>JAWNLE010001234.1:0-2588948 GCA_035041375.1 Drosophila conformis
TCCTCCTTTACAATAACAACGATCGTTGAGTGGAAGCAAACATTAAGTAGCCGTAGCATACCAACAAAACTATTTTCCTAGACAGTAGTCGACCGCGGTATATTCTAGCCTAATCATCATGATTTTAAATAAGCTTCAGCGTTTTGAACGTAGAATACATAATATTCCTCAATAATCTTCAATTGGTTTGTGGCGATCGATTTTTGAACATTATGTCCATAATTTTCCACATGTAATCTTTTTTTTAACTTTTTTATATAGCTGAGTTTTCTTGACTTCATAATTTTAGGTCACTCAATGAAAAACAAACAAGACTAGACGCTGGCTTAAGCTTAATTCTAGTATTAGCCGAAAAAGGCCAAGGGCTGCAGTGTGTGAACAGGGAGTCAGACAGACAAGATGGCCAGGACTTATCCACTAAGTTCGGCTCGTAAAGTCAAACGATGCGAAGAATCTGCTCGACAAACACACATCCATTCAAACAGAAAGACACAGACATAGACACACACACAAACACAGACATACCCAAACATATTCACACCTACACATGTGGCTTTATGTGGCTGTCAGTTAAGCAGGCATTCGCCAGCCAACTGCTGTTCCACTGCCTCGCTGCCCCTTGCAACCAACTGGGCGCAATCTACAAAATTTTATCGCCAAAGCTCTCACTGCGGCTTTTATTTGTCAAACAAAGTATTTTTATTGGCTTTTTTAGCAGCTCGACTGGCTGACAGTGGAACTGGGATAGGGATGAGCTGGGCGCGTGTTTCTTGTCTGCTAAATACTCGACACTTGGTATGTGATTGAAATAATGCCAGGCGATAATCCGTGTCTTATTAAAACGACTCTGGCAAGCGCGTCAGCCCAATGCGGATTTGGGTCTGGCAGGTGCGCCTCTCAAGCATATGGTACAACTCACATATCCACACAATATCCATATGTACATATGTATATATTCGTATGTACATACATACATGTGTTCCGATTTGACCCAAAACCAAATGAAAATCACTTGCTGTGACATTTTGACAGCCGTTTGAATCCCTTGCTGCAGTTGCCCTTTTCAGTTTATTAATTGAACAGACTATTTCCAATATATCCGAAAAGATATAAGCATACGGCATATGCAACATTCCAACATATCGAATTCTCAATACGCTTATCATTTTTAAGAACTCAATAATTGTATTTCAAGAAGACCAACTATTTTCTTTATCATGTTAATCGAAATAACCCCAAAATCGTACGCATTTAATTACTTAACTTGAATGTCTGTTGTGCATTCTTTTTCGATTATTTAATAATATTGTATAACATTAATATATTTAATACTTAAGAATCTGCTGCTCTTTTTAAGAATAATAATAATACTAATAACAAACGAATTTTTTATTATATTTGAGATGCTTTTCAAAATTATACAGTTTGTGTACAATTATTGCTCAAGATACAAGAAGCGCTTGTCATTGCTTAGTTCTTATCTAGAATTCGAGTCAAGTTTGATTGCAAAGTGTACTATGCTCGAGTGTTATACGCTTGTCAAGATTATAGGTGACTCAAATATTGATAAGGGTCACCGAATAAGCCTATTGAACTATTAAACTCCGCTATCAATGCACACAACTGACCGTTAAATGTACATGAAAATCGCTGATAAGCCAGCGAGCTATCTGCCAAATCCCATCACCGTTCCCAGCCTTGACAGCCTAAAGCCACAAATCGCAATTTCGCTTGCAAGCAGGCATACAAAAAAAAAGTAATATAATGATACGCAAACAAGTTGAAAGCCTCAAAGGAGCATCATTAACAAACGTGAAGCGGCTGCTGCGGTGCCTCCCATAAATGCATAATGAAAACTTGTGTACTCAGAGCGAAGCGTTGTCAAATTTTGTCAAACTTGCGTTGATAACAGGAGAGCAGATTGGAGGGCAGGCAAACACAGAAACCGACAATATTTGATATTTAGCTGCGTTAACAGACTGAAGGACGCATTCGATTAAAACGCATGTTTTGCGTGAGTGTCGCAGAAGCAAAGTCGGAAATCCAATCAGCTCTATCGGCGGCAGTCAACAACAAAGTGGATGTGGGCGTAACGCCCGAAAATTAGGTAAATTACCGCATGTGTCGGTTACCGGCTGCGGGCAGACGCCGTCTACACCAGCTTTCATCCAAATTCTCACACCCCTCATACCCGCCCTTTTACACGGCGTATGTGTGTGCCAAAAACATTGCCAGCGATATTGGGAGAGACCACAAATTTGGACGGCGCCGCCAACCCGATGAGGGCGTCTGAGTAATGTGACCCATTTTGGTCCTGTGCAAACATTGCGGGCGTGGCATTAAAATTTCGATTATCTAACGCAAAATGGCTGCACAATTTAATGACTGATTTGTGTATTGTTGTCGCGGCTGTCAATTCTAAAAAGAACGCTTTAAATTTGAACACTTTTCGTGTTCATTTTTTTGAAGAAACAACAGAAAAAACAAACAAAAAAATGTCGTTGTCAAGTTTACTTTTCATTTCGGTGTTTGCAAGTCTTTATATATATACGTGTATACAAATATATAAATATATATAGGCTGGCGGCTATAAACTTAATTTGCTGATTAAAAAGTAACCTCATCGTCATAATTTATGAACCAAGGTGATAAGGGGCGAAAGGTTACTTGACCAGAACAAAATGCTCACAAAATACTCTATCAAAAGTAAGGTGAGGCATGAAACAAGTTTATGAACCCAACTATATGTTCACGAAATACCAATAAATAAAGAAATCTTGTACAGAAAATTAATATATTTTTCATTTAAGATTAAAGATATAATACCAATGCATACAAATATTTCTGAACATACATCAAGTACCCCTTCTTTAGAATATGCTATAATATGCTAGAATATGTTTTTTAGTATTCCTTTGTCGTATAAAGTACATTTTAAGAGTTGAACAATTTAAACACACAGTTACCTATTGAAATGCATATATCCGGCAAACGTTACGCTACAGCCGAAATACCCAATTTTTCTGCATACTTACCTATATAAACAATAAAGATGATATAAAATATCTTAAAGAATTCGGGATCCTGACTGCCACATACCCTACTCTGCTATCAGTGCAATTACAGCTCAAAGCAGCAAGAAACAGCTGCGATAAACAAAACGGAGAAAGCAAGGAGGTAAAAACAGGAAACATATATGTGTTTTTTTTGGGGTAATATATTCCTGAATACCGTCTGGGCTAATAATCTGCTATAATTGAGTGCAAAATTTTGTTCTAAAATATTTCTGAAATTGACGGTGAGCAGATAATTAATTTAAAATATAATTAAGAGCATCAAGAGAAGCGTATATTCAAACGACATCACTTTCCCACTTTTGGTCCGTTTAATAAGGGCTATAGAAAAAATGAAAACGACAACAGCAGCCCGAGTGGCTCTGCGCCATTGCTTTTGGCTGGAGGGCATGTGGCGGCAAAGGACAACAGAGACGTCTAATTACCCCGAAACGGGCCGCAGCTTTTCTGTTTACTTATTGTGAAGTCATGAGAGCATTTCACGCACACATGGGCCACAAAAAAAAAAAAAAAAACCCGAAATCCCATAAAGCACACTTGACTGGACGCTATGCATTTTAAACTACCAAATTAGCGAGGCGCCCAAATATGACACACGAGTATGCGTATGCATGTAAAGTTTTGATATATATACGGATGTGGTCTTACGTGTATTCGCGACACTATTTATATGCTGTGCTTCAACGTGCGCCCCATTACAGTTTTCAATTAAAAGAGCCAACGCAATTTTGAAAAAGCGCACGCGCCATTTGTATTCTCATGCCCTTTGTCAGGGCATACAAACTGTGTGGCAATCCTCGATGCTCAATATTGAATTGATATTGAGTACTCACGCATATTGCGAATTATTATAATTAAAACATTATTATTATTTACTCTTTTTCTTGTCTTTGCCTAAAACTCATAGAAAAAATTTTTATTTTGTTTTAAAACCTCGTAAATTTTCATAAATAAAATATCATTATTGTAATTATTACAAATCTCTCCCTCTCACTCTCTCTCTCTCTCTCTCTGTCTGTCGCTATCTCTTTAAGAAATAATTTGTTAAGTGTATATTCGAATCGACGCTTTGATATTAGTTTTTGCTCTTTGTTTTGCTTTTTGTTTATTTACGCTAGATCCCAGGCGACCGTTGGCTTCACCTGAACCTGCCCATAACCCCAGCTGGCGTTGCTTTTTTATTTTAGATAAAAACGTAGGGCTTGCCAACAGGGACAACAACAAGCTGTACAACAACAACTGGCACTAAACTGCTAAAAAATGCAAGTACAAATATTTGTTTCTTGCTTTGTTTGTTTGCTTGTTTGTAAAACTAATGAAATTTTTGCAATATTATCCAACCGGCTGCTGACCCCAAAAGACAACAAGAAACCAAAGAGAAGTTGACCCCGCAATGCCAACAACAGCAAAAATTAAAAGAAAATACAACAAGAGGCAGCGAGAAAAATTAACGCCACCCAACCAAAAAAAAAAAATATATATATGTATATGTATGTATGTATGTCTCTCTGTAGAGGAGCAGCAAGTGATGAAGCCAGAAGACAAAGCCAGCGGCTGCACTCAGAGAGCCAGTCAGAGATTATTATTATGTCAAGTCACGTTTATGAGCGTAATTTCGGCAAGACGCCCAACCACAAAGCAGCCGTAGCTGTACGTGTATATATATAAGAATATATGTATGTGTATCTTCGTATGGAACACACAAGCGGGACAGCAGGACCCACGTAACTGTGCCCGGATGCTGTTTGTTAGGACGACATTTCAGCAGTTAAGTCGCCGCCCGCGGCCAGTCAATAAACCGTTAAAAACAACTTGAGCGACAGTAAGGATTTCTATGTATATATGGGCAGCCATTGCTAATCGACTACGCAGTATGTATGGCATTAGCTGTATATGATATCAGTAACAGTCTAAGTCTGTGTACCGATGCTTCTTTTAATAATTTCGATTATGAAATTCATACATCTGTTAAACATGTCTTGGCTATATACTAGCCAATTTCTTGGGTATTTACTAAAAAATTTAATCTTAAACTATTCGAATTTAACGGTAACGGCACCATGGGAAATCAATGCAATGTTTATTATCCGATCGTTGAAACATTAGTAGGATCATAAAACCCCATTCAAATGAATATATACCTAAAAAGGCATTCGGTTTCCATTTTAGAGCGACTACCGAAAGTTATCTAAAGGCAAAATACTTTTAATTTGCGTTTGTTCTACGAGTTATCTATTGCGATTAATTTTACATTTGCTACAGATTAATCACATTCTTCTTCTTTCCATCTTCTTGTCAATTGACCTGATAAGAGTGTGGTACACACTCTACCGGATTATATTGTCGGAACAGCACCTGGTAATTATTGACCGCTCTAGAACCTTTCTTGTTCCGTATCCTGCATATCACATCCGCTAGATAAATGGTTCCAATAAGCATGGCATCATCAGTTTTAGCCCGGCATCCTTTTATAGCCAACGGTTTCATTGGAAACCAACAACTCGCAGGAGGTCCCTGAATATGTGGATGATTCGGTTGTAAAAGTAACATCTCCATTTGCCGCCCCGACACGTCCTGTCAGAACAGATGTTGCATATAGTAAACATCCCACGTAGCTCGGGAAGCCGCTTGGATGCTGATACAAAAAATATACATATCCTTTATGGAGTCGGAGATGATTCCTTTTGCCTCTATAATCCTTCTACCCATTTTTAGCTGGTTCAGGATATAACAAGAACCAATTTTACAAACTGAGCAACAACAATAATTACTAAACAAAGCAAAAATGCAAGCAGAAATATTTGTTTGTTGCTTTGCTCGTTTGATTGTTCTCTCAAGTAATTAAATTTGTTGAATGTAAGAGAAACGGCTGTTAACTGAAGACAACAAGAAAACTTAAAAAGCTACTTGAATATTACAAAAAAAAAGTATGTCCTTTGCGATAAATACAGGGTGCTAATAAACATTGCCTCACTAGTTTTTGATAGGTTATCAACTTCGATAAGACAGCAAATCAGAAATTTTTACTTCATTTATTACATGACATTGTAACCATTAAACAATGAATATACACTTTATGAATAATATTTTTATTGGTTTTCTTAAGATATTGCAAATTTGCCATTTTTCAGCAATCTAAATGTCATCCGTAGTCCACCTATCTGCGGCAAATCTTGCAATATTCCATTTAAATTTGGATATGTATATCACGTATCAAACAAGTGTCATATATATGCCAGCACATTCCATTGTCAGAATTGGTTTTTTTGTTTTTAAAGTGTTCGCATTTAGCGGTCAGTAGAGTAACTACGGCATAGAAATTTGACTGCTTTAGTTAAATCGAAATTCTATGTTCTTGCTATAATACAAGATGCGCAGTATTGCAAGCGATGTTTCTAAATTCTATATTCTATATTTCGTGTTCTATATTCGATATTTTATATTTCACCTACTAAGTTCTACGTTCTAAAAGTATGTTGTGTGTTTTAGAACGCAGCAATTTCTATGCTCTTGCTTTTGATGCACTGTCATTGCACTGCTTACAATGCGCACTGCTTGAATGGACTTTACACTTAGAGCTTTTGGATGTTTTTAAGCTTTGACAAAGCTTACACGTTAACACTTGGTTCTCGAACCCCATGTTCAAAATATAAAAACTTTAGAAACGTGAAATTTGGCCGAACAGAATAAGAAGAAATAATTAAGGAAATTTGCCAGTAAATGCTTTGCATATGCAAGTCAAGTCAAGCAACAAACAAAAATAATATGCATAGTATAAGATCGTCAAATGGCAATTTTATTGGATAGATTAACAAGTCAACTTAACCAATTAACAAAGTCAACTTGACCCATAACACGACCAGCAAAAGCGGGGCACGTCGACCAGCACAAAATAGCAGAGCTCAAGGAGGCTAATAATGGAACAGCCCAAACAGAGCTGGCAAATAGCGCCAAAAGACACTGCAAGCAAGAGTT
Organism: Drosophila conformis; assembly: GCA_035041375.1. NCBI lineage: Eukaryota > Metazoa > Arthropoda > Insecta > Diptera > Drosophilidae > Drosophila > Drosophila conformis. The sequence goes on from JAWNLE010001234.1 coordinate 7,050, forward strand.
AAAGGTAAAGATTAATAAATAAATATGCAACATTTGTTCAAATTATTAATTATTAAAAAATCGGACTATTATAAAAAATGTTCATTGTTCTAAGATATCTTGCTTGTAGTTCTAATATTATTACTCTTGTTGCTTATAGATGCTTCCAAAATTTGTATTTTTACCTACTTATTTAGAAAACACAATTTAAATAAAATCAGCGTCTTCAAGAGTTGAACATAAAATATAGTCAAAACTTTGAAATTGAACAATTAATTAAGAAGCAGCGAAATCACCTACCAATCAAGTCCATCCAGCTATATATTAAGCTAGTCGTGTATACAAGAATGTTTTTTTTCGTATAGTAGAAATTGAGCAAAATGGAACGGTTAGTCCTGTTCAAGAATCTGTTGTCCCATTGCCATTTTCCACTTGCCACTTGACGCACATCGGTTAATAGCGTGAGTGACTTGCAGTTGTGCACGCAATCGCAAATGATACCAGTTTGATTCTGGATTACATATGACTGCTCGCCGGGCTGTCCCATATTTTGAAACAGATGATTGTGTGCCGCCAAGCAAAGCATATCCTTCAGTTGGCATGCGACATGATCGGAAGGTGGATAAAACAGATCCAAAGTGCAATTACAGTAGCGTATCATGTAAAGCTGCTGACACTCGGCCACGCAGTTCTCCATCATATACTTGTAGCCCTTTAATGTCTGGTAGTGATGACCTTCAAGCTCGTAATCCAGCAGGCATTGACGTTGCTGGCTGTGCATCGAATAGGTGTCCTCATCGTAGAAATGATAGATGGCATTGATGCCAATGTCCGTGTCCGCATAAGGCATCAAACTAATGGGGAAACTGAACCAAATACCTGGCTCCATAAGATGGACCTAGATAATTTTATATAACACATTTTAATATATTGCGGAATAATATATTAACTTTGATAGTTTTAGCGAGTGTCGCGCCAGTAATCGAGCGACAATATTTCACTACTCTAGTCTGTCAGGTAAATGCATCCGAGGTGCAACACTTATACGCACCACAAAACCCTTGGTCTCCCGATTGCCAGGCGCATGCCGCTGCTCATTCAACAGTAGGCGAACAATTAGGCCCGTACCCCTTCCCGTCTCAGCACTGACACGCTGCTCCACCTCGTTGAAGGCTAGACAGGGCCCTTGGGGCAGACGACGTGGGCGAAAGAGTTCACAACAATTACGATTCTGCGTATGCCAGCTGCAATCTCCGAGCAGTTCATCACAACGCCAGCTCAACTCGCTTACAATCTGCGTAAAATTTAGATGATTGATGGTTTCCAGAGGCTGGTCATTCAGTGTCTCAAAGACATCGAAACGTGATGTGGTCAGAGCATCATAGGCAGTCAGCACTCGTTTAAACAGGGGCTGCTGTGCAGCACTTACGTTGAAGCGTCGACTAATCTCGGGTAAACGAGACCAGTTTAAGCGGTTTTTGTTGCACACGATTATCACGGGAAAAGCTATATTCTGAATGGGCCAATGCGAGTCCGCAATTAGTGTGTGGAAATGCTTGCGTTGATGTCGCTCTCCCAGCAGATAGCTAATATAGATGAGCACAACTAAGGCAGAGAGTAACGCCAACGTCCAGAGTAAACTGCAGATCAGTTGCTCAGATCAGATCATGAATGAGGCTCCATCTCACTCGTTTCACTCACCGCATACGACGTCTCATTTTGGGCCAGAAAAGCTGATACAAGCCATGTATGTGTGATCCATTGTAGGGCTGGAGCAAGTGCATCAGGGCTGCTTCACTGCTCGGCTGCTGGTATTCCTTCACTACCCGGATTGGCAGTCGATTCCGTTTCACTTTTCTCACTTGACGAAATTGCATATTGTGTTCACTTTGTTTGTAGGTCAAGCCCTTTATACCGTTCGGAATTATAGCTAAATACTCTTAACGAAGAGGGTGTTTTGTAAAAAATGGTAAATACATTTCATGATTACTTTTCTTCTTTCTGTTTCAGAGAGTTCGGAATAAATTCACGAATATGGCTAAGAAACGCACATTTCCAAGATTTTTAGAACTACGGTAAGCAATCGGATGCTAATATTTTTGAGTAGCTTAATATGAAAGAAGAATATAACTTGATTGAAAGAATATTTTCTTAACTTTAACTTTCAGCTAAACTTACGCAAACATTTAAGCCAGTCTGAAGTTTCACAGAAAGGGCATGCAGAAACGCATTTGATGTGTGTTAAAACTTTTTCATTTCTCCAATCTCTGTTTGCAAATCATTTGGCATTGAAAGCATTTAATTGAATTGACAACAGTTGGTCCAATTAGCTTGACATATATAGATACAAATAGGGTACAAATCACTGAATGCAAATATTGTCAATCTTGTCCCCTGGGTAGGCGTCAAGCGCTTTGTCATCAATTAGGTCCGCCTTGACCTTTGTGGCAATATTTGTCTCCAACGAGTTTAATAAGCGTTAAGCACGTTAGCGCCCAGGACATGGTTAAGTATCTAATTATCACACACAAAACATTCCAGCACGCAGACCCCGGAAAAATCGCACCATATAAAAGACCGTAAATGAGCTTGCAACGGATTTAGTTGTTGACCAGCCATGACGCTAGGCTATTATACGGCGGCACGTTCACTGCACCTGCAGTCCCGTTCATTACCGCATCGCTATGTCCTCCTGCGTCAACTGGGTGAAGCCGCCTGGCAGCTGTTGGTAAACTTTGGCAAACGGACATCGATCCATGGCCTGGATAAGTTACTGGCTGCACGGGCCAGTCGCTGGGAACGCTTCGTATGGCTGTGCACGTTTGTGTGCGCCTTTTTGGGCGCTGTCTATGTGTGTCTTATACTCTCGCAAAGGTTTACCGACGGCAAATTCCAAACTGTGGTGGATAGCACACGCTATCCGGTTTATCGCATACCATTTCCGGTCATCACCATATGCAATCACAATCGCCTCAACTGGCAGCGTATAGACCAGGCCAAGAGCCGATTCCTGGCCAATGTCAGCGATGCCGTGCAACTAAATTTGTTTGAGCGCATCGTCAGCAGCTACGATGATATGTCTTTCGGTCATTTCGAGTCCTTCGACCAGTTGCGCAACGAGCCCACACAGCAACTCAGCCACATAAATTTCAGTTTGGTCGTTGACTTTATGTCCTGGACCTGTGATGAGCTTCTCACCGATTGCAAGTGGCGAAATTTTCCATATAATTGCTGTGAGATCTTCTCAAAGCGACGCAGCAAGAATGGCTTATGCTGGGCTTTTAATTCTCTGGAAACCGTTGAGGGCAAACACATGCAGCTGCTGGATTCATTGTGGCCCTGGCGCACTGGTTCCGCCGGCCCAAAGAGCGCGCTTTCCGTGCGAATTCTCATTCAGCCGGATAAGCACTGGCCGGGACGGCGCAATGAGAAGGGTATCGATGTCATGCTCACGGAACCGTATGTCTGGCACAAGGCTCCGTTTAGCATACCAGCCGACACTCAAACTAACATCGAGGTTGACCCCACAATTTACTTTTACGACAACGGAACACGTTCCGTGTCCTCTGATCAGCGTCAATGTGTGTTTGATGTTAGTTTTCTTTCATTTTTCCTTTTCACTTTTGTAACCTTACCGTAATTTCAATTTCAATCATAACAGCACTTTTTTATGATCTTCATAATTGCACATGAAAAATCAATATTTAACTTTAGCTTCCCGAAATTTATCGAAAGTCTCCTTTTTGTTTGCTTTTTCCTCAAGCACTTTTAAAAATTTCCAAAAATAATACAAATAAGAAAGAACAAATATCAAAAAAGACATAATCCTTCAGATTGTCGCCTCCCTGCTGCAATTTAAGGAACTATTCATTTAAATGCCAACCGATTGTGCTAATTTAAAAGACTTTGTTTCTTTTGGGAGTATAAAACACTCGGGCGAAGATATTTTTGATAGCACAAAATGTTTTCGACAAATAATTTCTGTGACAGTTATATGGTATAGTAATACAATCCTTTGATTCTGAAAAATAGAAAAAAAAGCTTCTGAAGTATATTTATCAAACATATACAATTACTTTATGGCGTCTTAAACTTGCATTACTCACTTTATGATTTTTGTATATTTCTTTTGCTGTCCACGAACGAAAACTTATTCCATATCTTCCTTAATACATATACGAGGTCTGACCAATAAGTAATGAGACTGATTTTTTAGCCGCGCTTGTGGTAACACTGCGAACCTGAAACTTCGGTCCGTTAATCTCCCATCCCTCCTCTATCGATACATGTGCTCGCGACTTTCGTACGTTCGATAGTTCTCCAGCTGTGTTGTGTTTTCGACAACGTGTTTGTAAGGCGTGTCACGAATATGGAACGACGTAATATTGAACAGCGGTACGCGATTAAATTTTGCGTTAAACTCGGCGATTCTGTTACGGAAACGTACGGTAAATTTGTCAAAGTGTTCGGTGATGAAGCCCTGAGTCGTGCTCAGGTGTTTCGATGGCATAAAGATTTTAAAAATGGTCGTGAGAGCGTCGGGGATGAACCTCGAAGTGGGAGGCCGGTTGAAGCTCGAACTGACAACAATGTTCAGCGTGTGCGCACTCTCGTGTATCAAGATCGGCGGCTAACCATTCGAATATTGGCTGATGAACTTAATTTGAAACGAGAAACCGTCAGAAAAATTGTAACTGATGATTTGTCCATGAAAAAGCTGTGTGCAAAGATGGTACCGAAGAACCTTTCGGCGGAGCAAAAACACGAGCGAATGTCCATTTCACAGGATTGTCTGGAACAGGTTGAAGCTGATCCAACTCTTCTCGATCGTGTAATTACTGGTGATGAAAGTTGGTATTTTCAGTACGATCCCGAAACAAAACGGCAAAGTCAACAGTGGCTGCCTCCTGGTGCAGCCAGACCGAAGAAGGCGAGAATGAGCAAATCAAAAGTGAAAACGATGATGATTTGCTTCTTTGACAGCAAAGGAATCGTGCACAAAGAGTTTGTACCACCTGGGCAGACCGTCAACCAACATTTCTACCTGAAAGTACTCGATCGGCTGCGAAAACGAGTCATTAGAGTCCGTCCAGAGATTGCCAAAACGTGGATCCTTCATCATGACAATGCTCCATGCCATCGTGCCTTCAGTGTGTCGCAGTTTTTGACCTCTAAAAACATCGCAGTGTTGCTGCAAACGCCCTATTCGCCGGATATGTCACCCTGTGACTTCTTCTTGTTCCCCCAAACAAAATTGGCCGTGAAAGGAACGCACTTTGAGTCAATAACTGACATCCAGACCGCCGTGACGAGGGTACTAAAGGATATTCCAGTCGAAGCCTTCCAGAAATGTTACGAAAGCTGGAAGAAACGTTGGATCCAGTGTGTAGTTGCGAGAGGGGAGTACTTTGAAAGGGATCACATCAATGTACCTTAATTTTTAAATATACGTATTTTATGGACTTAGTCTCATTACTTATTGGTCAGACCTCGTAGTCATAACTTTGTCATTTTTAATTAAGACGCATTATTCAATTAAATGTTCAGTAGTAGTTTACGAATGCTCAACTTGAAAATCAGCATATTTTTAATGAATTTAATAAGTGCACTTTCGATATGTTCGCAGGACGAGCACAATAGTCGTGACTTCAAATCGTTGATGGGTTACATTTACATGCTTGCGAATTGCCAATCGGAGTGTCATCAGGAGTACTTGGTGCGCTACTGTAATTGCACAATGGACTTGCTTTTTCCGCCGGGTAAGCACGTTCCTCTTAACCGCAATACAAGACTTGAAACTCTGCCCTTGCACTTGCAGGCCAGTATCGGTCATGCCGCTCTCAGGATTTGTACTGCCTGGCCCAGCACAATGGTGCGTAGTAGCAAACTGTGACTAACTATCATCGCAGTGGTCAGGTCCTCTTCTGATTGCACATATTCACAGATAGGTTGCTCTATTACCATCAACCGGGCGAGGAGCGTTTTGTGCGCAATAATTATGAGGGTATGGAATGTAAATGCTTTCGCAACTGTTACTCGCTCAACTACATGAACGATGTGCGTCCATCTTTTCTGCCGCCGGAAGTGGTCGGCAATTCATCATATGTGGACTTGGATGTGTATTTCCGCTTTGAGACTATGATGGTCTATCGCACGAGTTTGGTCTTTGGCTGGGTTGATTTAATGGGTTAGTAGTTGCCTATGAAAACATGCAAAAACATAAGCAAATGTCAGTGATTGATTCATCCACTTCGCTTGTATTTCGGCGTAAATTATTTCTTGTGAGTTAATTTAGTGACTTAAACACATTTAATTCTCAAATTAATTTGTATTCTTATCAATTTCAATTTAAAATTATGATTTGTATAATTTACTTAGGATGTCCTCAATCTTTAAATTCAGTTGCTAAATAATAGTTTTAAATATTACTTTTAAATGAACTTCACTTAACATTTTTTTGTTTAAAATTTATATTATAAAAGTATTTAAGCATTCCAATTCATTTCGACATATGCAATTAATAGTTAATTAATGACTGTCTAGTATACAATACTATATTTTTTAACAGTTAGTTTTGGTGGCATTGCCGGACTCTTTTTGGGCTGCTCGCTCATTAGCGGCATGGAGCTGGCCTATTTTGTGTGCATCGAAGTGCCCGTAGTTGGCCTGCGGGGTTTGCGTAAGCGTTTTCTAGCCAAGCGACGCATGGATATGGCAGTAAACACGCCCACTTTGAAACTGCGATCGGGTATGCCCAACCAGCTGGAGCATTACATTATGCAGCTGAAGGCGGAGCAGGCACCACAGATATCGACAGCCAAATTTCAAAACTGGCAACGCCATACGTTCGCCCGTAAACATGTTATTAGCAAATGAATAATGTGCACAAATAAAATAAATATTTGCGTTAAATTGGTGCGAGCTTGAGGTCTAAGCAAGTGGCTGCCAACAAGCAGCCGCAGCCGCAGCCGCAGCCGCAGCTGGCAAGCCAACAAACAAATTGTTCTCATTTTTCAGCCTCGTACAGGCAGCTCAACTCGCTTACAATCTGCGTAAAATTTAGATGATTGATGGTTTCCAGAGGCTGGTCATTCAGTGTCTCAAAGACATCGAAACGTGATGTGGTCAGAGCATCATAGGCAGTCAGCACTCGTTTAAACAGGGGCTGCTGTGCAGCACTTACGTTGAAGCGTCGACTAATCTCGGGTAAACGAGACCAGTTTAAGCGGTTTTTGTTGCACACGATTATCACGGGAAAAGCTATATTCTGAATGGGCCAATGCGAGTCCGCAATTAGTGTGTGGAAATGCTTGCGTTGATGTCGCTCTCCCAGCAGATAGCTAATATAGATGAGCACAACTAAGGCAGAGAGTAACGCCAACGTCCAGAGTAAACTGCAGATCAGTTGCTCAGATCAGATCATGAATGAGGCTCCATCTCACTCGTTTCACTCACCGCATACGACGTCTCATTTTGGGCCAGAAAAGCTGATACAAGCCATGTATGTGTGTATGTATTGTAGGGCTGGAGCAAGTGCATCAGGGCTGCTTCACTGCTCGGCTGCTGGTATTCCTTCACTACCCGGATTGGCAGTCGATTCCGTTTCACTTTTCTCACTTGACGAAATTGCATATTGTGTTCACTTTGTTTGTAGGTCAAGCCTTTTATACCGTTCGGGATTATAGCTAAATACTCTTAACGAAGAGGGTGTTTTGTAAAAAATGGTAAATACATTTCATGATTACTTTTCTTCTTTCTGATTTTTAGAACTACGGTAAGCAATCGGATGCTAATATTTTTGAGTAGCTTAATATGAAAGAAGAATATAACTTGATTGAAAGAATATTTTCTTGACTTTAACTTTCAGCTAAACTTACGCAAACATTTAAGCCAGTCTGAAGTTTCACAGAAAGGGCATGCAGAAGCGCATTTGATGTGTGTTAAAACTTTTTCATTTCTCCAATCTCTGTTTGCAAATCATTTGGCATTGAAAGCATTTAATTGAATTGACAACAGTTGGTCCAATTAGCTTGACATATATAGATACAAATAGGGTACAAATCACTGAATGCAAATATTGTCAATCTTGTCCCCTGGGTAGGCGTCAAGCGCTTTGTCATCAATTAGGTCCGCCTTGACCTTTGTGGCAATATTTGTCTCCAACGAGTTTAATAAGCGTTAAGCACGTTAGCGCCCAGGACATGGTTAAGTATCTAATTATCACACACAAAACATTCCAGCACGCAGACCCCAAAAAAATCGCACCATATAAAAGACCGTAAATGAGCTTGCAACGGATTTAGTTGTTGACCAGCCATGACGCTGGCTTATTATACGGCGGCACGTTCACTGCACCTGCAGTCCCGTTCATTACCGCATCGCTATGTCCTCCTGCGTCAACTGGGTGAAGCCGCCTGGCAGCTGTTGGTGAACTTTGGCAAACGGACATCGATCCATGGCCTGGATAAGTTACTGGCTGCACGGGCCAGTCGCTGGGAACGCTTCGTCTGGCTGTGCACGTTTGTGTGCGCCTTTTTGGGCGCTGTCTATGTGTGTCTTATACTCTCGCAAAGGTTTACCGACGGCAAATTCCAAACTGTGGTGGATAGCACACGCTATCCGGTTTATCGCATACCATTTCCGGTCATCACCATATGCAATCACAATCGCCTCAACTGGCAGCGTATAGACCAGGCCAAGAGCCGATTCCTGGCCAATGTTAGCGATGCCGTGCAACTAAATTTGTTTGAGCGCATCGTCAGCAGCTACGATGATATGTCTTTCGGTCATTTCGAGTCCTTCGACCAGTTGCGCAACGAGCCCACACAGCAACTCAGCCACATAAATTTCAGTTTGGTCGTTGACTTTATGTCCTGGACCTGTGATGAGCTTCTCACCGATTGCAAGTGGCGAAATTTTCCATATAATTGCTGTGAGATCTTCTCAAAGCGACGCAGCAAGAATGGCTTATGCTGGGCTTTTAATTCTCTGGAAACCGTTGAGGGCAAACACATGCAGCTGCTGGATTCATTGTGGCCCTGGCGCACTGGTTCCGCCGGCCCAAAGAGCGCGCTTTCCGTGCGAATTCTCATTCAGCCGGATAAGCACTGGCCGGGACGGCGCAATGAGAAGGGTATCGATGTCATGCTCACGGAACCGTATGTCTGGCACAAGGCTCCGTTTAGCATACCAGCCGACACTCAAACTAACATCGAGGTTGACCCCACAATTTACTTTTACGACAACGGAACACGTTCCGTGTCCTCTGATCAGCGTCAATGTGTGTTTGATGTTAGTTTTCTTTCATTTTTCCTTTTCACTTTTGTAACCTTACCGTAATTTCAATTTCAATCATAACAGCACTTTTTTATGATCTTCATAATTGCACATGAAAAATCAATATTTAACTTTAGCTTCCCGAAATTTATCGAAAGTCTCCTTTTTGTTTGCTTTTTCCTCAAGCACTTTTAAAAATTTCCAAAAATAATACAAATAAGAAAGAACAAATATCAAAAAAGACATAATCCTTCAGATTGTCGCCTCCCTGCTGCAATTTAAGGAACTATTCATTTAAATGCCAACCGATTGTGCTAATTTAAAAGACTTTGTTTCTTTTGGGAGTATAAAACACTCGGGCGAAGATATTTTTGATAGCACAAAATGTTTTCGACAAATAATTTCTGTGACAGTTATATGGTATAGTAATACAATCCTTTGATTCTGAAAAATAGAAAAAAAAGCTTCTGAAGTATATTTATCAAACATATACAATTACTTTATGGCGTCTTAAACTTGCATTACTCACTTTATGATTTTTGTATATTTCTTTTGCTGTCCACGAACGAAAACTTATTCCATATCTTCCTTAATACATATACGAGGTCTGACCAATAAGTAATGAGACTGATTTTTTAGCCGCGCTTGTGGTAACACTGCGAACCTGAAACTTCGGTCCGTTAATCTCCCATCCCTCCTCTATCGATACATGTGCTCGCGACTTTCGTACGTTCGATAGTTCTCCAGCTGTGTTGTGTTTTCGACAACGTGTTTGTAAGGCGTGTCACGAATATGGAACGACGTAATATTGAACAGCGGTACGCGATTAAATTTTGCGTTAAACTCGGCGATTCTGTTACGGAAACGTACGGTAAATTGGTCAAAGTGTTCGGTGATGAAGCCCTGAGTCGTGCTCAGGTGTTTCGATGGCATAAAGATTTTAAAAATGGTCGTGAGAGCGTCGGGGATGAACCTCGAAGTGGGAGGCCGGTTGAAGCTCGAACTGACAACAATGTTCAGCGTGTGCGCACTCTCGTGTATCAAGATCGGCGGCTAACCATTCGAATATTGGCTGATGAACTTAATTTGAAACGAGAAACCGTCAGAAAAATTGTAACTGATGATTTGTCCATGAAAAAGCTGTGTGCAAAGATGGTACCGAAGAACCTTTCGGCGGAGCAAAAACACGAGCGAATGTCCATTTCACAGGATTGTCTGGAACAGGTTGAAGCTGATCCAACTCTTCTCGATCGTGTAATTACTGGTGATGAAAGTTGGTATTTTCAGTACGATCCCGAAACAAAACGGCAAAGTCAACAGTGGCTGCCTCCTGGTGCAGCCAGACCGAAGAAGGCGAGAATGAGCAAATCAAAAGTGAAAACGATGATGATTTGCTTCTTTGACAGCAAAGGAATCGTGCACAAAGAGTTTGTACCACCTGGGCAGACCGTCAACCAACATTTCTACCTGAAAGTACTCGATCGGCTGCGAAAACGAGTCATTAGAGTCCGTCCAGAGATTGCCAAAACGTGGATCCTTCATCATGACAATGCTCCATGCCATCGTGCCTTCAGTGTGTCGCAGTTTTTGACCTCTAAAAACATCGCAGTGTTGCTGCAAACGCCCTATTCGCCGGATATGTCACCCTGTGACTTCTTCTTGTTCCCCCAAACAAAATTGGCCGTGAAAGGAACGCACTTTGAGTCAATAACTGACATCCAGACCGCCGTGACGAGGGTACTAAAGGATATTCCAGTCGAAGCCTTCCAGAAATGTTACGAAAGCTGGAAGAAACGTTGGATCCAGTGTGTAGTTGCGAGAGGGGAGTACTTTGAAAGGGATCACATCAATGTACCTTAATTTTTAAATATACGTATTTTATGGACTTAGTCTCATTACTTATTGGTCAGACCTCGTAGTCATAACTTTGTCATTTTTAATTAAGACGCATTATTCAATTAAATGTTCAGTAGTAGTTTACGAATGCTCAACTTGAAAATCAGCATATTTTTAATGAATTTAATAAGTGCACTTTCGATATGTTCGCAGGACGAGCACAATAGTCGTGACTTCAAATCGTTGATGGGTTACATTTACATGATTGAGAATTGCCAATCGGAGTGTCATCAGGAGTACTTGGTGCGCTACTGTAATTGCACAATGGACTTGCTTTTTCCGCCGGGTAAGCACGTTTCTCTTAACCGCAATACAAGACTTGAAACTCTGCCCTTGCACTTGCAGGCCAGTATCGGTCATGCCGCTCTCAGGATTTGTACTGCCTGGCCCAGCACAATGGTGCGTAGTAGCAAACTATGACTAACTATCATCGCAGTGGTCAGGTCCTATTCTGATTCCACATATTCACAGATAGGTTGCTCTATTACCATCAACCGGGCGAGGAGCGTTTTGTGCGCAATAATTATGAGGGTATGGAATGTAAATGCTTTCGCAACTGTTACTCGCTCAACTACATCAACGATGTGCGTCCATCTTTTCTGCCGCCGGAAGTGGTCGGCAATTCATCATATGTGGACTTGGATGTGCATTTCCGCTTTGAGACTATGATGGTCTACCGCACGAGTTTGGTCTTTGGCTGGGTTGATTTAATGGGTTAGTAGTTGCCTATGAAAACATGCAAAAACATAAGCAAATGTCAGTGATTGATTCATCCACTTCGCTTGTATTTCGGCGTAAATTATTTCTTGTGAGTTAATTTAGTGACTTAAACACATTTAATTCTCAAATTAATTTGTATTCTTATCAATTTCAATTTAAAATTATGATTTGTATAATTTACTTAGGATGTCCTCAATCTTTAAATTCAGTTGCTAAATAATAGTTTTAAATATTACTTTTAAATGAACTTCACTTAACATTTTTTTGTTTAAAATTTATATTATAAAAGTATTTAAGCATTCCAATTCATTTCGACATATGCAATTAATAGTTAATTAATGACTGTCTAGTATACAATACTATATTTTTTAACAGTTAGTTTTGGTGGCATTGCCGGACTCTTTTTGGGCTGCTCGCTCATTAGCGGCATGGAGCTGGCCTATTTTGTGTGCATCGAAGTGCCCGTAGTTGGCCTGCGGGGTTTGCGTAAGCGTTTTCTAGCCAAGCGACGCATGGATATGGCAGTAAACACGCCCACTTTGAAACTGCGATCGGGTATGCCCAACCAGCTGGAGCATTACATTATGCAGCTGAAGGCGGAGCAGGCACCACAGATATCGACAGCCAAATTTCAAAACTGGCAACGCCATACGTTCGCCCGTAAACATGTTATTAGCAAATGAATAATGTGCACAAATAAAATAAATATTTGCGTTAAATTGGTGCGAGCTTGAGGTCTAAGCAAGTGGCTGCCAACAAGCAGCCGCAGCCGCAGCCGCAGCCGCAGCTGGCAAGCCAACAAACAAATTGTTCTCATTTTTCAGCCTCGTACAGGCAGGACAGACAACCTGGTCCGGGGGAGGCCTCTTTTAGACTTTGTGGTGAGTTGTGGGTTCGTTCATTCTTGCCGCACGTTGACAGCTTCATTGCCAGACATTGTTAATCAAAATTGAGGTTAAGTCCTGCTCCCAAGTGCAACTTTTCCAGTTTATTGAGACATGGACTTGACTTTCTGAGAGCCGGGGTTGCCTCAGAACCCCTTTGCAATTAAGCATAGTTTGTTTGCTTGTGGCTGCTGTGCTTGTTGTCTGCGGTGCTTGTGGTAGGTCAGGCTGTCATGATAGCCGGGTCCCAATTGGGACCCTGTGCGATACCCGCTTGGCTTTAAGTTCGCATTATTTACTCTGTGATATATCAGCTGGGGCGTATGCGTAATTTTATTTACACAGAAAAGGCAGCAGCGCGCGCTTTAAATGCAAAAGCCACGTGAATTGTGAGTTGCGCGACCAAAAAGGCACAGCAGGCAATCATTTTTCATTTCAATGTCGCGACAGCATTTTTAAATGTGGCACGGGGCGTTTCTGGGTTGCATGTGGGGAATGTGTATTGATTGACACATACCTGCTGCAAAACGAACCTCAGACTGTTGACAACATTTAAATGTTTGATTAGGGCTATAAGCTGCTTGAATGCGCTGCAAATAAATCGAAATATGTTATCGATAACATTTTTAAAGTTGTTCTCTCAATTAAAATTTATAAAAATAAATCTGGGAATAAAGTAAATTTATTTTCGCAATCACATTTATTTGTCATATGTTAGCAAATTTTTTTTATTTATTACTATGCCAAGTATTGAAAAATCGACAATGTTATAGAGCACACACAAAAGGTTTGCCTCCATATCCATTTGACAGGTCACAAAATTTTCGCTGTGCAGTCAAGCAAAAAAAAAGAGATTTTTTTAAAAATGTACCCACATCGAACTTATTGAAATTCAATGAGTGTATGCACGAAAATAACTGTAATTGATTACCAAATTAGTTGCACACGAGCAGTCATAAGTCAAGAATAAATATGGCCAACGACTTTTGAATATGTGGTACTATAAAATATTATCACAATTGATTTATGTCAAGCAAGAAAAATGTACTCAATGCCAACAAAGGGAAAATAACAGAGTTAGCTGGCAGGCAGGTAAGCCATCACACAGTCACTCTGTCGTTCAGTCAGTTAGTCAGTTGGCGAGGTAAGTCGAAGTTGTTAAAATATTTGCGCTGTCAGTCGTTGTTTGGCGTACTTACGCTCAACTTGTCAAATTGTGTTGGCTGCAATTGAAGGCAAATGCAACGCGGCAGTGCAAGAAGGAAGCCTAATAAATGTCAAATGCGTCTTTCAAGTTGGCTCAACGCCAAATGGCGGCTGTCAAAAAGGCGACCGCTTAACATATTCACGACATAATCTGACATGGCGGCAACACATGGGTCTGAAAACATGACACAGATGTCGACTGCAGAAGTTTTGACAGTTCACGCTTGACGAATGGGTTTTCATTTTATTAAAATGTTCGCTAATGTTAAGTAATTAGAGAAATTAAAATATGAAATTTAGTATGCAAATGATGCACAGTTGACGTCCCAGCCAAGAGATGGTAAGTTTGTAATTTATGCCAACTACAGTTGCCCGCAAGCACGTTTATGCCTAATTGATTTACGGCTAACAGCCGCCAGAATGAGACCCACAGCTGCTATTATACACATGTGTTTGAATATGGTTGCTCTGGACTTGGCCGTCCATAATTGCAAGCACTTGTTAGTTAATTAAAAATGCAAATAAGACTGCAGATTGTCCATTGAAACTTTGGCATCACTGGTTCATATGTGTCCCTGTCGGAACGTTAATCGAGCGCGTCAGATTTCGCAATTTAAACTTTACCCATTGCCCGACAATATGAACATTTCAACACGAACACGAAATGCACAAGCCAAACAAGCAATTTGCTGTTGCATACAATCAGGCGCCAGTTCTGTACAGAATGAAGGACTTAAAGCTGTGGTAAATTTTAACTTTCAAATTTGGTGGTTCTTATGTGCAATAAGAAGTTTCAATTGAAATCATTAATAAATGTGAGAGATTCATAGAGTAGCAATTATTATTACGAAGTAACAATATATTTTGTAAATAATATAAAGAATAATCTTCAATTCACAATCATAACATAGGAAAAATAATATTTTACGTACGCAGATTCCCAATTTTGTAATTTGACAACTATTTAATGTATCGAGAGTATGCACTTATGTACAGACTATGTACTATATTTAACAAAGCTTTATATTTTTTTGTCGAACGCCTTAATATTGCTATGTTTATTTTCAGTGGAGAAAACTTCAATTTTCACCGGCGTATACGAAAAGAAAAATAATCAAAAACTTTAAAACAAAGCACCAAATCTGGGCACCTGCAGTTCATTGTTGTTGGAGACCACAGCAATTAAACATGAAATTTAGCAATCAGGCGACGCTGCAAAATGGCCATCTAACGGTCCTTTGTTGGCCCTGCATCCATTTTGTATAGTCGAAACTCGCCAACTGTTGACCAAAGGTTGTCGGGCAAAGCGTTGAAGTGCACCGGGTTGATGTTAATGGTGAGGGTTTTGTGGCAGATAAATGGGAGTTAATTACCTTGGTTAAATAAAGTAAAAGACTAAACTGGCCAACAAGTAAATGCTTAAATTCCGGCTGACTCATGGACGCGCAACTTATAATGCCGGAATTTTGTTAAATCTTTTGACAAAGTCATCCGCGAAAAAACTAAACTTTTAATTAAAAACGTCCCCAAAAAGATGAATGTTAGATGCATTGGGAGAGAATCCCTTGAGGTAATGACAAGCCAAAATCAATAGCTTTAAGGCACACTAACAAGACGCAATTGGCCCAAGCCATAAGTCTTTCGAATTGCGACTAACAAGCAAAAAACACAGCGCAAAGCGACAAGTATTTGACCTTATGATAACGTCGATAAGTTCCACTTCTTACCTGTGCAGCATGGCCCAATTATTTTGCTTCAGTGGAGCTGAAAATACTACACACACCGACCCACCGGATTTAATAAGCTACCCGACACGATGCGCAGGGGGTATCTATGGCAACGCACAAGTCGTGCGTCATGCCACGAGTGTCATGAATAATTATGCAACCAGAAAGATGGAATATGTATATACGTGTAAAGAAAAAACCGACATAGATACACCTTTCAGAGCCGTGCACTGTATTTATTCACAGCAGACCTTTAATAAATAAAATAAATTAAACCTAAATATATTTATTTACTTTGAATTATTAAGCAATATTAAGTATAAGTAAATAAAAGAAGTGAAGAAAATGTATAAAGTAGAAGAATAGAAACATTGTTATGCTAAGAGTGAAATCAAGGCGCATGCAACAGCTGATGTGCCCGTTGGCGACAATATCATAACAAGCACACATGATTTATGATATGTAAGCTGGACGGAAACAACTTCGCTTATGCTTATGTACTTCTAGCCATCCATCAAAACGTCTCCAGCTGCTCGAAAACCTGGGCGAACACACCGGCATCAAAAACAACCACCGACCGCAAAAGTAGAAACCACAAAAAATGTGCGCTTTGCTGTTTCTATTAAAATATTATTAAAAGCAGACAAGAAGGACGCGCTGTCGCGTTGACAATTCGATTGTTCCATTATTATTGCATACTTTGTGGCATATTTGAGCTTATGAGCAGGCACTTTCGGCAACCTTATCGGCTTTGTGCTGACGGATTTACTTGATGAAGCCCGCCTGCACTTTGATGTCGCACAAAAGAGAATTGCAGCCAAATCTAAAGCAGACGACTTTTGCCTTTGAAATATCGCAAGCAATGCTCCAGTCAAATGAAATATCAAGGACATCTGTTACAGTAAGAAAACCCAGCATCGTATGTGCAAGTGTGTGTGTGTGTCCCAGTGGACGCTAGATTAACTCTTATTTCATGCAGACACACTCAGAGGCAAGAAAATAGAAAAGGCAAGAAAAGATAAGAGGACGGGAGGCAGACGCAGCTGGGAAATTGCACAATAAGCCAAAGAGCGGAAAGTTGGAGTTGTAATGCCCGGCGTTCAACAATAAAATGCAAATGTCACTTTGAATGTTTCTTATGGCAATAAATACAGGGTTACCAACTTTATTGTGTGTTCAACATTGAATCTGGCCTTAAAGCAGAGTTTGATTTTGATAGGTGCGAATTTAAACCTATTTTTACAATTTTTGATTAACTAGTTAAATAATAAATGCTTATGTTATAATTAAACTTATTCAGTTGTATGAATCTTCTAATTTTTATTTCACAACACAAACACTAATCACCCTGTAAATTGTAAAGCATACGGAAAACTGTTCACCAGCAATTTCCTGCAACAATTTTTCTCAACTTTTTTAGCCGGACAACGATTAAAGGCTTAGAGCACTTCGAGCGCACCATAGCAAAATGATAAAATTCGAATACGATTGCCTTCGCATAAATCACACACCTACGTCAGCAAAAGTTTTTACTACTACTATGCGTAAACCTTGCCCTTGACATTTTTGCTAAATGATGATGATGTTGAAATTGCGAGTGTGAGTCGAAGACAGTCGCTGACATTCTGACATTCTGAGCGTGCCTGGCAGCCAGACAAACTTTTGATCCATTCAGTAGTTGAAGGACTCGAATGCAACAGCTATTAATTTTGCATTGCTGCATTCGTGCGGATTTTGTGGCATTTGTGACTGCCATGCAATGAAGTTATGCGCTGGCTACCTGTTCCCTTATTCCCCTGTCTCCGTGATCCACTGCTGCCACCTTTCACCCCAGTCTCAAATTTCAGCTGAATGTGTGCTTTGTCTAGACAATGTCTGGCTGGCATTATCAACACATTTATTTGAAATTTAATCTAATAATATTGTCAAATATGCACGCACCGTTCTCCCTCTTCTTAGTGTGCTTCCTTAAAGTGGTCTTCTTTATTGACCTTAAACTCACTCGCTCCAAGGCTAAGCTTTTGAATAATTCACAAATATATTCCGCCAAATAAAAAATAATAATACTGTCGACGTCACCGGTAACGGCACCACCAACATTAATACATAATACAATTTATGATTTTTATAGCTGGCGCACCGAGATTTGGCCTGCCTCACTTCATCCCATCTTCCCTTCACACCACCACAACGGGCATGCCTGTCAACTTAACGCGTACGTTGACAGTTTCTCCTTGGCTTTCCCTCTATTTTTTATTTTACAGCCATTTTTTGTTTGCTTGTGGCACCTTAAAAGCAAAAACCGTAACCAAAACCAAAACCAACGTTGCACGCTTTCAACTTTCAATGTGCTTTGCATTTCTAAATAGTTGACGCCAGTCCAGGTAAAAAGCCGAAAAGAAATAAAATAAGATTCTTAAGGCTGACACCTCGCGACTACGCAATACTCTGTTCTTAGTGAAGGCGAAATTGTTTTTTTAATTTTGCAAAAACTTATTAGTAGTAGTTGCTGACTGAATAAACGATGTGAATCTACCGCTGAAGACGAAT
The DNA here is from genome assembly GCA_035041375.1 of Drosophila conformis. Classification (NCBI taxonomy): domain Eukaryota; kingdom Metazoa; phylum Arthropoda; class Insecta; order Diptera; family Drosophilidae; genus Drosophila; species Drosophila conformis. Next base: position 25,288 of record JAWNLE010001234.1, read on the forward strand.
ACCAACGGCATTCGAAATATATCGGGTTATATAAAAAATATAAAACATATTTATAAAGCATATTTAAATTATAAAAAGAGCTCACCAAACAGTAAGCAATTATTGAGAAATATGTTGTTTGTAACTAAATACAAATATATTTATAAGAAATAAACAATAACAACTTACTAATAGAGAGTATAACAAAAATATAAGAAAGAACTGGCCCTTAGTGTTGGTTTTTTGGTCTAGTCGGAGAGGGCTGAGGGCAGGCACGTGGAGCACGACTGTCGCCGGAAAGTTAATTTTGCGTTGTATTTATTATTTATGTGCATTACTTGGGCGCTCTTAAAAGATTTTCACTTAGCGCCACCGGCTGTAGCAGCTTTCAGAGCAGCAAATGATTTATGGACGGATCTGAATAGATTTTAAAATAAAGATTAGTTACCAGCTGGAATGTCTAAAATAGTATTCGTAATCAAAAGTATTGAGACGGCCTGATAAAAGCAAGACATAAATCCTTAACTATAATCTTTTAACATATTATAAAGTAAACAGTTTTAAATTAAATTATAGTTGAATGGCTTCATGGCTTCAGATAAGATAAGATAAGAACTTCCTCAAACTTATCACATTACTTAGTGTATTGATATAATAATGTTATTTCAGTATAATGGCATTAAACGAGATAAGGACACATCCTAAGTCCAATAAATGAATCACCTTTTCTTGCTACTTGAAAATCTGTGTTGCTGCTAATACACAATTAAAATTAAATTTAATTAATGCGCATTGCGGGCGCACTCGAATTTCAATTTGCCAATGTGCGGCTTAAAATTTTGTTTAACGTCTTTGCCTAATTGGATTTGCACCTTAAATGGGTTAATGATGGCTGCCAGGCGGTTGAATTTTCTGAAGCCTTCGAATCGATTGTCTGCTGCTTAAATTCGCATTAATTAACACTCATTTGGCTGCTGCTGAGCAAAGCGCTTTCCAATCAGAGACAATGGCAGTTGTAAGGCCAAAGTCTACGTAGCTCATACGCCCCTTCGGATCGGGTTGCGATCCGTTTGTAAGCTTAATCATTTGGCAAATTTCGTGCGTCTGTCTTTAGGCAACTTGCCGGCAGTTGGAGTTTGAGTACAAGTATGCTTGAATTTGCTTTTAATTAGTGCTCAAGTTTGTGAAGGGAAGCCAGTGGGCACAGCTTGTGCTTCCATCTGTCTCGCTGGATGGTGGGCGAACAATGCGTCAAAGTGTTGTATGCAAATAAGCAACCAGTCGGCAATTGTGAAAGGCAACGTCGTCGTCTACTGCGTCTTAAGCAACAGCCCTCTACAGCTCTTGAAGACCCTAAAAGCTCCGCACAGCGAATGTTGCAACGTGACGCTCACTTGGCGGACATGTTTGATTGCGACTGCATGTTGTGCATGCAAGATGGCAAGTGACCGGCCACAAATGCAGCTGGAGCTGATTTTGTTGTAGCTGGAGCTCTGGCAAGGCCTGTCAGAACATGCGCTGCATATTAAATGTACATATTCACAAATGAGTGATGGGTGATGGGTGATGGCAAACGGCAAACGCAACTCAAGTGCAGCTCAAAGTGTGGTCAGAATGCGATATGTTTGAGATTTGCTTGCGTGCAAGGCCTCGCATATCATATAACGAAATATTCTGCCTTCTCACATGAAATCTATAATACCTGTTAATGTATTCACAAGTTAGCTTTGAATGCATTTATGACTTGTTATTTAGATGATGTGCTAAGTCTATATTGATTACACGATTGAAAAATGAACCTGTTGCACACATACACGATCCGCATAGGAGCCACATAAACTCCTTTTTAAAAAATTCAGAAAAAAACAATTTAAAGAACCACAGTTTTGTTTTATTCATAAATATTCATATTTCACTATCAATAAGCGATTATATATCCCATTGCTCCTACATGTGACCCACTTCTGTGTATCGGTTATAACTTCGCTTTCAAAACTATTTAAACTTATTAAAAATCTCAATGGCAATCTACATGTTGTGTGTTTGCCTCATCTCTGTTTGAAAGCCACTCGTAATACAATGTAAATCTCCATACAACATTTATGCCAACACATTAGTAGCCTGTCTTACCCCATAGACCAATTTCATTTAATGTCGTCCATTTACAATGACATTCAAAGGCAAGTTAAAATGTATAAAAACTGTAATTAAACTGCAATTTCACAGTGACGACTCCGTTGACATTTACTGAAATGAACTCCACAAAAGCGACAAGTGAAGTTTACGTTGATGTCAACGACGACCTTAAGAGCAGCAAAGTCACAAAAACATGGAGTGAGTGCACCGAGAGTAAACTTCTCTGAAGTTTGCCAATTTTCAAAGAAAATTACTTAAAAACTAATTGCGGATAAAACTAATTTTTTTTCAACTTTGCTCAAAACAAAAGTAACAAACATCACACCGATAATATGTTGCAGACCTTGATTTAGATGCCATGAGACTTTGAAATTAGTTTTTCTTAAGACAAAATATTAAATTACTTGATTTTATATTCTACTATTATTTTATTATTTTAATTGTACTATTAGATAGTGAAAAACTTAAAACATGGTTCGCATATTCACATCCTTAATAACAATTCGTATATAACTCGTGCGTAAAGGGCATAGACACATAAGGCGAGAGTGTGCGCTTGTTTTTTTTTTTCATTAAAATCAAAAGTATAATTAAATTCTTGGAGCTCAGAAGAGCTGACCAAGCGAATGTCCGCCCTCGGGCCCTGCCTCCACACGCCGCACACATGCTGGGAATTCGTTTGTTATGACAGCACAAAAACTGAAAATGGGATACGTTTTCCTTAGCACTGCGCACATGTCAAGGGACATGGGAAAAGGACAAAGGGAAGCTCAGTGATTATGACCATTAGACAAGTACTACATTGCATGGGTTTGTAATTTGCTGTTTCTGGTTTAAATAACTGCTAAATGTCATTTGCTGTAGTGCATGTTTTCGTTGCTTTTAATGAAGTGAACTGTACACATAAAGGATACCAAAGGCAAACGGAAATACAAACTTCCGCTTTCGGCAACGCGATAAGAGTTTCAGTTGAATTGTGGCTAAGTTTCACAATAATCAATAATTTAAGTAACTTCACTAGAGCAGAAGAATACACAATATATGTACATATACAACAAACATAAAACGGCAGTCAGTCAACAGCACTCGCATGGATTTATGAGCCAAGTCAACAGCAGAAATAGCAACAGCAAAAGCAGAATTTTGTTCAGTCAATAACATTGTTTAAGCTTCGCAAACTGATTTTTTTTATCTGCGAACACTTATGTTACACATTCACGCACATATACATTTGCATATACATAAACTTTACATATACATGTGTACACACACATATTATTTGCCTTGTATTGTTGATAATTTAAAGTGTGTAGCAAGTAATTACAAAATGTTATATATTCAAATAATATTATGCATGTCAAAATCATTATCAATTACACGTATTTGTTCACAAATATTAAAACAAAATAATTGCTTTAAAATAAATAATAGCTAAATTTATAATTTATTTTATAATAAAATAAAAATACAGTATTTTTAACAACATTTTAATCGAAAAGCAAAACAATAAAAAGAGAATAGAATATGTCAACATTTAGTTGAAAATGCTTGCTATATGTATATATAATATAACGAAAATCTATTTATAAACCAGACAACCCTCGTTTATCTGACATGAATGGATAATTGTTTGTGTTTGCTCGCTGTGCTTTGCATCGTTTTATTTGTGCTTCAAATGTTAAAAAACGGACACACTTAATATTGCTTGCCAAATGTGGCATTGCCCTGTTACCCCATCCAGTCCCCATTGCACTTTACCAGCCGTTTAAGTTGAGCTGATGTTCTGTGCAGCTACAGCAACCACATGTCCTGCAGGGCAATTTCTGTTTCCATTGTATTGCATTCTCCTAACTGTATTGGGCTTATCTGTAGCCTTACCCAAGCCCCAACCAAAACAGACAAGATTTATTTACTGTTGCCGAGCAGAACTACTATTAGAAAACAGTATGTCCATCTATTTATACATATTTACAAACATACACACACACACACACACACTCACACACACAACATATAGGAGATGCCAAAATAAAAGGCTTTAGAAAGGGAGCTGCCAACAAATGTATTTCACGTTAAATTTGAATATATTGCCACAATAACCACAAATATTTCGCTCAAGCATTTAATTTCATTTCATTTCCATTGTCAGTTGTGCTTAGTTTCGATGCGATTTCAAACGCTTGGCAGCTATGTGGAATTGTAAATCTGAGCAGGGCAAATAAATCAGCTTTATTACTGGGCCCGCCATATTTACAGCTGAGCAGAGCATTTCATTTGACTTATTGTTGACAAGCTTTTAAATAAATTGAATTTACTGACATCAACGTAACAGGAAACCTGCCACAGCGAGAACTGACAACATGGCCTGCCTGGACAACTCGTGCTACGACTGAATGCTGAGAGCTCACACTTGGCAAACATTTGCCAAGGATTTACGACTGTGGCCTGCACGACTGCCACTTGGCGCTAGCTGCTCCACTCACCTGGTCGTGTATAATGCCAACAAACTGCAAATTGCTACAAAATCACTTAACTGTAAATTTTTATAGCATCTCTTACGCCATGTGAAAATCCAAAAGAAAACAATGCCAGTGGGCAGGTGGCAAAAATAATGTTATCCGGGAAACGCTGTTTGCACAATTCCGCGAGTTGGCATTTATGAATAAGGGGGATCAGTCTCAAAATGTATTTTGATCTTTGGCTTGGCCAGAAATATTTATTTTTGGTTATACTTCAAATACAAATTATAAAGTTTAGTTAAAAAAACAAAATTTTTACAGAAGCATATTCTAACTAAGAGAAACAATCACACAGCAATAAATTTTTTTATTTTTTTTTTTAGATTAGAATTAATATTTGGAATGCACTTGAACAAAAATACCTTGCTCGTGGCGCATATCTACCTCTCTCTCACCCACTTCTTTAAACGATTCACTCTGTAGGGCAAGCGGAAACAATTGTCAGGGCCACCTTCACTCAGCGCAGCCATTTTGTTGTTGTTAGTTGCCAGTTGCCAGTTAAGGGCTCCATTGCGTTTTATGATATTGTGGGCATTGCAAAGCGTTTGACTGTTTGGTTCGCTTGTTTCCAGGTCGCTTACTTGGCCTTTCTGTGGCTTTACGGCTATTTTACATTAAATTGCAAATGAGATGGGCAAAAGGAACCCCCAAATGTGAGAGAAAGGGTGTCATCTCCATTGTGCATTGTTAAGCTGGAATTTTAATTGAAGTTTTTCAACACATACGTACATACATATGTGCGCATGTTGAAGGGTTGTGCGTGTGCATCTGTCTGTTTGGTTGTATGCCACATTAAAGTGTTAAATAGCATTTGCCTGTTTGTTTGCTTATCGTGTTTTTTTCTTTTTTGTTCCTCTTTTCTGGTTGTCGTGCTATACATATCAAAGGAATCCTCACCTCACCCTCTGATTTAAGGGTCTACGTCATTACATCTGGAATATGACACCTGAGATTGCACGAAATGAGCGGCAAAAATAATGGGCAAGCACGCAAAGGGACTGACGTAATGTCAAGTGGCTTTAATAGTTAACCAAGGCAGCTGTTATTTGGAAAGTGGCTAGTTGAGCATGCTTGCCATAGATATCTGCAGGTAATTTGAGAGAATGACATGTCAGACGAATATCCAATTGCCTTTAAGACTAAACGCCTAACTTAAAGCTAATGTTGCTACACTTCAATAAAACAGCTCAATATAGTCCAATTATCTTTAAAACTATATGCCTGCCTTTAAGTTTATCTTTACACTTTTCAAACAGGATTGTTATAACAAATGAACTTAATTGAATACAAAATAATAATAATGGCTGAATGATAAGATATAAAATACCTAGTAAAGTGTTAAGTATTCTAATTTAACTAAATATTTAAGACTTCAATTTTTCGGTATATAAGTATGTAAGCCAGAGACTTACCACTTACTTACTTCGGTTGCCTCGATTGCCCAGTTCATAAATAATCAATTAGGCACCACGCGGCGAGGAACATTTGTGTGGGTTCACAGGCAGCTATTAAGAGCCACTTACTGCTCCTTTGGCTAATCGTCAAAACTTGTATAGGTCCATCGGACCTTTTTACTTGTGTATAATCTTTTATTATGCTCTTTTTGCGTTGGTGAACCTTTTCCACCTGACCACAAAATAAGCATTTAATAACCACATGGAACTGAGAATTGTCTGCCTACATATTTGGGGCTTAGGACTCTTGTCCTTCCACATGCTTAACTAATGTATCAAATTTGCCAATGTACAAAACAGTTTCCGCTTCCGGCAGTTTTGTCGGCGCCCAACCTAAATATATGTAACGCTTGTAACTTTGGTTTGGTCCAGAAACTTACGTATTATTGTTGCAGGTTGCCAACTCGGCCTTAACCCTTCTGTCTCTTAATCTCTCTCTCTCTCTCTCTCTCTGTGTCTGTCTGTCTGTCTGGGTTGCTGCCTGTGTGTTTGTATCAAGGGCCGCGGGCGCGTTTGTCTGCAAAGTTTGGCTTGCAAATATCATTGCCTACCTAGCGGCGACGCTGAGGCAGCTTAATCAAATATGCATGCAACGGCATTTCTTTTTATTTACCACCGCACACAGCTGCTTCAGTAATAAGTGTCATAGGTTTCGCTTATCGGGAGCCACGAACTTGCCCCGTAGCAACAACAACAACCACTTCAAATGTCAGTTAATAAATTGCAAAACGTTTTTCTGCGAATCGACAAACCGACGACTTAACAACCCAGCAACCAACTGCACTTAATGTCAGTGACACACACATAACTCCCCCTCTTACCACAAACAAACTAGCGGGGAGGGGGTATCGCTGCTGAGGCGCTGAGTTGGGAGCTCCGGCCCAGGGCAGACAATGAAGTTGCCGCTGTTGACATGAAGCGTGACGAGAACAAGTACTGCGACCCCAGCAACTCGATCCTGTGCTGTGTGCCACAGACATTTACAAATAAACAGCGCTAAATTATAGGTGCCTCGTGGGCGAATGCCGAGCGCTGCTGCACCTTTCTGCTCTCTCCACTTGTAAATAATATGGAGAGCTACACCTGCTGACGATGTCGTCGCCATAGTCTAACTTTTAACTACAACAACAATAGTCAGTCGCATACCAATTACAGCAGCAACAAGCGAACGAAAAACGTATCCTTATGACATCGAATCTTGTATGATCTAACACAGTTGTGAAAAAAAGAACTACAGCAAAATATGACAACAAATTAAATTAAATTAATCATTTAATAGCATTCGATAAGAAGTAAAAGCATGTCAATCATATATACAGAAATCAATAACATAATATTACTTTAATTTAAGTAAAAGAAAATTGGTTTGATTTAGAAAGTAAATACATTAGAGGTCTTCAAAAGATTAAGCTAAAGATTTAAGAAAAAAGAATATATATATAATGAATATGTATTTTCTAAAATGTTATTTTACAAAAATGTCTCATTCCAGTGGAGCAAAATTAACATCCCGCATGTGGTTGGCTTTTGGTTAGAAGTTTGTTGTTGGTATTTAAAGTCCTAGCATTAAATCTTTCTTCCAAACTTAATAAATGAATATACTTTAATTTGAAACAAAAATAAAGTCTCTGGCATACTTGCATTTGTGATAAAAAAAAACAGATTTAAGGGGAAGTGCTAGGTGTGTATATATATATATTGAAGATAAGATAAGATAAGATAAGATTCTATCTTTACAAGTTCTTTAAGTTGAATAAATAATATGCTATATCCCCTGCATAAACTTAACCTAATAAGGTGCCTATTCTATCTCACATCTATAATGTTCATATGACATTTACAATAGATTTGATTTTTAAATGAATACAGCATAATATTTATTGGATTGCTCCAAGCGTATCATATTACATGACCAAGTTAGGTGTTACACTCCCCAGGAGTCTAACAAAGTTCCAAGCACGTTACAAAACACAAAGTTCAAGTTGACGACGCTGAATTGCACTTTGGCAGGAAGCACAGGTAAAGTTAGGTGCAACTCCAGCTCAGGGATCGCAATAGTTTGCAGGTTGAAAGATGTTAGGCTGACATTGTTGCAGTTTTTATTGATGATGCCACTGTCAAGGCCAACAGAGAAGACAGCGTACAAGTACAACTAATGTTAATTACAATATACGTTAATTGCAAACGTATTTCGATCTTTGGCAAAAGTTTTTCAATTAAATTTATGCTGCAATCAATGCCGATGCCGTAAATACTTTGAAGATGCGTTGACAATTAATTGCATTGCATTCAATTAACTCACATAATGAGTGGGCGTACTATCGTGCGCTTGGAGACGTGGCTTGCTACCTGAAAACTTGTTTTCGCCAAGTTTTCTTTGCCTGTCACGTTGTGCGAAAACTTTTCACAAAAACTTGTTTCTCTTTATGTTTAGTTGGGAGATATCTCTTTGTATTGGGCTTCTCGGTCTTGGATGCGCTCAGACCAGGTCAGTTTTTCCTCCAGCTAGTTTCGCGCAGAGTGCTATAAATTAAAACTTTACCGACATACTGTTATTTCTATTATATTTTTTGTTTGGCAGGAATAAGAAGCAATACCCCGTGAAGCTGTTGGTGCAAAACAATGAACTATCTTTAATGTATAAGATTGTAAAGAGATATTGATAGAGCTTGGATATGATGCACGTATATGGGAACGGGAGAAATAAAGCTCCACAAACTTGGTCACTCACTTGACCAAGCTGCTAAATAGTTTGCCATAATTTCCTTATTTAAAAAGGACATTTGTTTCTGTTTCCTGTTTCGCTTGATGTCTGCAGATGCAGGCTCAACTTGGCCGCCCTTTAGACGTTGTCACATTGCATGTCACGATGCCAGTGGCAGTTGGAATCGCATGCGTCTGGCTGGAAATTCCTGATTTAATGGCGTGGAAAATTAGAAAACGTTTGCATTGGCCTCATGCACTGACCTCGGTCGGGGTGTAATCGTCTGGCAGCTGTCAAACCGACTGGCCTCGATTTCCAAGGATCGCTGTCGCAGCTTAAAAGCGTGGCATTTGGGACAATTGCAGCAATTTTGAACGGATGCCAAATTGCCTGTTTGGAAAGCGTCTGCTCAGGTGCTCGAAAATTGCATCTAATGACTTCATAAATTAAAGCCGGAAAACTCACACACACACACACATTTAAAATCTTTGTGTGTGTGTGTGGTTGTTTGTAACTTTATCCAACTGAAGCGAAGTTGAGAGGCTTTTTAGCAGTTTCGTGTGCATTTTTAATGAAGTTTGCCGATGCGGTTTTTTGTTTCTACACGCCCACAGCCACGCCCACATCTTTAGCGGTCGGCATTTACCAAAAGGCTCAAGTTTCGCAGCACGCCTCGCTTTATAAAAGACTTTGCAGCTGCGTCTCACTAATAAATGTGTCTGCTGGCAAGTCTACAAAGTGCTTTTAATTAGTTGTGTTGGCTTTCTGCAATAAGAATGTGTGCAAAAAAACCAAAGACAAGAAAACACAAGAAGAATAGGACACCGAAGATTTCATACCCTTGCCGTACAGAGACAACCCCTTCAGCCCACATATTAATTTCTTTCAAACAGGTAGAAAGCGAGACTGACAAACTGTGTCTATGGTTTCACAGGCTGAGCTAGAATCGCTGATACCTTAAGGAGTCGTCTTCAGTGGGTTACAATCTTCAGCACCAAATTTGAATACCCTCTGTTAGGATATACGTACGGAAGCACAGTTTTTCGCTGCTATTTAACAAGTTGGGTGTTCATTTTTATTGAAAGCTTACTTGCAACGCCCTGTCTTCATAAATGTTTTACAAATTTAAAGGGCTTCTGTTTAGGCAACAGCAATTGATCACAATTTAAAGTTTCCTATGAACATAATTATTTTGCTGGAATTATATAGCTACCAATATTTTAAGCACAGTATTGTTTCTAAACAAAATACTGTGGAAACTGGAAGCAATCCAAAAGCATTAAAATAAATAGTATTTCGTTCCCTTTTATTAACCAATTATCATAAGGTTTAAGCGAAACCCGAAAATTTACAGACAGCAAAAAACATTATATTTAAATTAATATTTCACATTCTATTCTTTCATGCAAATTCTTGAGTAATTAATAACATTTACGAGAAGACAAATGTAAAAATGCTTACACAAAATATTTTTGAAAAAGCAAATAGCAGCAACCTAATTATAATTTTGAATAGATGTATGTTCTGTTTTTAAAGCATCTGTATTTATATTTGTGCACCGATTTAAGACAATCTATGATAGATTTAGGACAATTTAAGCAAAACAATCTGTTGATGAATATTCATTGAAGCTCATTCAATCATTTATTAATGGAATCTTATCAATTGATTTCATTATGGATTGGTATACACTTTGCCGGCTTATATTTTCGAACCAGAACCTCGTATTTTTCGAACTTTCTGATAAAGCATACCTTTTCTGCTCGATACAATGTGCCAATGATCAATCCACCATCAGTTCTGGCCCGGCAGATATAAACGCGCTCGTCGATGTAGCTCGTTCCAACAGATACGGCATTATCCTCCAAGAATCCATCAAAACTGCGCACCCAGTTATAGCTGACGGTTGCATTGGAAACCAAAACCTCGGAGGCATATGATGATACAATGGAATTTTCGTTGTTACAAGTGGCATATGCAGTTTCGGCTATAACACGTGCTGGAACTGCACCGCTGCCAATAAAGAGACGTCCCACGAATTTCTGTAGCCTTCTGAATCAATGCCCCCGAGAACAGCGTTTTCGGGGAAATTCTTTGTCGTGTCGGATGCGGCCCACTTATCTGTATTATCGTACACTGCACAATGTAGTGCGCCTAATAGCTGGGCGAAAATCAGTGCCAAAGCCGAAAGTTTCACGGGAGAATGCATTATTTAAACTGATCGGAAGCCGATTTAAAACTGTTGTGTAGACTGAAGACGAGTCTAGCATTTATATATAAATTTAATTAGTTAGATGGGAATCACATGTTGATAAGCGCCATGTTATAAATCAATCTATAATGGGGAGTTGTAGGATTTTGAAGTATTGATTAGATTTGCGAAAATTTATTGAAGACTTCTCTTTAGAATAGTCACGCTTAGCTGATAAGCATTAACATTATTTTTATTAATAGCTTTGACGAATAAGTGATTGTAATCAATACACAATCTATATCTCGGATAAAGGATTTCACTCCCTGCTATACCTGCATTTTGACTAGAAGAAATACCACATGGGGTTTTCATCTGATCTGATTTCAACTTGTCTTCCAAATATCGATGGTAAACTATATGCATATATAAAAGAAAACATCGTAATTGTATTTTTTCCTTTTCTCGAAAATTAAGCTAGTATTTAGTGGTATATCTGTAGATTCTTATTGGGCATGCACAGATAAATAAAGTTTATTTGAGATATTAGTTGGGGCATTTTAAAAGTAAGTAATTTCAAATATAAAATATACAAAATTTGACAAAATCAAAACGGAATCAAATCAACGGAAAATAGTCTGGCAATTACTTTCGCATAACCACAACGCATCCTTTGAGGTCCTGCAATCCTTGCCACAGACTCTTTGTGCTTGCCTAACCAAATGAGTAAAATGTGTCAGAAACGTTTGTTGGGTGTGCTGCGATGCATGATCAAAATGGCTCCAAACTCACACATAAAACCAGGTGCTAGCTGCTGGGACAGATGAGAAGGTGAATACATTGTAGCCGGCAACTGTCACGCAAAAGTCAAACCCATAAGTCAAACCGCAACACACCAGGCTCAAGCTGGTTACATCTCACTCACATACTCGCTGCTAGTTTTTGTGGCTTGCAAGCCGCATGAATATGCCATAAAGGCTCTGAAACATTTCAATCATGGCAACTGTAAGCTGCTTGAAGTGTGGCAGACTTTTTTGTGTAGTACCAACACGGGCTGACGTCTCAACCATTTAATTTATGCAAAAATTAAATGGCCTAATGCTCCGTTGTCTTTGGATTAGCTGCCTGGGCCAGACCATATAGTTTGTTGATGTTTTAACAATCACGTTTAAGTTCCAGCCAGGCGATATTTTTATTTTAGCGTATTTTTGTTATTTTTTGTAGTGCGTCTTCTTTTTGGGCAGGCCATCAAAATCAGAGCTTTCATTACACACGCACGCGTCATGCCGGAAACGGAAATGGCAAGCTGCAGACGGAAGTGTTTCTCCCTGTGTTTGCGTAGTGTTTATTTGTATTTGTGTGTTTGTTGCTCGAAATTCAATTTAAATGTTGCCTCGCGTGAATTTAAAGTCATTTTACTGCATTATGTTCTAGCCAGATTTGTGGCCATAGGCTAAGCCTGCTTAATCATAATTCAATTCACCCCATCTCTCACACACAAACACACACAATTAGTGTATTATTTATGTGTGAAGGGCTGTCAATTTTATTGTTGCTTATCGCCACTGTCACAATCTTTAGCAGAGATACCTAATTTACGACAGGCCTGATCACAGTCACTGATTTAGCGAGAATTCGCAAGCTAAGAACATAGAAGATAGTAGGGTGAGTTAAGTTTAATTTCGGTAATTCACATTAGAAATTATGTAATTGCAATAAGAATAAATAATCAATTTTTAAAGTTGTCTTTGAACCCGGTTGTGGACAAGAGAAAAGAAAACCATTCCAAATAGTATACGGCCTGGGCTTATTTGATTTTGGTTTTTAAAAAAGCACCAGGGTATTACATCTTCGACATCCCAATCATAACGATTCCTGATTACCACAATAATGCCTCCAGGAAATCAAGGGTAAACTGAACTTTTTAATGAAGAGCTTACCGGCAGTAAACGCCCTCATCCAGCTGCAGCAGTTAACTAGGGGAAACACACCCCTTTTTCACAGTCATAGACCAAACAATGCACTGATTTATGACACCTTGAAATGCAGAAGGCAAATCGCATGTTAATTACGTTTTGCCTCCATCTGTGGCACAAACACACACAGGCATGCAACTCAAAACAACAAGAGGTTGCTCTAGTTTAAAGTGAACGACAAGGAGATACTATATGTATATATTTTATGGATGCGGCCTTTTGCATACACTTCAACAACTTTGCTATACACTTTTTAACACTTAGGGCATAGAAAAAGTGCAGAAACGGAATTTTGCAACTAGAGCTCTTGTATGAAGTTACACATTAATATTGGCTTGTCAAAACTCTTAGCCATTAGAAACTAGAAACCGTTTGCAAGAGCTCACGAGCGCCACTCTCTTACTGTCCCTCTCTTTCTCCCTATTCTCTGCATCGCTCGTGCTTGCCACAGAAACCACATGCAATATACTCGCTGCCAAAGGCAATGGCAACAGACCAAGCTGAAATGCAACACCACCAGGCAATCAACTGGTGTTTCAGTTTCCATTAAGGCAACGCCACACAGAGAACTCTCCGCATTAGCAGTACCGCACACATACACTCACACACACAGTGACGCACCCACCTGACAACGTCTCGAGTATTAGTGATAACCAGAAGCAAAAGCAAACCCCAATGGACTGGAGCGGACCAACTCCACAAGATTTGCCGCCAAAGCACAACAAAAAATTTCCCAAAACAAATGGAAAGTATTTGAGAGAGCAAAGACTGCCGCTCACTGGAAGAGCGAATGGAACGCCTGGAAAGCTAAGCAAATGTAAACACCCCTCAAAACTGTGACGTCACTTGGGATATTTTCACTACCCCTACTTATGTCAGGGGGTTGCTCTTGTGTACCATGCGCATACCTTGGCTTAATTGCCGTCTGACATTTATTGCTGTCCGGCGTGTCATTTCAGGGACAGCATCATGCACTCCTCGCCAGGATATCAGACAGACAATGTCCGCGCATATATCACGGATAGTCAAAGCGGTGAGTTGGTAGTCCTTACAGTGATATGAAGCACAAAACGAACCTGTCCCGATAACTTGCTTGTCACTGACAGAAGCACGCGAATTGAGATTGAAAGGCCATAAAGATTGTTGATCAAAAAGTCGGAGATTGTTTTTTTTATGTACAGAGGACATAAGCCAGAAATATTACATTGGCATTGGAGACAGCTTATTCGAGTAAAAGAGACTTTATGGTTTTAGGCAGAAATGTCTGCAATTGCGATAGTAAGTATTTCACAAAAAACCTTTCAAGTCAAATAAGCTGAAAGATTAATTAAAAACAAAATGATTTAAGGAATATTTATAAATTATTTGTTGTTGCTAATTTAAATGAATAAACTGAAATATATTTAATTGCATTTTATATCATACTTTAGAAAAATATACACCAAATTTTAACTTTTTGCAGAATTTGTAAAAATAAATGATTATAAAATGGATTTCTTAATGTGCAAGTAATAATAAATACATTATTAAATTATATTCATAATAGATATGTCGATGCCTTTTCTAGCAAAACTCATTGCAGAACATTGTGGAGAACTGGTTATTCCAAAAAGAAATACACATCTCAATTCAAAAGAAAACTTTGTGTGACAGCGCAATTGTCATAATATTTTGATATTATTGAATTGGCCCTGATATTCTTTAGTTTAAATGTTTAACACACAACTAACAAACTATGTAATTGACTTCTAATAAAAATTTGTCTCAATTGTGATTCTACAATGTGCACATTCTATCTTCTGATGCCTAGATCGTACAAAGTTGGATGTTGTCCTAACAATGTTAGTCTCAATCATTGCATATATTATTCGCTAGTTTAAGGAAAGCTGTAATTTGCTTCAAGAAGTTAACGTGACAGGTGCATATTTAAAATTGTGTGACATTTTAATATTGAGCAGGGCAAGAAATAACAGTTGTACACAAATATATTCAGTGCAATTACAACTCAAATAGACAGCACGAATAGAACTAATAATACACTGCAAAAGCCAAACATTTGCATTAAAAACATTTTTATATATACAGATATATGATTGTAAGCATAGAAAATAAGCTGCGATTGAATTGCCTGTTAGCGACCAAATATTTTAGCCATAAGTGAGCAAAAATGTTGTGGGCTCGAGTTAAGCCAGAACATCGAAGCCATGGCAACGTAATGCGTTGGCTGGGATTAAAGCCAAACACGCGACCAGTGCAAAACATATGGCAATAATATATGTATGTGTGTGTGTGTGGATGAGGGGTAGGTGGTAGGGACGGATCAGCGACAGTAGCACGCAAATGGTATGAACAAAAATAAACTGATAAGCGACAGCCTGAAAAAACAATAGCGCTCGGGGTGGGTGAGCTGAGTCTGGGGCCGGTGGACACTGGCGAATTATGCAAGGGCCGAGCTAAAAATATATGTTGCATGTGACGACAGCGACAAACAAATAAACAACCACAACGACGAGCCAACAACAACAACAACGGCCAACAAACAAACAAACAAACAGACAAATAAACTGTCGCTCATTTTTGACTCGGTGGGCGAGGAACTCTACTGACAAATGAATGCGACACGTCGTCGGAGAGAAAGGTCTAGCGACAATGCGACAATAGCTGAAGAGTGAGTGAGATAGCGCGCAGCATTCAGGCAATGGAAATCAATTATTCATGCGCTTGGCCACGCAGCTAAAAAGTATGCTAGGCATGCGACAATCCAATGATTCCGCCCAATGGTATGCAACAGTTTTTGCAGCTGCCTAACAGACAAACGAAAACCAGCACCAAACCAAAGCTCCACTCCGACCACCCCTTTGCCAATGATGACGATGATGATGATGATGGGCATTTGTTTATGTTTGATTTGCGCCAACTGTGATTAAAGGGCAACCAGTTTGTCAGTCGACAGCGGGAGCGAGTTGCAACCCACGCTCTACGTGCAAATTAAGTTTAATTTAACAGTGGCCAAAACAACATGTACATCTTAAGGGCAGGACACATCGAAAATTGAATGCTCTAATAGCAAAATAGATTTAGTAGTGAGAGTCCCATTCAACACATACACAGGTAGTTGAAGATAAGACCCATTTATCTGTATTATCGTACACTCCACAATGTATTGCGCCTAATAGCTGGGCGAAAGTCAGAGCAAGAGCCGTAAGTCTCAGGGAAGAATACATTGTTTAAACTGATCGGAAGCCGATTGAACTTTTACTTAACTTTTATATTTGAATTTAATAAGTGTTGATGGTAATCGAATGCAGATAAGCGCAGGTGTTGTACATCTGTGAGTAAAAGGGTATTTTATGTCCTAGAAGATACGTGAGTAAACGTTTCTTTAGAATTTGACACGTTTCGCTGATAAGCATTAATAATATTTATATGATAAGCTTGGAATATTGAATGAACATCAAATTCTGACTAACTGATTGGTTATCAATATATAGTCCATATCTACGAAAGTTAGTTTGTTGCCATAGGAAGTACCTTGGTGACATTCTGACAAAAAAAAGCACTACATGGGTGTTTCCCATCTGATCAGATTTCAATTTAATTCTAAATATTGAGCGTAAAAAATAAGCATCGGTAGAAGAAGACATCGGCATCAACGGCGGAATCGATTTAGCATATATTGTACTTTTCTCTAAGCTCAAAAATTTAGATAAAATATTTACTTGTCTATCTCCAGTTATATTTATTCGTTTATTTAAATGATCTATATTCATATTTTTATACAGATTTAAGACAATTTAAGCAAATCAATCTGTTGATAAATATTCATTCAAGCATTTATTAATGGAATCTTATCAATTGATTTCATTATGGATTGATATCCACTCCGCCGGTTTATATTTGCGAACCAGCACCTCGTATTTTTCGAACTTTCTCATGGGCAAAGCCTCGTAGCGGATAAAGCATGTTCTTTGTTCTAGATACAATGTGCCAATGAACACTGCACCATCAGTTATGGCCCGGCAGATAAAAACGCGATTGTTCGTAGAGCTCGTTCCAACACAGACGGCATTATCCTCCAAGAATCCATCAAAACTGCGCACCCAGTGATAGCTGACGGTTGCATTGGAAACCAGAACTTCGAAGGCGGTAGTTGAAGCCGGGACCGATTCGGTGTTAAAAGTGACATATGCAGTTTCGGCTCTAATACGTGCTGGCAGGATAGAGCTAGCATAAACGACGCGTCCCACGAAATTTCTGTAGCCTTCTGGATCACAGCCCCCGAGAACAGCGTCCTCGGGGAAATTCTTTGACTTGTCGGATACGACCCACTTATCTGTATTATCGTACACTCCACAATGTATTGCGCCTAATAGCTGGGCCAAAATCAGCGCCAGAGCCGTAAGTTTCACGGGAGAATGCATTGCTTAAACTGATCGGAAGCCGATTTAAAACTGTTGTGTAGACTGAAGACGAGTCTAGCATTTATATATAAATTTAATTAGTTAGATGGGAATCACATGTTGATAAGCGCCATGCTGTTAATCAATCTATAATGGGGAGTTGCAGGTCATTAAAGCATTGATTAGATTTCCGAAAATTTTGTGAAGACTTCTCTTTAGAAAAGTCACGCTTAGCTGATAAACATTAATATTATTTTTATTAATAGCTTTGACGAATAAGTGATTGTAATCAATACACAATCTATATCTCCGATATGCGATTTCACTTCCTGCTATACCTGCATTTTGACTAGAAGAAATACCACATGGGGTTTTCATCTGATCTGATTTCAACTTGTCTTCCAAATATCGAAGGTAAACTATATGCATATATAAAAGAAAACATCGTAATTGTATTTTTCCTTTTTCTCGAAAATTAAGCTAGTATTTATTGGTATATCTCTAGAGTCCTATTGGGCATGCACAGATAAATAAAATTTATTTAATATATTAGTTGGGGCATTTTAATAGTGTTTGTTATAAGTTATTTCAAATATAGAATATGCAAAATTGAACAAAATTGGGATGGAATCAACTGTAGAATTTCTTGGAAATTACTGCCACATGAAAAAATTGATTAATATGCATGGACTAGGATGTTGTTTAGAAAGCGCATATTCTTAGGATCTGCAGTTCTTGCCGCATTTACAATCCATCTTCAATAGGTTACAAACTATCATTACTGTGCTTGAATTATATAATAAGTAAAATGATTGACAAAGTACTGTTTCCAGCCAGCGAATCAATATCAATAAAATAACTAGTATTGACCAATAATCGCAAGTCTTCAGTGAAACCCAAGTAACCAATATTTCCAGTTACCGAAAGATTACACATAGCGAAAAACAATATATTTAAAATAATACTCCAAATTTTTATCTTTCAGGCTAATTCTTGATTAATCACATTTACGAGAAGACAAATGTCAAAATGTTACCTAAAATACATTTGAAAAAATAAATAGCATCAACCTTATGCGAAAACCTTAGAGAACCTTTTTATTATTTTGAATATATTTATTTATACGTTTATTTCTACTTTCAGTAGTCATATTTATGAATCGATTTAAGACAATTTATTATTGATTTAATGCAATTAAAGTGAAACAATCTATTGATTAATTTAGGATCATTCAAGCATTTATTGATGGAATCTTATCAATTGATTTCATTATGGAATGGTATCCACTCCGCCGGCTTATATTTTCGAACCAGCACCTCGTATTTACTAAACGTCCTCAGGGGCAAAGCCTCGTAGCGGATAAAGCATGCCCTTTGTGCTAGATACAATGTGCCAATGAAAACTCCACCATCAGTCCTGGCCCGGCAGATATAAACGCGATCGTTGATGTTGCTCGTTCCAACAGAGACAAGATTATCCTCCAAGAATCCATCAAAACTGCGCACCCAGTGATAGCTGACGGTTGCATTGGAAACCAGAACTTCGAAGGCGGTCGTTGAACTAGCGACTGATTCGGTGTTAAAAGTGATATATGCAGTTTCGGCTCTAATACGTGCTGGCAGGATAGAGCTAACATAAACGACGCGTCCCACGAAATTTCTGTAGCCTTCTGGATCAAAGCCCCCGAGAACAGCGTCCTCGGGGAAATTCTTTGACTTGTCGGATACGACCCACTTATCTGTATTATCGTACACTCCACAATGTATTGCGCCTAATAGCTGGGCGAAAATCAGCGCAAGAGCCGTAAGTTTCACGGGAGACTGCATTGTTTAAGCTGATCGGAAGCCGATTGAAAACTGTTGTGTAGACTGAAGACGAGTCTAGCATTTATATATGAATTTAATAAGTGTTGTAGGGAATCACATGTTGATAAGCCCCGTTATTGTAATCAATGTATATTGGGGGTTTTAGGATTTTGAAGCATTGATTAGATTTGCGAAAATCATGTGAAGACATGTTAACTAAAAGTTTCTTCAGAATTTGTCAAGTTTCGCTGATTAGTATTAGCAATAACTATTAAATAATTGATTGGCTATAAATATATTGTCCATATCTATGAACAAAAATTTTTGGAAGTACCTTGGCAACATTCTGACAAAAAAAATACTACATGGGGTTTCCCATCTGATCAGATTTAAATTGAATTCTAAATATTGACGGTAAAATATAAGCATCGCTAGAAGAAGACATCGGCATCAACGGCGGAATCGATTTAGCATTTATTGTAATTTTCTCTTGGCTCAAAAACTTGGACAAAATTCATATTTAATTGTCTATCTCTAGTCTTTCATAATACATACGCAGATAGAATAAAATGTACTTAAATAATTCGGTACTTGATTATCTGATAAGTTGGGTAGGGCATTGTGATTTGCTTTATTTATTTTTATAAGTTATTTCAAATATAAAATATACAAAATTTAACAAAATTAAGATGGATTCAGTTGTAGAATTTCCTTTCACATGAGGCTATTTAGAAAGCGCATATTCTTAGGATCTGCAGTTCTTGCCGCATTTACAATCCTTCTTCAGTAAGTTACAAACTATAATTGCTAAACTTGAATTATATAATAAATAAAATGATAAACAAAGTACTGTTTCTAACCAGTGAACAAATTCAGAAAAATCACTAGTATCTCATTATCTTTTATTAACCAATAATCGTATTCGTAAGTCTTCAATGAAACCCAAGTAACCAATATTTCCATTTACCGAAAATTGCAGATAGCAAAAAACAATATATTTAAAATAATATTCCAAATTCATTTCTTTCAGACTAATTTTTGATTAATCACATTTACGAGAAGACAAATGTCAAAATGTTACCTAAAATACATTTGACAAAACAAATAGCATCCAACTTATGCGAAAACCGTGGAAAACCTTTTTATTATTTTGAACATATTTATTTATACGTTTATTTCTACTTTCAGTAGTCATATTTATGAATCGATTTAAGACAATTTATTATTGATTTAATGCAATTAAAGTGAAACAATCTGTTGATTAATTTAGGATCATTCAAGCATTTATTGATGGAATCTTATCAATTGATTTCATTATGGAATGGTATCCACTCCGCCGGCTTATATTTTCGAACCAGCACCTCGTATTTACTAAACGTCCTCAGGGGCAAACCCTCGTAGCGGATAAAGCATGCCCTTTGTGCTAGATACAATGTGCCAATGAAAACTCCACCATCAGTTCTGGCCCGGCAGATATAAACGCGATCGTTGATGTTGCTCGTTCCAACAGAGACGAGATTATCCTCCAAGAATCCATCAAAACTGCGCACCCAGTGATAGCTGACGGTTTCATTGGAAACCAGTACATCGAAGGAGGTCGCTGAACTAGCGACTGATGCGGTGTTAAAAGTTACATAAGCAGTTTCGGCTCTGATACGTGCAGGTAGGACAGAGTCGGCATAAACGGCGCGTCCCACGAAACTTCTGTAGCCGTCTGGATCAATGCCCCCGAGAACAGCGTTTTCGGGGAAGATCTTTACCTTGTCGCATAAGACCCACTTATCTGTATTATCGTACACTGCACAATGTATTGCGCCTAATAGCTGGGCGAAAATCAGCGCAAGAGCCGTAAGTTTCACGGGAGAATGCATTGCTTAAACTGATCGGAAGCCGATTTAAAACTGTTGTGTAGACTGAAGACGAGTCTAGCATTTATATATGAATTTAATAAGTGTTGTAGGGAATCACATGTTGATAAGCGCCATGTTATAAATCAATCTATAATGGGGAGTTGTAGGATTTTGAAGTATTGATTAGATTTCCGAAAATTTTGTGAAGACTTCTCTTTAGAAAAGTCACGCTTAGCTGATAAACATTAATATTATTTTTATTAATAGCTTTGACGAATATGTGATTGTAATCAATACACAATCTATATCTCCGATATGCGATTTCACTTCCTGCTATACCTGCATTTTGACTAGTAGAAATACCACATGGGGTTTTCATCTGATCTGATTTCAACTTGTCTTCCAAATATCGAAGGTAAACTATATGCATATATAAAAGAAAACATCGTAATTGTATTTTTCCCTTTTCTCGAAAAATAAGCTAGTATTTATTGGTATATCTCTGGAGTCTTATTGGGCATGCACAGATAAATAAAATTTATTTAATATATTAGTTGGGGCATTTTAAAAGTGTTTGTTATAAGTTATTTCAAATATAGAATATGCAAAATTGAACAAAATTGGGATGGAATCAATTGTAGAATTTCCTGGAAATTACTGCCACATGAAAAGTATGATTAATATGCATGGACTAGGATGTTGTTTAGAAAGCGCATATTCTTAGGATCTGCAGTTCTTGCCGCATTTACAATCCATCTTCAATAGGTTACAAACTATCATTACTGTGCTTGAATTATATAATAAGTAAAATGATTGACAAAGTACTGTTTCCAGCCAGCGAATCAATATCAATAAAATAACTAGTATTGACCAATAATCGCAAGTCTTCAGTGAAACCCAAGTAACCAATATTTCCAGTTACCGAAAGATTACACATAGCGAAAAACAATATATTTAAAATAATATTCCAAAATCTTTTCTTTCAGGCTAATTCTTGATTAATCACATTTACGAGAAGACAAATGTCAAAATGTTACCTAAAATACATTTGAAAAAATAAATAGCATCAACCTTCTGCGAAAACCTTAGAGAACCTTTTTATTATTTGCTTTTAAATACCCCCAGAAATCATTTTAATCATTTTAATCTTTTTTATTTATAATTTTATTTATAATTTTTATATTATTTTAATTTAAATTAAATTACATGTTTTAAGCTTTTTTATTTTTTGTGTCGACTGACTTTTAGTTGACAATAAATAAATAAATAAATTATTTTGAATATATTTATTTATACGTTTATTTCAATTTTCAGTACTCATATTTATGAATCGATTTAAGACAATTTATTAATGATTTAAATTGATTAATTTAAGATCATTCAAGCATTTATTGATGGAATCTTATCAATTGATTTGATTATGGAATGGCATCCACTCCGCTGGTTTATATTTTCGAACCAGCACCTCGTATTTACTAAACATTCTCAGGGGCAAAGCCTCGTAGCGGATAAAGCATGCCCTTTGTGCTAGATACAATGTGCCAATGAACACTGCACCATCAGTTCTGGCCCGGCAGATATAAACGCGATCGTTGATGTTGCTCGTTCCAACAGAGACAAGATTATCCTCCAAGAATCCATCAAAACTGCGCACCCAGTGATAGCTGACGGTTGCATTGGAAACCAGAACGTCGAAGGCGGTCGTTGAACTAGCGACTGATTCGGTGTTAAAAGTGATATATGCAGTTTCGGCTCTAATACGTGCTGGCAGGATAGAGCTAGCATAAACGACGCGTCCCACGAAATTTCTGTAGCCTTCTGGATCAAAGCCCCCGAGAACAGCGTCCTCGGGGAAATTCTTTGTCTTGTCGGATGGGACCCACTTATCTGTATTATCGTACACTGCACAATGTATTGCGCCTAATAGCTGGGCGAAAATCAGCGCCAGAGCCGTAAGTTTCACGGGAGACTGCATTGTTTAAGCTGATCGGAAGCCGATTGAAAACTGTTGTGTAGACTGAAGACGAGTCTAGCATTTATATATGAATTTAATAAGTGTTGTAGGGAATCACATGTTGATAAGCCCCGTTATTGTAATCAATGTATATTGGGGGTTTTAGGATTTTGAAGCATTGATTAGATTTGCGAAAATCATGTGAAGACATGTTAACTAAAAGTTTCTTCAGAATTTGTCAAGTTTCGCTGATTAGTATTAGCAATAACTATTAAATAATTGATTGGCTATAAATATATTGTCCATATCTATGAACATAAATTTTTGGAAGTACCTTGGCAACATTTTGACAAAAAAATACTACATGGGGGTTTCCCATCTGATCAGATTTAAAATATAATTCTAAATATTGACGGTAAAATATATGCATCGCTAGAAGAAGACATCGGCATCAACGGCGGAATCGATTTAGCATTTATTGTAATTTTCTCTTGGCTCAAAAACTTGGACAAAATTCATATTTAATTGTCTATCTCTAGTTTTTCATAATACATACGCAGATAGAATAAAATGTACTTAAATAATTCGTTACTTGATTATCTGATAAGTTGGGTAGGGCATTGTGATTTGCTTTATTTATTTTTATAAGTTATTTCAAATATAAAATATACAAAATTTAACAAAATTAAGATGGATTCAGTTGTAGAATTTCCTTTTACATGAGGCTGCATTGAGGCTATTTAGAAAGCGCATATTCTTAGGATCTGCAGTTCTTGCCGCATTTACAATCCTTCTTCAGTAAGTTACAAACTATAATTACTAAACTTGAATTATATAATAAATAAAATGATAAACAAAGTACTGTTTCTAACCAGTGAACAAAATCAGAAAAATCACTAGAATCTGATTGTCTTTTATTAGCCAACAATCGTAATCGTAAGTCTTCAATGAAACCCAAGTAACCAATATTTCCATTTACCGAAAATTACAGATAGCAAAAAACAAAATATTTAAAATAATATTCCAAAATCTTTTCTTTCAGGCTAATTCTTGATTAATCACATTTACGAGAAGACAAATGTTAACATGTTTACCCAAAATATATTCAGTAAAATAAATAACATCAAACTTATGCAAAAACCGAGGAGAACCTTTTTATTATATTGAAAATCCCTATTTATTCGTTTATTTAAATGATCTACATTTATATTTGTATACCGAATTAAAACAATTTATTTTCGATTTAAGATAACTTAAGCAAAAGCATCTGTTGATCAATATTCATTGAAGCTCATTCAAGCATTTATTAATGGAATTTATCAATTGATTTCATTATGGAATAATACCCACTCCTCCGATTTATATTTTCGAACCAGCACCTCGTATTTTTCTAACTTTCTCAGGGGCAAAAACTCGTAGCGGATGAGGCATGCCCTTTGTGCTAGATTCAATGTGCCAATGATCAATCCACCATCAATTCTGGCCCGGCAGATATAAACGCGATCGTTCGTAGAGCTCGTTCCAACAGAGACGAGATTATCCTCCAAGAATCCATCAAAACTGCGCACCCAGTGATAGCTGACGGTTTCATTGGAAACCAGAACCTCGTAGGATATTGCTGAACCAGCGACCGATTCGTTGTTAAAAGTGACATATGCAGTTTCGGCTCTAATACGTGCTGGCAGGATAGAGCTTGCATAAACAACGCGTCCCACGAAATTTCTGTAGCCTTCTGGATCAAAGCCCCCGAGAACAGCGTCCTCGGGGAAATTCTTTGACTTGTCGGATACGACCCACTTATCTGTATTATCGTACACTCCACAATGTATTGCGCCTAATAGCTGGGCGAAAATCAGCGCAAGAGCCGTAAGTTTCACGGGAGACTGCATTGTTTAAACTGATCGGAAGCCGATTGAAAACTATTGTGTAGACTGAAGACGAGTCTAACATTTATATATAAGTGTTATAGGGAAGCACTTGTTGATAAGTACCTTAAGCTCTGTATTGATTAGATAAGCTAAAATTAGTTATAAATTTGTTATGACTGTAATAAGTGCTATGGCTATGAAAACAAAACCAAAAAAGGAATTGCTTTTGGTTTTTGCTTTTCAATAAATTTTTCTTTCATCCGTTCGTTAAGGTAATCCTAACTAATAGCCCCACAAAACTAACTTCAAACTCAATCAGAAAACGAAAAGAGCCAATGACAAAGTAGGGAACCCTATTGGAGAGTACTAATTAAATTCGGCGACGGCTACTTTGATGCACACAGATAGGACAACTGAATCTAAAATCCGGTGTATGAAGCTTAGGGCAGCTGCTTTCTGCTTACTGTTTTCTTCATCAACGGCAAGAGAACAGGATGCCTGGCATGCTTTCAGGCGTAAAGTGTTTGATTATGGTCATTTATTCAGTACTGTCTGCATCCAAATTTTGGGCTGGGTTATTGTCTACTTTTTGGTGTTGCCCCCCTTGCCTGCTCCACTCGCAATGCGCCATTATCGTTTGTCCCTTGTCATTGGGGGTTGCCATGGATTTTGGTTTCTGGCCATTTCTGTGGGGGGGACTCGCATCATGTTTGTGTCTGAGCGTACGATTAAAATCGCATACATCAGCGCTGCTCAAAGGACGGCTGACAAGGGGAGGGAGGCTCCTGTGGTTGGTTTTGTGACGGGTTAAGTTTAGGGATGGGAGAGGTGAGCTGTGGGGTGGCGTGGCCAGACAACCGTGGCTTCGTCACTAATTTCTGTGCAATCGCGCATTTAAACGCTTTTGATTATTAATGCATTTCGCTAAACGTATGTAATGCAAAATTTATATTTGCTGCTGGAAAACTAACGCAAAACACCTCAAAGCTTGACATAAAATCTCAGAAGCATCAAAAAAGTGCACAAAAAAGGAAAATGTAACAAACATGCGAGTTAATTAAGCCGTCATGAACTGCAAAAACACGTCACATGCACTCTGTGTGGCTGTGTGTGTATGCATATGTATTTCCCCGTTGGCAACTCAAAAGCAAATTTGCCAAACATCGCAAACATGGCGAACTGGCCTTTCATGAACCACCCACCCGACCGCATCTGTTAGCCCAACTGAATGGCCACAGAAAAAAAGCAACTGGTGGTGCATATCGTAAGGCGCAGTAGCAGCAGCAGCAGCAAAAAATGCAATGGGCGAGAAAAGGTGGCAGAAGTTCGTTTATGTTGCTGTTCTTGTTATTATTGTTGTTGTTGCGACGTTTTGTTTATTAGCAAAAAGCACCGCAAACGCATTTAATACAACACCAAGAGCATCTCGGTAGAGGCCAACACATACATACATTGGCAAAAGCGAGCAGTTTGAAAACTGCGGAAAAGTCTAAAAAGATGTACTTAGAAAATTTCAGAATTAGAACGGAAGTCAATCGATTTGGAGTGTAGTATTACCATGACTAGAATGTATTGTGAGCTCTACGCATATATGTTATAAAAAATAACACTAGATATTGCGTGAGCAAAATGTTTTGAATATAAAATAATATAAGTGTAATATAAACTAATGGACTTATAGTTTAGCATCCGCAGATCGGGATTAACTCACTTTGTAAACAACTCTCTGATTCCCTCAATGTTAGAGGTTTGACCTTGATTTTTTACATTTAAACAGATAAGACTGTACTCTATAAATTGAATGACAATAATAAACATGGCTTTGTGGCTTGGTAAATTTTGCTTATATATCAACCTCATGATTTTGTACTGCCAATTTGCACATATCCCAATATTAAAATACCCAGAGTACAATATCCGGTATAAAAT
Source organism: Drosophila conformis (assembly GCA_035041375.1). NCBI lineage: Eukaryota > Metazoa > Arthropoda > Insecta > Diptera > Drosophilidae > Drosophila > Drosophila conformis. The sequence continues at coordinate 52,053 of JAWNLE010001234.1, forward strand.
TCGGACCATTTTATGGTATAAATTACTGCACATCTTGTCTAAATACCCAACTCCGAAAGTGGCACAAATAATGGGAACAACCCGCTCTCATATCATAACCCAATTTTAGTAGATAACACCACCAGAAATCAGCCAATCAAAGACCAAGAATAAACACTAGAAACAGGGTGTTTTTCTACACTTTTCTCAGACCGCATGCGCCATAATCTGGTTGGTAACTGGGGTGGAACGACTGCTTTGGTGATAAGTTTATCATACAGACCGAAACTTATCTGCAGATATCTAGAAATCATAATGAACTTATTATGAAGCCGACCGATTGTTGTGATTGCAATCCGATGTTAATAATTTTTTGGCCCAAATATGAGAAGCATATTAGCACACAGTTGGTGAGATTTTCGTTGAACAAAAAGTTTTTCAAGAACTCGTCTTTTGTCGAATTATTCCTATGTGATACATACTGCCTTTAGCACAAAAAATAAACTATAAAATTTAATGGTTTTAAAAGTGTTTATTACACAAGTTTTTTTACTTTCACGCTAATTGATAACATTAAGTAAACATTTAAACTATACACTGTACACTGAATAGTACAATAAAATATTGTGTTGTCTACTTAGTCATAATACTCAATAAGATAATATTTTGCTTATTCATTGTGCCAAAGTGATGACGTGTGTGTGTGCTTAACATGCGCCAGCCATTTGTTAATCTTAGCCTACAATCTCGTATTTGTTATAATATTAGTTTAGTATTGCATTAGCACATTAATAAATATATACAGTGACGGACAGCTCAAACCGGGCAGGGTCAAAGAAAAAACGTAATTGCCTGCCATAAGCTAACCATTCATTATTTTTCAAAAATTTCAAAGACCGATGGTAGGTATATATATTAACCACCAAAATTAATATATGACCCCAATACACTGGGGTTTCCCCACCCGCTAGGTAGGATTATAAAAATGTAGCATACTTCTTTTTTTGACCCTGCCCGGTTTGAGCTGTCCGTCACTGTACATACTACTCAGTTGTATTATAGTAAATATCATATAGTTGCTAATTAAACAATTACGACAAGTTATGAATATTTTGTTTATCCAACGAACAAAGTAGTTCCCACGAAGCATTTGCTGCAAGTCGTACAAGTATAATTGTAAATCGGGTCTTATCGAAACAAACTTAAATGTATAAAAACTAAAAATAATATAACAAAAGGGTGGAATGCATACTTATTTGTACTCTATCTGAGTATACGACACTTACCCCTTAACATTTTTTCACAATTAAAATGTTTATTATATACATTAAACATATATGTACAAAATTAATTTCAACTTTAAATTTTTCGATCGACTTAGTGGCCCTAGACCCATGCAAATAGATTGGCAACGCTTATGCAAATATTTAAATTAATGATATGCTTAAGTCGTCGGTGCCGCGACTAAACCCGCTTATGGCGTCAATGAATACACAGTGGATTCAAATAAAAATGTACTAAACGAAATACTAAACAATAAGCCGAAAATTAAACTCTTTCTGGACCTCAATTACTCTAAATATTATTTTATGTATTATTGCTTTCATTTGTTTACAGTTAGTTATCGTTTTTGTAAGCACTTTGCCAATTTCTTCATTATGCTTTGTTTATTTGTCTACACTCAGTCTCGCCACGCGCAGTTATCGCCCTCTATTAATGATGACTCGACAACCGGAAAAATTCGAAGCACACTAATCAGTATATATAAGAAACGTTTGTACGAGTATAGAAACCAGTCGCTCTCTGAAACTTAACACGTCGCAACACAGTCGAAAAAGCTCTAAAAGTACAATTTGAAAAATGGTAATTACGAAGAATGTGCACAGTATTTCTGTGCCCGAATATCTAACTGAATCATTCTTTGTGGAAACGTTGGAAGAAGGTTTGCGTGAAAGTAAAGTAACATTGCACGAGATTAATTTCGCGTGGGGCAGCAATCCGGGAGATAATTACTGCTCGGCCATCTATCAAGTGCTATTGACATTCTCCCGATGGGCCGATGGCGCTGATTCCCAGAAGGAAGAGAATCTTTCGCTTATAGTCAAAACAATTCCCATCACAGAGGAAACAAGGTTCTTAGAGGATGTTCAAGTTTTCATCAAGGAGAAGCAAACCTACACAGATGTGTTGCCCCGCTTGGATATTCTGAGCAGTGGCGACCGCTTCGGAGCCAAGTGAGTTCATAAAGTAAAATAAACAGAGAAAGTGTGTTGATTAGCACCTTTTTGCAGATATTATCATTCAATAAAGACGCCCGTGCAGACTATTGTGCTCGAAGATCTCAAAGTGGATGGTTTTAAGGTGGCCTCACGCCAGTCAGGCTTGGACTGGGCTCATGCGTCACTCATTCTTCAGCAGCTTGGCAAATTCCATGCTGCATCTATGGTGCTGGCCAAGAAGGTAACAAGCACTTAAATAAATAGTTGCAACAAGATTAATCATCATTTCATATCCCACAAAGGATCCCGAAATTGTTAAGCAATACCAACGCGGCATGCTAAGTGAAGAAACTTTGATGAAAAGCGATACCTTTGAGAATATGTTTGGTGGTTTCCTCAAGGGTCTTATCGGCGCCACATCCAAATGGCCTGGATACGAGAAGATTACCGAGCACTTACGTCGTTTATCGGATAACTTTAGAAAAGTTTGTGCAGCTGCTGCTAAGCCTAGATCTAATGATCGCTATGTCGTACTCAATCATGGAGATATGTGGACAAATAACTTTATGTATGCCTATGAAAATGTGGCTCAGCCTGAAATTCCCACACGCGCCATCTTTGTCGACTTTCAATTGAGCTTTTATGGCAGTCCCGCTTGCGATTTGAACTTCTTTCTAAACACCAGCGTTAAACTGGAGATTCTGCAGCAGCGTCGAGAGGAACTGATCAAACTATACTATAAATCATTTAGGGATGCCTTGGAATATGCACGCTTTGAGCGAATACCCAGCTATGAGGATTTACTCTGGGAGCTGCGCAGCCGAGAGTTATATGGATTATTTGGCTTATTTGCCTTTTTACCCATCATTACAATTCCCAAAGAGCTGTCACACGACAATAGTATTGAGAGCATGCAGGATGAGGACTTCAATAAAAAAAAAATGGACATCATCTTCAAGCAAAAGTTTCTTAATGACTATCACAAATGGGGTCTAAAACGCGCCGAGGAATTGGGTGTCTTTGCGGATTTCTAAGCGGAAGCCACTTTTGGGGCACTTGGCTTATCAACCCTTATGAGAAACTATCAAACACATGCACACAACCACACAAACACACATAGGCAGTTGCCGAGTCAATTAATGGCAACTAGGCCAGAGTTCAATTACCTAATGGGAGTATGGGTAGAGAAGCCGATCAGAGCATTATAAAACAATTGAATGCAGTGCTGTTTACACGTTTCAGCATTTAATCTCTGTTTAAATTATTGCTACTTAACACATATGACTTGATTAAAAGAAAGATATGCATATATATTAAATCGTATTTAATTATGTTTCGGAAAATCGTATATTATCAGAAAAATATTAGAAAATGTACCTACCTACTCTGGATATATATAAAATACATCATATTATCTAGAATCATATTTAGAAACAATATTTTGATATAATATCAATAAATACGTCACATTTAAAGTTACAGATAGGGATGTCTATAAGCAAATACTTTTACTTTCATATGCTAGCTGTGAGGATGTACTTTGAGAGACAGTTTGTTATTATTATTATCCGCATATTTACAATGATTACCTTACCTCAAGAGATAGTAGAAGCGAATTAATTTCATTAAATATTCCTAGTAAACCATTCTATTTTAGGCATATTCAAATATATTTATTAATATATTTCATTTTCAATATACTTTATTTGACTAAATCTGAACATAAACATTGAAGCCAGAGTGTGCATCAAAAGAAGCCACCGCTAATCCACCGTCGAGACATAGAATGCATTTTCATTAAGCCAATCAAACTGCAAGCAGATGCACTCAAAGATTTTCCATTAGGGTCAATTGGAAGTGACTTTGATTTTCCATATAAAATGCTCATTGATGAGCTCAAACTGATTCATAGCCCAATATAATGTCGGCCACAACGGAGGCGCTACCGCTCTACCTAACAGCGCAGTTCTTTAGGCGCGCCTTGGAGCACGGTCTGCAACAGCAGGATCTCAAAATTCTTGATGTTCAGCTGACAGATCTGACGCGAGGCGGTGAGAACTACTGCAGCAATATATATCGGGCCCATGTCAAGTACCAGACAGCGGAACGGGATCTCATTGAGACCTCGCTCATCGTCAAATGCATGCCGGCCGAGAAACAAGCAATACTCTCGCGTCTTCACATCTACAACAAGGAGAGCATATTCTACATGCACATCAAGCCAAAACTGGAGGCGCTCATGTGGCGTGCAAATTCAGGCCAAGAAATCTGGTCATTGGGGGCCAGGTAAGCAGGAAAATTCTCGTTCAGGGAGTGCTTATTTACATAATTATATACGACTTTATAATTGCATAATTTGCGATGGGTGAAAATGCTGATAAGAGAAGTGAAAACCTACTCTTTTAGTTCATCGGGCACAATATCATTTGCATCATGCTGAAGGACAGCGGTTTTCTTATTTTTAAATACGTTTTAAAACATATTTTGAACTTTAAACTGAACTGTGTGCATACAAAAAAGATATTAATTCTAACTTGCAATGTCTATGCCAGACATTACTATTCAACCACGCAGCCGGAGCAGACCATTATCTTTGAGGATTTGTGCTGTGAGGGCTATCAGCTGAAGTGTCGACAGTTGGGCCTGGATGGTGCCCATGCTGAGCTGGTGATGCGCAAGTTGGCCGAGTATCATGCTTTGACCATGGTGATGGCCGACAATGAGCCCCAAACGATTATAGACCGTTATCCGTTCGGACTGCTGCACATGGATGCGATCAAATCGCAGCCATTCAAGCTGCTCTTTGGCACACAATTGCTGAAGTTGGCCGCATTGATTAATGACTGTGAAGGATTTGGTTCGATAACAGGCAAACTTTATCGCTATCACGAACATTTTACGGAGCGTGTACTGAAATCGATTTATCCGCTGCGTGGGGCATTTAATGTGCTTAACCAAGGCGATCTATGGGTAAACAATATATTCTTCAAGTACGATGAGCAGTACAAAGTGCAGCAGGTGAAGATTGTAAGTAAGAGTGAGCTGTGTGGAGTTGAGAGGATTGAGTGAGTTTCATTGGGGCTGCTTCTCTTAGATTGACTTTCAGCTATGCTTCTATGGCAGCCTGGGCTTCGATGTCAATTACTTTCTCAACACCAGTCTGGAGCTGGATGTGCTCAAAAATCAGCGAGATCAACTCATAGATGCCTACTGCGATGCCCTGGTGGGCTGCCTGAAGGAGCTTCCCTGGAGCCAGCCACTACCCACGTATGATGATATAATGGCAGAGATACGCGCTCGTGAGGCATACGGATTTTTTGTGGCCTTTGGTTTCTTTCCGCTTATGAGCATGATTGGCACTGATTCGGAGGATAACACGCTCAAGAATTTTCACGATGAGGAATTCGCCAGACAGAAGGTGCAACTTATGTTTGACGGCAACAGACGCACTCTCGAAAGTCTCAAGTTTACGCTAAAGCGTTTAGATGATTTGCAAATCTTCGATTGATTGCGAATCAGTAACAAATTGTTTATTCAAACAATTATTTCTATTGCATCACTTTGATTGCACCCATTTACTATTATTATATTAGGAAATCATTTTGTCATTTTATCACCGTGAACAATAAATTGGTATTTATATCCTGCATGGCATCTCACATCTGACTGAAAAGTAAAAAAAGCCTACAAATTAATTACTGCAATCAAAAACACATTATAAACATAACAATTATTGTGCTGCTGATTTCAGATCTGTTTAACGTGTAACTGTCAAGCTTAATGAACACAAAAAATTGTAAGTTATTATTAAACTATAAAATCAAAATATTATAAAGATTGCTATATCAGGAGAGATAGGAATATGATAAATAACTGCTTGTGAAAATCAACTCTCTGTATAATTGCTAAGTATAATAGCTACATGCTAATTAATCTGTCAGTTGTGCTACTTATATACATACATATTTACTTTCAAGTAATTAGAAAAACAAATTTGCGTGATTACCACAAACGCAACATGTCAATAATAATATATATTAGATATGTCAAAATGACATGTTTTAGCAAATTTGTAATTTGCCTGTCGCAAACTGAAATCAAGTAAGAAAAAAAAGAGGGAGATATATAAATACTAAACTACGCACACATTTTAGGAATGGGGGAAAAAAATATGATGAGGAGATTGGTGTTGCACAGTGTATAACGAGTCTCAGTACATTTATATTTCTCTCGCTTTGCAGTCTAAATGATAGACTCGGTTCTGCGTGTTTCTCATCTCATTAGAATTACTATGGCACATAAGCAGGCGCAGTAATAGTCGATGTAGCCCATATCAGATGGGTGTATGGCGCTCTTAAGACAAACAGGTTGAGAGAATTACGAGCGTGTAAACAGGTGATAATTAAGTCTGAGGTATTGCCTACGTTGAGTAGCACATATAAAAGGCGAACTGTATCGACAAAAGTGATTAATTTGTTCGCGATCACAGCAGCATGTGCAGCATTGAATACGATCAGGAGCTGCAGGACTCGCAGGCCCCCAATCATTTGGATGTGCCCTTCTTCGAGGATGTGCTGGAGACGGCGTTGCGGACCAGCCGTGTTCAAATTGTGGGCATTCACTGTGGCATGGGCAGCGGCAACGGCGACAACTATTGCAGTAAAATCTATCGTGTGCGCTTAAATTACAAGCGACAGGATGGCAAAAGTGCCCAAAAGGAGCAGCAGTTGTCGTTCATAGTCAAGCACATAGAGCGCCTTCCTGGTTTGGAGTTTGTGGACGATTTGCAGGTGTATCTGAAGGAGAAGATGACATACTATGAGGTGCTGCCACGCCTCGAACTTCTCATGCAATGCAAAGTACGCTTTGGACCAAAGTGAGAGCAAGCAATTATGCCAATGAAAAAATTGATGGCATTTAAAAATATCGATTTTCAGACTATATCATTGCATAAGGCGGCCAGAGAACATGCTCGTCTTTGAGGATCTGAGCCAGCTGGGCTATGTGATGGGCTCACGCGAAACGGGTCTGGATGAGGTCCATTGTCGTCTGATTATGGAACGCCTCGCCGAGTTTCATGCTGCCTCCATGGTGCTGGCCGTTCTGGTAAGTCAAACTGAGAGATATTCATTCTACATCCACAATAAAGTCAACCAGATAGAGAAAAGAATGTGATAAATTATTGTGCATTAGGCAAATATTTGAAACTATTATAAAACTCGATATACAGTGGCGGACACCTTATTCTGATCAGCGTCAAAGAAAAAACGTAATTGCCTGCCATAATCCTACCTAGCAGGTGGGGAAACCCCAGTGAATTGGGGTCATATATTAATTTTGGTGGTTAATACATATACCTACCATCGGTCTTTGGAATTTTTGAAAAATAATGAATGGTTAGCTTATGGCAGGCAATTCCTTTTTTTCTTTGACGCTGATCAGAATAAGGTGTCCGCCACCGTATGTAAAACAAAACTTGTTTAGCCCTGTGATCAATATATTAACTACGGGCTATTTTTTTGTAAACAATTATTTATTAATGGCGAACTGTCAATTGGAATATTCGACATTTGTGCATTGGATATTTCGACATTTATACTGACTCTGAATCTTCAATCTTGATAATGTTTTCTTGGCCAAATATGAGGAACATAATAAAACGCATATTTTGTGAGCTTGAAATAGATAAAAAAATATTTTCATACGCGAACAAATTTTTCGACCGATGTATTTTAAGCTCAATCAATATAGTCAGGTAGGACAAATGCGCAGACGGGCAGAAGGAACGACAGATATGTCTTTATCAACTCGAATAGTAAGGCTGATCAAGAACATATAAGTACTTATATAACAAACCGTTCGACCTATTTAATTTTATTATTCAATCGTGAAGTAAGAGTAATTAAAGTAAAAAAGCAAAAGAAAAATATTGTTCAGAAAAAAATCGATATATTCCCGAATTTGTATTTATTTACCAATATTCATTATGCAATCGAATTATGCACATTTCCCCTAACAGATTTGTATCTTTTGAAAGCTTAAGTTGGATGTTTTAAAAAATTCGTAAATAAAACATGTGTATCAAAAGGTAAAGCTTTGTCTTTCCATGTATAGGATCCCGAAATCATTGAAGCCTATGGCTATGGCTTGTTATCGCCAAAAGGTATGGAAAAGGACGACGGATTAATGTTGCGGTTCATGTCCGCCAATGCACGACAGCTGCACAAGCTGGTAAGCAGCTGGCCGGGCTACGAGCGCATTGCGGCAAAGATTGCCAAATATATCATGCAGCAGCGCGAACATTTGGTGCGCTCCCAGGCGCCAGTGGACAACGAAATTAAGGTGCTTAATCATGGTGATATGTGGGTTAACAATATGCTCTTCAAATATGACGACAAGAAACAACCGCAGGATGCAATCTTCATTGACTATCAGATGAGCGTTTGGGGCAGTCCCGGACTCGATTTAAACTACTTTTTCTACACCAGTCTCGAATTCGATGTGCTCAAGCATAAGAGGCCGCAATTGCTGAGATGCTATCACAATCGTCTGACCGAGACGCTTCTCAGTTTGGATATGGACGTGCCGGTGCCCAGCTACGACCAGCTGCTGGCCGAGGTGCATCGGCGCGAGGCTTACGGTTTCTTTGCCAGTTATGGCATTCTGCCCGTGGTTAGCCAGGACAAGGCACAGAGCGCTGACAACAGTTTGGTGAACATAACCGATTCCAAGCAGAAGGTCGAGCAAATGTTCAATTCTGTTCGCTTGACCGAAATTCTGCGTTTTACTCTGCCGCATTTCGAGCGCGCTGGTGTTTTTGATACATAATGTTAATAATAATAATAATTATAATAAATAGTTTACTTACCTGGCTACGATTTTATTTTCATTAATTTTTTTTCTTGTTTAGTTTACAAACATTGCACATATATTTAGTTGATATAATGACATAGTTTGTATAAATAAAAACGATTTAAAACAATTACACGCACTTTTCACAGATTTTTGTACTTTTACCGTTGCATGCCGAGTTGCCAGTGCTGCCAGAGTTCTCTGACCGAATTTACCTGCTGATCACTCAATTTAAATTTAAATTTTATTAAATTATTATGTTAGACAGAATTATTTTAATTCACTAATGGAAATATTGAATAGCAACAGTTGAGCCAAAAGTAGTTAAGTATCCTTATATATTATTTTGTTAATTACCTTTCATTTTGAGTTGCCAGATCTGGAAAAATACAATATGCGGGAAAATTAGAAAAAAAACCAAAAGAAAATAAAAAATTAAGAAAAGAAATTAAATACCGATTGTACTGTAAACCAATTATGAATTTTGCATTATGCATTACAGCAATAATCTTTGTATAAATTTGTTCAATATTTATTTTTCGCTAACGTTTGGGAACAAAATACAATTTTGTATTGATTAAAATTGCACAAATTATTTCATTTGTTTGCATGAAATCACCGAGGAAACTTATACAAGTTAAATTAAAAGGCTGCCAGCGAACATTCAAATTAATTGCACACGTACATATAAGGCTACTTACAATAATTACAATCATTCTCAGTAATAATTAACACAATCACTCCAATTCTCGAGTGCAACATAATTAAAAGTCATCATATCATATTTATATTATCAATCAATTTAACACTAAAAATTAGGCATAAACGTTACTTAAAACGCTGTTTGTTGAACCGCAGCTGGAGTTCCCAAACCGATTAATATAATTAATTTATATAGCTTAATTAACTACAACGACTTTACGCTTATGTAAAAAAATGTGGTTTCTTTCTAGTTTTGTTTTTTTCTTTGCTTTTCTTTTTCATTTGTTTTCATTGCTTTGTTCCGCGACTCAGCCAGATATATATAAAATGGAGTAGAGGAGGAGTAGAGAGAACCAATCTGTCGACGATTAGCTCCAGACATCGGCCGAGTAGCGCCTCAGGGACTCCATCTTTTTCAGATACTGCACGGCTTGCGCCTCATTCATGTTGCCCTTGGTGGACAGAATTTTCATCAGAATGTTTCGCACATCCACAGCCATATTCTTGGCATCGCTGCGGGAATTGGAGATACAATTAGATAGGGTATAATCGAAGAGAATAGGATATATTAAGGAGGGACAACTCACCCGCAAATGTAAAAGTGACCATTCTTCTCGCCAATCACATCCCAAATCAGATCTGCATCCTGCTCGAGCATATGCTGCACGTAAATCTTCTTTCCCTGGTCGCGGGAGAATGCTGTCTTCAGCGTGAGTGTGCCCTTCTTGGCCCACTCCTCCAGCTCATCCTCGTAGATGTAGTCCTCGCTGCGCTTGCGGCACCCAAAATACAGCACCGACTCCCCCACTGTTTTGCCCTCGTCGCGCAAATACTGACGCTCCTGGATGAAGCCACGGAACGGCGCTAGACCCGTGCCCGGACCCACCATTATAATGGGCGTCTCCGGTTTTATGGGCAGCCGAAATTGTGATTTGCGTATGAAAACCGGCACCTTGACTTCCTCGCCTCCATCTGTGGGCTGTTTGTTTTTCATGTAGGTGGTGGCCACGCCCTTATTAATACGACCCGTGGGCGTCTTGTACTCGACAAGCACAGCGGTCACATGCACATCCGTTGGATGCAGCTTGGCCGACGATGATATCGAATAGTAGCGCGGCTGCAACCTAGGCAACAGTTCGCAAACATGATCCAAGGGCGGCCTACACGACTTGATGTCCTCGAGTATGTGGACGACATTGCGACACGCATCCTGTATCCAGCTCTGATACTTCTCCTTGCCCTCCGGCGTCTGCGAAGCCATGCTGCGCAGCAGCTGCTTATCCGCCTCATCCGTGCAGTATTCGGCCAACTCCTTGAGGATGTGCGTGCGTGGAATTGCCGTGATTTCCAAGTAGTGAGTCAGCGCCGTGCGATAGGTGGTGGGGCATGGGAATGGATGCTTCTTACTGCTGTCCGTATCGGTGTTGATCAGCGAGAAGACCGTATCCAATTCGGCACTGCACAACTGGCCAAGTTTCTCCACCAGCGACTTGTCATTAATGGGATACATGGCCACATGATCACCGGCTTCGTAGCGCATCTTCGACCCATCAATATTCAGCTCGATGTGCATGCAAGAGCGACCGCCGCCCCTGTGCAGTTCACGATTGACGCGAATTGGGGCCAGGAACGGATTCTTGGCATCGAACGGCGGTCGCTGATTCTCCATAGAATGGAGTCGAGCAATCTCGCCCGTATATATGCGATCCGGCTGCACATCGGGCTGTTCGAGCAAACGATACTGACGTATCAGCATCTCCTCGCCGCTGGCCTCTATGCCAAAGTGATCACAGACGGCGGGCCAGAAGCGATCCTTCCACGTGATAAAGTCATCCTCAATGCTATAAACATGTGAAAAAGTGTTATGCATTAGTAACAATAAGTTCTCGCAAATGCTCAGAGTATAGGCGACTACTCACTTAGCATCATCGTCGCCAAGCCCCAGCTCGAAGACGCGATTCGCGCCGAGCTCCTCCAAACGCTTGTCCACATAGATGGCAACTTTGTTGTAGTGCTCGTAAGTCTTGTTGCCCAGACCAAATACCTGAAAGTATTGCAAACAACGGAGTGGAAGTGTTATAACAATTGATAGTCACACAACAATCAATTACCCCGGGCTGATGGGTTCTTATTGTTGTTGCTGTTGTTGTTGTGCTGTGTGTATTACATAAATTATTTAATAGCCAGATCAAAGTACGCCTCATCGACTGGCAGCGGCGCGTGCCAAGGCCAAAAGCGACGCTGGCGCTGTTCAGCATTGTCGTGCACTTTGTGTCGCTCAGCAGCCGCAATCGGAAACGTTTTACATGGCAAGTATTTTCATTCAGCAAATACGAATTAGCAAAATTATCATGTTTCACATTGCATGCTGCAAACAAAATTGCGCAACAGTTGTTCGAGCGAAGTGTGCACGTTGTGGCAACAGCTGATACGCGGCAGTGTGACCAACTACAGAACTACTAACACAATCTGTTAAGCGCTTAACAGCATGGCAATGTGAGGTAGACGAGCATTCCTAACAGTAACTAAATATGCGTGGCGTCACAAAATGTACCGCATTTGTTAGTATTTGGCAAAATAATTCCCAGTTTTTGTAATTAATACTTCGTCAAACGTGATAAATAAAATATTTACTTTTTTCAACTAAAAAATATACTATGCATAAAAATGTTGGCTGCTTTAAAAATGTTGCACAGATTAAGCTAATTTGGTACCTTGCTGTGTAATAATATATTAATAAACGTCAATCTGAAAATATTTAAAATATGCACATAACCTTTTTTTTTTAAATATTTTTAAGCTGATCAATTTATTTATTTTTAAAATGCAATTGAATTCCCAGTTAACAAGATTTTAACATTGATTAACATACTCGTTTTGTAATTATTTTGAATTTATGTAAGTTCGTGTTAATATTTGATTACCTTGTAATCTAATACTCTCCCTCTCTGTCTCTCCCCCTAACTATCTCGATTGCTCTCAATCTTAATTAAACAGTGTAATAATCTATAATTGATGCCCTCCAAGCTAACTGACTGCCTGAGATTTGTTACGCTTGACAGTTTCCACTTCCTGCTACTCAATTCTCAAATATCTCACTAGCACTTGTGCATTTTATATACATTTTGATGTACATATTAAATAGATCGAATATCTGTGCTGATATTGTTTGTACAAAAACAAAATATGTAGACTGCTATTTAATGATAAGTCACCCTATCAGCATTGATAAGAGCCACATTGGCCAATTAAAAATGTGGAAGGCCACGCGATTCATGAAGTAGCAACTAACAGCGGAATACAGGCGTAATTAGGAATCTGTGCACTTACCGCATAATTGAGGCCCGTTAGATCGACATCGCCGTTGGTGATCCACTCGTAGAACTCCATGGCATTGTCGGTGGGATCGCCCTCGCCGTAGGTGGCTAGGCAAAAGACGGCCAATGAGTTCTCGATATCCTTCAGGTGCAGCAGTTCCTCCATATCGCTTTCCTCTGGGTCGGCAACCATGCCCTTCAACCGATACCGTATGCCATCCTTGGCCAAACGACCAGCAAATTCCTCAGCGGTGCCCGTCTGTGAGCCATAGAAGACGACCAGACTGCGACCGGAGGTCTTCAATTTCTTGATGAACGAATTATCTGCCGCTGTCGTTGTGCTCACTGTGGTCGGCCTGAGCGATTCGATTAGGTGAAATCAATTATTAATAAATTAATTTTCGAGAGTTAACAAATGGTCATGATGACTCACTGGATGGAATAGCTGCGCACGGGTTCCTCCTCCTTCTTGCGGCTGCGCAGGAAATAAAATGCAGCACCACCGACCAGCACCGCTAGCAGCGCAACATCAAGCAGCCCCAAAAACGGTTCATCCCCAGCAACAGCAGCAGCAGCAGCTGCTCCAGCTCCGGCTCCATCCATCGGTGTCTGCTCACTGGCCATGTTTTAAAGTCTGACTGCAAAACGAATAGAAGAGTGAAAAATGTTGCGTGTTAGTTTCATAAGTTTTGCATACACTTTGCACGAGCAACTGGGTGAGGTCGATAGGGGTAAACTGCTCGAGGGGGTAGCAAGGGTGGGCTGTCTTCATAATATTTACATATCGCACTTTGAGCACGCACTAAATTTATTCCACGTATGCCACACACAATAAGAAAGAACCAATTTGCGCCGGCTAAAAGATACCTAGTTCTAAAGTTGTGCGATGTGATGTAAACTTTACTTTTGTAATCGATAATGGTCAATGGATCTTATAGTATAGTATACGATATATTTGTATTTGTACCGAACAAAAATATAATAATCTCTTTATATTTTAAATGTCTATAAATTAGTTATACCCGCTCAGCAGTTGCAAAAATGTACAGGATATAATGCGAGTACAGTCTGATGACTATTTTGCATGCGACCGCAGGCGCCTAACGGCAAACGCGCTTCCGCACTTGTTCTAACGGTACAACACGATCGCTAGTGTGCTATCTCTCTCTCGCTCACACAATTTAGCAATCTGACAATCTCTGTCTTTCACATGCAGCTCCATTGACATTGACCCTATGGATTAATGCAACTTGATTGTTATTGGCCCATCTATTATTGCACACGCTTCCAAGTGTGCTGCATTAATACCATTTTTATACTATTTTGTATTTCTAATCGAATTAACGGTTGACTCACTGCTGCTCACCTTCGTCTGATCGCTTTAACACCGCGCTGTTAACTAACAGCACAGCCCAATGGACGCAACAGTTTTATGTCAAAACTCATCGCGCTTATCAACAACAGCGGCGATTAAACGTCAAAATAATCGCCACTGACTGCACAGCAACATTTATATAAACAATAACGTTAAAAAATTTGCAAAGATAAGAGAACACGCTTATTCACAATGATTAATACAAACATGTTTTTAGGAAATCACACTATGAAACGAACGTAAGCGAATAACGATTTCTTTCTATTTCAAAAATACACACTGAATTTCATTTTTGCTACGTTTTCACATGGCGTAATGTTTAATGCGTCACAATATTATGAGTACAATTTTAACCCTTGGTCTGTACGCGATCTGCTTGATCGCATTAAATTTTCTATTTGTATTTTTTACCTGCACAGCTCGAAATACTGTTCTATTATTTATTAACTTACTTTTCGTACACAAACTGTATAATATATGTTGCAAATGGCCTCAAACATTTTTGAATGAATCTTATTATAAGAACATTTTTGAATAATGTATAAAAATAATCAAAAAAATATTTAATGCATTGCAAATAAATAACAGGTTCAATACGAATTTATTTATCTTCCAGACAATCAAAAAATTTTATCGGAGCAAAAAAAAACAGCATCAGTTGAATAATTAATTATTTAAACTTTGTATAAAATCTTATTTTGTAGATTTTATTTTTAGCTTTAGATTATATTTAAAAATCGCCATATTTACCATATTCTTTACAATATTTTACATACATGTTTTTTTTTAATTTTTTCTGTGGTCACTAACAAACCAACTATTTTGAATTTCGTTTTTAAGTTTTTCAAATCTACAATACTTAGCTCTTAAAATATGATTTTTTAATTTACAAATAAATAAAATAATTTTTTTTTTCGTTTATCTGCGCTAAAATAATTAGCTGTTTTCTGAACCCCGTTGTCGTTCGCTTCAAATTTTTTTTGTCGCTTTTCAGAGGGAAAAAAATCGGATAATCATTAAAAACCCGTTGACGTGGCACCTTGAATTGGAATTGTGAGCAGAGTTTTTAATGTCTAATCGGTTTCGGGCTACGTGCGTTCGTATTTGTGCATAGAAAATGCTCTTGCAATATTTAGTTCTTGTTGCTGTGATCGGCGCTGGTCAGCAAATGGCAAAAAAATAAATATTAAACATTTGCCAGCGACGACGACAATCGACGACGCGTATGCAAATCAAAGGTAGAACTACCTTCGAGCAGCCGCACAAGGAAATGTTGCTCTTTGGTCAACCACCAGTTGAGTAGCCACCACAAATAATGCGACTTCGTTCAACGGCATCGACTATCTATGACAAGTGGCAGACAGCAAACTGGGGAAAAGCTGCTGTTCACTCGTTTGTTGTAGGTCACAATTAAAATGCTTTGGTGATGTGTGACGCCATCGTGTTCAGAATTGCTGCATTAATATATAGTAATCGGGAATGTGGTATTCAATTGGTTCGACACTGAAGCCCATCAAGATTTTCATAAGATACTCATATTCTAAAGCTGCAAAAACATTTTTTATTTTAATTTCTAAATTTTCCAAACTATACTTTTGCATATTTTCCATTAAATAGCTGATGTGTAATTTGGTATTCGATTCGTAGCGTAGATTCTAAATGTACAACTCATAATCATTTTTTTAAGTCTTCATTTAACTTTATTCAACTCTTTACATATTCTAATTTATAGTTTTGCATATTTCCTTTGGATTATCGTGGGCTACGTGCGTTCTGTGCATATTTCATTAACCCGTGTACTTTTGTACTAAGACAGAGCGTAATCCAACCAAAATAAAGTTATAGAGCACACCAAAACTACCTATTCTTATCAAGTACATTCACATAAAATTCAAGAGCACAAACAGATAAGTTTGGAAACGGCAGACACGTTAAATGATTCATGCAACAAATTAAAAGAATTTGTTTTTATTTTACATTTTTATTTTATTAAAAAATAAACAAGGCAGGCAACAATTCCACAACTACTTTGCCTGAGATTAAAAGTGTCGAAATCTAAAAAATCACTTCATAATAGGTGTATATATATATATATACTTAAATATAATTATGTGCGTGCTTTCCATTAACAAATTGCAAACGTATGCCGAGTTCCTCCATGTTTCAAAGACTGAGATTAGTTATTGAAAACGCGTCGAGTCAGTGTGAGCGAGTGATTAAACTAAATAGTAAGCATGAATAGGCATTTTTCGTCTGTGGTTTGTATGTTTGCATTTTTTTTGTTGTCGCTGTGAAAAGTCGTTGGCACGTTGAAATTGTTGTTTGTCTCCAGATTGGGGCAGTTTCAAGCGTTGTGTGCTGAAAGGGGTGAAGCACATTGCTACTGCTGTGGAGACAACAAAACGGTCTATTGGGGAGGGGAGGTCAAGGTTAAAGACAAAAACTTAACGAATTAAAAACCGAAACAAGAAACAAAATCAACAGTCGCTTTTATTTAGTTCAAAGTCAATTTTGCAGTTGTTTTTGTATTTTTGGTCAATAGTACGAAGCGTGCAAAGTTTAAGCTTAAAACACACAAATCTATGAATATGTATGCAAAAAATTGTTGAAAGTCAAGAAACTTTTGAATATATTCAAATTCGATATTTGCGGATGTAGTTTCAAATTCAACCTGAGCTACAAAGTCAATGCAAGTCAAACTTTTGACTTGTTGCTTTTCACTCAATGTTAAAGTAAAAGTTAACATTTGCTGGACAATGTTAATTACAACAATGTAAAATTGCAACATTTTAGACTGTAAAGATAATTGCCATTTAATAAAAACTGTTTGTGTGAGTGTGTCTATAAAAATATAAGTACGTACTAATTATACACAATTAATAAATTAATTGCGAATCTCAAAAACCAGCCGCCAACAAAAATAAAACACAAAAACAGCTGACAGCTGACAGCTAACAGATTGCAGCAGTTCAAGCAAAAAAGAGCAAATTCCAGTTATGTATTATTTCAGGGCGCGTCTGGCACAGATACAAATGTATATATATATAGAATGCACAAAATTTATTGAGCAGAGCAGAATCAGCGAGAGTGCAAACGATACAGGGCTGCTGGCCTGTCAAATGTAACCTCAAATTGAATGAGCATGCAACCTGTTTAGTAACCGTCTCAGTCCCAGACACACTCAAAGCGAATCAGCAGCAACAGGTCATCAACGTTACGTCTGCTATCTCGCACGGACACACGTAGGCAGACAGAGGACACTGTGTATGTATGATGTATACATGTGGCTGTGTGTGTGTGTATGTATTGATCTCTTCTTGTCAGTGTAACCTTGACCATCAAAAGCGGCAAACGAAATTCTCAATTGGTTCAAGATCATTTATCGTGTATGTTTCATTTATGCGTGTGGGTGCGTATGTGTTTGGATATATATGTATATAATTGCTTAGAACTTACAAAGTTAATTTGATCTGGACAAGTTGTGCATGCGCCTTACACGATTATTGTTGCTCTCCTTTTTTCGGGTGTTCTCTCTCTCTTTTTATCGCGAGCGCTTAATTTGTTTTATTTAGTTAAATTGGAAGCCACGACGACGACTGCATAGGCAACAACAGCGACGACGACGACGAGCGCACCTACACATCCATATGAATATGTGTGCGTGTAGTTATCTCTGTTTAGTATGCGTACTTGGCTAATTACGGTATAACGCGCGTGCAGTTGTTGTTTGTTTAATGATAGAACCGTGTCGGTGTGCGGTTAAAGCTAAACTGATATCGTACGTCAATTGATAAATAATTTGTGCTTATTTCGATGCAAATTAAAAACAGCAAAAAAACGACCTACGTCCGATCAGCAGCTTTAACAAAGTGATACTGTTATTGTTGCTCAAATGGTGCTGCTGCTATTCATCGCCAGACTATCGTCAAGTGAGTAAACTTAACGAAACCTACGCGGGCAAGCAGAGTATGCAGATCATAATGTCTAGGGCGGGCAATATCTTAGTGAGAATTAGAAAATAATAATAATAATAATTATTGTTGAACACCTGAAGTACTGATAGAAGTTCGAAGTAGATAGAAGGCCAATTAAAATACTCTTTGTCTAGAAAATGTTACCATCAAATAAATGCAAGCAAATTATTGCTTAACATTAAGTTAACAGCAAACGCATTGAGAATCGATAATGCTGCACATCGCTAACACCCAGCCATTGTACTCAGTCGCTTACTCGATACCACTATCAAACTACTCTTTCGTTTTTAGTTTTTTTTGTTAACTCTTTTATTTATTATTTGCAACGACTTTCAATTAGCTTTTATAATTACATTTAAATGCTAAGCGTGTACGCAACTGTGTTCGATTCAAAGTGCCTTACAAGCTGTACGCAATCAGCTTGAAAAACAACCAACTAAAAACCAATTGTGTAATTTACATGCAAATGTCTTTTATACCTGCTGGCCAACAACAACAACACCAACAACAGCAACAAAGGCCAACAACAAGAAGAGGAGTAGCAGCGCAGCGTGTTTTGCACATTGTCAAAAACGGAGTGTGTAGAAAACGGCACGGAAATGCCACTGAAATTATTTAAAAAATGTCGACAGTATAATGTGACGTCAAAAAGTTTATTTGTTATATCTGTGCATCATTTGCTAGGTGAGTGCGTGTGTCTATTTGTGTGTGTGTGGGGGGCGTATCAGCCTGGCACCAACAAGAAAACAGAAAACAGCAGCAAGAAGAAGACTAAATAACAATAACGGCACTCCACAAGTTTCAATTACACGAGCCTATATAATTAGCAGCAACAACAACAACAACACCAATAACAAGACGCCGAGTTTTTCTACTTTTTTGTTGTACACTTGTTGATTTATTTAGTCATTGGAGCGCTTTTAATTGGAAACACCTAATTGTGTGTGTCAACTAATTTTTTTATTATATGGCCAACAACAACAAGTGCAGATAAGCAGCGCGTTTATCTTGGCAACGGCTTTCGTTTTATGACCAGTTTTGTGGAATTCGCTTTTGCCAAAACATATCAGCGACAACAACAACAACGTACATTTAACATATACGGCAATTTGTCTATCTTTTTAACCAGTTGCGTCTCTCTTAAGCTGTTAACACCGAATTGTTTTTTCTTATTCTGCTTTGTTTTTAGTAAAATTATACAAATAATATCTGCAATCAAATCAATTTTGGCTAATAATGTTTAAGTGAATTAAGTTTTGCTATCCATATACTCATTTGGAATGCATTCGTCTGATTTGTCTGCTTCTTAAAGACTAACTTGTGCAAATGTTACGCGACTCATTTAACAGCCAGGCACTGTTAGGTAACAGTAATCAACAACAACACATGATTTCCGTTTGGTGTTTCTGGTGGCTCAATAAAAACGTAAAAGGCAATCCTAAAATCGATTAGACAACAAAAATAATTTTTATATATGTATATGGCACACAAATATTATATCTTCGATGTGTGCATATTAGCATATTTGCGCGTGCTGTGAGTTGCCAAGCACATTTCGTTGTTTCTGTTGAGTTTTATCTGCGCACGTATTTTATGTGTATCTGTCTTTGAAATATTCGTTTTGCCTCTTTGACAGACACCTCGAGCACCGTTGACTGCACCATCAGCTCGGAGAGCAAGGGCCAGGAGTGCTTGGACAATGTGTGCCAGCGACTGCTCATCCAGCAGCCGGAGTTCTTCGGCCTGCGCTATTTGGTCAAGGACAAGGAGGACGAATACAAATGGATCGATTTGGAGCGTTCGCTCAGCCGGCAAAGGGACAAATATGCCGCCGCACCAAAGATGTATCTGCGAGTGCGACACTATGTGACAACGGGAGTGCGTCATCTGAATGACGAAGCGACGCGTTTCTATTATTTTCTGCAGCTGAAGAGCGACATTTACGAGGGACGCATTGCTTGCGATATACGCACAGCAATCCTCCTGGCGCTCTATTGCCGCAAGGCCGAGTACGACAGCTATCAGGGCGACAAGCAGTCGAAGGACTATTTGAAAAAGTCTCTGGTGCTGCCGCGTAACATGCAGGGATTGGCCAACGATGACAGCATGCTGGACGGCCTGATTATGGAGGTGTTGCAGCAGCATGCGGGAATAGCGCATCTGACCCAGAGCCAGGCGGAGGAGATGTATATACAGTGCTGTCAGCAGTTGGACGGTTATGGCGAGGAACGTTTCGCTGCCAAGGATACGCTCGGCAATGATCTGCTGCTGGGCCTGGCCATCAATGGGATGGTCGTCAATGCGGACAATGGCAGACAGTACTTTCCGTGGAAGGAGTTTCACACGGTGACCATTGATAAACGCACCATTAAAATCGAACAGAATAAAATCGATGGCGATGGCAGCATCGTCGGCAGTTTTATCTTTAGCGAAGCGGACGTGGCACGCTACTTCTGGAAGCTGTGCATCATGCAGCACAAGTTCTTCAAGCGTTACATCGACACAGAGACGCCCTCCAGTTTGGGCAGCAGCGTCGGCGCCGACATGGAGAGCAACAATGGACACTGCACTCTGGGCGCCGACAGCGTTGGCTATGTGGAGTATGATTATATGGCAGCTGCGGAGCAACAACACCAGCAACAACAACACCAGCAGCAACAATTGCAGCAACAGTTGCAGCAGCAGCAGCAACAACATCAGCAGCAACAGCTGCTATCGTCAAATATTTCGCTCGCTGCCAGTCATAGTCAGCTTTTGGGGCAGAGCAGCAGTTGTTTGGACTTGAGCAACAACAATTTGCACAGCAGCAACAGCATGCTACATCTCAACGCCAGTGGCAGCAACAATAACAACAACATCAACAACAGCAGCAACAATGGCAGCAGCAATATGAATATTAACGCAGATCCCCACGAACGGGAGCGCCTGAAGGCCATGCTGCCCACCTATCGCCCTGCTCCGGACTATGAGACAGCCGTGCAGCTCAAATATCGCACCCCATCCGCCGAGCTGCACAATGTGGCACTGGCACTGGCAACGCCTGGGAACGCGGGCGCCTACTATGCCGGCTCGCAGCCCGATGTCCACAATCCCGGCGTCTATGGCGAGAGTTTGCTGTTCAGTCATCATCTGACGGCCGCACATCGTTATCCGGATGTGGCACAGCCTGCGGCTGCACTGCATGCGCATCATCATCATCTCAATCTCTACCAGACACAGCAGCAGCAGCAGCAGCAACAACAGCAGCAACAGCCCAATGCATACTTGGAGCTCTCGCAGCGCATGCAAATGATGCGGCACAAGGCGCCGCCACCGTATCCTGTGAATCGTCTGAGCTCCTCATCCACGCCGGATCTGGCTGTGGCCACCCCGCGCCCACTGCAAGGCTTTCGCAATTATGTTTCGGGGTCATCGCCCGATCTGGTGTCGAATCGCAATCTGCTCAACGGCGGTCAGTTTGTCGCGTTGGCTGCCGCCGGCGGTGTGCACGGCGGTGGTGCTGGCGGCGGTGGTGGCAACGTGCCCACTTCATCGGGTGCCACAATGCTGCATCAGTATCCATACATTAGCCACATGGGTCACTCGCAGCCGTATCTGCCGCCGCACGGCACCTTCGAGAACCTCAACATGATCGAGGAGCAGCCGTCCATAATGTCCCAGCTCCGTCAGTCGGCAATGAGTCAGGCGGCCGCCGCAGCAGCAGCGGTCCAAAGGTGAAGATTAGAAGATTAGCAATGAATCTGTCTAGGAATTTATCACAGACTTGCAAGACTTTTCGCATTATTTTTCTTTTTTGAATATGCCCCGTTTAATCATTGCTTGTTATGGATTAACTTATTTCAATTCTTGTTTAATCTTGCAGTTCACCAACTCTGCCACCCAGTGGCTATCGCAGCTCTGCACCACCGCCTGCGAGCAGTCCACAGCCGGCAGTGGCAACAACGCCGACGCCGTTACAACGCAGCGCGATGAATGGCTCCATTGAGCCGATTTACGAGAATGTGCCACTGCCGCAGCGTGCAAGCGGTGGCAGCAGCGGCGGCGGCAATGCCAATGCAGATGCCATGCGGCAACGTGCCGCCTCCATACAATCAGCGCCGCCGGGCGTGGCACCAGTGCCAGCTGCACGCCAAGCAGCCGCCAACAACAACAATGTTGTTACGCTGACGGTCAATGCGCCGGCAGACGATGAGATTACCCGAAATATTAAGAAATATGGCGCGGATCGTGCGGCGAGCACAGAGCTACAGTTCTTGGAGCCACAGGCACCGTTGCGTGCCGCACGTGCAGCAAGTGCGGCGCCAGCAATTGGAGCGACGCCGCCGCCGCGCCAACATCGCTCTACGGCGAGCCTGAACAAGTCGACGGTGGATGTGATTTCGCCGGCGGGCGATTCGCTGCACCAGCAATTCAGTGCCATGAATCTATCAGCCAATACTTCGGCCTCGGCGTCGACGGCATCTTCGATGTTCAGCTCAACGCTGGACACCACCGGCTCCTCGTCGGCCAGCAAAGAAGTGAAGCGTCGCCGGCGTTGGAACATTTTGTCGCGCAGCAAAACGCCCGACAAACAAAAGTCGGCCACGCTCGGCAGAGAGAAGGCCACCTCCTCGGCCGCCCAGCAAGCCAAGCTTGCGACCAAAATGAAGCTGGCCCAGGACGATCTGAATCTGCCGCATCGCTGGTCAACGGGCCTAACCAAGCCGCAGCCCATATCAGGCCAGTATTCCAAGGATAAATTGGTATGAATTCAGCTTTAACTATTTAATATATATATTATATTATTTTACATATGTTGATTATTTTGGTTACTCTCTTGCAGTGCCAGATATTAAATGATAAGCTGCAGGATGCACAGCTCTTTATGGAGTTCGAGCGCATACCGAAGAGACGCGAGCATGCCCAATACGATTGTGCCTTGCTTGAGGAGAACGAGCCGAAGAATCACGATCCCAATTTTCTGCCATACGATGATAATCGAGTGCGTCTAACGCCATCCATGGACAATCGACATGGCTACGTGAATGCATCCTATATATCGGTGGGTTTACAATCTTGCCTGATCTTTGTTCTCGCTAACGTTTTGTTTGGTTTAGGCCACTGTGGGCACAAAGCAACGATTTTATATTGTCGCCCAATCGCCGCAGGAGTCGCAAACGATGCGCATCTTCTGGCAGTGCGTGTGGGAGGCGGATGTTTACCTGGTGGTGCAGCTAACCGAGGACATGAGCTATATACCGCTCAGCAGTCAGCAGCGCATGGAGTTTGGACACGTGAGCAGACAGGATGACAAGTTGCGAAATTAACAAGAGTCTTAATCAATTCTGCTCTTCACAGTTCCAGGTGTATCAGGAATTCTCACAAACCACCGATCGCTGCACGACGAGCAAGCTGCGTTTGTATCATGCACCGTCGCGTCGCTATCGCTCCGTGTGGCATCTACAGTACGCCGATTGGGTCGAACAGAATTGTCCGCGGGATGTCAATCATTTTCTCGACTTTCTCGAGGAGCTCAACTCGGTGCGATTGGCATCGACGCACGAGGTGCCGCCCGGCCACAACACCAATCCGCCCGTGCTCATCCACTGCCTCGAGGGAGGCGGTCGTTCGGGTGTCACCCTAACAGCGGACCTCTTGCTCTACACACTGGATCACAATGAGGTACGATCTATAATATAAATACCGTTAGTGCACATTTTAATCGTATTCCAAATTCTGGCAGGACTTGGATATACCGCGCGTCATTGGGCAGCTGCGACATCAGCGGGACAGCATTATACCATCGCTAGCGCAATATAAGTTTATCTACAATCTGCTCATCACCTATCTGAAACGCACGAGGTTAATCTGAAGCGATTGTAAACTGGCTCATTTGCACATAGTATTTCATGTTTAAGCCCAACGTTTGAACAACAAATGAATGAAAAACAAAAATCGAAACGAAAAGAAGAGAAACGAACAACTGTTTTGCATCTACTACTACTTAAAGACTTAGTTTCATATTCTCCATATAACAATAACGATAAGTATCATACGAGTGTTCTTCCAAGTGTGCAGCTATAAACCACCAGCCACCAACCATTATAGACGATCATTTAGTTTATACGCTCTGTGATCCCAAAAACTGTTTACACTTAAGTTCAGAATTTGTTACCAAAATTTACGCGCTCCACCCAATACAAATACTAATCTTTGTGTTAATCATAGTGCTTAGGTTTAAAGCCAAATTATTTATACATTTTTTTAAAGAACCAATTGATATGCTCTACGCAACGCAAAGCAATAATAATAAAACAAAAAAAACAAAACATTTTAAATTTTTCGTTACAACTTTTGTTTTCTTTCTTGCAGGGAGTGTTATGATTATGTCCTGAAATATAAACTTCATTAAAATATAAAATAAAGACACTTTTGAGTTTTCCAATACTGAATGTATTTTGTTTATGGGTTTTCCCAAGTAATTCGCATATATATTATATATGTGACATATATAATACACATCCATATTGAAGTTTAAATGAATTACATGATTGCAATTTTTAATTAAAATTATTTGTAAATACTTTATTTAGCTGTCCAAGCATGTCGAAATTACATTTTTGTTATTCTATTTTATTTTGGGTTTTCTCCGTTCTAATCTAAAGTTGGAGTTCAGCGAAAGTTGACTTTTAATCCATAATTGGTAATCGACAGAAAACATTTCTGGATTTCAAATGCATTATATATTTAGAAAGCAGTTCTTAAAAAAATTAAAGTAAAATCAATTTGTTTGCAACATTGCTAAATCAGTTTTAATCTTATAAATTGATCTGGGGTTTAATTATCCAAGCGATAAATAGCTCTCGCAACTTTAGAAAAGAGTTTGAAAAATTCGCTCATTAGACGAGATTTTTACTTTAATTAAAAGTTGATTCAAGCGAAAGAGCACAAATATTTGTTTGTTACATTATTTCATTTACTTGTGTAAGCCATAAAAGGAAAAGTTTATCTTAGCTTAAACCTAAAAGAGCACAAATATAGTACATTTAAACATTTAGCATTTTCTTCATATAAGAAAAACATATATATTGATGCTGCATATAAATTAGGGGATTCGGGCTGCACTTTGTTCAGGTATATATAGGCAATGTATATATATATATAGAGATTTCTTGTATATAGTCGTATGTATATATATTTATATAATGTATATTTATGTATATATAACAGGCAATCGAATACACACACAAAAATATTGGAGTCGTTAACGTGTGAGAAAAATATGTTTACAAAACATTATCAATATTCATCTTATTATATTTGTTGATGTTCGAGTCTCAGGTTTTTGTGTTCTTGTTGTTGTTTCCGGTTGGTTTCGATTTGCTTGTACTTTCATATTTCTTTTTGTCTAGGTTTGTCTTTTATCGTTCACATTAATTGCGTTTGTCTTTTTTGTTGTTTAAAGTAAACATTGAATACACACAACGTTTGAAAAATATTCGAAAAAATCGTTCAGCTTACAAACTAAATATTTGGAATTGGAGCGAAGGTTTTTTTTTTGTATCATACTTTACTTTGCATATGTACGTGTATATGTGTTATATGTATGTGTATGCATAGATATAACTAACTTGTGTATATGTAGAGCTAAAGTACACATAAATGGAATACAATAGATTGAATAAGTCGGCCTCGTCTCTTTCATTTCATCATTATTATTATTGTTGGGTTGGGCAAAACATTTTAATTATTTTTTCGTTTTTTGTATTTTTTTTTGTTGATGTTTTTTTGTTTGTTTTCCTAAATGCCAACTGAAAGTCTTCAAAAGAGTTTTTGATTGCAAAAGTTTTGATTGGGGGTCTGCTAATTTGGTCTGCCTGCAGACAACAACTTTGTGGATCATCCTTATTGTTTTGAGTTATTTCTTGAGGAAAATGTTTACAAAGAATTGTGCTAAATTAAAATTAATGGTAAGCCACTTAAAACATACAGCAAAACTAAATGTTAGGCGCTTAATCTAAGAATACGTGACAATGGGATTTCGAACGTTGACGCTGATAAATGATAAATGGGATTTTGAACATGTATATGCAACATATTTTCACTTTTTGTTTTTTTTTTGCGTTTCTTGTTGTTGTTGTATGTATGACGATGACGATTGATGTAGGTGAATGTTTGTTTGTTGGTAACATGGAAACCACAACCATTAACAAATTTTGGCATCTATATATGCTGTAAAGTAAAGAGATACACAGATTAGCAATTAAACTTGGAATTGATTAGATGGCTGTACTCACAACTAATTAAATTAACATTTAGTAGTTAAAACAGCACAGTTTGATCTATTGATTCATGGGTGGCATGGGGCATATGGTACACTTGGTGCTATCCATAAAATTTGGCGGGCCACCTGCCGGAGAAAATGATGTAAAGAAATTATTTGTAGTGATTTGATTGATTTCAATATGATAATATATATAAGGTATATAAGTAGACCTAAAAACTAAAATGCCTCAGACATTAAATACATATTACTACTTACATCTGAATAAAGGTTTATAACAAAATTCTTAACTTTAAAGAAAGCAATCAAATATTAATTAAACTATGAGATTTAATCGGTTTCAGTCTCCTATCGCATTCGATTTTAATAAACAATTAAAATACTTATAAAGAACTCTCACATCAATCAGATATCTGCCCAAATCGAGAATCAAAAAAATGATCTGATAATTAAGTGGAAGATTTCGCCTACTCTCTCATATTCTTAGGATCTGGAGTCCTCAGAGTTCAGTTCCCGTTTACTCTTACGCTGCATTTGGTGGCTCTGTCGCTTCTGGGCCTGCTGCTCTCGACTTACCATGCATGTGGTTTAGATGCCTGTTGGTGGTTGCATTGCTGTGATGGTGATTGTACAGGCTGCTTGTGTAGACCGGTGGCGGTGGTGGTGGCATTGCCAATTGCTGTTGTATCTGCTGCAGTTGCTGGTGGCTGCGCATATGCAAATATGGCGCTGGCGGTGCAGGAAGCGGTGTTTGCTGTATGGATGCTGTTGGTGGTTGTTGTAGTGGTGTCGGTGGTGGTGGTGTTGGTGGTGTGGGTGTGCTGGGTGGTGTGCTCGTGCTCTGGCAGGGACTATTCAAATTCCGTGTGACGGCATTGTTCGATATCTGCTGCAACAGCCGGCAATCAGCGGCCGTATAAACGGGCGGCGATGGATCATTGTTGTGTTGTTGTAGTTGTTGTTGCTGCTGCGATTGTTGTTGTTGGTATGTCAAGTGGTGTTGCTGATGATGCGAATGTTGTTGTTGCTGCTGGGCGTAGGAGCCATGCCCGCTGTCACACGATGAAACCGAACCTGTGGGTTGTGTGTGTTTTTTTTTGTGGCAATGAGAGTAGAGTAAAAGTAGCGTAAAGTGTGTCACAGTATGTGTGAGTGTTTGGGTGTTGTAAATGCGTGTGTGTGTGTGTGTGTTTGACCAACAACCAAATGCCAAAGCAGCGATAACCAACCACCAATTTATAGAATCGGCCACAATGCAAGCGAGGAGCGGGGTATATTTAAAGCATATCTAAAAAAGGTTTTTGGTTTTTGTTGTTTTTTTTTTTAGCTAGAGTTCAAACTAAAGTTAAGCTACAATTAGACACTATGATTATTAATAACTATAAACTATGATCTAAAATTGAACTTTGGTTTTAGTAGGCAGCGCTAAGCGTTTAGTTTATATGACGGCAGCGGGGGCAGCAGAGGGGCAGGCATTCTTGCCACAGAGTTTATATGCAGCACACTTACCGGAAGTCACGGATTTGCGCAGCGGTAAATCACGAAATGTTGTCACACTGCTGCTCTCCAGCGAGAGATCCACCGAAGGCAACGGCGGCGGGGGGGCGGGCGTATCGGAATGGGAACGCTCGTGTATCGCACGAGTCGGCATTATGTTGCCTGAAAAATTGTAGAAATTTGCGTTTAGTAATTGAATTTAACTTATGTATATATGTACAAGCTTAAATTGTAATAATCTTGTTCAGAATTGTTATCCAATTAGCTCCTCTGTTTAAGAATGGAGTAGAGATGTTATCCAATTACAAAAAATGTTAGATTCGTGGTTTATCTAACTGAGAAGACTTGAATTGCATTTAAGTATTCATACATTAAATCTTCACAATTTGGAATACTTTCTGATAGAACTGCTATCCAATTGCATTTATTTATCTTCTCTGTTGGATTAGAACTCAATCTTATCCAATTACATTTGATTAGTTTTTGTATTGGATTTGATTTCAATTGCAGTGACAAAACTATAAGCAGGGGAAGCTTTCATAAACAATCATTCAGATAATTTTTAAGACAGGTTTAATTTAACCACTTTTCACATTTTCTCACACACTTCCAGTGAATCCCAAACACAAACATAATTTTCTTTCGAATTCTTGTTTTCCATTCGAAGCAATTTCGTCTCAAAAGAAAAGCTGTTCCCAAGAACTCAAAAATACATTTATGACAGAGATCAGTCGATAAGCCAGCAGAATATGCCCGCAATGGCTAATCCACGGCTTAGTAATGGACGTGGATTACTTACCTCCAGATGCCAAACGTCGATGTGCACATGGACTCGGACTGGGCGTGCACTGCGCATTGACCACGCTGGCTGGGACAGCTGCCGCAGCAGCAACAGCCACAGCTGCAGCAGGTGGCACAACACCTCCGGCGGCTGGTGTGCTAAATCCATGGGCGGCATGTAGATGATGTAGCGGCGGAATGACGCCGGGCAGCGCCGAATTGTGGCGCGGCACAAATGGCTGATGTGGCCGAATTTTCGAGGATTCGGATAGTGATAGCATTTTCTTGACCGCCTGCGGCGAAGCGGTGCCAAATTTGGGTCCATTGTTGTGTAGCTGCTGGCGACGCTGATGATCGCTGGTCGAGCTCGTCGAGCTGGTCGTGGACAGTGTCGGCGAGCTGGGATGCCGTTTGCGCAGCGACAGCGATGAGTTCGGTGCCGAACTGGAGCTGGTGTGCGAGTAAATGCTGAGCTGATCTCCGCCAGCATTGATGCTGCCAGCGCCCGCATTGCTGGCATTGATGCTGCCACTGCCCGCGCTCCGGTGCGAAGTGTTGCCATGCGAAATGCTGCCCGAGTAGGTGGAGCCATGCGGCGGTTCGCATTCGAGCGAGAGCTTGTGCAGCAGATCCTCATCGCTGAGTATTTTCAGGCTGTTCAGATAGGCCTTGACGCGTCGCACCATCTGTGCCTCCTCGAACATCTTCTTGGGATTGGGCGCCGCTGTCGATTTCTTGCGCCTCTTAATCGTAGCCTGTCCAGCGTTGGCCGCAATCACAGTGCCCGCGGCAGCGTTGCTCTGCGACGCAGACATTTGGTTCAGCGAGAAGAGGGCGTTGGAGGGGGTCTGCCCCTTCAGCTCCAATATGGCCAGCAGATCGTAGGGGGAGCTGCACATGTGCGTCAGGAGACGCACCTCCTTGGAGAGCATACGCAGTTTCTCGAAATTAATCAGACCATCCACACGCGTATCGTTGCCCAGATGGATGAAAGTCAGATCCTTCTTGACAATGGGATAAAACGGTATGATAGGATGCTGGGCGAGCAGTTCGGCGGAGACCAGTTGCCTGTACTTGGACATGTTGCGCGATGGATCCATCAGATCCTGCAGATCATTGAACAGACGCTGATACTTTGACGGCAACTTCTCCCAGGTCAAACGCAGTCGCGAAACGGCGCCATGTCCCAGGCCCGAGATGATGGCAAACATGGAGTTGAAGTTGCGGCACTCCTTGCAGTGCCGGGCAATCTTGATGAACTGCTTGACAATCTTCATGCGACGCACAATGTTGTGCTCAGCGCATATCTCGCTCACGACCCAGAACATTTCGCGATTGACCAGCTCCGAAAATTTGCTCAGCATCGGCACACCGTACTTGGACTGCAGCTCGAACAGCTCGTCGATGTACTCCGTGGACTCGATCTGACGGAAATTGGCAAAATCCTGCAGTGTCAGCTGAATGGCCAGCTCGTATGCGTTCAGTTGCAGGAAATGCACACCTGACTCCCGCACCAGCTCCAAGGCCAGCTCATCGGGCACCAGCGGCTCGGTGCTATCGTTCAGCTTGAGATAATAGCGAGCAGCGAAACTGATCCGTTCCGCTAGATTCTGCAACTGATCGGGCAGACGACGCTGCTTCACCATGCCGCCCTCACCCACGCTCACCTCACACAGCGAGAAATTCGAGCTCGGATCATGGATGCCGAACTCCTGCAGTGTCAACATGACCACCTCATGGGCCGTCGTCTCCTTGTAGATGAGCACATACTTGCACGTCTGATCCGACTTGTACACCTTGAGCACATGCTCCGGATAGTCCGGCGGCAGCATGGAGCTGGCGGTCAGCGTGCTCGCAGCCGATGGACGATGTAGATGCGCCTGCAAATAGTTCACTTGGAGCATGGCTATGGGCTCGCTGTTGCCGCTGTCATAGTTGAGACTGCTCAGATCCGGATTCGATTGCGACTGATAGAGGCGACCTGCCGTGTTGCACATGTTGGTTGTGGAGGCGCAACTGCTACTGCCGGAACTGGCAGCGGACAATTTGGACTTGCTCTGCGGCTCGTTCAGCAGCGTGTCGGAGCTGTCGTTGAGGCTGCCCACCAGCGGCTGTTGCTGCTTGTTCAGCAGATTCATTTTGGCCAGCGCCTTCTGCAGACGTCGCTTGGGCGCCAGGGTCATGAAGCCGCCCGGTTTCGCGTCCTCGCCACTGCCCTTTTTCGCCGAATTCGAGTTGACGCTCTGCAGCAGCTGTTGCATAAAGTTCGAGGCCATAATGCCACCGCCGCCGCCACTCACCGGCGGCGTCTGGGGCGGCGCACAGTCCGGCTGATCAAGTAGCATATCCACCGAACTGAGACGCACCATGTGCGCCCGATTGGCCAGCTCCTCGCTGGTGCTGTCGCTGCGTCCATGCAGCTTGGCAATGTCATTCGCACAAATCCGACGCGGACTGCGCAAACTTTTAAAGCTGCCATTGCCGCTGGAGCTAATGCCACCAACGCCGCCGCCACCAGCACCGCCTCCGCTGCTGGCTGAGCTGCCGCTGCCATGCTCCAGGGCCTGCATGATCTCCTTGAAGCCGAGCAGATTGCTTTTCACCTGAATGCTCAGGTGGGTGGTGCCCGTCAGCAGTTCCATGGCCCGTTTACTGGTCACATGATCCAGGGATTGGCCGTTCACCTCGTGGATTTGATCGCCACGCTTTAGCCCGACATCCTGGGCCTTTGAGCACGGCTCCACGTGCGATATGTAAATGCCGACGGAGGCATTGCCTGTAGCAGCTGCCACGCCGCGCAGCTCGTAGCCGCCAATGATTTGGAAATTGAGTGGTTCGTCGCGTGAGGAACGCGTCAAGATGCAACTGCGCATGCGAGCTTTGGCCGCACAAGCAATGTGCAGCAAACGCAGCTGACTGAGCAGTTTTTTGCGTTCCAGGCCAGCCTCAAAGATCTCCAGGAACTCCATCATCTCGTGATCCGCCTCGAAATCGGTAAAATGATTATTCACCCAGAGTAGGACGACTCGAGTGACCCGATCTCTCAGCTCCTGCGTTTTGTGTGTGTCCAGCTGCTCGAGATCGAACCAGTGCAACAGTTTTCTGGTCACCTCTTGGGGATTGTGTATGAAAATACGATGCGTTAGCAGGAAATCCTCGACATACGTTGGATCCGTCATCGAGTTCTCCTCGACAAGCTGCTGCAGCAGTCGCTCCGGTGTGCCTCTGATCACCACATGACCGCGCTTCGTATTCAAATGTGCTGTGGCCGCTGATCCGCTGCCGCCAACTGTTGTGGCGCTCTCCGCCCCGCTGCCACCAATCGAGCGCAGTTCGGTGACAATCACAACCCGTCCGTTCTCATCCTCATGTCGGCGCGTGTTCTCCTCGCCCTGATGCTGGATGCGATAGTAGTCGGTCTGGGTAATGCACACAAACTGACAATCATCGCATTTGGTGCGCATCACGCCGCGATGATACAATTTATCCATGGTCGGCAATATGCCAAAGGAGTCGCCCATTTGCAGCTCCTCGCGTGTGCCATTCGCATGCTCGATTTCGACGGCGCCGTTGATTAGCACCGACCACGAGTCGAGCTCCTCGCCATCGGACATGACAACGGTGCCGGCTTTGTCCACAACAGCGAACACCATCACAGAGCAGAGAGCACGTCGCACCGCCAGCGTTATGTTTGTGAATGCCTTCAGGCCCTGCGTGAACTCCAGCAGGATTTCCACATCGTCTTCGCTGCGCTCCGACGGATCCTTCTCGAGGCAATCGCGCACCGCATCGCGCACGTTGAGGCTCTATGGAGACGGGATAGATTATAAGATATAGCTATTACATGTATATAAACGATAAAGTACGATTCAATAATAACTGATCTTAACTTAATGATTGGTAAAAACTCAATTTTTAATTTATAAATTAACGTTTATTAAACGCTAATAGCGCTTATTTATTTCGTTAAATAAATTGACTCTCAAGAAATTTAAAATAAATTGTTTTTGGATTGATATGACCGACTCACATCCATGCTCTCGGCGAGATCCTCCTCATCGGAGTCGACCACAGACTCGACGAGGCCAGAGAGATCGATCTCCTCGGCCTCCAGCGATGATCCATAGACAGAGGCCATTGTATCGCTGCCGCTGTACGCTGAACTTGTGTCACTCGAGTGCGAGCCACGATTGCATTTTTGATGCAATTCTGGTCGAATGATTGTGCTGCTGGTTCCGCTGCCAACCACCGTTGAACCGGCTGTACTAGTGGGTGGATACTACAAAAGGAAAATATCAAATGAATGTTCATAATGCACATACAATGGCTGGTTGATTGTAGATGATGGTTGAGGACGATTGAAGATACTCACATGATGTCTGATATGATGATATGGATCCATTAAGGCGCTGCTAATGCTGCTGCTGCTGCAACTGCTGCTACTTCAGCGACTGCAGCTACGGCATGCCAATCAGTTGGGTGATATGTGTGCTGAACTTTAGACCTTGTGATTAAGCTGCAAGAAACCAAACAACTAAGTTCTTCAGCTACGTTTATATATTTTCATATTCCTCTTGTTATTTGCTCTACTTGCTTTTCTTTTAGTTAATGTGTTCAACTTTGAGAAAAAATATATACGATAAAATTCTGAATGTTATATGCATAATTATTTAATGATTATTAATCGTCATATTGACAGAGGCTAAGACTCTTACAAAATACACCTAATTAGCTGCAAAAATAACAAAAAATAAATAACTGGAAATCTCTTAAATCTCTCGTAAAAAAGAAAAAAATACTGTGAGATTTTATTGGTCAATTTTGTTTGTTTTGTTTTTTTTTTGGTTTTGTTTCGCTGGGCGCATATATACATATACATATACATACAAACACACTTTCATTTTCAGCAGGCGCAGCAGCAGCAACAATGCTGCCAATAAATTAAGTCAACGCTGCTGCTGCTCGGCGACGACAACAAAACACAAAAAAAAGTAAAACAAAAACACAAGAGATATAAAAAAAATTCTCATGCAATTGAGTCTGTGCTGCCGACGCCGAAGCCAACCGCGACGGCAACACTGGCTGTGAATTATATATATATATACATGTGTGTATGCACGCATGTGTATGTATGCGTGTGCCTGTTTGATTGTTTTCTATGTGTATGTGTGTGTCTGTGGGGGCAGCAAAAACTAATAAAAATAAAAAAACACGAAAATTGTAGGCGACGACTTCCGTTCAGTGGATAAGCTCCCATTACAGCAACAGCAGCAGCTTATTGCAAAATCAAAGTGTAATAAATAAACACTGTCACAAAAACACATACACCCATACACATGCAAAGCAAATCTGGCGTTTTACACACATACTAAATATGGGCGTGTTTTTGTACAGTTCAACGATTTTGTGTAGGCTACTTTCGATACACACACACACATAAATATATATTGACAACGCTTGTTGTTGCATTTGCTAATTATACGCACTTTTTCAAAGTATCTATAATTTTCCTAGCTTTATTGCTCGCACTTCTTCCTCTTTTTTGTTGCGTACGCTTTGCATAAAGAAATTTCAGCCAACTCGCTCCCTGCGCATTGTTGGAATTTCACTCAGGCACACACATATAGACACACACTTGCATAGATAGGCACACGCGCATAGTTTTTAAAAGTAGAAAACCTGCTACTTTGTTGCGTGTTTTTCAATATGTATTTTCTATTGGTGCACAGCATACCTGTATGCAATTTCGTATATTGTACTGCACTTTATTAAACTAATTTTCTCAAGCTAGCAAATGCCATTTTAATTTAGAAAAAATGCACAATGGGTTTCGCCGCGCCAGTGTTGCCCCAGCCGATATACGTGAATACGTGAACAGCGTTTCGATGTGGCGGCCAGTCGATATTCTTGCTTATCGTACATGACATTTACAATAACAGACTCCGATTTGCGTTAACAGTCAGCGCCGTTAGCCTTGGCGGCAGAGTAAATTTAAAATAACAGTGCAAAAATAACAATAACACCCCAAAGCAGTATTTTTTGATCCCGTCCATTTCTATTAGCAAAAAGGTTAAATCCACCTCAAAAAACTGTCCTCAATGTACAAAACAAATTTTTATTGAAAGTAGTGGGTCCCCAGAGAGCTGTAGTAATAGCAAAAACAAAAATAAGAAAAGAAAACGGAAAGGGAAAGGGAAGCATTAGGAAAGGGCTCAGGTTGTGTGGCAATTTCGTCTTAATGCAAAGCAAGCAACTTAAATGCATGTTTGCGCCATTATTGATGACCTTAGACAGGAGGCAACTCAACCCCCTCCCACCCAACAACCAACCTATCTTAACCCCTGGTGGTGTCCTCGTAGAGTAGGCCACATAAAAAAACGCAACATGTTTTGCTTGAGGCTTTTCTTTAAGGGGGAAGCGATTCGTAGACAGGGGCGGAGGCATGGCAGAGGGTACGTGGCACAAGGGTGTGAAACTAGCGCATCGAATTGGCGAAGGGTGCCACAGTCAGCCACGTGGCTGAAAGAGAATAATAAACATAAAAAGCAAATCCTTAAGGTGCAGTGGGCTATTCTTACTCTCTTCTCCTTCTGATCTTCGTCGAGCAAAAAAGCAGGCTAGGCATGGCAAAGGGTCACGCAATGAGGGAGGGGGAGTGGTTGATGACTTCATGTCCTCAGTGCAAATGGCTTTACCGTTACCCACTGACATCGTCTGCATTTTTATGGCTTCTCAAAAAAATATTAAATTTGTATTTGAGATGGGAACACAGTCCCAGATATGCTCTCTCCGAATTTAATATAGCTTTTTATTTATTTACATATTTTTATCCTTTACCTGTTGAGCGCAATTAACATAAATTAACATAAATGCACACATACATACATATATACATATGCATATTTAAGAACTTACACACATATGCTTTTGTACACATATACACATATAGATATGCTTTTAAAATATCTGTGTTGTTGTTACTTTTCCTCTTTTTTCTTTTCTGTCTATGGTTCACTCCTTGAGGCATTTTGCTTGCATGTTGTTTTTGTTGTTGCTGTTGTTTTTCTAACCAAAGCAAAATCTCTGAGCGCTTTTGTTGCTGACGCCGACGCCGACGCCACGCATCGCTGCTGGCGTTCATTCTGTGTGTTCTTTTTGCGTTTGCTTTGTTTTCGTTTGGCTTGCTTACAATAAAATCAAAGATTGCGTCTGGGATTTTGTGTTCGCCAACCTTAAAAGAAAACCAAGTCAAATAAGCGCAGTCCCAGTGCCAGTCCCAGTCTTAGTCCCAGTTCCAGTTCGACTCTCATTCCCGCGGGAGCAGCCGGCAAAGCCAGCGAGTTGAGCCTCGAGGCCTTCCCTCGAATAATAACTTATTGATTTCGATTCGACAGTTAATGCAAACTTACTTTAAATTAAAGTAGCCACGACTATTTGCAATCACAACTTTGTCGCCAGCATTTTTACTGCTGGCATTCTGTTTTTTTGTTTTCCAATTAGTAGCCGGATTCGCCAAATCCCAGTTCAGACCGAAACGCTACAAAACCGCACAAATAATTGCGTAACCGTTGTTCGCAGTTGGGCACACACACACACACACACACACATACACACATTCAACAAGGAAGCAAAAATAATGTGCGAGCGCAATTCTGGAAGCTAAGCAACAAAAGTGTGGGACAAATTCTGTAACTTGCATTAGGGGATTAGTGTGTGGGAGCTAGGGATGAGGCTTACATATAACCCTCAACATTGAGCAACTTAATCAATATTATACATACCTTAAAATATGCATTAGGGGTTTCATTATATTTAGATTTTCAATTGTTTATTTTTTGGTGACGTCTTTTTGTTATTGAAATATGTTTTTAGGTCAAATGCTTTCTATCTATTTCGCCGAGATTCACTGCTATATCCAGTCAGCTGTGGAGTTTTTTTTTAATGTTTTATAAATAAAAATCAGAAGTTATTAAAAAATAAATTAGGTTTTTACTTAAGTGCATAAATATTTTAAAGTCAGATAAAATATAGAAAGCCAAATAAATTTATTTGTCGTATTTCTCCATAATAACAATGAATGGTCGTGACTCACGTGCCCATCTCTAGCAGAAGAAACATGGCGGCTGGAAAATCTGGCTGTAATTGAGCTCGAGGGTCACAGATGTTTTGAGGATTTAACAATGCGACAATGATGAGCCAGCCGCTAGGTTCTGGGCCCAGGTCCTGTGTAGACCGCTGCTGGCTGGCGTCGAGGCCAGCAATTTGAATTAATAAGTTTATTATTTTCAAGTTGGCCTTCGGATTCGTGCCGGATTTGTATTTTATGTTATTTAATTTTCCTCTCGCCGAGGCCAGTATAATTGGGACCGAGGACTCGCAGGACTCAGCTGTTTGACTGCACACAGCGGCTCAAAGTCTCATTTAGTTTTGCTGGCTCCCGTTTACTAGGCATGCAACAGTGGCATGTGGCCGAAAAACAAAAAAAAAATAGATACTCTCACGCAATTTTTATTTGTATTTCGTTTTATTTTTGCATTTAATGTACTTGTGATTTTTAAATTATGTTTTTTTTATTTGTATTTAGCTGCAGTTTTTCTTAAGCTATTTATTCGTTATTTCTTTTTGTAATTTTCTTTTTTATACCATTGCAGAGGGTATTGTAACTTTTTTACCAAACCAGGTTTTTTTTTTATTGCAGAATAAACGGACTCAATCTAAGATTATTCTCTTGTCTTAAGTCTATTGAGTCAAGAATATATATTATTGAGTTTTGTTTGTGTATTTTGTTGTTGTTTTGAAACAATTAGTTGGTTTTTTTTCATATCAATTAATATTTAATTTAAGATGTGAGCAGTTGCACTTTGGTCTGCAAGGATATGTAATCTTCGGCGAGCCAAAGATGTAAATTTCTTTTGGTTTTCTTTCAATATTATTATTATTTTTAAGTAATTTGCCATTTCCAATGCTCTTAAATGTTTAAACTTTTATTCAACATGATTGTGCTCAACGTTTTTCCTTTTTATCTTAGGTCTTAATGATTTCTTTTTTAAAAATGCTTTTTATGACATGAAAATTATTTGATGAATATAATATTCGGTAATTTGATTCGTTGCAATTGAAACTTTTTTCATTTATTCGTCAGCATTTTCGAAATAATTGTAAATGTGTCGTGTTTTTTAATACTTAGGTGTGTAATAATAGTTTTAATTGCATTTTTATTAATCTACAATGCAACTCAGCATTTATGATTGGAATATTCTACGACACGAGTTTTAATTTAAATAATTGCACAATTAAATAATTTATCAAATGTGCTTTCCAAGTTACTCACACAACAATTAAGTGATACATACATATATATATATATATATATATTTTTAAATTCTGAAAAAATGTATCGTTTTGGAAAGACAGTTAAGTTCGGTCGCCCGAGCTTGAAATCATTTTGCTATGGTTTTCCATAGTTTTAAGAATATATTTTCAAGTATTTTGTTGCTAGAGCGAAACCTTTTTAAAGCTTATTCATGAAACACAAACTTGCCAAATTAGCAATTAATTTACTTTCTATATAATGTGTGGGAAATGAAATGAAGCGCGGAAAAGGCACAAGAAACTATATTTATTTGATTAAGAAAGGAAAGATAAACCAAGGGATATGATAGATAAAGCCTGAATTAAAGAAATATTTTGATATGCGTCTAATTGACTTTGTCATGATTAAAGGTTCGAGCTTTGGCTTGAAAACACAGTGTTGTCTTAGCTGGGAATATTTACGCTTAGCATACGAGTTTTATATAGAACACTTCTCTAGTCGGCAGTTCTAGAAGCGTTTTGCATTAAATGAAATTCTAATTTTCAGTTGCTCAAACATTTATTGTCAAAATTATACGCAGGTTTTCGTCTTTTGGATTTTATTCTTCCATCAAAATTCAATTTTGAGTTGTGGTTGATAGAGTTCAGTTTAGAATTGAGGGGGGGTAGTTTTTGCATAGAACTACGTTTATATAAATATATATGTATATATATTTATTTAGAGTTCTTCGTATATATATATATGTATATATATACTATATGCATAGGTATAGGTATGTACATACATTTAAAGCAAAATTATCAGATAGAGAGCGTTCAGGTGGAGGAGCGATAGGTACACACATATGTCAATGTTTACATTTTAGATTCTATTTCATAGAATACGCGTACAGTACAACAAATACTTATATCTATCATATGTCGAAATTGTCAATTGTGTATAGTCTGCTTGAAATATATTTACAATTCTGTTTAAATTACGAGTGTGTTGAATGTAAATCTTAAGCTTATTGACTCGAAATATTGAACTTAACGCTAAGCATATCCTGTGTCTGACCAATAAATCACTTATGATAATATTACTGTATGTGCTGGTTGCCCTAACCAAAAGTTGTTAACCCAATCGAAAAGTTTTGGCATCTTTTTGATGTAAATGTGGTTTCTAATTCGAATTATGAATATTGTAATTTTGTGAGTCGATTTTTCCCAGTTGAAATCGAGTATAAAATCAAGAACATATAGATTTAATCATGTGTTGAATTATAATCATTCATTTTTACAAAAAATATTAAGTTTTTCAATCAAAATATAGATTTCAACTGTGAGTTAATTTATTTATTCGAGTGTTTCATTTATCTGTTGTCCGGGATACATTTTTGACTACCGTTTTAGTGAGGGCATTTTCCACTACGACAAGCCGCAGATTGTTCACAAATCATTTAATTTTAATTGCATTTCTCTTTTAAATGCGTTAAATGCGCATTGTGTGTGTGTGTTTTTGTGGCTTCTTCTTTTTATTTTAAATTTGCCATATAATATTTGATATATATGTATTTCAAATGTGTGCTAAAATCGCTTGTAATTCTTGTTTATTTTTTTGTTTTTTTTTTTCTTTTTCTTTTAGTTTTGTTTTTTTTTTACAAATACAATTTAATACATCAGCGTTTGGGTGTTGGGCTTAAAACCTAAATTCTTGCGCTGCAGAAACAAATGTATCTCCCGGAAATTGGGACGACTTGATTCGTTGCGTTGCCAGCATTCGCACATGAGATCGTAAATTTCGCGCGGACAGTTGAGTGGCATTGGCAAGAGTTCCTGCAAATATACAAAAAATCGAAATGCATAGAGTAAATGTGTATATACATATATATATATGTATATGTATATAGTTACGAGTTAGCACACTGCATTGTTACTTACATGCATTTTATCGTCCTGATAGATATGTCCGATGTTTTCAATAACATTCGCATCTGTCATGTGCTCGTAGGGCTGCTCCCGGGCGAATGTCAATATTTCCCAGAGGGCAACGGCAAAGGACCAAACATCCGATTTGGTGCTGAATTTGGCCTGCAATTAAATGGAAGTATTTTCTTTATTTTTATTTTTATTTTTATCTTTATTAGCACAAACAAACGCATACGACCAAAAGATTGGTTCGCTTTATTTTTGTTTACATGGCTTTTGGCTTAAGGATTCTACGGTTGCTGTTGCGCACCGTCACAAAGCCATTCATTCACATACATACATATATATATATATCCTTTAAGGCAACTTTTGCGCTTTTTAATATGCATATATGTTTGAATACCAAAGAGCATCCCAGCCAATCCGCTGCCAACCCTTTGCCAACCCTTTTGCCATTCGTTTGCCCCCAAGGCAATGGCACAGCTCTACAAGCAGCTTGTACTTTGTTGTCTAAAACACATACACACACACACACACACATACGCACACACAACAGCAACAATAATCATAACAACAACAACAGCAACAACAAGCATATGTATATATCTGGTGCTATATGCGTGGAATTTATCCATGCCTTTTCATATACAGATATCCTTTTTGTCTGTGCGGCTGTTTTGTGTGTTGTCGGCGCCGTTTTTCATGTAGTTAATTAATTTATTTAGTGCGGTTTTTCGCTCGGGGATTTGCAAAATATTTGGCTCAGTTTTCTTTTTATTTTGTTTATTTTTTTTCTTTTTTATTTTTCGCATTTTGTTGGTTCGTTTGTTTACTCGCTAATACAACTCTTGTTCCATCCCATATTCAGCAAAAATTAAAGTCCTTCACTGTCATTTCCATCTAATGCATAGATTAGTTAATTGGGCTCGCTAAATATTTAGTTCAATTTATCAATAGCATAGGCTCATATTATTATACTTAGAATGAAAATCTCTGAAGATGACTTCTACCTTTAGATTACTCTTTTTTAGCTCAACTTCTCGTGGACTAAGAAATAAATATTAACAGCGCTTTTCTATCAATATTCACACTTAACTTCTTCTTTTGTTTCTTAAATTAAACACAAATTATTTGTAAAATAATCACACCTTCTGGCTTTTTGCTGCTCTAATAGACTTATCAAAATGTGGTTTGCAGATCTTCAAGACCGGAAAAGGTTACTGACATAAATCGTCTGCTTAAAGGGGCAGCAGAAAAAGCAAATTAAAAATAATTAACACAATTACAACTCATTTTGCTGTCAAGCTGTCTTCAAGGATCGACTACCCCTACCCTGACGGCTAACTCCACTGGCTCTTGGAGTGCCCAGGTGGGCGGAGGAGTGGGCAAGGTAGTGGTAAACAAGCAGAGAGAAGGAGAGCCAGAGTGAACACTGTTCATTAATTTATAATTATAAACTTCTGCCTCTGCGCACAATTCATGCAGTAAATGAGCAAAGCAGCAACAAATAAGAAAAAATAATAAAAATGTGAACAAGGTGCATTTTTTTTGTTGTTGTAAGACTTGGACTTGGGAGAAGAGTTTGGGGTAGGGGGATTGGATAAACTTACCAGCAGGACACTCTCCCAGGCCATCCAGCGTATGGGCATTGGCTGCGTCTGTCGACCCGTGGTGCCCTCCAGCTGGCAATAGTCCGACGAATAGGCCGAACGGTTTATCACAGTGCCAATGGAGCAGACTTTGACGCTCAGCTCGGGTCCAATGATGCAACTTCTGCAATGGGAGAGGGATTAAGTTGAGATTTTTGCATCAGAAATCTGTGGCAACATTGAAAATTCAATTAAAAATAACAGAAATTAAATAAACAAACACATCCGGAGGCCAAAAAAGTCAAACGAGAGTCAGTCAGGCTATCAGGATATGCTCCTTGCTAACACGAGTTGATTGCTTCGTTCATCGTTCCCCACTTTCGTGCCACATAGCCATTCTCGCATCATTCCCGTTGCATGCATTTCAAATGAGCGTCGCTGTCAAACAAACCCCACCTCCCCACCCCATTCCCTTCCTATCATTTTATCAGTCTTCATTGCTGCTGTGTGCCTCACTTGAAGGGGTTGCATGTGTAGCAGTTGCTTCTACTTTTTGAGATGGCATTGGCAACTTGATCAAGGGACTTGCAACAGTTTAGCTTAGTATATCTGACTTTGAGACGTATTAACATTTTGCGCGTAATCTAACCAAGTAATTAAAAAGTGATCTCATGATAATCAATGGACTTTAGTTCTTGTTGTTTTTAACAATTTATCAAAATAAAACTTTCGATTCTGTGAATAACTTTAAGGAAGCTTAGTATTTCGATAAGACTCTGAAGGGTATTCAGAGTTCCGAGTTTTAAATGTCCATTGTTATTTCTTGCTTAAGGGCACTACCGGCGCATAACAGATTTCATGTTACGTTTGGAAGTTGGCAAGTGGTCAGTCCACGGAGTACTGAGCACCCCGAGGGCGACGGCAGCAGTTGGTAGCTTTGTATTTCTGTGTTATTGTTTCAGGCGCAGCCCAAACCAACCAAGCAGGAAGCAGAGAGATGAGTCTGCTGAGGCTGTGCAACAAAAACTGGGGATCAACAAACGTTGAAGCATGACTGAAAATGACAATATAAGCGGAGTGGCAAGGAGCACGAAGAAAGGAATGGGTTTGGGTTGGCTCAGGCAGGGCCTGCATACGGGGGAGTGTCGTAAATGAAACCATGAAATGGTAAACACAACCAACATTTGATATCGAGGAAAACGGAGTGTGCCAAAGTTAAGTAAATACAGCGACAGCTTTGGGTTATGACTGATGACATACCTTAGAGGGCAATTGAGAACTTCAAGCATTGCGAATATTTACAGAGTGCTTGCGAAAAAAATTATGATGCGACAAATGTTTAACTGGAACTGACGGAAAAAAACTGAAAAACTGCAGAGAATGTTGACAGACGGATTTTTAATGAACAAAGCAATTCAGCTGCTTTATACTTTATTCCATTAAAACTAATGCCGTCAAACTGACAATAACAATGAAATATAGAATATAAAAATACACAGATTGAGATACATTTGTTGCCTTATAAACGCAAATATAAATACTTATTTGTTTAATATTAACGGATAATATAATTTAATTTGCAATTTAACATTTGTTTGTTTAATACCTTTTTAAATATTTGTTTTTTAAAACCACATTTAATAAATATATATAATAATAAGGGCATATCAAACATATGGATAATAGATGTGGCTAACAAAACAGATAAAAAGGATTGTTAAGAAAAAAGGCCAAATTTTCGTGGAAAGTTAATTCAACTGGAAGTTTGATGCCCAAATCTGTAGTCAGTTATAGTTATGAGGACTATCGCACATCTGTTTCATCAACAACAACAATTCATTAACGGAAATGCAATCAAGTATGCAAAGACCCAGCGAAAACCTGACAAACATGACAAACGGGGAGGGGAGGGAGGGAGGGCTTCTAACCAAATAACTGACGAAGGGCCAGCGGGCAAATGTGAACGCCACCCTGCCCACAATTCGCATATAGCATACACCAAGATGTGGGCATGGGGCATTACACATAAGCAGACAGGTCTGACGTGCATAATTTCCTGTTGTTCGCCTGCCTCTTAATATCATTGGAAAAGGATATGAAGTGCTGTCATATTACAAATAAAATGTCTGCCACAAGTGCGCCAGCGTCAAGCGCGACTCGACGTCTCGTCGGACTCGTTTGCTGTTCGTTGTGTAATGCGTTTAGCCCAAATCTCTCAAGCCACACCGCACCGCACCGTTCAGTTGAGTTGAACTGGGAGTTTGAGCCACCACCACCCCTTTCCCCCATGCAATGGCGGACAGTTTCTGATTTCGTGCGTTATAGATTCCGATTTCGCAAGACGCAACAACAACAATTGAATTTGAGTTGAGTGAAAGGTTTAATTTTCAGCTGTCATGCGATGAATGTGTGTGTGTGTATGACGACGCAGTTGCAACATGGATAGAATGTCGCTTGTTGAGTGAGTAGTTAAGTAGGCTTGTCTAGGCAGTTTATATCTGGGGGTAGGATTTCCATTTCTATTTCTATGCTCTTGACATCTATTGACAGCGACACTGACACGTGTCGAGGTTTTGCTGGGGGGTTGAAACATGGTACGGCACCCACCTACCCAATTCCCCACCTCACTTTTGTACACATAAAATGTATCTGCTTGCTGTCTTCGCAATTGGCCTATTGATATGTGTTTAGCTATCAGTTATCTTCATTTTAAAGCGAATTGTGTTTATTCGCTTAGCTCTCCGTTTTACTGACTTAAA
Organism: Drosophila conformis; assembly: GCA_035041375.1. Lineage (NCBI taxonomy): Eukaryota > Metazoa > Arthropoda > Insecta > Diptera > Drosophilidae > Drosophila > Drosophila conformis. The sequence goes on from JAWNLE010001234.1 coordinate 96,579, forward strand.
TATGGTTCTACTCCAAGCCATTAACTCAAGAGCCGGCACTATTAACCCAATTAATTTTCCACACACACTCTGGACCATAAATTTGGTTACGTAAAATAAAACACTGCGATATGGACACTGGCGCAGAATCAGCGTCAATTAAAACGCGTCGTAAAAATTTTGTAAGCTGACCAACAAATTAAAGCGACTAAAAATGCTTTTCCCAAATAAAATAGCACAAAACTGGGTGTGTTTTTTTTCTAGCAGTTCCACGACTAGTATATACCCTGTTAATTGATTTTAAGATTTGTGATTGTGTACACACTTTGAAGATTATCTAAAATTTGCAATAATATAAAAAAATTTAAATGATTTCAGTTTGCAATAACTCAACGAGTTGCAAATTAAAAAAAGTACAAAATTAGTTGCATTAGTTATAATTAATAATATTTATTTAAATAAAATTGAATTTTTCTGTATACCCTGGAATTGGTTGTATATAAATATAAAAAGGATTTACTACTCTCCAGCCAAACATAATAAGAAAATGGATAGTCTCCATTTGGGTTAGGACATTATAATGTTTATAATAAAAGGGCAGACAATGGACAACAGTGCCGTTAGTTGGCGTCCTTGTTTTCGAAACTTTCACTAACCGTCTGTATCTGGCATACACCAGCAGCAACAAAAACAAAATCAACAACTAAAAAAAAACAAACAAAAATAACAAACAACATCAGAACCATATATTGCTCTAGTTTTTGAAGCCGTTTCTCTTTTTTTAGCTGGCAATTACAAGCATATTAGGTTAACACAAATGCACAACGGAAAGTCCTTGGATTTGCGAAAAAGGGAGGCAAATATATATATGTATATAGAGGGAGAGAGAGGGGGGAAAACAACATCAGCGAAAAAAAGAAAAACGAGTACAAAACGCAATAACAATAAATTGCAGGCGACTTGCGGCGTACTTTAAAAATGTGTCAGAAAAACATATAGTTATGGGTTTTTAGTTGTCCCCGAGCCAGAGGAAAAACAATCTCCACCCACACACTCTGGCAGGCAGCAGCGTACTAGCCTTTATTTTGCACAAGACGCGACGCGAGTAAAATAAATAAAATGGTTGGCAGCAAGGACAAATAAACGACTTTGGGATTTGCTTTGGCGTTGGACGCGTCTTGCCAGTTGGTTATAAATTAGAAAGACTCATGTGCTGCCCAGTGGGCTTTAAGCGAGTTAATTAAAGTCCCGGACAAGCTGATGGCCATTAAAAACACGCCATCGACATTAAGTGCATCAACTAAAGTGCTGCCCATTGCCCATTGCCCATTGCCCAGTTGTCAGTTGTCAGTCGAACGTCGGCCGCAGTTCAATAAACTAAGAAAACAAACAATTAAACTCGAGTCTGATGAGTTGCTTGAGGTCAAAGGGTGTTCTGGTCAGCGAGGCACACGAACAACCACCAATAAAGTCAAATGCCGCTAGGCGTTGTCTCAAAGGATATTATAGATCAGCTCGAAATCGATTGCTGAAGGTTTACACAAACCGGGGGCACTCTGAATTATAAAAGTACGAGCAGCTTTATATGGGTCACCCATGCGATTTAGTTGTTTTCTGGAGAGTTTCACTAGAACTTTTCAAATGATATCTGCTTAGCTGCCTAGCTCATGATTTGCATTATAAATTTACTTTTGAATCTAGATACGATACTAAAACTAATAAAATAGTTTTCGCTTTCGATGTGTTTTTCCATTTTAATTCTATTTAATGGAAATTTTTGTTTTTGCGAAACCTTGTAAAAAATGCGTATCCATATATAGCAAACTTAAGACCGCATTTAAATTGTTTAAATTGATCTATTGATACACTTACACTATAAGCTGCCCATTTGCCTTTGGAACAAACCACAAAAAACAACTACATCCCGATTGAAAAAAAAGGAACATAAACCAGGCTCTCTCGACAATCCTTGATATCAATGGCCAAACGCGAACGACAAACGTCAAACTCTGAGCCATTATCATTACTGGTCATTCTGGCAGCCAAGGCGAGGGCTATTGTCAAAGGACATCATCAACATAATAGACATGATGTAGCCACAAAAACGGATGTCAAATTGAAAAAAAAAACCCGGGAGATGAGACCAAAAGTGAAACTACGAGAAGGAAATACATGGTTTGGAGGGAGGCACAAACGAGCTTATAAGCTTATGAAGAACCGGGACATGCTTCCGGATTGGACCATGGCAGCGTTAGCTTTCCACTCAATTGAAACGCTTGAATGACCGAACCGATGAATGAAGAATGCCAGCGAAACATCAACTAAAATGACCCACAACACATGAGTGGAACTGAGCTTTTTTTTATCACTTGGACGGCATCAGTTGAGGGTCAACTCCCGTTTCTGCTTCTCATACGTTGTGTATATAGCTGGCCAACAACTATTATCATTTGCTCTGGACGCACACACACTTGCAGTTATTGCTGGACGGAGACCGAGGGACCGAAGGACCTTTGCCATTGACAACACCAACAAAAAAAAAAAAGAAGTAGAAAGAAGCAGAAAAGTGAGTTAGGAAACCAATGGAGCAACCAGCTGCAAGCACATAATAGGCCATTTGGACAGCACTTGAGGGTCAGGCCTTAATGTATGCTAATGATTACGATGAAGAGTTGTGTCCCAGCATCGATGGGCCAAAGGTTACGACCGGGCCTCATTTTGCCATTTATGATTGATTTTTTCTAGCAGCCATAACTTTGATTTTAGTTTACTTTGTGGCTTAAAGCTAAAACTAAGTTGACACTTGTGCAATATTAATATACAACATTTTAGCAAAAATAAGAGACCAAAACTGAGATTGATGGTGTGCCACACATTATATATTAGAAATATTTATCAAGATTGTGGAATTTTTAACATTTTGTTGAATCATATTCTAAAATTTTCTTAATTGGGTGTGTCCTTTGTTAAATGTATTTTAGAGAAAATGGAAAATTAACTGATTATATTGAAATGAGAGAATGTCGCGATGTTGCTTAAGATCGTATCTGCCAAAAACGTATGTAAATAAAGACTGTGCTCATTTCAAAGATTTTCAAAATTAGCCACAAGCACGTAAGCTGTACTCTCAAATTAATGCCACTTAACAGCTTTTCGAGTGGTGTTTGGCTGTAGTATTTGTACGGAAATTGTTTGCCTTTTAACCTATTTGCATGCAGTTGACACATGGCCATTAATTAAAACATCAACACCATGCTCCCAAACAGGTACACAACAACAATTGCAACAAATACAAGACAGTTACAAACAGCAGCAAAACATCGCCTGGAGACTTGTGCAACAATTTCACATGTCAACGCATGCAAAAATTGTTACAGCAACGGGAACAGGCCTCGAGAGAGGGAAGGCGAGGGTAAGAGGGTAAGAGGGCAACAGATATCATTGCGACCATGTGAGATGTGATCAGGTGGAAGGAAAATGACAGCCATTGCCAATAAGGTCAAATTGGTGGGTGGGCTCGGTAATACATACATTTGACTCTTGACAACGCGATGCGTGCAAATAAAATGAAAGGAAGTTGATGCTGCACCAACGCTGACGTTGGAACTTGGCACAGTCTGGGGAGAGGAGCGAGACAGATTCTCTGGAGAAGTATTGACTCTGGCGGGAAATAATGTGCAGCCAGGCGGAAGTAGTTGCTATATCCGAGCGAATTGATTGACTTTGAATGCAACTCAATGGGGCCATAATTGGAATCAAAGTTTCCCAGTCAGCAATCATAAAACTTTTCACTTGACTTGCAAGGCTAATACAATGCATACATAAAGGTGAAGACGTCTAATAAGTCGAATGAAATAATAATGACAAATTGATTAGCAATATGACTTTATACAAATTTAAGTAAGCCAGATCTTTACAATTTACAAATCGATTTCAGGTCTTTATGTGACAATCTCTCTAGCACTCTCCCCAAGCTTCCTTTTCAAATCATTATAAAAGATAGTAGTTGATTTTTTTTATATGATCTAAGTTAAGTATATCATTAAACTTTTTCTGTTTAGTATATCTCTAGCCTCACTGTGTGATTACTTTGATGAAATGGGCGTTGTCTTAAATGGCTGCTCGCTGCTTAAGCGCAACGCCACCTTTATTTGAGCTTGCAGCCACGCCTCCTTTGTTGCTTCATTAGTGCGTCGACTCATTTTGAGTGATGTGCTTGGGTTCTTTGCTCGCTATAAATTTGCATTTATGCAAATCGCTCGCATTTGAGGGCTTTCACTTTAACAGCTTTCACTGCAATGCCTAAGGTTCGGATGACTGCATCTAGTAAAGTGCCCCCCTCGTCAACCCGCCATATACCCTACTCGCTATAAAACTAACTAACTACCGTTAACTCCAGTTCTGAGCAGCGTTGCACTTGGCAACATTTTATGCTTAATTTATGCGCATTTTTCTAGTATTTTTCTTGTGGATCTTGACTAGAAATTTATTGCAGTTACTCGGCGTGCGCTGAAATTTTCGTTTCGTTTCGTTTTATTTATTTTTTTTTTTAAACTTTAGTAAATTTTCCCTTTTTTTCACCTAACAAAACAAATTTTACATGTTTTCCGGCAATTTTTTGTGGCAAGCTGATTTTTAATTAAAATTTCACTCGGTCTGACTTTTTTATGTGATTTTTGTGGCAGAAGGAGGCGGCTGTTTTAATGTTGATATTATGCAAATGACAATTGATTGCAATTTTCAAGTGTTGTGTGAGTGTAAGTGTGTGAGTGTGTATGTGTGTGCGTGGATTTGTGCTTGCATGTGCTGATATTTGTGTATATTGATTGAAGGCATATTAAAATAAATGGAGGCATGCACCATAGTAACCATAAAATGCCATAAACAATTACCATTTAATATATAATGGTTTGCAAATATGCAGCTATTGAATGGACTCACGCACTCAAAAACACACATATATATGTATAATCATATATATATATGCATATTTATAAACAATTATCTCGCTTACACAAAGCACACACCCACTAAAATATAAGATAAACAATTATCTGGGGCTTAATATAAAAAAGCGATTAATCCAATACCATACAATGAAGGTGATGAAAAGTGTTTATATAAAAATGACAATATTTATTTAAATATAATACAGCATTTATTCTACGAGTTCCATCAACTTATCACGAATATGTTCTTTAATTAATCACCCTATGTACCTGAATACTTGTATGTGTTTTGAAAATGACACCAATAAGTTTTGGAAACATGCTGGGTGTAACTTAAGTTGCTTTTTATTCTATCATCATAAAGTTAATTTTTGAGAAATATGCAAAAAATAATAAAAACATTCTGTAATTTGAAATCACTTTCTTTGAGATTTCTTATTTAAATATTTTTCTTTTAACATTTTATTAAATTTTTCACAATTTCACATGTTACATCATGCAAAAGCAAAGTAGTTTTTATATATGCACTATCTCAGCAATTGATTAACTCATTAATATTGTAAATATTTAATTTGATAATTATACAAATCGCTTTCTATAAACTTATATCAATTACCACTACCACCACTTCAAATATGTCCACTTAAATAAACCGCATTAATCATTGTCATTGTTTGATTAAATCAATTACATTTTCCAAAACAACACAGCGTGGCACAGGCACATCAATGCACAACGGCTCTCGAAAACATACGCTCACATAGTCAGACATGTGCATATACATATATATATATGTATATATATATATCTATATTCAGCCACCCATCTATAATTATGCTTGGCCATAATTGCGTTGGTCATTTAAGCGCAAGTCCTGTGGAGCTGGCCCTCAACTCAAATGTCCATCTACATTTGCTCTTGCCCGCTTTTTGTCAATTGCCAATCGATCCAATTGAAATTTCAAGTTGCTATCAAGTTGCTCCTATTGTTGCTGTTGTTGCTGTCGTTGGGGTATCGCCCAGCAGCCTTTGAATTGAATTTCCCTGTCATTGATTTGCAATTATTACTAAGAGCGCCTGCAAGGCAAACCAAACCCAGCTGTACACCTAATCTACACAAATCTAACGCACAGCTGACCACACCGCCTGTCGTTGTAGTGGTTACCATGGCAGTCCGACCAGCTCCATAGCTCCACCATCCAACACCCAGCAAATACCCAGTCAGACTCAAAGGGGGTTTAACTTGTCGCGCGACATGAAACGATTAAGGCTCAAAAGCTTTTAGCCATGCCATTGGCTTCTGGCTTTGACTCTTAGGTGTTTGCCAGAGTCGCTATGGTGGTCTGGTCATTATGCGGGAGTCGCGAGGGTGGCGATGTCAACCTCAATGTGGTGCATTTATATATATACATATATGTATGTACATATCGAGTGATTGATCACAATTTTCCGAAAGTAATTAGAGGCGCATGTGGCTTGAGTGGACTCCACAGAACAGAGAAAAGCATTCGATGTAATTACTCTGTAAATAATTCGATGCGTTCAATGTTCAGAAGTGACAGCTTTTTAAGGTAGTTTGTGGATAAATGCTTTAGAAGCCAATCAAAATGTTGACTTCGTATCCAGAAATCGATAAAGTGTTTTATTTTTACAAATTCAATTAATTTGGCTATGGTTATCCAATAATGATTTAGCTTATGACCTTAATAACAGTAAAAATAATGAATTTATTTATTTTAAGGTGGGTTGTGGAAAATGCCTTAGAAGACAAGTAAAATATTGACTTTTAACTTAGCAATGTTTTTCTTTTAATTAAATTAATATGATAACGTTTCTTAAAAAATGATTTAACATCTTCCTTAAAATGTAAAAATGGAGCCTTTTATTATACATTAATATTTCATATATTTATGACATTTAAAAGAATTATTTATAAGAATATGAATATAATATTTGTTCATTTTTGCTTCTGGTTATAAATGCTTTTAATATATTTGTATTCATGACACAGAAATTTAAAATAACAACATTTTGTTTGTGTCAAATGTATTAAAGTTTTCCTCGTCATATTTATATTGTATACAAAATTATATGAATGTTTCGTATATAGTAAATTGGCCATTGGGAAGGATTTTATATTTTCCGAATTGGAATTGTTATCGTATTGAATTAATTGCAGCTTCATTTGCATTTCACGTTATACGTGTCTTGCTCTTATAATCCCCAACAATGTGTTTTGTTTTCTTGTTTAATTAACTGCAGGTTGAACGGATTATGAGTTGTGTCACAAAAACAATTGCAATTGCTCAAAGTATTTATTTAATTCCAGGCTCAAGTTTCCACATGTTGTGTTTTTCTGTTTTCCCCAGACACAACTGTTGTATATTCGTTTATTTTGCTCCAATAAATCAAGTCTTGGCAGCATTCATATTCATTATGAGCTGGAGAAACACACATTAAAATTCCACATTGAATTAAATTAAGCTTACAAGTCTACTGTAAGTCTGTGAACCCTCTTGACACGTCGTCTATCAAGTAATCAGTTTTCTTAATGTTTGGTCTGTTATTTCAATGCTCGAGCGTCGTTGAGGCGACAACCCCAAATACGATGCATTAAGGCAATGCCAGCTATTAAAATCCACACAAACACGCACACGAGTCGCTGCCTCGAAGCTGGCGAAGATTGCCGGCGTCTCGTCGCCTTGGTCGTTGGGTGCCAATAATGACAGCCGACATATGCACGGCCGGAGGAAAACAATAAGCAGTCCAAACTTAACGACAACTAAATCCAATTATGGGCACAGAGCGCAACAGGAGCTGCAGTAGTCGGCCAATGGAACACGTGTGCGCAACGAATTCGCGACAGACATGCTCGTCTATATACACAGAAATACACATATATATATATATATATATATATATATATAAGTGTGTGTAATTATTTGGGGGTTGCTTCGGGGGGTTGGCTTTTGATGCGGTTGTGCTTCGCGTTTTTGGTCTGCATTGCATTGCATCCCGCAGCGTTGCATAAAGGTTTACTTTTCATTTATGCAGCAGACAAAGGAACAACCCTTACAACTGCATTGGACAAAGGAGGTCCCTGTATTTGTGTGGCGTGCATGTGTTATCGGTGAAGACAAAAATCCAACCCACCCACACGCCACCACCGAAAAATTGTAATTAAACTTAATCCGCTCAATTTGGAACGCATGCCATGCCAAAAGTGCCTCTTTTAATGTGCTTATTGCATTGAATATTATTTATATACCCTGTAACCAAAATCAAGCGCAGGTCATACAACTTTTATATCACTCAGTAGAAAATATATATGTATATGTAAATAAATTGCACTCAAATATTTAAGCTTGGCTAAAACCACATCATTGTCAATTTCGATACGATTAAATTTTCAAATTGTATTGAAATTTCAAATTCAAATATGCACATTATACCACAGGGTATTTACAATATAAATCCCTCAAAAGTGCAGTGCTTTTACTTCATTTTAATTAAAAGTTTCAAAAAAGGATTCATGAATTTTTGCGTAAGTTGCGTAAATGCCGTCATGTGTTAAAAAATGTGCATAAATTATTGAATTAGTGCGTTTCTGTCGCTCTCTTGATTTCTCTCGCTTTCTCTCTCCGTCTCTGTTGACTGTCTCACTTTGTCGCTGCGGGCCAATTTTCATGCTGTGCGTATTAATATGATATTTTAAAGCATAAATTAAGGCGCCATCGCCACACTTGCTTATAATTTATGCATGGCGTTGACTTTGTTTCGGTTCGGTTTGGTTTGGTTTTCATTTATTTATTTATAACACTCGCTGCTGCCGACTGACTGCCAAAGGGCTGCGGCAATTAGTTCCAAGATCCTTGGGGATGTTTTAATTATCGTATTGTATTTTTGTTTTGTTATTTCATTACTGTATTTGTTGCTGCTGCTCTGCGATTTATGCGAACGATTTAATAATGCAAATTAATTCAAGCGTTTGCCTTTCTCTGTTTTCATTTTTTTGTGAGGTTATCATTTGGGCGGCAATTTTGATATTGCTTTTGTCATTTTTCGGGGTTAGGTTTATGGTTGTGATTTGATTTATATATTTGAGGTGGGCGACACAAAGCAGCACTGCCTCTTCAATTGATTTATGTGAGAGATGCACAAGCTGTATTTTCTGTATGTCAGGCAATTATTTAATAGAAAGGGGCATTAAATAACATAAGCACCAATTGAGACTAGAATCTGACGTTCAACGATGTTCAGTTAAGATAATATAATACAATATATATATCAATCAAAGTTAAGTACCTTTACTTTAGTCTGTATAGCAAGGCAACTCACTTGTAAAGTGGCACTTTTCGTGTAAAGATTATTTAAGAAGTAAATATTGGATTTAACCTAGCAGATGATACAATTTCTTATATAATAGGGGAAAATCGTTCTAAACTTAGTTGTATTTTAAAGTAATGCATTTTTCTAGATCAACTTCTAGCCAGCTCACGTACTGCTTCTGAATATACTTATATCTTTGAGATTATGTTTACTTCTTATAAATATTTCAAATGTGTTACAAATTGCCAGGACAAACAAACACTGCAAATTCCCTCGACTTGCTGTCTTCAATTGCCTGCGATGCACTTAACACGCCTTGCAACAGCAACAACAACAATAATAGCAGCAGACAACTCACTCATCCTAGTAAGCTTCTGGCCCGCAAAGTCAACATTCTTGGCGGGTACTATTTGGTCCTGGCGCTGGTCCTGTTGCTGGTTGTGGTACGCTTTTTGTAGCACAAGTGTTTTGTAGTTTTGCAGTGATTTCATTAAAATTTTACTGTCATAGTAAAAGTTTTATTATGAGCACGAGTTGAATTTGTTGCTGCTTGCAAACGTGAGCCAAAAACAATTCCCGGCACATGCCAAAAATAAGACAACACACAAAACAAATAGACTGCAACAGCGACTGGGAGACACGAGGAGAAACACAGAGACACACAGTCAAAAGTCAGTCAAGCTCGTTCAGTTTATATAGTAATTATGTTTTTGTTGTTGTAGTTGTTGTTGAGCTGTCCAGACTTCACGCATTACGCCTAGGCATGCATATGCAACAAGCGGCAGCAACGGCAACAGCAACAGCAACAGAAGCAGTGGCACTTACATAAAAAACTGCTGCATGCACTGGTGCTTTTCTTTATGCTTATACCCTTTACACATTCCAAATGTGTAAAAGGGGTGAGTTAGACCACTTTATCAGTTGACACCATGGGAAAGATAAGTTGAGAATTCATTTCGGGTTGCATTTGTTTTGTATTTTTAGCAATAACTTAAACAAACTCACCTTTTAAATGTTTTATTACTCTGCGAATATATCACTAAGAAATCTCAGAATATGTCATTTGTTTTGCATAAATATACTTAAGATACCCCTCATAACATAATAAACCGACCAATACATATTATATTAGGATCAGAAAAGTTGATGGGGCATCTGCAATATGTCTGAAAGGGTATTTAATACACATTAACCCGAAGATAACTCTTTGCCGGTGGCTTTTATTTCTTTACTCAGTCGAACACCTTCTGCTTCTGCTTCTCTCTCTGTTGCTGGCGGAGTTCGCACAGTTTATGCTGCCTGCTTTTAGGCTAATGTGCTCATTTTATGTAAGCGTCTCCCTCATTGCGCGCTACAAAAAGATTTTTATGCGAGCGCCAAATGCCTTCCTTCGCCCTGTTGCCAGCCTGCCACCCCATTGTTCGCCCCGCAGCAACTCTTGCATTGTTTGTTGCTGGTGTTGCTGCTGCTGCTGTGGCGCACTGCCAAATGCAACAGCTTGTGTTTATAATTGAAATAATTGCAGAAAGCAGACATAATTATATTCTTATTCGTGTTGTTGTTTTTCTTACTGTTGCCGGCATTCTCTTCTTTTCTTTTTTTTCTTTCTTTCATTCTTTTCTTTTTTATTTCGCTCATCATCATCATTGTCGTCCTTGTTGTCTGGGAATAAGAGTGGCAACAGCCTAGAGCTGTAAGTTTATAAAGCATAGTTCTTATGCCATCAACTCTAGCCCTGAAATAGTGCAGCTGGGCATTTTGTCTATGGAAAAAGCAATGCAGCTTCTCTTAAATATATTAAGTTTATATTTTATGGTCGATATTGTAGAGCATATTTATAATCCAAACCAAATGGTGTACATCAAGTGAAGATATTTTATGCTGCTTCTTAAAATAATGCAACTAAAAAAATTATGAATTACGTTATAGAAGAAAACTTAATAGTCACACGATTTAAACTTGAATTTTTACTCTATTATGCATAATCTCAATGGTTTCTGGATTCACTGCTGCAGATTGTTGTCACTTTAAATGCTTCATCTGTGTCAGGGTATCTTAAGGTCGTTCACACCTTTTATCTATGCGTTTCTTTTATGTTGCCTACTTTAAGGCTTTGCATTTTAATTGCACAACATGTACATCAAAAGCTGGGCTCATTTCCAAGCAATTACTTTAAGGCCTCGTCACGTTGCAAACTTAATCGTTAAGCCGCCTTTGGGCGCATTAGTCTCGACAATTTTCGTTGCCTAATATTCAACCCTTTTGCAGCTAAACAAATATGTTTTCCTAGCGGGCACCTAATGTTGCATGCAACGCACATTTTGCCCAGGTAGCTGCTGTCTCTGAGCCAAGACAGCTTGCCAACGGAGCAGATAAACTTCAAAAAGCGCCTTGAAAAGCGGCTTAAAACTTCTTTGGGCAAAACGGTCGCTGGCCAAGGAAACTCTATGACAACATTGACAAAGGAGGAGCAGCCAAAGCTGAAATTAAGCATTACCATGGAGTCGCTTGCCGTCTATGTGCGATGATTGATTGAGCTTTTAGTTAAATTGCTCAAGCGGCCAGTCGAAGCGCCTGGAAGTACAAGCATCTTAGTAAAAAGTTACACACCCCGCCCACCCCATACACACACACACACACACACACACACACCGCATAATGTCCCTATTGGCCCCGGACACTCGTCCTCAACTACAAAGTCGTTGGCAAAGCAACAACTTCGGGCTTACGTCTGACGTGTACCGAAAATTATTAGTACGTCAGCTGCGCTGGGACTTAATTTTCCATCCGAATTGCTGTACTACATCTACCATACCCTTGATTTGGGTGCTATAGCTTAGTCATTAGGCTGATAATCCCGATGAGCAAAATTATGCGATTTGGTATACTCAGGTGTGATTGCTGCATTAACAAATTTAAATTATTTAATTCATTTAAAAATTTAAATTACATAAAATAAATATTCGCTTTCATTGAATTGTTAACAAAAATGTCATCTCAATAATCATACAAACAAATAAAAAACCAAACGCTTATTATTTTTATAATTATACTCTTAAGGTTTTTTAAAATTGAATTTTATGAATTTGTTAAGAAACAATTTTGTATAAGAAAATATTTCCTTTCATTTAATTTTTAACGATAATGTCATTTGTATATAAACAGTCAGACAGATTATAAGTGAAACTGTGTTTATATTTTCAGAAAGTGTATATGACCGTCTTAGTTTTGCAAAGATCATCAAAATCATTCCTTTGTGTGTTACCCTCCCGATTTGCTGAAATTTTGTTTCTACTTTTTGTTAGTTTCAGCAGCGTTCCATACTAAAAGTTAAACTTTGCCTGGCCTAAAAATAATAAGCGGGCGTAAAATGCGCCTAATATTTATCTTGATAGGCCGCAGCGCCTTCAAGCCACATCCCCCTCTCTGTATCCCTCTCTCTTGCTCAATGTGTCTGCATCTATCTGTTTATATTATCTCTCTCTTAGCCGACAGCTGTGTTTGTCTTAAGTTTTATGCGTGTGGGCTGCTGGCAGTAATAATCCAAAGTTTAGTTTGCCCGATTCACCCATGGTACTACTTCGAGGTTGGCTATACTGTTGCTCTATTGTATTTCAATATTTTGCAGACAAATCCATTAGTAACAGCCGCAATAAAGACTAAGCCAAAATATTGGCATTTTATTCCCCGCGCAACAACTTCATCAAGTGCCGCATAAGCTAGCGAATTTTTAGCACTTAAATGTGGACATGACCTGAAACTTTTTTTTTTGTTTGTCGGGACTGCTAATCCCTAAACTGTCGCAAAAGTTTTGTACGAGCAGCCAACAACAAAAAAAAACAGGATAAGGAAAAAAGGCCAGCAAAAGTTTAGCAACAGATAAAAGTGCAAAGTTTGAGGGAAAGCAAGACAACAAACAAAAAGGAAAGACAGGCGAAAATTACAAACATTTTCAATTATCGAGCCAAACAAGGACGTTGACGTATTGTCTGGGCTCGCATTATGCCATTACCATCATATAATTACAGCCTGATTATTGTTTATTAAGCCAGGGCGCCTTGATAAATGTTTCGGCTCAGCTCGGCTCGTCTTTTGTCTTGACTGTACCGGTGAGGCTTGTCCATCAAAAGTGTCGACTGCTGTTCACCTGGTGTCAGTTATCAAGGTGTTCTCCCCCGCCTACCAGTAAGACGAAAAATAAATAAACACCATCAACTTGCGCTGAACACTCAACCTCTTCATTAGGCATTCATTTTTCAAAAAGAAGCCTTGCGGTAGTCAACATCAACATTTTCGTTAGTTTTTATACTCTTTTCTTTTGTGTTTTTTTTTATCTTATTATCATATTTTTCAAGTGTCAGTGTCAACGAAAGGTTTTCATTTGATAGAAGGCAATTAGAGCCAGTGGGCAGAAATGTTTTGACGTTGCTTTGAAATAACGTTGGACGTCAAAGATGATGATAATATCTGTCTCGTGCTCCTTGGGGACTTTAAATTAATTAATCACATTAAATGCTTTGCGGGCTGGCCCCACAAGTAAAAACATTCTGCCATGGTAAATTGTCAAAACAAACTATTAAGATCAAAGATAATGCGCAAAAATAATGATGCTAAATGTTGGCACAATTATGCCTCGCTGCCCCACTAATGGATGGTATGTACATATATTTAAGTTGGGGTACTCCTAAGCAGAGTGCCTCGATTTCACTCCTGTGGATGGATGAAGAAGATGACGGCATTTCAATTAATTAAATATACTACTGCTATAATGTTCGTGCTCGTATGATGATAATTATTATGTTACGAGGCTTACTTTAAGAGCATTTCTTTGCATTTTTACTTTCCATGTTGAGGGAGCCAATTCAAATATAAGGTACTCAAATCAAAAAAGCGTAGCAATGGTGATCGATTCTTTAATAAGAAATCTGCACCCACAACTTAAGAGAAGATTTATATGATTAATTGTATTCAAAGATGTGCAAATCAACCACATAAAATTATTTCGCCATTTATTTAAACAAATGTCGTCCGTCTGTCATAGGCCCAAATAAATCAGTGAAGTCGTGCAGAAATTTCTTTTGAAAAAACAAAAATGAACTTAATTCAAAACATTATCCCATTGGGTCAGAGCCTACCGTCAAGTTTCATGACAGCTGCTGAATCTGGCAAGAAGCAAACTGAATTGGCACAAAGAAAATGCATTCGAGTGTTAATAAAATTGAATACAATGTTTTTTGTTTTCTACCCTTTTTTTGCTGGGCTTGGCTTGGCTGGTTGGCTAAGTTGTTATTGGTTCGTTTCAGCCATGATTTGATTTCAATTGTGGACTGGTGACGGGGCGGGGGTGAGGCAGCGAAGTGCAATATTGTGAGATGACGCTTTTATCTGAAGCCATTGGGCATTACCTTCAATGCTGTCTTCAATTAGCGATAATAACATTAATGATGCGAACGAGTTTTCCACATTTAACTTTTTGACAGCCTGATGCGGGTACGCTGTTTCAGCCGTTGGTTAATTGACAGTGCGATTGGCCTTGGGATAGTGGGCCAGGCTGGCAGGCAGTAGGTGGCAGACAGGTAGACAGCTCTCTCGATTTAATGGCTTCGCTTGTTTTTAAAAACCGCAATCCCAAAACTGTCAATTTGGCAGAAAAAGCAAAAGCATTTGACTAACAAAAAAAAAATAAATACATTTTCCGGCAAGTTTATTGTAAGCAAGGCAAAAATTGTTGTCAACCTAAACAAAGGCAAAATACCCTAATGATAAAAAAGAGTAGTTGAAAATGGAATTCCATGCTGTTAATGATAAGGAAGTTAAAAGAACGCTTTAGAATATATCATTCGTAATAAAATACATAAGTATTACAAAAAATAAACTAACACAACATTAAAGCAATTAAAAAGTTCATCTTAACCTGAGGAGAATTTTATGCATTTCAAATTAGTTGTTGGATTTCACAACCCGAATAAATATAACCACTTAATGCTCTCAGCTAATTATTTCGATTTTTAGTGTCAATTTTGTGCCACTGTGCTAGCTCGCAATAAAAATGAAAACTAAACACAATTAAAACTAACGAACCTGGCAAAATTTGCACAAAATAAATTTAGTTTTAAATGTTATGAGGCTGGTTGGGTTGGTTGTGTGTGTGTGTGTGTGTGGCCGAGTGTGGATGGAAGGCCATTTGTTTGGTTGAGCTAAGTTCTTTGCTGATGCTGCTGCATTTTCCTGTTGGTTCTAGTTGATTTAATTAAATGCATTTGAATGCAAATGCCTGACAATGCGTAGTGCCGACTCTCAAAACCATCAGCACATGCGGTTTACATACTCCAGCATAAATGTTTTGACATGTATATGTCTACCTTTCGCATACATACGCACTTGTATATGTATATATATATACGTATATATGATGTAACTAAAACAAAAACGGAAATGCTGAGCTTATGCTACTGACAGCGCCCTCTGGTGTTATTTTATGGCAAAATATATTTAGGCAGCAGCCACAATGGCAAAGAGCCACCATAGGACGAGAGACTCACTCATGTACAGTGTCTCACACTTCATTTCAACCAATGTCATAGAACAAAAGTAATTGCTCAATCTGATTTGCGTCGACGAAGCGCCGAATGATGTTATACACAGTTGAGTTGCTCAGATTGACCATTTCAGCTATTTGGCGATGTGAATATCCGTTTTTGTGGTGTTCCAGGATGAGTTTCCGTTGTGCAATGGTAGTCTGTTTGTCCATAGTCCTTGTTGGCTTGTTGCACTCGAGATGCAGGATAAAACTAAACTGACTACGAAGGATTGGTATATTTATACCGAAAATACTCAACTTTAGGTAAAATATCCGGGTTTTATGACACCCAGGTGTCCACAATGTACCTGCTCCAAATGAAAACTACGCCTGGAAGTAGACAACATTTATTTATAATTCTACCTAGCAGGTGGGGAAACCCCAATGTATTGGGATCATATATTAATTTTGGTGGTTAATATATGTACCTACCATCGGTCTTTGGAATTTTTGAAAAATAATGAATAAATAGCTTATGGCAGGCAGTTACGTTTTTTCTATGACATTGGTTGAAATGAAGTGTGAGTCACTGTATTTGTAGTGCGTACATCTACTGAGTGGGCAATATGTCTATGTATGCATATGAATATAGGTTTGTCGAGTATTGCGTAATCTTGCTGCGGGCCACATTTAATCAAAAATGGCATTGCCATCAACAGCACAGTGCATAGCTATTTGTTGCTTTTAGCAGTTCTTTAAACTGAAACCTTAATTTGCTATTCAACTTGTCTCTTATGATGATGTTTTATTTAATCTTGCACTCAAGGGAGATTTTTCAAATTTATTCGGTCAGAGCACTTGACGTTGTCGTTGTCGTTGTCATTTTGAATGCCTCTCGCAATAAAATGTTTGTTGTTGAGAATTAGATTTATTAAATGAATATAAGCATGTGGTTTTCATTAAATATATATGCATATGAATTTCTATTAAATTTTGTATAGATTTTTTAATCTGCAGTGTGCTTTGCATACATTGAAGCTCTTCACTTGGTAAGTGCTTTTTGCTGAAACAAAAAGGTAATTAATTAGCTGTCACTTGTTCTTGAACTAGTTTGCTGATTGTTTGACTTTTTGACACATGCCAACTGATTGCCGCATAAATTTCATGGTAACAAATAAACAATGATGATACAAATTTTGCCTATTAGAAAACGAGATACAAATAAAGTGCATCTAACATTTGTTCCATAGCTGAGTTACTGAATACCAAGTAATTATTTTTTTTTGATATAATCATCTTAAACGGTTATATATGATAAACATTTAGAAAGATCATTGCACATAAATAAATGAATATTTAATAGCTGCAAAACTGCATATGAACTGTAAATTATGTAGAATCAAAGTTTAATTGAATATTCTGCAATCTCAATGCACTCGCTTCAAAAGACTGCATCTGTGAGTAGCAGCTCTGAGTTTGGGCAGCCTGGCATAACTAATTGAATACATAATTTACAATTAAGTACGTAAGCTACTTTAATATTTATGTCTATAAATGGGCAGAGAGACACACAAGCGCACACACGGATACAGAGACAGATAGATACAGAGAGAGAGAGAGAGAGAGAGAGAGAGAAAATTTCAAATGGCACGCCACCTCTAAAGTGGGCGTATGGTCGTCCATTATCGGCCATCACTTGTGCCAACTGCAATAAATGTCAATTATTCATGAATTTTCAATAACTTTGGCCAAGGCAAAATAGAAAAGTTTTTTCCACGATGTTCGCGTTTGTTGTCGTCTGAGCTTGAAAAACTTTTTAATAATATGTAAATATGGCCAATAGAGAATAATAGAGAGCAGGGGAGTGCCAGAGAGTGCGAGGAGGGACGTAAAACGAAAGAGAGCGAGAGAGAGAGGGGGGGAGAGAGAGAGAGAGCAAAACTGAGACAAGACGAACAGGCGTTAACTAAGAAGCAAAGAAAATATAATGCCAAACAATGTGAAAAGAGAATTTACTTGAGCGGCAAAGTACATAGAGCAATGTGGAGAGAGGGGTAAGTGGAGAGATGTGGGTGTGCGCTGAGCATGGTCCGACGTCCAGACGACAACGCAAACAAGAACGTGCTCTCAAGCATAGTTATAATGGTGAATAATTAACAGTTATTAATAATGACAAAAGCAGCTGCCACCGACGGCAGCACACAAAACTGTAGCATACTTTTTTCGTTGGTGGGCGCTGATGGGGAAGGCGGAAAAGGGGACGGGGACGGGGACGAGTCACTCGTAATTTTGGGGCAGCAGCATTTGTGCGCTTTTTGATTTAAAATTCACCGCCAATAATAATAAAAATAAATCATTTGCACAGCACAAGGCGACGCCGCATTACGTATACGCAATGTACTCGCAACTTTGTTGTTGGAGCGTGCGGTACAAACTTTTTTGACTCTTGCTTAATAATTTGCTATAATTTATGAGCGTCAAGCGCCGTCGTCGACTTTGGCTTTATTATTGGATTTTCGTAGCCTAGTCCCATGTCCACAGACAATTTAAACTTTATGGCAAAACGTTTTTGAATGCTTAATTAGTTCTTGGGCAGCCCAAAAAGACGCACACAAAGCAGGCGGCATTTTCTGTTTGTGTTTTGTGTTTTCGCAAAGTTACTGGAGCTAACGATATAATTTGTTTGCCCATTGAGTGTAGGAGTCGTCAAACAAAACATATTTCATTTAATTGGCGTTATTAAATTTTAATGCTAAGTTCTAGTCAATTATTTGTTTGCCATGGCATACAAACCTTAAAAGAAATCTTGAAGCGTTAATAAAAGTTGCTAATGTTGGACGCTCTACAAGTTTTATTTGCATAAAATATTAAGTAATTAAAATAATATAATATGAATAAAAATTATGTGAAATACAAAGAAAAACATGGGAATTACCCAAAAGTTGTTCTTTAAAATAATATTTAATATTCAATAAATTTCAGAACTGAAATATTTGAATACAATTTTATAGACATTTGGTTCAAATGAGAAACAAACTTATTTGTTTTCGATTTTACAGATAATTGAGTTCTAACTAGTTTGGGAGTAATTACATATTCTGTAGAGCAGCACTTAGTCGTGCAGAATTTTTTTTGAATGTAATGTTTCAATAACTTGAAAGCAATAATTAATTTTATGAATCCGGTTTGTGGCATCTTCGAATATATACAATTCATCCCTGTTCAAATCTAATACATCTAGCACAGTGCGCTCAGTCAGGCATAACAAAGCGCCAATGGGCCACCAGTTCCCATCCTTCAACCTGCTGAATGCCTGCCTGCACAGCTCTTATCCACACCGTTGCCGTCCCCAACCTTTCACCTTTGTAAGGCGCTGGCAACAACTGCGCCCACATTAAACTCAATAAAATAAATGTGCAGCCATAAATTACACAAAGTGCGTCAGTTACACACACCGAATGGCATAGCAATACCCCCGACTCTTCCCTCTTCTCCTACCCCATATCTGGGCACCCTCCCCTATTCCCTGTCTAACAGCTGCTACTGTGCCCCAAATGCCGACTATGCAAAATCGACAAGTGCCACAATTTTTTATGCAAAATAATCCTTTGCCTGGGTCCATTGATGAATTATAGCAAATTAATTTTACACTAAAAAGCGACAAAGCTAGGCACAATGACAGCCTACCATACACCACCCCATAACCCCACCACCCACCTTTGGCACTCTTATCAAAGCATTTGCATGGCTGACGTTGCCTAGGCAAACAGTTTAACCATATCAAATTCAAATTCGCATAAATTTCGGGAGCTTCGCAGGTTGGGGAGATGTATAAAAATCGATTCCCTGCAGGAAGTGCCAGAGCAGCTTCATTTTTTTGCTTCTTATTTTTGTGGGGCGACGCAGATGAGTTGTGGGCTTTTTAACCAATAGAGAGAGAAGGAAAAAAAAAACGCAAACCAAAGTCAAATCGATTATTATTTTATCGTCTGGCTGGTATAGGCACTGTTAGCGACACACGTTCACTGGAGGGTTGTAAAAATAAATTTAAATGTACCAGCAAAATGTATCAAAATTGAATATTCGGCTTAGTCCTTTACGCTCTGCAAAATGTAGTATGTACGTCGAATTCGTACGTGACTGTGGAGTGTTAGAATGGTTATGTTTATTGAGTGTAAATCCTTGAAAACTTTACCCGCTGGGAAAGTTTCTGATAAATTGAAGAATAGATTGAGTTATTGTCGATGAAATGTGATGGAAACAACGTAAAAAGCTGAACTATACTTAAAACCAGTTTGAAGAAGTTTGAACTCCAATAAGGAATCTAACTTGGAAACAAGGCAACACAAATATTAATCGAAACCAATTTAATATATCTATTTAATTTCCCAAAGTTAGTTTATTAAACAACAAAAAATATGTATTTATATATAGCTTATTTATGGGTCACACACTCATACAAAATACGATCTGCTGAAAGGGTGTATTGAATAAATGACATTGATTATGGGAATTATGGTAGGACCTAGACAACCGTCTGATATGATATACATTTTATTCTCAATCTCATCCACCGCAAAGACAATGCACTCAATTAATAAAGTCATGTTGAAAATACTGCTGAATATTGCCAAGTAGATCGCTGAGGGCAGCCAGGCGACATTCCTTTTAATACATTGATGTAGATTATTGATACGCAAATGGAGCTTGAAAAGCGACAAGAGCCGGCGGTGATAACGACCCGATATAAAACTTTGACTCTGATGATACTCGATAAACCGTTGTAGGAAGTAGGCCAAATTGCGATACCAATTTAGCAAAATCAGCTGATAGATGAAATACGCCAAAC
Organism: Drosophila conformis; assembly: GCA_035041375.1. Taxonomy (NCBI): domain Eukaryota; kingdom Metazoa; phylum Arthropoda; class Insecta; order Diptera; family Drosophilidae; genus Drosophila; species Drosophila conformis. The sequence continues at coordinate 117,204 of JAWNLE010001234.1, forward strand.
TGCAATACTCTAAGAGCACCCAATATAAGAAGTTGATCCAGAGAAAGTAGGGTTTGTGCCACATCGACTCCATCATTACGTATACCAAACACAATTTGACATTGTATACGCAAAGGAGGGACAATTCGCAGTGATAGATCATACCAAATTTGCTCTCAATGCACCTTGTAACGTAAAAGATCTGGTTGACCAAATGCATAATCAATTTGCGATCCTCCTGCGAATGCAAAAATATTATAATGCGCCGCATCGCATACATAATGAAGCCTTGCATGGCGATGCTAATCATAAAGTTCTGTGCGGCACTGCCATCGACGCGAAAGATACGTATCTTTAGGACAAAACCGAGCACAATATAATTCACTGAATCGCTTAGGAATATTAGAAACTTAACAATCACCACCAACTTGGAGGCGATGGGATGATACTGTGTGGGCTCCAATCGCTTGTGCTGTGAGTTGTAGCGCAACTTGAAAAAATGACAACAACGCGCGATGCCGTAGAGCAGCCAGGCAATACACTGGAAAAAACGGCGATAGATTGCCTGGGCGGGCCCACTGCGAAGCAATCGGATGTCCTCTGTATTCCACATGACGGCCAGCGAATGAATGAAAGCCGGCAATGATACTGTGCCTGTGGTCAGTATGTTTGAGTTGTTCTTATTTATGTGCTGGCCATTAGCAGGCGAATTAATCGGAACGACCCAGGCATAACATAAAATAAATCATTCGAATGAATAAATCAATATTGAGTGGAATAGACATGTGGATGCTTCTAATGATGCACAAAATTAGGAATGTTGTATAAAAAAGTAACGTTCCGCTTCGATTAATCCTTTTTTCTGTTGAGAGTACTCCTTAAGGCCGCTCTTTGTAAAATCTCTTCTGTTTTAGATTCCTTTCTTCAGGGCAAAAATGTGTAAAAATACTCCCAAAAGAAATCTCATTGCAAGTGAACCGCATACACATGCAAACGTAAGTGAGCGACGGTTCAATGTACCAAAATTAGAGGCAGAGCACAAAACAGACAGACAGAGAGACAGACAGACAGGCGGGCAGATAGTGAGACGAGCATCCTAGCCGTGTAAAATACTTGGAAATGCCATTTCCCCAATGGAAATGCGAGTGCCGGAAAATGCAACTCTGACGTTGCTGCGCTGTTGATGCATGTAAAAAAGGGCGCTGAGCCGTTGCCTAGACAATAACAAAAGGACATACACACTAGCGTACACACACACACACACACATTCAGCAACACTCGAACAAACGCAATCCCATCCCGTCTAAGCTGACTGCCTCATTACGCACGGTACGGGAAAAATCGTAAAAATATAAATTATGTACACACATATATATATATATATATATACAGACTGTAGTACTTATTTCAACGACGGCGCTTTCGTATTCATATGTATATGAAAAATACTTCTCAAAATGCTCATGTTTCAATGAAATGAAAAACCTTAATGAATCCCACAACCGACACACACTTCATCCGGCGAAGGCTTAGAGTGTTTGGCTGTCTAGTCGCGGCTTGGCACTTGAACACCCTGTAATGCAATTCAAGGGGTGTTTTTTTTTTGGTTTAACTTTTGGCTTAATTTGAAGTAGTAGTTTCTGATTAATCCAAATACTTTTTGTTAGTGATTTTATAATTGCCTAAAATGCCTGATTATTCTGTTTTCATTAGTTAGCAAAACTCTACATTTATCTAATTTTTATGTTCAATTTAATTTCTATGTATTTTTAACTGAAGTCGATAAAAATGGTATTTGGCTGTCGAGTATTCTCAATTGTTATAGTCTCCCTTGTTATTTATGTATCAATTAAGGCATATTTCCACTCTCCCAGCCTGCTAAAGTGCATGGCAGCTTTTTGGGAGTTGCATTTTGAAAATGTTGCTTGGCTGACAGCTGTTTTGTGTCCCGTGGACGAGGAACACGAGAACGGCGGATAGGTTGCATTTGGGTGGCAAGCAACCCCCGTGTAAAAGGGAAGGGAAATGCCATCTGGCTTAAGCTCTGCATTCAACGTCAAATGAATTACACGGGCTTGTGTGGGTTGCGTTGGGTGATTAAATGTTTTTGAACCACCCACCCTCTTGTCAGGGCATTCATTCAGATTCAGATTCAGATTCTCTTTCAGTCTTACCGCAATAAGGCTGCCTCCCCACCCTTTCTCTCCACCCACTTCATTGTAACTTTTTTTTGCAATTATATCGCGCTTTCCAGAATTAGGGTTGTCGTAGTCGCATCTCTTGGCCCTTAGCTCCCAGTCGCTCTCAGAGGCTTCACTATGCTGCTGCTGCTGCTGAGTCTGTTTCTGAGATGTTGTAAACATTTCTCAAGTGCTCAAGCATAGACAATGGTCTTTAAACAACAATAGAACAGACGACGTTGCCAAATTGTTGAAAGTAGGCTAATAACTGCGGGTAAAGCAATGAATGAAAAGCGGGCTTTCATATATGTGGACTGTACATTTGGGGAATAACAAAAAGTATATTTATATCAGTTTATGTTAAAACTCTGCTACGTTTTCCAGATATTTTTGTTCTTTTACGTCCTGTTATGAGCTGCACTTTTAGTTGTTTGCTGCTGATCGACTTCTTTAAATTCCTAGTGCTCGCTTTTGTCCTACTGCTACTTACATAACTTAAGTAACAACAAAAGCAATAATAAACCATTATTTTTTTACCAATGTGAACCACTAATAATTCCTTCTGTAGCTATTAGTTTCAGTTTGCAGGAAAAAATTTTTAATTAAGGACAAAATACAAACAAATAAATTGATTAAATCAAAGATAGGTTAAGCTTCATTTCTCTGCATATTAATGTCTTATAATTGTATTCACTATCCTATTTATACGCCATAATCATCCACTTGATCAATCTTGAATTTGTTTCTAGACCAAAGGAATTTGTTGGCGTTTTCGCTTGAGTTTGATTTTTTGAGCTTCCTGCAAAGAAAGCATCGTTAAAGTTTGCAATTCATAAGGTGTAACTTTTTAAGATAAATCAGCAAGAACCAATCACCGAAAAAACATATAGCAAAAGTGAGCTCGAAGGCTAATTCAAAATCAAGTCATGACCTTCATTACCCACACAGCAGAGACGCCAAAAGACAGCCAATATATACATATCATATAGAATTTGTGGAAAAATAGCTACCGGCTATTTGTGGAAAATCAGCAGCAGGCAACACGCAGACCAACAAAAACACGAATTTTATAAAATTTAGCTCACAACGGAGAGGAGGCAGAAAATAAAAGATATGGTTTATTAAATATTGCAAGCCTGCGGCAATGTTCAAAGCAAGCACACATGCCAAGAGTGGAGCAGCTTTTCATGTGGACTTGGTTGTTACATGGCGTATGAGTAATTGAATTTAAAGCGCTGCAACATTGATCAAATATATAAATCTGCTAATGAGTTTGCGACAGCCAGTTGCGAAATACATGTTCTGCCACAGTATCGGCATCAAATCGCCCGCCACTTGAGACAGTCTAAGAGGAATTTTAAGCGAGCAAAAGCATTTTTTTATTGCTCGCGTCTTGAACTTTATTGCACACACTCAAAGGATCAATGGCAGGCGATTCTAATGCTGCCGTTGCTGTTGCCTTGCTATTAAAGTGGTTATGGAGTTTTCGCGCTGGATATTATACCCAATATCTGTTTGTGAATCCAAATCCAAATCATCATCTTGATAATTGTACTCAGTCACAGGCAGTATTTCCAGCCATTTGGCTATCTTATATAGCATCCAAGTTACGACGCCCATCAGCCAGCCACAGAGTGCTCCAAAGGCAATGCAAGTTGCGGTCTTGATCAGCAGTCCATAATCGGAGTGTAAATGATAATTGAATATGTGCAATTGTTTACGCATATACTCCTGAAACTCCATGAGAATTTTTTTTAAATATAAAATATTCGAGCTGAATCGGAAATAAAATGAAATATCTTAGAATTTCAAGTGCAAACTGATTTTCGAGTATAATGAAATATTTTCGATTTGTAAGTCATATTTGAAATCAATCGTCAAAATATTTTCAAATACAGATCGAAACTATAACAAAATGATGTTAAATCCAATTGAAATCGTTTGCTTCTATGTGGCTCAACCGATTATAGACTTCTTGGCATATTTGCTGAATGATGTGCACTATCTGATGTTTCTAGCTGCGATTTGTTTGATTGGAATTGTCTTTGGGCTTGTCATGGGCATCATATCCGTTATATGGTATAAGTATGGAAACGTGAAGAAAATTGAGAATGAACAACATGATGAGCCCGATTATGAATGCAACTTGAAAAATGACAAGGACAAGAATGAATAAGATACTTTCGTTGAAGATTAAAATAAGTTTACCGAGTCTCGCAGGCTAAATCAACTCAGTATGAAATTTAAAAACTATTACAAAAGATTCTGCTTCCTATATTCCCTTAAAGCTTGTGTTTAATGAAATCAACGAACTCTGAAGGATTCTTCTTCTGTGAATCACAATCGTTTGATCGTTTGATGCCGCATGCTCAAAGTGTGCACTCGAAAAATTGCAAAACTCAATAAAATTATATTTGACATGCACAAATAGAGACAACGATGGAGGCTATACAGGAAAAAATACACAATAAATGGTATTAGCCTTGGGTTGGATGATTTGTAAAATATTGCATTTTGGAGAGTATTTACAAATAATTTTTTAATTTTAAATTAAAAGAGTGGCCACAGTGATCAAAATTAATTATACATTTGATTAAAGAAGAAAATATATGCTTTTTTGTTAATATTTTAATATTTGCATGTATCTATTAAGAATTGGTAAAAAGGTAGAAGCCGATATGAATTTATTGTAAAGATCTTTCCAAGCTCCCAGATTATAAATACTAACTTTTAGAGATGATGTATGCACTCATAACAAATATGTAAACATAAATATAAGTTAGGCCCACATGTGCATTCTTAAGTTCAGTTGTGTTGTGCAAAAATTCTTAAATACCCATTATGCATTTCCATTACAGGGCATCAACACGTAGTAGCCAAATGGACTCAAATTATTCGGTAAGCACATTTTAATTTCCCCCAGGATACGATGACTAAATATGCAGCCAGACGACCAAAAGGAGCATAAAACTAAATTTGAGTAAAAATTTCGGCGGTCTTTTTGCTTACCCAAAGGATGCCATTTTGCCAAAATGAAAATATTAGCAAAAAATAACACAAATAAGAAAAACAGGAATAGAGCCAGGAAAGAAAATGAAAGAAGTTAAGCAGCGAGCAGACTGAGTCAAAGGACAAAGTCTAAGTGGCATGCAGTTGGCCCATGGCATAAAGACAATTTAGAGGCAGGCAGTTCATAAACAGGGCGCCCGATGAAATGAAAAACGACGTTGAGAAACCAAAAACCGTGCGAAATAAAATTTATTTTGGTAAGAAAATTGCGCGACACTAGAGCATGGGTCGTTGAAAATGGCACTGAGCCAATGGCATCCACAAGTATATTAAAATGTTGCTAGTAAGGCATCCGCTGAGAGATAGTAAGGAACGAGTCGTCGGCTTTGGTCTGAGAATAAAGGAAATGATTGGTTTTGGGCGACATTTACGTTGATGTCGTCTGGCCCAGCGAAGCAACAAATAGCCTCGTTCTGGAAACTGTTGCAAGAACAACAAATGGCTAAAGTTTTAGCGACTCGACAAACTTTGCAAAGCAATGCAAAAACGCAACTTCAAAAACAACAACAGCAACAACAAGAACAGTAAGCAAAATTAAGTTTCTGCGCCGCTGCGTTGGCAAAGGAAGGGACGCCAAAGTCGGCGTCGTCGTCGTCATCGCCATCGTTGCTGCCAGACGCGGTCAAATTAAAAGCGCATTGCAAACAAAGTAAGGATTGTTAACGGAAATAGATATACGCTGTCGCAATACTCTGTAAATATACACAAGGTTTTATAAATTTGTCTATTTGTCTAACAAATGTCTCACCAATTAGATCCTACCAGAAGTTCAAGGCATACCTATTTTTAAATTATTATTTTTATAGAGCTTTGTACCATTTTCTGATTTTATTATCAGTTCGCAGTATAAAATTATTAATTATTTTGTTATATAAAATAAACCATAATCTATAACATTTGTCTGAAAGCAGTCTACAGTTTTGAAATCAAAGGGATTTCAAGTTAAAGTAAAAGTAAACTATAATTCTGATTAAAAACTCATTTTATTATATATTCATTAAATGAATTGAATTATGCAGTCTGAGTAACTGAACCTTCAATCTAAATATTTTATTGTAACCTGCTATCCACCAAGTATAGTATACCCATTACATACAGCCTATTTAGAGCATCAAAAGAAACGCAGCCAACTCCTTTTAGGTAGGAGTAATGCAAAGCGGCGACGACGCAATGCCGACAACGAAAATAGCGGCTGCCCTTTTTATTGCATACTTTTAGGCCGCAGGTGCTGGGCCCACACTGAGCTGATCCTTGTTCCTAGGTCCTGTCGCAACTGTGACAGTATTTGCTCTATTTGTTGACATCGTCTGCAGTCGTAAAACGTTGTATTCACTCGTCCTGCTCGATGTCGTCAATGTTGCCAACTTGACGGTTTTATTGCTTTTACTCCCACTCCTCTTATATCGGCCGCCGTCATACACTGCGTATGCGTGTTTTTCTTTCCCAATTTTATTTGTATGTGTATGCCCGCCTCTGCATTAATTTCCAAAATATTTTCGTCTTTTGTGTATTGCTTTTGACTTGGCGTTGGCAAATTTATTTATAGGCTCTGATAGGCATCTCATTGTTGTGCTTTGTCGTTGTAATTGTTTGCCATTGTTGATGTTGTGCCCTGCAAATGCGCAGGGGTTGTTTCTGCTCCAAAATACCTTTTTATGCGATAGAACACCCATTAAGACACTTCCATTGAAACGAATATTAGTTAAATGGCAATGATGACTGAGTTGTATATATATGTATCACATCTAAAGCAATCGTTTGTTTATTCAAATATACTCTTAAGGTAGGTAGGTCTGCGTATCTAAACTACATTTGTATGTGCATTTTGAGAGAGTAAAGACATGAATATTGCGACTACAATTAAAAACACTTTTGAAAGCTCATTTATGTTTTAAGATTTGTTTATTCACATAACACTTGAAATATTCTGGTAACATGATAAGTTCGGGCAGTGTACAAATATAAATCTGTACTGTGAAAATGAAAGTTATTTGCAGCATTCATGTTACTCTGGTGTATTTTATTTCTTTTAATTCTATTCAGGCTTTTTTTGATGGTGATGTAAGAGTGTGCTGCATATATATATATTCCCATTGAATATTTATTTCTATCCATCGTGGTAAATTTTTACATTCACTGTTAATTGCATATATATTGAAACATTCTGTGCCAATTAGCTAAGCCATTTTGATTAATTCGGTTGCTAATGGCCAACACATAAATAACAGAAACTCGATCAAACTGACCGCAGGCCCATCATTGATGGCTTTCATTCATTCATCTGACGTGGAATGAGGAGGCGGCCATCGATTGCTTCGTGGTTGGCCTGGCCAGTATCGACGATTTTTTCATTGCATTGCCTGCCATTTATTTTCGAACATTTTTAAAATATTTTATTGTTAATATTATTGTTGGCAAGAAAGTGTTAAGCAACGAAGTCTTTTACTATTGCTTGCTTTTGCATGGATACGTTAACTCTTGACAGCTCTTAATTCAGTTTTAAACAATGCCCGAAAACAATGTCGTCATTTCCCTTATTTTTCATATATTTTTTTTCTTATCGATTTGGTTCTCTTTCGTACATCATGCATGTGAGAACGTCGTAATTGGATTTTACCGACCGCATATTGCTCTGATACCAGCTGAAAAAGGTGGCAAGGACACTTTTCAGGGTTTTTGGGGGAAAAGGCAGTCACTCCTGGAAATACGCTTCGATTTGTCATTAATTGTGTCTGACGCACACATAAGTTCAAGTCTCAATTCTTTAGATGCAATTGCGTATATAAAATCTACATAAACCAATATACTCTGTCACATATGGCAACAGAGTATAAAAATGATAGGCAGTCAACAACATGGTAGTCGTTGTCGCCGCACTTCTGCCACCACCGACGCAATTCATCTCAATCACAAAGCCAACGCGACCAGACAGAGGAGTATGCAGTCAATCACACACTCACACACACACAAACACACCACAGCACACACACACAATATGTGGAACTCAAATATAGAGTCATTCAGGCAGTCAGGCAGTCAGTCAGTCCGTTCGGCTGTCATTCAGCAATAATACCGCAAACCGAAAATGCCTCAACTTCAATGCAAGCCGGCAAGCGATCTGCACAGTCGAGCAGTTCATGCTCAGAACCAGACCAAAAACCAAAGTCAGCAGCAGGAACAGAACCTGGGACGCAGTTCCCAGACGTCGGCTTACCAACCACATTTGTCATTTAAGCCCAACCAAATGTAATATGAAAATCGGCATGAGTGAAAATGTCAACGTTCACTGCAGCAACCAGAGTTTTGGGGGAGGAGGGGTGGCGACTGGCGCAGAGGGTTGGCTTGTGGGTGGTCTTGGTGGCTTCGCGACGAGGTCGCAGTGTTGTGGAATTTCCTGTCAAGCTAATTTCCTTTGGGTGCAACGTTGGTTGCCATTTGGTTGGTTTCGCTGACTGAATGCCAGCTTGGCTTATGCATTCATTCGTTGGCAGCTCGTTGAATCAATTCACCTGCATGCATAAAATATTTTCGTCGAAAAAAAAAAAAAATTAAACATTGCATATTTTATAGTTTATTGACTGCTGCTGTTGCTGTTGCTGTTACTCCAACTGTGTGTGTGTGTGTAAGTGTTTTTGTTGTTTGATGCCCCATACCAACTTTTTACTTGTCAACGGGCGTTTACTCTGTTGCTTGCCTCATGTTGTTGCTGTTTTTGTTACTGTTGTTGTTCTTGACTGCCCTTTTGGCAATTTACGTTGTGCAGTTGACACAAAATGAGCGCCATGTAGGTCGTCCCAGTTGGATACACCCCGCCCACCAAACAGCCTCTAGCCAACTTCTCTTTACTCCACTGATATTTACCACCTTGACTTGTTTGCCAATTGCAGCAGTAACAGCAGCGTTTTTCAGAGCTACGTGTCGCTACATTTGGGAATTGTTTTGTGTGTTGTGCACGTATATATAAATATATACATTTGAATATATATATATATGTCATATATTTTGGGGGCGTATGGGTCGTGCAATGTACATGCACTGCGTTCCCGGAATGTGTTATTAAAATTTATGTGCGAAAAGGTGTCGAAATGCGGGCCAACAACAACAGAAACAGCAACGGACATGGGACCGGAATCCCGAACCCCAAACGACACAAACACAACACGGCCAACGAAATTTTTTCATACACACAAAAACACACCTACATACACATATTATTTTCAACAATATGATGAATATAGATATGCTGAAAATGAAGAACATGCAGGTTGCTTATGTGAAATGTTCCCAATTGCAGTGGGAAACAAAAAGAATTAAAGCAAGTTATAGTTATTTATTATACGATCAGTGGAAGTTGCAATGGAATGTATTTCAACTGCTTTTATTTAAAAAAAAATGCAATTGATATTCTATTTTGTTTTGCATTTCATTTGTTAAGTCATATTTGCAATTTTATAATGACTAAACATTTTATACTTTCTTATTTTTATATACCAGATATTAAAAAAAAATAATACATAAAATTATTTCTGTGTCAAGGATTAATTTACTCAAACCCATAGCTCCTTCTAGAATTACAAGCACAGTTATGTTTAAGCTTTATGAACCTTAATTGCCCGTTTTTTATATAGGTACATGCTCATACGGTTGGCCACTGTTTGAACGCGTCACGCAAAGTAAGAAGTATATAAATATAGTTGAAAATATTGCGCATACGTAGAGTTGGTCCAAGGTTTTCTGTCATGCAATGTGAGCACCGAAGGGCTGCATTCGAAACACCAAGGCTACACAAACGGCATTGTTTGGCTATGACTCAAAATAAACTGTTTGTCGTTGGGTATCTTGACTTTGGCGAGTATCATGTAACACACATGAAGTACAAAATACCCTTTTATCTCAATAATTTAAAATAAAACGTATATTTTGCTAAGAACTTATAAATGCTCCTACTAAGTGTTCCAATTGCTGTAAACAGTATTTGCTGCTTTCAAGTTTAACATTTCACTGGCTTCCCCCTCGCTTCAGCAGATGTTCAGCATTTGTGAAGCACCTGGGGGGTTGCGGCTATTTGCGTGTCTGCAATTTTCTTGAGCTGCACTTTGCGAGCCATTTGTCGAGTGGTGTAATTAAGAAAGCAAAAAGCGAAAGCTCGAAAGGCTGTAACGAGCCAAGGAAACGGCACTTGAGCTTAGCCAAACAGAAAACTGAAAAGACCCCAACAGAGTTTTAAATAAAAATATCATTAGCTGACAGTTTCAACGAGATGCAGACTTGAAACTGTGGTTGGGCGTCTCTTGCTTATCAGCTGTTCAACAGCAAGCGGCAATTGCTGCTCTATTTTGGCCAAAAGTTAAGCTTTGCAAACTTACAAACACACACACACAAGTAAACAAAAACAATGTGTGTGTGTGTGCGAGATTTACACCTGCTGTATATTGTTGACGTGCCACTCCAGTTGGCTGTTTTGAAATTATAAACCTTTTGACGCCGACTGGTCGTAGCAGTTTTCAACTCTCATCTCTTGGCTCTGCCAGCAGGATCAACGTATTCAATTCTGCTGCTGTTGCCGCTGCTGCTGCCCCTCTATCTCTCTCTGCCACTCGGCTGCTACTTTTTACCAAAGCTGTCAGTGTCAAAGTGACTGTCAACATGCCATTCAAAATGAAAATTAATAACAATATGCAAACAGCAACAGCAGCAACAGCAACAGCGGCAGCAACAGCAACAGCAACATCGGCAACAGCAACAGAAGCAATGTCGGGAATCGCTTTGCCACAAACAGCCACGCCCACATAATCTATGTGTATATATTGTTGAATAAATGTGTGTGTTGTAAGCTAACCAAATGCAGGTGCAGCTTTTAGTGGGTTTTGAAAAGCTGTCACTAAGTTTTTAATGCAAAGTTGTCAAGTTCAACAATCGATTGAACTACATGAACTACAAAACAGATAATTTCCACATTTTATAATTGATATGTCGGTTTTTGTGGTTGCAAATATAGCATTTATATTTGCATACAGTTAAATTATGGGAAATTAAATTTATTTGATCAGAATACACATTATCATTTTTTATTAAGCACACATCCTAATTTTCAGTGGATCTATCTCATTTTTTATAATTAATTTTAAGCTTTGATCAGTTCGATTCCGGTCAATTTTTTCAAATTTCTTTTGACTTCTCTGCTGCATTTTTCGTGTGCAACGCGGCAAAACTGACCTTGCTCACATCTTTAGCTATCACTTGAGAGCCACAATCCTCTTGCGGTGGCTGTTTCCTTAGTCCAATTGAGCCCACGACCTATTACAACGTTCTCAGCAATCTAACAACCCCTGCAATCTTGGTGCCGCGCACCACCCCCCGCAAAGTATTCGAGCACACAAATATGCTTGGTTAGCACAAAACGCAAAACCGACAAATGTTCAACTAATTTCAAATTAAACTCAACGATGGCGAGGACGTTAAGCGCGCTGCTGACCTCCCTCTTCTCCTTCCCCGTTGCCCAACCATTTCCGCTCTCAAGCCATCAAGCGTTGCACGTCCGTCGTTGTCCTGCCAAGGACTATCACGAACAATTTTTCAGCATTTAAACACTCAAGTGCCAAGCTAATAAACGATATTAGTGCCAAAGCTCATTTCAACAAATATTCTATGTATAGTCATAGTATATGTGTGTGCCAAGTATTGTGTATGTGTGTGTGTGAGATAGTGTGTTGCACAAGTAGTAGACTGCGGCTACTACTACTACTGCTACTGCTGCTGCTTCTGCTGCTGGTGTGCAAACATTTTCCAAACAGTTACCAAATAAAAATGATTAGGAACGTGACTAAGAGTGCGAAAAATGTTATTTACTTAGCTGATGTGCGCTATGGGGCCAGACACAACGACAACGATGGGTTATGCACACACACACCCACCCATGCATGCACATACTTATATACCATACACTCATTCACACACACACACACTTGAGCTGTGTGGGTCGGTGAATGACAAAAGTTTGCTGCATTGCGGCTGCCAACAAGAAGCATGAGAAATAAGTTAGAATGTTACAGATCAAGCGATTTAGACGATTAGATACTCTGTTGTATATATTTTGATGTATTCGGATTAAATACATTTAGTTCAACTGCAAATAGTTAAATATTAGACTATAATTAAATCAAAATAAAATTGAAACTATCTTAAAAATAATTTAAATAAATAGAGCATTTTAACAATATTGAAAACAAATGAAATTTAGTGAAAATCATTTAAAGTTTATTACATATTATTAAATATTCAATTAAAAGTTATTTACAAATGCAACAAGAATCAAATTAAGTGACTAATAAATATGTAATCAATTAACACGCATTCAATGTCATTTGAATTTATATTAAACTCTCGATTTCACAACTAGGGCAAACGAGATTTGTTTTCAAATTACCTTTCTTCAGTTAAGTTTTGTTAAGCCTAATATACCCTATACTCAGTTTGTGGATGGTCGCAGAGACTGCACAGTTTTTGGCTGTTGAAAAAATACTTGAAAATTACATGAAAACTACGCACAGCAATAAATGACAACACAGCCGGAGCACGCCCACTTTGGCTGCCCTACACTCAACACTCAGCGCAAAATTTCATATCTTGGGGCTTTCACTCGAGTGTGTGAGTTTATATCTGTGTGTGTGTGTGGGGGTCTATTTTTTTCATCATCTTCTTTACCAGTTGCAAACTATTTTTAAACAATTTCTGGGTGCAAGCAATGCCACGCCCGCCCTACATGCCGCCCACTCTTGGCCAAAAGGGAAATGGCGCTGATAAGAGTTTTGTAGCAGCAGCAAAAGGGGGGAAAAAAATGCGTCGTTATAGAATATGCAGCAGTCTAGTGGGATGAAAGGAAATGGAAGGGTGCCTCTATGAGTGTGTGTATATAGAGATAAGTGTATGCATGTGGGTGTGAGTGTGTGTTAGTGCGTGTGTGTGCTTGTGGATGTGCTCTGCATATTTGTACAGTGTAAACTTTCAGCAGACCAAACGAGCTAGTGAAAGAGGGCACATTGTTTTTTTGGCACTGCTGCTGAAGCTGCTTTCCCGCTCGAAAGTAGGCAAAACTATTTAAAGGCCGAAATTGAATTGCATTGCACTTTTCGGCCAAGGATTCAGTTGCAGCAGACGCAGAAGCAGAAGCAGATGCAGATGCAGAAGCGGAAGCAGAGTCAGCAACAACAGCTGCTTGTTTTATTTTCATGTCCTGTGGTTCTCAACTTCCTTCACATGCGTTCACGCCTTGTTGGCAGGAAATGTTGATAAAAGTGTTGCCATAACGACAACGTCGATCCATTTAAGTCACTTTTAGTTTACGACTATGGCCATGCCAACAGCTTATTAGTTCTAGATTCTTCTAAATTAATTGTGAAATTGATTGAAAAATATTGTAAGGTTATGCTTGGGTGGATGAAAAACGTTTGGAATTATGAAATCCCTCAAAGAAATTTTACAAAAAATAATAAACAAAAGAGTTTAGAAGCAATTTATTTTGTGCAGACTGTTTGGGTTTTACTACGTATCTCAACAGATTTGAGTTAAAGATAAAATAAATTCATTTTATTTTGAAATAAATTTAAAAAAAAGTTACAAGATCTCAGAAAAAAAGATGTTTTCCATATTCTATATTTTTGCAATAAATAATTCTCAAATATGTTGTGGGAATTTATTGTCAATATGAGGTTAAGTGTCTGCATTTCGAGTGCTTTCTATTCAGTGCCTTTATAATGTTTTTGTATTTTGAACTTGTGTAAATATTACCTCAGAATTGTTTTTAAATTTTCATTTCAACAATTTTACTGCTTCATATTCTTAACCACATTAAGCTTTTCAGCAACACCTCACATCAACTGAGTAATCTGACTGAAGGCAGACAGCGAATGCAGACGAACTGAGGTTGTGGTTAAAGACAAGCACTTAAATTATAAAACAGAGCCCACAGCTATGCTTGTAACGCAATCTCCGCAATGTTTCAACAAAAACTGTGAAATCAATGATACATGGCTACTCTGGCCAGTCAACGGAAGACCATACTAAAACCGCAGAAGTTGAGAGAATTTTCGAATTTTGCGGACATCAACTAAGGTTTTGGCATAGCTTAGGATTGGGTGGAATAAAATCATTTTTTGTTTTTATTGGTGCACACAAAACATTTTGCAATATTTACAACAGCAATAAACTCATTTCCTACATGGGCGTTGCCAACAAAAACCCAGAAACGAAAGCAAAAAGCAACAAAAGTAACTGCAAAAGCACAAATCCAAAGACAATTCTACATCCTGTTGACTAAACACATGTAAGCTTGTATGTCTAAGCTGCCATGCAACTGTGTACGCTTATTTACTGAATTTCCTCTTTTGTGGTACTTCTGAGAATTTTCTTTATGTACACTGTTTACGTCAGCTGTTTGCCGTCGGAATCCGACCAGAAGTAAAATCCCAACCAACAGCACATTAGTTAAGTATAAAATTTTAATAGTGGCCGTCGCACCACCATTCCCACTCCGATTCCCAAACATTGGCCAACAATTTGTATGCCTTGCAGTGCTGTGACAAGTTCACCATGGCCAAAGGAGGGAAATGACAGAAGAGGGAGTGTCTAGCAAATTTGTGCAAATTTGGCTTGTGGCCAGAACTACTTTACAGTTGTGCGGGCAGGCGGTTGAAATTGTTGTGAAATTTTAGCTAATAAGTGGACATAGCGGCGTGAAACGGTTTGTTGTGGCAGTTGGAAAAGTGCTTTAGACCTAAGATTTCGCAGCTGCGCAAATTCAACTGAGTACCAAAAAAATGTTGTGGAGTCTTTTATAAGCAAATATTATTAAATTAAAACCAAACAAAGCTCTAGAAATGCAACAAAAGCAAAATACATTTAACATTCTGTGAAAATTATAAAAAATAGTTATTATTAATTAATCTCTCTCAGTTTTACTTTATATTATTTAAAGAAACTACCCGACTTGTTTTTCTTATTGCTAGAACCCTGTGCAAACATCGTTTGGCAGCTTTATCCATCACTTGTCGTTCGTTGCGGTTCTTGCAGCTAATATTTGCTGCTGTTTCCTGAGTCGTTGTCTGTGTGCTAGGTAAAATGGCAAATCAAACAATGCCTGGAATACATTCGTTCATTCGAGTGTGTGACAGTATAAGTGTGTGGTGTGTGCATGTGTGTGTATTTGTGCTTGTGCTTGGGTTCTTTGTTTGCCTGGGCAAATGTAGCAGAAATTCTATTTAAGTGAATTCAGCCTGAAATCTTAGTTAATTTTTATGGCAAATATGTTAAGCTAACGAAAAAGGCACGAACATACAGAGCCTTGTGTCTAAGTGCTTCAGTTGATGCCCGCACTGACAGGCTTAAGCTTGCTGGCTTTGACATACTAATTGAAGCCATATGTAACTCAAATTGCTACACAACGGGTCAGTTAACATGCCAGTGATTTGGATAAGCATTTTAAAAATAGACCCAAAACATTATTGTGGCTAGACAGCCCATTTAATAGAGCTGAACTTCAATCTTGTCCTGATGCATTGCTTAGCTGATATTACTTTAGCTTAATATGTTGTATAATTTACAGAAAATTATAAATAACTCATGGACTTGCGGCCATGTCATGCATACGCAATATGCATACATTGTTGTGCATACGTCGGATTGTCATGTTCAAAAATTTATAGGTAGCAATTCATATGGCGTTGCTGAGCAAAGAATTTTGTACATGGCTAAGCGAAAGAAAAAGAGATAACTCACGGCCCTCTTTGGGCGCCATGGCCAATTGCTGTCAAATGTTATACCTTTCTACTATTTTTTGCTTTCATTACTTTTATTGGATTGCATTGTTATGCAATGGAAGTCATTTGAGTGCTGGAGTGTGGGCTGGGCGGCTGGCAGACGATTGTGTTTGACAATTGCGTGCCCAAAAATAGCAAAATTTCTTATTGGATTTCAAAGACATTCAAGAAATATGGCCAGAACATGCCTCGAAACATGCTCTACAAGTCTATTGATTTGTTATGACGACGATGGCAGCTCGGCGGCGCTCGATGGGCGATGGGCGCTGCTATAACAACAATGTCTATCATTCATTTATATAAGCTAAAAGCAAATAAAAAAATGAGAGGAGGAGGAAGAATTTCGCCCATAAGCGACAGGAACGTCGTCAAGTGTTGCCATGGCCATTGTTGTAGCTTCTGTTCTTGTTATTGTTGCTGTCATGTTTGTTGCTTTTGATGGCGCTCTCCTTGTTGACATTTTCATTAGCAAATTAATTTTAATTGATTACATTTTATGCGAAAATGTGCAGACAGCGGCATCAGCGTTCGGGCTCTTCGATATATTGAATTACCATCTTACTTATAACTTGCCTGGCATTTCACTCAGTTCCTACTACTCGCACTTGCCGGCACTTCGGCTGGTAATAATGTGATATTATTAGTTGATTTCGTTTGTGGGGCAACGCAATTTCATTAAAGTAACTTGAGAATTCTGACGAAATTGGCAATGCAAAGTGTGTTCCATAAACCAATTTGCTCTCAGTTTTCCCAGCTGCTCAATTGGAATGCCATTTCGAAAATATAACTTTAGGATCAAATTTCTTTATTATAGGTGAAAAAAGAAATTCACGAATATTTATTTGATACTTATCAGTTCAGTGTTTAATTTAATATCATAAATAACACGGTGAGTAATTCAATTATTTCAAACAAGACGAATATTTTCTTCTACATGGGTATGCATATATTTTTTAGAAGGTCAGAAAATTCCCTACAAATATATTTTTTCACTTTTTTTTAAATAAAAGGAGATGGTGAAATTAAAGCTAATGTAGTTTTTAAAACATCTTCCGTATTTTCGATTGCCTTTCAACCGCAAGTTGAAAAAGTTTTTGAGCACGCACCACACAAAAAAATAAGGAGAGAAACTTTTCAACATGTTAACTTAAAGTTCAATTTGCTGCAATGATGCGACAGAAATTCAAACAGAGGGGGCACAATCAGTGGTGTAAGGTTTTCTTATCTCAAGTACTTACCTTGTTGCCAGATCCCGATGTACGAAATTCATTTGCTCCAAATGCTTCATGCCCGATGCAATTTGTGTGGCAATGTAGACTAAGCAGCCATAGCTACATGAGTATTCGGTTGAGGGTGTAGGTTGGGAGGTCACGAAACGGATGCCAACGGAGGATGCCAACGTCAAATGAGTATTTCAAAAGTTTTCGCGTGTGGCAAGGACGACAACGACAACGACAACGGCGACGGCGACGACGATAGCAGTAACAGCAGCAGCAAAGTTAACGAAGTTTTTACATCCGTTTGCGCATGTTGTTGGTGGTTGTTCGGTGGTTGTTCGTTGTTAGATCGGCGTAATCATTGAACACGAGACCGGAAGTGTAGCGTCGGCAAATGGCGTCGGTACAGGAAACATGATAAAAACGCACGCAAAAACGCAGCCAGTAAACGAAAAGAGACAAAACACATTAGAGTGGCGCTTAGCTAAAAGGGAAAAACTCAACTCCCCCACTTTCTCCCTCTCTCTTTCGTTATCTCTCTCACTCTCTCTCATTCTCTCGTTCACCTACCTCAGACTCTTGTTGGCCATCAGTCCGCTTGTTTCGGCCACATGTTCCTGCAGAAATTGATTCAAGTCACCAAGGCAATTCGAATAGTCCTGCACAATGCATATAGGCTCGTCCCGTAAACAGGCGCCCACCAAACGTGCCACATTGGGATCGCTAAGACGCGCAAGTTGCTTGGCCTTGCTGCGAAACTCCTTTCTCAGATGATCACTAGCACCAGGACGTAGGGTGGCAACAGCAACAAGGGTGGCGCTGTAAGATTTAAGATTGACATTTGTAAGAGAAGTTGGGATTCAAGATTGGGAATCTATTGATGTTAAGATAAAAATAAATTTTAATCTGCTTATGAGACTAAAGATATCAGTAAAAGTAGATATTTTAAATAATATGTTTATGAAAATGCTCTTAATAATTCGAATTACCATTTTTGAGCCTAGCCAAATTTTATTTGATCAAAATAGCTAATGAAACAGTGAATCAAAAATTATTTGATTTATGTGCATCCGTTTTCATGCAGAAGTTCTTAGCGATTTATTTTAATTTAACTACTGCTTCCTTTTGTAGCTTTTCTAGTGTGTAAGCCGCAGATTACTCTCCACATTCGACCACAACTCACTCCCATTTCTTCTATCTGAACACCAGTTACATATTACATATATAACAATTGAAATATGTATGCCCATGACAATTGCTCTCTGGCGCAAAAATCAATTACTGTAGCTCAAAAGTGTCCTGGTCAGAGTCCTGGACTGCTGTTGCTGCTATTGTCAATCCTGGTTGCCCTGGCAATTTCGATATGTTCCGTTACCATTCGATTTGCCTGCTTGCTTTAATAGATTTGCGGTTAGAAAGCCACAAAACGTATTACGTATACGTAATATTGCACTGCAGTTGTAGAAAAACTAGAAGCAAAAGCTGCCAGGATGACCACTGGCTGCATGTTCTGGGCAGCTGTATGCAAAATAATTAACACACACACAGGCACAACACTGAGGGTCTGCTTGGGTTAAGACTTCAAGTGGTCCGCATCGAACGAGGTCGTCCGTCTACCACTTGTGCTGGGCGTGGCCCTCTGATAAAATATTAATAGACAGCTGGATAGACAGTTATCAGACAACAGATGGACTTTATTGTGCTAGACCACAGATGAAAATAATAATAGACATGCAAGTGGAAAATCAAACGCACACACTCACTTACACACACACACACATACACACTTGACGCATACACCGGTCTGTCTGCGAAAATGAAAACATACTGCAGCAGCAGCAGCAGCAGCAGCAGAATGTAACAAATTGTAGCCAATGTATGGCCAGGCCACGCCCTTGCTCATATATGTATAATGTGCAATAAAAAGCTTTAATTAAACGGCAAAAATGAAATCAAAGGTAGCTTGCACCATCACCACCCTTTCCCGTCCCACTTGTTACCCGACGAATACAATGGTTTCAGCTGTTTTCAGCTCTCAACTTGTCTCGCCTGCGTCTGGTTACTGCTTTTGGTTTTGGTTGTTGACATTGCTGCTGCTGCTGCTGCTGCTGTTGCTGCCTTTTTTGGTTAAAGTTTTCATAATGGAATTTCTGATAAGCTTTTTTGTGGCCAGCATGTGCGTCTGTTGTTATTATTGTTGGTGCTGCTATTGTTGTTGTTACCACAGACGTGGTATTATATCCTGCAAAACCTGCAACCTGCTGCTTGCTGCATGCAACTACCTGCAGCCTTCGGATTCGTTTAACTTTCCATCTAACCGTTTGATGTACTCTCTCTCTCTCTCTATATATATAAATATCTATATATATATATATATATTTGTGGTTATGTGCGTCTGGCATTAAAGCGTTGCGGTTTTCTCATTGTCAACTGTTGTTATACGACTTTTTGATTTTTCCTTTCATTTGTCCAACGTCAGCGACATATTTGATGTATAAATCTGGTTGCTTCTATGAATTGGATAATCTCTTATTTCGCTCTTTGTTGTAAATCCAGCAACCAAATTGCAATATGTCAAAATAGATGATTCATTTGTTGAAATCGTTTGATTCCTTCCATAAATATCAATTGACTTGCTGCTTTTCGTTGAAATTAGATTTTTTTAAAATATGACTTAGTTAAACAACTTATATTTAAAATGCTTATTTACGATATCTGTAGAAGCCCTTACAACTGAATTTCTTTTCTCTAAACATTTCAAGCATCAGCAGTATGCCTACAACATTTTTGATCTTCGTTCAGATAATATTGAAGTGAGCACTGTAGAATGTAGAATAACATTAACATATTATGTGGCATTCACTTCAGCAATTTTAGCTCCCGATCGAGTTTAAGAACTTCAGACAAAGAGTGCATTTATCTCCTGCTTCCACTCAAAATTAACCTAAAGTTTTAAGACTAAGCCAGGGCCTACAGTTTCGATGGCCTAAAATTCTGCTGTGGCATTCCATCTGTGCTGTTGTTCAAATGCCTTGAAGTCTCGCTGCTTTTGAAAAAGGCAGCTCTCTGGCATGTGAGTGTAGCCGGAAAATGTACAATAAGCCTAACGCAGCTATTTTAGTTGCATTTTCCGAATGATTTTTGGTTCGCTTGTAGCAGACACAACACACGACTCGGTTAAGTACATTGGGGTGGGTGGTTGTGTATAGTGGATACTTACTTCAGCACATTTGTTTCGCACAAATGCAGTTCACCAAATACACCAGAGCCGAGCTTCTCGACGATTACCAGCGACTGGCGTGGAAACTCCTGCACTTGGCAATTGGCCTGCTCCGCGTTGATGTCGGCGAAATTAGCGCTCATATCCAAATTGTAATGATGTGGTTTGCCGCCCGTTGGCGTGGGCGTGGTCGCTGCCGTATTCGAGGAGCTCAAACTCAACGAGCCACTGCTCTGTGAGCCTGGCGGGCCCGACGCTGCTTTGCTGCAAATTGGTGTTGCTGCGTAATATTTCTCTGGTGGCGGTGGTACTGGTGGTACTGCCCCTGGCCCCCCTGCTGCTGTTGCTGCTGCTGCTGCTGCTGAAACAACTGGTGCCCCAACGATGGATGCATTGAGTGAACTGCGGGCGGTGGCGGTGCCAGCGGCATTGGGCAGCAGCTGCTGCATGTGAGGCACCGCATAGTCCTGGCACACAATGTCCGGCACATCTGTGAAAAGAGAGGGAGCAAAATGCAGAGGATGCTTTTTAGAGTTCAGAGAGTGTTAATTTTTGACCATAAAACAGAACGGCCAAACTGCACCTCACCAAAACAATAAAGTTTTAAGCGCCATTTTACGTGCCAGGCAAAACTTTTGTCGGGCTAACGAATTATATAAAAGATGCCACAAAATTCTACTAGCAAATTCAAGTGAGGTTCACACTCCACTACACAAGACGCAGATGAATGTTCGTTGCAGGTTGTAAATGGCAAGTTTCTCTTAAATTCATTTAGCTAAACTTTAGCTGGGCAATAAAACGGAATTCCAAAGTATTGGTAAGGTTTGGAAATTAATGATGATATTATGAAAAATATAAGTTTTTTGTTTTTATAATTGAAATTAATTAAACATTTAAAGAAAACATATTTTCTTTAAGTACATTATTGATTTATCAACAATTGCAAGTACCAAGTAGATATGATCTTTATAAAATATCATGTCAGAAGTGTCGTTCTGAAAATGTAAAATACTTAATCCTTTCTAAAGTTTTTCTTCACATTCGTTTTTACGTAAACTTCTGAATTGCTGTATATTTAAAATACTTTTTGCCAACAGAAAAGTTTTGTAAAATGAGGTAAAGCTGATTTTCAAAACATATGCCAGAAAGTTGAGTGTTGCTAGAGAAATTTATTTAGCAGTTCTACTGTTGCCCCTTGCTCAAGCGTATGCTGGAGAATGGTTGAACTGTCCCACTCATAAATTGAAACTACGGGGCAAACAGAATGCAACTCTGCGTTGAACAGTTTGTCTGTGCTATACTGTGCTTTGCTGGGAGTAGTCCACAGTGCCGTCATGTAATGCCATCTCGCTCTAGGAAATGGGCGCCTTTGTCTCTGATTTTCATTTGTCTTGTCCAGGACTTTTGTGCCTTCAACTTCAAACTTTTCCCATTTAGTCAACTCTCGTTGCACATAGAAAGGAAAAACTGGGAGAGGGGGGTAGAACCCCGGGCAAGAGAAAATGGCGTGTGGCAAAAAACTAAATGAAATTAATTGCAACTGCGTTGTGTCGTCTCGCTCGCACTCACCCTCAACGCAGGCGGCAAGATAAGTTTTAATTTTATTGTTGTTGTAATAACATTATTTAGTTTGTGTGCGGCTCATTGTCTGTCTGTTTTTCGGCCTCTATGGTGCCTGTCATTTTTGCATTCGTTGTGCCAAAAGCTGGTGGAAAACATAAAATAACAGACAGTGCGAAAGAGATAGCCAATGAGACAGAGAGACAGACAGACAGACAAACAACGAAAGAACGTTAATGACAAAACTTTTCGACGACTGTGCAAAATTCGTATGCAAGTTGCTCAAATGTGCATGTTTGTGTGTGTGTGTGTCCTTATATCTATCTATGTATTTGAGCAATCAGTGACTTAGTTTTGATGTTGCACTGAAGTTTTGTGGCCTTACATTCTCAAGTTGAAATTGCAGAGATCTCAAATACGCTATTCCAATTGGAGCATAGTCGAATATAAAATGAAAAACTAGCTTCATGGCTTGGCTCTTAGGAGAAAAAATAAAAAATATATATGAACTTTTAAATAAAATTCTTTCACAATAAAACTTAAACAAAAAACGTTGATAATTTTTTTATTTTAAAATAATTTTCAGACTATTCATATGCCGTTTCTAACTTTGCTTGGTTTGAAAGATAAGTTCGGTTTGAAAGATAAGTTTGGTTTGTATCTTAACTTTTTATTACTTAAATTGTATACTACTTTACGTTATTTCAAAATAATCCCATCTTTATTTGGAGGAAAATGAAATTGAAATAATCAAATTAATTTAAAAGTTTCAGGTTATCACTCATAATACACATTGGCAATGAGTTGAATTTATTGATTTCAATGGGAGTTTACTTTAATTGCCGGCTTGTACAATATTCACAAACACGGCGAGGTGTAGCTGAGTAAATTGCAACCTGCTTTCAAACGAGTTTCGTGCTTTGGCCCAGGCTTATTGCCATGTTTGTTTGCATGCAATGTTATTATGTGGATTTTCTTGCAATGATTTTGTCGAGGGGATCGTTACGGCAGTGCAAATTGGCAGTTGATTTCAAAAATGGTCTTTAATTTGAGTATGTGTGTGTATCTGTGTGTGTGAAGGAGGACTGCCAGCCGAGTGTGGCAAGTACAAGTTTTCCAACGAAGTTTGAAGCACTCAATTTGAAGCGTGCGGTACGCGCGAGACTGTGACGAGTGCTGGGCATTGGCTGGGGTATGGGTACTCAGTTGAGGAATGGTAGAGTTCCATGGCTAAAGTTATAATTTATTTGAGCTAAATTAAATTATTATGGCAACGGACAGACTAAGAAGAGGAGCTGGCAGGTGGGTGGTGGGACGATGACAAATATTTGCTGCCCAGTTATAAAATGCACCCAAAGGCAACATCACAAAACTTTTTGGCAAATGCCTCGAGCGCATGAAAGGCGTGCCATAAACGTTTATGATGACGATGACAATGGCTATGATGAGCATAATGATAATAATAATGATGATGATGACGATGACGATGGTCCAGGAATGTGTGCAAACAATGTGACTGCTCTGTCCTGCGTGTTGTCGATTTTATGTGGCATGCTTCGCTTGGCTCAGTGTCTCAGTCTCTATTCGAGATAAGCGCCAGAGCCGCAAAAAGTGTGTGGCACGCCTTTGGGCAGCGGACACGAGACATTAGAATTCATTACAAATTATGTAGCTATGGTCGTTACCCCAAACCGAATGCTACATTTTCATGTGGCAATTAAACAGTGCACATCTAACTCTAACAGTTGCCTTCAAATTCTGTATACTGACAGTTAGTTACTCTCCTAAAAGCATTCGCATGTTTTATGTGGTACTCTTTTTTCAGCTCTTAACTGGGCAGATTAGGGTACGTTGACTACTATTTGAAAGGATTGGGCCTCATTATTGGCTATTTGGGCGGCTTTTGGGTTGAGACAAAGAAGTAGTTCGTAAGCGGATTAAGCGAATACCTTTTGCTAGGTTATATTTGAGTTCGTTTACTTTTCAGTCATGTACTATGTGAGTGTCCTTAACTAAGATATTGTACTGTTCTCAATTCAATACCTTTTTCTAGTGCTTCGAATACGTATTTTTGCTATTTATTCATAATCATAAGGAAAGTTGAAATACGTTTTTATAGATATTTTATAAAGGGCATCAGCTTTGAGATTAGAGTGCACTGCTAAATATATCACAGATTTGAGCTGCTGAAATAAAAAGTAAATTGAATTAAACTGCAGATTTTCTACGCCAAATTGTTACACAATTCATAAACCTCTGACATACCCTTTCAGTTAGTTTACCCCGCCCGGCGACTAAGCAATTCAAAATTATGTCCTGCGGCGCCAACAACGCGCGAATTTTTCTTCTTTTTTTTTGTTCTTTTTTGATTGATAGTGCTTCTGTTCTTGTTTTGTTGCTGCAGCTGCTGTCGCTGCTGCTGCTGTAGTGCCGCTGGCAAAGTCCATCAGGCTGAACTTTCATGTTGTGCGCTAAATTAAGCATTGCTTCGTTATCGCATTTCTCTTTTTTGTTCGCAACGTTGCAGAAACATTTGCATGTCCTGTCACAGGCAGGACTCAAAACATCAAACTCATCAGCAGCGACACCATCAGGAGCAGCAGCAGTAGCAGAAACAGGAGTTGGAGCTAAAGCCTTGGCAATGCTGTGAGCGCTGTTTGTGCCACACTGCGGCAGTAGCAGCAACAAACTCTATGCGCCCTCCTCTTTGCGTGAACTCACCTGTGTAGTCCGGAGTTACATGCTGACGCTGCAGGTCATTCATGGAGCAAGCACTGGCCGCGCTCGTGTACATGTTCACATTGAAGGGCTCATGGTACAGACTGTTCTTGTCAATGGACGACTCATTGTCATCCATTGTTGTGACCACCTAAGGGCAAAAGGTGAAAGAATGAAAATCCAAAAAAATGAAACAAAAAATGTACATGTACACACATGTGTGGCATGCACTGCACGAAAAAATTTGAAAAGTTTATTTTTTTTTGTGCTCTGACAGCCAATAGAGTACAGTTTTTAATCATGATTTTTGCATATGGAGCTGGTTCTCTACCGTCTAAGACCCTTGTGCGTTAGCAGCAATTTTCAATTTTTTCCAACGTTTTTTTTCTTATTTCGGACATGCATTTTGGGTTGGCTGTGGCGCCAGCCCACAGTGCGACAGCAGCTTATGCACTTTTCATGTCATCCGGTTAGTGGCCGAACTAGACGTCAGTAGATTGTGTTTGTGTGCTTTTGCATGTGTGTGGCAGTATATTCATTTGCCTACCTTCAAGACGCCATTGCCATTCAGTCGCTTATCTACCCCGCCGAGCGTGTCCGGATTGAAATTATGCTGAAATGCATCCAAGACGTTGCCACGTCCGCGTCCGCGTTTATTGCGAGCTATTATCAAAAGTATAATAGCGACAAGGAAGAGGATGATTGTTGCCAGCACAGTGATTATGACGCCAACGAAACTTGCTTCTGGTTCCTGATGGTCAATGGGCTTCGGCGAGATAACTGCGAAAAGCAAGAGCATAAGATAACTCCATGATGTGATATGAAACAACAACAACAACAAGATTAGACAATGACTCGGCTTAACTCTGTGGCAAGCAACTGAAAAAAGTAATGAGAAAATAGTGCAGGGCAAGCATTTAATGAAAAAGTTTTTCACAGTTTTTCAGCATTTTGCTGTGGCGGACGGAAAAGAATATTTATGTACAACGGGTTTCCATAATATATATATTATTGTTGCCATGCCAATTGCCCACACACTTTTGCTTGCTAACTCATTGCAAATGAAGAGATAGATTTATTATAGAGTTTTACAGTTGCCGATGTGCAATTAGTAAACGGTAACTGGGGAATTTCAAGAAATTTCGATAGTAGCTACTACAAATGTTTTTCATGAAGATGTTTTTAAATTATGTGTTTATTTAAGTTAATTTTTAATAGTACAATTATTTACTATCCCTAGAAGGGAGATTTGGAACCCAACGTTGTTCCATTAGAGTTGGTTAAGTCAGTTAAGCATATCATTCTAAATATATAAATATAAATATAATAATAATAATAAGAACTGCACAATACATACAAATATTTTATATTGCATATGTTGAAATGGTAATTTAAATAAAATCTTAAAATAGCAGCGTTGCCTTGGTTTGACTGCGATTTTAAGGTCTTCCTTATTACTACCTCGAACATATTGGGGCAGAGCAATTTCCGAAACATAAACGATAATCTGTCTCAATGCACTTACCTTGGGTGGTGTGTTGACTCCTTTCGCCACCGCTGCTGACTGCACGACCCACCTCATCGCGTTGCAGAGGATATTCCGATGTGTTTGGCACAGCGGCCCCATTTGAAGGCGGCACATTGAGCAGCTCCTCATCTGTGAAATTGCCCACAACGGGTACTGCAAACAGAGACAGAGACACAGACAGAGACATTAAGAGAAAACACTAGTTAGAAGAGACCAGAATGTAGGTTAGAATGCATTGAGAACTTTGCTCATTTGCAAGCTAAATAGGCTGCATAAAGATTCCAGCTAACTGGGAGTGGGGCAGGGTGGCAAACTGTTGCCTGACAGCTGCCCGTCTTGATAAACCAACTAAGCTAATGGGTCTCGGCGAGCAATTAGAGAGGGAGAGAAAGAGAGTGCGCTAGTGAAAGATAAATACAGAAAGAGAGAGAGAGAGAGAGATAGAGGGTTTGCGGTCTGGAATCGCGATTATTATGATAAATTAGCTGCTGAGCTGCTCTTCAGTGGGGGTGTCAACGCTGATGCTGAGAAGAACGCCCTTTTGAGTGCCAATTAGTGTTGCATACTTTTAGGTGTCGTCACGCCCACAACACTAGAGTAGGCGTTGAAGCGTGTGCATTGTTTGCTGTTGACCTTTCGCAGCCAGACAATAAACAGAAACGTTGAAATGCGCTATCACCCAGCGACAAACCCAGGCCAGACAGTCGTCAATAACAACAGCTGACCCCCTTCCTCTCACTGGGCAAAATGTTTACCCAGCGGACCTCGGACCATGGACTGTGGACTGTGGACTTTGTTTTGTTAGCCCTGATGGTTATCCTGGTTCGGAGCACAATTTCCAAATGCATTTTCGCCTCGAGGTTTTGTTGAACTTCGCTTGATATTTAAAAACAAAATTTTCGAAAAAAAAATCATCACACAAAACCGTTGAGGGAAATGCAAATTTTTACAGCACTTGGCATTGATTTTGAACTTGTTTGCTTAATGTGGTTGTTGGCATTGTTGCTATTTTTGCTGGTGTTGTTGCTGCCGCGTGTCGTCTATTTTCTTTGGCGTCAAATTCGGTTGTTGGCACAAAAGTTTTTTGTTTACTTTCGTGTGTTTGAATTTGCCATGCAAATAGCGACGGCAACAAAATTTTGCCATTCTGTTGTTGGTTTGGGCGACGCTTGTGGCATCAAAGTTCGTCCGCCACAGCAAATAGAACCGTTGGGAATTGGGTAGTCGGACTCCGAAATGCCGCGTCATATGTTCTGTGAACCACAGAGAACCTAAAATATGTTAATTTGTTGCCGCTGCCAGAGACAAAATGTTAATAGCACCACTTGATATTTCGAGTGGTGCACGGCTCGGATACAGATTGCATATAGACACTTAGAGACACGATAGTGTAAAGGATTTACTTGGCAAAAGTTTCAATGGCAGATAGCAGAGTGTCTGAAAATTATATTATACTCCTGGTATTTAAAAAGCATTTAAAGGTTCAATAGTGAAAATTATGAATAGAGAGCTTTAATATTTTTAATTGAGTAATATTTTTCAACTTTTGAATTTTTTTATTGCAACTACTCATATATTTAAAAAGATAATATGTTTCCCTTTTTATTTGGAATGACAATAACTGATATCTGAAAATTATTAAATATGTATTAGTTTTAACACCTTCAGCAGCACTCAATATATTTTGTATACAAACTAATCTGTATAGTTTAATTTCCTGCCAAATAAGTTATCGTCAACTTTGAGATGCTTATATGTATATTCAAATAAATACATACATATGTATATCCACCAGTATGCTTTTAGATCTTCTCGCTCATGGTACATCTTAATCATTCGCAATGCACGTGACCTCCATTAACTGCGCATTGTTTGGCTGTCTCAGTTTCCTTCCTTTTCTGCAGTTGCATTGATTGCATTTTGCACTCGGCAATTTAATGCTTTCAATATCAATGCACTTTGGGTGGCACTTCAACTCAACCATTAAGCAAATTACGAGCGGAATTCCAAATACAAAATGATGCACATTGTTGCAATTTACTCGAATGCTCAAGGCCAGGCGGAGGCTACAATGCAGCAAATCAACTACATCATATACTGATGCAATTCATGAAGCATCAACTACACACAGTTATACGCATTACCATACAGACTACCACTCTGCACACACAGAAACAGACATACTTTTATGTATAAACACATTCAAAAGGCACTCTCGGATCTCGAATACAAAACGATTTTCAATTAGAAAGGATTAAGCGAGGGAAATTGCAAAAGGATTTAAAGCGCAGCAGCAGCGAAGTTATTGAAATGAATTTGTATGCAGCGAATGCTTGACTGATTCACTGACTAACTGTCTGAGCGATTGAATGAGTGTCTGACTGACTGACTGAATGACTGAATGAATGGCTGCCTGAACAGAATGCATCAAAATCCACGCGCACAAACAACAAAATCAAAATCGTGTGTAAAGCAAATCTGGGGTAAGGGGCATGAAGCATGCAAAAATATATGGCACAAATATATTGATTTATAAAGCAAAGCACTTGCAAAGCTTAAGTACGCTTCGGATAAAAAAAATTTGTAAAAAAAAATTGAAAACAAAAAATGCTGAAAGAAAGCTATAAAAGGGAGAACAAAAACAAATCTGTAAGCAAGACGAACTACGGCACAGCAAGCGCCAATGGCAAAGAGAGAATCACAAATGAGGCAAGTAGATGATTAAATTCCCTTTCCAATATGGGCGAGAATCAATAAGTATGCATTTGGTGTATGCATATTATATCAACAAAAATAGTCATAACATTTCCTCAATTATTTCAAAATTTAATTTAAAAAAAGCAACAACAAAAAAAATAATCAATTATAGATAACACAACCTTTCAGCTGAAAGATATAGGGAGCAGGTTTTTTGCAGAATTCCAAAAAGTTGCTACACAAAATGATTGATTGTGTTCAATATTTGTTGATGTCGATCTATGGAAAAGGCTGCTTGACTACGTCAGTTTTTCCAGTTTCTATATTTATCTGTAGCTATATATCTGTGCTTACCCAACTTTAGTGCATAGTTCTCATACTTAATCCGGCATAGAGCATTTGAAAGCTGTGCAGCGCTTTATTATGCATCGTGTAAGAGGAGGAAGCTAGAGACAGGAAAGCACGATGTTGCCGTCACCATTTCCATCGATTCGCTCTCTCCCTGGATACCGTTGGCTCCACTGCACTGCACTGCACTGCCTGGCTGGCTGGCGGACGGGCTGGCTGACTGGCTGCTTGGCTCTATGCTCGGTGTGCTCATTGAGTTGCAAATTTCAAATGCACAAAAGTAATGCAACTCATTTAATTTTCACAATATCCTTGTGCTTTGCTTCTGGTTGTAGTCGAGCATATGCCGTTGCTGCTGTTTTAGCCCCGTCTGTGTAAGCTTAAGCGCACCTCTCTTTCCCGTTCTCTCGCCCTTTGTCTCTGTCCTTGTCTATCTGTTGCTTTGAATTTATATATGTGTGTATGTGTGCGCTTCCGTTTCCTATGCTGGCTACAATGGCTGACTTGCCACCAAGTTCGGTTCCCCCTGCATGTCCACACACACTCAGCCTGCTTTGTATCACTCTATGCACAATTGCACACAGTACACACACAACATTCACACAACACACACACAGCACACTCGTACAAAAACAAAGCTCCCAGCTGGCTTAGCAGCGATGTGAGTTAAGTAAAAATTGGTTCATAGCCCTGCTTCCCAGTTGGTAATATATTTTGCACCATCGACACACAGTCGAGTTCGAGTGGAGACGAGTCGTTTGCAAGGGGTTTTAATGAAATGCGCAACGAATTTTTAGTGTCAGTGGAATTTTCAATTGCTTAAAGTTATTTTTGTTGTTACTGCTGCAGCTGCTTTTAGCCGTTGCCAATGCAGTTGCAGTTGCCAGTGCTGCTGCAGTTTATGTTTGCTGGCGCACTGAGTTTTGTAGTTTGCCTGGGTAAGTTATGTTTACTGTTTGGGTTATACGTTGTATGTTATACCACTTGCTCTAAACAAGCCGTGTTGGTATTTAAGTGAGTTTTTCCCTTTATACGTCGCTTTTACCTGGGTACAGCATATGCAATTTAAACTGTTGGCAAGGTAAATAAAGCCTCTATTGTTTGTGGGTTGACCCATAGGAGCACAGAGCTTGCATAGTTGAATGAAGTACTGCCACAGCAATACGATTGGGTTAGGCATAATTTGAGAACGGAAAATTTAATTTGCACATTTACTAAAAGTAAATTTTACGCTTTTATAATTGTTGATTTCCAATAGCCTGTTGTTTGTCTGTCAGCTCACCAAATGTATTTTTCAACATAAGTTAATCTTATTTAATTAAAAATATTTAACTAATATTTAAAAAATTAATCGGCTACATAAGAAATTGTGCATTTTTAATTTTCTGCTTTATCATATTAAACTATTTGTTTGCTTTGAATATCTTTCACATTGAATACCCAATCTACGTTGGGCCTTCATGCAATCTGTCGCTGCATCAGCGTTGTAAATCCACTAACAAGCCAACGGGAACCAGCATAAAAATTAATTCAAACTACAAACAACAGTGGCACATCAACAACGAGCATGCTCATCGCACCTCCTACAGCAATGACGTTGACAACGAATGAATTCGCATTTATTGCAAGTGGTGCAACATGCACCATGTGGTGACCAACACAAGCAAGGTGGCAGACAAGTTAACCCTTCTGTTTCTCACTCTCTCTCTCTCTCTCTCTCACGCAACTCGCACGTTTTGCGTGTTCATGTTACATATTTTTAATAAAATAATTTGTACGGCAACATATTTTTTTATTTTTATTTTTTGGCCCTGCGGGAGTTTCGTTTCTTTGCTTTCTGGCTCTCACCTGATATAAATGTAATCTCGCTGAGCATCATCCAGCGGGCGGCGAAATACAAATGCAACTGCAGATAACGCCCCAGGCGATGATGTAATTTGATTGTCACGTCGCGTGCGTGATCCAGCACTTGGTCGGGCATGTAGGAGAACTGAACTGGCTCCCCAGTAAACTGGCGTCCACCAATGCTGAAGAAAACTTTGGCGTGCACAAACACCTGCAACAGACAGATGGACAGAGGGAGGGAACGGTTAACAGATATGAGTAACAGTTGGACTGCGACTTCTTTATGTTTGTATATGTGTGTGTGTGTGTGTGTGTGTGTGTGAGTGTGTGTGAGTGGCATAATAATTAAAGTAATCACATTTATTTTCTTTTTTACGATGCGCTTGTTCTTCACTTTGTTTGTATTTGTTTTTATCATATTTGTTAGCCCTGTCGACCGTTTTGGTCAAGCGACAGAGCAAGTTTCAGTTATGGACGTGCCACGGAAGTGATAAAGGCGAAAAAAATACAAAAAATATATATGTCCGTATATATACAATTGTAAATTTCATTATTTGTATATACAACATTTACTTTTGGCTTGGCCGTTGGATACTTTTTGGTGCCAGCCGGATGTGTAAGTGTTGTCTTTCCCATTGCCATTTGGGCTGAGAATGGCTAATGAGTTGTCGCTGACACTAAGAGGTGTTACTTGGACTTTGTATTCAGCTTTGCTGAAAGCATTGAATATCAATCGAAGGCATGGGCTAGTTAGTTGATCAGTGTGGGTTAGATGTATAAACGGTTTTCATTGATATTGACAAGGGAATAAACTGTTGTTTAACTAAAGCTAAAGAAATCTTATAAATGTTTCTTATTATTAAATTTAAATTAAACTTCTTACTTTTTGTATTTTTTGTGTCGACTGATCTTAGTTGACAATAAATAGATAAACTCTTTAGATTTTTAGGGAATTTCAGTTAACTAGACCCACTAATGATTGAATCTCTAAACACATAAAGAAGAGCTAATGTAATCAAAACCTAAGCTATAGCTCAAAGAAAATGATACCCTTACACACCAACTAATCGCTAAGTCCTTACTCGAAAACCACCTGTCAAACTGTTCTCAAACAAACTTTCCCATGGTATGGCTACAGCTAACGGAAGTCAGCCACTTGTAAAGACAAACAATCTGTGGAAACTAAGCCCCAACACACTAATTATTAGGACCACACGTAGACGTTGACCCCCACGACTATGTCTTAATCGGAACTATAAATCTGGGCACGCATTTTAAAGAGTACACAAGGAGTTTGTGGCTCATTAGAAATGCTAAAGACAAAGTCAAACAAGCAGACGCTAACCGACAACACAAGAGCTCCAGAGGCTTATCGAACATCTGACATATAATGACTGGGACTTGGAGTTGGTCTTGTTGCTGGCTTAGAATCTAGAGTGGGCTTGCCGTTAAGGTGCAGGTGCGGTGAAAGGTGCAGCAGCCACACGCGTGTCATAATTAAAACGCAATTAGCATAATTTTGAGCTTATCAATGCATCACAAATGGCATTTTGAGTATTTATGGCACGACAGCCAGGCCAAGAGTGTCCCATGGCAGCGATGCGCCTGGCTTTGGGTCCAGAGCAGCTCTAAGTAATTTTATGACTTATGGGCCATTCCGAATGGTGCTGGCCAAGCAAATGGTAATGAAAAATCATAAAAATGAGACTTATAGCGAGTGAGAGACGGCAACGGCCACGAAGACGTCGTCGTTGATTCTGTGTAAATTATGGCAACCATAAACCGAATGGTCAATACACAGTGGTAACAAATAGTATTTTGCTGGCATAAGTTCAAAGCCATAGCTACGAAGAGAACATATTACTAGTTTTATTTAATGTTTATACTCTGGATTCTTTGGAAATAAGAAAAATAATCAATTAGCTTGGTATTAGAGTACAGGAATTAATAAGAAATATATGTTGGCAAAGTGACGATTTCGCACCACTGTGCAGCGTTCAAGTGTCCGCAGAGCAGGTAGACCAGCACGTTGCCACCCCAGAGACGGTTGACTACAGACCCAGTTAAGTTCACGTATAAATGGCGGCAACAAATCAAAGCCCGCGAAAATTTGTGGTAATTGAAATTTTATGTGCCGCTTGAAGCTGCCAATTGACTGCATACTTTGTGGTTAATTACGTCAGCAGAACTGAGGAGAAGTACGAAATTCTTTAAGCCGGGTTATCTAGACAGACGGCCTCTAATGATGGATAAAGCCGTTTCTTTTCAGACTAAAACGCTTGAGAAAATTACTCATGTGCTTAAATGGCCATCATAAATTTGAATTTAAGCACAAGAAATTGAGACTCATTAGAAGCACTCATAGATTTTGAATGAGATTAGAGATTATAGATTGATATGGTTTCCAAAAAGCTATCAGAAGAGTAAAATTGGAGAGCTCTTGATTAGAAAGTCATATTTTATTGCTGTGGAGAGCATTGATTGATCTTGATGAATAAAAAAATCAATTATTTATTGTTCTCATATTCACTACCTAATCACAACAAATTTTACAAAAATCGTATACCCTGACCCCAACTATACACTAATATTCATTCCTCAACTGGCGCTGACTCTTAGATGTACGCAATAAATGAAAAGCATGTACAACTTATCACTAATAAAAGGTACATATTAAATGCATATTTATGACAAATACCAGACGACTAGTTGAACTATAGTTATCTGTCTGCACAGCCCAAAAAAAACAAACGAGATTAATTTGACACAAATTTGACAAGCGTACGAGCTGCATTGGGGGGGTTATATTGCTACAAATATACATAGCTAATAATGATAAGATCAAACAGGGCGCATATTCCAATTATTATACTGTCGTACGACACTCGAAGCTGTCAGGTAAAGAAAATGTACAAGATATTTATGATACGAGAGTTGGGTTGCAAGAAAATGCAATCATTTTGAGTTGCACTAATGCTGACTTTAATTAAAGATAGTGTTGCACAGCTGCCGAGCTACCTTTTAATGTAGCGAAGTGAAACAATTTCGGCGCTCTTATCAGTCAACAAGCTCATATCTAACTTAATCTACCATTTAACACATTGCCACAACAATTTGGGTCAATGCACTTGAAACAAAATTCTGTTTTGTTGCGTTCTGTTTCAGTTTTATAGCCAGATTATGGGAGCCAGCTATTTGAGGGAACGAGTAGGCCCCTTAAGCATTTGTGTGGCTAAGCAAAACAAAACAGCGCCCAATCATTGTATGATTGTATTCGTATGTACTCTCATTGTTTACTTTCGATAAAGACCGCAAGGAGTAAGAAAATTGACTCTATAATGCTCCCAAATATACATACGTATGTTTATGGATACCATATATATATATATATATGTACGGTACAAGTACCGCCACCAGATTTCAAGTGCCACCTGAGTCAGATCGTTGCGTTCGTAGCAATTGCGGTTTGTTTAGGTTCGATTTCGTGTTTGCTTTGTTTATAAAAATCATTCGTATTTTTTCTTTCGCGCTACCCCGCTCTCTGACAATTTTATTTTATTATTGCGGTTGATGTTGTGGTTGTCGCAACTGTTTAGCATTTATTTGCTCAGTTAGCCGCCGCCAGTTTGTCTGGCGGGGACTGTGACTGGGGCCATTGGCGAAGAGTGGCTGCGTATCGGACCTTGCGGCGGCTGTTGATTTTTTACGATTTCCAAACAAAAGGCGCAGCACATTTTGTTTATATAATTCGCTTGTTGTTGTTCATGTATTTTATTTTTAAAGAGGCCATTTATCTGTCCGCAAATGACAGTATCGTGTTGTCTTCCATGCACATTGAGTGCTCAACAAAAATGTGGGGAAATGCATTTGCGGTTGCATTTGACAGTAATGGGTTTTTGTCGACAATGGTGGGTGTGTAGTGTTGTTGTGTCTTATTCTATCAATGCGATTTTTTACTTACTTGCACATCCTTTGAGAACATATTGTTTGTGTGTATAATGACAGCACTGAAATTGCGCACGGTTTCGAATTCAAATGTGATTTCCACTGGACGACCAAATAATGTGTCATTTCGCCAGCCAACCCATTCATAGCCTGCAAATACGCCTTTTTTGCATTATTAAATAATATAATAGATATTGCAAAAGGTGCTTGAAATTGTCATTTTTGTATGGTTGCACTCTGGCATTCACAAATTTCATTTTTTTACATTCTCCCTCTTTTTAATGAAAATGTGTTTGAGGTAAAAACGAAAGCGGTTTCATATTGGTTAATTTTCAGTTTTACCAAACTACATTTTTATTTTCAGTATTAAAGTAACATTAACCGTGTCCGAATAACTATTTCTCTTGATTTGGCTACTCTTCGAAGAGTCTATTTTGTCCCTGCTGAACCACATTTATAAATATCAACTATAAAGTCGAGTACTATATCCCCATTACATGTCATATCAAATGAGAGCCGAGCCAGTTTAGAGCAATTTTAGTTGACATTTATGTTCAGCAAACAGCATGTAAAGCAGCATTAAGTCTAATACCGTCTAGACTCGACTATTAATGTGACAAGTAGGACATGGGCTACTATAAAAAACGTTATGGAGCAGTCTCGTTTTGAACTAAGCAGTCTTTACTCTTTAAGAGCCAGCCAAATATTTAATACCTTTACCAAAGCCATTGAGATCCATGCGAAAATGGTCTTTCCCGCGTTGCCCATCGACAAGCTGGCCGAGTCCATTCACAAGACGATCGCCCTCCTCATGCCCATCATAGGTCTTGTCGGAGAGGTCGATTTCCATGCCACGTTGAACGCCCTTCGGAATGCTGTAGGCGACAATGCCCTCTGCAAAAGTCAAGATAGGCTGAATTAAATGATTTAGTGAAAGGCAACCGATCAATTTAAGCCCATTTGCGGAGTCATATTTTGAGATTTGGCCAGTGCCTAGTTACGCGTCATTATAATACTATCTTATGTATCGCCACTCAAGTTACATAAATATGGTTACCTTGGTCTAAGATCAGTAAATCATTCATGCAGCATGCGACTGGCTAACAGCCGAGCCACAACAAGACTTTTAATAGAACAATAAAAGAAAATAACTAACTTTTTGCCTGCAATGGCCTGCAAATGCAAAACAAAGTCATCAAAACCGGTCGCACGCTTGACTGCATGCTTGCAGATACTTTTATACACTCACGAAGTTACACGATGCTACAAACACTTAGTTTGTAATAATAAACATTTTCAGAATAAAACATAAGTCATTTCAAAAATGTATTTTTAATAAATAAAATTTTGACTCAACGGAATTTATATGACAGTTTAATAACAGATATTCATAGATATAATTATTAAAGAAAAGTATTCATTTAATATTAAAGAATAATTATAGAGAAAATAATATATGGAACGCGCATTATAACTGGTGCTGATATAACTGATTTTAAGTCGCGTTGTTAATATTTGGTATTATTATTTTTTCATTTCTCTTTTGCAATCAACTGCGAGATTCTAAAACCAAATCCAAATTCTTAACCGTTGCCTTCAAATTATGTAGTTTGCAATCCAGTTTAAATTAGATGTAAACAGTTACGTTGATTAAAGTAAATTAGTAAAAATTTCGATAGAGTATTCTATTTGTCTTATTATTAACATTTAACTCTATGACTGCTGCAGCTAAAAGATTCTTTAACTGTTTGCCAGCCGCAGGGCATGAACAAGTGCGAACCATTGAGTTGGAGTACAAGATGAGGGGCCGTGTGCTGGCCTCTCAATGTTTTCTATAATTCATGGCTATGACTATGGACCACTTACCTTCCCAGGCACAGCCAACGATCTCGGCGCGCAGGCAGACGGTGCGATCGTATTGACTGTAGGGATAGATGCGCACCTTCGACGCAAAGATGCTGGGCTGCAACACGTTCTCCACCTCGCTGTAGGTGTTTATATTGCCAGGAAGTATCTGCAAGATACAATAAAGAAAACACAAAAATAATATTAAAGAAAAAAAATGTTATTAATGCCCCGGCTGGATAGCGAGCAGCGAGCGTGTAGGTGGGGGAATTCGAGTTCTTTGGCCGAAAGAAAAAACAAAAGCGTTCAAATTGATTTTCTTAGCCGGCACACAATAAATCGATGGAACGGGTACGAGCTGCAGGCTGGGCCTCCACAATCGAGCGACACCTACGCAATTCTCGCTCACCTCGCGATAATTCGCACGTAAATTGTGCAGCCTAAAGATGTGGATGCATTTTGTATCTGTTCGTGGCTAGCGGCAATTGCGATGCTTATCGCCGCCCGGCCCGTTCCTGATTAATGTGTGAATGCAGAGAGCGTGAGAGTGTAGGAGCGAGTGGGGGCACAGAGAGAAAGAGACGGAATAAGGTTTTTTTTATGGAGGCACACTCACCTCTTTGCCCTGTATGGTCTTCCAGCGCAGCCATTTCTCGAAGCCCGGTCTCCAGTATTCCAGCACATAGGCCTCCGTATATTCCTGGCCCTGACCTTTGCCAAACCGACCCTGGGTTCGAATGGCGCTCACCAGATGCACCTGCAGCAGATCAATTTGCAGATATTCCTTGAGACCACGTGAGACCATATGCTTGGGACACCAGGCACCTCCATTGTTGTCCACCTTGAGTCTGCAAGAGAACAGAATTTCTTTACGTTAATTTAAGCATAAAAAATATGATTACTTTTATGATAGCTATAAAAAACTAACTTATTTGAATTTATTTTAACGGGTTTTCCGCTGGTTTTCTTCTATTTTTGATGGAAAGAAATTCTTAATTAAAAAACTGACTTTTATAAATACTTTACGTTAAACTAAATAAGAAATATTATTTTTGGTTGTAATTATCTAGGTGAAGTATTCCCTTAAAATTAGTATTTTAAACTTATTTCATTGCAATTAAATATATAAAATACAAATTTATTCTGTGTGCTTTATTTTTATATTTAAAAATTTGTTTGCCACTGCACCTGTTAATATTAAATGTTAATTGTACTTTAAACAAGTGTGCTCACTTTTGCTGGTTTCAAAGTTACGATTTTTTCGTTGATTATTGCCAATATTGATCAATAATTAATTTGAATTTGCATTGATTAACTCAGCGCACGACTACGCCCAATACATGTTTATTGTCATTCGTTCCTTTTTCCATTTTTTCCAAGCGTCATTCATTGTGATTTACAGACGCGGCGTTAATTATTTAATTAAATTAAAAATTGCCTTACTTTTTTGTTGAATTTGCGTGTAATTGAGCTGCATATCGAATTCGTGCCCTGCTTGTAATTAAATGTCGTTAGCTGTACGTGGACACCAAAGAGTATATTTTTTTGAGAGATGCTCTTTGATTGACAATTGTGTTGACAAAGCTCTTGTGCGCTGCGCACTTAAAAGTGCGTGTCCAAATATATATCTGTATATATACACAAACTTTTATGCCAGACTAAAGTTGAACATTTCCACTGACAATTGAGCCATCTGCCTATGGATGTATGATTTAAAATATACTAAGTCTCGATTAGAGCTTAGTTCCCCGGCTTGAATTCATTCTTTCCATTTTAAATCTGGAAAAAATGCATAAAATATGGCACCAAACTAATATTAATACTTCAATTTGGCCATATTTTTGAAAATGTTCAAAAACATATTTAATCCAGTTAAAGAATTTAAAACCAACTAAATCACATGTCTAAAAAATATTGAATATTCAAAGAAAAGTTCTTAGCCTAACAACCCTAAATAATACCAATAGTTAAATGACTCCCTAAATCGCTTCACAGTTTTTCAATATGTAGTTTTAGTGTTCATTAAATTATCGTCTGCCACTTCACAATTAATTTCAATAACGCGCCAGTATTTAATCAATAAAACTTTTAAACTTTTTTTATTATGCGGCAACATTCGCGCTCAATTTTTGAATTATATCCACAACAGCTGCGGCAGTTTGGCAGTTTTCACTTTCATTTTGCAAACTGGCGTAAAGCAGCTGAAAAACAAAAACATTAGTCACATGCTGTGCTGCTGTGCAAACTTTAAGCACTGGGAAAATGGAAATCTCAACTCGACTCAACTCTACTCAAAACTCAAACACTAACTTTTTCGCCAAACTCAAAAGCTGCAACTGCATTGCGACAATTTCTTTCCACACACATACGCACACACACACACAGAAAAGGTGTGTACGCTATAAGCATATGTATGTGCGAATCTGTGTGTGGCATACGTTATAGGTTCATATTCATATTTTATCTAGTTTGTAGTTGGTTTTTATTAGAATAGCGTACTCTGCGAGGGGAGTGCAAAGTGCAGTAAATCATGCAAGTTATTGACTCAGTCAAAGCCATTTAAAAAATTTGTCCAGTTTTGTATAGAGTACAGAATATAGTCACAAATAGAAAGTTATCCAGTGGGGGAAAATGTTTATGGTATTGTTTCATGGATATTTGTTTCTGCAACATGTGGCTTGCATGTGCTCTTTGCTGCTGCCCCAGTTTAAGTTGTTGCGATAATGCTGTAAGTTATTGAAAAAAGTCAACATTTGCATATCACTTTGAATTAGATAGTACCTTTAAGAATTCTTGTATTCATTTTCGACTATTAAGAAATGGATTCGTTCTATCTTGCTTAGAAAACCTTATTTTCTCTTTAGCATCAAGTTAATATAAGTTGTTTAACATATGCATACATTCCGTAAAGTAATTAGCTGCCCTGTAATAAGCAAAATGGTACTTTTAAGTAATTTAAAGTCGTCATTGAATGCATGTTATGAAATTTGAAGTAAAATCATATTTTGTACATTTTCTCTTAGCATGAGGACTCATGTCAATAGCTCAACTAATCTGCTATCTAATAAAAAAAAAACTTCAACTACTAATTAACTGCAGTAGAAGCAGTCGCTTGAATAGCAACATCAACATCAACATCAGCAGTTGCCTCGTTCTCTTGAAATTGCTACAAATTTTCCGCATGGCTGGTGCCATACAAACATATGAACTCTTTATCCTGACGCATGGCGGTGGCTGCTGGAGGGATTTACAGACAGGGTATCTCCACTGGAGTAAAGTCGCACATATCCCCGCCATGACCTACATTATGTTGTGGCTTTGCCAATGCTGTAGCCTCTGTTGCGCAGTCAGATTTTCCGTTTCTGTCTCATTCTCTGCAAGTTTTTTTTACCCCCCAAGTGAATGTGTGTTCGCCTGCCTATCTGCTCCATGCTTTTTTTGTTGTTGTTTTTTGCTGCCACTGTGCGCCATTTTTTCCGCTATTTACGTTAATCGCGGTTTACAACACGCCGGGACAGCGGCTGTGGGCCAAGGGAACGAAACTCATATGCAAAACAGGCAGAGGAAGCCACCAAGTTGACTGTCTGCCAAGCTTCCATATTGCAATATCATTCCCCTCGCTGTTCATGATTCAGGGGCTGGCCTATTTGCAAGTGTGCTGCGAGTTTCTACATTAATATCAATTCTGTTGTCATAAATCCAATGAGATGTGGTCTCTACTCTGCGGCTTGACATTTAATGTTGACTCTTACTTTTTGCCTACCAGCAAACATGCCAAAGAATATCTAGAAATTGTCAAGAGGCATGACTATTATATCGGATACTATTTGTCCAACTTATTTAATTGTCTGCAATCAATTTAAATGAGATATTATTAGGCATTTGAGAGAATTGCTAAATAAATGCACTTCAAGTGTGGTTAGAAACATGTTTTGTTTAAAGTAGTTGGAGAAATACAATAATTCAAACAAATATGTATTAATCTTTAATATTATAGCTATACTAATGTTACAGCAGACTTGAAATCAGAACTCAATTCGATGGATATACGGATATGTATTTATTGCACATAACAAATATAATAAGCTTTTAAGTATGAATAAATTTTCTTACTTCGAAAAACGGATCTTACATCGCCTTATATTACATACTTTCAACACAAATTTATAGAGTATTTCATATTCGTACGGACGTAGATAATCCACTCCGTAGTCATTGGTATCAGCCTCTCACTTCTGGAGCTGTTTATTACCGTTAACATATGGGTCACCTGGGATAGCACTTTAACATCATTTGCATGACAAGGCGGCTGCAAATGTTTTCTCAATGCGCATTCAAATTGGGCGAATAATGGGCATAGGCAAAAGAACCCTGGAACCAAGTGTGGTTCGCCCGAATGCTGACTGAAGGCCTAAAAGGCGTGCTCTGCTCCATTTATATAATGCAGCACCCTCTCCCTCCGTCACCATCAAAGTTGTGCTTGTTATGCAGCCTGGATAAGCATGCTAGAGTCTTGGTATTTGAGTACAGCATCATTTTGCATCGCATTCAGCTAAAGGTTTTCATTAGCTTCGTTTCGTTCTCGACGACGCCTTCTCATTTGCAACTAACGAGCCAGATACTTGTGATACTTATACTGCTACGGCTATACAATACCCGAAAACTTGTACACTTATTTTACCTTATTTTCCATAAAAGTATGCAATGCAAACGAGTCCGAAAAATACCATGTGAAAAAATTTGATGTTGCTACACAAAATATTTTCACTCTGTGCCTTCGAGGTGCTTCTGCTGGAGCTGAGGTTTCGTTTTACAGCAAATTTTTGCATTCCTTGCGGCGTTTCGAGTAAGTAGTGTGTGTGTGCGTGTGTGTGTGTGTGTGTGTGTGCGTGCGTGTTATCCTGAGCATACTTTCCGCTGCATAGTTTGGCGCGTTATGGTCAGCAGCAGGAAATGGCACCTAGCTCCACTTTTATTTAGGTAAAGCTACTAAAATATGCCATAAAAGGCTGCAGCTATCGCATAACTGCAGCCACACACACAACGGAGCAAGGTGCCCGAAACCACGAAACCAACACAACTAAGTGGCCATAATGTTGCATTTGAACACACACACACTCACACTCACTCTTACCCATACACAGATACAAGGCACATTTAGTTTGCAGGCAAGTCTAACTAGGTCTTGTGTTACTTTATGCTCGCCAGCACGAAATGGTTGCAAACGAAGCTGAAATTAGAGTCAACCAACAGATACAAGAACACAAACACACGCACAAGTATCTCACAGATACATTTGTGGGCTACTGGGTCCCGGTTTCTGGTAAAGTTATACTCTGTTTTTAATATAAATTCATGTCGCTTTCACTTGTGTGCTGTGTTGTGGTCTTACACACATTTATTTAGATAATTATGAAAATATATGCACGGACATGTGGCTCGATGGCGGCGCCATATGGCTTGTGTGTTATTGTGGTGCATTGGATCTGCGGTGAGTGAAGTTGCAAACACCAGGTACGCGTATAAATTTTGTGGCAAATTTTGTTAATACTTGAAGTGTGTAGAATACTTTTTGGTTCAGATAACACATTGCTTATTGCAAATTGTTGGACACCATTGAATTGAGAGTACTAATGAATAAAAAAGCAAGTAAAACAAATTTACATATCTTCTGTAATCTTAGTGTTAATTATTTTAAAATGCATTTTGTTGCGAACGATACATATCCATGTAGAATTTAAGGCCATTTAAGCGTCTCTCAAAAGTTTATTACAGTTACTATAATTCGAAGAATTTAATATTACATTAAATTGATTTAAGGGCCAAGTCTAAGTCGCATATAGTTTCAACAAAAGCGTTTTCAAACAACGGATTTTCCAGACAAAGTTTTAAGGTCTTTTAAGGTTCGTTAATGTTCTAATGCCTGTGTGGAGGTACAGCTTCCTAATTTGTTCATTGACTTCATTACAATGCACTCAACATTCGGATCCATTATTTATTTACATACTTTTATACAATACTCTTTAAGTCCTCTTGGCATATTTATTGTGCGCTTTGCTCTATGCAAAATCGAATTTGCATATATTTTATCCATAGAGGAAGTACCCTGTAGCTTAGGTGCCCAATTGGTTTGTTGTGCTAAGCACAATGCAAGCCTTAACAGACTAAGGCAACCCTTTTTTATTTTGGCAAGAATTTGCCCCTAGGCTGATATGTGTTGTATATTTCTCCATTTTTTTTCTTTTTTAGCCTTTGAATTTGGGTATCCTTTTTTGTGGGTCTATGCATATGAGGCAGAGTCTTTATTAAGTTTCGTTTTCAGCTTGCTTGCTGGCTGTTTTCCTATTTTTAATGAGGTTGTCTAGATTTCTGTTTTGGTGCTTTGGATACCCACACACTCACACACATAAGAAAGGCTTGAAAATATGCTACAGTTTATGGAGCAAAAAGTTAAGCTGATTTGCACTGAATGAAGCTCGTTTGGTTGGGCAACTTAACTTTTGCCTTGTGGGGGTCCGAGACAAAACTTAAGCGGCTTACCATTTCGAGTATATATAGCCACATATGTTAGAGTCTCCCCCAACATGCTGCGGGTTGTCAAATAAGTAGCACAGCAGAAGAGTTGCCCCCTCCTGCACCCCTCCCTCTCTCTTTCGTTCTTAGCATTCCGTCACAATCTTATTGCATGTGTGCAAATTGTGAGAAGTGTAAGAAAAACACAGGTGACGACCAAATATTTACGTTTTCAATTTCTTGTGTGTGTGTGTGTGCGTGTGCGCTGCTCAAGGGTCGCCCCTTCCTAAGCTTACCTCTATCTGACTCACTTTTCCCCCTCCCACACATACATATTTATTTTTCATTTAATTTCCAATTTTTCTTTCAACGTTTTTAATGGCACTTGATGCAATTAAAATGCCAAGGCAACGGGCTCAACTGCCTCCTGCCAACGGCTTGTAAGCTACTAAAAATTATTTTTTACGATTGTCATAAAGACGTCGTCGTCGACGTCGACGTTTATAAAGGGAACCCCTTTCCCCTCTCCCTCGAACCATGGCA
This sequence comes from Drosophila conformis, assembly GCA_035041375.1. Taxonomy (NCBI): domain Eukaryota; kingdom Metazoa; phylum Arthropoda; class Insecta; order Diptera; family Drosophilidae; genus Drosophila; species Drosophila conformis. Next base: position 161,225 of record JAWNLE010001234.1, read on the forward strand.
AAAACAATTTCTGCTGCTTTTGTTTCTATCGCTCAGAACACAGCAGCGCCGCCTAGCGCCTGACAGCGACAACAGCAGCAGCCTCAGTTCGCCGAGTTTTTAATTAAATTAATTTTTTTATTTTGGCACCCTTACCAAAATATTTTACTAAGCTTGAAGAGTTTGACGCTTGGTGTGGTGGCAAGCCGTAAGCCAGTACTGACAAGCAATCCTTTAACAAATTAATTTTTAGCCTCAAAATGGTCGTCAGATGTCTTTAATTGGCTGTTGCCACGTACCTAAGCACAGTGTCTGCAAATAATTATGGCACCTAAATAGATTGACATTGAGGCTTAAGTGAATGTCAGTTGGCAGAAGAAGAGACATAACACAAAAGTGTGAAACATTACGAAATACTTGCGGAATCTCTTCCACAAATACACAAAACAATATTTTAGTCTGAATTTGATGTATTTTTGTATATTTGGAATAGTATTTGCTTTGGTATGTGGGATTTAATTTTATGAATATCAGTGAATTGCCATCCAATTTGTGTTTTAAAATAAAGCTTGTGGCTAAGTGAAGAAATGGCATGCACTGAGTATTTTGAAATAATTACCATCTGACTTATACGTAAAATATTCAAATAATAAAAAATTAGGATTGCAAAGACCGTCTACTACAAATTAATCTAGATATATTCAAGAACATGTGATTGGCTCTTCAAAACACTTTTATTATACACTTGTAGTTTACTGCGCTAAATAAACTCAATCTGCACCCCTTTTTCACGGTTGACTGAGCTTGACTTTAAAAGTGCATATGCTAAAGCTAACACGTTCCTTTTCTCGCTATCTCCGTCTCCTCTTGTCTCTGTTAACTCACGTCTAACCCACATTAGAGCCTGTTTTAGTCATATCCTGTGCCCTTTGCCTCTGCTGGGCATATTGCATAATGGCTTTTGTGTTATGCTTTTATGATTACAGTAAGAAAAAAAAGGCTAACTCTTACTCAGTGACTGAGACTGAGGCTGGCGTTAACCCTTGCACAGGGCAAATTGCATACGAAGCGAACGGACAACAAGAACGACAACAGCAACAACAACAACAATAACAACAACAATAACAACAACAAGAAAGACATGTGTGCGTGTTTTTATCGATTTCTTGGGCTGTGCCATAAAACGCTAATGGCCGCCAGCTTGCACGTCTCTGAATCTGCTGTCGCCATTTTGCTTTTCATATTTTCCAGTGAACTTTAAGCCGTTGACGTTGCTGGTGCTTTTGCTGCCGCTACTGTTGTTATTGTTGCTTTTGAGTTCGCTTAAGCCTTAGCCACCATTTTTATTGTCATCTTTTCCGTTGTCATCGCTCTGGCGTGTTTGCCAGTTTTCTAGGTTTTTACCATCGTCGTCTCCGTGCAATTTCCACTTGACACAATGGCACACAAAATGCAAAACTCTTTTGCAGTTTTTTTTTCACATTTTCTTAACATTTTGCCATCCAACTACCAACACCCCCTTTCTAATGCTGTCTTGTTGTCTGCTTGGCTTCAGTAAAGTGTTGCCGGCATTTGGATTGCATGCTTTTATATTTTTGCGGCCTGTTGGCAAAACGAACCCACCAAATCCTCCGCATGTCATTTTCCATTTTCCATTTACTTTTCTTTTGGCAGTTGTTTCTCTTATTCGCAAGTTGCAAGTCGGGTTTATGTTTTCTTTGCCTGCACTTTTTCTTTTGCTGCGGTCTGTCATGCTTGTTGTTGTTTTTGCAGCTTTCTCGAGTTATTATTGCCAGGGCGCAATAACTGTGACAAAGTCATCTTTCATGGTTCTCCACTACGGTAACACCACCCTCCTTTGCGGTCGCGTCTGACTTTTGTCTTAATGGTTTGTCATATATTCAAAAAGGTGACAGCCAAACTGATGGAAGCATTTTAGGCAACTGAATGATACCACAATGTGACTCAAACTGTCAAAAGCAATCTAGGCTTTATGTCCTTATGTTTTTTTTTTTACTATTTTTTGTCCACTGTGTAAATATTTTTTAGATCGTTCCCCAGAACTCATTCTTGAATGAACAACGCCCTTCATACTGTTGGAAAGATTGACTTAACCTTGCCAGCTTCTAAACTGCCGATTAAAGCCTTTTATCAACTGTGGCTTACTCCTATGGCTTTTACTAATCTTACTTTACACTTACCGTGGTATTTAATCTACTGAACACCCCAACAGCTGACCAAATATGTAGGTAGATGTAGTTAAGCCCAACCCAACAAGACTCACTCTTGATCAAATACAAATAGACAAGAAGCTGTAACTGTTTTTTTCCAGTTTTTTTTTCTCTTTTCAAAGTAGCAGTTGCAGTTGTCGGAGTGAAAACGTTTTGAGCAAATAGGCAAGTCACAATGTGCCATAACTATGCGTAGGCAAATAGTCTCGGGGTCTCAGACCTCCGCATTCGATTGAGTTGTCCCGGGTCGTCTCGGTCGCATTGTTGTCGGCTGCACATGCGCAGTCTTCTGGTCTTCTAGTCTGCTAGTCTACTGGCCACTTGTCGGCACTGCACTGTGTTTGTCTTTCAATTACCGCTGCAAACAATTCCACGGTATTTACTCGGTGTATTTAAATTTAACTGGCACTGTCAATGCGGCTCCCAGACTTGCTGCTGCTGATATTGCTGCCACTGCTGGTTACGCATGCGTGCCACACAATTTGCTGCCTGAAGGCATCTTAATTGTGTTGACGCTTGGAGGGTATGGCTTGGCTCTAGCGCACTGCTGCTTAGATCTCTGCCATTGCTATTTGTGTGCAGACTCCGATCAGGAGAAAGGCAGAAGTTGAACTTGGCAGAAACCTGAATTTGCTGTTATTTTTATTATTATGTTTTTCATTCCTCTAGTAAAAGTAACCCAATTAGTTCCCAAAATATACTCCGCTTCCAATATTCTACTGAAATGTATACAATCATAATTGAAATAAACTTGTTCATCGATAAAAAATCCATTACAAATTATTTAACGTGAGATAACTAATCAGATAAAATATCACTTTAATAATATATTAAGAGCTTGCTTATTATATTAAATATTAATTGATTTAAGTTGATGGAAAGATAGTTATAGAGAATGATAGAAGAGCACCTTAGCATTTGGAAGCTTAATAGAAAACACTTTCATAGATTTCGTATATTTTTGCTTAAAGTTGTGCCCTGGCTACAACTGCTTTACAGCTGCCACCTTGTACCTAGCTATAACAGCTCCTCAGCTTACACCTTTTGCAGCAATTATGTCGACGTCGCTATTTTCTTGGAATTTTCTGGTATACGCCCAAGCTGCAAGTATTTGTTTGCCTAAGTGTATGGGCGTCGGCATTCCAAGCAGCACGACGACGCAGCTTGACAAAATCTAATGAAGATAACCAACGGTGTATATTTTTAATAAATGAAATTAATAAAACATGTTTTCCCCCTGTCATGCCACGGAATTTCCTCAACCGTTGTCCGTTGCCTTGGAAATGTTTTAACTTTAGTAGCTCAAAGCGAGCAAGAATTTTCTTGCCGTAATTTTTCTTCAATTAAGTGGGGCAGAATGGAAAACGGTTTTAAGTTGCAATAAGCTTATAAATTGTTGAGGCCTCTAACCCAAATCAATGCCAAAGTTGCGAGAAATAATGCGTGGCAATGGAGAAATTCAATAAAATGTTATAAATAATTCAATAAGCAAGCAAATTTATGCTTTTCGTCGGGTCGTCCCGTCCACCATATTTGGGGTAATCAATGTAGGAAAAATGCCAAACCGTTATCAAAATTGGAATTGGACGATGGCGCTGGGTAACATTAAATCATAAAAATTGACTCATTTGTAACATAAAAAGCACATTAACACATTACGCAGCATGTGAAGGACGTTAAGAGACAGAGAGAGAGAGAGAGGGGAGTGGCCCCAGTTTGATACTGCTGACAGCTGAAGCGTAACGAAGCCAGAGACGAAACTGGCATTGAAATCGAATTTCAGAGTACACAAGTGCCAAAGAACTAGCAGCGAAAAAAAAGAACAACACACACACACACACAAAGATACCGATACGCCCACAGCGTAAGATACGGATACACACAGCAATCAATTCAATCGGGCCGACATTAAGCGGGGTGTATGGGTAAGGCAAAACCAAATCAAACATTAATGCAATAAAATGGAAAACGCGTTAACAACAATTGCTCCAGTGGCCAAAAACTGGCAGCTGGCTGCCGTAATCAGTGCCAGTAACCATGCCTCTTTCCGGCCGCGTGACGTGCCTTTCGCCTAAAAGTAGAAAATCAATGCCACAGACAGGCAGACAGGCAGACCGAACGACAGATAGGCAGACAGACAATCGGACAGACAGGCAACGATTAAGTGAGCGACAGCCGCAGACAAAACCCAAAAAGTGTGAGCAACAATGGAGCTGAATTGGAGCCAAAAAGCACAGGATTTCAGTTGTTGTTATACCCTGCTAGCAAGCAAAATGGGTAGACTTGAATCACATGGGAATCGAATTTTAAAAATATAAAATTTAGAAATAAATTAGAACATGTATTAAGTCTAAGTTTTGAGCATATTTTAATAGGTATAATGGTTACAAGATACACACACAGATACCAAATACTTCACCTGTTTGATGTTAAGGGTAACAGAGATACAGAATCTCAGGGCTATGTTGAAGGTATGTCCTTGGCACTCCCCCCCCCCGAATACTTATCAATGTTATGGTTGTTGTAACAATATGTGGTTGGCAGCGGGGCTGACTTAAACACAAGCAAATGCAGCGTCTAGAGCGGCAATTAAGGGATGAAGCGGAGCCGTGGGGAAGCTGCGGGCAAGAGCCTCGCCTCCGAAATGCAAAATGTTCGTAATTTGAAATGCGAGCTCAAACCTGTTTCCAATTTGTGGCAAACATATCCAGATTACATGTAGCATTAGTACATGCCCGTAACTAACAATGGCATCTGCTTTTGGCTTAACAAATTTGTATAATACGGAATATCCAAGTGTTCATAACGATATTCGTAATTAACAACAAGCTGAACCTCAGAACAACTTGAATGTTTCAGAGCTTGTAACTGTAGAATCCCAAAAGTATTTTCTATACAATTTACAAATGACTGACAGGAACAACAACTGGAGGGGAGTGGAGCAAATCAGGTATATACGCTGTCAGATTCACAATTATGGAGTAAATGAGAAATAGTTTCATTGTACAGAAAACTATGAGCATCAAATTAAATACGAAATTTTCATTTCAGCGTAATTGGACCAGTTTCGCGTATTATATATATAAAATAATATCTCTCAGCAACTTACACTGCACTCCAATTAAAATTGAGTGTGTTCATTGTAATGCATTTAATTTCTCTAAAACAATGCAATAATTATATTTTCTTCGCTACACAAAGCAATGGAATACAATTTTTCGCAGCTTTCTGACCATGAGGCACTCTTTTTGTTTTTTAAATGAATTCAAACAATAATTTGCGATTTGATGAACTCAACTTTCTAACAAGCAAAAATGATTGCCAGTTAGCGTTGCTCATACGCAACGTGTTCTATGACTACGAGATAGATAAACAGAGAACGAGAGAAGGAGGCATTTTCAGGCATTATCTGGAGTCGACATTGACATTTGATCGCATTCAGATTGACTTTGACTTCACCCCACAACCTAAGAGTCTCGACCCTTGCCACTCTTAACCACTCCTTAACCACAATCGAAGTTCCATTGATTGCAAAACGTTGTAAGTTTTCGTGAACAAAAGTTGGTCTTTGTGGTTTTGTGCGTTGGGGCATATAAAGTGCAGCTTTCGGTTCCCATTGGCACCCAGCGAGGATAGCTTCAATTGAAACTGCGTTGATTTTGATTCGATGCTGTCAATATAATGTGAAAACAATACGAATCAGGCACTCGCCTTTTGCATTCGCCATGTGATGACATTTGTTGGTTGGCTGGGGTCGCCCTCCCCTTTTGTTTCCAGTACATAAACCAAATGGGTCAATTGATTTCTGCTTATTGCATGCTAAGCTGCCATAAGATTTTACGTAGTTCACTTTATGCTTTTCTTTTTCCTCTTTCCTTATTTTGTTCGTTTTTGCCAGCTCGATGGTTCAGCTGCTCTTTGGCTGTGTATTGGAAAATGTTTGCAATTGTTTCCCGTTCTCGGTTCCTCGTTTGTTATGTTATGTGTAAGTATTTCTGTCCATCAGCGGCAGACGTGAAAAGTTTTTCGGTTCTGTTTTTGTTTTTTTTTCTTATTGTTTCTTGCTTTCTTTGCCTTGGTTCGCTAATTTCTCTGGCATTTTTACTTTACGCAAGAATGAAGAAGTTTGCTTAATGGACTTATAAGTCATTTAACTTTATTAATCAGTGCCGCTTGAATGCTGCCTGGTTATAACCAACAGAGCGACAGCGGAAGTCATTTTTCTGGTTTTGAGTTCAAGGAACGATAATACGCAGAGCAAGTGCATGAAATCTATCTAAGATCCCAAAAGGATTCAATGTGTGAGTTTTAGATATTTACCACAAATCTCATTTCAATATCCACAAGACTCAACAGTAAACTCAAAAAAGCCAGGCAAATAAGTCGATTTCATTTATCCAGCCTTCAACATCGAAGTTAAATGCCATAATTTTTCATTTAAGCTTTTGAACTTTAAACACATATTTAAAATTTTTTAAATACTAAGATTAATTTGTATGTATTTAATATGTTTAAGACTTCTCACATTTAAAATACATTTTTTAAATTTTCTAAATACTAAGAATAATTCTTATATAAACATAATATGTAGATTTTAGCCCACTTCTTGGGGCTTTATGTTAGTTTGCAATTCTCACGATAACTTTTGTTAGACTGCACAGTTTTCGGCACAGTTTCCTAACATGCCAACCACTTCCAACCATATTTCAGCGACTAGGAGCGTATTGGTGCTTCGCTAGACCATTTCTTAAATTGCTTCAATTATGAAGGCAACTGCCACAACAGCCGAAACATCAAAAGCAACGAAACAAATTTATGAGCAGCCTTCATTTAGGCAACCCAAACGTGAGTCAAGCGTATACAGAAAGAGAGAGCGCGACTAAATGCAGATACAGCGTGAGAGAAAAAGAGAGAGATAGAGAGGGAGAGGGAGAGGGAGAAGGAGAGAGACCGAGTCCTACGGCTGACTGTCGAAAATAACTCAACTGTCAACAATTTATGCCAAACACATACGACACAAAGCTCTCCCGAGCGTGAAAAAGAGAGAAAAAGGATACATATGTTGGCGAGAAAGAGAGAGAAGGGGGGGAGGTAAGCGTCGCATATTTTCATTAGGCGACATCCATCAAAATTCACGCATGAATATGGACTTTTCATGTTTGCTGACACGCGGCGCTCACATTGTCATTTTCCCAGCCCGACAAAAAAAACTCACCCAATGAATTTTCGCAACACTCTGCCAGGCAAATAAAGTCAATTTTCTTCAATGCCTTTTTTGCGAGTGGCGCGCGCAAAGTGAAACTCTCTGAAGCTAAAGTTTATTAGCTCGAATCACCTGAGAATGCTACACAACTTAAAATAGGCAAAGAGTTTCTGGTCACGTAAGGCTCATAAAGAATGCTTCAATGGCATCATTTGCAGTGTGCTCGCCTTTTGTTTTTTTCTGTTTTTTATTTTTTCATTTGGGTGTTGCGAACTAGGCTACGCTAATAATAAGAGTTGCCTAACTGTATCCTTGCGGCTAAGTGGGCCAAATGCAGGCCGTAAATCTTGGAACTTGGCTCTGAAAAGCACTAGACATTGTTGCTTTAACCCTTCAATAAGCAGCGCGCATTCATTTATCATACGTTGAGTGTTTTTCTTGGATCTCTGCCCCTCTTGCTCACTGCCTCGGCAACCTTTTCATTTGTAATAAAAATTCATATGACTTTGGCGCATGTTTAACGTAAAGCTGCCCGCTACCCCCACTATTCGCCAGCCCCTCTCCCACAGCGGGCATCATTAGGCCTGGGCACGCACATTCCCGGAGTCAGCTACGTTTCTTCCTCTCTGTCACCCTCTCTCTCTTTATCTGATTTCTGTTTTGCAGGGGACGCCACATGCAAAGCGCCATGTGTGACATTTTTACTACCAAACATTTGTTAGCGCACCGTAGACCCACTGTATCTATCTGCCTCTCTCCCCACTATCTCTCTCTTTCTATATATCTCATGGATACAGCTGGAGGCTCGTAGTCAACACGTACCAGGGCACCGTCACCGTCACCGTCACCGTCACTCTCATCCTTATTCTCATCCTTATCCACTTTCTCAACGTTGTTGGCAACGTCGTCGTCGCCTGTCGCTGGTCGTTTTTCTGTTGACTTTGCATAATTTTATTGCTTTTCTTTTATTTTTATGCGCTTTGCCTCGGCTCGATTCGCCTGCTGTTCCACTTTTACAGCCCTCCTTCAGTTCTGACAGCTCCCCCTTCCCCCTCAAGACGACATTGACATTATAATCAATATTTTTGTTACTTCACTCATATATGCATGTTGTTGCTTTAGTGTTTTGGTTACATCGCATTTGTAGCTTTGCTTACATTTTGCCTTGTTTGTCTCTGGATTCTCCCCATTACTGACTGACCTTTGGCTCCATTTATATGTGATGGCATTCAGCGGGGCAAACTTGTTTTATGGAGCATGCAGCAATGCATGCTTCATTTATAATGATCTGCGGGACATTTTAAGGGGGTGTTGAAAGATGGCACTATATCAGCCAATAATGCTGGCTTATAAGAAATATTCTCATATTAGACCTTATTAATTTCGACATGGGATACTTCTTGTAAGTATTATAAATGATATATATTACTTAATCCTGATGCAAAATAATATGTATTCTTAACAGTTGTGGGGTAAATAACTTTGTGCTATTATTATTATCAATTATTATTATTTGATACTTATCAAATTATATGTGTTCATAAAATAATAATTTATGTTTGTCTCATAATGATTACTCTATAAAATATGCATTATATTGATATATGTTTGTATTATAAAAATTAATAACGTCTTTTCCATTTAAATGACGTACATTTAGCAGTGATAACCCAAACTTTCGATCTACAAGCATAGTTTTCTTTGGACACTGTTAAAAAGTTCCATTTTATAGGTTGTTTTCTTTCCGGCAGGGAGAAACTTTGCCAAGTTATTTTATTTGACATTTTGTGGGCTTGTTTGGGTTTTCATTACTTGGTGTCCATCCAAAGTTGTTTGTTTTGTTTGCACATTGTGCAAATGATTTTAGTGCGTCATAAAATTGTTTATTCTTATGTGTGGTGCGGGTTTATTACGGGCACAACAACATTATGCATTATGTATTCATGATCTCAGAGCTCGGGGTCAGCGCTTGGACATACTAAATAATTACCCCGAGAGTTTCTTTTTATTTTAGCGAGCGCGAATTTGTCATGTGTGGCAAGAAGATAAATCAGTAAATGCTTTTGGCCAACTTCACAGCAGGCAAATAAATGTCAGCATAATATAAAGCGCTCATAAGTTGTATCATTATTCTCCTTAATTTACATAAGTATGTTCGTGGGCGTGTGTGTGTGTGTGTGCCTTTGTGTGCTTATTTAAATTTATGTCATTTGTGTGTTTGCCTTGTTTTTGGCAGGAATGACATAAAGGCATTTAAACACGCCATAAAATAATTCATAATAATTTCCATGTACACAGGATACAGAAATATTCCTCACTTGCCATTTGGCAACACACCCGTCCCCTTCCAACGTATCCGTTTGCCGCACGTCAATGTAACCGTTTTTATGTGGCAGATTTTAATGCATGTTTCTTGTTTATCATTTCAAGTTGACATAAATAACACGTTTGTTGCTATTGCTGCTGTTATTTTCGTGTTGGTTTCTAACTTAAATATTGTATTGCCTCCGGGCAAGAATAAGCGGTTTACAAAGTCATTTTTTGTTGCCTGTCGTAATTAAATTCCCTTTTGCGTTTCACTAACAGATTACAATTTTAATATTGCTTTAGCATCAATGTATTTAGTTTTCGCTCTGATTAATTCCACCCATTTTGGAAAATCGATTACTTTCGGACACCAGATAATATTCAGTCGTACTCGTAATATAATCATCATAACTGAAATATAATGACAGCTTTTATATTTGCATATGTTTGCATCTTTATAAATTGTTGATATTTGACAATTTTAGTATTATTTTTAACATTAATTTAGAATCCTGATAACAAAATGATTACATCTGCAATCGCTTTAAATATTGTTTTCAATTATTATATGTGATTTAATATTAATTGGATTTACCTGGCATGTTGTGGGCCCACATTGCCCATATCATGTGCTGAACTGGCTGTAATTTGAAAGTCCGCAATGGCCCCGGATTCCATGCCCAATGCCTGTTTGCAGATACCTGAAAAATTATATTAATTTTGAATATCAGTTAGATGTGATTGTGCAATGGGAGTAGCTCCATTAATTTAGTGTTCTCTCTCTCTCTCTCTCTCTATTTCGCTCTCTAATTATGTATGTTAATTAATTATGCGCAGCAATGTGGCCTGCAGCGAGATGCATAACGAGCAAGACTACAATTTCCACGCTAACATGCCTCCCATATCAGGCTGACTGACACTTGAAAAATGGCACCCAATTAAAATGAAATATGTGGAAATATTATACAAAATACGCTTATATTTATGCTTTTTGGGATATGGAAAAAAAGCTTAATTCAGAAATCAAATTAAAACAAATCAAAAAAGCTATGCAACGCACTCTCTCACCTGTCGGGCGAGCGCATAAATTAATTAAATCAGAAACAAAGCAAAATCAAATAAGTGCCCAAAATCCGTGCCGAAGGGAGGTAGAAGCAGAAGAAAAAGATACAATCGGCAGACTCAATTTCCATTTGCCATCAATCTGAATCTGAGAGAATGCATGAAAAGCGCAATTATCATTTTGGGCTCCTCCACTTGTCGAATGGAGCAAGAACAACAGAAACAGCAACAGCAGCTGACGCGCTTCAAATGAAATTCCACTCAAGCGGACACCGGCCCCCAAGAGACAGCGAAAGGGTCATGAATAGGTCGTTGAGACGCCGTCATCAGCATCATCAACTAGTTGGTTGTTGCTCCAGCCAGGCACACAGAAAAATATCAACAATATTATCATTCAGTGAATAATTAGATGCAATCAGTCAACGCTTAAGCACCATAAGTCAAAGCCAGCTGAGCCAAAAGCAGGAAACTAGATAAAGGTCAAACCGGGAGACTTCTATTCCCCAAGCACTTGGTGAGCAGCCAAGTGAGCTTTGCTGCTCGCATACCCACTTGGCAACCCTATCGCACCATCTCCAGTTATAGATACTTTTACATCTCGCTGTCGTAGTTTCATTTTACTTGCAACGTTGTAAGCACCGCCTCCTAGCTTGTCGTCGTGTCTGTGTCTTGTTTTGAGTCCAGGTCTTGGTCTTTCAAAGGTTTCAAAGGTCGGGTTGTCCATGAAGTTTCTGGTGTTTAGCCTGGGAAGAACTGTTGTTACTAAATATAATCTAATTTATAATTTAATAAGATATTTTAAGAAAAAGAACAGTGCTTGCTCGCACTTTTTCCCGTTTTAGTTACGATATTTACATTTTGCTCTATTATGAGTTTGGTTTTGAATTGCCATTTTATATATTGTAACCACTCCAATATATATTTTTTTAAATAAGATAGATTGCTCATAGCCCTTTCAAGTATTTCTATTTCCACTACAAATGTTATTATTCCATATTATTCCCTGAAGTACCTTCCAAAACTTATCAAGCTCCTCTCTGTTTGTACATATCAACTCTGAAAGTACTTATATGCCCGCTGGTCCTTGAAAGTATGTTGTTTTTCTACCCAGCGCATTAGCACAGTACACTGAAAACTCATTTAGTCAAAACGCAATTGCTTAATTATCTACAGACAGCAAAAGTTTGCCAGTGCCCGTAAATTGTTGCAATCATTCACGAGAGCCGCTAAGGAACGCCTACCAAGAGAGGTTACAACAGCAACAGTTTGTAATATTTACATTACACCCTGACGTATTGCTGCTCATAAATTATTTTTAATTATTGAGACTAAGTTCAAGAAAAACTATGTGCAGAGAACTCTTGCTTTTCTCGCCGATTGATCGATGTTCGCGTAGTTGTCTAGACTTTTCAATATAGTTGTGTGCGGGTAATCAATTATGACAGTAGAAGTTGCACTCCCCTCTCCTCGAAAGTGATGATTACAAAGATGTGAAAACTATGCCAAATCAATGGCAATATGCTGGAAATGAAGAAACGTTTTATTTACTGCATAAACAATGCATTTTACGCCACAGAATTTATTGAATGAATGAAATGAATGGCCTCCTCAACTTCGCGCTTCCCTCTGGAGATGCGGCACAGGAAAAACTATTTTGCAAAACTCTGACGGCAAAATGGAAAACTACAAAGTGAAAAGTAAACAACGCACGCCGCAAACAACAGTTGTGGTTGTTGTTGTTGTTGTTCACGGTAAAGTTTTGCGCAAAATAAATTGCACAAAATTTAATTAACTGCACTTGAGTGCGTGGCCGGGTATATTCGCTGCAGTGCGTCCAAGCTGGCTCCTGCTGTATGTGTGGATATCTCAATGTGTGTGTGTGTGGGTGTATGTGTGTGTTTTTGTGATAATCATAATTCAAAGTTCATTCGGGCCCGAGCGTAAAACAACACAAACAAACACCGCGCAACTTTATGAAATTGAAAATTGCACAAATTTCACAGTTCAATGCAAACCAAAGCAAGGCACAAGTGGTTGCGCGGTTCTGATGGAGTTACAAGATTGGTTGGATCGTAAAATCGCTTCTCTGCAGGCGTAATCCATGGCAAATTATAAGCAAACATTTTAAATACACTTGAGAGCACGAGAAAGAGGAAATGTGATGTTAATATGCTATGAATGAGATATGCGAAGACTTTATTAGTGTGGAACTGTGAGAGTTGCTTAGAATATGGTAGTAATGAATATATTTGTGGTTTTAATTTATCTTGAACAACTATTGAGACAGTCCACATTGCCATTAAATAAAACCACAATCATTTGTTTAAATATATTGATTTTAAATATTTTTCGAGCTGTTGTGAATTGAACATAAACAGATAGATATTATGAATATTTTGAAATTTAGTTTTACTGCAGTTTCAAGGAGGTTTAAGTGGGACATTACTTATGTAATATGTATAATATACAATATCACAATTAAATTAATAGAGCATTTAATGGTCGACCTCGCGAATCTTCCGATGTGTTTCTCTTTGTGTGAGAGCTGTGAGTCTGCTCATAAGTTTGGAAACAGCGAAAAAGCAGCTAGCAAACAGCTCATAAGCCGCTCGAGAAACGCGCTCAATGACGCGTATCTGCTACCGAAGCTCATAAACAACACAAGCAACAAGGCGTGGATTATGAGCATCGTCCTCCCTGTCCCTAGCCCCAATCTGCGGCTCCCCCAACAACACCAAACTTCTGGCTATGGTTCGTTGGGGCTGAAAGTGAGCGAGAGATTCGTGTAAAGCAATTTATGCACTCGTTTTAATTGGGTTTCAATAAGCAAAAACGTATCTGACGGATGCAACGGAAGTTGCAACCATAAACACAAAGGGCCCGGCTCGAAGGCAATGCGCTGATTAATTGTACGTAGCCAAAGACAAAGAGAAAGAAAAAACCAACACAAAACGAGCTGTGGAAATGGAAATGGACGTGACAAACATTTAACACGCAACATTAAACAACAGCAACAAAACAGCGATAGATACACAAACGTACACATTATATGTAAAACATTTTGTACACAGCAAGCGCGATATGGCTATAAATTAACATAATTTATAAGCAAAGTATCTTAAATGCATGTCACCACATTTCGAACATTCACTTTTACGCTCTATCGCAGCACACATAAATCGCTGCCCCAAAAAAAAAAAAATAAAACATTGAAGAAGAAAAAAAATTGATACCATAAGAAAAACATGTTCCATGTTGCGGTGCTTGTCTCCTAATCGTCGCCAAGTTATCAGCGCTCTTGCACGGCCTTTTAATTTATCGAGTGACTGACCATGCAAAATCTGTTCCCTACTTTACTTTACTTAAGTTGTTGTTGGTGTTGGTGTTGGTGTTGTAGGTGCCTGGGCCAGATCTGGCCCCAAAACTCCTTCACTGGCAGCTAGGCTATTAATTGTTATTTAATTTTTTTCACAGCCATGCCTGTCAGTTGTTGGTTCGTGTTTCTTATCGCCGCTCAGAGATCAGCTGCAGCTGCAGGTCTACAGCCTGGAAGCAACATTAACTTTGGCCATAGGCCTGCGGAGAGCTGTCAAAAAATCTATATCGCAAAATCTGTATACGTAAAATTAAATGTATCTCAAAAGTCTGTCATGTTTTTTTCTTTTTTTGTATCTAGCGCTCAGTTGCCAAACGCTTTAACAGCACACAGTAGTCACTCCACTGTGCACTTAACTTTAGTGGAAAGTGTGCTATTATCTTTAAGCAGAAGTATGAGCTGAACAATAGCTGCTAAGAGGTAATGACTCTATCTGATAGTCTAACCAAAGCATTGTATTAATATTCGATAATAGATATGCCTGGTGTACTAGTGGCATATAGTGGCAATATTTACATATACTACTTTCTTTCCCAAAGTCTTGGTATTATTTAGTTTTTATTATTATTACAATAAATGTAGTCATTTAAGCCTTATTTTACCTGCAATATATTTGATTGGTAACAAAACAGTTTTCCATTCAAATACGCATGCAAAAACTCGTATATTCCATTATTTCTTTTAGACACATTTTCTGTTTAGCTTCCGAAGCTATGTGCCACAAGTTGTTTACTGCCAGTGCCGCATTTCAGCCTGCAGTCTTAATTGGCCATTGCTCTGCCTGCACCCCTTTTACACCGTCTAATCTTAGTGTTGCATTTAGTTTTGATTGCCACCGTCGCGGTTGCCGGTCGGTGGCTGCACATTACATGCATAAATATTTTTGTATTGCCTGCCAGCTAGCGGCCAGTGGGGCAAATTACATGCATTTAAGCATTTGCCGCTTTGGTGTTTAGTTTATCGCATTTGGCCACTGTTTTAGGCCGTCGCGTTGTAATCGCTGCCGGAGATGCCAAGAGACAAGCGACAACCGACAACTGACAACATCTAAGACCAATTCATATCAGGTTTTTTGTGTGGCTTCTACGAGTCGCGTCTGTGTGTGTTGAAAGTGGTTTTTAAGAGATTCCGCACCGGCGTGTGTGGGATTTGCTCAGTGTGGTGGCTATACAGTGTAAGTCACCCATCTGAGTCTAGAAAGTAAAAGTGTATATTGTGTAAATGGGCCATGGGGCTGGCCAAGCAATTAATTCGGAAATTGCTTTTGAGAGCTTAAAGCAGTCAGCTAGCTGTGAGGGTTTTCAGTGCACCGAACTGTTAACCACATGTGTGAGATATTCGAACGTGTGTGGGTTATGATTGAAGCGCGACAGTCAAATGAAAGACAGCCCAGTCAATGTTTATTAACTTGTTAATAAAGATATAAGTTATTGTGTTTTGAGATTGAACGAATAAATATAATAATCCGGCTAAGATTATCTTTATCAACTGCAGTCAATGGAAATGTCTTCCAGACAAATTTTTTATAAAATATTCCACTGAGTATTTGTATTATTAATTTTTCAATTCATCGATATTTTATTTGGGCATATTTCTTGATTTTTTTTTGCATAAGGTTAAGAACAGAAATAAATCAATGAAAAAAATGTTATTAACATTTGTTAAAAACCAAATACATATAAATAAATAATACAAAAAAATACTTTTCATATTTTAAAAAAAATCATGGAAAATCTGACCGATTTAAATATGTACACACACGTCAATAAATTGTTGTGCAAAACCATTGAAATATATCACGGACTGCAGTTGATATTCACTGCTTACAACAAGTTCTTTTGCGTAAGCCATTTTTCGAAGGGGCATTTCGATTTCAATGCCAATTTATACAATCATTTAAAAAGGCAACGTCAACGCTATAGTATTATGTACACAAATATATAATTTTCTGTATGTATATGCTGTTTATGTGCTGTTGTCATTTTTTATTTGCTCGCCACGAGGCAATGCGAGCAACATTTCAACGCGCCTACGGTCAAATGAAATATGTCAGACATGCAGATATTTACGCATTTAAATAAATACTCGCTGGCCGATTCGTAATCGAGCAAAGCAGACCAAGTAATCCGAACAAGCAACCAACCAACCGACAACATGATTTTCATTCAGCTTCATCCATTTCCTGCTACTGACCTGGCCTGGTTATACTCTGCGACTGGCTACTTTAGCTGAGCGTTAATGTTAAGCACCATAAAATATATAAAATGGGAATTAAAATAATATATATTAATAGCGTCTTAAAAAATGCACTTAAGTACATACTACTTACAACAAATATTCAAACTCGCCGTATTTAAATTAGATGGGTTTATCTAAAAGGGTAAGTGCTTTTAAAAAGTGAAATTTTATTGATCCATTGACAACTTGTCAATTTGTCAAATTAGGCAATAAAATTACCAGTGCTTATAAAGTGATAACAAAATCCAGTAAATTAATGGAAATAATATTAAATAACGAAAAGTATGGGTTAATAATTTGTGTTAATAATAATTGAATTTTCTTAAATTCTACAAAATATTTATAACTTGAAATCCATTTGTTATCGACTATATCAAAGTATGCAAGTGTATATTATGTTCGATGATCCTTAATTGTTTATATCTTTGGCTTTAGCAAACAAGTTGCTTGCTAACGAGCCAGAGGCCCACAACAAGATAATTTGTTATGCTCAGCAGACGAATGGCACAGAAAGCTACAACAACAATGACAACAACAATAGCAGCAGCAGCAGCAGCAGCAGAGGCAGCTTGGGGAAAGAAACAAAACCGAAGCTACGCCAGCTGTGATGGACGCGACCACACACGTGAGCATTGGGAGCCACCGCCACGATGGAGCCAATCAGCAATGGTAATGAGGAGCGTCCAAGTTTAAGACCAAGACCAAGACGCAAGCAGTCATCTATCAAAAGCACCGCTGTGGCTTCGATTTGCTCGGCCATCTCAGCACCTGGCTCTGCATATATATACACATATCTCATACATATATACGTATATATATATGTATGTGTATACATGTATTGGAGTATGCTTCTATGCTCTAACCACCTTTTGGCCTGGCATATGCCAAGGCTCATGTTTATTAATGACGACGTCGTCGACGCATCCTGGCGCTTTGCGTAAATTTCTGTAATTGGTTGTGGTTGAGTGCGTGACTGGTAGATGGCGGGTGCTGATCCTAGTGCTGCTCCTGGTCCTGCTCCCGCTTAACAGTTATTAGTTACGGTTTGCATTATTGGGAAACACTTGAGCGTCGGCATGTTTTAGTTTCTGTCTTGTTTCGCTCCTATTCCCCTTTGCGGTTGATTGATTTCCATGTTGATTGCCGAATGCAAATGCAAATTTGTAGATTCCGACTCAGTGTTGGCCCCATCTCAACCATTGCGTATTTAGTGCAGTGGTAAATTAAATGCCAGTCCTCGAACTTCAGCTATCCTGAGCAGTTGCATTGTAAGCAGCGTAGCCGAACGAGGGAAGGAGCCCTGTCAGAAAGGTAATGTTTGTAGCTGGCTTTCAGGGTCTCGAACTGAACACAAGCAGTCTACTTTGGGAAAACTCATTCATGCATTACAAAATATACATGATGTATTATTGACCATGTCGTATGTATATCGATTCTTTTTTCTTGTTGAACTTTCTATGTATTGTTCAAATTTTGAGCATTTCAACTAAGTACAGCAACAAATTTGGTTCCAATTGGCTTTGTTACATATGCACGAAATATTTTCCATAATATTGCTTTGTACCTTTTTGTACCTTTTATATTGAGAGCAAGATTTTTTTTTGCTTCTGCTCGGAAATGTGGTTGTGTGTGTGTATGAGTGTGTTATCGAAATAAAAATGCATACATTTTATGTCATGGGAACTGAACAGACGGTATTTTTGTTCAATGGCCAACCGAGAAGGGCCATAATGCAAAAGGCCGGTCAGTGCGATTGATCAAGGAGGGGAAGAGAGGGGGAATGGGTATTGGTCAAAACATTTGAATTGTGTATCAATGTGGAAGTTGCATGCTGTATGTAAAAGCTGTGCACATGCAAAGAATATTTAATAAACAATGCCAAGTATATCCTAATAGATTTCATATTTGACAATCTAAATATATTATCTTTGTCTATTGTTTGTTATCTACGATGATGAAATTTGAAATATTTTATAGTCAGACTGCTTTTAATTTCAAATTGTTCTTATCTTATTTTGGTTGTTTGACATTTTTCATTTCGTTTATTATATTTTTGGTTTATATTACATATTAGATTGCATGATAAAAGGTTTTAATAAACGTGGTGGGATTTGGTATTCATATATATTTTGCACAATGAACAGTGTACTTCTTCCAAAAAAATAAAAATTCCATAATTTCAATATTGTAATTGGTATTCCACAGTGCCTCTCATCATTTACTTACCAATTTCCAGTGCTGCCACGCCTGCCACAGCTGAGCTCGCTGGGTTTCCAACTGCTGTTGAGACGACGACAGTGCCACTGCCACTGGGTCTGCTCAATAAAATCAAAGTCAATGTCAGCCAGCATAAAGTTTTACTGTTATTAACACCCTGACGCTGAATGCGGCAATAACTTTTTAAATAATTTGTTGCAGAATGCCAGCAGCTGTACTCGAGCCTTTCAATTTCGCCGGGCCAATCAATAGGCAAATGTTGTTGTTGCCTCGGCCAGCAATTCAATTTCTGTAATTTTATCGCAGGCATTTTGACTTTGTTACGTTTTCCAATTTAGTGTTCACACATTCATCGATTTCATTTAAATTTCGCCCATTTCATGCTGCAAAGATAAAAAATGCAAGAAAAAAAATGCAGTTGGTAAATAATGCATAATTGGCGAGAAATTGTTGAAATTTTGCAACTTAATTGGACTGGCTTTAAGAATGTCTGACAGGCAGGCAGGCAGGCAGGCAGTCAGTCAGTTATGCATACTGACTGGTTGCCCCTCCCTTCTGCCCTCTATTTGCATCATTGTCAGCAAATTAATGTGACGTGACCTTGCAAACTGTCGCGTTTGTGTCACATGACAGCAAGTCATGTCGCAGTTGCTGGCGACGTTGCGCAGTTCCTCGACACGATTTTCTCAGCGCGCAGCAGGCGAAATTTATGTAAAATGTCAGACATACAGTTCCTAACATAAACCCTCTCTCTCTCTATCTCTCCTCTGCCTAACCCCTGCACATAGCTCAGCGACATGCCAAAACGTGTCAAAATACAAAAATATAAACAGCGCGAAAAACTGTACGAAAATGATGGCCCAGACAAGGCAGGGGAAGTCGGCCTCAGTCTGATGTTTCCCCTTTAGGCAGTCGGAAATGCGACATGACAACAACAACTGTGAAAATTGCTGTGCCTACTTTCAAACAATCGAAATTAAAGTTTTGAAAAAAATAAATAAATACATACATAGTAAGATTTATGGCAAATACTCTAATAGTTGTTTGTGTCAGCCAGTGAAAGCTGGTCAAATCAAATCCAATGCGAATTAATTTAATTTGCACAAATTGAGTAAAATGATTTTATTCTGTGCAACATATGGTAAGTGTAGATTAAATTTGCATCATAAATCCGTTAAAATGTAGATCAGAATTTGCTTTTAAGCTGCATGTTGATTTTGAGTGTTTAATGCAATTTTAAATTGCTTGAAAAATTTGACTATCTATTTTGATTAATTCTAGTATATGACTAATTCCGTAAACCATTTTCATTGAGAAAACATATGGCAAAATAATCTACGCAAACCTATGAATAATTTAAAAATAAGTCTCTCAATTAAGCCAAGGAAAATTTTAAGTCGTTTCTTGATACTTTGGTGAAAACATAATTTATGTGAACCAGTCACATTAGTTCAATCTTTGTATTTAAAGCACTTTTTAATTTCTATCATGATAGTTTCCATGTGCGCCATTTTCAAAGTACATACATATATGCTTAAGTGTCTCAAAAAAGATCAAAAGCGAGAAAACACAAAGAAAACTTTGCAGGCTGGCGGCAAAGCCGACGCGAATTCACTCAAGCAATTAATAAAATGCAAAAAGAAAACCAAAGTACAAAATGAAAAAAAAGTCAAATAAAGAAAAAAAAAAAAGAAAAAAAAACTAAACGACAAACGTTGAGGCCGTTTTGCGGCTGTGGTCTGGGATCTGTTTTGGCTATGGTGAGAGCGAGTGAGAGAGAGAGAGAGAGAGAGGGGGACAGAGTGAGAGAGAAGGGACAAGGGTAGGGTGGCCCAAACTGGCGCCCACACTTCCTTTCATATGCGAAATGAAAAATTTTACGCCAACTTGACAGTGGAAGTGGCAGCAAAGTTGCAAATGCGTTGTTGTTGTCGCACTCATTGCTGTTGTTGTTGTTGTTGTTGCTGTGTGTGTTGTCGGCGGCACAGTCCCAAATAAAAGAAATAAAATTTTAGCAACACAGCGAGTCGCATAGTTTTTATGGCCATGGTTCGGCCTTTTAATGTGCTCCATGTTCGCCGTAGTTGCAATTGCAATGAAACCAGCAGCTGGTCGCTTCGCTTAGTCTGTACTCTGTGGGAGCTGAGGAGGTGTGGAGCTGAGGGGCACCGAACTCAACTACTGTCGGACTCTTGCTTAGTTGTGGGTTGCCACTGGCACTGGCACTGGCACCGTTTCTTCGGTAGCTGCCGTCAAATGCAAATTTTTTTATGTGACGAAAGCAAAAAACAGATGCGTGAAAAGCGCCGTCGCTCTTTGACTGACACGAACCATGGACGGAGGCATTGGAGGCGGACATTGGGTCAGACTAACAAACACACACACACACACACACACATACACACAACCACACAGAGAAACATACAGATCATCTCAGAGGTCGAGACGCGTATCTTGGTAGCCATGTGAGTGGAGATTGCATCGGAAAGTGTTGATGGGAAAAACTGAGGCGCAACTTAAGAATTGTTTGACTTGATTGAGATTGTGATGAGATATCGTTTAATTGTGAATGACTTAAACTTAATGCATAAGAGATTGAGATGAGATGTGATCAGTCAGATCTATAAATTGTAATTATGCTTTTGAGACGGATATTTTTGCCCTTCTTCTTATCTTATCTTAATAAAAATAAGTTAAATGGTTGTAAAATGTAGAAAATACACCTTATTTCATTATTATATTTACTTAATCAAATAGTTTGAAAATTTAACGAATTCGAGTCAGTATTAAATGGCCAATTACATATTGTGCATTAATCTAAGTATTTTTTAACTTATACTTCTTCATTTTCTGATCAAATGAAACCCCTCAATGGGACAACACACCTCTCAATATAGACTGCAACTGCATGCAATTAGAGCAATAACTACCCAAACACTGTACAGTATTCAGTTGCACAATTCAGTTAGACAGTTGGCAATGTGAAGTGTCAACAGTAGCCGCTGCCACATAACCCACAGCAACAGGCAACTGCAGTGCCACTGCCACTGCACCAACATCAGTATCATGCTGCTGCTCCCACTCTTGTTGCTGCTCTGATAACGCGCACCATTAACACCCGCAAACAATAACCAAGTCGAAAATTAATTGAAGCCAGCGCCGCAGACGTTTTCTGGCTGGCGTCGGACCGCAAGTTGCCCAGTTCCCAGTTGCCAGCTGCCAGTAACCAGTTGCCCAGTCTCCTTGCATCTTTGCCCATGGCAGACAGACATTGCAGACGCCCTGGCATGTCATTCATTTAGTTTTCTATGCCTGGGCACCCCATTCTGCGTTCAGCTCGTTCTGTCTAGCTTTCCCCCCTTTTGGCTGATGGTGGAAGTACCGTTGCCTACGGCCTGGTCATATTATTTTCGCACTCTCCAAACTGCCGGCCCGGCTGCCTCCGACTGAGTCACTAAAAAGCGGCATTTTATTTGCACTTCAAGATGCGAAACTCTGCGCCAAAAAATATTACACTACCAACAGGCAACAGGCAACAGCAAAAGCAGCAGACCCGCGATGCAATCTAAGTTGTTGTTGCTGTTGTGGATGTTGTTGTTGTATTTTTTTGTCGGAGCATTTTGCTTTCTTTTTGGTTTTGGTGTTGCCTGGCATTTAATTGCCAAATGCAACACATGTTGACGACGCCAACGCCAGCGCAAAAAAAAGGACAGCTTGGAAAATTAATAGAAAAATATTTTTTAACCATTTTTTAATTTCGGACTTTGTGGGCGGCAACAACAGCACCAACAGCTATACAAAAAATATACCAACACAAGCAATGGCAAGCAATTTTTTTTCGCTCTCTGCAATTTCGCTGGGTATACAATTTCATAGTAATTGTGGTTAATGTTATGGATATTTTATGTGGGAACTCAAGTGGGACTAACGGCGCAAGAGGGAAAAGGGGGAGACGACTGCTAGGAGAGAGAGAGAGGAGAGAGAGAAAGATAAAGTAATGTGGGTAAGTTGTGGAAAAGATAATGTTGCGATTGTATATTAGTCACAGGGAGTTGTAGATGTTGTTACTGGCTGGTTTTTAATTGAAATAGTAAATATGGAAAAAATAATTAAATTACATATAACCATTTTAGGTTGAGCTGTAACTCACTACCTAAGTGTAAAACATTGGACATTTTAAGTGAAGCTTTCAGTCTTAAACGCAACCTAAATCCTTACCTTTGACATATGGAAATGAGTTCTTGAATAAGTCACTTAAGTGCCGGATATTTTCTCACAAGCTCTTCCTAGTCTAGCACTTCAACTGCAATCACCTTGTGCAAGTCGCATTTTGAATGGATTCAAGACACGCATTCTTTTCATTTCCTAAACAGCTGAAATGACATCCGAGCAAAGTTCAATGCCATCGCCTGCCACCTTAAAAAAAAATATTTGTTTAACCAAGACGCCGCGTCAGGGCTGCCAGCTGCCCTTGGCCCGGCCCTGCAGCAGCACCGACCCACTCCTCTGCGGCCATTGCCTGCATACCATTCAATGTCGGGCATAAATTTCCTACCGTGCGCCTCTGTTCAGAGCTAAAAATGTAATAAACAATTTTTTGCCAGGCATTTTTTTACTGCAGCAAAAAAATGCAGCCAGCGAGCGGCCAGAGAACAATAGAAAACCCATTTTAGCAATTTTTAACATTTTCTTTAATATATTTTCCGTAGCAGGCGACGGCGGCAGCGACACAAAAAACACTTTATCATTGAAATGCCGCAAAGTGACGACGACGAGGGAACGAGGCAAAATATTTTTGTATAATGGACGCAACTTTTGCCACATGAAAATGAAAAGGGAACAGCCAGAAATAAAATCAGCAAAATTGCGCCGAATATTGTTGTCTCTGTCAGAAATATAATATTCTTTTAAAATCAAATATAACTCGCTGCTTTTGTATTCTATTAAATTGTAAATAGATTGATATTAAGCATATAATATATTAACAAATTGCATATTTTACTTAAGTCAGTTTAAAACATTGTTACGTGTTGGTGGTGGTTTATTATGTTTGGCAGAGCAACTATTACCCTCCGCAAAGTTGTGAACAGAGCCATGAAATGTAAAAAAAAGAGTGCAAAATGTTGTAGCCACAAATTTTTGCATTGTGTTTTTTGTTAATTGAATACAAAAGTCGCACAAGTCGCCTACGTCGCCGAGGTCGTTTTGGGAAGTAAAACAAAAACCAGTAAGACAAATAGAAAAGGAAAAAATCATCACATGCGAATATGGTAAACAAGTCAACGTTTTTGGCTGCTTCTGCTTCTGTCTGCCGGTCACATTTCACACTCCCCCGAGCCTCCGATGGCCGGCTGCAGTTTGTTGGCACTTCTTTGCTAAGGTTAAGGTTTGGAGAGCACACAGAGAGGGCCAGACGTTGAAATTAAATGCGCAAAAATTACGCTGCAATTATGCGGCGTCAGAGACGTTTTGTGAAAAATTATGGCTCTGGGAATATTCGCTTCGCCAGCGAAAGTTTTCCGTTTGCCCCTCTGCCTGGCTTAAATTTTATAGCCATGTAAATGGCAAAGCTGAAGCACCATCATTCACATCCCCGGCCCGGTATATAATAATCGGCCTGTGCCTGGGAGTGTGAAGTGCTTTTGCTTTTTGCGTAGGTTGTGGGTTTGTCGAGCCGTTGAAATTGCAGTTGATGATTAGGCGTGAGATATGCGGCAACCACACCTGCAAAAAAAGTGTCTGAAATGTGTACAGGGGAATGCTTAAGTCATTGGGGTTTTCAGCTTGTTGGCTGTGTATATATTCAGCTGATTGGTCAAGGGAAATGTGAGTAGGCTAACCTCATAAATTGTCAGATATTAGTTAACATAAGGGCAAACTAAGCTAAACAGCTTACAGACTGAGCAATCCTGGAAGAAACTCTGATATTTCCGCAAGGGGTTTTGTAATTAAGTTCGAAAAGCCTCAAGCATTAGAAAAATGCATATCTTATATAGTTTTCAAAGTTTTCACTCTTCGATTCTTTTTATACAACTGGCGTTCCATTTAATGCTAGTTGCAATTATTCAATTTCTTATCATTACGAAAATATTAAGAAAAGTAAAAATATCAGTTTTTTCTTTTTACTATCCAACGTTCAGAAAAAAGTTTCAGTTCCTGTAGAACATACAAACATGCTCGTGTTTATCTGTCAGCTCGATGTGCTTAACTTTAACAACCTGGTCTGGTATTACTATTCTGGTGCCATATCGTTTGCTTTTGGCACAACAATTTCAGCGCATAAAACGCAAAAAACCTTTGGCCCTAAAAGTCATAAATGTGAACGATTCGCCGGACGACTGACTGACTGGCTGGCTGACAGCCACACACCACACACCGAAGAGCTGTCAAAATGACTCGAGGCGGTGAGTGGGGCCAGGGGGCAATAATACACGCCCCCACGCAATGGGGGCAGGGAAGATACCGCCGAGTCCATGGACACCTTATAGAGTAGGTGGAGTCGCTAGACTAGTTGGGAGAGCCAAGTGCTAAGCGAAATTAAAAAAGGAACGCATAAATATGAATGATGAAGACATAAAAAGCGCACAGAGCCATGCAGAATATGCAAGAGATACAAAGAGAGAGAGAGAGAGAGAGAGAAAGAGAGAGATAGAGTGAGAGAGAAAGAGAGGAGGGGAAGGGAGAGAGAGAAGGGTAAAAATTATTTCAATTTCAAGTTGAATGAGTTTGCCGTGCAGTTGTAACTTTAACAGTCGTCATAATGTTTCGAAATCAAAACAGGACTATAAACTAAAACACTAAATGGAAGTTGGAGTTGCAACTTGCAGCTGCAGCTAAAGTTGCGACCTGGGAACTGCGAACTGCAGACCAGGGAATTTTGATGTCGAGCCGCAGCTGGCGTTGACAGTGTAAAAACGGGGATGTTGGGGGATTGGAGCATTGCCTTTGCGATCCCTGCCCCGCCTGCCTGCCTCCTGCCAGCTTGTCGCTTGGCGAGGCTGTTTAATAGCTTTTCGGGGCAGAGTCGCACAAGAGACACGAGAAACACGCCTACAAACCCAGCCAAGAGTACTAGTTGCTGTTGTTATTGTTGTTGTTGTTGTTGCTCTTGCTGTTGCTCTTGCTGTTATTGTTGTTGTTGGAAACGCCTACCTAATCATTTTGGCGTTGACACTTGACACTTGCAAAAGAAATGCGACAACAACGACGATGTCTTTGTCTTTGCCGTTGTCTTTGGGTTTTTGGTGTTAGTCTTGGTCTTTCTTTTTGCCCATTCCGCATACGACTTGTTGTACGAGATGTGTTTAAAAATTTCTTGGTTTTTTATTTCCACTTGCCAGATGCTATTGTAAATGTGAACGTTGTATTTGTCTTTGAAGATTGCGACTATAAAAGTGGCTGCGGAATGGAGTTAAGTATGCTGCCTGCAGATTGGGTAGCTTAGTTCTCCAGATGGGCTTGTTAAAGCACGAAAAGATAGCGATACCATATTAAGATTAATCGTTGGCACAATTATGCTTGTAGTGGTTTTATGTGAAGTTTAAGTGGGTTCATAATTATAAACTGAAAAGCAATGAACACAAGTTAAGGGACATTAAACATAATTAGACAGTCATAGGTACAAAGAAGAATTAATTATATTATTTATTATTATAAGTAATGGATGGCTCAAATTAGAAACTTGACTTAGAACAAAGAGAAGAGCATCACTTGAATATCTTCGTTTCATTAAATTTCTCTGACTGCGTTGAGGTCTTTGTCACAGTAACCCGCCCACACACGCCCTCACACACCCAGATGTTGAGTCAGTCTTTGATAACGTTGTGTTGCCAGCCGCCTCTCGAGTAATTGATTTGTTGTTTTTTAAATGTGGCTCTCTATAAATTATGCATTCAAGACTGTTCTCGGCGCCATCTTCGTTACTGCCTCCGCTGAGGCGTGGCAATTTGTATGTTGCATGCAAAACGCTGCCAGCCAAATGACGCATGAAAAACAAAATCAATAAGAAAAGCGCAAGTGGCAGGGGTGAAAAACTTTTAAGAATTGCCAACTCAGAGCAATTCTGTGGTCGCTTCATTTCACAACCGCTCCATATTCCAAAAAAAAATAAGAAAAGAAACGAAGTGAAACACGCTTATTTAAGCAATAATTTCTTGACGCTCTTTTCAGGTTGCCCTTTCTTTGAATTTTTGTTTTTTGATTAATGGACCCGTTCATAAAGTGACACATTGAAAATTGGAAAGCAAATCAAGCACAAAAAGCAGCCGAAAAGTCGCAAGGCAAACGCATGAAATCAGCACAAAAATAAATAAATAAATAATAAAAGGCAAAAATGGGGCAACGGCAAGGAAATTGTTGCTAAAAGTGTAAAAAGTTCCGAATCTGCCCAAAGGTCGTCAAAGTGAAAAATTCGATAAACGAAAATGGACAACGCCAGCAAAAGGCAGCAACTGCTACTGCGATGTTGAGAGCAACAATGGCGCAGCGCACGAATTGAAACGGAAATCCTTATTGAACTAGAGTAAGCCTGAGAGGCTGATGGGTCTTGAGGCGCAGGAAGCACAACGGAGGAGCAACCAGCAAAACTCACAGGTCGCGCTGCTGCTGCGTTGCCAAACCGGAATAGCATGCTGCCGAAAATTTGTGCTGAGTGGCAGCTGAGAGCTGCTGCGATTGTTGTTGTTGTTGTTGTTGTTGTTGCTTCTTGGAGGCTCTCGGCCAGCGGGGTCCTGCTGCTGCCCAGTGGCGGATGCCTAATAGCAACGCGACACAAAACACAGACGCACATACGTAACGCGCCGGAAATAGCTGGAAATGCCTTTTTCTAGAAGCAGCAAATGTCGCTCAAACAGCAGCTGCACAGGCAAACAAATGTGTCAAATGCTATAGGAAAATATTTTAAGACATACTTCTAAGATGCGAGTCCAGTGATCAATGACATTCTCTCAAGCTTAAAGTTCTTATCTAATCATTCCATCACAAGTTACTCTCTTAAATAGCTCCCTATTTTGTATAAGGCTTTACCATTAAATGACAATAAGTTAAATAATCTGTTGCTTCTATATTTTTAGCTATAATTGTTATTTCATTCAGTAGTATTTAGAAGTGGTATATAATGCCCCATTTAAACTACTTGGCCAGCTGTCTATGTCTCTTTATAGTTTTATCTCACCTGAACCAGAACAGTTCAGATAGAAGACCTGCTGAGCCCACCTCCACTTTTCAGCAGATTAACACGTTCGGTGCTGAATGCAGCCACAACAGCTTTAATTAAGACCCAGACGGAAAGCACAGTTACTACCTGACTCTACCACAAAAACACTTGTTAGCCAAGTTGCTGTTGCTGCTGCTGCTGCTGCTGTTGCTACTGTTGCAGTTGCTGGGATCCCAATTGAGCTGAGGTTCTCGAGAACACCCACTTGTTCAGTCTTTGGCTAATCTGCCTTAACTGCCAATTTGCGTAAAAATGCTGGCACACAAACATGCATGGAAAAAAGAGAGATTAGGACAGGGCCGGATGGTTGGACTCTCAGGTGATGTGCATGTGCTGATTTTTCATTTAATATCGCAAAATGGGAAATAGCCCCACCTTTTCCCTCTCTCTTTCTATGGCTTGACACCTCAAAACAGGGCAGCTTGGTCACACTGCGCCCGTAGATTTAAGCATAACGAATTGGATTGTCATGCCAATCGATAAATATTTGCACATGGGCTGCTACAAGGAGACGCCTCTTAATATGGGCTAAGTGGCTGCAGCAGCTCAATAAAGCTACAACTTTGCCACATGACGAGGCAAGGATTTTAGGCCACACACAGAACTAGCAAAACAAAACGAGAAAGCCTTTGGTCAACATTAAATGACAGCCCTCGAGGAGTGTCTCGTGCGGGCCATCTAAAACCGGTTGTGCTCCCACAAAAATCCTTGTTGCGTTTGCCAAATAGAATTTAAATCTGTGAAATCCTCGTACATGGCAGTTTCAATGTTGAATTTGTCTTTGCCCCAATTGTTGCCATCTATTTTCTGCTCACTTCTTATTTATTTTTGCTTACGGCAGACAGAAAAGAGGAAGAAACCTCATCCAGCTGAAATATCCGTTTTCACCCAGTCCTTCAGTTTTTTTTTTTCGCTTTTTTACTTCCCGTGTATTTCATCTTTTAAGCTTTCGCTGGTGTGTTGTGTGATGTGGTCTCGAGGTGATTTTGATTGAGTGCGATTTGTACTTTGTGTTGCCTACGTGTTTCGGTTTTTTAAATAATATTTACCTCATGTGACTGCTGTACTTCTTGTTGTGTATCTAGGATTTATTGTTGGCTCTGGTTTCTGATTGCAAAGGATAAGTGCAGCAGGAGCAGCTACGATGGTTGCGACTTTCACTTTTATTACTCGTATATGCCAACGGATATTGTTTGATATTATTTGCTGTTTGCCATTTACTTTTTAGTTTGGCAGGCTTTTGTATGTTGCCAGCACATAAGTTGCTATTTACTCAGCCGTAAGAAAGGAAATGGATTTATTGTAGGGATAACGTACAAGGAAATTGATATGGGACGTATCGGAGAAACATGCGATGATTGGCCAACTAATGATGGGCCTGGTCATGAAAATACAATTGTTAAAGATTGAACTACAGGAAGGATTTCAGAAAGTATTTCAAATAAACGATTGACTATTCTATTGGTGAAATTGTTAGTTAGAATAATTACAAATAGAAAGTGCAGACTTAAATATGAGATAAAGAAGATCTGGTCGTGATAGTTATATTTGAAATACAAACAAACAATGTTGAGAAATTCCCAACCATTCTAAATAATATTTTCTCTTCTTCATCAAAAAAAACTTGTATTTTAGATAATTTGCACCTTCTTTATGCGATTGGTGTCTGCTCCGCCTTTTACTACCAATTAAATCCGCTGCTTTCACATTGGTATTTTATGGAGCAGCTTTCATAAGCTCCACAGAATTTCTCAAGTTCAATGTACAAAACTCACCGCTGAGGGCAATGGCCCTTGGCAGGCCTGCAAGTTATCCATGCGACCCACAAGTGCAGGCCTTAAATATCTGATCTGGTCGTAAACTAAACAAATTAGCGCCCGCTATTGGCCCGTGGCAGACAGCCGTCTAAAAGTAGTCTGCTGGGGACTATCAACTTAATGCTAAATCGATCATGAAAGCGGCTAAGGCAAATGCAAAACATAAACATAAACTCGGTCAAAGAAAATCGCGCTAAACGAACAAAACTATTGAGACAGTCCAGTTTCGAAACATTTTACGATTGCAATAAACAGAGAACTGGGCAGAACGGGCAACAGCAATGCTTTCAAATTGATTTACGAGGCGATAATATTAACAAGCAGTCCCACTCAATAGATCATCTATTAAATTAGCACTTGACACCTGAGTGAAATTTCAGCGAAACGCCACTTAAACCGTGAACTAAGCAAAAGCAGTCAGAACTTGGCTATTAACAATTACAGGTGCTACTATATAAGCCACTGTTGATCGACACTTGGAGCACAGTCATCATCCACTCAAGTTTCCAAGATGTTAAAGAATCGTATTCCACTTTTTCTGTTCTTCACTGCCTGTGTGGCCTTAACCTCTGGGGCTAGGATCAGCTCGGCCGAAGCCGCATCGCGCAATGCTGGTAAGCAAAAGGAACTTGGAAATACATTTTAAAAAAAGGATTTGCAACAGCTCCAAATTTGTTACTTTTTGACTTGATTTCCATTTGAACTTTGTATCCATATAATTACTCAATCTTTATTTCACATTCACACAGTACTAAGTGCAATTCAGCCACGCCTGATTGGCTGGATTAGACGTGGGAGTGACCAACAGCAGCAGCCCATTATTATTGTGCAACCCAACCAAAATGATGACAGAAACAACCGTAATAATCCTCCCTACTGGCCTAACTACTATCCCTATCCAGTTGGGCAGCCGCCAAACCGTCCACCTTTCCAGTTTCCTGGACTAAGTGAATATCTGAACGGTGGCGGTGGATCGATTGTCATTGTTAACCCAAACAATGCACAGAATCTGAGTTTCGTAGGTGCTCCACCAGCTGCTCCTGCCACTGCTCCTACCGGGACCGGACGCGGTAACTATCGTTCCATTGCTGATATACTGCAGGGCAGCATTGTGGATGACAATTTCGAAGTGATCAATGTTCCAAGCTCTGAGTCGAAGGCAAGAGGAGCAGAAGCAGCGGTTGCCAAGCCGGCACTGAATCCATATGACGGCGAGGAGTATACATATGACGGCATTGCATCCGATGATGAGCTGGCCCTGCTGGAGCGACAGGCTAATCGAGGCCTTAGCACCAAAAATTTGATATCATTTTTGAAGCAGGACAATCGACGAAGGCGCTTCCGGGAGGCAATTGGCGGTATCTACTTGAAGAAGTACAATCAGAATCAAAAGTGAACATGAATTTATGAAAGTTGACCACAGTTGAGAATCAAAGGCAAATAAATTGAAATCATTTAAGGCAAAAGCCAAGTTAAGCCACGCCCAGCAAACAAAACCAGAAACTCTCTTTTCTATTTGTCTTCATTATGCCATTTGCCATGGTGCGCACTTTATCATAGTTCCCCGGAGAAATCTAAGCTAAGTTGTTTCTCTATTTCTGTGCTTCACTGTTTCTCCTTGTCTCAGCAGCTTTGGCATTGTTTCCTCCGCTCCTCGTGTTCTATGTATATATACATATATATTGTTGGGTGGATTTTTGCTATTTTTGTTGGTCCCAAATTTGGTGAATTCGCATTCGCAGAGCAGTCGCAACAGTGAAAATAATCTGCAACTGCAGTGGAAATATTTATTTGCAATTCCCCAAACTGACGTGTGCTTCTTCACTCTCTTTCCCTCTCTACTTCTCTTTTCCTTTCTCCTTCTCTCTCTCTTTCTCATTCTGCTAACAACACGGCAGCAGGTAGCCAATGAATGGGCGAATACTGCTTTGAGGCCTGGAGAGACCCAAAGTTTTCATATTAGAGCTGCAGCTGCATTTATTGTTTCAGTCTCAAAACTTGCCGAGTCAAAAATGATGTGAGCTTTACAAATTGTTGCGCACAGTTTGTACAAAATGCATTTCTTTTCCATACTCAAACAAAACATGTATCCCTCAAAAATACTTTGCATATAGGTAAGGCTGAAAAGCAAATTTAGTTGCTTACCATATATCTTGTTTTAATGATTTTTTGCAAGCTATTGGCAGAAATTATGAAAATTCTTTCTTGTGATAAGCTCTGGCAATATTTGAATAAATACGATAGTTTTTCAGATCTAGTAGTAACTTGAAGAGGTTACACTAATACAGCAAAAAGTATATATCCAAAAATGGCATAGACTTCGAACGTTTGGTTTTTGCGTTAAAAATCTAATAATATTTTATGTTGCTTTCTCTATTTTTCTTACCTTCGACATAACATTAGACACATACGGTGGCGGACACCTTATTCTGATCAGCGTCAAAGAAAAAAAGGAATTGCCTGCCATAAGCTAACCATTCATTATTTTTCAAAAATTCCAAAGACCGATGGTAGGTATATGTATTAACCACCAAAATTAATATATGACCCCAATTCACTGGGGTTTCCCCACCTGCTAGGTAGGATTATGGCAGGCAATTACGTTTTTTCTTTGACGCTGATCAGAATAAGGTGTCCGCCACTGTATATATGAGCATTTTCTCGGCCGTTTTTCACAAAACTTTGCAGACTTTGGAAAAGAGCGTTAAAGCTGAGGCATATTTTAGCCAGACCATCCTGATTTGTGATAGCAGATGGGAGAAGTAAGTAGAAATAGTGGATGCATTCCTTTATCTCAGACGTTGCCTATTTCATTGTTGCTCAGCTTCACTCTGCACGTCTCTTCCCTTCCGTAAAGTGAGAGACGAGCAGAAGCGCTTACAATAACAAAGGGAGGAAAAAATGCTACACAGCCCACCTGCTGAACTCTGGCCCCAAACCAACTGTCTGTGTATCTTGGACAGTGTTGCCTACCTTTGAGGATCTAAAAGCAGCTAGTTTTAAAAGGAAGTAACACCAAATTGAAAAGAGGTAGAATAGAATCGGCGAAGAATTAGATGCATTAGATATCAATGTATTCAGAGTACTATTTACTTCGGAAATGTCATCTCTAAAGCGAAATGATCGACGACAGCAGAACACTCTATTCCCAGCAAACAGGTTATGATTATTGAAATAATACCTTTAGCCTTTCAAAAAAGTATATTTAAATATATCGTGGTGAGCATATTTTTGAAACCGATAACCAAAAGCTAAAGCTCCCACAATTTTAAATTGTAAGCCGCTTTGTATCTGACATTCTAGAAAGCTAGCGTCAATGCGAAAAATGCGAAATTGGCATCACTGGTGTAGAAACTCCTGTGGCAGAGTTTTTATGCAGCTCGAGCAGTGGGATACGGACACGGTCGCTTGGTGCTGCCCGCTGCCGTTTGCTGCATGTCCTGCGGCGGCCGAACTTGTTTGAAATTTGACGTGTGTAGTTTGCTGTCCTGGTGCTGGGAGCTGGTAGCTAAGTGCTGGTAGTAGCTGCCAGCCTGGAGCTGTAGCACCAGAGCTGCACTTATTTTTGCAAATTTATATGCAGGCTGCAGCGGCAACACGAAAAATGTTCGTTTCAATTTCGCTTTTTTGCTCGGCTTCGCTTAACAAATTGATGAATGTCTCGACGCTGGCAAGGAGCTCTCCCAGCTACAGTAGCTAAAGTGAGTAGGAATGTGTGTGTATTTTTGGGAGGCGATGTCGTTGGCCTGCTGACTGGCCAACTTTAGTAAGATGAATGTTTGCCGAGGCAAATGACAGGCAGCGAGTGCCGCCTTCCATCTTGATTTTGAGTGCATAATGACAGGAGGTGGCCCTAGACTGGGGCACTGGCCAGCCATGTAATTGGTTAGCACCGACGGGACACATTGTCTGCCGCTCTTAAAGTGCTCCTCCATGTGCTGTCAGTGCCAGTGCCAGTGCAAAAGAGCAGTCTGCTCGAGTATGCTAGTAAAAGAAATGAGAAAGAGGAGCAGAGAGGAGCATCAAAGGCAACCGGATAAGCGCTACTGTTGGAGGCGTCATCATCAACCGAGATGGTCGTCGTCGTCGTGGTCGTGGTCGTGGTCGTGGTTTGTCTCGGTTTGCAATTTCACAAATGGATTTGTTGTAATTTCTTTTGCCACAGCACCTGATGCTCACACAGCGGCAGACACATAGACAGATAGACGGACAGACAAACAAATGCACAGACAGTCAGACAGTCCAAACAGAAATACACAAAACCCAAACACAATGTGGAAATAGGAAATAACAAAAAGGCGAACAGCGCGCTGCAAACGGTAGAAACTTTTACACTTTACACATTTTCACATATGAAAATATTTTTTGCAAGTTTTTATCACTACTCCACGCATCCCACGGCTCAGAGGGGGATTGGTTGGGGGACTCAAAACATTTATGGGATTTGTGTTTGCCAGACATGTTTGCATTTTGTATATGCGATATGTTTGAAAATCCCATTTCTGCCACTGGCGGTGGTGCGGGAAGGCAATGGGTTCGGATTCGGTTTCGAGTTGGAGTTGAAGTTCGCGTTGGGTTTGGGGCACTGATTCTCGTTCAGGATATGCATAAAAATGAGACTCATTTTTTCTACGTTTTGTCACCCGCTGGGATCAGTAAAAGTTTAAAGTTAACAAGAAGTTTGGAGAATGGGACTTAACTGCTAGAAATTATTCAAATTAATCGCTTTGCAAGTCCATGACTTTGTTTTGTAGCGAGATTAGACACTTTGCTGTATGTGTTAAGAGTAGTTAAGAGCAGAGAATATACTTTGAATTCTATTTTCTGTTTGATTATAAATATTGATTTTACGGTGCTTGGTGGTAATAATAGTGTTATATACAACAGTATTTGTGTAGAATAGAAACAATAGAAACAATTAACAAACAACAAACAAAATAAATGTTTACTGAAAAGATAAATTTGTAAATTTTACATATTATCAAGGTAATTATGGTCACAAAATTCATCAAAAGAACAGAAATAAATAGACAGCAATAGAAAGTAAATAATATGATTTGATATTAATTAAATTTAATAAATAAATATATTCACATTTCAGATAATTTTTTCATCCAAACATTTTTTAATTAGAAAATAATTATATAATTGATATATAATAAAAAAAAAGTTTTCTTATGCCATTCAATAAATGTAAATTATAAAATGCCCAGGGATATATAAAATTTTAACAACTAGAATGACTTTTCACCAACATAAATAGCCCAATTATAAAATATTCAGCTTTCTGTACAGTAATGTCTGAAAAATCGAAAAGTCAACCGGTTGTTGCGCTGCTATCTAACTAATAGTGAACACGATCTTGATGATGAACCACTGTCTGCCCGATGAAAAATGAACAATTTGCGTGCCCGTTTAACTTGGCCCATTTTCAATGACTTCGTGTTTGTCACAGGGACACAAAGAATGTTGATTATATATACGTAAATTTATTTATTATTAATATGGGAGCATAAATGTTTCAGCAATAATGACCACAGCTGACCACGGCAGGCGCATGGCGTTGTTGTTGTCTCTTTCGCTTTACAAATGACTTTCGTTCACGTTAGCGTCGACAACGTTGCTATCTTAACTCATAATTTTCCATTATAATTTTCTATTTTTCTATTTGTTATATCCATGCTTTTGTTGTTCAACGTCCTTAGTGTAGTTCAGCTTGATTAGTTTCTTTCTGTTTCTGCCCATTTTGTGTTTATCCCACTCTCTCTCTCTCTCTCTCTCTTGGTCGCTCTCTGTCTGGCTATATTGTATTTAGCCTGCCAAGTTTGTGCCATTAAAGGCGAATTGAGGTTATGTTGACTTAGTTTAGTGTTGTCGCTTTGTTGTTGTCGCAGCGCTTTGGCCGTGATTTCGCTCCGTTCCACTGTTTGCTTGACTGATGCGCTGAATGGATCGTTGATTGAGTGCTGAATGTTACAGTTTCAGATATGAAAATTAATTCGCCAACTTTATAGTCATAAAAAACTAAAAACAAAAAATCAAAATGACCAATAAAAATGCCCTAACAAAAGTGGATTTCATTGTACTTAAAACCAAAAAAAAAAGGAAAAAATCGTTATGACTGATCCGATGTTCTCAATTTATGAGTGAACAATTTTCACAAAGTTTTCCACTCATTATGAAGTTCAATTTTGCTATTCATAATAATAAGTCAATACATTCAATTAAGTAAATGTACATGCTTATTTGTATTTGTTTAATATTCAAAATGCATTACCTCCCACTAGTGTCAACATTATTTGCTATTTAGGAAGCATTAATCTTACATGTATAGATCAACTCTTTCATTTCGCAACACCATTACCATAAATTTGAATAAAATACCCCAGTTCGAATGTGAGTATAAAGAAACCATAACTGAATGCTCGCCCACACAAACGGCAATAAAATGATATAGAAATCACCGAGGGCGCACAATAAATTCCAAAATGAAATGAAATGTGCCGCCAACTGGCAACAATATTATGTCAAGTGTGCATGCAGGCGACACCTGCAACAAAAATTGGGAGGGAAATAAAAAAAAAAGAAGAAAAGAAATCAAGAAACAAGACAGCACAGCAACTTTTGGTAAACCGAATATTATATACCCTGAAACTGTTTAAATTAATATTCATAAGCAAAAAAGATGATAAGACTTTAGCGATATTTCCCATAGTAGATATTATAAATAATGACCGCTCTGCCGTATGCCGAAAAAAATGTCTATTTAAATGATGACACTTAGAGACAAGGCTAAATCGACTGGCCAATCTGTTGAAGTCATAAATCTATAGACTGTAGGCAATCTCAGATATCTACAGATCGTTATATAAGACATCAGGACAATACCCAAATGTAGGGCATAACAAATACATGGAATCAGCACTCAACTGCGGAAGCAATGTATTTTGGGTTGACGTATGTTGGGTGGTTTCCGCGCTTTGTAGGCTGCTCCGGTTACAGGCGAAAAGCACAAATAAAAGAAGAAAAACATTGACAATATCGAACAATGTTTGGCGCATTTTATACTTTGATGTGCCCTAGCACATTTTGTGTGCTATTTATAAATGTTTGCAGCCTTTGCACAGCAGGTGGCGTGACTGTGCCTGTGCCTGTGTCCTCAGGTCTATGAAGTACCGACCCAGGAACGTGACCAACTAGCCATGTTGACAAACG
Source organism: Drosophila conformis (assembly GCA_035041375.1). Taxonomy (NCBI): domain Eukaryota; kingdom Metazoa; phylum Arthropoda; class Insecta; order Diptera; family Drosophilidae; genus Drosophila; species Drosophila conformis. The sequence goes on from JAWNLE010001234.1 coordinate 198,084, forward strand.
TTGAGGCGAACGCCGACTGCGTCCACTTGAAACTGTCAATAAATCAAAGAACATTTGTCATGCACACGCCCTGAACGTTGCCTCAAGATTTGCCAATCCACAGACCCAGATACAGATCCATGCCCATACAGACAAGTGCTGAGAAAGACCTTCAGTCCTCTATCTCTCTCTATCTCTCTCTTTATGTCTCTTTCTATCTATTGTCTTATACCTGTTGCGCAGGCGCCGCTAAGCACTGTTTATGAGGGTGCTGTTCGGTTCTGCCCTGGCCTGCTCTGCTGTTTGACTTGAAGTCAGCTCAATTGATTAGATTAACGGCCCGAGATAACAACGGGCCAACTGGCTGATGGTGGCTGGGGCAATAAGTGCTACAGTTTTGTTACTGACCACAGAGTAAAGTAGACGCTGTTCGCAACCCGGCTAGTTGCCAGAGTTCCCAGAGTTTGGCGAGTTCTCAGCCTCCATTGTCGACCACTGCAGACACATAAATCATTTTTGTTTATTAATAACGTTTTGGTTTTGCCTTTAGTCCGTTTCCTTTTTATTTTATCTTTTTTTTTGGCAAGTTGTTTTGTTAGTTTTCAAAATCGATTTACAAATTTATATGCAAGTTGAGTTGGGGCCCTGCAGCTCTTTTTATAGTCTCTCCGTAGTTTTATAATGCTGCTCGCTGCTGCTCTTGTCGTTTCTCTTGTAGCACATAAAAATATTTGAAACAAAAACAACAACATGCAGATACATATTTTTATGAGTATTGTTTGGGTATTGACTTAAAAATGAATAAAGTTTGAGCTCATAGAAAACTGTATCTTCTATTTTAAATAAACAACTTAAATTTACTTCAGCTGTCAAAAATTAAATTTACTGTTCAATGTATGTATATATATTGCAATAACTCAATCTTCTATTAATAGCCTAAAGAAAACATTTTGGCCTAAACTAATTAACTGCACACATGCTTGCATATACATTACTATGTCAAATGTATGTATAAAATGTGTGGGAGACAAATATGAAATGCCTTTGGAGGAATTGATTGTAATTAAGATACTTTTCATGCATAATTTGATTGTACTTTTTGACAGTTAGAATTCCGACAGACTAATATGTGTTTTCCATAGATTATGAGGGCTTTTCGATTCTAAAATCTATTGTAACATTTGTGATTTAGTTTATAAGTAATGTCACTAGCTGACCCAGTTGCTATGCCAGCTAGCTCTTTCAGATTTATCTAAACATAATTAATATACACAACAAATGTAATAAATATATAAATATTCAAAAACAACAAAAAATAAAGATAATAAAATTGAGTAGAGCGAAGCGGAACCGTCCGACCACTTGAAAGAAAATCAGATAAGCGAATTGAATTGAATTTAGTTAGTCAGTAGGCAGCTGAAATTATGATAATGCGCTACACATTGTGTAGGCCGAACAACAGCCACTCCGCAAAGTATTTCTAAAGGTTTCCTCGGCTTTTCTTTTCTAATTAATGAAGCTGAATTGAGCGGGACCCCCCACCTATGTATAAATATGATCTGGTAAACAAAAGGGCCAGTAAAAGATTTCGAAACTGGCATCATGTGGACCCGAGCACCCCCCGAGGTGTTCCCGGCCTGCGTCGCATGGGGAAATGGTTTAATAAATTAATTACCCACGATATCATCGAAGTCAAGTGGCACAAGTAGCAGTTGTTCGATGATTTTGTTAAATTATTCAAATTTTATATTTAGTTTCACTGAGCAAAGTTCAAAGTATACCATAGGATTTCATTAGATGGAACTGTATTTTTGTATTTCATGTTATTTGTTTATATCTCTCGAATCGAATCAGCTTTTGAATGTATTGTTATTAATACACGTATTTCGTGTTTCTTTTAAGATTTCTGCTGATTTTGATTATACCTAAGAGACTTTTCTGAAACTGTATTAAGAAGATTTTATTTTTTGCATTTAGTATCTTTGAACTTATTTTAAATAGTGCATTCAGTGTTCATCATGGCCTAGGATCCATATACAAATATCTCACATTGTACGGGGTCTATTGTCATTTCTATGCCGTGCTAGAAATCTAAACTTTATTAAATTGCTTCTTTGATCTGTACGCTCAGCACACAAAGCATTGTTGTCATCTCCATCACAGACATTCTGTCGCTCGGCTCGTATCGTACGTTGCCCTTGTCATTGTTGGTGTGTTATCAAGAGCAGAGTTATTTTCTTACAGTTTTCTTTTCTTTAATTTTTAAATGAGAAGAAGATGAGGCAGCTGATGGCAGAGCATAGCACCGGGCAGCTCTTGTTTTAAATTAATCTTCATTAAGGTCAGCTAGACAATCACACAAGTGGAGGGCTTTTGAGGCCGCTGTGCCACAGCTGGGCATATGTTGCAAGTGTTGAGTTGTGCCTGCCCCCGCCTCTGACCCGCTTATTGCACACGTCTGTGTTGAGTGGCGCGAACTTTGATTGAATTTTCATTAATTTCTGCTGCGGTCATAACTTTTACGGCAAACATGCGCCATAAATCATATAACTATAAAAACATCGAGTGAAAAATAATAAAAAAGAATTTAATTTGCTCGTTTATAGAAATTTTAACCGGAAAATGTTGTCAACTTTTCGCTTGTAATTAGTTAGTAACCAGAAAAATTTGGGTCATGTTGCGCGGGGCATAAATCAAAAATTCAGTTCTGCAAATATTTGTGCAAAAATGTCGCCTTGTGAATGCCACCTAAAAGTATGCAACTGTGCTCCGCAACTGGGCGTGGCCGGAGTGGGCAACGGCACCTGGTCATGCCTGCGGCTTTGTCGGATGCCAAACACTGTGTGGCATCAACAGCGGCAGCAGCTAATAAAAATGAATTTAAAACCCGCACACTTAATTTATTTCAATCAGCGGATGGCAAATCTCTGAACATTAACTAAACGAATGGACTATTTTTGATGAACTTTGATAAACTTGCGACCAGCAAATTGAAGAGACTTAATTTTAAAGCACCTGACTTCGATGCTACGCGTTGCTGCAACACCAACAAACAACCACAGCAAACAGCTACGCCAAACAGCTACAGCAACAGCAAGAGCAACAACAACAACAGCAAATGTAACTAGTCTGGCATAACATGGCCAACAGACTGTTTAAGCTGTCCAGACTGGTCCAGCCTCAGTCCACCCCCTACCCCCCCTTGCTTACCAGCCATCTTCTGCGTCGAACGTACCCAGCAGACATGTAAATTATGTTGGTTTTGACCAGTTTGGGAATTTGCTAGCATTCCGGCCAACAGACAACCCCCACACTCAACAGTTAACAGTGCTCAATTTTTGTCTAACTTAAAGCGCTTTTAATTTTTACTTATGGTCTGCAGCTATAGGCGGAATGCAATATTCCCATAGCTATACCTATTTTATATTAATTTTAAGAGAGATTTGTGATGAGCAGAAAGATCTTAGGTTTGCAATATACTCAATTGGTAGGCCTGTTTCATACTACTGTACAAACCCATTATACAGGAATTAATAAGGTTTCTCTAAGACTTGTTAAATTTGATTAATTTTAGTTGCAGGTTTATTATATCATTTGAATTGATTCAACAGATTGGTTAAATATTTATGGGTATACTGTGTATACTAGACCTTTTTCTGTTATTAGTCTATATCTCTATTCGCTGAGAATGCTATAGATATTTTAGAAGACTATCTCCATAATCATACACTTATCAAATGTATTTTGAATATATTGAAGAATTGCGTAAGCACCAACATTTTTACTCAAGATAACACATTCATATTTTGATTGATAAGAATAATATTTTATATTCAATTTATATAAGATCATTGCAAAAACTGATTTTAAATAAAATATTTTGTTATTAAATGTACATACAGTGGCTCACAGTTCAAGTGGATCATTTTTAAGACTGCTCGAAATAAGCAGTAAAAAAATAGGGTATTTTTTACATAATCCTACCTAGCAGGTGGGCAAATCTCAGTGTCTTAGGGCCATATATCAATTTTGGTGTTTAATATATGTACCTACCATCAGTTTATGGAATTTCTGAAAAATAATAAATAATTATTTTTTTGCAGGCAATTACTTTTTTTCTTTGACACTGATCCACTTGAACTATGAGAAACTATATATTTGTAGTCAACACTCCAAAATCAATTACAATGTAAAGTTAATAAAACAGTTTTGATGAGTTAAGCAGCACGTTATTTCAATTGGCGATTTTATAAAGTACTGATAACAACAAAATGTCAGGAAGTAAAGAAGCCACCTATTATGAATAAAAGTGTAATAAGTGCAATAAGTGCAACGATATGAACAACTTTTAGATAAGCCACCGCATATAAATAGAGGTGTTTAGCTGAATGCAATTATATTTCAGCATTGAATACCGATTTCTCAACATGGCAACGGAACTGTGCTCAAAAGATGGCATACGTATTCGCGTTATGGCAGTGTCGGACTACAAGCCAGCGAAGATCTTCATGAGCGGCAATTTCTATAACGGAGAGCCACTCTGTGCCTCTTCAGGAGAGGATGTGCAAAAATGCTATGAGAAGGAAAACGATGAGTACCACATCTCTATGATTGAACAGGGCACCTGCTTACTGGCCACAGAGGAGAAGACTGGTCGCATTGTCGGCTTGGTTCTTGCGGGTGCACAATTCCCCAGTTGCTTGGAGAAGCATCGTAAGGAGGCCGCAGCAATGGAACCGAACACCTGGGGACTAATTGCGGTGTTCGCATCCAAAGTCGAAATCGAAGTGAATATCTTTAAGCATTACGGCATCTCCAAACTTCTCTACTCCCATATAACCAATGTGGATGCCTCAATGCGTGGCAAGGGGCTGGGCTCGCGTCTAGCTGCCGCCCTTATGGAGGTGGGTCGCACCAAGGGATTCCCCCTAATGGTCGCCTACTGCACAAGCTTCTATTCCGCCCGTCAGAAGGAGGCATTGGGCATGGAGTGCGTCTATGAGCAGGCCTATGCGGACTATAAGGATGACAGTGGCAAAGTGGTGTTCAATCCACCTGCACCACACACCCACTTGCGCGTTATGGCCATCAAGCTGTAAGCGTTTGATTATAAAAGTGAAAATACTAAAATTTGTTATCTACTTCTTAAGTGATAAACGACGATAAACACGTTGAAAATGTGTCAAGAAATTGAAACAGTTATTATTAAAAGCCTAGGAAGGGTCGATCGTTGTTGTTCATCAGGAATATAGTGCAATGGAATGAATGAACACTAATCACATAATTATTATTAATGAATTGGTATTTTATTAATTTAATTACATATTTATTACGTAATCAAAGTGCAAATCAAAGTGTCAGAGCAAATAAAATCAATTTGTTCCACTTTTGCGTATTATTACGCATGCAACCATTAATTTTAATTTCAATATTAATTTCAATAAATTGTTGCATTATTGATTATGTAAACTAAATATTGCTCATTAAAAACTATATGAAGAAAAAATGGTATTCTCAGCCCTTTTCATTCTCACTACACATATTCAACTAGTTTTTAATGACGAATACTGATAACTAGAAGATTAGATTATTGCAACGAAAAGATGAAGATTAGATAAGCCACTGCATATAAATAGAGGTGCATAGCTGAATGCAATTATTTTTCAGCATTGAATACCGAATTCTCAACATGGCAACGGAACTGTGCTCAAAAGATGGCATACTTATTCGCGTTATGACAGTGTCGGACTACAAGCCAGCGAAGATCTTAAATTTCCATAACGGAGAGCCACTCTGCGTCTCTTCAGGAGAGGATGTGCAAATATGCTATGGGAAGGAGAACGATGAGTACAACATCTCTATGATTGAGCAGGGCACCTGCTTAGTGGCCACTGAGGAGAAGACTGGACGCATTGTCGGCTTGGTTCTTGCGTGTGCACAATTCCCCAGCTACTTGGAGAAGCATCGCAAGGAGGCCGCAGCATTGGAACCGAACGCCTGGAGACTTATGGAGGTGTTCCTATCCAAAGTCGAAATCGAAGTGAATCTTTTTAAACATTACGGCGTCTCCAAACTTCTCTACTCCAATATAACCAATGTGGATGCCTCAATGCGTGGCAAGGGGCTTGGCTCGCGACTAGCTGCCGCTCTTATGGAGGTAGGTCGCACCAAGGGATTCCCCCTAATGGCCGCCTACTGCTCCAGCTTCTATTCAGCCCGCCAGAAAGAGGCATTGGGCATGGAGTGCGTCTATGAGCTGGCCTATGCGGACTATAAGGATGACAGTGGCAAAGTGGTGTTCAAACCACCTGCACCACACACCCACTTGCGCGTTATGGCCATCAGGCTGTAAGCTTTTGACAAGTGGAAAGAGTAATATTTGGTGTCTACATATTTGTTACGTAATCAAAAAGCAAATCAAGGTGTAAGAGCAAATACAATCAATTTGTTCCACTTTTACGTATTATTACGCATGCAACCATTAATATTAATTTCAATATTAATTTCAATAAATTGTTGAATTATTGATTATGTAAACTAAATATTGCTCATTAAAAACTATATGAAGAAAAAATGGTATTCTCAGCCCTTTTCATTCTCACTACACATATTCAACTAGTTTTTAATGACAAAAAGTAATAATGAAATGAGATATAATCCGCAGATTTAAAAGCATGACAGGTAAATAAAGTAATTTGATGATCCCAGTCGAGTAGGCAGCTGGGGAGGCGGTATATCGAAACACTTTGTGTTTACATTTCGTTATCTAAAAAAAACCGGATTTGGTTTTTCGCTATTTTATTGTTTTGCGATAAGCTTGCTCGTGCAATTCTCTCCAACTGCAGTCAGTCAACCGTAGAAGCTCGCAACATGACGACGATCGTGTGTGAAATGAAATCAAGTCATATCGATGAGGCAAGACTCTTTCTAGCTGAGCATTTCAACAAGCATGAACCCATACAGCAGACACCCGGTATCCAGCGACCGAAAGCGCCACCCGATCCGGAGAGGAGAGAGTATCACGAATCGATTGTTCGGCAGGGTTGTTCGCTGGTTGTCGTCGATCAGAGCAACGATGATCGCATTGTGGGCTTGGCCTATGCTGGAGTGCTCACTGCCAGCGAACTGGAGAAAAATTGGCTGGAATTGAGCGAGAAGCGGCGCACGCAGCCAGAGGAACACATCGATTACTTTCTGTGCAACATCAAAAGGAACGCTCGATTGTTTCAGCAATACGGGGTAACGGATGCCCTCTATCTAAATATCATAGCAGTGGATTCCTCAATGCATCGACAGGGTCTTGGTCGCCGTCTAGTAACTGCTCTGATCGATGTGGGTCGGGCTAAGGGATTCCCTTTGCTGGTGGCAACCTGCACTGGCCTCTACTCGACCCGACTGATGGCATCTGTGGGCATGGAGTGCGTGCACTCGGAGGCCTATGATGCCTTCAAGGATGAGGATGATAATGTGGTGTTCAAGCCCCCGGCCCCTCACACGAAGGCTAGTGTAATGACTTTGAAATTGTAGACGATTTAAATGAAAATTCAATCAAATTCGAATAAATAATACACTGCAATTTATTTATACAAATTTTATGAAGTGAATAAATTGCAAATATATTTTTCTAAATTTTTCAGATATGATTTTAAGTATTCCTGCAATCTTCCCAAATAAAAATACCCCATCACCATCCCAAGATAGTGTTGTCATTGACGGAGGTCGGATTTTGCAGAAGCCATGCATCCCAGCGATCTGGTGCAGAATTGTCTGAGCAGAAGCCGCAGATTCTATTCGAATATGTTCAATATTTGTGTGCAACATTAGGAGACATACTCAATTCTTTAAACATTGCAGGAGACTCCCCCATATATATATATAAGACAATTTTTTTAACTTTTAGCAATTATTCCATACATTTTTTTGGTATAATATTTTTGTTGTCTTTACTTGTGTTATCGCGGAAAGTATGCTTATGACCTGGGAGCTGCAATTGTTTGCAGTCTTATCAGTTAAATTGCTTTATCTCTTGGATTTTGCGAATTGTGCACAGAAAAAAATTGTTTTTCTATAATTCATTAAAAAAGCAAATGTTATACAATATTTAATAATAATTTACTCCAGTAAGAAAGATAAATACCGCGCGATCTTTATTTTGAAATAATAGAATAGAAACATTCAGCAATGTTTTTATGATAATCGGATATATTCTTCGCTAAGCGTACTTAAATTAAAGCAGACAACATTTACCTAGTTTGTCATACAATGGTTTTACAGTGTATAAGTGATACAGCACTTGCCACAATCTCAAGTGCACATAAAAAGCTTTTGACGATAAGCTCACTCAAAAACTCGCTGGCCGTTCAGCAAGTCGATCTAGTTAGACGCCGATGCGTGCAACATGACTACAATTGTGCGGCAAATGAAGCCGTATGATATCGATGAGGCCACTATCTTTCTGCGCGACAATTTCTACGGACATGAGCCACTAATGCAGACACCGGGCGCTCATCAAATTCCCTATGATGATGCCAGGAGAAGGGAATACCGATTATCGCAAATTGCACAGGACACTTCATTGGTTGCCATTGATGTCGGTCGCTTTGTGGGCGTGGCATTTGCTGGAGTGATACACCCAAGCGATCTGGAGAAGAATTGCAGCAAGGTCAACGAGCAGAAGCCGAAACTTCTAATCAGGTTTATTATATTATTTGAATTGATTCAACAAACTGGTTAAATATTTATGGTTAAACTGTGCATACTAGACCTTTTTCTGTTATTAGTCTATATCTCTATTCGCTGAGAATGCTATAGATATTTTAGAAGACTATCTCCATAGTCATACACTTATCTAATGAATTTTGAATATATTGAAGAATTGCGTAAGCACCAACAGACCATCCACCCATGGTGAAGTTATCTACCGACATACTATAATACCTGACAGGACTGAGAAGTGCGCAAACATTTTTACTTAAGATAACACATTCATATTTTTATTGATAAAAATAGTATTTTATATTCAATTTAAATAAGCTGAGATCATTGCAAAACCTGATTTTAAATAAAATATTTTGTTATTAAATATTCATATGTTTGTAGTCAACACTCCAAATTCAATTGCTATGTTAAGTTAATAAAACAGTTTTGATAAGTTAAACATCACGTGATTTTTATTGGCGATTTTATAAAGTACTGATAACAAGAAGATTAGATTATTGCAACGAAAAGAAGAACATTAGAGAAGCCACCGCAGATAAATAGTTATGCTTATCTGAATTCAACTATATTTCAGCATTGAATACCGAATTCTCAACATGGCAACAGAACTGTGCTCAAAAGATGGCATATTTATTCGCGTTATGACAGTGTCGGACTACAAGCCAGCGAAGATCTTCCATTTCTATAACGGGGAGCCACTCTTCGTCTCTTCAGGAGAGGATGTGCAAATATGCTATGGGAAGGAGAGAGATGAGTACCACATCTCTATGATTGAGCAGGGCACCTGCTTACTGGCCACTGAGGAGAAGACTGGACGCATTGTCGGCTTGGTTCTTGCGGGTGCACAATTCCCCAGTTGCTTGGAGAAGCATCGCAAGGAGGCCGCAGCATCGGAAAGGAACGTTTCGGTGTTCCTATCCAAAGTCGAAATCGAAGTGAATCTCTTTAAACATTACGGCATCTCTAAACTTCTCTACTCCCATATATATAATGTGGATGCCTCAATGCGTGGCAAGGGGCTGGGCTCACGTCTAACTGCCGCCCTTATGGAGGTGGGTCGCACCAAGGGATTCCCCCTAATGGCCGCCTACTGTACCAGCTTCTATTCGGCCCGCCAGATGGAGGCATTGGGCATGGAGTGCGTCTATGAGCTGGCCTATGGGGACTATAAGGATGACAGTGGCAAAGTGGTGTTCAAACCACCTGCACCACACACCCACTTGCGCGTTATGGCCATCAAGCTGTAAGCTTTTGACAAGTGGAAAGAGTAATATTTGGTGTCTACATATTTATTACGTAATCAAAGTGCAAATCAAGGTGTAAGAGCAAATAAAATTAATTTGTTCCACTTTTACGTATTATTACGCATGCAACCATTAATATTAATTTCAATATTAATTTCAATAAATTGTTGAATTATTGATTATGTAAACTAAATATTGCTCATTAAAAACTATATGAAGAAAAAATGGTATTCTCAGCCCTTTTCATTCTCACTACACATATTCAACTAGTTTTTAATGACAAAAAGTAATAATGAAATGAGATATAATCCGCAGATTTAAAAGCATGACAGGTAAATAAAGTAATTTGATGATCCCAGTCGACTAGGCAGCTGGGGAGGCGGTATATTTAACACTTCGTGTTTACATTTCGTTATCTAAAAAAAACCGGATTTGGTTTTTCGCTATTTTATTGTTTTGCGATAAGTTTGGTCGTGCAATTCTCTCCAACTTCAGTCAGTCAACCACCGAAGCTCGCAACATGACGACGATCGTGTGTGAAATGAAATCAAGTCATATCGATGAGGCAAGACTCTTTCTAGTTGAGCATTTCTACAAGCATGAACCCATACAGCAGACACCCGGTATCCAGCGACCGAAAGCGCCACCCGATCCGGAGAGGAGAGAGTATCACGAATCGATTGTTCGGCAGGGTTGTTCGCTGGTTGTCGTCGATCAGAGCAACGATGATCGCATTGTGGGCTTGGCCTATGCTGGAGTGCTCAATGCCAGCGAACTGGAGAAAAATTGGCTGGAATTGAGCGAGAAGCGGAGCACGCAGCCAGAGGAACACATCGATTACTTTCTGTGCAACATCAAAAGGAACGCTCGATTGTTTCAGCAATACGGGGTAACGGATGCCCTTTATCTAAATATCATAGCAGTGGATTCCTCACTGCATCGACAGGGTCTTGGTCGCCGTCTAGTAACTGCTCTGATCGATGTGGGTCGGGCTAAGGGATTCCCTTTGCTGGTGGCAACCTGCACTGGCCTCTACTCGACCCGACTGATGGCATCTGTGGGCATGGAGTGCGTGCACTCGGAGGCCTATGATGCCTTCAAGGATGAGGATGATAATGTGGTGTTCAATCCCCCGGCACCTCACACGAAGGCTAGTGTAATGACTTTGAAATTGTAGACGATTTAAATGAAAATTCAATCAAATTCGAATAAATAATACACTGCAATTTATTTATACAAATTTTATGAAGTGAATAAATTCCAAATATATTTTTCTAAATTTTTCAGATATGACTTTAAGTTTTCCTGCAATCTTCCCAAATAAAAATACCCCATCACCATCCCAAGATAGTGTTGTCATTGACGGAGGTCGGATTTTGCAGAAGCCATGCATCCCAGCGATCTGGTGCAGAATTGTCTGAGCAGAAGCCGCAGATTCTATTCGAATATGTTCAATATTTGTGTGCAACATTAGGAGACATACTCAATTCTTTAAACATTGCAGGAGACTCCCCCATATATATATATAAGACAATTTTTTTAACTTTTAGCAATTATTCCATACATTTTTTTGGTATAATATTTTTGTTGTCTTTACTTGTGTTATCGCGGAAAGTATGCTTATGACCTGGGAGCTGCAATTGTTTGCAGTCTTATCAGTTAAATTGCTTTATCTCTTGGATTTTGCGAGTTGTGCACAGAAAAAAATTGTTTTTCTATAATTAATTTAATAAAAAATGTTATGCAATATTTTATAATAATTTACTCCAGTAAGAAAGATAAATACTGCGCGATCTTTATTTTGAAATAATCGGATATATTCTTCGCTAAGCGTACTTAAATTAAAGCAGACAACATTTACCTAGTTGGTCATACAATGTTTTTACAGTGTATAAGTGATACAGCACTTGCCACAATCTCAAGTGCACATAAAAAGCTTTTGACGATAAGCTCACTCAAAAACTCGCTGGCCGTTCAGCAGGTTGATTTAGTTAGACGCCGACGCGTGCATCATGACGACAATTGTGCGGCAAATGAAGCCGGATGATATCGATGAGGCCACTATCTTTCTGCGCGACAATTTCTACGGACATGAGCCACTAATGCAGACACCGGGCGCTCATCAAATTCCCTATGATGATGCCAGGACAAGGGAATACCGATTATCGCTCATTGCACAGGACACTTCATTGGTTGCCATTGATGTCGGTCGCATTGTGGGCGTGGCATTTGCTGGAGTGATACACCCAAGCGATCTGGAGAAGAATTGGAGCAAGGTCAACGAGCAGAAGCCGAAACTTTTAATCGAACATATTCACTACTTTCTGTCCGACATTGAACGTAATGCTCGATTCTTTGAACTTTACGGAGTAGCAGATGCTCTGTATTTGAGTGTTCTAGCAGTGGATGCCACTGTGCGTCGCCAAGGAGTGGGACGCCGTCTGGCTGCTGCCCTGATGGACGTGGGCCGTGCCAAGGGACTTCCCCTGTTTGTAACCACCTGCACCAGCTTCTATTCGAAGCAAGTGATGGATTCTCTTGGCATGGAGTGTGTGCGGTCTGAGAGCTATAAAGATTATAAAGATGAGGATGGAAATGTGGTGATTCAACCGCCAGCACCACATACAGAAGCCATTGTTATGGCGATTAAGTTGTAGGCAGGACAGCCTTAAGCATGTATAAATCAGACTCTTGTAAATAAAATTACTCGAACGTATATTTCAATTATTATGTTTAAGACTGAGGCAGATATATTTTCAGTTTTTTATTCTTGAACAGTTGAAGTAAATACATCCTATTTTAATAATAAATAATATTTCTATGTATTTTCTGGTTTTACAGGTAAGCGATTATTAGATTACTACTAAAGGGTGTTGTATCTTCGGGATTCTAATCCCTTCGCTATTATTTTTTATATAAAGATGAAGATGGATAGAAGAAAATAATGCTGCCCTCAAACCACAAGTAGAAGAAAATGTACTCACATGCAAATTATTTTTACCTGTGACTATTATAAGAAGCTATTCAATTATTGAGTTGACAAACTTGGTTATATATCAGTATGTATACGTATATATTTCTTATCTGCTTTGTGGGAAAGATAGTGAGGCAAAAAAGTTGATTACCATCGAAATGTTTGCTACTATCTTTACCTTATCTTATTATTTCTTCCGTAAGTTGCCAGTAAATCAAATTAATGTATAATGTTTTTGTGTGCTAATTTTACTGATTCTTCCATCACCCTTCCCTTCACTTCTTAGCCCATCCCCTGTGACACTCCCATTTAGCAGCCCGCTGCTCACATGCAAAATGCAGGTCATTATTGCAACGATCCCATTTTGCTGCACCCCCAAGGCTGTGGCAGCCCTTTCGTGTTAGATGCACGCACTCATTAACCAGTTGACAACAACAAAGTCACAGCCCTTCCCCCTTGCCCTTTCCTATCTCCCTTCCCTTTCGCCCTTCCTCCTGCTATCCCTGCCCTCTTTATCGTCTTGACCGTAGACAACTTTGTAGTCAATTTGTTTGTGCTTCTCTTATCGAACGGTTTACGGCGGACTTTAAAGTGCATAAACGACTTTTTATTGATTTAGTTTTATACATTTAATTCTCGTAACAGTTTTCAGCGTATTTCGAGTTTTTATGGGTATTTAATTAGATTAAAAAGCAATAAAAATTCTTTCAAATTGATTTAACCTTGGGATTTGTTGCTAAACGTTCTTTTATATTTTATTTTTCTATTGGTAATTATTTGAAATTATTGACATTTAATTTGTTGCGTCATTTGGTAAGATTTTAAAGCCGTCATCAAAGTCGAACTTTATTGAAATCGATTTGCGGACCGAAGGGAGGAGCAGTAACAAAAAATTGTTGCCATTTTCAGCGAGTTTAATTTTCGATTTTTATTTTCGTGTTGATGACACACGCACACACACTCACACACCCACAGACACATACACAGGCGAACGGAAGAGGCTCGTGCGGCACTTGGACTGGCTAATGGGGTGGGGGTTTTTGGGGTGTGGGGGTTGGTCTCGGTTACTACGTGACCCGCTTAACAAATTGGCGCGTGTGCGTCCCCAACTTGAGTACAAGCCCAATGTGAAAACAACCCCCATCCACAGTGTGCCAGCCCACCCCTTGTCGAACGTCAATTCCGTTTTAAACTGATCTTTATAGTTATTGCAGTTTTATCTCTTGACCATTTCGAAAGTCACTTTTGCTCATTTTAATTAAAACCAAATGCATTTGCACTTCACGTGAGTTTTGGGCGTGTCGCATGCCGCATGTCGCTTGTCGCTTGTCACTTGCCCCTTGGCTGACCTTGCCATTAGTTGTTTTTCTCCCGTGTTTTCCCACGCAAGCCGCTTAGCTGTTAACTGGTATTTTCCGCCAACTTGTCTATTTAATATTCATCAGCAACTTTTATCATTTTTTTTTATATTTTTTTGAAATTTTCACGCTCATTTGCTTGGGTCAACAGTTGCGCACTGTGTATTTTATAGTCAAGTCAATTTCGACGACTCACATTTGTCAATGCTTTTAAGCCGCCAATTAGCATGACCCGAAGGTTGAAAACTGAGGAAACGATCAACAGATGAAGTAACTGCTGAATGGAGCTCATTTAAATAGAGTTCAAAAATGCAGTCGAGAGCTGTTCGGATTAGCCACAGTCAGTAACTAATAACAAAAAGTCTTGAATAGTTTTCTCATCGACTGTCATCGAGCGAAACACTACTAATTTATTTATCATACTCATCGTCAAGCGGAATTGTTTAATATTGAAATTATATTGGTTTTAATATTTTTTGATTAATTTTTATTAATCGTTCAGAAGTGAGTGAAACACTATTAATTCATTTCAAATAATTAGCATGAAGAAGTATTTTTTAATGTTGATATAATAATGGTATTATTATTTTTTATTAATTATTATTTCATTTTTCAATCATTTATAAATAAAATAACTTAATTATAATAATATGCAGGTAACTTCTCGGCTGCAATAGCTGCCTTTAACATTTCATATTTGTTTAAGGCATATTCAAGATGATTTCTGTTCAGTTTATATTAGTATTTATTAAACGCTATTAATAAACGGAAAATCCCCTGTATCTAAGTGGAACTTAGTACACATTTAACTTAATCGTTTCTTTTTAGTTCTGGATCCAGTCCCATCGCTTCCCAGGGAGTGACTTTAAATTGACAATCCACGAACAAAATAAAATAAGAGCAGTTGGGAATAGTCTCCGGCTACTAGAGAGAGTGAGAGTTTTATTTTCACATAATTAAATTGACATTAGACATCGTTTAACTTATCTAACTCAGTTTAATGACCATACGCGTGCGATGTGCGCTCTGCGAGTTTATTTCACTTCAATTTCAAGGGTCCAAGTCAAAATTGAATTTAGATAAAGTTTTTGCCAGCAAATAAGTAAACACCACAAAAAGGGAGAAGAAACACAAAAAAGACAAACCCAAAAGTGAGTAAACTGAATTAAAAGCTCGTTACAAGTTTGATTATATTTTATTGTGCGGGTTAAGCTTACCTAGCAAAAGGTTACTTCAATTAATTCTGCCGATTCCTACTGGGCACTCTATATATATATATATACATATATTTATTCACATGCTGTATGTATGTATTTTTATGTGGCAGTATATTTTTTTTTTGTGAAATACATTTCTCATGAAATTTTAATAAATTTGTGTTGCTCTGTCGGCGGCGGCTGCGGCGCCCCACGCACACACATGCAGCATGGGGCACGCACACACACACACGCGCGCACACACACAGAGGCAAACGCGCACACGCACACGAGTCGATTGTTGCACAAGTGTAACACACACTAATTGGCAGTCCCACACACACACACACACCCACACCAATACACACACACACACACACACACTTGAAAAAGTCGCGAGTACGTGAATTGAAGCCAGTAGAGGCTCAGCTGGACGATGAAAACGCCGCCAATTTCAATTGCGCGACACGTTACTCCAGCAAAAGTTTCGCAACGACTACCGTTAGCCGACAACTGGCGCTGCCCCAACGATTGCCGCAATGTCATCCACAGGCACATACTCACACAAACACAAACACACACACACATACACATACAGCATACAGTTACAGCTGCTCGCACACATGCGAATACGAATGGACGTAGAACATTTTGCCATTTCCTTGCGACGTTTCCTGCTCAGCGAGAGAGAGAAAGAGTGAGTGAGTGAGTGAGAGAGCAGCAAAGAGCGAAAGAGGAGCTGCTGAAGAGCGGTTTTAAGTAAGTCATGTAATAGTGTGTGTGGAGCCGAAGCGAGCGGGGGAGTCGTTGGCTTGCACCTGTATGCGACTCTTTTACCGTTCGGCTCGTTAAACAGCAGCGCGCAACTCAACGAAGCCTACCACAGAGAGGGAGAGAGAGAGAGTGTGAAAAAGAGAGAGAGAGAGCGGGAGCATGTGAGCGCAGGCAAAGAGCGACAAAGTTGTTGCATGTGGAACCCATTCACATGTGTGTGGCATTGAGTAGTGCAGGTGCACAGGTAATTTTTCCTTCTTATTTATAAATTTTTTTTAAATGCCTACAAAATATAATAAAAAATTTTTAAGAAATTATTTTTAAATAAAAATAAAAATTAATAAAAAAACAATATGAATCTGCAGCAAAAATTATTATTTTCCATTCACATGTTGTACATTTTTCTACCTGCCATATTAAATATTTAATATTATTGATTACAATTGGCGCCTACATACAAAAAAAAAACAAAAACAAAACTTAACGTTACATATGTATTTACTTTGAATAGAGTAAAAGAGCGCAATGTTTGTGCTCTTTGCAGTGGTTGCCCTTCTTGCTCTTGCTGTGCTTTGCTGCTGTGTTTCAATGCCAAATTGTTGCGTATAAGACAGAAAATGGTGGTAAACGGAACGTGGCGTGTGAAACGCAAGAGAGCATTTGATAAAGAGCGTCTGCTCCGAACAGCTGCCAGCAGCTGCCTGTTGATGAGCATTTACCGCAGCAGACTAACTTCGTATTCGCGATTTGATTCGGGGAGAGGGGTGTGCTTGAAGACTCTGTTTGTTTGCTCTGCTGTAAATAATTGAAAGAAATGTTTTTTTTAATAGTTACATTTTAGTACCTTGTATTGTTCCTAAGTTTTCTTCCATTTACTACTTCTATTTTATTTGGTCCTCACAATACGAATTTTTATTATAATTTAGAGCACACCCAATATTTTTCCACTTTTTAATATTTTAAATTATTTATTTATATTCAGTTTCATTTATTTTATGATCAATTTTCTTTCATTTTAGCTTATTCGTTTTTCAATACATTATTATCAAATTTATATATTTTACTATTGATAAGTTTTACTATAAAAAAATAAATTATAATTTGAATTTTGTTTGTGATTGTATTATGAATGATTAGATGGAGATAATATTTAAATGTGGTTTTTGATCACAATTAAAAATAATAAATTGATAATAATAAATAAATAACAATATTTCGTTTTTATATATGAAATGAGGAATTCGGATATTAGATTATATAATAATAGCTTCCAAGAAGTCGAGATCTGCGCTTTTTCCAAATTACTTCAAGATATGCTCGTAAAAATGTCGGCGAATTGATCAAACCTGAATTTTACCCACGACTCGACTCTTGAGCAGTGAACAAAATTCCAAAGCGAACATTGAGTAACTTTTTTCACCTGCTCCACTCTCTGCGTATGTCGCAGCAATTAGGGCCAACCCCCTGTCCACCCCCCTTGGGGAGAGATAACACATTGTGGTAATCCCCTGCGACGTCGACGTTGCCAAACATTCAATCAAATGCTGTCAAAAGTTGCAGCGCCAAAAGCTTAGCAACTCAAAATTCAAAGACACACACACAAAATGTCTCCAATTGTTTTCAATGTAAACAGAAACACAAAATAACAAAATAACAAAATAACAATCACAAAAAGTGCATATCAATGTGTTGACTCAATAATAACAACGAAATATTATCAATGAAAAAAATCGAAGGCATTCTGCTTGATTTCTGTTTGCTCAATTGCTCAATGGGAAAACTTTCGATGAGTTTTCAGCACGATCTCAGACTGATAAGGTTTTGTTATTATATATATGACAAATGCCCGCGGATTAGTCTGTAAACTTTTCAATGAAATATTTCTTTCAAATTCTTATTTTTGTAATCAAATGTAAATGGTTTGAGCGATTAATAATTTCAACTTAAGAAACCGTATTAAAATAAAAAGTAAACAGTAAGAGTTATAAATTCTTATTACTGACAATAATATACGTCAAGCCGCTATTCATCTATATTTACTTTTAATGATTGCAAAAGAAGCTCTGCTGATTTTAACATATGCTTTTCGAGTTCAAAGAACGCTTTTCTTTTCGAAAACTAATCAAATATATTAGAGACTCTTTGTATAAACATTCCACAGTTTAATTATTCTACTCCTTTTTTAATTTTCTTATTTATTTACTTTTAACTCAGTAAATTAAATAAAACTTCGCTCAAGAGTCGATAAAAACCGATTTTCCCATTTTCCAATGCCCCCGACCCACAAATTTTCGCTTGGCTCCAACTTTTCTCGTCTCGTCGCTTAAATCTTGAGCGCAAAACGAGTTTTGAATTTGAAATTAGTTACTTGCACAGTGATATAGCCGATGATGTAGATTAACTTTAGGTTTGTTTCAGTTTTTATGCGCTGCTTGTCGAAGGCACTGTCTGATGAGTGACCAATGATTGGAACTGAGGTAAAAATAGAAAAGCAATCGCAGATGTTGCAGTGGGGAGGCAAATGACCTTGGCACAATCTGCGTTGGCTGACCCTTAGTTCAAGGATTTTCAAATGTCTGGTTTTTACCACTTTCTTTTTTCTTTTTGCGTCCCAAAACAATTAGTCGAAATGATTTGTAAAACTCATCAAATCCCAAGATACGGGCAGCAACACCTACAACAAACCCAAAGATCTGGGGCTTAACAGCCATGACTTGACAAAAATCTGCCGCAGACAGAACCACATCAAAGTGCCACATGTGACCAATGAAAAAAGAAAAACGAAAAGGAAATATGGAAAAAAGGGAATCAAATTCTAAAGAGCTCATATCTGCCCATCTATCTGCATGCGTGTTTGTGTGCGTGTGTTTGTGTATTTGTGTATTTGTATGGGTTGGCAGCCTTAAAGTCATGACATCAAAGTGTTTTCTGACATTTATGAAGAAACGCGCCAGGCGAAAAGTGTTGGAAAATCAATAAGAACCAAAACCGAACTGGCAAAAGAAAAGAAATAAGGGAAAACAAAATACGCCGCTGCCAACTGACGTGGCAAACTATTTTACACCTGAGCTGTCGCCCTGTCAGAGGCCTGAAAAATACAAAGTAGAAAATGAAATAACAAGAGGAAAAAAGCAACAAGAAACAACAAGCAACAAAACAAATAGAAAAGCGCTTAAAGTCATGCACCAGAATAAAGGCGAACGTTGCACGGGTCTCGAGGCAGGCAGCCTAATGAAGATATTAGGCGCTGGCTCCTACGCCAGCCGCACTCTTAACGAGTACAGGGTGGCGGGGAGGGAGGGGGGACGTGAAAGGTTTCTAATAACCTGACAACCCTGACAGTTATAATAAGGCAAGCTGTCATAAGCTGTTTTCAGGCTCGATTGAGTGGGCCCCTCGCTACAACTGTTCAAGTTTTCACCGCATTGCACATGAGCCACATTCGATTGCAGTTCAGCTTGTTTAGCGGGTGGTGCTGCTGGTGCCGATGGTGGAGGGGGTTCGGGCGGTTCGACCTGCAAAACCCAACGCCGAACTATGCAAAAATTGCTGTCAATATTTCAATCAAAAGTGACTCCGCGTGTGAATTTTCTGTTCCAATATGCTTGAGTGTGTGTGTGTGTTGAGTGTGTGTTGTGTGTGTGTTGTGTGTATGAAAGAGAGGTTTGTAGACGGAAGTTAAACGGCAGCTGCCACACAGCCCGAAGACAGTCAGTCAGAAGTACATATGCATGTGGATCGAGGGCCAATCAAGAAGTAGAGTTAAACATCTCCACAGATGAGAAATTCTGATTCAATTCTACTCGATTTTCTTTTTATAACTTATTATTAACTATTTTTACGTGAAGTTTTGTGCAACAAGTGCTGTACAAGAGATAGCTGGATTAGCAGATACCCTATAGCTATCATAAGTTTAACACATACCCGATTAGACAGATACTTATTATTAACTATTTTTAAGTGAAGTTTTGTGCAACAAGTGATGTGCACGAGATAGCTCGATAAGCAGATACCGCCTAGCTATCATAAGTTGAACACATACCCGATTAGACAGATACATCTTTAAAATGGTGATTCTTAGAGATGGAAATCGATTTTATGCGATAAAGTGAACGAAACTGAATCTGTGCATAATATGCGAAATCGCATATTCTGAATTTATAATTCTGAAATCAGTGACCGATAGACGGACATGGCTAGATCGACCCGGCTCTTTTAACAATTCAATTATGCAATCTGCAGCACTTTATTCTATTACCACAACTTTATATTCTTGTCTCGCGGAGTGGTTCGCCTTTAAATCCGAACAGCCGCAACATGCCACTTGCGCTCAAAAATACAGAAAAAAATGTGAAGCAGTCGGGAAACCCAACGGCCAACAACAACAATGAAAGCGCTTGCCAAGTTGTCAGGCAGGCACCAGGCTTACGGCTGATGGCTGAGGTAACCACTTCAGTCCCCAAACACACCCACTCGCCTGTCCCGCACCACATATACCACACACCCACTACCCGCCCACCGCCATGTCAAGCGCGTAGCATGTCGAGCAAAAAGTTGGAAAGGGGGCAAACGAAATTCAAAGGCTGCCAATTGCCAATTGAAGCCGTAAAGTATGCTAAGCAATTTGTGGCACAACCTGGCTGTGTCTGTGAGATGTGGCACAACAGTGTCTGTGCTTGTGTGCGTGCCATATTTATTGTTGTTTTTTGCCAAATTATTATAGGGGCTGGTGCAAAAGGGGCTCCCAAGCTGTCTCGCCAGGAGCGGCACCTGTCGCCCGCTTGCAGAGCACAACTTGTGCCTGCCCCGACTGCATATCGAGTGCCTCTCATAAGTCGAACTGTGTAATTCGGATAGCCTGCCACTGAATCAATGTTCCTATTAAATACCCTGCAATATTCAATAACTGCATGATGAAATTGAATTAGCTTTTGGTTTGTATGCTCAAGTACGTATCACAAATATCAGGTATGTTTAGAGAGCAATCTTAAACGCTTTACCAAAACATTAATAATTTTCAATTTCCACGCAAATAAAAAAGAGTTTTCCAGTTTGCCTTTAATAATTAATGTCAAACCAAATGCTACAGGATATCTGCAAGTCAAATACACACAGTTTCTTTTCATTTTCTTTTTAGTAGCTGTGCTGCCATTTCCGGTATATGTCCTGATATTAGGCTAATCAAAATGTCCGGCACACACACTTCACACACCACGCACACACACACATACTCAAGTTCAATGCGTTTCGAGTGCAAACTTTGCCTCCGAGTGGCATCTGATGGACGTGGACAAGAAACCTGGGTGGGGGGAGGGATTGGCAAGGGGCAGGCGTCGCTGCGTTGAGTTCTTTGTGTATGTCTGTCAAAGGCACTTCATTTTGTGGGGCGACCGGCAGGACACTGGTTAATCGGAAGTCCTTTTTTTCGCCCCATTCTTATTAATATTTGATGGTGCGTTATTAGCGCCATTAGTTGAACCTTCCAACCAGAGAGAGCTCCATTATGACACGTAGCTTTGTGCAGCTTCCGGAAGCTTCCGTTTCCGCTAGCGAATGAAATATTTGATAAATTGCAAAGCTAATGGAATGGATGGGTTGCATGGATGAGGGGAAGGTTGCAGCTGCTGCTGCACATGCAGATAAAGGAAAATGTGTTTGGATTTTGGGTAAAGTAAACAATATGTTAATAGTATAAACATACAGCAGACGGGGACAATTGGTGGCTGTTGGGGGTAACTGTTGTTTTTTTTAAAGATTACAGCCAAGATTTATGATAGTGTTTTGGCAGTGTGTGTGTGGCTTAATGGCAGTTTTATGATTGCCTTTCCATCGCTTGATTGATAGATGAAACGATGCATGCCTCTCGCCAAAGTGTGCATGGCCAGAGCTTTGAGCAATTGGTCTCAGCTGTTGTCAAATTTGTCACAAGACACTTGGAAAAACTTAAGCGCAACTTACACATGTAATAAAATACAGTGGCAAGGACAACAAAACCACCAATACCTCCCCCCCCCCACTTAGTTACGTGGCTGCAACTGTAAGCCAATCCATCAAGAGCTGCATGCATCATACAACTACTCGAATTACTACAAAGATACACACAGCCACCCAGACAGATACGCACAGACAAACACATGCATCACGCTCACCCCAGCTCCATTTCCAATCCCAAATTTCCAACCCCTTGGCTTGGCGTGTCTGCTGTGTCTTCTATGATGTTTGCATTTATTTTGTAATTACTGTCACGCAATGTGACCATCAAACCAAATCAAACAGACTCCCGTTTGGTGAAAGTGATGCGAACTCAACTTTCCTGTCCGAAATGTTTTTAGTTTTCCCCCGAAAAGCTCTTTAAGCAGCCACCCTTTCAGATTAATGAATTTTACTTGGCTCTGCTTAAGGGTTCAATGATTCCAGTTTACGCAACAATTGCCTTTTTCAAATTACATTTTTTGTTGCATGTTGTGTAGTCTTGCAGTAATTAGAAACATTCCAAAATTACTGGGCATTGAAAATGGCAATTTATTCCAGACACTTGAGTGTTTTAATATTGATTCTTTATCTTTATATATTTTAATATTTATTTAGCTGTTGCTATATATTTTCATAAAATATAAATAATCATTAAGAAATTGGTTTAAACTATATTCTTCTCCATAAAAATCAAAATCTCTGGAATATGCTTGCTTTTCAATTAGCTTAAGCTTGAAGACCGGTTATGAATATATTTGCGAAATAAAAACATGTATAAAAATCATATGAGTGCGCTGTAAACACAGAATACTTGTGTACACACACAAAATAAATACTCATTATTAATGTAAATTCTTCGCCAAGCTGTGCAAACAGTTTGACTTTTTCCCTGTGCTAAAGCAACTTGGATATTTGTAGACTGCAGATGCGGCAGAGCTCACATAAAAATATTACTAATTCTACTTAAAATTAGAGAACCAACTACGCAATTAATTTGGAAATACGTTTGAGTCTCTAAAATCACTGTTGCATAAGCACTCTACAAAAAATTAAGATAATATTAAATTTAAAACTACAAAGTCTGCCAATATCAATACATTTCGTATATCCAGCAATGCCGCAGAGAAACTTCCATTTACGTCAAATTACGACAACGTAGGTGGTCCACCCACCACCAATTCAAACCCAACCAAGCTGAGCGCCTTCCAATTCTCAACTTATGGCGAAATGTAGGACGGCTGTTTTTTTCCCCCCTTTTTTTAAAAAAGAACTTTGACCATGCTTCTCTCTAGCCGGCTATAAAGTTCAATGCGTTCAATGCTTTTTAGCGAACAATTTGAAATGCAACACAACGTAGCAAGGATATTTTTCACTTTGGAGGCGACAGGAGGCCACGTCGAAAATTATATATAAAATTCACGGCCAGGGCCATTCGCCCTTCGCCATTCACTAGTCGAAGTCGCGACTTGTGCTATTTGTTGCTGTTGGTCGAACATCCAGCCATCCTCTCCCAGTCCTGAGGCAAACCCTGTCCCTACACAGAGTCTCCCGTTGAGTGCTGGCAATGTTAATCGAAGTTGTCTGCACAAAAAGAAGAACCAAAAAATAAAAAAGGAGGAGATAAAAAACTTACCGCGTCCCGTTATCACACGTATATGGGCAGACATAAAAACAAATTACATGACAAGGGGGCGGTGTGTGGGAGGCACACAGAGTGCTGCTTAAGCGGCTTTATGAACAAAAATTGTAAATGGCATTTGTCTCTTGCTATATGCATATATGTCTGTGTTTGTTTGCATGCAGTTCTTTCCGGTATCATGGCGGACAGCGGAAGCGGCTACCGTTTGATTTTCTACTTCATTTTTGTTTTTGTACTCTGATTCTGCAGGTACAAAGAGGCATATTCGTTTTGTGAAATGTCCATTATGTTGCCCGTCCATTAGTTCATCAGTGTGCTCGGTTTTGCAACATATACTAGTTTGTGCCCGCATCAGACAAACCCGAAATTTTCCAGGTATATCCCCTTCAAGGATCGATAAAAAATCTAGCCACCAATAGCAATCGTAGAGCTATGATTATTTAATGAATGTTATTTCCATAACAAGGTTCCGTGCCACTTAAGATCAGTGGTACTCCTTTGGTATCAGTGTATTCCGCAGTCAAATTACTATTTTATTTGCTGTCTTCTATTTTTTTTTGGCCCTTTGCAAGAGAACAGGAAAAGGTTGCCAATATTGAGAAGTTTAGCATGTATTTATTGTTGATGGGCCCCGTGTTTGAGATCAGAGTCACAACAGGAAACTCGGTTCATAAATAAGTTATTAGTCAACTTCGCTTGTGTTTGTGTCCACAGAATCTACAGATTTGATGGCGTTCCAATTGCCCTTCATATTGTTGCCGATGAGTTACTCAAAAAGATCTGTGCGTAGTTATCTTATTGTATATGTTATCTTTTTGGTAGTGTTTAGGAAATGGAAATATATAATACTACATTCATTAGGTTTCGTTCTCAAATTATGAATTGTAAAATTTGACCATTGATTGGGATTCACTCACAGTCAACGATCAATTGAGAAATTGGCCAAATCATTCGTGAAAAAACCAGTCAAGAGGCAGTCCAAAAATGCAATCAAAGTTCAAAGTCTAACAAAATTGATATAATTAGTGGAATATGGCGCCTCTGCATGCGATATGAATTTCAAAACAAAAAAATGAAGTGAAGTGAAATTTTAATAAGCTAAATAAAGCGGCAAGAGAAAAGACGCCGCCAGGTTAAAGCGGCAAAGAAAACAGAACGCAAAAAAGCAGCTACCGGAGGAAGACATCGCATCGCATAATGCAAAGCCCCAGACAAATATGTGTGCCACCTTCAGCTCTCGACCCCAATCCACGGCTCCTCACCGCTTCGCTCGTACGCCGCAATATGCGACTGCCAAGCAAGACAGAGCAGAGATGTATGCCGTGCTTTTCTTTATGCATATTTAAAAAGCCACCCACCAAATAAGTATTCTACAAATAATAAGCGTAGTGAAGCGGCGCACATTATAAACCAGACCGGGAGCCCCATCCACACCCCTACACCCGCTTTCAGCGGTATTCAAGCGTCATGCCTCAGACCATTTTATCCCAAAGTCTACATGGAATTATGTGAAGCTTCTGCTGTCTGTTGTTGTTTTTGTTAATGGAACAAAGGTGGCAGCGTTGCTGTTGTTGTTGTTGTACTTGCTGTTGGTATTATCCTGCGACTGTGATTGTCTGTGCTGTTTGTAGTTAAAATGAGCACAACAGCAACAACAATAACAACAAGCAACAACCACCAAAAAGACAGGAAGACAGGAAGACAGGACGATAGGACACGGCACGCCATTAAATGCGCAGCAGAAGCTAAAGCAAAATCAGAAGCTGAACAAAGAGAATATGCTAAACGTTTGACGAGACTCAAATATGCGAAAAATTATGAGCTTAAAAAAATAAAATTATGTATGTGTATATATATATAATCATATATATATATATACGAAAAATAAAGAAAAAATCACGACACGTTAAAAAGCATATCAAAAGTCATGCTGTAGCAAATTGTAATAAATTCTACGGAATGCTTATTGCAAAATACGGAAATATTTGCCAGGAAAACAGAATGTCAGGTCCCTCCTTAAAGAGCCAATCGAACAGGTATTTAAAGAATGAGTTAAGCTTTCTGAAGGAAGTATTGCTCTGAAGTTAAACACATTCTTGAAACGACATTAATTAATAATTAAAGATTTGAACTTAAGTTTACATAACAATTCGCTTTATATGTTTACTTCCTAAGCAACTAATTAATCCATTAATTGTTTGTCATTCACCCTATACATTATACACACATTCAATACTGCTTTATAAAATAACATCTTATTTAATAGAAATATTTAAAAGTGCGCCCTTAAACATAGTATTTACACGATCCGCATGATTAGAGTCGATTTTGGAACCAATTATATTGTTGAAAAGTTCA
This sequence comes from Drosophila conformis, assembly GCA_035041375.1. Taxonomy (NCBI): domain Eukaryota; kingdom Metazoa; phylum Arthropoda; class Insecta; order Diptera; family Drosophilidae; genus Drosophila; species Drosophila conformis. The sequence continues at coordinate 224,297 of JAWNLE010001234.1, forward strand.
ATAAAAATAATTCATTTATTTAAAACCATTTATTTGAACCTGTTGCATAGGATTAAATAACAACGTCACAGCTTAAAATTATTCAGACCTGAGTTCTGTGATGTCTTTTAGTATCGCGTCTTTCAATTTTCAATATTTGACAAACAAACGCAGCTAACAGCTGTACGCATGTGTCTAACAATAAAATAGGTGGTGTTGGCAACCTTTCAGCTGCTATAAAAGCGCTTTGAATTGGACAAGCCAATCATTCCCGAGTTGGTAACACTTCAGCTAAGATGAGAACCCAAAGCGTAATTCTGAGCTGTGCTCTTCTGGCACTTCTGGTTGCCTATCTTCCTTCGGCAGAAGCAGTTACCTGCGCCGACGATCCAAACGATCCGGCTTGCATTGACTGTACTTTAGCTGAAAATGAAGCAGATCCTGAATGCGCAACCGAAGAGGAAACTACAGCCACTGCGGGAGATACTACAGAGGTAGTTTCCACAGAGGAACCTGTCACAGAGGGGGAATCCACAGAGGGGGAATCCACAGAGGAATCTGTCACAGAGGAATTATCCACAGTGGAACCTGTCACAGAGGGAGAATCCACAGCGGAACCTGTCACAGGTGCTACCAGTCCAAGGACAGGCTGCGGACGCGGTGGACGTGGTGGACCCGGTGGACGTGGTGGACCCGGTAGACATGGTGGTCGCGGTGGACGTGGTGGACCCGGTGGACGTGGTGGTCGCGGTGGACGTGGTGGACCCGGTGGACGCGGTGGACCTGGTGGACGCAGTGGACCTGGTGGGCGCGGTGGACGTGGTGGCCGCAGTGGACCTGGTGGACGTGGTGGACGCAGTGGACCCGGTGGACGGGGTGGACGTGGTGGACGCGGTGGACGCAGTGGACCCGGTGCCCGCAGTGGACGCGGTGGACGCAGTGCACGTGCTGGAGGCAGGCGTGGCGGTAGAGGAGGTCGCTTTTAGAAAACTTCTTTGCCACATTTCCAAGAAATATAATGATTAAATAAATGAGAATATTGAAAAGTTATGCTTTTATTCCTTTATAAGTTATATGTACAAAAGTCGATCTGCTGACTGCGAATATTTATTATATTTATAAAAAAGCAACAAGGGTATCTCCAAATTGTCCCCAACTGCAGTCTGTAATTTCACCTTGCCAGAATGGTTTTGTGAAATATAATTCTACTACAAACCAATCTTCTTGAATTTAATGCTCTTGTGATAAGAGGGTTTCAGAATAAAATGTAAAACTGATGTCGCTTCTAGAGACTACAGCATGGCCTTTGATTAGGTTTATCATTGTCTCCTGCTTCACAAACTAACCGTATAGGATTTCCTACCTGTATTTCTGAGTATCTGAGTAACATAATTCAAAAAGTAGTCTTTCTAAACCTATCGTAGTCACCTCTCGGACAGCCACCTGAGTCCAGTGTTAATGTATGCTGATTATGTCAAGTTATGCCTTGCATACAGCGACCTCTCAATGCTTACTGCAGACGGACTTACTTTCTTTTCTGTAAAGCGGTAATTTGAATTTGCTCCATTTGAACTACTCTAAGTGTAACGTCATCTAAAATTATCGTAGGTCTACACGCTAGATGTGATGCCGCTTGATAACTGCATGAGGTAGGTGATATACCCTTACTTCTCGATCATAAGTTCGAATTCTATAGTCTTATTAAATTCACTGTCAATAAAGCCTTTCAAGTTCCTGGTCTTATTAGGCGTTGGTCAAAGGAATTTGATTGCCCTTAAACTACGACCAAGATACTTTTCACTTCTCTTGCATGTTCAATTCTGGAATATGGAGCTTGTGCGTGGTCTCCTCAATATCCGATTCACCAAAAATGCGTCCCTGACACACATTATTTATGTCACGTTTAAAGGGAGAAATGGAAACTATTATTTTTATGATAATCCCAATATAAGTAATTTCTTAAAAAATTCTATTTAAATTGATTGCATAAGATTAGATGAACACGCCACATTAAAAGTTGTTCAGAATTAACTTTGGAAACATCTATCAAAAGCGCTAACAATAAGCAATATTTGACAAATAAGCCAGGCAACAGCTGTGTAATCTTACCAAAAGAAGAATGTGCAATTTTGGAGAGGTTTCAGACACTATAAAAGCGCTGTGAATTTGGTAATTATTACCAATTTAGTAACACTTCAGCTAAGATGAGAACCCAAAGCGTAATTCTGAGCTGTGCTCTTCTGGCACTTCTGGTTGCCTATCTTCCTTCGGGAGAAGCAGTCACCTGCGCCGCAGCTCCAACCGATCCGGCTTGCATTGACTGTACTTTAGCTGCCAATGCAGCAAATCCTGAATGCGCAACCACAGTGGCACCCACAACCACAGTGGCACCCACAACCACAGTGGCATCCACAACCAGAGGCTGCAGACGCATTTTGCGTGCTCTTTTCGGTGGACGTCGTATTTTGGGTGGAAGTCGTCTATTAAATGGACTCCGTGCTCGTGCTGGTGTTGTTGGCAGGCGTATCGGCAGAAGAGGTCGCTCCCAGTAAACTACGCTGCGACATGTTCATGAAATTGAATGACTAAATAAATGAGAATATTGAAAAGTTTTGCTTTTATTCTTTATTATTAGGATATACACTTATTACGAATCAGCAGATCGATTTATATATGAAAAAAATAGATATCATAAGTATACAAATATATATTTACATATAAATATATATCATCGTTATTTCCCTTAGTTGACATTAACGAAAATATTAAAAATTGTTTATTTTATTTTATATTTTATCGATGCTTAATACTTGATCTGACGCAGACATAGGCCAGCAATTGTTCATAATTTCAATGCTCTAACTCCAAGACTGTCGACAACACGTGCGCTCATGTGGACGGACAGACGGCATGACGAACATGGCATTATACCAATAACAATTGTACCATCGGTAACAAAGTATAATCATCAGAACGTCAAGATATTCTGATATAAATTCTATGACGTCTTTCAAAACCGCTAACAAAAAGAATATTTGACAAATATACGCACATAACAGATGTGTAAACTTTCCAAGAAAAAAGTTGGAAATTTTGGCGAACCTAACGCAAGAGGTGGTTGCATTAAAACGTTGCGTTTAACGTTCAAATGGATTTCTTATTAATATATCTGAATTATGTGAGATTCATAAATTTAACTTAATATTCTTTAATTAGTTAATAAAGCTATCTTTACATAATGATCTGTTTAAATGTTTTCTTATGCATCTCTTAATTATTTGCATTCATATAAATATTCATTGAGCTGGGAGTTAAGTTGCGGTTGTAGATTCACTAAAATAACCTATAATTTAGTAGTAATAATAATTTCCAATAAACCTAGTATTTATAATATCCGCATAACTAAAGACAATTTCTGAACTTTTTATTTGGATGATAATCCCATTTCAATTGCACATAAATTTGTTTTTCTCTAATGCCCTCAATTGGTCTCTGTACCAAATGATATAATTTTCTAACATCAAGATCTCTGTAGCTGCAGACTTTATTTAAGCAAAATTCATTTAAATAAAGAAAATGTTTTTCACAGCATAACAATCTGCAAATTAAATACATACCACCACAAGTATTACATAACACTCTTCATTCAACAAAATCACCCACAAAGTTTTGTCTAATGATGTATTTCGTTCTCGATTTTATTTACTTTTTTATTCTTGCTTCTTTGTTAAGCAGAGCCCATGGAAGGTGTCAAAAAACAAAATGGCATAAAAAGCAAATGCCAAATTAAAGCTTTGTGGTTCACTACAACTAATATTGCGAAGGAAGTGAAAAAAAAGAATTACAAAAAACAGTAAAACATGATATAAAACATGACATAAAAAACACGAAACGATGAGCACTTTCAGCCCCTCATTTGAGATGCAGCCGCTCTGGGAACTGATAGAGCACAGCAGCCGGGGCTCGGTTATTGAACTGCCAGCCCGGATTCGGCACTAAAAAGTCGTACCTTATCGAAATGACAAGCAAATTTTAATCAACACACAACAAGCCGCAGCTGCAACACATTCGCCTGCTGATGACATCCTTTTCCCTCACTGACTGGAGACGAGCCAAACATCACGTCGATTTTAAGCACATTGATTAGAAGTGCCCTGCCGAAGCCGAGGACTGAGGGCTGACTCTGCGGACACCGGATAATAATAGCTGCTGTTCATGATGCCAGCAGAGAGTTTTCACGGAGTGGCTGAAGTTGGGAATCAGGCTGTGGCAGGGCCTGTTTGATGTTGATTATGACAAAGTTGCTGCCTGTCTGATAAGCCTAAAAACTCTCAAGCGATGAGCGTGCAAATTTCTATAAAGCACGGAATTCACAAAAGCAAAACTTAAAGCAACGTGACGAAAACTCAATGCACTCTCCTATACATAAAATGTACAAAAACTAACTTTCGAAAATAAAAATTTAATAATTAAGCAACTTCAATGAAAATACAGGGGTAAGTATCCTAATTTAAGTAAAGCTATCCTATTTAAGTAAGGCTATGCATTCATTTTTATAGTTAGCTAATACTTAAACTATAATTTACTTCAAATGTTGATATTTTGTATACATTTTATTAATCTAGTAAAACAATTGAATGGAAGTGTTTAGGAGCCCATCAGTTTTACAGAGCAATTTCGACACTTGTGCTACGAATGCCACAACAACGTTAAAGTCCCCTTGGGAAAGTGTATGCCAGGCGCAATTCAGGAGGCGGAATTGTGAAAACAAAACAGGATGCGAGGCGTTGTTGCCGCTGGTTGCCTCCTGCATGCGACGCACGTGTCGCTCTAAAAAGCCGATCTAATCAAATGGAAGTAAAATGTGTAAAAGGTGGAAAATTTGCGCTGAGAAAAATGTAAGAACAGCAGCCGGGAAAATAGACTACAAAAAATACAAACAGCAAAAAATGAACACTCAGTGTTTAAAATGGAAAATCATAACTCGTCGACTGTTATTTTTTCTCCTTTTCCATACACACTAAAGTTCGTGCCACATGACTAGACATGAATTTGCAGCGACTTAAAGCTTAAAGTGTACACTTTACTCTAGGTGGGTTGAGCTGAGCAGGAGCCAGGATCAGGCTCAACCCGAAGCCGAGGGTATCATATGCTAATTTCCATATGGTCAACCCTTTTGGAGCAACGACCCAACATGAGGAATTTTAATAATTTTCCGTGAAGTTTTTGCCTGGCTTCCAGTGCGTTGCCTTTTGGGCTAATTGTATGCTAAACGTTTGGGGGGCTCGTATTTTTGGACGGGTGGCACCTTTAAAGCGCGGCTGGGGCTTTTCGAAGTTTTTGTGGCAGCTTAGAGTTGGTCTGACGACGACACACACACACTCAGTACACATGTACACATGCACACATGCACACAACTGATATATGGGATTTTGCCGGAGCTTAGAGTTTCACTTGGCGGCAACAGCGAGCAGAACTATCAACATGATAGCCGGGTAATGACTTTAATTGTGGTGGGTGCTTGTGCTGGTCGAGAGAGAAAAGTTAATATCGTCTATGATGAAGCATCGTTTTTGTGTTATATCCGTTGTTGCTGCTGTTGTTGGGTTATTTTTAATGATGCTAGCGCAGGATACGAGAATAGTTCAGCATGTCCCTTACAAAATGCTACATCAAGCGGAAGGTACACAAGAGAAAAAAATAGGACAAGACACTGTGACACTAATTGGCACTTATAACTGAAACCCAACAAAGTTTATTTATAACAGTTAGTATTCATAAGTTTAGGATGTTGTCGGTATTAGGTTTTATTGAATTTGTTGCCTCTTTAAGTTTGCATCTTATCAACTAAAGTCAACTCAAGTCGAAAAAGTCTGCGTCAAGAGTTGCAACAATTAAAAAACAACTAATCGACTAAATACTTTGCTTGCCGTAATTTGTATTCCGTTATCGTATCATTAAAATGAGGATACTAAGGATACTCGCTATTACAATAACATTCGAATTTCTATATTAAATCCTTTTAAACTAAATAAAGATCTTAAATAGTTTCCATCTCAGGTCGGACATTAACCACATTGCCTTAAGATTTCCGTCTCCTGCTCGCTACTCTGTGCTGGTAAGTTTCCTCATTTCCCCATTGGCATTCTTTGGGATCCCTTCCACTTTAATCGCACACAATTTTGTTAAGCTCCAAAGAGCAAACTTTCCACCATCTCTCACTCTCTGTATGAACTCCTTCGATAAACTTACTCAAGTGGCCGCGTGTCGCCTGCGTTCATATAAGCTCGACTGCAATGCGTAGCCGGGTCGAGGCCATTATTTTCACAGTTCAACGATGCGCTAATACAAGGACAACGTTTGCACAATTTCTCTTGCCCCCGCCTACGTCTCCCCATTACATTTAAGGCACCCACGTGCTGCGCCATAATTAGGCGGACCGTGGCAAATCCAATAATTACCGAGCGTTAAAAAACTTTCAAGTGTGCCATGCACACAACCGCAGAACACATGTCGAGGTGAGTGTTGAGGGAGGGGTGTGTGACAGGATATGAAACATGAAAAACAAATTGAAGAGCCAACATCCGGTTGACTGGCATGCCGAGCTGCTGATGTTGCTGATGATTCTGGTGCAGCTTCTGCTGCTGCTTCTCCCTTTGCAACTGCTGATGACGTCGCCTTCGTCGTTGTCAATGCAACAATGACGACAATCAAATGACGTTTGCATCAATGAGCAATTGGCAAACAGGCAGGGCTGGGATAAGCACGAAACCAAGCAGCAGCAGCAGCAGCAGGATGAGGACGATAAAAAAATGAGAGAAAGGCAGCGGGAAATGATAGCGTGGATTAAACGATTTTTAATGAAAAGCCTTCAGAAGGGTCCATGGCATGAATGACAGCTACCGACACACGCACACAGTCGACCAAATGGAACCACAGGACAAGGGCAAGACACGCACACACACACACACACATGTGGCACAAGTACAATGGAGGAGACGAAGGCTCAGCTGCAAATGCTGCACAAAAAATTGCATGATTGAAAATTGCACTGGAGGCCGATCGAGAACGACAGACAGCTACAAAAAGCAGAAAGTGGACAAAGGAGAAATGGGAAATGGAAAAGGGGCTTTTTCACACACACACACAGACTCACACACGCATACACAGCCCAGTGGAGGTGAGGGTTGGTGCTGAAGAGGTGTAGGGAAAATCGAGTGGCTAAAAAGAAAGCAGCTCTTCAATTGTTATGAAAACGGGTTTTCTTAACTGTCCGAAAAACATTGCGATGATGGAAGACTTCACCCTAACGCTTTGACTCGACCCCCAACCCGTTATATGCTGTGTTTTTGTCAAGGGTTCCGCTGATTGGACTGTTGACCATCTTATTCATCTTCAAAGCGTTCTTTTGTTGTCAAGGTGCGGGCATCTCACAATAAAGTGGAAGCTGGTCAGCAGGAAAGTGCCCGGCGATACGAAAGGGTTGAGGCTTTTGAAGTGCCTCGCCCACTGTTGTGGCCAACTTAATGAAGTGAACATATCATCCAAGAGTTACACACAATTGATAAACAGTCGCGGCCAAATAGAACAAAGCTTAATTCGAGCAGGGCATGTCGACTGCTAAGCGATAGCAAAGTCAAAAGCAGAACATTTTAACACAAGTCGATTTGAGATAACAAAAGCATTGGCAAATCAAAGGGGAAGTATAACAAAAGCGAACTTACCTCGATATCTCTCGTGAAGCTATGAAAAACCAAGACCAAACTTGCCAAAGAAAAATTTAAATATTTATATTTATATATAAAAAGTACAATAATAATAGTCTGTTTTTTCGGATGATTTTGTAAGATCTCTCTTTCATTTCAATGACTTTTGCAAATATTTGTAAGAATTCCTCAAATTATACATATATTTTTTTTTTGAAAAAAAAAAGATTGTAATAACATTAGAAAAAACCAAATATCCAAAAAAGAACACAGTTTGAGCAGAAAGCAATTAGGTTAATGCTACATGGCACCACACTTATCGCTCAACCCGACGGGAAAGGAGAAAAGAATAATTCCGTTATCTGGCTATATCTGCATACATATAACTATTTTCAGAACCTCGGCAGACATTAGTGTCATATTTTATCAACTTCAACGCACATGTTGCTAAACAAACACAGCTGATAAGCGGGCCCATGGCCATTGCACGTCCTTTCGAGTGGGCAACTCTCTATTGTCCTTGTGCTGTCCGTGCATATCAGCGATGTGAAGGAGAATGGACAGCAATTTACCGCAGTGCGTGGCCCAAAATAAATAACCCAAAATGTCGACAGCACATTACACACACAGAGGGTGGAGAAAGAGAGAGAGAGAGAGAGATAGTGGGGGGTAGGGGAAGTCGTCTAATTATGCAGCGTTGACAAAAACAGAGAAAGGACACAGGCGCCAGTGGCACACTGTGGGCCCCTTGAAAACTATTAAGAAAACATATTTTTCTTTTTCAGGAAAATGGCGCACGCAGCGCATTTAACACTAATCATTGTCATTATTATCGCTGTGCGGCTTGCTTGGCTGTGTGCCATGGACAGGACTAAATGCCTGCGAGCCTGCCAGCCTGTTAGGACCATTCGGGTGTTGTGGCATTAAAAATTCATGATCTCAAGTGGGTTGCCGCTTGGCCTCTTTTGTTAGTTCGGGTGCTGTATTTCACATTGGCCGACAGTAGCGTCGCCTTCAAGTGGGTTTTCCATGGAACAACTCTGACTCAGCATATGGCAACGTTCCCAAACCTATCGCATAAATGGCTCAAAGAATCAATAAAACGCCAATTAACATTAATTTTCACACGCAGAGTACCCCTTTTGCTATCCGAGTCATTGTTCAATTTGTCAACCAATGTAAAATGTAGTAAAACAATTAAAAACTGTTTGTGGGTTCCATTGTGATAATGGAGAGAAACGGAGAGCGGGGGAGATAGAAATATGATACTATGTCTTTGTAATGTCAGCTCCCTAAAGAAACAAAAAAAAAAAAAATATATATATAATTAAAATTTAAAGCAACCATTTGAATTTGAGTCGCGTTTCGAGGTCCGCAACAACACGAGGCCATCAATAAGCAACTAGACGAAGACATGAGGCGTATTTAAGTGAACTATTTAAACATTTTGCTGCTGGATTTTCATAGGAAAATTGTCTCAACGCATGCAACGCTGTTGTACTCCCCCTTCCCTCCAGCTCCATTAGTAGCTGTTCTCTGTGCGTGTCTGGAGTCGAGCGCAATTAAACGACATTTGCCGAGGCGGAGAGGAAGCAGAGAGTGCTGCAAAGCAAAGAATGCAGTCAGAGAATAATGTTTGATTTCCCCAAAGGGAATAACCACAAGGCTGTAACAAAATATTGCACGACAACAAAATGCAGCAGCTGTGGACTAAGAGAATCTCCGAGCAGTGTTCTTGTGTTTTAAACAGACATATTATGGCTGTACTAATATTTCAGAATACTCTTCGAAAGATTGATAGTTGATCAAACCAGACAAACATATATACATATTTATAGCGCACAGAGAAGGATAATGTTGTATTTGAATGAGGAAGATAAGAATGACAATACAAATCAATATGCTTAACAAAAAACCATTAATGAAAATGAATCAAGGAGAATACAAGGAATGAACAGTTTGGACATACATATGCTGTACACCTCCAAACTAGGAATAGAAATTGCTTAGCAATGAACACAAATTTGTCTCTCTGCTGCCTTTGAGATCAGCTCATTTAAACAGATAGAAATTTTACTATTTCAGTAAAAAAAAAAAAAATAAAAATGAAAACTGGAAAATTTCTATACATTTTTAGTTACTATAAGCCAAAAGGAATTATTGAACTTTGTGCAGTATTCAGATTATTTTAGCTTGAGCAGTGCACAAACGAAACGTACAGCTGCCAATCACGCTCGCCAGCAGCACTCACCGAGACTCATGACACTTATCCCACATTGACAAGAAAAAGTCACAGAAAATGAAAAGTGCATTGCAATACAAGATACACGACTCGCACTCATGACAAGGAAATGTTTGGAGTCAGAGCATAAATGTCAGCCAGAGGCCAAACACCTGCCTAATGACAGCTGAGGTGAGCGACTGCTTAAATGGAGTGACATACAAATTTAAATTGAAATTCGAAAATCGAAACTACGCAAAAGAAAGATACTACTCGTACTTGCCACTCGCACATAAAAGTTTCCGGCTTGAAGCGTAGTCCCAGAAATTCCAGATAAGGCATGCCCCGAACGATGGCAACTTAAAAGGCTGGCAAACATTTGGTGGCCCTCGCCCAAGCCCAAAGGCAAACAAATTGTCGAGTGTGATAAAAAATAATGCGAAATCTGTAAACCGTAAACACAATGCCGAATAATAAGTGTGGCTCCATTTTCCACTTAATTTATGACAAATACATGCGGCCAGTTGATAGACTCTATAAGGCGAAAAGGAAAGAAAAAAAAGGAAACCCATTGAACGTAAATTTTTAATAGACTTTTAATAACCCACACAGAGTTGGGGGCTAAACAAAAAGTGTAATGAACCGCAGCCGCACATCGTGCAGACATTTTCCAAATGAAAAGCCATTGAAAGGCGTTGGCATTGGGCAAACAATGGCGGCAACTAAAAAAAAGAAGCAAAGCCAAAGCCAATGCCAGGATACAGCAGCAGCAGTTCGATGGAGACGGTGGCAGACAAACAACAATAAAGATAGAAATCAACGCAGACGTGTGCATAAAATATTAATTATCAGCAATTTACTGGCAGCAACAGAAGCAGCAGCAACAGCAGCAGCTCGACATATTGGCAATGACTTTGAAAAGCCAGGCCAACCACTGACTTTGGCAGACGCGACACGCAATGGAAAATGGCAATGGCATTTGGATTGAGCTGGATGGAGTGGGGACGGGGAGGGTGCGGGTTGGTGTTTGGTGCTTAAAATTAGCGAGCTTGCCAGTTAGGATCAGGCTGGCAGCAGTTGGCGCCATTGATAACTGACTCAATCTAGGAGGCAACAGTCTCCTAAGCGCCCTCCTTTGTGGCTTTGTTTGGCTACCCAGCCTAGAAAACCCAACTGCCGTGTGCGGCTAGACAAAAGTGCATTAAGCGCAGATGTGTGTACACAGGAGGGGAAAGGGAATATCTAGTGGCGACATGCAGTAGGCGACAAAGGGTTGCCAGCAAACGCAGCTGCACTAGAAAGTAATATAGTATGTATGTCGGTGCATAGCGAATATAATATGATTCAGAGCGTGCAACACTGCACTAATTGCTGCCAGTTGCATCAGGCTAACAGATAGCATCAGCGTAATCAGAGCTACGAATACAGGAAGATTTTATATATAAATATATGTATATGTGTGAACCACCAAGGAGGGACAGTTTCTTATTAGTACAGAAATTGAGAATCAAATCTTTTGGGCATAGGTAACTGCCTCCACCGTGCGTACGTAAGCAATGCGTATTTCCAAAATGCCGCAGCTCATAATGGTTGTCGTGGCTCTGATCTCTGAAAGATCGGTTTGCTTAAACAAAAGAATGCTTAACGCTTAGCAGCCCAGTTGTCGGCAACAATACTAAACACTGGCCGAGTCTACACAGCTGTTTGTCTTTTCACAAACATAAATATTGATGTTTTAATTGAGATATTTTAAACAACATTTCTTTGTTGATGTTCCTTTGTTTACTTCTTTGTATTTCAATCTTTAAGCAGTTGACGTCAATTCGAGTAATTCAAGGCCAAACGAAATGTGCTTTAAGATGGTAAAATTACCACTGCCACACAAAATATGATCAAGTCGAATTGGATCCTCTTATGCAATTGTTGAGATCGGAAGAGCAGCTAAAATTCGATCATTATTATTCATACAATACTACAATAATCGTACAATACAATAATAATCGTGACCCATTTAAAATCTTGAAAATGATATATTATACTAAAATAGAGTTTTGTGCATAACGTTAATTTCACACTTGGCTATTCTGCCTCGCAGGCAACCTGTTGAATTTTCTACTGGTGGTCTTAGTCTGCAATCATTACAATAAAAGCTCACTACTTTCAGAGACACATAACTTCACAAATAAAATGTAATGGATGCAATTGTTTCAATAAGTCTTAAGGTAATATATTCTCTAAATCATTTATGCCTATCTCCTTCAGCCTATGATGTTCATTTTCTTTTCAATGATTCTACCCAGGATTGTTTTTGGTCTGGGGATTGGTCTTCTGATAGGTCTGCTTTCTGGCCAGCCTGCCGGCCTCCAGCCAGGACGCCTTCGGGGATAAGATCTTCTTCGATGACGTCTGGTTGTGGTTTCTATACCATCGGTTGTCGCTTTTGTTGTCGTTTCCTCCTCATCATCACCCAAACATTCAGGATCATCAGCATTGAGTTCATCGGTACAGTCGACGCAATCTACGTTTTCCTCGGCACAGGAACCTCCCCTGTGGGCAGATACGCTATAAGTATTGCTAAAAAGACCCAGCTCAGAATAATGCTCTTGGCTATCATCTTTGAATGTTCGCGTGATTTCAATAATCGAAAAATTGACTTTAGGAAAGTCAAATGGAATTTTATAGCAGCTGATATGCTGACTACATATCTAAAGACTTGTCAAGTTTGTGCAGCTGTGTTCACTTTTTCTTTGTTGACTACTTGTTTGCTTTTAATTATTTAATCAGCTGTCTTATATTTGAGTTATTAAAGAACTGGAAGAAATTGTATTAGCAATAGAAGATTTTAAGTAATTGTAAGCAAATTTCTAGTGAATACTTTCAAAATAAGTTTGCTTATTTATGGAGATGGCTTTTACTATATTTGTATATAAAAATTCTTCTGATAGGTGCAAAAATAAAAGATAAAAGATGATGATCTTTTGGAAAATGTGCCAAAGACTTCAGCATATTCAGAATCTTCCTGTTTTACAGGAATCTACTATTTCTTTTAAGAACTACTGATTTTCGATTTTCACTATATCTCAAATGATGACGAAATTAAAACTTATAATATAAGCTATGCCTATTTTCCCTCGTAAGTACTTTCCAGAATTGTTGTTGACAGGGTTACTTGGGATCTCCAAGCATATTGCCTCTTCAAATTCCATTCTGACCCGTATTGTGTTTATCCATCAGCTTCATTTGTATGTTACCTACTTAAGCCTTGTTTTTCATCTCATAACAAGCTGCTTAATTAATTTTTCTACACTCCGCTGGCGTTACTAAGCAGCAGAAGCATCAGTTGAATCCACCCACTGAAAGATTGCGTTGCAAATCATGCGTGAACATTAATTCGATTTGCGCAGATGTGTGCCAATCGAGGGCACCGGCAAACTACGTGCAGGATACCGCACAGCAGAGGACAATGAGGATGGGCGTCAAGAGTTGCCGGCTTTAATTTCGCATATTGTTGACAACAAGACAAAACAGCACTGACGAAAATGTTGTGAGTGAGAGAGCTGCCCAAGATATATGTGTTCAATGCACTAAACCCTCACAAACACACACATACATACACACACACACACACACAGATGGACAACAACCTGAGGCAAATATTCGCTATCTGCAGTGAGTGTGCCCCGTAGCCAGGAATTGTCCACTTGGGTCTCGCTGTGTCACTAATTGTGCACAATGTGAAGGATACCTGTATGTCTGTGTCTGTGTGTATTTGGAACTGAGAACTGTCCGCTGCCTGCTGCCGGCTGCCTGCTGCCTGCTGTTGACTGGTGGTTTCTGTCGCTGTTATTGTCTGATGATTTTGCTGGTACTGCTGGTTGTGCCACCTCCTCTCGGCTGATGCTTCTGTCCCCTGTGGCTCTGGTTGACCATTAGCTGCGGAGTTTTTTGCCTTTTGATGTATGTGTGTGTGCTGTGTGTAATGCAATTAATGTGATTTTTGGTTGCCAATTAAACGTATTTATCAGCGTTTATCAATTAATTTTCATTTTCATTTACGGTCGACCGATTCTGTGAGGCTTGACAAATTATCAAACAATGATTAAACATGGCACTTTTAATGCATCCACATCGACTTTAATTAAATACATGTATGTAAGTAACTCAGTGCTTATGTGTGTCTATGTGATTGTATATATATATATATATATATGTGTGTGTGTGTGTGTGTGTGTGTGTCTGTGTATGCAAACGGAAGCCAGGTCTCCAGGTCAAACAATGATCCATCTCGTAACTCGCAACCAAAATTGCCAAAATCCCTAAACTAAACAATAAATTTCATTACATGACACTCGGTCTCTCTATCACATCTTCTTGCTCGCTCTTTTCCTGTTCTGTCTCCATTTTACAATTTGTGTGGTCAATCGTATACTCTGTTAAATTTACATACATGGCATATCTGAAAGAGAATATGCAAGTCAGATAATCTTGTGTACATTCTTTATCACATTTAACTTTTGTATACACTTGAGCAGCAAACAATTCGTTTTTTTATGGTTATGATTAATTCAATATGGATTTGTACACTGCAAGAAAAGTTTTGATTTTGAATAGACTTACAGTCGTTATCGATAATTTTTCAAGGGCATTTCACAGTTTGGAAGCACGCCGAACTTTGCCATTCAAAATTGTTTTTGATAATTTATTTGATTTGAAAATGGCTGTGACCACGCCCCCAACTGACACCGCCCATCGATCATCCCCCCTGGCTATGCTAATAATGTTTTGTAATTTATTTTCAACATGTTGACAGCCGGCGCGCATTTCGAGCCGTAAATTTGTCGAATTGCTATTATTATTGCAGGCAGTTGCTGTCGATTTTGATGTTGTTTTTGCTGTCCATTTCGCAGTTATGGTTGTTGCTGTTGTTGCAACTGTCGTTACACATAATTGATTAAAGGAAATTGTATAAAAGGTGCAAACTGCCGCAATTTGATGATGCATTTTGATGGCATTCAGAGGTTTTTCGGATTTTCATTTCAGCCACACATCAAAGTTTGAGTGTATAATGTGTGTAGCTGTTATAATGCGTAATTTTTGTGTGTATTTAAGTGTGCAGTTTAACACAAGTTGATCACAGGTATTAAATAATCAGGTATATTGTCAGTTGCAAACTGTCAGATTGTTACGACACTCTTTGTTAGTTTAGAAATGCACTTGGAATTTATTTGGAAATTAACTATTCTAATATGTCATAAGACTCAAATGTCTGCATATATTAAGGTCATTTTGATAAATATTGTATTTTCGATGTGCATCCATTGTGAAGTATTCACACCTTCAAACCATTTGCTATTTTCTCCCACGAGCTTATGCATTCCTTCCAAATTATGGCATTTTTAAGTTTTGACCTATGCCCATTATGCCATTACAAAATCAAAAAAAAAAAAAACTAGAAATAATCAAATCAAATAAGACAAAAGTCAAAAACAAATAGCTCGAACAAAGTGTTCTCTAAAAAAAATACCAGATTAAATTCTACGTGAATGCCACAGCGAATGCAACTATTCAATAAATGCAAGCGCAACAGCAACAAAAGCGACGGGTGAAATTTAAAGTATTTCTCATCCCCAGACCCCCTTGCGGGTGTCGCTACGCCCGCCCACCCCCCAGGAACACGCATGCCACACAGAAGCAAGGCAAACCAAAAAAAAATTAAATTAAGTTTATTGACATATTGCTAATTAGACAGAACATGACAGCGTATCAAGATTTATAGTGCCTGATAAGCAACAGCAGCAGCAAACATTGGGACCCGAACTCCGTCCCCGGTCCGAAGGCGGATCAATGAACGCATTCATTTTAATTGGAGACATGGAAAATATGCCAAACAAAGAAACATGAGCAACAACAACAACAACTACAGAAATGCTCTGCTCTCTCTAGCAAAGGCATAGGAAAAACGACGCTCTAATTAAATGCACTTGAGAATGCCACAGCTCCAACAACAACAGCAGTTGGGTGTGTGTGCTACGGTTCACTGGAATTTATGTGTTGCCCCTCAACTGTCTCGTAAATCTCACAGAAATCCAAAAATCGTCGTCTGCAAAAAACAAAAAACTATGAAAAAAGCGCATAAAAATTGTTCAGTTGTCGAACATTTGTTGGATTTGGTTTTTTATTGTTTGCCTGGGCAATATTTACCTTTTAATAATGCTCGGTGTCTAGTCGCCACCCCGCAATCCACAGATATCGTTGCAGGCGATAAGGGGAGGAAACGACGATGTTCGACGATGCAGTTGTTGTTGTTGGCACTGCTGCCACGCGATAGCAACAAATTTGTTGTTGTTGCTGTTGTTCTTGTTGCTTTGTGCAGCACACACAAATTGGTGGCGTGTGTCATAAATTTTGAGCATGGCACACCGGAAAAGAGCGATGGCAAAATAACTAAATATACGTAACTGCCACTGATAATGAAAATGAAAGAAGATTGAAAATGCTCAGTATCAGTAAATAAAATAATATTTATTCTAATATTTTATTTAATAATAATAATAGAATACATAATGATAAGATAATAATAATAATAACAATTATATATTACATAATAATATTATAGTAATAAATAGATTAATCGAAAATGTCACTTTCGATCTTACTCGTTTGCACACCTAACCAATCGGTTAAGTTTACATCGAATGATATATATATTATCTTTGGAGAACTGATTACAATATAGGAAAATATAATAATAAAAAGCTTCACGAAATATATACTTAGCTATTAATCAAGCGATCGGTTTGTATAACAGCTCTAAGCTGATTAGAGACTAACCTAATGAAGGGCCGATCATTTCTTATGCATTGTATATTGGCTTGTCGGCTATTTTATCAACACTTCAATCAACAAATTTCAACAATTCAACACTCAAATTAAGACACTAAAAAGCGCTTTATAAGCAACAACAACAACAACAACAACAGCAAGAAGTCTGGCCCATTCACCCAAGCTTGTTTCAATAATTTATTTGCGGTCTGTTTCCATTGTGCGAGGAAGGCAAAGTGTTAGGTTCATAAATCAATTCAAATAGTCTGATTATGCTTGGGAAAATATGGTAAGTATAGCAACCAAGCATCTTAAAAACATATACATATATAAATAGGCAACTATTTATTAATGCATCTGCTTAAACATTTATGTAGCATTAAGTAAATTTACAACGCTCGGCCAACCCGTTCAAAGCCAAATAAATCAATGTAATTTCCTGTTTTAATTGTGCGATAGGTTAAATATGGTGGAGCGGTGAACTGAAATCGGTGTAGCTAGTGGGGGGGTGGGGAGGGTCATGGCATACAGCTGGTGACATGAAAAATGCATTAAGTAATACCGTTCCATGTCCAATTTCAATGCATGTGGATGTCATTCCATTTTAGCCGTAATGCATATTTTAGTTTATGCCAGGCACTTTGATAGGGATTCGTTGCAGTTAACAAAGTAAACCAAATGCAGGTAAATGAAGTGCGAAGACAAAAAGACATTATAAATAAAATCAAAGTGCTGTAATTCATTTTATCTGTTACATATTTTTTATTTTTATTTTGAATAGCTGACACATTAATTGCTTTATAAATGCAGCACATGATTTTTGTGACTTGCAATTGCCATCCTCAATGTTTCATTTACTGTCTATAGCTGCTACTAATTACTATAATTCAATCCCGCCTTTTTTTGCGTACAATTCACGTCCAACTATAAGAAAATCGCCATTCGTTCAAATGTTGGAAATTAAAACACCAACTGCAAGCAGTTCCCACAATCAAATTGCAATAAGCCCTTTGAAGGGCTGTGACTCAAAATGCAGCGAATGTATTGGCCACTGTGTTGTTGGCGATTATTGGGTGGCGGGGCAATCGAAGTTTCGAGTCAAAGAATCGACAAGTTGCACACATAGAGCTTGACAACAAAATTGGCATATGCATTGAAAAATTTCCGGATCGCTGGCAATGCGAATAGGGACGGGGAAGCGGAGGCAGACACGCTGGCTGGCAAAGGGACCAACTGGCAGCTGGCATAACTAATAAAGGGGCACCTTCTATGTGTGTGTAAACCGAGTGTATGTGTGTGCGTTTTGTAATCCTGCCAAAGTTGACACATTTTGCAACATCAAACGGAAATTGGCTGCAGTCGCAGTCGACGTTGGTTTCTTTATAGGATTTGCATGGCTTACATTTGCAGCAGCCAAAAGGTGCGTCCTCTTGCATCCAGCTCCGACTGCCTGTCCTAATTGGCTTGACTGCAGGATGGGTGCTAATTGCAAGTGATTTGCATTTAGCAGTTAAATCAGACACGCTTCGGTTTTTCGGCTTCGGTTTTTCTCTCATACAGTCTCTAAACAGATTAACTGAAATTGTTGGTTGGCTGGTGCCCCAGGAATTGGGATTACAAAATCCCTAAAGCTGAGCACAGCCGTACAAGCGGATTAGCTTGCAAGTAAGGCCTTTAACAGATTACAGTAGGCATTTGAATGGAAAGAATGCACTCATTGTTATTGCTTGTCAAGATAATGTCAGATAGTGACAGGCTTTCATGCATCTGGGATCAGTTACAGATCCACATAACACTTTAAGAAAAGGTTTTCATAAGATTTCGCTTCTCACTTAAGTAGCTGACAAGTTAATCAGCAAGCTGGGAAACTCAGCCGTTCACACAGATTAACAATCTATAACTTATTGATGCGACTTATTGTGCCATTGATAAATGGCGATTTGGGCTGCATTTAACTTTTTGGCTAAACTATGCTTTTTTTTCAGAGTCAACAATCATATTGCAAAAGATTCCCTTGCATCTATTTTCATTTGTTTTGACACACGGAAGAGTGTATTATGCAGTCAATTACGCCGGACTATCACTTTCTCACTTGTAATGCTAGAGAGCGAATTGAAAAACAATAAGATTTAAATTCAATTTAAACAGATCACTAAAAATATTTTCCCACATTTATGTATAAAAACATTAAATTGAATTGTAAATACGCTAATACTGTGAATTTATGAATTATTGTAGATTTATCCCGATGGTATTCAGTGTTTATGTATATATATAAATAAACATATACATATGTATGTGTAAAGTAGAAAATATAGCTTCAAACCTACAAAAATACGTGCTTGTCATTTTAAAATCAAACTTATTAGTGTATTTAAATCTGCACTTAAATCAGCCTAGACCATTTGCAGCTGCTGCCACACGCTTCCCTTGTTTTCACCCCGTAAGGTGGCACACTTGCTACAATATAAGCTTTGGCACACCTTCCCCCGGCGAATTTAAGTCTGTCCACACAAACCCAACCCCAAAATTGCAGTCATGGTAATCATTTATCACACAGCAAGCGTAAAATTCAATATTTTTTCAAGACGTCGCCACGCTGAGCTGATGGAAAAAAAAAAATTAATTAAATTATGAAATTTTATACCCCAAAGCAAATATTTAATTTCATAACATTATTATGCAGCTCGGGTGGAAAGTGGGCGTTGCTGGTGCGACGTGGGCGTGGACGCACGCACCAGCACGCGGCAAACAGTTGTGAGTGGGGTGGCGGGGCAGGGAAAGGGCGTTGGGCAAGAAATATGCAATGCTGAAATATATTTTCATATACACGAATCCCTCAGGTTGCAGCCAGCCCATGATAATAAACCACGCGCGTGTCCTTCGAACCGAGGAAGCAGGAAAAATTTTTCTTTCGCCAGTCGCTTGGTCGGCTGCCCTGCTAATTGCCAAAAATCATTTTTAAAGCGTGCAGTTGGACTTTTTTCTTTTTTTTTTTAAGTTTACGTTCCGTTTTGGTAGTTCGCGTGCACGTGGCTACAGCTACTGCCATCCGGCTATCCGGCTAACCGGGCTTCACTGTGCCCCGTAAATTCGCTTAATCAAAAAATAAACAAACTTAATAAGCAGCGTGCGTGACTCTGTGCTTCGACTTCAGCCGCAGCCGCAGCCTCTACCACTGCCCCACTCTGGTCGTTTTGTTGCAGTGCCATGGCCCTACCAAAATAAGGCTCGACTGCACCCAAAGAAGTGTCGAACAACACATCGTGCTTTCGGTGGTACTCTTATGTCCTCTTTTGCATGCGAAATGCCAAAAATTCAACAACAACGTGGCAGCAACTCGCTTTCCCTTTTTGCTTTCAACTGTACTTGGCCTCCATCCGTCCTCGATTGGCTTCAAAAATTATTCACTGCTGAAGTTCAGATGCCTTGTTCATGAATTTAAGTAGCATGGACTTAATTTTCATATTATTGCTATTTCTTTTGCGCTTTGTTGTCCGTCGCATTTTCAGTTATTGTTATTGATTTGCCTTCAATTAAACTTGGATTTTGTTTTTTTTTTTTGGTTGCGCTGTTTTTAGGATTATGCACAAAGTGTGTGCAGAATTTTAAGGAGTCGCTCTTATAGATTATTCCCAATAATTTTTGACTATAAATCAAACTACAATTTCGCTCCCCGCCACCACATCTCTCTTTCCATACCACACCCATTCAAAAACCAATACTTCACTAATTGCTAGGCTTAATAGGCATTAAAAGCGATGCCAAGCAGCAGTCCCAAACAATGCTCAGCTGGGCAGCTGCCGAGGGATACGATGAGGTGGAGAGTGGAGAGGGTGGAGGTGTGGAGGTGGGGTGAGGATGGGCAGCACACGCACAGGATAATAAGCGCACGCCAGGATGCTTTTGTACAGTGCCTGGGCAAATAAAATTAGAAATTTACGTTTTGAAAAGCGGCACTGAATGGGAAGCGGGCCTCGCTCTGCGCTTTAAATATGAATGAAAAGCGAATAGTGGCAGGCACTGGGCGAAGGAGCGGGCAGCGAAAGGGAGGTGGGGCGAGTGTGTAAGGATTGGGTGGGTTTTGTGTGGATTGTGGTGCAGCGAGGATAAAATGTGAGCCACGCCAAATTGCATAGAATGTGTAAAAGTTGCAGCTGCAGCTGCTGCCTGCCCCGTTCTTGTGCCCAGTCCTAGGTCCCAGTCTCGTTTCAAATCCCCTGTATTTTCCAAACCCCTCACGCTACCCCTTATCCAACCGTGCACCGCCTTCTGCCCTCACAATTCCACAAAATTAGCTAAAAGTTCTTGTGTTGGGCCCCTAAAAAGAGGAAGCCATTTTTAGGCTCAAGCCAGGAGCGATGAATGAGCACAAATTGTATAACAGATGAACAGATGAAAAGGCGAAGGCGAATATAAGTAACTAGAAGCAGCAGATAAAATAGAGAATGAGATGGAAAAAGCGAAATAAACAGTTGCTGCAAAGCTGTCAACATTTCAAAGAGAATCACGCGAAATGTAAAGTTTATAATTCTATGCCAATTTTAATTGAGTGCAAACGGGAAGCGCCATGGAAGCTAATAAGCTGAAAAGTGGACCTAACGATGATCGAGGGGGAGGGGCGGAGCTGCCACTTGAGAC
Source organism: Drosophila conformis (assembly GCA_035041375.1). Taxonomy (NCBI): domain Eukaryota; kingdom Metazoa; phylum Arthropoda; class Insecta; order Diptera; family Drosophilidae; genus Drosophila; species Drosophila conformis. The sequence goes on from JAWNLE010001234.1 coordinate 245,666, forward strand.
ACAGGCGAAAAGTGGACAGCTTAAAACAATTGTTGGCAATTAAAAGGTGTGCAACGAGTAAAACGACTAGAACTGAAAAACCCCGCCAAGTCGGTTGAACATTTTAGTAGTAGTTTTCTAAATGTATTCATGTACTCAACGCTGCTGTCCAAATGTTTAAGCTTATCAGTCCTTTTTGCTCATTAATATAAATTTATAGATTATTACAATTGTTATAAGGGAAGGAAATAATAAAATTATATGTAACATAAATTGATAATTAACTGACACATTTCAAACATTTACAATACATAAACCTTCTTATTAAATGTGACCAACAATATTAAATGAACTTTAATGCAAGGGGATGGAGAAAAAACTATTGCCTCGCACTCAATTGAAAACAATTTGCAGAACGTGAAAGCAGCCCGAATATCTGGTAAATCTGGTGAATCTGGTGAAGCACCGCGGGTCACTTGATTTAAAAATGTCGCCGCGCGCGAAATTGAAATTGAAATGCAAATCCAAAATGCGAACACAGCTTTTTTTTAATGCTTTTTTTTACCCGTGGCTGTGGATGAAGTGCGTCTGTTCGAGCAGCTGGCATAGAGCTCTGCTTCTAGTCAAAATGCCAGTCACGTTTGTCGATTTGTAATCGAAACGAATCTTATGGTCATGACAGAAGTTTTGAAGTTTGCATAGCAGAGAATCGCCTTGGAAATGTGGCACACAAGTTGACAGTGAGATGCAACAGTGTTGAAAGTTTTAAGTGCGGAATTGCTGAAGTTTCTGGGCAGTCGAGTGGAAATTAAAGCTTAACATAAGATAACGATAAAATCTATTTTTAGCTAAAAAGTTACAGAAAAACATTTCCAAGAGATTATTACTTATTTCTAATTTATAATTTCATATTTGCTAATTCAAATAATACTTATGAAAAGAAGAAGAAGAAGATGATAACTTGCGCGAATTTTTCGAACTTTGAAGTTTTAATTTAAAATAAGTATTGTGTGAATTATTCTAACGAATTTATTGAAATCAACGCTGTTATTCTTTCTAATTTCAATTAGATTGAAAGTGCAATGATTTCTTATTATGACTTTTTACTACTACTGCTATCGTTCCATTCATTTGGAATGTTAAAGTTTTCAATTAGCTAGCGGGGCACTTTCTCATAGTTGGCTCCCGAACGGCTTCTGTGCTATCTGCTGCAATGTGCATTGAATTCTCGTTTCGATAACAATTAAAAGTTTCCCATTTGAGAAATTAATTTAAAACAATTACAGAGCAACGAACAAAAAGAAGACACTGAGTGAGACAAACAAACTGAGCGAGCGAGAGAGAGAGACAGAGAGAGAGAGACAGATACATAGAGAGAGGAAAGGAGCTAAATAGTGTGAAAGAGGTAGAACTGGTTCATTCTGCATTTGCTGTCATTGATGCGACTTGCAAGTTGCAACTTGGCGACATGGAAAAAATTGGCAAGCTGTAAAAGTTGCCTGCCTCTCAGTTGGCGGCCCCCGTGGACTCCCATTATCTGTGAGTCTTCGGAGCATCCTTTTCCCTTTTGTGTGTCAAGTTTCATGACGCTGACCCAATTTGCTGGTTGACTTTTCATTTTCACTCGCTGCAATAACTTTGTCCATAAACCCAGCCACCGAATCCATCCAAATGGGTCTGGTTGCAAGTTTCCTGGACTGGGGCTCGTCCCCTTTTCGATGCTGATGTAGCACGTTTATGAGCGCACACTGAAAAATCAGCGTTTTCTCTCGTTTTACAATCAAATCAATTATCGACAAAACCAATTACGTCATTCACAGCGCCACAAAGAGAGATAGTCTGCGATTATGAGTGAGAGAGAGAGTGAGCGGCACTCTCGACATTTGTTTACTGACAGGTTTTCTACGAAATTTCCTGGCACTTTTCAGCTCTTCACTCCCGGAGGCTTCTAACCCTTCGTTGTTGCATGCATGCATTCATTCATTTGGCAAATGTAATTGTAATTTGTAATTTGTTATGCCTCACATTTGATTTTTGTTTTGCATGTGGCGCCACCCAAGATGATGTTACAGCTGTAGTCCAAAACAACAGCAGCACAAATCGTGCGGCGCTTGGTATTAAACAAAATACAATTTAAACAAAAAACAAATGGATTATAAACCATTTCAATAAAATATATTTGCTTCATGTACAAGAAAAAATGAAAGAATTCATAATTCAACGCCAAAACACTAGAATTAGAACTGATTACTTTTCAGATGGCTTACATATTTTAGTCTCGGATTAAAGCAGTACAGGTGGGATCCTTCTGCCATGTTCACAATTATATTCCGACCATCCTTTTCATCAATAATCGAATAATTGGATGATATGATCTGTATTGTCCCATAATCAAATAGGGGTGATCGAGCCAAGGAGACCATCACAGCTGAACTGCTTTCTTCGTTGTTGGTCCAGAGCGCATATTCATCTGCCAGACTTAATATAGAATGTCTAGGCCAATCGAGTCTTTGTAGATAAATGATAGTTTCAAGTTATCAGCATAAGTACAATTGCCGCTGTTGACTGCCGAAGTCGTGTCGTAAAAACTAGTATATATATTAACAACAACAATGACGATTTTGGTATTTATTTAATTATTCACAACAAGATTGAAAGTTAGTTGAAATATGTATTAGATGTACGTAAATTCGAAGTTCATCTCTCATTTGGTAAAGATATGCCAAACTAGTCAAAATTTGAAATGATAAATTCGTTTGAAATCTAATTTCAATAATCTGTAGATTTAAATTGTATAACTAATCCAAAAACTTACAGATTATAAAAATTGGCTTTTTATACTTGTATGTTGTGGTTATTCATATTACATCTCATGTGCACTTGTTCGAGTTTGAGAACCATCATAAAACTTGAATATATTTACTTTTATAACTTAAATATACAAATTAGATCTCGAATAGCCTAGCCAATAGCTAGGGGGCAACCATATTCTTAAAATGTTAACGGCCAAACCCTCCATCATATATCAACAGCAGCCACAAATCTAAGCAGATGCCATCGTAAAAAACTCGAAGCACAAACAAAAGATCAATGGAACTGACTATGAATGCCGTTTCTGCTTGTAGACTGATCCCAAAGGGTCGTTTTGTTGTTGTTGTTTCGGCCGCTGCGCCTTAATTAAAAACCAAAACAGAATTTGTTAGAGCCACGCCATTAAAATGAGAATATCATGAAATGCAGCCAAAGAGTTGTAGCTACTTGGAACTGTTTTTATGGCCCAAATGCAAAGTGCATATGTCCAAACTGCTCTGGAGGTTTCAGACAAATTTATTGGTTCATTAGGCATTTTAGTTGTGGCCATGTTAACAACTTGGCATTTTAATGGCTGCCTCAACGCCAAATTCCACAACTTCGCTGCTACTCAAATGACCCCAACAACACCGGAAAAAAAACAAACTAAAAAGCTCGCTGCTTAGTTTCCTGAAATTGCACTTTCACTTAACCCAAATTTGGCAAGAACTTCGAGTTGCTTAAACAATGCACAAAAAAATTTAAGTATAAAACTAGAAACTTTCGACTTCTACAAGTTTCCAAACAAATGAAGTAGATTTTGCATTTTCGCGTCTTTTTCTGGCCTTTTTCTTGTTGCATTCTCGTGGCTCCAACGAGATACTCTTAAAGTTTGCAACTGCTGAGGATGCTTACAGTTTACTCAGATCACAATTAAGTTCACTTCATAAAATCAATTCAGAAAGTAAAAATTATGCAATTCACTGTAAATATTTATTTAAAGCAATGCCAAACTAATAAATATATAACAAAAAATTAATTAAGAATGTATGTAAACACAATCTAAATAAGTTGAATTATATATTAAAAACACATATTTATTTGAAAAATATTCACAATCATTATTTGTTTTCTATTCAAGGGAATATGCACTTCGTCATAGAACTACTGGAAAATGTATTAATTTCAGTTGTTCTCTAGTTCTTTGACTGCCTGGTTCATTAAAAGTTGCTCCTGCGCCGTTTTCAATTAAGCCACTGCGCTGGGGGGCATTGCATTGATTTCATTTTTGGCTGGCCTAATTGAAAATTAGCTCACTGGAAAGTGTGCAGTCTTGGCTACTCCCTTCGTCAATCCCAAACAGTGCACCTACAGCCACACCTCGTGCTTGGTTACAGGTCATCAAATTTGTGTTGAGTATTTTGACAGCAAGCGGAAATCGCTTGGCAAGCAATTAGAGGCTGTCAAAAAGATTGAAAATGGAAAACCGAAAATCGAAGAGAACGTTGACTAAAGTATTTAACCCTAGGAATGCAACGTACAAATTTCTATGTCAGTTTGGTTGCCATCAATGTCAAGCGGATATCGTGTAAATCGACAGCAGGGAGGGGGTGGAAGAGTTGGACACTGTTTGGGCCCAGCTCATTTAGCTGATTTGAATGTAACAAGAGTTGTTGCCACAAGGGGCGAGAAGGAGTGGAGGGGAGGAGCTGCAGTTTCACCCATGTCACTTGACAGCTTAGCGCATAATTAAATAACAGTTCGAGCAGTAACAAAAATAACAACAACCACTTGCATTACAAGCACACTCACACACACACACATACACATACACACGCACACCTTTTCGTTTTTGTTTCTGAGGTTGTTGTTGTCTTTTTGACATTTGTCGCATTTGATTTAAATTTAAATGCCACATTGAGGCAACGGGCAAATGCAGCCGAAATGTGTTTTAAATCGATTTCATTCTTTTTGCTGCTGTCAGGCAAAAAGTATCGACTTACAAAGAAGTTGAGTTCACAGTTTTCAAATGTGAGTGCCATTGGCTTGGGAAGCTAAAAAAAAAACAGCGGAAAGACATTGAGTATTGTTTTTATGAATGTAGACAGCACCATTCTGAAGTAAAAAATATATCACATTCAATGGAATTGAAAAGTTCGTTTTCAATTTTAAATCTTGTTTCTTTTATTAAAGCACAAATTCCTGTTAGTTATTGAATTAAAATTTTGAACAAGCTTAAGCTGAACATTAATGTGTCTATTTGATGTACTATATACGTATGTTTCCATGTTCCATAGCTGACTATAACATATTTTGCGTGATTCTTATTTCTTATTTTTGAGAATTTAGAAAGATTATGATAATGCCAATAAGATTCATAAGTAATGTAATTGGTATTCACTTTTCATAACAAACAATGCCACAGCAGCAATCAATCTCGCGATACATCTTACCTGCACTTTCACATAATCCCATATTTATCAACTGTGTTTTCTGTATTCATTTGTATGACTCGAGAGGGTTGTCAGCCTTGACACCTTGCTAACGACAAATAATGTGAAATTCCTTTGTCCCCTGCTCAGAAACCACAATGAAAGCATCTGCTCTATAAGAACATTATTATCAGCACAACGCAATGAACCATTAAATAATTACTAATGCGGCCCACATCAAAATTTATGATAACTGACACTTGACAAGAGCGAAGTTAGGAACTTTGGCAATTGTTAGGCTCCTGCTCCTCGGCGGCTGTCTATCAAAATGCCGCTAAAATGTCATAATTTGCGACATATGCCACGCACCCGAAAAGAAAAAGAGATATAGAAAAAACAGAGAAAACAAAGCAATAAATGTATACTATAAATAGAAAACAGCGAAAATTGCTGGGCCACAAATAAGAAATGAAAACGGAAGCTGACAATTGATGGCATCACAACGAAGAAAATAAGCCAGGGTCGTAAGGACTAAGAAAGGACAATGGTTTGAAAAATGACAGTCGTAGAATGTAGGGTTTCCCCGTACTCTTTCCTCTGCTGATGATGCCGCCTCCTGGCAGCAGCCTCGTCCCAAGCCGAAAGTCAATTACATAATTACTTCAAAGCAATTTCTCAAGAAAAACTGCACTGCTGCTACCTGAAGCTGCTTTGTCCTTGCCCCTCATCCTCTTTTCTTGTCTTAGCCGCACATGTGACTTCTGTCCGGTTGCCGTTTCCAATCGACCGTGCCATGTGTGTGGGCCCCTATCTGAGGTACTCGACTACCGGAGTCGCTGGCCGCACCTTAACCGCAATTCTCTCTCGGCTAATGATGCCTAATGTGACCTTTTCGGGTTTGGGTTCTCTCAGTGGGAAAATTTATGCGGCCCATGGCATCGAAAATTTGTTGGCTCAAATTATGGACAAGGTTGGGTTTTCTTTTTTTATATTTTATAGTTTCCACGGCTTCTTTGTAGGTGCTCCTAACATTTGATGAGACCACAAGACCACAGGTGTTATTTGTGTTTTGTTCTGACTAAAGACTTTAAAGAGCGCAACTTTTTATTTTTTAGTTTAAATAAGCCTTGCGTAGGGTAAATTTTGTTTTGCTATCGCGCTTGTGACGAGGTCTTGGGAAAATAGATAGGGACTGTGGTTTTATATAATGCAAACAAATATATTGGCCAGCAATCATCTTCTCTAATTGTACAACCTTTCAATATTGGTGTTCTACAAAGTAAGTCGATTTTAGTTTAAGAAAGTTTTTAGCAAGGTTAGAATTTGGTATAAGAGAGAAACTATTTTAATATTTTACCATCATTATTATTATTTTAGGTTATGCAAAAATTATTAGAATTAATAGTAATTAATCTAACTTCCAAATAACAGTTGATAATAGCAATGATTTATTCTAGTTTCTTTGGAGATAGTAGTAGTCTGTATTTTCTTGATGAGATGACTCGCTTGCATACAAAGTTAGTGTATTTTTGTTTCGACTTTAAGTTTTGTTAACTTTTTTCGTTGAATACATTTTTATGGCCAGTTTTTATGTTCGCTTTGTTTGGCCACAAAACTTTCAACTTTTAGCGCCACAAGTTGTCACCATTTGGTTTTTGGAAAAGTCATAAAATCATTTAAATAAACAAACCGTGGCGCATCGCAGTGTTGGCTCTGTTGCCAGTTAAGCACCAGTTTTTCGCGACCCGTTTCGCGCTGGGTCACTTTTGTATTTATTTACGGCTTTTGTATTACTGACTGCGCCCAGTCGCTGGGCATTGTAACGCCCACTTGGGCTCCAGCTGCAGTTACGTGCAGCCACATATAAAATTTGCATTAAAATTACTTTGATTACAAATTGGTTGTCGCATCCAAAGCGGCAAAAAACGCATCGCGCAAATCCCACGCTTTTTTCCTGTTGATCCTTTTTTTTACTGTTGTAACATTTGTGCTGTCGTTGCTGGTGCTGAATTTCGATGGACAGCATATTAAAAAAACGGAAGCTATTTATGCGTAAAGTATTGTATTTTTAAGGATTATTGATTTTATTTGGCCAACACTTTTTAGCTCAAAGTTTTGTGCAGGTTTTATGATTTCACGCTATGGCAAACTATTTAAGGAGGGTGCTTTTAAACCGCTTTAGGACGAACAATGTTTTGAATATCCATTCGAAAAAGGGATGGCAAAATAAAAATAAATACTCTTGTAATGTTTATTAATTCGTCCATTGTCCAAATAAAGCTTAGCCAAGTGCAATCACTCAAAATACATGAAAGAGATGCATTTCGAATTTTTTTTTTTTCCGACAAAATCAGACAATATATCTATACAGGATGACTAGTAAGGTGTAATCATTTAACTTTCATTTCAAATTAGTATTCCATTTAGAACTTGTATATCAACTGCAGTTTTTGTAATATGTAGTACCGACAGACGTTATTAAATTGCATAATTTTAATATTCCAAATTACATTTAAATAGTTTAGTTAATTATGGTGATGGGCAACATCAATTGTGATACTACTTAAGATATAATATAATATGTATAGAATTATTAAGCAACCGAATGTAATCAGAACATTACCGCAAATTTAAGCATATTTTCTAATAAATAGTTACGGTGTGCGATGTGGCAATGGCCCACACAGCCAATAAAATGAATTTCCCTCATTCTCCCAAACGCTGAATTCATGAAATTTTGCAATGCATAATTCATTTGCTTACAAATTGATTGGAATGTTTATGCGCTTTCGCGGCAATTCAATTTACGCAGCAACAAATTTGAATTACTTACATTCGCCACAATCCCTCCCACAAAGCGAAACAAATGAAATGCAATGCTTCAGAGCGGGAGGGGGAGAGCTGCCTCTGCCAAACAATGCAAATCCATAGTTGGATGGGGATCGCGTCGCCGTTTCTATGGCCATAATTCACCACAGAGCCCATCGCAAGTAATTTAAAATTGCACAATTCAGAGCCGCCGCCACGCCTACAATAACAGCACCCAAATGATCTTTGGCAGAAGAAAAAAATTAAATTCGTGGCATCATTTTGGACAGACAAACCGCAGCAAACGATTTTCCCACGCAACCTTCATCGGCATAATCGAAATTGAATTTGGGCAAAGTGCGCGAAAAAGTTTCGAAACCAACAACTGCAAATGCAGTTTCCCATCGTTAAAATGCTGAACCAAAAGTAATTGCAATTGCAGAGGACACGTGCGGGGTGCAAATTGCTAGAGAAAGGGCAGAGTGTGGGAGAGAGAGAGAGAGGGAGAGTAGCGAAAGAGATGGAATGATTGCTCTTGTGCTTGTCCTGATTGAGACATATCAGATGCCATTGCCACTTGAGGTTGAGGTTGTAGGGTAGGTAACGCATATCACACGCATCATGAACTGATGCCTGAAACAAGAGCAAGTAGCACTGGGAATGGGAATAGTGATGGGGATGGGAATGGTAATGGGAACGGTGACGGGATGGGTTGGGAATTGTGTGTGGTACGGGGATCGTCATATCCCCTGCGGCTTTATGAATTATGCGTCGACTACTGCGTAAAATGTTTTCATTTGACATTGCCCATGACGCGGCAAGTTTCAGTAGTTTTCATATGTATTTTTTTTTTCATTTTTGCCTATACCACTTAACAGAGAATCCTGTTTTTTAAGCACTTGAAAAGGTATTCACTGGAACTGGGTTCTCTTATATTCATCAAAGGATCTCGGGATCGGTAGCAGTTCTCGGCATTGTATTGTTCCACATTTAATTAAACAAACTGCCAACAGCGACACATTAATGGGAACTGTTTTTGTGTAAACAGTCCACAGAATTGGTAAAACTAGTTTCTCGGGGGTTAGAAACAGGATTGCAAATCAAATTAGTTGAATGAATTCATATGCTTGAAGTGATCCGCAGTGGCGCATTATGCAATTAAGTAAATTAAAGCAAAATAAATATTTAGACAACAATTGCCTGAATTCGAAACAAATCTATTACGCAATGAAGCATAAAAAGGATTCATTCTTTGTAAGAGCAATAAGTAAATTAAATATTCGCAGAGTTGTGGTTATATTTATGTAGCTTGTCAGTAGTGTTTATTTGCGGAGTTACTTATAAAAATTACGAAAGTAATTAAGCGAATATTTAGAATTTGCAGTTCTAAAGAGTATTTAGCATTCCACATTTTATTAAATTATGCTTTGCATGCTCTTTCCTTTTGCAAATACAATTTCATCCTAATGAAAATTGATTGCAGGTTTAATTCACGTAACTGAAAAATTTCGTTTTTCTACTACATTTTTTTCAACTCTGTCATCCACGAAAATAATCAACCAAGTGTAAATCGTATTTTCATTTATAAATATTTGAACGGTATTACGTTGCTAAATGTAAAAAAAAATAAGTGTTGTGCTGGCCTCCTTTCCTGGCAGTTAATAAAAAGTATTGTGTGAAACTATGACGATATAGTCATGGAAGAATTTTGTTTCCATTGCAGCATTAATTGCAAAATATTTCACTCGCCCGTCTGGCTGTAATTGCAGCAAACTCCAAATATCTAGAAATCGAATCAGCTCCTTGGAGTACTTCAGTTCAATTGGCATTTCCATAATGAAAAGCGCACACAACTACATACAACAATAGCACAGATTTCTGAGATACTTATCTTATTTTGTTTTTATACCCTTTTTAATCAGTAATTCATTTTTCATTTGGAATTTGCAACCATTGAAGCCGACGTCTCCGATCCCATATAATATGTATACGTATATTCGTCATCTGCATCAGTAGGCGAATACAAATTTGTATGTCAGCAATTTAACTCCGGTGTATAAGGGTATCTAATCTTCGGCGTACCTAAGATGACTGTGTTCCCTGGTTTTTCTTTTTTGTAGCAAAGTGAAAAAATAATTCAGAGCTGTCTACGTTCCAGCTACCATGTTGTCGTGGGTTGGGTTTGGTTAGGAAGAGTGCTTGGTTGTGGGCGTTTTCTGCATGCCTTTTCAGTTTGCTATTTCAATTGAAATTTGCTTATTGCAAAATGTTATTTTGTTCCCAATGCTCTCGTTATATAGCTTGAAGAATTTTCAGTTTGCTGTCTTTTTTTTTGCAAATGGTACTGTTCGAAAGTGTATGCGGAATATAAACCTAGATAACAACATTGTGACGTGCAAAAGTATTTTGTGAATTTATGTAATAAAGTTGCCAAGTATTTCAGCATGAAGCCCCATGTCCACGAATAAAAGATGCAATGCAATCGGGAACGGGGACGATACCTTTGGCTTCCACTAGTTGGCTTGAAACTATTCAAGAGCTTTCAGCAATAAGTGTAAATATGGTACAGCACTTGTGGTCTTTCTGTGTAAAAAGGAAGATGGTCGAGAATTTTCCGTTGGTTATTGATTCTTAAATTTCAGCTTTAGTTTTAAATGATAGTCATAGGTCAAAGTCTGTATAAACTATGATGGCACATGTTAATAGTTTCCCGAACTTCAGTGATGAGTAATACTATAAGTTTCGATATAGATATAATATGGATAAAAGACAGACAAAACAAAGACAGTCACTACTATCAGCCAGAGTGAAATATTATTTATATACTATAATGTGTACATGCTAAATGGATTATCGTGCAAATTAAACGATGATAAGATAACACTATCAGTCTACATTGATAATTATAAAGCAATAATAACACAAAATACGAAAAAATCGAGCTACAAATTGAAATGACATTATGCCATATTTAAGAAGTTTTGACTTTTTTAGCTTTCTGCGCTTTACCTATCAGCTTCTTGTATAGAAAAGTCAATACGACTTTACTTATGTAAAGACATACTAGTAAGATACTTAGCAACAGAATGTAAACATCCAAATTATTGGCTGCCACAAAATTCATATGAACTAGGGGACTCTGCAGGTGTTGAGCTCCTTTATAACGCAGCACATACTCTGTCCAATAGAGAACACTCTTACGTGCTGTCATTGGTCGGTCACGGAAGAGAGCGGAGTAGCTTTTTACTTTCTGCGTAAACTGAGGATTACTGAGGACCTCAACAATGCTCTCATGGAAAGGCTGTTCTTCCAGTGTCGACAGACTCAAACTGAGACCAAATCCATCGCTGACCATCTTTTCAGCATTGATAGGTTGATCACCAAAGACAGGAAGCGAGAGCATGGGCTTTCCATGAAACGTAGACTCTGTGATTCCGCCTCTTCCAGCATGATTTATGAAGAGCTTAATATTGGGATGCGCCAGAATGTCATCCTGTGGCAACCATTTGGAGTAGAGTATGTTGTCAGATTTACCAGGTATCTTATCCAAATCCTCCCATTTCCAAAGAACTCTCTGCTTCAGTTTTGACAGCACATTAAACATCTTTTGGACTGTGTCGGGCTTTAAGTGAGTTCCCTTTACATTTGAGCCCAAGCTCAAGAGAATAGCGCCACCTATTGCATTGCTTATAGAACTGTCGATTTCTTTGGGCAACGGATCTGGAGTATCCTTAATTTGTATTCCTCCCACCTCGATGATGGCTGGTACATTGGCCCTAATGGGACCCTCGCTGATACCGTAGGAATTGAAGAATGCCAGAGAAATGTTTTTATGAAGATTTGCGTGGTCGGGCATATTGGGATCGTCGCCATAAAGTTCCCTGTTAAGAATGAAATGACATAATGATATCCCTTCAAGATTGTTGAGGGGGTCTACTCACTTGTATGATTTGGCGCTATTAATCTCCATGATCCAAATAAATATTCCAAAGGCATAGCTTGCAAGATAGTTTTTTAGACGTTGCGTGTAGGTCATTGGTTGACCCATGGCGTGGGCGATACCATGTGAGATCAGTTCAGGATTACCCAACTTGTTGCTGAATAATTGATTCGGTGCCATTGGGGCTGCTAATACCACGGGCACCTTCAGCTTGTGGGCAATACCAATCTGATAGTTGTTCATGAAGAAGCCAATCATGGCCAGATCAAACTTGTTGTCCTTGTTCTCGTACAAGTCCTTCACTCGCTGGTCCCCCATCGCCTCTTGCATCTTGCCAAACACGAACTTCATTTGATCCATAGCGCGAAACATTGAGAAGATCATGTTCCTGTTATCATTGGCCGCCATTTGCCCAACTATTGTGCTCATCGTGCGTTGATCTTCCTCGGAGAATGGCACTTCCACAATATTGAAATCCTTGTGGGTAACTGGCGGCTTCAGCATGGTAACCACCGTCACATTGTGTCCGTTCTCAGCCAGTACCTTGGCCATCGACATTTGTACCATCAAGTGAGATGGACTTAGGCTTAAAAATAAACCAATTATATTGGCGCTGTGGGTGCCGCTGATAATAACGGCCCCAACCATCGCAAGAAGCAGAATTCGATTAGCGCAACCTTCCATGGTGTTGGCGTTGGTACAATTCTGAACACAATAGTTCGCAAGACGAGCGTGCAGCGCTTTATATTTGCTGTGATAAGGCCTGTTAGCCTATGGTGAAATTATCAGCTAAAAATAATTAATGTAGTGACCAAGGTCATGGAATGCTATCGTTTAATAAACTCACAGAGGGTATTCTAACTTTGTCGTCGGGTCTTTAATGCTCGGTGTTTTATTTTCATATTTTAAATCACAAGCTACGCACCTCTTAATTAAAGGATTATAATGAAAATTTCATATATCTTATGAACTCTGATAGACAGAAGCTTAGGATAGTTATTGGGTATAGCTTATATAGGAGACAGGGAGGCAGACATGTGTTTAAGACTCTTCCTTCAAAGCATCCCACATTTCGTAAGGAAACTGATTCTTACATGATGTTATATTTACTTTGTTGCAAGCTCTTGATTAGATTAGAATATTAGTAGATACGAATAAATATCTTATCTAGTTTGCGAACTTATCACGTATTCTGTCTCCCTTCAATAAATGTTCAATCAGAAAACAGTTGCTTTTATTATCAGCATTCAAATTCTAGTAGTCACCGTTAACTCGGCTAACTCAGTTCAGTCTTTTCCGAATTGTGAAGCTGATTGCGTTGCTCGGAGCCATTCTTCATGCTGCAAGCATTCTTGCTGTGTCCGCGCCCTCGCATTTGATAGTGCAAATATCAATGGCAAAAGTGATTTTCAAGAATAAAGCCCAACACAGTCGAGACTGAAGACACCTTGTAAATACTAGTCCAAATCGCTTGTTCTCCAGTGGCTGATTTGAAAAATGATCTGGGACTCGCAGTTTCAACACAAGGCATAATCAACTCATTTGGTTGCTTATGCCTTGTCTTGATTGTAGTTTTATTTAAAAATAAGATTGTTGTGTTATTACTGTTCAAGAAATTATAGGAAATAAAAATAAAGTTATGAGAGTAAAAAATAGTTAACAAAAATAAATTACAGATCATTTATGATAATTCAATTATATTACTATTTAAGCTTATTCCATATTCTGTATTGGCCATGATCTTGGACTTATTCTAGGGAATATTATGTTACCATAATCGACGCGAAACGTTGAAAGCTATCGCAATCGACGATTGGGCAACAATGTGAATAAAGTGATTTGTTTTCGTTGCCGAGTAAAGAGATTTATCCAAATGAATAGCTGGCTCTGCCGATTTTTATTTCATTTGCGTGTTCCATTAATTCATTCGATTATCGCTGCCAACCCTTGCCCCAGCCAGCGGAACTAATGGTCCTTCTCTGCGTGTCCAGCACATCGATGGCACTGGTTGGAGGGGAGGTGGATCTGGATGAGGCGGCACATTTTCGTACACATTTAATCGTCTGCCAGCCTGCTGCAAATTCTTAATTAACACACATACAAGCAGCCACTCACACACACAGCCATATACATACATACACATGCAAATAAATATTTATCGGCTTTCGTTAGCGCGTAACTCACATGGGCAGGTCCCGGCCTCGTCCTCGGGTCTGGTTTGGTCCGGTCTCGGACTTGGCCTCTGATTTACTCTGGTCAGCCAGCCAGCCCGGCGGTGAGCGAGGACGCGGCGACGCATTGTTGTCAGTGCTACCAAACCCGCATTAAACATTTCCGCTTCCGCTTTTGCCTTTTTCATTTTCCCTTGTTCGATTGTGAGCAAGCATTTACACTTTAATTCCCAATAGCATCTACGATTCGGACTATAAGGAATGTGGGTTGTCTTACTTGTGGTCTAAGCCAGCTGCACAAACTACGACGCATGATGGCTTCTTCCTGTGATCTATTTTATTAATAATATATTTGTAATGAAGCCACCTTGACATTTTACCTTAAGCAAATAAGCATTACAGCAATGTTATTCCATCCTATTCTGAGATATACAATTTATTGAACGAATGTGATTTATTAATAATATGAAAATTGACTTTAAAAAAAGAAATAAAGGATTTAAAAATTGTATTTTTTTAATTTTTTTAAATCAATCTCTGAACAATCAACTGTAGTATAATTTATCTGATCTATGCGAAGGTCATTTCGATTTCCTGCTGGCCCAATCCTACTTATTGTACTTATAGCATTCCATCCTCTTGCTTGGTATTCTTTTTTTTGAATTCATTTCTGCTGCTGTTGCCATCGTTGTTAATGGGGCTGTTGATGTCGGCTGTTGGCTGTTTATTGGGCTGCAGTTGCAATGTAAATAATTTAATGAAATTTTTCGTTGCACACTGCACACATGACTGCCCCCACAACAGCGCATCTTAAAATTGAGGAGCTCAGGCGAGTGTCGAGCTTTGAATTCTAATGAGTTCTACATTAGACAAGAACACTTTAGCGTCAGCGCCACCCAAAACAAATGTCAAATATTTGATTAGCCCCATTAAAGCAGCCCCCAAAACCAGCTCTGACCCAAATGACGACCCATGGGGGTTGTTTCGTTTGGGTCGAACGACGTGGCAAGGCAAAACTACATTATAATTTCGCTCATTAACTCATTTCGCGTGTTTCTACATTTTTACTTGTTTTCCTAGGCGAGCTGAAGGAAAAAAACACTTTTCATAATTAAGCATTGTAATTTTTGTTTGTTTCGGGCTACTTTTTTGTCGAATGAGCTTCTCCGCGATAAGGGCTTTATTCATCCTTTCGCTACATCTCAATTACATAATTTTATTTCTTTTTTTATTAAATTTCTTATTCGGATTTCGGCAAAGAAAAAAATTGTTAATAAGAAACTCTTTTTTTGCCCTCTTACATACCGTAATTTGATAATAGCGACTGCAAAGTTATAAAAAATAAGAAGATTTAATCGATATTTAGTTGTATGTAGGACATTCCTCACTTATCTGTTAGAGCTACTACATAATTTAGTATAGGGTACGTCCTGGTCTTTACTTAAGCATTCATTTACAAACTCGGTTTCCTTTGGAATTGTACAGGCTCTGCGAAAAGTTTTCTTTGATGGACACATGATTGCTGTGGAGTGTGCGAGGGCGAGGAGTTTGCCTTTTCATATTTCAATATTTCATCAACATGGAACTCATTCATGTTTACTGATGTGTAGGGGGAGGGGCAGAAATGGGCGTATTTGCCCATTAGAGGGCCTCAAAGGGGCGATAACCATGTTGGTGAAAATTCATTCACACAACATCGATTGGCATTGCGGTGGTGCCAAGTAAATTGGCGAGAATTTTGCCAGCTGCTTGACAGCTTTAACTTGACTTGAGGAATTTTCAATTAGTGGCGGAAAAATGTCAACTGGTTTCTGGAGAATTTCAATAATTATGCAGATGACTTGTGAAACTGAGTAATCCAAATTCATTTCGAACTAAAATTTAATTGAAGCCCCCACCTCGAAAACAGAATTTAATGTCAACCTGCCATAGAACTTTGGAATCGCTAGCAAATACTGTCATTAAACGGCTAAAAACTACACACAAGCCCAGACCAAAATGTCTATAATTCCTGTAGATGGCAGCAACAACAACAGATAGCAACAACCAACAGTAACCAGCAACCAACGAGTAACGACCAACAACAACAACTGC
Organism: Drosophila conformis; assembly: GCA_035041375.1. Taxonomy (NCBI): domain Eukaryota; kingdom Metazoa; phylum Arthropoda; class Insecta; order Diptera; family Drosophilidae; genus Drosophila; species Drosophila conformis. Next base: position 261,880 of record JAWNLE010001234.1, read on the forward strand.
TCTCTGAGCATTAGTTATTACTGCGAACTATAATTTAAAATAAATGCCAAAGTAGCCGTTGCTCTAAACCGCAGCCCAGAGCAGAGCACTGCCAGAGTGGGTAGAGTTGTGGCAGAGACAGAGAGGTGGATATGTGGGAGAGGGAATGGGAAAGGGGAGCCATTAAGCCCATCCACCAGCCAAGTGTAGCCGTTGCTCGCACTGCTGCTGCTCTGGCTGCTTCTGCTGCTGTTGTTGGCTTTATAATAAATTTATAAATGAAAATATGAAAAATGGTCGCTGCGTGTTTTTGCCAAACTAAGCAAAATGTTAGCAGCTTAAAGAAGCGCAACAAAGACAAAAAAGAAAAGCTGGAGCTGGGCATGATTTCGGGACTGGGACATTGTTGGCTTTTTTTTGGTAATCAGTGCTCTGAGGTTGAGCTGTGTGTTTGGTCTGCTCCAGCTTTTAAGATAAAGAGAATCATGCAATTTAATGTTTCAATTTTCAATGTTGATTTGATGTTTGTTATTATTTTTTGGTATAGATGCCAGAAATAACATTTCCCTTCCTTATGCACTCAAATTTATGAGAATATCAAGTTAGGTGGTTATTAATAATAGCTTTCAATTCTCAAAAATATTTAAATTAAAAATGGTTTTTATCATGTTATTGCAATACCAATTTACACAGCACAAAGTCATCCAACTTTGAGATGCGAAAGTTCCCTTACAGAATGCGCAAAATGCTATGTAAGTATGCACTATTTATTTATGCAATTCCGGTATATACGTATATATATATAAAATAAACAAATCATAAAACTAGTCGACTTTTTGACTTGCAAAGATGGAGTAGTAAAAAGCTGAATAAACTTGCATTCTCGGGACATGTGCAACAAACGGGAATGGTCAAAAGACCGGCAGCAATTTGACTGGATGTCCCCTGGTCAAAGTATGCAGCTTCTGCCTTCCCAATGGACGAGCATCATTCTGATTAGTTTTTCATGCGTTGCGAGTTCGACTGCGGCAAGTTCTTGAAGTTGAAGTTGTGGCAAAGAAAATGAAATCAAATGTGAGTTTGCCGCTGTTGTTGCTGCTGCTGTTGTCCTCGGACTCTCACATTTGTATATGGTGTGCCGTGCTGCATGCCACGAGTCCGCTGGGCAACGCTATAAAAATTAAAGTTGCAACTGACAACTGCCAACCAGCAGTTGGTAAGTTGCAACTGGTTGCGATGGCATATATTAAATACAAAAGCCCTGTAAAACTTTCACCATTTTCTTGGCCAACTTTCTGTTACATTTGCAAAATGTCCTGCCAAGTACGCTCACTACGTTCGGTCTATATATATATTCATATATATGTGTACATAACTCAAGAGTTGGCCCAACACCTGCCGCCAGCAGATCCCTCTGGCGGACAGGGGCAGCAGCTGTGCTCCACTTTGCTCCATTCTTTGGCATTGTCGTTAGCTGAGCGTGAAAAAGAAGCACTTGCATATCCTGTGACCCACTTATAATAATTTTTCATGAACGTGTACGTCGGGGCTAACAGGCGAATGGCCAACGGCAGTATCAGCAGCAGCAGCAGCAGTAGTAGCAGCAACAGCATCGCCAAGAACAAAGTACTATATTGGAGCTGAGCCATGCAAAATGAGGTTATGTTTGCTCAGCCAGCATCATTTGCATAAATTGTGCAGCAGCAGCATGAGGGGAGCTGGAGGAGTTCTGCGCTCTGAAAGGCGGGTGGGGACGGTTCTTGGCCACGAAACACAATCACGAATGCAGGAAATTCTTATAGACAGAAGCCAAATTATGGAAAAAAAATCTATTTCGGTGCTCATTAGTGCAGGCCCAAAGTGTCAGTGTAATTAATAATCCAAACAGGCAAAGAAGCAGAAATAAATTTAAAATACAACGAAAAAAAAAATAGTGGAGTGTGTTCGACTGGAAGTCACCTAGTAAATATGCTTGCTATATATGAGAACATTATACAATAAATCAAAATTTGCAGCAGGAGAAAGCTGCAAGCTTAGAAACATAAAAAAATGTATATTTTAACTAATCTCATTTTTTCGCAACTTCAATAAAAGCAATAGTTTCCTGATTATGTTATTTTCTTTGAGAAAAGTGTATATAAAAATTTGTATATTGGATGCAGGTCAGATATTTGAATTTAAAACAATATTCCTACTCCTTCATACTCTCCCAACTCTGAAATATATGAAACATGTATTTACAACCACCACACTATAATTTCCTCACCTTATACAGGGTGTTCAAAAGAATAAAAAGAAATTAACGCTAACACAGTGCTAAGCATTTTGATATTTTCCACACATGACACGCAAAGTGTGGAAATGAAAGGGAGAGGGGAGGAGAGGTGGAAATTTATTTGCCTGTAATTAATCAGTGCAGCTGAGATACCAACATCCAAAAGGAATGAAGTGCAACGTGATTTCTGTTCTTATTGTTTTTGTAGTTGCTCTTTTGCCTCTCAAGTGGCTCCCTTGTAAATGGAGGGGCAACATATTGTGCCCCTCTTTGCAGCGTGCTTCATTAGACCGGCAGCATGTGGCGTTAAACTTTACAGCATTTAATTGAGAGCCGGTCGCTTCTGAAGTTTTCTGCACACGGTCTGAACCTGAGTGGTTCCACATTAATTGTTTTGGGATGTGCGCAAATAGTTGCAAAATTAATCAAAACATGCAGCTGTATTCAAAGCGAACTGACTACAATAATTGTATTAAATTAGTTTTATTATCATTGCAAATAATCAGCTTACATCAAAACAATTGCTGAATAATCACAGATTGCAATGAATAAAAGCTGTTTGTTGTATTTAAAACACGCGTCCGTGAGCATTTGTCATTCAAAATGTGTTGGAAACCTTCTCAACCGTCAAAATGCATTCAAATAAACTCTATTAGTTTAGCAGTATGTAAATATTTAGCCGCCGGTCAGCAATTAAAAAAATAACAATGCAAGTGCTGCAAAAGCTTAGTTATTATATTCGTCAACAGTAGAGTATTATTTTATATGCTTATCTAATGTTTACGAACAAATATGGATTTCCTAGAATGTTTTATATTTCCCTGAATTACACTATCCTAGTAAGCCCAATATAAATCTTCGAGCGATACAAACAGAAGTTAATATCTGGCATAGACATATATTACCAAGTTTAGTTTTGCTCCGAACGACCTTGACCAACAAATGCGTCAAGAGAAACATACAAGTTGTGAAAAGGGAGCGAAGAAGTGGATTTATGCAAATTGCATGGGCACTCAAGTTTATCGTGAGTTGGCCAACCATTCTGTCAGTTCACTTATCGCACACACACAGACACACACACACACACATACACACAACCATACACAGATTACATAGACTGACATCGCATATATCAATCGGCTGTAAGTTTTGGGCTGCCTGCCGCGAACGTGACATGAATTGCACTTAAGTGATTTTAATAGTTCACGTGCGCCATTTGACAAAACGCCGGCCGCTGACCGTAGCGTAGGGCTGAGTCGCGTTTCCGTTTCCTACTGCCACACTCTGCCGGAGTTCAATAAGACAATAGAGCACCGGCCACAATTTCCGCGCTGGCTAAGCAAATTTGTTGCCCATCCAGAACAGAATTCTTGCTTTGCGAGCATTGTTTTGTTTATGCCATTCACGAGAGGTGCGTGCTTCAAAACTGTCAGTGTGAGCTCTCTCTATCCCTCTCTATCCCTCTCTCTTCCTCAGTCTCAATCTTTCTCTTTCCCTCAATATTTTCTGTGCATACTTCTATCTGAATTTCGCTTTCTAGCCGCAATGCGTGTAATGGACACGCACCACCTGACTTAATATCAATTTCGAGTGCTGCTCAGTTTTTGCCTCAGTTTCGCTTTTTTTTTTCTTTTTGTCTCTGAAAGTTTTTAAGTCAAATGAATTTTTTATGACCAGGTGGCCAGGTTGCAATCGCGGCCTCTGGTTGCCTTTACGTGTCCCGAGTTTTAAAATTGTCGGCCCAGGTCCTCGTTGCCGTCGCCGTCGGCGTTCATCGTGTGGGTCATTTGAAATAAATGGTTTTAAAATACTTTCAAGTGTGGCACATGCCAGGCCTCAATTTGCAAATTGAGTTGATTGTGGGGGTATATTGACTTGCGGGACGAGTTGTTGCCTTCTGAATTACAACCCATACCTGTCTAGGCAGTTAATGAAGGTGCTAATAGGATTACAAGGCAATTAGATTGTTTCGAAAAGGGTAAAATGCATAAAACCGACCAGACATTATGCGCATTTAAATGAAAAAGTTGAGACTCAAATATGATTATTTTAATATGCTAAAAATTTTAAAATGCAAATTTTAAAACATAAACGTATACAAAATATATTAACATATTGATTGATCTATGTAGTCGGTCTATAAAATAAAAGGAAAATCTTTAAATGAACAAAGGTTAAATATGCAATATAATTTGTATTCCTATTACTTCAGTCTGTAGAGATTCTGTTATAATTAAAACAAAAAATCTAAAGGACTGAAACTAGAATACTTACGTTAGTAATGTTTTGCCCATTGCATCTACATCCATGATCAATGATCGATCTGGATACTTCAATGTATTTCGTAATTTAAATACAAATTATTATTCTCTCTCAGTTTGCTCAAGAAGAATTAATCTTTAGGCTTCTGGCATTTAAAGAATGCAAAGAAATATGATTTAGCTAAAGCGATTTCCATTTAAAGCTTTGGCTAATTGTTAATTTGTGTAGATAACCTTTCTTTCGTTTGTTACCCTTGCCCTTGCCTTTTATTCGCCAACTGGCTTACTTATTTAAATGTTCGTGACTTTGGTTTAGTTTTGGTGTCTCCGCTGTCATCTAGCAATGCGCCAATCACAATGAGTTTCGGTCTTTCTCAGGCCGACAATGGAAAAGTCATTAGGTCATTAGGCAATAAATAATTAAAAGCCATTGTTGGCAGGCCAGGCACGAACATCGACAGCGGTCTGGCCAAAACAGTGTTGTGGAAAAGTCTTTTGTTGGTTGTTGGCGGTTGGCGGTTGCCTGTTGGCTGTTGGCTGTCGAGGAAAATGCGCTAATCATGCGCTTAACATGGCACACCACAACTGAATTTATCACACTCACACAAATTTCAATTACTCGGCGAAAAGTGAGAGAAACTGCGTCGCATTTGCCACTCCCAGGGGGGAAATGTGGAAATTCCACATGCTCGCCAAATCCTAAAAAATGATGGCGAATAGTGCGTGCTCGAAAAGCGATCAGTGTGATTAATGAAAGGGGCAATATATATGGAAATAAAAGAAATACGCCTCCCACCCCCCTCCCTTAAAAAAGCGAAAGAGCTGCGAACACAAAATTAGTATGAGAAATTAACAAGTGGCTGCCATTGGTCATGTCAGCTTAGCTCGAGAAGATTTCCAGGCTTAGCTCTCAGGCATTATAATAAAAAACCGAAAAAGAAAAAAAACATATTCGTGGAACAACTAACTGGCCAGGACAGGGCAGGGCAGGGCATATACATATACACATATACAATTTCCGGCTAATGTGTGGAATTAATCCCAGGCAAGGGCGCCGAGGCTGCGCTGGCTACAGTGAAAGTCACTGAGGCGTGCCTGGGGCCACTGTGGCCACCCTCGAGGGCTCAGTTACAGGATTAGCATGGCGGTAGAAACAACAACAACAACAACAACAATGCTCACGGTTTTTCTGTGTTTTTTGTTTTTGTTTTGGACAACATCCAAATGAAAATGGTTAAGGCAAAGTAGAACGCCATCGCATCGTTGAACTAAAGTGACATTCACATTTCACAAGGTCGTTTTTTTGCCAGTTCTTTGTTGAATTTGTTGGAGGCTGGGGATAAGGTGGGGTTCGTTCCGCTTGCAAAATGTTTGCTGGACAACTCCCCCTAACTGTTTGCTCTTCATTTGTTGTCATTTGTTGTTTGTGCCTCTCGCTGATGCAACTACACATTCCATGGTCCACCTATACTCCATAGTCTACAATATTTTGTTTGTATTATTTTGCCATCTACGGTTTCAGCTCTGCAGCCACTGACTCTTTACCAAAAATTTGATTCAATCCAATATTTTTATTTGTTCTTTCCCATTTCCATCAAATCGCATATAAATAAAATTTACGTTCGCTTCGCTTTCCATTTCCATTTGGAGTTTCCCCTTGTCTTGTTGTTTCTACTACTGTGTATTTTGTTGCTCATAGTTTGGTTCACCCAAACATCCCCGGGTGCAGTCCCTGGGTAGTCCCAGGTGTATTTGCTTGATAAATTGCGCAGTTATGGCCCACATCCTCACAGCAAGCAAACCCAACCCCGAAACAGCTCAGCCACTGCACCCGTCGATCTGAGAAATGCATCATGTGCGCAACGTATGTTGAAATTCATGCATTATTGTTGCCAATCTAAAAATTACAGTAATGTAATTTAATTGAGTGTTCGATTACGCGACAGAGGCAGAAAAGGTAGTCAGCCATATGTTAACAGTTTTTCCATCTAATCAAAACAACCTCATTCTTAATAAATTTTAGTATCATTTTAAACATTACATTATAAATTCTGGTCGATCTGCATATCTTTATATAAGTAACTTTTAATGTAATGGCAAGGTTTTAAATTACCTTTTTAAATTTTGTCTTAGCTTAAGGGATTTACGTATAACTTATGCATATGATGTATGTATAAGTATGTAATCCATGTAATTATAAAAAAATGTATACTTCCTTTAAAAATGTCATTAATATTACGTATTTACATTAAATAATTCAAAACAAAAGCAGTTACGTTTGTCAGTAAGGCTTTCAAGTAAAATATGTATCAGTATCGGGCTTATAAGTATATATATAATTATTTATTTCGTATTAATTAAAAACAGCTTACAACTTAGAAAAAACCTTAAGCAATTAGCAATTTTGGACTAAATTTATAAATAAAATTATAGCTGTAAATTATATTATAAATTATATACAATTAAAAGAAATTGTCTCTATAGATATGAAGGAAGTTAGTATCGTCTTTGCCTTTTATTATGTGACATCGGTTCCACAGTGCCATCAGGTCTCTATCATAATAATCATTAGCAATCATATATTTCGATTTCTAATGGCAATTGCCTTTTTCTCGTTATAAATGACCTCTGCTGGATGCCTTGGCCACTACGTGGAGTTTTCAACATATGTCGCCTTGAGTGTGGGCAAATAAACTCAAATAATTGATTTATACATATACATATCGCTTGTGTTATGGGTCGTCCCACAGTGTGTTTGCCAACAAGAAATGAAAGAGAACCCAAAAATAATGTGTATATATGTAGAAAATTATTGGCAAATATAAAACACATAAATGGAACACTGAGGCGACAACCCCGAAACTTAAGGCAAGAGCTGTGCGGCACTTGCCGCAAATCAAACCGAGTAGCAAAATGACAGATCGAGGGACTCTCGACTGTGGCAACAATTAAGTTTCCACATGAACAGCATTTAATGTGCAACTGATTTTCAACATCTGTTTTCATTTTTGGACTTCCTCGTCCTCGGCACTGCGCCAGCAAAACGCAATGAAAAGGAAATGATGCAGACGACGAGTTCGCCCTGCCAGCAGACTGCCTTCTAAATTTGGACACAAAAAAGTGTCAGAAAACATAATTTTGATAGTCGGATACAGGATAGGAGCACGTGTCGGAGTCGACGCACTTTACAGCGGCGTTAATTAGCCGCAGCCACTTGATGTTTGGCTACGACACAGCAGCTGCTACACTGCAACAAATTTCATTTCAAATTATTAATTTATTTTTTGTTCTGGTAAATAATTAGCTTAAAAAAGATTGAAAATGATAAGTGGATCATTTTTCTTATCAACATTTTTCAACTTAACTTCAATCTCATTTTTATTTTTAATTCCAAATAAACAATGAAAATTTTTAACCTTATCTTAAATTTATTAAAAAAGGTTCTCTAAATAATATATGATATATTTTACATATATGTAAGCTTGTTAATTATATATTTGGTTAACTCTACAAAGCTACTGTTGCTTTTTCATAAAAGTTAGCTTAGTGTTTTTGGCTATAAGTTCTCACAAATAATTGAATTGCCTTAAATTCTTTTCAGTGTATGGGGCCATAAGGATAGTCACGCCATAAAATGCCCAACTTCAAATTGCCTGCGTAACTAGCTGCAAGGGTTAGCTCGACCTGTGCAGCATTTATGAGGCACGTTTCCAGCTGGCATTCGCTGGAAAAAATGTTTAACTGACAACAGCAGCAGAAACAACAATCTAAGACTGGCCAGGGACAATCCTTGATGCATGTCTGACACTTTCTAGTGGCGACGCCGTCGTCGACGTCGTCGGCGACTGCGACTGCGACTGAGACTGGGACAAGTCGCCAAAACACTTGGGCTGCTCATTAAAATTCATTCACGCAGATTATTAACATTTGCATCTAATTTGCATTTGTAAGATACATGGCCGACAATTATGTGGATGCCGCACATATCGAAGCTGGGGGCTGGAGGAGGATCTGGAGATGGCGTCGAGTTGGCTCCTATGTTGAACTTATTTATGCATGCGCTTCTACAAGCAGAATGTCGCCAGCAACACCAACAACACACACATTCACACATATTAGCAGTTGCATAAATTATGCTCGGGTCGGTTCAACGAGGTTAAGTGTAATTAAATTATCAAATTATTGCTAAGTCTTAGGTTGCAGTTTATAATGTGGCACATCAGGCAAACCCCACCCTGCCACACTCCTTCCCAGTCACGCTCTGTTCCTATATCTTTGCCCTTTAAATTGTTTGGTCCATAAACAGGCATTGGACACCGATTTAATTAGTTGGCGTTAAGTGGACTCTACCGTTTTGCAACTAGGGTCCAATCGGTAACAAATAAGCAGCTCAGCTGCTAAACAACAAACAAGAAAGCTGTACTCGTCATGTTTAGATAAAATAAATTTGTATGTGCAGTTATTCTAACCTTTATAAACAAATTCTTCAATCTTATCAAATTTTAAATCTTTTTTCTTTTTAAATATTTAGTTTTACATTTTAATAAACAAACGCAATTTCCCACGCTGGATTAGTTCACATTTTTGTATACATAGAATAATCGATATAGTTTTAACAAAGAAAATTAGTTTAATTGCACAGATTATGTAAATAATTATTATAATAAAATAACCATTAAGTAAAGCAATTACTTAATTTATACACTGGCTTTTAATACAATTTAGAGCAGCTCTACACGTGAAGAATTTGTGGACACACAAACTGGCTGAAATGAGACGATAACTAACCTGTTTCAAATTTGTTTTAAATTAAACTCCTGACAAAATCAACTGTAATCTCTTGACTTACTTAAAGTACTTGCAAATTAGTCAAGAGCCGAAAACTGAAACTGCAAAATCAGAACTTGGCACTTTGACTGCCAGTAATAAAATGATTTTTGCACATTTATCTGAGATGTGGGTCTAAATAATAAATTAGTAGACTAAAACTGCAACGCACAAGAGTAGCAGGATAGGGTAAAGCAGGGAGAGACTGTTGGTGGGAGAGGGGGTAAGGTGGCAAGGAGAGAAGGATGGGCTTGACAGACCAGCAATTAACACACTCGAATGTCGAGCAATGCAAGCAGCACGCAGCACTTTGATAGTTAGATAAACAAATACACAAATACAAACACAGACAGACAAAGGAAGCCAGCAAGGACGTGCGGCGGAAGCTGCATTTGATAAGGACTCACACACATGCACACAAACTAATAGTTGGTCACCGAGAGAAAGAAAGACAGAGAGACCGAGAGAGAGGGAGCGATAGAGTGGGAAGGGAAGAGTGCAATTCAATTCCTATATAAATGGAAGGTAACATGCAAATTGACAGAGAGAACAGTCGCCAGGACCTGACAAACACAAACAAATGCAAACAGACAAAGAGAAAGAGAGGCAGAGAGAGCGAGAGAAAGAGAGAGAGAGAGAGAGAATGAGCGAGATGTTGACTATGGAACAGTCAACACATGAATTGCATTAGTTGCAACGCCGACAATTTGACATTTTACTCGTACTTTGCTTTTGGGGTAACTTGAGGGGATGGATGGGGCAAGGGAATGTGGATGGCGGGTTTGATTGCAGCTTGGAACGGAACGGGGCTTGCGCTGTGCAAATAGTATGGCTGGGAGCCTTTGTCATTGTCTTTGACAATAGCCATGCGACGATGACTCAACGATAAACTGTCAAATTGCTGCAATTTAACGCTTGATAAGCAACTTCGGGCAACTATATAAAGCTCCAATAGAGCAATTGACAACACTGGATAATGATGATGATGTGGTAGTGGTAATGGTAGTGGTGGATTTGCCCAGGTACAGGGTATACTCAAATCTATTGTTCGTTCAGTGCTGTTCCATTGTTGATTCCAGTTCGACTTAAATATAAAAGTCAAAAAGGGTTCGGGAAAGGTGCATGGCTTATGAAATGCGTTTCGGGCTGCATTTAGGGGTGTGTCGTGTTCCCTATGCGATTTGAGCGATTTCAAACATTTTCATTTCGCTGACATTTGCCGACATTTGTAATTATGAGCAGTGTTCCGCACGCTGTCTGAGCTATTTAAGCGATTTGCTTTATTAAAATCCGTAAGCGGAAAAACAAACAAAACAATTGCGAAAATCATCCACTAAAAAAATCTACACAGGTCCTGATCTGATGGTTCTTGTCTGTCCTTTTATATATACCAATATCCTGTGCCTATTCCTCTCCGTGTGTTACGAGTTTATGAGTCGCATAGTCTCTCATTCGAAGCTGCATCAAATCTGTTACTCTGTCACACTCGCAGCTTGCCGAAAATTTCATTCATTCATTCATTCATTCATTCTATTACGTTTCGTTTCGTTTCGTTTATCCCTTTTATGGCTTGTTTGGGGATTTTCATTATTACAATGACGTCGTCATCATTCGCAGTGCACAGGCCGAGCCGGGCTTTGTTGTGCGCCTTGCCCGCCTTTCGCTGCTTGGCCATGTTTATTTATAACTAGCAATTGTAATTAGGATTACTTTTTACTTATTTGCACAGTTGTTGGAGTGGCTCGCGAGGCATATAAAAAACATATTTCTGCATTTTTACGTCGTAGACTTTGCGCTGCAGCATTAAAGTATTTGTCCAGACGGCTTAGTAGGGAGCTGCTGTTATATCTAGTTAATAGGATGGCCATCATGATACCCTGATATACCATAAGCAGCAGCTGATGCTCTGCGCCCAGCAGCTTGAGTGGATGACAGCTGAGCTGGTGCTCTTCCATGGAGTGGGATATGATTTCAATGGAATAACAACGGCTGCTGTATATATACGAATTAGCTGGAATTATCTAGAGTAAACAAGGAAATACTTTTTTTTTAAAAAAACTTTGCTTATTCAGTGCATATGTTTGGTTACAACAGATTGCCTGAAAATGTCAACAATTTGCTAATACCAACCATCATAATATTCATAGTACTCTAATTTATCTCTCTAATTTTTCGGTTCTAAAGATACCACGTATATAAAGCCAAATAATTAAAAGTAACATTCTAATATATACAGATCATCTAAACTCTCTGTCCTGAAATGTGATGAATCAATAAACCATTTACAGATGATTTTGGCATGAAGTCAACTAAAGCCGATTTGTCACATAGCTTTTCACTTTCAGTCCAGTACTTAAAACGCATTTGTCACAAACTGAGACCCTTTTTTTGGCGTCATAGTAACCTTTGAGTTTGGCCAGCATTTTCGCCCATATGCCACATAATTATGATTATTTCACGCGTTTTTATTGCGACACAATGTCACAGATAGAATGCGTGTCGCATCCAGTTGTCAACTCTACAAAATTCAACCCTTTTTCGATTGCCCACGCACAAAATGCGATAAATAAAGTCATTCCGGCCAACAGAACAAACAAAAAATATATGGACAAAGGACGAGCGTCACAAATTGAAGTGTTGTAAAGTAAACAGCGCAAAACAAAAAGTGCAAAGTAAAACAAGAACGAATGTTCTAGTAGAGTGAGCTCGACTACGACATACCCTTCACACAGCTATTAAAAATATTTTCTAGTATTACTGACCAATGTCCCCACAAAAGTATTGCTCACCTAAATGTGAGCAACTCTGCAAGTGCACAGGCACTTGAGTAAAAAAAGCTAAGACGGAGTAATTTTGTATGCATAAGCCCAAACTCAACCGAACTGGCTAGAGACAATCTTATGCGCAATCGGGAATCGAAATGTATCGATAAACGATAAACGGAGGCAGTCATTGATGAAATGGAGCAAACTTAATCTGCGCTGGGTATACCAAATCTTATATTCAAAATTTGAAGTCTGTTGCTATCATAGTCTCTGAGATCCGCGTCTTCTATATCGACTCAGCTGTTTATCCTGATCAAGAATATATATATATATACTTTGTGGGGACAGAGATGCTTCCTTCTCCGTGTTTGCTTAAAACCATTATACCTTTTTTAAATTTACAATGGGTTCAGTGTATAATAAATAGAATAAATCGTTTAACACTCCACTGAAAAGCCCAATGACAATTCAACGAATTGGGAGAATTTTGCACGCATTGCCCCAAAAAATAAAATAAATAGAAAAGAGCACAACAAAAAAAATAAAAGAAAAAATCATTTGGCCATTTTGCGGGCAATTTGGCTTTGTCCGTAATTCATTTTCTCCTTTTTTTAAATTAATTTTCAACGTGTGCTTGACAGACAGGTGAAGGAAGACCAAACAGGCACCAATCAGTGAATTGATGAATTGATAGACGGGCATTCAGCGTCATTTATGCAGTGCAACAATCGAAAGTGTCAATTAAAAGACAACAGCAAAAACAGCAAACGCCAAGTGGCTGGCAGCGCAGCAATCGATGTTATTATTTTATTATGTTTGATTTAAACGTTCCGAAAGCGACATGTGCGGACTTTCCCTCCCAGCCCTCTGGACAGACGCCCCTCACTTCCGCCTGCCACCCTCGAGAGCAGCGATTTGCGGTCACTGCTGTCGATTTTCCATCATTCGGAATTGAAGTATGCGAAATATGCGTGAATTAAAACAGATGTCAGTAGCCCATGGCGGTCATTGATCCCGGGCACTGTAAAGTGCTCTGATTAATGCCAGTCTTCCAGGCCAAAGTAAACAGCTCCAGCTCCGCGTCCCTGCAGCAGGTCTCCGGAGACACAACCGGATTAGCCTGCCTTATGTTATGCCAGATCAAACCCGCAGGCTATTTACAAGGCGTCTGTTGTGCGAGTGACATTTTGTTTATCTTACTAAATTTGTGTTTATACAACGCCTGAAAATAAAGACAGCATTTCAATAAGCAGTCGTTTCAATTCGCAGCGACTCCTTAGATAAGTTGGAGTAAATGTAATCTCGTTAAAAGCGCAATGCCTCAAATCAGTTGCTTCCTTATACCCATTAAAAATGGTCTAAACGGGGTATTCGCTGGTAAGCGGCTTAATATGTGCCCATAAATGCTTGCCACAAATCGATGCCACAAAAATGTTTTTATATAATTGGTTTTTGTTCTATATTCATTTCGACGCTTCTTTTCTAGTTGTATTTTTATTTTTCATGATTTATTATCCATTTTTAATTGTTTTTTGTTTTCTGTGTGTGCTTGCTTTGTATGCCATAAATAATTAAATATTTTAAATATTTAATTCGAATAGCATTTTATGGTTATACTTGCTTTTATACTTGCCAATCTCAGTTGCTTGCATTGTTTGCAATTGCATTCAATTTGAATGCTGCTGTTGTAAAATGAAATGAGTGAAGTTATCAAATGCGTTTGGGTTTGTTGTTTAAATAATTTAATTCTATATTTTTGCCTTGAAATTTACACATACTTGTAATAAATGCATTTAAATTAATTTAGAAATTAAACTAGTCTAGAAATGAAATGCGAAGCAACAGCAAATTAGTAATTCGTCTGTGTAACTTTGCAATAATTTACAAAAAAACATTACAAGTAGTATATTATTTGTTTTTTACAGTGTACACTTATGCCTGGTTTATTAATTTTTACAAAATGTAATTTAAACTTAATTACTAATTATTCAATTTCCGTTTATTATTATTATTATTATTATTATTATTATTATTATTATTATTATTATTATTTATACAAGTCTTGTAGGTAGGTTCGTGATTTTCATTTCATTTCGTTTCGTTTCGATAGTGTCTCCAATGTTGCAGAGCTGCATTTGAATGCGGAAAGTGTTTCAGTAAGTGTGTGTGGGTGTGTGATCGTGTGAGTGTTGTTGTCGAGGCCAGTATTGGAAAACGTGTTGTGCAATTGGAAACTTGGAAAAGTAAGAACTGTGCAGAAAGTTAAGAATTCTATATATGTACTGTTAAGTATATTTATACCTTTCGGTTCTCGACAGCTTATAATTGTAATTAACGTTTTTAAGTATTCTTCTAAAAATGTTTAGCTTAATGTCTAGCTCGTTTCCCTTAACGCTGTTGCTATTAATTAAAATCTTCTCGAAAGTGTTGCACAAACATTTGAAATACTTTATGTGTATGTCTCTGTGTTGTTTTTTCGTTTCTTTTATTTTTACTATTTTCACTACTTTTTTGTTGCACGTTGTGTGTTTAGTGTTTCTGTCTCTGAGTGTGTGTGTGTGTCTGTGTGTCTCTGTGTTCGTGTATTATTTTAATATTGAAATATTGGTTTTAACGCGCTTATTTAGTTGATATTTTATAAAATGCGGTGTTTACACTTGTATTTTAATTATTTTTTGCTTTTGTTTTACTTGCTGCTTTATTTTTGAACTACTACGAAGCTACTACAATATGATGTTCTAACTCTTAGTACTTGTTTGTTGTAATAAATCGTATGCGCATTAAACTAAAAAGGAACATATACATGATTATTTATTAATTATACATTAAATATACTCGTATATAGTTGATTTATATATATATTTTTGTTTTCTTCATAGTACTTTTTATAGTCAGAGTCATTTGTTTTTTTTTTTTTGGGTAAAACGTTTGCATAAATTATAATTAGCATTAAGAAACTGAATATTCGTAAGTAGTTGAATATATATTTTTAATCACAAATCATTGATGAAAACTTCATTTTAATTGGTTTTAGGCGACGACGCTCTGCACGCTCTCTTGGTCCGTTAAATTCCGTTACAATTTTATCATCATCAACGTCTCTCTACATAATTTTTGACGCGGCATCATTCATCTGCTCGGTAAGCAAACAATCTACGTATCTCACGGATACCTCTCTAAATGTATACACAGAAATGTACAGTGGGGCTCAAATAGTGGGGTCATATAGTATATAGGGCTAGGGTTGTACAGGCATTTACAGCAAGTTTTGCAGTATTTCTTCTTTTTTCATTTTCTTTTTCTTTTTTGTTTTGTTTTTTTCGTTCGGAAAGGTACTAAAAATCAGTTGAACTCTATTATATGCTAGTTACTTTATCTCTTCATTTAATAATATTTCTTCCTTCTTTTCTGTTCGTCTCGTTTTATAAACAATAAGTGTCGCTAAGTGCTAGACCTTAAATTCGTTTTTTGTTTTTTTTTTGTTATTTTTAATTTTCCTTTTCTTATATTTTCTTTATGTTCTGTTCGATTGCATTTGATCTATGAGAAACTAGTGCCCTTTTTTATGCGTTTTGTTTTGAAATTTTTTTAAAAATTCAGCTCGGTTTACTATCATATGCATTTTTCACTACCTTTTGCACACTGTGCAATATACTAGGTATTCATATATTTGTATTTACAGGTTGTATTCTATAAGTTGTATCATTATCATTATCATTATCATTATCATTTCGTTGGCATATATTCGACGCTACATTTTGCTTAGATATTCAACTTTGCTAATTTAACTTTTCCATTTGCTCAGTGGGTTTAATTGTTCGACGCGTTGTGCTCTCCATATAAGGGAGGGGCGGGTACTAACACAATTTTACGATTACGTACGATTTCGAGTGCTTAATATTTTCTCTTCATTTCATTTTCTATTTTCTAGTTCATGTATGTCCGAGTAGAGTTTTAGAGCTGTGAATGAGCAGAGAAAAATGTGGAAAACCGATTGTTAAATATTTAAGGTAATACTAATGAATTTTGATTGACCTTTAAGTTTTTTAAATGCGTAACACTTAATTTAAGATAGAGGTTTATGTGACTCACCTCAAATCCATTTAATATGGGGTTTTCATCAATGATACCACAGCCTATTGTTTTGTGTTCTGATAACACTGTTCGCCGACGGATTTGGATTTGGCGTTGCGTTAACATTTCCATTTTCGATCGTCAATTTAGTTGCATTTGTTGTCGTCACACTAGTCGAAGCTTCACTGTTGACAGCCGTAGCAGACTTGAGAGCCGCACTTCGGCAGCTCAGATGAACGCCCACATCGTCGACGGGCGAGAGACCCGTTAGCACCGGTCGCTTATAGTCAATGGCCCCTGTATCCGTATTGGCCACCTCGCGTGTTAGCCGCAACGCCTTGAGATGCTGCCGCTGTTGCTGCTGATGCTGATAATGATGATGATTGTCGCGCACAGTTGTGGCATGCTGCTTGCCGTTGTTCGTGGCATACTTGTTGTTGTGCAGCGTCAAGCTATATTTTGGTTTGGTGTTGCCGCTGCTGGCGCCCGCGATGCTCAGATGCTGCGGCTTCTTCGGCATCGTTGTGGAGGCTGCGCTGCTGCCGCTGCTGCGTTTGCCATGGGGCACATCGCCGCCAGCGTCCGCTGCTGCTGCCAACTTGAGCGAGGCTTCGAACTAGAGATTATCGGGATAGCTGCGGAAATTATAAGTTCTGGCACGCTGAAAATCAGCAGCCGCTGCAGCAGCAGCAGCGCTATTGCCACTGGTATACGGATTGATCATGGGAGCCGTCGATTGGGTGTTCATGGTGCCCATGCCGTCGTCGTAGATGCCATTTAGTTGATCCTGATTGCTGTGGCTGCTCTTGCCGCCGCCGCTGCTTACCGTGTTGGTGTTGCTGCCACCGCCGCTCGTCGAGCTGCCGCCGCCGCCCTTGATGGGCTTAAATATTGCCGTGGTCGCATAGTACTTCTCCATGGGTGGCGGTGGCACTGTGGGCGGCCTGGGGAATATGCTGCTCAGCGGTGGCGGCGGCGTGCGTCGCACATTCACATAACCACCGACTGCGTTGGCCATTTTCGTTGCCGGCATGTAGTCCTGCATATGGGGAACCGCATAGCCACCTTCTGGCACATCTGTGTGTCGACAGCGGGGGCAACAAAAAAGACGCAAAAGGATTTCGCTTAGTCAGGCAAATGGCAAAGGTTACAAAGGTGTATGTGTGTGCGTGTGAGTGTATGTATATATGTATGTATAATGTGTGTGCGTTTGTGGCAATCGCCGCAAAAATTTATTTGCATTAGTTGCTGGCGGCGCCATATTTTATGGCTCGCAGCGGATATGGGCGAGCCAAGGGAATTGGTTGGAGTTTGGTTAGTGTTGGGAGGCTTGAGTATTGGATACTGTGTGTACTAGGCACCGGGTAATGGCCTCTTTTGGCATACACACCTGTATAGTCTGGCGTCATATTACATTGTAAATCATTAACCGCTGCGTAGCCGTTCACGCCGCTCGTGTACATGTTCACATTGAAGGGCTCGTGGTAAAGGCTGTTCTTGCCAATGGAATCGCTGTCGTCGACGCTGGCCTGAAATGTGTGTGGAGCGGAGAAGGGGGTTTGCGTGAAAATGCACAGTTTTTAATATATAGTAGTGTCAAGTCAGGGCAATCAATATATACATATATCAGAGTTCGTGTTCTCTGCTTGGTTCGTACCCATTTCATTCAGCTGAACTGTTCTATTTCTAATGTATATTTAATTGTATTCAGCAGTGTTTTTAACAGCTGTAAGCAATCTCATTGTTTGTCGAATTCATTTCAGATTTTTAACTAACTCTTCTCTTATTGTTAATCTGATGAATAAGCTTTAAGGCATTAAATTCTAACGAAAGATTCTTTTTATGAGCATGAATAGGAATCGGTGCAGATGACTGAAATACTTTTGTCTCCCTTTTTCAAGTACATATCTCATCTCTTCGATATTCCATATATTCATTTGTGAAGCATGAAACACAGCGCCTCACTTCAGTGATATAGAGGTTAGCTAGTAAAAACAACAAGGAGCTTAAACTTCGGGTTCGCAAGTGCGTTTTAGAATATTATTTGATTCCACTTTCGTTTAGCAATCATGTCTAATTTTACAACTATTTTGAACGCCCACTTTCCTCAGCTGTTTCTGCACTCTACTTATGGGCTCATTTAAACTGCTCATACATTTTGCATTGTAATGCCATTTGCCGTTTGGCATTTGCCATTTGGCGTTTTCTTTTAACTTCAAGGCAATTGCCTTAAAGCAGTTGCTTTTAATGCCCTACGCACACCCTCGACTTTAAAGTGTTGCACAAACGGCACTTAAGCTTTGCGCCCACAAATCGAGGGTACGCTTAGGGGGTGGGGTGTACGGGCTGACATTAAGCATTTACCAGACATTCCCGGCTGGTACTGGCCATATATAGGAAGCCGTTGAAAAGTTCTATTAAATAAAATAAATGCCGCATGGCGTCTGGTCAAGTGTGGCATGGCTGAGAGAGCACACGTTGAGAACGTGGCAGCTCCACGCTACATTGAACAATTATGTGAAATTCGAAGCAGGAATTTGTCCTTCTCATATATATATATATATATATATATAAATCACACACACATAGTGTGTGTGTATATGTGTGTAGACCCTTGGTATTCTCACCTTAATGCTATTGCCATTGGGACGATGCTTGTCGACATTGCCACCCAGAGTGTTGGGATTGAAGCTGTATTGGAATGCATCGAGCACGTTGCTGCCGCGTGCCCGCTTCGTGCGTGACACGATGAACAGGATGATGGCCACCAGTAGAATAATTATCGTTGTTAGAACAACAATGACAACGCCAATGAAGTTCGCCTCGCTCGGCTCCTGATCGATGGGCCGTGGCGCAATTACTGCAAAGAGCGACAATAAACAAAAAAGCCCATTTCAATTAACATACAAAATGCAGAGTAAAAAAAAAGACAGGGAAATAAACGAAATTCGCAATTGGCCAATCGAATGAAATTAAAAGTAAATATTGTTCAACTAAATAATTAGCATTACAAAAAAGAAAAAAAGAGAAAAAAGTGCTAATTGAATTTAACTGCACGTGGACTGTACTTACACTGCGGTCCGTTGTTGAAATTGTTGTTGTTGCCGGTGGCATCGGTGGCGCCACCGTTGCTGGCACCACCACCAGCGCTGCCAGCCATGCCGCCATTCATTTTGTTTTTATTATGATTGTGCTGATAGTCGTTGCTCTGCAAAGGATATTCCCGTGTATCCTGGGCGATGCCTGGCGCATTATTTCGCTGCTCCTGTTCGTCTGTAAAATTTCCCATCGCCGGCACTGCAAGAGCGAAAGAGAAACAAGCCATGTTAGAGTGAAAGAGCGAATCACTTGTGGACAACATCAACTGAACTTCATCTTCAAAAGTTGCCGCTTTCGAGTTGAACATTGCACACAGCTGCGCTTCCATGATTAGTTTTTTATTTTTTTCTTAGTTTTTCTTTCGTTTGTCTTCGCTTTACTTTTCTTTACACCTTTCGTTCCACTTTGAAGTGTTTTGCTTTCGCCACGCTTTTCTTTCTCCAGACCTTTTAGACCTCCAAACGTGTTCGTTTCCTGTCAACCGTTAGGGTTTTTATGGCATTACTAAATTTATACAGATGTTAGATTTTTTCCAACTTTCTGACGCTTGTCTTATGAATATGCATGGCATTGTTTTTAACAATCCAGCCCATATGGCGAGACCTTATATATATATTTTCAGTAATTCTTATAATAGTCTGACCCATATATTATGTACAATGCTACAATGTTTTTGGTAGATTTTAGTTCAAGTTTCACTATGCTTTTAGCTTTCTCGCATTGTGTTCTTTTTATAGTTGGTAACAATAGTATTGTAGCAACCCTCTATCTCGAGTTACAAAGGGCTTATAATGCAACTGACCTCTTTATGTCCATGGCTTAGCATGTTTTACACTTAGCTTGCCTCTTAACTGTTAGATATTACGATTGTTATCATTTCATTTCCACCCTTAGCTGAGTTCACAATAATATCTCCAACGATTTCCATGCTGACCTTATTCCCAGGCCCATGCTACTTATTGGCTCAGATCTGTCATGGCTCGAAGGCGCGCTTTACCACAACACCTGCTCATCAGACGTTCACTTTGATCTCTAATGCCCCCGGCTTATGTCTCCAACTACAACATGCCCCGAGCATATGGCTCAACGCTGCAAAGTGTTGTCATTTATCTCCGCTAAAACATCTTGAGGGCATTGCAAAACAAAAGCAAAAATGTTGCTGCCTCTGGTGGGGGCTGCTTTTTTTTTGTTGCAAAGAACACACACAATTCCTCCCCAAAATCCCCTCGGCCAGCCAAAAAATGCTTCCTCGAGTGGGTGACCCCATTTCTCCAGACAGTAAATGGCGTAATTACTGTGTGAAGTTGTTGTTGCTTGCAAGGCTGCTGTTTTGAGCTATGTCGCCTTCTTGGACAGCAGCAAGCAGCCAGCAGCACAGAGGACAACACCGAGTATGGAAGGAGTACAGAGGCATGCCTCTGAATTTTGTGCATGGCTGTCTTTTGTTTCGACATTGTCATTGTCCTTTAGTGTTGTTGTTCTCTTCTTACTCGCTTCCTACTTATAAAGGCATATCTTGCATCTCACTGTACTCAGAGCTCTGAGATCGCCCTGCCTCTCTGGCCTGTCTCTCTGTGGTCGTCATAAAACGTTTAAAATAATTAAAATATTTCGAGCCACATTTATCACACACTGGGATAGGAATCTAGGGAACGGGGTGTGTGGCATAAAAGTAATGGCAAATATGCCGCATATCCTTTCCTTTATTTTTTATTTATTTTTTTTTGGTTTTCTGCTTCTTGTTTTTGTTGTCGCATGCCCTTTATAACTAATTCTCTTTGTGTGCGTTTCGTGAGTGTTTGTCCCCAGGGTCTTCTCTATGTTCTCATTGTTTTTTCGCCTTTGTATTTTTAGAAACCTTTAAATACAACTCCATAAAGCACTACAACAACAGAAACAACAAGAACAACAGCAGAAACAGCAGCAGCACCAATCACCGCAAGCAAATCTCACAAATTGGGGTTAAATCTCTGCAGTGCCTGATAAAAATATACGCACACATACTTGAAAGATGCTGCCTCTAACGTTGTACGTGCGTTTCTTTTGTTTACCCTTACCCTAGTTTTTGAAGCCCCTTACGCGTTCTGCGCCCCATCCCCCAGCACTCATTTAGTGCACAAAAAAGTCAGCCTTAACACAAAAAACTGGTAAAAATAAAAATAAAAACCAGAAAACAGCTGGTTGCTAGTTGATGTTGCTGCTGCTGCTGCTGCCCCTTTTGCCGCCCCTCAGCTTCCCTGTGCGTGACAAATGCGTCGTGGTATTTGTTACTCGTCATGTAATTGCTGCCAGGGAAGCGCAGCATGTGGTGCAACCGAGCCAAGCCGACCTCGGTTCAGTATGCGCTCTCTGGTGGTTTCCTGCCCGAATATCCTTGGCTCAGTTGGATGGATGGATGTCATGCCTGGGCTCAACCCAAATGGCAGCAGTTCCCATTATTAAAATGTGCTTTGTAATGCTCGGTAGCGCACTTGAAAGCAAAATGCTGATCCACTGCTCTGATCTTAAGTGCGGCATTCTCTTCTACTTTTCAGTTTAAAGTCTTCATCAGGGGACTTTGAGTGTGCTCTTTTTACTTGCAAGGAACTGTGATGATTTTCAAAAACTTCAAAATGAGTTGCTCAGCAGTTCTGTTGTTTATGACAGCAGTGTTTGAATATACTTTGATGTATGACAAGATCTTCTCAATCGAAATACAAATTAAATTTCTCTATCAAATTCTTAAATAATAAATCTAGAAGCTGTAAGTCATATTAAGTCGAACTTTAGATACATATATACACACTATGTTTAAATACAATTTGGCTGTATACAATGAATGGTGTTGATCATTGCAAATCTACTACATGTAAATATATAAATAAATGAATCGTTGATTTTCTCAAGAATTACTCACATGAATTTCGATTGTGTAATATTTTCAAATCTCTTACAATTTTCGTTCTCTCTATCTTAGGCACCACAATAGTTTTAGTTTCCTTTCATTGCGATTATTTTTTTCTTTGTATTTAACAAGCTTTGTTTAATTTCCTTTCTTACAGCTTTCTTCCTGTCTTTTCTTTGAATCAAAACTCGCGATCTTTAACTTTTATTATTGAACTATTAAATCCCAGTTGCTTTGGTTTTATAAGCGACTTCCTTCATAAATCCATTAAGCCTACATCGGGCACCATCCTCCCCTGCCCATTCGTACTTAATTCCCTATGCCATCTGTGTGGAAATCCCCTATTCATGCGGCACGCTCTATTTGCCTCATCAATCAAATGCCGTTGGCAAACTGGCAGTTTTATCCCCTAGTCATTTTCACACCTACCGCGCATAGATTTTCATTCACAGCCCGCAACCCCCTCTCAATGAATCAATGAATATAAATGATCTCTGGTTCAGTGACCGATCCTGCTGATGTTAACAGCATTGTAGCCTCATGGGCAATTCGTGCCCACCCCTGAGCATATAATGTCCAAATATCTATCCCAATATGCCCAACCTTTGCGCTGGGTACAATTTAATCAGGACTGGGACACGCTCAGCATTCATAGGAAATGTAGTTGAAAAAATGCAGTGCATGCCTGGCATCCCATGCATTGCCCAGCTAGGGAGTTGCAGCTACCCCTAAGCCTGCTCAACTGGTTTACTTTTGCATGCTGAGGGACAGCCAAGCCACAGACTCTGAAAAGACCCTTCTTTCTGGGCTTTGGGTATTTTATTGACTCTGGCCCCCTCTCCCTCTCAACCCACACGAGTTGCCTACGTGAAATTTACAAAGGAAAACGAATAAAAAAGAATACTAAGTTGTGCTAAAGAGATTTTCCCTTTTGGGCCGCTTATCTCGCCTGTCTCGTTCCGTCTGTCTCTTCTCCGTCGTATCGCATTGTTGTTAGCCAAATGTTGGAAAAATGTTTTATCCCCTAGCTAAGTGTAATGCATTATTGTTGCTGTTGCTGTTGCAGTTGCAGTTGTAACTGAAGCTGCTGTCACACACTTGAAAGTGAAATGAAGCTGAAAAATGCATTTGTAGTCGCGTGTGCAGTTTTGAGTATGCCAAATGCATTTTTCGGGCAATTTGCGCAGCAAATTTTGTTCATTCGATTTTGTTGCCCGACAGTTGAGTCACGTACTTACCGGATATAAAACTGATCTCAGATAGCATAATCCATTTGACGGCAAAGTACAAATTGATTTTCAGATATTTGCCAACACGATGATGCAGCTTAATCGTAACATCTCGAGCATGATCCATTATTGTATCGGGCATATACGAGAACTGTACGGGCTCCCCAGAGAAGTAGCGTCCCCCAATGCTAAAGAACACTTTGGCATGAACGAAAACCTAAGAAATTAAATAATGAATAGCATAGTAAGATAAGGGTAAATATATTTTATACATTTGAACAATTGATGTTCTTCAGAAATAGTTTCAAATGCAAATCTGTCATTTATATTGACTATTGATTTTCGGCCATTAAAACTTTTCGAAGCTCTCAGAGCCCAGTTCGTAAATCATCTAGGGCTTACCTGCACATCCTTGGTATACATGTTGTTTGTATGCAAAACGATGGCACTGAAATTGCGAACCGTATCGAATTCGAAAACAATTTCAACGGGTTTGCTCAACAGACCGGGCGTATCATTTCTCCAGCCAATCCATTCGTAGCCTGACAGGAAGAAAAAAAATGTATATGAAAAGGCCATCCACATGAAATATATACAATAATATGTAGCGTCATTTTTTTCTACCCAAAAAGGCAAAAGGAAAATCAATAGGCCAACCCGGCGGCACATATGCTCCAAAGTGACATGTAAAGCTATTTAAGCCTCCCGCCCAAGTCAATGGCACTTTGGGGTGAAGTTTTGTAGCCCAAAACAAACAAATGCTGACGGCACGGGCACGGGGGCTGAGTGGGGGTTGGATGGCTGCTCATAACTAGAAATTATGGCCAACGCGACATTAAAGCCATTTCTTTCCACTGTTTTTGTGTTTGCATGGCCCTAATTTGCCTTGGATGAGGTGGGCAGCTGCCAGAAATGAAGTTGGAAGTATGTGTTTGGTTCAAAGAGGAGGAGATTACGTGCCCGGCTTAGGAAGCCAGGAAACATTTAAGTAGCTGTGCACAAGTCATGCAATGTTAAAATGTTTTGATATAGCTCTAACTAGAAATTATACAATTTTCAGCTACACAACCGAAAATCAATAGACTCGAATAGCAGGAGGACGGGGACATACGCCAATATCGATGGCAAACAAGCCAAATGCCAGGACATAATAATCATAAAGAAGATGGCCATTCTAAAGTCAAGTCAGTCAGTTGAGGGGAGATGATTTGTGGAAAATTATGCGCTAAAAGTTTTCAACTGGAATCGCTGCAATGCGATTGCTTTTATGTGTGTCTGTCGCCGACTGCATGTCTAATTGTCTGCACGAACTTTTCTACTTAAATTCGCACAGCGCAAAGTTTTCAATAATTTCGATTATTGGCCATTTGCCAAAGCGCCAGCGAAATGCCAAAAAGGGAAAAATCGGATATAGAGTATAAAAAAAAATAGACTTGCGAATTTCGCCGTTTGCTAGTTGTGAACTTTTGAAACGGCCGCCGGCTCGGAAATGAATGCCAGTGTTGCCATAAATCATCAAATATGCATAATGTTTACATTTGAACAGCGGAGTGGTTCACAGTGCGCGGAGTGGTACGGATTGGAATGTTTTGGTTCGGTTTGGTGCGTTGTGCACTAGGTTTTTGTATCCGGACAAGTTTATTGCGACGCCAGCAAATAGTCCGAAGTTATTATTATTTATTTTGTTTATTGTGTTGCGAAGCAAATTATTTGCAAGTCAAAAGTTTTGCTGGCCGGGGCCACGCCCTCGAAACACGCCTCCGCCCCCGCCCCCATCCGATTTGTTCAATGAAGTAAGCTTTCAGTTTGGTCGCCCTATTTTGGACTTTGCCTTATGCCTTTTCTGTCGGTGAACTTTTGTAATTATTTGATGTTAATCAGCTTTTTCTCTATTGCAATAAATCTGTGCTGAGCAGTTACACCAGCTATGTGTTTGAGTCTAATTTTTGGGCTAAATATATGGCGAAACTTTGCCAGCAGCAAACCTTTAAAGGCTAACAACTTTTTGCAGTAATAAGTTGTAATTTCTCTCTTCCACTGATATATGTGTAGAAAAGGGTTAACTTTCTAATGAGCTAGGGGGCTCTAAGTGAAATATGTGTTTGCTATATGAATAAACAACATTTTGGCATGTAAATAAAAGTTCTTTTGATATTTTAGCACTTACCTTTGCCAAATCCGTGAATATCCGTGCGGAAGTTGTCCTTGCCCTTTTGGCCATCGACCAATTGACCCAAGCCATCCACATAGCGATCGCCCTGTTCATTGCCATCGTAGGTCTTGTCCGATAAATCCACTTCCATGCCGCGTTGCACTCCCTTCGGTATGCTATACGAAACAATGCCCTCTGCAATGAAAGCACAACAACGGAAATTGAAATATTAAACAAAGCGACACAATTCGAGGAACTAAAACCCAAAATCCACAAAGCCTCTATATTCAGACTAGAGTAACATGAGCCGCCCACACATATATATGTATGTATATACACACATATGTGTATGTTCTACTTGCTTTAGTTTGCTTCCATTTCATGTCACGTCACGTCACGTCACGTTTCGTGTCACGTGACACAGACAAACGAGTCGGAGACAAAAAGCGAGTACGGAATTTGTATTTTGTATGGTAAATTTAAAGTTTTCCCCTGTGCTAAGCTGGCAACAAGATTACCAATTGTTGGGGCAGTGAGTCCATGAATGTGGGCGAAGGGGTGCAGGATATTGAGTTACTTGAAACATAATTTCGTTTTGCGGCCACTTTTGTCTTTTGTCTGCCATTTGGTTTCTGTGGTTATATTTAGCAAAGTGTCTGACACACAAAAAAGGGGAACTCGAGAGTTTAGAGTTTAGTTTTGTTTTAGGATTGGGGTGAGGTGGGGTGGGGTTGCGATGTTGTGGGTTGTATTTTCGGCAACTGCTGTAGTTTTTCAATGTCAAAGTCACAGTGGGAGACAGACCGCAACAACAACTGAGTCTGAGTCATGCTTTTGTGGTCGAGTTTATAAAGTGTTTTGCTGATTGTTGAGGGATTGTTGCTGTGAGGCCCGTTAAGCATTAAAGGACCCGGCTCAAGTTGGTTGCATTTTGGTTAAAGGCAAACAACACCTGACGCTAATTACCACGACTATAGCTACAGCTATAACAACAGCTACAGTTAAGTGAGTCCACCTACAAAACAATTACATTTAGATCGAAAACCAACAACAGCAACCGCTGGGTTGCCAGGGCACTCCAAATAATTACACACAAAGCTCAAACAGGCAAGGGGGAGGACTAATTTACTAACGATTCTGTTTACACAATCGGAGGGGCACGTGGCAAGCAGGACACAGAAATAGATACACAAAGCAGTCAAAGGCATTTTCCAATAATTACAAAAAATCACATAATTACACATAATTACGGCACAGCCCATGAATATAGAAAAGCGAACCTAAATCGAACGCAACGCATTCTGCATAGATAATTAGGGGCACACCTAAACGACTATCACATATGAAGTTTAGTTCAAGAAGTGGTGCAGGGTTAAGGGTGGCAATAACCAGCTACAAATATTAATTATTATTTAATTTATTTATAATGTGAGGGTAGTCGTGCCAAAAAAAATAAATAAATAAAATAACAGAGAAAAAAAACACCACACTTAATTATATGAATTAGGACAGAGTCCTTTTCTCGACCACTTAAGCACGAACCATCAGGCGGAGAGATAAGCCTTCATTATTCGAGTACACGTTATACAATCCTACATATGCAACATTTAATTAACTGCAAAGACATTTAAGGCAGCGCGTTTTACAATTGCGTCGCGACTTCTTTCACGCAATGCCCACACGTAACCCCCACTAAATAGTGGAGCCAGAGGGGGTGGAGGAACTTCCACTTAAGCCTTGTTATTCGCGTGCTCACATGCGATTTTTATTTGCGTGTCGAGCACGAGAGACAAAATGAATACAGCCAAAAAAAAATAAGAAAATAATAAAACAACACAACAAAGTCCTCGCAGTGCGTGCAGCCCAAAACAAAAAATAAGAAAAAGAAGCAAGCTCATAAATAAATGTTATGTGGCATATGTATGTAGTCCGAGACAGAATCGGGCAGTGTTCAACTACCATATACGTATGTGTGTATATAAAAAGGAAAATGTAATTTGCTTCCATCGCTCTGCTCCTCGTCACGCAAAGATTCACAAAAACATTCATGGTGCGCAGAAGACGACGTCGCGACGTCTGCGAACTTTGCTGATGAGTCAAATTGAGCAGCAGTTGAATTGAATAAATAGATACTTAGTGCCCTGAATCGCAGGCAACTTGTGGCTAAACTACTCATTCAGTTTCTGAGTTATAGCGTACAGTTTTGGGGCACAGTGAAGGGAGAGACAACACCAAATGTATTCATTCTGTGCGTATCACAATCTTGCATATATCCAGATTGAGTTTTATTTTGTGTCTGTGCATATTTGCCAATTTTGTCAGCCAAATAAATTAGAGCACAGTAACAATTACAATGCCGACTCATCACATATGGTATAAACATGTATATCTAGGTAGGCTTTAAGATGGGTAATTTAAATGTGATTAAGTAGAATCTATAAATTTATTTTCTATCTCAGTGAGTACATGAAACGCAGCTAAAGTTTAATTTAGATTTATTCTAACTAAGTTTGGAAAGTTTCCGCGAAGGGGAATCATCTTTATTTTATTTAAGCCCCAAATCAAATACCTACATTCGTCTATATTACAACTTTAGCTATAGCTATTGCTCACACAACACCTACGTAGAGCTTAACTTTCAGTTTCCATAGTTAAGCAATATAAATCATATCTTGAGCAAAGCTGTTTTTAAATGCACCCTAAACACTCATAAATTATTCACAGTACTTTGTAAATCTGTAGATCAACGCTAATCAGTTGTTGTGCATTTATAAAATGCACTTTAGCATATGCATAAAGCCCCCCAATCCCAAATCTGTTGTGGATTCAAATTTCAAAGGCTAAGCTGTTTGTTAAATCGAAACTAATTTGTATTTAGCCCGATGTGAAATCAGAGTGTGTCACTTGCCCCGAAGATAATCTGCAGCCATGACGTGACCGCCTCCTCCCTCTCTAAACCCACGATTAAGCCCTATTTGCGGCGGCGCTTCCAGAGAGCACAAATGCCACAAAACTGGGTGCGGTCTGCTGCTAGTCGTAGGTGTGCCCATTGATTTGCATTTAAGGTTGCTTTGACTTTGGACAGTGGCAGTGAGAATTTATGGTCACAATTTATAAACAATTATGATTCCAGTCTAAATATCGATGAGATTAATGTCTGCCATAAAATCAAGTCGCATTTACTTTGCTGCTTTATTGATTTCTCTACGTCTGACTATTTGACTATCTAGCTGTATCTCTGTCTGTCTGTTTGTCTGTCTGGCACTTGTCTAGACCTCAAACCATAAACCGTATACCCTGGGTCCCATGCCAACTTATCTAGTTTAATTTGCATATGAAATGCGCTGTGTACATCTAAATGCCCCATGGCAAATCAACTGACATGGCGCCCCCTTTATTTGGGGGGCGTCGGTGGTCAGCTTGCATGTCTCAGCTACCCCGAGGAACTAATAAAGGGCGTGTATGTAGTTTTTGACCAACCCCCCATAAACTGCCATTCAACACAAATGGCGCCAGTTATCAGGGCCCCCAGCCAACCACACATTGCGTTAATTTACGGAATAATTTCGAATTCCGACTCCCTAAGGAGCCAACTCCAACTCCAATCCCAACTGTGACTTCAACTCCAACTCTGACGCTGCTTAAACAAATTGTCATTAGGCTTGGTTCTCGTTTGCTGTTATCGCTGCTACCTGGAAATTATAGAAAAATTTGTTTGCCCAGACTAGTTAAAGTTGTTGTACTTGGTTGTCGCTGCTCGTGCACTACTTGACAATTGCGTGCAAGCAACGACAACGGCTGTCCAGACGAGAACACTAACAACAAGAACAAGAAGAACAACAACAATGCGTTGGTTGTTTACTGTTGCTGGTTGTCGTCTGCATAGTTTTCTCAGCCAGTCTGGATTTCGGTTTGGTTTCGCTAACTAACAACTAATGTCTGCACGCGATACATTTTTTTCAAGTACATTTCGCATGTTTCAACCAAAGAGAGCAACGCCAGCAACAACAACAACAACAATGCTCACATTGCGTGGTGGCTCACGTGTTGTTGGCCAAAACAACACAACTGGCAGAAGGTCTACAGAACATAGGCGCAGTCGTTGCCATGATTGGATTATGCGGTTTAACTAATACTGCTGCCCATAATATCATGTTTTTGTGTCCAAATAACAGCAATATTGTTGCCAGCCGACTGGGTGGAAAAGTGGGCGCCTTTATATGGCGAATAAGTCAGCAGTTATTATGTAATCACTTTCAAAGCGTTAATTTGTGAATCCTTATGAAATGAAAACGTAACATAACATAACATTTGAAGTTGAATAAATGCCACATATGCAAAGCTTTTATAAAAAATATAAGTTTAATAAATTACAAAAAATAATAATATTTTTAGCTGAGAAATTTCAAAAAATTTCAAAATTTCAAATAATATATAATATATATAATTACTATGCATAGCTAGTTTTTTCAAGTGCAGCAAGACTTATAAACATTTCGTATCCAAGCAAAACAAAAATCTGCATCCACATTCTCAGTTGTCCAACTATTCATATATCTGAGATCAGCCAAGTAAGCCGAGCTATCGTCGACATTCTAGTTGCATGCCGCATCTTCATTTTAGCCAAAGCTATGCTAATGCACTTCATGGCTGTCTGTCCGCAAGCTAACTACACACTTAAGCCGCTTTGGCCTGTCTAATAAACACACACAGAGCGCAGAGCGCACTGAGCGAGTGGCCAGGTTTGGGTTTGGGTCTGGGTTCAGGTTCCGGCTGAGGCACTTGGCACTCCTCAACCGATGATAAATTAACGCTGACACTAAAACTTTGTTAGCCTTTCCGCGCTATCATTGCTCATGTCGAGTTTTTATCGCACTCGTTTAAATTGTGCCTGTGGACAGAGAAACAGAGAGAAAGAGAGAGAAACAGAGAGAGAGATGGAAACTTACCTTCCCAGGGGCAGCCGACAATCTCGGCGCGCAGGCAGACGGTGCGATCGTATTGACCATATGGATAAATGCGTATCTTTGAGGCAAATATAATCGGTTGCATGGCGTTCTCCACCTCGCTGTAAGTGTTGATGTTGCCGGGCAGTATCTGTGTGGAAGTCAGCTTAGTGCCCTGAATTGTGATAACTAATTGAAGTGGTCTTACCTCCTTGCCCTGAATGTTCTTCCAGCGTTGCCATTTGTCGAAGCCCGGTCGCCAATATTCCAGCACATAGGCCTCGGTGTACTCCTGACCCTGACCCTTGCCGAAGCGACCCTGGGTGCGTATGGCGGTTATCACATGCGTCTGCAGTAAATCCACCTGCAGGTACTCCTTCAAAGCATTGGACACCATGTGCTTGGGGCACCACGCACCGCCATTATTATCGGTTTTCAGCCTGCAGCGAAAGAAGAACGACAACTTTATTAATTAGCCTCCACAAACGGTAGCCTGCGCGAAGAACCAGTTGCGCAGATAGTTTTTTATAAATTAATTGACATTAAGCGTTGCGGCACCACACGGCGTTGGAGCCGCAGCCTCAGCCCCAGTCTGAGGCCGAGTCTGAGTCTGAGTCTCCAGGCTCCACTCAGTGCCAGCAACAGCTACAGTCTAAGCCACTGACATTTGTGGCCTAAAATGGAGGGTGGGGCTCTGAGTGGGGGGTGTGGGGGGATTTAGCCGGACTGCGTTTGTCTGGCAGCTCGTCTCGTTCGTTAAGCTGCTGCGGTTTTCGACTCAGCAGGATGTTGTCTATGTAATTAAGGATTAATTTAAGTTAGACACAGACGCCTGAACAGACAGCCAGTTTCCTGTGTATGTGTGTGTGTGTGTGTGTGTGTGGTGTCCTGTGCCTTCTCGACCCCCTGCTACTTTAATCAATTTCTGGCTTTCGCTAATATTGATATGTTAACCACTACAAATACGTTATTCGGTTTATATTTCAATTAAGTTTTACATGCTTGATTGCATTTTGGGGGCCTTAATGTTTGCCCATTATTCATCGGCTGTGACTAGGCCTAGACCCAGGTTGCCAGCTGCCTGCTGCCCCAGCCAGTTGTTGTTCTTCTTTTTGCTGCTGTTATCGTTTGGCTGCTTCTTTGCAAATTGCTTCATTTGCTGTCTTGCCTGTCTTTGCTGAGTCTTTGACAGCAGCTGCTGCCTGAATCGGTGTCTTAACCAGTGCCAGTGTCAGCGAGCAGGTTATTGAATTTGATTGCAATATTCATCGAGTGGTCGACATGCGTTTTGTGCATTTGTGCGATTTGTTATTTATTTCTTATGTCCACTCAGTGCAATTAGTAACGTCTTCCGCATCAATTGTGTGGTTTGGCATCCATTTGGTTTTGCGGCAATTGAGAGGTCCTTTTAAATGTTTGCCTTTACTTTATATCTCTGATTTGTACACATTTGTTGCATGTACATTTGAGAAATTATTAAATATTAGAAAATTTCGCAGCACATCATTTAAAAACTTCGCACAGATGATTTGATTTGGTTCTCATGACTTGAATTCATGCCGCAAGCTGTGTGGTTTGCTACGCTTCCGGTTGCTATTCCAAGTAATAATCATTACCAACTGCAATTACTTTCAAGTGCGCAGATCAAAGTAGTAGTGACTTAATAAAAAAAGGAAAAACACAGAAGAAAAGAGCATCCACAGCTTGGCAAAAAAGGTCAATTTAATCATCATAAAATTGCTTAGATTTCTTTCTCCACCGCCTTCTTTCGCAGTAGCTCAAAAAGCAAATAACCTAAGGGCATAGAAGGCGGAGGCGAATCACGGAGAGCGCCGAGCTGCGAAGGAGAAAATCGGAGAGTGAAATACGTATAAGCATCATTTAAAATGCTAATGTCCGCCGTTATGTGCATTTCAACTTGACTTTAATTATTGTTATTGCCAAAGTTAACAATCTGCTCCGTCGTCGGCTGCTCATTTTAAGCGGCTGATGGACTGACTAACTGCTCGCTGCCGGGCACCGGACTGGACTCCGAGTGGAGTCAACTGGACAGGCTTCTAATCAAGCGCCGCCTGCCGAATGGCGAGAGTATTTTTTCTTTTGCTTTTTCTTCCCCTTTCTGCTGTTTTTAATATGTAAGAGGTTGTAAATTTAATGGCCTGACGGCAGTTGGACGCTGGGCGAGGTAATGAAAATCAAACAGCGCCAACTGTCATTAAACTAATCTTTGTAATTCAATAGCTCCAGACGAGCCAACATGGACAGCTTCAACGTCAACATCAGCGTTTATGTTCGCATCCTGTTGACCCTCAGGGCCTAGGACTGAGATCTGAGCTCAGTGCTCTCAGATATCTTTAACTCTGTCCGGTAGGCAAATGCGCGTGGTTTGTTTGAAGTGCATGTTCCTTGTAATGAATTACTTAAAGTTCGTTTCGAGTTTTTGGGCTAGTTAGCTCAGTACACGGCAGCCACAAATTATAATGCTGCCTGCACTTTTGAACTTTGCTGCTTAGCTAGGGCACTTCAGTTAAGCAAATTGCAGTCCGCTTGATTGGCTTCAGTGGGTGGATGGGATGAAGAAAAAGACAAAAGAAAGTTGCAGCTAGTTTGAAGAGTTTGTTGCGCTGTGTGTGGCAGTCATTGGGTTAAGCCAAACTTAAGTTCGTAAAAGGTGAAAGGCTGAAGGCGCATTGCGATTGGAGTTTGTCTCAACCTTTGCAATCTATAGCTTTTAGTGATTTAACTGCTCAGGCACTAGAGATAATACAGTTGAAAAGAAGTTCCTCAGTCACTATCATTTTATATATATATATTCAAACTTCGAATTAATTATAAGAATTTAAAAACTATGATGAAGAATACTAATCTAAATATGATATTAAATATATTGTATATTTTATTATTGTAATTATTCTGTTTTACTAAATGATTTCATTTAAATAACATCAATCTGCATACTTTCTTAACCGTATACTGATATTATTATTAGAAAGCGATTAAAGAACTATTCTTCAATTACTTTTACGTGCTAAAAGTAAACAATTATATATTTGTTCAAATAAATTAAGTCAAACTATCTATTTACACAAAGCAACAACTAGATCCCCAAAGCATGTACTAAATGCTGTACTCAACTCTAATAAAAGTCTGTTACGCGAGGAGCCCGGTAATCCATTTCAGTTGCCATTAAGTCTTGAGTCACTTAGCGGCAACGCCACATCGCCTGTCAATCCGAATCCACTTTGCCCACCACAAGCGACTAACTAAGCAGTACCCGACACAACCAGGTGAGTCAGTCACTCAGTCAGTCAGTCCGTGAAGAGACCAGCAGCTGCTGAGAGCCCGCATTTGAAATGCAGATACAAAGTCCGAATCTGAATCGAGTATGTCTTTAGCTTTTTGTGAGTTCAACTTTGGCTCTTTAGCTCTTTAGTTAAAAATTCCAGTTAATCTGTCTTGAACGAAAAAATAAAAACAAAGCATCAAGAAAGCACAAAAAAGATGTACATCTATATATATTTTTTTGTTTTTCTTTTTTTTCATGTATTTTTTGTTTATCTCAACGTGCTCATCACGCATCGTTTTGTGGTTTTACTTTAGTGCCGCCATAAAGGGTTAATGTTAATGATGCCTTTGTGGTGAGTCTGTCTGTCTGTCTGTCTCTGTGTCTCTTCGTTTGTTTGTGTGTCTCTGGCAGTCAGCCCTGCACTTGAGTGTTTTTTAAGTGCATGTCTATAAACGCAGACAGCAAATTATTACAGAAAACGAGTGGAATCTGTTGTGATTATATAGTGTATATAGAGCCGATGTTTGCATTGATTTCGCCGTAACTCACGTGGTAATTGACATGTTTATGGCTTGAATGAGTGCTTTACTTTATATTGCCAGAGTGGGTGGGTTGCTGGTTGCTGGTTGACGTGGTTGTGAGTTACACTCCGATATCTTCTACTAATTATATGGCAATACAGAGCGCCTGATGATGGTGTCGTCAATCATTCGTGGCAATTGCAAAACTTCCGCCCCATTCGGCTGACCCGCATTGCCTCACACTTCCCGGACTCATAAAACTTTAATTCAAACGAAAAATGCGTCAATAAAATGTAAACAAAACCTCAAAAAAGAAATACTCAACTGAACTTGTCTAGCCAGTTGCTTCCCGGTCCGGGCAAATGCATTCAGTTTAGTTGCCTCAGTTGAGTTTCTATGCTTCTGGTTTGCCCTTTGGGTGAACCGCCTCGTGAACCGGTTTGCGATTTGAAATTGCATTTAATTAGTATGGAAAAAGGGCTGCCGACTATTCAGATATCGCTGCCAGGCCCATTAAACGATTGCCCCAGCGAGCTCCTTGCATATTCATGAACAGATTTCAATTCTCCTTAGCCAACCAAAGTCAGTATCTCTCAAAGGGCGCTAGCTGAACACTAAAATATTTTCAACTGATATGCAAAAACTTTTTATTTGTTTGGTATTTGATTTCCTTCTTTTTTCTTTTTATTTTGTAGGTTTGATGGCACAACTGTTTCTGTCATAACATAAATTGTTTCGGGATTTTATTTTTTTGAAGTTTCTTTTAGCCGTTGGGCTAAGATTTCGATTAATAAACTGCCTTATCGCACTAATGAAGTTGTCTATAAAATTAGCAATTAAACGAACACGCAGCTGCATTAATGATAAGCAAGAGAAAGGGTCGGCAGGGGAAGAGCAGCAGTTCCAGAGGCGGGAGCAGCTTTCGGCTATGACCCCAGCCTCAAAATGGGGCAGTAAAAAACTGAAGTTGATGGACAAATTTTTGTTGGTTTTCTATTATTAGTATTCAATATTTAAGTTATTAATGAAATGATTTAATAAGTGTATGTTTTATACTTTTATGACAAATGAAATGGACTCGATTCAGAGATTAGTTGAGAAATGTAAACATTATGAATATTGTAAGAAAAATGAAGACTATCAGGAATACATATATGTATATTTTTGCTTTCAACTGCTCATACTAACAAATAATCCATTTACCGAAGTTATATATTAACTCACCTTGCATGTTGTGGCCCAACAAATCCCGTGTCATGGGCTGAGCTAGCTGTGATTTGAGCATCTGTAATTGTGCCAGATTCCATGCCCAGGGGCACATTGCACGTAGCTGTAAAATAAATGAAAATATCACAATTTTAAAAATTGCCTTATGCCACAAAAATAATATAACGTTAATTAATGATGGATAGTGCCTGGCATCTTGCATACAGGCCAGCCGAACTAAATTTAGAAGCTCTCAGATCTCGACGGTCTGCCACCAACGTCAGAGCAACGCCCATCAAATCTATCAAAATAACTCAAGCGTCAATTTGACTTTTTTGACATTCGATGTGAGAGTTGTGGTTGGGGTTGGGGTTGGGTTGGAGTGTTTGGTCTGACACGCCCAGCAATGGGGCCAACTGTAGTCCGTGGAGGTAGGCCTATCAGCTAGCCCATGGAAGTGAGCAGACACGACTACTATCTGCTTTTAAATAAGGTAAACACTTAATCATTGCCAAAGTCAAACCAAGCCGGGCAGAACGTCAACTACTTTAGTTAATTTATTGCCTACCGATTGCATTTCGCAGGCACAAACTCTATATGCTCTGGGTTGGCTTTTGATATAAGCTTTGGTTCCCCCGCCGCCGCCAACAGATGTCTGTTTGGCTGTTTGGCTGTCTGACTGCCTGCTGACATTTTCGCCAGAATCAACACTGATTTGACATGACTTTTGTTGCGCAGGCACAGCATGGACCAGCTTCCCTCAGTTCTCAGTTCGAGTGTTGCATTGCCTCCTTGCTGGCCCAAGGTGCGTGCATTCGTTTAGAAGTTTATAAATAAACAGACAAGCAACACACACATTGCAAAACCTGGTCGAAGCGCTCTTTGCATTCGCACTTGATTGCATTTGATAGCTGGCAATGCTAATGGGAACTGAAGCTCTTCGGCAAAGCCTGAAACTGTGACTCCAACTGAGGCTGGGTCAGGGCTAGGATCAGGGCGAGGGCGAGGGCGAGTGCCAGGCCGGGTCAGAAGCCATTGCCAACGATTGCATATTGCAAATGCATTCATTTGGAAAATTGTTGCATGTTTTGGTAACTCAACTCACTCGATGTGTCTAGCACAACAACAGCAGCATCAGAAACAACAACAATAACAACGACAACTGATGCTCTTGCTAAGGCACTTCCTCCGCTTATTTGCTTATGTGTGTCTGTGTGTATGCACTTTTCGAGCAGTGTAGATGGGGAGGAGGCAAGTGCAAATATTGAAGGCAGCCAAGTCAGCAGGCAGTTTTGTATCCACTGCCATCCAGAGGCAACATGTTTATAAATTCGTATTTATGTATTTGGCTTGCTTGATTAACTATAAATATTGTGGCTCAGATTTGATTTATTGAAAACAAAGGTTGACTGGCAGGCAGGAAGGCAGGCAGGCTTCATATAACAGCAAAAGTTTGCAGGAAAAGTTGTGGTCGAGTCTAAGAAAATGTTTAAATAAGACAAGCTGGAAAACAAGTCTGGCAAACTTATCACAAACTTTGAATGGAAAAACTACAGAATAAATGGAACAGTTTTTGTTTTACTTTGCTTCAGAGAAGACATTGAATTTATATGGATATATGAATGTATAAATAAAAGTCTAAGTCAAGTTTTGAAGATATTATTCTGTAAATATTTAACATAATTATTATTTGACGTTTCTTGTTAATCATAAGCAAATTCAACAAGAATTATAAGTAATAAACTAGTCTTATTATTTAATATTAACTTTTCGAAATCTATACTGATTAAAATTCAAATTTATACTGTATGAGAATTGTATATGTGCATATGGGGAAATAATAGCTTTTTAATTCACAAAGGTTTCCTAATGGATGAATATATTTCTCACTTCAGTTCCACATGATAGAATTAAACCATTTCCAAGACTATTATATTTTGATCATCTATAGATTCATGCTACACATTCAAGCCAAGTTGCCACAAATGTATTATATGTTTTCAAATATACATATTGTATAATTGTATAATTGTATACTATGTGTATGCCATTTGTGTCTGACCAAAGCTCTCCTTTGAAAGTCTTCCCATGCCGCTTCGCTTTTGTGCTGTACATCAGGCAGCCTTCACAATGTCCCCAGCGGTCTGTCCTCATATCAGCATTGAAATTTATGAGCCGCTGACATGCCAGGGCCATTTAAAGTGGCCATAATCCTAAGCCGACTCCGATTCTAGCTACAATAGCTACCTCTACCTCTGCCTCTTTAGTATGGCTTCATTAAAGTCGCGTTGCCATAACTACTACTGTATGTGTATGGACAATTTCTGCGCCAAACTTTAGAAGCAGCATAAAAATGTCCATATGCCAATTAATGAGGCAATCTGAGAGGGAGAGATAGAGATAGAGAGATAGTTAGAGAGAGAGCAAAAGATTGCGATGTCAGATCTCAAGTGCAGCAGTGGACGCCCCGTGGCGACTCCACAGCAGCCACCAACTGTGCCGCCTGTCGCTGCTCCCAGAATGATGAGCCACATAAAAATGTGTTTTCAATGTCAATAAAAAATACATATACCCCTCACCACTTCAACTGGGAATCGAATCAAAGTAAACATATAGTAATTTTTTATTTGGCATCGACTTTATCTGAGACAAAGGCACATTGATGAACACTCCGCACCTTTGGACTTGCTGACCCAGAGTTCATTTATTTGATTTGTCAGTCAGTCGAGAAACTAGTCGAGTAAGGCGAAAATGGTTTGTTCATCCACTCACCAATATCGAAGGCAGCAATCGCTGGCGTACTGAGCATTAAACAGCCGCTGGCAGTGATCAATGCCAAGAGGCGAAGGTTCCAATTCCAGTTCCAGTTGTTCAAGTTTGTTGTCGGTCTGGCCAAGTGCCGAACTCGACGGTGGTTTCTTATCAAAGCTGGTGTTGTGGATGATGAGCGGGGGTTGCTAGAGCGTGGGGAGCTGGAAAGGCACTGGCGGGAGAACATTTTGTAGCTGGAATTTGTTGTTGTTGTTGTTGCAGTTGTTGTTCTATTCTCTTTTTTTGCTGATAAACTGTGCGTCATTTTTGGTTAAAAAACTTGACTCTGATTGAAATTGGCCTGGCAGTGGAATCTGTAAAAGAAGAAATTTGTAATTAGAGGTTTTCATTAACAATATATGGACAAGTGACTTTTAAAAGATTTATTAAGAAAATATAAAATATTAGTAAAGCTATATATAATTATAAATGATTAAAATATTGTGCTAACATTTTGATGTATGCTATTTGTCTTATTCGATTGGAAGATTTGCCACAATCCCCGCCTCACATTTCTTTAGTGCATCTCAAAACTTATTTGTTTGAAGAATCTAAAAAGAATATTCAGGTTCATTGAATAATATCAGATTGTTTCCTTCTTCCTCAAAATTTTCAAAACAGAACACCTGCTTTTATGGTCATGTGTTTCAAGAGTTGAGCTTATCTTCATATTTTCCACTCATTCATCCACTTCAGCCTCAGCCACTATGTGAAATTTGTCCAGCTAAGAGGCTCTCTATGCACTGCTCATCACACACATACACTCAGGGAAGTCATTGTGCCGCTTTCTCTTTTAATTAGTTTTGCTTAGGGTAGTCGCCGCCTCGGCCCACATCGCAACTCATTAAAATTAAAAGACATCAAAAGAAATTTGCAAACTAAACACAAACACCGGCAGCAGATGGCGCTCACTGCGCCTCGGATGTCCTTTTTGCAGGTCCTGCTGCTACTGGCACTGCTAGTGTTAGTCTCAGACCACGTCCTCGCCCTTTCCCGCTCATGTCCTGGCCGACGGCTTTTGTGCTACCTTTTTCCCTTTTTGTTTTTTATTTTCGCCGCACGCTTTGCATAAACTAAATAAATTTCTTCGGGCATCCGGGCCTCTTCTCCAAGCATATCATAAAGTGGGCTGACTTGGATTTTTGTATAGCCAGGGGGTGGGTGGTCTGCCAGGGAGTTTGGTGGCAGCCAGTGCAGCTTCTGCTTTAAATTGCTACGCCAGCTGACGTGTTTGCGAGCTCTACGATGATGCGGCGGCTGCTTCTTCTTCTTCAGCTGTAAGCCAGCGTTAAATTAAAGCGGAAACTGGCTTGTGCCGGGCACTGAAGAAGAGGTTAGTCATTGGGGCTACACAGTCAGCATGTTTGCTCTAGCCGCTTTCTATATGGTTCCAATGTCTGCCCCGACTGCCCCCCGCCAACATTGCCACCAACACTGGCTGAAGCTAAATTGTTGCAAAATAATGTTAAATGAAAAGCACAAAGTCATTCAGGCAACCACATCAAGTCAGAGAAAGGGAGGGGCGGGGCTTAGGTGCTAGCACACACACACATACACCACCTCATCCGCATTCGCAACTTGTCGCCCCCCTTGTTCCCCTCTACTCTACTCTAGGCTAGTCCGCATCCTCCGCGTCATCGTCACGCACATTCACTTTGCATTCATTCAAGTCGAAGGAAAAGTCGAAGTCGAGTCGAATAACGATGACGAAGACGGCGACGACGACGACGACGACGACAGCCTGCAACGCGCTTGTTGTTGCAGATGTGTTTGCTGTTTTGGCTTTTTGGCATCAATTGAGTTTCAGATTCATTCACAGTTAAGTCCAAGTGATGCGGTAACCAAACGTGCTTTCTAATTCAGCTCAGATCGAAGACAGCCAAAGCTGAAGCTAACAGTTAGTTAGATCTAAGCCTCGACTGTTGGCATTCTAAAGTGACTTCTATTTACATCAAGTGACATGACAAAGGAGATTTGTGCAGCTACTGCTGGAGGGCAGTGAGACCCACCTCAGAGTACAGCCTGCCATCTTAAATAGGTAGAAAGCAAAATGTTTATGAATTTGCCTTTAGCGAATCTGAAATAAAGCCCTGTTAGTTGTTTTAGGGAGCAGTTTTGTAATTTTTATTATTTAATAATAAATAAAATAATTAAAAAAGAATCAGTTTGTGAAGACATTATATTCAGATAGGAACAAGCTTCAACATTAACATCAAAATTAATCTAGCAAGTTCCTATAAAAAAAAAAACTTTGAAAACTGTTTACTTAGTTTTCGTAACTTCTCTTTCAGTGCATTCTCTTGCATTTTTTTAAATATCTTAAATATTATTAAGGAATATCTGTTGCTCGCTTTTTATAGAGTATCAGAACTCTTCGATACCCAAACTAGGAAACTAGAATTATTTCTCCAAATTCATGGAACAAACTCCCCCTTGTCCTGGCTTGCTGACAACCGCCATAAGCTAACCAAATAGACATTTTACACCACATAGATTAAGCATAAAATAAAATACCACAAAAGTGAACATACAAATTACTAACAATGAATCCGAATTCCTGCACTGGCATCTCTCTCACTGAATTCATACAAATGTATAGTTCAAATACATTTAGCAGGGGTGTATTACGCTTTAAGTCTTTAAGAACTTCTTGCTACAGCCGAGTTCTCTCTGCAACCTTACCCAACATATTTGCAAACCCACCAGCCACCACCCACCACCCGCATTGCTCCGCACAATCCTCAATAGCTAACGAGAGTTTCTGTGCTCAGTTTTCCAGTGGCCGTTGCCCACAGAGTGCTCCACTGATGTTTATCTAACAAATGTACCCATCTTCTGCTGCCGCTGTGCTGGGCTGGCAACCTGAGCAGCCTTATCGACCGATGCTCTGATGACTCCTCCACACAGCACAACACTCCTGCAACATGAATGCAAAAAAAAAGAAGCAAATATAGTCAACGTCATGTGGCAATTTGTCACGCAGACGCAGCTGCAGCAGCAGCAACAGCAGCAGCAAGAAGAAGAAGTATATTCTCTTCAGCCCTTGCCATCTCCCCCCTTGTGTGTGTGTGTGTTTTTGTGTAAGTGTGTTGGTTTTTCCCTTGACTCTTGTCAATAACTCAGCGCTTAATTGCTCATCTTTCAACGTCGCAGGGCGCAGGTAGTGCTCTGCCTCGGCCAATGCCACTGGCTTTGGCCAAGCGGCGGCCTTTGACGTGCAGCGTTCAGGCCAACAAATTAGAAAATTCTCAAACTGCAACAGCAGCAGCATACAAAAAATGTTGCTTGAAAAATGCCGCCTGTCATAGTTTTAACTTGCTGTGCTTCATATGCACAGCATCGGCAACAGCAGCAGCGATCCACAGATCCAGCTACGATCCGGCTATACGATCCCGCGACTTTGTGCCTCACTGTCTGCCTGTCTGCTTGCCACACAATGTAGGTTAAATTAATAGTGACACTCGCTGTGGAACGACGAGCGCGTGGCAATTCATGCCTCTGGTCAGTCGACTTGGTTGCACCTGGCGGCGCTTTCGTGGCAAGTTCGCAGCGCTGTTTGTTTTCGTTGCATTTTTGTTTCGTTGTGGCGCGCGAATATTTCATAAATTGAAATGTACAGTTAGTTAATTACACGCTCAATTGGCTCTAAAAGCGGCATTAGCCAACCGACCAGCCAGGCCAGAACCAGGCTAGCAATTTCAGCTCGACGACTGCATTTTTAATGGTTGTCATAAAAGATTTATAGCCCAATGCTTAGATGCAACTTCAGCGGATAGAGGCGTTAGCAGCTATAAAGCTCCATAGAGCCAAGCAATCATTGGCATTCACAGTTGGTCTGTCGATTAGATTATGATATAATAGCTTGCGAAACCAGCTAATGGTAATTGCCAGTGTGGGAAAAGGTTGCAACGGTAAAGTGATCCATAGGTAGAGAACAGAGAAACCCAAACTTCGACAAAAAGTACAATATGTGTTTATATATATATACATATATATATATATAAAATCAGACGTGTATTTTTAGCACAACTCAGCAAACCTGTTGTGTAGAATAATTATTTGAGAAAGTGGAAATGTATTAAGAACTCATTGAAGAATGTGTTGCAAGACTATCGCTGCAGCATTTCCTTAACAGTTCCAATATTAAGTAGGTGCTTATTAATATTAGCGATAGTATTGATGTAGGTGCGTAGTCTTGTAAATATAACTATTATTTATAAATGCATAAGTCACAATTTAAAAATAAATTTATAAATGTGTTAGATACGTTCAACATTAGATAGTAAATTAACAAAGATAAGGCTAACAAAAAAAATGTTTACTGCTTTGTCGAAAATCACTAAATCCCTAATAAAATAAATGTCATGGTTTATAATTTGTTGGAATACAATTAAATTTCCATTTACATTTATGTACTTTTATCCTTTGCCTGACTACAATTTGAAACTATATTTGAATTTAAACTATCTATCTTCCCATCTGTCTATAACATATATATTCCACAGTGTGCTGGAAATCTTAATTACCTTTCTAGTTCACTATCTGTATAAGCAATCTCGAATTTCATTGCCTCAACTCAGCTCAACCACTTCTGGATTTAGTTAACTGGACTCAGGTCATCAATCAAAAGTGTTTTCATTTAAAATGTCGACACACACACACACACATACATATGTAAAGTAGAACTACATAAATCTGTGTGTGTGGCTGGCTTCTAAAAGCTAAACAAATTGCAGACCCGCGTGCTGAAAATTTAAACATCAAACTGTGTTTTTGGCTGACTTCCTGATTAACTCGAAAATAGAAGAACAACAAGAAAAAATGCCCGCAACGAAAATACCAACAACTAAATTGATTAATTGATGAAGCGCAGCGCAGTTTTCGTGGAAAAACAACCACACAAACACACACAAATAAACACATCTCTAAAGTAGAACACATCAATGGAGCGAGAGACAGAGACTGACATATAGAATGTGATTCGCATATATATATATTATGTATATATATTTGTATATATATAGTAGGTAGTGGGCCACATGGCTCTACACAATTTGCATAAATCGAAACACAAAAAGCGAGTTGGCTGCTCTGCAAATCGGCAGCAAAAGATATTTATCTTGTCTGCCAGCGAACGCGTCGAGTGTTTGAATGAGTGTCAAATTAAATTGATCAATTAAGCAATTGACGTGACGGCTACCCTCCCTCCAAAACGAACCCAACTGAAAAATGCAACAAATGCACAACGAAAGAGAAAAGTTGTCGAGCTGGAGGGAATTTG
Source organism: Drosophila conformis (assembly GCA_035041375.1). Lineage (NCBI taxonomy): Eukaryota > Metazoa > Arthropoda > Insecta > Diptera > Drosophilidae > Drosophila > Drosophila conformis. Next base: position 305,476 of record JAWNLE010001234.1, read on the forward strand.
GGAATCGAGGGAATTTGGAATGGACGTGTGGGGAGTGGAGAGTGGGGTAAATCTCTCTGCAACTTTTACAAACACAACAAGTGACGCAAATTGTGGAGCGTGTTGAAAAGGGATTGGTGATGGTGGGGCAAAGTCGGGCTTCTGAATCAGAACTGTAGACCTGCTAGTGACAATTTCTGTCAATTCAGCGGCGCTAATCAGGCGAGCGACTCTTGAGCATTTAAATGGGTTGTAGTTGGAACAGGAACTGAAGCTTGAAAATTGTAGTAGCTGCAACTAGACAAATTGGCTGCGATTGCAGCTGATGCAGCAGTGGTTGTCGGTTGGGTGGCAGCCCTGCTTATGCTGCTGCTGCTGGTTTGCTTAAAGCCAACATGCGGGTTATGTGCCAGACAAACACAGACAGCAACGTCATATAATCCATCAAGCAAGCAGACAGTTGCAGTTACAACGACAACGACAGCGACAACTCTTACATAGGAGACGACTCGAATTTCCCCACTGTAATCAAATCAAATGACAACGCAGACAGCAAGGAAACTGCAACGACTTTGTTGAAGACTAAACGGAAAGGGAAACACACTGAAAAAAAGGCATACTTCAAATAAAATTCCATTAAAAGCTAATTTTGAATCATACTTGTCTGTTTCTAGAATTGTGATGGAATGAAAAATATAAACTAAGTGCAAATGCTTAAGCTTATTTGAGCCTCAAATTAATATCTAAATATAACTAATTAAATTTCTTGCCTAACAAACAATTCAAACAGAATTCAATTATTTAGCTGTGCAGCTGGAAAATAGAAGAGAAATTTAAAAAATACACCAAATTTCAAAAAACAACTCTGTGTAGAATATGACGGTCGGAACAGCCATCAGTTGCTGTGTGTGATTTCTTTGACTATTGTCACATTTGATGGCCAACACTTTTGATGATCTAATGATGCAGGAGGGGATTTGAAGTTGTTAAGCCGAGTAATGAAAGAGTAGAGTGTGTGCTTGTATGTGCAAAGCAGGTAGCCAGGCTTAAAGTCAAGCTGTCTGGCAAGCATCAGAGTAGCAACAACAACAACAACAGCAACAAATTTGCATATCTGCCACACAAACGACAGTTGACAACTTTTTTTGTTGCATACATACATACTTTTGCCAGTTACTGTCGCGGCAAACAAGGAACTGCCAGCTCCACTCAAAGGCAGAATATATTCTTCTATTATTGTGACAGACAGCAATTCTTGGCTCGTATGTTGACTGTTGACTGTCGACTGTCAAAGCGAAGCAGAGAGCTTTGCCAGGCTTAAATGCACTTAAAGAAGCAGCGCATATTGATTTTCAACATGTCGCAAGTTCATTAAAGTCACATCAGCAACACCCGAAATAAAATACATAATAAACAAATATTCACTCTGACCACATTCCAGCCGCAAATAGACACGAGATGCGACGGAAAGCGGCACGGCGCGCCCACAAATCAACGCCTAACCGCAAAGGGGGCGCAGGCGTGCCGAGGGCAGCTACCAAAAAACAGGAAAAATACCAAAGGAAAAACAAAATCGGCGACGCCATTTTGTCTGTGCTTGGCCATTAAATATGCAAACAGCAACATGCGAAAAAGCGAAGAAAAAAGTGTTGCATACTTTTAGTTGCTGCGTCAAACCGCAAAAAGGCAGCAGAGCAAAAAAAAAAAGGTGTCCACGGCAGCGGGGCAGAGCAAACCGAAAGCAAAGCGAAGCTCGCAACAGGAAGCCGGAAAAATAAATAAAAAGGCGAGACGGGAAAACACTGAAGAGCCCTTCCCCCAAACCCCCCTCATCTGATAGCATTTCGCGAGTCATTCATTAGCATAGACATTGGGAGAGCAATATTGAATTTCTATGCCTGTGTGGCTGCTCAAGGGTCGTTCGTCTCTCTACAAGTGTGTGTGTGTATGTGATTGTGGTTTGTGTTTGTTGGGTCGCAAGGTTGCAAAAAATGTTTCACGCTCTGGCAAGCCGAGGAAATCACAGCGGCAAAGGCCAAAGCAGGGGGCGTAAGAAAAACGCCGAGAGGACAAACCCAAGCAGCGTCTAGGGATCAAATTAGTCGAGTTTTCGAAAAGAATGCAGCAAATACTAGACTACTATATAGTATATACCACATACATATATGCATGCTAAGTGGTGACGTGAAGTGTGTCCAAAAAAGGGAGCGAGCAGCAAGTCAAAATGCAAGGAATACAAGTGTAAGGCTCCGAAGTAGCTGACTTTCAGTCGTCCCATGTCATCAGAGCAAACAGGATGTGGGTAAAAATGAAAGCGCCGGGATATTGACAGTAACTATGAGCGGAAGTTTTTAAAAGAGGGTTGAAAGAGGAGCAGGTTTGGAAAAGAATGGGAGAAGTTGAATGAAGTGTGTAACAAGAAGGAGAATTACTTGGGGAAAGTAATGTATGACAAAATTAAGCAACCGCTGGAAAATTCAAATGAATAAACAGGCAATAAAGGGTTATGGCAGACAGTTAAAACAACAAAAAGTAAACAAGGAACAAAAAATAATAATATAATAATAATAATAATAAAAAATAATAATATACATACATATATTGATTTTTTACTTTGCCTAAGTTTTAACCAGAAACTCATGACGATTAAGTAATTACTTCATTAATATCCAATATTAATAAATCAAAAAAAAAATAAGTATTTTAAAAATCAAAAAGAATTAAAGAAGTAAAATAACCCATACAAGTAAAGTCAAGCAACCAAATACCGCAATAAATGCGGCAATTTAACCTGTTTATAAATAATTGGTATTAGGATAAAAGTGTTGCGGGAAGCAAAAACAAACAAGAAATTTTCACAAATGCTGCAGAAGTTGTAGAATGTTGGGTATATCAAGGATCAGATAAAAAGGTAATAATAAATTCAGATAAGCACAGAATGGGTTTAAAGGGACCCCATGCAGATGAGCTGGAGTATAGTCTCCTAACTGTGGGAGGCTGGGGTTGGTGTTGGGGTGGGGATTGAGGGATACTTTACAGGCTGCACATCCCTCACCGGCTTGTTAAGCCGCAGCTGATAAGCTCGCATGGGCATTCAGTTAACTGTCAATGGAGTAGGAGGCACAGTTGAGCCACACCCAGTTGATTCTCGGCAGCCCCCAATCCACCAACAGAGAGCATCCTGTGGATCGCTTTGTCTGCGGCTTGTCAGCAGCTTAAGCGACGACGATGGCGATGGCGACGGTCACGACGACGATGACGACGTCGTGTGTGGGCCTCTGTTGAAATTTTTATGAATTATAAGCGAAGCTGCTAACAAAATGTGTATGTAAAAAAATTTTCAAAAATATATTTTCGAAGATGAGAATGAGAACGAGGATGAGGCTGACAACGGCGACATTGACAATGAGGCTGTAGTAAGTGGCTGCAACAACAAAGCGGTGATTGACAGGCAGGCACACAAGAGCGGACCAGCGACAGACGGACGGACAGACTGAGCGACAGACAGGCAGACGGATGATGAGCGACAAAAATGTCAGCACACACAGACTGTAGCCAAAAAAGCACAGGGCCTGGTTGCAGGGGCAGACAATCGTTAGGCCGAGCAACGGAGCGTGGCAAGGACATGTGTGTGCCTGTTGGTGTGTGTTGCTGTGTGTGTGCGTATGTGTGGGTTCAGCAGACTCAAGCTCTATCGATTTTTGAAGGGGGTACTCAACGCTGAATGCAATTGCAGCTGTGTCGCAGCGGGCTCATCAGTTGGCAAACTCAAACCGTTAACACTCATTGTTTTCACATGGTTTGTTGCTGTTGTTGTTTTTTTGTTAATGATGGCCGCGTGAGGAGGAACCCTCACCGGTAGGTACCGTTAGCCAGACAAATTAGCAACGCTTGATTAATTTTTATGACGCGCACTGTAACTGAAAGATACAACAACAAAGTTGAAGGCACAACAGCCACAGCCGCAGACGCAGGTGAGCAGAACTTTGGCCTAAGCTCAAATGCACACACACTCACACACATACATAGATACACATGTGTACACCTATTGTGTCTGTGTGCATATGTTGCCTAGGCGCAATAACAGCCTAACATTTGTCTAATGATGTGAAATTAGCCAAATGGCTAATAATCATAGCCATGTCATTTATTATTATTATTTGTTGCTGTTGTTAATTTCATAATGCATCCAAAGTTTGTTTTATTCTATGTTGCACGTGGGCGTGGCATGCAGCGGCTTGGGCCATTTGATTATAGAAATCATGTACTAGGCAATTGTGACACAGTTGCCCATATGGACAACCGCTTTTTAATGGCAGCCCAAATGCCGGAAAGGCGGCTTGTTAAAAACTTTTTGTATTTTGTTTTTGTTGCGTTTGTTGTGATTGTTGCCATTGTTGTTGTTGTGTTAACGTTGAATCGTTGTGGGTTTTGTGGTCATAAAATTTACCGCTTGTTTGGGCTGCTGCTGCTGCCTGCAGGAAGGCTTTATTAGCTGATTGTTTTTATAAGGCAATGGACATTAAATGACTACTTTGTTGCGGTACCGTAATGCAGCTGAAACTTATCGGAACTCTGCGGCAGCACTTTGAGTCGGATTATGAAAATATCATAATCAAAATCTACAAAATTTGACCCCCGATGCCGTTAAAATTAAATTAATGATATTATTTTCTAAGATTTGAATACTGTTAAGGAAACATATTTAAAAAATATGTATGAAAAAGAAAGATTATATAATTGGACTGCAAATACAAAATCAATAATTGGTTTGTTCTACTTATTTCAAATTCTTACTTGATATTCCATCTCTTTTTTCATTGTATATCTCAGAATAAAAAAACATCAATCTCTAAAAAATAACCTTTTGTATTATGTAGAATCTTTTTCAAGTTGAGCGATATTTCTGCCTGATTACTTTTAGCAGTAGAAAGCATTTAACCCTTCTTCGAGCGCTCAGCTGCTCATTCGAATAACTGGGCTCGGGAACAGTTGGCACTTAACCCTCGGCCTGCCCGACGAGTCGCTCTAATTGCACAAACATGTTGCCCATTTGATGGCGGCAACCCTCGAGACAAAACCTTCTATTGAAACATTTTTGACACCTGGCGTGTGGCAGCCCATGATGATACACACTTGGGAAACAGGCCAGGCTACATTTGCATAGCCGCAGCCCAGAAGCAGCTCCCAGGGGGCATGTGATATGTTGCAAGTAGTTAACTCTGAACAGGCCTTTCTCTCTTTTTGACCGTCTGCTGACTAAATGAAACAAGTTTCAACAGCCTGCTATCTAAACAAATGTGTTGACTGTGAAAAATTACACTGCATGTATGACAAAACTTTTTCAAAAAAATACATATACTAAGTCGAGGGTGTGGATTATGGGCACAGCATTGATTAATGAGCCAAGCTGTGCATATTGCTTAAAATTGTGTGTGTGCGTTTCAGTTTTGCATTGACCAACTTAGAACTTAATTACCAAGCCACATTTCACGTATGTAGCTTTCTTGAAGAGTCTTCCCGCATTTTGATCGATTTGTGGGTTGGGTCTGACCCTGAGCCCATTGTAAGTTCGCCTTGCAGAACGGCGCTAATGACGCTTTATTGTTTTGTGATGCGTAAAATGTTTTGTTGACTGGCTAATTTTTGAGACTGCGACTTGCTTGACTGCCTCTTACAAATCGAGTAAGTCTTCTGATTGCACAGACAAAGACGGCCAGACAAAGGCCCCCTCGATCAGTCAACAGCCGACAGCATTGGCCAGCCATAATGCGGGAAGCAACTCTCAATTTGATGAGCGGCGATTCATTTCCGCTCCACGTCTCAACACATCTAAATACTAATTTAATATGTCTATATATATCTGTATATGTATATTTATATCTACGTGTGTGTCCCCTACTGTCTCCTGTCCCGAGGCGAACTCGTACTCTTCGCGGGGCATGGTCGCAAATTTGCCCAGTGAACTGTAACCAAAAGTTAATTAGCTCAACGAAATCGTCGCAGTTGCATTCCGAGTCTCATCTAAAGGGAATCATGTGACGAATTCAGTGTCTATTCAAAAGACATTTACATGTGTATGAGTGTGTGTGTGTGTGTGTGAGTGTCTGTAATATTGACGAACCATATTATAAGGGTCGACGGGCTGCTTAGATAGCATTGTCGCGACAAGAGGCACAACAAAATGTAAAGGAAGCTAAAAAGGAAAACTTCATGTTTGCATTCAATGTGAGAAAACGGGGTTTTGACCCTGCTGGGAACATTAAGTGCTGTAATCGCATTGTGTATTCCAAAATAACTTCAATAGTAGATAGAAGAAAGATAAGAGAAAAGCAGAAAGAAAAGTAATTTTTTATTAGCTGCAATCTATGCAAAACAATTGTATAAAACTCAAATTAAATTTATCTGATTGAGCTAAACAATTAATTATCAATTAAAAAGAGTGTTTAATGACAATAATAAACCAAAAGTTGTAGGAGATTGTAGCTTTATAGTATTATTAACTTTGAAAATATTCGCTTCTGTAATAACTAAGACTCTAGAAAATAGTTTGTCGGCAACAGTGTTATTGATCACTTTCGGAAAACACTATGTTGTACTTCGTTCAGTTCAAATCTCTTTTTATTTAATGGGCAGAATTCAACGGCAGCTACTTCATTCATTCATTCCATTTTCTAAGCTCTGCTGACAACTTGAAATATTTGGGATACTTTAACAGAAACTTTTTACTAATTAAGCGTCCCACACGCAACATCAAATAAAAAAAAAAAAAGAACTGTGGAAAACTTCAAGTTGCCGCCTTTAAGCTGGCAACAGCACAAAAAGAAAATGTGCCACCATATAAAAAGAAAAAAAAAACAACAACAGCCGAGGCAACAACAAGAGCAAAGCTGGCGCCAAGTCATTACATGAAAAATTCTTAACAACATGCCAAGACACGCACACACCCATACACTCACATACACATACTTAGAAACAGTGGCTACTTTTATGAGCCGCAACACTCGAACATTTTTCACAAGTACACGGCAAAGCTGAGGCTGAGGCAAGTAGCACAAATAATTTTCTTTGCTGCATTTTTACAAGTTAACACACTGAAGGAAAACTGGGAACAGAAGGCAGCATAAAAACCAAGGCGTACAATAAAACCAAGAATAAAACTAAACAAAAAACAACGACTAGAAAAAAAGGCAAAGAATGTGGTGGCGGGGGCGTGGCACAGCTACTTGGCTGCCCCGAAAATGTTTTCCTGCTGTTTCTCTTCCATGCACGACTTCCAGAGCCGTAGGGGCAAGTGTGTATGTGTGTGTGTGTGTGTGTGTGTGTGGGATGAGGGCTGGAGGCAGAGTGAGGCAGCGGGCGCTGCACAAATTGTAGCTGTAACTGTGGCACCTGTGCGATGTATCTTCGCTGCCGTGTATCTGTATCTTTGTATCTGCGCCGACGAGCCGAAACAAATAAACGGGCAGCCAAGTTATGACAGTCGGCCGCAGGAAACATTATTCTTAGTTAGATGCTAATTAATTAAAGAAGCAGACCCCGCAACACAGCCGAGGGGCCATTCGGTGGCAAGTACAGACACACATGTGGGCAGCAGCAGCAGACGCGGTTGCATGACAGTCTCTCAATGCTTGATGAGCAAAAAGTGCCAGTGCGTATGTGTGTGTGTATGTGCGTGGGAGGATATGAAGGAAACGACAGCGAGAAACCGTTAAATGAGGCAACTACTGTGGCATGCAAAAGTTGCAGCAACTAAAAATAGCAATGAGCTTTAACCAAAACTGAAAGAAAATCTGATTAAGAGAAAGCAGATATTTATCTTTTCTTTTATATATTTAACTTATTTATTGTTATTAATATTTGTTTTCTTCTGTTAAGCTACTCATACTCTGATAAAGTTTGGGTAGCTTATTGCTTGCTTTCCTCTATCTAAAGCGTTTTTTATATATATTTTAATTTATTTATGTATTTTTATTAAATTTTTAACTGAATATTTAATACACACAGTTGAATGAAGCGAGATAAAATTAAAAAAATCTGTTAATCACAAAATAAAATATAATTATATGGTATATTTAATTTACGTATCTCTTCTTTGTTTATTTATTTTTTTTGTTTTTGGGTGAGCCACTCAGAAATTGAAATAAAGTAATATATTAAGATAAAGTTTAATTATACAAAATTTAGAATTTGTAATACCAATTTTAGTTATTTATTCCCTTGCAGCAAACATGAAAACCATTTGCATAACATTACGTTAAAGCACGAAATTTGTATTAAGTGCAAGATTTTTGCAAACTTTTCGCAGCAACGCAAACCTATAAGACAAATGAATAGATAAAAAATGAAGTTAATGACTCTAGCATCAACATCTACATTGACCACATAATAATAACATAACAAAGAAGATAAAAGTTTGCGTTTTATCATAATACTAATAAAGTGAATCGGCCACAAGAAGAATATAAAACAACAACAAGAGAGAGAAGAAAAAGAAGCAAACTTTTCAAGATTATTATGATGATTGCGCCCCAATGGCGCCCGAAGCAGCCCCCATCTCGAAAATCGTTGCGGCTGGCAACTTGTTTACATAAATTTTAATTGCCTGTAATTATGATTTTTACACGAAATTAATTATGCATGCGCAGGGGCTGCAACTTATGGTTGTAGTAATCAGACTCTGCTTAAGATTGCGATTGAAATCAAGATTGAGACACGCAAGCGTTTCAATAAAAACTAATTTGCCTAGCAAACAATGGGCATCAAAGTTATTAGCCTGTCTTTACAGATCTTTGGCATTTAAATTGCCAAACACAATTCCACACAAATACCTGAGAAAATTATGAAATTGCTGTGTAAAACTGTAAAGTGCCGAAGAGGCAAGCTTGTAGATACGAGATGGGAGATAAAGATCGTGTAAATTGCTGGCCAGGCATTTAGAAATGGTTTGAGCAAAGATCTTTCACTGCCTGATAAAAAGATACACGAAATGAAATTGACTTCTAGTTTTCTGCTATTTTTTCCGGCTTGTGTCATTTGTTTTGTTTTTATGGCTTGGCTGCTGCTGTTTGTGTATCCACAAGATACAGCAGGTTATTTTGATTAGCCTGGCATGTTGACAGTTTGACTTTTCTTAATTTGTGTTTAATTAATGTTTAGTGTGCGCACTAAATTCCACATGCCACATGGTGACGCAGCCGAAAGGGGTCGCTTTTGAGAATTAGAAAATGGAAAACCGAGAAATGCGCGAACTTTAACCCCCGACAACGCAACTTGACAAGAATTTACAAAATCTCTTTCGTTCTGCTTTTTTGTAATTTACAAAACACTTTAGTCGCAAGTATTGCTACAATCTGAAAGAGTTGCACAGCAATGAGGAATAATTGAGAATATGCAGTTGAGCAAAACATTTGTTTTACCAGCTGTTTTAATTCATTTAGCCAAGCTCATTTACAGTTGCAAAATATCTAAAGTTTATTCACAATCGTTTTTTGCCTTAAGACATATTTGTTTATTTACTTTGCATGAATCACTGTGCTTTCTTACCCCAAAAAAAGAACTTCGTCATCAATTCAAAATTTGTATATTTTGATCAACACTTTCAGATTGATTTATGGCAAAGTTAAAAGCCACAAATGATGATTACTTTTTTATTGATTTTACAATAAAATGTATTTGATGAATATGAACAAAATATGGGCTTCAGAATATTATGCATTAAATGAAATTGCCGTTTGGCCTTCACTTGGTATTTATTTTTTTAATTTATAAATATATTTTTTCATTTGTTTTATCTTTAACTGTTTTCAAATAAAAACTGGAAATAATAATTTGCTCGTTTCTTGGACTCACCTACGTTGAAAATATTTGTTGCATCAAATGTTTTCAATTGATTTGTATATAGCTTGTATCCTTAGATTGCATGCATATGTATAGCATTGTATATAGGGTTTATATAATGATGTATATAGGTATATATGTATATAATACTTTTGATAGTTAAAAAGCGTTACACAAATGCATCAAAGCGTATTTTCACTAATTTTTCACACACTCACACACAGAATTCGCATTAGCACAATTTTTGAAATGCAAAATAAATGCAGTTGAAGCTGTTGCAATATTTGTATTTATTTATTAATTACTATTATTATTATTTATTTATTTATTTTTTTGTTTTGCACTGTTGCACACAAATCGTGTATCTTGTGGGCTGTTTTGATATGTTTAGCACTCGGCTGAGATACTTTTGCAATGCGGCTGCTGCTTTGGTTGCATGCCGACAGCCTTGGGGCGTTTATCAAACGGATATTACATTTTTGGCATGCTTAACTGGCGCCGGCAATCGGTGCACAGGTGCCGCATTTTGTTGTGGCTAGCGGCGAGATACTTTTTATCGGTAAGTGTATCTTTCACACATTCACACGCCAAATAGAACGTAACGCGAACCGAAAACCGAAACCGAGCTGCACGTTGCACGTTGAGCTGAGCGTTGTTGTTGCCGCCACGAGCGTTGGGATGAGACTGAAACTGGACGAGTCTGGTACAACGGTTGCAACCACCATTACCGCACCGAGCGCCACCGAATTTAGTTGTTGCAACAACGTCAACGACGACGTCGACGCTAACGTTCGCTGCGATTACTGTTCCACTGCTGTTGCTGCTCTTGTCGCTGCTGCTGCTGCTGCCTTCTGTGTTTCGCTTGTTGTAACGCGCCGAACGAAGGTTGACGAGCGATTGAATTGAACGACTGTTGTAAGCTTACTCAGGAGCCGCATATCGGCAACGCCGATGTAACCGAACAGAGGCCTTCTTGTGGATCGCAATTAGAGAGCGTTCGTCTGTGTGGAATGAAGGCCGAGAGCGCGCATTGAAGAGCGCGACTTGTTTGTGGAACGCATTCGTGTGGGCGACGAAAATATCTTTGTAAGTTTGCAGAGGGCAGAAAATGACAAGAATACTATCGTATTTGGGGAGGGGGCGGAGTGTTTACAATATTTAATAACATTTTATTTTTCCAATAATTATATCATTAACACAATGTTAATACTTAGTAGTTTTTTCACTTTGTTATTATTTATTAAAATAATTGAAAATATTTAATTAAATAAAGTAAATACATATCTTTATAAAGAAATTTATTTTTTTATTCTAATTCTGTTAGATTTTTTTTATTTTTTATTATTATTTTATATACATATTAATCTTTTTTTTTTGGTCCAATCAGCGTATGTTGCACATTGCAACAATCAACTCACCTGTCAAATGCAACTCCAGCAGAGGCAGAAGTGCAACTCGTTCTCTCTTATACACTGCTCTCTTTAGTTTACATCGAAATGAGTGCGTTCTCTTTGTTGGGCAGTATCAGAGTTTTCCTTACCGTTTCCGTTCATTCCGTTGGGAAACATGTGGCATGCGAGTGGAACAAACAAACAGCGCATCTAACTGTTGATTTCCATGGCTATCTAAAAGATACATTTTTTGTGCTCTTATCAGATGTATTTCAAATTCACAAACTGGTATTTGCATTTACACAATCTTATTTTAAGTCATAAATAATCAAAGTGGTTAAATGCATTGATCTGTCTGGATTTTATTTATTTCATCAGCTGCTTTCGACAATTTTCCAATAATGGCTAAACGCATTAATCAAGATATTCACACGCGTGCCAAGAACGAGGCAAGAAGATACGAGCTGCCGATACGCAGTGCGTAACTCGCCGCAACTTGTCATAATGAGGCAGCTTATGCAGCAGCTTTATGCCGACGAGATTGCCGCCAGCAAAGAGACAGAGACGGAGATGAGAAAGAGACAGAAGAGAGTAGCATGCGATCTCGTCATGATTTATGACTGGTTGCACTTTGTTTGCGATACAAATTCTCAGATCTCCCAATGTCTTAGTGCCGGGGGTATGCCAAGAGCGGTGAGGGGTGAATGAATACACTGAGAGTGCAACGCAAAGAAAAACCCGCGCTTTCAGAGCATAATCTTAAAATATATTTTTATATCAATAAAAAAGTATTTCAAAACTTAATTATTTAAAATTCTAAAATCCATCATAGCTGCTCGATTTTTAATATTAAGCCATAGAAAATGTAAAGTTTCTTACGACTTAAGTTGTTGAGGGCAATAGTTTGAAAAGGTTTCTTTTTCTCAGTGTCGGTATCCAGAGTTATTTCTGAGGGGCACTTGTTGTAGATGTTATCGTGGCCTTAGTTTGATTGATTGGCTTGCACATGCATACATATATATATATATATATATAAATATATACATAAGTAAGTATATGGATAGGAAGGCTGTTTGCTTTGGGTTTGGTTTATGATACTATGCCCAGATCCAAGACGACGGTTATTACTTTCGAATATTTTGACTTGGTGACACAGTTTGGCAACGCAACAGAAAAAAACAAAGGTAAATGTTCGAGTTCGAGACTAGATTATATCAGTTAGCTGAGTAGGGATAAGCCGTTGACCTAAATTTTTATAATTCAGAGCATTGTTCATAGTGGAAGCTAATGACAAAAAATAATATTGAAAGATATTTTCAAAACTCAATTGTTCTCTTCTTACACTCTTCAAAAGTATCTTAAATAAATGAGAAAAAACTGTTCCACAGTTCTCTAACATGCCTAAAATGTTAGAATCTAGTAATTAATGAGTAATTTTCATTTTTGAAGACAACAAAAACCTAAATTCCCACTAAGTCTGTCTTCAGCTGTTTAAACTTGCATATTAAATATTCTGCTATACTATTATATATATGTATATATATTGTAAACATTTGTGCCTGTTTTGACTCTTTTTAAATTTCTGTACTGATTTTGGTCTGTGTCTGCAGAAGGCAACTCGACAAGCTGTTGACTATCTTTTATCATTTTGATCAACTGGCAAACAAATGTCGAGTGACAGTGACAGCTAAATATGGAAAATTAAACATCTACGATGAGCAGTGAACAGCGTCAAGCTAATCGCCGTGGCTACAGTGATAAATTTATCGAATTGTGTAAATATTCATTGATGATAACGCGCCAGTTGCCGTCGTCTGTTTTCTGCTTTCTGTTTTGGGTTCGACTGCTACGCTTGCCCGACCAATCATTTTGTATATTTATCCTATGCGCTGATTGCATTTCTGTGTAAATTCTTGGCCCTGTCAATGCCACAATAATAATCAGCATTGCCAGCTCCTTTCGGTCAGACGACAGAGTGTTTGTTTACGCTCTTGGCAAAAGGCAAACAAAGCGACGACATCGGCGCATGCGCAACAGTTTTGGGCTCAGTGAGTTGCTGAATGAACCCAGAGTGCCCCCGTCCCTCTAGCCCTCTATCCTTATGTCCGCATGTCCGTTTGTCCGCCGTCTCACCCGTCATTCATTCACATTTCGAGCGCATTTGTTTGCCATGCGGCATGCAGCAACTGGCATTTGCCGGCCTCCCCGGCTTGTTTGCATAAATGATAAATTGCTAATTGATAAATATGTTCTTGGCTGCAGCATTCTGTTTGTCATAGTTGCAGACACTTGGCCATTTCCTGAACAGCAACAGTTCCGCTTAGTTATTATCATACTTTGGAAAAAAGGGTATACAAAAGTTGTGCAAAGGTATGCAGCAGGCAGAAGGAAGCCTCTACGATCCCAAAGATAAAATATATATTCTTAATCAGCAATTGCAGTTGAGTCAATCTAAGAGCTATTATTGTTATATTAATATATATTATATGTACATATATTGACTTATTACTGACCAACAAAACTAGAATAATATATTTAACTGTTGCATTCAGGGAATCTCGTGGTCAAACTCACTTGATTTACTTAAAACTTGTTTCTGCTTAGCTAATGTATCAACTTCTAAACACTTTCTTTAGTCTACTTTAGGCATCTTTAGTATTATTGGGTTGCCCTTCTCTCTCTCTCTCTCTCTCTCTCTCTCTCTCTCTCTGTCTCTCTTCTGTTTCTCTCTCGCATAAATTCAGTTTAACGCGTGCCATTCACAAAGTTTGCGACCGCACTTCAGAAACTTGCCTCTGCCCACCTTACTCCCCCCTCAACATAGCCTGCTGCCTTCCGCTTACATCAAATCAATTGGCGGACGAATGCATGGGCTCAAACGCTTCAAACTGCTTCAAAATGCGGCTCACGTACGCGTACATATATCAATTGTTGCTGCCAGCCAGCCAGCCAGCTCTAGGCAAATGATGGTTCAGCTTGACTGACTGTTTGACTGTCTGTCTGTTGGTCTGACTGACTGAGCGATTGACGGCCTGCGACGCGGCTTGGCTGTCTGTATGTCCCCCCTACGTATAATATTGATTCTCTTTGCATATCTGCAGTTAGCTGTCTGCTTTGGCTGTTTGTAGACTTAATATTAATTCACTGCTAAATTCGATTTGCTGCATCTGTCTACTGTTCTATATAAGGCTTTAATCAATATAGAAGTCAACATTAAAGCACCAACACTCAACATTAACCCAATCGCAGCTATTCAGACTGAAACTATGAATAATAGACTCTTTCGATGGGTTTCTTAACTATCAATATATATTTTGAAAATAAGTATAAAGTGTGTAAAAAGTTATAAAAAAAAGTATTCAACTGGCAGAAGGAAGACCTATAATATTAAACAGTTGAGTATTATAGTATTCATATTTTATTTGAATTTAATATGAACATATTTTTAAGATATTTAATTTCAATAAAAAGTATTGAATCATAATTTAATTATACTAACAATAGGAAATCCACTAATTGATTTTTTCATTCTTATTTTATTTTAATTTCTTATAAACAAATCACACATTGAAAACTGAGCCATAATAATTTAATAAATGCCAAGTATTTATCAATCTTTTGATCAATTTTTATAATATTTGGAGTATTATTTCTGTATAAATGTTTCAACCTTTAAGAAGTCATCGGCACCATTAACTCACTCGAGTATCTCTCATCTCACTGCAGTACTAAAGCCCAATCAATCTGGGGCGCCAAGCTACAAACCCATTGACAGCTGCTTAATAGAGAAGTTTCAAGTCAATCAACTCCACAACTGCGACCAGAACAGAACAGAGCAGACGGACCATAAAAACCTATCAAATGAGCAGTTTGAGCTGCTTGCAGTGATTCCTAATGCAATTTTGTGCTCATCAATGGCAAGCAAGAGAGAGAGAGAGAGAGAGTGGGAGTGGGAGAGAGAGATGGGGAGGGAGACAGACTGACTGGCAAGCTCAATACTGAATCCTGATATTCCTGCTGCTGATGTTGCTGCTGCTGCTGCTAATCCCTCAAGCGCATCAAACAGCAACTGCAAAATGTTGCAGCAAGTAAGTCAAAATTTTGTTCATTCTTTTCTGTTTATCTCTTTTTTGCATGTATTTTATTGAGAATACAACTGAAGCTCGTTAGAAAGGGTAAGGGGGAATAGGGGGCTCAGTGCACTGCCCTGGCTATTGGCCTGGTCTAAACTAAGCTCGTTGATGTGTTAATTGACCAAAATTTCGTACACACACGCTGGGAGGCAGACACGAACCTAGATATATATAAATTTAGATACAGATATGCAGATACACATACAGACAGCGTATCAGTTTGTAGCTGTGTGCGCTGTATCTGAAACCGAAACTGAAACTGAAACTGATGTTTTGTAAAGCTTAATTAGAAATTCCATTTTTGGCTTTTGGGGGCATTACACGTAACGCGTTACCAATTATCGACTCGAGAACTGTTGCATGTCTGCCAACGATTGCCGCTGCCGCTGCCCCCGAGGGCTGCTGAAGCGTAAAGCTGCAACACGCCAATTAAAAATGCCTTTTGATGATGACATGAGCTCAGCACATACAAATTAAAACAAAACCAAAAAAAAATATAAAAAATAGGAGTAATAGCGAAAACAGGAATCAGAGTAGCTCCAACATTTACCTGGCCTTAACGGGTTAAGCTGAGTAACGGGAAACGGACGGACGGTCGTCCCTAACGGAATCGCCGCACGGTTGCACGTAGCTCTCTGCAGCGGAAATGCGTTTGCAAAATGGCGCCGACGTGCGTGCTAATGAACGCTCAGTTCCTGCAACTGCAACACGGACCAGCTGAATGGCAAACAAAATGATGCACCACCCAATCCCAGCCTCCATCCCCTCCCCCAGCCACCAGCCTGCATTCACAAGCTGGCCAACTGTCCTGTTCCCGTTCATAGGCACGCCATCAATGTTAATTCGCCAATACAGCCTTGATGCTGTGGTTGTTGTTGTTTTTGTCTCTATTGAAAAATCACAGGCCTGAAATTGAACACATTTTGTCCATTTTGTGGTTTGTGCAACAGCAACAACAACAACAACAAACCAGCAATAGCAGCAGCAGCAGACATAACATTTGGTATGTTGAATCAAGCAGCGGCTTTGTTTAGTATGCAAGACAGCAAAAATGTTAACGTCAATGTAAATCGCAAACGCACTGCTAAATTTACCAAGGGGTCTGGGAGGGGCAGTGTGTCGGGTTGGGGGCAGCTGAATAATCACAGTCAACTGTCAAAACTTCAGTTGCATGAGCAGCATGATGAACAGCAGCAGCTGCAGAAGAAGAGGCAAAGGAATTAGCCAGCTGGAAGGTGGACTACTTTGCCAAGAACAGAGCTGACATGCTTTGTTCAACGACTAACCGCTTAATGAAACTCAGATTTAATCATCATAAATTGGGAGAAATACTAAATATCAAATTGGAATAATGTGTTATATATATTTATATATACATATGTATAAACAAGGGCGTTCCCAGCATTTCGTAGAAAGCTTTTCATAGAAAAATATGAAATTAATATATGATTTATTGAGATCCCTAAGAAAATAAAATATATATATATATGTATACATATGTATATATACAATTGATGCACTTTTGACTCCAATGGTTAAATATTTTTGGTATGATTGGGTTTTTCACAATCAATGCCACAAATGTAGGACCAATTTAATTTTTTTACTTGTCATATATTAATAAATAAATACATTTTTGCCCAATTTGTAAGATGTGCCAAATAATTGTTTCCATTTAATGCTTCCTTATAACGAATAATTAGTATGAGCACAACACATGTCGTTCAGTTTAGTATCTCTGTCTCATATTTCAACTTATATAGGTGCGTATCACGACTTCCGCTCGGTTCTGTCTCGGGGCGTCTCAAGGCGTGTGCCGGCCATTTATGAGACCAATGTTTGGCGTTCCCTCATAAGCAACAGTTTCGAAAATTTAAATATTTTTACAGTAAAGCATGTAATGTAACGACTTGGCCGACACCTTGGTGCAACAGCGTCGCTCCAAATGGGGCGCAGCTGTCGTAAAAGCTGAGGAAGCAGCTTGTTGCAGCAGCAGCACTACATTAATGCGTATTTTTGCAATTAAATAAAAATATCGTAAAAAACGGCTCGCAACTTTAACGACGGTGTCGGGGGCGAGATACATTTAACCCTCTCGATAGGTGTCAGAAATGTGCGTTGCAAATGCCTAATTAGAAATTCATAAAAAAAACGCTCCAAACGAAAACTGGCCAAGAACGTGACGCTGTAAAACGCTCATAAAATTATTGAAAAATTCCCAAAGCTGACAGCAAACAATACATATGTATAAATAAATGTGTATGTATGTATTCATATATATACGTTGGGACTATTCTAAAGTGCAGTCAGGCGTGGCTTCTATTGCACAATGGGCCATAAATTTAATACACAAATTGTCAATGCACGTCTCGATAATAACTGAGAGCTGTATAAAAATGCTACGCAGGATGTCGAAATGGCGAGTTGACTCAAATCGTTGATGATGACGACGTGGCGATGGCTTCAAGTGGCCAACGAGACGGCGGACACGATTCCAGAGTTGCCTTTTGGCTAATTTTGTTATTTTTTCTTTGTTTTGTTTTGTTTTGGTTTGTGTTGTTTTGCTTATACATATCCAATGATAAACAACTAAAACAACTGCAACAACAACAACACCAAATTGTTTTCATTTGCTGTTATTTTTGTATAATTTTTCAATTGAAGTCACTTTGTTTATGAGATGTGCGTTTGCAGTCTTAAGTTGAGTTCCTTGCTGTTGTTGTTGCTGTTTTTCTGCTGCATGCCGCGTGAGGTCAGTTTCTGTGAATTGTCAAATATGTTATGTATGTGCTACTAGGAGGTCTATGGAAAAACTAGGAAGTCAACAGGCAAAGTTTTTTTTAGCGCACAACTTTGAGTGAGTTTTGAAGTAAACAAAACGAAAGGGCGTCCAACTTGAAATATCTTTAGCTACATATATGGCATATCATTAGATATGAATAGATAAATGGATTTGCATTGAAATTTCATTTCATCTTAAAAACAACTGTGTACAAGTTATATCTAAACTAAGTGGCCATAGCTTTTAATTATACACTCAGAAGATAAATTGATGAAATTTAGAACTCGCCTTATTCCACAGAGCATATTTTTTAATACAGAATATTGTTTACATCCAAAAAAAAAGACTTTTATTGTAAAATTTTTGAAAAATCTTATTTCGATCAATTCATCAGTAGTTAAGTCTATTTTGCATATGTTTTATTTAATAAGACTTGCAAAAATGATTACTCCTCCCGGGCTAAGATAGAACTCACCGTTAACATAAACAACCCAAATATTGACTTTTCTCTATTAATAATGAGTCACTTATGATTCACTTAAGCCTGCTAAGAAGATAATTAAATTATAAAAGTGGTCGCTAGACACAAAAGCGTATTAGTCGCTCCTACTCTGTTTTCTCTAACTCTTCTACTTTCATTTGACTCATCAGTTTTATCACCATATTCAAATAAAATTGTTATATTTAGTTTTCCAACCACTGCCTTTACTCCGCATTCAATTATGTAAGTTACTAGCTAACTATAATTCACATGACAAGGCGAAAAGCCTCGTAGTCCTCCCATCAGTAGTTAATTAATTAACTTACTCCACTCACTGGCAGCATTTGCTCGGACGCCTAAAAGTCGACATTAAAATTTAACCGCCAGTCAGCCATGTAGCTTGTGGAGCACAAACAGACAGAGAGAGAGAGGGAGAGAGAGAGAGAAGGCTACACGTAAAGGAGTAAAGGTAACCAGGTAACCGAACAACGCTAAACAACAATGCGACCGCAAAACATAATGTGTAATATGTAAATGCATTGTGCGGCCATTTTCTCTGTGTAAACTAAACAAATTACAAACTTATTTGCAGTCAACACACAAAAACTAACGAAAATACCAACAATCTGTAAAGTTCAGTTAACGAGAATGTCCGACTTACAGATATACTGATTACATTCTTAAAGATTGGTATAAAAATACTCCTCCAACTATTTTAAGTAACTAGAATACGGCAACAAAAGCTGCTCAATTAATTATAAATTTTAAAAAATTATTAATGAATTTTAAAAAAACACAATATTGATTACTGAAAAAAGAGAATCTGGTGAATAAAGTGAATAATATTAAAGTGATTTCTAAACACTCCTTAATTCTTCTCGTCTACTTCGAAATCCTCGCTAGAACTTAACTAAAACATTTAAATTGAAATAATATGATAATTAATAAGACAAGTAAGAGCGCAACCAACTGTAGCCCCTAATTGTAAATGATAATTTATGATAGTTCACAATTAATATTTATCTGATGAATAAGCTTATGAAAATGTTTTAGGTTGTTCAATTCAATTCAATTCAATTCCTTAAAATATCCAAAATTCCCTATGTTCTGATTAAATGTGAACAGGGTATAAAAACATAAAAAAAAAACGAAATTAACATCCAACGCATAGACGAAGCTGAAGCGACCGCGTCAACACGCCATCAAGCGCAGCAGCAACAACAATATAAAATAAAAACATTACAACAACAACAATGAAATACCCGCTGAATACCACCCCTTCCCCCCCCCCTCACTTAGGTGCACTTCATTTATTACATTCCATTTATGCAATTGCGCCAAAATCCATGTTTGCGGTTAATGGAAAAATTATTTATTTAAATAAATTTATTCGACACGAGCAAAATGCGCAGTGAGACTGAGCAAGATGGAAGGATTCCCGCGTGTGTTTGTGTGTGTGTGTGTGTGGTGTTAGTGTGTGTACTCGAATAGTTGCTGACATCAGCAAACACCAACTGTAGGAGTCTCTGTGTTGCAGTTAAACCGGAGCCGTCCGCCCCCATTTGTGGTTTGTGCAGCGCTTTGGTCTTAGCAGCCATGGTGTAACTTTGGGCAGGCTCCGCATTAGTTCGCCAATTGGCTTTTATAATACTTTGAAAGACTGAAAGGTGGTACGGATATGAGGCACATTTCATTTGGCAAGTCTGGAAGAAAAATAAAAGAGTTTGAAACAAAGATCTATAGTCGAAAATCTTTTACGTAAAACATAACAACCAGTTAGTATCTTTTAGTCTTAAATTAATAATTTAAATATGTAATTAGTGCATTTAAAAAGAGTTAATTAAAAGTTAAATGTAAATTGATGTAAAAACTAAGTCTTGAAACATTTTTGAAAATCCAAAAGTTTGCCGATAGTTCTTGAAAGGCTTCTCTTACATATGAAAGGTGTTTTTTAAAATTGACGAAACTTTACGCTAATTGCAAAACTTTTCACCATTTTCTTACTGGGCTTAATTTGTCCTCAGTCTAGTCATGGCCATTTAGTCATTCCATCAAAAACAACCAAAAATATTGCATGGGCCAAAAGCGAAGCATAATTTTGTGGGCATTAACAAGAAAATGAAGTGAAATAAATTTGACAGCGGGTGTAGAAAGAAGTCGCCTTAAAAACATAATGAAAACATATTATTTGACGTTAATTTTCGGCAGCGACAAGCATATTAAAATGTATGGGTAAGTAAATGCTAAAGATGATGATAATAATCATTTGCATATGGACCCAAGGCCCCCTGTTTTGACAGACTCATTACAAATTCCCACAATTATATGCGAGAGCTGAAAGCAAAAGTTTTTGGGCGGCAAAAAACCAAGTAAAAATGAAAGAAACAGCTGCCACTGCCACGCCCACTCGGCTGACCCATTTGAGCAGCACGACGGCAAATGAAGAGCTTAGTTTTAATTAAATTCACAATGTTGCGCAAAAGCGCTCAGATTTATTAGAAGGCAACGCCGCTATCTAGAAGACTCCCCAGACGCATTCTTCCCGGTCCCGACCCGACCGCACTTGCCACCAGTCGCTGTCAGCGACAACGCCTCTTTGTCAATGTCAATTGTTGTGTTTGGCATCGTTATTCTTCATATGCAGCCTCGCTATTTAAGTCGTTGTTGCTGTTGTTGTTGTTGTTGTTGTTGTTTGAGTGCGTTTTAATGAATTTGTTTGCCGTTGCTCAAAATTATTCTCATTTTGAAGCGTTTGCTGCCCGCAAATTATAAAAAATTGCCAGTTCGTTGACATTTTGCTGCTGCTCGACTCTTTGGCTGGCTGTTACAGTGATGAAATTGCGTGGGAAAACAACATCAAAGCGACCAGAACAGGCACCAGGCAGTGACCACTGAGCAGTTCCCTAAGGAACAGCTTACGAGTGGACATATATCTGACGACACAAGGCGTGGCAAACTTTCAAGACTAAGCATGTATTTAATAATTCCTTAACAATTTAAAGTTAGTCAAACACATATAAAAATATTCTCTTAATCAGCAAAGGAGACATGAAACTAATGTACAAGGAAAGTACAGTAAATATTCTGTGAGGGGATCTTAAAAGGTTATCAGGAAACTTTTATTACTGTTGTGTAATTGGCCGCAGCTATGATATAATTTTGTGGAGAAATTATGAAAAAAAAATGAAAAACTATCGAAAGATAATTAATAATGTAGTGTGATATATTTTTGTTGAATAGCTACGCAAGCGCTACCAAAATCACTTGTTATCTTGTTGGCTTCGTATATAAAAAAAAAGCTTAAGTTAGTGGAACAAGAAAAGCCAGACGGCGGAGAGCAAAGGGAAGGCAGGACCTTTCTTTCTGCATTGTTGGGAAAGCACATTTCACATTTTGCAGTTGATCAGTGATGCGGAAACAATTCGCCCCAATTCAAATTAGTCAAATATTAGAAACTTGCGTTTTGCTTCCATGTATCCGACTTTTTAAAATGCAATCTCATGCAACTGCAGTCAACCGCAAAGCAACACAAAAAAAAAAATGAAATCAGTTGGACAACTTTTGCATGCCACATGAAATGGGAAATGGGTGACTAGAGTGGCAGACAACAAGCTGCAACTGTCAAAAATGCTGGGCGAACTCTTTTCGGAATGCATTGGCAAGTAGAAGTATTCATGCACTCTTCAGTTACTGGCATTTACATTTGACATTTGCATAGTTTACTATGCATTTTTATTGGTTAACATAGCCCAGGAATAGTACAACTACACTCATCTCCATTTGAGTGCTGCCACATATAAAAAATTGCATTTAACAGCTTAAATTGCGAAGCCGCAGAGATATCCAGGTGTCCAGATGCCGCTTAGCCCGCAGTTGTGGGTATGCTGTAATCTGTGATGTAGTCATCATCAGCCCGGAGGTGGAAGTCAGCATTTCGAATTGAATTAGTTTTGATTTACGAAACTGTTGCAATGCCAGAAAGTGATGCATACTTTGTTGCGGGCTTCCACCTCACTTTGCGGTCTCTCTTGTCATTTAGCATTGCAAATGAGCAGTGCATTACAGAGAGCGAGAGAAGAGGTTTTCTTTTTGTATATGGATGGCCTAATGATGCTGCCACTTGACAGGCCGTTAGGTGAAAGCGGCCGGCACACACTTCACAAATGTCAAGTTGAGTATCTGCCGCATACCGATCCAATTCGGTGCGAGGCCTGCTCACAGCACACAGACATCTGCCCATAAATATTTAAGCCGAATGCGTTTTCATTCTGCACAACGGTGCAGACACATGCCAAATAAAACAAACTGTCAATGAAAATTCGCTCTCTGTGCGAAAAAGTGAAACAATGCGACGACCGCCAGTCGCCAGTCGCCATTTTGTCGGCACACGATGCGTATGAATAATTTATTTAATGAACTTGTACCGAACTGTGGCTGCCACCATGTCCATAGAATAGCATACGAATACAAATAAAAATACAAATGTGAATGTGAAAACGAATCCGAATACGAATACGAATACGACTACAAGTATCTTCAAGTTTCTTTGCTGGAGTATCTTTGCGAATGCTTCTGCTGCAGACATGTTATAAAGTACTTTTGTTTTTCTTTTGTTTCGAACGATTTGTTGCCGTCGAGCATTTACGTTTCGATAGTTGCTTTCATTTTATTTTGTTTTTCTGACAGCTCAACCTGCGAACTGCCATGAGGGTTGCCTGAGAAAGTTCTTGAAATGAGTGATTTCAAATTTTTTTATTAGTCGTGTGTAAGATCAGCTTTAAATTTGTAGTTGAAATCATCATCAATTTGGCATTGTACACTAGTATGAGGGATTTTCTAATGATAAATTCTTTAAGTGATTAAAATTATTCACCAAAAAGTAAGTAATTAATTTATAAAGCTCCACTGAGTAAAAAATGTAAGTACTGCTAATAGATAAGCATCAGGCAAGTTTTAGATTGCTTTTTCTTCTTTTGCACAAACAAAATTAACATTTTCTTGATGCTCTCATTCGCAAATCAACCCTCGCCTAAATCCAATATGAGCTCGGTGCACGGCGTTGTATTTTTCTTGTGCTGGTAATTCAAATTATTTATTTATGGTTCATTTGCGAGTTGGCATTCAAAGCTGTAATGTGCCATGGACTGCTGGCTGGCTGGCAAGTTATATACATCCATATGTATGAGACTAAGTATAGCGAAAAATTGACTTTGGCCGGGGCCAAGGGAGTCAAGCAGTCAATTGGCAGCTAGCTAACCGGCTAACCGTCTAACTGGCTTGGCTAACTGGCTAACAACTTGGCAGACAGTGAGCATATTTCAATTAAGCAGCACGTCCTACTCGAAGGTAAGTGAGCATTAAACAATACGAAAAGTAAGTTGTACTTGACTTACAGCTCAGGACTTTCTTGGCAATTTAAATTACAACATCAGAGACCTTTTGGATAGTTGACAATTATGCAAACAACCGCAGGCCAGATTGCTAATAATAATGCCCAGCTCAAAGCAATCCACTTTATTTAAAAATTTTCAAGATCCACTGCAGTAAAACACACAAAACCACATACCGAAGGAGCTGCTACAAACCCGGCAGCAATTTGCAGGGTCCAAGTCCAGTGTGATATAATAGGCGCAAGGCAGCTGGCACTTGATTTGATAGCTGTAGATACTTTTGTATCTACTAATACTACTACTACTACAACTGTGAAGTTGCAAACAACATGATGTCACACTTCAAGATGCTTCACAAAAATGCTGAAGCACACAAGGTGGCGATTAGATATTCCAAAGACATCTTTTGTCTACGGCAATTGCTTATTTTGTTTCAAGCTTTCGTCCTGTCAAATGTATCTGCAGCTGCAGCACTTCATTATCATCAATTTTATAGCACTCGATGTATCTATACTATGTCTCCGCATTGTGTGCGCTCCTGCCAATGACAGCCTCAAGTGTCAGGCAATATTTTGGCATATTAAATTTCATTTTCAATATGCAGCAAATGCTTCCACCTAAAAGTCAAGTATGCTTTTGGTGTGGTATTTACGAATGATACTCCAAGGGCAGTTAATCAAGTATGCACCAAGCGCTCTGTCTGTCCCACTCCTACTTTTCATAAACATCTGTTTGCTAAAAATAAAAGTTAAATATCTCACATTAGATATAAGGTCATCAAAGAACTTATCCAATGCCCATCTGATACCACTGACGATTGAATAATTCAACTGAAATATCAAAACACTTTTGTAATTTCCTATTAACCGTTCTGTCACCAAATTGAATCCATGGCTGCCCCCGGTTGTGTTTTTATGGCATCTAGTGCGGATACTGCTGCTATTCACATACATGTATCTTAAGTTAAATTATTTGAATTTTAATACAAAAAACCAGTTGAAGTCAAACGTAGAAAAAATAAATGCTTAAAAAAGAAAATGTACTTTTGGTCTCCACAACCTTCGATTTTAAATTACTTGTATTTAAGGTCAAGGATTTTTTGTATATTCAAAATCAGCAAAATATATGTTTAGATAGTGATTGATGTTATGTTGTCAACTGTTCCAAGTTGCAATGCTAGTTTTAGTACATATGTATTATGTGTTTCAATTACACTTAATGATGGCTAAGATTCTTCAACCAATTTGAGCAGAATTTCTGGGTAAAAAAAGGTTTCTATTATTAGATTTCTCTCATTCATAACGAGACTCTTCCAACTCAGTGTCTTCACAACACTATCAGCATTATCTTTAATAAATTGAATTGTCCGTGACTTAAGTCCTTCCTCCGAATATAGATCCGCCAACTTTAACGTCAGGGCTGCTTTTTCAGTAGACAAATTGTTGCTTAAGGTACTCAAGCAGCTTGCCTTCAGCCGGTCGAGATCGTATTTGTCGGCAGCCGACAGCAGATCTTCAGTCATATCTTCCAACTTCGGAATACATCCCGTGTAGATGAAACGCAGCATTTCAATGACAACATCGGATCTGAAGTCGTCAATTTTGACGCAATTCTGCTGACTCTCCTCCAATGGATGCTTAAACATGGCCGCAAAAACTTTGCTGCGTGCTGTGTGCGAAAAATAATCGGTTGGTATCAAGTCCCCATTCAGTATCTCATTACCACTCACCTGATAAAATTATCTTATGAGCCGGTATCTTATTGCCGTCGCTTGTTTCAATTGTCACATCAGACAACTCCTCTGTATTGAACAAATTGCTAATATGTGATACTAATTTGCAATCGGGAACCGGGATCGTAGTGTTTATATTTGTGTACACAGGTTTAAGCACCATAGTGATACAACAGCGAATTCGAAGCGATTCATTCCGTCCTTCATAAGCATTTTCCAAGTTCCCCAAATAGAAATGTGTACTGATAGGCAAAAAAATAGAGCTACGTTTTTCTATTCCGTTTCCCAAATAAATGGTAACGCGGCCCCTGTATTCAATGCCTTTTGGGCAAAACGGTTCTAAGTCCAGTTTATAGCCGTGGTTATAGTCTTTTGTAAGAAATTTTAAGTTAAACTTTATATTACTATCTTCTGCGGCTGCAAACGTCGTAGATGCGATGTCTTCAATTAAACGTAATTCATCTAACAATGTAAAATTTTCGATGAGCCACGTGTGGGAAATGTTAACGATTTTACACTGTGTCTGACTGAAACTTTCTTTGGCATTATTCATTTCAATGATGTTCACTTTTTTATCGGTCATCTTGATGTCAATGAGATTCTATATTTCGCTCCTTTTCGCTTAGTGATGGTTTTCTTATTATGTATCTTCTGAATCTTTTGAAAATACAAAAATACTAGAAGTTATTTGGAAAGGCTTGCCTAAATTCTAAAATTGCCGGATATTTTTAAACGTTTGAGACCCGTCAACGAACCAGCTCTGTTCGAGAATGTTGTCGGAGTTTTTGTTGACATATCTCGGCACACTACGTGAATTTTATTTATAGGGTCCCTTAAAGCACTGTTGGAAATTACTTATATGGATTGACCATTCCGGTCATTCCGAATTCAATACGACGAAATACAAAAAAAACATAATCCAAATAGCAATAAAAAAAAGAGGGGAATGGGATGTAGCCACGACGGCAGTGCGGTCTAGGTGTCATTCGACGCACATCCACTCCAATGGATATATTCCATTCCCGGGTGATCCAGGTGTTTTGCGTCCCTTCAAGGTTGTGACATCCCTGCCTAAGAACTTTGATGCATATATATACGACCATTTGTATATGCTGTGGCTTCAATCGAATAAAGTTAACATACGGCAGATACCTTACCATAAATACACTTCTACCAAACTTAATTTAATAGCTGTCTTAGTGCTTAATATTAATATATGTCCAGTTACGCAGCTGAACTAAGACGCACCCACATTGGACAAGACTTCAACAGCTGAGTGCTCTGTCGCGAAATCTTTTTGGTTGACTGACACCCAACCACCCACAAGCACCACCCATCGCCACGCACCGCTACGTAGTTGCGGACGCAGTGACCGATTCAAATTATCTAAGCTCGAATGCCAGATAATAACTTCTATATGATGAGCTGATAATCGTACAGATCACTGTCGATATACATATGGACTTGCCTACAAGGGTATTTATTATTTGGCAATTCGAAGGCAACTGTCTGAACTTACTTTCCTTTCGATAAACTATATTTCGTGACTGTTTTCGACACGGAGTGAACGATCCTCATTGTTCCGATCTTTTTTGTCTTTAAGTGCCCCACTTTGGCATTAATCTATAGCCATAAATTGCCAATACCTTTTGTTGTTTTTGCTGATTGTTGAGAGCGCGAAGCGTTTCTTGGAAATCAAAGACTTGGTTTGCGTGAACAACGATGAGTCAGAGTCATGTTTTCCTCAGACTGTGTTCGTTGGGGTCACTCACCGCAGCACTTTAGCTGCAACCCACATAGCTCATCAATTGATGCACCGTCCGTGATATTTTCACATGCAGCGCACAGCAACAAATCATTAAAAATGCATTTTCAATTTCGTCGCAAGTACCACAGCGAGAAAAGCATCCAAAAATCCAACACAAAAAAGCAGAAAACACATAACGAAAAAGTAAATAAAACAAAGGACAAGCTGGGAAACAAACTCGATGCGCTTGTCATTGTCGTTGGCGTTTTGTATTTTGTTGCAAATAAAAAGTAGCAACTTGCCACCATTTTGGATTGAGACTGTCAGCTGTACTGCACATAAATATGTAGATGCAGCCACGACCACTCTGCACTCTTCGTTCTGCGCTCCTCCTCCTCTGTTGGATGCCGAGGCATCAAGAGTCGGTTTGGGAGCTCAGGAATATGGGGATTCAGTGTAACTATTGTTACCGCATGATGATTGATAAAAATGTAGATCAACCTCGTGAATAAAAACTAAAGATAAAGTAACCGACTTTTAAAAACTTAAACTCGTAGTTTTGTCATATATTTAAGTTTATAGCAATTTTGTTAATTGAGTTGAAATTGAGCTTATTAATAAACCAATTAAATTAATCTGTAGAAATAAGTAGGTAATTAATTAACAATTGTAATTTGCACTATAATATCAATTTAAATTACTTTTTACTCAGCTTTAAATAGTGAAGCTTACAATTCAACAATGAATTATTTCCGACAAAAAAAAATGTGCATGTTTACACTATATATAATATATGTTAGATATAAACTGATATTTGGCTGTTTCTTTCTTGTTTCTTTTAAACTTTTAAAATCAAAATATTTACATTCACCAGCTCAGCCGTATTCTGAATAGCAGCGGGTCATTTTCGCGCTCAACAGATTCGCATCGTGTCGAAGTTTGCTTGTCCAGCTGTCCGCCCAGTTATGCCTCGGAGCGTCTGCTTCTCACACTGCCTTCAGGAGCCGAGACTCGTTCAGGGATCAGAGACCAGCACCAATTGAGAGTTGGAACGGTTTTGTTGGTCGCGCTTGTCGTTTTGCTCACAGTAAACATTCGCACGTTTTGCGTTAAATTCTTTTCGTTTTTTATCTTTCTCTTTATTTTATTTAGTATACCCTTGCCCAGGATATCATAATTTTCTCTGTAAGTATGTGCTGAAGCGAACCAGAAAATTTTTATTAAATATTTATCAAGAATAATTGTGAGCAAAGGACTACCAGAAGGTTCGGCTTGTGTTATAGTAAATCATTATACATGTCTCATGTCCGCAAAGGGTATTTAATAGTCAACACACTAACGGTTTCTTCATTTTTTCTTAATTCAGTTTGGTTACTGCGCAGATGCGCCTGACTGTGAGTCTGCTCGATTATGAGGGCGAGCTGTGAGTGGATCTGGGTCTTGTTATTTCATCAGCGTGCAATCAAATGATCGAGAGCAGCAGAAAATAAAACAAAGTTTCCGCGAAACGAGCGACGGTGACAGGAAACTGGTTTAATTGGTTGAGAACGATGCGAGACGGCCCTCACTG
The DNA here is from genome assembly GCA_035041375.1 of Drosophila conformis. NCBI lineage: Eukaryota > Metazoa > Arthropoda > Insecta > Diptera > Drosophilidae > Drosophila > Drosophila conformis. The sequence goes on from JAWNLE010001234.1 coordinate 334,521, forward strand.
GGGAATTGCACTTGCCAAAGTCAACTGTGGGTCTTTGGCATTGTTTGCTGCTGCTGTCGCTAAAAATTGGCAATGACATTCAGGGCTTGGCACTTAGCAAGCACTTCATTTGGCAGACTCCATTCGCTTAGCTCCACCCCCGTGTCCGTCGTGAATCACATGAATATCGCGGCTCATCGAACTGTGCACGAGTTCAATTCAATTCAATTAGCAGCATATTTTAAATAGCCCAAGCCACAACAGATACATAGCTGCAAATACAGATACAGCTACAGATTCAGCAACAGATCCGCAGATAGCGGCAATTTATGAGCCCAGGCCACTGCCAGCATGTGGTACCCGTCCCCTACTCTCCACAGACTCCACTCCTTCCCAGTTCCCCAGGCATGTTTTGACAACACACACAAGCAAAAAAAAAAAACAACAAAAAACCAACAAAAAAAACCGACACCCGCTGTTCACACTCCATGCCTTGCAGTCTTGAGATGCCTACACTCTGAATGGACAGCTGGAGAGGGCAAGGGGCGAGGGCAGCGATGTTTGGCTCCGATTCTTGTGGCGTGGCGTCGAAATGATTTCAAAGTTGGCGTGTGTGAAGATTCCGCAACATCGTTGTCAATTGCACTGAAACCCAGAACCCGCAGTTTGTCCTATTAAGAAACCACAGCATTGGATAAGTATAAAGTATAAATATATAACAAATTTATTTATTAATTAAAAACATTACATATACTAAATCAGTTTGATACGCTAAAAATGTATGTTAAGCGATTGTATAGACGAGGATTAATATTAAAATGTTACTGTTTTCTTCGAGCTGCTGTTTTTTTTTCTCTTTGCCAACTTGTCAATTTAGAATTTGTCAACATAGGCCTGATAGTCTATGATATTGTAGTCAATACTGTCCTTTCACAAGTAGTATTGGTACTGAATATCGACATCGAATGTATCGAAATAACTTACACCTCTAGTTGTGAACAGTAGATCCAATTTCTCTATCGATTGTCGAACCACCACAGTTTTCCATTGTCTTTTAAAAAGTATGAAACGGAGACTTCCGCAAGAAGGCATTGCTAGTTAAATGTATAAAAAGCGACTTGATGCTGAGGTCAAAATATTACATTATACTTCAATATTATTGTTTCCTCGTGTTAGTTTGCTGTCTAAATTGTGAATTGCTTTTGATGCGAGCTTTTTTCGATAGCTGTTTTCACTGCATCCATTTAATTGCACACAACAATAACAGCAACAGCAGCAACAATTTTATATCATTAATGCAATCAATTTAAGCTCTCATGTACACATCGCACATACGCACACCAACCGACAGGTGGCGCCAGCGCCCTGGTTGCTTGGCTTCTTATGCTCAATTACACGGCCCCGCCTTCTGTTTGTTGCCCTCTTCGTCTTTTGTTGGCGGCACTCTGTCAACCTGCAGTTGTTTTTCTCGTCTTGGGCTCTTTGTTGAGCTGAGCTCCTCAGCGCCCGCCAGACACGCGCTCGTCTCATCGATTATGTTGCCATGGCTGCCAGCCACTTGCTGTGTTTTGCATGTAAAACATGTAATTTGTCATTTAGCTAAGAGAATATTCGCCCCTGCCCTTGCCACGCCCCGTTCACTATTAGCCGATACTCTGACAATATTGCATCTAGCGCTGACACACGCTAAATGGAAACCATTCAAATACATATTTCTTAAGTTAAATTATTTGCATTTTATTATAAAAAAACAAGTTCAATTCAAGCGTAGAAAAAAAGTGCTTAAAAAAGAAGACAATGTACTTTTGGTCTCCAGAACATTCGATTCAAATTACTTGTATTTATGGTCAAGAATTTCTTGTATATTCAAAATCAGAAAAATATATGTTTAGATAGTGATTGATGTTATGTTGTCAACTATTCCAAGTTGAAATGCTAATTTCAGTACATATGTATTATGTGTTTCAATTACACTTAATGATGGCTAAGATTCTTCATCCAATTTGAGCAGAATTTCTTGGTAACCAAATGTTTCTATTATTAGATTTCTCTCATTCACAACGAGACTCTTCCAACCCAGTGTCTTCACAACACTATCAGCATTATCTTTAATAAATTGAATTGCCCGTGACTTAAGTCCTTCCTCCGAATATAGATCCGCCAACTTTAACGTCAGGGCTGCTTTTTCAGTAGACAAATTGTTGCTTAAGGTACTCAAGCAGCTTGCCTTCAGCCGGTCGAGATCGTATTTGTCGGCAGCCGACAGCAGATCTTCAGTCATATCTTCCAACTTCGGAATACATCCCGTGTAGATGAAACGCAGCATTTCAATGACAACATCGGATTTGAAGTCGTCAATTTTGACGCAATTCTGCTGACTCTCCTCCAATGGATGCTTAAACATGGCCGCAAAAACTTTGCTGCGTGCTGTGTGCGAAAAATAATCGGTTGGTATCAAGTCCCCATTCGGTATCTCATTAACACTCACCTGATAAAATTATCTTATGAGCCGGTATCGTATTGCCGTCGCTTGTTTCAATTGTCACATCAGACAACTCCTCTGTATTGAACAAATTACCAATATGTGATACTAATTTGCAATCGGGAACTGAGATCGTAGAGTTTATATTTGTATGTATCAACAAAGTGATACAACAGCGAATTCGAAGCGATTCATCCGGTCCTTCAAATGCATTTTCCAAGTTCCCCAAATAGAAACATACACGGTCAGGCAAACAAATAACGCCATTTAGTTCTTTTCCGTTTCCCAAATAAATAGTAACGCGACCCTTGGATTTAAGGCTTTTTGGGCAAAACGGTTCTAAGTACAGAGCATATTCGCTTGAAAGGTATTTTTCTGTAAATTTTAACCTAAACTTTATATTACTATCTTCTGCGGCTGCAAACGTTGTAGATGCGACTTCATGAATAAAATCTAATTGATCTAAGAATCTAAATTTTTCGATGAGCCACGTGTGGGAAATGTTAACGAATTTACACTGTGTCTGACTGAAACTTTCTTTGGCATTATCCATTTCAATGATGTTCACTTTATTATCGGTCGTCTTGATGTCAATGAGATTCTATATTTCGCTCCTTTTCGCTTAGTGATGGTTTTCTGGAATATTTATTAACTTAGAAATTCACTTTCAATTGTAATAGATGCTGTCAGCTCAGAGTTGCAAGTGGGCGAGGCGATTCTTACGCTCTGGCTCTTATCGATAGTTATGCTGGTGATCGCTTATCGAATGCCAGCAATTGAATATGAATATTTATTTACTATTACTATTTACTATTATATTAATATTAATTATTATGTATATTCTGTATATGGTTATGCAGATATTGTATATATATGATCAGTTAACCTTCAAGATGCGTTTCTTCTAATTTTCGTTGTATTTGGATATCGCAATGAAAGATATCGATGCTTTTAGCGATTGCGATGTTTTAGTGATTGTTCAGTCCTTAAAGGTTGTGACATCCCTGCCTAAGAACTTTGGTGCATATATATACGACCATTTGTATATGCTGTGTCTTCAATCGAATAAGGTTAACATGCGGCAGATACCTTACCATAAATACACTTCTGCCACAATTTAATTTAATAGCTTAGGTATTTTGGGTGTCAGCATTCAATTAGACTGAAAGCTTAAAATTTAAAACTGTGCTTAATATTAATAGAATTCTAGTTACGCAGCTGAACTAAGACGCACCCACATTGGATAAGACTTCAACAGCTGAGTGCTTTGTCGCGAAATCTTTTTAGTTGACTGCACTCGCACCACCCATCGCCACGCACCGCTGCCTAGTTGCGGACGCAGTGACCGATACAAATTCTCATCGTAATTCACATGCAATTTAATTTGATTAATGATCCGCATGAGCCAAGATAGCGTGAGCTGCGACCTGCCCCGCTGCTCTCCAGCCTGCAACCGGAGCGAGCTCTTTGTGGTGCTGCCAATTGCTGCCCCAATTCCAGCAGATGAGCAGCAGAACAACAAATGAAAAAAGTCAAATTCCTTAATAACTACATTTTTGTAGATTTTTTGCATGTTTCCGAACATTAAATAAGTTGTTAACATTATTCATTTTAATTTGCAATCTTCCTTTTTGTATTTGTATTTTAAATATGAAGGTTATGTTCAAATATTGTTTTAAATTAGTGCACATTTACTAAATAAACAAATAAATAAATAAATTAGTCAGTTAACTTGCCTTAAAATTGGCTGATTAACAAATGGCATGATAAGTTCTTGACGGCAACTTTTTGCCACTTTTCCGCTTGTCTTTTATTGAAAGGCGCAATTTTAATTAAATATAGGAGTATATACTTATATTTGTGCATATGAGTGCACTTCAAAGTGACAGCCCTGACAGAGGTGCCTATTTTTAGGGGGATGCCCTGCTTGCTACAGGCGTCACCCTGGGCGAGAAGATCAAAGCACTCAATTACTCAATGCCGATGTGATGCGATGCGATGCTCGCAACTCACAACTTGCAACTCGCAACTGATGGCACTTTGAAAACAGGCAATGAGCTAGAGAACCGCAGCTGAAATTCAGCAGCCCTGCTCGGCCCAACCCAGCAGCCAGCCTGGCCATCAAATCAAATTAATTGCCAGCGAAAAGCAACGCAATGTGGGTGGGGCAGGAAATCGAATCGGCAGCTTGGCCAAATGCAGCAGCAGATCGTGTGCGGAGATAAGGTGTTAGAAGTCATGTGGAAAGGCCTTAAATGTGGCACGTTCCCAGCTAGATCGCAGCGAGATCGTTGCAGCAATGTTGCCTAATTATGTGGAAACAGCAGGCAGCTGCATAAGATGCCTGCCTGCAAGCCTGCCTAGCTGCCTGGCTGCCTGCCACACACAATGCCATACTTCTTGTCACGCGACTTTCAAAATCAATTTCATTGGACAATAAATAATTTCTTAATAAATTGCACATTCAAAATGCAACTTCCTGCAATTAAAGGCGGCCAGCAACATCTTTTCAGCTGGAGCGAGTGCAATAAAAAATAATTGAAAATTCAGTCACGTAAACGTTTTTCCCGGCCGCTGCCAGATCGCGACTCATTAATCCATGCGGCAACTCGTTGCTCCTTCCCCACTAGCCACCATCATAATAAAAGCACGCGGTGCACCGCTTATCGCTGCCCGACAATCAACGAAACGAAGGGGGAGAGGTGAACTGTGCAGCACATCATATTTGGGTTAAAAAGGCGTGCATGCAATTTACCATGGAAGATCGTCATGATTACGAGCAAGACACTGACGCCGACTCCAAGTCCAACTTGGATTCCATTGATGATGCATTCGATGGGGCAAGGGATGCGGCTGTGGTGTAGTTGGTTCAACGTTCATTAAACTGCGACTAGCAGGTGGGCGTGGCACACTGAGACATCATCAAAGTCGAGCAGAAACGTGTCTGGGCAATAACAAGTTGAGGCTTTTCGAAATGAACTGAGATCAACTAAATCAACTCATACAGATTTTAAATTAAATTTTAGTGTTTGCCTTGATAAATCGCAGTTTCGCTAATGAAACTATCACCACTGATAGACAGTTTTTAATGTGAAAATACATATGTATATTCACTTTCAGATACGTTGCAAAACATTAAATAATTTAGGCAATGACTGTTTGATGTGATATGGTTAAGTATCTATCTGCGTCTCTTTATAAGGGATTATTCATCCATGATCAAAGCTCATATTCGTTATCTACCACAAATTTAAATATAGAGTGACCAAACCAGGAAGATAACTTTGTGGCAACCGTCTCCAAGGATCGGCATATACATACATCGGCATATACGTTGGAGCCTCGGCCCTAGAAATTGGAAATGCGTATATCTTCCACAATTTGTAAGCTAGAGTCATAACATTTTGAAAGTATACTACTGGTAACTCCGATAAGAGATCGATAAGAAAGTAGATGTACACGCCCACTCCGATTCCCTAATCCGATACATCTGTTTGTGTAAATCGATAAGTCCATATATATCACACTATTTGAAATCTATGGTCACCAAATTCCAAGGGTATATTGCTAGTAATACTCTTAAAAAATCAGTAAAACAAAAATTTTGGATCATATGTATCCAAAGTTCGAGGGAAGATTATTAACCTTCTCTCTTGCCCCCAAAATGTTCAAAATCCCATATCTTTCATAACTTAAAAGCTACGGTTACCAAACTTTGAAGGAAGGTAGCTTATATCTACCGCATTTTGAAAGGCAAACTTGGACAGTATTTCTTGGCTACACCAACCCTGGTCATTGATATTTGGTTTCAGCTGGAATAACTTATGGTATCAAAGTATTTCGCAGTCGGTTACCCCCGACTTCAACTTTCTCTCTTGTTTTGTATATAAATATATTTCTCCGTTTACTTTTAATTAACTTCCCTACATATGAGCAATAACTTTATGTATATATCTTTCTACCTATCCGTCAATCTATTTATCAATATCTATTGTCTTTTGTATGACATACTTACAATTTCGCAACGTTCGCCGTCATTGTGCCAAAGCTGTAGCCAATTTGTGTTGGTACAAAAAAAAAAGAAGACATTGTCATAACTGCTCCCCCAAAATTTCGAAACTAGCTTCCCCCTTCGCCACCCCCCTCCTTACTCTGTCAGTTGCTGCCTTTTTTTGCGTATTTCAATCAAAATCAACTGCAGACCTCATCCGAAGCGAAAACTTGCATGGAAATTACACGCACAAAATACACAAACTAATTTTCCAACAAATTAGACGCACAAGTAAATGCCAACCCCCCACAGATGCGGTTACCCCGCAAGCTGCTAGCCACCCACTGTTCATAATTTATTTGCCGTTCGTTCGCTTATTTTTTTTGTTGTTTTTTTACGCTTTGGCTTTTTTTATTGTCCAGCGCAATTCGTGTGCGTAATTTTCTCTGTTAAGTTTGCTTCAGTTTTTTTCCCAGGGAAAAACTTTGCTTTGAACATGGCAGGCGGTGCTGGGAGATGACTGTGGCTGATGGGGAGAGGGCGGGGGTCTTGATTTTGGCGCATGATAATTGCCCGAGTGGGCGAGTTCGCTCATCGTCTGTGCGCAAATGTGCGTAAGGCATGCGTCGCGTTTCTTTTAGTGTAGCCCAGGTCGACGGAGCCGGGCCCGGTTAGCGGGGGGAGGGAATAACTGAGCTGTTGTGCTGCATTTGATGCGAACACACATTTTCCATGCGCATGCATCGCTGCACAGAAGACGCAACGAGACTGCGCGCCTGTCCGCCCCCCTCAAAAGGCATCACTCTTTGCAGCCAGGTCACGTGACCTTAATTAGCCCAAAAAAAAGCTTAACAAATAAAAGAGTAAAAGTAAAAGTAAAAAAATAACTCAACCAAACAAAAACAGCAGGATGGGCGCAGTGAAAAGTCAGTTGGAAAAGCGACTGCCAAAATTTCCTTTGTCGTGGTAATTGTGCGTAGCATGTGAAGAACTCAGCTCGAATCAAAGCCTTTGTGCCGTTGTGGTTCAGAGAGCGGCTAAAGCCATTGTCTGCCTTTGAAGTGAAGCAATAAACACAAGTGTGTGTGTGCGAGTCTGTGTGTTTGTGTGTGCGCATAGCTTTGTAAGCAGTTGAGTTGCGAATATGCTTGCAACTGGAATTGCACTCAATTGCATCTGAGTTTAAATCACTCGCCACATGACAATCATTTAATTGAGCTGCATTGTAATGACCCCTGACCACACTGCACTTGCAACTTTTGTACTAGCTACATACATATACATACACATGTATATATATATATACATATGTATGTTTGTATCTATATGCATAGCTTTACTAAGCCGAAGTCAGATTAAAAAGCCTTTCAGCCAAGGCGCAATAAATTTCAATTATTTACTTAAATGCACATTAAAATGAATTGTCAGCCAGTTGTAGGAATTTTCTCTTTATAATGAATATTACGACTGCGATTATCTTTAACAACGGTCATTTTGCATGCACTGTCAGATGACAAAAGATTTCGGACTTAATAACTTTAATCGGTAAGCCATTTAACAACGTAGTGGTTTATGTATTGAGTGGATAGATTAGCTACACCTATTTTGACAATAGTATTTAGATTACAATAATAAATGTACTTTTCAGTTAGAAATACTGTGAGCAACTAAAGAATCACTTCCATTCTTTTAGAAAAGCAAACACTCACTGGTACATAGTATATTTTTAAACAGAATACCCTACATTAAGGTTATTTCCATCTTACTACTTTTAAATTTAGGGAAACTGCCTTAAAATGTTGCAATGAAACCTAAGAAATCCAGTACCAAATGTATTGGAATAGCCTTTGCGTATTGTAATCAACTCCGCATCAGCTATTCAAATTCACTTCCCACGCCTTCAACAAAATACAAAATATATTAAACTTTATTAATAATTGTCAAAGTTAATGCTACTGTTGGCATTTATAATGCAGAATTATACTTGGAAAGTGACAACAATTCAGATTTCACTTCATTCACTTCATTTGAAACATTTACTCGCATGACTCCCCCACAACCAATGTAATGTAAGATTTGTGTGAGCTTCTGACATTTTCATAACACTAGAAAAGGAGATTTACGCTTAATCACACACCAAGGATGCATATTTTACGTAGTACCTGCGAAACCCTCTCACCCCTCTTAAGAACCCTGCATCAACTGCTTATTCGGATGCATATTTTGTTCATTAAAACCTGCAAGCGAGCGCTCTGCTTAAGTTCTGCTTACCACACAGCACTCTCTCTTCCTCTATGTATCTCTCTGCCTCTGTCTCTGTGTCCATTTGTCCTTGCAGCATTTTCAGTTCATTTCGCTGTTCGAGTTATATTTTTTATGTTTCCCCACTCTATTTCTGGACAAAGGCACCGCCTGCTGTGAGCAGCTTTAGCCGAGCTTGTGGCGCTTGCAGCTTTTACCAATGCTAAAAACATGTGAACGTGAGAGAGCGAAAGTGTGTGTGTGTGTGTTTGATTGTGTGTGCGAGTGTATGTGGCTCCCATTAGCCAAAGGATTTATATTACAAGCGTACACATAAAAAGAACCGCAGGATATTTTGTTTTATGCGAATTTAATTGTAGTTTTAATCCAAACGCAGTCCAGCAACAGCAACAGCTCTCTCTCTCTCTCGCTGCCCTTCCATTTCCATTCATTTTTTTGTCTTTATTACACACTCGCTTTGAGCGAGCTCAGTGTGTGTTATTTTATATTAATAGCATTGCATTTTTAATAATAGCTGAGCACACACGTCGGCTACTTGATTTTTCGCTTTGAGCTTTTTACCTTTTTGCTTTTGGCCAATGCCAACAAAAAATGCATGAAAAAGTCGGTCAAGCACATAAACCTACCAATCCAAAGGAAAAACGTGTTGTTGTAAAATTGTTGATGTATTCCGTCAAAGGTATTTCGGTTTATCAAAGCGTACCTGTGTTTATGTAAGCCATCGAAGCAAAGCTGCTGCATAACTTTATTCATTTATCTATCTATCTCATTTGAAAGTTTGTTTGACTCTTAGGCGTATAAATATCCATTCGATATATTCATTTAAAGAACACAATTTTGGTATAAGAGTGAAAAGTAAATCGACATAAATGAGAAAATTCTGTTACTTTGGGCAAATGATCGACTAACACATATCCTGCTCCAAGTTACCAAAATAAAGTGCCCTTAATGTTAAGTGTTTCCCAATTTTTTTTTAAATATTCAATAGTCACAGTAAAAGCTATCAAATATTTAGATAAGCAAATAATAATAATAAAATATAATAAAAAAATTATAAATCAAAGCTTAGGCTTGTAAATTCTTGGGATATATCATCACTAGGTCTAAGTGAATGTACTCTTTCCCTCAAATAGAGTATCTGATAAGTTCAACACATTAACGTCAACTGCTTAGAAATTTTGGTACCCAGGCAGAAAAAAAAACTTTAAAATGTCTAAATAAAACAAAATAGGGCCAAAGAAAACTTGGCTAAGTTTTGAGTAGAAACATCAACGGAAATATGGCAAGCATAATTCCTCTCACACACACACACTAGCACACAGTAAAACCAACACAAGCCGAAAGTGCGCATATCCTGCTTAGCCGGGTTTTTGTAATGCGCTTTTCTAGTTGTTTTTGTTGAGTGTCGTTTGTTGTTGTTGCTGATGTCGAAACATACACACACAAACACCCAAACACACACGAAGCCCACAAAAAGGGACAATTTGTTTAAAGGTAACAAAAAGTTTTGGCGCTCTCATTTTGGTTTTTTTTCCTTCTTATTTTCATGGTAAACTTTGGATGTGTTGGATAAGCGGCGGGGGAGGGGTGAGGTTGCTGGTGGTGGTGGTCGGACTTGAAATGCTTTGCATAAACTTGAGCGGAAAAAGTTGAAAATGTTTGTTGTGCTATATATGAAAATAGCAATAACAAACGGCAAACAACAAAGATAAAGTTCAAAGGAAATATGGCACAGGAAGCACAGCAAAAGATACAGATAAAGATGAATATGAGAAGACAACAGGCGAAAGCCGGCAAAGGCCATGCCAAAATGTACATACGTTCTCATATATACTATGTATGTATGTGAGTATAAAACAAAATATTAAGAAAGTTATTTCTACAAAAAGAAAGTTATGCTGGGCGGCTGCTTGTTTGTGTGTTTGAACTCATCGCACGAACCTCACTCAGACTCTTCACCTGCTCAGGTATTTTATCAGTTATTTCTTAGTTATTTAATTTTTCTTTTTGCAGTTTTTGATTTATGTATTCCCAAAATTAATTTGATGTGCAGAAAGTTTTTGTCAGCTGCAAGTTCAAGTTCTTGGCATTCTGCAGTTAATTAAAATTGATTTACAAATTAAATGCAAATACAAACATGCATGAAAGTAATAAAAGGATAAAAATCAAATGGCAGCCGAGCTGAAAATGTTATTTTATGTTGTTTTTCCTTCATGTTTTCAGCTGTTTGCCAGCCGCAACACAGAACATTTGCATAACTTAAGGCGTAATTTTGGAGCGTTGCTTTAAATTGATATTACAGGAGCAATTTGTGTTTTTGGATATGGCGCACACACCACACCCGCACTCCCCACCCCCCCACCACATTATTCACTCGCACCCTCCCTCTATCAGTATAGCTCCCACTCTCAAGCGTTAGATGGAATGGGTGGTAAGTACATGGAAAAACTGTGCCATGGCAACATTTTTCTCGCTTGCGCTTCGTTTCACTTTGTTTCGTTTGGTTTCGTTTGGTTTCGCTTGTTCAGTCAGTCGGTGGGGCGTGTTCATTCATTTCCTGTTGCGCCTTAAGTTATGCAAAGCTTATGGCAAAAAGAACAAGCACTAAGTGAGTGGGGAAAGAGCAGAACTGCCACATGCCAATGAGCAAAATGGTTCATACACCAAAAAAAAGTCACCAAATAGAAGCCTTATGCAATGTACCTTTCCTAGTAATAACTGTGACAGAAAAACTTAAGAAAATACTCACATGTCTTTCAAGAAACGCTTAAATTTTAATTGGTGCTCTCAGAACCCTTATTTACATTTGGTTACTAAAAATGATCTGTCATAAGAACCATTCTAATAAGAGCTAATTATTTTCAACTAAACACGTTCGTTAAAGATGTTTGCAACTTAAGTTAATGTTATTTGTGTACTTATTTAATGTGGACTGAGAACAGTTCAATTTATTAAAAGGATTTTAAAAATACAAATTTCAATTAAAGACATAATTAAATGACATACAATTAAAAGTGATTAATTAATTTTAAAATGAAATTTTGCATATGTTAAATCTGGAAAAATAAAATGGTAAATGGTCCAAAGTTCAGTGCAATAATTGAGAAATCTCATTAAAGAACCACATCAGCCAGCAAATTGTTTAATGGTTTAACAAGGAGAGTAATACGTTAAGAAATCGTATATTAAAATCTAACAGAGTTTCATTTATAGGTTATTAACAACTTTAGCATTTAGTTTGCACTTATAATTAACTCTGATCAGTATATAGAATTGCATGAGATGGAGACCTTCACAAAATGCAGAAATTTGCTGAAAGCACTGACCAAAGTATGCCCAGTTTTGGCATTTACGCACATTGTTTATCTTCCTCATTGTTAGCATTCCAAAATCGCTGAGAGTTCACATGGTTGGCGCTATGCCCTCGTAAATACTCGTTTCAGTTTAAAGATTGCTGTTGACATATGGTAAATGTCGCAGACTTTTTATAGCTGCAATTTGTGCAACAGCTGCGGCGCTTGTGATTACATGAAATACATGGAAATTAATGTTGGCGTTGATTTGTGAGACAGCAAGCTCCCCTTCCCTCTGTTGCATGCTTATCATAATTAAAAGCAGATGTTTAGTTTTAATTGTGGAATTAAAGAGAGCTCCTGAGTCTAGTTAATATTGCGACAGCGATGATAATTGGGCGGTTGCAGACAATCATCATCCCTGTAAGAAAAATAGTGCAAACAATTAACAAGGACGCGAGGCACAGATCAGCTCAACTCGGCTTGCTCACATAGGACCTTCTTGCAACTACATTCGCCCCTGGAAGTCATCGGCCACATCATTGCTGCCCACGTGTCGACAATACTGACAATTCCCGGTGTAAGAAAACAATAGAGTTCCCTGTGGATATAGCATATATACAATAATTGTATTTGAATTTGGCAACTGTCAAAATCAAGTGATATATTTCCAGAGTCTACTTGGTGTGATATAATTGCTCAATATTCAAAACATAAAAACTATCTTGTTAAAGATTCGTTTGAAATATGTTTTCATAAGTGCTAAAAGTCTAAAAAGAAATGCAATTATAAACTAAGATGAATTACTAAAAGTGTCGCCAAAATATTCCATTACATATTAATATATACTATATAATATATTAATCTTATAAATTGTCGTAATTAAAGACTACTGAAAGCGGAAGTTAATTCTTTTTATGTGCCTCTTGATATGCTACAACTGGAAATTAAAATCCATTAAAATGAAACCCATAACAATAATTCAAAAGCCAACAAGATGTGAAATCCACAAAAAAAAATATTGCCGCCCCCGAATTGCTGTTGCTTTCTATTGTGAGTTCGTTGATTAACATTCAGCGAAATCACAATAAAATTAATTATTTTGATTACAATTCTAACGTACGAGCGTTAGGGGTTGGAGGTGGTTGCGGAGGTTGGCTGGAGGTTGCCGGAGACATGTCCATGCAAAAGTTGTATAAACGAGCCTAAATTGTGGAATACCCAGAATACGCAGATGTAGGCGTGGCAGGTGGGCACACACTCTGAACACACGCCCACCATACAAAACACATCAACATTAAAAATGTATTTTAATGTGTCGCCCGTTCTGTCATTTTGGTTACCTTTGTCGGTATTTCTGCTGCCTGTTGTCATTTTTAATGTCTTTCATTTGGCACAACACCGATGGGTGGGCTTGTGTAACGCCCCATTTGAAAAGGCCAAAGCAAAGCAAACAACAAACAAACAAACCATTTAGGCGTATTTCATAGCGTTTGTAAATCATAAAATGTTGTCAAATTCCAGAACGCCTTCCGACAAACCCGAGCACCTTTCGCATTCGTTGTTAACTTTGGCTTTGACTTTCAGCTAATTACTTGTGATTTAATTTGAATTTGTAATTAGCCAGCAAAATGTGTTTTTTGTGACAGTTCTGACAGCATACGGCTTCACAAGGCATCACACACCAGCCACCAAGCACCAGAAGCCGTTCTAGGCGTGAGCTTGTCTGATATGTTTGTTGCATAAGCGCGCCAACATTTTTAATTAGACAAGCCGAAAAGGGTGCTGCCAACTCGTCTGATTCAAACAATTGTGTCAATTCCTGAAATCGAATCGTAGCGACTGTATTTTTTACGTTTTTTGAGATTTTTATATGGATAAGTTATCAACTGCTTCTAAGTATATAGACAAATCCAAAATGCACATTCTAAAAAAGAGCTACATTTTAACCACTATATATTTTTATTAAAAAAAAGTGCTTAAACCAATTATTAAACTGTTAGCTCGATCGCAAGGTCAAAACATTGAAACATTGAATGTAAAGCGAAGAACACTGCCAACTTGCGTTGATTGACAGTGCTGCCATCTACATGCTGAACTTACAATCAAGATAAATTTGACATCCAACATGAAAAGTCAAAGAAAAATCACTTAAAATCTTTCGCTCGAGGCAACAAAAGCACAGCATGAAACCCTGAGCAGGCTGACCATCTGCCCATCTGCCCAACTACCCATCTGCCCACCTGTTCAACTGTTCAACTGCCCGGCTGGCAAACCTGCCACACCCACATCATCAGCAGCAGCCGATGCAGTCAAGTCTAACAAATGGCTGCGAGCTGGGTGCTGGGCGCTGGGTGTGTAACGTTCCTTGGACCGCCGCTATCTAAAGCTGTTGATAAAGCGCACATTAAAATATATACGTATCTAAGTATCTGAAAGATACGAACGGCAGGGCGGGCACACAGGTAGGAAGTGGCGCTCCTGGCTTGTGCGCTGGGATGGGCGCATTCAAATGAAAACCAACCGTGAGAATCAAAGCAGCAGCCAAGTGGAGCGTAAAGCTTTCAGTGCCCGGATTGGTGGAGTAGTAGTGTCTGTCCTAACCGAAAACTGTCGGAACCCTCCAGTCAGCCAGTCCAGCGATTGTACGGTCCCCTCTCCACGCTCCCCACTCCCACTTACCATCGCGACGTCGAGTTGTTAAGTTTCATTTTTTGCCTTTACGTTTCATTTATTACGCAGAGGTTTTCCATTTCTGTTTTTAGTATGTTTTCTTCTACAAAATATATATATTTTTTTTTGTGTTTTTTTGTTATAAATTAAGAATTTTCTTGCTGCTTTTTAGAGCTTCTCAATGACTGACTAAGTCCCGCCCGCTCGCCCCGCTATTCCAGTCTCTCAGCCTCTTAACTGACTGTTGGCGTTATAAAAGCCCAACGCTTCATTGCACAAGCATAGTGGCAACAGCCGAGAGGCTGCCATTTCTAAAGGCCTGTTGTGTGGACCGCCCCACACCCGGATAATGGGGAGTATTGGGGAACAGCAGCCGCTCAACACTTAACAGAGCACACACAACTTGGCTTGCGGTCGAAGCTCAACGCTCGACTCTCAACACTCAACAATTTGCTGTAGCTCAAAGAGCTGCTTCGAGCGATATAATTTCTGCACACGTGAGCATAACGCTGCTTGAAATTGGGGCTAGGGATGCGGAGAGGGGGAGGGACTCGGGGAAGGTTTGGAGGTTGTGGTGCGTGTTACTTACAGAAAGTCTCAAAATGAAATTAATTAAAACAATATAAACAATAGAGCGAAGACATGCGTACACATTGACGCACAGTGGGCTACGAATAAGAAGGTCGGCTACTTCCGAGTGTATGATAAATGATGGGTAATACTAATACTTTTCTTATTATTATTAAAGAGTATCTGACAATTAACCTTCCCCATATTATAAATCCATAACACAAAGTGGCTAGTTAAGCTTGCTTGTATCAAAAATATGTTTTATATATTTTTGTTCTAAGAACATATCTAAAAACTTAGTACTCGAGCAAGTAAATGATTTCCAATTTTACTTAACACAATATATTTTATTTTTACCCAGTTAACTGATATACATTTAAGTGAATGCCTTTCCTTCGATGTTCTTACTGTGGCAGCTCAACCACACCATTATAGACACCCTAGTTTACACACATACATACATACATACGCAGGCACACAAACAGTGTGTGTATCAGTACACATGAAGGACACAAGCCTTTTGTAGTTTTACGAGTGACATAACCCATTCAAAAGTCTTATTTGAATACACACAGTTCACCATTTAATCGTATTGTTTACATTGGGCTGAGCAAACAAAATACATTGAAAATGTAGCAAAATCCAGCAAAAAGTGGAATCTTTTGGCAGACTTGGCCCGAGCAAATCATTGCAAATAAAATAAGCAAATTATGGAAAACAAGAATAGAAAAAACAACCAGAAACTGGGCAAATAAATTCATCTTGCGTCTGCGTTGCAAAATTTGTAGAATTTTATGTGTGGATACCATGTGGAACTGTGGTAAGAAGTCAGCCAAGATTGGACATTGATAGCGTACGTGGTCTGGAGTGCATGCAGACCCAAAGAGAGAGAGAGGGAGAAAGAGGTAGAGAGACAGAGGGAGATGGAGTGGAATTAGGGGATACAATATATGGCAAGGTAAACATGTTTAAAATATTTATGTGCCCATCTCGGTGCGAGCTGTTGCCGCCCAACTATAATTGTGGCGGCACTTTGTCTTTGGCTTGACAAAAACCGCGCCCACCGCCACTCGCCCCCTATAACGTCCACCTGCCGTTGTTTTGCGGTATCATGTGAGACGCGTAGCTTCAGCACACGTTTTGGCAATGAACCAGACAGCGCACGTGTGTTTATTTTTATTTGTGGCAATGGCAAAAGGTAGCAAGGAACATGTAAAAAGCCTGATAGGAGTGAAGCAAGCAAGGATTACAATTCTGACATATAGTTGGGTGTGTGTGGGTGTGTGTGTATGAGCTTGGCTCTTCGCTAGAATTTATGTTACAAGCTGCTCATAAATGTCGGTGATGTCGAGTCGCTCGGCTGATTGAAATTTTCATTACAGACTTTTTAAAGGGGTTAAGAGGGACACAAAAAGAAGACAGACAAAGTAAAATTGTATTCAAATAGACCCAATATCTTTTCTAGATTAATATATATATATATATATATACATATATATAATTTTGCAAATAATATTTGCAAAGAAATTTAATTATTTCGCTTCGTTCTGCTGTTAGTGCAATGAAAAAAATGAAAAAACAATGAAAATATTTGTACTCGATTTCTTGGTTACATATTGAAACAAATTTTACCAAATTGTTAAAAAAAAGATCAAACAAATATATATATTTGTATAATTTTAATTAAATAGTAACTTTTAATCTGTTCGTTCGGCGTTATTTTGGCAGTAGTCATCATTTATGTGGGCAACATTTTTAGCCAATTTCTTTTTAACAATGTTTGCTGTGCCAACATTTTCTCGGGTTGGTTTACATTCTAATTCTTTTCCTTGGCAGCCTGTCACATTAAATGCAAAGTAAACAGCATCGTTAAGAGCAGAGCACCTGTGCAGGTAAAAGGGTTGTGCGGAGTGCTATTAACAACGTTGCCACTTCATTCAGATTAAGCATACGCCGTGTGGAACGTCAGCCTACGTGCCGGCCACCACAAAAGGCTTCGCATCGCTGCCTTTTTGCTCACTGTTCAAATGTTAATCGCATTTCTTGGTTTTGCTGCTGCTGGCCTGTCCTTCCGCTTCGACGGGCGGCAGGGAAGGGGGTGTCTGGCGAGGGGCGGTGGGTCTTATATAAAGGGTTTCGTTCGTTTGGTTGCCTTTCGTCCCGCACGTCACTCAGTCATTTGTTTCGTCTTCTGTGCGCTGCGTTGGCCACAAAATTAAAATGAAAATTGGTTTTCTCGGTTTCTCGCTATTCTCGCATAACAACAACAAGTCGCAGCACCACCACTACCACCACCACCACCACCAGCAGCAGCAACAACAACAAAATCAACATTCATTTTAAATGTAAATAAAGTGACAAATTACCTGAATTAGTGACACAGCGTTCATCGTACTTTTGCGCTGCCTGCTCGTTTAGTTTCCTTCTTATTTTTTTGTACTTGTTTTTATTTTAAAATGAACACTGTCCGCTGCTGTTGTTGTCATTGTCAATGCTGTTGACTTTGGTTAGGTTCCTAATTGTAATCCGAGCTAATTGCGCTGCAACTTAAGTGGGCTGAACAAAAGGAAATCAATGTAAAGAAGTTCTACTATTTGCGGTCATTAATAAAACTAGAAATTGTTTTCTTTTTATTTTTGAAAATAATTTGTGAAATAGAAAAGTAACTTTTTGGAAAGTAAATATAAGATTTCAATAATCGTATTCATTAGATACAAAATCAAAATAAACATTTAAATGCAAGAAAGCTTAAGAATTTAGCGGACACAACAACAGAGCATTTCATTTGAGAGTAGTTGAAATAAAAATGCTGAGGAATACGTAAGTATTTGATGGAAGCAAAATATTTTACTTAGAAGCAAATAGAAATAGCAAGTTAACTCTAATTTCCTTGCAATAAGTCATGAGCTACATAGAATGTGTAGAAGAATTAAAAACAGTATTTTATGTTATTTGATTTTATTATAGATTTCACTCATAAGAACACAAGTACATGTGAAAGATGTAACGAATTTTTTACATGTATATCTTAAGGCATATTTTTTAAGGACTTTAACCGACAAGCTATTAAATTGAATTATTTTAAAGCTCAATATTGAATCAAAACAGCGCAAATGGCTCGCAATCTGAAGATCTTCGCACAGCTGTCGAGTAAATATTTAATTTACAAAATTCCATAATAAAATTTTGCTTGGCTTGTCACCTTCTGTTGTTGCTTGTGTTGCTGCTTTAAGGCAGCTGGGTTTTCATTTCGCATGCCAATTGTTTGGCAAGTGTCAAAATAATAACAAGCCACCCTTGGCAAGCCAACAACAACAACACTCAACCCCAAACCAGCCAGCAGGCGTTAGGGCAATGCGAAGTGCCAAGTGTCAAAATATTTCGGCTATTTTTTTTATGTTAATTTTCTATTAATAAAATAAATATTAAATCAGTGAGGCAGCTAGGGGTGACAAATGTCGCAAGACGACAACGTTTCCCGATGACTATATTAGAGACCAAAACCACTAATTTATCCCCAGAGACTTCCAGGGCAGAATGGGGCGAAAGAAAAAGCGCATGCACAGATGTTACCCTTGTGCTGGCCACCCCCCACAATCCGCACACCCCACACACCCTCACAGCGGGTGGGTGGCTTTGATTTGAGCTTTTTCCTCTTTCTTGGTTCAATTTAAATTTCATAAATTTAAGACCCAGAGCCAATTTGTGATTGTGTTATTAAATTTTACGTCTTGGTGCCTGCCCAAGTGCGACTAAGTCGTTGATTTTCATGGCTCTGCGGCATTTTGTTTTATAATTGTTATGGCACAGCATCTGCTGTTGTTGTTGCTGTTCTAGTTGGCGTTAACCCTTTGGCGTCTTATTTGCCACGCGGCGGCTGCTTAGCGGCTCATTAGCCAAGTTTTATGTTTCAGCAAGTGGCTTGGGGCACCATCAATTGTAGGCAATGTTGTAAAACTTTTGCCTATAAACTGGCAAAGATGACTTTCCAGTTGCTGGGCCATGAAAACGGTGTTAAATTCTAAAAATTATACGCTGCTGCAGGGCAGCAAATTATGTGAATCGATATACAGATAATTACACATCAATTTCACAGTATGCAACTGTAGATTTGAAATGAAGGTCGCGCTGTAATAAATCAGCTAATTGTCAGCCCATTTGTCCAGAATGCTCACTAAAAGAACTTTAAGACTTGTTTCACTCCTTATCTTAAGTTCAGTGACTGTGGAAATTAGATTTAGCAAATCGGCCAGCCTGGAAACCGTTTAAGACAATGTGCAGTAAAGTACATACCAGTTCCAAAAAATATACCACCGTGGCATTCTCCCGTTCTACGTGCCACACCCCTTCCGTGGAATGCATTACGAGCAGTGCACAATGTCTCACTGGCCCCAAAACAATTTTCCAGTAACTATTTCGCAACGCATACTTGCAGGCGCATAACTGTCTGACTTCGCTACAGCATCTTCTACTGCTGCTGCAGCCGGAATGTGCAACTCAGTGTCTGTCTGTAACCCGTTTTAGCGAGGATGATGCCATCTCCTTGCCGAGTAGCATCAACGGAAGCTACTTGTTGGGTTAATGACGTCGTAAAAAGTGCTGCAGCAGCTGCTGTTGCTGCTGCGTCTACTGCTAGAAGAAGAACTGACACCGTTAGCTCCTGGAAGCCCCCCAAGGAGTTTTCAGGTATAATAATTACACGCTGCTTCTCTTGCTTTTCTTAGACTTCGCCTCCTACCTCTCTGCATACCCATGTCTCAGCTTGCAACTGAATTGGTTACAGTTGTGCATAAAGATACTGCCGGGACAGCTCAGCAGGATAAAAGTTATAAGAAAACTGCTGGCTAAATCGGTGCACAAACAATATAAATAATATATGTATATTACAAATAGCAGACAATATCGGATGGCTTTCCCACAAAGTTCCCATAGTAAAAATATCTAATCGAAGCACCAAACTTAAGAGTTTTGTAATGCTCCTCATATTTGGGCAAATTATCAGTACTACTATATAATTTTGCTAGTCCTATTCCTAATTCACAATAAAAAATAGATGCCAACCGTGGATTTAGGTCTGCTATTGAATGTAGTAGGCGTTCATTTGAACAGCTTTTTACGAACTCGATTTCAAGTAGCTGCGAGCTTGTAGCCTCATTATTTATAGAACTTTCGTCTTAGCCACATCGGATGAAAGTACTACATATAATATCACAAAAAAAATATATATTTCCAAATTAATTCCAGCAACGTTTTTGCGCTAAAAATAAGCACATCTAATTTTTTGGTTCCAATTTCTGTAAAGCAACGGTAAGTTTTACTCTATAACAAGAATATTAAAAGAACTTTGTTTGATATATACGCAGCACAAAAAAAACGAATACAAGATGTGTGGATATGGTTGTGGCGGCTATGGATATTGGAGCTCCTGTGGACCCAGTTACGGTTGTGGACCCTGGGGTGTTTGCGGGGGTTGTGGTCCGTGTGCCTGTGGGCCCAAAGGTAATGGTCCAGCGGGTCCATCCTGTTGGCCATTCGGATTATATACGTGCTAGGCTTTAGAAGGAAATTTGGAACAATTGCATCTGAACTCTAGAGGAATATGTTAATACATGTTTCCTGGATTCTGTTCTGCAGAAGGGACAGCAAGCAAATCATTAACAAAAAGGTAGGTCCCTCCATATATATATATATAAATTTATATTTGCCTATACGCGTCTCTGGCCTTGAGGTGGAACCATTTCGGGTGCTAGGCAAATTGAAAATTGCTTGACAGCCGAAACAAAGCACCTCGTGTTGCCAATAAAAATTTTACTGTCGTAAACGGAGTGCAGGCTTCGGGCCGGGGGCTTGTGACGTCAGATGAGTGGCGCCAGAACGCAATTCAATAACTCGTGTGCAAAGAGTTGACGTTAGAGTTTGGTCTGGGGAGGGGAGAGTTCGTTTCGGTTCCGATTGTAAACAAAACTCGTAATTTGAATTCCTTTGCCAGTTTTGGGGGTTGGAGCACGAAATCGTGTCGAGTGTAGGTGCAATAGGTAAAGCGGATTTCATTTTACGGAGGCCGTTGCCGTTGCCAACATAAAAGGCGCCAAAGAAAGCGCGCGTGAAGTTGCGAGATTCGTTTCGCATATGTATGTTGTGTGCGTATGTGATTTTTATTACGAAATTTCTCGTGCTTTGTGTTCATTGTTTATTTGACTGTGTTTCGGGTGAAGAGTTTAGCACCGGTAAAAGCCGCCCGCAGAGCCACCAATTGTGCGTTGCTGTATGCCGCACTGGTGTTCGCGTTGCCCTCGCAGCAATTTGCCCTTCCCCGTGGGGGTCCACGCTTCAAAGTATGCGATAAAAATTTGCAAAGCGCACAGCATGCAAGCCAGCAGCAACGCAGCAGCAACAGTAATAGTAGGTGTAATGAATGCGAATTGTATCTGCTCTTGATTAATAAACGTATAAACTTCTTTTTGTTCCAGATAAATGATGCTGTAATTATAGCGCCAAATAAAACTCGTTCTGTCAGACTTATAAATAATATGGGTAGTATTTTTATGTAAGATCAATATCTTTTACATTTTCACGATTATGCAATAAGTTTTGCCTACGTCATTTTATTATATCTTTAACGTTAATGAAACTAAATAAATAAAATCATCCATAAGCTCTAAATGAAATGTACAACTCGCTTGTTCTAGATCAAATGCAGCTCCTCGACTAATAGTTGCACAAGGAAAAGAAACGTATTGTCGGTAACTCTAGATCTGCGAAAACTTTTTTAAAGGAGTATGAATCCCCTAAGCTTGCACAAAGCCAGGTCTTAACGTGTCTGTAAGCCTAAACCCATAGCAAAGCAGTATACCTTGTTTACAAGCCCCTATACAACGAACGTAGCTCCTACGCGCTCCCCTTAACTATATGGCGTGGTAAAAGGCTGGCGGCGAAAAATGTCGACGTTCACTTTGCAAAGAAACTGAAAGTCATGGCGTATTCGGCGTGTGTATGAGGGTGTGTATGTGTATGCTTGGTTTTACTTTTTAGCCTTTTGCTGTTCGCATTCCTGTTGCGCTTAACCAGCACCCAGAACGTCTCCAGCTGCCTATTTGCCAGCAATTTTCATGCTGTGTCACGTTATTTATTCTCTGCCATCATTTTTAAGCTGCAAAACCCTTTCACGGTTTGGCGCTACTAAAAAGTTTTCGTCTGAAAGTTAACATAAAAGTAACGTTAGACTCTAAATGGTGTAGGTGTGGCATATGTATATGTATCTATGCGCTTAATTATTTTGTTAAACAGTCACAAAGTTGCGATAGCGCCCAAAAAGTAGGCAACGCCTGCTTTATTACTGGCTGTATTAGCTATATTGACCAAACATGTCAGCAAAGCCCTTAATACACAATCCTTGGCCGCAACTAACTCTATAAAAGTACAACCGAAATGAACGGTCTGGAAACATCCTTTAATATAGTATGCAGTAAACAGGCCGCTAAGCCTTAAAGCGTATTGTGGTCAGTTTTGTTGGCTATTTTGTCACATTCTCTGGCTAACAAATTTCCCCAATGTTTTATTTGTAAGGCCCAAGTGCTCTCTTACGCTTGACTTTAATGGCACTTTGACAGGAAAGGGGTTGGTTTGCTGTGAAGCGTGTGAGTATATGAAGAAAAACACCACACATGTGGTATTAACAAAAGCCTCACAGAAATTGCGAGTTTTTCGGTATTATACTTCCTAAAATTCGAGTAATATAAGCAATTAATGTTCATGCATTCATAATTTTGTAAAAGTCGAATAA
Source organism: Drosophila conformis (assembly GCA_035041375.1). Taxonomy (NCBI): domain Eukaryota; kingdom Metazoa; phylum Arthropoda; class Insecta; order Diptera; family Drosophilidae; genus Drosophila; species Drosophila conformis. The sequence goes on from JAWNLE010001234.1 coordinate 357,554, forward strand.
GAACCATAGCAGCTGTACTAATAGCATGTATACCTGCCAGACCGAATAAATAATTTTTATAAGTCACAACTTTTACGAAATATATACATATATCTAAGTTTCGAAATGAAATAATGTATTTAACTTTAAAAAGTCTGTTTTTAATATTAAGTACAAGAGTATATAACTTAGTTATAAATTATTTCATTAGGAATTGCCGCCAAATAATTCAGCAATTGCAAGCAAATTGTGCTTAAGTTTTTATATTAGAAGATTTGGTATTTTTTAGCGTTCTCAGGTCAAGATCAACCTGCCGATTTCAAAATTTGATTTTAAATTTAAAAATCCCACCGAAATGTATGTTTTTTTTTCAATATAAAAAACATGATAACATGCATAACTAGTATGATCAATCCGAAAAAATAAGTTTTTGCGATTCGAACAAATTAAATTTTGTAGGAGGCAACTAGTGATGCATTACAAAGACTGTAACATAACGCCTGTTACCTAACATACAACTATGTACTTAACATTGATATCGATCGACATCGATGTCGATGTGTGATCACCAACTTGAAGAAGAAAAAGAGAAGAGCGGATGTGAATAAAGTAAAGTGAACATACGTGTTTTAGAAAGATAGATAATTTAGTTTTGACTGCCACAAATATCACGAGTGCGATAAGAAATTCAACGCAATGGAAATTGACAGTGCTCCAGAGCAAGATGACTTGGAAAATGAGGAGCGAAAGCAAGGCATCACATTGGACATGCATCGTGACGCTATTTCCAAGCTCATCGAAAATTTACGTGATGAAATAGCTACAGCGCAACATTTCTCGAGAAGGTACGCTTGCAGTTCGTCAGCATCGGCGCCTATCAGCGGCAGACGGTTGAAAATAACGGCGAATGGGCGGAGAAAGCTAAGAACGGCAGCAGTCGCGACCGCGGCTGCCGGCAAGTTATCGCCAACGAAAACGGCCTTTGCCAAATTCAACAAGCAGGGTCGCGAACAACATTGCATAAAGGCATGGCAAAAGGCTACGGCAAGCGCATTATCGACGCCGGAATTTCAGTTCGTAAGAAAGTTGTATTGGATTTGGACGGTAATTTTTTATATAAAGACTGAGAGGCAGAGCCACTTGCTATGTGTAGCCAAGCGTAAGGGCGATGCATTGTTATGGCTGCATGATGATCCAACACGTAAGCTGGAGTTCCAGCAAAAGCTGGAGCTGAAACTGGATCAATTGGTGCCGCCAGAAGTGGTCTTCACGGCGCCGCGATCAAAGCATTATAAAGAGAGCAAAACGGGGAAATGGCTGACGAGATTGACAATTAACCCCCGAATGAGTAGGAAGCGAGCACCAAAATGACTGGCGTATGTTGTTTGAGGTGCGGTCAAGTTCCGCTGTGCCACACACATTCACACACCTTCAGCGAGACTCGCATATTTCGAGATGGCAGCTGGCTATAAAACAAGCCACCGATGCCATCAACTGAACCCAGAACGCGCAGACGAAAAAAGAACACACCACCAGAAGATTATGTGATTGCCGAAGTTCTTATCAAGGAGTTTAGAAAGTATATATAATAAGATTATAAAATTAATGATCTATAGTATAAGTTACAAGAAAAACTGATAGTTTGTAAGATTTAAAAAGTATATCTGAGATAGAGCAGTATCTAATGCTCATGATGGTCGAGTTGCAGCAGGATACTAGTGATACAAAACTAAAACTGTAAAGTAACATCTGAAACCTAACATGGAAATATGTACGTATCATCAATACCGGTGTCGATCGATATCAATTGTATGATCGCCAACTTGAAGAAGAGGAGCGGTTGTTAATAATGTATAGTGATCAAATGTGTCCAAAAATCTAATACAATGTACACTGTTAAAGTAAAAACACAAACTGATTGGAATTTGTATGGCCTATATTAGCATTTGCATTGGTATTACTTTAAATGTATAAGCACAACTCAAGTGCATTATATTATAGTATTAGAATTGGTCATCTGGTGGATAAGTCGCTCTTATGCTGCGAATGGTGTCATTGAGTCAAAGTCTAAACCTTCGGCTGCACGCAGCGTGTATTTTCGGGCAAGTCACAGATACCCTTCAGCGCGTTGAAGTACTTGTTGCCACAGCTAACCTTAAGGGGCGTGGCGTACCGGCAGATATAGTAGTCACTGCAGCTGGTAAGGGATGCCAGCAAGAATCCATCCGGCTTGTTGCGACACACATAGCTCGTGTAGACTTCCATGTTTAATTCCTTAGTTGGCGAATGTGCCATTTGCATTGTCTGTGCCAGCACCTCGGGCAATGGTCTGAAGGCGGGCCTCACATGAACCGATGACTGTCCTACCTTAGCGCCAGTTGCTGAAAGGCATGCGGTTGTTGTTTCTACACATGCGGTTGTTGTTTCTACACAAGTGGTTGTTTCAACTGCTGAGGAACACGTTGTTGTTGGTGGTTCGCAAGTAGTAGTTGTCGTTGTTGGGCAGGTTGTAGTTGTTGAAGGGGTAGTCACGGGTTCAATGCAGGTGGTTGTGGGTGGTGTTGTTTCTACACAATTGGTTGTTTCAACTGCTGGTGAAGAAGTTGTTGTTGATGGTTCGCAAGTAGTAGTTGTCGTTGTTGAGCAGGTGGTAGTTGTTGAAGGGGTAGTCACGGGTTCAATGCAGGTGGTGGTGGGTGGTGTTGTTTCTACACAAGTGGTTATTTCAATTGCCGGGGTAGAAGTTTCTGTTTGTGGTTCGCAAGTAGTAGTTGTCGTTGTTGAGCAGGTGGTAGTTGTTGAAGGGGTAGTCACGGGTTCAATGCAGGGGGTGGTGGGTGGTGTTGTTTCTACACAAGTGGTTGTTTCAACTGCTGGTGAAGAAGTTGTTGTTGATGGTTCGCAAGTAGTAGTTGTCGTTGTTGAGCAGGTTGTAGTTGTTGAAGGGGTAGTCACGGGTTCAATGCAGGTGGTTGTGGGTGGTGTTGTTTCTACACAAGTGGTTGTTTCAACTGCTGGTGAAGAAGTTGTTGTTGATGGTTCGCAAGTAGTAGTTGTCGTTGTTGAGCAGGTGGTAGTTGTTGAAGGGGTAGTCACGGGTTCAATGCAGGTGGTGGTGGGTGGTGTTGTTTCTACACAAGTGGTTGTTTCAACTGCTGGTGAAGAAGTTGTTGTTGATGGTTCGCAAGTAGTAGTTGTCGTTGTTGAGCAGGTGGTAGTTGTTGAAGGGGTAGTCACGGGTTCAATGCAGGTGGTGGTGGGTGGTGTTGTTTCTACACAAGTGGTTATTTCAATTGCCGGGGTAGAAGTTTCTGTTGGTGGTTCGCAAGTAGTAGTTGTCGTTGTTGAGCAGGTTGTAGTTGTTGAAGGGGTAGTCACGGGTTCAATGCAGGTGGTTGTGGCTGGTGCACTCGGAGTGGTTGGTGCACAAGAGGTGGTCTCGGGTGGGGAACAGGTGGTGGTTGTTGGCTCTGCACATGGCTGCGCGGCAGTACCTGAGCCTCCACCTATTGCTGCTGTTTGCATCGTCTCAATGCATCCGGTGTTGTAGTCGACACAACCCTGGACCTTGGGATCAAAGTAACGTGAGCACGCGGTCTCCACTGCGACACCATTCTGGCACTCGTAGTACTTAGAGCAGCTGCCGGGGACCAGAGCACGGAATCCATTGAACTTGTCCAAACAGACAAAGCGGCGGTGCTGCCGGTTATTCACAGCTCCAACCGATGGTCTTCTTTTGGCAGCACTGGTGGCGGCCACCAGAAGAGCCAGGCAGGCAAGAACTGTAAGAGTGTAGAACGGTTAATGGTTAACTCGTTGCTGGTGCTAAGGTCGTTGTCCATACCATAATGAACTCTCATATTCAATGGACTGAGAGTGGGAAAAGCTATTCCTAATGTGTGTTCGCTTGGTCTATCAGAAGACTTGGCACAAAGCTCTTTATACAAATGACTTGGTCGCCAGTGGCACCCGCTTTTATATGGTAGCGACAGTGGGTCGATAAGCATCTGGAGGACAGGAATCTTGTTTCCGGATGCCTTATCAGCATGTCTATCGATACTATATGTCTGATAGTGTGATACTTTTCGATATTACCTTGATATTGACTACTGCTCGGGATGCTGTTCGATATGTATTTTCTATTGTTTTGATATGTTGCCTTTTGGCCAAATACATCTTATCTTATCGATATCACTTTTTTTTTCTTCTTCAATTAATTTAATTGTTCGCACTCGAACTCATCAGAAACTAAACTTGGCAACACTGCATACATTATACATACATTCTTCCATTCCTCGTCGCGATATGCAGACACTTAGCCATTTCACACATTACTTTTTTTATGTAGCAATTTCATTTAACATTGATCAACCTATTGAAAGGTTATAAAATATGGATTTGTAGAAGTATAAATAATAACAGTGAATTTAAAGTATTTAAAATAAACATGTAACTGGTTTTAACATATTACAATATTACATAACATCAAATATAACATTTGCTGCACATTAAAGTTACAATTAACGTCCAACTGTCCAGAGATCGCTTAAACGTCTGCGGGTTGTGCTTGACCCTAGTGAGCTAGTCAACATGGTTATGCAACCGGTCATTATAACGACTTGTATAGCGATTTATTTGCCGCATTACTGTCGGTACACTGAAGTCATTGTGCAGCGTCATATTGCTCACATAGTGAGGAGCACAAGAGATGTCTCTTAGCACCTTGTTCTGCAAGACTTGAATTTGATTAATTCACGATTTTGCAGCTGTGCCCCAAAATGGAATCTCATATGCCCATGTGAGCACGATGATGCAGCTTATCAAGCTGAGTTTCCTGGATGGCTTCAGCCACCAGTTGAGTTTCGCTTAATGGCACTCTGACTAAGAAACGGCGATTTGTCCGGCTTTTTACTTACTTAAATTCGAATTATATGGCTACCAGACTGAAGAAAACATTTGTATTAGTCACAAATTTTACAAAGTATCATGAAGTTTTCAAATCGGAAAATTAATGTGACTTTAAAAGGTCTGATGTAGATCTTAAGTATAATAGTAGATAACTTAATTCTAAATTATTTCTTTCGGAACTGTCATCAAATAATTCGCCAATTGCAATTTGAGATTTGGGATTTTTAAAAGTTCTCTGACCGGTATCAACCTTTAAAAATCCCCAAATCTTCCAATAGAAGTTTATGTATAATAATAAGCATAACTAGATGATCGATTAGAAAAATATGGAAAAATTAAAGTTTTTGCGACCCTACCACGTTATATAATGTACCCAGAAAAGTAAAAACACAAACTGATTGGAATTTTTATGGCCTGTATTAGCATTTGCATTGGTATTACTTTAAATGTATAAGCACAACTCAAGTGCATTATATTATAGTATTAGAATTGGTCATCTGGTGGATAAGTCGCTCTTATGCTGCGAATGGTGTCATTGAGTCAAAATCTAAACCTTCGGCTGCACGCAGCGTGTATTTTCGGGCAAGTCACAGATACCCTTCAGCGCGTTGAAGTACTTGTTGCCACAGCTAACCTTAAGGGGTTTGCCGAACCGGCAGATATAGTAGTCACTGCAGCTGGTCAGGGAGGCCAGCAAGAATCCATCCGGCTTGTTGCGACACACATAGCTCGTGTAGACTTCCATGTTCAATTCCTTAGTTGGCGAATGTGCCATTTGCATTGTGTGTGCCAGCACCTCGGGCAATGGTCTGAAGGCGGGCCTCACATGAACCGATGACTGTCCTACCTTAGCGCCAGTTGCTGAAAGGCATGCGGTTGTTGTTTCTACACAAGTAGTTGTTGTAGTCACGGTTTCAATGCAGGTGGTTGTAATTGTTGCGCAGGTTGTAGTAGTTGTTGGTGTCGATGATTCACACTCAGTAGTTGTTGCTGTTGTCGTTTTTGCTGTAGTAGTTTTTGCTGTAGTAGTTTTTGATGTAGTAGTTGTTGGTGTCGATGATGCACACCCAGTAGTTGTTGTGGTTGTGGTTGTAGTAGTTGTTGGTGTTGTCTTCGTTGTTGTGGTTGTAGTTGTTGTGGCTGTTGCACACTCAGTAGTTGTTGTTGTAGTAGTTTTTGCTGTAGTAGTTTTTGCTGTAGTAGTTTTTGATGTAGTAGTTGTTGGTGTCGATGATGCACACTCAGTAGTTGTTGTCGTTGTTGTGGTTGTGGTTGTAGTTGTTGTTGGTGTTGTCTTCGTTGTTGTGGTTGTAGTTGTTGTGGCTGTTGCACACTCAGTAGTTGTTGTTGTTGTTGTTGTTGTTGTAGTTGTTGTTGTTGTAGTTGTTGTGGCTGGTGCACACTCAGTAGTTGTTGTTGTTGTCGTTGTTGTAGTTGTGGTTGTAGTAGTTGTCGTAGTTGTTGTCGTTGTTGTGGTTGTTGCACACTCAGTAGTTGTTGTTGTCGTTGTTGTTGTTGTGGTTGTAGTAGTTGTCGTAGTTGTTGTCGTTGTTGTGGTTGTTGCACACTCAGTAGTTGTTGTTGTGGTTGTAGTAGTTGTTGTCGTTGTTGTGGTTGTGGTTGTAGTAGTTGTCGTAGTTGTTGTCGTTGTTGTGGTTGTTGCACACTCAGTAGTTGTTGTTGTCGTTGTTGTTGTTGTGGTTGTAGTAGTTGTTGGTGTTGTCGTCGTTGTTGTGGTTGTAGTTGTTGTTGTTGTTGTTGTGGTTGTAGTTGTTGTCGTTGTTGTGGTTGTTGCACACTCAGTAGTTGTTGTTGTCGTTGTTGTGGTTGTCGTTGTTGTAGTTGTTGTAGTTGTAGTAGTTGTTGGTGTTGTCTTCGTTGTTGTGGTTGTTGTAGTTGTTGGTGCTGTTGTTGTTGTCGTTGTTGTGGTTGTAGTAGTTGTTGTGGTTGTAGTAGTTGTCGTAGTTGTTGTCGTTGTTGTGGTTGTTGTGGTTGTTGTGGTTGTTGCACACTCAGTAGTTGTTGTTGTTGTCGTTGTAGTAGTTGTTGTTGTAGTTGTAGAAGTTGTTGTTGTCGTTGATGTGGTTGTAGTAGTTGTTGGTGTTGTCGTCGTTGTTGTGGTTGTTGTTGTCGTTGTTGTGGTTGTAGTTGTTGTCGTTGTTGTGGTTGTTGCACACTCAGTAGTTGTTGTTGTCGTTGTTGTGGTTGTCGTTGTTGTTGTCGTTGTTGTAGTTGTTGTAGTTGTAGTAGTTGTTGTTGTTGTGGTTGTTGTAGTTGTTGTCGTAGTTGTTGTCGTTGTTGTGGTTGTAGTAGTTGTTGGTGTTGTTGTGGTTGTAGTAGTTGTCGTAGTTGTTGTCGTTGTGGTTGTAGAAGTTGTTGTGGTTGTAGTAGTTGTTGTCGTTGTTGTAGTTGTTGTGGTTGTTGCACACTCAGTAGTTGTTGTTGTCGTTGTTGTAGTTGTAGTAGTTGTTGTTGTTGTTGTTGTGGTCGTGGTAGTAGTCGTTTTTGGTGTTGTTGTTGTCGTTGTTGTGGTTGTAGTAGTAGTTGTGGTGGTTGTAGTAGTTGTTGTCGTCGTAGTTGTTGTCGTTGTTGTGGTTTTTGCACACTCAGTAGTTGTTGTTGTTGTGGTTGTAGTAGTTGTTGGTGTTGTCGTTGTTGTGGTTGTGGATGTAGTAGTTCTTGGTGTTGTTGTTGTTGTTGTGGTTGTAGTAGTTGTTGTCGTAGTTGTTGTCGTTGTTGTGGTTGTGGTAGTTTTTGGTGTTGTTGTGGTTGTAGTAGTTGTCGTAGTTGTTGTCGTTCTTGTTGTCGTTGTTGTTGTCGTTGTTGTTGTGGTTGTTGCACACTCAGTAGTTGTTGTTGTTGTCGTTGTTGTCGTTGTAGAAGTTGTTGTTGTGGTTGTGGTTGTAGTAGTTGTTGGTGTTGTCGTCGTTGTTGTGGTTGTAGTAGTTGTCGTAGTTGTTGTCGTTGATGCACATTCAGTAGTTGTGGTTGTAGTAGTTGTCGTAGTTGTTGTCGTTGTTGTTGTCGTTGGTGCACATTCACTAGTTGTGGTTGTAGTAGTTGACGGTGTTGTTGATGTCGTTGTTGTTGCCGTTATGGGTGCACACGGTGTAGTCACAGTTGGGGTACAGGTGGTGGTTATCGGCTCTGCACATGACTGCGCGGCAGTACCTGAGCCTCCACCTATTGCTGCTGTCTGCATCGTCTCAACGCATCCGGTGTTGTAGTCGACACAACCCTGGACCTTGGGATCAAAGTAACGTGAGCAGGCGGTCTGCACTGCGACACCATTCTGGCACTCGTAGTACTTAGAGCAGCTGCCGGGGACCAGAGCGCGGAATCCATTGAGCTTGTTCAAACAGAGAAAGGCGCGGTACAGGTCATTGTCCACAGCTTCAACCGAAGGTCTTATGTTGGCAGCACTGGTGGCGGCCACCAGAAGAGCCAGGCAGGCAAGAACTGTAAGAGTGTAGAACGGTTAATGGTTAACTCGTTGCTGGTGCTAAGGTCGTTGGCCATTCCATACCATAATGAACTCTCATATTCAATGGACTGAGAGTGGGAAAAGCTATTCCTAATGTGTGTTCGCTTGGTCTATCAGAAGACTTGGCACAAAGCTCTTTACACATATAACATGGTCGCCAGTGGCACCCGCTTTTATATGGTAGCGCTAGTGGGCCGATAAGCATCTGGAGGAAAGGAATCCTATTTTCGGGTGCGTTATCGGCAAGTCTATCTATACTTTATGTCTGATAGTGTGATACTTTTCGATATTATCTTGAGTGCTGCTTTTTTTTCTTCAATTAATTTAATTAATAAATAAAAATCTTCACAAACTAAACTTGGATACACTGCATAGACAATACATACATTCTTCGACGCTAAGTGCAGACACTTTGTCATTCCACACATATATATTTATATATTTTTATGTACATGTACATATTTATACATATGTATAAATATATTAATAGAAGGAATTTATAATTGTTTAATTAATTAGCTGTTTACTACCCACAAAAACACATATACGCACAAAAACACTGACCGTGTCAGCTAATAGATGTTATAGCCATAAGCCTTTTTGTAATGGAAGTTAAATTTCGGTCTGAAAGGGTATATAATCTTTGCCGTACTTAAGATAAATTTTCTTTCTTCAAAAAATTTTCAGACTAGTGAAAATACTTGTATTTGAATATTTTTGGAGCACATATGAAGTAAATCTATTTTTGTCTAGTTTTAATTAATAAATATACTGAATTTATAGTATTATTAATCTAGAAAATATCTGAAGTGTGTTCCACTTTTTTTTATTAGGCGATTTTTAGTCCCTTGCATAAATTCTATAGGTTGCAATTGCCGAACAATGTTGCAACACATGTTTTTGGTTTATTTGTGGAATCTATATCTCGTAGTATTTTAGATGCGATATGCGTTGTAGTTACTCAATACAATCAAATTGATAAGATATTGCGCTCGCATAGTTATATAAATACATCAGTACATTGCCACTTCCTTGTTCCAAAAACAATTATCAAAGACGGTGCTCGTTGTAATATTGTGAATACCTACATTGTATATACATTTACTAAATTAACTACGCAAACCTTAAAGGCACCATTGAAACAATAAATAATGCTCTAGTCGAGAGAGCTCTATTAGGACATGCCCTGAACCCATCTGTATAGATTAAATCGATTTTAATGAAATCTGTCCAGTTGATCAATAATACGACAACGTATATTGTATATCAATTGAAAAGCCATACCTTTGAAGTTCTTTTAAAGCTATCTGAAATAAATAATAAAATAAATTAAAAATGATCTGACGTTTTATGCGAGAGCTTATATTCAAAATTTCAAGTCTTTGGCTCTTTTATTCGCTCAGATCCGTTTGTTTGCGGACATGGCTTGATCAACTCGGCAGTTGGTTCTGATAAAGAATATATATACTTCAGGGGTTCGGAGATGCTTTCTTCTGCCCACTGTGTGATGATGTTAAGTGATTAATTGATTGGATAACTAGGTTGACAGAAGGAGCTTGCTCGACTGGAGGTTGGTTGCCTAATTGACAGCAACGAGTTTGGATTGACTTGAATGTTAAGCTGCAAACTAGTGATATTTTTGTACAAATGTGAAGAAGAAGGAATCAATCGATGTGAATAAAATAAAGTGAGTGACGGCCACACACTTTATATATTCTATGTTTTGTATATATTTATATGTATTTACATACAATTTTCGAACATTATACTGGCCACACTAAAGTGAACTAACGCCCAGTTAACTTTTAGATTCCAAATAAATTTAAGTTCATTACCATTTTTACAATCACAACATTTATTCCACAGCTTTTGCTGCTTATACGAATTGATATCGATATCTACGCCGCCAAACATATTAAAATTAATTTAAAATTAGAATTCAATTTGGAATAAGTATAAATGAGATACGAGAAATTATCATACAAATATTAGGCGTACCCGCCAATAGCAATAACAACAAGCAGTCAGCAACATCAACGACAACAGCAACAAAGACAACAACATCAAAAACGGCAACAACAACGACAAGAACAACTTGTTAGCCCATTCAAAGTGTTTGCTATTACCGGCAATTACATTAAAATCAGGCAGAACCAAAACAACAACAGCAACAACAAAATGCATATAATAAAACATTTCAACGAAATTGAATTGAATTTCAGTAACGACAACCCTTTCAAGGTGGCCGGCTTTCCAGCAGGGGGAAGACGGCCAGATGGGGAGACGGGCCGGAGCGGGGCTGGTCGATTGCGCTGGTTTTTTGGGTAACCAAACTGAAGGCAACAACTGTGCAAACATTTTGGGTCAACAATTTTTGATATTGGTCACAGCCTGCAGCGCATTACCCAACACTGAACGAGAGAGGGAGACCGACAGAGAGAGAGAGAGAGAGAGAATGAAGAACAGTGTGCTTATTTCTGATTATAATCAATAGTTGAATATTTAAATTATTTGTTTGGAAAAACTTTAAATTTTTCATGTGCTTGCTGCTTGGTGCGTTTATTTGTGCGACTTTATTTTACAGTTGACTAAATGCATAGCATAAGAGCAGATGAACAAAAAAAGAAAAAAGAAAAACAAAAGAAATCACTTAACCCTTGAGCGACCCCGACACATGCGAAATTGACTTGAATTATCGAATCTCGTATGGGTCTGCAACTGGGCATGGGCATGGTCTGTCAGGCGACCCTTTTATCAAACTTGAACTCAAGTTCAGTCGTCGGAACAAGGAGAAAAACGAAATAAGAAACAAGAATGAATACCCGATATTGAGATACTATATAGACAATATGTATTAGAAAGCGTGCAGTGGATACATAAAATGTATATTAAAAAGAAGGGAAACGAATAGTGCTCTAACTAAGATAATTATTTTACGCGAAGATTAATATTATTTTTATAAAAGTAATCGGAAAATGTTCAAAGCAAGGATCACTACAAAAAAATAAGCTGATATGCCACATGAGGAATATTGTGTAGGATATATATGAAGGGGAGGAAAGAGCAGCAAAAATTCAGCGACAGGCACACATGCCGCGAAGTCGAGGAAAACGAGGGAATCAAACGGAATATAAATCAGTTTAATGATTTTTATGCCAGTAAAAACAAAAAGCAGCCAGAAAAAGACGGGCTGAGGGGAAGAAGTCGAGAGTGGGCTGTGTTTGCATTGCTTTGCTTTGCTTGCCGCCGGAAGCGGAAGTTGGCAAAGTGTGCGTAAAAAGCAAGAAAAAAAAAATAAACATATAAAATACGAATCGAACAAAGCAGGCTGCTTTAAAAGTTGTTGGGATTTAATTTAAGGCATCGTTGCCTTAAAGAATCCACGAGAGACTTCATAGAGCAAAACTGATGTTGCGTGTGCAAGGCTTGTGCAAATTAAGTTCAATTGAATTTCGAACAATCTGCGCAATTTGACGCGGCAGCTGACTTATCAGAGAAATCGGCTTACAAGTACAAGATAGTTAAGTTCGCAAATCTCGCTTAAATCCCTTAAAGAGCTTAATCCTTTCGCAGTGCACAGCTGCCAGCATGGTAAGCTTTCGAGCTGCTGTTGCCATATCTTGGCGTTTAATTAATGTCACTGACATTTGTCAAGTTGAATTTCATAATTTGCGCCTCAGGCTCAGCCTACCAGCCAGCGAAAGGCCCCAGCCAACGATTCACCAAACCGGCGACGTCAGCATGGCACCTGCAAAGACATTGTGTGCGCTTCTCCCCTCCCTCCTGCCCCAATATCAACCCCAATCCCAATCTCATCTCGAACTCCATTGGACTGCCAACATTAGTTTCAATAATAAATTAACCTGTAACTCATACTCGGCTGCTTATCTTGCTGTAAGTCAGTCCGAGTCAGTCCAATGCCTTTTGCACTCCACTGAGTCGCGTACGCAGCGCAAAATTTAGTTAGCAGAGTGCACTCGACTGTGTGTATGTGTGTGTGTGGGTGTGGGTGATGGTGTTGTATGTTTCTGGCATGCAAGTAAATTTATTTTAGAAGCAGACAAACTCATGCGTTGTCTCAGTGGCATCTTCCGGCTCCGTCTGGCAGGTAGTTCCTAAGTCAAAGACTCAAGACTGCAAGAGCCCAAGTTTTGCCAGCCATGTGCTTCGTTTTTGCTTTCTTTTCAATTATTTATCAGGTTGCCAGCAATGAGTTTAGTTAATGCATGCGAAACAACAATGCCAAGCACGCATATTATCAGGAACAGATAAATTTACTGTGTGTGTGCGAGAATTGAAAGCTAACTACATATGTATACACAAGTATTTGGAAAGGGTCCACATTAATGGGTTAGGAGGATTATTAATTATATTTATATACATATGTTTCAGTGAAGTAAAACAATTACAAAATTCGAATTACTTTGGCGAATCATTAACAAAGCAAGGCTTTCATTTAAATACACCCTTTTTATATTTTCAGTTAAGAATTTAATAAACTTGACTAATCAATACGGAGTTAAAATAAATTAAATGGCTTTAGTTTAAGGAAATCTTGAGGTCTTACAACACAGGTAAGCCACTATTGTTTGAATATGTTTCGCCATCTTTTCGGTTTCTGGTTAGCTCCTTCCGAAATGAGCTGTACTCATTTCTGGCATTTTATGATTTATGCCATGTACGATAACCGTATAAATGTATTTTCATCATGCGCCCGAGTCATCAGCGTTAGCGAGTCAGTCACAAAGCAAATCCCTTTACAATATGTAGTACTCACAAAAACTTTAACGCTGCATGAATATAAAGGTCCCCATCGAATGCCAAAATACACGAACATATTAAAACGACAGGCAAACGTGCTCATATATGTGCTTACACATATGTGTATCGGTATCTGTGTGTGTGTAAAAAGTAACGCTCAAATAAAAATAACTGAAATATGCACACACGCACACACCTTTACGAGTGCTGAAGGAGTAAAAATGTAATGGCGAAAATGTACAGCAAAATTTACACGCTAAATGCGTCCCAAAAGAGAGCAAGCCAAAGTCATTAAATGTTGGCCAGGTGGATGTGAGTAAGAAGCAGACTGTAGGCCCAAAAAGGTTTTACATGTCATTGCGGCCTGCCACACACATACACACTCACACATAAATGCTCACGCAATCCGAAAGAGCGACCCAGAAATTGACATAAATACATAATGAGCAACAATTTCATGTGTTCTTCTTTCTTGCAACGCCTCCCCCCACCCGCACTTCACGCCCCTCCACTCCGCCACAAACAAACTTGTTGTGTGCGTGGCCGAGGTGCGTGTGAATGTGTCTGTTTTGCGGCTAAAAAAGCGTAAACTCTTACTTTAATTTCCCGCCGGAATTGGCCCAAGAAAACGCAGCCAAGACAGCGAGCTGTCAACGTTTTGCCACAGCGCCTAGTTGTACGCAATTAATGTGTTTCTCCAAGAAACTACTTAGACGGAAGCGAAACTCACTTTATTAACTATTAGATACACTTACTTAATATAATCTATACATATTAATTGCTCATACAAGCTGCTTGTGTATCTATAACATGAACAGTTAACCACAGCTATGAGCTATAACTATTTATACTTAAGCTGGTTCAACTTACGAAGACCTAAAGTATTAAACAGAATTAATAATAATTATAAAAACTCCATATCGACAGGTAAAGAAACCCAAACAAAAAAGAAAATAATAATTACATAATAATTAAAATAAAATCTTAATACTTGCTTGAAGTAGGTTAAATTCAGTGAAGAAAAAGTAAAAATGTCTGCAGAAACTGTTCCTTGACAAATGTATTCTTAAAGTTCGCTATTTGTTAAATTATTTTTGCATATGTAGCGAATGAAATGACAAAGCCAATATGCCGCTTAGCTAGATAAATATATAAAGGCTAAAGTCTTTGCCTGGTCTGTTCTAATATTAAGGCCAAATTGTTGGCTGGCAGAGTTCACACGGAGTGAACAATTCTCGTGTGACATTTTCAATTATTTATTATTTATGCGTGTGTGTGGGAGGAAGTAGTGGAGTAGCTGCATCTTAGCAAGCACTAGCCATATGTGTTATGCCGAGACTGGTCCTGTCAGTTGACAAATTTGCGCCGTGTCCTGACGAAGCTTTAATGTGGTCTTAGCCAAAGTAGCAAAGCGAGCAACGTGAAAATTTCGTTAAGAAAATTATTTACATTTGCAAATTTTATGAGCTTTGTTTGGGAGCGTTAAGGCAACTCTCCAAGGGCTGCATGTTTAATGTAATGCAGTGTGTGTGTGTGTGTGTGTTTGTGTGTGTAGGTGACGGCTGACAGAATACCCACCCACTTTTTGGCGCCTCCAACTCCAACGCCAATCCACTCTTTCAACCTGGCAGTCTGCATGTCTTGCTTTCTGGGTTCCACGTGTCGTACTTTTTAACCGTATTAAATTACATCCCTGTTGGCGTTTATTAATGGCGCAAACTTTTAATGAGAATGTGCATATTTAATTGCAAAGCCAAGAGAGCGAGATGGCATGAGAAGGCCAGTGGCGGGGTGAGAGAGAGAGAGAGAGAAAGTAAGCGCGACTTAATTTTCAGAGCTGTTGCTATCCTGGCAACCACCAAGACTTATTTTTTTTTGGTCGCAACACAAAACTCTTTCTCTCACTCTATCTCTCTCTCCCTCTCTCTCTCTGCCAACGTTTGCAGTTGAAGCCACATTTGTTTACCCACTGCGGGCTTTACCTGCAGGAATGGGATCTGGGAGTGCTACTTAGCGGCAACATCATCAGCATTAATGTGCCCAGGTCGTCATCATAATCAGCGTCGGGTCGCCCACGCAAATTGTCCCTTTGTTGTTTTTGTTGCTGTTGTTGTTTTTGGTGCTTTCCAGTGAACATTTTAAATGTGTACTAATTTCAGGGCGTGCATTAAAAGCCAGTCGACTGGCTTTAAGTGGCGTTGAACATGTGACTGTATTTGTCAAGGCCCTAAAAGGGTTCCATCTGAGCAACATATGATATGTTAGGCGCAAGAGCAAATGACTGCTCTCCAATAAGAGCATATGTGTCGAGAAGTAAGCCGAAAAGTCCTCGAACTTATATCCAATTTATTGCACTCCAAAATAAATCTCTAGTGAAACTTAGTTTGGTAAATTTGATTGCATTTTCAAACGTAATTAATTAGAAGCAAGTGCAAAGCTATAATGGCTTATTTTAGTATGAAATAACATTCACTATCAGCTTTTTAAATTATTTTGTAATGTTCAACAGACATAATCAAATTTCTTCTGATCTACTTTAATCTCGTTTGTTACCCCAATCCGTGTTTGAACTTATCCGTTTTCTATTCTGAAAAGTTCATACACTGCCCAAATTCTACAAATGTTTAACGGATTTCAGGTTTAACTCCATTCAAACTACCAACTAGACCGGCTCAACGCCCAGTTGCCTCAAAAACACAATTTTCAATGGCTCTCTTAAACACGTAAATGGCTACAGGGAATATGCCATACCTTTTGAGTATTCATGCAAAAAACGGCAAAAATATTTTTAATTAAACTCATTGCATTGGTTTGTGGCAAAAAACTCAGTTAATTCAATAATGCGGCAAATATTTGTTTTGTGTCCAGAGTTTTGCAGCTAATTTGACCATAAGTGCGGGTAACAGAATATAATGCAGCAGAGTTGAATTTCGTTGATCAAAATGAACAGGGAAACGTAATGGGCATGAAGTTAAAATTAGACAAACACTGAAAACTGCTGCGGGCAAGAATTTTGCGTTAAGTTTGTTGCCATTTTGATGTCATTGGCTGGCAGTCCATAAAAACTGAAAGATAAAATATAATAAAATGCTGGCATACCGGATGTCAGAGGCGCCAATAGATCTCCATTTCCGTTTGTCGGGCAAAAAAGAATTAAAAACATTCGGGTGCATATTCATGGCGTATACGTTATATTTCGACTACCCCACAATAACCAGGTGAGCAGTTAAATTCGGTGTTGGATTCCATATGGTGGTGCTTCCCATTTCAACACCGTGCCCAAATTGTCAAATAAATGTATAATTCAAAAAATGTCGACGTCTCTCGTTGCTGCAAAGCATGCAATGGTAATGGACTTTTAATGTTTGAATTTTTGCGTATTTTGGCTAAGTAACTGGAGGTGGTGCTGAGAGGTTGCAGCGGGGGAAGATGGGGTGGACGCATGGAGCCTGGCATTGGAACGGTAGGAGCGACATGCTCAGCAATATTTTTTGGCTTTTAAATATAAACCGTTGAGTATTGCTCGGCAAAAAAATTTTACGGTCGAGCATGATAGTTTGTTTGGCTAAAAAAACGAATGAAAAGTGAACACATTTTAAGATAAAAAGAAACTTTTTTATTAATTGGTGACCTCTTTTTATAATTTAAATACGTTTTTCGCCAGCTTCCGGATAAGTGCTGCTATGGCAATTAACTTTATCCAGACATGTTCGATTCGGAGGTCTCTCTCGATATGCTCCGATCAGAAAACCTATGCAGCTATGCAAAACATAAAACCAACAAGGTCAGCTAGTTGCTATTCTCTTTTTGGTTATTGTGTCCATTTGCATTTAGCTTAAAGCTTAAGGACAATGCCCGGCCAGAATTGCGACAATATACTCCTATCATTTGGCTGACCGCAAGGATTGGCCGGACCAACTGTCTGGACTGTCTGCGCATTCAACACTGACCGTCTGAGTGACTCGTGCAATCGACTCTGACGGCTGCTGCCGGTTGCCGTTTGCCGTTTGCGATATGTCCGTCTGCTGCTGATGTGGCCGGGCTTAATAAATGGCTGACGTTTAAAGCGCATTCCCCCTTTCATAGTCATAGCCTGATGACTGACGTTTTTCAGAGCTTTTGTTTCACATTATGTCGTAACATTCTTCAGGCACACACTCTAACTCCCTCGCTCTCTTCCTCTCTATCTCGCTCTCTCTTTCTCTCTGTCTCGCTCTTTATAGCTCTCTGCATTTCTTGGTCAGACATCAAGCCGTTTCAAAATAATTTCGCCTGCTTCCGGTCGCTGGCTGCGCTTTGACTGCCAGCCAAAAAGTATGCTCATATATTTGCTTCTAGTCGCCTGTTAATAACCCAAACACGCAGAAAAATAAAAGAAATATAAAAAAAAGAAAAAGCGAAAACTTCCTAAAGGGGAATCCAATCCATCGTCCACATCCAGACGCTGTCCACGCAGTTACAAATGTTGCATACTCCATGTCGGGCATTGGGGATTTCGGGGCGCATTTATTTTATTTATAGGTTGACGCGACGCGGTCTCTCGGTTATATATCGCATCTATATGTATTGCTCCACCCGTCTCATATCCGCTTGTATGGTCGCATTTCCGTTTTAACTTTTTTCGGCCGCTCATGAAAAATGGTAAGCGTATAACAACAACAATCACAAAGCGAAAGCAACGCAACAAAATAAAAAATAAAGTTTGGCCATCCACATGAAAGATGCGTGGTTGGAGTCTCTGTTGGTTTGGGGACGTGCAAAATATGCTCGAGTGGTTTATAATTTTTGCTGCCAAACATTTTTTGCGGCTCAGTCTGCGCTGGTTTTTGTGTGTTGATGTCATGGGGTTAATGCCACGCCAGATGAGTTGACAATTGGCGGGTTGAAAGGACCATCATTTGTTTGGTACTTTTACGCTTCTGCGACATTTATGGGCGTATTTAAATTTCAAATACCTTTTAATGTCCACTGGTGTTGGGGAGTGAGAGATAGCGAAAAAGCGGAGAATGTGAGAACCTATTGTGAGAATTCTCAAATTGTTTTATCTTAACAGAGGGGGATCACAAGAAATTTGCGCTGGTCATTTGAGTTTACTAATAAATGAATGATTCTGAAATGGTCATTTTACAGATAATTACTCTAATAACAAATAGCTAATCACATTTTATCAGATTGTTTCTATTCCTAAAGAGAAGAGCATCCGAGCTCAGACTCAAAGCAAATTGAAATTTTCGAGACAAGCTTTGAATATAGCAGTTGATCGGACCAACTGCAAAATGCCCTGTTAGCATTATAAAGAAATTAAAATTTCGATTTGATGTTGATGCCATTAGCTTATAGCGACAATATTGTTTGTTTAATTTCCGAATTTTCCGACTATTGTTGTAAACTGTCTGTTATTGGATTGCCAGGACATTTCCTCTGCAAAACGAAACTTTTCCTTTTTTTCATAATTAAAGTGGAGGTTCGGTGCACAAAGTGATCTATCCTATTAATGTTGACTTCTCTAACTCCATTAATGAGAGCCTTGTGCTTGCAGATCCGCCTGTGATCTACCTTTGATTATACATGGAATTTGCATACTATACAAATATCCCAAGCGTAAATGATCTCTGTAGAGCCTCAAGAACAAGCGATTTGAGTTTGGTGTACTTGCGAACATCACAGCTTGAACTCTTATATAATTATTTTTCAACAATTCTCATTTCATTAGCTATTTCCCCCATTCAACTTGACGCCATTTTTCACAGTCCAACCGCACGCTTAGCACTTGGGTGGGCAACGTACAGAAATTCGAACCAGAAACCGTGGCAGCTTAACTGAACTCAACTCAAATCATAATTACTAAACCATTGAAGCTGAACACTTTTGAAAGCTTTTGGTAGCTACAAAATTTCTTTCATTTGCATGCTAACAAAAAAAAAAGAGAAAGTAAAAAATTGAAATGGTGCGCTAGCCAAATTAATTGAAACTTTATTTGGATTATGAAATTAGCACACGCCCAGTGCGCTGAGTTTTTAGCATTAAGCGCTTTATAATTAGGTTTTTTTTGGGTGGGGGAGGGGCTCTTTTGAAGTTGCCCCAGTTTGGAGGGTACAGGGCGGATCACAGGGTTTGGTGGGATTAAGTGCGCCATAATTTGACGCCAGTTTTTAATTGTGTGGAAAATTGTTGGCAAGCATTTCAAACTACAAAATTGTTTTTGTAGAGTCCATAACTGAAATACTCAATTAAACTTTTTGGTGTGGTGGTCTGTGGGAAACCCAGAATCGTAAACCATCGGAACAATCCTGAGATATGTCGCGGGGAAAGACATACATCCGCACATGAAATGCTATTTTGGGGCAATCAAGTGCAAAATGTAAATGAGAATTGACAGTTAATATGGCAGCCAAAGCTGGCAAAAGTATAGTGTAACAAAAATCACTCATGAAATTTGATTGACTGCATCAATGAGCAAATGACTAAACCACTGACAGATGGCACAACAAAAACAACAACCAAAACCAACAAAACAAAACAACAAAAAAAAAAGGAAAAGTTTCGTTTTGCGGCGGAAATGTGCTGGCAATCCTGACTGCTGCCAGCCTCATGAAAATTGACAATCAAATTGCAAATAGCTTTATCTTGTAGTTTGTTTATTTATTTATATCATTTCGTACACTTCCTGCGCGTCAGCCACTATAAGCAGAGAAGTCAGCTGGGAGGCAGACGGCGGCCATAGTTGTTAAGCTCTCTCTGTATGTGGACGTGTGTGAGTATGTGTGTGTGTGTAGCCGCCATTTTGATGTGGCTCATGTGTGTGCTCATGTATGTGAGTGTGATTGCCTGTCTTTTTTGGCCTGTTATCCTTGGCTTATGTTTTCAATTAAATTTCCATACAATTTTCATGACATGATGAACTACCTACGACTCTGTCAGGTCCCGACACGACTCTCAGCTCTGATGTCCTGCGTGCACATATGTGTGAGTGTGTGTGTGTGTGTGTGTCAGTCAATTTATTTAATAGCAAACGCACAGGACACATTCACAAAAGATCTGTAATGTGCTATGTTACAATAGTAACCAAGTAGCCCCCACCACTTCGAAGATTTCTAAATAAATCAATAGACAAATATTTTATTTCAATTCAACTACACTCGATTAAAAGCGGGCCAAATTTAACTAGTTGGTAAGCTGAGATTGTAACTACCGTTTCCAGCTGTATTATCAGCAAATAATAAAAGGACAGGGATTTTCTCAATTTTTTCAATTCTCTCAATTCCCTACCATATTCGCTTACAGTCATCCAATTCCAGCACAACTTCAGAACTCTCTTGAGTTAGATGTGGTTTATAATTAATGAATGAGACAATCAATATTTATCCAATGTTGCTTTCATAATTTGTTGTACATAATTGGACAGGCTGACAAGAACAATAACTTCGAGTTCTCAATTGATTTGGTGCTCGGTGGCACAGGGAAAGTTGATTTCACTGATGTGAAATGCGTTATTTCGCCAGAGAGTGGAAAACTTTAATTTGTGAAGCAGGCCTCTGTGTCAGGTGAACTGACAGAGCAGTTCCAGGAGCTGCCCACGTAATTTCAATCAAATATTTTTGTTTATGACAGCAGCTGCGATGCTCTGGCATGATTTATCATAATGTGACCGTTGGCCGACTAGCCCGACACAGTCCACACATCACCCACACACCGCCTGTTATGCAACATAAGTACATGTTCAATATATAATAACATAAAATATGATGGCCTGCCACATAAATAAAACAGCAACGAACCGGAGTATATTGTAAATGTTTCAAATGTTACAAATGAACACACGTCACATAAAAATGTTGGCAAAAGTTGCATACACACACATATTTAATAAATGTATATATGTTGAGTATGTGGTATAAGCTCAAAGGTAGTACGCTGGATATGTTTCAAAGTTGTTGGCTTATTGATAAAAGCGCCGTTTCAAAGGTCTTAAGAAATATATATTTAACTCTTTGAAAGTCGGACAAAAAACGATCTAACAAATAAACATAGTAATATCATTTGTTATTTATTTATAAATGTATTAAATAAATAAATAATAGTATTTATCATGTACATATTTTTCCATATTTTTTTATGCAAATTCAACAATTCTTTTGAGAAGCTAAAATATTATTTGTATAATTCCTCGTTTGACTAACATTGCTTTACGAAACTGTTCGTTTATTGAAGCTGCGCTCGAACGCAATCATTTTAAAGATTTCGATTACAGTTTGAGCAGGAGTTGAAAGGCGACTTGACTATAATTCTCAATTAAGCGAAGTGACTGCTGCCAATCAAAGCCAAATCACATATCTGGCAAAAGAATCTTAAGTGATATTAAAAAATAAGAACGAACTGGTCTCGTCAATTAAAATTGCAACTAAACAAATTAAATTCCAAGTTGGCTGTCATCGGTCAAAAGGCAAACACACAAGTGCTGACTAAAGAAATGGGCCGGGAGTACTCAGAGCACAGAGCAAGGTCCAGACCGTTACAGACCAAAAAGAGAACCGCCCCCGCACCAACCACCGCCCATCTTCATGTGCCAAGAGGCTGCATCAATGGAGCGCGCGTTTATTGAATGAAATTAGTCTGGAAATAGTGTAGCATAAGCCAGGGCGCATTGGCCTGGTCAACGAGCCGTAAGCCTAATGTAAGTGCCATGGCTGGAACAATTTGTGCCCTCTCCACTAAATCTTGGCCCCCACCAACCCCTCCTTCCTTGCTGTTGTCGTCTGCATTGAAATCGTCCATTAGCTAAGCAGATTAATTGCTAAAAGGTATTTAATTCGTGATGCTTTTATATTTCAGCGTTTATCCTCGTTTTATTCCACGCTCTACACGAGCTTCTCGCCATCAGCCAGACGCATATTACGCTTCCTTTTTTATTTTATTTCTCAATTTCTTTTCATTTTTTATCCCGTTTTTGTTTTCTCTGCTGTGCTTTTTGACAGAAGCTTGCCACTTCCTTGGAAATATGGCGTTAAGTATTTTCGTGTTCTTTTTTTTACTTTTAATGCTTCATTAGCTACTAATGGAAATTGTGTGACTTGGCGAAAAGCCGTGGCAGGAGTTGCCATTAGTTGTTAGGGGGCTTGACATGGGTTTATGGGTAGATCAACGAAAAATTCCTTATTGATACCATACATGGTTTCTATGAGCTGTTCATGAAAGAAAACAAATAGAGACATGGAATCATTGAAAGCTATTCAGTTATCTAGCCTCCAAATGTGGTAGCTCTAGCTTTAAATTTGAAGCTAAATGTAAATAATTTAAGAGTTGAAGATGTCTTCTTTAACACGGTTAACATTGTGTACAAAAACAAAATACTTTTCGCAAGAGTAAAAGAAATTCTTCAGCTAATTCTTGAATTTTTCATATTAAGCTTTATTACTAACATGAAGAAGAAAAGTTAAATAAGCTGTTATTTAAACAAACGTCGGCATACGAAAAAAATTCAAGTCATTGCAAAAAATAGTCGCAAACGACCGAACTATAAAATTCAACTAAAAAGCAGCAGAAAATAATTTCAAGAAAGTTGTGTGATTTATGTGCAAATATAACACAAGAGCAAAGCAAGTTTTGCACTATAAAAATAACAGCAAACTGAGGCAGTAGAGAGAGATAGAAGAGGGGAAAGACGAAGACAAGCACACATAGAATGTCCAATGCAGGTGGCAATGAATTAGGACACAAGGTAGAAAATGAAAATGGCCGATGCAGCTGCAGCTGCAGCACAAACAAAAATAATGACGGCCAAAGCAGTACAAACTTGAGGCACTGAGGAGGACAGTGCGGGTGTAGCAGCAGGAGGGGTGCACAGAGAGCCAACGCTTAGCGACAGATGCGGCAGTGAAAGCTGTTCCGGCAAACTTCGAGATATTGGTGAAACATGAAAAGAAAAAAATTGAAAAACCGAGTAGAGAGTAAATGACAGAGATATGCATGCACGCAGGAAAGAGAAGTCATTGTTAAATATAAATCGAAAGATTAAAGACAGCGAGAGAGACAGAGTAAGAAAGAAATAAAGAAGTCGCCATTAAATCATCTTTAACGTTGGAATATTAATTAGAATTAATTTATTTGTTTTTTTGATTAAAACACCCTTTCAATATGAATAATTTTGAAAACTGATGCACAACACAAAGATTGTGAAAATTGAAAAATTTAGTTTAATATTAAATAAGCCCCAGAAATATGAAGTTTATGCCTGATGGACAGAGACAAATCTCAGTGGGAACAGATCGTACAAAATAAAGACAATCGAAAATCCTAAGTATTAATTGAAAGAAATTTTGAACCCATTTACTTTTAAAGAAATCATAAAATCTGAGCTTGAGCACTTGCAATTTAATTTAATAGTCTTATAACTGGAAAATTTGAAAAGTTTTTAAAATAAATCAATTAGCTAACATTCTCGTACATCTTGGGATTGCGTTGAATATTGTCTTCCATGATCTTTTTGTTCATATTCTCCCAATTCTCGACCTTTTGGAGCACATCTGGGATAACATTGCGAATGCGAAAACGATTTATTTCGGGTCCATCACGTATCTCGATATTTGTCTTGAAATTATAATTGGGCGTGTATCCATTGAGCTTAAGGAAATGATCGAAATAGAAGGGAACAATCTGTTCCTGCATATTGTCCACCACCATCATAGAATCATGACTGAAGCCCTCACTAACCACACCATCCTCGGCAAATGCGCGCACATAGTTTTTGGTATTCTCAGAGATGATTACCGGTGGTGGTATAATCTTTTTGACACGCTTTTTGAGGTGCAGCCGCTGGAGGGCACCCACTTTCTTGGGTTTCTTGAAGGGCGGCTCCAGGTTGCGTCGCACCTTCTTCATTTCCATATCGATACGTCGCTCTGTCTGGTAGGCTTGCGCGGAGAGCTTCTCCAGGTAGCGACGCCGCTTGCGCAGCGTCATCTCCAGTTCGCGCACCTTCCCAATATCAAGGCGCTCAAACTTGGTGAGCAATTCCATCACAACGGTGCTGATGGAGGCCACCATGTCTGAGGCAAGTGGTGTCACATCACTGGACCCACGCACTGTGGCGGGCACAATGCGACGCCAGACTTCGGCCAGGACGCCGCGATACTTGTTGAATTCCTCGTCGGCAAAAGAGTTTTCAATTGGCTTTTCTAGATACGTTCTAACACGTGCCTCCATCTCAATTGCGCGATCCTCCATGAAGAACTTCCTGACGGACTTGCGGGCCACATACTCCTGCTTTTCCTTCAGATCCTTGTTGCACCAGTCAACAAAGGTATCCAGCCTACCCTGCAGCTCTGTGTGTATGGACAGTGTATAATGCATTTCCAGCAGCAGCATAAAAGTCTTGTTCTTCAAATTGCCAACGCCCTGGAGAAAGGCTTCGGCATTGGGAAATACCTTCAACACGGGATGCAAATTCCTCTTGTAGACATCATAGTAAAAGTCATATATGGCCCAGGCGTCATCTTTGTCCCGCACACGAATGTTGACAGTGGTACGCTTGGCAATCGACTGATCATACGATTCCAGTTCATACTCAACATCCTTTTCATCTTCGGGTGCAAAAGGTTCAATGGGTTGCTCGGTCTCGTCAGCGCCAAAATTGCCTCTCTTTTTTACCGGCACCCGATGGATCCAATCGTTCTCGGCGCGCCATTCCTCTTCGCCTAGGAGGTAGTGGAAATTCTGTAACATGACGCAACGTATCCAGTGACCCTCAATAAACACAATATCCATGTTGAGCATGGTGAGTTCGCGTTCCAGCTCCCGAAATTCCAGCTTCATCTTATCGGTTATCTCGTAGTAGGTCTTCACTTGATAGACCTGCTTCATGGCCGCATTGTATTCCTTCTTCTCCCACTTGGCAAAGAGGCCCTCGTAGAGCTTCCCTGTCTTCTTCATGTCCACCCAGTGGAGCTCGTTTAGAGAATCATAAATCTTGGTTCGCACCATTTTTCCTTGAATCAATAGCGATTCGTATTTGAGACGCATTGCAACCTTCAACAGTTCCATGCCCGTCTTGAAGTTAAAAGTCTTGACCGTTGCCCGATTTTTCAACTCATCTATATAATTTTCATCGAGATCAGTGATTACAGAGCCAAAATATTTTGTTGGGCCGGGTCCCAGCAGAGTGTTACGAACATCTGGAACAGGTACCTCAAGTCTGAGGCGCAATCCGTTGCGAAGTCGCGAGTTAAAGGTGAAGAAGGAGTCCTTGGGGCCCAGCATGGCTGCCTGCTCCTTATGCTGACCGGAGAAAGGCAGCATGCGATATGGATTCTCCTCCTCGGCATCCACATCGATGACTTCTGCCTGGAAGCGAGAGCGACGCATTTCCTCAAAGGGAACTAGGGGTTTGCGTATATAGTCCAAAGGTATTTTCGTTTCATCCTCCAACAGTAGAAAGCTGCCGCTGTCTTTGGAAAGATTTGTGCATTCCGAGCTACTCAGTGAGCTAAGGCATTCCTCGATGCTCTTGAGATCCTCCTCGAGCTCAGCGACAATCGCCTTACGGTCGACCAGCAGACGCTCCTCGCCCGGCTGAATGTCCTTCATCTCGTACAGTGCCTCACGAGTTTCATGCAAAAAGTCGAGATACTGGCGACGTCCTGGAAAATCGAGTGTCGTCAGCTCCTTGGGATCGCGTGAGTGAAAGATGAAGTCATGCGTACGGCACAGATCCTGCACAATCTCCCGCGCTCCATCCTTGCTATCAGTGCGCGTTGCCGCCAAATGATTAGCGATCATGCTGTCGAAATCATAGCTCGGCATTGTCAAGTCGGTGTTCATATATTGCTTACAGGGAGGATTTGCCTTGATGAAATTTACAAGGGGCACCCTTTCCGGCTTCTCTTGCACCGTGATCTTCGGGTAGACAGTCTTCGTCTGGTAGTGCACATGAACGTTTTTCACCTGAGTCGGGTCCCAATGATCGTGATGATGTCGCGCCTCGAACTTCGCCGTGTAGGGTCGCTTTGTGGTTCGCACGTTGGCAAACTTAATCTTATCCGGCGCAATCTTCTCCAGCAATGGCATGCCCGACTGGCGAATGCCTTCAATAAACGTATTCGTTGGTCGTCTCTCAGCGAGATAGTCTCGTTGTCGCCTCGGATGTATGAGTAGTGTTTTCTCTCGAAACTTTGGTGCCGGCATGTTGCCCCTCATCTCGAGGGGCACGTGCTCACTGCCGCCCATCATACGCTCCTCCACCTCATCAGCGCCGATGGGCTCTGGCGCTTTGACCAACTCCGGTGGCGGCACCCAGTCCATATCGAGTAGCTCCTCTTTGACATCGCATGGCGACTGCTCGCGCAATTGTTTCGCCTCTACACATTTTAGGCCCAGGAGTTTCATGCGTGCTAGCTTCTTTTTGAGATCCTTCGCCTTGGCGACTTTTCTCTTTAATGTTATGTACTCGAGGGTGGTTTGCACTTTGGAAGCGTCCACCATATCGGCTTCGAGATCAGGTGCATCCGGCACAATGATCTTTTCGGGGAACACATAGCGAATGAGATTAAACTTCTTGACATGGAATTTCAGCGGGGGCTTGACCAGCTTCAAATTCTTGTGCATCACACGATGATAGTGGAGACCCAGACGCTTGTCAATGTACTCCTTGATAGCGCTCTTCTTCTCGCGCTTGTGCAGCAGCATCGGTTGAGGTGGAAACAGATCCAGTTTGGGATCGTCAGGGTCAAGCACCTTGATAATGCCCCGTTCAATGTCCAATTTGATGGGCTCCTTGCGCGGCGCCAGCTGATTGATCCACTCTTCACGGGTTAGGCAACCTTTGGCGGTGCGCTGACCCTCCATAATCTGGTGGTGATGCAGTTTGCCACGCAGACCATCGCCATGCTTGAAGTGAAAACCTCGCAGCTGGAATTTGTCGCCGATTTTGCCCACCTTGAGATAGTCTTCGTCATCACTACTCTGCTCGCTGGGCGTGGAGCCGACGCTGCCCTCGAGGCTTTCCTTACAAGCCAGATTCTGTCCGGCATCGGGAAACTTTTTCACTTTGCCCGTGCGCTCCAAAAAGAACTCCTGCTCTACCTTTGCCCGATCCTTGCGCACACAGTTCTCCTTGTGCATGATGGCCTTTAGGCGTTCCGTCTCTGTCAGTGTTTTTGGAAAGAACTTTCGTTTATTTATCACCAGCGGAATGTACTCGAACTTGCGAAAGCTTCGCTCGATAGCATCATCAATTTTGGCCACATCATCGTGCAGATCCTGCTCGGCAACGGTGCGTGCCTCGATCTCCTTAGCGGCTGCCAACTCTCTTAGCTGCTGTGAGTCCCGTACAGCCTTTCGGGTCTTGTTGCGCAGATAAATATCCTTGTAGCGCGCCTCGCGACGCTTTTGCTCCTCGGCAATCTTGTCTCTGTTGTTGGGCTTATCAGGTGAGCGAAACAGCTCGGCAAGCTTGGGATCCTTTGAAGGCGATTCCGCCGCAACGGGCGTATCCTTGATTTTCGTATTGAATACGGGCGGTATTGCCAGGCGTTCTGCTTGCAGTTCCGCCTCCACCTTGTGCTCGGTGTGCTTCTTGGTACGACGTCGCTGCATGTAGCGTACGACACGCCAGTAGGTCTGCTGATTCTGCTGCTCCTGTTCGTCCTTCTCGTAGGTGTTCTTATAGTCCATGCCCTGAAAGTCCAAGTTGACGGGATTCTCCAAGTCAATGACCTCACATATATGCGTATCGGATGACTCAGAGCCGGTGCTGGCGCACACATTGTCGCCATGCTTGACCATCTTGTTGATCACCTTGAACTGCTGATCCTCGGTCAGTTGCTTGTAGCGCAACGCACTCGGATTGACCAGACAGTGCGTCTTGCGCGGATCCTGTGTAAGAAAGAACTTCTGTCGCATCGGCGACAGTTTCGACAGCTGCTGAAAATTTTTCGGACAACGTCCGATATGCGGCTGAGGTGCTCCGACCATATTGCTAGCCTCGCAGGGCTTCTTCCACTGATTGCCCTTAAATTGCTTCGGCCCCAACGATCGCACATGATACGAGTCAGTCATTTGCATTGAGCTAACATCACTTTGGGCGCTTGAGGTGGAGCGTTGAGTGCTTTTTCTCGTTGGGGATGGCCTGCCTGGTATGCTGGTGGAGGTGCAGCTCCTCGCCTGCATGTTGACCGTAAAAACCCCATCGCGAAAACCGGGCTGACTCGAGGTGGAGAAATCTTTACCGGTTCTCTTGGGCAGAACCCGCTTGCCACATTCATCGCGTTTATCGATCTCTGTGCGCTTGATATTGGCATCCGGAAACTCAAGCGTCTGAACGGTCAGTTGCGGATCCGAGTGAGAGAAATCGATATTCTTGAACTTGGCTATTTCGATCTCCCGTTTGGTTTGCATATGCTCCTTTTTGGGCAGACATCTTCGTTTTTCCCATGGCAAATTAGCATTGGCTTCTTTCCTTTGCTGCGCCCGAGTAATCTGTGCTTTTGGATCCCGCACCGGTTTCGAATCCGGCATGTACGTATCTCTGATTATTTGGCTTGTTATCCCACGAGAGCCAGCCTGGCGTTTGAGTATAGATTCTCGATCTTTTACGGACATCGGCATTTTTGCACCGGATTTGGGTAGCGCAAAATGTCAAAATTCTCTTCTTGTTATGGCGTCATAAGAAATACAAATGATTGAGAATATGAAAGTTTACTTATTGACAGCTTTTATTAAGACGTTGGCAACTAAATCTAAAGTATAAGGACTAAAAAGTTTCCAAATGGTTTTGTTTAGCTACAAAGCCAACAGAAATATGTTTTTTTTTTAATTTTTAGATCTTATCTAGACCAACATACAATAGTTAATATTAATTTTTATATGCCATTTTCAACATCACTCTTTTCTTTGTCTCTCAATTTATTTTTTCTTTTGTTACGCATTTTATTGCATTTTTTGTACGTAGTTTCTTATTTACTTTAGTCTTTTATTTTTGCTGTCTTCATTACCCTTCAAAAGTTTACATTGTGGACCTATAAATTCACCACGGCACATATCTGCTTACATGATTTTTATTACATTTCGGAGCAGCATTTTCTGTGCTCAGCATTCGTTTTTCTCGCACCCAGCTTCCTTTTGCTTGTACCTTATTTCCACCCTCAGCCCCAATATTTGCATTTCAGTTGTTTGTGTATACCCTGCAGACATATTAAGAGATATAAAGGTTATAACTGTCGTTGTGTTTCATAAGATATATGCGACTCTAGAACAAATATGCTTAATTGGCAGCCCATCTTTGTTTTGTATTCTTTGAATACAATCTAAAGTGTTTTCGAGCATTTTATAACAGTGATATAGGGTATCGTGTAGTCGGTCCAGTTCGACTCCAAGATTCTTTCATATATTCTTTTGTATGTGTACTTATTGTGAACTCCTGCCAGCCTCAGAGTATGCCATAAAAATTGACTTGTTTTCCATTTGTAGCTTGTCGCAGTGCGCATCGAGCCATTTTTCAATTTATTTGCCAGCTCCAATTTTGGCATTTTATGACCCACATATGTCAACCTAATATGTCCGAGAACTAAGCCGCCGCCCGACGTTCAATTTAATTAAAATTTATAACGACTTCAATATGCCAGGCACTTTGCATAATTTCAGTCAGGTGATCTGAAAATCCTTAAACACCCCCATCGCACCACCACTCAACTCAACTCAACCCCACCAAACAGGCATTCCCATCAATTGAAACTCCATTCCCTTTTTTCGTTATGATACTTGTGTTTGTGGCATATTAATTTCGTATTTATGTTTATTTTTGACGCTCGCAAACGGAAATGAAGTTAATTTTTGTACATTTTCTATTCGTGCGTCAATTTTAATGTTCGCTCTTGGTTGTTGTTGTTGCTGTTGTTGTTGTTGTGGCTGTTGACTGACTCGCTTCATTGTTTTGATGATGGTTTTTTGCGAGGACCCCCGCCAAGCGACAAATAAATAATTTATAATAATTTCACAAAATGGCACTTAAAGTGCGGAAATTGCGCAAAACAGGGCACCACAACGGGCAATTGTGTGAATTTATAATTTCTGTGCAAATTCAATTAAATGTTGCCTGCTTTTGGGCTTAGGGGTAAAAAACAATCAAAATCAATTCAATTCCCAAATAAATAAAAAAAATTCAATTTTTCCATAGAAATGTAATATGCAGATGAAGGAACATTGCGCCCAAAATCTTTAATGATTATCCTATGCTCTCACAAGACTGCTGGTTGCATATTTAATTAATAAGAAAATATTGAAAATAGTTTTCAAAAAATCAATTTAGCTAACTGCTTAGATAGAGAGAGATTACAGATAGGGAAATAAATAATAGGTAAGAAAACATTGCGTATAAAAGTGAGTCAGTTGAAAAAGTAAGTAAAAAGTAAGTACAGATAGCGAAGCATCTGTTGGCGATCTAAGTGAAGTATTTAGGTAGTCATTTCGACTTTCAAATTTAATGGTGTAACAAACAGGCTTCTATAAGTATAGTGTACAAAATTGGTTATATCTTTCTTACTGTTTGTTTAATTCAATAAAGAGCCATGGCATGCACAATCTAATAGAGTACTAAGGCCGCCGTTCTGACGTTGAAATGTTATAGTGTAACAAACACGATGGCTAAGTAACAAACAATACCCAGCACAAGGGTATAAAAAACCAGGAAAAAAAATTGGTTAACATTTTTTTCTCTGCTTGTGCTTTCCAGCTAAAAAGTTTAATTCAATTAAGAGTTTGGCATGCGCTGTTCTGTTGCGTGGATTGTAAAGTTACTCTGACGAATAAGCAAACACCCAAACACACCCAGCACACACACCAATGCACACACACACACTCGCCCACCCACAGCAAAGTCAAAGTTGCGCTTTTCAATTTTTGCAACATTTTCTGTTACATTTCCTTTCAGTCTCGTTTTGCTCACCTTTTCACGCCCACGTCGCAAGTTACATTCACCTTTGCAGGATTCATTAAAAATGCATTCTCAGCCTGCTGTACCGCACAGAATGGCAAAGAAACTGAAAAATTTAAGCACAAACTTTGGAGTCTGTGCAGCGACGGCGAAGTCAACACCAAATTTGCCATATGGCCAAAGTCTGTGTTGGATTTTCTTTGTTTGGGTGTAAAGTTGTTCTACTCAGCACACCTTATGCCAGACTGCAGCTGCCGTTAAAGATGCAGTATTCGGATGTAGGGTCCTTTTATTTAATAATGCATTCAGTTACTAATTTTAAAGGAATCTACAGAGCTTGTTGGAAATAAATGCGAAAACACTCAAGATTTTTTATATGACTCAAGATTAAATTATTTGGTTATGCTCAGACTTAAGAAAATACTCTGTAATCATTGTCTTCAACTTCGCTAGATCTTTCTACTTAACATAAAATTATTAATTCTGCAAATCTTTTCGAAGCTAGCTTAAGTTTTGTATTTTATTCATTCACGTAAATTATCCATTAAGGCTTTGACCCATATGAAATGACTTTAAGAGTTACACCTCCATCTATTAATTGCCCGGCAAAGCTGCTCATCTGGGATGTAATTCGCTAAGCTCGAGCTGCCTCAAAATGCATCTTCCCAGGCTCTTTAGATTATATTTTTATTTTTTTATTTACTTTTTTTGTGCTCTACACTCTTTTTTCACGCGCGGCAAAGTTTTTAATTGAAAGTTTTAAGCTGTAATTGAAGTTTGCCCAGTGCTTCGACCTGTCACGTACCCCGACCCCCGCACCTTGCCACCGCAGCACACCTCGCTCCATCTAACGCTGCTGCCATTTTGCCAGCCTCTTCATTGCACACTTTGGCAGCTCGGGTCTCGGTCTCGGCCTGAAGCTGGTTACAGCTTGTAAAGCGTTTTATCCGCTGCGGCTAGTCCTTTCGAGTGAAGCGCAAATTTGCCTTTTGGTCCAGGTATAAAATAATTATAATTTGCAAATTTCTCAGCCACCGCGTGGACGTTGTTTAATTTTGTGTGCAGCAACTTGTTAAAGTCAACCGAAAAGTGGCAGCTACTTGAACATTTTTCATTTATGTGTTAAATTTCATATTGCTTTCCTTGCATTGGGGATTATTTTTTTCAGTTTTGTTATATTTTTAATACGCGCCCAGATGCATTTTCAACTTTTGTGGGTACTTCGTGTCGTTGCACTTTCGTGAAGCATTTTTCGTTTGTGGCATATAAAACATGTATTTATTTAATTAAAAGCGCAGCTTTTGTATGCAGTGCACTGTGGTGTATTGTAATAATAACAATAATAACAACTTTTTTGTCTTGTTACTTGTCAGAACTTTTAACAACCAATTGTTGTGGCAGTGCAGATGAATGCATGAAAAACATGTTAAGGCGAACTGATCGGAAGGTCTCGTCATCAAAATACCCTATACAATGTATTTTACCCAATATTATACCCCAACTTTACCTTTTTTATATACATGACAAGGCTATTCAAATGTTTTCCAACAAAATGCAGTCTCCGGTTTTAAGATTACATCAAACTTGAAGTAATTTTTAAAAGATTATTGTAATGTAATGGACATCAATTTAAACATAAGGAAAAATGTTGCACGAAATATTTAATAGCCGTTCATTGCATTGGGCAGAATCCATCGGCTTTGTCGTTGCAGAGCGCCACAAGAAAATAATTGGAGAAAGACTCTGACAGTTTTTAATTAAATTTTCACGGAAGTGCAGTCTCATTAAACGGAAATGTTAAAACATTTAAATGCAAACAACATGCAAAAAGTGAGCAACGAATCTGTTAACTTGACCCCTCAGCTACCTGCTCGCCACGTTAGCAACTTTACAGTTATACCAACTTGTTGGCCACATGTTATATTCGCATATGTGTTGGTTAAAAAGCCGTTTGTCGACCGACCTGCAAATGTTACTTAAAGCTTAACATATAATTTTGGGCAGCCTTAATCGCTTCTCAAAAATAATATTTATTAAATTATATTGGCCGATTATGTGGCCGAATAACACCTACTCTGTTCAGCTATAGAAATAATCAAATAAACCTGATGGGCATAAATTAAAACAAAATTATAAAATATGTAGAATTGGTGATTTTGTTGTGATCATAGAAAAACAAACCATTGCCGGACAATATTGCGGCAATAATAACAAAAGATAATAAATGCGTTCAATATGCAAAAGTTCTTTATATTTATTTATGAAATAATGCAATGACAATTAGGCCAATTAAATATTTATTTTTACACTTGGTTTTAAATGTACGAAACTATTATTCAGTTATTGTTTGTTTTAATTCTCAATCGACTGAAACTGAGTAATTTCGATTGTTGTTGTTTTTTTTGTTGCTGCTGCTCTCGTTGCTGTTGTTATTTTTGCTATTGCTGTTGATTTAACGAGTGCATTTCAACCACAACAACAACTTGTTCAAATTTTCGCTTTTGGTTTTGTTAAACAAACTAACAGCAGCAGCAACTAAAAGTGCTGCCTCTGAGCCTGGCACTTTGTCAATTTCACACAACGACAAATTGGTAAACCAACAACAGGCGAGTGCAAAGTGAACAACAATGGCCAATTGATAAAAACTAAAATAAAATAAAAGAAAATAAATAAAGCCGCAAAAATTAATTAGTGTAAATGCAAAATAACTAATAACTAAGGTATATTAATTAATTGGCTTTCTGCCAAAATACTATTTTATTGTATTTTTATGCTCTTGTATGAGAATTATACACTAGGGCTTTAAATGGCTAATTATTATGAATTAAAGTTAGATTTTGTTGGCAATGCGGCGATTGGATGGACTGGCAATTGGCAAAACCAATACTTGGCAAATCTTACTCTAGAGCATTATGAAAGCACAACTTTGTACTTACACAGAGAAGCACAACAACCTATATTCAAATAACTTTATTAGAGATATCAATAAATTTTGTTAATTTGTTGTTAATGGATCACTTTACTCGACAGATTGAACAATATTGGCCACATAAATATCATTTTTAATTAACCCTAAATGGATGCCAGTGGCTTGTCCTAGCAAATTATCTCTGTCTGACCACCATTTATTTATCCCTGCAACTAAATTTTATCCAACTGCAAAGTGCTCTACAGAGTAGGTTTGTGCAATGCTTTGACATTCCTTATACAATTTCGGACAGTTTTCATAAACTTTACCTCGACTCACAATAACTGGTTCATTAAATACAAGTGCACACACACAGTCTGTTATAACACAAGCTTGATAAATATAAGTCCATGTTTGCCACCACAAATCATTTCCCAAAATACTCGAATCGTTCTCTTGTTATCGGCAGTTATGTGTTATTAAAACCGAATTTAATTGAAAATTAATTGAAATATCAATTGCAATGGCTTTAAAATGCATCGAGCTGAATCTCAGGCTACAGTCACCTACACACACACAGTCAGTCGACTGGCCTGCTTTCAATTACAATAATACTGTGACATTTTATGGATTTACAATTTATTATTACGCAATTTCATGTGTCATTTGTGTGAATGTGTGCTTGATAATTTGTTATGCAATAATATACCAAAAATGCATTCTGATGCCATGTCAATTTGTCTGCCATCCGAGTACACACTGTACAAGTGCCAGCAGGCCAACTCGCAATCAATTAATGCAATGCAGTTGGCAATGGGCACTTGAAAACTTCGATCATTGAGTGGCTTCATAAATTAGTCGGGGAAACCATTTAATTGAATTAAGCGCATTTACAAATCTGAATTATACTATCATTGAATTGCAAGAAGATGTCAAGTGCTCTCGCAAATATTCAATGTTTATGCTCATTAGGTGCTCCATTGCAAACGAGTGACTGCTTTTCATTTTGCATAGCAATTGCAGGCAGGACGTTAAATATTAGTTCATCTACGATTTTGTTTCTTTTTCTTCGATCTCTCTGTGCTTGTTGACTTGGCCTCGGGCCATATTCAAGGCACTGGCTACCAGGTAGCTCGAACTCATCATAAATCATGAATGCTGCAGCAGCTACTCATCATATGCCATCAGTTTTACCAATGCACAATTCCAATAAAACCAAAAAAAAATTAAAAATTTCCGACTACAATTTCGAATGTTAAATCAGAGCAGAGCAAAGAGTCGGTTAAGATGGCAGAGCCAAAGTGCGTAAGCGGAAACATTCAAAATCGTTTTGTATATATGATTGAGGATGTGGGCGTCTCTTCAAGAACCCCAATGCGCATTTATGAAAATCATAGCTGAGCGAATATAGTAGGGCTTATCTTACAGCTTAAAATGTAATAAATAATTTCAATATAGTCTCTATATATTTGAAACCATATTTGAAACTTGAAAGTATGAAAGAAATTCTTTTATTTTTCTCAAGTTTTCACTAAAACAGTATGCAATAATAAGTGAATTTTACTTCTATTGAGCATCTGACGCTTTTTTATGCTACTTCAGCTGGAGCTAAGATCCGGCTAAAATCGGCAGTCATTAGACAAGCGTGGCAGCAATGAAAGTGGCAAGACAATTGCTGGAGATTCCGTTTTCTTTCAATTCTTGTGGAGTGGACTGCAAATTACGAGCCTATTGTTTGGCAGTTGCCAAAAAGTGTGACTGCGAGAAGTGGATGGCTAACGCCCGCTAGATGTTGCTTGGCTAATGGCAATTTTAATGCTCACTTCCGCCGGAAGTCAAAATGTCCTCTTCGCAGCGGGTTGGCAGCAACCAGTTTTGGGAGCCGAGCCTGCCACACGTACGCATTCGGAGGCAGTTCGGCGTTAAAAAGACAAATGACAAACACATTTGCACACTATTACAACTGGAGTGCTCGCTTGCTCACTTTCTCCCTCTTTCTCTCTGTCTGTCGCTCACTCTCACTCTCTCTCTCTCTCTCTCTCTCTCTCTCTCTGTCGTATGTCATCCATCTCACTCTGCGTTTGTTCGTTGAAGTCGCAACAGGCGGTCATGACACAGGCACATAGATAACTGTCGCTCTATTTTATACTCACTACTTACATGGCAGATAAACACGCATGTAAATATGCCGAAAGCGTACGAAAATTTGTGTGTGTGTGTGTCTGATTGTGTGGAGAGGGGTGTGTGATGGAAAGGGGGGAGGGGGGTTACTTGCCAGAGACAAAGGACACCAGAGGCTGGCATTAAAATAATGTTAAATTGCTTGTTGTATTTGCTCCTGCTGCTGTCGACTGGCTTTTGTCCGCCTTTGTTTGCTGGCATCTCATTGTAGTTGTCCTTCGGCATGTCCCGCCTCCTTTTGTTATTTTTGTAGTTATTGTTGTTTTTCTTGCTGTAGTTCTTGTCATGGCGCACACTTTTTCTTTTTTTCGCTTCTCCTTTGCAGTTTTTCGGTGCGTGGCGTCGTAATTCATTGTCCCCGCCTCCAATAAAGGACTCCGTCTGAATATTTTACTTGTTGTTGCATTTAAATGTGCTTAAAATGTGGCTAAGTGTGTTGGCGAAAGTGCGCCATGCCATGCTCGCATTTTTGTTTCCGGTTCGCACTGTTCCGGCCTTGCTGCCCACCGAGTGAAGTTGATTTTTAAGTTGTAATTTTTGTGGCTCCGCTTGAAATGTTCCCCTGTGGCCGGTGCGACCAGACATGCAAATTGGTTTAGATTTGTAACCGACAGTGAACAGGATTTTGCGGATTTCTCTGTCACTCTCCTTTTATTTGTTTGTATTCTGGAACTTAAATGTTAATTGAACTTAGTCTTGATTTTCTTATATTTCAATTATGATCAAACATGGGTGAATTACTTGACAAACAATAAGTTTTGCTTGAGCAGGTTTTAAATATGTTGAGCCAAGTTTTGGTAATTGGTAATTGCCAATCAGTATATTTTGTACTCTATAGTTTTGCCGTAACTCTAAACTGAACCATTTCGTATTAGCGTATTTAAGCATTTCCTGTTTGCGTTCAACTGAATAATTAAACAAAAAGACCAGATTAACAAACAAAAAATATGTTATTTAAACTTAAATCAAATATTTATATCTGTTAATGGTTGAACAATTTTAGGTGCAAAAGTATCAAAGCGATTGTCGCTGCTTCTGTGTCCCAAGCGGGCTTCGCAAACATTTGTGTAAGCCACACAAAATTGAATGCGAATGCACTCTACTATATTCATGAGTAATTAATTTAATTAATTTGTTCTGTTTATAAAAATGTCGTAAATCGTACTTTTTATCATACTTTGTTATTATAATTTGTTATTTTTTTTTTATTCATCTCAACGAGCACACCTTCCCTGCTGCTGCTGTCTGACCGGCTGTCATATTCATATTGCAACGATGATTCGACTTTTTGCAAGCTATTTGTTAAATATGTCACTTTTAATATGCCAAGC
Source organism: Drosophila conformis (assembly GCA_035041375.1). Taxonomy (NCBI): domain Eukaryota; kingdom Metazoa; phylum Arthropoda; class Insecta; order Diptera; family Drosophilidae; genus Drosophila; species Drosophila conformis. The sequence continues at coordinate 395,029 of JAWNLE010001234.1, forward strand.
GAATTTTCACTTATTAAGTGCGCTTCATTCGATGACAAAAAAGCGAGCGCAAAAAACAGCAGAAGCGAACAACAACAAAAATTCAATGCATTGTGCAACGTTGCGTATGCGTGATTTTTAATCAACCCATTGGACCCATCGGACCATTGGACAGATCAACTGCCCACTTTCAACCACCGCAAGTCCTTTGATGCCCAGTGGGTCACAATCGCAGCGGAATTGCCTTTTATAAACATGCATAAGAGTGTGTATATTAAAACAAGGTATTTCATTTCATTACATTACGTAAATGCTTATGATATTTAATGATACAGTGGCTCGAAATCTGCAGGATGTGAATGTGATTTTTAAAATGTTACTATTCAAATAATAATTAAAAGATTATTAACTCCAGCGAAGAATTAAAAAAAAAAAATACATTTGAATTCACAGTATTTTAAAATATTATGACAACGAGCAAACAAAGGATAAGTTGTAGCAATCATGTATAATTATTTCAGACCGATACAGCAAAGAAGTAAAAAAAAAGCAAAAATATTAAAAAAAAAAAAAATTAAAGTGGCAATTAATTCAGTGACAACAAACTCTGTGCCACAGTAAGCGTAATAATTAAAACATATAATGGTTTGTCCGCTGTACTTGATATAATGCAGCTGCTACTGAAAGCAGTCCCACACAGACACACACACATGCTAAAATCGTTTTCACAAGTATAATGAGCGATTTGTGTATACATATATATATATTTATATACATACATATACGCTGAATATTTTAAGTGCTTTATGGTAAATACCACTTATGGTTAGCACATTGACAAACCCAACCAAACAACAGCCATCCGAAAATTTATGCAAATTTGCGTTGGATGCAAACTGACCGGCAATACTTTGATCCTCCAAAAACTGAAATCACAGTCTCAATGCAAAAACTAATTAAAATTACAAATCCACAAATTATATCTGTATTCTCTGCATTGACTTTGCCAAATGGCAAAATTATGGAGGCTTAAAAATTAATAGCACATAATGCGGCAAAAATACAGCAAACAAAATACGAAATTGCACACATAGGCAACTATAATCAAAGGGTCGCTAAGCTGCTGTGACCAAGTCAGTAATTGAATGAGAGAGAGAGGGAGTGAATTGCAGACAGACAGACAAAGAGAGAGAGAGAGAGAGAGAGAGAGAGAGAGAAGATGGGTAGCTATACTATTAAATAAGTTCACATGTATCAATTGGTGAGCTTACTCAATTTGCAGGCAAACGATTTGAGCCATAAAGTGCGACGGCTTGATAAGAATCTATTGCATACTAATAGGCACTTCAATTCAATTCGCTCACTTTATGTATGTGTGTGTGCGTGTGCGTGTGCGCGTGTTTGAGTGTGCTGCACTGCACTTTACAATGACCCATAATAAAGTTTGTTTGCCGTGCAGCTCTGTGTCTGCCAATTTGTCCATTTTGTGTTTACTCAACGCGCCAGAGCAAACAAGCGATGCCAAAGAGCAGCTGGCATGTGTGGGAGAGCAGCAGCAGCAAGAGAGGAAGCGCAACAGAGAGCGACTGAGAGTGAGGCTTTGGTATCGAACCTTTCGTCAAGTTTACATTTGCATTACGTTTTACCTGGCATAATAAACGCTTTTGCCCAGCTTCCCTGCCTCCTTGCCACCCTGCCTGCTCTGCTGCATACTTTTCGGCGCATGTTTGTGTATCAACTGAAGTGCGCATTCTCTTAAGGTCTGCTTCACGCGCTCTTAAGCGTGCACAGCATGGGCAGCGCTGTTATGGTATATTTTTTTGGCATTTTTTGGTTGATTTTTGTATGGGAGCCAAATCAGTCGCCTTTAAATGTTTTTGACCAATTTTTGATTTTCAACTGTAAAAATATAATATATATAATTAGTATCAATTTGAAGCAAGAGTTTGATTGTTTTATTTTGTTTGTAATTTCATTGCCAACAATTTACTTCGACTAACGACTTAAACACCCAAGGGGTAATAGGTAATAGGCTATTGTATGTATGTATGCACGCATGTATGTATGTATATACGATTGATCTACAGGCAAAACTATGATCAAAAAGCCCCCGCTTTTTAAAATAAGATGAGTTTTGACGAAGTTATGGCATTTTGAAGTTTCGACCTATGCCCAAATATCGATATATCGATTTTCAGGCTATAATTTTTACTTGTCTTCCGACCTAAAATCACGTTTTCAACTTTAAATGTACGATTGATTTAGAGGCAAAACTATGATCAAAAAGCCCTCGCTTTTTAAAATAAGTTGATTTTTAACGAAGTTATGGCATTTTGAAGTTTCGACCAATGCCCATATGTATGTGTATGTTTGTATGTATGTATGTATGTAAGTATGGATGTATGTATGTATGTATTTCAATTTCATTTCAGCAGCTCTTGTCATTAATAGATGGTTGACCTATGTGTACCCCACACACCGCCCTCCAATTCGCCACACTGCGCACACAAATGTCAATTGCAAAGTTGTAAGGACTCAAACTGGTAGCAGAACCGTGTCTAGGTTGAAGTCAGCAGCAACAACAACAGTGGCAGTCGCATGCAAAATACTCATACATTTATTGTTTGAAGTCGAGTCCTGTAGTGGCGGCTTACAGCGCGTATGAGTGACATTTAATTAGTACGACATAAGCAATGCCATAAAGTACACTTCGAATTGTATTTATTTTCAAACAAACATGGCGACAAGAGACGCACCCACTTTCCACCCCACCCATTCGCGGAAGAGGAAGCAGAAACTTTTGTGGGTGGCTGTTTCGGTTATTTACACACATTTCACACCGAGCAACACACACACACACACACACACTACGCGCACTTGAACAAAGTGTAAGACATTTATAAGCAAATATTTATAACGCACGCCTTGCTGTGAAAAGCGAGGGGAGCGACGCTGAGCAGAGAGACGACTGCAAAACAAAATAATTACAACATAAATTAAGCAAAATAACCGCAGACGCGTAAATGTTACTTCGTGACTTCTGACAGTGTGTGTGCGGGTGTGTGCGGGTGTGCAAGCATATGCTACATACGATTTGTAATATAATGAATTCTAGGCTAGCTGAAGCCAACATAAGTGACACTTCATCAGGTGATTGTCAAGCTTGAAACACAAGTAACACGGATGAAACAATTCTGAGAAGCTGTTAGACTAAGATATAGAAAAAGGTGGAAGATATAGCGACTTACAAATCTGCACAGATCAGACTGAGATATACACATTTATTTTAAAAACTTCAAAAACTTAGTAACTGAGTAAAATCTGAATTTATACTTATAGTTTTAATATTTTTAACATTGCATTTTTAAAATATACAAAGAATGACTCACCAAAAAACTTTGCTGCACGATAAACAAAAAAAGTTCTGTGCTATCAAAATAACACATTGAAAAATGAATAAACCGCCGAAAGAGTTGCATAATTCCTTAAGCTGCTTATGATCCGCTTACATAAGCTGAGATCACATCTCAGAGGGGGAAGCAGCCCAATCAAGCCGCAAATTTTCTTGCCAAAGAAGCATTTTTTAATTAGACAAAACTTTCACCTGCAGCTGCTGTTGCTTTTGACTCAGTCGGAAGTTGGCGCGTTCTTAGCAGCTGTAGATACCAATTTTTTTTGTGTGTTTTTTTTTTGATGGCACGTTCTGGAATTTGACTTTATTTCATACTTGGTGAAGTTGTTTGGTGCCCTTGCCAACCAGCGACTAACCGACACACAACTCAAAACTCCGAACTATGCGCCAGGAGCCGAGTTAAAAACAAATTTTAGTCTGTCTGGCCAAGCAAAGTGACAGCATTGAAGTTGCCAGCCAAGGGCACACTTGACGGAGGACTCTGTTGCTGCCACTGTTGAGCTTCAAGTGCGTAGGAGTTAAAAGGAGTCAGCTTATAAAGCAGGTGCCACCCACCCAAAATGTACCCTTATTATATTTCATTTGACAATTTTCCTTTCTCTTTTTTTTTTTTTGGTCGGTGGCTAAAAGTGATACAATAACAGGAACATGCAGATGGGGAGATGGGGAAATTTGGATAGCGAAGGAGTCTGGGCGAGAGGGGGCGTGTCAGCGAATTGGGCTTCGGAGTTGTGTACATGAATAAGTTAACTACCGTACTAATGTACATTTGATGTACTTTTCTGTTTGGTGGCGTCCTCGCTGCGTTGCCATGAATATTGGCAAGAGGTTGGGTTCAGTTCGCTGACTGAGTGACTGACTGGCTCAGGTATACCTTTAGCTATTTATATTGAAGCAGCTACTTCGCCAGCTTGTCTCGCTTGACAGCTGCCACAGGGCTGTCGACTCTGTTGTCCTCCTCGTACTCGTCTTCGTCCTTGTCCTCGTCCTCGTCGTCGTCGCATTTGGCGTATTGAAGTAGAAGTCGAAGTGTTCTGCCAAAAGTTGCGTTCTTTTTTGTTGTCTGACTCATGAGAATACATCCGTTGTCTGCTTAAAAGCTCTTCTGAGCGATACAGTGTCCAAAGTCAAAGACTCAAAAACAAATAAATTAACTAATTACCCACCCTAAATGGAAGAAAACAACAACAAAAAATACATATATTATCAGAAGTACATGCTTTCGATAACCATTTTTGATAATTATAATTGCCGTTAATTACTTCCAAGATTATTTGAATCTTTTGGTTATTTGATTTTGTTTACTACTCATTCAGCTTATATTTGTGTATACTAAATAATGAAATCTCCACATCAAATTATTAATTCGTGACACTGTGCAGGTGCGCATTTAGAACATTGCATATTTCTTGGATTTATCAACTTATATTCAATTTCCTTGGTTTTCACTTGACTTACATGCGCAGCCTACCTGCCCCTCTGCCACCACCACTTACCACATGTTTTGTGAACTAAGCGACAATGGTGACACGTTTATTAGCCCCTTCCACTCTTCCTGTTTTGCCAACTGTGCTCTCAAAATTCTCAAATCAAATTAACTTGCTTTCATTTGAGGCGAAGAAAGGCCGAATGCGAAGATGCGTAGCATACTTTTTGGGGCAAAGCGGGGACTTGTTTTGTCGCCTGCCTTTGCTGTTATCATCTTCCTTACATTTTTTTCGATTTGTATGCGAAATTTACTTTTGTTGTTACATTTCTGTTCATTTCCTTTGAACAACTCAAAACCTGCATTGACGAAGCCGCCTGCATCCATGCCAATACCAGAGGAGGTACCAACAAATATCTGCTGCCTTTTGAGGACACATTTGTCAGGGTATTAAGTTTCCCAGACAGGCCGTCACGAAAATGATTTTTATTAAGACTCGTTCGCAATTACAAAAACACAGAAGAAGAGACTGTCAAACGGTGTGAGAGAAACAGAATGGGAAATACAGAGACCCAATAAGAGCAAACGAAGAAGGAGTTGAAATCAGATAAACTTCAATAGTTGGAGACATCTACACATTTTTGCTTTGACGCTTTTACTTACTGAACGAGCTGCATTCCAACTTATTTTCCAACAACAGCACGTGCACATTTAAAATTTAGAAGAATCGATCAACTTGTTAAAAACAAGGGTATAAGTCTGATTATTAAAAAACAAGCACCCAATTTGTACAACTAATAACTATTAATTAATTAAGTTATACAATTTAAAAAAAACAATAAAGTGCATTCATATTTTGAACGTCCATCCGGGGCTTACTCTGCGTGTATATTTTTTCTCGTTTGTGCTTTGAAATGTTTATATATTTAATAATTTGCTACTTGGCTCGTCTAGACTATGCTTAACTTTCGCAGTCTGAAGGAGGAGACGAATATAAATGTAGAAAAAGAAACGCCGCTGGCCATCTTGGGAAATGCAAATAATAACAGAAATTATTGCTTTTCGCAGTGGGCGGACCAATAACCTTGACAGCAAGAACAACAAGAACGCGTCATGCTGCCAGCAGGATTGGAGGGACGGTGCCTGGCGGCACTTAAAATGCACTCAACTAAAATGCCACAAATGTAGCACAGGGAACAAACGTCAACATCATCACAGCCAAATAGGCAAACAACCACACTGTCAACAGCCAATGGCCAACCCGCCCAAAAGGTCACTGATGTAAACGTAAATGAAAATAAAACTGCAAATAAAATTAACACGCACAGCAAAATGCAAGCAGCGATGGTACCCAGAAACCGCATGGCAAAGAAATTCGAGCAGTCAGCATAAATGGACACCACAGTCTCCAGTGCGGTTAGTCTCATAAGTTTTTGGAAATGAATACACCTATCAGTAGATATAAGCAAGTGGTCTGCAAGGAGACTAGAAGCTAAAGTTGTCGTCTATAGTCCTATGGAATATGAAATGTGGCGATGAATATATCAAGTTTGAACTCAAAAATGTTGACAGGGGTAGACAGTACCCACAAATAGAATAGCTGAGAGACACTTGTTCCACTCATATTATTATATACTCAGGCATTGGTCAGGAAACTAATTATTAATCTTAAAATTAGTACATTTTTGATAAAGTTGTGGATGTGGAAAGATTGATGAAAGATGACTACTCCCACAAGCACTCTTTGAGGGTTAAGTTTTAGAGGAACATCCAGTCGGAATCGCATTTTTCACTTTAATGCAATATTAATCTAGTGATGATTAAAACGTTAAAAAGATACTGGTTTCAACAAGCTGTTCACGCTTGATAAGGTTATGACTTATGAAATTTTGACACAATATTTTAATTTATTTAATGTAATTAATTAAATTAAATTAATTTAAATGCTGGCAAACTGACAAGGCCTTTTGCTTTTTAACGGACAGACAGCAGCCGGAACCACAACATTATATTATTACTTCAGGTATTTAATGCATCAACTCTTAGGTAATTAAATTAAAAGTTGATGCACACTAAATTGAACTGGCAAGTCCTTCTGCTTTTTAACTGACAGGCAGCAGCCAAGCCCACAAATTACCAGCTCCCAGCTATTCTTCCTGGCCTAATAGCTGCATCATAATATATTACAGAGTGCCAGCAAAGCAAATTTATTTAAGTTAAAAGTCAACACTCATTGCATACTGACCCCACTCTCTTCTTCCCGTCTGCTGCACATTTGCACACTTAATGTCATACTTCGATCTCGCCCCCAATGGCAACGCCACGCCCATTTACTTTCGCAACGCCATAAAGTATACAATGGCATTGGTAATAAACCGCAACGCATCATTGGCACTCAGTTCCCTTCAATCCCTCCACCCACTCCACCGCAACCTTGTTGCCTGGCCTGTGGTGGAAACTCGTCCGGCTCGCTGCGTTAGCCTTTGTCCATCTCCAGCTGGGCTCCCCAGACTTTCGCTGCATATAGTGCCCATATACCATATACCATGCTTTTGTTTCCAAGTTACTGACGCGCTGACTGACTTTGACTTGGAGTTGAGCTGACTTCGAATGCATGTGGACGACATTGACGCCGCCGGCTGCTTGACTGCTTGGCTGCTTGGTTGCCTGACTCCCAGGCTGATGGCCGGGCCGATTGTGCCAACATCCTGATGGTCATGCTCCATGGCGTTAATGTTTGCCCATACCGTTGTTATATGTATACTGTACACATATTTCTATATATTGCATAACACTTTGCCCGCCAAACGCCGCCAGACTCAACCCAATAACTGCGTCCAGTCTCGACCCTCGGTCTCCTGGCTGCCTCCATTGTTGCACTGTAAAGGTGTTGTTGCTGCTCCTGCTGCACCTGTTGTTGTTGTTGTTGTTGTTTGCTTGTTTGCTTGTTTGATTATTGATTGTGCGCTCAACTGAAAAACGGCAAGACAAACAGTCGAGCAGGTGATTTGAGCTGGCTTTACGTAAAGAATATGAAGACAAACTAAATTATCTAAAGAGTTCACAAATGAGAACGAAACTGAAGTTTCGAAAATCCAAAAAAAAGAAAATATGTATTTATAACGCCAACATATGTTTAAAATCATAATCTAAAATAATGTATTGCTTTTGCAAATCTGTTGATTTTTAACAAAGTTGATTTTACGCTAGAATAATTTTCTGATGAACGTTTTGACCTAGCTCTAAGTAGTCATTATTCAGTTTCTCTAATTTTAGCTTTTCAAGGTTTATTTAATTCGTAAATATTTTTTCCGTAAATATTCAGCCAATTAGTTTTGAAAAAATGCTGCTTCAAGAATTAATGCAATAATTTCGTGACCTTCAGCATTCCTTCTGAGCTGGACTTAAATAGTATTTTTTTAACTAGCTTCAGTAAATGGATGTCTATCGAACTTATAATGCGACCTGACAACTCAAATATGCACTTTATCAGCACAACAGCCTCATAAAGTGGCCCACACATCATTTGCCTGCCATTCATTCAACTGGCGGAAGTTTTCCACACGCGCACCATGCATAAAACAACTCCGAAAACAACTTCAACCTCAACTTCATTGTCATCGTCATCGTCATCGTCGTCAAAGTAGCACTAACCGAACTGGCATTATGCAAGCAGCGCCTCAAGTGTCCTTGTCGTGTTCATGCATGTCACTTCGATCACTTCACAGATTTAATCAACTACCCGACCGACACCCGTCACCCGGCACCCGGCACTTTGTACCCGGCCGTCCCCGGTGCGGTCGCATTATGATGTGATGTGCTCTATTATATTCATATTTTATAGCTACTTACATTTTACTACCCAACAACTACTACTACCAGTATATATGGCCAGCCGGGCGCTAACGCAACTGGCAGCTGCCTTTTACAGTGAGTACATCGTTTGTTACTTTTTTCCTTGGCATTTACATACATATATTTTTAGAGCATGTATTTTCTTTTTGTGTTTGGATTTTATATATTTCTGCCTTCTTTTCTGTGGCTTCCATTGTTGTGCAAATATTTTTTAGCTTGGCAGCACTTTACACGCCTCTTTTCTTGTCTCTATCGTCGACTAAATCTTTGCAACATTTCTCTTAGCATCCACAACCCCCCCTTCCCGCACTGCAGTTCCCTACTCCAGCCTATCAAAAGTGCTGCCTGTCTACTTTTTTGTGCCTGTCAGCGGCGCTTGCAAGCCTTCGCCACTCTTTTCTCGTTCTTTTTTTTTGTTTTTTTTTTTGGTGGGTGCTCTTAACATGTCTTTTGTCATTTTCTCTAGTTTATTATTATATTTTCTTGCACTCCCACACACACACACTCACTGAAAGTGGAAAAAACAGCTAGTGGGAGACCAACAGAGAATTTCATTCACTTCCACTTTGTGCATCGCTTGATAAAAACGCATCAACCACACACATATTTTTTGTGCTGCTTTTATGATGTGCCTGTCGACCCATCTTTCCATTTACCCATCTTCCGCTCACGCCCATCTCTATGTCTTTGCCTATGTCTATGTCTATGTCCTGCAGGCGTAGGACATGCTCTTTGTTGCACTTTCAGCAGTTGCGGCTACTTTTGCAATGCAATTGGCGCTGCAAATTCCATTACTCTCACATTTTCCAAATGTGATTGTGCAGACAAAGCTCAGACGGACGTAGTCGTTACCGAGTATCATTTTCTTTAAGTAAATTCGATCATCAAAAAAATAAAAGAAAAAACTCATCGAGAAACTTTGAAATAGTGCAATACAAAATTATTCTGTTTTAAGTCTCTGTGTATCTGTCAACCTTTAAATTGTCTGATTAATTGTAAAAGCATTTTTCGCACTCGCTGTAAGGTCATTTTAAATTTAGAAGTTCTTGTACAAATTAATGTATTTCATTATCCTGCCTGACTAACTTGAAAAATAAACACAATGCTAAAACATCTCTTAACACAGGATAGACTTCTATAATTCAATTTTTATTTTCAAAAGCGTCGAACGGCTGTCAACATCCTTCGGTATTTTCCTTTATTCAAGTATCTATAATTATGTTAGTAATAAAATTCTGTCCATTCGTTTCCAGATTAACTTTGACCGGGAGAAGTATAATAAGATACAAATGACCTACATAGCAATTGTATCTTTTATGCCAGCTGGAAGCTGTCATCGATTGACTGAACTGAGAGCGTTATCCTGAGCCTCAGTTCTACGCTAGTCTACTGAGTGTCAGAGGGGTTGTGGGTTTTGGCGAGGGAGCTGATTGAGAACATGGTGGAGGTGGCGGGGTGCTAGGCCGGCTCATGCTTGGCTTTTTGCAGCTGTAATCAATATGCAAACAAACCATTTGCCACAATAATTACAAAGTAATGCAGCGTCCGGCGCGAAATGTAAAAATAAACGGCAGCTGCTCGAATCCAATGATGACTTTGCTCTGGAAAGGGGACAGGTTCTGCTTGTTGTTGTGCGGCCATATCGAGGCCATGTCCAGGCCCTGGCTGACGGCCATGCACGAGCCAATGATGAAGCAATTAATTTGCAATTAAATCGATGATGCAATTGCAAATAAGCGCAGCGCAAAAAAAAAACGACTGCACATTGTGGAAAAAATAGGATGATGCTGGCCAAAAAAAAAGCGGTCTCTACGGCATCTAAATGCGCTACAGTTTTATATATTTATTACCCGTATAATAACATTTAACCAGAAAGTAACTCTGATAATATGTTCAAAAACGATTAAATAATTTTGAGATGATTTATATAATAATATTGAAAACATCAGTTATGAAACATTGATTTGTATAATAGCTATTTTGAACTGGTCTACTTATCTATTAGTATACCCATTTACGATATACCTTTCATGGTGACATTTAATTAAAACAACCGTATTGTTTACGTAGGGCATTCCCAAGACCAAAGTAAACCACTGCACTGCGTATGCAAAGGGCGGAAAAGTGGCAAAATTAATGTCCACACAAGCAGACACACACACACACAGAGATACTTGTAACAAATGTTGGCACGCACAGTGGTGCGAATGATGTTATGGGCAGTGGGGCGATGGATCCAATATACGGCAGCATACAGCAGCAGCATCCATCCAACTGGCCTCTTCGCTGAAGCTGATGCGCATTTTTCACGCTGTTTGCATCAAGCCGATGCTGAAAATCGATCAGTTTTTAAGCCAGGATGTGGACTGAAGTGGACTGGGCTGGTTTGGTTTGGTTTCGAGAGGGTGGCGGCGACGAAACGTTTTTCCATCAACATTGGCGGTTATTCAATTAAAAATTACTTTATTTGTAATTAAATCGTTTGCCATGCTCACCAGCTGGATGTCCAGCTCTCAGCTGTGGCAGCCATGTTGCCTGTTTTTGTTGTGTTTTTTTGTTTTTTTGATAAGCACTCTTTATAGTTTTGTTAGAAAATCGCTTGGGCTTCATTTTAAAATGCAATTTGTATGGCAGATGATATTTTTTATCGACGCCTCTCTCTCCTGGCTAACACACAATCCACGGCAATTTATTTATGACACTATTTACAATAACCTGTGCAAGGGTTGAGCAGGAGGAGGCAACGGAGACAGCAGCTGCCAGGGCATAATACATAACACACAATACATACCATAACAGAACTAGGAGCAGAGCATTTGTATGCATATGAATACATATATGTATGTGTGTCTCCATGTCTACCACCTCTGGCTCCACGTGCACTCTACTTAAATAACAATTTCAATATATTGAAATTTACTTTGTCACATGAAAGCTAAACAGCTTGCACTCAGCGTCAGTCACGAAGCAATACACTTGGCTGGCCTACCCCCTGCTAGCCACAACCCTTAACCCCTCAGTCCATGCCCAGCAATTTGACTTGCTATACCAGGCCAACACTCCCTGCCTCGTCCCCACCTCTGAAAGTGTTGCAAAAGTGCTGCCATTGCAGGTTTTCATTTTATGTTATTTACATTTTCATATTTTGCTCAGCGCCGCACCGCAAACAATTTTGTTGCACGATTTTGTTGTTGTTGTTGTTGTTATCTCTATACCCTGCAACTAAGGGCGTCTCATAATGTAGTACTCAATTTATGCTGTGACAATGTAGAAGAATGACATCGCATAAATATGAAATGTTTATTCATTTTAATATTTTATATTGAGTACTTGCAAATCTATATTCAATGATTTCATTCACTTATATTTCATTTTGCCATATCCATTAATATGCTTAACTTATCCTATTTGGAAATAAATGATCTATTTAAATATTTATAATTTGTATATTTCAACTCTTTGCTAAGCTGAATTATTGTTAAATTTACTACTGCAGTCCGCAATTATTAATAAATTGTTTACCTTCTTCTATAAAATAGTTTTGATTTGGATGTTCTGCTAGGGTATTTATTGGTCTGCTTGCGAGTAAAAATGGAACTTTCTTGTCGTTCACGTTGTCGTTCAACATTTTCTTTTTTTTTTCAACTTTTTTATTTTCAATTTTGTTATGTGCTCGTCGCTGGTGGCTGCCTTTGGTCGGTGACTGCTACTTTTGTTTTTTGTGCCCATTTAGTCGTTGTTTGCAATTTTTAACGTAGCATAGTCCGATGGCATGGCACGCTGCTGGCCTGGGTCGGCGTCCTCTCAAAAAGGCATCAGGTGTTGCACGTTGTACAGCAGCTTATCTCAAATGATTTATAAACTACCAACAGTGGCGAGGCCAAAGCCATTGTCATTGCATAAAATATGCTAACAGTACAACATAAAAAAAGGAAGAGCGGAACACATCCGAGAGAGCCCAGAGAAGGAACAAAATGATACAAAGTGCGCCGTTATGTAAGCTCCTGTCGCATCCTGAACTCCACTAGCAGGAGCAAACTTGAAGTCGGATTCCAATTCGCAATGGAGGCTGTAAAACTCCAGCTGAAGTTCGACAAAGGTATTAACTTACAAAAGTTCACCGTAGGCAGGCTGACAAGGCTTGGCAGTAGGAATGTTCCAGCCAATATCGAATCAATAGAATTGCTGTTAGTTGGATTCTATAAACTGTTGCAAGTAATTATTTTAAACATGATATGATCTCATTTAATAATTGAACTGGCAATTGCAATTTCCATTGGTACTTATCTATTTCGAGTGACCGGTCTCTTCTGCTGGCAACAAACAAATTGTACACGCAACATACACATAATAAGCCTCTTACTAATTGCGGCAGCTTAATTGAGGCTTACGCATTGTTGGGCCAGTTGGAGTTGTGCACCCACTCCAAAGTTGGATCCGCATTATAGACGCTCAATTTGCTCATAACTATGGCGAACAAAATAATTATTGTTTAAAAAGATTTGCAAACTAATGCCTACTGCTTTGCTTACAAATCTCCCAAATTTCGATGGAAATGGGTTAGGTGTGTTGTTGTTGTTGTTGTTGTTGTTGCTCTTATTATTATTGTTGTTGTTGTTTTGAGGTTGAATCGGCTTGTCTAATTAATTTGCATTTAGCGAGCTGCCTTACAGTGCTTTGGCACCGGCTTTGGGCTCAAGACGGCATACAACTGCGGCATTTGGCGACCACCTCGATCAAGCCCATTTCAATTCCAACCCCTCTCTGGTTGCCCTCCTCCTCACCCCCATTTTGCATAAGCCGACTGCCAAGCGTTGCGTCCCTCAAACGATTTATGTTGACTGCAATTTTCAGCTGGGGTTCAACACGCAGTCAAATACACCCAGCTAGATATACGCAGATGTCTGTGTGGATTTGCCATTGCATTTGTTGTTGTTCTTGTTGTTATTGCGATTATTATCGATTTAAGCGCAGCTTATCTTCCTTCACTGCAATCGGATTGGGATAATGTAATAATTTGAATCATGTTGATTATTAGTTGAGTGAAACTATTGAAAACATAAATTCTACTCGACTGATGGCTGACTGAAGCATGTTTACACTTAAATTGCATATATATATATAATTGCATATAATTGCATATAATCCTTGTTTCATTTGCTGTCGTTTCATTTTATATTAATATTATAAAACAATAATAAATTCAGACGACAGCATACTAAACCAAGAACAGAGAGACAAGAGAAATAAGAAGTATAAAATATAAATAATTTCAAATAGTAAGTGGCTTAGCGAACGAACATTGAGAGAATAGAAAATTAATTATATTTCATTTGATTGGCAGAATATTTATCGTATTGCTTTTTACAATATGCACATTTGTCTTTATAGCTTTCTATCTCAAGTTGTGGCATGGAAGTTGACTACTTCAAAGCGCCTCAAGACTATCAGCCAGAAATAGGCAAAGCCATTGAACCGTTCACACGTACACATGCTCACACACTCACACATACAAACACAAAACCATCTACCACCCACATTGATGGTGCAGGTGGCCGGCTTATTCGCCCCCTCACCCCTCCCTATGTCACCACGATGTACAAACACAAGACAGCAGAAGCATTTATGGCATTTTGTCGTTAGCTGTGCGAACTATTTGCCCTGAAACGACAACCACGAATACAATGCTACAAGAACAGAAACAACAACAAGAGCAACAAAAACACCAGGACACAAATCATCGAGAGATGCCACAAAAGCGCTCGGAACAAGAGAATCAGAGTGAGAGAACAACACGGTGTGAAAGAGAGATAAAGACAGGCTGAAGAGCTTAAATATATGCAGACAAAAGTAAATCAATCAATCCTGGAATTAACTAATTGCGTAGGGCAATATTTATGAATAATTAATGAGCTCATAATGCCGGCACATATGTTGTGCGAATATTGGTTCGTTGCCAAAGGAACCGGGGCATGTGGCATTGGGAACTTAGTTTGCGGTTCGGTTATCTCTTAAGCGTTAGAAGGCAATATAACTGATGCCTCAAACCTGCGGTTGGTGCGCCTATGAAGTGGGCCGTTTGAGTTTCTGGCTGAGTGGAGGCTCCAAACTATGAATATTAGTTGGCTACTTTATGTAAAATTCTATGAATTTTTAATTAACCATACAAAACATACACACACATACACATTTATGCAAATATATATATATTGGTGTGTGTTTGGGTTATTATTGCTGTTGTTGTAATTTGTGAACATTTGCATAAATCAAACATACCCATTTGTATGTATTGAGGAGTACTGGTCGGTTAATTTATAGCAGAAAATTACCTTGGGGCCACGACAAAAATGCAGCCCTGCAGATAAGTCGATGCCAGAAAGTATGCAACAATAATTTACACAGGCCAAAAACAGCAACATTTACAATTCATAAATTCAACGGCAAGCACACAAATAATTCATAAATATATTACGAAATAATACAAAAAAAACCTGCAAAAGAAATTCAGCAAAAAATAAAAAACGGTTAAAAAATGCTGCATTCAGCGTGTCTCATTCCTTTTGCATATCCAAATATATATATTTATGTATTTTATGCGAAGAAAAAGAGAATAAACGAGCGGAGCTCAGCAACTAAAGCAACAAGCGAGATGCGTCTATAAAATATTTGCACAATTTTAACTGAATATTAATTTATGTTGCTTTCCACTGTTCCCGATTTCAGAACTCCGCTCTGTAAGCGCAACTGCCAAATATGTTCTTTTGGCGCTGTTTCTGTTCTTATAGCGATTGCCTTTCATTTGTGCTCAATGAATATATTTTTCGACGTTGAAATGATTTACTTTTCCAGTTAAGCAGCGCATATTTGCCACTAAGTGCAAAGTGAGTTTCATGCATATATACTATCTGTAGTTTTCATTATTAACTAACTGTCTAACTGGGATTTTCTGTGTTTTTAAATGGTTTTCATTAATTAAAGTGAACATAAATTACATTATGAATTAATGGGTCTTATGGTTGCATTTGTGCATAATGTTAAGGAAAGATTTGGTAATATCTCAAAAGTTTTAAAATATTTAAAATATTGTTGATTTATTAAGTGTACTGTCCCATTCGGCCTGTAAAAAGTTGCCAGCTCATTTATCGTTTTTTATTCGCTGCAGCAGCAGCTGTTGACACATATACATATGCACATACATAAATGCATATTGCAGAAGCCGCGAGTTACCGCGAATTTATCCAGTTTTATTTTCCATTGACGGCTCATGAATTTAAATGCATTTTGACTGTACACAGGAGCACAAAAATTGAGCATTTAAACGTACAAATTTTGTTGAAACATAAGCAAACAACAAAATTTCAAATGGCTAAAAATATAGCAAATTGAAGTAAAAGCAAAAAAAAGCTTGAATAATATGCACGTTGGTAGAGGTTGGAGAGTTGGTGGTAGGGCAACTGAACCACTACGCAAAGGCATGCACAGACATGCACAATGCCGCAGCAGACGTTGCATACTTTTCGGCGTCCTGCCAAAAATGTAACAGGCAACGCTTCACTGAGCGCAAGGCAGCAACGATTGCCACATAGGGTTGAGGAAGCGTGTAGACTGGTGCTGCATCTGGGTGGGAGTGGGCTAGGGGGCATGCCAAACGCGTCTGGGGCTCATAGTTTACATTGACACGCGCTTGCATGCAAATAAAATCATGGCAGCTAGACAGGAAGTTGGCAAAGCTGCCAGCAGAGTAAAAGCCAGCCAACAGGCATACTAAAAAAACACACACACAATCCAGCACACACACACACACACATCTATAATATTATTATTGTTTTGATTTCCCTGGCTGAGTTTGCTTTAAATTTTTTTTAATTCTTGAACTTGACAGGCTGCCCAACCCCTCAAAACAGGCCTTGCCATCTGCACAAGCGGACATTTTGTCCAGGTCCTGAGCAGTGCTGAGCTAGAGCTGGAGCTGAGATCGGGAGAGGCGACTGGAGACTGGACTACTTGACTGCATTGACTTCTTCTACTTTTGCTGTCGCTGTCATGGCCGTAACCCACGAGCCAAGTCCAAAGCCACTTCATCTCCTGTTGTTTTCCAGGCTGTTTGGCCTGCTTTGTTTTGTTTGGTCTTGTTTCACTTGGCCCTTGGTCTGGAGCAGTGCCAAAATATTATTTTATTACGTTACGTTGTCTACGAGCTGCCTGCCCCCTTTCAGCAATGGGATTACACTATTCATCCATGTTGTATTTCGTTGGCTTTGCTTTTTGCCAGTCTGCCTCGAAGCTGTGCATTCAAAAGTAGCCACAATTTGCCTCAATTTTTATTTTTATATTTTTATTATTGCCAACTATTGAGACAAACAGCTTAATACGTTGCAAGGGTATTAAACTGTGTTTTGTCCTCAAATTTGCTTAATTAAAATGTACTATTATGTCAGAATATATTTTCTGGCGCTGCTTGACCAGAAATTGATCTAATAATTGTAGCAGGCCACTTGTAATGTAGGTAACAGGATGCTAATGATGTAAATAAGACTGTAACTTAACATCTGTACATAACAGTGATATCGATGTCGATCGATAACCAGCTTGAAGAAGAAGAAGGAATCTATCGATGTGAATAAAGTAAAGCAAAAGTGTTAAGAAATATAATTATACTTTAATTAATAATGTGCTCTGGAAATAAATTATAGATATTGAATAAAAAATACGTTTATAATTAACTAAACAATATTAAAAAGCTATGCAGCATATGCTAAAATATAAATTAACTTAAAACTGTAGATCTGCATCGTGGCTCAACATTATCTTACTCAATGCAATAACTTTATTCATTGCTACTTTAGTGCATGTCCACGTAATACATTAATAATTGAACAGATCATTTAAGCTGCCTTCAGTTTATCCGCAAATTTCGATTGTTGTACGAATATTATTTAGCCACCTCTGAAGAAATCACCTTTATAATTAGCTCAATTTGAAAACGATAAGAAATAACTCACTTGAATGTTCGTGTTGGGTAAATTAGAAAAATAGTAAAGAGAAAAATATTTAATGCAGTGCTGTATATTTTGCAAAAAGTAGAACAATGTGGATTTATATTGCAGATTGGCATCAACCCTATTGGACTGGATTTATCTTCTATATATACGAGAAAAATAGCTCACAAAACAGAGATTTAAATTTCAGTTCAACTGTTGTTTCTGCGTTAGCAGAAATCCTTTGCGGAATATCCTTTGGATGTTCATTTATTTCCAGCTGGGGTATCCGATATCCAAGAGTGTGTTGTAGCCTTATGATTATTCCGTGCTCTGCAGCTCTTTCATTCTCATTTCCGTTGCACAAAGATTTGCATTGCGATTATTTCTGACTGGCGGCAGGAGTTGTAGTTGCCTTTTTATTTATACACTTACTCTTATGCAAAAAGAGAGCAACAACAAAATAAAATGTCGAGTGATGTTAATGACAGAACTACGGCTGGGAAGGCAGAGGACGGAGACATCGGCTTAAGCGGATAAGTGAAAAACGACGTAAGCTCATCCTGCACCAGAGCAGGGCAAAGGCAGTCAGCCTGCAATGGGCGCTGCATGTGGCTACTAGGGATGGCCACAAATGAATGGCGTGTTTCAGTTGTACACAAGGATATATGGACCACAACAAAGGTGCTGGCCTCATTATGCGCAAACACGTCACTGAGTGCAAACGGGTGTCGGTAGATGGCGCCACTGCCCCTGAACTAGGCCAAAGATAAGTCAGGCTTGAACCAACTGGCAACAGTGCTAAAGAAACGGCAAACAGAAGCAGCAGCAGCAGAAGAAACCGGCAGCTGCCAAGACCAAAGCCCCACCACACATCCCAGAATGATTCTGACTCACAAATTTCGGCCAGCATCGCATATTTCAGTTGTCATTTTTGCTGTTTTGCCAGTTTTGCGTATGCCACAAAAGGAGTCGCCGCCCATCCGTGTATGTGTTCGGATGCTGCTGCTACCCCTTCTTGCCCATTATGGCTTGTAGCCCACCTCTCTGCCCAAGGGTAGCGCCATTTCCGCTGGCAACGCAGCTGCGGCGGCAACTGCCACAAACAATTTTGACATTGCGCTACACAGTTGCGGGGCGTTCAGAAGCCAGCCAGAGTGCTCTGGACAGGATGTGCAAGGATATTGTGAAATCAACGTAATGGCGGAGCATTAACATGCATGCTGCAAAAAGGGCGACAGGTAGCAACGTCCGGGCAGATTCACCACAAAACAAGAATCCACAATTCAGACTGGAAGACGTACTCGGAATACACTTTAAGTCATTTCTTCATAATCACGACGTTTCTAATGATACATCTAAAGATAAAGTAATGCATATGGGAACACTCGGCTTAAAAAATCCTAAAGCTAATTCAAAAATGCAGGCAAAAATAAAAATGAATATATACAAATATTTAGTCGTATTCCCCATTAAACTTAAGCAAAGTTCAAACGAAACAGAAAAAAATCGTATGGGAAAGTCAAAATGCCGTTGTTGGCCATTGATTTCAAATAAAGAAAGAAAGAGTATAGTCAGAGTTCGCATTATCTTTGGCGCGCTGCTCTTTTTCATTATGAAATTATAAATATTTTATTTAATACAGAACCGAGGACAGCAGTAGCATGTGAAAGCGATGGGTGGAGGGGCCGAGTGTGGCAGTTGTAGGGACCAAAAGAAACCTGCCTTAAATTCCATGGCCAATTGCAGGCGACTTTGTTTTGCTGCCAGCTACATTTCAATTTTAAATGAAACATAAAATTTCACTCGCACGCAATGGTACGAGGCAAACGAGAAGCAATGCCAAAAAAAGGTAATGAAAAAACAAGAAAGCAGAAAAAACACCCAAAAAAAAACTCCTTAAAAAATGTGTGTTTGCATTTGTGAGCATTCCAATTGAAATTTACAAACCGCTCAAATGACCTTAAGCTACTTTAGCACAAGCCGATGGGCGGGGCAGGTAGCTGGTGGCGGGGGCAACAAGGTTGGTGGGGCAACATGGGGCCGCACAATAAAAGCAACGTAATGCAAAAAATGTGAAAATTTCATAAAGCAAAACTCAAACAGCGCCAAAAGTTAAGTAAAAATGTAGGTAACCATTGCCTAGGGGCGCTGCACGCGTACAAAATGTGAGTCGCTCAGTAAAAGTAGCGACCAGTTTACACACACACACACACACACACACACGCATACACCTACCTGTCGAAGCACCTTTTTGCAGGTTGTTGGTTGTGGGACTTATTTGATTTCTGCTTGAGTTATTACGCAACTGGCAACCACAATGCCTTCAGCATACAAATTCGATTAAAAAATCATTTCTTTTGCCCTCCAAATTGTGAGTTTTGAAATGCTGCTTTTGTTGACTTTCCAATACAATTATTATCAATTAAGCAGTTGAAGAAATTCCTTTGAGATTCGCCGAATAAACTAAAGCTATGAAAACAAGCAGACAAATGAAAGTAAGAGCGATCCGATTTTTTATGGAAAGGTGAGGGATTAAAGATAAAATAAAAAAACGCGTTTTTAATGGATGCATGGTATAACCAAACTGTGATACGAGGGAAATTTCAAAGGGCTTGCAGATGTAATATTAAATTTCTTTTGTAGAGGTCATTTTTAAGTCAAATATTTTGTAACTATATCACAAAATTTATAAATGGACTGCATTTTATATTTTCTTTTGTGCTGATTAAGAATATATATCCTCTAGCTGCCTTTCATATTTTCTGATAGAATAAATCACATTGCCCTTATTCCAAACAGAGTAAATTTGAAAACAAAAATGCTGGCAAAAATGTGTCACAAGTAATAGTCAAAAAAAATGTGATACGTCTTTGAAAATTTGTAGTTTTGTAACAAAAATGCTAAGGAAAGACTGTAAATGATTCGTTGGATTTTGTTCGACAGCAGCACTCGACGAATTCGTTAACATCCTGGTGCAGGTTGACCAAATCAGATTGGTGGACCATTTTAAATGGCGTCCGCTCCAAAGCGAACGGGTGATCCAGGTGAGTGCCCACGATATACACATATATATAGGTGATTAACTGCAACTGTTTGCTGTTCGCAGTTACTACAAATTCATCGCAAGATTTAGTCGATGATCAGAATTCGGGTCGACGGGTCGAGCAGAAGGTTTACACGTTCAACAGCGACAAGACCAACCAGCCCAAGCCTTCCTCTCCTGTGGCCAAAGATGAGAAGACCAAGCCACAGAAGACCATTCTCGAGGAACATGGCATCATATTGGGCAAGGTGATTGGCACAGGTAATTATGCCAAGGTCAAGATCGGTTTCTCCGAGGAATATGGCAAGCGCGTGGCTGTCAAAATAATTTCAAAGGTCAAAGCTCCATCCGAATACACGCAAAAGTTTCTACCACGAGAAATTGAGGCTGTCAAGGGTCTGCACCATGATAATCTCATAACATTCTATCAAAGCATCGAGACCAGTCATAGGTGAGTCGAAATGGGCTAATTAGTCGAATTAACTCAATCTCTAAAACTATCCACAGAGTATATTTGATAATGCAGCTGGCTGAGAACGGCACATTGCTGGATTATGTGCGCGATAAGAAATATCTGGATGAGGCGCAGTCGCGCAATCTGTTCAAGCAGTTGATCAGTGCTGTTGAGTATATACACAGCAAGGGTGTCGTGCATCGGGATATCAAGTGTGAAAACTTATTGCTGGATGAGAACTGGAATCTGAAGCTAATCGATTTTGGATTTGCGCGCAAGGACACGCGCACCACCGAGAATCAAGTGGTGCTGTCAAAGACCTTTTGCGGCAGTTATGCCTACGCAAGTCCAGAGATATTAAAAGGTAACACAATTGTGCAATATATTTATATATACTTTATATGTGTATGTCTCCTTAGGCGTTGCTTACGATCCATTTATGTCAGATATTTGGGCTTGTGGCGTCGTCTGCTATGCGATGGTCTTTGGTCGCCTGCCCTACGACGGATCCAATGTACACATATTACTGAAGCGCATTAATCAGTCTCTGGTGTTCCCCAAAAATCCAACGGCTTCCAGCGAATGCAAGCATATGATGATGCATATATTGGCACCCGTTAAGATCAGATATAATGTGCCGCAAATTAAGGAAGATCCTTGGTACAATCATTAATAATTTCGACACCAGTCCAGTTCTTTAGCTGTTATCGTAACAACAACAAAATTTTTAGTTAATAAATCTGATTAATTAGGTGAAGAGCATTAAAATGAATTCATGAATTTACATTCTAAATATATATTTCATTTGGATATTTATATTATAAAAGAGAAATGAACAAAAATAAACAAATGTTACTATATTTGTGCTATTACAAATTAAGAAAATGTGTAATTTTTGCTTCAAGGATATTGTACTTTCTTATATTCCTTTTATAAATTACACTTAAAATAATTCAATTTCACCAGAGTATCGCCGTTTTTTCTATTTCAAAATCGAAGCTACCACACCACTTTGCGCACGCGCTGTAAACAAGTTGGCAGCGCCCCAAAAAGAATATCGTACAAACGCATTTATTTATCGATAACCATTTCAGTCAAGCGTATATCAAAAATGCCGCGCATTATCAAAACCAACTTAAATCCAAAATAAAGCACAGCATATTTAATTTAAACAAAATAATATGACTGTTTACAGTATGCAATTGCATTTATACACTCGCAGCGACAGAACATGGGCAATGCATGGCTGCTATGGCAACAATCGGTTGCTCTGACAACATCGACTGCCTGCCAAAACAAAAATTCGAGTTACGCGAAAGTCTCCCAAAAGTCAAGTTGAATATCACAATAAATATTTATATTGAAAAGAGTGCAGTGAACACTTGGTCTTACATATATTTATAAAAGAATTGATGGCGGAAGTGCACATAATTGGCCAAATACTGAAAGCTGTTGATTTCGAGGAGCCACATTTGTTTTGCAAGTGGAGTTTGCAGAGCGGTAAAAAGAAAATGAATCAGAACTTTGTGCAATTCATTTACACTCCCAATTTACTTACAATCGATATTAGGCAACATCTGGCGTTTGGTTCAGGGCGAGTTGCAGGGACAGACACCCGTTTCCAGCCATCGTCTGCATAACAGCGCTGATTTTGCACAGCCTCTGGACGTGCACTTGTGCACAGCTGGCATTCAGGGTTGGCCTCGTCTCCTGGTCGAGGTGTACGCCGTCAATTTTCTGCAGCAGTGCTGGCCAGTTGGGTACGGTGTTGCCCACGTGCCCGCCTCACCCGGACACCATCGCATCGAGATAAACACCTGGAAGATTGCACCAAACAATTGGTGGCAGAGCATCAAGGAACGCTTCGGTGGCGGCGGCGTTGCGCTCCACAAACTTGACACACTCTACTCGGGGGCGGATCGGTATGTAGACCATGACAAGACAATATGACAATATTAATATTGACGAAAAGTTTATTCATTCCGTGTTCCTTAAACCAACTTAAGCAATTAATATTTATCAAGTGTATCTCAACTAGTTTTCTGTATCTCTCCATGATCTCTTCTTACAGCTACAAGCTACAAACACGCACCTCTGGCAAAATCATTGTCGAGCTTAACTTGATCTTCCGCAAATTTGAGGAATACGGCGTAGAATTCAAGTAGTAATCATGCTAAGAAAAGCTTTATTGTGTCTCTACCTGGGTCTGCTCTCAGTGCCAATGCACCAATGCATCAAGATCGGCATCTCCCACAATTACAACACAAGCACAACAACAACGACAACAACAACAGCAGAAACAATAACAACAACCACTGAGATTCCTGCAACAACTGTGGTGCTGGACCCAAACAGCACAGACAGTCCTTTGCCGGAGACTGCAAGCACCACAACGCAGACTTTTCCGCCACGCAAGACACAAAAACCTCCACACACAACAACAGCAACTGCGGCGCCAACTACAACAACAGCAACTGTTGCGACTGCTGCAACACAGCCCTTAAATGCCACCGAGTCGCCAAAAACACTGCCACCCTTAAAGATGAAGAGTTTTTATTACTGCGCCTGTGATATGCACAGCGATGTTTGCGAATTAAATTGCTGCTGCGATCGCGATTGTCCCCCGGAAGCATTGCAGGTCTTTAGCTGTGCACAATCAGCGACGGATGAGCAACTCCGAAGCCGACTGGAGGACTTTCAGTATAATCATGGACTGCCAACATGCCAGCTCAACGATGGCTGGCTGTGCGTCTTTCGCAGCAACGCCAAACCAACCAAAATTAAGGTGAATAATAATATAAAACTTTAAATATCAAATCTACAGTCACTACAACTAGGACTATAATTATAGTTGCCACAGATTTAAGGTGCTTTCAGTTGTGATCGATCGCATTCAAAAATATAGTCTGTCAGGAAAGTAAGTCTTGAAGCTAGCCGTACTTAACATCAATGGTACATTATACGAACCACTATTGGAACTATCGCTTTTTCAGTTGTGGCATGTTCTTAAAAACATTTCCACTTAAATTTATGGATAGACTTTAGATTCGATTTTAGAGATGTTCGAATCCAAAGTATTGCTTCATTCAATACAATTTTTAACTGAAATTTAAACTGACTTTAGTTGCCATTAAATAAATATATAAATGTGCAACCTAAACTACCATTACTAAATTAAATAATGATATATATCTGACCAATATAATCTGAACTTAACATAATTATAGATTATTATGATTTTATGAACCCAACCCAACTTTCTATATTTTTACTTACTTTTAAATATTTCTATTATTCGGTAGACTCAAAGCAACAATTTCAATGCCGAGCAGTATAAAAAATGGCCAGAGCTGCTGGTTGCCTATGAATCCCAGTTGCCACTTGGCGCACACTTCACTTCGCACTACAAATATGGAGAAGCACTGCAACTTTGGCAGCCCGATAGCAAAACTGTTTCCCACTTGGAGCTGCCAATTGGATACGAGAGCGCCAGTTGCCTATTGAAGCAAACATTGTTGCACTTGCAACCAATGCACAGTAGCTGCCTCATGAGCGATGCCACGCAGCTGCAGCTTCATCTCTGGACGCTGCTCAATCTCACAAGCAGCCACCAGTTGCTGTCCAAGCCCCGTGAACTGGAGGAGCAAGATTTACAGGGTATTAACATACAAGTTTGCCAACAGCTGCTGCTGAAGCCAAAGGAGCTGTGCCTGGAGGCGAATGAGACGGAAGTGGATATATTTGTGGACAGCATTGAGCTAAACTTGTTGCACAATTATACACACATCCTGGCCGCCAAATTGCTGCTGCGGGAAGCCACCCAGCTGGACGAGAATGAAGAGATTTGGCTTAACTATCAGCTGACATTCGAGTTGGTAAATGAGATTAAGGCCAAGCCCAGTTCTGGGCCACTTGGCTATGTGCAAGGAGCACCAATTCTTCTTTCCACTCTCCAAACACAAAACAGCAGCCAAACGATGCTCAGTTATTTTCAGGGCAATGCTAGCGAGGATCAGCAGCAGCAGCACTGGCTGACTCCTTGCGCCGCACACAACTCAGATCCTCGTCATGCTGTCGGCTTCGGTGTGGATTTGGCCAAGCAATGCCAGTTGAGTGAGCTATCGCCGGTGCAGCCGGAACATGGCAATCACACGGATTACTGCCAGCATTTGCAAGCGCACATTTGGGCCAAGCTATTGCCGCACAATTGCACACGTCTCGAGGATATTAGCCAAGTGTACATCTCGCAGCTGGGCAGGCCGCAGCTGGACAAGTGGCTGCCACTGCAGCTGAGTTATGCGGATGGCGGCCAGCAGTTGCCACCCATTCTGGGCGTCTACGATGAGCAGCTGCAGTCCCTCAGCTGTCGCAACATGCTGCTCAGCGTTAGCTACGAGTTCCATGTGGCAGATCAAACGATGCGAGAGGTGGGCCAAGTGCCCCATCAGAGTGTGCTGCAGCACGTGCGGCTGGTGGTGGGGCAGCGACATGATCTTGAATTCGATGCCGGTGAACAGCAAGTGGAACTGCCCTTGGCCATATCCGTCAGGTTCTTCAAGTCACAGGATAAGCGCCTAAATGGATCACATATTGCAATTGCCGCCAATTGTGGACTGATCTCCACAATGCTAATTATTTCTATGATGACTGCTAAAAGTTTGCATCTTTGTTGAAATATCCATTTGTGTGAATTTTAATTTCCGCTGTAACATCCAAATAAAAATCCTTATAGAACTATTATCTGCACAAGATATAACACTAATTCCAAGCATAGATCCTTAAGAAACTATTATCTGCGTAATAATGTAATAATAATTCTGTTTATTTTATCTTTGAGGAACTTACATTGTGAAGAATTTACAGCAACTAACTTATAGAATACAGATTTGTTAAACACAATACATGTGTGACCATAGCAACGATATTAATCGACGTAGCGATATTAATCGTTGCCGTTAAAACTCAACCGTATTTCAACAAATTCAAACAAGAATAAATTCGATATTTAAACAAAAAACTTGTACATACAGGAAGTAATCTTTGTACTGATCGTTCCTTGGACAGCTATATGTTAAACTAATTCGAGATCAAGTCGGCTCTCCGAAGAGAGCTGTAAAAATTAATGAGATGGAAGAATAAATAAATCTTTTGGCTATTTTTTATTGATATTTTATTTCAAATTTACTGAGATAAGATCGAATTTCGGCATCAAACATTGGCAAAGAATGGAAGGGTGTTCGCACATAACGAGGACGAAATGGAGGGTTAGCAGGAAGGGAGAATGGTTCAATCTTCTAGAGAATATCCGTGCGACATTTGCGCAACTGTTTGCGCAATAGCAGGGCATTCAATGCATCCTGTTTGCGTTGCTCCTCCTCCATGATGGCACGCAAGATTTCCTCGGCCTCATTGCTGGCTTTGACAGAGATTTCGTGCACCTCGGGCAGATGGTTCAAGATGCCCTTACGAATGAGAAACTGATAGTTCATGGATGCCGTGAATTTGACCTCCTGGCCAAGGCAATGGCTGAGCTCCAGCCAATGCAAATACATCCAGTTCTCGTTGCGTAGATCCTTGATGCTGTTGTAAACGGGCTCAAAATTATCGATTTTATTTATAAACACATTAGCCACTTCCATAATCTCGGGCTTCTCACTGAAATTGTCCAGGGACTCGACGAGCTCCTTGCGCAATAGCATCAAATGATGCCACACCTCGTCCAAGTCGAGCAATGTAATCGGATTGCCCAAAGTGGCATCCTCCAGTTTGTGAAAATTGGCACAAGCATACCACAACTGCTGATAGGGGGTAAAGCTTTCGATGATGCTGGTCAGGAATTGCGTGGACAGTGGCTCCAGATCGAAGAGTTCCTGTCGATACTGCAACGTCTGTCCGATCTTCTCCAACTCCTTGATCAGCGCCCACGTCTTCTTAATATCTACCGATGTTTCCTGTGCACGATTCGGATTGAAGATAAGTGAGAATGCCTGAACCTCATCATTCAGCGACTCCAGACGCTCCTCAAAGCCCTGGCATTCGCTGTTATGCTGACGCAGAAACTCCTCAATATCCAGTTTCTGTTCGTCCTTGAGGGTGGACAGCCGCATGAGGATCTGATGTGGCCAGGCAAATGCGTTCCATTTCATGGCAAACTGATGATCGCTCAGATTGTAAAAGAAACTATCCAACATATCGTATTCCAGCCACATGACCTGTATATCGGCACGGAGCTGCTCGACAATGTCCGGCACAATCAATCCATAGTCACGGATCTCGTACAGATGCTCAATGCTATTGGGACGCATACCGATCTTGTGGAACACATCCTGGCATCGTTCCAACAACAGGTCATTCGTATCATACATCCGATCCACATAGTAGTCGAAGATCCTTCGCACAAGATCAATATATTTCTTGATAATAATCTCCTTCAGCGTGTCCACATTGATATAGAAGGGCCCAACTGTTATAAAAGCCGGCAAGATTTCACGCACCTCCTCCTTCTGCCGCCTGTACTCCAATATATCCCACTTAACCCGAGACGAGGGCTTGTTCGCTGCCTTATAGTCCTTCATGAAATCGACGACATTCAGCAAATAAAAGTCAATGAATCTCTCATAGAGTTGGGCATATGCCTTAATTGGGATCACCGCCTGAGCATAGCAGTGTCGCATCAACTCATTCTGCTCCAGATACTTGTCCTCAATCAGCTCCACAGTCAGTATAAACAGGTTATGGGCAAATTTCAAATTGGTCATCACATCCGCATCGATGAGCCGCACACCCGATGTCTTCTCTAAGTTCCGCTTATAAATATCCATTAGCGATGGCTGAAACTCATCCGGATTGGTGGAGTAGAACACCTTGCGATCCTCATTGATGCCAATAGTTAAGGCAAACACGGGTTTGGGAAAGGGAAACTCCGTTTCTATAAAATTATTAGTCCACTTATAGTTGTGCTTGAGCGCAAGGAACTGTAAACACGGATCGCACACCAGGTGCGAAAAGTTCATCAGGGAGGCGAGCAGCAGCACCTCCATCGATTCCTGCATGCGAAGCTTGACCTGCAGGAGGAATCGGGATATTTTGCACATGGCAAAGACCGTCCAATTGTTCAGCGAGATGTCCAGCCAACCCTTGCCCAGGGCACGCAACACCAGCGTAATCACAGTGGTCAGCTTCTGCGGCCAGTAGACCTTGAGGTAGGTAGCGACGCTATTACCATGCGATTCTTGCGATTGCAGGAAGTCCGCGAGAGCCGTTGGCTTATTGAACCCCACCACAAATATGCTGAGTGTCTCGATGTGCTGGCATTCACCGGCCACACCCATCATCGACTCAATGCCGCCTCCGCAATAGAAGAGACTGGCACGCAGCCAATCGTAGCTTCTCTCCTGGATGTTAATGCCCAGAGCCTGCAGCTCACGACGCTCCTGATCCGAAAAGTCGACACATACTGCAGTGGGCATAAACTCCTTGAGGGAGATATTTTGGAATTGCGGAAACTCCTTGGGCATGTGAATGATGAACTGTTCCAGCTCATACAACGCCATCAATCTCTCAAAGACAATATTCACCTCGGAGCGCAGGCGACGCTTGCACTGATCGGAGACGTTCGCCTTCTGCAGTATCGCCTCGATGGGCTTGGAACTCTGCAGCGTTGTCGACTCAATGTCATCGTGAAGCACACAATCCACAATCAGCTCCATCAACATCAGCTGCTCACCCTTGTGACGCTCGTGAACCGCCGACTGCAGTCGCTGGATGTACTTGTGGGGATCCTCGGCGAGGAACATGAACTGCAGCTTGGGCACCTCGTAGCTGCACTCATCGTCCAGCGAAGTCAGCGTCCACAAATCCAATTTCGCGTTGTAGGACGTAACGGCAGCCATAACCCAACGGCAGCTGCACAAACTTCGATTGTAGGGCAAGTATGCTCGAGCCGGCAACGGATGATGAACATCACCAACGACGCCCAGCTCAAACCATGCCTCCGGCGAGCTGACGTCATAGTTGCTGTCATCGAAGTAGCTCAGCGGAAATTTATGTGGAAAGGCAAACTCGGACAAGAGCTTGTATTGCTCGTCAGTTGGCTGGAGGATGTCGTCGGTGAGACCGGCCTTCTTCAGCTCCTCCATTAAATTGATTTTGGCATACTGCCGCCGTCGACGATCGACAGCCACATCCTTGGGCAGCTCACCCTTGGCCACGAAACGTGTCTGAATCACCTTCGGCAAGATGGTGGGCAGTGGGAAGCGGTGGACTTTCCCATTTCTACCCATGAGGGTCAACCAACGCTGCGCCTCCTGTATGGGATAGTCGGCCGGTGTCAGTAAATCGTGTGGAATGTGCAGCTCCCGGAAGTTCTTGGGCGCAGTGCCCGGACGCGGCGGCATTATGCAAATGGCACACGAGGAATCATCCTCGGAGGTGCGACTTGATTCCGAAACACGGGATTGTGATTGCGAACTGGTATATGCCATTTCCAACTATTCAACGTTTGTCATGTATTTATTTGACTTTCTTTCTTGTGTTGTAAACAATAAAATTAATGACAGCGTACAATTTCAAGCATGATTTTTCGTTTAAATCATGACAAGTCAGTTGGCAATAGGCGCACTTGTTTTCTGTCGGTTGGCAACGCGCGTAGATGCACCACTTTACAACACGGTCAGCTGACAACAGCGATGAGCAGTATAGTGATTTTATTTTCGAATATCATTAATAACTGTCTAGACGCAATGGCGTCCAACACACTGACATTTTAAAGCAATTTAAATAAAGTACACTCTTCCAATATATTTTCACATTTCCAGTCCCAGAAAATGTGTTATTTGATCAAAGACACCGTGACTCTTCGCACGCTCTTACCGATACTTTCTGTCATCTCGAACAAGTCACATAAATATCGTTCACCCCTATTAAACATCTATTCATTTGTGTGAGACAAAACGTTTTTTTTATTTTTCAATGTAAAAACAAATGAATTAATTAATAAAACTAATGAAAAACGCAAAGCAAAAACCGCACTAATTATGTGCAATCAAAGTAAGTGCGGAAATTTGTGCAAACTGTGCAAAAGTAGCCTTTGAAAATTTTCAATTCATTGCTAGTGCTCCGCTGGACACAGAAAGCGAGAGCGACAGAGTGAGAGAGCAGAAAAATCAATAAATATTGTCGTAGCATTGCGATTGACACGAGCAAAACAAAGAGCGCAAAACGAAAGTGTGTAAAATGCGATAAACAGAAAGAGAGCTGCCGTTAGCTGTCCCCGTTTTCAGACCCAAATGCGTTGGCAGCAGTTCAAAAAATAAAAAAAGTTAAACAAAATACAAATACCAAATACAATTGCCAACTAAGAGTAAATAAAAACTGTGCGCTAAAAGTGCGCTTCAAACCGCAAACAGCAAACAGCTGTTGTGTCTATTTATATTATATACACATTTGAGCGCAATGAGTGTAAATATTTATGTGTGATTTATTGATAAGCTGGCAAAGCAAAAGCATTTAGCTCATTTAACCCCGTTGAACTCGAAACGAAAGCGTCGCCCACGCTCAAAACACTGCACTCTTCCAAAAGCACACAAGTACACTCACACACACACACAGTCAATGTTCGCACGTTCGTTCACATCGATGGAATTGTGTGCAAAACATTGTGCTTTAAAAAGCTGACGGTGTTCGAGTCAATGTGTGTGTGTTTGTCTGTCTGTCTGTGTTTGTCTGTCTGTGTTTACTTTAAATACCAGTAAAAGCAACGATAACAAGAGTGTTCTAGTCGGGAGTGCCTAACTGCAAAATACCCTATACTGAGGGGGCTACGGACTTAATTTCCTCAACACGATAGTCGCTCCCAGGAAAACTCTAATTCCAATTGATTACTTTATCCAACAGTCCTATTTATAAAAAACTGGTACTAATATACAATTCAATACTAAAAACTTATAATACCTATTTTTATTTCTTAAAGTAATATCTAAACAATGTGTTAATGTGTAACATACATTCAGATTTAAAATATACCACAATTTGAGTGTAAATTGTTGCAATAAGATGAATCTATTCAAGGCAACGATATACCCCTTAGTAATGGGTATTTGAAATAACAATTGTGCCAGACAATTACTAAACTCGATGGTGATTCAACAGTTAGCGAAGGCGTTAATTATGGCGTTTTATAGACACAGCAATAGAGTGTAGAATATTAAACGAGAGTGGATGATGTGGATGATGTGAATTTCAGTCACTAATAAATAATTCAATTTGTTTTTGCGCATTTCCAGTTTGAGAGCAGCAGCAATATCAATTAGAATAACAACAGCAGCAGCAGAAGTAAGCAGAAATATGAACGTTATGCGCAAGCTGCGCGGCGCTGCCAGCGCTGGCAGCGGCAGCGCATCGGGCAGCACCAGTGGCAGCAGCAATGCCAGTCCCAGCGCCAGTGCTCCCAATGGACGCAGTGGCGAGGAAGCATTGCTCGATGCACGCATCCAAATGAGCCTGGCCACACTGAAGAAGCTCTTCAACGAGTACACGCATCCCAAGGAGCCGCTTAGCGAAAACGAACGCGATGGCAAACTGTATGAAATGTTGCCATTGTTCTGCAAGGTAAGTCCAAGTTGACATAAACAATGCAAAGTTTTGATTGTAATTAATCTAAATCTATTGTAAACAGGTGTTTAGCAGCTGCCCTGCGAATGATATGAGCGAAAAGTTTTGGGACGTGGTCGCCTTTTGCCAGCAGGTCTCCCGTCTAATGGTCAGCGAGATACGCAAACGTGCCTCGAATCAGAGCACCGAGGCTGCATCCATAGCCATTGTCAAGTTTCTCGAGGTGGAAACAACGGAGGACACCAGCAGCGGTTGGTTGCTGCTCGCTACACTAAATCTCCTGGCCAATGGCGATGTCTCTCTCATACAGGTTAGCTTGTGAAGGATTTATGTGTATAGAATCACAATATAATCAAATTGCTTTAACAAATTGCGAGCTCAACAATATTATTATATGGCATTGTGTTGAATATGTATTTTGTGATTTGTGATGCATTTGCATTCCATATATTTTAATCAGTTATAAATTTATCTTACTTCTTAGAACTTCCTAAACCTCTATACACATATCGTTCATTGCTGCCCTTGCTTGAATGCCAATGTTGATAGTTTCACAAACTACTTATGCGTAAGCACTTTTGTCGCTGGTCTATGCATTAAAGATTACATTTACATAATGGGACCTTCAAGTAACCTTCATACGACAGAAACTTCTATATTATCGTTGTGGCTGTGTTGAAAGCATTGAATAAGTTTAATTTGTTTAAATTATCGTTAATATAATGCTGTTTGAAATCCATTTTCAGGTCATGACAGCTGCCGCAGTGCCCTCAACTCTGGTCAAGTGTTTATATTTGTTCTTCGATCTGCCCGAAGTGGAGGATGATGAGCCACCCGAGGATGGTGCAAGTGCCAGCGATTTCAATGCCCAGGAGCGTCGCACACTGCTGCAAAAGGTCTTCGTGCAATTGCTTGTAAAACTGTGCTCGTATCCGTATCCGGCCGAGGAACTTGCACGTATGGATGATCTAACGCTACTCTTTTCCGCCATCACTTCGCCATGTCCCGCTCAAAATATTGTGTGGCGCAAGAATGCGGCAGAGATACTGACCACTATTTCAAGGCATGGGTTAACCGATGCCGTTGTCACCTATATACATTGTGAGTACCTCAAACAGAAGCTGGCTAGCAAAGGCTCAACTAATCATTTATGATTCTAGCCAAGGGCTGCATGGCGCTGTGCGTAGATAACATGCAACGTTTGACATTTGGCAATCCGCTGGAAATAGTCGAAATGTTTGTCACCGTCTTTTGCTTTCTCAAGGATTCTAGTCAAGTATCACAGGTACTAATGGACGACTTTCGCGCCTCACAGGGCTACGTATTTCTTAGTGACTTTTTGCTCAAGTAAGCTGGAAAACAAATTACTCAAATGGTCCTCTTAAGTTAGCTACTTATACTCTTTGTAGATTCGATAATGCACGCAGTCAAACGCTAGAAATCCAAGCGGCTATACGCAATCTGGTTCTGATGATCTCATCGCTATGCATGTGCGGTTTCTACGAGCTGCGTCCCCCATCCGCCCAGTTTAATACGGTCTTCAAACTACAGAATTTCCAGCTGCCCCAGGCCAGTTCACGCGAGACCTGTGTGCGCAATGTGTACGCATTTCAGGTGCTGCAGACGGTCTTTCTCAGATCGACGACGCCCGCCCTGTGCTGCACCATACTGGATGCCATTTCGCGTGTGTATCACTCAGAGAATGCCAATTATTTTATACTCGAATCGGAGAACACGTTGAGTAGCTTTGCGGAGCGCATACATCAGAAGAGTCCACAGATACAGGAGAAGTTCTATGATCTGCTCGAGTTTATAGTATTTCAGTTAAACTTTGTGCCCTGCAAGGAGCTGATCAGTTTGTCGCTACTGCTCAAGCACAATCAGAGTACCTCATGCAGCATTCTGTGCCTCAAGACGCTGCTCAACATCTTGCGCCACAATAGCGTGTTCAAGGACGTCTATCGCGAGGTGGGCATACTGGAGATCCTTGTTACCTGCCTGAATCATTATGCGGATTATGTGCGGCAAATAACCAATGGCGACGAATTCGTTGTAGTGCAACCGACTACCGAGGAGCAAGAGGATCTGGTAGATACGTTGGGCAAGCATGTAATGGAGGCGCTCACAATGCTGCTTGGCAGTGGCGCCAGCAATAATGCGCAAATCTTTCGCGAATACGGCGGCGCCAAGTGTACCCACGAGCTGGTTAAATTCAAGCATTGCCGCCCACAGGCCCTGGGCATCGTACGAGAGCTGATACTCTCCGCCGGTGGAGACGACGACATGCTCTACATACTCTCGCTGATGCACAGCATCAGTCCGCATCAGGTAGAGTTTAAAATCCAGATACTCAACATGCTGTTGGGCTGCCTGAAGGACTCGCATCGCACACGCACCGTTTTCCGCAAAGTGGGTGGCTTCGTCTATCTGACCAGCGTGTTTGTCTCGCTGGATGGCAGCATGGCTCAGCCACAGACGAGCATTGCCCAACAGGATCTTATACTCTTGCTGCAGATCGTCTGCCAGACGCTGGCCACAGCCATGCGCTTTGAGCCGGCGAATGCCAAGTTCTTTCATCAGGAGATCTGCAACAGTTCGCTGTGCGACACGTTGCGTCTCTTGGGCTGCTTTGGTTGCGACACATCGCTGCAAGATTACACCGGAACCCATGAGCCGCAGCAGACACTACTCAAATACTACCATGACGTTTTCAGCGGCGATATATTGAGTTTCAAGTGAGTTATCCCCAATCTGACCGTGTCAATTTTAGACTCCCAAAAAGCAAGAATTTTTGTAAAGCGGACTTGTATTTTGAGTAACTCTCATGGTTGTCCCACATCGGTTTTGATGATTTTTTCCAAACTTATGGTCACTCTCATTCCTTACAGCTTTTCCGAGGACATACCCAGCTCGCTGTCCTATGTCTGTGTGATGTTTCGGCTGCTTTACAGCATTGCCTTGGACAACTTCGAGTCACCGAATTTGAATGGTGTGATAACGCTCTTCAGTGAGACAGCGCCACATACACGCTCGCCCAGCAAGGAGCTGGCGGCGCCAGCGCATCCCAGCCAACTGAATCTGACACAACCCACACCGGAGCCACGCATTGTGCATCCGGGCGTTGTTTTATGCATGCTAAAATTGCTGCCAGGCGTGCAGCACGAGACGTCGCCGCTGCAGGCGATACAGCTACAGGTGTACCTAAGCGAGATCATCAAGTCGCTGGTGCGCAGCGAACGCAATCAGCAGATAATGTGCGATCACGGGCTGGCCGAGCACCTGCTCAGTCTGACGCGACGTGCGCTGGCCGAGGAACTGCATCCGCTGCACGTGCCCATGCAATATATACTGGAGCGTCTGGCGGCGCAGGCGCTGCAGCCGACAGAACTGCGTCAGTTTCTGCGCCTCGGCGAGCCGCTGTCCTGCGCGGATATTGATCTGCAGCAGCCGTATCAACAGGGCGGTCCGGTGCCATTGACGCGCATCAAGA
This sequence comes from Drosophila conformis, assembly GCA_035041375.1. Taxonomy (NCBI): domain Eukaryota; kingdom Metazoa; phylum Arthropoda; class Insecta; order Diptera; family Drosophilidae; genus Drosophila; species Drosophila conformis. The sequence goes on from JAWNLE010001234.1 coordinate 430,280, forward strand.
CGCTGGTGTCAATGACAACGCCTCGCGATTTTCGTGCTCACGGATCTAGCACACTGCCGCCATTTGTTGAGTTGGATATGTCCGCCGAGGGATTTGGCTGTCTCTATCTACCATCGCTGGCGCCGCAAGCCACCGCAACAGCTGGCGGCACCATCGATGCAAATACGATTGGCGGCATCGGGGCCGGGGATCGCATCTTTCCACCGCAAACTGGACTTAGCTATTCGACGTGGTTTTGTGTGGAGAAGTTCTCCGATCCCAAGACAGATCCGCATTGTGTGCGTCTGCTCACGCTCGTGCGCACCATTCACAATCCACGTGAGGAGAATTTGGCCTGCTTGTCCATACTGCTCTCAGCTAGGGATAAGGCTATTGTGGTCTCCACACAGGAGACGCTAGTTACGCCCAGGAAAAGTATGTTTTTTGATGATTATTTATATTTGAACTATCATAATTGTACATTATTTATATTTGTAGGCATTGGCGATTGGGAGCCGGAGGGCTCTGATGATGGCATTGCCCGAATCTGGTGTCCAGATCTGCTGCACGAGGGTCAATGGCACAATCTTGTCGTCGTGCTTAATCGTGCAGTTCTCAAGAATTCCAGTCTGTCGCTCTACTTGGATGGTGTGCCCATGCATACGCAGAAGCTGCACTACATTGCCCAGCATCCGGGCGCGAGTAGCGCTAATCTCACCTCAGCCACCCAAATCTTTGGCTACATTGGCACGCCACCTATCTGGCGTCGTTATTCGCGCTTGTGCTGGAAACAGGGTGTCTGCCATCTGCTGGAGGATGTGCTCACCCAGCAGACGGTGCAGACCATCTATCAGTTGGGGCCGCATTACATGGGTTCTCTGCAGGCGCCACAGCTGGGCAAACAGGCGGAACCACTGGCGCCGCTGGTGCCCGAGGATCGTGTGCTGCTCGGCCTGAATGCGAAGGCAGTGTCCAAGCTGACGCTGGTCAAGATACGCAAGGTGTACAGTCGGGCGGACAACAAGAGCATTGCCAAGCAGCTCAACATGAATTCACATGAGAATGCCACGCCCATCAAGTGAGTAGCTGCTCGTTTCCAATCCAGATACTCTTCTTCTTTGAATGTTAGTTTTATATTTTCGATATATGAATTGCAAGTTGATCCATAATGTGATCCTTAATATGTTTCATGAGATAAGGGATATACCTAAAGTAATTCTAACTCTTTCCATATATAATAATAATAATAATGCATTTTTATTTTTATAGAATCCTTCACAACTCGGCTGGACACTTAGCCGGTGCTGGCCGCTCGCTGGGCGGCGTCGTTGTTGGCTATTTGGGCGTGCGGGTTTTTAGTCCGCATCCGGTTTCGGCAATGATTGACACCGTCGGTGGCTGCAATGTGCTGCTTGGGATTATTGCCATGGCGCAAGATGTGGAGTCGCTTTATGCGGGCGTCAAGGCGCTGACCTGTGTGGTGCGCAGTAATCGTGCAGCACAAGCGGAAATGGATCGCAAGCGTTGCTATCAGACCCTGGGCATGTTCTTCAAGAAGAAGAAGCATCTGCTGAACTCACACATTCTGCACCTGACCTTTGGACTGGTGGGCACGGTGAACAGTGGCCACGACATGTCAGCCATTCCAAATGTGACAGCCTTTCAGGATCTGCTCTGTGACCTGGAGATCTGGCACAATGCACCAAATGGTCTGCTGCGTTCGCTGCTGGAGCATCTGCTGGAGTTGGTGGTGGAATCGAATGAAAAGAAGCAGAACGTGAAGATAATGCGCGATCTGCAGCTGCTGGTCAAACTGTTGCACATTATAACACACATTCATGATCATTCCACGCGAGAGATACTCTTCAATCTGCTTGAGACGCTGCTCGGTGGCCAGCCCAGGCACACAGATCTTCTGCTCTTCGGCCAGTATGTGGCCGCCAAGCTGCCGTGCAAGCATTCCTGCAAGGGAGAACGGGCCGTTCTATTGCCCAGCATGAAGGCGCCAGCAGAGGATCAGGATGGAATTGCTCAGAATATTTATTTGCGCAATCGTTGCTTATCGCTGCTGCACGGTTTACTTTTCACGCCACGCAACACCGTTAATTACGTCATCTGCGATGACATATCCAAGACACTGGGCATGGACTGGCTGCTGCTCTTCATGCAGCCCCACGTTCACTTCACTACGGTTATCATAGCTGTGCGCATTCTTGTCGTGGTCTGTGCCACTGAGAGTTTCATCGAGCGCTTTCGTGAGGCGACTCACAATGGCGGCTACTTACGCTTCACCGAGATGGTCTCGCAGCGCAAGATGCTCGGACTGGGCGCCCAGCAACTCAATACACGTCCCAGCAACGGCCCTGGCACCGTCATTGTGGCCACGCCTCAAAATAAGATTCAGCATTTGCCCACACAGATTGCGGGAGAGGTGCGCACGGCCGCATTAAATATTCCGGGTAAGTTGACTCAGATGCGAATTGAAATTTTAGAATAGTAAAGAATAAATTTATAGATAGGGATTAAAAGTAATATAATAAGTTCAAAATGTGTAATAAACAATTTAAAATATACGCAGCAATTAACATTCCATTAAAATAAAATAAATATGATCTTATTGACAGGTTTCCAGATGCTTGAATGGTTGTTGCAACATCATTTGGACGTTCCCGAATTGTATTTCCTGGTGACCGCACTGATCATGGGCCAGCCGGTCAAGGTACTGGCCACCGAGCATACGAAATTCGATTTGGATCGCGTCTGGTCGTTCCTCTGGGGTGCGCCAGTCTCGGCCAATACGCAGCTGCCCAAGCTGAATGTGTGTCCCGAGGGCGTCTGTGTGCTTCTGGCCATGGTGCGTGCCATTGTGCATGGCGGCAATTGCGCTACCTGGCTGCATAGTCATCCGGAGACGATCATCCAACTGTTGTTCAGTCTCTATCAGAATCTCAACGATTTTACGCCCGTCATGATGGCTGGGGATGTGATTACCTCACTGGTTGCTGTGCTCTTTCCACTGATTGCACGTTCCGCCGACTCAGAGCCAAATAGTGGCGCCTCCACGCCCACCGAAAACACTGGCAGCAGCTTTGTCCTGCCACCGCCGGAAGCGCTACTCGCAGCCGTAGCCAATCAACCGAAGATTACTGTGCATCCGGTGCGCAAGTGCATCATTGACTTTCTGCGCGTGATTGTCGTGGATTCACTGGGCTTAAATATGCACGGCAAAGCAACGCCAGTCATTGATATGGTGCTGGATGCCGCACCGGAGACAGCGGAGCTGCCACAGCAAGTGCAATACCAGACACAGATAATTATTGCTCTAATGGATCATCTGCTCGCCGCCGATGTGCTGGTGGGTGAGCAGGCAGCACTGCCACTGGTGCCGTTGCTGCAGAGCCACACCCAGCACATTGCACCCAATGTCTTCTACCTGACGGCGCGCATTGTGGACAAACTGTGGCAGGGCTGTCTCACCCGGAATCCGCACGACATTTTTGACTTTGTCATTAAGCTGATTGCACAGGCAAAGCGGCGATCTTCGTCGCTGTCGTTGGAGCACCTGCATCACTCGCTGAATCGCAGTATTTTATTTCTACTGTCACGTCCCACCGACGAATCCATTGCAGAGCAGATGAGCGTTTTGGAGGCGCTGCACAAGATCATTCAGCATCGTCTACTCATCTTTGGCGCTGGCAATCATGAGCTGGAGTTCATTGGTTGTCTCACCTACTGTCTAATGCAGCTCACCGCTGACATGAAGATCATCCTGGAGCCGGCGACAAGTCGCAACACAACCTGGCATGTCAACCCACAAACGGAGACAAGCGAACCCAAGGATGAGGATCTCAATCAGTTGCAGGTAAGGTTTGACCAATCAAATTAAATATGTTTAGCAGGTTTTTTGATATTGGATAATGGTTAATTTTCCTCGTTTGCCCTCAGGGACGCAATTTAATTGTGGGCGCCGCGTTTCGCGTCTGGGAGGAGCTCTACGTGTGCAAGAAGCCGGCCATTGAGGAGGTCTTCAAGATATCGCTTACCCCACCACCGGCCAACTCCAAGGCACCCGATTTGCAGACGACACGCGAGCAGGTGATGGAGCTAGCCTCCAAGCTGTGGTTCAATTACGTCGATGCTGAACGCAAGGCTTCGTATCGCGTCCCCTGGGAGCTGCACAATCAGATACAATCCAAGATACAAAAGGTAACCGGTGGTCTGACGCGTCTGGCCAGTCGCAGCAAGGTGAAGAAAGACGAACTGGTGCGCACCAAGTCGAATATGAGCCGGGAGTCGGCCTACGAGGCGACCGCAATACATGTGCAGCTGATAAAGGATCTGCTGGAGTTACGCACAAAACAATACCAGCAAATGCTGCAGCACACACAGCGGTACGTCTACCAGGATTGGGTGCAATCCGAAACGGAGCTAACACGAGAACGCGGCCTCTGGGGACCGACGGGCTGTTGCACGCTGGACAAGTGGGTAATGGACACCACTGAGGGACCGCATCGCATGCGCAAAAAGACTATGCGCAATGATCTCTTCTATCTGCACTATCCGTACCGGCCTGAATTGGAGCTGGCCGACAATCGTCAGCTCAAGTACAAGGTGGCCTCCAGTTTGGATAGCAAAGTCTACTTTCTGCATGGCCAACAGCAGCCGCGAATTCTCGCCGAGGCGGAACAGCATTCGATACAGCAGCAAGCCTCACTGGAAGCATCGCAGCCACATCGTCTGGAGCCAAGCAGTTCAACATCAACGCCACCGCCGCCAATATCACCCAAATTGCTGGCGCACGGTGCGCCTTACCCCCAGGAATCTCTCGATGGCAATGCACCCGAGGATGATGAAGAGGAGGAGGACACCTCGATGACCAGCGACAATGAGACATTTCTGCGTTTACTTGAAGAACAGGAGAAGATTAGTTTTATGTTTCGCTGTGCGCGTGTTCAAGGCCTGGACACCTTTGAGGGTCTGCTGCTGTTTGGCAAGGAGCATTGCTATATCGTTGATGGTTTCACACTGCTCAAGAACCGAGAGATACGTGACATTGACACACTACCACCTGGCGCCTACGAGCCAATCATACCCAATTCGGGCGGCCAGCAGTCGTCGACGTCGCGCGCAGTTAGTCATAAATTGAGGCAGTGCTCGAAGTTTGCCTACGAGGAGATCCGCGAGGTGCACAAGCGTCGCTATCTGCTGCAACCGATTGCTCTGGAGGTCTTCTCCGAGGATGGACGCAACTATTTGCTTAGTTTTCCGCGCAAGGTGCGCAACAAGGTGAATCAACGATTCCTGGCACTGGCCACAGCATTGAATGACAATGCCCAGCAGTCTGTGGCTGGACAGAAGCGGACGGCGAGTGTGGAGCAAACATCGGGTCTGTTTAGCGGCCTGATTGGTGAGACATCGGTGACACAACGCTGGGTTCGTGGCGAGATCTCCAATTTCCAGTACCTTATGCATTTGAATACGCTCGCCGGCCGCAGCTACAACGATCTCATGCAGTATCCGGTATTTCCCTGGATACTCGCTGATTACGATTCCGAGGAGCTCGACTTTACGAATCCCAAAACATTCCGTGACTTTTCACGGCCCATGGGCGCACAGTCGGAGGAGCGTCTGGAACAGTTTCAGAAACGTTTCAAAGAGTGGGACGATCCACATGGCGAAACTCCGCCCTACCACTATGGCACACATTACAGCTCCGCTATGATTGTGTGCTCGTACCTGGTGCGTTTGGAGCCGTTCGCGCAGCCGTTCCTTAAACTTCAGGGTGGTCATTTCGATCTGGCGGATCGCATGTTCCATAGCATCAAGGAGGCATGGCTGTCGGCCTCCAAGCTGAACATGGCCGATGTCAAGGAGCTGATCCCCGAATTCTTCTACTTGCCGGAGTTCCTTAGCAATTTCAATAACTTTGATTTGGGCACCAAGCAAAATGGTGAGACTCTGAATCATGTTATTATGCCGCCGTGGGCCAAACAGGATCCCAGGGAGTTTATACGACTGCATCGCAGTGCTCTGGAGTGCGACCATGTCAGTCAGCAGTTGCACTTGGTAAGTCAACTCTTTGGTAACATTTCGCAGAAGAAATCTCCATAAAATATAGACAAAAATAAAATTTCATTCTTCATCAGCACAACTATCTTATCTATAATTGACAATAGTTTTAACTGTAAACATAAATTTCCCCTTGCAGTGGATTGACTTGATATTTGGTTGCAAGCAGCAGGGACCCGCCGCGTCGGATGCTGTCAATGTGTTCCATCATCTCTTCTATGAGGGCAATGTGGATATTTACAAGTAAGAGCAAAGCAGCTACTCATTCCCAATTAATCTTCATATATGCTTAAATAATTGTTTAGCATTGATGATCCATTGAAAAAGAATGCCACCATTGGCTTTATCAACAACTTTGGCCAAATACCGAAACAGCTGTTCAGGAAGGCGCATCCAGCAAAGAAAATGGGCAACGCACGTCACTCGGCACTGATAGATCCCACGTCACTGATACAGGGCAACAGCACCGTGCTGCAAAACGATCGTTTGTTTTTCCACAATCTGGACAATCTGAAGCCCAGTCTGCAGCCCATCAAGGAGCTCAAGGGACCAGTGGGCCAAATACTGCAACCCGACAAAACTGTGTTTGCCGTGGAGCAGAATAAGGTGATGATGCCGCCATCGTATACCAAATACATTGCCTGGGGCTTTGCCGATCACTCGCTGCGCGTCGGCCTCTACGACACGGATCGAGCTTCCTTTGTGTCCGAGGCAGCGGCCCAGAACTCCGGCGAGATACTGACCTGCGCCTGTCCCAATGCTAAAATGATTGTCACAGCCGGCACCAGTTCCGTGGTGACCATCTGGAAATTCGATTCGAATCGCAAGAGTCTCAGCGTGAGACATTCACTGCATGGTCACACGGATGCGGTCACCTGTCTGGCCGCCAGCGCTGCCTACAATGTCATTGTCTCTGGATCTCGCGATGGCACTGCAATTGTCTGGGACATGACACGTTTCACATTCGTGCGTCAACTGCGAGGACATGCCGGCGTTGTGGCTGCCGTGGCCATCAATGAGCTAACGGGTGAAATAGCCACCTGCTCGGCGACTTGGTTGCATGTGTGGTCCATCAACGGCGATGCTCTGGCCATGGTCAATACGTGTGTGGGCAGCGCGGATCGCATGCAGCAGATACTGTGCGTGTCTTTCTCTCAAATACGCGAATGGGATCAACAAAATGTGGTCATGACGGGCTCCACGGATGGCGTTGTGAGGGTAAGTGTGAGGCAAAAACAAACTTTTGACACATCTAGAGTGTGTGGCAGGCCGAGTTTGCTTTACTTTGCCTGCAACTAGTGCTAATTAAAGTATCTATTTCGCTGCAGATGTGGTCCCTGGAGCACACTCAAGTGCCCATCGATCGCAAGCTAAAGCGGGGCGTGGAAGTGAGCTCGCAGGATAAGCCCGACTCAGTCTCAGTTGATGAGTCGAAAGATAATGCGGACAAAATGAATATATTTAAACAAATGAAGAGTCTCTCGCAACCAGAGCAAGAACATGGTTAGTAAACACGTTCACTTTCTCAAAGCGTACACTAATATTACCAATTACAAACACTTTGCAGACATTGTAAAATCAGCATCGGAGAGTAGCATTTCAGAAGCCTCGCAGCACAGCAACGAGTCGAACAAATCCACCGAAGCTACTGTTAAAATCGAGCCTTCGACCGAGCGTAGAAAAAGTTCCATAACGGGCGCTAAATCACTGCATGAAATGAAATCGGCAACGGTGGAGGGGCCAAGCACCAGTTCGGAGCACAAGACGAATGAAGGTGAGCACAATGATAGTTGAATGCACTTATTTAATTTTAATATCGTGTGATTTGTGTAATGTCCACAGAAGAGCACAGCATACGACCAAGTAAATCGGATACGAGCTTAGCAGATGGCTTTGTTTTGCTGGACAATGATAGATATCATGGCGAGCAGGCGCTTAAGAAAGGTGCATTTTGTTGATATTTATTTTCCCATAATAGCAAACATGTATTCCAATTGCATCCAATCGCTTTGCATGTATTAACCTTTTTGTCCCATTTCCCAGGCTTCAAGTGGCAACGTCAATTAATGTTCAGATCAAAGCTAACCATGCATACGGCCTATGATCGCAAGGATAATACCGAACCGGCTAGCATAACAGCGCTGACGGTATCCAAAGATCATAAAATACTATATGTGGGTGAGTACAAGTGCAAATATTCTGACTACTTCCAACAACGAATTCTCATTGATTATAATTTATAAAACACAGGTGATGCACGCGGTCGCATTTTCTCTTGGAGTGTTACGGAGCAGCCCGGTCGTGGTGTGGCCGATCATTGGCTCAAGGATGAGGTCGCTGATCAGTGTGTCAAGTGTCACGTGAAGTGAGTTTTGAGTACGATTTAAACGTGTACCAATACATTATTCATATCCCAAACTAATTCAGATTTACGCTTTATGAGCGTAAGCATCATTGCCGCAACTGCGGTCAGGTGTTCTGCAACAAGTGTAGTCGTTTCGAATCGGAAATATCCCGTCTACGTATTCTGAAGCCTGTGCGAGTGTGCCAGGCATGTTACAGTCAGCTGCGCACGAATTCTCTGGACAATTAAAGGCAACTAAATAAACTACAGTCGGATGCGATGTGTACCTATGATTAGATAACAAATATAATAACTGAGGTTACTTTCTACCGTAACTGTTAAAAGACGTTAGGGGCATTCATACGAAACTACTTATTTATTTAATGTATAATTGCGTATTTATTTATACTATTTATAACCAAAAACAAAAATGTGTTGCGCAAGGAACATCAAAGGCTGTTATTATATGATTTTTAATACTTTATTTAGTAAAAACATGTTGCAATATAATTTTATACTTAAATTTAACTATTTATTATACACCGAATAAATAAATATTTAATATTACATATATGCCACAATCATTGACAATTTGTAGTGAAGTAATTAAATTGTGTAATTAAATAAATATCAATTTGTGTGTGTAGCATTATAAAATTTGCGCATGTATTTAGGCTACTTAAGCGATGCGACCAGCGCACAATAATATTGTTATTTCAAATACATTTTACATTATATAGGGTTTGTATGTATGTAGAAGTGAAACACAGTCAACACCCAAATCAATAATAAGCTTACTAAATAGCGCAAACAAGCACCGCCAGTTATATCAATTACAAAACTGATCTTTGGAAATTTTCTATCAAATACTTACATATAAACGAATAAATTTGGTGGCAGACATTTCTATTAGCACACAACACACGAACCTCACACAATATATTTATACACATATACAAAAAACCGAATATATACAAATATATATATATATATATATATATAAAAGATACTATACTTCCAAATGAAAAACAACAATAAACTAAAGAGCAATGATGTATGTTGATTTAATTAATGATTCCATAATTGTTAAAGCAATATGAAAAGTTGCTAATTAAAAGCTGATGCGTAAAAATTATACGAATAAAACGGAATACAATTAAAAATAGTAGTAAAAATAAATGAATGCTGTCATAGTTGCTTTTAATTTTTGTTCCCTAGTCGATATTTTATTAAAACCAAAATTCGTCTCTCATCTATTTCCATTTAAAAAAAAACCGACATTGTTCAGTTTACACATTATTATTGCAATTATGACAGCTGACTCTGAACTAAAAACTTTGTAAATATAAAAGACAAATAACGAAGCAAACAATAAAGAATATTTAGATGGAATATTATTTAGATGAATAAAATGGTCGTAGTAGTAATTAAAAAGATATTCGGTATTTTGTAGAGCATCTACATGTTGCATTGATAATAATTTACAAATATTATATACATGTGACAGCTATATACAAAACTTAATGTTGTACTAGCAACAAATATTTCAATTATAACAAACTAAACGCCCAAAAAAGCCAGAGCTCTTGCATGGAATCCCAAAATCAATCCAATACATTTTCAAAAGACTTGAAGCACGCCAGTACGAAAAACGCAGCACTTTCAACTAAAACATTTCAAGAACTATCCAAAGTAAAGACTTTTAAGCCCGAAAACCCCCTAGCCAATAAGGTGGCATACAAATGAACACCATAGCGAAACAAATACACGATGAAAACTCAACTCAAATAAATATTATGAATTATAAAAAAATTATATATATTTATTGTTAGTTCGTGTAATAAGAACATATGCGAAGGAGCAAAATACGATTTAATAAAACGGATAATGTTAACAAAGACTGTAATTTAAATTGGGTATGATGATAATTGGTAAGTATGGAATGTGGGAAAAGGTATATATTTGAAATTGAGATTTTACGTTAACGTTTATATGGCTATAAATAGAAAACGAGTTGGGGCCAAAAACTTGCAGTCATAATTTGACTTACATTACTCAAATTGCAACTAGGAACTAGGAACTAGAACTTCCAATCCACAAGTTCATATTTCCCTCAATACCAATAAATTACAGAATATTTTAATTTAATTTGTTGACTTTTTATTTTATAGCTCCTTTGCCTGCACAGTTTTTTTAGCCTTCTCCACAAAAAAAAAATGATCATCAATACTAGAATATATGTCTGTAAATGTTATATTTTGTTGAATTATTTAAAATATTACTGCACACGAAAAAAAACATTGCGTGTGGGGAGAGATAAATCCTACCTATATAGCCAGCAGCAGTGCGATAACGATACGTGAGTCTGCTGAAATCACGCGCCGATTTGCCAGAAATGCCAGCGTTGAGCACCTCATTGCCGACGCCCATTGCTTGTAGTCCAAGATGGCTGCCTGTCGGATCCATCGCGCATGCGAGAATTGCCAGGACAACAATTGCAACCGGGACAACACGATTGTCGGCTCCCAGCATCCATGCGAGGACAATTTCCATTCGGACAACTAAAATTCAATCCATTGCCAAAATTGTGTTGAGAATTATTGTAAGGCGAGTGTCCATCCATTGTTGTTCAGTGCTGACGTACCATAATTAAAGGATGAATTTTCAGTTTTAATTGTATTTTTAGTTTAAAAAGCAATTTTTGTATACTTACTCGGGAAAAATGTTTTCAACAATGGATTTAAATTTTACAAGCTGGCAAATCGGTGCGTTATTTTTCAAGGGAAAGGGAAAGAGAAACAAAAACAAAACAAAAACTTGGTGCGCTGGAAATACTTCTAATTTGTGTGAGGTGTTCGAAAGGAATGAACAACACAGCTCTTCACAGTTGCCGAGTTAGTCGAGAAGCGATGGCAGAAATTCAGAGCCTGCTATTTTCGAAATATTGTCGAACAACGTTCGAATTTGGTGCAGATTGCGCCTGCGTTGATACTAATAAAGTGGTGAGTTTCCTCTAGCATGGGGCGTGGTCAAATGAAATTCGTGAAGGGTCGCAGCAGCAGTGGGGCAGTGGCAGAGACAGGGAGTTTTCGGGAAAAAATGCGACTTCTTGATGCCACAAATTTGGCATATGTGTGTATGTGTGTGTGTGTGTGTGTGTCTGTGTGTGTTTTTTGTGAGAGGGTGTATGCGTGCACGTTGATGGTTACGAACTGGGATAGGTGGCTGGGGGAGGGACGCCCAAATGTTGAGTATGAGTTAGTAGTTAGTGCTGCTGCAAATGACTTTGCATTCTGACTGGTTAATATTACCGCAGGATTGTATCAAAACGACGGCTCTGGGCTGAGCCCTACTCGTCTGTGTGTGTGAGTGTGAGTGTGTGTGTGTGTATGTATGTGGGAAGTGTATGCAACTATATAACCACAAGGCATCTAAATTGATTGTGTAATAGCCGCGTTGAGGACCCACTCGCAACTGCCAAATGCCGTTTACAACAAGGCTCCACCCCCAAAGCGTAATCTCATATATAAGACGTTGTCCGCTAAGCCATCTACACACACACGCACACGCTCTCACGCACACACTCACGTACACCAATATATAATGTGTGTGTGCAACCAATACACAATGTCACAAAAGTCATTTCAATTTAGATGAGAGTCAGTAAATCAACCCCTATCAACATACCAACAACAACCAGCCAGTGCCAGCCCAGGATACGCCATTGCGAATTTCTCGACTCACACACAAGCTTGTACACTCTCACACACATCGGCATACACTTCATGCGCATGTATACAGTAGCATATCTTGCATATGGCATATCCTTGCCCATTCCAAACAAAATACGCTACCAGGCCTTTAATGGGGATGTAACGCTTACATAGAAACAATATGTATTAAAATAGCAATTTATACTTCGAAAATTTTGGATAAAATCTCAGAAATATTCAAATTCAATTCAAATGAATGTCATTAAAAGGCGAAATAAATATTCTAAATACTAAATGAATGCAGTATAAAAAGAACACAAAGTTCATTAGAAAAGATTTTATTAAATAGATACAATAGTTCATGTTTATCTTTATGTATTTTTATTATTATTATTAAAGAACATAAGAAGCGAAATCTATATATTTTGTTTAATCGAAATGATAAGGACATTTATTTTCTAAATTTACCCGCAGCTTCATTAATGTATATTTAATTATCAAACACCAATTCCTTATTTGACTTATGAAACTCGAAAGCCAGCAAATGCAAAAGGGCTTCAACAGTTAAGATATGCTTTGCCGTTTCTATATGCCCCAAATTGTAGAGCCAATGCTGCTGAGATCCTGACTTTAGAGCTAATAATCCGACAGCCTACAAGCGCAGGACGAACCAAAAAGAAAAGCAACAGAAAAAGAAGAAGCCAGCGAGGCAACAGCCCAAAGAGCAGCGGCAGACACGACTCCTCTGCTGGCAAAGATATTTGCTGCGGCACAGATACAGATACAAATACAGATGCAGATACAGACTCACACAGCGAGAGCGACAGAGAGCAGGGCATACAGAGAGCAGGACAACAGATGCCATTACCAATACACATGCAGAGCGACGACGACGACGCATCGGCCTCGTTCCGTCGCTAGCTTTTCATCATTCTTGACATTTTGTGGTGAATTGTCGAAAGCCACAGGATATGTCGCAGTGTGCATGGCCAGCACATATATGTATGTGCGTCTGTGTGTGTGTCGCATAGTGCAAAAGAAAAAAAAGTAAAATGGTGGACGGCAGGAAGTCTCCTCATTTGCTGTAATCGCATCAAGCGGCAGGCACAGAAAAAAGGGCGTTTTCCGGTTGGCTGCCCGCCTGTCCTGTCCCGTCCCGTCTCATCCTGTCCTGTCCCGTTCCAGCGCCCACTCGCAAGGGATGAAATGTAACATTTTGTAGCTTTTCGTAAATTTTCGACTTTTTCGTCGACGTTTTGGTTTTTCGCTGCCACCGTTCGCGTCGCGTCGAGTCGCATTGCGCTGTGGTGTGCTGTGCTGCCCTGCGCTTTGCCATTTTCATTTTCCTCATTCGGTCTCGGGTTTTTTTCTCTACTTTTCCATTCCCCGGACGCCCCGTGGTGTGCTACGATTGTGGCTTTGTGTCGCATCCCAATGGGGTGGGTGGCTTTGGCTTTGCACTGCGTCCTGTCAAATTGACTGCAAAAAAGGACCTCTCCGTTGGCAGCTTCACTTTCGTAATTGGCGGTCTGCTCTGCTCAGTTTTGGCTGCGGCACCGGTTCAGTACAGCTTCTGCTTCGGCTTCAGCTTCAGTTTCAGCTTCTGCTACTTTTTCTGCAACTGTTTCGGTGGCTGGCTGCGCCATTCATAGTTGGTCCGTCAGCCAAAACGATCCGCATCCGCTCCATAGCAGCGTCGTCGTCGTCGTCCTTTCCGTCGGCAAATGTAACCAACACTTTTGGCGTGCGGTTGTCAAAAGTTGTTTTGTGATTTGTCCAAATACGCATTGTGCTCCCTCAAGTTTGTTGGCAAAACTTAATTCACATACTCGTAGCCAATTTCGTGTGTGACACAGAGTCATTATACACTTAAGCACGCTGGATACTTTAGGGTTTAAATATTTCCATCAACGGAAAATGGGAACAGGTAAAACTTGGCGACAAAACTATTTGAAAATAAATTTTAATATGGGGCAAGTGCCGTGAAAAGCCGTCGGAATTTTCAAAAATCAAATAGATAAAGTTGTATACCTCAAAGAGGCTTTACATAACCGCTATGGCAATATCTGAAAAATTAACTATCCAAATTTTGTCCAGAGAAATAATTTATTTAAAAATGTTGCAAGCAAAATTTTAAAATTATGACGTATGACTTCAAATTTAAATATTTTGAAGAAGTGCAAGGAAATTAAGTAAGTTTCAGCACATTCAAAAGTAAACTCTATCCAAAGCTAGGCACATTTTATTAAGTAAAATATATTATATATATATTCTAATTGTCTTAGGAACTCAACTAACTCCGAGTATTTAATAAATATACGTAGAAATTGTGAGAATTACTAATCGATCAAGCAATATTTGCTTTATACTCATCCCATTACTTTGATATGCCAAATTCGTATTTCTCACGCCCAAGCAGTTAAAATCCCACGTCTGCTCAAACCCAACTAACTGCACTAAGCCAACCTTTTTAGCCTATGAAAACAACGCCGAGATTTCCATACCAGTCAACAAGCATATTGTATATAGTTTAAATGCAGATATAACCCACTCAAAAACAGAAACACACACACACTCAATTGCGCGGATAGGAAGTTGACCCAACTTGCTAAACTAACAAAAAATGCCATAGCATAAGTAAATAAAAATATTTAAAATCAACATTGAAAATTTTTAAAAAAGAAAACATTGGCCAATGAGAATATAAATGTAATGGGCGTCATCTATGCAACCCTAAGGTGCCACGACCAAAGGCCGTCAGCGGTGCCCGCAACTGACTGGGAAATGGGCACGCACAACCACTCGAGAGGTGTTAACATGCTGCGGACAATTGCCGATGCGCAGGGTGTGAAAATTGGCAACACGCGTCGCAAACCGAAAGCGCAACCAACAGTTGACAATATGTCAAATGTCACAGGACAAAGGGTACACAACAAAGGGCAACAATCGAAAACGGCTCGTTTTATTTTGACAAGTGTCGAGTGTTAAACTTCATTTGTGAAACGTGCCGGCCGAAAGGGCTGTCTCTTCATGTAACTCGCATTATGTGCTAGCTTTGTGCAATTCTCACTTGCTAATCCGCGACACACACTCACACACCCACACACTCACAACATGCAAATAAACGACAACAGCGCTGCAAAGTATGCAGCACCTTTTATGCGTGCTGCGCTGTGTTTGCTTAAGGGGAGCTTTGAGGCCGAGCTTAACACTTAATATAAGTTAAATATGCCGTTATGTTGCATATATCTACTTAAATACGATTTCATTTTAGTCCCGACAGTATAAAGTTTATTTAAGTGCTTTCATCAAGCTGCAAACTGCATTAAATCCGAAATCGCAATAATAGATTATGTTTGTCCTTCGAACGCCTTAATTCCTTAATTCGGCAGATATATGATTAAAATACTTGTTATTTAAAGAAAGCTTAGGCTCGCGTGAAAATTTTTACTTAACAATAATACTAAATATAACTGTGAAACTAATTTATTACAAATAAAAATTGATTCTTAATAATATTTACGCAATTAATTATTTAAAAAGCGCATTAAAACAAATAAACACTTTAATTTTTTGTACTCACAGCCGGCGATCGTCTGCTGGACATACCCTGCAAGGTATGCGGCGATCGCAGCTCGGGTAAACATTATGGGATCTACAGCTGCGATGGTAAGCCTTATTGAACACAAACTGTAGCTGATTAAAGTGATTGAGCTGCTCTATTTGGATTGAATAGGTTGCTCTGGTTTCTTCAAGCGTAGTATTCATCGCAATCGTATTTACACCTGCAAGGCCACCGGTGATCTCAAGGGTCGCTGTCCGGTGGACAAAACCCATCGGAATCAATGCCGTGCCTGTCGCCTGGCCAAATGCTTTCAATCGGCCATGAATAAGGACGGTAAGTAGACGGGTTGGCCACAAATCTTTGTTTTACTTGCCAAATTCATTTAATTATGCAGCAAATTAGCTGGGGCTGCTTTTCCGGTGAAAGCCCGGGCATAAATTACATTAAACTCAAAAACCAAAATGCCGCAGGCTTTTGGGCGACGCTCATTTTTCGACAAGACTTCTCAAAGTGAGTCTGTTAAGAGCTCTGCCACTCGTTTTTTTGTTGTAGTTGTCATTAAGCTGATTACAAATTATGCGAACACCTCGCTTCCCCCACCACTTAAATAGAAGCCTCACAATTGAAAATGTTCAGCTTGATTTTCGAACGACTGTGTTTGTGTACTGCGTAAATTATACAGGAATGATTTTAATTTGTTACAATAACGACGGCAGCTGGGGTTGTATTAAGTTAAGTTTATATTTATAAAAGTAAATTACTCAAACATTCTTTTAAATTTGCATTTTCAAATTAATTGTGGCTCAAAAAGTTATTGCGAGAATTTCAAAGTTAAATGCAGCTTTTTAGTGGCACATTGTTGAATTGAAATATCAGAAATCTGATGTTTTTTATTCCATACTACAACTTACCTCATATACCATATACGGTGGCGGACACCTTATTCTGATCAGCGTCAAAGAAAACAAGGAATTGCCTGCCATAAGCTAACCATTCATTATTTTTCAAAAATTCCAAAGACCGATGGTAGGTATATGTATTAACCACCAAAATTAATATATGACCCCAATTCACTGGGGTTTCCCCACCTGCTAGGTAGGATTATGGCAGGCAATTACGTTTTTTCTTTGACGCTGATCAGAATAAGGTGTCCGCCACTGTATATTATTGACCAGTATCTTTGGTCGATTTAATATGACGGTCGTCCGTCTGTCTACCTGTCTGCGAACTATTCCTTTAGTTAGTTACATGAATTATTGCTGCATGCAGTACAACTGACATTTTTTCAATATTTCTTGATAACAATGAGCCATTTGCCATTAATATATTTGTCAATCTCTCTTTTCTGTCTAGCAACAAAAAGATCAGCACCCATTTCAACAGAGTCACTAAATGATTTGCATATTACGAACATGTATGTTAAAACTTTATTTGACCAATGCGATTGACCAAGCTTTACAGACCGCTCCCAATCCAACTCCCAACCAAAACCGAAACCCAAGCCCAAGCTAACCCACTTGAAGTGAATGGAACGCACTCACAACAATTCAATGCAACAATGCTAGCTTTAAAGCTCTTAAGCCAACATTAAATGTAGCATAAAAACACATAACAACAGCGGCAATGAAAGCAATACACAGCAATACAACAGCTCCATTCGTGGCTCTATGGCTCTATGGCTCTATATGGTCGTTCATGGCTGTATGGCAACAGCTCTATGGGTACAATTTACCATTTAGCATCAACCATTGATGGGTTCACTGCACAGGACGACAACAACAACAAAAATAGTAACAGCGGCCAGGGGGGACAAACAGCGTGAGAATTGTTGCAGATTTTCTCACATACAATTCGCCTTTGGGGGGGTCGATTGACAATGTGCACTTAATAGCGGATTACATGCATTATCCCATCGCAGAAAATGCGACTAAAATGTATTGACAATCAAATGATGATACCAAACTCAGACGTTAGACCTTCGACGTTCGACGTTAGACTACGTCAGAGCGACATGGAAGGGAAAAAGATTTGCCTGAAATGAACCAGAAAGAAAGTTAGTTTATAGAGCGGATGGGAAGAGGGGCGCAGGCGTTGCCACACGCAATATAGTTAACGCCCTCATGAACTTGCCTTACAATAACACCGCTCAGAAGGTGACAACAATAGCACAACTGGCAAAAGCAAAACACAGCTAAACAACAACAACAACCCGAATAATAAGTTCGAAAAGCCAAAGATTTGATACCCTTGAATATAATCTTAAATTTATGCC
This sequence comes from Drosophila conformis, assembly GCA_035041375.1. Lineage (NCBI taxonomy): Eukaryota > Metazoa > Arthropoda > Insecta > Diptera > Drosophilidae > Drosophila > Drosophila conformis. The sequence continues at coordinate 448,222 of JAWNLE010001234.1, forward strand.
ACAAAAGCTGAGTTCATAGTTCAAGAACACTATAAAGGCGATAGGCTACATAAACTGATTAGGATTATGGCATACGTATAGTGTTCCATTATTTTAAATATTTTTCATATCAAATAAAATTACATATATTAATATAGTAAAAAAAATAGTAACTTAAAAAAAAAATTATAAATTAATAACGAGTTAATTTATTTAATTTTGTTAAAAAAAAATAACAAAACTAAAATGATCCTAGCTATTCATTTTAGACTGCTCCGCAGATCCAATCGAAGCATAAATGTCACAAGCTGCTTGACAAATGTATCAAACTCTTTGTGGTTAGGAAATGCCAATGGCGTGCCAGGACATGTGTTTGTCCTTTTTCTTTTGTGCATTTTCTTAGTTTGCCGCTAGAAAGCCTCATGTTAGCTGCCTTTTTGGGGTTTCTCTTGGCTGGTTGCCGTAAATAAACAATAAACACACACTCACACACCCATATACACACGCACACACATGCACAAATACCAAACAACTGACAAAGCTCGCACTTGAACTGCGGTATTCCTTCGTCCCAGCACCAGGATATGGCCAGACAAAGTGCTTTTGTTGTTTAGACCAAAAAGCAAAAAAGCCACAAAAATCGTTCAAGGCACGTTTGTATTACATTTTTTGGGCCAACATGTGAGTAGTTGTATGTTGCCTCTTTTATTTCTGGAGGAGAAATGGTAGATGTGGTTAGCCATTTTTAGTTGGTTTTCATTTTGTTTAGTTTCAGTTTGGTCTCCATATTGCCCATAAAGTTAATTAGAAAAGCTTCAAGTGTTCGCAACTGCCAGAAAGTAGTGTTGCACAGCTAAATGGAAGAACTTCAGCCTTATCAAATATGTTATCGTTGAAAAATATGACAAATAGCGCACATTTCACACTCCCTCCACCAACCTTATAAATGTTGGCCGCTTTGTGTATGCTAATATCTTGGGCAGAAAAAAAAGAAAGAAAGGAGCTTCCCTTAACAAATTATGTTGCCACTTGTCACATTTAATGGTATTTGCATTTGTATACCAACAAAGTGTCAGCATCATCATCATCATCATCACGCATAGTGATGATGCCCCCATCCATTTGCCAGTTGCCAGTTGCCATTTTCATCTCCCATTCCCACTCCGGTGCCATTTCCATCTCCAGCTCTTCCTTGGATTCTTTTTTCTTTACAAATATTTACGCGGCATTTTAAGCGGATTTTTCATTTTGAGTGATTTATGTCGCTTTCCCAAATCCCATTCGCATAAAAAAGCGAGCAACAAAATGTCCTTTTTGGTCGTCTACTTTTTCATGGGCGTGTGCGTGTGAATATTTTTATATTTATATTTACCGGCTGTGTGATGAGCTGAAAAGTGAGCTCTAATGATGGCAATTGGGAAATATAGATGGAATAACATCATTTCATTTATAAATACTTAAAAGAACAAATTAGCTAGTAAATGCTTTGACTAAGTGTGAATTTGACCAATATACAATATAAAATATAAGCTTTAGAGTAACTTAAAGTATAAGTATACAGATTTTAGAAAAATTAAATGATGATTGGGGGTATTTAAATTACAAGCAAGGATTTGCATTATTCCTCTTAAGCTCTCCATCATATCCCCTAACACCGATACTCTAAATCTGTATGTTTTTAAGACTGTTATTAACATTTCTAAAATCCATTCCTAAAATCTTGATAAGCAATCGATATTATTAAGGGCACTTTCATAAGTTTCCTCAATGACTTATGTATCATGGCAGCACTGTTGATTGTCGTATTCGAGATCGTTTTCATTTTACTTTATCTTACCCATTGAATTGTAACTTTAGCACTTTCCACAAATCGAAAAGTTTACAAAGCTAATAGCAAATAAAATGCTCAACGAAAACCTACCAACTAGGCCAAGTAACAGATGCAGAATACACAAAATAGGCAACAGCAACAACAACAACAAACTGTCGTAAAAACTGCTACAGAATCAGCCAAGTGCAGATTTAATGAAAAAGGAGCTGTAAGTGGAAAAGGTTCACAATCCAACGTAGTTGCTTCGCTTTGCTATTGTTCTTGTTCTTCTTCTACGTCTTCTACATACTACTGGGCAGTTAAGCCCTTTGTCAACAGACTGTGTTGTAACTTAGCCCGTTGTCATCGTCTACAGTTTGTGGTCGTAAGTATAAATTGAGCCAGGCAAATGAAGTTGACGTTATCGCAATCGTTGTTGTTGTCGTTGTTTATGCTCTTCTATCTATATACTCGACTTTTTGGCGCTGGCTAGCGACTAATTTCATGACCACATTTAAGCGTATTGATTTTGTGTATATACACATAGATATATATATATAAATATACATATATATTTTTATGTACGTATATTTATTTATTTGCAGCTTTTAAGCCGCCCGCTTCGCATGCATTGTGCCCGCCATATTACGTATACGCATTGCATTTTCACATGACTGCGGGGCACTGAAAGCCATGCAACACACAAGACACCCACTCATACTCATGCTCAAACTCACACTCACACACGCACACATATATATATATACATATATATGCAAATATGTACGCATGTTTATATACGAGCTGCAATGCTGCTCTTAATTGACATTATAGCCTACTACTTTATGTGCATACACATTTGGTAGGCAGTGTGCGAACGGCAACATGTAAATGCGCCTGGCTTGCATGTGTCATGCACTTACACCAAATCTGTGTGAGTGTGTGTACGTGTGTGGATGCTTGTATGTGTCTGTGAATGACAAAAGTGTCAGTGTCAACATTAAAAGCGGATTTAAAATCACACTCTCTCTCTCTCACACTTGGCCCTGTCGACAGAGTCAGTGCGTAAAAGCCTTTGGCCTCCTGAACCACGCAGCTAATGCTGAGCGAACCAGGGGAAGAGGCAAAGGCAGCGGCAGCTAGAGTTATTGTAAATATTCACAATGTGCTGTAGCTAAAGGATACAATGCATAATCAAAAGCTATGACAAACAGGCTAACGAACTTGACAGATTAAATTATTCAGCTAATATGTGATATTTTGAAATATTTCAGCACAATTTATTAGCAAACTTTAAAATACTAACAATTATTTAAAAAATATGTGTAAATCAATTTTTATTCAGCTTCAATCTTATGCAAATGTATAAACAGAAAGTGATTTAAATAATCATAAAATCCCCATCATATTTTTGTCATCCCAACTCGAATGAATCTGGTAACTTTCTAGGTGTTTTATTAAATTCTTTGCTTATATCCCCTTAAAACTGTGATTATTGTTTATAGCTTTAAATTTATTGTAGATTATGAAATCTGACAGCTGTTACAGTCTCCGTATGTACTAGCCTATAAGTTGATATCTTTCATCTCAAAATAAACCAATTTATTAAGGAGTAATCATAGTATCATTTCCTGTAACTTCGGCAGTATGTTACTCGAGTGAATGATTCCCTTTCTTCCTTTCTACACACACTATGAGCTGGCATTAACAATGGCCATTATGCACTATTATGCATTTTACAGTTGTTAAGCCAAATGCGATGCTCATCTCAACTTCCAACCCCACCATGCGTAAAGGACACCCCTCAACGCTTTGCCAACCACATCGAATCACTTCAAGTGTTATTTTTTTCCAATTTCACGGTGTATTTTTTTTTGTTTCCCCATTCGAAACATTTAGTAGTCTTGTCTTATTTACTTTTCATTTGCCAGCCAAACATTCTGGCGTTATGTTTATTATCCACGTATATAAAATATCCAAATATACATATATATATATATATATATATATATCCCTATCACTAACACTCTCAATACAACGCCAGCTGATTTCCTTGGCAAGGTTTGTGCTTATCTGCTTAAGAGCACTGGACGCCCACCCATTACTTTGGGCTTTGGGCTGTGGGCTGATGATCATTCATTGGGATTTTTGCGTGTCTCGGTCGTGAAGTCGCCTGGCCCTCTGCTCTGGGAATTTAGCATCTGTTAAACATTCACTTCACTCTCCAACACCCCTCTCGCTCTCTCACTCCTCACTTCTGCCACTTATCATTAATTTTTCTACCGCATTTCTCTGTCTGGCATTCTGACATTTTTGCCTTTGCCCGCTTCTGGTCGTGCCCCGGTTTTGACATAATTGTTTTTGCTTCGATGCGTCCTCACTTCTGGGTGCTGCCTTATGTTCTCTACCCTAATTAATTGATTAGCTTCAGCAAATCGGTCAATATGTTTTGCCGTTTCTTTTATCTCTTGTTTTTATTGCTCTACGCTCTGAGGATGCGTAATGAGTTGCTAATTAGATTTGTAGATTGTAATTTTTTTCTCCCCTTCAAGTTGGTTACCCCACGCTTGAGAGCTTGTGCAGGTGTTATACGAACATACATATATATAAAGGTAGAATCTACAATTCTATAAGTCATAGGTTACAATTCTTTGAGATAAGCTTGCTTTGCTTAGAAGTTTAATTATCACTTCTTCAATTTATAAACATTAAATTCATATTACTTATATCTGTAGATTGAACATAGAATAATGTTTCATAACTCAAAGCAAAAATCAGATGCTGTTCTCTAATTCAAGGGAAAATTCTTTGAAATGATTATGCCAGGCTTAAAAACTTAACTGGACTCAAAAGTCATATACTAAGTAAGTATCAAGCAAATTTTATAAAATATTTGTTTCAATTCACATTTGAATAGTATCATCTATAAATAAACTAATGACATCGACAGAGAATATGTTATGGAGTAAGTACTTACTATTTCAACTAATTAACACTAGTACATCATAATACTTCTTGATAAATATACATAAAGAATAAATTAATTTTCTCCATTAACAGTGCGTTCTTCCCCAATCCACTTAGTCTACCTTTGACCTCTGTACATTATATTTTATACTAATCAAATTGCTGCGAGGTAAGACCCAAAACTGCCTCCGGTTAGTTAAAATTGCGCGCAGGCAACACGACTTTTGCATTTTGCATCCATAACTTTTCCAGTTGGAACTTAACATATATTTTCGCTGCCCCAACTTTGGCAGCGATGAAAACAAAATGCCGTCGCTTCAAGTTAGAAAAGAATTAAGTTTATGAAAAGGGAAGAGAATGTGGATGTCATAAAAAAACGAAGCAAAAGAAAATCAAATTTTTAATTTTTGCCCTTAAATTTTTGCCTTTTTCACACGTTTCTTTGTTTGCCCGACGGATGAGTAATGAAGAAGAAGCAACTCGAAAGCGTCTCGTGCAAAGGGTTAACATTGCCCAAGATTGGGTTTGCTATCCCCTTTGTTTGTGGGAGGGGGGGGGGGGGTTTGCTGGCTTGGAAGTTTTTTGCAGACCGCAGTTTTTAAGAGACTGTCGAGTAGAATTGTCGCAAGTTTGTTTGATGCCGCTTAACCCGCAGCGTAAAAATTTGATGAGTTTGGCATTTTCTTTAATTGAAATTTGTGATCTTTTGAAAGCTTTGAGAGAGACTCGCTGCTGCATCGCACACTTATTTACTGCTTCCGTCCGGTGCCGTCAAGTGGCTGCAGTCACTTTGCACAGACGCTCACTCACACATGCGATTAGCTGCGGATTAAAATGTCACCCCTTTTGCGCTGTGTCACGCACACAGGATACAAACAAGCCACGCTATAGATACATTTAATTACAAACAAATAAAAGTCATGACAGCAACCCACACACACACACACACACACACACACACACACACCCACACCCACACATACGCACAGACACACACATATTCACGCTCATGTGTGCGCCGGTGAACCCGACATGTCAGACCAGGTCCAGGCTTGGGGCATATGCAACAGTTCACACGACCAGGCCAACAAAACTAGAGGACTACTGTTTTGTATCTTTTCATTTGTGTATCTCGGCGCATTTTAATAATCGGTTTATTATGTGTGGGTGTGTGTTTGAGTGTGTGTGTATGTGCGCCTCAAGAAGCTACTTATACAGAGCCAAGTGTTATTTGCTATTTGGTTCGGCATACAGATAAGGCCAACGACCCACACTTCAAAGCGTTGACAAAGTTTGCTGGGCGGCCAACAAATAAGAAGAAAGCTATTCAAAGTATCTTTGAAATTAACTTTATTTATTTAACTACTTAAAAGCAGATTAACGCAATTACACACTTGAACTGATTTTATGCAAAACAGTTGAGCAATCGAAACAAAACGATTGAAAATCAGACGATGGCTACGCAAGAAAATAGCAAAATCAGCGAAAAGTTAGTTAAATGTTCATGATATCTAAGAAAAGAAATGTACATAAAGCATACATTACAAATACATAACATTTTGCATCGTTTTCCTTTTAACAGCAATTTCAAGAAATCAATGAAAATGCTAACCTCCAGATACACTCTTTGGGAATATAACACATTGATTTAACTCATTTCGATAAAAAAAAATTTAATTTGAGAGTATAGGATAATTCTGCAAAATGCCTTCATTTTCATTTTCTGATTAATGCTGTTATTTTACTAGAGAAGAATTATTTTAATATATTATATCATTCTGTAGTTCTATTATTCTATTCTATTATTTCTGTAGTTGTTCAAATAAGCTTATTTCCATATGCCATATACACAGTTATAAACAAATTATAATTGTGAAATCTAAAATATTATATTATTATAATTGGGGAACCAGCACTGCAACTTATAAGGTCTATTGTGACCCCTTCTGAGCCTACAACTCTTCCATCAACCCCAGCGCCTGCACGAATGCTAGAATCTTTGTTGGGTTGAGGGTTTCTAACTCCTTGGGCTTCATGACATTCTTCCTTAGGATGCTGCATCTTATACTAATTAAGGCGACGCAATCTGCTAGGATGTGCATTGCGGATTCATCCTCGCTTTCACAAATCCTGCATACATCGCTACTATAAATATTTAATTTGGTTAAGTGACTTCTCAGTCTACAGTGTCCTGTCAATAAACCGGTGAGTATCCTGAGCCTGTTCTTCCCCATGAATATTAATCGTTTTTGATTGTAGCCACCTAAAAGACTTCTGGCTTGTCGGATTCCTGGTGCCTCTGCCCAGCTCCGTTTTCGCTTCTGTCTTTCTCCGTTTCTGAGTTGCAGCCATATTGTGTGTCTTCCTATGCCACAATATGATTCAGATCCTGTCAGGGGTCTCTCTGATCCCATTCTTGCTTGCTCGTCAGTATGTAAAATATATTCAACCATCTTTTAGTCGACAACCTCTTATAATATTGGCCTCTATTTAAAAATGTATAATGTATCCAAAATATAGGTATAAGCTAAATAAATGCCTTTGGCAGCATATGATTTTGGATGATCATTTCCTAAATTGCTGCATCTATAATTGACATTAAATAAAAAAAGAAAAAGAAATCTTATAATTTTTTAAGTTTACTTTTATTTATGTTTCAGTTTGCTGTGTTTGTCGCTTGTCCTGCACGTGGATATGGGGCATCGCATTTTCGGGTTCCGGATGTGAAATGCGGCTAAGACAAAGATTGTGTTGATAAAGCCATAATACAATAGACTTTTTGAAATAAATAAATGCCAGTATTACAACACTGAATCCAACAAGAGATCCAAGATTATAGCGTGAGTCTTATGATGGACAAGTATCATTTTTAGTGGCAAATTCCTTTAGTTCTAGAGTTTCCTCATTGCATTTGATACTATCACGATCCTCAATCTGATGCGATGAGTTGGTAACATACAAAATGAAAGCTTCAGTTTCGCAATTGCACATCCATGGATTCCCCGAAAGTCTAAGCCGTAAAGTATTTGATCTCATGGATAGAAATGCCAGCACTTGCTTATCAAGAGTTTGTATGCTGTTGTTCCTTATGTCCAAATAAGTTATATTGGGTGGTAATTCATCCAACTTTAATTGTGTTAATTTATTATTGGGCACAATCAGTTCACGTAGATTCGAGTATCCGTATAAGGTCGAGTTTGGTAATATGGTAATGTTTGTGTTGTTTAATTGAAGTGATGCGTTTCCAGTTATTGGGATCGGAATAATTGGAAATTCTTGCAGTTCATCAATGTAGTCGCAACTAATGATAAATCGTTTTATTTCGCGCTCTAAATAGCACTTACAGCCATCGGGACATGTCTTATTATTTATGTCCACATCGAATCTACAATATCTCATAGAATCAATGCAAATAAAAGCTTTTATTTTCTTTGTATAAATCCAGCCAATACTACCGTATCCTGTGTCAACGTGAATAATGGCTAATTTTGTATACAAGTTGTCAACATATTCCATGATCGTATGATTTATAAAAGTATCAGTAACATTTAAATATTCCAAGTGATTTTGTAAGGTTTTAGAGCTGAAACGAAAAAACAAATTTAAATTTTGGATTTTGGATATATACATAGATGTAAGAGGTGCAACGGTTGATATATGAGTGTGAATGTCATGCTAGATAAAATATATATATGTCGGGCGGGAAATCTAAATTATTATTAGCAGTGAAAGTGCCGAAGTAAAAGTGACGTTCATAGTAGCTATGGCGCAGTTATGATTTTGATTAAAATAAGTACAAAGTATTAGAGAAAGTATAAAATATATACATAACTCTGCGAAATTCGATTTTTCCTTATAACCTTGAAGTGTATTTAAAATAAAAAAGTGTATTAAGTTAAGTTAACCGGAGCTAAGCGTAGAAGCTATTCTTAATAATCAGATTGTACTTAAATAATTATAAGAATTTTATTAAAATAAACACACCTCATCCAGTCCATATTATTTGTCCATGTGCCAACAATTTCAAGTCTTGTCAATTTTGTTAAATTGTGAAAATGCTCTGGATAGAGCTTTAGAATGTTACAGTTTCGAAATTTGATTTCCGATAAATTTGTCAGGCCATAAAAACTTTCATTATGAATCTCAAAATTGATAGACTTCTCAATACCATAACCGGTCAAAATAAAGCTTTCCAAGTTTGTTGCACCGCTCAAAAAGGCTTTATCGAGAATAAATTTATTTTTGGTATCCACTGGGAACCGAACAATTATTTCTAGTGTTCTCAGGGGAGTCAAATTAGAGAAATGTAAATTCTCGCACACATTATATTCGACAGCAACCATCAAACGCAATTTTTTTAAATGTTTAAAGTTTTGCACATCTAGGCATTTTTCCCGCATGGCCCACTCTAAATCCTCCAAATAGGGTAAATTATTTGCCAGGGAATCCATATTATTAATATCGGTGTCATTTGTGGTTAGGATTTGAATTCTGCTCACAGCCAAATTTTTACATTTGTGGAAGACATTTTCTAGATAATATCTTTCTTGATGTTCTTCACATGTCAAATTTGATATGCTTTGTCCTTGCATTTGCGCTAGACATTTAAACATATATACACCGTCGTTATCCAATTCACATTTTCCAGCAAACCCACCAATACCAAATTTTAACTCTCTGATTAACATCAGTATTTCTTCATCAGAGTAAATACAGTGGAATACAAAGTTATCACCATCTGATTGCATTTCACAGTCACCAGCTCCTCTGCGAATTCGACTGTCTATCTTGAAGATTAATTTAAAAACATCTGGATAAATGTTACCACTTATGTTGCCAAAACCAGTGCAAACTATGGGTATTGCAAAGATTAATGAAATTATTTGAAGTAAATTAATAAACATTTTTCTATTAAAGTTGGCATTTAACACGTCTCAATACTCCAAAAGTTAAATAAGAACTGAGCAGCGATTGGCAAGCTCGTTAAGAAGAAATTTCTGCTTCATGTTATTTTAGCTACTTGAAGACTGAGCAGTTGCAGATTAAGTTTATTTATAGCTCCTTGGGGACTTAGCAGCTGCAGATTAAGTAAATTTGTAGGCACATTTTTCATAAATATATGAGTAAATTTTTCACTTTCGGGTCAGAACGGGAGTTTCGACTATAGCTACAACTCAAATTTGTTGACTATTTTTCTTTCAACATATTGACGGAGATCACAATTATTTACACAATAACAATGTCCTTGTTTACTACAGAAACCAGAGTAAATAACGAATTTTATAATATATATTTGTTATAATTATAATTTTATAATATTTTAAAATCATTAAAAAAATCCCTTCAAAAATATTTCTCAATTATTTTTCCCGTTCCATACATTGTCCTAAGTTCATCATACCCATTTATGCATTACTCAAAAAATTACAGCATTAATATTATATATGCGGGTTGCTTCCATTTTCTCAATATGAAAGCTCTCAAAAATGTATAACAACAAATTGATAAGCAAAAAAACGTATTTACTTATTTGAAAAACATAATTTTGATCGGATATTTCTAGCTGTTCAGCACGAGCGCGGTCCACGCAAACCAAAGCTGCATCCGCAATTGCATCATCATCATCATCATGCGGCGGCTGCAGCGGCAGCTCATCATGCGGCCGCCGCCCATGCCCACCATCACCATCATCATCATCATCACGCCCATGCGGCGGCGGCACATCATGCCGCTGCCGCTGCAGCTGCTGCCGCTGGACTGCATCATCATCATGGCGGGCATTTGCCGGTGTCACTGGTTACCAACGTGTCCGCCTCGTTCAACTATACACAGCACATTTCGACGCATGCACCGCCGACTGGTTTTCATCTGGCCCCAACTGGTGCTCAACCTGCAACACATCCGCACCAGGCGGCACATACGGGTGCACCTGCCTTTCATCATACGGCACATGGACACCAGCTGGCACCACATGGCAATGGCAGCAGTGCTGGGACTACTGGTGCCGGTGGTGCTGCTGGTGCTCCCGGTGGTTCTTCTGCCGTTTCCATGACCTTTCCACCCCACTTGCTGCATCACAATCTCATTGCGGAAGCGGCCAGCAAGTTGCCAGGGATTACGGCGGCAACGGCATCGGCTACAGCAACAGCAGTCGCCGCTGTCGTCTCCACTTCGCCATATGCTCAAGCCACATCTGCAGCAATGGGTGGCAACAACAACAACAATTACTCATCGCCATCGCCGACCAACTCAATCCAGTCCATATCGAGCATTGGTTCACGCAGTGCTGGAGGAAGAGCAAGCATTGGTTGTCTCAGCTTGGGCAGTGAGAGTCCTCGAGTTAATGTGGAAACGGAGACGCCATCACCATCAGCATCGCCTCCATTGAGCGCCGGCAGCGTCTCGCCAGCACCAACGTTGACAGACTCACAAAGCTTGGCAGCTTCCAGCACGTCGCCTCATCCGCCACAGAATGCGACGCACTGCCTCAGTGAAGCTTCGCATCAGACCAACAACAATGCCACAACGCCACCAAGCAATGCAGCCCTTCTCATGCACAGCATTCACGTCAACAACAACAATAACAATACAAACAATAACAACAATAGCAACGATAATTATAATAACAATGTAAACAATAAACAACTTAGCTACACATCGGGCTCACCCACGCCCACAACACCAACGCCACCGCCACGTCCCCGTGGCGGCTGCAACGCCTCGAATGGATTTCTGGAACTGCTGCTCAGCCCGGACAAGTGTCAGGAGCTTATCCAGTACCAGGTGCAGCATAATGCGCTACTCTTTCCGCCGCCGCTGCCGCAACAGCTGCTGGACTCGCGTCTGCTCTCGTGGGAGATGCTTCAGGAGACGACGGCACGTCTGCTCTTCATGGCCGTGCGTTGGGTTAAGTGTCTGATGCCGTTCCAGACACTGTCCAAAAATGATCAACATTTACTACTACAGGTGCGTACAGGATTATATATCATCAAGTAATAAATAACTTTTATTTTAACTTGAACTTTAACATTTAAACTTACTTATTATCAGGAATCCTGGAAGGAGCTATTTCTGCTTAATCTCGCCCAGTGGACGATACCATTGGATCTGACGCCTATACTAGAATCACCGCTCATTAAGGAGCGCGTTCTGCAGGATGAAGCCACTCAAATTGAAATGAAGACAATTCAGGAGATTCTGTGCCGATTCCGACAGATAACCCCCGATGGCAGCGAAGTGGGCTGCATGAAGGCGATTGCACTCTTTGCACCCGAAACTGCCGGCCTGTGCGACGTGCAGCCCGTAGAGATGCTGCAGGATCAGGCGCAGTGCATCCTGTCCGATCATGTGCGGTTACGCTATCCACGGCAGGCGACACGCTTTGGGCGCCTGCTGCTGCTTTTGCCCTCGCTGCGCACGATACGAGCGGCGACAATTGAGGCGCTCTTCTTCAAGGAGACCATCGGGAATGTGCCGATTGCGCGACTTTTGCGCGATATGTACACCATGGAGCCGGCGCAGGTTGACAAGTAGATGACTGGGCGTGTCCAAAGCGTGGCCTGCCCCCAAAATGTTGTCAAAATCGATTCGCTTAGCACTCAAGCGTCAACAATTTTTGTCACTCGCACAAATATTTATGCTCCAACTAAAAAAAATACGAAGCATTGCTAACTCGACTGCAGCTGCGACAGTTCACAGCGTTCGGTGTTCATGTAATAGATACATGCCACGCCCATTTGGATGATCATTTCCTAGAGTGCTGCTTCTAGAATTGAAATTAAATAAAAAAGATAATATCATTTGTAATCTTATAATTTTGTAAGTTTATTTTTCTTTATGTTTCAGTTTGCTGTGTTTGACGCTTGTCCTGCACATGGTTATGGGGCATCGCATTAATGAGTTTTTCCCAAAACTGAGAACCTTCTCGTTTGAGATATGTATGTAGTTTCAAGAAGGTCCTGAGCTCAGAATCCAAATCAGTGAAGTCTGTGATATCTGGATAAACGATTATAATCAAGCGTTTTCTTGGGTCAATGGAGGTAGCCCTGATGGCCATACGGAACTCGAAGCGCCCCCAGGATGACTGCACAAAGTTTTTGGTCATCAGTAGAATGATTCTCTTAGATTCGTCAATCGATTTTAATATGCAGCCTGGAATGGATGCACCAATTAACCAATCCCGTTGATAGAAGCATAGTCGAAATCCACGGGGACCATTATCCAATTTCTCCACGTACTCCGCAATGAGTGACGAGTCCAACGCCAGAAATGCGTCAAATCTCAGGACTTTAGCATTTTCGGATTCCGGATGTGAAATGCAACTAAGACAAAGATGTTGTTGATAAAGCAATAATACAATAGACTTTTTGAAATAAATAAATGCCAGTATTACAACACTGAATCCAACAAGACATCCAAAAATGATTATAGCGTAAGTCCTATTTGATGGACAAATAACCTTTTTAAAGGTAAATTTCATCAGTTCTAGATTCTCATCATAGCATTTGATACTATCACGATCCTCAATCAGATGCGATAAGTTGGTAACATACAAAATGAAATCTTCAGTTTCGCAATTGCAAATCCATGGATTCCCCGAAAGTCTAAGCCGTAAAGTATTTGATCTCCTGGATAGAAATGCCAGCACTTGCTTATCAAGAGTTTGTATGCTGTTGTTCCTTATGTCCAAATAAGTTATATTGGGTGGTAATTCATCCAACTTTAATTGTGTTAATTTATTATTGGGCACAATCAGTACACGTAGATTACAGTGTCCGTATAAGGTCTAGGTTTGGTAATGTGGTAATGTTTGTGTTGTTCAATTGAAGTGATGCGTTTCCAGTTATTGGGATCGGAATAATTGGAAATTCTTGCAGTTCATCAATGTGGTAACAATTAATTATAAATCGTTTCATTTCACGCTCTAAATAGCACTTTCAGCCTTATCATTTATGTCCACACTGAATATATAATTTACATCATTATAAATGCAAATAAAAGCTTTTATTTTCAGTCCATAATTCCAGCCACGACTACGGTATCCTTGGTAAACTTGAAGAATGGCTAATTTTGTATAAAAGTTTTTAAAATATTCCATCTTCGTATGATGTATATGAGTTTTAGTAAAACTTTAATATTCCAAGTGATTTTCTAAGATTTTAGAGCTGAAACGAAAAAACAAAATTAAAATTACTGTTCTTTCATATAACTGTAGGAATGGGATATAAATCGATTTAGGATATATGTACAGATGTAAGAGTGTGGGGGTGTTATATGAGGGGGTTGATATATGAGTGTGAAAATCATGCTAGATAAAATATATATATGTCGGGCGGGAAATCAAAATAATTATTAGCAGTGAAAGTGCCGAAGTAAAAGTGACGTTCATAGTCGCTATGGCGCAGTTATGATTTTGATTAAAATAAGTACAAAGTATTAGAGAAAGTATAAAATATATACATAACTCTGCGAAATTTGATGTTTTACTTATAAGCTTGACGTGTATTTAAAATAAAAAATTGAATTAAGTTAAATTAACCGGCGCTAAACGCAGTATTCTTAATAAACAGATTGTACTTAAATAATTATAAGAATTTTATTAAAATAAACACACCTCATCCACTCCATATTATTTGTCCATGTGCCACCAATATCAAATCTTTTCAAATTTGTTAAATTATTAAAATGCTCTGGATAGAGCTTTAGAATGTTACAGTTTCGAAATTTAATATCCGATAAATTTGAAAGGCCATATAAACTTTCATTATGAATCTCAAACATGATAGACTTTTTATCACTAAAACCAGACAACAAAGAGCTTTCCAAGTTTGTTGCACCGCTCAAAAAGGTTTTATCAAGAATAAGTTTATTTTTGGTATTCTTTGGCAACCGAACAATTATTTCTAGTGTTCTCAGGTGAGTCAAATTAGAGAAATGTAAATTCTTGCACACATTATTACCGACATCAACAATCAAATGCAATTTTCTTAAGTGTTTAAAGTTTTGCACATCTAGGCAGTTTTCCTGCATGTGCCATTGTAATTCCTCCAAACAGCGTAAATTATTTGCCAGGGGATTAAAATGATTAATATCGCTCTCTTTTGTGGTTAGGATTTCAATTTTGTGCACAATAATATTTGTACATATTATGAAGAAATTAACTGGATAATATCCTCCGGCACATCTAATTTTTGGTAAGCAATCTTCTGACTTTTGCGTTAGATATTCAAAGACACATACACCGTCATTATCCAATTCACATTTTCCATCAAAGCTCTTAATACCAAATTTTAACTTTCTGATTAAAATCAGCGTTTCTTCATCAGAGTGAAATGGACTGTCTATCTTGAAGATCAATTTAAAAACATTTGGTTAACCAGTGCAAACTATGGATATTGCAAAGATTAATGAAATTATTTGAAGTAATTTAATAAACATTTTCTTATTACAGTTGGCATTTAACACGTCTCAATACTCCAAAAGTTAAACAAGAACTGAGCAGCGATTGGCAAGCTCGTTAAGAAGAAACCTCTGCTTTATGTTATTTGAGCTCTTTGAGCAGTTGCAGATTAAGTTTATTTATAGCTCCTTGGGGACTGAGCAGCTGCAGATTAAGTTAATTTGTAGGCACATTTTTTATAAATATATGAGTAAATTTTTCACTTTCGCGTCAGAACGGGAGTTTCGACTATAGCTACAACTCAAAATTTTTGACTATTTTTCTTTCAACATATTGACGGAGATCACAATTACTTACACAATAACAATGTCCTTGTTTACTACAGAAACCAGAGTAAATAACGAATTTTATAATATATATTTGTTATAATTATAATTTTATAATATTTTAAAATCATTAAAAAAATCCCTTCAAAAATATTTCTCAATTATTTTTCCCGTTCCATACATTGTCCTAAGTTCATCATACCCATTTATGCATTACTCAAAAAATTACAGCATTATTATTATATATGCGGGTTACTTCCATTTTCTCAATATGAAAGCTCTCAAAAATGTATAACAAAAAATTGATAAGCAAAAAAACCTATTTACTTATTTGGAAAACATAATTTTGATCGGATATTTCTAGCTGTTCAGCACGAGCGCGGTCCACGCAAACCAAAGCTTCAACCGCAATTGCATCATGATCATCATCATGTGGCGGCTGCAGCGGCAGCTCATCATGCGGCCGCCGCCCATGCCCACCATCTCCATCATCATCATCATCACGCCCACGCGGCGGCGGCACATCATGGCGCTGCCGCTGGACTGCATCATCATCATGGCGGGCATTTGCCGGTGTCACTGGTTACCAACGTGTCCTCCTCGTTTAACTATACACAGCACAATTCGACGCATGCACCTCCGACTGGTTTTCATCTGGTCCCAACTGGTGCTCAACCTGCAACTCTTCTGCCGTTTCCGTGACCTTTCCACCCCACTTGCTGCATCACAATCTCATTGCGGAAGCGGCCAGCAGGTTGCCAGGGATTACGGCGGCAACGGCATCGGCTACAGCAACAGCAGTCGCCGCTGTCGTCTCCACATCGCCATTTCAATTCAATTATCAAGCCAATTCAGTTCGCTGTGAGTTAGTAAAAACCCGTGGACAACGTTCATGAAGTGAAATGTATATATATGTAATCTAACATTACATTTCAACATAAAATTCCATTTAAATATCACATTAATAAACAATAAAACGCGCCTCTGAATCCAGTATTAAGTAAATTTAAACAAAAAAGAAAAACACAACAACAACGCAGTCTATGAGAAGGCCTTCATCTTGGATTAATTTGGGCGAGTGATTGTATTGTTGGTCCCACTGCAAAGGCCAGCGCAGGCTTTTGCACGCGGACTAACACAACTAAAATGAACTAAAGGAGAGAGTGAGAGAGAGAAAAATTGAGAGCGAACCGCGTCAGCGTGAGCGTTGATCATATTTAAGCTCTCGCACTCTCTTCTCTTCGATACTGAGATTGTGTGGTCCGTTTAACTGTTGCCATTTCATTTTTAATGCTGCTCTTTTTTTTATATGCTCAGAGCTTTTGTCTTTTTGTTTTTTTGAAAAACATTTAACGTAATACATATTGTTATAATGGTAAACAGAAAATTTTTAATTAACCTAAATTATCCCTACTGTTATCAATAATTGTCTACATACACGTATTACTTTGTACATATAAATTAAACTTTATTCACAGCAGTGTTTCTGAATTGGTTTTGAAAACATGTGCTGGGAAAAGAAAGAGAGAAATAGTATAGCTAAATAAATATGAAGAATGAATAAAATTAGAAATAAAATTAGTTTAAGCAAACTACACTGAGAAAAAAATACATATGTATAACCATAAAAAAATTAAAGCAAAACAAAGCAATTTATAAGTTTAATAAACAATTTTTTTGTTTTAAACAAACTACACTGAAGAAAAATATATATATAAACATGAAAAAAATAAAACAACAAAATTTGTAATTTTAATAAACATTTTTTTTTTACGCAAACTACACTGAAAGCAAAAATATAACAACAATGAAGAAAAAACTAAAATGAGAATCATAATTTTAATCAACAATTTTTTTTATTATTAGTACGTAAATTATACTAAAAAAAGGAAAATTGTCAAATAAGTCCATAAAGCAATCACTTAGAAAAATTTTCTTCTAACAAAAAAAAATATATATATAAAAACAAAATAAAATAACTAAAAATTAAGTAAATGTAACCAACTTAAAAAAAAAAAAATTATAGATACTCAACTAGTAGTTTTTAAGCATTCCGTTTACTCTCCCCAAAACAATATATATATATACAAAAATATAGATAGATAAAGGAAAATAAAAACAATCCATATTTCAAATTGTTAGTATTAAGAAGCCATGTGAAACATTAATGTTAAAATTGACAAACTTTAGGTTTAGTTTCTCTTGGATATCTTAATTTTTTTATTAAAGATTATAACGTTATGAAGTTTGACAAAATGAGACAGTAAATTATTTCTTTTCTTCTGAGTCATGGGATTGTAAAAATGAGTTGAGTTGTCTTGCACAAGGGGATCTGCAATTACAATTACCCTTGCAGGTCATGGTCGGGTCTTGTGCAGAAGGTGTGCGTCGAGTGACAGCGAGACCACACGGCCGTCGTGACTACCGACGTATCCTTGGTTCCCTCCCCCTCTACTGTCTTCCTTTATCCAATTCTAGTTTTTTTTTTTTGCTTTTTTGAGTTCATTTTTTTTTGTCGTGTTGAATTCGGATTGACCGGAATGGTCAATTCATTTAAGGATTTCCCAAAAGGGCTTTTAGGGACTCTATAAATAAAATTCGCGTAGTGTGCCGAGATAGGTCAACAAAACCCCCGCCCACATTCCCGAACAGAGCTAATTCCTTGACGGGTCCCGAACGGTTGAATATTTCCGGCGAGTGGAGAATTTCGGCAAGCCTTGCAAAAGTTCGTTCGCATTTTTGGATTATTTTTCAAAAATGGGATCGAGTACAAACAACTGCCGATAAAACTATTAAATAATACTACCACCATTACCATGATCCCTCCTCGCAACTGAACAACATTCCACTACTATACTACTACACGGCTACAGAATTTTTGGTGCCCAATCGCGGGACTAGAACTTGTGTGGCCACAAGATGCTTCAGGAGACGACGGCGCGTCTGCTCTTCATGGCCGTGCGTTGGGTCAAGTGTCTGATGCCGTTCCAGACACTGTCCAAAAAATTGCGTACAGGATTATATATCATCAAGTAATAAATAACTCTTATTTTAACATTCTTTTTATTAAACGTAAATTGTTATTAAAATATGTAAGAAAAAATGTATTGAAACTTTTTCTGAAATATAAAAAAAAAATAAAATGGCCAAGTAATTGTTATATACTCACTTATTATCAGGAATCCTGGAAGGGGCTATTTCTGCTTAATCTCGCCCAGTGGACTATACCATTGGATCTGACGGCTATACTAAAATCAGCGCTCATTAAGGAGCGCGTTCTGCAGGATGAAGCCACTCAAATTGAAATGAAGACAATTCAGGAGATTCTGTGCTGATTCCGACAGATAACCCCCGATGGCAGCGAAGTGGGTTGCATGAAGGCGATTGCACTCTTTGCACCCGAAACTGGCGGCCTGTGCGACGTGCAGCCCGTAGAGATGCTGCAGGATCAGGCGCAATGAATCCTGTCCGATCATTACGCTATCCACGGCAGGCGACACTCTTTGGGCGCCTGCTGCTGCTTTTGCCATCGCTGCGCACGATACGAGCGGCGACAATTGAGGCGCTCTTCTTCAAGAAGACCATCGGGAATGTGCCGATTGCACGACTTTTGCGCGATATGTACACCATGGAGCCGGCGCAGGTTGACAAGTAGATGAATGGGCGTGTCCAAAGCGTGGCCTGCCCCCAAAATGTTGACAAAATCGATTCGCTTAACACTTAAGCGTCAACAATTTTTGTCACTTGCACAAATATTTATGCTCCAGCTAAAAAAATTACGAAGCATTGCTAACTCGACTGCAGCTGCGACAGTTCACAGCGTACGGTGTTCATGTAATAAATACATGCCTCGCCCATTTGGATGATCATTTCCTAGAATGCTGCTTATAGAATTGAAATTAAATAAAAAAAGATAATATCATTTGCAATCTTATAATTTTGTAAGTTTATTTTTATTTATGTTTCAGTTTGCTGTGTTTATCGCTTGTCCTGCCATGGTTATGGGGCATCGCATCAATCAGTTTTTCCCAAAACTGAGAACCTTCTCGTTTGAGATATGTATGTAGTTTCAAGAAGGTCCTGAGCTCAGAATCCAAATCAGTGAAGTCTGTGATATCTGGATAAACGATTATAATCAAGCGTTTTCTTGGGTCAATGGAGGTAGCCCTGATGGCCATACGGAACTCGAAGCGCCCCCAGGATGACTGCACAAAGTTTTTGGTCATCAGTAGAATAATTCTCTTAGATTCGTTAATCGATTTTAATATGCAGCCTGGAATGGATGCACCAATTAACCAATCCCGTTGATAGAAGCATAGTCGAAATCCACGGGGACCATTCTCCAATTTCTCCACGTACTCCGCAATGAGGGCCAAATCCAAGTGGGAAAACGCAAGAAATGCTTCAAATTTCAGGACTTTATCATTTTCGGGTTCCGGATGTGAAATGCGGCTAAGACAAAGATTGTGTTGATAAAGCCATAAAACAATAGACTTTTTGAAATAAATAAATGCCAGTATTACAACACTGAATCCAACAAGAGATCCAAGAATGATTATAGCGTAAGTCTTATAAGATGGACAAATATCCTTTTTAGTAAATTCTGTCCGTTCTTGATTTTCCTCACCGCATTTCATACTATCACGATCCTCAATCTGATGCGATAAGTTGGTAACATACAAAATGAAAGCTCCAGTTTTAAAATTGCAAATCCATGGATTCCCCGAAAGTCTCAGCCGTAAAGTATTTGATCTCATGGATAGGAATGCCAGCACTTGCTTATCAAGAGTTTGTATGTTGTTGTTCCTTATGTCCAAATAAGTTATATTGGGTGGTAATTCATCCAACTTTAATTGTGTTAATTTATTATTGGGCACAATCAGTTCACGTAGATTAGAGTATCCGTATAAGGTCGAGTTTGGTAATGTGGTAATGCTTCTGTTGTTCAATTGAAGTGATGCTTTTCCAGTTATTGGTATCGGAATAATTGGAAATTCTTGCAATTCATCAATGTGGTAACAATTAATTATAAATCGTTTTATTTCACGCTCTAAATAGCACTTACAGCCAGAGGGGCATGTCTTATCATTTATGTCCACATCGAATGTACAAGTTATATTATCATTAATGCAAATAAAAGCTTTTATTTTCTTTTTATGAGTCCAAGTAAAATTACGGTCTCCTGTGTGAACTTGAATAGTGGCTAATTTTGTATAAAAGTTGTCAACATATTCCATGATCGTGTGATTTAATAAAGTATCACTAATACTTAAATATTCCAAGTGATTTTGTAAGTTTTTAGAGCTGAAACGAAAAAACAAAATTAAAATTACTGTTCTTTCATATAACTGAAGGTATGGGGTATAAATCGATCTAAGATATGTATATGCACAGATGCATAGATAAAATATATATATGTCGGGCGGGAAATCTATATTATTATTAGCAGTGAAAGTGCCGAAGTAAAAGTGACGTTCATAGTCGCTATGGCACAGATATTATTTTGATTAAAATAAGTACAAAGTATTAGAGAAAGTATAAAATATATACATAACTCTGCGAAATTTGATGTTTTCCTTATAAGCTTGACGTGTATTTAAAATAAAAAATTGAATTAAGTTAAATTAACCGGCGCTAAACGCAGTATTCTTAATAAACAGATTGTACTTAAATAATTATAAGAATTTTATTAAAATAAACACACCTCATCCACTCCATATTATTTGTCCATGTGCCAACAATTTCAAGTCTTGTCAATTTTGTTAAATTATTAAAATGCTCTGGATAGAGCTTTAGAATGTTACAGCCGCGAAATTTAATTTCCGATAAATTTGCCAGGCCATAAAAACTTTCATTATGAATCTCAAAGTTTATAGACTTTTTATCCCCAAAAACAGTCAAAATAAAGCTTTCCAAGTTTGTTGCACCACTCAAAAAGGCTTTATTGAGAATAAATGTATTGTTGGTATTCTTTGGCAACCGAACAAATATTTCTAGTGTTCTTAGCTGAGTCAAATTAGTGAAATGGATATTCTTGCACACATTATTCCCGACATCAACAGTCAAATCCAATCTTTTTAAATGTTTAAAGTTTTGCACAAACTGATTTACATCTAGGCATTTTTCCTGCATGTCCCAATCTAATTCCTCCAAATATCGTAAATTATTTGCCATGGAATTAATATTATTAATATCGCTCTCATTTGTGGTTTGGATTTTAATTCTGCTGCACAGCCAAATTTTTACATTTGTTGAAGACATTTTCTAGATAATATCTTTCTTGATGTTCTTCACATGTCAAATTTGGTATGCTATGTCCTTGCTTTTGCGCTAGACATTCAAACATATATACACCGTCGTTATCCAATTCACATTTTCCAGCAAACCTATCAATACCAAATTTTAACTCTCTGATTGAAATCAGTATTTCTTCTTCAGAGTAAACACAGAGGAATCCCAAGTTATCACCATTTAAATCCACTTCACAATCACCAGCTTCGCTGAGAAATGGACTGTCAATATTGAAAATTAATTTAAAAACATCTCGATAAATTGGACCACTTATGTTGTTTAAACCAGTGCAAACTATGGATATTGCAAAGATTAATGGAATTATTTGAAGGATTTTAATAAACATTTTCCTATTAAAGTTTGGATTTAACAAGTGTCAATACTCCAAAAGTTAAATAAGAACTGAGCAGCGATTGGCAAGCTCGTTAAGAAGAAATTTCTGCTTTATGTTATTTTAGCTCCTTGGGGACTGAGCAGTTGCAGATTAAGTTAATTTGTAGGCACATTTTTTATAAATATATGAGTACATTTTTCACTCTAGCTTCAGAACGGGAGTTTCGACTACAACTACAACTTAAAATCTTAGACTATATTTCTTTCAACATATTGACGGAGATCACAATTATTTATCAATCACAATGCATTTGTTTACTATAGAAACCAAAGTAAATAACGAATTTTATAATATACTCGTATTTATATAATATATTTTTGTTATAATTATAATTTTATAATATTTTAAAATCATTAAAAAAAATCCATTCAAAAATATTTCTCAATCATTTTTCCCGTTCCATACATTGTCCTAAGTTCATGATACCCATTTATGCATTACTGAAAAAATTACAACATTATTATTATATATGCGGGTTTCTTCCATTTTCTCAATAAGAAAGCTCTCAAAAATGTATAACAAAAAATTGATAAGCAAAAAACCGTATTTACTTATTTGAAAAACATAATTTTGATCGGATATTTCTAGCTGTTCAGCACGAGCGGAGTCCACGCAGCTCATCATGCGGCCGCCGCCCATGCCCACCATCACCATCACCATCACCATCATCATCATCACGCGGCACATCATGCCGCTGCCGCTGCAGCTGCTGCCGCTGGACTGCATCATCACCATGGCGGGCATTTACGGTGTCACTGGTTACCAACGTGTCCGCCCCGTTTAACTATACACGGCACATTTCGACGCATGCACCGCCGACTGGTTTTCATCTGGCCCCAACTGGTGCTCAACCTGCTACACATCCGCACCAGCCGGCACATCCGGGTGCACCTGCCTTTCATCATACGGCACATGGACACCAGCTGTCACCACATGGCAATGGCAGCAGTGCGGGGGCAACTGGGGCCGGTGGCCTGGTGCCGTTTCCATGACCTTTCCACCCCACTTGCTGCATCACAATCTCATTGCGGACGCGGCAAGCAAGTCGCCAGGGATTACGGCGGCAAAGGCATCGGCTACAGCAACAGCAGTCGCCGCTGTCGTCTCCACATCGCCATATGCCCAAGCCACATCTGCAGCAATGGGTGACAACAACAACAACAACTACTCATCCCCATCGCCCAGCAACTCAATCCAGTCCATATCGAGCATTAGTTCACACAGTACTGGAAAAAGAGCAAGCGTTGGTTGTCTCAGCTTGGGCAGTGAGAGTCCTCGAGTTAATGTGGAAACGGAGACGCCATCACCATCAGCGTCGCCTCCATTGAGCGCCGGCAGCTCCGCCAGCCCCGTTGCGCCAGTCTTCCAGCACGTCGCTCCATCCGCCACAGAATTCGACGCAGTGCTTCAGTGAAGCTTCGCATCAGACCAACAACAATGCCACAACGCCACCAAGCAATGCAGCCCTTCTCATGCACAGCATTCATGTCAACAAACAACAACAACAACAATACAAACAATAACAACAATAGCAACGATAATTATAATAACAATGTAAACAATAAACAACTTAGCTACACATCGGGCTCAGCCACGCCCACAACACCAACGCCACCGCCACGTCCTAGTGGCGGCTGTAACGCCTCGAATGGATTTCTGGAACTGCTGCTCAGCCCGTGCAAGTGTCAGGAGCTTATCCAGTACCAGGTGCAGCATAATGCGCTACTCTTTCCGCCGCCGCTGCCGCAACAGCTGCTGGACTCGCGTCTGCTCTCGTGGGAGATGCTCCAGGAGACGACGGCGCGTCTGCTCTTCATGGCCGTGCGTTGGGTCAAGTGTCTGATGCCGTTCCAGACACTGTCCAAAAATGATCAACATTTACTACTACTGGTGCGTACAGGATTATATATCATCAAGTAATAAATAACTTTTATTTAACTATATCTTTAACTGTTCAAAAATGAACACCCTATAATAAGATATATAATAAGAAAAATCATAGTAAGCCATAAAGTTGTGGGGCCTAATAGTTAAATGATATCGCCGACTCTCGGCTAGCCCTTGGCAGAACGTTCAAAAATGAACACTCTGTATTTATATATATATCACATGTACTAGCTGATGCCTGACACATGCAGGCCAGCCTTACTCTCGTGATACCTGCTGCTGAAGTTCGATGCGCAACTACCGTTATTTGCTGGCGACAGGTTGCCGGCAGCTCGCGGCGCGACGATCGCCGCGATCCAGCTGCCTTCATCGACGGTCGCCGCGAGCCAGCTGCCTTCATAGACAGGCCGCGATCCAGCTGCATTTTTACATACATTTAGACTAAGCATTTTTGTATAAATAGAGAGCCTGCTCATCAGAGCACTTCAGTTCGATTTTACACATCAACTCGGTTTAATCATTAAACATTAACATTTTTTTTATTTAACGTAAATTGTTATTAAAATATGTAAGAAAAAATGTATTGCAACTTTTTCTGATAATTGTGATATACTTACTTATTATCAGGAATCCAGGAAGGAGCTATTTCTGCTTAATCTCGCCCAGTGGACTATACCATTGGATCTGACGGCTACACTAAAAGCAGCGCTCATTAAGGAGCGCGTTCTGCAGGATGAAGCCACTCAAATTGAACTGAAGACAATTCAGGAGATTCTGTGCCGATTCCGACAGATAACCCCCGATGGCAGCGAAATGGGCTGCATGAAGGCGATTGCACTCTTTGCACCCGAAACTGCCGGCCTGTGCAACGTGTAGCCCGTAGAGATGCTGCAGGATCAGGCGCAGTGCATCCTGTCCGATCATGTGCGGTTACGCTATCCACGGCAGGCGACACGCTTTGGGCGCCTGCTGCTGCTTTTGCCCTCGCTGCGCACGATACGAGCGGCGACAATTGAGGCGCTCTTCTTCAAGGAGACAATCGGGAATGTGCCGATTGCGCGACTTTTGCGTGATATGTACACCATGGAGCCGGCGCAGGTTGACAAGTAGATGACTGGTCGTGTCCAAGCCGAGGCCTGCCCCCAAAATGTTATCAAAATCGATTCGCTTAGCACTTAAGCGTCAACAATTTTTGTCACTTGCACAAATATTTATGCTCCAACTAAAAAAAATAAGAAGCAGCAACACGAATGTAGAAGAATATATAAAAAAAGGAAATGTAAAAAATTGCTAACTCGACTGCAGCTGCGACAGTTCACAGCGTACGGTGTTCATGTAATAGATACATGCCACGCCCATTTAACGCCTCTGGCTGCTTTCACGTTGATTTATAGCTCTGTGCGCGAGTTATTCGCTTCTTTTTTCTAACATTTTATTTTTGGTCTCCACAGCGCCATGCACTTTATTTATCTTTCATTCGACGTTTTGTCGTCGCTTTTCTAAAATTTTCCATGTTATTTCAACGTGGCAAGCAACCTGCAACGTGCCACCGTCGCCCGCACCCTTGACCTGATTCAGCCCCTTGCTCAGTCAATTTTTTTTATACGAGCTTCATCTATTCCACATTTTGGCTTTATACCCTAGCTCAGAGTGTTATAGTTTTAACAGAATTCTTACTGCACCTGTACTACGATTATATTTAAATTTCCAATACACCGCAATCATTACAAATTTAGTTTTTCGTCTTGAAGCTATATACGGCAGAGTATTTGCCCAAATTGTCTGCACCCATTAATACCCTTGCTTTTACTTGCTTCTTTTGAGTCATTCAATTTAACTGTATGTATATTATTTCAATTTCATATTTTTTGCTGCTCTTTTGTAAGGACTTTTCTTATTTTTTTTCGCTGTTACGTTTGCTGTGAACATGTTTAGAAATCGTGGAAAATGAAAGAATAACTTTGCCGCAGGTCAAGCCCCTCAATGCATGCTGTATGTTTTGTCTCTGTTACCTTTTGTACAGATGTTGGTTTGATGTTTCATTTAGTTATACACACCTATATATACAAATATATGTGAGGTATATACGAGTGTAACACATATAGCATGTAGATACATTAATATGTGTATTGGTGCCTGCTGTGTTTATGAATTATTAAATGTCAAATGCTTTATAATTGATTTTTGCCCATTGAAATTTGTAAAGTGGTTTGCAGTGAAATTTTTGATAAAATGACAAAAATAAATAATAAAAAAAATAACATGCAAGTATGAAATAAATTCTAAATGTACAATAATAGTTGGAAATAGTAAGTAATTCGCAACAGCTGCTGTCCCCAGCAAGTAAATAAATATGAATTATTGTGTACAGAAAAACATTTCAATAAATTTAAATATTATATGAACATGAACATGAAAAGCTCATTCATTTAGAATTTATTTGGGGATAAATGCAGAAAAAATGTGGGATTACGGTTTGAGGTGAGATTATTGTGAATTTTGATTGTTTTTAAGTAAAAGTATTTTTGGCAAATTTAAGTCCGCTTGATCAGTTAACAAGTTGTTTCCTAAACTTTTTCCAAACAATTTGCCTTGGCTACAATTATATAAAATAATTATTTGAAGGCAAGGACTCCCAAGATAAGATAGTTTAGCTTAATGTAATGTGAGGAACAATCATCAATAGACCGGCAAGCTTTGAAGACTTAACAGGATTTTAATTAATATTCCAAACTTCAGTAACTAAAATACAAATAGTTTTGATAATGTAATATATGCATCTGGCAAATGTAGTTTAGCTAAAATGAATATACTAAGTTCCTTCAAATTTATAACATAATTACAATCAAATATTACTCAACAAAGACCAATTCAATAATTTTATGCTGAATAAATACATTAAATTCAACAAACTCATACTAAAAGCATATTTCGAATCTAATTGTATTGTCTGCTTAGTATTTTCTTTCTTATTAAATACCTACCACAAATTCTAAGGAGTATATAAATAGCCACATTATTATAAAGATCTAATAAAAGATAAAGCAGGAACTCGGAACTAAGTATTCGTTTTAATTCACAATCTAGATTTCAAACACTACCCTGATAATAGCTCTTCTTTATAGATATTTATTTCCCTCGTTATGGCTTTATGTTTGATATATAATATAGAAGATATCAAGGATTAACCACACACATCTGATGTATAAGTGGTGTAATGCATAATGCTTCTAGTCCATTTGTCTCACTCCTTAAGCTGCCCACTTCAGCAGCTGCTTATCGTCTAATGCACTGGAAAAACTTTGCCGAAAAACATGCAAATTTCGTTGGCACTAAACAAATAACAGACAGACCCGAACAAACCAAAGCAAATTGTGTTAATGGACGTAAGAAGAACCAAAAAAAAAGGAGCAATTAAAACAATTAAATGACGCGTTCTTTGGGTAACACTATTTGCAAAGTGAAAATGTAAAAAACATGCTGAGAAGAAAGAAAACAAAAAATTGTGTGGCATTAAAAATGTGCCAAAACATTATATCATTTGAGAGAGAGGGTGTCCGAGCGAGCGAGGCAAATACGTATATAAAATGTAAATCATAAAAAATGAAAATAAAAATCCTCAATTTGTATGCTGTCGCATATTCAGTAATGCTTAAGCATTGTCCAGAGGTTGGGCGTGTACTTTTAGCTGTAGCTGTAGCTGTAACTGTGGCTGTGGCTGTCGTAAATGCTGTGTGAACGACTCAATGCTTTGATATAGGACATGAGCGGCTCTATTATTGATGCCTTGTCTTGGTGCTGTCATCAAAGAACGTGCCATTGTTTGAGCCGAATGTCTTCGTCAAAAGGTAGGACATTTGCTTATTTTTCCATTCACACATCTGCCAGCGCTTATGGGCCCCAAGAAGACGGTCCAGGACAAACCGCAACCAACCGCTGGACATGTTGCATACCCTTTTTGGCTCAAAACTTCGATGTCGTTTCCATTTCCTTTCACACTTTTTTGCATCGCCATGGGCAATACATCTTGGACCACAAAACACAAAATCGTCTTAAGTATTTTGTGTGGTTTAAATCAAATAAAAATAATAAAATCCATCTCTTTCTATGTCGCTATTTGTTTGTGTGTGTGTGTGTGTGTAAAAGGATAAGCATGCTACATCCGCTTAACGTTGTGTATTTTCTTCGCTTATTCTTGTCTTGGGATTCAATTTGGGTCTCGTTTTGCGTAAATGATTTTATTTCGTTCTTTTGCGGCTTGCTGTAAAATTTTGATATACTATTATTCTATGCCCAGATCCAATGTCCGTCATTGTTTTTTATGGACACACATTACAAAACAATCCATATCGCACATTTTCCAAGCCTCCCCCCCCCCCCCCCCCCCAGCTCGCTCGCACATCATCTTTCCCATCATCAGCCGCATGACATGGCCAAAAGGTGGTCTGCTGCATATTGGACATGGCTATGCAAAACTCCGGCCATCTATGAGAATTCACACACTTGTTGTCAAGTGTGTGTGTGTGCGGGCAAAAGGATTGATGTGCGCCACATGTTAATATAAACTTCTCATATGCCTAGTGAGGCGTGCTGAGGCAATATTAGAAAGGGTAGCTGCCATTCCAGCAGCTGTAATCAGGAACTTTGCCCAGTGAAGCTGCTGGTATTGTGAATTACTGCCAACTGAAATCTAAATTAGTTTAATTCAATGTAATACAATATTACATTATTAATAATAACTGTGATTTGAATATTTGTATTCGCCAAGAGAACTAAATTCGATTGATTAAGCATATAAAGTTTCCAAGCATGAAAATAATTGATGCATGTATTTAAAGTATAATATAATTCTGGAAATAAATACATAATTCTCGTTATGAGTATATTTTAAATTGTGATCTAAAATTAATAAACAGATTTTAAAGTACTAATACTTTTTATTAATGCCTTACATTGTGTACGGGAAGAGAAATAAAAATAGGAGAGAGCGAGTCATACTCTTTTGGCTGTTAAAGTCGATGTTATCAGCTTTATATACTCATACATACACCCATTGGCTAGATATGTACATATATACATATATGAATTTCTACGCGAAAATAGGGCTATTAAGTTGCCCTATATAATCAAATATAAAGTACTTACCCTAAACATATGTTTGGGCTGAAGCCATTTGTCTTCTCTCTCTAACTTATAAGCTTTCCAGTAATCAGATTTGACCAATTATTATTATTATGTATAGCGTATA
Source organism: Drosophila conformis (assembly GCA_035041375.1). Taxonomy (NCBI): domain Eukaryota; kingdom Metazoa; phylum Arthropoda; class Insecta; order Diptera; family Drosophilidae; genus Drosophila; species Drosophila conformis. The sequence continues at coordinate 477,523 of JAWNLE010001234.1, forward strand.
AAGTCAATTTAAACTTGTTGTTCCTTCAAAACTATCAAGTCTATGAAAGAGTGAACGGCAGATGGTAAAGTCTGCCTGTCCCTAGATGGGAATAGATGAGTCGAGAGGTATGAGAACCGCAGAACTTAATCGTCATTGCAATACTGCATGAAATCAGTTTTTGGGCAATCGCTGGTTCTGTAGCTGATGCTTCTGCAGCTGCCATGGAAACAAGGCAATCCGGTCGCCACACCAGAAACAGAACCAGAAGCAGCATCAGAGTAGACCGAGAGTCCGCCACAGACAAACCAACAGACGCTGAGCAGGAGTGCAAGTCAGGCCACGAACATAACGTGCAACTTTCCAGCTTTCGCCGCAATCAATTTTACGGGTGCACAACGGCAGCAACAGCAACAGCAACAGTAACAGCAACAACATCAGGCAGCAGAATTAGAGCAACCCCGAGCACACAGACCAACCCAAGTCCAAACTCAAACTCGATGCGACACGATTCACCCACACACACATATACATAGATGCACATACATGCACACACGCATACATGCATATGTACACATGAAGGCCAAACAACGTTAGACACGCAACCGGAAAGTGCTCAGCACGTGGTCCAGCTCACATGAAGGTATTAACGCGTAACAACATCGCTGCATGATTAACCACCTCCATTGGGTGGACGTCTGCGATGTGTTTGCCGCTTGTGGGCGTGGCAGCGGTTGGCCATGACTCTGGCCTAGCTTTTGTCATGTACCAGACAAAGCTTATCATGAAGCACCCATGGCTATGGAGCCAAACAGTTAACATTGCTAAGCGCCTCAGAGCAGGAATCGCAATTACAAACTGCACCTCATATTGATTTAGAGCAAAGTATTAAATATTGTATTCTCTTCTATTGAATGATTTTCAAATAAACCCTTTTAATTTAACTTTGTACACAAATAAGAACTTTTATCTTAGGCGCACCGAAGATTACATATACTTGCAGGCCGGTGTAAACATAACAAATGATCCGATTTGTCATATGAAAACTTTAAGGTATAATAGATTGAAGTTAACTTTTTGTCAACATTTTTGAAGCATCTTAATTTATTTTGAGCTATTGGCTCTGTATATCAATTCTCTGACATATATATTCTGCCTGGAGCAAGAATATTTATACTGTATGATGTCGATGAAGTCGCATTTCATGACGAATTATAATAATCTGTGAAGGGGTGTAACTAATTTATAAATTGGAATTTTAAGTATAAAATAAAAGCGGCATCATCTCCTGTGTTGCAGTGAGTTAGACAGATATGTAGCTAAGCGGTTTAATGTTAACATATATAATTATATGTTATTGTAGTTATTATAATTGTTGTTGCTATTGTTATTACAATTTTTGACTTGCTGTGCAATGGTGTACGCAGTGAGGTTTACTTTATATATATATATATATACAAACAAAAAGCTTAATCAATATTCAAACGGCTCCCCTGGGCTTATTGCTTAATGCGTTTCATTTGCTTATCGTTTAACTGTAGAAAAACCCAAAATACCACATACATCAAAAATGTCATAATTCAAAACAGCCACATATTTTATATTTAAATAGCTTTTGTGCTTTATATAACGTAATCCAGACCAATTGTAGAATTAATTTCATAATTATTAGCGCTTATTGAATAAATTATATCAATAATAATAATCTATGAAATATTTATTATTAATATTGGTATGAAATATGAAATAAAAATAGATTTAGTAGTCATATGAGAGCAATATGTGTTATTACAATTTATTCCATAATGTCCATTTTGCAAAGTAATTTTGATTTACCTTCGTTTTTGAAAGCTGAACAATAATCGATAGCAGATCAGCTGTCTGCTGTAAGCATTCGATTAATAGATATAAAAACGATTCACACTATCGTTTAGCTTTCAATATATGCACAATCGATGTACTATCGTCTTGGTCTTGCGAATACGCTTTTACTGAATAGTATTTAATAAATGTGCCATAGTTTCTACGTGTCAGTTCGTTGTAAATAATTCGCATAGCTAGTCACAAACTGAAAAGTGTCCGACACGCGTTCAATTCAAACGACGGAGTAAGCAACACTTTGCCATAGAAAGGAAGACAACAACGATTGCAAAAAAAAATAAAAAACAATAATTAGTAGCAGCAACATGGCGGATAAAGTAAATGTTTGCATCGTTGGCTCTGGCAACTGGTAAGTGCATTAACAACAAGAGAACTTACATAATAATTGTACTGAATGCACCTTGGCATTTTGGAAACTTGTGCAGGGGTTCAGCCATTGCAAAAATTGTGGGCGCCAATGCATCGGCGCTGCCCGAGTTTGAGGAGCGCGTCACAATGTTTGTCTACGAGGAGATGATTGATGGCAAGAAGTTAACGGAAATTATCAATGAGACGCACGAGAATGTTAAATACCTTAAGGGACACAAGCTGCCACCAAATGTGGTAAGTACACAGCTATACACATATTTATTTATATAAATAAATATAATTAGACAGTTGTGCGACTTATAAACAAAACAAAACGGCGTCATTAAAAAACAAAAAAATCACTTCAAAACAATAGGTGTGAGAACAATGATTGTCTTATGTAATATGAGGGTGCATTAGAATTAGTTTTGTTAGTGGCAAATGCATTTGTCACAGTTGTCATTGCTCCTTACATAAAGACGCCGTTACCTTGATCTTGACCATCGCCAAATTATCTAATCAGATGTATGTGAGTATCATGCACATAGTTATTTTTAAAATCCACTCACGCTCTCTTACCCTGCATGCACCCTCTCTCGCGCTCTTTATCGCGCACTGCAGTTTTTCAGGGCCAATAGCAAACAAAACAAAAAAAAAGTTTCACCTTGCGCTGACGTCTGCAAAACCCTCCTGCCAAGCTGGCAGTTCTGTTTCTCTGGCAGTGTCTTTGACGTAGGTCAAGGCCGGCTTGACGTGCGCTCACTCTCTTTATTCTCTCTTCATTATTTTGACTGTGGCTCTCTCTCGCTCTCTCTTTGGTGTAGTGTGTGCAAAACAACTTGGCATGTCACTTTCGGCATTCACGGTGACAGGTGCATATATCTATTCATTGAATATGCATATATAAATGCATGTATACAAATAGAAATAACTCACACAGTTAGTTGTTCAGCTGATAAGGTTCGACTTGACTGTTCGTGTAGGCTGATTAGAGATAAGCCGTACTGTTTGGCGTTCATGTCAAACACGCTATTTTTGTTGTCCACATAAAGTGGCCACCCAATAAATATGTAGTGCTTAAATTTAATTATGCATATACATGCAAATATATGTATAATTTTTTTTCAATTTCATTTAAATGTTCTTTTGTTTTATATACAATTTAATGCCAGCACCTGTAGATGTATGCATAGATATATAGCATCTATACATATCTATTTTTTTTTGGCAAACGTTCAATTGTAAAAACAACAAATTTAAAAAATAAAAATAAAGAAATAAACAAATTGCTTATAAACAAATAACCATGGGCCAATGTCAAATATGCAGTCAATTGTCAAATCAGATAAGCATTTGTAAAATCAAAAGTTAAAATATTCTAATTTTAGTTGACCGATAAGAGGGAAAACATTGCAAAATTCTGATAACAAACTTCCGTTTGATAGTTTAGTGCTCTGTTTTTTAAAAGTGTATTCATAATTCTGTAGATAGCATCTGTGACACAATAAAATATGTACTTGTAAATATATAATATGTTAATAATATCTGAATATATATCTATTAATTGACAGCTTTTCAGTTTTCCTTAAAATAAGCACAGACATTTATCAGCATTATGCACATATTTGTTATACATATATATTTGGCTCTAGCTTATAATTGCTAATGCTGTGGAGAATCATTTCTTTTTAGCCAAGTCACCATTTGGTGAAAAAACAAGAATTTGTCGATTTACTAAACAACATAATGAACACAAAACGTAAATAAACACATTGTTTGATTTGCGTATTAGATTTCATTTGACAAAGACTTAGCAACTATTTGCAGTGCTAACAATTTGTTCACAAATTATTAGGAGTGTTGGCAGTTTCAAAACCGGTTGGCTTATCAAAAGCGAATAACAATCGAAAGAAACTTATAACAATGCCTGAACTTTACACCACATACAAAATGTGATGCAAGGCTTATCAAAATAGCTTACGGCCAACGCTAAAAAACAAGTTTCTTGCAAATACCAAACAGCGCTGAACCAGATTTGAATATGCCTTATATAATCATAAGCTAACATAATATTAAATATCAAATCTCAACTGGTATGTATTTGAGTAGAGTGGAGAAAGTATTTAAGTATTCAAAGTTCAATCATTCAACCTTGAGATGTGTTTTAGTTTGTTCTACTCTGCGCTTATCAGAGTAATTTACGCTGCTTATCAGAACTTTTGCTTGGCGTGTTTATTGACACACACTTTCCGCAACTTAGTTTGAAATTGTATTTTTTTGTACTTTTGCTCTATTTTTCTTTGTTTCTAGATTGCAGTGCCTGATCTAGTTGAGGCTGCCAAGAATGCCGATATACTCATTTTTGTGGTGCCGCATCAGTTTATACCAAATTTCTGTAAGCAATTGTTGGGCAAGATCAAGCCCACCGCCATTGCCATATCACTGATCAAGGGCTTCGATAAGGCCGAGGGTGGCGGCATTGATCTAATTTCGCACATTATCACCCGCCATCTGAAGGTAAGCCTATACGCAGAGGTGACTCTTGGCAATCTTGATTAATCCTATACTATCTACAATCAGATACCATGCGCTGTGCTGATGGGAGCCAATCTGGCGAATGAGGTGGCTGAGGGCAACTTCTGCGAGACAACAATCGGCTGCACGGACAAAAAATATGGCAAGGTGCTGCGCGATCTCTTCCAGGCTAATCATTTCCGTGTAGTCGTTGTGGGGGATGCCGATGCCGTTGAAGTTTGCGGTGCCCTGAAGAACATCGTTGCCTGTGGTGCGGGCTTTGTTGATGGTCTCAAACTGGGCGACAATACCAAGGCGGCTGTCATTCGTCTCGGCCTTATGGAAATGATTCGCTTCGTCGATGTCTTCTATCCGGGCAGCAAATTGTCCACGTTCTTTGAGAGCTGCGGTGTTGCCGATCTTATCACGACGTGCTATGGTTCGTGTCGAACAATACATTTGAAATTCAATTATATTAAAATACATTTTCAATTTATTTGAAACCTTTCACACAGGCGGTCGCAATCGTCGTGTCTCGGAGGCTTTTGTCACATCTGGCAAAACTATTGAGGAACTGGAGAAGGAAATGCTCAATGGTCAGAAATTGCAGGGCCCACCCACGGCAGAGGAGGTCAACTACATGTTGAAAAACAAAGGCTTGGAGGACAAGTATGCTTAGGCTAAACATTTCATGTCTAATTAATTTACTATATTAAACTAATATGAACTTTCTTTCAGATTCCCCCTGTTTACTGCCATACACAAAATTTGCACAAATCAGCTTAAGCCTAATGATTTAATCGATTGCATACGCAATCATCCTGAGCATATGTAAGTGTTGAGTTTCAATTGTTTTGCTTTTTGCACAGCCGCACATGATACCTCCAAGAGTTCCGTACTTACTTTCCCGTAACTCCCTACCCACCACAAACCCTTTTATTTGCAATTATACTATTTTCTTCTTCCAAGTAACACCAGATTTTTAGTTTTTGTTGTAATTAATTCATTTTGCCAATTTAATTTTTAAGTTTATTTAGTTGTACACTTATTGCACTTTCTTTTTCTTAATGAATTATAATTATAGAATAACAAAAGCTGAATAAAAAACTGAAAAAAAAACAAACAAAATTCCAAATTACCAAATTGAAGATATTCAAAAAATATTTCATATTTTTCTTAAGATACTGTAAATCATTTCAAATTCCAATTCAAATCAGTTCATTCAAAAACACAACCCTCCATAGAACCTCAATCCACTTCCTAACCCTCCATAATAAAATTCATATACATTGCTAACAACAAAACCAACTTTTATGTTTCATCAACAAAAATTTGTTTTCTTCTCTTCTTTTTTATATGATTTCTCATAGGGATACGTCCATCATGCCGACGCCAAAACTCTAACTGTGTTACACCAAATATGTAAAAACAAAAAACCAAGCAAACACACAAAAAACAAATGATAAAATCAATTGTATATATCCAAACAATTCATACGCTATTACTTACTATCACGCCCACTCACGCATTTACAACCGATCTGAGTACAGATTGTACAGTCAGAAAATCGTTTCCTTCGCCAAGTTCAACATGCATTTCGATTTCGTCAAATCACAATGGTTTTCTAATTTGTTAACTGTTAATTATTTTCAATGTATGTGTACATAAGAGATAATGTCAGTGTCATATTGTTAAAACTAAAATGAATTTTGTTAAACATTAATAAAGTATTTAATTATATTTTGTACATATCAACAACAAAAAGCATATTTAGGAAAAATATTTTTTCATGAAAACATTTTTACGAATTGGCAGCAGCTAATCGGCAGAGAGCAGTACGTATCAAAATTTGATGTTATTTTATAATTGAATATTACGTTGTTAATTTACATTTGTTTTTAAATGCAATTTGGAATGTTACGCTTACTTACACCGAGCACTTTATATAATTAATGAGTTTTGTTTTCTATTCCGCAGGCAAACTTTGTAAAATAGTAATGCAAGTTTTTAAACGTTTTTATGCACCAAACAAGAGTCAATAGTAATTTTTCAGCACCAGACAACAATGAGTCTTCAGACGTCACTCAGTTAACTACTACTACTACCCAGCCAACGACAAGAATACTTATAGGTTGTTAATTTAATTGTACAATCCAACGCATATCCAGCGATCCACAGAAATGAAGAAACAATGTTGAAGTCTGCTTTTTTTTATTTTAACTTAGTTTTTACAAGTTTAATTAGCAAGAAATGTGCGCATGTACCTAAACAAACAATTGTAAATACCAACAATTAATTTTACAATTACAATACAAACAACAGAGGCGTAATAAACGGAACAACAATGGTTAATTTTAAATTACAAACATAGAATTATGGCGTTATTTGCGTTATTAATTTTTAGTGAAAAATCAAGAAAGCGGCGTAGTAATAAATGATATGTAAAATGTGTTAAATAAACAAAATATATAAAGGTAAATCTGTCTTATCTTAGTTCCTAATGCAGTTCCAATTTTTCAAAGTTGATTGTTGTAACACCAAGCTTCTTATCGAACCGATAATCGTGATTTATCGATTAATGGAAAACAGCTGTTCTATTAGTTGTGCAGCCCTGGCGACTTGTGCAATTTTACGTTACAACTCTGTGTTTACGTTTCTTGCTGACTGTCAGATATTAGCAATAACAAAAGTATTTTTCTTTTGCCTCCAACCTGCTACGCAAACAACAATTACGCATAATAATGCTATCAAAGTGTTTGACAATTTGTTGCAAATCATGATACATATTTGTTGAATATATAGCACTGTGCATTTTATATCTACTACATAGTGGCGTCATAAATCCCTTTGTTATTGTACATTGGGGCAGCTGCCAAATCGTTCACATCAAAATATAATTAGGTGAACTACGTAAAATGCTTGCTGCTTATTGTGTACAGTATTTATGTGTGTTAATTTATGACGGTGCATATTAAATATTTGTTTTTTTATACATGTTCTGTATAAATATTTTTATTTAGTTGACAGTTGTAAAAAGCGCATGAATCGTTAAAGACATTGGCTAATAAAGTACGACGCGCATAAAACAATCAAAATAATAATAGCAGCTGGCACTGCCATTGATATGGCCTTTGCTTCGTTGCTGAAATGGACCCACAAAAGATAACCGAATTGGCCAACTTGCTGCGCAAGAATGGTGACAAAATCCTCAGCTCCGAATTCACATTGACCCTATCAGGTAAGCGGGCATGCGGGCGAAACATGACTAAACGGTGACCGCACCTACCTCTTGCTTTGTGTCTAAGTTTCGCTGGCTTATCGCTTGAACTCATTTTGTCACACATACACTTGCAGGTCCGCTGCTGCGTGCTTTGAATGATTCCTTTACGTTGATCGCGGACAGCGATTTTGGACCTGGCGCTGATCTGGGCACAAGCAGCAAACATCAACAAGCGTTTCAGGTGGTCAAGCCCATCAATGCCAAGTCCAGTGTATTTCCCGATCTTCAGCTGCTCCATGACTTTGTGCAAAAGACAACGCTGCTGAAGCTGAACTTTTTTCCCGGAGAGCATTATTTTGAGGGCGTCATCGATATTGGAAAGTTTCACGCATTGCGCCGCCTGGAGGTGCACAAGATCAACATATGCCAGGTGGTGGGCATACACGCTCTCCGTTCCCAGTTGCAGCATTTGATATGCGTCAAGTGTCTGAACAATGTGGAGGACATCATCACGCATTGCGGCGGAGACAACTCGAATGGTTTTGTTTGGAACGAGCTGCAGTCGGCCGACTTTAGCTACAACAATTTGCGTTGCGTGGACACAGCTCTGGAGTTTGCTCAGCACTTGCAGCATTTAAATTTGCGCCACAATAAACTCACTAGCTTGACGGCCATCAAATGGTTGCCGCATCTAAAGACGCTCGACATAAGCTTCAATTGCCTGACGCAACTGCCGCAGTTACATGTGGAGGCCTGCAAGCGGCTGCAGGTTCTCAACATAAGCAATAACTATGTGGAAGACCTGTCGGATATAACCAATCTGGATGCTCTGACCAATATGGATCTGTCTGACAATTGCCTGCTGGAGCATTCGCAACTATTTCCGCTGAGCTTTTTAATGACACTCACCACGCTCAATTTGCAGGGTAATCCCTTGGCGTGCCATCCCAAACATCGAATGGGCACATCGCAGTTTTTGCACAAGAATACGAACTCTGTGAAATTTGTGCTTGACTTTGTGCCTCTGTCCAAGACGGAGAAGGCATTAGTTGGCAGTCATCCTCATAGGGGCAGCATAAGTCATCGGCTAGTCAGTAGTCAAATATCCATAAATAGATCTGTTGCATCAATCAGTACGCCCGCATCCAGTGTGGGATCTCAGCATTCGCTGTTAGTCCATAGCAAGGACTCATTTCCCGAAGCAGAAGGGAAAAGGCGCACCAAGAAGCTACGCACGGTGGAAATTGAAGAACATGGCGATGAGACGCCAGCAGACAAAGTTCCTTCAACCGTCTCCGCCACAGAGTCTGCAAATGGCCTGAAGCAGAAAGCGCTGCAAGAGTCAACCAGCCATTTGGAGGCGAAAAACCAAATTCAGACACTTCAGCTTAAGTACGGAAACGAGTGGCTACAGCCTCAGCCCAGTGAACAGGAGCGTAACGACGCTCGCCAGAATTTTAACGAGTTCCTTGGCGAATTATTGCCATCAGCACATCAGGCGGAGCCGGAACAAGAAACTTTAAAAATTAGCTCCACACCAACGAACAATGCTAATTGGCAAACATTTGACGCGACGCTGACACCCATCAAGGCAGATGGCGACGACACCCTTGCGGGCATTACGCAGCAAACAGTTTACGAGTCATGCAATAACAGCACCGAGACGCAATATGAGAGTGTGAATAACACACTGCAGCAGCAGTTTCAGCTTGAGCCGGAGGAGATTGATAAGCACAAGGAAGTGCTTAATCTCTATGCAGCTGCAAGCTCCGAGCAGGAGGAGGCACAAAGTAAAATCCAAAGCAATCTCCTATTTGAATCCATCTAAAGTCTTATTTAACTCTACTCTAGTATCTGATGAAGAACCCGACGAGAAACTCTATATTGTCTACCATGCTCACAAGACCAGCGAGCCATTGTTCTTAACCATTTCCTCCAATTATGTGCGCGAAAAGGATGCTCTCAGCGAACGGTTCGTATTTTGAATGATATATGGCATCTGGCATATATTGACTTACCTACCTTACTTTCCATCTTTAGCACAAAAACGAAATGGAGCATTAAATTCTTGGAGTCTTGTGAGAGAATCAAAGCAAATACTTTGCGCATTCATTTTGATACAGTGCAAAAGGATAAACAGGAGCGCATTTACTGTGTAGAGAATACACTGTGTCAGGTATAAATAATCAAAATTGGCGGCTCGAAGACAAAATGGAGATTTTTTATGAAATTTGAATCTTAATTTCCAAATTTAAATTAACTTTCTGGAACACTTGTCAGACAACTAATGCTTCTCTACCTTTATCTTATCTAGGAACTAGAAAAGACGCTGCGCGATATTCTTTCACAGCGAGATCTCACCGATATGAACATAACCATCTATAGCTGTGTCAATTGTGGCATCAAGTTCAGCAGAGAGCGCAAGAATAAGAATTATAGAACATCAGGTAGACGATAACATGGTAAGCACTACTTACAGACAAATTCTAATGCAGAACTCTGTTATAGAGTTGCGTTGTCCGGAATGCCGCAGCGTCTATGTGGCGGAGGTAAACGATACATGCGAGCCGTTGGACAAACCCATAGGGACAACAGCAGAATCGAAGTTGTCTCCAGCGCTTATTGTGGAGGAGTCACCTATTAGCACGCCGCTGATATTGCAAAACAACGAGGACAATCAAAGCATTGGCAAGTTCTTAGCTAGACTTCTGCTGTTTGTAGATTAAATAATGAAACCTTTTTGATACAAGAAAAAAAAAATTAGATTTGTGTAAAATGCATTATGATGCATTTGGGTTTTGTGAGCTGTTGATATTTGTGTAGTTTTGTTTTGGGCTTATGTTGATTTATTTTATTATTGAATTTGTTATTGTTTTTAATTTAATTATTTTTATTTCTTCTTCTTTTTGCATGATATTACACGAAACACACACGCACACATGAGTTAATCAAATGGCAAACGATACTAAATCTAACTTTTGTATATTTTATGTACTTTTTTGTATCTTTCGCTCACCCAACAACAACAACTACAATTGTAAAATACTATTTCATAATTTAGTGGGCAACAGCAGGCTCATCGCTAATAACACACCCAAGCGTAGGAATTTGATGCAACCCACAACAAGTTAATATGCCAATTTATAGTATACGTATTTAAATACATTTTTCTATGTTGTTAACAACAATTTGCTTTCGGCATCTTGTTGTAATGTGAAGCAGCATTTTGGCATGAATACAATTAACAAACAAAGCAAATATTTTCCAAATTTTAAATCAGCTAACGCACCACTTAAGAAACGCGCGCATTTTACTAAAAAGCAAAGCAATGCTGCTTCCATTAAAAATAATAATAATTTCACAAAATTCTGCCAGGTCATTAAACTAATTTCCAACTATTTCACAGGTTCGGCCAATTCGCTGAATGAGAGCAGCTCCTGTTCGAAGATAACCAATTCGCAGTGCTCCTTTAACTCCAATCAGTCGGTAGTGGGCAGTTCCAACACAGAACGCGACTTGGAGTTTCGTGCCAATGAAAGCGATGTGGATATCATTTCCAATCCGAGCCAGTCTAGCATTGAGGTGTTGGATCCAAATTGTGTGCAAAGCGCAAGTCGCAAGACCTCCGAGGAGCGACGCATTTCCCAAACGCCAAATCTGCAAACCATCGATGATGACGTCAGCCAATCACAAAGTTTCATTGACCGCGAGATTGGCCAACTGCTCGCCGATCAGGCTACAATACAAACAACGGCACCACCAGCAGCCACAACATCTGCAGACACAACACCAAAGTCCAAATCGTTGGCTCACGTCCAGCTAACGGAGAGCAGTTCATCGGGCTCGGTTACTGACAGCATTTGCACCACCTACGAGCAGCAGAGCAAACAACAACCTACGGAGAAGACACAAGTTCAAGGAACGGGCGATGCGACCATTGTTCAAAATATGCTGCTGACCGAGTCCGCTGGCAACAGAAGTCAGCAACAAAAGATTGGCAATGAAGTGACAGGCGTAAATGGCCAAAATGCAACGAAACAGTTAAAGCAAGCCGAAGATGCGGGATTATCATCACTCTTTGGAGGTGCGTAAAAAATTAATTGACGAATACAGAAAGTATTAAGCTTAGGGCTGCCCTAAAGTGTATCACTTTTATAAAGCGACGTGTTTTCCTCATTTAGATAATGAGAATAGTTAGTTCAAAATGCAATACGCAACTTACTTCTCTCATCTGATTTATCAGTCCTTTTGTAAACAATTTATTTTGATTTTTAAACAAAATAGAAATAAATCGAAATTACCGATTAGTTATTACTATAGGCCATAAATCATAGTTACAACAACGATAATAACTAATTTACTTTGACAGCACTTTTCCAATCGACCAACATGCTGATGTCCAGTTCAAAGAATCTCATCGATGCGGAGACTACTGCGAGTACCATTCAGCCATACAAGTTCAACTATAGCGATTTCAATGACATTGATCACCGTTTGAAGCTCTATTTCTATCAGAGCAAGTTCAAAGAGGTGGGCGAGCACTTCAAGTGGCTGGCCAAGGGACGGATTTATAATGAGCAAACCCAAACGCTTTGCGATGGCTTGGTAGTCATCTCCACATGCAAGTGTTACCTCATGGAAGCGTATGCCTCGCCTCGTGATGATGTGTCCAAGTGGCTGCGTCAGGTGGTTAACGTTACAGTTAATCGCTTGACACGCATCCAGCTTTTGCCCTGGAAACTGGGCTTGTCCTTCAACCTACGCGATTGGGGTGGTTTCGTGCTCATAATGCAGGATATGCTGCGCACAGACAGTTTACTATTGTATTTGGCGGGTGAGTGAATTAGTGGACAGTCTAATTGCTCTACATTATATTTTAATATATATTTTAATATTTCACCAGACAATCCTCTGCCGCCGGAATGCGAGTTAATACAACATCCTACCGATGAAGTACGTCAGCGACTCAGTTCGCTGGTCGCTGAGCCGCTAAAGATGTGCGCCATGCTGAGCGGCTGCCAGTTTACATGTGGTCAGGAGGAGCGTAGCTTTGAGCTCTGCACACTACTCACGACGGACACACAATTGCACATTGCTGGCAATGGCAAATTCAATTGGTTGACATCAAATGCAGAGCAGCCGTCGATTGAGCTCTCACTCACACAGCAAATGAGTAACCTGGTAGAGGTGGAGCGAGTTACGGAGTGCGAGTATAATGTAAATTTCCTGGATGAGACCGAAGATAAATGTGAATTGTGGCATATGCAGTTTGAAACACCGACGAATGCCGAGTTGTGTCTGAAGACCATTGGGCAGTCCTGGGAGCAATTGTTCGGCGTGCCATTTAGTTTCTCCGGAACGTAGTATTCGTCTATTGACCACGGACAAACTGTACTAGTTTCATATCAAAACAGAGAACTTTATATAACTACAGTTTACTCATATGTGCAAATTTCAATTGAATTGTGAGCTATCTATTAATCTACATATACACTAATTATATTATTATGAATATATATGTAAAATTAATATGTTTGAATAATGAACTGTCTTAGGCTTAGTATTTCAATCATGGACAATATCAATATAGAGAACCAAGCAAGAAATGGTGCTTACCCTTTGAATGTATAATATATATATACTAATACATAAAACAATAATCTATTGAAGTCATTGTACGCTATGTATAGCAAACCATTCTAATGACGTTCGACATACATATTTACTTTTATATTTATACATAAATTGCCATGAAGGCATAGTTATTGTTTTTGTAATAAAATACAGAAATTGTGTTATTCATTTACATATTCTTCCATTATAATTTTATTTGTATATTTTTTATGTTATGCTAATTTTACTAAAAACAGGGAAGGGAGCAATTATTATATTTTGGGAATGTGAGTGGATTATGGATTATGATTCCGAACTATAGTTAAAAAATAGTTCCTCCTTGCAGATATTCAAAGGGGCAAGTGCGTTAGAATTAGAAGTATCAACAACAATGGACTGCGTTCAAAGACTATTGAGTCATCAAGTATTCAAGCAATTCTTGATGGGAGCAATATATTCATATTATTCATCCTCTTTATTTTTATTCGGTGCGCCTCTATATTGCGATAGATGGCGCTATATATGACCAGCATACCTTAGGTGGCGCCACAAGTACCAAAACCATTCATATTACAATTTTTTAATTTGATATATAATTCAGTTTATACATGATTTAAACCTCTTTGAATTAGTTTGTCGTTTTATGTTATAAACTTATGAATATCTAATAATTGAGACAAATCACAGCACACGTTGTTAACTCGATTGGGCGAATTAAAAAAACGGGTCATTCTACATTTGATTTGTGCTTTGTACATTTATTAATGGTACTTGAGCTATACATTTTAATATTAACAATATGCACCTCCTAGCTAAAATAAACATGTATATTTCTGTATATATATATTTCCTTTTTCACGAACTCTTTACTTATCACCCAATTGTTCGGCTATCCAATCGAGATGCTCCTCTTTGTAGCGTGGATCGGCCATAATCAAAGCTGTTGACTTTGAAGTGTAATAGTAGAAAACCGACACTATTAAATAATGTTGAAATGTTTCAAATCAGTAACAAGAAAGTATTTAAAGTTTGGAACTTACTCAAGCGCTGGATCACCGCCAAGGCGTAGAGTGCCAAAGGCCATTGCTGAGTCGTGTCCGATTCCGATAATCGATACTGATAGACAATCCAGGAGTGCTGCGAGGCGGACAGCAGAAAGTAGACGGTGATGCAAAACAGAAATAGCTTGCAATTGCGCAGGATAATGTGGGTGGCGCCCACCTGATAAACGCAAGTCGAATGCAGCGCCAATGTGAATAATAGGTACTCAACAATAATGAAGGAGTCTTGAATGCTACACATGGTTATAAATATATATTAATATACACATGAAAAGGCACAACTTGTGAAACTTACACGAAACAAAATATGGCCGTTTGGAGCTTATTCCGCGATATCCACGACCCAAAAGCGTTGAAAAACAAATCGGCTGCCAGCAGCGCAAGTTGCAGTGCTAGGAGCCAGGAATAACGATGCAGAGTCAGCTTCATATTTGATTTGTAACCTTTTCCTTTGAGCTGCTTACAGGTTTTTTGCGTATTTTGTTTTGTTTGTGCTTATGTCGAGTCCTTCGACCTAGTGACGTCAAATGCGCCCACGCGAGCATGCGCCTAATATGCCTTATAATATTTAATCGATAACTTATCGAAGTAACGACTATTTCATTGTGAATGGTTCAGTATGGAACTGTAACTGTTAACTTACATTTCTAGTTCCATTATTTAAAAAAGCAAATTTACGTTTTCCGGAGTTTCCTGTATACAAAATTAATAATATTTTATTTATTTTAACTTTGAGAGTGTATTAACTTAATAGGCAAAAATATTGCAGCTTAATGAACTTTTATTCAAGATTGGGTTATTATGCTAATATACTAGTTAATACCATAATTGCTAAATATATATCACACTTATAATTCCATAATCATAATAATATTTAAATATTTATTTTTCAGAAATTACAACTTTAGAGATAACGTGCATATTCAAATGGATACGGCTGTCCCATTCGCAGATCCTTAAGACTGAGCATCGACTGCCTGCGAAATCTCACATAGTACTGTTGATTCAACTCCGAGTAGTAGTTGCTAGGCAAAAGATGTGTCCAGCTTTGTTCGTCTTCACTCTGCTTCGCTCGTTGCTCTAAAAACTGTGACATGCCAGAAACTGATGACGGTATAAGTTCAGGTGCTGCTGCTGAGAGTACCCGTTTTGGGGTCAACAAAAGCAGCAGTAGAAGCAATTGCAACATTATCTTCAATTTTTCCATTTGGAAATGGTGTTAACCGGTCAGAGCTTCACCCCACGCCGTTCTCCTTGGTTATGCAAAACCAAACTGCTGTCCGTTTGAGATTGTCAGCAATTTTCGCATTTCGGTCTGCTAGCTTTCGGTTCTTGCAGTTTCAATTTTTCAAGTACGCTCAGCGTTTTTCGACTGGGCTATAAAGTTGGGAGCCTCAGCACTACTGAACTACAGTCAACCGTTCGATTCCAGTTCAGCAGCAACTAACGAAAAATGGCATTCAAATTTAACCACATCTTTTTGGTCACCATGCTGGCGATGTGCTGCGCCGCAGAGACGATTCAATTGCAGCCAACGCAAGGCATACTAATCCCGGCACCACTGGCCGAAAACATTCGTGTCTCGAGGGCTGCCTATGGCGGCTATGGAGCACCAGCTGCTGCACCCTCTTATGCCGCCCCAGCTGCTCCATCTTACTCTGCACCCGCTGCTCCCGCTTACTCTGCACCAGCACCAGCTGCCCCTGCCTACGCCGCACCCGCCGCGCCTGCCTACGCTGCACCAGCCCCAGCCGCTCCAGCTTATTCCGCTCCAGCACCAGCTGCACCCACCTCCATTCCAGCCCCGCCGTGCCCCAAGAACTACCTGTTCAGCTGCCAGCCTTCGCTGCAGCCCGTGCCCTGCTCAGCACCGGCTCCATCATATGGCTCCTCCGGTGCCTACTCCCAGTACGCGCCCCAATACGCTGTTCCCTTTGTTCGCGAATTTCTGTAAGTGCTATGATTGATCACGAGATTGGAAAATTGGCTCTACTCTTGCAATAAACTGATATCAACAAAGAAAAATATTATCTATTGATTTTTTTATTACTTATGTTAACAATTACTGAGGGAATTCACTTACAGGTATACAAAATACTGAGATCTTGAACAATATTAAAGTTCTCCATTTCTTTTGAAATACTTGGCAAATTGTCTGTTAATTTCATCCAAAGTAGAAGTATTCGATAAATGATTTAGTCAGGTAAACTTCATGAATATTGAATTTAAAAGAAATCGAGTTTGTTCTCAAATAATAAAACTCTGTTTAATATTTGATAACAAAATATTACAAAACGGTTAATGCTCTAAATCGAAAATACCCGGAAAAGGCGACTATATCAGCCTCCTCCCCCGTACTTCGTGGATATCTACATTTATGTAATTCGAATATTATCACTAAGTTTTATGGCATTATAATTATTTCACCGATTCTTTTTTTATACTCTTTCTCTGAAAAGTCAGAGAACATCTAAATGGTAATAACTTTTTTTTTGGTATCGAGAATGGGGTTATTTCAATATTATGTAACTATTAGATTTGTTTTGCCATTTTTGTATGATCCCCGTCCTACTCAAGTTCAACATCATTTATACAATTTCAGGTTTATGGTTTATTTATAGGTATCAATATCAGTTCTTTGGTCTCTCAATAGCCACAATTATGTGATGATGAGCAGGGCACTGGCTTCAGCACCGGTTCACAGGAGAACACATAACTTTTCGCACAAGCCGGAACTGGGACGTTGGGGGCATTATACTTGGGTATTATTGGTTGTTTTTCTTCAGGTTGTTGTAGCTCTTCTTCCTCTGCCCCATAGCTGCGTCCAAACCCGCGTCCAAACTCAAAACCACCGCCGAAGCCACCGCCAAAGCCGCCGCCACCTCCAAAGCCACTGCCACCGCGTCCAAAACCACTACCACCGCCGAATCCACCACGTGGACCGCCTCGTCCAAAGCCTCCACGTCCTAAACCTCCGCCGCCGAATGGTGGCCCACCAAATGGAAGACCTCCAAAACCGGATCCACCGAAATTATTCTCCACAACCACTTCCTGCACAATTTGCTGTTGTCGTGGTTGACGCAGCAGCTCGATATTACCCTCCAGCTGTTGCGGCGTATAAAGACGAACGGGAATGACGTGATAGATAGATAGACAGCGCCCACCGCAAGTAGCCATACATTCCTGAAACTGATAAGAGCAGCAGAGGAGCAGCGAGATAAACGCCCACAGAGTGGACATGTTGATTTGTTGATGTAGGCTGGGTAACTTAACACCTGGCGTGCCGTGACAACGTAAACTAAGACTAGCCGGCATTGGGTGTTAGCCAGTTGGCTTTTATCAATGCGTTCAAGTTTTTAGTCTTCATGCAGCGACAAAATGCAGCGTCAAGCGGAAATTAAATCAAGCGAGCAACGAAAAAACTTCTACATAATATTGCCATCTGGGTTAGTAGGCCAAGGGTTGTTCATGTGGGTTCAAGTTAATTCCTATTTAATACCTGACACATCCTAGATGCATTGTCTGGTCAAGTCATGACTGTTGACTGTTCACTAATCCGACAACGAATACCCAACGAAACCCAAACCCGAAACAGCAAAACTTTAGTATAGCCCGTCCAGCTAGCCCACATATGTTAACCACTTGAATATCATATTACCAAAAAATTTCCTGCAGTTGTCAATATATTTTTACTGTTGCTGTTTTTGCACTTCGCTTAAGCTACAGATTTGGATTGCCAACGTTGACGGACATTTCGCAATCGGCAGTTCTTTCACTTTCTTTACAGAAAAAATTCCAATCCAAAACAACAATTGCGGCTAAAATCAGCTTGGTTCAGAGACCCCAAGCAAACAATATGCAATTTAGTTAAATTTCTACAGATAAAGAGAGAAAGAAAAAGTGATGACTAGTAGAAAACACAGAAAATGCTGATCTGGCTTTTTACTTTTATGTAGGTGTTGTTGCAGACTTAAGGTTCAATGCTCCATTAAAGTTCACTAAGAAATATACTTAACTTAAAATTCGAATGATATACCTCTTACACGTATAATTCTGCAAGCTGAAATTTAATTTCTCTATCTTTCTATATCTCTATCTCTTAATTTTGTTTTTCTAGTCTTGTCGTACTAGTTTTTGAAATCGAAAAACGACAATTTCGAGGGCCGATATAAAAATCTGTTTTCATATGATATCGGTTGTCACTTAGAAATTAGAAATCGACACACTTGCGAGCAAGTATATCATTTCATACATTTCAAACAAGTGTGTGACATAAGTTGCATGGAAATATATATTTATATTTAAGTAACTAATACGATATAACTAAACACAAATGTGTGGATAAATTCCTGGAATTAAATTCCACAGCGAGCTCGTTTCTTCTGGAATTCTATTGTTTAATCAAGTGAACTTTATTGCTTAAGTATTTTATTTTGTATTGTTATTTATACGCAAGTTGCAATCTAATATGACTAATCACTCAGAGCAGCTGCAGTGGCCGCAAACCTTATTAGATATGGATTTATTTATAATCCAAGGAAATCTGCGGGGTGAATAAAAAACTTTCTGGAATTTCGCTTTTTTGAATAACCATTTAATTGAACCATATATATATTTTTTTTTTACATTTTCTGGTAGAATAGCAAAGATTTTTGTTTCTCAGTGTGTTTGTCTGGTTGTTCTTCTAGTATTGGTAGCCATAGCCCTGGGGTGCGTAAGCGGCGCCGTAGGCCTGCTGCTGGGGCACACCGTAGTTGGGAATAGCGTAGCTGGCAACGGGCGAAGAGTAAGCACCGGCAGATCCGTAGCTGGGAGCTGGAGCGCTGCATGGCACTGGGGCCAGGTTGGGCTGGCAGCTGAACAAATAGTTCTTGGGGCAAGGAGGAGCTGGAACGCTGGATCCGCCACCATAAGCGGATTTGCGCAGACGGGTCAGATCACCATAGCTCTGGCCGGAAAGGCCCTCAACTTCGGATTCCTGTCCAGCGGAGATGCCACTGTTGGGCGAAGCAACAGCGGAGGCGGCGATGGCGATGAGAGCGAAGCACACGAAGAATTTCATATTGAAGCTGTTGGTTTTGTTGTGGTTACCAAAGGTGACTGATGCCATTTGATACCACAGGCCAAGTTTATATAGTCACAGTTTGTCGAGTTAGCATAAAATACCTTGACAACTAAGTGCGTTGAACTAGTTTAACGCTTTGCACTTTAGCTTCATCAGCTATCTTTCTTTTGCTCTTTAAAATGAATGAATATGCAATATACACATATATATGTATAAGTTATACATATCTTAATGTTTATAAGTTATACATATCTTAAGTACATATATGAACGGCTTGAAAACTCTATCTGAAAGATTTTGGTGAAACCAGGGTCATCAAAAAATGCGTATGAGCTTTTTGATGAAGAATTTGCTTATCTCACAAGGAATAATACGGTTTGAAATCAGTTGCAAGGCAGTATGTTTCCAATCAAGATAAGATAATTACACCGGATAGTATTAAACATCTTTATCTTCATCGTTTAATCAAATTATAAAAATGGTCTCGTCAGGAGCTAATACTTTAAGTAATATCAAATGCTTAAAATAAAGGGTATGCTAAAGTCCTTAGCCTAAGATAAATAATTTAACAGTTGTTCTTCATTCAAGATTACTTACAGATATGCCTTAAGAATAAAGTAGGTTTTCATAATAAAGCTTTTAAAATAAAGGCAGAAATTTGTAATAAAACTCTTTTTCAAACAGTTTGCTTGCTCTATAAAATCGATTTATATATTATATAGAATGTTTGCTTTTCGAGCATACAATCCTAGGTGTTTTAGATTAATATACTTTTAATGTTTTTGCTTTTATGTTTGGTTTACATTATAAATTTCCTGTAAAAGTCTAATTTTTGTTAGTAGATCTTATTTGACATGTTTTAAGCCAAGAAATATGATTATAATTTAAAATTTTCCCTTGCTGAATTTAGGCTTCTACGTGCTTCCGTTGTTCAACATACGAAATGAATTATAACAACATAAAGCATTATTCTCCTCGGGAACGGGACACACTTATGCAAGTTATGGCATTTTGAAGTGTCGACCTATGCCCATATGACGATTTTGAGGCTATAATTTTTACTTGTCTTTCGACCCAAAATTACGTTTTCAACTTTAAATGTACGATTGATTTAGGGGCAAAACTATGATCAAAAAGCCCTCGCTTTTTAAAATAAGTTGAGTTTTGACGAAGTTATGGCATTTTGAAGTTTCGACCTATGCCCATATGCTTATTTTCAGGCTATAATTTTTACTTGTCTTTCGACCCAAAATTACGTTTTCAACTTTAAATGTACGATTGATTTAGGGGCAAAACTATGATCAAAAAGCCCTCGCTTTTTAAAATAAGTTGAGTTTTGACGAAGTTATGGCATTTTGAAGTTTCGACCTATGCCCATATGCTTATTTTCAGGCTATAATTTTTACTTGTCTTTCGACCCAAAATTACGTTTTCAACTTTAAATGTACGATTGATTTAGGGGCAAAACTATGATCAAAAAGCCCTCGCTTCTTAAAATATGTTAAGTTTTGACGAAGTTAAGTTATAGCAAGTTATAAGTTAAGTTATAGCATTTTGAAGTTTCGACCTATGCCCATACATCGATTTTCAGGCTAGAATTTGTATTGAATTTAAAATGTCCGTAAAATGTGAGGAAAAGAGAGTTCACTAATTTGTTAAACCTCTGAAATAAAATAAAATGAAAGGAATAAAATAAATTTGATTTTGGATTTTTTTTTGTCCATTTAATTGAATTTTTTTTACATTTTCTGTTAGCATTGCAAAGATTATTGTTTGTCGGTAACATTGGAAGCTGTGTTCAATTCAAGTGTGCATGGTCGTTGATCTTCTAGTATTGGTAGCCGTAGGCCTGAGCTGCGTAAGCGGCGTCGTAGAGCTGCTGCTGGGGCACACCGTAGTTGGGATTAGCGTAGCTGGCAACGGGCGAAGAGTAAGCACCGGCAGATCCGTAGCTGGGAGCTGGAGCGCTGCATGGCACTGGGGCCAGGTTGGGCTGGCAGCTGAACAAATAGTTCTTGGGGCAAGGAGGAGCTGGAATGCTGGATCCGCCACCATAAGCGGATTTGCGCAGACGTGTCAGATCACCATACCCTTGGCCGGTAATGGCATCAATTTCGGATTCCTGGTTGGCCAGGGAAACAGATCCACCGGCATGACTGCTGGTGATGGAAGCAGAGCTGCCACTGTTGGGTGCTGCCAGAGCGGAGGCGGCGATGGCGATAAGAGCGAAGCACACGAAGAATTTCATCTTGAATCTATGGCTGAAGTGGCTACTGTGGTTACCAAAAGGTGATTGATGTCATTTGCAATTCCATGACTAGTTTATATAGCAGCTAGACTTTTGCCTAGTTGGCACTAGTAACTTTAACTATTCTTCGACTTTGAATTTTGTTCATTTCATAAATTTGCGCTGAGCTTGGCAAACAGTCGAATGTAGATCTGTTGAGGTCAGTTGAGTGTTTATTTTATATATACATATATTTAAATTTCTATAAGAAGATGCTGAGGTTGTCAAAATTCATAAAAATGTGTGGAAAGTGTAGCAGCCGAGGTGGGTGGGTCAATTGTGACTCGTGTGCATGTTGAGCAATGCTCCATTTCCAAAGACAAGTCGACATTAACTTAAATAGATCACTGTTATGCTTGGCATGTGAATATTTTAAGATTTCGAAATAATTCAAGTTGTTTCTGTTTAGTAAACAAATGGTGCCCCACTTATAATCTATTCAATTAATACTTGCCAAATGTATTCAACTTATTTTTGTCTATATTGTCCATCCATTCCACGCTTATTGTTTCTAGTAGATATGCTCAAATAAACTGGCAATCATGTTTGTTAGATATAAAAATAAACATGCCGTTTGATGTGGCATATTCTAAGAAATATATATACCAATAAGAAGTTAAAATTAAGAGCGATATCATATTTATATATGCATGATTTGGTTTTATTACTGTGTTGAACAATGAGTGTCGTCATTTATAGATCATTAAGATTTTGGGAATGTCATTATGATGTCATGATATTCTGTAAATTAAGTGAAATTCTGCCAAACAAATTTACAAATTAGTCTTTTTGATGTATGTATATATCTAATAGTTGAAACCCATAACCTCATACACAATAAGTTTAAGAAATTTAGACATTAATAAATAAATGTAGTTAAAACGTGTGTATTTTTCCAATTACATATATTATTATTTTTAGCTTACTTAAATTATTTCACTTCAATTGAATTAACAGCAAAATGAATTTATCTTAAGTGTAAATATATTATTTATATGCTAATTTAATTAATTATATCATATACATTTTTGAAAACTAAGTTTTACGTCCTTACGTAAGATAACCGCAATTTTCTGATTATCTAATTTAATATAAAGCTTTACAGAAAATATAATAAGAAAATTCATTTGAACATTTGCATATAGATAGATGTATTTGAATTGTTTTATTTCACATTCATTTTTTACTCCCACGCACGAGAATATTCGAAATAAGTATTTTTGTAGATGATTCAAAGTGAAATGCAAGTGCCAACGACCCACATTTTTAGATGAGTTTCGAAAATTTATTACGCACCGCCAAAGTCGTTACATAAACACAACATATTATATATAAAATTTGAAACAACATTTAACAACAAATACAAATTGATGTACATATATATAGCCACAAATGCCCCCCTAACAGTGGCAAACCACTACGATTGAACACACCACACACCGCCGTACACTCACTCCAAAAATATGTATGTATATGTAGGGGCGACGGGCATGCATTCAAAGCAACACATAAGTTCCCAGAAAATAATCACAATCTAATTAAACCGAAATTTGCATACACTGTCAAACATTATTGGTGTACAAAAATATAAATTCATTTGCATGCCAGAAAGGCTAATTAATTTTAGCTTTCTATTCGACAAGAACTAATCAACATATTCGACAAACATTATTACAAAGTCCAGATAATCAGCGCAAGGGTATAAGGAGCGCTCCATTTGGCATCAGCGCTTGCGGCGACATTGGTGTTATTTTTGAGACCCAGCATGCGGTTGCAAGTGCCCAGCAACGACGGCAGCAGCAAATTCGATCGGAACTCTTGCTATTGCCCCTCATCATTTTCGTAGGGAACCAGCACACATGTTGTGGCACTATCGTTGTTTATGTGCTGTTACTTTTTTTAGGATCGTTCTGCTGATACACTCACTCAATTACGCTCAAGAGTTGCGGCGGAATCGGCGTCCAACTTCTGAGAAAATCTGCGTGGGGTAGTTTTTTAAAAAGGCGATCAAGCGCGATCTGTGATCTTTGAGTATCACTCAGAGGAGTCCGTTGCTTGTATGGCTGACTTCAAATTGTTGTTCCTTAAGCAATTTTTGAATGAATGGCAATTATGATATCAGTGCAATGCGTAATACATATAATATATATATATATAGGATCTAGCTACCTGAAATCTTGCTAATATCGATTCTTATTATTTTAATTATATATTAGAAATACTGTTGTTGATCATGATGAGCTAACAAATACAGATTTCTAACAAGCCGCCGAAATTTTTAGTTGAATGAAGTTCAGTTTGGCTTGATTGCTGAAAACTACAAAGAAATTTACTACGGAGAAACATTTCCAGCTCACTCGCATAGTTAGAGTGGTAATCGTAAAATGCGTCAAATATCTTAGCATGTTTATATCTCAACTTTTTAAAAATACAACTGATCTGATTATCTCTGACTTAAATTATAAAATGCTTAACATTTTAAGCAATAATTAATTGATCATTTTTGGTTATTTAAAAAATCAATACAAAAACATGCCGTTCATCATTAGTTGGTTATAATTGATAATAGATAGATTAACAAAAGCAAAGATACTAAATTATTATTTTTTTAGAACTTGCAGAAACCTCAAACAGCACATAAAATGTGGCAAGTGGCAGTCTAAGCAGCTGCATTCGCAAATATTTTCGATTTATTCAAACTTATCTTCCATTAATTGACTGTTGCTGATACGATCTTCACCCTCACATTTTCCAACCAGAGGGTTAAATATCAGATAGCAGTTATCACATAATATTCAAATAGTTATTTATAATGAGCCCAAAGCCGTTTGGACGCTTTTTTCACTCACGTAATAACTGAAAATTGCCGTGAAATTTGCAGTTTACTAGCTTTCATTGGATTGTTTACATTTCCGGTTGAGCTATTTCCCAATAAAACATTTAAGTTATTTGTAATTAATTCATTTTAAAATATAGAAATTGAAAAAATTAAGTTAATGCAGAATCTAATGCACTTAACATTTGTTTACAGATTGTTTACAGGTTAAAAATTAATTAACTATAGAATTTGAGAAGGAAATATAAAAGCTTTGGTAAATCCGTTTTTATTTTTAATTAGTACGATGATGGCAGTTAATGAAAATTCATAAAGCTTTTTGCTCAATTTCGACAGCAGCATTTATTTCGATTGATTGACGACGATCGTCAATCATTTTTGACAAAGAAAAATAAATAATATGACAGTATAGTAGACATTTAACGAAACCCAATTCATTCTATCTAATCACAAACTTATCTCTTACTTCACTGATCAGTGCTGACACCGCACGCTGCAATTAGATTATAGATCAAGTCAACAACGCTTCCCAAGCATTTCAATCAACGAGTCACATTTGATCTTTGCTCATTTATCGCTTCAGATACTGGCTTCATCATTTCATATGTAGATCTTTTTTTTTTTCGTTACGCAACGATTTAGCGCCAAGATCTTTCGCCGCTAATTTATTAACCATATTTTCTGCTCACTCAACAGGCGATTAGGTTATGTAAGCAACTACAAACATACGTCACGCTCTGCACAGACGCATCCATTTGGACGGGACGAGCTGCAAATCAGCAAACGATCAACGCCCAGACACAGATAAACACAACAAAGAAAGAAGTGCGTGCGTGCCACATGCAAAGTGAGACAATGCTAAACAAAGACACGATAGCCAGCTGAGTGCAGGCCTTCTCTCTATCTCTATCTCTCTCCCTCTGCCTCTCTCTCTCTCCCTCTCTTTCCATCTATGGTTTGCCCAGGCGTCTGGGTGCTAACTGCAGGCAGGCAGGCCACTTTCACTTGGTCACGGTCATGGTCATGGGCACCGCTCGTCTCTCTCTCTCCGTCTCTCCCTCGGTCTGTTATCGCATTTCACAGAGACCGATCCCCGAGGCCCGCATAGAAAAGGAAGTCTCTGTTTATCTTGAGCAATTTGTTATGGAATTTGAATTTGAAAACGAAATGAAAATACGAAGAACAGCCGACGACCAACTGACTGACTGAAGCGATTACAGCTCAAATTCTTGCCGATGTCATCGTGTAAATATGTATGCAAACCGACGTATGGCGAGCGAAAGAGAGAAAGAGCCATAATAATAACAGGAAGAGGCGTAAAGAGTCTGAGGTCTGAACAGGCAATCGACGCTGAACATATGCGATAAATGCAAACCAATGATGTTGGAGACCCGGGGACCTTGACAGCTCCGACAAATAGAGCATTTAAGTTGATAAGCACTGTTACTGTTTGGATTGAACGGAAATCAGAGCACACAACTGTACTTAACTGCACTGGAGTCTGAGCATAATCAATACACTCCACTGATTGTGAACTTAATAACTTAATAGATATAAATACAAGTACATATTTGTATATACATATATATATATATATATATATAAGCAAACGAATTAATTATAATTAACAAGGCAAGAACGTCTCCATATCGAACACATTGATCTTTTTTTCAGATCACTAAAAGACCTAGCAATTGAAAAGCAGACGGCTTACCAAACCATAGCTGTGGCGAATATTTGAATATAAATTTCTACATAGATGTTTTTAAGTTAAGACGTGAATGAAACGTTATCTGAAAACTTTGGCTTTTAGCTATTAGCGCTTTATCTATACAATCAAGCCGATGGCCTACTTGTTATATATCCTGGAAAAGACTCAAATTTATCAAATATCAATAAGCGAATCATAGATCAATATGATATGCAGAGGAAGATTCAGTTTTCCAGCCCAAAAAGTAGATCCCCCAGAACAGCGTTTTATACATTTTATTTACAGTTTAGAGTATTTAAAAACCAGCGATCATCCATCTACTATAATCTATTCTGATCGGCCAGGGACAGGCGATAGTGATATTCCTGGAATAGTTCGGGCGCCACGCGATAGGGTTGATCCACCAGAGACAATCGTATGGGTGTCTGGCAAGAGGTTGTGGAGCAATATGAGGGCGCTGGTGGTGAAGCATAAACCGGCACTGGTGGTGGTGCTGCATAGACTGGTGCCGGTGGTGGGGGAGCTGCATAGATTGGAGCGGGTGGTGGTGGTGCTGGTGCTAGGCCCGCGGGATAGCCGTAGAGAGGCACGCCCAAAAGGGGCAAATAACCACCACAGGCAGGCGCATTGCAAGGAACGGCTGGAGCTGGAGTTGGAGCTGGAGCAGGAGCAGGAGCAGGAGCTGGTGCATAAGTGGGCAATTCAATTTGTGGTGGTGAAGGCTCATAAGCTTGCTGCGGTGGTGGCTCTGGTTGATTATCATAGCTTTGTTCCGGCTGTTTCACCTTGTATTGAAGCTCATCTTTGACAGCAGGCGATGCTGACACATAAATGATGGGCTGATAGACGATTTGTGGTTGTTGTTGTTGTGCACCACCACCATAGCTCTTGTCAGGTTTCGCATACTCGTCTACTTTGCTGTAGCTCTCAGGAGCTGGCGGAGCAACTGGTTCATAGGGCGCTTGCTCTGCGGGCGTCTCATAGCTAGGAGGTGCTGGCGCTGGTGCCTCGTAGTCGACCGGAGCTGGTGGTGCTGCATAGCTATCCAATGCTGGTGGCGGTGCTACTGGTGCCACATAGCCCGCATCACCATCATCCGCATCGTAAACGCCACCGCTAGGAATCGCTGCGGGTGCTTGATTATAATTCACAGGAGCCACTGGTGCTGGCGCATAGCCATCGCCGCCATAGCCAGGATTAACTGGTGCTGCATAGTTGCTGGTGGGTTGCTGACCACCACATTGGCGACACTGACCCGCACAGTTATTGCCCCACAGATCTGGCAGTTTCTTGAACAGTTTCATTTTCTTGAAGGGATCAATGGCGTCCAACGGCTGTAATTGCAAACCATTGCAGTTGTTGATATTACCAATTGGCGGCAAGTAGTTGTTGTACAACGGATTGTTGTTGTTGTTGTTATTGCAGCAATTGTTTTGACCAAACAAATCATCCCACCACTTTAGGAGCGATCGATTTGTGCGCTTGAGCTCATCATTGGGACCCACACTGGAGCCCGTATCGGCCATCAGATAGTACAAAGGCTGTCCTGGTGCAGCAATGCTATTGGACATGCCCGTGCTGCCAGGCAGCACCGCCTGCGTGGATCCAGCTGGCCAAATGGTGCACCAATATATCAGCAACGTTATCAAGCAGCTCCCGGATTTTTGCATTTTGCGCTGACTTTTGTAACTTTAACCTCGCCTCGCGGATTCCCAGTTGCAACTATTCGATGAGCTCCAATTGCATTGACCGTTTACCGTCTCCACAGTTACCCCGAAAACTGCAAGCCTCGCACTTTGATACCCTGCCTGGTAGCAGCACTGTCAACATTGACACGTTTCTTGTAACGTACGAGAGTAGGCCAACTTTGAACTGGAAAATGCTTTGGCAACCAAATAAAGTGGGCCAAATTTAGCCGTAATTAAATTAGGTTAAATATGCTCTGCAGAAAAAGCCGCTTTAAAGATTGTTAACAGTTATTATGGATTTGGATAACGTCTTAAATAAACCTGGCTTAAGAAATATTACATACATAATAATGAATATATATTATATATAATAATAAATAAAAGAAATATTTTTTAAATATCATAAGACAACAACAAATTTATTAAATTAATCTTTCTAATTTGCAGTTTTCCTAGTTGTGGTTTTAACAGTCAACATCTATAAGTTAATAAATTAATGATAGACAATAGTGTATAACAGCTTCGGCACTATCTGCAACTCCACAATGATTTTGATGAAAGACGTGAAATAGCATTGACTAATTCTTGGATTTCGCAAGGGAATGTTGTAACCCGGTTAATAGAAACCCAATCAGAACAGCTGTGCCCATTCTGGCCAAGGTTTACTCAACCTCCGAGCTTGGACAATTCGCAGGTAGTCCATTGACTCTAAGCCTAAATTGTTTTATGTTGCGTGGAGTATTTATCTACAGTTGTGTTTTTGTTTATTTAAATTGTGTTACGTGCTCAACATGGCTGATCAGCAGATTGCAGCAAAGACTTCAGCGTATTACCTGTGAGTGTTAGTGGGTTCCTGTTTGATCCGTGAAGCGTAGCTGCTACTTACGAAGACGTGCGCCAGTGGAAAACAAAATGCGCAAAAGCCAAACGGAAGTACATCAAAGAAAATATACATTAAAAAAAAGAAGAAGAAAAAACTGCATAATAAATATATAACTAAATATGTATATGTGCACATAGGCGTATATATATATATACATATATATATAAAACACTTCCTTAAGTGGCCATTGGCTTATTCATCAGTAATTGACTGGGCGTTTAATATATGAACGTTTAAGTTGGAAGAGACCAATTGGGCACGAAGAGCAAAGTGAGTTTTTCAATGGAAGAAGGCGTGCAGACTACATGCAATAAAAAACTCATTGCTAATTGCCGAAATCACTGAATTAGATAATATATGCCAACATCATGATCCAAATTTGACACGAAGTTTCGCCCACACCTTATAAGTCTAAATTTCTCAAATACGGTTTTCGAAGCACAGAAAATAACAAAAATTATGTGCTTCAATTATTAAGTAATTAAAATACTTTTAATTTTTAATAATTCATCCAATAAGTGGTAGGTTGGAAGGGAGGGCAACTATACACTAAACTAAACTAGACTTGAACACTAATCGCTCTAAAAACATCATATTTTTTCAAGTTTTTGGAAATCATTTCTAAAGTATACATTTTCAAATTAAATTTAAATTTAAATTTATATGCTATCCAAAATGTTTCTATATGTAATGTGAGTATAGAAAAAGGTAATATAAATTTCTTTTCTATATATTTACCATTTTATTCTAAAAAAAAACACCACCTGAGAAATTATAGGTGGTTTTTAAATATTAGAGAAATCGGACCTAGAATTAAGAAAAAAAAGATAAGATTATCAAATTTACACACTCAAGGAGAGCAGTTTGACAGCATTTTACGGGGTAAACACATAATGAGCTTTATTGATGATTAGATTATGATGTGCTGCACAGAGTTAAAGCTTACAGTAATACTTAGCTAAGAACTACAAACGCTGTAGATATTTGCGTTTTTGAGTGTTATTGTTACGTGAATTGTGACGCTTGCGCTTATCGACTTTGAGCTTATTTTCTCCCTTGTTTAATAGCTCATCGGCAGAGAGATTCTTTGATTCCAGAGACTTGGAGACTTCATCAGCGTCAATGTCGTCAGTTGTGCCCGAGGAACGTGGAGCATCGGTGACTTCCTGTGAACCAGCGTCCTCCTCCTCATCATCATCATCATCGTCGTCTTCATCGTCTTTATCTTTTTTGCTTCCATCTAAATCGTGGGCAGCTCCAACAGTTGCCTCAGTTGGCTCCGTGCTAATTTTTGTAGGTGGTGCTATGGTGCTGCCGGAGAAGTTGAGTGTAAAGGACTTTGGAAATAATGTGACTGGTGGTGAGGTTACTGTTGCAGCAGTTGTTGCCTCCTGGGGCGCTCCAAATAGTCGCATTCGTGGTTGTTGAGTCGTTGGCGCAGCTGCTCCCAGTATTCTGTTGAAGGGATTAAACGGATTCAGATTGCCAAAGGGCCCGAAGGGATTCAGCACTGGTGCCATGCCAAACGGAGCACCCACTTGCGGCCCCATGCCAAAGGAGGAGCCCACCTGCGGCGAAGACATCCCGAAATGGTGCGACATGCCAAACGGTGAACCCAGGCCCGGCGTAGCCATGCCAAATGGTGCTCCATATGCACTGCCCAGCATCTGCTCACGTTGCGGGGCAGCTGGAGCACTCGAGCCAGGCACAGCCAGATAATGTGTAGGCTGTTGTTGACCATAGCAGGGCATGGCTATGATGACCGGCTGAAAGCTGGGACAATGAGCAGGTACCGCATTGTATGAGTCCAAAGTGGAGCAGGGGCGATTACACGTATTGCAGGCACTGTTGCCATCCGGAGCAGAGGTGGCCCTTGGATTTTCTGTATAAACTGGAGCGGGTGGCTGTGTCTGCGACGGTGGTGGTGGTGCAACAACTGCTGGTAATGGTGGTGGAGCCGCATAGCTTGGTGCATAGGCGGGCGCTGCTTGTCCCACCATTTGCTCCATGGGCGCCGCTTGAGCCACCTGTGGATCATAGTGTTCCTGGCTGGCATAGAAGGTGCGCATGACGGGATCATCCTCGTATTGAAGTGGCAATTGTTGTGGCTGCTGCATCCACATCCTGGGTGGTGCAACACCCACCATTGGCTCCATGGGTTGCCGTTGCAACTCCTCGCGGCGAAAGCCCAAATCGAGCATGCTCATCACGTCATCGGCGGGCGCAATGCGATAACGACTGCCCACTAGGGCACCATAGGAATTGCCGTTGCTTGTCGCTGGATGGGATTTGTGAACCGCCGTCGTCGGATTCGGAGGCGGTGCATCAGCATATGGAGGGGGCGCGGACGCTGCGCCTGGGCCAACTGCAGTTCCGCGATTAGCTGCTGCTGGGCCTGTTGCAGCTGGGTAAGGAACTGCTGGCAGGCCATATGACTGCGCAGCAGGCCCAGACGCAATGGCAGCAGCAGAGGATCCAAACTGGGATTCAACACCGGCGGCTGCTGGCGTTTGACTCTGGTATGGCGTCGCCTTGGGTGCGTCCTCATAGCTGGGCAGAATTGGAAGAAACCCAGCCCCAAAGCTGGGAAACGATGGAAATGGCGCCGATGCATATTGTGGATTTATTGGCAACGCTTGTCCAGCTGGCTGTATATAATTCGGCATGGGTTGAGGCTGATCAGCTGTTGCAGTTGCAGTTGCTGTTGCAGCGTTGTTGCCACGTGAGAAGTCTGTGCCCCTGCACATGAAATAGGGCTCTTCCTGCGGCCCACTGGGCTTGATCTCCACACAGATGGTTGTCAGAGTGCGCTTGCTCCGATGCAGCACATCCGACTGGTGATCCTCGTGGGCCGAACTGACGGCCAGCATGCCTAGCAGCAACAGCAGCAGCTGCAGCTGCAAGTGGTGTAGATAATTGACCATTGCTTCCGTTTATCTAACTTCCGCTGAAGCTGTCTATGGTTCTTTTATACTCTGCAAGTGAGCCAATCATTGGAATAAGAACTGACGAACTCTAAACTCCCACGACTTACCTGCTGGATTCTTCGTAATCTTGCGCAATCCGTGCTGCTGCAATTTTGTAGTTCACTTGTTCCGCTTGTGGCTACTGCTGCCAGTCTTTTTGGTTGCTGCACTGGTAATTGGAGTTTCTTTCACTTGAAATTCGTGGCACTGAATAAAAACCTTTGCAGCGATCCATAATGCCCGAGCCTGTCCCCAAAAGGTTCAATACGAATTAACTACTCTGCACAGCGTGCGGCATTTCTATATTTAGCCAAGACTTGTAACAATTTCATATTTTTCAATAACAACAATTACTAAATAAAGCAAATTGCTTAATCAAATTGCCAAAAAAAAGAACGAGTAGGAAAATCAAACAAACAATTTAAATTGTTTTAAAAATTCATCATATAATCTCTTTGACCTTCATAAATAAATATTTATATATATATAAATATATATATATATACAAATTCAAGGAATTTCTTTGTCTAAAGTCAGCCGCCTTGTGCAAATATTGCTACTACATTTTTCGACATTCTTGATAAATAATTTTTAAGTCAATAGCACTAAAAAAAGGCCCTGTCATTTTATATCTCGAAATGATGTCATTATTATTATTTATCTATAACTAGATTTACGACATATCTTTAATATAATGAGTACTGACGTCATGATATATATTTTTATCTAATAAATAAAGTCATTAGCTCAATGGCAGAGCATTCACTGTTTGCTCTTATCAATGATTCATTCAACTGTTTCGTATTTTCATGCTTCCATTAAAATCGGAGCATTTAGCTTGTATTTTAGCTGATCGCAGCAACTTTTTACCGTGTTGCAGTTCAACAAACTCTCAAATTACCGTACAGTTTGTCCAGTCAACAAATGAGTGATATGAGTGCTTACGTATATAGTGCATTATATTGTGTACTTTATATGTTTTGCTGCTATTGAGCATAAGTAAAAGTTGTTTGTTAAATCGGTCAGTTGGTCATAGAGTGTTAGGTTTCGTCGCTACATATCATTGTAACAGTTTGACATAAAGCACTTAAAAGTAAGCTGTATGTAAGCACATTGTTAGAATCCCTGCCAGCTAATTTCTGTGCCATAAAAATCGTGCGTGTGTCGGGAATTTCAAATTACCCAGCTCCCCTTGTTTCAGAGGTCTGACACTCTCTCCCACTCCTCTGCCCAGTGCATCCACAGAACATCGCTTTCATTTAACAAAAGTGCTAAACACTCTTGAGCTGATGGAAAATGGAAGGGAGGATGGGGTAGTAGGTGGAAGAAAACGCCAGCTTTTCGCATAATGTATAGGTGTATTACGTATGGGCGCGTGCCCGTTTCCTTCACTGGCTGACTGACAGCACAACTTACTCACTCATTTACTCATTTGACTGGTGAGACGGTGGTTGGCGGCATAGACTAAGTGGCTGGCTCTATGACCAAGTCCCCCTGGCGACTGACTAGGCACCGCACCCATATTCGGGGGTAGCCTGCACGGCAGCACCACGTGGATTGCCACACACACGCACACACACACACACACTGACACTTAAGCACACACACACAGTTGATAATCATAATAAAAACAGAGCTCGCAGCTTTTGGGCGCGGTCGTTCTAGCGTGCAGTGTCAGCGTCATCGAGTTCTTCGTTCTCTTTAATTTGCCGTATATACCTTATCGCCAGTGGTTTTCATATATGTTTTTTATTTTATTTTTTTTTCGTTTTATAGATATGGGCCAACTAACTAGCTGGTATACAGCAAACAAGTCTTGTTCTCTGCTGGTTTTAAGTGGCTTAAATCAAGCTGGCAATATTTATTATTTAATATTTTAAAAATTTATAATTTAAACATAAAGTACAGTTGTCATCATAATTTGTAGTCTCAATTTTTCTCTGTTTTTGGCCAAGTTCTTTAATTCTTAAAGTTCCACAAACAAAGGCGATAAGATCACTCTTTTGGGCCCCGATCGAACAGAGAAGACTCAATAACTCAAAGCGTTGCATTATCATAAAATTTCTCATAAAAGACAAAAATGCATCATCCACTCAAAAAGTCTTTTCAAAACTTTTCGCAAACTATGATTAGTTTTAGATTAAAGTAAACTGTTCATTTTGTTAATTATTTTATTAAGCTCTGATTATTGCAACTTGATGGCAGTTTTTATTTTATTAATCTCACACATTACTGCGCGGTTTGTTTGTCCATTCATCAACTGATTCATATATATATTTCTATATATATAGCGGTTGATTAGTAATTCAACTTTTTCAATAAATCAATCACATTAATTATAGGGCACAAAGGTTTATTGATCCCACATATATTTTTAAAATTCAATTTTCCACTTCTTTGTCATTAAAATAACTTAAAATGCATCATGGTTATGAAAACAACAACAATTTATCCACCAATAAGAAAACGGCTTTCGTCGAACTCTATGTGACCTCCGTTCTTTCCCCGGGTATTGCCGAATCCATCGCATATCCCTTGGATGTGTGCAAAACGCGAATGCAGATTCAGGGCGAGATTGCGAGCAAGTCCAATTTAAATCTAAAGTATCGCAGGAGGGCCCTATGACGTCATCTCGGCCATGGTTCTTAAGAAGTGCACATGTCATCATCATATGTCAGCAACCGATCCCTCAGACGAAACGCCACAGTGCCTTTTGTCAATGGCGCCATTGGTGGCATAATTGCTCCACCCACCGACCTGACCAATGCAAAGGCGACCTTTGTTGTATGAACCACCCAGAATTCACAACATATTCCAGGTTCTTAGCTCCATCTAAAGGGCTCTGGAAGGGCACAATGCCAAATGGAAAGGATAACAAAAGAATTACCATTTACCCAATGAGACAACTCAATTATGCTAAAAACCCAATTTAGTTTTAATCGTATTTAGAGAAGATTTTGATAAACAAGGTAGTTTATATCATAAATTGACCTCTAGCATAATACTTCTGGCTCGATTTTCATTTTAAAATTATAATGGATTTGTAAGGATTTCATTATAAGAAAAGATAAATCAAGAAAGTCAAGTTTAAATAAATATTATTGATACCCTCTTACATTTCTTAGGCGACGTTAGCTTCTATGATCTGGGCAAGCGTGGTCTCATGAATATTTTGGATAAGCCCGATAATCGACTGTTAGAATTTATGGGGGCAATGATAGCCGGGCTTGCGTGCGTAATGCTGAGCTCACCCGCAGATATGGTGAGGGCGCGTGTTATGAATCAGACGACGGATGAAAGGGGTCGTGGTTTGCACTGCAAGGGCCCCATCGATTGCTTTACAAAACTGGTGCGCAAGGAGAGATTTGTTGTCATGAAAAAAGACTGTGTCGGACCATGGACAATGGTGGTCTGGATGACTTTTGAACAGATCCGTCGCTTGCGTGGCGATGGGGGGCTACTAGACTCAATCGAAACGCTTCAGAGATTAGTGTTAATGTTTTTATTTTCTTTCAGATCGTAGAAACCATATTGTTAAATATTCTTTAAATCAAAATTTTGGTATTATTATGGATAAAGATGAAAATAACTATTGGCATTTAAGGCCCGCATATGATAAGGCTCCATTCCACGTAAAGAACGATCAAGAGCAAATAACGGCCAGAAACTTACTCCAGTTGTACATAAACACATTCATTGGCGCCAACATTGCAGAGGCCTGTGTCTATCCCTTGGACGTGAGCAAGACACGCCAGCAGGTCCATGGCGAGGAAGCAAAGAAGACGGGCAGCAAGCCGCGCAACATGTTTGTCACCCTGCGAGGCATTGCCATAGAGGAGGGACCGAGGACCCTCTATGCCGGCTTCTCGGCGATGGTCCTTCGCAATTTCATTTTCAATTCGATGCGTGTGATGCTGTACGATATCTTTCGGCGTGGATTCCTCTATAAGGATGATGAACATCGGGACAGTATACGAGTACATCATGCATTCATATGTGGCTGTGCTGCCGGCTCCATTTCTCAGGCCTTGGCCAATCCCTTCGATGTTGTCAAGGTGCGTATGCAAATGGACGGCAGGCGTCGCACTATGGGTCTGGAGCCGCGCAACAATAGCTGTTTCAAAGAGATGATGTCGATCTATAGAAGGTCGGGCGCATTGGGCATGTGGCGAGGAGTGGGACCCAGTTGTATGCGCGCTTGCCTGATGACCGCTGGCGATGTGGGTGCCTATGATCTTTGCAAGCGCAACTTGAAGAAGCACCTCAATATGGAAGAGGGCATTCCATTGCGCTTGGCCTCCTCAATGGTCGCTGGATTTGTGGCAAGTGTGCTGAGCAATCCCGCTGATGTGATCAAGTCGCGCGTCATGAATCAGCCGACGGACGAGCGTGGTCATGGCCTATACTACAAGGGCTCTGTCGATTGCTTTGTCAAACTGACACGCGAGGAGGGTTTCCTTAATCTTTACAAGGGCCTCATACCATGCTGGCTAAGATTGGGCCCGTGGTCGGTGCTCTTTTGGCTGTCTGTGGAGCAGTTGCGTGTATGGGAAGGGCAGACTGGCTTTTAAGCTCGCTTCTTATTTGAATGGTGGATGTACGATGAGTGATTGATGTTTGTTGGTCTTCATCAAACGATGAAGCGATGTTTGCTTGTCTTTTCGCCGGATAAATCAAATGTAAATCTAAAAACATGATGTTTCATGTAACCTGTCGAATACCCAAACATTTTGTTGGTCAAAATATATTTTGTTATGGTTAAAGATGCATTTTGAGATTACCCAAGACGTGGGCTATAACCCGTCAAACAGGCGCTTTCCCAACCATTCTAGCTGATGAACATAAACACGTTTTTAGGCGCATCATTTGCGGAACTTTTCGCATTTCTGCTGCTGGACGTGACCAAGGCACGTTTGTAGCGAAGCAGCTGAGAATTTATCACTTGTATGCCGCTTCGGCGACGATATTTGGATTGCGATTTCCAATCGTGTT
The DNA here is from genome assembly GCA_035041375.1 of Drosophila conformis. Classification (NCBI taxonomy): domain Eukaryota; kingdom Metazoa; phylum Arthropoda; class Insecta; order Diptera; family Drosophilidae; genus Drosophila; species Drosophila conformis. Next base: position 514,567 of record JAWNLE010001234.1, read on the forward strand.
ATTCAAATTAAAATTACGTTATCTTTTCAATTGATAGCTATCGTAACACGTGCAATTGTATATATGTTTTATCAAGTGTCACCTTTCGCCAATAAACAAAAGGACAATAACTGATAAGTCAACTGATGCTGATATTTGTCTGTCAATTAACAATCGTTTCTGATTTCTCTGCAAAATACTAGTTGTGAATTCAAATTATAAAACAATGTTGCAAGGCCGGACATATTTTCGTAGTGAGGCATTCATGTCGTAACAAATTACATGTGCCTTTACAAAATTTGCATATATTTTATTAAATGAACTAATGTGTGTTGATTTCCAGGTGCTCTTGCCCCGCAGCCAAACAATTTGAATGATGCCGTTGGAGCTATAAAAAAAATAAATAAAAAGCAAACAGCAAACACGTGCCACCAATGGTTGTTGGGAAAAGTGTGCAAGGGGCGTTGTAAAGGCCAGACCCAGTCAGCTCTTGTCAATGACAATAACATTAATAATATGATGTGATTAATTGTGCAATCGATACAAGCCGCGGACCGTTCAATGCTGATTTTCACCAAAAAAAAAAAAGTGAAATGAAACTCACTCGAAAATGAAAGTGACAAAAATGTGCAGCACAAATGGTCGAAACTTAAGTCAGCCAAAAATGTGCAAAGATTTTTCACACTGTCGTGGAAAAATGTTATAATTTGGGTCAATGTTGCGGCCATAAAGAAATGTCGAAACCGAGAATAACTGAAAGAACAGCAGCTGCGAGAAGACAGCCAAAAAAAAATGAAATACAAAAAATTACGTATATTTTGCATATTTTTGTATATTATTTTTAAAATAATTGCGCATTTGCGTCAGACACTGAAAATGATTGCGCGTAGATACAAAAACGTTGACAATTTTCGAGCTCCATAAAGAGCATTGGCTCTTTAATTAATAAACAGCACAAAGCAAGAATAGCTGAAAGATGTCGACGAAATTGGTTGCGCCTCAGTTGATAACAGAGTTCAATGAGCTATACTGATTTGCAATCTTCGATTTGTCCAATTGCACCTTTTGTGTTTTGCGTTTGTTCAAGTAAAAAAACCTTTTAATGTAATTTTTATGAGCAGGATTTTTGCCACGCTCCGTTTTTTATTTCAATAGTATTAAAGTATCGTATTATATATGTTTTTCATTTCGTTTTTTTTTTTTCTTTAAATTTTATATTATATTTAATATTTATGCATTCATTTTGTGTATGAATTTCGGTTTGCTTTTCGACGCGTTTACGTAAAAATGATAGGGGAAATATGTCGGAAAAAAGACTTTTGTTTAACTAACATAAAAAGCCATTTATTTATGTATGATTTGTAGTAAGTAGTTTAAATTTTTGTATATCTCATTTTTTATTTATATTATTATTTGCATGCATGCATTAGACATTGTGTCGTGTATGTAAATGTATGTGTTAATGACAATTATTACCGCCAAATTGTTGTTGTTGATTCAGCAATAAATGTTCCTGAAACGCGTTCAATCACACAGCGCATTTGGGCTGGCAGAAGACGGACAGTGTTGCATAGCGTTCAAATCGTAATTGCCATTTATCGATAATTATGTATGTATGTATGAATATAGCAAAATACAAACATGAAAAGCGCATACGGAGAGGAAGATTCCAAGTATGTATGTATGTACGTACGTTTATATGTATCTATATATGTATGGCTAGATGAGACGGTTGGAAAACGAAATACATATGTGTGTGCGTGTGTATTTGTGTTGGTGTGTCTGGAATATCTGTTCACCTAACCGAATGATGAGCATATCTCAAATATGGCTAAAAGACTGTATTTCCTATTTCCGTTAATATTACACATTTTCTCAAAGTTCTCTTGTATAAAAAATGATGATACCACTGCGCGCGGCTGATTTTGTATGTATGCGTCGTATGTGTATCTTTCTTCCCTGCCACATAAAAATAGAGCTTCATGGTTTCTCCAAATAGTTTACATATATAAATAAATATATGTATATATAGATATTTTCATTTATATTGGTTGGTATTTTCTGTATATATCGCTGCTTGACTGACTTTTCTCTCTATCTCATTTCCCTCTCAACACCCTGGGTCTCACTCACTTTCAATAGTCTGTGTGTTTATATAGATCGGTGTATATATGTGTGTACTATACTGCTGTACAAAAATGTATTCAAAAATTTTGCTTGCGTTGCTTTGCGTTGATGTTGTCATTATGTCTTGTTGCTTACAAAATACTTTCCAATACAATTTCTTTAATTTTTACTTTATTTTGTTTTGTTTTTTTTTTATTTTTATCGTATGAACCAAAAATGTTTAAATATAATAATGCAGAAATTTATAATGTTGTTGTAGAGGTTTGTTTTGGGTAATTAATTTGTTGTTGTAGTTTTTTTTTATTTTATTTTTTGACATCGATTTGTTTACTTGATTTTTGACCACAATTACCTCAAAATGTTTCTTGGCATTTTCAATAAATTTAAATATTAATAATTACTTTTTTCTTGCTTTTAGATTTTTAGTTCATTTAAGCTTTCTTATCGAATTTGTTGCTGTGTTGTTGGTGTGTTTGTTGTTTTTGATGGTGTTGTGTTGTTGTTGTTGCTGTTGTTTTTTATATTTTATTTTCTAGTACCCGCAAGTAATCAGATAATCTCCAAGTTTCTCCACCACGGAAGCGGCCTGCTGGGGCTGTACAGGATCCTCGTAGATGGAAACGATGACGGCTAAAAGAAAATAGATATTTTTTGTAGTTAATATAAGTTAACTATACAAGATATTTTAAGCACTAATGTTATCGATAACCCACAGTTGCCCAATGGTTTAATGGCCACTGTTCAAGCGACTGTTCAACACTATATTCTGCACTCAGAATTCAATTTAATCATCAGAAGATATCTGTTAAGCTATTTCAACATGGCTACATAATTACATACACACACACACACATAAACAGATGTGTTTGGCTGCTGCTTATCCGGTTGACAATATAACACACACACAGCCACACGGACGTATAGAGAAAGCAAGCAAAAGAGACAGCGGCAATAGAGAAACAGAACTAACCGTATTTTTACACAACATCATCAACCCAAGAAGATTATGAATAAAACGCGCAATAAAGCGAGGAGAGAGACAGTGGACCAGGTGAAAACCGGACAGACCGGCCGGCCTCAGACAGATAGCCACACACAATACTATATTGAATGACAAGTCTACTAGTCCACTGTAAATGTATATTTTTTTGTATAGGAACAGCATTCAAATACTGAGATATGTAAGCGAATCTCACATTTGGAATCGGAGTCAAGTGGCTGGTGACTCTCTCTTGGGGAGCTCCTCTCCTTACCACATTAATCAATTGTGCAGCAGCAAATTGTTGTTAACCCAATTGATTGACGACGCTCCAAGCAAAGCAGCAAATCAAATCAAAGCCAACAAAAAAAATTCCAACAAATTTTTGAACTGGGGTCAATAAACCAAAAGTTAAGTGTCATGTCTGCAAGAGAGAGAGAGCGAGATACATATAAGCACACACACGTACACTTGTAACAGCAACAGCTGGAAATCGCTACTCAACAAGCAACTACACCTACACGTCGTAACAGAGAACTGTTAGTATGTCATTCAATCGATAACAGCGATAAGAATGCTGTTTCTCAAATTAGATAGCACAATGCTTTAATACGTATTACACATTTTATATTTAATTACAATTGCACAAGCAGCAGCATGCCTTGAGATATGTGAAGCGTATCCCCAGCATGCATAACATGTACTTTACTCTTAAATACTACTAATTAGCAATGTAAGACTCAGATATATATACATACATACATACAATACATACATACATACATAAAACAGGCAAGGCAATGTTAAGCTGTGTTGGTCGCTTATCCAGTGCCATTTGAGCAAAGTGTAATTTGCGGTAAATCAAGTGTTTAGTAAATTGAGTCGATTTTAAGCCGTGTATATAATATAAATGTGTGAGCGTGTGTGTGCGTGTTCCATCAGCTGTTCAAATGCCAAAGCCACGAAAAGCTCAAATTTAATGCCAAATAAAGACAAAGCAAGAGGCCGAAAGAGACTAATCCCAGGCGCCACAATACACACGCACACATCCAAACAACAAACACATACGGGGCAGAAAAAAGACAGAGAGAGAGAGAGACCAGTTTGCCATTTTATGCCAATTTCTTGTCTACCATTTCCATTTATATGCTGCTTCTCCGCTCGCTGGCCGCTTTTACGGCTTATTCTGTGCAACATTTGCACTTGAAATGGATTATGGCAATAACCTTGAGCTTTGCGGCTGCTGCTGCAGCAGCGGGCAGCCGGGCAGCAACGCCGCTCAACAGTTGCCGCAAAAAAAAAAAACTAAAAATAAAATAAAAGTAGACAAATATGGAAGGCGACGACGACGCAGTCGGCAAATAAGCTACAAAAACAAAATTAGTTTCATGGGGCACACAACACAGAGACAGATATTTGTTAGACAGACAGACAGATAGATAGCTGCTTCCAAGACTTTTCACATCAACGTTTTTAGGCACAAGGTGTAGAAAAACAAAAAAAAAAGTGAGTGAGTTTTATTTTTCGCCACAGAGAGAGAGAGAGAGAGAATGCTAGTGTTAGCGTTTGAAATGCATTTGTGTGTGGCGAGGTGAGTTGCCAATTGACCGGAAAAATGGAGCAGGAACGACAACTGCAGGCATAAAATGATTGCCCATCATTTACAGCTCGTTTAACTTCTGGTTTTTTTTTTATATTTATATTGGTGTTATGTAAATTGAAAGATTAGCCACTATTCATATGCACTGCTGCCTATATGAAACCTCCACAGATGCAAATTAAAAGTAATTATTTCATAATTTTCATTGTTCAATGCTTATCAAATGATGTAAAGCTGGGTGGCTATTGCCAAAGTCACCACACAAAAGAAAGTCATAAAGCGAAAAACTGATAACATACATCCTATCCTGCTTTAGTTTTGGGTTGCAATTCGTTACTCGTGGCTCGCAAGTCAATATGCTAAAATACTTGTCACTGCTTCTGGTTAAATGCAATTATAATTTCGCACCCAATTACTTTTTATTTTAAAGCGATTGGCAATTCCGGCAGTTTATTTACTGCTACTGTTACTCACCTTGTGTCGTCTTCATGCAGTGCACACCGCTTCTGCCCAGTTTTGCGCGCACTACGCGATCTGTGCCTGAGAGGTAAATGTACCGTTGGCCGGCTAATGTTACGCCGTTGCTGGTAAGCAGGTCCTGCTGATCAAATCCATTAATCAATTTGGCCAGCTCCTCCTTTGTAACCTGTAACAAGTCAGAATGTTGAACAATTCATTAAAAAAAAATTCCAATATGCAATTGCTTGTAACTATCTAATTCATGTCTGTGACACCCTGTAGTAAAACTTGTGAGTCACGCACGCGTGTCATTAATTTTTGGAATTTATTATGCTGCGCGCTAAGCCGTACGTGCACATACGGGTTTTTATTTTAAATAATATGCGTCCTTACACAGAATCGTGGTATCTGCCACAAAGCGTGTGCCATTGCAAAAAAAAAATTCATTTTGTAATCAGCAAAAACCCACTCAAAGCAGGCGTGAGAGAGACAGAGAGCAAATAAAAACCCACCACTAATAACATTCACCACCCATGAAACGAAGATGATGACGATGACGTCTGTCAACTTGTTAACAAAATGTGAGACACGCTGTTGCTGCAGCAGCAACAGCACGCGGCCCAAGAAACGACTGACCATTTGCCACCATATTGTTATTGTTGTATAGAAGGCAAAAACTAGTTTGCCAACACTTAAGCAGAGCAGCGTTGCCATACCCCACGCAATATGTCATTAACATTTGCAGGACACACCACAACTGCAAATTGCACTCTTTCTCTCCCTCTTTCTTTTGAGCTTTGAGCGCTGTTGTCAAGCGTTAGGAATTTAGGCAAAGTATTTTGAATAAACATGATTAATAGTTAAGTTATTTGCTTAGTCGCAGCGCCGTAAATGTTAATGATATCAACCGGTTGAATGAGACTAAATAAAGAGAGGATATTGATAATAAAAATAAGAACTTCCAGAAGTTTCCAATTTGAGCGTAAAAATGTGCGCGTATGCATGTGTGTGTTGTTTGTGTGTACCCGAGTGAGTGTGCTTGCAAAGAGAGCGCGCTGGTTCGCAAAGCCGGTTTTGCTAACACACTCGGAGCTATACCAAAAATATTTAATAAATTAATCAAAAGCACTCAGCTAATTAAAACAGCGCATACAAATAATAGACAACAATGGCAATGACCACCAAAATTGACAAGAATATCGAGAACGTTGACTTGACGTGTGGTTGCCTTGCCGCCTCTGGTCAAAAAAATAGAATTTGTTTCATTGAAATTGGGAATGACAATGGGTTTTTTTTCTTACGATATTTTCTAAAATTGCAATTCTATATAATGTAAAAACCGGTTTTTATGGTGAGTTTTTTGCAAAATTTAATGCCATACGTGCTATATGCAAAAAGTCGCTATTGATAAGCGTTAAAAAAAATTGGCTCAAAGTCGCCAGCACACACACAAATACATCTCCCTGTTGTAGAACAAATAATCTTGGCAATGCCGCAGAGAGCAGCTGATCCATGCATAAAGCAAAACTAAATAAATATATTAAGCGATAAGAGTTGTACGATGATGACTCATGAAAATTTTGTGGAGTATCAATCATGTTCGGATAAATAAAATATAGGTAACGAACGTAGTAAGTGAGCAAATGCAAAAGGCAATAAGCCAGAGGGAAAGAGAAATAAATAAATAAAATGAAAATAATAAAAAATGTATGTAATACATCGAAACGGAGGCCACCGCAAAATGAAAGTGATATCTGTGTAGATGTGGAGAAAAATTACATACACAGCAAAAATAATGGCTAAAAGCGAAGGTTAGTGATTGCTGATGGCCGATGATGATGTTGGCATCTCTCGAATGTCTTCTCAAAAAGAAACACTTTTACACAAATTTCAAATATAACTAAAATTCAACAAAAAGCCAATTCAATTTGGCTAAGACCTCATAGAAGTTGTTCTATTCGTTATTATCTATTGATCCTAATCGTCAAAACAAATGGCACTGCCTGAAAAAGCTTTGTTAATTAAAATCGATAATATAATTATCGATAAGGTTAGTGCGACAAATACAAATACACTCAAAACAAAGCACAACGGGACAAGGGAGTGGTCCCAGAACCCCGACCCTATCAAAAACAATGGCAAAAAATCCAGGCTTGAGTGGAACGGACAACAGACGCACAAACAAAGGATAAACCATATAAATATATATATATATATATATATATATGTATATTTATTGGTTAGGCGCGCACGGCGAAGTCAGCAGGAAGTTGCACACGCACACACACGGAGTCATACTCATTAAATAAATGCGAAAACGTGGCTAGCATATACAATTTTGTACGCTGCTGGTGCTGACGCGACACTGGAGTTGCGTTTTTTTATTTTTCGAGATACATTTCTTTTATTTCACTTCCAATCGACTCAAAACTTGCGCGTATTTTCATTATTTCTAGTGATAAATTCGGTTGTTTTTTTGTTTGCTGGCAGAGGAAACAAAGATAATAATAAACGCACACACACACATACATCGAGCTATTGAACTAAAGAGCGCTGTTTGCAGTTGTGTGCGTTTTGATAACAGCCAACAAGGCCTGGTTAGTAGTTGTTCTATGATATGCGGCAAACGGTGAATTGAGTAAAAGGGTCACTTTTTCCACTCGTTCTCTCTCTCGCTCTTTCTTGAACTTCTGTTAACAAGTATAAAAATGAGTGCATGTCAGTGTTGAAAAGTACAACACATGTCTATCCGTTATGCCGGCTATGAAAACTTACTCACGAGACTCACGCGCACGCACACACATATACATATATATACGTGCATACAATCAAAGCATGTTCAGTCGCTGCAGGCAAACACCTTTCATCAAATGCACTCCAAATGACGAATCATCTTTGAGTGACTAATCTACCTGTACGGAGGAGACCGCGCTTATAATGAGATGAGTCACATTATTGAACATCGAAATGTATGATGCCTTTTATTTTTGATAACGAACAGCAGCTGCTGCTGCTGATGCTTACTTAAAGCGCCGTCAGCTAATTTGTCCGGTTGCCTCTAATTTATAAATAATCAAAATCTTTAGCAAGATGTGACAAACTTTACTGCTAAATCGACGAGCTGAGCAGAGCAGACAAGAGCGCTGCGCAGACAGATGACTGCCTTACCAGAGAGAGAGAGAGAGATAAAGAGCGAGTGAGAGTAAGGCGGAGAGAGTACTCACAGGGGGTGCACACCCAAACAGGGTGGGAGTTGCGCTTTATCAAATGAAATAAAAGTATAAATGGCGGACATTCAGCAAAAATGAACAAAAAAAAAATTGAGAGAACTAAATTTTGTTACAAATTTTAAATTACGAAAATGCTCGAAATGAGTACATATTATCTACTTAGTATGTGTGTAGAGCAAAGATTCGCAGAATTTTAGCAAAAGTTTAAATTTCTTTTGTTACATGGAATTCAACCTGACATTTAAAGTCCTGCTGAGGTCAGTATTTGACTGACACTCTCTCTTCTCACTCTCTCACTTCACACTCTCTCGAAGGGTGTGGGTGATTATGTGTGTGTGTGTGAGGACGTATTGTTGTTGGTCACACCCTTGAACTTGAGTAAAGAGGCCGTTGACTTTTTTTTGCTGGCCAAAAGATTAGTTGAATTCAATTTTGGATTAACGGTACTACGACTACTCACCTCAAAGCCATTGGACTGCGCCCAAATGTTGCCATCGTGTCCGGCAATGCAGGCCTTGTTGACGCACTGCGAGGCCAAAAGTTGATTATCGACATAATCTTGCCAGCTCATGTTGATGTATTTGTTGTTGTTGCGGTGGTTGTTAAAAACTATTATATATATATATATATAATATATATATTTGCTTGCAGTATAACACACGCGTTACTTGGATTTATTAAATATTTGTTGCTGTTACACTTTTTTGTTCACGCCACCAAAGAATTTAGTCGTAAAGCGATAGAGAAAATCTTGGCAATTTTCTACGTAATTTGTTTAAGGAAACTTATTTAGAAACTGCAATGAGAGAAGAGGGGTAAAGAAAAGAGAATTATGTTGAGTTTAAATTAACGATAAGTTTAGGCGGAATTAAAACTTTACGCCATATCAATCAAAATGTGAAATTCATTTCTCGCTCCTCTTAAACGATTGAAACTTGAAAATCAGCGTGAACTTCTTTTCTTTTTAAAATTCTACGTTTCATTTCGTTTCGTTTCTTCAAAAAAAACTCACACGCAACACACACTAACACAGCCAGTTAAAGATAGCACACACACATACACAGACTGTGAGCAGAGGAGGGTAAACCGTTCGCAAACAGCAGCAGTAGCAGCCCCAACACGTCCGACTTGCACAGAATGACAAAAACGATTGAATGCAAAATGTTGTTTAGTTGGCGCTCCAAGCATGGAAAATCGAGAGGAGAAAGAAGAAAAAATACACTCAGAGCGCGCGTGAGTCACATTTGCCGCCGACGCTAGCAGCGCACACTCACCCACCGATTCACTCAGCGGCGAGTGCAATGCCAAAAAAAACTATGCGCTGGAACGTGTGTGCGAGCGAAATGGCATATATGGCCGTTATAAATCGCCGGTCGCGTAATGCAAATGCGTGAGTGAGAGCAGGCGATGACTCAACAAACTTAAGTCTCCTGCCTGCTTCTATGAGTGTGTATATATGTATGAGTGTGCATGTGTGTGTTATGAATCGGCCTGTTTTGCCGCTGCTTGAGCACTTTTCTGGCCGGTCGACGACGATGGTCAATCATAAATTAAAAATAGATCTTTTATTTTTAAGATGTACATACTTTAGCATATATATAAACACAAAATATGCACAAAATTATCTGATATCCGCTGTAAATTTTGTTACACACAGAATTACTTGCTAAAGAAAGCGCAAGGCCAGCAGCCAATTTTGACAAGACATTTCTTCCAGCCAAATGAGGCGGCGAGACAGAAGACAGACACACAGACCGGCTGCTGAACTTTTTTCCACTTCTTTTTTTTTGCACACTTATACACACACACACCAATATCGAAATGTATGTATGTATGCGCAGAGCCAACGCCGTCGGCGAATATGCGCGCGTGTGCGTATTGTGTGTGTGCATGAGTGAGTCGGCCTTTCTTTTGTTAGTCGGACTTTTATTGAAATTACTCCTTATTCTAATTCAACTAAGACTCTTGATCACACAAACATTTATTAAAACTAGCACATATCATACGAATTTCAACTAATACGCTTAGTTTTTCAAAATCCAATGCAAACTCACACTTTTCACACGCTATGCGATGCGGCGATGAAATTATACTGACTGCGGATGACTAGAAACATCGATACTTCCATTTCATCGATTGACTGATTTCGCAATACATTCGATTAACTGTATATTCGATTTATTTGACAAATGATTGTCGGCAATAACCCATAATTTCGCGCAAGCGATACGAAAATTAGCTTAACATATTTAGTTGGGTGAATAATTCCAAGCAACTTGTATGTCCATAATTTTTTGGTTCAATGCCTTTTATTTGGTAGTCATAGACACAATCAGTTTGCTTAATTGATCTGAGCAATAATATGGTATTGCTTTCATATGTATAGCAAAATTCATAAAAAGATTAAAATTTTCATAAATATTTAAACTTAAAGTTATGTCGATTAAAAAATAAATAGCCGCTAAGAAATACTGGTACTCGATAACATTTCCTTAAGGCCTAAATATAAAAATATGAGCAGCAATTTTAAGCAATGCATTTTTTAACCCAAGAATTGAAATTATTGTATGTAGTTACAAAAATATTCAGAATGCGTCAATAATTGTGAGTCGATATAGCCTAAATCGCCCATCGATACTGCAAAATTTTAAGCATTTTACTTCGGTTGGCTTCAAACTTTAATAAAACACATTAAATAGTACATTATAGTATTTGGTAACTAGATAAAAGGAGTTAAGCCTTTGAAAATTAAAATTTTTTTTTTTGATTTAACGATAGTTGGACTTTGTTATATCGATAACTTCGATGTGTTCCTTACATCACTAAAAATTTCGCAAGATGGAGCCTCTTTTGCTTGGTTTTAACAATCAGCAGCACGTGTATAAAAAGTGCCAAATAATAATCAGAAAATGTTAGTATTATTCAACGATTTAATTCATAATATGTGAAAGACGAACTAACAATGCAGTTTGCAAAAATTTGCTTGCCAAATTTAGGCAGTTTAAGTGAGCAATATCATTAAAAATTGAAAACGAAAATTTAACCCATAATGTGAAATACAAAACGAAAAGAATTTTTACACGACTGCGGCACGAGTGACTGGCACTGAAAAAGAGCGAACGAGCCAGCGAGAGAGAGAGAGAACGAATAAGAGAGAATGTAGTGGTTGTTGATTGTGTGCGTGTGTGTGTGTTGGGTCATATATATTAATTTTCTTTGGAACGACTCAGGCTTAACACATTACAAAGAAAATTAAATACACAATGAATTATATACGATGTTAAATGAGTTTATTACTTTGCAAAGTGAGATTCACTTGATCTTGCTACAACAATAAAAGTCATTGCAAAAATGGGAATTCGTTCTCTCACTCACACACATACACACACACAAGCACGCCTTTGACTCATGGTCGTCGCTGACTGGACAATGGCAACGTATAGCGATTCAATGCCAACGCTACTGTCGTCATACATATAGCATATGAGCAGATATATTTATATTATATATGCACATTTTATGAGGTGATATAAATATTTTTCAAGTGCGGGAAATTCAAAGAATTCTATAAATCATTTGGTGGTTGTGCCGCGCTTACGCGCAGACTTTTCTCTCCTGATTTGGCGCTCATTCGCTCTCACTGCAAGTGGTTGAAATACACGCCTTAAATTTGCCTGTTGGCTTACATTGGTTCAGTTCCACTTTTTTTTTTCGTACTTTCTACTACTGTTTCTCAACTACTAATACGCACATGCAACACTGCAGCTAAGCGATGATAGCTTGCTACTGCTCAGACACATGCACATACGAACAGAAGCTACCACTAACACTGACATTGACATATCTGGTGTTCTCTTTCACACACGTACTCTGAGTGCGAAGGTGACAAGACGCTCAAAAAGGCAGCCTAGCGTTCGTTAAAACTCACACTGGCATCGCATACGTAAAAATACCGCAGAGCAGCACGCACAACAAAAAACACGTTTGTGTGCACTCTGTTGAAAAAAAATTTTCGTCACAACTTTTTTTGACATACTAATAATATAGAAATTATTTAACTGAACGGTGCTCAAGCCGTCGAAATTCCGTATACAAATTTAACTAGTCAATTTTTTATTGTTGATAATGTAAGTGTTATAGCCGCCGCCACTGCTGTGCAGCAGTACCCGCAGCCTGCTTGCTGCTGCCGAAACTCCATCGCGCTACCGCCGACGTCTCTTTTGTCGTTGATTTCTGCCTTACATTCGTTGCCAAGCGCAGATTCTCCATAACCAAAAAAAAAAAGCGAAAAAAGCAAAGCAAAGAAAATTTTTGTGATAAATACTGCATTATTCTTTACTGCTGATTTTGTGATTTCATTTCTGTTTTTCTTTCTTTTTTCTGGCTTTCACACAGGGATGAAAATAGTGATATACCTCAAGATGGTCCCGCTGGCATGGACCCTGAGGGCGTCATCGAGTCGACCTGGCATGAGGTCTACGACAATTTCGATGATATGAGCTTGCGCGAGGAACTGCTGCGCGGCATCTATGGCTATGGTTTCGAGAAGCCATCGGCAATCCAACAGCGCGCCATCATTCCTTGCGTTAAGGGTCGCGATGTCATTGCCCAGGCCCAATCCGGTGAGTAATTTGATGACATACAAACAGCAAAGAAGAAAAACAAAATATTAAAAACATTCCTTCTCGATGAGAAAGTGCAAATTTGTTTTTTGGGGCGCAAAGGCCGAATGTGATGACGATACACGGTGACTCAGATGTCCGCTTTTGCTCTCGCTCGCTCTCTGTAACCCAAAATTGCTCTCTGTCTCTCTCAATCTCTATAAAACTCTCTCTCCCCACATCTCTCGAAGAATGCGCACTCTTGCATCTCAGCGCTTGCGCGCCGCTTTTTTCGATCGCGTTTACCGCGTTTTTATGCGCTGAAATAGAACTTTCGTTTGCCCTAATTGAAAAATAATCGAGAATCAGCAAATTTCTTTTTTGTTTGCTTATTCAACTCTGCGAAAAGTTGAGAATCGCTGGTAATTGCAATAAATGTAATTACATAAACATTAAGATTTATATATGAAATTCTCTAAGAATTTTTTAGCTTATGCAGCTCTTTAAATCTAAGAAACTGTAATATGCTGATAGTTTTTACCAAATGCACAAAAATTCAGGAGAATTGTTTATATATTTTGATGTGCGCACTGTTATTGTTTATTTAGTGTCATTTGAACGCAGTTAGCAACCATAAAAATTTATTCAAGTAATGGAAACTTCGCTCTCATAAGATAAATTGATAATTGTGGATACCTAATGGAAAGATCACTTATTGCGATGTAAATTCAAATGGAAATACTAGTTTTCCCTATCTATTATTTCATTTTCATTTTGAATGTATCATTGTTGAATCATTCGTTATAAAGAATTGTCTTTATTTATTGTTTGTTTTAGGTACTGGCAAGACTGCCACCTTTTCGATTGCCATCCTTCAGCAAATCGATACGGCAGTTCGTGAATGCCAGGCTCTGATCCTGGCCCCCACTCGCGAGTTGGCTACCCAAATTCAGCGTGTGGTTATGGCTCTCGGCGAGTACATGAAGGTTCATTCGCATGCCTGCATTGGCGGCACCAATGTGCGCGAGGATGCTCGTATTCTGGAGTCTGGATGCCATGTGGTGGTTGGTACACCTGGTCGTGTCTATGACATGATCAATCGCAAGGTGCTGCGTACTCAGTCCATCAAGCTGTTCGTGCTGGATGAGGCTGATGAGATGTTGTCGCGTGGATTCAAAGATCAAATCCAGGATGTATTCAAGATGCTGCCCCCAGACGTGCAAGTCATCTTGCTATCCGCTACCATGCCCCCCGATGTACTGGAAGTGAGCCGTTGCTTCATGCGTGAGCCAGTCAGCATTCTCGTCAAGAAGGAGGAGTTGACCCTCGAGGGTATCAAGCAGTTCTACGTGAACGTCAAGCAGGAGAACTGGAAGCTGGGCACATTGTGCGATCTGTACGATACGCTGTCCATTACCCAGTCGGTTATCTTCTGTAATACTCGTCGCAAGGTAAGCACTTATTTTCCAAAATCAACCTACTCATGAACAATGGCGTGTTTTTTAAAAGTATGTTGGTATATGTGTGTAGGGAGTATCTTGCCAAGTGTTGTTCTTAAAGTTTCGTTCGTCTCTTTTTGTTGTTGTTGCATAAACAGGTCGATCAGCTGACCCAGGAGATGTCGAGCCACAACTTCACCGTGTCGGCTATGCACGGCGACATGGAGCAGCGTGATCGTGAGGTCATCATGAAACAATTCCGTTCGGGCTCATCTCGTGTTCTGATTACAACTGATTTATTGGCGCGTGGTATTGATGTGCAGCAGGTGTCGTTGGTCATCAACTACGATCTGCCCTCGAATCGCGAGAACTACATTCATAGGTATGTTAACGCTGCAAGCAACTAACTTTAAACTGATCAGTTTCTTTAAATCCTATCTATTATGAATATATATAATATTATAATTATCTAATCTATTGTAGAATCGGTCGCGGTGGTCGTTTCGGTCGCAAGGGTGTTGCGATCAACTTCATCACAGATGATGATCGACGAATCCTTAAGGATATTGAACAATTCTATCACACTACTATCGAGGAAATGCCTGCTAATATTGCCGATTTAATTTAAATATTTTGTTGAGCAGAAAAAAATATAATACAAGAAAATAAACAAGAAAATAAACAAGAAAAAGTGAGTGAGCTATACAGCAAAGAATTGCGCAAAAAAGCGCAAAATATATATAATTTAAAGCAAAAAAAACAAGTAAGAAAAGCAAAAAAAAAAACTAAAATCACGTTAAATATTTATTCAAACAACAAATACTAAACAGCAGGAGCAACAATTACAACCACAACAGCATCAGCAACATCAACAACAACTTCCGAACAGCAACAACAATCGCTGGCTGGTGCTTTGCCCTATTCCTAAACAACAACACATCAACAAAACAGCAACAACAACAACAGAAGAGGAAGATCATCAGCTGTAACATCAATTTAAAACAACTACTACTGCGTCGTCAACAAGCAACAAACCAGAAGTCTAAACATTATAAACCCTAAAGCTGGGAAACCACATCTTTCGATTTTTGTGTGTGAAGCAGACCACTACAACAACAACAACAACCACATTGTTTTAGCATTTTCTAGAACTATTGATAAAAATATATTAAAAACAATACAAAAATTATATGTACACACTTTTATGTTTAAATATATCAACATACACAAACACACACACACCCATCCACACACAGAGAGTAGGAGGGATAAGGACAGCAGCTGGTCAGTCTGTTAACCCGGTGACGTCACAATCACTGTCAACCCCGCACCACCCCAAAAAGTAAGAAGGTTAAGAACAAGAAGCAAAGTATGAGAACGCAAGCAAGACAAAGTGCAAGTGTCCATTCTGCGGCGCAGCAACACGCGATTGATATGCGAATCAGCAGTAGCAGCAACAGCTTGGTGCCTAAAACACATCGCATCAATTTTTTGAGCATAATTTTAATGAAATTATTTGAAATACAAAATTTACATAATGTACTACAAACTACTACAAACCCAATTATAAATTATTGTATAAAATGGCGAACAAACAGCTGTTGTGCATTCATTTCATTCATTGGACGGGGCATAAACTCGACAGCGGCAGCTGCAGTTTGCACCTGTAGGTAGTATAAAAGAGGTGTACCTAAGATTAAGAAGGGGAAGTAGTAAGTTTGCAGCGCTCTCTAGTCAGCTGTTTTCTCATCGATACGATAGTATCAGAGCAACCCTGGGAACCTTGACTCTTACCAACACTGCTCTTTGTGTGGGTGCCCGTCGTCGACCTTGTTGCTAGTGCGGCTTCATTAACACTTTTCACTTCATTGGTGTCGCATTGTTGACGAAATAAAAAAGCACGCTTACTTTTGTGAATATTTTTTGGTCGGTCGATAATGCCAAAGCGTTGTGTCTGAGCCGTCAAGCAGAACAATAACAAACAGTACAAATTAAAAATGGGCCAAAAAGTGTCGCGCAATGATTTCGAGTGGGTTTATACGGAAGAGCCGCATGCCTCGCGTCGCAAAATCATCCTCGAGAAATATCCGCAAATCAAGAAACTCTTTGGCCATGATCCAAACTTTAAATGGGTTGCCGGCTCCATGGTGCTAACACAAATACTGGCGCTGTTCGTTGTCAAGGACCTGTCATGGCTATGGCTAACACTGTTGGCCTATTGTTTTGGCGGCATTCTCAATCACTCGCTTATGCTGGCCGTGCATGAAATATCGCATAATCTGGCCTTTGGCCACAGTCGACCCATGCACAATCGCATCTTGGGCTTCATTTGCAATCTGCCCATTGGCCTGCCCATGAGTATATCCTTTAAGAAATATCATTTGGAGCATCATAGGTAAGTTTTTTAAATTGCGATTAGTTCGCTCGATGACGTTATTGCCGTCGAGCACACTAAGTACACACAACACACAAATACACTCATGCGCCCTCAGCGCTTCGTGCCGGCTGTTTTATGTGAAATTTGTTCAAATTCATGCTAATGGGGCGT
Organism: Drosophila conformis; assembly: GCA_035041375.1. Classification (NCBI taxonomy): domain Eukaryota; kingdom Metazoa; phylum Arthropoda; class Insecta; order Diptera; family Drosophilidae; genus Drosophila; species Drosophila conformis. The sequence goes on from JAWNLE010001234.1 coordinate 531,529, forward strand.
AGCCATGAGACAGATTTTGTCGCCTCCCCACGCGACCGCAACACATTTTTTTAAGACCGGCGAGAGCGCTTTGCAACACTATTCAAACGCCACTCAACAACATTTCCTCCACTTCTCCTCCTTCTCCATAGTCTGTGAGTCGAACTTAGTGTAAAACAAAACTAATTTGTTGTAACATGAGTTTTATTAATATGTATATTAATAATATACACTGCTAAGCACAAGAGCATTTATCTTCTCTGACTATTTGCTGTTTGCTTGTGCGTCTTGTAATGTCAATTTATAGTTTATGTTTTCAGTTCTGAGTCAAATACAAATAATAATACATTCCTTCGGATTTTCCCATGTTTTTTTATGATTGTGATAAGATTTGAAAGTTTATGGAATTTTAACTATTGTTTATGCATTTCGAATAAATTCGTTTATTAGTCACGTAGCCAGTATAATTGTGTATGTTTGCACGTCTGCACTTATATATATAGTTCGAGATATGTATATAGTGTATATTTCGATATATACACATTATGTGAGTCATCCTTACTTCTAGTGATTTTGCTGTTCGCACTTCTTGCCGGCAATTTGGCAGGCGACTCGAATGTAAATTTAATGAGACTTCAATTGATTTTTTTGTCACACCCAAAAAAGGAAACCAAAGTGAAAAGGACAGCGATGTTGGGTAGGCGATTCAGGGGGGGGGGGAGGCACTATTTATTTTATTACTGAGTAAGCCGCCATACTCCTTGGTCTCTATCTTATCCACTATCTCAGTTTCGCAACTAACCTTATCTTTGAAGGTGAAGTGATTCCAAATCTCAAACAGTAATGTCAACATATTTGAAGCCAGTACGTTAATATATTTAGTTAGTATTGTGTTTTTGTGTTTTTATCAATGATTTCAATTTCCGCATTCAACTCTATATTGAGTTATATGAAAGAAAAGTACAAGTATTAAACTGTTATTTATTTTAAAATATTCTCCCTATGGCGCCTTACAGTACGAACAGTTAAAATAATCTATAGTCATAGCTCACGTATTTGATTATCTACAAAACAAAATGAGTCACATGCTCAATCATTTGAGTAATGGGTGGCCCATTTGGCTCACTTGTGTCTGGGGCACGCAGGTGTTAATAATTAGCTGGTCGCGTTTATCTAATCTATCAGTTACGTGAATACCGTGTTTATAATGCCAATAGTTGAGTGAGAAAGCTTTAAATAGAAATTCCCCCAAAGTTTTAAATTATATAAAAAATTTAAAATGATTTTCAAACGAATGTTTCTTTTCTCTATAAACCTAATGTTATTTTCATTTTACTTCGTTTTAATAGTCCTCTCTGTATACCTGGTTCTCTAGCTTAGAGGAATTAAATGGTTTAATTCTGACTATGTGGAAAAAATTGGGTCACCAAACCTACAAAGATATATATTTGTACTCATGTGTCTATGTAAGTTGTTTTGTTTGATTTGATAACAAACCAAATACAATCCCTGTTATGAACTAGATTAGTATTTTTTGACATGACAATATATATCCAAACACTGATTAAAATCAAGTTTTTGTTTTGCTTGACTAGAATTCATAATTGAGATTGCAAATAGGGTTTAATGGACCATATACCTATATAATCTACTGGTCTTGATTTGATAAAATCACATATTCAAATATATTCACATTTTACTTAGTTTTTAGTAAATCCCAAACAAAGTTGCATTCAGTAGATTTTAGTCAATACTTCTTACTTATGATTGGATTTTCCTGTTTCTATTTCCTATTCCTTTGATTCAATTTGTAACTTATCCGAATATATTTTTTAGATACCAAGGAGATGAAGTGTCTGACACTGATATACCCACACTGCTGGAGGCGCGATTATTTAACACAACATTTGGAAAGTTCCTGTGGGTATGTCTGCAGCCGTTCTTCTACATCTTCCGTCCATTGGTGATCAATCCGAAGCCACCGACACGCCTGGAGATCGTCAATACGATCATCCAGCTGACATTCAATACGGCTGTGGTTTACTTTTTTGGCTGGAAGGCGATGGCCTATCTGCTAATTGGTTCCATTCTGGCGATGGGACTGCATCCTGTGGCGGGGCACTTTATATCGGAGCACTACATGTTCGCCAAGGGCTTTGAGACGTATTCGTATTATGGGCCACTCAACTGGATCACCTTCAATGTCGGCTATCACAATGAGCATCATGATTTTCCGGCCGTGCCCGGCTCCCGACTGCCGGAGGTCAAGCGCATTGCCAAGGAGTTCTACGAGACGATGCCACAGCACACCAGCTGGACGCGTGTGCTCTATGACTTTGTCATGGATCCATCTGTGGGTCCATATGCGCGTGTCAAGCGTCGGCAGCGTGGACTCGCCTCCTAAGGCGCAGCCCCTCCACCCCCATGACAAAAAGCAGGGTGCGATTGATGCAATGATTTTACTAACGGGTTTCCGCGCATTATATAATCTCAGTGTTTAGATGTAGAACGTACAACAAACAAACAAACTGCGGCTTCTTTTATTAGTTTGTTTTCCAATTGTCAACGTCATTGGGGGATTTTATAAGCAACTTATTTTTAGTAATATTGCTAGCACATGTGGAGCTTTAGTTGGCAATTGACAATTGTTAAGCTTTACCATCAAATTATTATTGTTACCTCAATCACACTACTAAAGAGGGCATGTTAAATTTAGTATGTAAATCGTGTCCTATATTGCATAAACAAAATGTGTATTAGTATTTTCTAGTATATGTATGTATATTAATTAATTGTCGCGTAATGCAACAAAAGAAAACTATTTTTGATAGCCTCTTGTAACTGATACATTTATCTTAATACCAAAAAATCAAACCGATTGTGTACTATACTCGTATGCGTATGTAATAAAAACAAAACAATTAAATATAAAAAAAAACTTCAAATTTGTTTTGCTAACTTTATTTCCACTTTTGATTGCATGGTTTTCATGTCATGTGAAACATGCAACTCTAATTATCATTGCCTGATTGACTGATAAGCGATTCTTGATGAGCCATAAATAAATTACTCAAAACATACACAAATAAACGCCTTTTAAACTTTATGGAATCATTCCGAATCGCAATGAAATGGATGAATTTATTATCAAACAATCAGTGGTGAAAGCAAACGGAAAAGGTAAAAATCAATGTGCTTGACATGAAGATGCCCAGCACAAAGTAAGTTTTGAAGTTGACCCAGATGTTTCAATCGATGACCTTGACTTTTGCTCCGTCGATAGATAATCCTGTTGATAACTGAATGGAAAGTTGCTTGAGCTGGTGTTTTGTTTGGTGATTATTGTGCGAAAATATATTACCAGCCTTGAGATTTAAATTTAATTAATTAATATTATGCTGTATGACTTTGTTATTTTAGAAATCAAAGAACTCAAAACAATTAATCCAAGAAAAGGTTATATTTTGAACCAAACATCTAAAGTGATTTTTTCCGATAACTCCTAGATTAAGAATGTCAATATTTCGTTATTGACTCATAAAACGATCACACAACTAATCGTTAACTCTGCAAATAATAGGTATATGTGTAGCCAAAAAAAATTGTGTTGCTGAATTGATAAGAGCATTTCCGTGTTGACCACATTTGGCTATATTACGTTTAGGTAGAAATGTTACCAATTCGTTTAAATTAAACTTCTTCCGTGACGAAACATAAGCGCACTGAGTATTACAAACAAATACAAATTTATGGTAACTTTCTTGTGTTTACAAACAAGCAACGTTATCTGCTTTCCATAAAAGTGTGTTATCAGGGCGCCAGGTACTTTGCATTAATCTGACCTTAAACTAGCTATGCACCCCCCTGCTAGACGGGAAACATTGACTGGCTATGTTTGTACAAATATATAATGGGAATGACTAACTGGAAATATGCCACTGGGGCAGTTGGCATGGTGAACGTGTCAATCGAAGCGTAGGTCGTTCAACGCTTATGCCCCAAGTCATAATAGTTATGGCTCGATCTGGGGTTATATAAATGTACTTAGTAAATTGATGACCATTGTACAGATGTAATATATGTTCATTGATAAAATAATAAAACACATGAGCATCTTTTTTTTTAAATACTATTTATATATAATTTATTTATATGTATAATAGAATTACATATTGTGGGGTCTCGTGGAGGGGACGTAAGGTATTGATTTGTTGTGAAGTGGGCTCGTTTAAAGAAATCGTACAGTGATAGCTTAATTAAATAAAATGGTTGCGCCTTATTCTGATAAGGTATTTTATCTTCTTTATATCATTTTTTTGTTGCTTTTTCTTTTTTTTTTGTTGATTTGGAGCTATTCTGCATGTTCATAACTCGCTCGTTTTTTATACACGCTTAAAAAATGATTTTACAAAGTGTTTTTCTATCGCATAGTTCTAAGCATTTTTCTTGTTGTACGTTGAGAAGTTATTTTTTCTTTGCAATTTGTTGTTGTTGTTGTTTGTTTCATGATGCTTATGTACGCTTGTTCTCTATTCAGCTTACTAAATTTAAAATTAGAAATTATACATTTTTTATTTTCATTTATATTTAAATGTAAACTTAGCATTAGGTCTGCAATTTATTTATTTTATATTTATTATGATTATTTGTTTTACCAACAAATTTTGTTTTTAGATTAATCTTGGTATTTATGCTACATTTTTTGTTGTTGTTTAAATCGATCGATTTTTAGGAAAATAACAAAGAAAACATACAAAGTGAAAAAAGGGATTACAGCGCGCCACGCTTATAAAAAATGATCGGAAATAATGTTTATGGAAGATATAAATGTATGTATTAAAATAACAATTAACCTTTACTTTGCTTTCCACTTTAAGTAAACAGAAAAACTGTACATAAGTAAAATATGTAATAAACCTTTTCAAAATAGTTCTTTAAATGAAAATAATAAAAACGTAAAAAACGCGCGCGCGTCGCACAAAACTTAAAAAGAACACAAAATGTAAATTAAATTAACAAAAACTAATAGTAGCAGGTAGTGGTAATTAAATATATATCTATGTGAATATGTATAAACATATATCAATTTATATATATCAGTTTATATATATATATTTATATATATAAATTTACATCAGCTAAATGTAAGAGAAAGTTAAACGAACGTAAAATTTGCTTGACGCCTACACATACAAAATTTATTTTTGTATTTAGCATTTTACAGTTGAAACAGTTTAAACTAATCTGTTATTTTTCAAATGTGTTCGTGTGTGTTCTGTTGATGTTGGTTTTCTTGTTTGTTTGTTTGTTTTTTTTTATACGTTTGTGTAATAATAGCGATAATTAGTAAATATGTACTACAAAAAACGTTTAAGTGACTTTTTACTAACACTTAGTAAATACCGTTTTAGCACGCACAGCAATGTTGCGTGCGTGTGTGTGGCTCTGTGTCTGTTCTTTCTACGGATTTGTGTGTGTGTGTGTGTGTGTGATAATTATATGTATAAACACTGCGATAGCAGTTTATCGATTATCTCGCAAGCTTTAATCGAGGGTGCTGCCAACCGTTGTCAATTTTATATTGTTATTGTTGCCCAGGAACTTCTCGACTCTGTCTACCTCGCCGATTGCGCTGCTCGCTGTTTGCCCGGCGTCCCCGTGCTTAATGTTAAGCTGCTGGTCGTCGTTGTCGTAACGGTTAGACTGCCACTGCTGCCTCCAGCGACGCCCACGCTGACGGTCTTGGAGCAGCGTATGCATATGTAATCATCGTCAGCTTTAATCTGGCTACGATTCAGGCCCACACAGTACATGTGAAACCATTCGTTGCAGCCACCGTCGCACTGCACCCAATCCACCTCGCGTCCCGTTGGCTTATGACAATTCTCTGCCCGGCACTCCTCTTCGTCATCCTCCTGCGCCGTTTGCTGTGTGCGTTGCGGATGCTTCTTCTGCCCGCCGCCAGCGCCACCTGTTGACGGACTATTGTTGGCGCCAGTTGTGGGCGTGCCGCCCGCATTGCTATTGCTGCCACTGCTGCTGTTGTTGTTATTATTATTGGTGTTGTTGTTGGTGGTGGTGGTGCGTTTGCGTTTCTTGTGCCCAGCTGAGCCCGGTGTGGGTGTTCCAGCTGCGCCTGTTGCGCCAGTAGCTGCTGCTGTTGCTGCTACAACTGATACTGATCCCGGCGTTGTTGGTGTTACTGCTGCTGCCGTTGTTGTTGTTGTTTTGGTATTACCACCATTTGACTGCTTATTTTCGGCATCGGCATCGACACCAGGCGAGCTGCTTGCCTTGCTATCGCTTTTGCGCACCGCTTGCGACTTTTTTCCCGGTGTCTGTTTGGGCGTATTCTGTTTCTTGCGCGGCACAGCCACATTGGCGCTGCTGGAGTCATTGGAGCGTCGCTTTTTATTACGCACCGCTTGAGCGTTGGGACTTGGACTATTCTGCACAAGCAGGCTATCATTGGAATCATCGGCGCCGCTGTGTATGCTCGACGTCGAGGTGCCTGTGGCTGGTGCATTCGCACCCTGTTGCAACTGCTGCTGCTGCACATGCTGAGCGACGCGAGCCTTGGCGTCCGCTTGCAGCATTGTCGGCGGCATCGTTTCCAGTATGCGCCACAGCTCTTGCGTCTCTTCGAGCGACACCTCTAACAAATCACCCTCCATCATCAGCTCGAGAAGATTCTCAATTTCGCTGTCGGAGAGCAGTTTCAGGAGATCTGTGGTGCTGCTGCTGCTGGCTTGATTCGCTTGATTTGTTGATGTCAAACGCGGCAGCTGCTCGTCCTCATCGTTGCTATACCCATCCTCGACAATGCGCAGCCGGCATTCATCATCATCGTCGTCATCGTCAACATCATCGGCATCCTCAGCATCCGATTCGGAGCGACCCGTTGTATTGTTCGCGCCCTGCTGCTTGTGCTGACGTCGCGGCTTTCGTGGACTGTTGATGTTGCCCAGGACAGCAGCGGCGCCACCGCTGCCGCTCTCCGTGCGTCGCTTCTGCTGTTGCAACAAGATGGCATCCAGAGCGGCGCTGACATCGGGACTGCTTAGAGCTTTGCGTGCACGATCCTGCCAGTTCATGGCACGCTCAGCCAAACACCGCAATGCCTCATCCTCGGGCAGGCGGATGGGCAGCTGCTGCAGCTGGACGAGCAGCGGCAAAATCATCTCCAAACGTGGACGCTTCGAGCGCACACAGCTGGGACACAGCCACTTTGCCAGCGCTGAAGTGGAAGCATCCGCATTGCCATTCTGTTGCGCTTTTATTGAATGCGACGGCGGCGGCACGCAATCCTCGTGAAACCAATCACGGCACAGCTGGCAATTGTGCATCAGACCACGGAATTCCGACTTGCACAAGCAGAAGACGTCGCGAAGTGGATTCTTGGTCATATTCTGGCGCCGAAGATCGCGCATATCGCGCAGCTCCTGCTCCTCGGCTTGCTTGAAGCTGGCCACAATTTCGGCGGGATTCTTGTCCTTGAGGAAATCATCTTGGAAACGCGGCTTGAGATCCGAGTCAATGTTAATGGCATCCGCACGCGGCATCAGCACCTCCAGAAGCGTATAGAATGTGCCCTTCTTCAGGAACGCTAGCCCCGTGTTCTCCTTCCACTGGTGCGCACTATTCAAATGTCCCTGCATGCGACCCAATTCCTCCAGCTGAATGGGTATACTCAGGCCCCGTTCGATAATCGACTCCAGCGTGTGGTAATAGGTGACATGATTGTTCTGCTGCAGCTGCTCAACGGCGCGCAGCCATTCGCGTGCCTTGCGCAACGCATCCTTCAACATGCCATGCGATGGCACCTGCCCGTTGATATCGCTGGCGGACTTCAGAAACTGCTCGATTTCGGTTAGCTCGTGCTGCTGATTGAGACGGCGGAAATATTTGGCTGCCTGCAATTCCCACGCCTCGATTGCCGCACCAATTGTTTGCAATTTACGCATCTCGCGATCCACATAGGGATCGGTGGGATCCAAATCAGCGGCGGCAGTGTGCAACAGCGTCTCGACATCTTTGTAGGTCAGCTTGGAGCTGGTCTCGCGCAAGCCCTGAGAGCGTTTGTACCATTTGCATTGTTTCAGACGCTTCTGCAGCTGATCCAGTTGCTGCAGTTCAATGCGCAAAGAGCTGCCCTCATTGATCAGCGTCTCCAGTTCATTCTCCTCGAGCGCCTCCAGCGACAACTGCAGCTGCGCCTTGGCCCGTTCCACAAACTGTTTGCCCAACACCAACAGCTCACGCACCGAGGCGCCCTCGTCAATGATGCAGCACAAATTATCGATTTCCTGTACAAACAACTCCAATTCCTCCATGGTCAACTTATACTGGGCCGCCTCCTGATTGTGATCGGAGCGGGTGCGTACCTGAAACATTTTTAAATCAAATATTTAGTTTATTTAATTTATGTACAACTCTAGCAAACAAATGCAAACATCTGGACAAGGCTATATTTAAATTTGTTATGTGTTGCAGTTAGATTTAATATAATATAACAAAATTATATGAATAAGCAGAATTCAAAAATATATTTAGTTAAGTTTATTTGTAGACACTCTCTTACCTTATTGATGCCCAGCTGTTGGATGACAGTGACACACTTCTCGGCCTCAATGGCCGCTGCATTCAGGCGATCTATCAGCAGCGAAGAGGGAAACTTCTTTGTCTCGGCCTCCTTGCAGAGTTCCTGCAACTCCGACAGCGTCACCGATGTGGGCGTGTGGGCATCGACAATGTCGCGACAACGCGATAGCCAACGCTCAAAGCTATGCGCCTTCACCTTCAGCTTTTGCAACATTAGCGGCATCTCGTCGAGCGTATAGCGATAGATGAGCGTGTGATTCTCTGGTGCACATCCGCAGAGAACGGTGTAGTGGCGCAGGCAGACAATCAGTTTGTCGTTGCACTCGCAAGCAACGGCCGAAAGGAAGCAGGTCGTGTTGCACTCCTGGCAATGGCGCTCATCATCGTTGACCAGCTCGAAGGCGCGACGTTCGGCCCGTGTTACGCCCCATTCCAGTAGTGATTTGCGCAGCTTCTTCTCGGTGTCAACCATTTCGGCCATGTCAATATAGCAAGCGGTGGCAATACCAAATGTCAGCTTGGCAGGCTCCAAGGCCATCTTGCAGACAAGCTCATCGTGCGAGAAAACGCAGAAGCGACGCAGCATCGAATAATGATTGACGCATTCGCGTCCCATTTTCAGCCAATCGGCTGGCGCAAAATTTACAGCTTCGGCGAAATTGTAGCCCTGATTGAAGCCGGCATGATAGGCGCGCGGAAATGTGATGACAAACTCACCGGCATGCTGATCGGTGCGGTAGACGGGCACCCCGTTGTTCATCAGTATGTTCGGATTCATAATGGTGACCAGCTGGTGCAGCAGATCTGGCTGCGAGGAGAACAGCTCGGGTGCGGCACGCTTCATTGTTTCCTCGAATTGCTCGGCACGGGAGCCGGGCACACCGTACCAGGTCTTTGGCTCGCCCCAATGCAAATAGTTAATCGAATAGCTCCAGTGATCCTCGTTGTGCCAGCAGAAGGCAGCGAAACACATGCCCACATACATCCATGGGGCATTCATGCCACTAATATCAGCATTTATGTGACCCAGTATTGAATCCTCAAGCAGCGGCAGATTATTTAAATTCCAGCTAGACTCGGCATACTCCTGATCACCAGGCAGCAAGTAATGCGAACTCTTTGTGGGAAACCCAGAACCATGATCCATCGTATGCAAATCAGCGCCATATTCAACAGTCACATCTTCATCAATTGAAGATACAATGCGCCAGAATTCACGCTCCACCATCTCCGTGGGCACCAAGTGCACCGGTTTTCGGAAGTACTCCTGCTTAAATTGATCGGCCATCTGACCAAACTGCTGCAACGTATACTCACGCTCGGCCTGCTCGAAACCAAATGCTTCCTGCGGCTTGCTTACCTCCTCCACAACGCAACGCGGGCATAGCCATTCTCCTGGTAATTAAATTAAATTGATGTGTGATTAGAAAAACCAGGTGATAAAACTCAACTCTTAAGCAACACAATATATATTGAAGTTAGATTAATTTTTTAAATATATTTATATATATATATATTTATATATATATATATATATATATATATATATACATATAAATATATGTATAAAACCTTATTATGTACATATTACAGAGCCCAACTCTTCTTTCGACTAGAATGAATATGGATTTAAAATTCTGGACTCCCGCTGAGTATTTAAAATTCAATCATTTAATCATTATGGAATTACTTATATATATATATATTACTAGAATTGGGGATATTTTCTACTTGAACTCACCTTTGGGTATGCTGCTCAGCGGTGGCAACAGACAGAAGGTATGATAGCTATCGTCGCAGCCATCACACAGCAGCATGGACTCTTCGACATCGCCGCGATTGCAGATGTGACAGATGTACTTCATCAGCGGATCAATGAGCGGCTGCTGCTGTGGCTCCGTTGTGGCCTTCTTTTGGGTGGCGCGTGTATTGGGTGCAGGTGGAACACCGCTGCCAGCAGACTGACCGCCAGCAGCCACACCACCGCTGCCAGCTGGGGCATTGACCGCATTGAAACTGCTCAAAAGGTCGCGTTTGAAGTCCTCCTTGGTTTCCGTTTTGATAGTACACGAAGCAGCAGCTGCAACAGCATTAGCAGCAGCACATCCCAGTTTAGCATTGCTTAAGCCGCAGCCTGCATTGGAGTTGCCAAAACGTTTGGAGCGACGCGTATTGTTCTCGTTTGGTGGCGCGATCTGCTGCCGTGTGGGTATTTCATGGGCCTTGTAATCGGTGCCGACATCCTCGAGCTTGACGGGTGTAGCGCCCGCAGCTACGCCGGCACCAGCTCCCGTTCCTAGCACTTTGCCGGAGGTGTATACCTCGAAGGGATGCAGTATGCGCTCGTAGTGGGCTTTAAGTGTGGCGCCCACGCTTTTGCTGGATGGATATTGCATGCGATTGGCGACTTTGGCCCATTTGCGCTCCTTAGTAGTCTGCTCCATGCCGCCCTCCTCCTGAACGATGCGATGCAGCGTATATAAATCGAGTGCCTTGCGCTCCACCATCGGTATTTTGAGTGAGGAGCCCTGCAGCTCCCAGAACTTGGCAATTTGATCCAAGAAGTTTAGTTTGACGCGCGTCTTCGCCTCAAGTTCGTTGAGGCGTTGAACGCGCGGCACAAAACGCAATTTGTCCACATCGACGGCAAATGGGGGCGACCATTTCTCCGGCGGTAATATCTTGGCAATGCCACATTTCTCCGCTATGGAGCGTATCTTACTGATGTAGGCCAAAGGATTTTTAAACTCCTCCACTGTGGGCCTGAAAACTGGACACTCGGGCGGTGTATCAAAATGGAATTCCTCGTTCTTGCCCTGATCAAATTTATTGCTGCTGTGCGGCTTCGTGTGGAGCGTCTTCTTGTGCACCGTGGGTATTGGATGCGGACAGCTATTGTGATATTTCTTGCTGGCTGAGACACTGCTGCTGGCATGATTCATCGGCACGCTGGGCATGGGACGCTCTACAGAGATGGGTGGTGGTGCTGCCGCAGCTAATGCAGCAGAACCTCCTGAAGCAGGCGTTGTGGTTGATGCCGCTCCACTTGAATCATTGCCTGCCGCTGCTGATTCGCTATTGTTATTGTTGTTATTATTATTATTGTTGTTGCTGTTGTTGTTATTATTGTTGTGGGCGCTGTTGGTATTCTTTTTGGCCGACTCGCTGCCACTGCCGGTTGAGTTGCGTGTGCGCAGCCGTCTCGCCGGGGCTATAGTCCCATTGGAATTGCTATTCACGCCGCCGACGCCGCCGCTCGTTGTGCCGGCGCTGGCGAGTGGATTGTCCGCCTCTGCTTTGGCGGACATGTGGAGCTTTAAAAGTTTCTAATGAACTGTGCTGCAACGGCTGCTGGACTTAGTACAGCTCTGTAAATACACGTTTCAAACAAAACAAAACAGAATGCTGTTAAGTAAACAATAGTTACGATATATACGCTTTATATATATATATATATATATACATAAACACAATGTGTTTCTCAATATGCGCGTCTATCAGTTATGTTAGCTCGAAATCACAGTTAATAGTGAAACGTACTTCATTTCACGACCGTTCACATTTCGTTTGTGGGGGTTGAAAAATCTATCATCACACAACAATTCTCAATAAACATGGCCATTTTCTAGTTTCTCGGCTGACTGTGATGTGTGACCAGCCAGCCACAGGCAGGCGAAGTTCTGAGTTACAAGTGTGTTTCTGGAATACGGCAACACTGTCAACGCATGAACGAACGAAAAAAACAAACTTGTAATTGAAAGAGAGCCTGAGAGAAAGAGAGAGGGACATAACAAGTTACACACACAACGCCGTACAACCCCTCTCTCTGTATTGATGTGCAGCAGGTAAACAAAACAGTAAACGACATTTATGGAATTAGTGTGTGAGAGCGCCTCTCATAGTTTAAATGTGGGGGTAGCGTTTTGGTTTTGTTCAGTACACGTATTAAAATCGGAGACAAACCACCTATACACACAAGCACACACAATTGCACCGACTGCAAGTGCATTTGCAGTTGGTTCAGTTCGCCCCAACGCTCGTTTACATTATCAGTCAAAGTTTGATAAAAATTAAATAGCAACACAACGTACAAATGTATACACCACATATGTGTGCACAACATTAGAAATATTCTTGTTAAAGTGTAAACCATAAATTTATAAACATTAGAAATGTATTTCCCTATTTTAATAATTAATGGTTGTAAATTTCAATATTTAGATTTAGTTTAAGACGCACAGATATTAAACTCAGTGATAATCACATTAGTAACATTTTTCACTACACGGATTAAGAGCTGAAGGTTAAAATATAAAGAAAATCATTGGTAGTATCTTCTACAGTATACAAAATATTTACTTTTCATTCAGATACTGGTTACCAGAAAAAAGGTAAGGTTTCATACCTGTTGACGGTAAGACACTGAAATTCTTTGTTTCGTTCATTTTTCCTGCCCGATGTTTAATCAATATCATATTTCAATTTAAATTCACAGCAGTTTGCATAGACACAGGCGCAAAGTATTGGGGGTACAGGTAAAAATGTTAACTCAGTTTACAAGCAAATACGTGTAGATATAAAAATATTAGTGGATTAAATTAAAAGATAAAATAAATGTGAAAACATACATATATAATTTTTTTTAAAATCTGTTGAAAAATCTTAGCACCTTTTTGCAAAGCGCAAAAATATGGCACCCAACACACACATACAAACAGATGTCAAACAAACACGACGACTACGTGATCAAAGAACACCTAACGACACAAGGGGCCGAAGGGATGGGGGTGTCATTTTGAGCTAGCGGCGGCGTGACGCGAGACCAAGAAAGAGTGCGAGAGAGAGACAATTGAGCGAACATCAGACTAGTGGGAGTTTCGTTTTGAATGCATTCGAATTATTGCAGTGTTGGTAACATACTCATTTTTTCCGTGTTATTTATTGAATTCTATTTTTCACACCTACACTAACAATTAACACAAGCACAATTCAGCCTAAAATCCTTTGCCAAAGACACCAACACTATATTTATGTAATTTTGTTTTTTTTGCCAGCAACAGTGCCAAAGGAAAAGAATTGAATTTGTTACATAGAAAATTGGAACGCCAATTATAAAAACATACAGAAGTAAAAAAAAGGCCATTCGTATGTATGTGCACACAGTGTGTATGTATAACACAGCGAACGATAGCAACAGAATCACATTAAAATCACTACTCATTTATGTTCATGTGTGAACATGTGTGTGTGTATGCATTTTGTAAAATTCTAAAAACCGTTTGTTCCAAAATATTAATATAATAATACTGCTGTAGCAGTTGGGGAATTTTTTTGCATTTGCTGTACATAATTAATTGCGTATTTCCAGGCAAAACTAATTATATTTATGTGATGAAATTGAAAAAGTTGAAGAAGCCATATTGAAAAACGTCGACGCCGGCAGCGACGTTAAAGTTTCTGTTAAGGTTTTTTTCCAGCGTCCAAATAGACAAAAGGAAGCCGCCGTTGTTGTCGTCGCTGGGCGAAAAGCTTTGCCTTTGGTGGTTGTTGTTACAACTCGCACACGTACACATACACACACATTACGGGGGGAAAAAAGGTTCGCATATAAAAGTGGGGCGCCGCCGCCATCGCCACCCCAAAAAGAACAACAACTTCAATGCAAAAAGCCAGGGAGTAAGCGAGTGAGAGAGATTGGAGTGAATGTGAGTGCGTGTGATTGTTGTGAAGTTTGCTTATTTCCTTGATCAGAAAGACAAACTCTTTGAGAGAGCAACGGGTGCCGTTTTTCTCTGTTTATGTATGTATGTGCAAATGAGTGATGGCGTAGGCAGCGTGTGTGTGTATGTTTTTTCTTCTTTTTTTTGTTTTTCTTTTCTGTCACAAGTTTTCTCCTTTAATTGGCACTACCAAAATTATTGATTGGCAATATGTGAGCGCTGTGCGGCTTGCCAACAACTATCAGAATTTCACAAAGGCTTGGCAACGTTTTTCGTCCAGTTTTTTATTGCCATATTGATCATATGCTTGTACATTTATTATATATATATATATATAGAATGGAAATAACTGAAGCCTAGCAGCCGCATGCTGTTTTAATCTAAAGCGCCTCACGCACGCAAAAGGGGTTTTATATAATTTCCATTTTCAGTCAAATACATATGCAAGCTTACTTACACACACATACAAATATACACATACATATATGAATATATATATATGTACACACAACAAGCGAGCACAGGTATACGTATAGAAACACACACACATGCATATGCACATCAGTTCTCTATACATACATAAAATTTTATGTATGTAGTTTAGCGAAATTAGCACTAATTGTCTTTTTACTTGAACAAATGCAATTTATTTAATATATTTCTCGTTAAACTGCATCTGAAAACACGTTGCCAACAAACCCAAAACCAATAACAACAAAATAGTAAGCAGTTAACAAAAGTCAACGTCGACGTTGTGATTTTTACGCACTGTCGTCCACCATATTGCACATTGAAATGTTTTATGTTTGCATGTATGTACACATATATATTATATATTCAAATATACACATGTGTGTGTAAATGCAACACTGTACTTTTTACACAAGATATACATTTTGCATAATTAATTACTGACTGAAATTGATATAATTCAAGCGTGGGATCACAATATTTGAAGGGATTAACTCCGCTACACACACACATATACAAACGCACGCACAGGAGGTAGGCAAGAGCAGCAGCAGCAACGACGTCGACGGCAACGTCTCTGCTATGATGGCGACCAGCAGCAGAGAACGCACTTTACAGCTCTGCTTCTGCTGCTCCTCTGCTAGACTAAATAGCGTTTGTAGGCAGTGTGAGTTCATTAGAAATTTACAAAACATTGCATCAAACGTTTATATACATTTTCACTTTATATTTATTTATTTTTTATTTGGATTGCGCTGTAAGCAGCAGCAGCCGCACACATACAAATTTTTTCTTTGATTAAAACGCGGGGGGTGGTTTCCAATTGTCTTTTCAGGGCGCACTTATAAAGTTTAGTTACGATTTTCATTGTATTGGGCTTTGATTGGTTGCAACGTTTTGGGCTTGGCGTATTCTTTGTACGCGTTTTGTCCATATTTTGCCTGCTAATTAAACATTTTTTCAGCCTCAGCCATCAGCGAAACTCTCTCACACACACACACAGAGGGTAGAAGAAAAACTAAACTCACTGTCGTCATAGGTAATGGGCCGAGCACGCCTTTTGTATGCGTGCACTTGCCGAAAATATCTCATAGATCCACGCACACAACACTTAATAAACTCTGATTTAGTTTGTATTGAATTTGTATATTATTTTTTCTTGGCACTGATCTTTTCTACTGCCTTTCAACTCCACACGACGATGAAAATCAGTGTGGCTCACTCATGTCTGCAATTTAATACGGCAATGCCGCAAGACCACATACAGAAAATACCAAAACCAATATATATACGTATGTGCAGTAGCTATAATGAGAGTATATTCTGTTAAGCAAGCGGCAAAATATGTTAACTGCCATGTTACAGATGATGTAAAATGTTAAGTGTCGCAATACGGGCAACGTTACAACTGTTTTGGGCGCTAATTATTCCATGCTAAGACTTTTTTGGGCTGGACTTTTTTAAAGCACACAAACGATATAAAATGGTTCTATGTTAGTTTAATTGTTATATGATTATATGCTGAATAAATATTGCGTACTAAAAATGTGGCAACGCTGTTTGTGGCTCTCTGGCAACTACTAAGCTTTCCGCTTACAGCTCGCTGTTAATAAGAGACGACTCAAAAAGGCAACAACTATAATGCCTCTCGCACTAACGTAAAGGTTCTATTGTTTGTTGTTTCTGTCGCACCACTGCTATGTCGAAAATCTGTGGCTGGTAAACACAGCTTTTTGTTGTAGCAAAATTTTTAAGCCAAGTCATTAGTAAATAGTGAGAAATACAAGCATAATCATTCCATAGTATTAGAATCAATCCGTCGAGTTGTTGTCGCCATCGACTCTCGCAAAAATGCCCGCAGTGCGTAAATATCGACGCGAAACAAGTGAAATCAGTTGCTGCCTCAAATACTTGCTATTCACTGGCAATGTACTCATCTGGCTGTCAGCACTTCTCGTGCTCGCCATTGGCATTTGGGCCTGGACTGAAAAGGATATGTTTCGCAACATTGGTAAACTCACGTTTATAGCCTTGGATCCCGCTTTTGTACTCATAATATTGGGCACCATCACATTCTTGCTGGGCTTTATGGGCAGCGTGGGTGCACTGCGCGAAAATACCTGTCTCTTGGGCGCTGTGAGTATACAGCCAAAACTGGGCTCAATAAAGATGAGTTAAGCTCATGCATTATTCATTTACAGTATGCCATATTTTTGAGCGTGCTTCTTCTTGGCGAGATTGGCTTTTGCGGACTGGCTTTTGTGCTCAAGGACAAAGGTTTGGTAAGTTGCTTGTAATTTTTCGTTTTTTCTCAGTGCTGAACTTAATCTTATGTGTTGCTCTCTTGAATTTGTGAAGATCAAGTATTTTACCATATTTTTGTAATTACATACAGTTTCAGAAAGCCTTACAATTTTTGATACATTTTCAATGCATTAAGGAATGTACACATATCCATATTATCTTATATTTTCCATATTAGTTTAGTCGCAGTTATCAATGCATTAACTGAAATTATATTTCTACGATTTCCTTTTTTGTTTATATATGTTAAAAATTCTAAACACAAATTATGAATCAATGTTAAGAGAAAAAAGTTAATTTTACTCTCCCTTTTTATTAGATTAAAGATCAAGCCACCGAAGGCTTGAGAGCTTTTATCAAGCACTACCGCGAGGATCCGGATCAGCAAAACCTGATAGACTGGATACAGGAGGACTGGCTGCAATGCTGTGGTATTGATGGTCCCAAGGACTGGGATAGCAATAACTATTTCAATTGCTCGTCAATTGCAATTGGAAGCCGTGAAGCGTGTGGTGTGCCCTTCTCGTGTTGTCGCCGGCGCCCGCAGGAGGTAATCAAGAACAAACAGTGCGGCTACGATGTGCGCAAGGAGGGCTACGTAAGTTTTTGGTTTATTTTTTCTTTTTGTTTGGTTGACCGAAGGCGATTTACAAGCTTCATAAATTTTAAACATACGCAAGCAGCCAGTGGATAGAAATATACACGAGCGCGGATGTTTACGCGCTGGTGAGGATTGGCTGGAGACGAATTTAATAGGCGTGGCCGCCTCCTGCGTTGCCCTGCTCATCATGCAGGTGCTAAAAAAAAGAGATTTTTTATTGCACCTCATCTTTATTTATAAATTTATATTTTAAGAATTTTGGTTAAGATGTTCCTATGTGTCTTGCTTATGTTTCCATTTTCTTTTCTTTTTTTATCACCTCAGAGCATGGAGGTGTCCAAGATTATTAATGAAAAAGGCTGCGTCCAAGCCGGCGAAGAATGGATTGAGCATAATTTAATTATTATTTCAACGGCAGCAATTGGAATTATGTTTTTCCAGGTCTCAGTTTGTTTTTATTTCATACAATGTTTTATTTATATGTACTTATTCGATTCTGGATTCTTATTCGCTGTTGTTCTTGCAGATTTTGGGCATTTGTTTTGCGCAAAACTTGCGTGCCGATATTTATACACAAAAATCCAAATGGCACTGACAAATGGCGCACGGTGCCCCCACAGCACTCTAGACAACAACCGCAACAAGATACATAAGTAACAAGAAATAGCAAATCAATTACAACAACTACAACTAAAACTTCAACTTCACAACAGTACTCATCATTCGACGCTTCGGTTAGTTAACTATACTATAAATAACTAGCCATATATTGTATGTATGTGTATCTACTAAACGCGAACGCATTCCGTCTCTATGGACATTGACTAAATATTAACTAGGTTGCCAAATTTTTTGCTGTTTTACGTAGGCTTCTCTTTACCCAAAAAACAAACAAAAAAAAAAACCAACTAAAAGACAAATTGCATACATTTTCTATACATTTTTACATAATAACGTGGAAAAAAGGCGAACGGGAATATATGAAAAATAATTAACTTGAAATGCAGCTGTGATATATTTTTAATAAATGTATAGAAATGACATGAAAAACACAAAATTTAAAGGCAAAGAAATTTTCTGCACAACTTGTAATGAAAAACCTTCGGCACCCCGAAGTTGATATATCCTTGCAAGACCCCTTGGCTTATCATTTTATTTTATATGAACCAACCACTAAAACTATTCAACGTAAAATATGCAACATGCTGATTAATAATGCTAATGCCCAAACAAAAACTTTTCTGCAAGGGTGTTGAAAACACGAAAAGTCATTCCTAATGTAAGCAGCAAAATCTATCACAAGACCTAAAGCAGAAGAAAATAATATTAATTGCAATATTTTTATAACAAAAACAAACACAACTTTTTTGAGTGGAGGCACGTAAATTAAAAACAAACAAAAAACAAAAGTAGATTGCTGATTAATTTGTGTCGAGCTTAAATTGAATGCGAGGAGTGCAGAGCTGCCTTAGAAGGCAAAGTATTTTTGCATAATAAACTTTAGTTATCCGCTTGTGGGTCTCCCTATTTGGAATGGGCTGCACATCTTTTACTATTGTATAAGAGCTAATACTAAGTACGTGAGTTGTGTTCGTTATGAGTTTTTTTGTTGTTCAAAGACTGCTGTCGAATTAGTCGAAACAACGCTCGAACAAATCAGAAATCATTTTGTGTTCGTTAATTTTGAAAAGCGGTACAAGAGGTCCGACATTTGCGAATGTATAAACAATTTAACAATTTAAGAAATGGGTTGTAAGACAAGGAAATTATGAAATTCATTTGCTAGTAAATCTAATAGATAATTCCATTTAAACTGGAAATAAAGAGAGAAAAAGGTGAAATACATATAAACGATTATACATCTGAGTCGTGCTTATACTCAATGCGAACATGTAAAAGAATCTCTTGATTACCCATTTATTTTTTCCTATGCAACACTGCCCCACTAAACAATAATATTAATATATATTTATTATATTTTACTATAAAGCAGATCTACTGAAATTTTTACGTATTTATACTAAAAAACCAACTGAGTCTCTTTAACATTTTTGAAATACTTTTGAGAACCTCAAACACTAAATGTACTTAATACTCTTTACAAGTTTATTACAACAACCAAAAGAATACTTAGTTTTTGTGTGCAAAATGCAAGAAATCGCATCGAAAGTATTTTTATGAAAAGTATCAAATCAGAATCTCCATTTGCCAATGAACGTATGACTTAAAAATGTAAGAAAGAAATTAAAAATCACAACAAATTGAAATAACGAGCAAAATCCAAGAAATATTTATATAATGATGAAATATATATATTGTAAAATTAAGCAAATGGTAATATATAATTCAAAAGAAACTGAACGAAATCAGACAATTTTTGAGCAGCTGGAAATTTCTGAAGTTGAATAAATGTAACCGAA
This sequence comes from Drosophila conformis, assembly GCA_035041375.1. Classification (NCBI taxonomy): domain Eukaryota; kingdom Metazoa; phylum Arthropoda; class Insecta; order Diptera; family Drosophilidae; genus Drosophila; species Drosophila conformis. The sequence continues at coordinate 551,625 of JAWNLE010001234.1, forward strand.
TACGGAATGAGTCAATTGAAAACGAGCTAAATTATATGTTAAACAAAATGCCAGTCAGTAAAACAAATTAAAAATTGTAATTAATTAAGCAATGTTTATTATAATATTAATAGCGGCTTGTCAAGGTTGTTGTTGCGACAGCAAAATCAATAACTGCTTCTAATAAAAATAATGAAACGCTTGTAAATTGTAATAAAAATAACAAAATGAAAATGTTTGCAATATCTATTTAAGCGACGCCTCACTAGACTGCCCATCCAGCTGAGCCACTGCGTCAAATTGCACCGCAGGCAGCTCTGAACCGTTGGTCGTCTTATTGCAGCGCTGATACTCGAGTAGCACTACAGAGTTTTGGCCCACTTTGAGGAGTTCATTGGGCACATAGAGCGTAATTTGTGGACCACCAAGCGGCCAGTAGCGTCCCAAATTGAAACCATTAACATAGGCTACACCTTTGCCCCAGCCGGCCGTATTCAGATAGGTATCGCCCACTTCGGTTACTTGAAAACTGCCCGTATAGGCAATGGGTCCAGTGCGTAACAGACGTTGCTTAGCAACGGATGTATCTAGGGCTGCAGCATCCTTGCGCAATGCCTGGATAGGATACGCTTCAAGTGGATAGCCAGTGGTTGTCCAGGTGTCCAGTGGCAAAGCGCCGCCATTGTGCAACTGCAACGTCACCTTGCCAAAGATGCCTTTCGTGTCGTTGAGCCGATCGAAGTTGATACGTCCCTGATTTTCCACCAACAGCTGCAGTGTGCTGCCCCAGCCCTTGCTCAGGGGCAGCGCATAAATACGCGCCTCCCTGGACAGTGTACCAACCAGCTGTTGATCCACAAAAACATGTGCACGATCTCGCAGCTCCTCCACCTGTAGCAATGCTGGATCTAGATCCATGCTGGGCAACGTTGTCTCATAGAGCATCAGACCGGAATACTGATCCATCTCCTCGAATGATTTGGGTTGCGCGGACTTCACAGGTGTGCCCTTAGATAAAGCAGCGCGTCCCTCTGCCGAGAGCAGCTCCAATGATGGCGTCAGCTCTACTTTGCCATAGCTCAAACGCTTGGCAGGATTCAGTGTTATGTTGGGCAATTCGAGGACTTCACCTATCACCTGCTTGACTAGTTCAAATTTGTTGGTCACCCCGCCTGCCTCATCCATCACTGCATCGTAGTCATAGCTGGTTATATCCGCTGCATAGCCTATGCTTCCATCAAGATCATAGTTGGCACCCGCCGTGAAGCCAAAATTGGTCCCACCAAAGAACATGTAGAAATTAACGCTGGCACCATAGCTGAGAATCTTCCTAAAATAAGTAAAACCGGCAATGACCACTTAGAATGTATTTTTGACTTCATTCCAACATACTTTAGAGCGTCGGCCACCTCCTTTCCATCGCGTCGCTGATTCATCTCTTGCCAGTGCGTCAGCCAACCAGGATAGAACTCCGAGTTGACCAACGGTCCCGTCGGTTGTATTTCGCGCAGCATTTCCCAAATTTTGTCGATCTCAAATACTGCATATATAAAAAAATGTTAAGCACCTTGGATGACTAAGAATTGTAATCTTAAAAGTGACTGCAAGTGGATCTCCGCTTCTGATATTTTGATAATTATATAATTTAGTAGACCTGCTAAATAAGATTAGATAAGATAGCGGCCAAAAAATGAGGGAATTAATCTTTCATGATTATGATTATCTAGAACACAACAATCTAAATTAATCTCACTTTTAACCGGTGTTTGAAAAAGTTTCCGGACTAATCGACCATGGCTTTTAATTACATTGAACTCTTGTACTACTATCGTATTCATATTTTTCTACTCACTGCGATCGATGCCAAAGTCCGTGGTGGCAAATACATTATCAATTTTGCCGCAGTGCATCCTATCATTGGGTATGTCCACCGTAAACAATAGCGCCTTGTCCGCCACATACTTCTCAGTCTCATCGCGCAGCCAGTTCAGATAGTCATGATCGCAGGCGTAGTACACACCATATTCATTCTCAACTTGAACCATAATGATCTTGCCGCCATTGCCGATTAGCAAATGATTCAGACGTGGCATCAATTCGGCGTACCACTTGGCCACCTCCGCAATGTAGTTGGGATCGTTGGTGCGCACTTTAATGTCTGGATATTTTGTGAATAGCCAGTGGGGTAGGCCTCCCTATTGTTGTTATTGTTGTTGGGGTCATTGGGGTTCAGTGTTTGTTATTGTTGTTGTTTCATTTATGAAATGCTTACGTTATCTCGCTCAGCACAGATGTAGGGCCCGGGACGAAGTACAATATAAAAGTCCTCCTCTTGAGCAATTTCCAGAAACTTAACTAAATCGGCCATGCCCTCCCAGTCGTATACTCCATCGTGTGGATTGTGCAGCGACCATTCAACGTAGCTGCGAAAGAAATGGTTTTATTGTACTCAGTCTTTTTAATTGCTCATGTATATTTATATTATATTTAAATGTGTTTTCGGCTTCAGGGACATTAAAAAGAGATTCAAAAGTCAAATTTTGTATATTATTATAAACTTTGTAGGCAAGTGTTATTTATCATCAGCATGTACGAAGCACAGCAATCACAGTTGTGAGGCTCATTCATTGTTTTGATTAATGATTTCCATAGCCTTGAAATTGCGATTTAAAGTCAACGTTCGTTGGCAGTCAACTAAAGTCACGTCCTAGGGCTTTCAACTTAGTCGTCACACTTAATTAAGAATCCTATATAGGTACTACTCACGTATCCAATGCATTCAGACCAGATGCTCGCATGGTGCGTAAACGACTTCTCCAGGCTTCGGGTAGGGTACGGAAATAGTGATACGATCCGGAGACATATCGAAATGGTTGTCCATTCAAAAGAAATGTGTTTGCCACATGATCAATGGCAAAGACGGGACTATTCTGCTCCAATTAAAGTAAAAAGTTCCAATGCAAATTTCTGATTGAACTCGGTCTACCAGTTTTGAGAGCTCACCTCTGCGTCGCTGTTACCGCTGAGACCCACACAGAGGCCGACTGTCAACGCGATCACCACAATAATCACACAGCCGCTCATTGCTAATGTTAGCTTGCGAGTGCAGCGAAAGCCGCCGCCGGCACCAGCTTTGGCGTTGCTCATTATACAAATGGACTTTCAAGCTTGATCTTAAGCTTTAAGCTTTAAGCTCGCTATTTAATAATTTAACAGCACACTTTAAACTACAACTGCTCGCCAGCTCTGCCCAGTGAACAATGTCAGTGGATTTGTGCTGGGTTTTGTTGGCACTTGGACCGCGTTCTCCATGTATGTACATAAATTCTTATGTACTCCGATAAGGACTCGAGTGTCTGATAAAGCTAGTGCTTGGTTTTAGTTGAATGCACATGGTAATTGTTTTTCACTACGCATGTGGTTTTCTATTATCGCTCGTTCTTGATTAGCTCAATTGTAATTACACCTAATCGCCAATACTACTTGAAAATCTTGCTATTAACTTTGTAATTTTCATTATTTTAGTTAGTTGAGACATTTTTTTTACTATAAAAACCATTTTTATATTTAATTCGAAAATTCGTATCGTATCCTACATCAGAGTATTTCTTTGATTAGCTAACAATAAAGATTCGAACGTATACATTAATTTTTTCCACTGTAATATATTATTCAGATTTCAAATACTGCATTTATCTTGCCATATTTTTCCCTTTGAGGTTCCGTCAGATATTACAAGTACAAAGTACTTTTGATAATAAATAGCCATGAAAGTGTGTAGTTTTAATAGTTCCATTATTTTCTTTATTTTAATTTACGGCATTATCACTTATAAAATTGCAAAAAATTATATTAGTATTTCATCAGTATATGTTTTCCAATCATATAATTATGTACGTACATGATGATTAATTTGATTATGTGTATATTGTCCAATCTATAGTATGAATAATACTTTATTTAGTTGATTATATGTATGTGTTAAGTACTAGACTATAAATGCCTTTGGTAGTGTGCTTCATTGTATTCTTTTTATCTTAAAATTGCCAACTCTCTTAGAGAGTTGAATACATATTGTGTAAGTGCAATTTGATTATTTCCAGCTTGAAGTTGTTACTTGATGGGTTAAGGAGTGCTTTAACAATTGTAATTGTAAGTAATTTTCTTGGCTTAACTAAATTTTAAATATTTGTTTTTTTTTTGTTTTATAAATTATTTGAACTGTAACAAAAGTGCTTCTATGTTTTCATTGCATGTAAAATTATACACACATTGGCTGAGGTAGAAACAGCACAAAATTGCAAGGAAATATTTGAAACTGTGGATGAGTTAAAAAGGAGTATAAAGGGACTAGATAAGAGACGAGACTTATGTGAATAAAGATTTTGATTGTGGTAGGTATTATAAGCTTAGAAACTAGAGTCCATATAATGATTTTTTCGGTTATATTTATGCATATCTAAGCGTTGACGCTGCAAAATTTATCAGCCATCAGTGTTAGCACCTTCTCGAGCTTTCCATGTCGATCCTCGGGCTTGGCGCTGGCTCCCGAACTGCCCCACAGGAACTTTACGTGAAACTCGGTGCTGGAAATTCAAGGATATCATTGTACAAAATTTTAAATACTGTAATAATATACTACCTACCGAAAAGCATCCGACAGCAGCTCATCTAGCCGATTGCTTGCCTCTTCCAAAATGATTTTGGCATTCTTGCGATACAAATCCAAATTCTTGAGAAAACCACGCGATGCATCCAAGTGCAGAAAGTTGATAGACATGCCAAAATCATCGGCTTTCGATTCCCAAGGATCAATGCAGGTATTATAAAGGGCTGGACGCTCATCCATATTGCCATGATTAATAATATCCAGTACGGGCCGATCGATGAGCAGAGCGTAGAGCAGCACATGGGGTACTGTGGTATTTGGAGCCTGCGGATTAGAAGCCTCATTCATGCTGCTCAAAGTGGGGCGCAACTTGGCCTCGAATGTGAATGCGCTGTCCGTATACTTTTGACGTAGAATGTGCCATGCCTGATCCAGTTTTTGGATCTTTAAATTGTAAAATCGATTAGGCTTATTACTTCTGTAGTAAATCTCAACTCACCTGCGGCATGCATAAGCCCAACATAATTGCACAAAAGCCAAATAGATTTCCCAGCGCGGTTTTCGTTTCCACCGCAATTTGTATCCACTTGCTGAGCAGCTCGGCTCGGTCTAGATCCGTTTGACATGTGAGTATGGTGACAGCGACCATTAGCTTGATGCACTGCGTCCGCTCAATGATGTCATCACGAAACACTTTGCCATGCGGTAGCGTCAACAGCTCCAGCCCCGAACAACTAAGATAACAATCCAACTCATTGACTGGCACGTCCAGAAATAAACCAATATCGATACGTGTAATGTGCTCAGCCAGCAGCTTGGGTCCAGATTCCAGCAGCATCATCTTGAAAGTGTTCAGCGCATCGCCATCCAGTGGCTTGTTCTCCACCGAGGGCAGCAGCAATGTGACAAAGTTCTCAAAATCAAATTTGCTAAACTGAAATGCGTAAAAGAAAAAGGGAATTAAGTAAATTTTATGTGAAGCAACCAAAGAATATTAATTTATAAATATTATTTGGCAATTCATTGTATAAGGTAAGCTTTAGCTACTAACTGAAATAAGAGGCCAATCAGCTTCTATCTCTTAGGAGCTTACCAGCTTAAAGTCCTCAATGGGCATGGAAAATAGTTGCTCCTCAGCAGCCAACGCATCAAATTCTGTGAAGCTCTTCAGCGTGTTATTGGAGGTGGAGCTGGTAATGAATCGTGGATTCTTAATAATGACACCGCCACGTTGTATGCTCAACTCGCTGACGTCGCCAGGCGCCGAATCTCCCGATCCATTGCCCGAATCGGAGCCGCTCGCCTGATACGCCAGCACTGCGGCCATTGGCTCCTTGCGTGGCTTGGGCGGTGGGCTGGGTGCTCGATCCGGTGTATCCAGGCTGAAATTGCGTGCCAAATTGCAGATCCGTGCAGCTGCCTGCTGGCGCAACGCCTGCGCTGCCGAAGTGCTCGGACGTGGCAGAGATTGGGTGGTGAATTTGCTATCCAGATGTTGTGGCTGCAGCTGCAAATCGCTGGTGGGATTGCAGCGTGCAATGGTCTGAAAACGTGCCAGGCTATGTCCATTTGTTGCTTCTTGTTGCTGCTGCTCCTGCTGCTTATTGATGTTGCATACAACCATTGCCTGGGCGGGGGTCAAGCTCTGGGAGCGTTGCTGCTTCTTGCAGGGCAGCCTAGGTGGTGGCACTTCCCGACGCACCCGTGGCGGCGAACATTGCGGACTGGATGGCGTCGCCGGCTGTGGTGCTGCTGGAGAAGCATCGCCACTTAGCTGGCCAAAGCGAAAGATGGTGGAACCACCACCTATAGTGCTACTGCTCATGGGCGAGTTCAATGGACTTAGGCCACGCAGTCCGGCCAGCATCTGTGTGTGCAACTGATTGCCCACAATCTTGTGTCCATAGAACGAGAGTGGATATGTGCGATTGCATGGGTATTGGATCAGAGCACCCGATGCAGCAGAAATGGGCTTGCCCGAGCCCACATAGAATGTAATTAGATCTGGCACCGTGTCAAATGCATCCTCCTCGAACTGATACTGCACACGCTCATAGACAGTCTCCGGCTGCAGAACCAGCTAAAAAATATTTAAATGGGAGATCAGGTTAGTAAAATGAATAACAAAGGAGAGATTTCCAAGTTTCAGCAACAGACAAAATGTATAAAGTAAGTAGTTTCATATATATAGTGCTTATCCTAAACAGAGGGTTCGCAATCATTATTCAATCAGCATACATTTATTTTAAACTTAAACATCAGATTATATATATTCAGAATCAGCTTATTGCCCTCTTATTTCTATATGATTATGTGTATAATTTAGTTATACATTACGTGATTTCACTTTATTCATATTCTTGAACTCACCTTATTGAGCACAAAATGCAAGACAGCTGATTTGCTGCTGCAGGTGAGGACATAGTTATCCGGCTGGGAGGCGCAATCCCGCACCAGAAAATCGCCCTCTCGCTGAACAATTTCCTCGGCCCGTTGGCGTGGCAGTGCACCATGGTACCAGGCATGCGAGCGCAATTCCCGGGCATCCAGACTCAGCTCCCATTCGAGGGCCTTTTTCAGTGCAATGGCCTCCTGTTGCTCGTTGGCATTGGGCGAGGCGACAATGGGCGTCGATGCGTGGCTGTTGTTGCCGCTTTCCATGTCGTCGGCGGTGTTGCCCCAATGCGGACTGTTGCACTTGGAACGCGGTTTCAATTCTTCATAGCTGCAAATACAAAAGAGTGAAAGAGAGAGAGAGAGAGAGAGGAGCAGTTTTAAATTGAGAGTGTAAGTCCCTTATTATGGGTAATTTATCTTGTGCGCTGTGCGAGTTACCCAGCGACCGGGTTTTTGATGAAAGAGGGAAATTTACTCCCACAAAATTGTTCCTTGGTATATGCGAACTTTTGTCTGAAGTTCAAGTGCAAAATGAAAAAAAAAACATACATAAATTCAATCATAGTAAAATTGTAAAAACTCCGAGTTTTTAAGAAAGAGAATTGTTTTTATATTCATGTTTCAAAATGTGACCAGTAAATAATATTGGCTTTTTTGGTTTACAAGCTGTTATCACTCACCTGCTACGCCCATATTGCTATAACTCTTTTTCGCAACCGAAAATATACGCAGGACACGCCTAAAAATTTTGTTTGTGTAATGGAGAACCAGCTTTTATTTTCAATGCAAGTTTTGTATTAAAACTTTTGGTTTAACTTTTCGTATTAATTTATATAATTTGTGTCACTAACAAAATTCACAAAATTTCAATTTTTCGCAGGCTTATCTAAAATTGTGCTCTGGCTTTTCTTATCGCACAGCTCGTCTGCACTCTATGCCATCTAAATTCGCTCTGCGCTGCGCCCTGGCTTAGACCACCCTGGCACAAGTCGAATGTCCTTGTGAGGGTTGTTCGCTTTACTCGGCTTGTTTGGGTTTTGCTTCAAGATATTTTTGCCGCCTGCCTAACGGCACTGGGTTGATTATTTTTTATGGGAAATTCTGTGGGGCATGCGCAGAGTTTTTGTTATTGAAATTTATTCGTGTAAGGGACTGGAGAGGTGGTTGTTATCAAATATGAAATGGCAATGCGGGCAAAGGCACAGGGACTCGTGAATGTCAGTAATTGTATGTGGATGCTATTGCTATGGAACTTAACAGATGGTTCGTTAAATTTCAAATAAAAGTCTCAAATCAACAGCAGGCAATTGTGTTGACAGGCTAATTTAATTAAATTTGTATTTTTAAGGTCTGTTTCAATTTAATCGCTTTTTTTTTTGCATTCTGATAGCTTAATCAATAACTTACTTGTCTGCTCATATGCATATACTCACATTGTTGTAGTTTCAACGAAAGTCAATTGCTTTAAGACCTTGCCACTTTTGGTGGTAATCACAGCTGCACCTCCGCTATCGGTACTGCCAGTCATATCACCTGAATTTGCATCTAGATAAACCATTGGGCAGGAGCTCTTGGGACGCGGCACCGAACAGGGCGCACTACGCATTGCTGGATAGATAAAGTGTGGCTATAGCTAGATTACAAATGAATCATCACATTGATAGCACTGCTCACCTTCCAGATTCATGGACTGCCTACGCTTGGCTCGCACGCCCAACAAACTGTTGAGCATTTTCTGGCGATGGGTTGTACTACGGATGCCCAAACGCTTCAGATCTTGATCGTTTAAGTCACCGACATCATCGACAGTGGCGTACGCTTTCAGGTTGTCTAATTGAGCGGATGTGTGTGACACATGAGTAAATACTGTCGAAATTGCTGACCAAACTGACCTTCATATTGCTGCAGATCCAGCAGATTTAGCCATTCGTCAATGCTCAGCCTGGAATTGTGTATTATAATGGCGACATTATCGCGACGCCTTGACGCATTGGGATACCGAAAGTTCCACAGGATGCCTAGAAAGATAGATGGGAAGCGAGACAGATTGGGAGAGAGAAAGAGAAATAGAGAGAGAGAGAGAGAAAGTGATGACAAAGGTTGTCTATAAGATGCTGTTCTTATTTATATGTCACATACTGCTTCGTCTATTTGTCGCATTGCGAGACTCGAACTGACGCGTTTGCACATTGCCCATTTTATGGCAATTCTACTTTTACGTTCTCCGATCCGACTCCGCTCGTATCAAACTATTTTAGCTCAATAATTAAGCTGTCACATTGCCGCACGTCCAGTAACTGAAATTTCAACCGCTCGCTGCGCTTAGCGTCAACAAACTGAACAAACGAAGCTCTCGAAAAACAACACTAAGAAAATACAATATTTGGCTGGTCGATATTTGTATACACTATTAAATAGTAAACAGTTCCATTGCGGGAAATCATATATCCAAATATGATAAGCTTCCCTAAATTAAATTGATAGGTAGAGAGATATTTATACACTTTAAAAACTGTAATAAATATTTGATAATTTTTTTTTATAATCCAAAGACTTTATTTGATGATGTGCAACAAGTTGTTACACATATTCAAAATATACAATATAATTCGCTTAAACTAAAATGCACTATTTGCATTCAAGACAAATATGTTGACAAACTAACAATGCTCTTTTTAAGAGTATAACAATAATTGTATTAAGACTTGAAGTAATATTTCAATGTCGTGCGTCAATAATTTGCTCTCACTGTTTGTCTAATTGTCTCACTGATCCGCTGCGGCAGATGCCCCTCCGGTTGACCAACTGTTGTCGTCTTGCGCTGCCGTCGGTATCGGGTTTTTATCATTGTCTAGATTAGAAGGTCTCATCGCCGTTTCAAATTTTGCTGATCGCAGCGGTATACCCTTAATTACATTTTCGGTTGTTGATGTGTTGAGAACGTATAAGAAATTGGCATTGCGTGTTTCGTTTTCTTTATGTTGTGAGCGCAGTAAGAGAGCAAAGAGAGCGCTAAGAGAAAATGGTCAGCAATGTTTTTGTTTTTTTTTGGAAAATGATTATAGCTTTTTCAATTATGAAATGCTGAGCTAATGAATAAATGTGTGTGTTTTATACGTATTTGAGATACTCAGACCATTTGAATTATGGAATATGACTGGTCATTAGTTAAATTATTAACCAATTGAGCATTTACTGTGTGTAAGCAAACGTTTCTTTGTTAAATGTAGGTGCTAACTATTTTTTTGGCATTTATTACACTTGAAGGCGTTACAGTCCGTAATTAAGCAGTCTAATTAGTTTCTTAGCTTGAATACTTACGTTTTTCATTTCTGCTTGGAGTACCAAGTTCTTTTTCTGTTGTTATCGAGTGGAATAAAATGTATATTGATTGGATTCTCATTTTGACTGCAAGTTTTGCTTGTCCATTGCAGAGAAGGAGTCTATTGATTTTGTGTTATTTTTAAAATTATTTAATATTTTATTAATACATGCATTTTGATCATTCAATAATAAATTTACAATAAGTAATAATTTAAATTCGTGTTTTACAATTATATATGACTAACATATATACAAATGTATGTATATATATATTTTTTTATCGACTGAACATTTGAATTTTTACTGTACAATAATTATATGTGTATAAATATGATGAAGTAATTTAGATCATTACTCTTACATTTAATTGATATAATACAAAACATTATTTGTATTAGCTAAATTTAAATCAATATAAACATTTTGCATCAGAATTTCACACTTTGCATTGCATGAATCCGAAAGAATATATACATACATGTTTTCAATCGTTACTCTACTACATCTATTTCAATATTATCATCGTCGTCGGCTCGTTCGCTTAGCTCCACACTGGAGCAACTGTCGGAGCTGTACTCCAACGGCTCGTGGAGCCTGGTAGCGACAATTCCAGTCGCTATCAACATTGGCTGCTTGGCAGCACCACCGCCGTTTCCGGCTCCATTGTTTGGCTGTGTTGGCTGCTTTTCATGGCCGCTTTTGAGATTCTCTCGAGTGTGCCGCCATTTCATGCGGCGATTCTGGAACCACACCTTGACCTGTGGATCGACAAGCTTAGAAAATACTTCTTTATATTTTCATACACACGACTCACCTGTGCATCTGTGAGATTCAATCGTGCCGCCAATTTGCGACGATCTGGCTTGGTTATATATTTCTGTTGCTGGAATTGAATCTCGAGTCCTTTGCGCTGCAGATTTGTGAAGACGGCACGTGACCAGGAACGTTTGCGTTTGCCACTGTTGTTGTTGCTGCTGCTGCTGCAGCTGCTATTGCTGCCATTCACATTGTTGCTGCCACTGTTGCTGCTATTGTTGTTGCTGTTGTTGTTATGTGTATGCCCGCCATTTTGTGAAGTGCCGGCAGCACCTGCTGCCGTTATGGGAATGTCAAGCATCTGCTGCTGCGCACTCTTGGCCAGAAAGCGTTGTTGCTGCGTTAACTGCAGCGTCTTTAGGCCGTTTAGCGCCGATGTTGAGTTGTGCAACAAAGTTGCGGCCTTATGCTGGTGTTGGTGTTGCGGGTGAATATGTTGCTGTTGCCGCGGATTTTCCTGATGATGTTGCTGCTGCTGATGGAATCGCATTAGAGCGTTCGTTGCCAGTGTAGGAAAAGTTGCTGTTAAGGGATGAAAAATAACATTGTTTATTCGCACCATAGAAAAAAAATATTTTCTAGGTCTATTCATATAAGTAAATAATTAAAATGTGGAGCTCACATTCTGAAATATTATATAAATGTCGTGAAAGCGACAATTCCATAAAGAACATATTATGTTGATTAGCATCAAAGGTTTAGTTAACATATCAATGCTCAGTTTCTTTACCAACTATGATTTCGGGTTTAAAGATATTTTGATGAAACTTTAGCCATATCCGTCCGGAATATAAAAATGTAAGTTTTTGGGGAATTTTGTAATCATGTACAAATGGGTGACTCTATGTAGTAGATGGGGGCAATAGACCTTAAAGGTCGCAGTGCTAACTATCCCCAATTATAATAATGTAGTAGATGTTAATATTTCTTATTCATTTGCATTTTTGATTTCCGGCCGCAAGAATATTTAAATTGTATATTTTTTAATGATTGTACTTAATGGGATCGGAAATATCATGTATTTTATTTGCGGTTGAATTGACTTAACAAAATATGTAATTTAGTAAATAATTTAATAGTTATTTACTTAGCACAAAAGATTTTTTATTTTATCTGATCTCGAATAATTTTTATCTAATTGCCTACTTACTCGTAGCATAGTATTTATTTGTGTTCCTTAAGTATTCGTGCTTCCGGAAATGATTTTAACTGAAACTTTAATTTCACACTACTTTATTTATTTTTAGAACTCGGCATCTAACATCCTCTGCACATATTTATGTGCAAGCTTATATCCGCCGGGGTAAAAATATATTTTGCAATACAATTTACGCATTTCCCTAATCGCAGAGTCTAAAACTCAATAATATTCGACATGAGAAAATATTAAAACACAGTTTTCACAAAAATTGTTGAGTAAATTATTTTCAATGAAACACACGTTGAAAATATTTAAATGAGTTTGTTTATAATAAAATTTTCACTTAATTGGAAATAATCAGCGTTGCGGCTAAACAAATTGTTTACACCACACTGCCAAAAATCAACAACAAAACACACATAAGCAAATACCTCTTAGCAGACCAAAAAATTATTTGGGGTAATCGAGCACGACATGGGGCACGAGATGTGGCTGCGACTAGAGAATTGGGACCTGGGACCAAGTGTGTGTTTTGCGGTTAAATGTGTTTTAAATATGCGTACTGCACACCAATTCATAAAATACAGTTCTTTTTTTCTTGTTCGTTTCTTTTTGGTTGTGGCAACGCTTAAGCTAGCTTATGCATTTTTATTGGTTTTTTATAAACTGTGCGCACGGTTCTTACAGTGCGTAATCAATTTGAAATTTGTTTGTACACGCGGCATGCGTCTAATTATTTTTCATGGTGCATTTTATTTACTCAAAACTCAAGCGATCTAATGTGTATTTACATTGCAACGGAAATGCTTAGCAACAATTGTATCTGTATCTGAACTGTATATCTGCATCTACAACTGCCAAGTGCAATAACGAGCACGCCTTTATCTTAATTGGCGGCATTTGGTTTATGTCAACTGCCGCCGGTTTGTTATAATGAGATTCCATTGATTTTCAACACCTCAGCTAGCCTGTAATTGCCGCATCTCACACACAGATACACTTGTAAAAAAGATATGTGTCGGCCAAGCGCCTCGATTTGGTAAATATCTTAATGAGTTGTGATCATTTTTGCGGTGCATCTTAGATCATTAACCAAGCAGTCTTGGTCTGGCCAACATCCGCATCCTGAATATTTGCGGCTATTAACTAATTGATGGCCCGCTTTAAATTATATCGATTTATTAGCACTGTGCGATTGTATTTATGGTCTAGCGAATATTTGGCGAGTTCACATTTTGAGTAAACAATTGAATGCATTTCGAGTGCAAGGCGATTAATTGCCGTAATAAGAGAAACGCGAGAGTAACGAGCTCCTTAAGCCATGTGGGCATCAGGTGCATGAGCAGCGCAGATCTGTGACCCTGATGCAAATGTGAAATGTGAAACATGTACACAAATGGATGCCAACTGGACTTCATTATTTGGAAATGCCTTTGTATATCTAGATTTCAATATAGTCTTCAGTCTGAATCACAATCAGACAATTTTTTCAATTAAAATTCAAGAAACGGAATTAAGAGCAGTGCCGATATATGTATATATACAAATATATGTGTATATATTTACTATATAGTTGTTTACCGTTTAAATTTCTTTCGCTATTTATTTATATACATTTTGGTAAATAATTAAATTTATGCGGATTAAGTCTTAGTGCTCAATATGGTTTAAATTTCAACTTCTTTGACATTAGCGTTCATGCTGAGCGTTGTAGGTGATAAGATTCCAAAAGATTTAAGATACTTAAATGGCTTCAATTATTTTAACAAGACTCATTATTGGTTGTCAATGATTCTTATCTGATCACATACATAAAGCATTGATTGATGCAAATTTAACAAATTAGCCGAAAATAATATCCAAAATTTGTATAATTTGTTATCAAGATGAGTATTTTATTTGATTTTATGCATTTGAAATAAAAAAGACAAAGTGAAACCAAAATTCAATTAGCGATCATCAGTATTATATTCCCAAAGATCAGAATCGAAATCGATGAATATATATTGAACAACAATAAGTTGATAATTGGTCAAAAATATGTGTTGATCTGTTATATACATATATATACATATATATATATATCGTATAATAATGTATAATGAGAACAGTTACAAGCTCACATCGGTTAGTGAAAGCTCTCCTGCTGTTGGGAACAGTGCCGAATACTATGACAATATTTATTTAAAACAGAATGATTTGAATCCGGCCAACACGAATACTTTGTGTTGATCATTGATCACATCGCTGTGGAAGAAGACACAAGCAATTGGATTAACATATAAATTGTTAATTAATTAGGCAAGCGGCGCCAAATTATTGGCCCCGACCCGCAGCATTTATCCCAAACGATGCATAAATAGGCACAGAAACAAGCAGAGGAACAACAACAAAAAGAGAAAATAGATCTCCAACGATCCATCGATCGATCGATCGCCAGGCCAAAGGGAAAAACAATCAAACAAACTACTCAACACCCATGCAACAACAGCAACAGCAACAAATACTAGCTGTAGACATTGTATGGAGAACCTGGAGTTGAATGGTTCTGTGACTGCCTGGAGGCTATGGTTTTTTATGATGTGCGATGCGATGCGATCAATCCATCAAAAATGAATGCTTAGAGCAGGTCCCGAAAGCTTACAAGTCACTCTCTCTCTCTCTCTCCGTCTCTATCTTTCTGTCTCAATTTTTTCACTAGAGATATTATCTCTACGCAATTGGTAAAATAACTTTGGCACCACAGGTAGCTGGCTGAACCTGAGCCACCACAGTGGGTGGCTGCGTAAATAGTTGGCCTCGCATTGCCCCTTAAAATACCGCATAGCTTCAATCAGTCAGTTAGCCAGTTCTTCAGCCAGTCAGTCAGAAGAATGCTGCATGTCATTAACTTAAACGGCAGCCTCCACATTTAGCCACAGTAGTTGGCCGTGCGGCGCCCCAATCTATCAGATAAGATTCAGCTCCTTTTGGCCATAGCTAAAAAGCTCTTAGATGAACGGAACAATTCATTATATATGGTTGGATGGATTGTCTGCCCCTGAGTGACGGGGTCAATTGCTCAAGCAAATAAACAAATTCGCTTCAATCGGTTTTCCAGCGCTTTTCAATTGATGCTGCCAGTGTAGGCAGTTTATTTTTAAGTCTGATTCTTAATTTGTTCATAAATTGTTGTTAATTTCGGTTTTGTTCTTTTGAATTTAATTTATTTAATGTAGCACAGGATTGATGAAACACTTCAAACTCTTGTTTATTTTTTTTATTTCGGTTTTCGGTTTTGGCTTTGCTGTTGATTGAGGAAATGTCGAATTTAATGCCACGTGCTAATTGGCATTTCATTTTCGCCCTCAGTAGGTAATGCATTCAAGAATCATTTAATTTTGATAATAATTTTCATAAACGTTCACACTGAATTGATGGGCTGCCAAATTAATTTTCATGTGGCGCTAATTTGTTTGCCACTTTAAAGTGCTATTAGGGCGAAAATGTTGTTGAATGATATCATTTCTGGTTTTGACATGGATGAATCAAATCAAGAGCGGCGATTCAGGAAGTCCATAACACAATTACAAGGAAGTTGGAATGCAAATTAATTTTGAATTTATTTATTTGGAAGCAACAATTATGATTTGTTCACTTCAATTTATTGTCCAACGGTTTGGATCAAAATAATCATTATGATCTATAAAAATGATTTAGAGTTCTTCGGATGTTGATGGCATCTTTTCATTGTTAATCTTTCCCAATATAATGACATTATGCAACACACACTTCCGGGCTGCACCCATCAACGCCTGCATCAATTGAGGCTCTCAGCTATTTAACACCCTGTTGATACGAATTGTATTTAAAACAAGCGAGTTAGCTGAACAGATTTGAAAAGAGCATCAGCAAAAAGGCAAACAACAAGTTAAACAATACCAATCTACAATATACAAGAAAAAAAAACATATTTCTCACTATTTTTCATATAAACAAGATCAAAGTGCATGGGCTGGTAAGCAGGCAGGCAGTCCATGAGTCGTCCCCTGATATACAAAACAGCAGGAAGTAACGTAAATACGAACCGACGTTGAGGAGATATCTTTGTCGATTTGTCGATTTCAACAAACGAATTGTTTTCGTCAAGAACAGGCCACAAACAGTTGGCTACAATAATATTGCACAATATGGCCACAGATCAACTAATAATTCCAATAAAAACGCACGATTTATGGCCCAACCATTTGGTTGAGACTAAAGTGCTTCCAGTTCTCTCTGAATTGTAAATTTTGTATCTATTGGTTTGCAATGCCTATTGCATTGCAGTTTATAATGAGTGGGTGCAAAGAATGTGTCCGAATTTGATTGGCAAATGGGAAAAATTCTTTTGATCATGATGGAAGATTGTTTGCAAAGGTTGCCCAGCATCGATAATGAGGGGATGTTGAACTTTCAAATCGAATAATTAACTGCAGCTATTAATCGAATAATGTTATCCAAATTTATCGATTGGTTAGTTACCTATCCTTGAGATATAATTGAGGACAATTTTTACTTTGTTAATAACATTTTCTTTGATCACTTTTATTTGAGGTACTTAATTGGAAGACAAACTCAAGATTCGATAAGCGGAGTATTTTTTAGACAATGTATAAGAATGCGGCAATTCTGAGGCACGTTGGTAGCAGAATTTGAGTGGCCACTAATCATTAACAATATTATTGTCAATCGGATATAATTTAAGTAAGTTGATCAATTTGAATTTCTTAACTCTGCAGAAAACTAAAAAAGAACCGCAATACCAAATATCCGCACAGGATTCTTCATTCTAAATTTCTAACACTAGTTAAGTTTTAAGATCTGCAGTTATCGGTTATCGATTCATATTTTTACCCTTTTGAGATATAATATGGCATAATTGTTCTTACCATGCTCAGCGGCACGAATGGGGGTGGGTCTTAGCACAGACTTGTAATCCATATATAATCCCGGATAAAACTTGTCTAATCCGGCATAGGCGTAGGCGTGTGTATTTGTCAGTACTTGCGGAGTAGTTGAAACTGCAGCATGCTTTGCAGCTTCCGTGGAGTGTGCAAAGCAGCTTGGAAAAGTGCAGCAGGCAAAGACACTGCCATCACAGCATTGTCTGGACGACGTTGTGCTTAGGGATGTCGAAGGATTGATGCGCTCGGCGCTTAACAAACGATCGACACTGAAACTTAGTTCCACTTTGGTTGTGCTGCTGTTGCTGCTGGTGACTGATGTGTTCGAATTGATTACACTTGTTGCAGGACTTGGAGTCGAGACCGAATCTTTGGTTGGCAGATCACTGTTCGAGTTGGAGCCATTCTCACTCACATCGACGGGATCGTGAGAGGACGTTTGCAACTTCATTTCACAGTCGCTAAAAACATGCGTGCTGAGATTCTCGGGCACACTCTGTTCCATATTGGCACATTCGTGTAGTAACATTGCTCAGTTTATGCCAGCTAATCGGAAACAGCATAAATTACCGATCATGTCACATGGAAAACACCGTCGCTAAAGAAGTATATCAAGAGACACGAGTGCACAAAATGTTGGGGGCGCATCAAGCTTAAACCGTTTGCTAAGACAACCCACACGGAACTAAATGGACCCGGCCCGGGAGCAAACCCAACCAGCGATCATCGATTGCCGTTGGGCGCATACACGAATAAGTATTGTGTTGAAGTAAATCTCAGTGATTGTGTGTGGATCGATACAATGGGCAACATTGTGATTTTGTTATTTTGGTAATTTAGCAAGATGTCAAATAAATGTAATAAATGTAAAATAAAATTAAAAATCAGATTATTTGGAGAATAAACTGTATTCAATAAAGATGTTGTCATTTTTATTTATTTATATTTAAATGCCATTCCAAATAAATTAAAGCTACACATTATTTATAGTGTTTAAGTTCTAATCAATAAGCAAAACTTTCCAAGTTCTTATTCTCTATTTTAATTTATAATTCTGTCGTAAGGAGCTTTATTTTTAAGTTATCTATTGTTGATTAATACACAAATGCTCACATGCCAGTTTTCAGCCCATCACTATTTCTTCAAATGTTGCCCACTGTTGCTCACATGGGAAACTGGCTCTGCACGGTTTGGCTGTTTACATACAAACAAACAGAATGCTGTGTCATTAGCTCAGCCAGAGATCGTTCATTGATCGCTATTGAGATTTGTTTACCGATTTCTCCATATGTTGCCGTACTCCGCACGCACACATCGATGCGAGCAGACACACACTCACACACAGCTGCCGACAGCGCCTACACCACACGGAGAGAGGCAGCATGGCAGCCGGCAGCCAATGCGAGCCGTCCACTGCAAGTGGGCGGAGCCATAGACGATATCGCCGACGATGTTTTATCTCTTTTTGGCGCATGGGCATGGGCACATGCCCAACTTGTCTGGAATTGAGTGATCTCTGCACAACATAATTCCATGTTGTCTGGCCTGTTAATAAAGTGGGTAACGGTGTCGAGCGCGTGTTCGACTCATAAATCTATCCGGATTCTAAGAACTGCAACATAAACAAATCATTGAATTGTAATTGCATGCTCCTTAAAATGTTGTGACCCATTAAATATTCTTTGCCAACTCGCAAAATATTTACCAACAATCAGTACAAAAAAAAAATAATAATTTAAACGCAAATACTGTGAAGCAAAGTTCGTTTTATTAATAGGAGTCCTGGCGTGACGGTACGTAGCACATAATGCGGCGACGAATTCCGCCCCCTCGCAACCGCTCAATTGACCCCGAAAAAAACAACGGATATGCAAATGCAATCACGGGAAAAGAAAATGAAAGAAGAACACGTTAACGTAAATTAGGAAAGTTTTAATACCCTTAGCATATTTATGAGCATCTTAGCTGAAAAAAAATATGTAAAAAATGTATATTTTATGGGTAACGTAAGTAAATAATCTGTTAACCGTAAATTGCAATATTTTTTAAGGTTCACGTAAGTAAGGAATTGGATCTGTTAACCTGAATTCTCACATTTTTCTGAATATTATTTTAATATATATTTATTAAATATATTTATAATGCCAGAAAAGAATATGCTTTCAAAAATACAATAATTTCACTTCCTATTTTTCACACATACTTATCTTATGATTTTCAATAAATTTAGTATATAAAATTGTAAACTTGCACCTCTTGAACCTCATTATATAGTGATAACACTCCATATAGAAGGGTATCATAAAACGTGAGCAAGCAATGCAAACAAACACGAACAGGATATTCTAGGGGAAAACCGCAATCAGATTGACTTGGGGCAACTAAATTTGGGTTAGGTAGGACACAGTACGTGTCATCCGCTCGAATGGAGTCGTCGTCCTCTTCGTCGTCGTCGGTATCGACGCCGCAATTTCAGCGCAATTTCGATATGGAAAGTCTGAACATCAGCGAACCAGCTGACTGCGACGAGGAACAGGATTTCTCCTTTCGCTATCCGAGCTATATGTATCCTGATGTGGAGTACGATAAGCATGATGTGCCGCTCTCGTTTAGAGCCTCACCAGACTCCCTGTTCAATCTGTGTGCCGCTGCCGTGGATGCCCAGGCGCGCACCGAGGTTTTCAAGTGGAGCATAAATGATGTGGCTGAATGGCTTCGTGAATTTGGCTACCCGGAGTATGAGGTGAGTTCAGATTAAGTTGCTGAGTGAATTAAAAATCGTCCATTCAATTGTATTCACAGCAAACCTTCAGGGAGAACTATATCGATGGGCATAAGCTGCTCAATCTGGATGCCATCGCTTTGGTAGCCCTGAATATACGCGACTTTGAGCACATTCGTCATTTGGGTCGTGGGATTCGAGCGCTCTACCGCAAGGAACTGCAAGTGGCAACCGAAACGAAGGAGCAGGGTGAGATCTACAAATCCTTTCGCTCACGCACCGGACGCAATTACGAAGGTCTGCGCGAGACGGAACTATTGGGACGCATGCATATGCTGCGCTCCGTTTTTCAGGACATCAACGAATGGGATCTGATGGAGCTGCACATGGCACGTGCTCCGGTGCGCCGTTATCGCGAGGTTGTTGCCAATTCGAGGCGACATAATTTATACGGTGCTTCGGCGGCACGCAGAATGCCAGTCATGATGGATGATGTCGATACAACGACTTGGTACAATTTCGGGGATTGTTATTGAGTTGCCAAGTTAACGACAATTCGCAAACCCACCAACAAATATTCACCCACTCCGTAAGCCCAATAATCGTCGGGCTATGGCTGAACATGAGTTAAGTGTTTTTTTCAGTTGCTAAGTTTCCATTCAATTATTGAATTTAGCATAGTCTACTTTTTGAAGCTACTTAACTTACACTATGAATGAAATGAACAAAACAAATCACGTTAAATGTTTTGGTTAAAATTATAAATGAAAAATATTTAACACCGATCTTGATCTTTGGTATAAGCTTTCCGATTGCGATCAAACGAAACGATTTCATTTATTCCATTTTTAGCTCAATTAACTGAACATCCACTAGAGTCAAAACTAACAATTCATTGCAACTAATAACTTCCCACATGTTGTGCTGCAAATAGCTCCGTCCTGCAAAAAAAAAAAACAAAAATATATATATGTATGTGCACTTTGTAGTTGCTGTTGTTTGTGGCCAATCAGTCGACACGGCGATCACTTATCGCGCGGTACTCGTTGCTGTTGTTATGTTGTTGCCGTTAAGTTGTTGATGTTGCTGTTGTTGTTGTTGCTGTTGTCTGCATTCGCGTTCCGCTCACGTGTTCAAATTTATTGATTGTTCTGCTCACAAGACACGGCGTTTGTGTTTTTTTTTTGTATTTTTTTTTTTTTTGGTGTCTTGGTCTCTGGAGCGTCTGGATCTGAGCCGGCGTCCTGCTGCGCAGCATGGGAGACGTACGTGTGGTCGTTTTATGTTATATTTTTCGACATCTTGTGTGTGTCCGCAACGGGGCCTATGCAACCTTAGACGCTGCCCGCAACGAGACTCCAATGCAAATCGTCGCAGCCATAACGAAAGTGCAACGAGCTTTTATTAACTTATGCGCATTCAGATTACCTTAATAACTCGTTCCGTTAACACTTTATTATGTTCAAGGCTCATAAATCGTTCCATCACCCGGTCGCAGTCGCAGACGCTCCACTCGACAAGCCCCCAAAGAGTTTCAGAAGATACTGGCCGATTATGATTTATCGCGTTTTAATCAATTTAAAATGTTTAAAAACGATACAAATCGGAAGAAATTATGAATGTGTTGCTGTCTTAAGGCTCCACAGTAGGCCATGCCCCCACAGCAAATGACAAGCATACAACAACAACAACAACTAAAATAACAACAACAACAACTGCGACGATAGCCACGTTGTTCGCGCATATGCGTTATCCAACGCGTACCTCGTTTGTATTTCACTCGGAGCCAGACTCTCCGATTACCCAGTTTGGTAGATGGTTGGGATTGGAAATTTACGCGCGCCACATTAAGCCTAAATGTCTCATGCACTTCTCTCATGACTACAGCTACAGCTACAGCAGCAGCAGCAAAGGCAACGGATCCGGATCGCGTGCTGTGCCAGCCTGGACCTGGGGCGAGGTCTGCGCTGGTTGGAGTCTGTGTCGCGACGATGGCAACGCGACGATTATGATGATTAAAATTGATAAGCGAAATATTTTTATCATTTCTCAAATTAACATAAACCATATGCGATTATCACACAATAAGCGCTGTGCTGCTTCTTGTTGCTGCTGCTGCTGTTGTTGTTGTTGTTTTTGTATTTCTTCAGGCTTTTTGTTTGCTTTTTATTCGCTTTTATGGCCTCCTCCTTGAGCCCAACTGCGGGACGGCATATGCATGTAAGTTATGGCATTGCCGTGAAATTATGGCAGGCCAGGCCAGGATTTGGTCGCGGCAAAGTGTCAATGCCATAAATTTATGAGGATTTTGGCCAGCGGTCATGTCATGCAACTCATATTCAACATCTTCGCGCACTTATTCCCTAACTTTTTTTTTTCTTCTTCAACTTTTAACCTTTGCTTGCGCACACATTTTGCTGCAACGTGCTTTTTTGTAGGTGCTCTTGGTATTTGGGAATATTTTTTCACGTTTCACTTGCTAATTTAATTATCACGCCGATTGAACCTATTGACCTCAGATAAAATGATTTGTGTAAACTAATCATAAAAGTGATCGATAATTAATAACAAAAGTTGGCCTTTCGGATTTTGTTTTATTCAATAGCCTAAGTAGTAGAGAGAAGATTTTTCCTTTATTTTGGCGATTAATGTATTTGAGTGAGGAACATTTGCAATAATTCAAATTACAAAGTTTAGCAAACGGACGATTTCTCGTGTAAGATGGAAATAGGTTTCTGTATAAAACATTTATAGAAATATTGTGCAATTGCAATTATTTCTTTTATTGTACTACCTAATAGTTAGGCGTTGTTAAAACGGTTTAAAGCGACGCGATTTCTTCAGCAGTTCAATTTTTCGCTTGTCCTCTTCGTATTTTTGGCGCAGCTCTACAACGCTCTGCATTTTGCTTTCGCGTATTTGAAATGTGTAAAAGTTCTTCAGCTCCTTCTTTTTCTTGTCCTTTTTCAACTTGCTTTCGATGCGACCAATTATGGATTCCTTCCGCTCGAATCCAGCATTGCGTCCCTCCTTGCCCACTGTCACCCAGCCATTAGGATCGGCTTCGCTTGCCTTGGCTGCTGCGAGTTCGGCACGCTCGCTCTTATCGTAGTCAGCCATGTAAGCATCTATCTCTGCCTGCGTCTTCGCTACATCTAGCTTATAGTTATTCTCGTATTCCTCGTGCCACAGCTCCATGCCCGTTTTAATGATGCACTCGCCGCTGCTGTTGTACAAATCGATGCTCTGTATGGCTAACGCCTGGGCAATGCTGCTGCTGTTCTGGAACACCACATAGGCTACTTTGAACTTGAATGGTGTCTGTGCATTTGAGAAGGGGACATCCATTCCTTCGTACCACTTAGTCGTCTCATCGCGTCCAGGCTTATCGGCAAACAAAACGTGCTCCACGTTGCCGACAGTCTTGAAGAAGGTTTGCAAACTCTCCTCAGTTACGTAGGGCGGAACGTTAAGCAAAAATAGCGTGCGGCCTTTTGGTTTGTTGGGATCCATTAATCGTATAAAATGCTCCCGCATGTAAACGCTGTGACAATGTTTGGCATCCGGCGACATTCGCAGCGGCACAACTGTAAATGGAGATTTTTTTATTAACATAAAGTCAATGCAATTTTAAAAACGTATACCTTTATAGCCCTCAATTTCTGTCATGCTGTATATTTAGAATTAAAACTATTTCAAACACGTTTTGTTCAAACTACGCAAACTGGCTGAATATTTTGCCTCACAGCTGTTTATGAGAGCGCAGCCAACTTCGCATGTAAACATCGAATTGACAGCACCAGCAAAGGCAACGTTTGTTTTTAGCTATGTGGCAGCACTGCAAAATGAGCACCGCTCATTTAAAATATATATGTTGGCAAACAAAATATCATGATGCGATTTCAACAACTTTTGTTTTGGAATACTTAATAGATATAATAAATTAAACACTGAAGTGTTGACTTAATGATCATTACGTTGGTGCTTTTTCTATTTGTTTCAATTTCAAATCAAATGAACATCTAAAGCTAGATCAGTTCCCACATCCGAATGCTAAGCTTAAGTTTCACCCAAATATAAATGGCAAATAATTAAACAACCTCAGCAGGAGCTGCAACGGAAGCGGCCAAGCCACAACCAAATTGTTTTTTGTAAACTTTGCACGTATTTTTGTTTCGTAGAAATTTGTTCAATTTTCTACTCGTACTCGTGCTCGTATGCGCCCGTGAAATGGTCTGAAAACAAAACTGCACACAAGCCACAAATGCAGCAAACCACTCTGCCCCAAAAGCTGTGCTGTGCTGAGCCACGCCCAATGGCCGCAACCTGCGTTCATTTAACCGAACCGAAAAGCGGAAGTTTGTCATGCACGTTTGCCTTGTGTCGTGTCCTGTATCCTGTGAATAGATGCTAATTAATTGAATGTGCACTTTTTGGATAAAGCATTGTAATTCATGTTTTGGCCAGGTCGTTAGTAATAATGAGATAAGTTTTCAATAAACTTATATAAACCTTTGCTAGTTATGCATACATTTCTTAGTATTCATTAATCAAAATTTCAAGTGTCAAACTCTAACAAAATGTCCCTAATTGCACAGGGAACTGAAACACTGTTTTTGGACACACACAACGCACAACACACGCACACGCACACACAATTGCAGTCTCTCGAAGGGGCAACCTGGCTGATTGAATATTGATATTTGAATGTGGTTTGATTTTGTGCAAGTCTCGAGTGTAATTAAATGTGCAAATGAATATGCATTGCAAATGATGTAACAAAAGCTTAGATAATGCGGCAAATGTTGTTGTTAAGTTTTAATGCAGCTATTTCACCAAGTACAATCATTTGACAATTTATCCTAACCACAAAAGACACATCTTTTTAAAGCTCATAAAACTCACCATAATAAACAAGAATTCGTTGAACTTTTTGTGTACGTGAGCATATTTTGAAATCTCTTTTACAAGTCTGAGTATTTACAGACAGCCTGAAAATGTGCGCAAAAAATGATGTTTTGTATATTTTAAATACCACGTGAAACGTGCTTTACATTTCAGATTTATTGAGAGGGTGGAGCGAATCTCTGCTGCCAAATCCTTGACTAATTAGTGCTTTCCGCGCTTGTTCAGGGGCGTACAGTGTGTGGGTGGGGGCCAGGTCACCACCCCTAAGCCGCATTAAAAGCATTTGGATGAACTTTCAAGTATCTCACACATAAAAACAAATGAAGGTTCGTCGCGCTTCTTTTTATTTTGAACGTGTGTAAAAAGTTCGGAATTCATTAAAAATGTTCGCTTTGCTGAAGCGTCGATGCAACATATTCATGCAAATTATTTATGAAAGCGCTAAGTAAGTCCAAAGAATTCGTTGGGAAACACATATTTTGTAATCAACAGTAAATCATATAAGCCAAAATGTTAAATTCACGTTTTTAAAGTTAAGCCAGTACTAATGCATTTGTTCTATATATCATGCAATTCAAATATTTATTTCTAAAAAGTAATTGGGTCAGAAAAGTTCAAACTCATTTAAAGACCAAAGAAGTTTCCAGTAGAATAATATTTTTCAACATTTTTGTTTGTTTTTTTGAAAACAGAGCTAATGCATTTGAAATGTTAGCATTAAAACAAAAGTCCCACATTAAAACTTTGAATTTTGCAGGTGGGTAGCTTTAGAATTTAGCCAATTGAGCGTGAAAATTTGCCAAGCGATTTTTGTCGCACGCATGATTTATGTGCGTCCATTTGTGGCACGCAATTTGTGCCACAAACGAATCAACAAAAGTATTGTGCAATTGCCCAGGTCAAAATCATATTGCTGGCAAAATCCATGGATGTGGCCATTCAAAGTGTCACGTGCAGCAAATTTGTTTTACGCCGCCGCGTGTTGCACGATGCATAACAAGTTTTCTAAAAATCTAATATCAAATGTGCGGATTTGTTATGCAATCAGATTTTCCGGAATCGTGATCATAATATATATTAAAAAATAATATTTTTGATTTTTAGATGTAGGCTGAAAATTGATTGGGAAATCACAAATTTAATTTGAGGCTTATCAGACCTTGTTTAAGTGATTATAAATTTTTAATTTTTAGAACTTTGCTTATGCTCAAATTATTTAAACAATTTAATAAACAAACATGGATGTTTTGCAGAGATACGACAAATTATGGAATAGATTTCAATCGTTGTAGGGAAATAACTAGCTAAAATGCTTTATTCGGTTATTAAGTTATTTGTTTAAATTTAGCTAAAGCCGTGCATAATTATATATATATACATATATATATATATATATATATATATAAGTCAACCAAAAAAATGTACCAAATGGCAAACAATTGAACGCGACACACAGCAGTTCAATGCGATTTTGGAGTTTACCACAGTGCAGTAAACCACCAACAAAGTGGGTTAACAATAATCCCATAGAGGGACCAAAGCATTGCTGATTAATCGGGCAAACACTTTGACTAACGTTGCCTTCATTAATTATGCCACAATAAAAATGCGAAAAGAAAACTTTTCGACTAGTCGCGCACTCTCTCATTAGCTGACATGCCACGCCCACTGGAGATGGGCTTGTAACGATAAGCAACCAATATGAGTACAACGATATTCTGGCCAATACTTGTGGCTTTGACTCTTGGACAGAACGAGACGGGACTGGGCAGAACTGGACTGGGGTGCACAAAACTTACACAAAAGGTTAAAAACTTTGCTCGTTAATTATGGCAAAAAAAAAAAATGTGTGGAAAAGTGGCCAAAAGGAAATTTGTCAAGAGCGACGTCATCAAGTTTGTGAATTGGCTATTTGTAATTTATGCTGCATTAATTTTTATTTACCAATTTATTAACCCACGTGGGAGCCCAAACAAAATAACCGAATAAAAAAAACGGCACAGATGCCATTAGCGATAACAAAGACATTTCTTGGCGTAGGATGTAAGGGCCAGAGGTCGAGGGTTAGGGGGCGTGGTGTGGCAGCCAAGTACACCCTGCAGTCATTTATCACAGATACAAGCAGCGAATGCCGTAAAAACCAATTTAAAGTAAATTAGCGCAACGAAGTTGTCTACGCCGCCTGTCAAACTGTGCCAGCCAGTGCTACCAAAACCACAATGGAAACGGAAGCATAAGCAGGGACAAAAGCAGGAGCAGGACGGGTAGTAGAGGGAGTGTTGGGTGGTTGGGCTTCAAATGAATGCGACGCGATTTGGCCAAGTTTACACATGTTTGTGCCGGCTTTAATTCCATATCAGATCACGTACGCGGCGCGTGTTTAACTGTGAGAGTAAATTCCTAACCACCACATAGACTCCCTTAGCGCACCACACCTTTCACTACTTACCCGCCCAAAAGCCAAAGTCTTGAGGCACACCACAAATAGTGCAGACATTGCGCCTTGGAATTTATTGCACGTGGTAAGTTGGTTGGATGGGTTCGAGTTCAGTTAGTCAGCAGTTGGGTTGCGTTACTGCACGGACTGCAGATTAGATGTCCTGATAGACACAAAATGGTTTTTTCCTCGAGTTAAACTTTAGACATGGACACAGAAATTTATTGCTGCCTAACTGCAAGGATTTCGTTTGCGTTTTATTTGAATGAAGTTGCCTATTTTGATCTAAATGGGTTCGCTTAGCAGTGTTTGAGCTTTTTGTTTTGTGGCTGGCAAATGCCTGGCAGCGATTTGAGAACTTGCCCAAGTTTTGACTGATGAATGAATGATACACAGATAACCAGAAGAGCCAACACACAGGAGCCAAATTGTATTTTGAACAAAACTTGTTTAGATAGAAATCGGGAGATTAGTGGCATGCTGATGATGGCGTTGCTTAGTTCTTAGCACTACTTACGAGGCAACTGAAATGACAAATGATTTGAGTTTAAACTTCAAAGTAAGTGGCAAAGATTAAAATTCATTACAAATTCGACATATTCGTTATACATTCCAAATGTAATTCATTTCGCTTAATTTGTATTATGATTTAAATCTTTTTGTTTTCAATAATTTGAGATTACTGCTCAAAAATATTCTCTTACTGCGGCAACACACGTTAAATCAAAAAGTCACCCAGTCAGTTTAAGAATGCAAAACTCAAACTGGAAACTTAACGCATTGACTAAACTCAAATGGGAATTAGAAACTGAGCTGAACTACAACTTGCGCCAAGAAATACAAAGATTATGTGGAGGCAGCTACCAAGGTCCCAATTCTAGTCGAATTCCCAGACTCAGTTTGTTGCACATTGTATGAACGGAAATCTTTTTAAACAATTTCTCTTCATGCTTCATTTCGTTTTGTGTTTTTGGCTGGCGGGGCAACATTTTCTTGTGGCTTAACTTTTTGATGCTTGGAGTAAGATTAACGCCAGGATGGCAAGCGACACCACCCAGGCTGGACCTTCATTGACGTGACATTGTGCGTGTTTCGTATAATCTACTTTCAAGTAGCCACAAGCAAAATACCATGTAATCTCCAACATTTGTGCATGTGTTGGTGCTGCCAAAGGGACAAACTGTAATTTTATGCCAAGGAATATGTTGTATGAAACTCTCAAGATAATAAGCACAATTTCTAACATTTACTATGAGTTTCTTTTTTATGTATTCTGTAGATTAAACTTGCCACAACTAGAAGTGCCAAAGCAATGTGCTTCAACTTTTCAGCAGCAAAAGTGAAAACTATTTAAGAGCTGGCGTATATACGCAAAATAATCGAAGTATCGAGCTGAAATTCAAATTGTTTGTGGATGCAACTTGCAATCTGCATAAGACATAAAACCAAAATGGGTTTACTATTTAAAGTTCTGTAACAATAAAATCGTTGTCAAAACAAAAAGAAATTTAATGACAGTAAAAGAAAGGTTGACAACTTTTACTTTCCATTAAATTCTCATAAAATCAACATCTAAAATGAATGTTACGAATGAGCTCAGCTCCAAGATGTTGTTATAAAACCCCAAATGCATTTAACAAGCTGCCGCAGTTGGTATAGTGAAAATGCAGCTGACAGTTGTGCTGGTTAGCTTCGGTGAGTGAAAATCGTTGAACAGTTGTTCACCAGTTTGAAAATTGGCCTAGAATGTGGAAAATAAATTTGGTTTTTGAATTATTGTATGATTTACTAAAATGGCACTTACTTTTATTTGCAGCAGCTCTTTCGCTTACCGCACTCAATGCCTTGCCCTGGAGTCCCAGTGATCCAATGCAACCAGCACTATTTCAGCACTACAAGAATCAGAAGCAACGCAACTTGGCCAAAATACAACTGCTGCCACGGAATGCCATCAGTTTTGTGGGTCCCAGACAGGCAACATCCGTAGAAGTAGATGAAGATGACGAGTATTATGATGACGACAACGATGCTGGGAATGTGCCTGAAGACTATGCGGAATCTGAGGAGGATGACTACCCTTGGCGTCGATAGTTGTTACACAAACATATGTGTTTATATAAGTACTTGGATATGTATATACAAATGTATTTAACTGCAACTTGGTTGGTAATTAAATTTATTTGAAATTCAACTTGTCGCACTGCCGGCATGCCGTGGTTGCTTCACGTTCATTGAAAAATCCGCAACTAATTAGGCCACGAAGAGGCAGGATGTGCACGTGCACACAGACATAGACGTGGATGGGAATGGAATGTGTCCTGTCTCCTCTGCTAGGTGTTGCCTCTGCCAGCTACGAGATAAGCAAGTCGAGCGTCGTGCTGGCAGTCAGAAGACCCACAATCAGACACAAGCACAAAATAAATGCACAGTTTTTAAACAGATGCGGGAATGGCATATAGCATATACACTTAAGCTTCAGAGCTATCGTTCAGAGAGTGGTCCATGAAAACTTACATTTTGGAGTGTATTCATGCAACTAGTAAATCACCTTCAAATTTAAATATTTCTTTATTTAAGATGTGTTATTTACTTTTTAATATATATTTTTGTAATATATCTATATTTATACAGACTTTAATGCTAAGAAATAATACATTTTTGTTTTTTAAGTGCTCTTAAGTTTGAGTTGAGTTTTCAATGCTAAGAATATGTTTTCTTAAATTATTAGTTTTAGTCTCGCCTTTCCTTAGCTCTAAGGGGGGTTTCCATAATAGCATGGGCTTAACTTTATAGCGCACTTCATATTCATGAAGCTTCCTTGATGCGTTACTTTCCCTTTCAAATCTTTAAGTTGGTCACTTCGATAACATGGATAAGCTTTAACTAACTTGATGAATAATTCAAGTATTGAAGGAAACAAGCACAGGCAATTACAATTGTCAGCGAGTCCAAATTAGCTGACACATTGTTTTCACCTATTTAGCAATGTTGCCCAATTCGGCTCCCTCCCAGAACCACACTGCTTTTGGATACTTGTGAAAAGTATTGATTAGTATCTGAATAATAGATGTACATGCGGTATGCGTCTTCAGTAAAGGTGCAGGTCACTGGATACCCATTGATAAGCCGTGCGGAATGGGACGATAAGCGAAGCGTTTTGTTTATTTATCGGCGTGTATCTCAAAGATGCATCCTTAATTCAGCTCAGTTCGGTTTAGCCATCCAGTCAACCACCGACGGATAAACCACTCGAATAATGCAGTCGAGCGTAAACTGTTGATGCCACCTCCTGCTCCTAGTGAAGCACAGCTGTCCTCGACTTGCTGCTTGCACAAATTTACATTTAATGAGGTTTAAGTAAGTGTAAGGTGCGAAAGTCATTCGAAATGCTTCACCATGCTTTAAGTTTTAAGTGATATGGATGACGGCTGTCGGCCAAATTGAAATTAAATGTAAATTGTGCACTCAATGTAAATAGGAATATTCAGAATGTGCCGGCTCTGTTCAAAGTTCTTTAAGTTGTATAATTTTGAATAGAACTTACCTATATTAATATTTAAACTCAATCGGAATATAATTTACTTTATATATTATATATATTTATTTTTACATAATAATTCAATAAAATATATAAGAAAACTTAGAGAATTAATAAAAGTGAATAACAATCGTATTGCTAAATTTCAAAATCAAAATTTTGTTTACGAAATTGTAAATGATCGTAATTTTTTCACAACATTCAGCATTTTTGATATATACTTTACAAGTTAAGATAAATATGACAAAATGTATTATTTTAAACTAAAGAATATTTGCAATTGCCTAAGATGCCACCATTTTCCTATAAAGAAGATCGAACTTTAACTTTAACTGCTTGATCGACAGGTGCTTGATATTCACTTTTTTACATTTACCTTTTCCAAAGATTTGAATTCAATCACAATTTCTACTCTGTTTTTCAGTTCGGAGCTAAGCGATGGCAATATTTTATCTGAAATGGAAACAAACATTTTTTGTTGCATATTTTCATGGAATATTTCTGGTCAATCTGCAGCGACCAACATAAAATCTATTAAGGATTAATTTGAAGT
Organism: Drosophila conformis; assembly: GCA_035041375.1. Taxonomy (NCBI): domain Eukaryota; kingdom Metazoa; phylum Arthropoda; class Insecta; order Diptera; family Drosophilidae; genus Drosophila; species Drosophila conformis. The sequence goes on from JAWNLE010001234.1 coordinate 582,974, forward strand.
ACAAATTAAATAAATATAGAATATCAGAATTAGTAAATAATTTGAGAACTGTTCAGGAAATAGTCGAAATATTCGAGCACTGAAAACCAAGTTTGCATTTAGGTCCGGCAGATTGGCAGCAGCATCGCCGCGACTGGCCACCACATTTGAGCATTTCCACTAATTAAAGTGACACAAAAACCGCAAAACACAAATGCAAACAAACAAACAAACAGAACTACGAATAAATCAGCGCTTGCCGCTCCCCTCTTCTCGACACGAAAATGGTAAAGTTCTTCCCGTGTAGAAAATGGGGCATTTGTGTGCTTGGCAGGCGCTTGATGGCTCCAACCGGAGCAAATTGAAATTTGGACGAGCCATGACTTTGTGGTGACAACATTTGTCCAACTATTTGTTTTATTCATTTTGTATTTGGTATGCCACTCACCTTAGAGATCGAGGTGCTTAGAATTGCCCTCCAAGCCAGTTGCCATATTGGAAAACTGCAGCAGATTCGACCCGTTCAGCTCTAGCGGCATTGCCTGCTGATCCTTGCCGGGCACATGACGCACACTAGCATTGCCCAGCGCGTCGCTCAGCCAACGCTTGTATGTGTGCTCCGGCGAGGTGTGCCAATATTTGTGAAACGAAATGGGCGCATTCAGCTGCAGCAACTCCTTCGCATAATCCTGTGGGCGTGCCTGATGCAGTCCAGGTGCATGTAGTGCCGGCACGCCCAGTGCCTGCAGACAGTAGCCGAGTATCATGTCGTCCGGCGCACTGTCGACCGGGCAACTACAGCGTTCCACAATGAGCCGCAGCAGCGGCACGCTGAGCACAATGCCAGCGCCGCCAGTGTGATAATTGAAGCCATCGGGTGCATACAGCCGATAGCCATATCGTTCCCCCAGATAAATGTGCTCCGTGTGGTTGTAGCAGCTCAGCAGGGCACTCAATCGGGGCACGCTGTAAGAGATTTATACCGCTCATCGATATCAATGAAATATATATATAAAAAAAAACAAATCAGAAGGCTCTAGTCGAGAGTGAACGACTCGCAGAGACCCCTTATGCATATTAATTGTGCTCAAAGGCAAGTGGTGGCATGGTGGTGGCATGGCTAAGAATGGGGGTTATTTCACAATTCTCTTAAATATATTATTTTCGACAGGTTAAATTTCTATATCGACTCAGCTGATTGTCCTGGTTAAGAATATATATATATATAAATATAAATTGTGGGAATATTTGTTAATTTACACATATACAGACCGACTTTATGCATATATATATGTATACAAACCTTATCGGTTCGCCGAATACCCTTTTTGTTTAATTTAAGTAGACACAGGGTATAAAATAGCAATGATAATTTTAATTGAATGTGCTTCGAGGCGTGTAAGCCGCATAAAAATACGAGGCACACACACACACATACAGAAACAAACAAACACACACTCGCACACAGAGAGAGAGGGGGTTAGAGACGCACCTTAGCAGGGTATCATCATCGACAAGCATCAGCCAGCGTATGTCCGTCTGCTTGTTGATATCCTTGAGGGATAATTGCAAAATTGCCAATGTTTTGGCACAATGTCCTGTTGGTACGTTGGGTAGGCCAGTGCTGATTGTTGGTATGCCGGCGTCTATTGCGGTTGCCATTGAAGTAGTCGTAGTCGCAGTTGTTGGTTTTGTTTGTTGATTTGAGATGGGGGTGAAAGGTTGCAAAGTTGCAAGTCAATGAATATTCAATATGGGAGCAATTGCTGCAGCTGGAAGCTGGATGACTCCTGGTCTGGCAGTCATGCAGATTCGTGCTGCATGCGTATGTTTAGTTTGCCCCATGTTTTTGTGTTTGCAAGTGTGTGTGTGTGTGTGTCTTGTGTGTATCCATTTACCCCCCACACATTTGCTTTAATTGCGCTCATCGTTGTCGTTCAGTGTTGTTGTTGTGCCGCTTTACCTGCCACATCGCTGTAGTATTTGCGCCGCATGGCATCGGGCGCCCAGGTGCGTTCGATGATTGGTATACGCTCCTTATGGAATTTAGCACAGGTTTTGATTGCAAAATAGATGTGTGCGCTGGTTGTGTGCACCTGTTGTGGGTGGAAGTGAAACGATTTTCAGTTTGTATTTGTGTTTGTGCTTGACCGTTGTCAGAGAATTTATGGTTATTGGTCTCAAATGCTAATTGCCTCACAGCCCAATAATCAACAGTCGTAGCTGCACTAATATTTGTACTGACTCAAATCGACACAACATCAAGCAGAACATTACATTCCTAGTAATTACAAAAATTCCTTTTATCTGTCAAATATTTCATAACTCGTGTCAGTCTTCTTAATGAAACAGATTTTCACAAAAACTAAAAACATTGGAAAACAGTCTATGTCAATAAGCTAGGAATTTAAAGTTTGTGGGAAATACGTCATCATTTTAATGACACAGATTTAATTGTATAATTTAATTAAGTAAAAAACTTAACTCAGGCCTTAAGCAAAACTTCTGCTACAGCTCTTTGAACAGAATCTCAAATTGAGCCCGCCTTGTGAATATACACCCATAATTTAACTTACACAATGCACGGAATTCCCAGCAGTCACTTCCGGCTTTGCATGCAATACACAAGACACAGGCTCAGCCGTCGCAGGAGCAGGCACATGAGAGAAGCCTTTCCTTGTCGTAGTTGTAGCTGTAGTTGGTCTCGCGCCTGTCTCTGGGGATACCAACGCCCCGGCTGGCGACATGTTCGTCCAGGGACAAATGTAGTCAGCACTTTTCAAAATTATTTTGCGCTGCAACATGTCGTCAGAGCCATCGTCTTCTTTGCTGATGTGGATGTTGCTACTGTAACTGCTGCCGTTGGCTTCATCAACGTTTGTCACGTTGGGTGCTAAATTATCGAAAATGAATCGGGCCAGCTCATGGGCCGCATCTATGGCGAATTCGCTGTGCCTAGTGGCGTTTGGGGCATTAGCAGCAACAAGTTCGACAAGGCTGAAAATGCATGTTCCTTGAAGAGTTATGGCCACACCATGCACATTGTAAGCTGCCCCTAACACTCACCTGCGCAGCAGAGTACCTGTGAAAACAACGCCTGCACTTAGCATGGGATATGGAAACCAAGTTGGATCCTTATAATTTGCAAAATGATGCACAATGGTTGCCTCAGCATCATACAAGGCGTGTCCATAATAAGCTAACTGAAAATACAAAATAAATAATTCCCAAAATTAGCAATGTATTTTGAATTTAGCATTTCGATTTGTTATCTGATTTGTATAAAACTAAATAAATAAAAGAATGTTGAATTAATCTACAATGCATTCAAAGGGAAAGATTAACTGACTTAAACCAAATTAAATCTCCGGTCTCAAAGTCCCTCAAACAATGATCATTACCATCGTTTTTTGGGATTTAAAAAAGCAATTTAAAATATTTGGGCTATAGTTTCATAGCCAGCTATAATATTTTACCTGCAGGAATATTCTCTAGATTAACTAAACTTATAAATAAGCTAGATACGCTAGATACACAATAAAGAATTTTATATAAAAAGTCTGCGTATAGGTTTTAGATTGATATTACTAAAGTATTCATTTTCTTTCAAGGAATTCTCATTTTAGGTGATTAAACTTTTTTATTACTTTTCTTAGATGTTTATTTTGTTTTTTGGGTATTCGAACTTAACCAAGTTGTCAAGTTATTGAGTCGTAAGCCTTCTATCTATTTTCTATTTTCATAGATTTTCTTTTGTTTTTGCGTCGGCTATTTACCTCTTGCGCATTACGGCGATGTAGCTGGTCAAGCAATGCACGCAGCGAAGACACGTGCGTGTTGTGCTGACACCAAATAATCCAATCGGTGTTTGTGTTTAGCAAACGTGTCTTGCCTTGCAAATACGGCAACGCGTCCAGCAGAGTCCAGTAATTGAATAGTTCAAGCATTATGTGCACCTTAATAATGTAATCATAATCCGCTGGGATAGCGTTCGATAGTTGTCGTTGTGTTTGAAGATTTTCACGCAGTGCCCGACAATTTTTATAGCTTTGTTGCGGACAGGAAATAAGTAATAAAATTTCGCCAGCATTACTCACACATCCTAGGCACAATAAAAGTAGCAGTAACATTAATCTAAGCTGCATTATTTTAATATTAGTGATAGTTTCATATTTTTAGTTTTTAATTAATGCACTTAACAGCAGCAGCAGCAGTTTAAACTGTAACTAGTGTGCTTCGCGTTGCCAATCACTTCTAAGTCGCGACGCCGAGCAAATGCGACTGCATTAATGAACGTGCGAAATCGTACTGATTGTGTTTCTAAATTTTTGGCGCAAAATGGTCATCAAATTGCTGAACTGTGGGTTGGGGGCGCACTAAATGCGCAGGCGCCAAAGTGCGGTAAATTTTATGAATGAAAATGGAACGTGTGCAACAGATGGCAACGCTAACTGGCAATGACAATGAATTAATGTGCTTGTATGCGTATGCATACACATATGTGTGTAAACAAAACGGTGCATGGGTCAAATTGCATACAGCAGTGATGCGAGTAAAGTGCACCCTGTAATTGACAGTTCACTTGAATCATAAGTATATTTAAATATATGAGTTGCAGTTAAGCTGTTAAATGACAGCAAAATTGCTGATGTGCACTTAAATTGAAAAACACTTTTATGTTATCTGCAGTTGGTTTTACAGAATAATTATGTAATACATTTATTAAGCAGAAATTGTTTATTGAGCAGAACTCGAACTCATTAATCAAACCGATGGCAAATTGGCATTGAAAATGATTCGAAAACCAAAAGTATTTCTTATCAGCATTTGCGAAACATTCACACGCACAAGCTTCCACTGATTATTATGCAACACATACATATGTGTACGTATTTTTATTTATTAGATGCTTAAACACAAGATTTTTGGATTAAAATATTTCGTTAATACATGTAGTATAGTAATTGTCGTTAATACAGCTATTGCAAACTAGTTAAGAGCTGAACAAAAACTTAATCATTTATCATTTAACGCATGGGCGACGCCAATCGTGTGGTCGTCTGCGTATTGCTAATGCGATTGATCAGCTTCAGGCGCAGGTCGTTGACATGCTTGAAGAGCTGATCCTGCTTCGATAGCAGTTCCCTTGTGCGTTGGCAGCCATGCTGTGGCGTACATAATCCGGGATTCCAGCGGCAGTAGAGACCCTTCCACAGACGTATGATCCGAGTGCTGGCAATGGGACGCAACACGAGCTCGGCCCGATCAGTCGAGGCTGGAAACAGCGGATTTAGATACTGATCCAGCGAGGAATTAATATGCGTCCATAGCGATGTTGTTTTGTGCTTCAGATCTGAAATGCATTCGATGAGTTTCAAATTATTTTTCATTTTTCATTTTAGCTAAATTTAACAGAAATATATTGTGTTCAATAATTTCAATAATTGCAAAACATAAAAAATAGATACCAAAATTAGTAAAAATGCGAATGCCAATAAATCTATAAGATATATAAGATTATAATTAATATTTATATTGCCAATATATGCCATAAATAGAGTTGGTAATCAAGTGATACAAATTCGACTTACCATCTGTGACCCGCTCAGCCTCAGTGTTGCACAGGAAGGTGCCAAAGCGGCACGAATACAGATGATCCACAATGGTAATGAGGAAATACTCATTGAACTCGAAGGCATTTTTAAACTGCCAACTCACTTGCCACACGCAATCAATAAATTGAAGAAACACTGGTGAGCGATCTGCATCCGAGTGCTTGTTGTCGCCATGACCGATTCGCTGCTGGAATTTGTGACCGAACGACAGCCACTCCTTCTCGATGAGCACCTCAAAACCGCGCACGGTGCGATAATACGGATCCAGGAGCAGCATCGATAGAGCCGTCAACTGCGCAGTGCGATCCCAGCCATCGGAGCAGTGCACCACCACAGAAGTGCTCAGTGTCTCGACCTTGTCCACAATGCGCACAGCGCCAGCTAGGACACAGCACAGATGCTTCAGCCACAAGGTGCTATCGATAACCGACAGAAATTTGGAGTCATCGGTGGTTGGATAACAGGCCTCCTTCACCTTGCGCAAGCTCTCGCGCATCACGTGTATATTGTGTATGTCTAGGAAATTGATATCCACATTCTTGTAGGCATCTTCTGACTCATAGCCGCCGCCCTTGGCCTTATTGGCTATGGCATTCGCACTGGGTCGCGCATCCATGATGAAAAGCTTGTCCGACTGCGCATTGGCCTCCACAATGTAGCTGAGATATGCCTCATCATCTGCATTCCGTTTGCCACTGACGCCCACCAGCGGCTGGGAACAGCGCGTTATGGTTGCCTGCGTGCGTGGATTCATCCAAGACAGGACGGGCAGACGGCAACGCGAACGGAACTGTCCAACGCGACGCAAAATGTCATCCGAGGCGGCCTTGGGTACGGCCCACACAGCCGGATAGCTATCGCAAATGGCATAAGATTCGTTTAGCTTCGTCGCCCGCCACATATCATTGGGCACGCCCAGACGACGCAGCTCCGCCAGCGGCTCATACACTGACCAGCCATCCCAGCTGGCGCTCACTGCCCCATGGGTAAAAGCGAACAATTTTCCCGTGTAGGAGAGCGGAAATGCATTCCATTGCAGTTTTTCGAATACGGTGCGACGCGAGTGATTTTGCTGTTTGTGCGCAAAGCGTAGATTGCGCATATCCTTGCAGAATATCTCAATGCCATAACTGTTCTCGCCGCGAGACGTGGCGCCACCAATTTTCTCCACGCGAGCAATCACACCTAGCGGCACATCGACGACGACGGGCGGCTCTTGGTCGCCCAGCGGCAGTGAACGAAAATACAAGCGATAATTGGTAATTGTGAGTGCGCCAAAAACAGGTCCCCGATACGGGCACACATAGGTTACATCGTTTTTTTTGTCCTGATCCTCCTCACCATCCAGATAGGCAAAGGGCGTGTCTCGAAGCACACCGTTCTCAGCACCTTGCTTCGAGCCCAGGGAACTTGACTTAGAGCTGCTATCCAGTGAGTTGCTACTGGCTGTTTTCGATGCCAACTTGTCGGCTAAGCTTGATGTGGCATCCATTGCAGCACAGATGATATTATAATCGACTGGTTCCGTTGATTTATTGGACTCTGTAGCGTAAACAAATTTCGTGTCTGATAATATATTCTTTGTTTTTATTGCTCACTCTTGTTTTATCGAACCACTGAAATCGAGCTCATTTACAGGAATCACTGAACTAAATGAACGAATAAGTTTCAAACTGTCGTTCATCTGGTTCCCTTAAATAAAATTTTTCGGGACTGTTTGCAAAAGTGAATGAAATTTATCTTATCTAAAATAAAAAAATTAAAGATTTTAACAAATAAATATGATATATTTGAAGGGTAGATTTAACAACAAAAAACATTGTAATTTTGGAATTAATCAGCAGTTAACTAAAACTTGATAGCATTAACATAACAGAGCACAGCTGTTACCAACATAGTTGGTGTTTGTTGATACAGAAATCTAGTTGGCGCTAGATTTTTATGAAAACGCAGAAAAAATATTTTTTGTAATAAATTTTAATTTATATATATGGTACATATAAAAAACTCCTAAACGGAGTTTTTGCCTTTACTAAATTGTTAGTTTTCTTCTCACAATGTTATATAAATATATGTACATATGCATGTTCTGTTTTAATTCGTTTTATAATAATAGACTGTATATATTGTATTAAGTTTTACTTTAGTAAAGTGTATTTTTTTTAAATGTATTTTCAACAAAAGTTAACAATTAACCCAATATTATTCTTCAAATTAACTTAATTTTTCCGTTAGTATTTCATAAATTTAGATTAGCTTTTTTATAGATTTTTAATGCTACAATTACGTACATTATTAAACACGCTAAGCGTCAACAGAAGTCAATTGACCAAAAAAACGAAATGAGTTTTCCAATTTCAAGAGTTCTTCATCTGATGAAAGTAAAGATTATATTGTAGAAATTAACAAACCTAGCACTTCATTGTTACTGAATTTTCTTTACTTAAATAGCAGATAGTACTAGAATTGTACTTTATTTTTAGTTATTAGTTATGTTGGATTTTATGATTTCATTTCATATAGTCAAATGTATCCTGTTGACGTTTAGTGTATTGTCATAGCTGTTGGTTTTTTTTAAGAACATGTTTTTAATTTTGCTAATACAGTTGAAAATGAAGTTATTTGTTTAAGTTTTATATATACTTAGAGACAAAGCGTTAGTCATCGTTTTGGTTTTTGTTCAAATTATTAAAAACTTAATTATAATACCCCATTGCATAAAACTAATAATATGTTAGCAAAACAGGCAGTTTGTGTGCTTTCAACATATTTGATGTACAAGTATATATGTATGTATGTATGTATGTATGTATATAAGTACATAAGAGCTTTACAAGTATTTGCTTAGTGTTTGTGGTTTTCTTTTGTTTTTTGTTGTAAATGTTAGTATGAATGAACCAAGTCCAAAATTAAAATAATTTCTATTATTTTCCTCCTTTGTCTTTGTAAGTATGTATAAACTAAATAAACAACATAAAATAAAGGGAGGTTTGTTTTTGTTTTGAAAAACAATGGATATGCTTTGTGAATATTTCATATTTGTAATTTTAAGCCAAGGTATTGGGATTGCAATTCGAGTTTCGAGTTTTGCCAATTACGTTTTATGCAAAATATTTAAATATAAACTTGTAGCATACCTAACGTTTTTATTTTACTCATAAAAAGCAAAGGCTAAGTACTATGTAGACTTGTAGGGTTTGTTTACCTTTAAAGCTTTTCGCTATTTCGACTTTCAATATGTAAATAGTTGATAAATGGGCGCTTGTGACTTTTCCTTCAACTCCATTCAATAATTTCACTTCACTTCCCCTCTGCTCTATAATACTTTCTTGTTAGTTACACGTATGCTTGATAATGTTAATTATACATTTATATATATATATCTATATATTTGCTGTATATATGTATGTATAAGTGAGCTTTATATGTGAGTATATTAAACTAGGCGTGTATATATATTTATATAAATTGTATATATATATATGCAGCTGTTTACTATATAGGCCTGATTGTTGTGCATGTTGTTCTTCAGTTGAATTAACCTCAATTGGAGCGCCTTGCATTACGACCAACAACACAAAAGTTAACTAAAACATATCATAATGTCATATGTAAAGCGTACTATGTTAGCTTGTGTAAAAAAAAAGCATAGAGATAAACAAAATAATAAACTGTACATAATGTCATTAAAAAATTATATAACAATCAAGTTTGGTTATGAATTTGGTTCAAAGCACGCATCTCTGTAAATTCTGCAGCTAAAACAAAATACTGTTAGTCTATTGCAAGCCCAATTATACTACAATTTAAATTATATATGTCACATTGTTAAAAAATTAAGTATTAATTTAAGAAATTAAACAATTACAAAAATGATTAGCATCTAAAACTTGTACATGCCTACAGCTGCACGGCGCTCATGCTAATAATTTACATACACGCTTTGTATGTACGTATTTTGTATTCCGTATTCCGTATTTCCTACGTCGAGTATGTGCTATGTCTTGTATACATTGTCTTGTTATGGATTATATGACTATCTGTGTTTGTGTGTGTGTGTGTATGCGTGGGTGTATGTGTGTATTTATATAAATAGATTAGACGTGCATCATGCTGGGGTTCGGGCCCAGTCAGTATATCTTCTGAGCCTGGGAGTCTCTTGCGTTGCGTCTTTCTTGTTAGAATTTTGTGGCTTAGTTGTTTGTTTGTCGGTTTGTTTGTTTGTTTGTTTTTGTTTTTTATGCATCATTCTTTCATTATAAATATCCATATTTAGTTGCCTTCCGCGGCGCTTAGGAAGTTTGGCGCTATGCTTTGCTGTTGCTGGCTTTTGTTTTAGTTTTTAGATTGGTTCACTCATCCACCGATGTTGTGGGCGGACTGTAGCTACATCAGGAAGCGCTGCGCTGTTCGCTATCCGGCCTGCGATCGGTGGCAATTTGCAGCAAGTTTCTAAACTCCGTATCGAGTATTTGGCGTGCCTAAAAAAACATTTATGTTGACTACACAATTCAATTATTAACTAAATTAAAGATTAACCTGTGCATTTTGCGTGGGTATTTGTAGTGCCAGACCCATCGCAGTGGCATCGAAGCCCTCATCCAGCGCCATCAGACCACCGTGCACGCCCGATTCGAGCAAGTTATTGGCATATTCCTATCAAATCAAAATCAAAAGAATTGATTAGATTAGTTAATTTTGTATTTTATATATTATATTATATATATAATTAGTAGCAGCAGTTGTAGCCCACCTTCAGCCCAATGCTGCTGACCCAGCGTATGACACGCTCATTGCTCCACACAAGCACATCGCAGAGCCCATTCTCGCTCATCTTGCGCCTGTGCTCGAGCTCGGTGCGATCATAGTTTAAGCGCTTGAGCATTGAAATGCCATACTGCAGGCTGGTGCGATGAAAGCTGTCCACCATTTTTAGTTGGCCGCGCAAATCCTTCTTGGTTAAATGATCCAACATGCGCGCATCGACTAGACACTCCATGAACGTTGTGCGATATTGCGGCAGTCCCAGCCCAGGCAACCAATAGTTGCCTATCCACTCGTGATTCATATCCCCTGTAAATATGTACGAAATTAGTTGCTGTACTTTAAATTCAATACCAGTTAAACTCTTCAAATGTAATCTAAGAAAAGCAAAAGGGATCTTTTCTATGTTTTTTCTGTGTGACATACCAAACGCCAGCGTGGTGCGTGATGTTTGTGGCGCTGAGGGGGAAGTCAGTGAAACCATTTCCTGTATGGCCAACCGAAGTTTAAGCCTATGTAAGGGATTACTAATGCCTGCCAAGGAAATTCGTTGCATTTAGTACAGGTGTCCTATTTATTTCGCGCTGTGTATTTACCTATTTCCCGCTGTATTTCCGTATCGCTTAACGCACTCATAATGGCGCCAGACTTGACGTTGGCGCGACAGGCGGCTACATACCAGGCTGGCATGCCCACCCACAGTTCCAGCCAGGCGACAATGGTGGGTCCGTTCCACAGGGCGAATGGCGTGCCCGCTTTCATGGCCTCGCCCAGCAGATCGTTGCGATAATCGTGTTCTCTGCGGAGATTAATTAGTTAATTAACGACTTCTGATTTTGTATTTTCCACAATTCAAAAATAGCTTACTTCTTCTGCCTGCCGTAGTCGACGCTGCTGATCTTGGAGCCCTGTGCGCTGGCAATGCGTGGCATCATGCCGCCTGTCATACTCATAGCATCGTAATTGGAATCGACCTCACTCAGTCCAATAGACAGATTGCCTATGGACATCATGCTGGGCGAACCATCTGGCAGTGTATCCTTGACGCCCTTGACCTTCTCTTTTTTGCTAAAGAACCGACCCAGCGACGATTTGATGCCCTTCTTCTTTTGAACGGCTGCTGCGGCCGCCGCCTCCCTCGACACGCCCGACGTCGGCGTCTGCAGCATGGACATGGAGCCCATGGTGTTGTAGTGACGCAGCGATTCCTGGCTGCCATAACGCGAGCTTAGCGGCGACAGGCCATAACTGTGACTGCTCAACGACATATGGGCATTCACATGGGGTGCAACAGCGGGCGCCATGGTGCGACGACGCAGCTCCTCCTGGCTGTGTGCCAGCGCCTGGGCAACACGCTCCAAGCGCATCGAGCGTGCTGTCAGTGGTGAAGCAGCGCCGCCCGAACTGGAATCACCGGTGGTGGACATGCCGCCGTGCAGCTCCTCGCGGGATGCATCACTCGACAGCACGGGCAAGTTAAGCTGCGATTTAAGATTCAAAAATTACAATATGGAAAATGTTGATTTATGTTAATATAAATGAATGAAGTGAAGACTTGACGCGAGCAAAGAAACATTAGATCATTTAATCTAGGAGTTGCAGCGGGTGCTCTAATCCTTACCGTATGATATTTTTGCATGAAATCGCGCTGTGGACTGTTTGGCGTACTGCGCCCACTCATGGGCGGACTCTGTCTGTCCATGGATCGGCCGCGCGACAACAGATTCACATGCTCCAGACTGCCGACACGCGACTCCAGCTCCTCAGCGCGAGCCTCTGTCGATTGTTTCTCCTCCTGGATGAGACGAATCTCATTGTTGATGGCATCCAGCTGCTCCTGCAGCATCATCGCCAGCGTTTGTGCATCCGTATGCCCCGAGGGCGACATCATATCCGCCGTGGCAGCCGCATACAGCACATCGCTATCATCGCAATCGGCAACGCTAGCAACTAGCTCGTATGCCTGCTGCTGGGCCACCTGCTGCATTTGCAGCTTCTCCCACTCCTGCTCGGCCATGGAGCGGGCCAGTGCGTTCTCCTCGGACAAACGCGACTTGCTCTGACGCCGCAGCGAATGCGTCTCGAAGCTGGCGTGCGATGCGCTGCGTGTGAACGCATTGCCGCCATCGAGAACACTGCTGGGCGATAGACTGCGGGTGAGCGCCTCCGTTTGCTGTATATTGTAGGCGATCTCTTGCTGAAGCAGCTGACGCTTGAAATTCTCAATTTCGAGGCGTGTCTTGGAGAGCTCCTTCATTATTTCGCTCTTCTCGTGATGCAGCTCCTCGGCCACCTTACGCGCCTTCTCCAGCTCCTGGGTCAGAGCATTCTTCTCGTCGAGCGCACGCATGCGCTCCTTCAGATGCACCTCCAAGCGCTCATTGGACTCGGAGAGCAGTTTATCAACCGTCGAGGATAGGCGCAAATTGTGCTCTTCATTCATTTTAAGTCGCTGGTTCAGTCTTACCACCTCGGCGCTCTTCTCATCCAAATTCGTCTCAAGGCCCCGAATGCGATCCTCCGCCGAACCGTGACGTTCTTGAGCCTGCAATGCGTTCAGCCAAACTCGTTTAATTACGTTTATTCAATGGGTTCAATGCTCACAAATAGACAATAAATTAGTTTTGTATTAGTAATGAAAGCTAAAAAGTGAGGAGTTTTCTGTTTTGTGAAGGTTTTATTGTTTTCAGTTGTCGGTGCGCTGAGTTCTTGTGCAGGACAAATAAGAGATAGAGAGAGAGTCGTATATTCTTGGGTTTTTATTGTTGTTGTTGTTGTTGTTGTTAGTAGGTGGATATTTGGAAAAAATATACTCGAAAAATATATATATTACACAGAAAGAATAAAGAAAGAAGATTGAGATTGTAGAATTGAATTTGATATACTTATGGAACCTGTCGGCGCGCATATTAGTTCGAGTGCATACCTTATTTCCTACCTTTGTCAATGCCTCCATGCGCGCCTTTAGCTGCTCCTCCATGTCCGGCTGCAGTTTGGCATGTTGCGCTAGTTTTTGCTCAGAGAGCTCGAGCTTCTCCTCAATGGCGCTGATTTTCTCTTCGTGCAGCTGTCCGAGTTGCATGTCGATTTTCGTTAATTTGTTTTTTTTTTGTTTGTATATTTGGTGGGGGTAGTTAAATTAGTTTGGTTTTGTATGCAAATGGAGAGGGCACATCGATTATGCATTATTAGTCACAGTTTTAGCGATTCGAAAACAGGCATGGGCGATACAAGTCACTGGCCATTTAAATGACTGCTTTTCAAAGCGGATTAGCAAAATGGGAAGTTTTTAATAAGTGTATAAAATAAATGGGACTTCATTAAAGTAAAGTTGGCTGGATAATATCCAATATCAAATTGAAAATGCAGAAGCGGACTTAAATCAATTGCTGTCAGTTGTTACCAACGATCTAACAAAACAAAATGAAAACTCATTTTGAAAAAATATACACATAACATTTATGCAATTTATAATTCCCTAATTAGTCGCTGGTTTTGCAAAGATTTATAAAAATGAACAGCGAAAATTTTACAATATTATTTATCATTTATATATGTACATATTCGAATAGTGGAGAGTTTTTGATTGGCAGTGAGGGAGTGCAATGTTTTAATGAAAATAGGAAATTCGCCCATGCCTCGTAACCATAACCAATATAAATATTTATATGTATGTCCTGTAATATACGCACCTTTAATTGTGCTTCCTTGTGTCGCAGTTCCTGCTCTAGTTTCTCGTTAAGATCATGCAACGATGTGGACTCACGTTGTGCATTCAAGTAACGCTTCTCGAGCGTAGTAATACGCTCCTCCTGCAGGGCATTTTGAAAGTCAGTTCTTGAAGTCAATTGGATTTGTTATGTTTACTCACCTGATCCTCCTTTTGTGCCACATTTTCGCGCAGATCACGCTGCAGCTTTGAACACTGATCCTGCGATTTGCAATGCTCCTTTTGCACACGAGACATATTCTCCTCCAGCTCACTGATCTTGTTGTTCAGATCGGACACGCGACGCTGCCATTGCGAGAGCTCAGATGTCTAGACAGAAAACATTTTTGATTAGTTAAAGCATGAGTGGGGATATAGCCATTAAATATATTTGGAATATAATGCTTATGCAAATAGCAATTTTTATTCTAGTTAAAAAATCGAAATTCTAATGCTTTGCCTAATACGTTATTAAGGTTTTAGTTTATATGGATAATAAAGCTTGGAGTAAAGTCAAATAATAAATAAAGGATAAATAATAACATGTCCTGATACAAATTTGGTAATTCTATTAAGCAATTGCCTGTTTAGATACTTTGAAATTAAACTGAATAAATTTGCATATTTGAAATGTCAAAAAGCCGATTTAAGGCTTGTGTTTTTTCCAACTCCTAATGGAAATGCGCAAAATACAAAGCCTTAAAATAAATTTCCACCGCCAAAGCAGACATATAAACAGACGCATACGATTATCGCGATCTGAGTCATAAAAGTAGTACGAGTGTGCGACTTGCTTCAATGATGTTTTGTTTTTGTTGTTGTTGTTGTTTTTGTTGCTATTGCCTCACCTGCTTCTCGATGATCGTTTGTAGCTCGTGTGTTTTGGCCGCATATTCGTTGAGCTCGCTAGCATCGCCGTTGACGCCACCTCCGCCGCTTGCCAGCTGCAATAACAAAAGGTATGCCATATAAACTACACGCTTGATTGGACACACACACACACAAACACACTTACCTTCTCTTTGATGCCATTTTCACCGCTGGCAATGCTTACGGAGTTAACGCCGCTGCCTGGCAAAGTGCCCGTTTTGTATTGGGTCAGCTCCTCTTTGGTTGTGTTCAGCTCCTCCTCGAGCACATTGTTCTTCTCGATGGACAGACGCAGTCGTTCGCGCACTTTCTCGTCCAGAGCCTTGTGGTGCTCGAACAGTGACTTGAGCGCTTTGAGCACCTCCACCTCGCTGGAGACACCGCTCTGAGCCGCCGCCTGCCGCTTAACGACAGTCATCCGCAGCGAGCGTTCATGTCGCGAAACCAGACACTCCAAGTGCTCAAGTAGGAGCTGCATATAACGAGCGTCGCATGATTAGTGGGATTTTGAGATTACGATTAGGATATTGTTGGATTTATGCTTACTCGCGTGTTGTTGCGTTCAGCCTTGAGTTCACCAATCTCCTCGTCGCGTTCCAGCAGCGTTTCGCGCGCTTGTGTCAGCTCCTTGGTCAGAGTGGCAAATTCCTGTGAAAATCGATTAAAAAATGTTATTAACTAGATTCACCTTGGACGTGGTCTCATGTTTAATGCACTAACCTGCGGCAAATTAGCATTGATCTGGCGCTGCAGACTGTCGCGTTCTTTTTCGACATCGTGCAGCTTGACCTCCGTTTCGCCCAGCCGTTCCTGCGCCTCACGGAGGCTGTCCATAAGCTTGTCCCGCTCATCGAGCATGGACACCATGAGCTGCTCAAAGTTGGCATCTTCGCCGCTGAACTGCGAGGATCGCTGCGATATGCTATCTTCCGATATTGTGGGCATCACGTCGCACATCATGTTCCACATTATTTAGTTGGCCACCAGAGCACGGGCACGCATGCAAGACTGCAGAGCAAAGAAAATAAATGTGTTAGTTTTTTATATATAAGAAATAGAAAACAATTTATACTTTTAGTATTTTAAACCGACAGAAGTACACATATTTAAAATCGAACATAAAATTCTTCAACCAATCAAATAAACTATAATTTAAGGACTGATTCGTAGTTTCCTTCCCGAACTTAGAATTGTTAACGAATCAGATTCACATCTGGAAGCGAAGAGTTCAAATCGATAATTACGGAGCAAAACTAATTATTTTTAATAAATTCTTTTTCAGAATTATTGAACCCGTTAACCCATAAAATGTTCACAGAATTATATCAAATATTTTGGTTATTGAATAAATTAACGTTATAAAAGTAGCTATTAAATTTGGTCACACAATTAAAGCCGTTAAAGCCTACACAATTCCCACGCAGCTAATGCAGCTTTTTTCTTTTTTGTTTATGTTGACTTTTTCCCTCTCTCGTTCGCTCTCGCTCTCTCGAATGTGGCAAATCCCGCGTAATGGGTTAACACATTCCAATTGGACCAATACACTGAACATGTCTAATAAGGCTTTTATCATAGGCGCCGCATTGATAACAAGTTTTTAATACCGACTCACACACACGCGCGACTCACAAACACCTATGTACATACACGCAGTATATACATGTGTATGTATATACATACACGCATGCCAGCACTCACACATATGCAAACTTTTTTCATTTTTATTATAATATTTGTAATTTTAAATAATGTTTCTCACATAGCTTCAGCACCAATTAACGAAAACACATTGAAAAACACAGTCGCAGGTTAACAGCTGCTGCACTCGTCTCAATTAATGATTGGTAAAACGCCTTTTCTTGGGCAAAGAGGACGGCTTTTATGCAAAAAGAGCGAAAAAAACTCCCTTCCTCCCTGGCGCAAACACGTACCCCGTAGCCAACAAGGATCGATCGCACGGCTACAGCGCAGCAGCAGCGACAACAACTTTGATTGCTGTTCAGCTTTTGCATATATAGCTATTTATTGGATTCAATTGTAGCAAGTTTTATTTATTTCCGATTGATTTTTATGTGCGAAAAAACGCAGCTCGTTTCTTTTTTGGTTGCCACTACGGTAAAAATTTAATGTTGCCACTTAGTTTGAATATTTTGTATACTTTTAAAAGTCTGGCTAGCATTCGTGTTTATTATGATGAATTTGTAAAACTGCCTTAACCGATGTTATTAGCGAACATTAAGTGCAAAATTTAAATTTCCCCCGAGCATCAAAATAAAAAAGTACAATACAAAATATTTATGTAAGGTTTGAAATTATGCTTATAACAAACATTTGATGCATATCAAAATAATTCGCATAGAAATGTTAATATAAAATTAACAAGATAACATTATGCATTCGATATAATGCATATCGAATACACCAACCTATATATCGAAAGCAACAACAGTTTAGTTAACATTCGACTGTTATTGTAACAGTGCTCACATTGGAGGGCAACATCACTCACAGTTTTAGCCGCATTGCCCACAGTTTTTACACACAGCAAGCGCATCGTTTGTGTTTTATTTTTTAGTGTATTAATTAACAAAAATAAACAATTAGCATAGTGTTAAACGAGTTGCCATATAAACCAAAACAGCGTTGCAGCTAACAAACAAAATGGGGTAAGTGTGCAAACTTTTCTAATGCAATTGCAAATGTTGTAAATTGTGTGAAAAATCGACGCCGACGATTTTCCTTACTGCTGCTGCTGTTGTTGTTGTTTTTGCTGTTGTTGTAGGCTGTGTGTAGCAGGCGGTGTCAGAGGTGTAAATACATATGTGCTTTTATACAATGTGAATTGATGCTCATCTACGTATGTATGTGTGTGTGGGTGTGTGTATGTGTTTATTTGTGTAGGTGTGTAAATTGCCAAACGCCGCCCGTCGATACCAATTATGTGTGAGTGTAGATGTGCATGTGCGTGCGTGTGTATTAGTATAGGTGTGCGTATATGTATATACATGTATGTAAATATGTATGTGTGTCTGCTTGCAGTAAACTTGAGCAAAATCAAAACGAGGCTACGAAACACTTAAGCGCATAATGCAATTTAGACGCCAAGGCAAGACCCACACCGCCCACCACCCACCACCCCCCACCCGCACCCACCTTGGACGGCACCCCTTTCGCTAAAAACCACAATGCCAATGACATGGTGCCGACAATATCAATAGCAACGACAACAGCAACGACAACAGCAACAAAAACAACAGCAACAACATTGACAAAATCAATTTTCACTAAAGCTTTTAAACCCCAAACAACATTTTTTCGTTTCCATGACAGCCAAGCGCCTTTATAAATATTCTTTGCCTTATCTAAAGTATACGAATTATTTATGATCAAATGCTTTTGGAACTTTGGAAAGGTTTCTGCTACAGTGTTTTAAATAGTTATGCATTTTGACAACATTTACTCCTTATATCTAGTCAAAATTACTACAAATCGATTATAGTTAAAGTATGTTTATGAATTCAAATTTAAATAACTTCAATTGTAGTTAAATATTGAGTATAGTTAATAAACAGCGAAATTAAAAACAAGAAATTGCTTTATTTTGTAATTGTTTTTTGGTTTGGTTAATTAAATTGTATAAAACGCAGATATTGTAAAGCAGTAGAACTAAAAACTATTTTAAATTCAATTTAAATGATTATCTGAAAGTGGTAAACAATTGGATAAATATTAGATATATAATAATAATTTTTGCAGGCATCTATAAATGAATGTTTTCATAAATTTTACTCGATTAAGACTTGGGGCACTTGTCAAACGACGACATTATCAAATCGACTGTTTATTGCTATTTGAATTAGGAGCTGCCATAAAGTTACCCAGTCACATATGATTATTTATGTTTATCGTAATCCGCTTCAACTCCTGCTCATCCCCCTTGTGTCCCTTGGCAAGCGTTTACAAATTAAATTTTAGGGCCGACGTGCAAGAATTTTAATGGAATTTTTAATTAATCACCTGTGGGTGCTGCTGCTGCTTCCATTTCTGCTTCATTTTCTGTGTTTAGCGAACAACCGATTTTCACTTGCCAGGCGCACGTGTTTCATATTGATCCGAAAACGAAACGCACATGGATCACGGCCAGCATGAAGGCGGTCAATGTGAGCTTCTTCTATGATAGCTCACGGAATCTGTATCGCATCATTAGCGTTGAGGGCACCAAGGCGGTCATTAATTCGACAATTACACCCAGTATGACATTCACACAGACATCACAGAAGTTTGGCCAGTGGAGCGATGTGCGCGCTAATACGGTGTACGGTCTGGGCTTCTCCTCGGAGGCGGAACTAACAAAGGTGAGTGCCATTATTTTTTTTTTTTAGCAAAAAAGGCTGTATTAAAGCATTCAATGGCCTATTTTCCCATTTTTAGTTTGTGGAAAAATTCCAGGAGGTGAAGGAGGCCACCAAAAATGCTATGAAATCGGCGAATGGCTCGAATGCGGTTACGCCCACCACCTCGGCGAATACATCACCAATTTCGGGTCGTGCTGTCGGCTCCATGCAGAATGATAACACCAACATAGATCCACACACCGTTGAACCGCCGAATTTAAGTAACACCAATACACAGAATGCCAATCCCGATAGTCCCTCGCATAAGCTGCTAAACACTCTCGATGGGAAGCAGGATATCGGCTCGGCCACGCCCTCGCCACAGCCAACGATGGTCATTGGTGCTGCTCCGTTATCTGGAGGCGGCACTGGTGGCGGTAGTGTTGGCGGTGGCATTACAATCTCTTCAGGTGGCAGCATTGTGGGCATGCACACTGGGCCAGGTGCGGGTGCCACAGCTGAGCAGCAGCTCAAGTATGAAAACGAACGTCTGAAAATGGCGCTGGCGCAAAGGTAAGATTAAATAGGACACTTCTGCCTCCTCACCGACTCTGACAATTGAATGACATATTTATTATGCTTTGCAGCTGCGCCAATGCCAAGAAATGGGAAATTGAGTTGGCCACATTGAAGAACAATAATATACGCCTGACCAGCGCCTTGCAGGTGCGTTTAAATTATAATTTGTCAAAGCTGCTTACAGCTAAAGCTATGTATATATATTATATACATTCCCCGTAGGAATCGACGGCCAACGTGGATGAATGGAAACGCCAGCTGCACACTTATAAGGAGGAAAACATACGTCTTAAGCGTGAAATGGAACTGATGCGTGTGGGCGGCAGTGGCGCCTCCGCAGCTGGTGGTGTCACAGAGGATGAGTTGCGACGTGAGGTCGCTGCGCTCAAGGCGCGCACAGAGACGCTGCAGGCGGAGCTGTTGCAGCACGAAATCGAGCTTAAAACAGCTAATATGAATTTACGCGAGAAGTGCAATGATCAAACTGTATGTCGTAATTACAATGGTCGCTCGATTGCAATCATAATTTATATATTGCTTATAATTTGCGAGCGACCACTGTAAATATCTAATTTGCGTATTTTTAATTTCTGCATTGGTTAATCACTGTTGTACATCAATGTTGCAGCTGGCAAAGATGAGTGAACTGAATGTGCTCTTTGCCAAGAGCCTGTCCGATTTATATGCGGTGCAAAAGGATATGGAGAATGTTATACATCCCGCCAAGTGCACTTGAGACGCAGAGTTGGGTGCACACAGAAAGGTTGAGTCTGAAATGTCGATTATTTGCCACATTGATTGTGATTAATGATTGTCTTTGTAGGTTTCAGCGCAGGAACAGACTACAATGGCAACCACTACAACGACATCATCGACAACACCAACAACCACAACAACTAGCAAACGTTATTTAAGCAATTTTCTAACGGCGGCCGAGGCCGAGAGCACTCTCTCCAATGTCACCTCCATACACACACAGCTGCAGTCGTCGTTCTACGAGACACAGAACACGGCACAGCTCAAGGCGCTGGACAAGCACTCGATGCTTCTGCAGGAGCTACATCAGCGGCAGCTGCTGCAGGCTGCGACGCGGCACAGCTCCGCTGCCACTGATGCGGCCGATGCCGTCGCCTCAAGTGGTGCAGCTGCTGCTGGCACCAAAACTGCCACCATACTCGTTTCCAAATCAAAAACTAAAACTGGGCTGCCGCTGTTGCTGAAAAATTCCATTAACAATTAGGCGAAAGAAAAAAAAAAACAAAACCAAAACGGATAAGCAGTTATGACTTATTGCATTTTTTGTAATCTTTGTATTTGGTAGTTTGTATACAAAAACAGAACGAAAAGTAAACGAGAAGCCAACATTAACTTATGACCCTCCCACGAAACTCTCATATATAAACACACTCACTCATTGTAGGTTTATATGTATATGTATGTTTAATGTATTTTTTCGGTATTTCCTTTGAGTCCAAATGCCCAGTATTCCGTTCGATTTTTCAAAATTGTACGCATTTGTCTGTGTCGTGGTACTTTTTTTGTTAGCATTTAAGTCGACAACAAAAATGTTCAATTCTCATCCGCATTCAAGTGCAATATATTAACATGAAAATAACAATTAATTTATATTATGTGCTCTAATTGTTAATTAATTTTTAATGAGAGCTTGACAATGAATCCAAAGCTTCGGAATCGAAATAAACCTCTAACGAACTAAATGAAAATTATTTTATGAAAATGTGCTCGAAAGTATCTGTAACTTGTATCCCCTTAAAACTTAAAAAAACAAAAACCAGTCTTGTAATTTGTATTATTATTAAATTCGATTGGAATTTTTATTTGTTGTTCATGTCTCCGATTATTTGCATAACATCTTATTTATAACAATTAAAAACATTAACTAAGAGTGACTTAGACGAAGAGACAGCATACTAAATCACATAAAGAATAATAATTTTATAAATGAAAATAAGAAAAGAATACGAAACTAGCAAAGTAAATTAAACGAATACCAAGTCAAGTATGTATGTGCATCAGTGGAAAACTAGTTTAATATATTAACAATTTATATATATTATATATGTATCTAATGATGAACAACAAAAACAAAACAAAAAAGCAAAAAGCAACTTGAACAACCGCAAGCAAATAATATCAATGTGCAATCTTCCCCTCCACACACACTCCCACACACAAGTTGTCACCCGTTAGCAAAACTGTAATGGATTAAAAAACGCTTACACGGTTATCTTGAAGCCATATTGTTATGCAATTTGACCGGTTCGTTTTTTTTTTTGCATAAAATACCCAGTTAAAAGTAAATAAATAAATCAAATAATAAACGAAGCAAATGTTGAACATACAAATTTAGCAGTTAAACGCAAACCCACATATGAAATAAATAAAAATGAAATTCGATATGATTAAAAATACACACTGATGATGGACTTATTTGTTTCTTCGATCTCTGAGAATTCAAATAAAAATGTGAATTAGTATTACTAAAAGATATCTCACATTATGTTTACAAAGAGTTCTTCGATTCACATCTGAAATCGCTGTTTTGCCAAATTTGAAATCAATTCGGCATGCAGCAGAAAGATATATTTTTTAAATAGATTTATAATTTATCAATATTTATTCGCTGTCAAACAAGTTTGCCACATCGAATAATAGATAAAGGGCTTTCACACACAATGATCTATATATCTTTAAATCGTTAAAAGTGTTCTTAGATTCACATCTGAAAATTAATCAATATTTATTTGCTATCAAGCACTTTTGCCACATTCAACAAAAGATACACGGACTTCAGACAAACAATGATCTGTATAGCTCCGTCTTGGAATCCTCCGTCCAGTCGCTGGCCTCGTTGGGTGCCATGAAATTGATGAGCTTGTTGTGCACCACATAACTGCAGAAGAGATTATATTAAATTTAGTTAGCAATTATATTAAATTAATACACAAATCCAACTAACCGCAACTTTCGACCTTTGCTGGCCCTTGTGTCCACCTTTTTTTTCATTTTCTGTCGCAGCTTCTGCAGCTCCACAAGCTGTTTGGTTATGTTGCTCATGTTGGATGTGGTGCTGGCCTTGTACTCGATGAGTTCGCGCAGCTGCTGATGATAGAAATCGCTGTCATCATAGATGTCTGCTTGCCTTCGGCTGTTTCCTGCTTCCTGGCTTTCCTCTGCCTGCTCGGCTGCAGCATCGCCTGCCGGCAGCTGTTGATTGCTTTTGGGTGTCTGTGATTTCTCAACGAGTGCCTCCCGATTCGCCAGCGCATTGTCTATTTTTTTGATGATATCATGGTCGTCCTGCAAGGACTTGCGCTTGACACCAGCGCCAGGCGTCAGCAGCTTGGTGCGATCATCCCACTTGAGCAGCACCTCGTTGCGATAGCTGCGCATATTTTCAAAATTACGCTGGAGTGCATTTGCAAAGCGTTTGCTTTCTGGTTGCACGCTCTCCTCCGCCGGCTGTTTGCGTTTAACGGACTGCCTCAACTCGCTGTGCTGCTGTGTCAGTGCCATCTGCAGAGCAAGCAGTTGTTGGAGCAGCTTCGAGCTTCGTTCCTGCGCCTCCTTAAGTACCGTTTGTAGCTCCTCGTTATCGTGACGCAGTGCCTCGGGTGGCGGCAACTGATTCGCCTTGCTGGTCACTTTTTGCGTGTTGATACGCAACTCCAGCAGATGCTCCCAAATACGCAGTTGATTTTGCACACAGAGTCCCTTTTGCATTTCAGCCTGTTGATTGCTTTTCGACATGATTTCATTGGCATCCGCTTCAGAGGCAGAATTATCGGAATCGTTGTCAGAGTCATCGCCATAGTCCTCTTCTTCATCATCATCATCATCGTCGTCGTCATCTTGCTCCTCCTGCTGACTGTCATTGTCTGAATCCTCCATACTGTTATCATCATCATTATCATTTTGATCTTCATGCTTGGTTGCCTTTAATTTCTTATTGAATGCCTTTAAATTATCCTCGTCTGAGTCGCTCTCTTCGTATGCCAGCTCCTCATCCTCATCGTCATCATTCTCTGCGTCTTCCTCGCCGCTCTCCTGCTCCAATTCCTTGCGACTGCTGATTTTGCCCTTGTATCGTTCACTCTGCTCTGACAGCAATTTAACATTGCGCTTACGGAATTCGGTGCTGCGTCCATCGGGTAATTCATATTCGTCGTTGAATTCCTCGATGCGCGCTGAAGTTGCCACATCAATATCGGATTCGTCTTCGCTGTCGCTTTCGTTGGGATGTGCGATCAGTTTGCTCACCTTTTCGGCAACCGTCTGCGGCTTTTTACTCGCTTTGCGCAGCATTTTCGCTAGGTTTTCATTAATTTTTCATATGAAAACAACAAAACCCGCAACACGTGAAAGTTGCTTGACTTATGTAGTTCAGTTCAGTGAACTGGTTCGAGGTGTGTACCAATCGATATATGCAATAACATTATATTTCGCTATCGATATTTATGTGCAGCCACCTAAATGAAAAAAGCAACAAAAATATTTTAAATTTTCACTCATTTGTATTTTTGAGGAGCAGCATCCATTAACATTTTATTTCACCTTAGTTACTATTAACATTAACATTATTTTAGATTTACTTTATTTAGTCATTATATTACTTAGATTTAAATCAATTAGGTAAATATAAACTCGAATTCATAGTTTGAAAGATTTCTTATCTAAGAATAATGTTATTCATTTTAATTTTTAAGACAGCTAATTTGCAGCATTCCATAGAAGAAGAGAATAAAACTATATCCATTGTTTGTTGAAGAAATCTATCTAATGCTTAGATTTGAAAACAATCTGCTCATTCATAAATATATTATGGTCTGCTTAACATAAACTGAAATTTAGTTGCATACTTTAATGCGTCCATTTGGAATAGGTGAACGAAAATACTTTGAATTTTTGTTGTTGACATTTAATTATTTAAGGCTTATGATTAATAATTTATGCTTAATTATATAAGTAAAACAAAAACAAACAAACGAGTGTGTTTTTTTTGTTGGGTTTCATTGAAAATTGAATACTCTGAAATGCAAACGAGTGCCTCATTAAAATCGACAAAATGCTGGCTTATCTCCCAGTTGCATCTCGGTAACGAGCCGCACACGCAACGGTGTGTTTGTGAGGCACACACTTCCGCACACTCGCACACACACATTCATAGCATACAATAGCGGGCCGTGAACTGTCATGGACATGGGAACATGAACTTGAAATCCTTTTGTTGGACGCCATTTGTGCTCATTACATTAATGAAATGTTGGCGAATTGCGACTTGGGCAAAAAACTATGGGCAAAATGGTTAACCTTGAGAACTGCAGAAATGCGCTTGAAACCAGAAATCAAAGTGCGCTCAAAGTTAACGGAAGTGTTGCCGGAAAAGGATAAACCACTACGCAGTACATTTTTTCTATTATTTAATTATTTTATAATATATACTCTAAAAATTATTGAAGGAAAAGTCAAGATTTGCCGCCACCAGACACAGCGACCGCAGATAACGCAATACGTTTTTTTTTATTTCTTTATAATATTTAATGAACTTTTTTTTTTTGTGTTTGAACACGCTTGGTCCAAAGTTGATAAGCGCTGAGAAGCGTTCTTATTTTTATTTTTTGTCAATTCGGGAGTCAGACATGCCGATAGACAGAACACTGCTGAACTTTGAATTATAACAGACAATTGATAAATGCGGCATTTTATGCGGGCGGACTCCACGCACATATACATAAGTACACACATACCGATACACATAAGTGTATGTGCCAATATGGGGTCGTCTGCTGCCTGTTATCAGTCCGGGCAGTGTTGCCAGCTATACGTATAAGTGTGTGTTTAACGGGAGCATGTGTCGCACTTTTTTTAAATATATGTATTTTTTTTTTGTTCAATTTGATTATCAGTTGTTGTCGAGATTTCGATTTCACGGCGCCAACGCAGCAGCATTAGCTGCCCCAGCAGCCACCCCAACATTTCAGTCAGTTCCTGTACGCCGCACGGTGCAAATAGTACAATTAGTCCGCGGCTCTACCGTTAATTACAGCGTCGGCAGCAAATGCAATATCGATAACATAACTCACGCCTCCCAGTGTATGTGTGGGTGGGCAGTGTCAGTGTTGCAAAGTGATCGCTTTGAGGTGCTCAGCGTGAGTTGTGCAAATGTTCCAAATCCACACAGAGCACAATAAGAGTGTTTATATGAAATAAAAAATATATATATATATATTTTAATATGCTTGTTTATAATAGTACACCTAAAACAAATACCTCGGTGTATGCGCGTGTTTAGAAAACTCAAAACAAAACGGAAATACTCTGAAAAAAACAGGAAAATAAAAGAAATGAATTAAGGTGTAGACGTAATCACTGATTACGCCTGCAGTAGGTGGACTGATTTCTTGAATTTGTTGTTAAGTAAATAGCCGCAGTGTTGTACAACATTTGTTGGCATTTTTAGAGAGTAAAGATAAAATCTAAATTAGTACTGACTATTAAGGCCAAGAATATATAGTATTTCTTTCGAAGTGCATTTAATATACTTAGTCTCTCGAAATGTATAATTATCGTTCGGTATCTGCCAATCGTCATATTTAATTAGAGATGTTTAACAAGAATTCTTTAATGATGTGATAAACATTACCTGACTCATATGTATTTTTCTACACTTGTGAAAGCGTATTATAATTTTGTTATGAGGAGAGTAACGCTCGTTCGGATCGTAGCACTATATCATTTAGCTGACTTACTAACTATTGATCTACAGATGTGTTTTTGTCTTTATAATTCTATTCATATTTTTGCAAAGAATTTCCAACATTGGTGTTCTTTATTATATTTTAAGTTTATAATCAGATTTAGTTGAGCTTTTGTCTACAAGGGTATGTTATCTTCGGTGTGCCACAGAGCGTTGCTCTTTCTTTTTGATGTACAATTTTGAATGGCGAGCCTCCAGAACATCCACTTATTCGATTTTACCTAACGAAAAGTTCAAAAGACAACAAACAACCAGCGATTAAAGAAATAAATAATACATTTGTGTACGATAACAAGTTATGAGCGAGCATACTCAAGGATTATTGCACTGAGAGAGGAATTAGTATTTGTTGTTTAATACACAATCATTATCTATAATGCTGTTTTGGTCGCCCATCAATTGAGTGAGTGTCTACTTCATTGAGCGCTATTGATTAACAGATTAACCGACAGCAATCATAAGAGTATTATTCATTATGAAAGACCCACGCACAGCATAAGTGGAATTTTTGTTATCACATACAAAAATACATAAGTTCCAATTTGTGGCAATCAAAATTAGTTCAAGATCAAAACTAGAAAAAAAGAAAATAATGTTTTAAGTGCAACCGAAAATTAAAATAGTAATAATAATACAAGTCAAGTTATTGACTCTTTATAAATAAAAAGCCGCAACAAAAATTCGAAGAAGCTGTGTCAAAATGAGTGAAATTCATTAATTGAATTGAGTTGGGCAACGATTAAGGGCACAGAGGCCGGTCTCTCCGGAGCTCCTTACACAAAGTGCGAAAAATTACAAAAACGTTCTGTATCTTTAGATTGTGTTTCAGTTTCTGTTTTTGTGATGATTATCACACAAGGCTGGCAATCGAGCGTGATGAAAAACACATCAAATTTGCTGGAACGCAAATAAATAATAGCATATACTTACATTAAGT
The DNA here is from genome assembly GCA_035041375.1 of Drosophila conformis. Taxonomy (NCBI): domain Eukaryota; kingdom Metazoa; phylum Arthropoda; class Insecta; order Diptera; family Drosophilidae; genus Drosophila; species Drosophila conformis. The sequence continues at coordinate 610,539 of JAWNLE010001234.1, forward strand.
ATAAGTATGCGAATACCTATCAAATAAACGAGTTCAATCAAGTGCAAGTATTTTTCTTGAAAGCCATCCCAATTGACAGTCCCTCGCACAACGTACAAATTATGCTAGGAACGTCATATACTCCATATATTTTTGCAAAAACATGTTGACATTTTATAAACAAACAAAAGGCATAACAATGCGAATTCCAAGAGAAAATTGTAAACAATTCATAAAACACTATTTTAATCGACTCTAATAAACATATTTTCTGTTTTGGTTCAAATTTGGAAAATATTAAAAAATGTATTAAAGCAAGCAATTTATAAACTTAACCATGGCAACGATTTGTTTTCAATAATTTTTTAAAACGTTTGTCAATTTTATAATATATATTTGATTTATTTATAATGTTATAGAGAATAACTTAAATTGAAAAAATTAAATTGGAAATATCACGTGCGTGAACCGCATGTATTTTTGGTATGTAAACAAAGCCAAATAGAATAAAGCAAAGTACCAAATATGAAAATGGCCCAGTCTGGGGAAGTGAATGAAGTTGTTTATGATCATCGCATACTGCGTGATTGGTCAAATGTGAACAATACCAATGGAACAATGCACTTTTCCAAGGATATGATATTCAATAACGGTCATCGTCTGTCCATCATAGTCTACAGGTGAGTAAGACAAATATATATATATATATATATATATATATATATATATTGTACCTTTGAAGTAGCCTGTTCTTTTTAAGAAATGCGAGCTCACTTCCTACTCAGCAGAGCAAGTGAGATCACCCACACATTTCCCAGCCGGCATTGTTGTACTTTGGTATTCACAGTCACATTCACAGTCACAGTCAGGTTGATAAGCAGCATTTGTCTATGCACTTTTCTAAACTTATCAGTCGCTGTGTAGGTGTAGATGTGGTTATAAATCATGTCGTGCTCATGTCTATCTGTCTCGGATTTAATAATTTTCACTTGGAATTTGAACGCTGTGGTTCAGCGTAGGGTTCACTTTAATAAAGTGATTCGAAACTTACACAGATCTTTTCAACTGATTGGCTGACACTAAACTAACTAAGAAGCCCGTAGAAAGTGCTTCGTAGTTTACGGATCTATTTTATTAAGTTAAGTAATATGTTTTCTACTTGTTCCAATATCTGTTTATTGTTGCGGGTATTGAATTATTGAGATACGCTGATATTGGAATTGGAATGAGCTATAATGCGGATACGTAACATTGTTAACTGAATGTTGCCGCTAACATATCAATCTGATAATCTTAATAAGAAGATACGACTACTATTGTAATCTAACTAACATATTTCTAATTTGTGACTGTGCATAATAAAGACATTAGGGCCTTAGATACTAGAAACAACTATTAAATCAATATACAATGATTGATTGATCGAGATAAATACAATAGTTGTTAATGGGTTCTGACTAGGTAACTAGTTTTATATTATCTAGATTTATTTACTCTAAAATTTGATTTTATATTCAAAAAGGTATCGTTAACTGTGGCTAATGTAACTATACTTATATCTATAGTACTTAATAATTTTACAATAAGGAATGAGGAACAAATACTTGTATTTATGAGAGATTTACATATATATATATTAATAGTGGATTTGAGTTGTAAATATCTCTAATAGTGTCCGATCAAAATGAATTCGACAACAATTCATTATGCAATTTAAATTTTTATATTTATTATTAAAATAGGAACCTAATCCGACCTCAAAGTTAATGTCCGCATTAACTTGGCTTAAGCTATTAAATGGCAGAGATTCTGGACTCGTGTTGCGTAAAATACAGTGTATAAATTTTATCATTTAAAGAGTAAACGAAGTAAAAAAAACTTGCTTCAAGAATGTAGCACTGGAAAATACACTGTCTCAGGCCAATTATTCGGAAGGAACCTCTAATTATGATAATAATACAAGAGCTGAAGTGTTTCATATTGGATTAAACATTGTTAGTACTTTGAGTTTTATGTGTGAAAATTTGTTAGTCAGTAATTGTTTATTGAAAACACATAGTTAATGCTGAAGTTTTTTGTATAATTGAATTTGATGTAGTTCTGGCCATTATTGTTTTTTTGTGACTCTTTTTTTTAAATTGAACTTAATTTTCCTTTATGCGGGTATAGGGTATTAATATGCCGATAAAGTCGTTGCAGCATGTTGTCTTTGAGTTAATTGCAACTTCTCCTTAGCACTCTTAAAAACTTTTCCAAGTGTTCAATTCCAATGACCCACTTATCGAAGCAAACACACCTACGCACCTATCACCCACCTGGCTGCCTTAGCACATCCACAACGAGAACAACAACAACAACAACAACGACAGCAACGACAACTCACCGATTAATCGCGACGACCTTTTCCCATCCGCAGCATACTGTTTGTGATCTCAACAATTGGCAACAGCACGGTGCTCTTTCTACTGACGAAGCGTCGATTGCGGGGTCCCCTGCGTATTGATATCATGCTAATGCATTTGGCCATTGCCGATCTAATGGTGACGTTTCTGTTGATGCCGCTGGAGATTGTGTGGGCATGGACGGTGCAGTGGCGTTCCACGGACCTGATGTGCCGTCTCATGAGTTTCTTTCGCGTCTTCGGCCTCTACTTGTCGAGCTTTGTCATGGTCTGCATATCGCTGGACAGGTGAGTTGACTTGCATCCGCCTGCTAACTCAGCTCGTGCTCGCTAATGCACCCAATTGATTGCCACAGATAAGGCGACACACAAAGTGTCAATCGTTTGCCTATCATTTGAATTTAGATACATATATCTATTTTTTTCTCTCAGATATTTTGCCATACTGAAGCCGTTGCAACGGTCCCATAATCGTGGTCGCACAATGCTGGCCATCGCCTGGCTGGGCTCCGTCATTTGTAGCATTCCGCAGGTGGGTTTGTTGCGCCACAGTAGTCTTGCAATTAATGTCATCAATGTCAATGTTCCCACATGCGGCAGGCCTTTCTCTTCCATCTGGAAGAGCATCCAGATGTTAAAGGCTACTTTCAATGCGTCACCTTTCATTCGTTTGTGAACGATTTCGTTGACAGTCTCTATCAGATCGCCACAATGTGTGCCATGTACGCATTCCCACTGATCGCATTCATTTACTGCTACGGCGCCATCTATTTGGAGATCTATCGCAAAAATCAGCGCGTGCACAAGGATGTGATCGCCGAACGGTTTCGTCGCTCCAACGATGATGTATTGAGTCGGGCCAAGAAGCGCACTCTTAAGATGACCATAACGATTGTGATTGTGTTTATTATCTGCTGGACTCCATACTATTTCATCTGTATGTGGTATTCCCTCGATAAGTCATCTGTGGACCAAGTTAATTCACTGGTACGCAAGGCCCTATTCATATTTGCCTCGACGAACTCGTGCATGAATCCCCTCGTCTATGGCTTGTATAACATACGTGGTCGCATGAACAACAACAACAATGTGGTGAGTAGAAAGTCTAGATAAGATTACCACTTAACCCACTTGAGCATAAGGTCTAACTATTGACCCTTTTGAAATGCAAAGCTTAATAGTCACAACTGTGCCAAAAATATTATTCTATCTCTAAAACTTTCCTTCTTCGTCTGAATTTTATTAAATCGTTAACATTCTATTATATTGATTAAATCTTTTTTTCTCGCACGCAGTCGGTCAACAATCGTCACACTTCACTCTCGAATCGACTGGACTCGTCGAATCAGCTGCTGCAGAAACCCATCAGCACGTTGCCACATGGCAATGGCAATGGCAATGTGGTGGCTGCTGCAGTGGCGGCAACCACAAAGCTGGCGCATGTGGTGCGCCTCAAGACAAATGGCGACGTACAGTCTCCGGCTGCAAGTGCACCGCTTGACTCTCAGTTGGATGTTGATGACGACGTGAGCGTCAGTGTTGTCACCATCAAGTGCCAGGAGCAGACTCCAGACCAGCCGAAGCTGCCCAAGACGCCCAACATATACCTGAAGTAATGTCGTCGCCGTCTCGCTGCCGTTTGCCTTTTTATGACGCCCCATCATCAACTTCAGTTTTCACTGGTGTCGGCATAAATTGCTGGGTTTTATGTTGCGGTCTAAATACGTAGAGCTGCTGTCCTCAATAGGAAAGTGAGTTTGTGGTCAGAGCTTAAGGATAGCCAGGCAGAGGGTTAATGGGTTATATGGCGACCTAAGCAGGAGCTGTGGCGCACACAACCAATGAAAGTAGAAGCTGTAGATTTGGATTTGGATAACGAGTAAAGTTCAGATGAGTTGAGATTATAGTTATAGTTTTGATAGTTATAGTTATTAGTGATTACACAAAATCTATGGATTAGTTTAGATTATAGAAAATCAAGTTTGGATATACATTTTCAAAGATGGCTTGTTAAATTTGTTGGTAGATATTTTTATACTTTCGTAAATGACATTAAATGAATATTCAATAGAGTTCCATTTGCTCGAAGTTGCCGCCCAAGGTTAACACTAGATAGTAATCTAATCAGTAGATAGTAATTTAGTCTTAATTATTATTTATTAATTAGTTTTCAAAATGTAAATCACACAGCTTTGAGTTAGTTATTAGAGTGACATAGTTGATTCTTAGTTTCAAGTCCATTGGTTGTAGGTGCAACTTTCGTTATCTACGCTTCTGGCTTACATTCTTCTTCTCGGGTATCCATCATGTGTACCTCGGAGTATTTGCTGACCTTGAGTCCACAATAACCCCAACCGAAAGTTAGTTTAAATCCAGTTAAGAGCCCATATTTCATGTTGTGTTAACTCATAAGAAAAAAAAGCAAGAAACAGCGAGACTAAACAATAAAATATATGTACTTTCAGTTGTGGCGACTCCAGTGAAGTTACTGGCGTGGATAAGACATAAAGTCCGGGGTATCTGCTGACAGATTCAATGACAACAAGAACAGCGGAAACAGCTTAATTAAGATTTGCTACCGTTTCTGAAGCGGCTCGAAACAAAAGGCTTTTTAATTTGCTAGCGAGTTTTCTCATTTAAGTTACAGATTCAAATGTTAAATGACAACAAATATGCCAGAGCAGATCAAAAAATATATAAATGTATATATTTTGGTCTAGGCCGTTAAATGTTTAAAAGCTATCATAAAATACGCTTAAGACGTAATATCGCGTAATATTAGATACTCTAGTTAGTTTGCTTACTGCTTAATTTAATTTAATTTATTCATAAAACAGAATATCAAATGTAAAATAATAGAAACTAGCGAACAACAACAACTACAACAACCTAACGTGTGTTATTAATGGTCAGCCCGAGCTACACCCTACCCATAATAAAAGGCCCCTCGCTTTATTTGCATTGGGTCTTTTATTAAGACGACGTTAATCATTTGCTTTATAGCCCGCGATGACGTTAATTATATAGTCGTGTGTGTGCGCGTTTTTAAATATTTATCAGATATCAGAGATACAACTCGTGAATATGCGATGAATAGCAAACTCGTTCACTTTTAGGGCAACCCTGGAGCTTAAGCGATTGACCCCTAACTAGTTTTGGATTGGAGCCCGAGCATGTAATACAAGTTTAAAGGGAGTTGGGGTTGATCTATGAAATTCTTACTCCTTTGCTGAATGCATTTGAAATGTTGCTAAGAGTAAGAAAAACCATTGTACAATTTACAATTAACAAATAAAAATGAAAACACAAATAATATCCTCAAAAACTGAAATAAATACCAACGGCTTGTCGAAAAGATAAAAGCACAGAATACATGTCAGTTGGAAAGATAAAGATAGTTTGGGGAAAATAGTGTGGGAGAGGAAAAGGCACAAAAAAAACACATCCATGTATATTTTTTTTATAATTAAAGTTAAGATAAGAACTTGGAGTCATTTCTTCTGACTGATAGCAGTTTTTAGGTTGCTTCTAACCTGATTATTGCTTCGTTTATTTCTGCTGTCTTAAAATTGGTCAAAGGATCCGTACATAGTATTTATAACTGCTCCTCTATTGGCCTAGACCTTCTCTTTCCCAATTCATTTGGTTTTCGTAATATTTACAACTATCATAACACATGCGGCTTCTTGTTACTGCTGCTGCTGCTGCTCGCCCACGTGTCCTCTGCGACAGTTTTAACCGTTGTCCGACTGCGGGACTGAGAGTAACCCAATTAACTGTCGCATGCATAAAAGACAGTTTTCCCAAGCGATTGGACAATTTGGCTACAGTGTTAGAAAGTGGCTCACTTTCGTAACACTGCACAACAAAGTCACGTTCACAAGGCACTTTGCACACACAAACAGACAAAAAAAAGACGCACAAGAAACAGAGGAATGCATGTAATCGAAACTCGAAAACCGAAAAATAAACATGTTAATAATACAATTTTATGATTAATACGAAATGAACTACAACAAAGGAACAGCAACAACAACAACAATAAACTAACAGGGGTAGCCAACATGCAAGCTGCGTTGTAGCGCCGTCAAAATGCGTGGGTCGTTCCCGCTGAAGATGCTGTGTGCAACAGCAACAACAACAACAACAGGCTAGCCGCTTATTTATAAATCACGCACATAATGAAATTTCAGCAAGTGGTCGTCGTGTCCAAAAAAAGCAGGCAAACAGGCAAAATATGCAGCGTTGAAGATGATGATGATTATTATAATGTTGATGTGCATCTGTGCTGCTGCCTCAAACTGGGTGTGCAATATAGCGCTATGATATATGCACATTACCCCGGCCAGGGCTTGACATGCTGGCGACATAATGATGAACTGGTCGCAGCGCTCCAAGATCTGAAGCTGCCTTCTAGCCTGCTGACGTGTTACGCATCAGTTTGTTGTCACTTTTATAGTTTGTACAGAGTTTTGGGGGTGTGGTTAAAGGAGGGAGTGGAGTTGCAGGGAATAACACTTGTAGTGCATAAGTAGCCATTAATAGTAGGTGCCACATGCGTATCACATTTTTTCTTTTTGGACTGCCAGTTTTAATGAGTGCTTTGGTTGTTGTTTTTAATGATTGCAGAGCGTGCCGGGCTTTTATGAGCCTCTTTTCTGGGCATTTTTAAAGTGCCCAGTTTTGAAGTTTTTGAGTGTGGCGGTGCACTGGCCGGGATACCATGTGGGGAATGTTGCAAGGTTGAACGCATAAAAAGGGTTCAGAGTATTCGGGCTAAATGTGGTTTATGACCAAGGGCAACAATGTTGTTGTTGTTGATGTTTAGCTGGGTTTCGATTTCAAAATAGGAGCAGGCTTTTATTGCCCAACTTAGAGCTTAATTGGATAGTAAATAGGGGCTTATGTAAATACAAGCATATTTGCATTGGTAATAATGGTAAATGCTGCGATCAACAACAAAAGAATTTTCTAGTGAGAAAGTGAAATAAGACTGTCAGTGTGGAATTCTTAATGGTGAATAATACAGTGAAATAAACCTGTAAGTGAACAACTTGAAAGTGGTCAATAATAGTTTCTATAAGTAGATCCTTGATATTTTGATGATCAATATGCATATCAGATAAGTTCTAATCTACTCACGTTGGTTCGCTTATAATTTAATATCTAGTAAATCTCTTAAGCGCCAATTAGCAATCGATCAACTCTTAATCTTCAATTCATTTTCTTTAACATACAAACATATGCGAACAGTCTGGCAACTCTGTGCTTGCTTACGCAAATTTGCACGTGGGCGTCTTAGCTTACTCACGCGTCAAAAGAAACACAAACGAAGACAAAATGCTACAGCAGCAACAGCGGCGACTGCTGCTCTGCTGAACGCGTTTCTCCCAACAAACAGCAACAAGTTAACAACAACCACATCACACGCCAGCATCACCGCAACAACAACAACAGCTGAGAACAAAACAAACTGCAATCAGGCGACGACGACTGCAACAACTGTTGCTACTCGCGCTGCTGCTGCTGCCGCTGCCGTCGCTGCTGCTGCTGCTGGTTGTGCTGCTACTGCTGCTTTTGATGTTGCTGTCGCGGCTGGTACCCTTCAGTGTGCGTTTGCACGTTGAACAAGACGGTACGTACGAGAGCAGAGGTAAACGATAAACGCTCGCGACTATCGACAAATACGCGCGATTTTACTTGCTGTGTTTGATCGAGATCGTGATCTATGACGGCTTTTAGTGTTGGTCGTTTCGTTTGTTGTTGTTGTTATAAGAATCATTACTACACAAACAACAACAGAGGGTGGACGGACGTATGTTTGTTAAATTGTCACCGTAGCACATTTTGACAGCCTCCTCCTCCTTTGGCGAGTTTCGATTCGATTTTCATTTCCATTTTGCTGTCAAGGTGGCTTCGCGTTCGCCTTCGGTTCGCGTTCTTGTTGTTAATAGCATAAAAGTGTTTTAATTTTTATTAGCACGAACACCGTACGGCCTGCCTCTGACTGCCTACACGACAGCAACATCCACCACACAGGTCCGTTCAGTTGCGTAGCCGTTGCCATCGCTGCAGGATCGTCGTTGTCGCCTCCGTCGCGTGTGCCGTTCGTTCTAATAAAATCAATCGGAAAGATCTTCGCGTATGCTTCATTTTGCTCATGTGTTGTGTGTGCTGTGTGTAGTGTGCTTGTGTATGTTTTCTTGTTTATGTTTGTCGTCTCTTGAAAAGGGTTTTAAATTTTTAATGCATCCGTTTTATTATCGTTCCATATACTAGTGTGAGAAGCCTTCGTTGCTGCTAGTTGCTGTTTGATCTTACACCAGTGTATAAATACGCAAAATAAAGAGAGAAATACATGAGAGAATTCAGGAAATTAAGTGTGGCAGCATCCATAAAAATAACTTAAGTTGTTGTTATTCTAAATACATTCGCCTCGACAGCAGTAAGTGACAGAAGCTCAAAGAGCTGTCTGATATAAGTACGACTAAGAAGCTGCTACAGAGGCTGTTGAAAGCCCAAGTGGCCAATAGCAAAAGGCGGAGAACGGAAACAACGTTGGCGTGGTGCAACGTCCTTGACAAAGAGGTGAGTGTGAAGGCAACAGAGTGCTCTTAAGTGGGTTAAACAAGTCACAGCAATTGGAGGAATATGCATTCGAAAGTGAATGCAATCCAAGCTGAGTGCAGTAACCGTAACTTTTCAAATTCGTAAAGCTCCCATTAGTATAAATATTAATAGGAAGTTAATATAAACAAAAATGAATAATTTTTAATATATTTAATTGTATATCTATGAATATAATTATAATAATAGCGATGATAAATTACAATTTAAACATTTTTTATATGATTGAATTATGATTGCATGCACAGTACGGATTTCAAAAGACTTAAGTTTTGTTTCCTTATTTTTCAAAAATACCAATAATATAAATATTTTGGAAAACTCACGATTGCTGTAATTTTAGCCATATTAATTGACCAATTTATGAATATATTTATGTGGCATAAGAAAACTCCATTTCACCGCCTTCCTATCTGGCAATAAATCTCGCTAATTGTTGTTGTAATTCAAATACTATCGATACATATTAATTAGACACGCCCAGTTTGGCTAAAAGGCCGTTGGCCACAATGTCTGCACATTAATCTATAGATCTCTAGCCTTATCTGCATTGGCGCCATAAATACCATAGTCAAGTCATAATCTATTAATTACCAAACTTTCCATACATATCAAAAGCAGGCTGAATAGTTTATGAGTCGTATATTAAGGCGAATTAAAATGTCTCTAAGAGCTGAGAACAATTGGCTACCATAATAAAAACGTCCGAAAAGAATAAAAATAATTGTCGGTTTTGCTTAAATATTTAACAACATTCACAACTTGTTTGGCATTTCCTTTTTGGTGTGGAGATTTTCTCTACTTTGTCTGATCAAAAGCGGCCAAGCTCTAAGCCTTTAATTTATTCTTTTTTGTGGTTTTATTTGTATAATATATTTATTTGATTTCAACATTTGTGGCTGCTTGAATGGCTGCTGTATCTTCAGCCAATTCAATTAAAAAACGCCCACTCATAACATTACCACAACAACTTATAACTGGCTCGACGATGTGTCAGTCTGCGGTCAGCTGCCTGTCCCATATACTCACTTAGGATGGCCACATAAGGTTTGTACCTGTGGCTTTATTTAAACATAAATTATATTACTTTTAATGAATTTTCCGGCTGCCAGCATTTATTCAAGTTATGAGTTCATAAACATATGCAAATCAACTGGAAAATTGTGGCAACAAATTAGCGCATCGTCCCGGGGGAGGAAGACAAAGGTAATTTGTTGTCTGATTCAAGTTTTGGTTGGAATTAGGCTTACAAATTTTTGATGCTTTGTATTAACTGCATTTCGGCACCAAATTAAATTTGCAATTCAAATCACTATAATATAGCAGTATTTTATTTTTTTTTTGTTTGGACTGGCGGTGTCAAATGTGATTCAAGTTCAGCTAAAATGAAATTTCATTTTAATGGTTCATCAAAATAAGTTGATGACTTTTCCACTTTTGTATTTATTACAGCAAAAGAGTTTTGACAGGTTTTCAAAAAATTCAAAAACATGGCGCCGGTTCTGGTTGTTCACAAATCGCTTAAGATATCATTTATAATCAGTTGATTGGATTTAGAAAAAATCCCATTAAACCTAAAACGTAAAATTTGCTGCCTGTTTATTTGGCGGTTTGGTGTTAACCGAATTATAATTTTATATTTTGCTCATAAATGCAAATCGAGAAACGGCTTGCGCCATTTCCTGGGTGTGTCTTAGGAAGCTAAGATAATCACATGATTATATAGCAGCCATATTTGTGACATGTTCTATTGTTGTTTATGGCATAATAATATGTTTAGGGACAGTTTCTTGCTGCTGGTTAGCAGATTCAAAGAATGGAATTTGATTGTTAAAAAAAAAAGTCGAATCTTAAATTGGTAATTACCATCTTTGTGTATGTGCATGTTTGCGACTAGTTTGGTTATATTATGTTTTGAAATGTGATTTACTTTGAACATTAAAAATTAAATAGCTTTGATTAACATACAAATTTTATGAACCGTGTAAAGCGTTTTTTTTTTAACTTTTAGATGTAGCTTACAGATAGACAGACAGATATTTAAGTAAATATTATTATTATTATATGTCTCCAAGGGTATTCAATCTTTAGCTCTCTATAGATAATTACCCGTTCCCTTTTTTTTCAAAATAGTTTCAACAACTTTCCGCCATAATTGCACTGACAATTTTTAAACAATTTTTGTTGGTGTTGCTTGTTGTTGGTTGTTTGATTGAACCGCTTGGCAGGCGGCAATTACCATACCAGAAATCAGCACAGCACTCACATATATATATATGCATATGTGTTTATAATTGACAGACCTTTCAATGTTATAAAATGGGACTGAAAAGAGCGTGAAATTCGTTTGTGCAACAGCTGAAAGGCCAACTTTTTAGCTGTCAACTACTGCATTTTTGATGGAAAACCAAATTTAAATAGACACTTGCGATCGTTGAGCAGTGAATATAAATACAAAATCACAGTAATGTCGAAGTCAAGTGGTATTGAGCTCGTCGGAATCTTGTCACTTTTAAAAAATTAAGCAAATTCCACTCGACTTGCTCCGGAAGTTATACAAAAAAAAAAGTAAAGATAAATCTATTATGCTCGTGCCATAATGAAACCGATTTATCAAGCAAACGCGACACATAATCGCTTCAGTTTTTTATTTTTCAATTAAAGAGAGCGAACGAGCTCTGAAAATGAAAAATCTTAGACAAAAGCCAAAGAAAGTTTTGCAGCAAATGAAAATCCGTTGAAGAATTTCCCTAAGCGCAGCTTAGTTGGGTCTCTCACTCGCTGCCAAGTCTGGGGCCGGGTCTCCATCTCCAAATGCGTAGGCGCCAACGTCGTTTCTTTCCGTGTCAAACCAGCAACTGACATCAGGTTTGCCAGCGCTTCGAACTCCAGTTGCAGTTGGAGTTGAAGTTTGAGTTGATGTTGGGAGCCGCAGTCGCAGCTGAGTTTGAGATTTCGGTTGAGCATTTAAACGCGGCTGATTTGATTTCAGTGACACGACGCCTGGGGCGACTACGATGACGACGACGACGACGACGACTGCGACGGCGACGGACGCGAAACTTGTCCTACCCACACGCGACAGCGACAGAGACAGCAGCGACAGAGTTGCAGAAGCAGCGGCGCATGCGCAGTAGCCAGCGATCACTTATTTTGTGCATTTTTGTTTTTGTTTTTGTTTTTTGTTATGCTTCATTTTTTGCGCGCTGTTTTCATCGCCCTGGGGTACGGAGTACACGTTGCATGCTGGCGAGCGATGCACGAGTCAAAATATTTGAATTTCTAATGCTATACGAGGGCTGTCCCAACTTTTAATAGAGATGAGTCATGCAGAGAGACGTTTTATGTTTATTTGAAATCATAAAAAAGAGTTGCGTTATTTATGTTAATTACTTTTTCCAGCTTATGATAAGAGAGCAGACAGTATTTATACAGTTTCAGCGGCAACTGTGGCCATAACTAGGAAGCTTTTGTTTTTTAGCCGTTAGGGAATTGGATTTAACTTTCCGGTTTCATATCAGCAGGTTCAGCTTTTGAACTTGGTTTCTTGTTTCTATTTCTTGCAGTTGATCATAAATTTTTTTTATCACAGGTAAACAGCAGAACATAAGATTATATGAATTTAAGAAAATTTATATGTTCTAGACTTACTAATCGTGATAATCGTTTATTCAAAAAGATAAATAAATGAAAAATAAACTACGTTCACGAAAAATACAGTAAAACAGTTACATATACTATAAAATTGGCTAAAACTGCTTAGATTCTAACAAAGGTTGATTACGTTTTTCTTAAGTAATAAGATTCTTGGTTACTTTAAGAGCAACCCGCTCTATAGTGTGTCCAGTCGCAGTTCGTTTAGGGTGCCTGCCCGCTTACTTTCAATCTGATAGAATGACTTTTCCGATAAGCATCAAATTTCCACTGCTGATAATCAGGGTACGCCTTTTGTCATGATGCCGACAAACTTGTTCGATCGACTTAAATCAGTGCGATCGAACCGGGGCTTGTGGGTGACAGTTTTGCGCTGTGGTCGTCATTGGCGGCTTCCGTGTGCATTTGACTTTGCTTAATTGAATGTCAATCAAAGTGTATACATATTTGGTGCGTATATATATATTTGTACATGTATACGTATACGTATTAACCACGGCATTATTGTTTTTGATTTGTGCTCTCGTCTCTATGGCGACGCGCTGTCATCCATTGAAGACATTTTGGACTTATGCTGACTGCGTGGGCGCTGGACAGAGATCTATGATTATAGCATATATATATATATATATATATATATATATATATCTATGCGACGGCATTAAAAAGTATTTTATAAATTTTGAACCGAGGATTATGAGTTTAGTGCTCGTATCGAGTTAGTGCCTTTTGAGTTGACTCCCGTTGTCTGAGGACTGTGGAGATTATTCGTTTGACATTTGGTGGGAAATGTTCTTTACGCCTGCGGTCAGGCTGTCAGTAGCAAACTCAATTGTCTATTTATACGTTTCAGTGAACAATTGAAGGGCTTTACGCATTGCGCTTGATCTGAGTTCTGTAGAAACTTGGAAACTCAGAACTCATTGCCCATCCATACATACGTTTTATCCTGTCATCAATCTTTAAAGATTAAATGATGAACCCTTCTGAACAATTGTGTGCAGTATCATTATAACTGTTAAGCGGCTTATTTTCGAAATCTCAGATAAATAAATAAAATCTTTAAATAATCAAAGTTCAAAAAAAGTTTTATTTCCATAGTAATGATAGAAGAACTAAAAAATAATTGAATTTTTAAATAATTATGTCATTATTATCAGTTTAATACGTTTAATCTACAATTAAATTCGTAATTTTTCACTGTTAAATTTTTTATTATTATTTTTTTTATTCTTCTAGAATAAATAATATAGTAATTATGTAAATACAATATAGCGTACTGCATTTCGGTTCATTCTATATACATATGTGTAAGTGTAGTCTGGTACGGGGTGACTCAATTCCTACAGAACTTATAAGTTGAACTTTATGTGTGCCATATAAATAATTTCAGTTTTTTTTATGCCTTGTCCAAACTTGCCATACATTTTGACATGAATATCAGAATACTGCCAACAGTATTTCTTAGCCTGTCTAGACGTAAATTCAAATGGCACATAAAAACCTTAAACTACTTTAAAAAGCTCTCAGTTAAAGTGGCTGGGAAGTTCAATGCTTGTACAACAGTGGTTAGCTGGTGAAGTCTGCTTTTACTTTGGCTGCTGAGATTTCGGCCTTAAATGGCATATGTTTTGCGCCTCTGTGACTCAGTGACATTGTAGCAAGCGTCGCTGAAAATGGCCACAATCACAGAGAGCCACAGAGTACCCGTAGAGATCAGCTGCAGAACAGTTCTATTGTAGCAAGCGTCTCTGAAATTGGCCACAATCACAGAGAGCCACAGAGAACCCGTAGAGATCAGCTGCGGAGTCAGAAGGCAACAGTTCTATTGCCACTATAAATCCATAACTGTCACTCACAGGTTTTTGGACCAGTATTGGCAGAAACGCGCTTGGCTTGTAAGGCCATAACGACATTGCTGTTGGCCCGACCGTTACCACATTCCTGGGACACCTTTGAGCCAGGTGAAGAAGCTGTGCTGCTGCCGTGTTGATCACCCAGCTAGCTAACTTGGCCACAATTTCTAGTGTTATTCAAACATGAATATTGCCTAATGGGTGCTGCCAGCTAGAGCCTAAGATATGTATCTATTAGATTTCAATTTGTTATATGGCGCATCCTCCGGCTAGAGATTTATGACACTTCTCCAAATGTTTGAGGCTACTTAAATGCAGTTTCTTTTTTTCTTTTTTTACGATTGCTGCTTGTCTAATGCCAATTAATGCGTACTTATTTACTCAAGTGATTTTATTTTTGGTATTTGCTTTTATTTAATTGATCGTTAACTTCTCTGTTTTCCACAATTTATTAGTGAGCTGCCAAAGTTATAAAGCTGTTCCACTCGAGCCTTTGATCACTTAGAGATTTAAGCGCCCGATAACAAATTACTTCAATTGACGGTAGCTCTTGTCGGCAACGGGTTAATTTAGTGTGTGCAGGAGCCGAAGAGTGCGGAAAAAGTTCAGGGAATGTGGTAATGGAGCAATAAGATAAACAGTTGCCTTGTTGCTAGCAGGATTTATGGCTTGTAATTGAAATGCGATGGCCAAGTGAGAGATCAGCTGATACACGACTAGTTGTTGAATATATTTAGGTGATGCTGGTGTCTTTCACATTTCATTAATTATGATTTTAATCTAAGATTGATCAGTTTAATTTTAGCTTATAGTATAATTAGTAAAACGTTAATAAATGTGTATTGGAAATGCATATATTGTTAATATTATTCGAATTGTTATTCTTACTTACTTATTGTAAGCTTTTCAAAAATGCCTTTGGTCTTACAAATTTTCAATGTATAATGGAATTGTGCTAGCTTGTTAGACAATTTTATTATCTTTTCATCAATGTTGTTCAGCTGCGTAAAGCATTAAGCTTGTATATTTTATTAATTTTTAAAATACGCACCAGAGATTCAAATTCAAAGATTTTTGAAATCCCCAAAAAGAAATCTCCGCCTCGTCCATAAACTTTTTCATTCAGCTTCCGCTGGGCAAGCACCTGAAAAAGCACATGCCCAAGAAATAGAATAAAAGAAACATACAGCTAAAAATGCCAAAAGCACATCAACTGAACATTTATTTAACTAACACGAGTCGACGAAAGAATGATTGCAAAAATCCAACATAAATCTCGGCCAACTCAAAACCAACAGAAGTGGAAAAAGATATAAAATAAAAAAAAACTTAAGCTGCAAATGCTTTATTACGCCCACAGATGGCTGCATAGATGAAAGATATACATAGATAGGGAAACATATGTGGCTGTGCGTCGAGGTGATATCGGAGCAACACTTCCGGCACGAAATCAGAGCAACGCGTAGACATTTTTAACGATCACTGCTTCTTGAGAATCTGAAAAATGCCGCAAACGTTTCATCAAAAAAATGGACATTTTTACTCGTTATTAGAAATTTAATTTGAATTTTATTTATTATTTGAATGCGTTTTTATGGGGCAGAAGCACTGCATTTTATCGTATTTTATTTTTATACTGAAATAAACAACCACCGACTGAGTTTTGTCTTCCTTTATTTTTATACACTTTATTTTTAATACAGCGGACGCAAACACAAATCAGCTGAAGAAGAAGAAGAAAAAGCAGAAGAAGCAGAAGAAGCAGAAAAAGCAGAAGAAGCAGAAGCAGAGGAAGAAGACATCGCTGGGCAATGAATTGGTTGCGCGTGTTGCTAATCGGCGTGGCCGCATTGGCGCTGGCACTCGTTGAGGTTGCATCACTCTCACTGGATCCAGGTAGGTGCCGTTGTCGTGTTTACCGTTGTATTGACGTACAAACATGGCCGATAGCAGCAAGTAAATATTTGCCGGACAGTTCGTGGACGCTTGGACAACGCTGGTTTCGCCCAAAATCAACTCAAACAGCGATTTATGTAAAATCACAAATCCACAAGCACACATCAGAAAACGTCGCAGTTGTCAGCAGTTGTTGCAGTTGCATGCAGTCGACCTCCCATCGCCATAAATGGTGTTGGCGTTGCCCGATCACGAGCTGACCAAGTTGCAATTGTACAATTGCAATTCAGCAATCGCCTTTTGTAGCCACAGCCTCACTGAGTGTGGCACGATATCGTGAAGGTCACTTCACATGCGCCTGTCAAAGCACTGCTCCTACACATGACAAATAACTGAACAAATGCGTGAAATTCTACACATGAGCACAGGCTGGTCTTCAGTCCTCCGTCTTTGGTCTCTTGATAAATTTCTTTTGACGTGGTTTTACATATTTGGATTGTGCAAATGCAGTGCAATGTTTGCTTTCTAGTTTGCCGTCTGCTTTTCAGTTTTTCAGTTTTTTTTTTTGTTTTGGGTTAACATGCGACGGGATTAGCCAGTGCTGACCAAAATAAACACCGCCAAGTGTTGAAATCTTGGCCAGGCACGAAGACCGATTGCCAGTTGCCAGCAAGTAGTAGAGCACTTGGTGAGGATTAGTAAACATGGTCAGGGCATTGTTTGATTTAGCTTTTAGGGGTTTTGTACTTGTTTGTGTTGATTTGGATATTGATACTTTGTAACTATCACTAGGACTATGGAACGGAAGTTTGCCTAGGCTGTGACAGGAGCAAACTGCTCTTGATTGCAATTAATGGGAACCGATCTAAAGTTTTATAATAGATAAAGAATACACCTAAGTAATTTGGAGAAAATTAGAATCAAACATGGGCATCGTGAGCAGTGATACATTTTTGCAGAACATTTATCTATGTATGTATATTCTATGTTAGGGAATGTTTATCAGAGATACAAATATAAATAAACTTTGGTACCCAAACATACAGTGTGGAGCCAATTTAAACATAAATCCACTTGTAGGTGGTTGCGCCCTATTTAATTTACTAGCTAAAAACAAGTTTATATCCTTATTTCGACAATGTTTTAGGCACATCATAAGCCAGGTATTTGATAGGGTCATCATTTTGGTCAGTGTTTGATATATGTGCTGCCTGCAGTAACAAGACAGAAAAGTTTCATAAAGATGGCTTTAAGACGGAGGGACAAGTTTTTTATTTAGAAACACATAGAGTTTGTCTATTTAGCTAAACATATAAATAATCTCTCACCTTGCCACAGTTGCCTCTGCCGAGCTGGAACAGTTTATCAGGAAGGGCGACGTGGTGATATCAACGCGACACATAAGGTAAATTAACTAACCTTGAAGAGCACTTAGCACAACTTTAGAAAGTTGTTGCACACTTAATTGAATGATTTTCCTCTGTTTGATAGACCGCGACGCAAGTTGCATATATCCATCGAGGCACTGTTTATGATCGACTTTCCCATGCTGAAGCATAAGATGTCCTTCTTTCTGGATCGCAAGCAGCAGCGAGTGACGCTGGACATTAGCGCCAATGGGGCGACAGAGTCACGCAACTTTGAGATACCCAACATCAATGAGACGAGCACCATACGATCGCTGGCCCTGCAGTTCTCCAAGAATCGCATCACACTCTATGTGGACTGCAAGCCGAGCACCTCCCACGACATGGACATGAGTCTGACAAAGCTCTATACCCAAATGGATGATCCAGTTATCAAGCTGGTAAGTGTTGAATAAGTCCGCTTCGATTGCGTTAATAGATCATCACTTTAAACTCTCTATACAGTTCAGGGAACGAAAATATCCACTACACTTTGATGCAGACATGGAGCACTCTCTGCAGCGTGCCAACTGTCAGAAGGGTCTGCATCGTCGGGGCAATCGTCGCATGCTGCGGAACAAGATAACCGAGCGTGGTAAGTTGAGGCGGTCAGAGGTTTGCCCAGTGGGCTGCTTTACAGCCCACCATCTCCGTGTTCTGTCAATCTTTCAGAGAAGAACAAGAAGCGCGATGTGCGCAGCAATTGGTATCATGAGCCAACTCTGGCCCGGGACGGCGTCGATCAGCGTAACCAGGAAATACCTACCAACGTGGAGCGAGGTGATATACCCATCATGCATGGCGATTGTGAAGGTAGGCAACAAACAGCTCTCCTCAACATCTTTCTACCAATCACACATATCGTTAAACAGTCGACGACACTCGTCGTCTGGGGCGTTGACTTTGAGACTTCAGTGGGTTTCCCACAGCCTTTGGGTGGGACGGTGGCCCCTATGAGGCGTAGTCTTTAAATCATTTTTGCCTGAATGTTGGGCTTGATGAAATTATTAGCCCGAAACAGTTGGCGTTTATTTCAGTAAAGGCGCATAATTCAATTAAGCCAAAACTGATAAATGTGCTTGTGGGATGGAACTCGTTTAATTTGTTACTAGATATATTTGACAAGTAAAATATCAGCCGAGATTGTGCGACTTTTTGATTGGTTACTTTCATTAAGAGTCTTACAGAAAATATAGAAAAGCTTAGGTATATAAGAATGTGTTAATGCTATAATACATATTGTCACATTCATTCTATAACATTGAGTGTATTCACTTGCAATTAAGCTACAGCTGATTTTATTAACTTGTTTGATACATTGTTGATATTCCTCTCTATTTGCTATTGCTGCCAAGTTTAAACTCAATTTCCCTACCTACAGCCAATAAATGTCTTTGCTTAATGCGATAATGCCTTATAAATCTGCAGCCAATTAATTACAATGCATTTGCATCAGTATTATAGTATATGTAAGTACCCACATTCAGCTGCCAATCCGCCAATAACTTGCCTCTAATCGGCAGAGAGAGAGAGAGAGACACGAGCGAATAGCGCCCACAGAAAAGACAACACTAATGAACCCAAAGATATGCCAAAGCCGATCCAAAGCCCATGCATAACTTGTGCACTCGTTTTGGGTACGTTGAGTGCTGTTTGGTTGGCTGATGTCGACCCAGCATAATTATTATTTATCTAGCTCAGTGCAAAACACTAAATTGGTAGCACGCTCTGTACCCACACACACACACACACACACACAAGCACACACACGCTCAAACGACAGGCGGCATAAAAATCGCAAAGGCAAACGTAATGAATGACGCCGTCGAGATATAGAAACGAAGGTTGCACACCACAAAACTGAAACGTAACCAAAACAAGATCACAGATCGTGTGTGAGCCCCGAGCCCGAACCCGAACCCACTCCCCTGATCATACACGGCCTGAACGGATGCGTTTGGGCGTTGAAGCGACGGCGGCGGCGGCGGCAGCCTTTCAATGTTGACAAAACTCACTCAAGCAGACAGTCGGACAGACAATCCGAATGTGCAGAGACAGTTGGAACCGTTGAAACATTGGACTAGTTTAGTTGTTTCCATGTGTCTAACATGGCGTCAGACAACATATGCGATCTAGAGATGAGCTGCAAGTTTATTAGCGTCATTCTCAACGAGGATAAGATATCAGTTTAATAATTATATTGTGTAGAATCTATTGAAATATTTATTCATTAGTGGCAGCGAATGTTGCAGATACTGCAAGTGTTGTTATTGTCTTGAAATATAGATAACTTCAAGTAGATTAATTATGAATTTATTTATTATGGAATGTAATGCAGTCCTTTCTTACACACAGAGTAGTCTTAAATCAGAATAATCAAAAAGAAATATATTTTACGTATATGTTGATATATAATATGCATATATAAATGTAGCTCTGGTGTTTGTTCAGCACCTTTGTAGTTTCACATATGTACAGATGTGGTAAATAACCGTGACTCACCGGGAATGGGGCATCTCTGAGTGTGCACAGTTCGCATTGGGTGCTCAGTTCAGTTGTCGCATCACATTAAACTGCGCTAAAGCGCAGCGCATTAGCAGCTGGATATTGAGGCACCACAGTGCCTGGGTCTTTAGTTTGAAGTTGTCGAAGCGACAAAGCGGATTAGGTTGCAATCAGGAAAGCCGCTCAAAATGACTGCGATTTTCGCAGTGGTTAGGCCTTAATCTTGTCAGATACCCGAACGCTTCCCACACACTCTAACAGACACACTCACACACACACACATACACACTCACACACATATTGTTGCAAGTACGCAGCGACTCATGAATTATTGTTGCTTTATTTAAAAGTCTTAATTTTGTACGGTTTTTCCGCTCTGTGCTCATTGTTCCAGACGCCTTCGCACGATCGCTGAGCGATCTTTTGGCACTGGTTAAGCTGCTGCGTGAAGACGTCGCCCACCAGCGTCAGGAGATTGCCTACTTGCGCATGTTGTTGGAGAATTGTGCCGGCTGCAAAGAGCCCAGCGGCGACAATCACATATGCCTCGAGCCCAACTGTCGCACTGCGAATCCTTGTTATCCTGGTAAGTACCAATATGACTCATCATCATACGTACAAAAGCAAAACACACCCAACTCAACGCTAACTGCAATATGTTGCTTGCTCTTACTGCCCACAGGCGTTGATTGCCATGAGACCGCCTCGGGACCAAGGTGCGGCCGTTGTCCTGCCGGCTACGTTGGCGATGGCAAATCTTGCAAACCGGGCGTCAGCTGTGCGGACAGACCCTGCTTTCTGTAAGTGCCTTGTGCAAAATATTTAACTTAAAAAATGTTTTTTTGTTTTAATGTATTTTTATATGCTATATCCGACGTCCCTTAATGGCGTCGAGGGCGTGGCTATCCAATGCATCCATGTTAATTGTATTTGTCATGCTGTTCTCTTGACGCAGATGGACGCCTGTGGCATAAAAGGCGCCGCATCACGCAAAATGTCGCTCGGCGCTTTCGCAAAGGGTTTCTCTTCACTGAGTCTGCAATTATTTGCATATGGCCTTAATGGCAATTTGATGTTGTTTATACTTTAATGATGCAGTCAAGCGACTCTTGCCTGCCACTTCAGACAGCTAAAGGTTTTCCTATCTATGATTGATAAGTGTTACCCATTGAGATTTCAACTCAATGCCAGCCATGCAGGCCCATTGGAGTAGTTGACTTAGAATGCTGATTAGTGAATCAAAAAGGAGCAAGAAAGATTGTTATTGACAGTCATAGATAAAATAGAAAGTTCTTAAGGCAAATACTTATGATAGGCATCCTCCATTTATTTGCATACCCTTCTGACAAGCGCTTAGATCTCAGTCTCTCGATATGCCAATCCAAATGTGCAAAATGGGTAATCCCTTGTCGGCTTAAGATCACATCTTGCTTCTCCACTTAGCACCAAGTCATTCAAGTTTATCACTTTACACATAAATCATACTACTGAGTTTTGCTAAATTTAACAAGTTTTTTCATTACAAGAACTGTGCTGCCTGATTACCATTTAAAATGGGCTTTTAAAAACGAAATTAGCTAAGCGAAAAGAAAGTAGAGTTTATTACAAATTAATGAGTTTTTATTAGTAGTTAATTTAGTGAAGAGAGAGTGGAAAAGAGTAATAAAGAGTTAAGTTCCAAGAAGTAGAGAACCATATTAGGATAGCTAAGAGAGAGAGAGAGAGCAAGAGAGAGAGAGAGAGAGAGAGAGAGAGAGAGAAAGAAGACAGAGGTAGAGAAATGTATGAGATATATGCTATATATGCTAAATATAATCACAATTATATATTTATTAAGAAGGTCTAGAAAGGGCTCTCTGATACTGTGCCGGCTGCGATCGACTTAGAAGTGTGATATCATTTTTAAAGAAAGAAAGACAATTCAATCACCTGCTGATAAATACTTTGAAGCGCAGCTGGAAGTAGCCCACCACAACAGGGAAACATGAAATAGCCTGCTCAGAATAACCTATAGCTTCATTGGCGGAACAGAGTCGTTAAACCACCCACAGCCCATATGGAGATTTGCTTTTTTTGGTACCGGAAGAAAACGCCACGGTCGAAAGGAAACCCAGTTCTTGCTTGGCTTTACTACTGGACCCATTAATGTCAGACTCTGTCAATTATGCATAAGAGCGCAGACCCTCAGCAATGTCACCGAATATTGTCTAATAAATACATAAATTGTAGAAGTTCTGGAAAATCAGAATAGACATGCCATAAATATGTTAAACAAAACTATAACATGCCAAGTAACGGTCATCGCAGGGCATATTTTTGGTAGAAATTGTTAAACAAAATGCAACAAAACCTTTGCAATAATACAATGAAGCATATTGAAGATGCTGGAGAATGGGAATCAGTCAGTTGTGGGGTCTGAACCACAAATAGCACTTGAAACTGCCGCATAAATTAGTTAAATGTGCAGGGAACCCGCACAGATATATCTGGTATGAGGATCGAGAAGGGAGTAGGGAGCATTGAGAACCGACTGACTTCATTGTGTCAAAACACTTAAAGTGATTTCGGTTCCGTAGGCCTCTCTGTGAAATGTGAGACCCGACAAGTGAGCGCCTGGCCACGCGCAGTGGAAGGCAGTCCGCCCATAAATTTGTGTAAATTATTGAAAACGGGCAAGAACAGACAAACCAATGGCCACAATAGTACACATGTGTGTGTATGTGTGTGTATTGTAGGTGTCTAGGCCAGGGATCTCTTTTGGTGGAAGGTGCGCCCTGGCTGACCGTATTTTAATTTGCATAAAATTGTTTTAAATGTTGTCAGCAACGTCGAGCAACGCCATCGTCTCGTTACTGTCATCTTTCATTATCGATGAAATGTGGCCAATGCGTGTGGTAAACTAACGTTCAAAATCCCAAAAAAAATAAAAATAAAGAAAAAACACGCAACAGACACACACAATGGGCACACTATGGTCCATCATTTTAATTTAGAACCCTCGAAATGTTATTCGTAGCGGCGTCATAGTTTAACATGGTCAACGCTTTGTTGGTTTGACTTTTGAGCCGAATTGAATCTTAAGATCAATTCTATTAAAAGGCCATAAAACTTGCGCTAATGAGATGCACACCTGTTGATCCTTTGTTGAACGCTGCTATCATGGAGTTTTATAAGGGTTTGACCATTGTGCTTAAATTGAAAATAATCAAATTGAGTTCCCCATTGTAAACATATAGTTAGAGTTGGCCAACTAAGTGACTCTAAATTTACTGGGGCAGGCTGCGCAAAGTGGTACATAATAAAAATTAAATATTTGCCATCAAGCGTGCTTATAAGCATAAAACTTTTATAATGCCTCTTAATAGCATTTGGAAAGTGTGAATAGGCTAAATATATATTTATATAATGAGCCTATAAATATCATTTTGAAGTGTGAACAAGCTAAATATATATGTTTTTGTGTTAAGAGAGGTGCGCTGCTTGCTTATACAAGAAATAAATCAGTTTTCGTATTATTGCTTCAATATTAGTCCATATCGTTGACAAAATAGTGTTTTTGATATAATCGAGTGAATAGTGTATAATTTATAAAGTGTTAAATTGGTTGAGTTCCTAACTATAATCACATATTATGAAACTAAAAAACAATGAGCCCAATTATTATATTACAAATTTGAAAAATCTCAACATCTGCATTCATCTAAACAGCATAAAACTTTTACATAAATATATTTGAAATAATACTTGACCTTTATGAAATCTCTGTTAATTGTTTATAAATGATCAATGATAGTCTGCGGTTAAAATGAAACTCACACTTTCCATTTCCAAAAAGGCACACTCCTACTAAATCCAAATCTGACCCCAACTAGAAACCCAATTATAATCATAGCCCACAGATGCATGGCCTGCCGTCAAAAGTTTCACTGCCTTTCAACGCACAATTTTCTGATGCTGTTGTTCAATTTAAATTATGCGTGTGATGAAATAATCAGCAATGCAATCAAGCTGCAGTCAGCAGAGATTATATTACCCATCTTAGCCGGAGATTGAGATTTAGATACAGATGGAGATGGCGATGGCGATGGAGAGATTCTGAATCCGAATCCGATTCCAGCTGCAACATGTGTATATACATGTTGTGAACAATTCCTAAAACAGAATTCCATTTGATTATGGCAACTTTCCCACAGATTCTGAGGCCTGGGCGAAACAAAACGTTTACAGCAAACATTGACTGGTAAAAGCAGCTACACAATGAGTGAACAGAGTGAACTGAAAGAGAGAATTGGTGTGGAGAGTAGAGAGGAGGTGAGAAGCAGAGAGACAGCAGATAGAGTTAGCTGGTTCACAGCAACATCAAAGTTCGGTGGAACGCATATCTCAGCCGCGAATCGAGTTCGCCTACGCACCGAAAAAAGCAACAGCCGCGCCGCAAAAGTGGAGCCATTGATTCCAACGTTGACGTTGTTGTCGTTGTGCTTGTTGTTGTTGACTGTTGACTGTGTCGCCGGGACTGAGGCAGCATTTGACTGCTTGAATTCAAATTAATAGCCAACTGGCTCTGGCTCTGACTCTGGCTCTGGCTTAGGCTTTGGCTGCTTGCTGGCTGGCTTGGTTCGATGCCCGTCGTCCGCCGTGTGCAGGCGCACCAATGAAAACAAAAACAAGCCCAGTCAAGAGCAAGTCGAGACCAAGCCCGAGACCAAGTTGCAGCTTGAGCTAAAGCTGTAGCTGTAGCTGGGGCCAGCAGCCAACCACCAACCTACTGCCAACCTCGCAGATAAGTGGCCTGTGGCAAAATAAACGCCGCTTTATAGCAGTTAGTTGTCGTTTGTCCAGAGCGTGCGCCATATGGTCGTTGTTGTTGTTGTTGCTGGATGCACCAACTCCTTTAAGGGAGAGCCAAGTGTTCCTGTTGTTGGGAGTAAGTGGTATGCATTTGCATGGCATGCGCTACCATTAGAAGCAATTTGGGTGGGATAAATGCGGGCAGTGATCTGAGATTCACCAATAATAGATAAGTTTCGCCGAGCTGCGAGTAACGATAGAGAGTTAGGCACTATGGAAAAGTGATTTGACAAAGAAATGGGTTCATCATGGTTTCCAAATGGATGCCAAATCTATCATCAGCATATGAAAAATAGCTTGCACACATCTAAATGGGCTGCGAAATAAGATTGTAAAGTGTGAACTGAATGTTGAGTGTGATCACTGTATGAATAATGAAGAGTGCTTTTTAAAAGAAATCTATGGCCATGTAACGTTTCTTAATTTAAAAATATTTTACAAATATTTTGTTAAAATATTTCAAATTTATTCTATAAAAAATTTATAACAAAGAAATCTTTTTATGATATTTCCAGTCTTTGTAAGAAGCTATAATCACGTTTTCAACTTTAAATGTACGATTGATTTCGGGGCAAAACTATGATCAAAAAGCCCTCGCTTTTTAAAATACGATAAGTTGAGTTTTGACGAAGTTATGCCATTTTGAAGCTTCGACCTATGCCCATATGTCGATATATCGATTTTCAGGCTATGATTTTTACAATTACTTAAAAACTACTTGTTGAAAGCTAGAATAATATTCTTCAACAACAACTGTTAAATAAACAGTTGACATAAAATACCTTATATCATTACGGAAGCAATTTTAAATTCAATTTACAATATTTACAGTAGTCTTACGCTTTCAGCTATATACTTTAGCATTTTTTAGCATTTATAGCTCATTTCACATGGTGCGATCAGAGCCTAAAAGCATTTTGTATGCTTCAAATCCATGTTCACACATTACTCAGTTTGCAGTCCGAGGTTCACGTCCGTGTCCAAAGGTTTTTGTCTTTTGGGTGGTGCCTGGCAAAGTGTTTGAACTGGACTTGAGACCAGGCGGCTGGGGTAGAGGTAGGAAGAAGACAACGGCTGCTGGATAGCTCTTTGGCAGGCAGCCTTTTGGCTGGTCCAGGCAGCAAATTGGAATTATGAATTATGAATGCGTGGTTAATAAAAAGAGCGGGCAACAAAAGCAAGAGGAAAGCCACATGGCAAGTGGGTTCGTCATGCTAACTGCTAGAAGGTAGTGGCAGAAATGCTAATGCGTTCCTCGATGTGCTTCGCTGGCTATTTTCCCAGCACTCAAACGACGCCGATGCCATCGTCGGGATCCAAGACAATATGGTCGACTGAACTGAAACAAAGCAGAAAAGCGCAAAGTGGCGGACTCGGCGAACACAGCCTGGCGAACATGGCCAGAAAGCGAAAACCCCTACGCAACATTTTTTCTTATTTTTGATTGTGTAGCTGTCTCTGTCTCTCTTTCCTTGTATCTGTCTTCTTGTCTTGGACATGGACGCGAACATGGCCAGCAACAGCGCCGCCTTAACTTGGCTCGCTTGCCACTTAAGTACTTAACACTTTTTGCTAATTGCGCGTTGCCGCCAAATGCTTCTACCAAAAATATTGACGGTCGCACACACTCTTGACAAGTGTTGTTGCCCACCAATGAATATGCCGCAGCTGCGTCTCATGGATCCACCAAACTGACAGCACAAACTCTTCCAACCACACTGAAACAACAACCCTCGAATATATTTGCGCCTCAGTTTTACACAGTTCTTCTACTAGCTGTTCCCTGCTCGGAGTATATGGAATTTGACGTGGGTTATGACAAGGTGGAATTCTTATAACCATCATCCATATTGGGAGCAAGCTGTTGTTCAAGACTTGCCTATTCGACAGAAATATTATGTAGTGGGTTGCAGCACTTGTTAATTACAAATTGTATCCGAGCTGAGTTGTTTACTATAATTACAGATTTGTTGTGATTGAAAGCATTAGAAATAATATAAAAAAAGTATAATTTGAAAATCTTACATTCTTTTCTTATTATAATTGGTTAATAGAGAAGCAACAATTCAAGAATTTAAAATGTATAATTTGACTATTGATTGATTTGTACTTGTCAAAACAAGACACGTTTAACTGTTGTTCACATAAAATAAAAGGGTATTTAAAAAACATGTAGCCCATAGCAAAAGTATTGACTTTTTTTTAAATGACTTCCTACTTCTGAGTTACTTTTCAAACGGAATCTGAGCAGTAAGGGCTTTGAATTTGACTTGGTCGTGGACCTCGACTCTCTGTGGTTCTGTCTCTGCCCACATGATCGTAGAGTACGTCATTTATTTTCTTTAACTTAACGCATTGTAGATTTTGTCATAAAATATGGCAAGAAATGGCTTCTGGGTCAGTTGGGCGCAGTGGTTGCAGGTTGGATGTCTGCTGGGGTGATGGACTTCCTTGAATATGCTCGTGTGGAGCGATTGCCATGAGTTATGTCCTGGGAGAGTTTTGAACTCTCTGCAGCGGCGTTACGCAGCTTTTGTAGTTGGGCTAACCGTAATCTGAATAGTAATACTAATGTCCATGGCATGATATGCAAATGTTATATGGTAGCCATAAGCGAATCCCACACTCGCCAGAGCATAAAGAGAAATTTACATGCCATTCAGCATGTAACTGCACTTTTTTTGGCCATGGGCCATTTGGACATGGATATACTCCTACAGTCAGGCAAGCGACATGCACACAGTGTCTTCTTTTATTTATTTTGCCTCAACGGGTTTTAATAACATTTTCTTGTAATTGTAATTTGTTTTCTTTCGGGATTGGGTTGTCTCCCATCTTCTTCTTCCTGTGCATATCCCAAAACCATCCCAAGCCCAAAACATCAGACCAAACAGACATGTGCCGTATGTGGCGATTGCGCTTTGTCGGTGCTTTTGTGCCCAAGAGGGTCCGCGAAGGGGTCCCAACTGTAACCTTTTCACTGTTGTCTCTCTCTCTAGTTGCCTTTTGTGTATGCTCATGCAGCGAACATCATTAATAAATTTGGCTTTGTGTATGCTGTTTTCCGTTTTCTACAATCTTTTGTTGTATATTTGTTCCTGCTTGTCAGTATTAATAATAATAAACAAAACATACGTATGTGGCCACAAACAAAAATCAGCCCATCAACGATTAACTCTATACTCTATACTCAATACTCAGCTCAACTTAACTCATTCCACCGTTTTGCAGAGGCGTTCAGTGTCACGATACTGTGAACGGTGCCCAGTGTGACTCCTGTCCGGTTGGCTATGAAGGTGATGGACGCACATGTTCGATACGTAATCCTTGTCTGGACGCACCATGCCCGTCAGGTAAGTCAACAAACACAAACACAACAACAGCCACAACGACATAAACAACAACAACAATGTGTATATGAACTTGGTTCTTTTTTTTTTGCCTTTGCGGCCTGTTTGACTTTTTGATTAGTTTAAGTTTCAAGTGGAGTTTTGGGGCCACGTTTTGTTTTCAACTTTTTTACGGCTAATTTGGAGTTGTCTTGCCCTGAACCTTTGTGAACAGTGTGGGTTCTTTAGATATACCAGGCAGTTAGTTACAGTTGAGAAAAATTGTAATATCCATTGGCATCGGCATTATCTTATAATATTTTTAATGTACAGAGCCTGATTGTGATTTCTAAAGTAAAATCTATATAAAATACCCAAGATAATTTTTTAAAGAAAAAAATTAATTACAAATTTTTACGGAGGAAATTCCGAAATTAGATTCTCTGACAGAATATTAAATATTAAAGTTCGTATTATTGTAGTTGATAAAATGAAGAATTAATATTAAATTCTGATAAACTTGTGTTTCTTTGAAAATTCGAGAAAAGTACGTTTCAAACATATGTATATACCTTGCCAATTGATTGGTAGTGTAAACGATTCACACGATTGTTTGATTTATTAATGCACAGTTCGGACGAATTTAGAGAACTCCGAGGAACGCTGAACCCTTTTGATTGAAAATTATAGGGTGCCCGAGCAATACTCAATGCATATGTGAAACAAGGCTGCTAATTAGAGGGCAGGTTCAGAAGTGAACAGAAAACGAGTTGGAGGTCAGGTACTTAGTCATCATTGAGACGTGTTGTGGAATGTCGTGCCTTATAAGTCAGTGGTTGGCTAATTGAAATCGGCAAAACCACAAAGCTCTAGTTAGTGGGTGGGTTTGCTTAGCGGATTGACACAAATAACCAATGTTTTATTATACGATATTAATGCATACACAATTCTCATTACTAGGCAACATTTTAATGCCCACACATAATGTGCAGCACTATCAGAGGCAGAGCCAGTACACGGCACGCAAATACTCGGTTGTAACGAACTGAATCAGAGCACAGCAGTAGAATTTTATTATAAATTCAACTTACTTAGAAAGAGAGCACATTATAAATCACTTATAATTAGTCATAAGTTGTAAGCTCTTCGAATGGCAATCTAAACAATTCAAAAGTATTAGCAACAATAATTCACAAGTACTTACTGAAATTACAAAAATAAATTAAATAAATAAACCATAAAAAGATAAGTTTTTAGTAAATGCTTTAATAATACTATACTCATCATCTTGTTTGAAAAAGAAAAACCAACCTAAAATACCCAGAATGTGGAGCTTATAAGAGTTAATAACGAAAATATGGTTTTCCCCTCTCTATAATGCCTAAAATGATTTGTGAATAAAAATTATACGATATTCTTTCAAAAGCAAATAACGTTGTTTAATTTGAGCTACAGCCGAATTCAAAAAGTATTTATATAGCTCACTGGTCTGCGTTTCGGATACATTTTTGGTAAATAAAATGTTAAATTTTCCCATTCCTGTTATACCTATCTACCTATCAAAACAAAAATAACAGAATTTAAGTGGCGGTATCATTATGTTAACTAATTTACTAATCGTAGTTCTAGCATGTTTCACTTTTCTGCATCTAACATATCTTTTTATTGTATTGGTTTTCATGCTCATAAGCTTCTAAGCTTAAATCCATTGAGTTGTGGTTTATAATTTGAACTATTTCTTTACCAGGTGCCGAGTGCGTTCAGGTGGGCTATCAACCTTACTTTCAGTGCTTCTCCTGTCCACCTGGGCAGAAGAACAATGGTACCACCTGCCAAGATGTGGACGAGTGTGCCGTCTACCAGCCCTGCGATGAAATGGCCATTTGCAAGAATCTCAATCCAGGCTTTCGCTGTGACCCCTGTCCGTCCGGCTTTGATGGCATTCAAGCTCTTGGTAAACCAATAGGGAAATACGTTTTCATAAGTTTCCTCATGACATGTGTGTTGTTATTAGGTTATTCAGCTGACTATCTAGCAGTGGGCTTTCAGAAGCAAACTTGCCTGGACATAGACGAATGCAAGATGGGCTCCTTTAAATGTCCAGAACATGCAAGCTGCCACAATAGCATTGTAAGCCATCTAAATGTAACACACATTTTACTTACTAATCGTATCTTAATTAGGGCACCTACAGATGCCAGTGTCATGACGGTTATGTGGCCAATGGCACCTTTAGTTGTCTGTCTGTAGCGGATCTCTGTTCCGACGGCAGCATCTGCGCAAAAAATTCTGAATGTGTGTCAATTGATAACTATCACTTTCAATGCCGCTGCAGCGTTGGTTGGGCTGGCAATGGTAGGATCTGTGGTGGTGATCGTGATCTGGATGGCTGGCCGGATGAGACACTTAACTGTGCGGAGCCGCACTGTCGCCGCGATAACTGTCCTGATTTGCCCAATTCGGGACAGGAGGATGCTGATTTGGATGGCATTGGCGATGGCTGCGATGAGGATGCGGATAGCGATCAGGTGCTCAATAGCAAGGACAATTGCCCGTTTGCCTACAACAGCGATCAGATGGACTCGGATCACGATGGTGTTGGCGATGCCTGTGACAATTGTTTGTTTATTTCGAATCGCATGCAACTGGACTCCGATGGGGATGGGCTGGGAAATGAGTGCGACGATGATATTGATAACGATTCGGTGCTGAATCAGTACGACAATTGTCCACTGCTTCGCAATCCAAGTCAGTCCGATATGGATAACGATGGTGTGGGAGATATGTGCGACAATTGTCCTACAATTCCCAATCCTGCGCAGGAGGATCGTGACATGGATCTGGTGGGTGATGCCTGTGACAGTGACATTGATGGTGATGATGATGGCATACAGGACTCGGAGGATAATTGTCCAATGGTCAGTAATTCGGATCAGCTGGACACGGATGCCGATGGCAAAGGCGACGCCTGTGACGATGACATAGACGGCGATGGTGTTCCCAACTATAGAGACAACTGTCCACTGGTCAAAAACCCTGACCAATTGGATCTGAATCACAACGGCAAGGGTGACATTTGTGAGGACGATGAGGATAAGGATGGCACACCGAACATCATTGATAACTGTCCAAATAATTCCATGATACATCGTACTGATTTTCGCACAATCCGATCGGTTGTATTAGATCCAGAGGGTAATGCACAGCAGGATCCCAATTGGGAGGTACTTGCAAATGGTTTGGAGATAACACAAACTCTTAATTCCGATCCGGGCCTGGTGGTGGGCAGTGATTCATTTGGTGGCGTCGATTTCGAGGGCACTTTCTATGTCAACGATGATACGGACGATGATTATGTGGGCTTCATTTTCAGCTATCAAAGCAATCGCAAATTCTACGTGGTGCAGTGGAAGAAGGGCACACAAACCTATTGGCTATCAACGCCCTTCCTCGCGGAAGGCGAGCCAGGTGTGCAGATCAAGTTGATTGATAGTAATACTGGACCCGGCTCCATGTTGCGCAACAGCTTGTGGCATTCCGGCGATACGCCCGGACAAGCGAAACTTCTGTGGAAAGATCCGCTAATGGCGGGCTGGAAAGAGAAGACATCATATCGCTGGTCCCTAGTCCACCGCCCTGTCATTGGACTTATCAGGTTGCGGTAAGTGGCAAATGCATTTGTTGTACATTTCAGGTGAGCACATCTGGCTTCCTCTTTAGCATATTTGAGGGCGAACGTTTGATTCTGGACTCGCACAACGTCTTTGATGCTAGACTCACCCTCAAGGGCGGACGTTTGGGCGTTTTTTGCTTCTCACAGGAGATGATTATATGGTCGGATCTGTCTTACAAATGCAACAGTGAGTAGCCCTTTGGCATCTGGCTTGGCCATCTCGCAAGCTCATCAACCTTTTCGCCTTATACCACAGCACGCCTGCCGCCCTTCATCTACAATGAGTTGCCCACACATCTGAAGCTCAAGGTAGAACTGGAGAACTAAGCATTGCAATCAGGTTGTTGTTGCAGCATTTGGTTTTAGGACCCGCTTTCGAAGGAGGCAAATGTAACTGCCATAAATCTTAATAAAATTAACTAAGCTCTTATTTATTAAGTCGCCTATACGCGTCTACCTATGTTTAATATAATAAAAGAAAAATACATAATAATGTAAGGGAGTTTTTTGTTGTTCAATTTGTACTTACATCTTTCCAAATCAAACAACAAAAAGCTTGTATGTCATTTTCGACAAGTTACTGGCAATTAATCTTGAATAAACAAGGTAAACAATTTTTATTGGTAAAATGTAATGCAAGAAAAACGTAAAAAATATTTGGCTTGTAGATTTTGTGTGACAATTAGTTTAATATCAAATCAAATGTTGCACGATTTGAAGTTAATCAAATCAAACAGTTAGATTTCAATAGTAGTAGGCATCAGAGTAGGCAAAGTGATTATAATTAATATATGTCGCAATGATTTTGTTCACATTCAAGATAAAAGCAGTGCA
The DNA here is from genome assembly GCA_035041375.1 of Drosophila conformis. Classification (NCBI taxonomy): domain Eukaryota; kingdom Metazoa; phylum Arthropoda; class Insecta; order Diptera; family Drosophilidae; genus Drosophila; species Drosophila conformis. The sequence continues at coordinate 643,550 of JAWNLE010001234.1, forward strand.
GTCCTAAATTTAAAACATTTTACCAAACGCAATTTTTCGACAAAACAATAAGAAAAAATACACTTGCTTCCTTAATCTGAAATTGTCAGTCTTGCAACAAATAGTGCAGGGTAAGCATGATCTTAAAATCAAAACTAATTAAAGGCAATCGAATTTTCCGATTAGGCAATTACGATGTTCAGTTGTGATGTGCAAGTCAGTCAGCCGCCGGATGCAAATGTCAAGAATGAAACAACAATAGATGAAGCAATCAACATTATCGAATACCGTAATACCTATTCCAGAGCCCGTACGCCACCTACCAAAATTCCAGGGCCCGTACGCTTGGACAAAAGCGGATCCCACATCCGCATCAGCACTCGAAAATATAGCAGCCGGCTGAAGTCATTGAGGAGCAAGAGCAAACTGGACGAGAGTTACGACAGCACCAGTACTCTGGTGTACACATGCAATGATTCGGGTGTCCAAATGGACTCAACTACAGAAGACAGCTCAACGTCTCCACTGCATTCCAGCACTGAGACACTTCCGCAAAGTGGCAGTCTACTGGAATTGAAGGCGGCAGAGGAGCAGACTCTCCGGGTCCTGCAACTTGCAGTGGCCGAAATGGAAGTGGATGTTGAATTGAATGCTCAGCTACTGGAGGAGCAGTTGCAGCAGGAAGTGGGGAAGCATCTGCATTGGCAAGTTGAACAGATAGTCAAACAAGAGATTGATAAAATGCTGCTGCAGGATGAGCTGCAAATGGAACCGACGGAGGAGCTGGGGGAAGAAGTGCCTGAGGAGCAATTAGAGGAGATCCCAAAGGAGATGGTAAAGGAGTTGTCACATGAGCTGCTAAATATGTTGCCGCAGAAATTGTCGGAGGAACTGTCGGAGACGCTGGCGAAGCATCAGGAGCCGAAAAAAGAATTAGAATTGGTGGACTTGATTGAACCGATTGATCAGATTGAGAATTTCTCCAACAGCATTTTTATGCCACGTGTGCGAAAGCATGTGCGAGTGGAGCAACTCCTTGAAGCGGAGAATGACATTCAGATGCTACATAAGCTGCTCCAGCCGAACAGCGAACTGTGCAATAGCGAGGCGACTCCTTTGCAGCAGCCCGAGGATGAGTTTGTTCTAGCTGACACCGATAAGGAGCGATTGGAGATAATTCCCGATGATGAATATGAATGGACCAGCAAGAATGGCAGCTTTTTGCAGTCGATGTTGACATTAATTTGCGGCAAAGGCATCCGTAAACTGAGCTATCCTATACTAATATGTGGCATCGCCGTCGGTTTGATTTATTACTTTCGTAAGGATTAGGGCATTGTCGGCTAATATCTTTTTTAGAATAATTTAACACACAAATTGAAGAGCGTGTATATGTGCGATTTATGAAACAAAATCGATTTGCATTTATTGTATAAAGCATAAAAATCGCCAATACATTAAAAAATTACTACGACACTTCAAAACTCTCAAGGTCAGCAGTCACATTTCACAAAACGCAATAAAGTACACAGCTAATTGATTAATAAATAAAAATGCGTCATTATGACACACCCCACTTCATAGGCGTGGTATTTTAATATTTGCATTACTTAAATTACTTAAAGATTGCATCTTAAAGATCGATATTTGGTTGGGAAATTTGGATAGAGCTTGGTGTAATTCAAGGGTGTTTTGCACATGTAATTTTAAAATGAGCCAATACATGTAATATTATGTCAGCATATCAATTTTTGAAATATATTATAAATTATTTTGGAGAAAATTTAAAATTGTTTGTTTTTACTTTAATTAATAATGGCCTCTATTGAATCCGTGCTTCTAGCCGGCCTCGTACATCTCATGGTCCGCTTTCTCTTCTATATAACACCACAGTCAAGGCTAGGAACCCCCGGTCCCGTAATGCCGACAGCGATCGTAGGTGTTGCGCTCCTGGACATCATCTACGATAACCGCATAATTCCATTTCGCTTCAATGACATGTCTGCGGGCTTTAAATATATTGTTGAGACTGTGGTGGCTATCGTCCTATTGGAGTTCGGCATGCTGATCTGGACGTCGATTGAGCATTCCATTTACTTGTTTGCCAAGGGAACACTACTGGGCTTGGGCGTTGTTTCTAGACCAACATATTTTCGGCACGAGAACCTCATAATTGGCTCCTTCACCTTACCGCTGTCTCTGGCGATTATGATAATGGCTGCACAGGCTACCGATCATTATCAAATAATACGCCGGCAAGTATCCCACTAGACTAAGGAGACGCTGTCACTGAAAGTGAAGTCATTGTAAATTAATGCATTGAACATACATTTTTGGTTAAATACAAACGCTTTTTAGTATTTGCACGATAAATTAAACAGGTAATTTTCCAAGCCTTACCATTATTTCTTCAAAGAGAATAAATTCAAATCATGTAGATAAATTCCTAAATGCATATCTATATTTCTGGTGAGCGTTTGAATACTGCACTGATTGTGCAGTTTTTATTGGTGATATGTTGCATACTTTTAGGTGCTAAGAAATTACATGCTCAGGGCTGTCAAATAATCATAGCGAACTATTTGATGCAACAGTCATATAGAGTGGCTCACAGTTCAAGACGACCAGCGTCAAAGAAAAAAAGTAATTGCCTGCCATAAGCTAAGTATTTATTATTTTGCAAAAATTCCAAAGACCGATGGCAGGTACATATATTAACCACCAAAATGAATATATGGCCTAATACACTGAGGTTTCCACAAAAAAAAAAAAATATCACGAGCGTGAACCGCATGTATTTTTGGTATGTAAACAAAGCCAAATAGAATAAAGAAAAGTACCAAATATGAAAATGGCCCAGTCTGGGGAAGTGAATGAAGTTGTTTATGATCATCGCATACTGCGTGATTGGTCAAATGTGAACAACACCAATGGAACAATGCACTTTTCCAAGGATATGATAACTAATAACAGTCGTCGTCTGTCCATCATAGTCTACAGGTGAGTAAGACAAATATATATATATATATATATATATATTGTACCTTTGAAGTAGTCTGTTTTTTTTTAAGAAATGCGAGCTCACTTCCTTCTCAGCAGAGCAAGTGAGATCACCCACACATTTCCCAGCCGGCATTGTCGTACTTTGGTATTCACAGTCACATTCACAGTCACAGTCAGGTTGATAAGCAGCATTTGTCTATGCACTTTTCTAAACTTATCAGGTGGTGTGTAGGTGTAGATGTGGTTATAAATCATGTCGTGGATTTAATAATTTTCACTTGGAATTTGAACGCTGTGGCTCAGCGTAGGGTTCACTTTAATAAAGTGATTCGCCAGCCGCTTATTTATAAATCACGCACATAATGAAATTTCAGCAAGTGGTGTCCAAAAAAAGCAGGCAAACAGGCAAAATATGCAGCGTTGAAGATGATGATGATTATTATAATGTTTATGTGAATCTGTGCTGCTGCCTCAAACTGGGTGTGCAATATAGCGCTATGATATATGCACATTACCCCGGCCAGGGCTTGACATGCTGGCGACATAATGATGAACTGGTCGCAGCGCTCCAAGATCTGAAGCTGCCTTCTAGCCTGCTGACGTGTTACGCATCAGTTTGTTGTCACTTTTACAGAGTTTGTACAGAGTTTTGGGGGTGAGGTTAGGGGAGGGAGTGGAGTTGCAGGGAATAGCACTTGTAGTGCATAAGTAGCCATTAATAGTAGGTGCTTTCTGGGCATTTTTAAAGTGCCCAGTTTTGAAGTTTTTGAGTGTGGCGGTGCACTAGCCGGGATACCATGTGGGGAATGTTGCAAGGTTGAAAGCATAAAAAGGGTTCGGAGTATTCGGGCTAAATGTGGTTTATGAGCCAGGGCAAATACAAGCATATTTGCATTGGTAATAATGGTTAATGCTGCGATCAACAACAAAAGAATTTTCTAGTGAGAAAGTGAAATAAAACTGTCAGTGTGGAATTCTTAATGTTCAATAATACAGTGAAATAAACCTGTAAGTGAACAACAAGAGGAATATGCATTCGAAAGTGAATGCAATCCAAGCTGAGTGAAATAACTGTAACTTTTCAAATTCGTAAAGCTCCCATTCGTATAAATATTAATAGGAAGTTAACATAAACAAATATTAATAATTTTTAATATATTTAATTGTATATCACTGTATATAATTATAATAATAACGATGAGAATAACTTTATTTAAAAAAGGATCGATTTTTTTTGTCTTAATACGCAAATTTCATATATCTTTAAATTGAATTTTTTAATTGACAAATTAAAAAGATATTACAATTTCAAGTGAAATTAACGAATTTACTTGCTTTATTTTCAAATGAGAATATTTTTTTTAAATACTGAGAAAAAACGATTAATAATTATTAAAAAATATTTGTGGTTACAAATGAGTAGCAGAAATAAACTCATTTTTTATATGATTGAACTATGATTGCATGCACAGTACGGACTTCAAAAGCCTTAAGTTTTGTTTCCCTATTTTTCTAAAAGACCAATAATATAAATATTTTGGAACAATCACGATTGCTGTTATTTTAGCCATATTAATTGACCAATATGTGGCATAAGAAAACTCCATTTCACCGTATTATTTGTATAATATATTTATTTGATGTCAACATTTGTGGCTGGTTGAATGGCTGCTGCATCGTCAGCCAATTCAATACATTACCACAACAAATTATAACTGGCTCGACAATGTGTCAGTCAGCTGCCTGTTTACTATTTTTAATGTATTATATTATATAGAATGTGGTTGGCTCCCTTAAACTCACTTAGGATGGCCATATAAGGTTTGTAATTTATGAGTTTATTTCTGCTACTCATTTGTAACCACAAATAATAAAACATAAATTATATTACTTTTCTCCCGAAAAACACCAACAAGTTAACAACAACCACATCACACGCCAGCATCACCGCAACAACAACAACAGCTGAGAACAAAACAAACTGCAATCAGGCGACGACGACTGCAACAACTGTTGCTACTCGCGCTGCTGCTGCTGCCGCTGCCGTCGCTGCTGCTGCTGCTGGTTGTGCTGCTACTGCTGCTTTTGATGTTGCTGTCGCGGATGGGTCCCTTCAGTGTGCGTTTGCACGTTGAACAAGACGGTACGTACGAGAGCAGAGGTAAACGATAAACGCTCGCGACTATCGACAAATACGCGCGATTTTACTTGCTGTGTTTGATCGAGATCGTGATCTATGACGGCTTAGCCTCCTCCTCCTTTGGCGAGTTTCGATTCGATTTTCATTTCCGTTCTTGTTGTTAATAGCATAAAAGTGTTTTAATTTTTATTAGCACGAACACCGTACGGCCTGCCTCTGACTGCCTACACGACAGCAACATCCACCACACAGGTCCGTTCAGTTGCGTAGCCGTTGCCATCGCTGGAGGATCGTCGTTGTCGCCTCCGTCGCGTGTGCCGTTCGTTCTAATAAAATCAATCGGAAAGATCTTCGCGTGTGCTTCATTTTGCTCATGTGTTGTGTGTGCTCTGTGTAGTGTGCTTGTGTAGGTTTTCTTGTTTATGTTTGTCGTCTCTTGAAAAGGGTTTTAAATTTTTAATGCATCCGTTTTATTATCGTTCCATATACTAGTGTGAGAAGCCTTCGCTGCTGCTAGTTGCTGTTTGATCTTACACCAGTGTATAAATACGCAAAATAAAGAGAGAAAGACATGAGAGAATTCAGGAAATTAAGTGTGGCAGCATCCATAAAAACAACTTAAGTTGTTGTTATTCTAAATACATTCGCCTCGACAGCAGTAAGTGACAGAAGCTCAAAGAGCTGTCTGATATATGTAAGTACGACTAAGAAGCTGCTACAGAGGCTGTTGAAAGCCGAAGTGGCCAATAGCAAAAGGCGGAGAACGGAAACAACGTTGGCGTGGTGCAACGTCCTTGGCAAAGAGGTGAGTGTGAAGGCAATAGAGTGCTCTTAAGTGGGTTAAACAAGTCACAGCAATTGGAGGAATATGCATTCGAAAGTGAATGCAATCCAAGCTGAGTGCAGTAACCGTAACTTTTCAAATTCGTAAAGCTCCCATTAGTATAAATATTAATGGGAAGTTAATATAAACAAATATTAATAATTTTTAATATATTTAATTGTATATCAATGTATATAATTATAATTATGTGTCACTCTGCGGTCAGCTGCCTGTTTACTATTTTAAATATATTATATTATATAGAATGTGGTTGGCTCCCTTAAACTCACTTAGGATGGCCATATAAGGTTTGTACCTGTGGCGTTATAAAAACAGAAATTATATTACTTTTAATGAAATTTCCGGATGCCAGCATTTATTCAAGTTATGAGTTCATAAACATATGCAAATCAACTGGAAAATTGTGGCAACAAATTAGCGCATCGTCCCGGGGGAGGCAGACAAAGGTAATTTGTTGTCTGATTCAAGTTTTGGTTGGAATTAGGCTTACAAATTTTTGATGCTTTGTATTTAGTGCATTTCCGCACCAAATTAAATTTGCAATTCAAATCACTTTAATAAAGCAGTATTTTATTTTTTTTTTGTTTTGACTGGCGGTGTCAAATGTGGTTCAAGTTCAGCTAAAATGAAATTTCATTTTAATGGTTCATCAAAATAAGTTAATGACTTTTCCACTTTGGTATTTATTACAGCAAAAGAGTTTTGACAGGTTTCCATAAAATTCGAAAACATGGCGCCAGTTTGGGTTGTTCACAAATCGCTTTTAAACTTAAATAAACAACCACCGACTGAGTTTTGCCATCCTTAATTTTTATACACTTTATTTTTAATACAGACGATGCAAACACAAATCAGCAGAAGAAGAAGAAGAAGAAGAATCAGAAGAATCAGAAGAAGCAGAGGAAGAAGACATCGCTGGGCAATGAATTGGTTGCGCGTGTTGCTAATCGGCGTGGCCGCATTGGCGCTGGCACTCGTTGAGGTTGCAGCACTCTCACTGGATCCAGGTAGGTGCCGTTGTCGTGTTTACCGTTGTATTGACGTACAAACAGTTGGTGGACGCTTGGACAGCGCTGCCATCGCCCAAAATCAACTCAAACAGCGATTTATGTAAAATCACAAATCCACAAGCACACATCAGAAAACGGTTGGCGGTTGTTGCAGTTGTTGCAGTTGTTGCAGTTGCATGCAGTCGACCTCCCATCGCCATAAATGGCGTTGGCGTTGCCGGATCACGAGCTGACCAAGTTGCAATTGTACAATTGCAATTCAGCAATCGCCTTTTGTAGCCACAGCCTCACTGAGTGTGGCACGATATCGTGAAGGTCACTTCACATGCGCCTGTCAAAGCACTGCTCCTACACATGACAAATAACTGAACAAATGCGTGAAATTCTACACATGAGCACAGGCTGGTCTTCAGTCCTCCGTCTTTGGTCTCTTGATAAATTTCTTTTGACGTGGTTTTACATATTTGGATTGTGCAAATGCAGTGCAATGTTTGCTTTCTAGTTTGCCGTCTGCTTTTCAGTTTTTCAGTTTTTTTTATTGTTTTGGGTTAACATGCGACGGGATTAGCCAGTGCTGACCAAAATAAACACCGCCAAGTGTTGAAATCTTAGCCAGGCGCGAAGACCGATTGCCAGTTGCCAGCAAGTAGTAGAGCACTTGGTGAGGATTAGTAAACATGGTCAGGGCATTGTTTGATTTAGCTTTTAGGGGTTTTGTACTTGTTTGTGTTGATTTGGATATTGATACTTTGTAACTATCACTAGGACTATGGAACGGAAGTTTGCCAAGGCTGTGACAGGAGCAAACTGCTCTTGATTGCAATTAATGGGAACCGATCTAATGTTTATAATAGATAAAGAATACACCTAAGTAATTTGGAGAAAATTAGAATCAAACATGGGCATTTATCTATGTATGTATATTCTATATTAGGGAATGTTTATCAGAGATACAATTATAAATAAACGTTGGTACCCAAACATACAGTGTAGGTGGTTGCGCCCTATTTAATTTACTAGCTAAAAACCAGTTTATATCCTTATTTCGACAATGTTTTAGGCACATCATAAGCCAGGTATTTGATAGGGTCATCATTTTGGTCAGTGTTTGATATATGTGCTGCCTGCAGTAAAAAGACAGAATAGTTTCATAAAGATGGCTTTAAGACGGAGGGACAAGTTTTTTATTTAGAAACACATAGAGTTTGTCTATTTAGCTAAACAAATAAATAATCTCTCACCTTGCCACAGTTGCCTCTGCCGAGCTGGAACAGTTTATCAGGAAGGGCGATGTGGTGATATCAACGCGACACATAAGGTAAATTAACTAACCTTGAAGAGCACTTAGCACAACTTTAGAAAGTTGTTGCACACTTAATTGAATGATTTTCCTCTGTTTGATAGACCGCGACGCAAGTTGCATATATCCATCGAGGCACTGTTCATGATCGACTTTCCCATGCTGAAGCATAAGATGTCCTTCTTTCTGGATCGCAAGCAGCAGCGGGTGACGCTGGACATCAGCGCCAATGGGGCGACAGAATCACGCAACTTTGAGATACCCAACATCAATGAGACGAGCACCATACGATCGCTGGCCCTGCAGTTCTCCAAGAATCGCATCACACTCTATGTGGACTGCAAGCCGAGCACCTCCCACGACATGGACATGAGCCTAACAAAGCTCTATACCCAAATGGATGATCCAGTTATCAAGCTGGTAAGTGTTGAATGCGTCTGCTTCGATTGCGTCAATAGATATGATCACTTTAAACTGTCTATACAGTTCAGGGAACAAAAATATCCACTACACTTTGATGCAGACATGGAGCACTCTCTGCAGCGTGCCAACTGTCAGAAGGGTCTGCATCGTCGGGGCAATCGTCGCATGCTGCGGAACAAGAAGCGCGATGTGCGCAGCATTTTGTATCATGAGCCAACTCTGGCCCGGGACGGCGTCGATCAGCGTAACCAGGAAATACCTACCACCGTGGAGCGGGGTGAAATACCCATCATGCATAACGATTGTGAAGGTAGGCAACAAACAGCTCTACTCAACATCTTTCTACCAATCACACATATCGTTAAACAGTCGACGACACTCGTCGTCTGGGGCGTTGACTTTGAGACTTCAGTGGGTTTCCCACAGCCTTTGGGTGGGACGGTGGCCCCTATGAGGCGTAGTCTTTAAATCATTTTTGCCTGAATGTTGGGCTTGATGAAATTATTAGACCGAAACACACACACACACACACAAGCACACACACGCTCAAACGACAGGCGGCATAAAAATCGCAAAGGCAAACGTAATGAATGACGCCGTCGAGATATAGAAACGAAGGGTGCACACCACAAAACTGAAACGTAACCAAAACAAGATCACAGATCGTGTGTGAGCCCCGAGCCCGAACCCGAACCCAATACGCCCTGATCATAGCACTGCCTGAACGTGATGCACTTTAGTCGTTGACAAAACTCACTCAAGCAGACAGTCGGACAGACAATCCGAATGTGCAGAGACAGTTGGAACCGTTGAAACATTGGACTAGTTTAGTTGTTTCCATGTGTCTAACATGGCGTCAGACAACATAAGCGATCTAGAGATGAGCTGCAAGTTTATTAGCGTCATTCTCAACGAGGATAAGATATCAGTTTGATAAATAATTGTGTAGAATCTATTGAAATATTTATTCATTAGTGGCAGCGAATGTTGCAGATACTGCAAGTGTTGTTATTGTCTTGAAATATAGATAACTTCAAGTAGATTAATTATGAATTTATTTATTATGGAATGTAATGCAGTCCTTTCTTACACACAGAGTAGTCTTAGATCAGAATAATAAAAAAGAAATATATTTGACGTAAATGTTGATTAATCTTAATATGCACATATAAATGTAGCTCTTGTGTTTGTTCAGCACCTTTGTAGTTTTACATATGTACAGATGTGGTAAATAACCGTGACTCACCGGGAATGGGGCATCTCTGAGTGTGCACAGTTCGCATTGGGTGCTCAGTTCAGTTGTCGCATCACATTAAACTGCGCTAAAGCGCAGCGCATTAGCAGCTGGATATTGAGGCCTGGGTCTTTGGTTTGAAGTTGTCGAAGCGACAAAGCGGATTAGGTTGCAATCAGGAAAGCCGCTCAAAATGAGTGCGATTTTCGCAGTGGTTAGGCCTTAATCTTGTCAGATACCCGAACGCTTCCCACACACTCTAACAGACACACTCACACAGATACACACTCACACACATATTGTTGCAAGTACGCAGCGACTCATGAATAATTGTTGCTTTATTTAAAAGTCTTAATTTTGTACGGTTTTTCCGCTCTGTGCTCATTGTTCCAGACGCCTTCGCACGATCGCTGAGCGATCATATGGCACTGGTTAAGCTGCTGAGTGAAGACGTCGCTCCCCAGGGCCCGGAGATTGCCTACTTGCGGATGTTGTTGGAGAATTGTGCCGGCTGCAAAGAGCCCAGCGGCGACAATCCCATATGCCTCGAGCCCAACTGTCGCACTGCGAATCCTTGTTATCCTGGTAAGTACCAATATGACTCATCATCATATGTACAAAAGCAAAACACATCCAACTCAACGCTAACTGCAATATGTTGCTTGCTCTAACTGCCCACAGGCGTTGATTGCCATGAGGCCGCCTTGGGACCAAAGTGCGGCCGTTGTCCTGCTGGCTACATTGGCGATGGCAAATCTTGCAAACCGGGCGTCAGCTGTGCGGATAAACCCTGCTTTCTGTAAGTGCCTTGTGCGAAATATTTAACTTAAAAATTCAATTTTTTTGTTGTATTTTTATGTGCTTTTATATGCTCGTATTTGACGTCCCTTAATGGCGTCGAGGGCATGGCTATCCAATGCATCCATGTTAATTGAATTTGTCATGCTGTTCTCTTGACGCAGATGGACGCCTGTGGCATAAAAGGCGCCGCTTCACGCAAAATGTCGCTCGGCGCTTTCTCAAAGGGTTCTTCACTGAGTCTGCAATTATTTGCAAATGGCCTTAAGGGCAATTTGATGTTGCTTATAGTTTAATGATGCAGTCAAGCGACTCTTGCCTGCCACTTCAGACAGCTACAGGATTTCCTGTCTGTGATTGATAAGTGTTACCCATTGAGATTTCAATTCAATGCCAGCCATGCAGGCCCATTGGAGTAGTTGACTTAGAATGCTGATTAGTGAATCAAAAAGGAGCAAGAAAGATTGTTATTGACAGTCATAGATAAAATAGAAAATTCTTAAGGCAAATACTTATGATAGGCATCCTCCATTTATTTGCATACCCTTCTGACAAGCGCTTAGATCTCAGTCTCTCGATATGCCAATCCAAATGTGCAAAATGGGTAATCCCTTGTCGGCTTAAGATCACATCTTGCTTCTCCACTTAGCACCAAGTCATTCAAGTTTATCACTTTACACATAAATCATACTACTGAGTTTTGCTAAATTTAACAAGTTTTTTCATTACAAGAACTGTGCTGCCTGATTACCATTTAAAATGGGCTTTTAAAGACGAAATTAGCTAAGCGAAAAGAAAGTAGAGTTTATTACAAATTAATGAGTTTTTATTAGTAGTTAATTTAGTGAAGAGAGAGTGAAAAAGAGTAATAAAGAGTTAAGTTCCAAGAAGTAGAGAACCATATTAGGATAGCAGAGAGAGAGAGAGAGAGAGAGAGAGAGAGAGAGAAAGAAGACAGAGGTAGAGAAATGTATGAGATACATGCTATATATGCTAAATATAATCACAATTATATATTTATTAAGAAGGTCTAGAAAGGGCTCTCTGATACTGTGCCGGCTGCCATCGACTTAGAAGTGTGATATCATTTTTAAAGAAAGAAAGACAATTCAATCACCTGCTGATAAATACTTTGAAGCGCAGCTGGAAGTAGCCCACCACAACAGGGAAACATGAAATAGCCTGCTCAGAATAACCTATAGCTTCATTGGCGGAACAGAGTCGTTAAACCACCCACATCCCATATGGAGATTTGCTTTTTTTGGTACCGGAAGAAAACGCCACGGTCGAAAGGAAACCCAGTTCTTGCTTGGCTTTACTACTGGACCCATTAATGTCAGACTCTATCAACCAATTATGCATAAGAGCGCAGACCCTCAGCAATGTCACCGAATATTGTCTAATAAATACATAAATTGTAGAAGTTCTGGAAAATCAGAATAGACATGCCATAAATATGTTAAACAAAACTATAACATGCCAAGTAACGGTCATCGAAGGGCATATTTTTGGTAGAAATTGTTAAACAATCTTTTCACTGTTGTCTCTCCTCTCTCTAGTTGCCTTTTGTGTATGCTCATGCAGCGAACATCATTAATAAATTTGGCTTTGTGTATGCTGTTTTCCGTTTTCTACAGTCTTTTGTTGTATATTTGTTCCTGCTTGTCAGTATTAATAATAATAAACAAAACATACGTATGTGCCCACAAACAAAAATCAGCCCATCAACGATTAACTCTATACTCTATACTCAATACTCATCTCAACTTAACTCATTCCACCGTTTTGCAGAGGCGTTCAGTGTCACGATACTGTGAACGGTGCCCAGTGTGACTCCTGTCCGGTTGGCTATGAAGGTGATGGACGCACATGTTCGATACGTAATCCTTGTCTGGACGCACCATGCCACTCAGGTAAGTCAACAAACACAAACACAACAACAGCCACAACGACATAAACAACAACAACAATGTGTATATGAACTTGGTTCTTTTTTTTTGCCTTTGCGGTCTGTTTGACTTTTTGATTAGTTTAAGTTTCAAGTGGAGATTTGGGGCCACGTTTTGTTTTCAACTTTTTTACGGCTAATTTGGAGTTGTCTTGCCTTGAACGTTTCCGAAATTAGATTCTCTGACAGAATATTAAATTTTAAATATTGTGACAAGTGTGCACAGTTTTTTGAACGGTTCGCATTATTGTAGTTGATAAAATTAAGAATGTCGTGCCTTATTAGTCAGTGGTTGGCTAATTGAATTCGGCAAAACCATAAAGCTCTAATTAGTGGGTGGGTGGGAAAATAAATTTCCCCATTCCTGTTATACCTATCTACCTCTCAAAACAAAAATAACAGAATTTAAGTGGCGGTAACATTATGTTAACTAATTTACTAATCGTAGTTCTAGCATGTTTCACTTTCTGCATCTAACATATCTTTTTATTGTATTGGTTTTCATGCTCATTGCGCAATAAGCTTAAATCCATTGAGTTATGGTTTATAATTTGAACTATTTCTTTACCAGGTGCCGAGTGCGTTCAGGTGGGCTATCAACCTTACTTTCAGTGCATCTCCTGTCCACCTGGGCAGAAGAACAATGGTACCACCTGCCAAGATGTGGACGAGTGTGCCGTCTACCAGCCCTGCGATGAAATGGCCATTTGCAAGAATCTCAATCCAGGCTTTCGCTGTGACCCCTGTCCGTCCGGCTTTGATGGCATTCAAGCTCTTGGTAAACCAATAGGGAAATACGTTTTCATAAGTTTCCTCATGACATGTGTGTTGTTATTAGGTTATTCAGCTGACTATCTAGCATTGGGCTTTCAGAAGCAAACTTGCCTGGACATAGACGAATGCAAGATGGGTTTCTTTACATGTCCAGAACATGCAAGCTGCAACAATAGCATTGTAAGCCATCTAAAAGTAACACACATTTTACTTACTAATCGTATCTTAATTAGGGCACCTACAGATGCCAGTGTCATGACGGTTATGTGGCCAATGGCACCTTTAACTGTGTGTCTGTAGCGGATCTCTGTCCCGATGGCAGCATCTGCGAAAAAAATGCTGAATGTGTGCTAATTGGTAACAATCACTATCAATGCCGCTGCAGCGTTGGTTGGGCTGGCAATGGAAGGATCTGTGGTGTTGATCGTGATCTGGATGGCTGGCCGGATGAGTCACTTAACTGTACGGAGCCGCACTGTCGCCGCGATAACTGTCCTGATTTGCCCAATTCGGGACAGGAGGATGCTGATTCGGATCGCATTGGCAACGCCTGCGATAAGGATGCGGATAACGATCAGGTACCCAATAGTAAGGACAATTGCCCGTTTGTCCACAACAGCAATCAGAAGGACTGGGATCACGATGGTGTCGGCGATGCCTGTGACAATTGTTTGTTTATTTCGAATCGCATGCAACTGGACTCCGATGGGGATGGGGTGGGAAATGAGTGCGACGATGATATTGATAACGATTCGGTTCCGAATCAGTACGATAATTGTCGACTGCTTCATAATCCAAGTCAGTCCGATATGGATAACGATGGTGTGGGAGATGTGTGCGACAATTGTCCTACAGTTTACAATCCTGCGCAGAAGGGTGATGCCTGTGCCAGTGACAATGATGGTGATCATGATGGCATACAGGACCCGTTGGATAATTGTCCAAAGGTCAGCAATTCGGATCAGCTGGACACGGATGCCGATGGCAAAGGCGATGCCTGTGACGATGACATAGACGGCGATGGTGTTCCCAACTATAGAGACAACTGTCCACTGGTCAAAAACCCTGACCAATTGGATGAGAATCACAACGGCAAGGGTGACATTTGTGAGGACGATGAGGATAAGGATGGCATACCCAACATCATTGATAACTGTCCAAATAATTCCATGATACATCGCACTGATTTTCGCACAATCCGATCGGTTGTATTAGATCCAGAGGGTCATGCACAGCGTGATCCCAAATGGAAGGTGCTTGCAAATGGTTCGGAGATAACACAAACTCGAAACTCCGATCCGGGCCTGGCAGTGGGGAGTGATTCATTTGGTGACGTCGATTTCGAGGGCACTTTCTATGTCAACGATGATACGGACGATGATTATGTGGGCTTCATTTTCAGCTACCAAAGCAATCACAAATTCTACGTGGTGCAGTGGAAGAAGGGCAATCAAACCTATCGGAAACACAAGCCCTTCCTCGCGCAAGGCAAGTCAGGTGTGCAGATCAAGTTGATTAATAGTGCTACTGGACCCGGCATCATGTTGCGCAACAGCTTGTGGCATACCGGCGATACGGATGGACAAGCGAAACTTCTGTGGAAAGATCCGCTAATGGCGGGCTGGAAAGAGAAGACATCATATCGCTGGTCCCTAGTCCATCGCCCTGTCATTGGACTCATCAGGTTGCGGTAAGTGGCAAATGCATTTGTTGTAC
Source organism: Drosophila conformis (assembly GCA_035041375.1). NCBI lineage: Eukaryota > Metazoa > Arthropoda > Insecta > Diptera > Drosophilidae > Drosophila > Drosophila conformis. Next base: position 658,719 of record JAWNLE010001234.1, read on the forward strand.
ATTTCAGCTGAGCACATCTGGCTTCCTCTTTAGCATATTTGATGGCGAACGTTTCGTTCTGGACTCGCACAACGTCTTTGATGCTAACCTCACCCTCACGGGCGGACGTTTGGGCGTTTTTTGCTTCTCACAGCGGAGGATTATATGGTCGGATCTGTCTTACAAATGCAACAGTGAGTAGCCCTTTGGCATCTGGCTTGGCCATCTCGCAAGCTCATCAACCTTTTTGCCTTATACCACAGCACGCCTACCTCCCTTCATCTTCAATGAGTTGCCCGAACATCTGAAGCTCAAGGAACTGGAGAACTAAGCATTGCAATCAGGTCTTTGTTGCAGCATTTGGTTTTATTTTATTTATTTATTTATTGTCAACTAAAAGTCAGTCGACACAAAAAAAATATAAAAGCTTTAATTTAAATTAAAATAATATAAAAATTATAAATAAAATTAGAAAAGGAAATTGGTCCAACATTTGTTGCGTGAATTGGGGAAAACCCAGAAAAAACCCAATCAGACCAGAGATAATTAGTAAGAACTAGTAAGAGTTAGTCCTCCACCTGTGCATGCAAAAAAAGTTATTCCCGAGATAGCACATTTAAAATAGAGTTTTTAATTAAAGAAATGGAGGACTCTGAATTGATTATATGGTATAATTTGTTATAATCATTACAGAGTACTCGAAACGGTTCACGCAAGGAATAATTAGTATTACAGCGATTAAGGGAAAGTGGGAAGAAATTACGAGAAGGTCTAAAAGGAACAGAAAAATTTATGTGGCTCATCAACGCTGCTGAAACACACAAATTGAAGAGCGTGTATATGTGCGATTTATGAAACAAAATCGATTTGCATTTATTGTATAAAGCATAAAAATCGCCAATACATTAAAAAATTACTACGACACTTCAAAACTCTCAAGGTCAGCAGTCACATTTCACAAAACGCAATAAAGTACACAGCTAATTGATTAATAAATAAAAATGCGTCATTATGACACACCCCACTTCATAGGCGTGGTATTTTAATATTTGCATTACTTAAATTACTTAAAGATTGCATCTTAAAGATCGATATTTGGTTGGGAAATTTGGATAGAGCTTGGTGTAATTCAAGGGTGTTTTGCACATGTAATTTTAAAATGAGCCAATACATGTAATATTATGTCAGCGTATCTTTTTTTGAAATATATTATAAATTATTTTGGAGAAAATTTAAAATTGTTTGTTTTTACTTTAATTAATAATGGCCTCTATTGAATCCGTGCTTCTAGCCGGCCTCGTACATCTCATGGTCCGCTTTCTCTTCTATATAACACCACAGTCAAGGCTAGGAACCCCCGGTCCCGTAATGCCGACAGCGATCGTAGGTGTTGCGCTCCTGGACATCATCTACGATAACCGCATAATTCCACTTCGCTTCAATGACATGTCTGCGGGCTTTAAATATATTGTTGAGACTGTGGTGGCTATCGTCCTATTGGAGTTCGGCATGCTGATCTGGACGTCGATTGAGCATTCCATTTACTTGTTTGCCAAGGGAACACTACTGGGCTTGGGCGTTGTTTCTAGACCAACATATTTTCGGCACGAGAACCTCATAATTGGCTCCTTCACCTTACCGCTGTCTCTGGCGATTATGATAATGGCTGCACAGGCTACCGATCATTATCAAATAATACGCCGGCAAGTATCCCACTAGACTAAGGAGACGCTGTCACTGAAAGTGAAGTCATTGTGAATTTTTGGTTAAATACAAACGCTTTTTAGTATTTGCACGATAAATTAAACAGGTAATTTTCCAAGCCTTACCATTATTTCTTCAAAGAGAATAAATTCAAATCATGTAGATAAATTCCTAAATGCATGTCTATATTTCTGGTGAGCGTTTGAATACTGCACTGATTGTGCAGTTTTCATTGGTGATATGTTGCATACTTTTAGGTCCTAAGAAATTACATGCTCAGGGCTGTCAAATAATCATAGCGAACTATTTGATGTAACGGTCATATAGAGTGGCTCACAGTTCAAGACGACCAGTGTCAAAGGAAAAAAGTAATTGCCTGCCATAAGCTAATTATTTATTATGTTGCAAAAATTCCAAAGACCGATGGCAGGTACATACGTATATTAACCACCAAAATTAACATATGGCCTAATACACTGAGGTTTCCACAAAAAAAAATATATATCACGAGCGTGAACCGCATGTATTTTTGGTATGTAAACAAAGCCAAATAGAATAAAGAAAAGTACCAAATATGAAAATGGCCCAGTCTGGAGAAGTGAATGAAGTTCTTTATGTTTATCGCATACTGCGTGATTGGTCAAATGTGAACAACACCAATGGAACAATGCACTTTTCCAAGGATATGATAATTAATAACAGTCGTCGTCTGTCCATCATAGTCTACAGGTGAGTAAGACAAATATATATATATATATATATATATATTGTACCTTTGAAGTAGCCTGTTTTTTTTAAGAAATGCGAGCTCACTTCCTTCTCAGCAGAGCAAGTGAGATCACCCACACATTTCCCAGCCGGCATTGTTGTACTTTGGTATTCACAGTCACATTTACAGTCACAGTCAGGTTGATAAGCAGCGTTTGTCTATGCACTTTTCTAAACTTATCAGTCGGTGTAGATGTGGTTATAAATCATGTCGTGGATTTAAAAATTTTCACTTGGAATTTGAACGCTGTGGCTCAGCGTAGGCTTCACTTTAATAAAGTGATTCGCCAGCCGCTTATTTATAAATCACGCACATAATGAAATTTCAGCAAGTGGTCGTCGTGTCCAAAAAAAAGCAGGCAAACAGGCAAAACATGCAGCGTTGAAGATGATGATGATTATTATAATGTTTATGTGAATCTGTGCTGCTGCCTCAAACTGGGTGTGCAATATAGCGCTATGATATATGCACATTACCCCGGCCAGGGCTTGACATGCTGGCGACATAATGATGAACTGGTCGCAGCGCTCCATGATCTGAAGCTGCCTTCTAGCCTGCTGACGTGTTACGCATCAGTTTGTTGTCACTTTTACAGAGTTTGTACAGAGTTTTGGGGGTGAGGTTAGGGGAGGGAGTGGAGTTGCAGGGAATAGCACTTGTAGTGCATAAGTAGCCATTAATAGTAGGTGCTATCTGGGCATTTTTAAAGTGCCCAGTTTTGAAGTTTTTGAGTGTGGCGGTGCACTAGCCGGGATACCATGTGGGGAATGTTGCAAGGTTGAAAGCATGAAAAGGGTTCGGAGTATTCGGGCTAAATGTGGTTTATGAGCCAGGGCAAATACAAGCATATTTGCATTGGTAATAATGGTTAATGCTGCGATCAACAACAAAAGAATTTTCTAGTGAGAAAGTGAAATAAAACTGTCAGTGTGGAATTCTTAATGGTCAATAATACAGTGAAATAATCCTGTAAGTGAACAACAAGAGGAATATGCATTCGAAAGTGAATGCAATCCAAGCTGAGTGAAATAACTGTAACTTTTCAAATTCGTAAAGCTCCCATTCGTATAAATATTAATAGGAAGTTAACATAAACAAATATTAATAATTTTTAATATATTTAATTGTATGTCACTGTATATAATTATACTAATAACGATGAGAATAACTTTATTTAAAAAAGGATCGATTTTTTTTGTCTTAATACGCAAATTTCATATATCTTTAAATTGAATTTTTTAATTGACAAATTAAAAAGATATTACAATTTCAAGTGAAAATAACGAATTTACTTGCTTTATTTTCAAATGAGAATATTTTTTTAAATACTGAGAAAAAACGATTAATAATTATTAAAAAATATTTGTGGTTACAAATGAGTAGCAGAAATAAACTCATTTTTTATATGATTGAATTATGATTGCATGCACAGTACGGACTTCAAAAGCCTTAAGTTTTGTTTCCCTATTTTTCTAAAAGACCAATAATATAAATATTTTGGAACAATCACGATTGCTGTTATTTTAGCGATATTAATTGACCAATATGTGGCATAAGAAAACTCCATTTCACCGTATTATTTGTATAATATATTTATTTGATTTCAACATTTGTGGCTGGTTGAATGGCTGCTGCATCGTCAGCCAATTCAATAAAAAAACGCCCATTCATAACATTACCACAACAAATTATAACTGGCTCGACAATGTGTCACTCTGCGGTCAGCTGCCTGTTTACTATTTTTAATATATTATATTATATAGAATGTGGTTGGCTCCCTTAAACTCACTTAGGATGGCCATATAAGGTTTGTAATTTATGAGTTTATTTCTGCTACTCATTTGTAACCACAAATAATAAAACATAAATTATATTACTTTTCTCCCGAAAAACAGCAACAACAGCTGAGAACAAAACAAACTGCAATCAGGCGACGACTACTGCAACAACTGTTGCTACTCGCTCTGCTGCTGCTGCCGCTGCCGTCGCTGCTGCTGCTGCTGGTTGTGCTGCTACTGCTGCTTTTGATGTTGCTGTCGCGGATGGGTCCCTTCAGTGTGCGTTTGCACGTTGAACAAGACGGTACGTACGAGAGCAGAGGTAAACGATAAACGCTCGCGACTATCGACAAATACGCGCGATTTTACTTGTTGTGTTTGATCGAGATCGTGATCTATGACGGCTTTTAGTGTTGCTCGTTTCGTTGGTTGTTGGTGTTAAAAGAATCATTACTACACAAACAACAACAGAGGGTGGACGGACGTATGTTTGTTAAATTGTCACCGTAGCACATTTTGACAGCCTCCTCCTCCTTTGGCGAGTTTCGATTCGATTTTCATTTCCATTTTGCTGTCAAGGTGGCTTCGCGTTCGCCTTCGGTTCGCGTTCTTGTTGTTAATAGCATAAAAGTGTTTTAATTTTTATTAGCACGAACACCGTACGGCCTGCCTCTGACTGCCTACACGACAGCAACATCCACCACACAGGTCCGTTCAGTTGCGTAGCCGTTGCCATCGCTGGAGGATCGTCGTTGTCGCCTCCGTCGCGTGTGCCGTTCGTTCTAATAAAATCAATCGGAAAGATCTTCGCGTGTGCTTCATTTTGCTCATGTGTTGTGTGTGCTATGTGTAGTGTGCTTGTGTATGTTTTCTTGTTTATGTTTGTCGTCTCTTGAAAAGGGTTTTAAATTTTTAATGCATCCGTTTTATTATCGTTCCATATACTAGTGTGAGAAGCCTTCGCTGCTGCTAGTTGCTGTTTGATCTTACACCAGTGTATAAATACGCAAAATAAAGAGAGAAATACATTAGAGAATTCAGGAAATTAAGTGTGGCAGCATCCATAAAAATAACTTAAGTTGTTGTTATTCTAAATACATTCGCCTCGACAGCAGTAAGTGACAGAAGCTCAAAGAGCTGTCTGATATAAGTACGACTAAGAAGCTGCTACAGAGGCTGTTGAAAGCCCAAGTGGCCAATAGCAAAAGGCGGAGAACGGAAACAACGTTGGCGTGGTGCAACGTCCTTGACAAAGAGGTGAGTGTGCTCTTAAGTGGGTTAAACAAGTCACAGCAATTGGAAGAATATGCATTCGAAAGTGAATGCAATCCAAGCTGAGTGCAGTAGCCGTAACTTTTCAAATTCGTAAAGCTCCCATTAGTATAAATATTAATAGGAAGTTAATATAAACAAAAATGAATAATTTTTAATATATTTAATTGTATATCAATGTATATAATTATAATTATGTGTCACTCTGCGGTCAGCTGCCTGTTTACTATTTTTAATATATTATATTATATAGAATGTGGTTGGCTCCCTTAAACTCACTTAGGATGGCCATATAAGGTTTGTACCTGTGGCGTTATAAAAACATAAATTATATTACTTTTAATGAAATTTCCGGATGCCAGCATTTATTCAAGTTATGAGTTCATAAACATATGCAAATCAACTGGAAAATTGTGGCAACAAATTAGCGCATCGTCCCGGGGGAGGCAGACAAAGGTAATTTGTTGTCTGATTCAAGTTTTGGTTGGAATTAGGCGTACAAATTTTTGATGCTTTGTATTTAGTGCATTTCGGCACCAAATTAAATTTGCAATTCAAATCACTATAATAAAGCAGTATTTTATATTTTTTTTGTTTTGACTGGCGGTGTCAAATGTGGTTCAAGTTCAGCTAAAATGAAATTTCATTTTAATGGTTCATCAAAATAAGTTAATGACTTTTCCACTTTGGTATTTATTACAGCAAAAGAGTTTTGACAGGTTTCCAAAAAATTCGAAAACATGGCGCCAGTTTGGGTTGTTCACAAATCGCTTTTAAACTTAAATAAACAACCACCGACTGAGTTTTGCCATCCTTAATTTTTATACACTTTATTTTTAATACAGACGATGCAAACACAAATCAGCTGAAGAAGAAGAAGAAAACGCAGAAGAAGCAGAAAAAGCAGAAGAAGCAGAAGCAGAGGAAGAAGACATCGCTGGGCAATGAATTGTTTGCGCGTGTTGCTAATCGGCGTGGCCGCATTGGCGCTGGCACTCGTTGAGGTTGCAGCACTCTCACTGGATCCAGGTAGGTGCCGTTGTCGTGTTTACCGTTGTATTGACGTACAAACAGTTGGTGGACGCTTGGACAGCGCTGCCATCGCCCAAAATCAACTCAAACAGCGATTTATGTAAAATCACAAATCCACAAGCACACATTAGAAAACGGTTGGCGGTTGTAGCAGTTGTTGCAGTTGTTGCACTTGTTGCAGTTGCATGCAGTCGACCTCCCATCGCCATAAATGGCGTTGGCGTTGCCGGATCACGAGCTGACCAAGTTGCAATTGTACAATTGCAATTCAGCAATCGCCTTTTGTAGCCACAGCCTCACTGAGTGTGGCACGATATCATGAAGGTCACTTCACATGCGCCTGTCAAATCACTGCTCCTACACATGACAAATAACTGAACAAATGCGTGAAATTCTACACATGAGCACAGGCTGGTCTTCAGTCTTCCGTCTTTGGTCTCTTGATAAATTTCTTTTGACGTGGTTTTACATATTTGGATTGTGCAAATGCAGTTCAATGTTTGCTTTCTAGTTTGCCGTCTGCTTTTCAGTTTTTCAGTTTTTTTTTTTTGTTTTGGGTTAACATGCGACGGGATTAGCCAGTGCTGACCAAAATAAACACCGCCAAGTGTTGAAATCTTGGCCAGGCGCGGAGACCGATTGCCAGTTGCCAGCAAGTAGTAGAGCACTTGGTGAGGATTAGTAAACATGGTCAGGGCATTGTTTGATTTAGCTTTTAGGGGTTTTGTACTTGTTTGTGTGGATTTGGAAATTGATACTTTGTAACTACACTTGGACTACGGAACGGAAGCTTGCCTAGGCTGTGACAGGAGCAAACTGCTTTTGATTGCAATTAATGGGAACCGATCTAATGTTTATAATTGATAAAGAATACACCTAAGTAATTTGGAGAAAATTAGAATCAAACATAGGCATTTATCTATGTATGTATATTCTATATTAGGGAATGTTTATCAGAGATACAAATATAAATAAACTTTCGTACCCAAACATACAGTGTGGAGCCAATTTAAATATAAATCCACTTGTAGGTGGTTGCGCCCTATTTAATTTACTAGCTAAAAACAAGTTTATATCCTTATTTCGACAATGTTTTAGGCACATCATAAGCCAGGTATTTGATAGGGTCATCATTTTGGTCGGTGTTTGATATATGTGCTGCCTGCAGTAAAAAGACAGAATAGTTTCATAAAGATGGCTTTAAGACGGAGGGACAAGTTTTTATTTAGAAACACATAGAGTTTGTCTATTTAGCTAAACATATAAATAATCTCTCACCTTGCCACAGTTGCCTCTGACGAGCTGGAACAGTTTATCAGGAAGGGCGATGTGGTGATATCAACGCGACACATAAGGTAAATTAACTAACCTTGAAGAGCACTTAGCACAACTTTAGAAAGTTGTTGCACACTTAATTGAATGATTTTCCTCTGTTTGATAGACCGCGACGCAAGTTGCATATATCCATCGAGGCACTGTTCATGATCGACTTTCCCATGCTGAAGCATAAGATGTCCTTCTTTCTGGATCGCAAGCAGCAGCGGGTGACGCTGGACATCAGCGCCAATGGGGCGACAGAATCACGCAACTTTGAGATACCCAACATCAATGAGACAAGCACCATACGATCGCTGGCCCTGCAGTTCTCCAAGAATCGCATCACACTCTATGTGGACTGCAAGCCGAGCACCTCCCACGATATGGACATGAGCCTAACAAAGCTCTATACCCAAATGGATGATCCAGTTATCAAGCTGGTAAGTGTTGAATAAGTCCGCTTCGATTGCGTTAATAGATCATCACTTTAAACTGTCTATACAGTTCAGGGAACAAAAATATCCACTACACTTTGATGCAGACATGGAGCACTCGCTGCAGCGTGCCAACTGTCAGAAGGGTCTGCATCGTCGGGGCAATCGTCGCATGCTGCGGAACAAGAAGCGCGATGTGCGCAGCATTTGGTATCATGAGCCAACTCTGGCCCGGGACGGCGTCGATCAGCGTAACCAGGAAATACCTACCAACGTGGAGCGGGGTGATATACCCATCATGCATGACGATTGTGAAGGTAGGCAACAAACAGCTCTCCTCAACATCTTTCTACCAATCACACATATCGTTAAACAGTCGACGACACTCGTCGTCTGGGGCGTTGACTTTGAGACTTCAGTGGGTTTCCCACAGCCTTTGGGTGGGACGGTGGCCCCTATGAGGCGTAGTCCTTAAATCATTTTTACCTGAATGTTGGGCTTGATGAAATTATTAGCCCGAAACAGTTGGCGTTTATTTCAGTCAAGGCGCATAATTCAATTAAGCCAAAACTGATAAATGTGCTTGTGGGATGGAACTCGTTTAATTTGTTACTAGATATGTTTGACAATTAAAATATCAGCCGAGATTGTGCGACTTTTTGATTGGTTACTTTCATTAAGAGTCTTACAGAAAATATAGAAGAGTTTAGGTATATAAGAATGTGTTAATGCTATAATACATATTGTCACATTCATTCTATAACATTGAATGTATTCACTTGCAATTAAGCTACAGCTGATTTTATTAACTTGTTTGATACATTGTTGATATTCCTCTCTATTTGCTATTGCTGCCAAGTTTAAACTCAATTTCCCTACCTACAGACAATAAATGTCTTGGCTTAATGCGATAATGCCTTACAAATCTGCAGCCAATTAATTACAATGCATTTGCATCAGTATTACAGTATATGTAAGTACCCACATTCAGCTGCCAATCCCCCAATAACTTGCCCCTAATCGCCAGAGAGAGAGATGGAGACACGAGCGAATAGCGCCCATAGAAAAGACAACACTAATGAACCCAAAGATATGCTAAAGCCGATCCAAAGCCCATGCATAACTTGTGCAGTCGTTTGTGGTTGGCTGATGTCGACCCAGCATAATTATTATTTATCTAGCCCAGTGCAAAACACCAAATTGGTAGCACGCTCTGTACCCACACAAACGACAGGCGGCATAAAAATCGCAAAGGCAAACGTAATGAATGACGCCGTCGAGATATAGAAACGAAGGGTGCACACCACAAAACTGAAACGTAACCAAAACAAAATCACAGATCGTGTGTGAGCCCCGAACCCGAACCCAATCCCCTGATCATACATGGCCTGAACGGATGCGTTTGGGCGTTGAAGCGACGGCGGCGGCAGCCTTTCAATGTTGACAAAACTCACTCAAGCAGACAGTCGGACAGACAATCCGAATGTTCAGAGACAGTTGGAACCGTTGAAACATTGGACTAGTTTAGTTGTTTCCATGTGTCTAACATGGCGTCAGACAACATATGCGATCTAGAGATGAGCTGCAAGTTTATTAGCGTCATTCTCAATGAGGATAAGATATCAGTTTAATAATTATATTGTGTAGAATCTATTGAAATATTTATTCATTAGTGGCAGCGAATGTTGCAGATACTGCAAGTGTTGTTATTGTCTTGAAATATAGATAACTTCAAGTAGATTAATTATGAATTTATTTATTATGGAATGTAATGCAGTCCTTTCTTACACACAGAGTAGTCTTAGATCAGAATAATCAAAAAGAAATATATTTTACGTATATGTTGATCGTATATGTTGCTGGTGTTTGTTCAGCATCTTTGTAGTTTCACATATGTACAGATGTGGTAAATAACCGTGACTCACCGGGAATGGGGCATCTCTGAGTGTGCACAGTTCGCATTGGGTGATAAGTTCAGTTGTCGCATCACATTAAACTGCGCTAAAGCGCAGCGCATTAGCAGCTGGATATTCAGGCCTGGGTCTTTGGTTTGAAGTTGTCGAAGCGACAAAGCGGATTAGGTTGCAATCAGGAAAGCCGCTCAAAATGAGTGCGATTTTCGCAGTGGTTAGGCCTTAATCTTGTCAGATACCCGAACGCTTCCCACACACTCTAACAGACACACTCACACACATACACACTCACACACATATTGTTGCAAGTACGCAGCGACTCATGAATAATTGTTGCTTTATTTAAAAGTCTTAATTTTGTACGGTTTTTCCGCTCTGTGCTCATTGTTCCAGACGCCTTCGCACGATCGCTGAGCGATCATATGGCACTGGTTAAGCTGCTGAGTGAAGACGTCGCCCCCCAGGGCCCGGAGATTGCCTACTTGCGGATGTTGTTGGAGAATTGTGCCGGCTGCAAAGAGCCCAGCGGCGACAATCCCATATGCCTCGAGCCCAACTGTCGCACTGCGAATCCTTGTTATCCTGGTAAGTACCAATATGACTCATCATCATATGTACAAAAGCAAAACACATCCAACTCAACGCTAACTGCAATATGTTGCTTGCTCTTACTGCCCACAGGCGTTGATTGCCATGAGGCCGCCTTGGGACCAAAGTGCGGCCGTTGTCCTGCTGGCTACATTGGCGATGGCAAATCTTGCAAACCGGGCGTCAGCTGTGCGGATAAACCCTGCTTTCTGTAAGTGCCTTGTGCGAAATATTTAACTTAAAAATATAATTTTTTTATTGTATTTTTATGTGTTTTTATATGCTCATATTTGACGTCCCTTAATGGCGTCGAGGGCGTGGCTACCCAATGCATCCATGTTAATTGAATTTGTCATGCTGTTCTCTTGACGCAGATGAACGCCTGTGGCATAAAAGGCGCCGCTTCACGCAAAATGTCGCTCGGCGCTTTCTCAAAGGGTTCTTCACTGAGTCTGCAATTATTTGCAAATGGCCTTAAGGGCAATTTGATGTTGCTTATAGTTTAATGATGCAGTCAAGCGACTCTTGCCTGCCACTTCAGACAGCTAAAGGTTTTCCTATCTATGATTGATAAGTGTTACCCATTGAGATTTCAATTCAATGCCAGTCATGCAGGCCCATTGGAGTAGTTGACTTAGAATGCTGATTAGTGAATCAAAAAGGAGCAAGAAAGATTGTTATTGACAGTCATAGATAAAATAGAAAATTCTTAAGGCAAATACTTATGATAGGCATCCTCCATTTATTTGCATACCCTTCTGACAAGCGCTTAGATCTCAGTCTCTCGATATGCCAATCCAAATGTGCAAAATGGGTAATCCCTTGTCGGCTTAAGATCACATCTTGCTTCTCCACTTAGCACCAAGTCATTCAAGTTTATCATTTTACACATAAATCATCCTTCTGAGTTTTGCTAAATTTAACAAGTTTTTTCATTACAAGAACTGTGCTGCCTGATTACCATTTAAAATGGGCTTTTAAAGACGAAATTAGCTAAGCGAAAAGAAAGTAGAGTTTATTACAAATTAATGAGTTTTTATTAGTAGTTAATTTAGTGAAGAGAGAGTGGAAAAGAGTAATAAAGAGTTAAGTTCCAAGAAGTAGAGAACCATATTAGGATAGCTAGAGAGAAAGAGAGAGAGAGAAAGAAGACAGAGGTAGAGAAATGTATGAGATACATGCTATATATGCTAAATATAATCACAATTATATATTTATTAAGAAGGTCTAGAAAGGGCTCTCTGATACTGTGCCGGCTGCCATCGACTTAGAAGTGTGATATCATTTTTAAAGAAAGAAAGACAATTCAATCACCTGCTGATAAATACTTTGAAGCGCAGCTGGAAGTAGCCCACCACAACAGGGAAACATGAAATAGCCTGCTCAGAATAACCTATAGCTTCATTGGCGGAACAGAGTCGTTAAACCACCCACATCCCATATGGAGATTTGCTTTTTTTGGTACCGGAAGAAAACGCCACGGTCGAAAGGAAACCCAGTTCTTGCTTGGCTTTACTACTGGACCCATTAATGTCAGACTCTATCAACCAATTATGCATAAGAGCGCAGACCCTCAGCAATGTGACCGAATATTGTCTAATAAATACATAAATTGTAGAAGTTCTGGAAAATCAGAATAGACATGCCATAAATATGTTAAACAAAACTATAACATGCCAAGTAACGGTCATCGCAGGGCATATTTTTGGTAGAAATTGTTAAACAATCTTTTCACTGTTGTCTCTCTCTCTAGTTGCCTTTTGTGTATGCTCATGCAGCGAACATCATTAATAAATTTGACTTTGTATATGCTGTTTTCCGTTTTCTACAGTCTTTTGTTGTATATTTGTTCCTGCTTGTCAGTATTAATAATAATAAACAAAACATACGTATGTGCCCACAAACAAAAATCAGCCCATCAACGATTAACTCTATACTCTATACTCAATACTCATCTCAACTTAACTCATTCCACCGTTTTGCAGAGGCGTTCAGTGTCACGATACTGTGAACGGTGCCCAGTGTGACTCCTGTCCGGTTGGCTATGAAGGTGATGGACGCACATGTTCGATACGTAATCCTTGTCTGGACGCACCGTGCCCCTCAGGTAAGTCAACAAACACAAACACAACAACAGCCACAACGACATAAACAACAACAACAATGTGTATATGAACTTGGTTCTTTTTGTTTTGCCTTTGCGGTCTGTTTGACTTTTTGATTAGTTTAAGTTTCAAGTGGAGATTTGGGGCCACGTTTTGTTTTCAACTTTTTTACGGCTAATTTGGAGTTGTCTTGCCTTGAACGTTTCCGAAATTAGATTCTCTGACAGAATATTAAATTTTAAATATTGTGACAAGTGTGCACAGTTTTTTGAACGGTTCGCATTATTGTAGTTGATAAAATTAAGAATGTCGTGCCTTATTAGTCAGTGGTTGGCTAATTGAATTCGGCAAAACCATAAAGCTCTAATTAGTGGGTGGGTGGGAAAATAAATTTCCCCATTCCTGTTATACCTATCTACCTCTCAAAACAAAAATAACAGAATTTAAGTGGCGGTATCACTATGTTAACTAATTTACTAATCGTAGTTCTAGCATGTTTCACTTTCTGCATCTAACATATCTTTTTATTGTATTGGTTTTCATGCTCATTGCTCAATAAGCTTAAATCCATTGAGTTGTGGTTTATAATTTGAACTATTTCTTTACCAGGTGCCGAGTGCGTTCAGGTGGGCTATCAACCTTACTTTCAGTGCATCTCCTGTCCACCTGGGCAGAAAAACAATGGTACCACCTGCCAAGATGTGGACGAGTGTGCCGTCTACCAGCCCTGCGATGAAATGGCCATTTGCGAGAATCTCAATCCAGGCTATCGCTGTGGCCCCTGTCCGCCCGGCTTTGATGGCATTCAAGCTCAGGGTAAACCAATAGGGAAATACTTTTTCATATATCTCCTCATGACATGTGTGTTTTTATTAGGTTATTCAGCTGACTATCTAGCAGTGGGCTTTCAGAAGCAAACTTGCCTGGACATAGACGAATGCAAGATGGGCTCCTTTAAATGTCCAGAACATGCAAGCTGCCACAATAGCATTGTAAGCCATCTAAATGTAACACACATTTTACTTACTAATCGTATCTTAATTAGGGCACCTACAGATGCCAGTGTCATGACGGTTATGTGGCCAATGGCACCTTTAACTGTGTGTCTGTAGCGGATCTCTGTGTTGATCGTGATCTGGATGGCTGGCCGGATGAGTCACTTAACTGTGCGGAGCCGCATTGTCGCCGCGATAACTGTCCTGATTTGCCCAATTCGGGACAGGAGGATGCTGATTTGGATGGCATTGGCAACGCCTGCGATAAGGATGCGGATAACGATCAGGTACCCAATAGTAAGGACAATTGCCCGTTTGTCTACAACAGCGATCAGAAGGACTCGGATCACGATGGTGTTGGCGATGCCTGTGACAATTGTTTTAATATTTCGAATCGCATGCAACCGGACTCCGATGGGGATGGGCTGGGAAATGAGTGCGACGATGATATTGATAACGATTCGGTGCCGAATCGAAACGATAATTGTCGACTGCTTTATAATCCACATCAGTCCGATATGGATAACGATACAGTGGGAGATGTGTGCGACAATTGTCTTAAAGTTTACAATCCAGCGCAGGAGGATGGTGACATGGATCTGGTGGGTGATGCCTGTGACAGTGACATTGATTTTGATCATGATGGCTTACCGGACCCGTTGGATAATTGTCCAAGGATCAGCAATTCGGATCAGCTGGACACGGATGGCGATCTCAAAGGCGATGCCTGTGATGGTGACATAGACGGCGATGGTTTTGTCAACCCTGAAGACAACTGTCCACTGGTCGCAAACCCTGACCAATTGGATGAGAATGACAACGGCAAGGGTGACATTTGTGAGGACGATGAGGATAAGGATGGCACACCCAACATCTTTGATAACTGTCCATATAATTCCATGATACATCGCACTGATTTTCGCACACACCAATCGGTTGCATTAGATCCAAATGGTGTGCTAGAGCGGGTTCCCAATTGGGAGGTGCTTGCAAATGGTTCGGAGATAACACAAACTATAAACTCCGATCCGAGCCTGGTAGTGGGCAGAGATTCATTTGGTGGCGTCGATTTCGAGGGCACTTTCTACGTCAACGATGATACGGACGATGATTATGTGGGCTTCATTTTCAGCTATCAAAGCAATCGCCAATTCTACTTGGTGCAGTGGATGCAGGGCACACAATACTATTGGAGAACAGAGCCCTTCCTCGCGCAAGGCAAGCCAGGTGTGCAGATCAAGTTGATTAATAGTACTACTGGACCCGGCCCCATGTTCGTCAACAGCTTGTGGCATACCGGCGATACGCCCGATCAAGCGAAACTTCTGTGGAATGATACGCTAATGGCGGGCTGGAAAGCGAAGACATCATATCGCTGGTCCCTAGTCCATCGCCCTGTCATTGGACTCATCAGGTTGCGGTAAGTGGCAAATGCATTTGTTGTACATTTCAGCTGAGCACATCTGGCTTCCTATTTAGCATATTTAAGGGCAAAGATCAGATTCTGGACTCGCACAACGTCTTTGATGCTAACCTCACCCTCACGGGCGGACGTTTGGGCGTTTTTTGCTTCTCACAGGAGATGATTATATGGTCGGATCTGTCTTACAAATGCAACAGTGAGTAGCCCTTTGGCATCTGGGTTGGCCATCTTGCAAGCTCATCAACCTTTTCGCCTTATACCAAAGCACGCCTACCGCCCTTCATCTACAATGAGTTGCCCCCACATCTGAAGCTCAAGGTGGAACTGGAGAACAAAGCATTGCAATCAGGTTTAGGCCCAGCTTTCGAAGGAGGCAAATGTAACTTCCATAAATCTTAATAAAATTAACTAAGCTCTTATTTATTATCTTATATACGCGTCTACCTATGTTTAATACAATAAAAGAAAAATACATAACAATGTAAAAGAGTTTTTTTTTTGGCTCAAATTGTACTTACATCTTTCCAAATCAAACAACAAAAAGCTTGTATGTCATTTTCGACAAGTTACTGGCAATTCATCTTGAATAAACAAGGTAAACAATTTTTATTGGTAAAATGTAATGCAAGAAAAACGTAAGAAATATTTGTCTTGTAGGTTTTGTGTGACAATTAGTTTAATATCAAATCAAATGTAGCAGGAGCTGTAGTTAATCAAATCAAACAGTTAGGCTTCAATAGTAGTAATCATCAGAGTAGGCAAAGTGATTATAATTAATAAATGTCGCAATGATTTTGTTCACATTCAAGATAAAAGCAGTGCAGTCCTAAATTTAAAACATTTTACCAAACGCAATTTTTCGACAAAACAATAATAAAAAAATACACTTGCTTCCTTAATCTGAAATTGTCAGTATTGCAACAAATAGTGCAGGGTAAGCATGACCTTAAAATCAAAACTAATTAAAGGCAATCGAATTTTCCGATTAGGCAATTACGATGTTCAGTTGTGATGTGCAAGTCAGTCAGCCGCCGGATGCAAATGTGAAGAATGAAACAACAATAGATGAAGCAATCAACATTATCGAATACCGTAATACCAATTCCAGAGCCCGTACGCCACCTACCAAAATTCCAGGGCCCGTACGCTTGGACAAAAGCGGGTCCTACATCCGCATCAGCACTCGAAAATATAGCAGCCGGCTGAAGTCATTGAGGAGCAAGAGCAAACTGGACGAGAGTTACGACAGCACCAGTACTCTGGTGTACACATGCAATGATTCGGGTGTCCAAATGGACTCAACTACAGAAGACAGCTCAATGTCTCCACTGCATTCCAGCACTGAGACACTTCCGCAAAGTGGCAGTCTACTTGAATTGAAGGCGGCAGAGGAGCAGACTCTCCGGGTCCTGCAACTTGCAGTGGCCGAAATGGAAGTGGATGTTGAATTGAATGCTCAGCTACTGGAGGAGCAGTTGCAGCAGGAAGTGGAGAAGCATCTGCATTGGGAAGTTGAACAGATAGTCAAACAAGAGATTGATAAAATGCTGCTGCAGGATGAGCTGCAAATGGAGCCGACGGAGGAGCTGGGGGAACAAGTGCCTGAGGAGCAATTAGAGGACATCCCAAAGGAGTTGTCACATGAGCTGCTAAATATGTTGCCGCAGAAATTGTCGGAGGAACTGTCGGAGACGCTGGCGAAGCATCAGGAGCCGAAAAAAGAATTAGAATTGGTGGACTTGATTGAACCGATTGATCAGATTGAGAATTTCTCCAACAGCATTTTTACGCCACGTGTGCGAAAGCATGTGTGAGTGGAGCAACTCCTAGAAGCGGAGAATGACATTCAGATGCTACAAAAGCTGCTCCAGCCGAACAGCGAACTGCACCAGCCCGAGGATGAGTTTGTTCTAGCTGACACCGATAAGGAGCGATTGGAGATAATTCCCGATGATGAATATGAATGGACCAGCATGAATGGCTGCTTCTTGCAGTCGATGTTGACATTCATTTGCGGCAAAGGCATCCGTAAACTGAGTTATCCTATACTAATATGTGGCATCGCCGTCGCTTTGATTTATTACTTTCGTAAGGATTAGGGCATTGTCGGCTAATATCTTTTTTAGAATAATTTAACACACAAATTGAAGAGCGTGTATATGTGCGATTTATGAAACAAAATCGATTTGCATACGACACTTCAAAACTCTCAAGGTCATTAGTCACATTTCACAAAACGCAATAAAGTACACAGCTAATTGATTAATAAATAAAAATGCGTCATTATGACACACCCCACTTCATACGCGTGGTATTTTAATATTAGCATTACTTAAACTCTATGGATTGCATCTTAAAGATCGATATTTGGTTGAGAAATTTGGATAGAGCTTGGTGTAATTCAAGAGTGCTTTGCACATGTAATTTTAAAATGTCAGCGTATCAATTTTTGAAATATATTATAAATTATTTATTTTTAATTATCAATGGCCTCTATTGAATCCATGCTTCTAGCCGGCCTCGTACATCTCATGGTCCGCTTTCTCTTCTATATAACACCACAGTCAAGGCTAGGAACTCCCGGTCCAGTAATACCCACAGCGATCGTAGGTGTTGCGCTCCTGGACATCATAATAATGATAATGGCTGCACAGGCTACCGATCATTATCAAATAATACGCCGCCAAATATCCCACTAGACTAAGGAGACGCTGTCTCTGAAAGTGAAGTCATTGTAAATTAATGCATTGAACATAAATTTTTGGTTAAATACAAACGCTTTTTAGTATTTGCACGATAAATTAAACAGGTAATTTTCCAAGCCTTACCATTATTTCTTCAAAGAGAATAAATTCAAATCATGTAGATAAATTCCTAAATGCATATCTATATTTCTTGTCAGAGTTTGAACACTGCACTGATTGTTAATTTTTCATTGGTGATTTGTTGCATACTTTTAGGTGCTCAGAAATTACATGCTCAGGACTGTCAAATAATCATAGCGAACTACGGTGGCTCGAAGCTTATTCTGATCAGCGTCAAAGAAAAAAAGAAATTGCCTGCCGTAAGCTAACCATTCATTATTTTTCAGAAATTCCAAAGACCGATGGTAGGTATATATATTATCCACCAAAATTAATATATGACCCCAACACTGGGGTTTCCCCACCTGCTAGGTAGGATTATGTAAAAAAGTAGCTTATTTTTAGGTTAAATTTTAATGTAAGCACGTACATTGTGGACACCTGGGTGCCATAAAAACCGGATTTTTTACCTAAAGTTGAGTATTTTCGGTGTAAATAGACCAATTCTTCGTAGTCAGTTTAGTTTCATCCTGAATCTCGGGTGCAATAAGCCAAAAAGGACTATGGACAAAAAGACTACTATTGAACTACGAAAACTCATCCTGGAACACTTCCAAAACGGATATTCACATCGCCAAATAGCTGAAATGGTCAATCTGAGCAACTCAACTGTGTATATTATCATTCGGCGCTTCGTCGACGCTAATCGGATTGAGGGCAAGGGCCGAATGGCACCAAACAAGATTTTCACCGAAGAGGAGGAGCGAAGGATCACCAGGAAAATAAGGGGAAATTCCAAGCTATCGGCTCCAAAAGTAGCTCAACAGGTGCAGGATGAAATGGGGAAAAAGTGCTGTGTGGAAACTGTGTGCAGGTTTCTGCGCCAACATGACTTTAATGGTCGAGTACCACGGAAGAAGCCCTTTATAAGCGTTCAAAATAAAGGGACTTGGATGACGTTCGTCAAAAACCACTTGGACAAGGATTTGGAGATCTGGAGACTATGTTATTTGCATATGAGTCCAAATTCACAATTTTTGACTCGGACGGACGGAATTATGTGTGGCGACAGTCCAATACTGACCTGAATCCCAAACACGTAAAGGCAACAGTCAAGCATGGTGGAGGAAGTGACATTTCATGGGTATGTATCTCGTCAGCCGGATTTTGGAATTTTATGACTTTTGAAACAACAATGGACAAGAATGTGTTCTTCAACATACTAAAGAAAAATGTACTCCAAAGAGCCGAGAAGGTAGGAATCCGACGTACTTTCCGGTTCAACCAGGACCACGATCCCAAGCATAAGGCCAAGATAGTACAGTCCTGGCTCATCGGGAACTGTCCCCACATGATAATTCCGCCGGCCCAGTCCAGATTTAAATGTCATTGAGAATTGGTGGGCTCTGCTGGAAAATAGCATCCGGAAGCACAGAATATCCAGCAAAGAAGACCTCAAAACTGCTCTGCGGGATGAGTGGAGCAGAAGCTACCAGGAAGCTGGTATCTTCGATGAATAATAGGTTAAGGGAAGTAGTTAATGCTAAAGGATATAATACTAAGTATTAACATCCTTATTTACGTTAATATACGCCAAATATATTATTTTGTTTATACTGTTCCAAATGAAAACTATGCCTAAAAGTATGCTACATTTTTATAATCCCACCTAGCAGGTGGGGAAACCCCAGTGTATTGGGGTCATATATTAATTTTGGTGGATAATATATATACCTACCATCGGTCTTTGGAATTTCTGAAAAATAATGAATGGTTAGCTTACGGCAGGCAATTCCTTTTTTTCTTTGACGCTGATCAGAATAAGCTTCGAGCCACTGTATTTGATGTAACGGTAATGTATATATCAGATATGACTTGCGCTTGCAAATGTATAACATCTGGAATATTTAGGGTCAAAACTTACTACTGAAACGGAACTTGACCTAAATTGGTATTCACTTTCAACGGAAAACTCTCAAGATTTTGCTTGCAACTCTCCTTGGCGATGCTGGTTACAATTATAACAGCAAAGCAGACACATAAGCTGGCAATGTGCCCTACTTTGAGAAATTATTTAGTGTGATTGAATAAAATTTAAATATAAACATAAGCTTTTGCTTTTATTATTTACTTGCTTCTTTTGTACAGTTATACAAAAGATTTTATAAAATTACAAATTAATTTATTTAAATTACAAAATAACGACTATATTTGATTTGCTTTTTACAGCACTCGCGAATTTTTCAACAAGTTTGGAAAATATATTGCAATTTGACGCTCTCTCTCTTTGCACACCTTCTAAGCGAAGGTAGTTAATGTTATTAATGTTTTGCGTGCGTATAGGTAAATAATACTTATAATTAAAACAATTCTTTTTTATTATACTCATATTATATGCATAAGTTCGACTTAATTTCTGTTTAGTTTTCATATTTAAAGAGCACATGTTGAAGTTACTATTTCTTAAGATCTCTCTCTTCATAAAGCAGCTTTTCTTTTATTTCAAGCTTTGCATTAAGCCACGTAATTAAAACAGCAATAAAGTTCTAAAGTTGTGTAGCTCGAGATTACTGCGATTCAATGCAAAGCTTTCCAATGAAGCTTTTAATGAGTATTTTATTGTGGCAGTGTTCAAATTTTGCCTCGTAGCAGTGCTATACATTTATGACCACATTTTACATTAAAGCAGCTTTTAAAGTTATTCATATGTTTAAATTATTTGTATATTTCGCTGATGGTTTACTGCACTTCACTATCACTGTCACTCTTTTCTGCAAGTTAAAAAACATAATTAGTAAGTCGATTACGAATCCGGAATAATGATTCTGAAGAACCTACCTTTCTTGCCTGTGTAGGCGTGACGTTTCAGTCGATCGTATAAGTCTTCTTTTGTTCCATAGAGCGACGCATTGGACCTGGCCAATGTGCTCATCTTGCCACCATGTAGACCTGCAAGCAGCGAGATAGAAAACGGTATTAGTAACACTTCAAAGTAAAAATAATAATAAAAGAAAACTATTTTCGATTTAAAGCACTATTAATACGATTTATTCTTGCTTACCGTCTTTCATATAGGTTTCGTTGTAGAAGTTTGGCATCTCCCAGCCATCCTCCTCATCGTCATAGTAATGGGCATACGTGCTGTGGTGCGATGGTGCAATCGATTCCGCATACGGCGTGTGTGCACCATAATAGAAGTTTACCTGGGAACCAGTCTGATCGATGGCTGGCGTCAGCATCTTCTTTGGATCCCTGCGTTTCGTGGAGCGCACACAAATCATCCAGATGAGCAGCACAATGATGATGATGAAGATGACAGCGCCAGCAATGCCACCGGCAATATATGCAAACTCCGATCGCTCAGCACAATGTGGTCCGGTGAAAGATCCCACACAGCGACAGGATGGCGTACCCTTCAAATCCTTGACACAAGTTCCAGAGTTTTCACAGTGACCATCACAGACGTCAGTGCAGGCCATACCAGTGCCATTAAAGCCCGGTTTGCATTCGCACTTGAAGTCCGAAGTCTCCGGCACCATAATACAATAGGCATTGATGTCGCAATGGGGCTTGCCCTCGGCAATATGCTCGCACGGATTGGTGCACTCGCTCTTGGAGGTGGCGCCAGTGATCTTGGTGCTGTGATTGGGTGGACACTGAATGCACGTGGTTTGCTGTGATTCGGATTGATAGAAGCCCTTGCGGCACTCGATGCACATGTTCTGAGTAGCATTGAGATAGGTTCCAGGTGAGCAGACTGGCAGTGTGCACTCCTCCACGGAACTGGCGCCCACCTTGGGAGTGGTGCGACCCAGTGGACAGGCGGCACACGACGGTTGCACACCCTGCAGACGATAGGTGCCACGTGGGCATGGCTCACAGCGTCCATCGGCTCCCAGCTGTTGACCAGAGCTACATTCATCACGGCACTCCTTTCGTGAGGTAGCCTCGGTGGAGCGTGTCGTCTGCCCCAGACCGCAAAGATCGCAGCTAAAGGCACCTTCGTTCACCTGATAGAAGCCATGGCCGCACGAACGGCACAGACCCGTTTCCGCATCGAAATACTTGCCAGCCGGGCAGCGTTCCTTGCAGTCGGCGGCGGAGCGTGCACCGGGACCAGCTGTCACACCCGGACGTCCCGCAATAGTTGGACACTTGCTGCACTGCTGCTGACCAGCCTCGGATTGATAGCTACCTCGGGCGCAGGCAATGCACGTCTTGTTTGCACCATCGTAGAACGTGCCAATGGAGCAGGGCACACAATCAGGAATCATAACCACCTGTCCGGCGGGACAGGCATATTCGGAACCCAACTCGAGGGATGCCGGATCGGGCACAGTGTTAGGCAGAATTTCTTGTACGGCAAATTGATCATCCTCTAGGATCAACTTCTCGAGCAGTTGCTTCACATTGGAGCGCTCACCGGTAGAAGTATGTATCACAGGATCGCTAAGGATGGGAGAGATTCATAATAATTAAAAATTTTTTCGCATTTGCATGGAAATTAACAAGAAAAATATAATTAGTCCAAAACAACCATTGTATTTTTCCAATATAAAAATATTCTTAAAAACAATCCCTCAAATGGTTTGTTATTTGTTATTGGACAATGTGTAAACATAATAGTAAGTATAATTATTATTTTTCCTTCTGATTGGAATATTAATTGTATGATCGATGAACCCTGATATAAAGTAAGACGTGTAATCTTTTGCAAAGCAAACTTAAAAACATTTTTAATTATAACAAAATCATTTAATTAAATATGTTGAATTTGAATTTCAAGCTGTCATTAATAGAACAATCGGCTCGTTTTATGTAAGATATGTTGTTGCATGTTGTTGTTTGATCAGTTGAGTTAGCACAAATAAAATGACATGAGACATGTGGGGTTAGCTGGAAGCATTAGACATAGCAATTGGTGATTGGTTTGGATTTGGTGGATGTTTGAATTAGTTTGAGACAGTTGAGTGAATGAAGTAGTAGTACTAGGGTGCAGAATTCTGGAGATCGGGTGCAATTGAACGCTATAATGAACGCATCAGATGCTTGACATACTTAACAGCCGGGAAGGCTATTTCCAGTGTGTATGTATCGCCGCCAGTTTGTTGGCGTCCTTGGCGACTCGTCAGCTCGTCATCCTCACTAGAAATTGGGTTAACGAACACATACATATACAAACATATACATAGAACACAGAGTACACAGAGACATATAATCAAATCATGCTGGACCGCAGTCCCACTATTTGCAATGATTTCAGGGATCACATTCTGGACAACTTACTTGACAACTGGCAGCTCCGCTTCCATTACATAGACACCACCATCCTTGACCTGTCGGCGCACTCGATTGTTTTGTGCGGCACGATAATGATCACACTTGACATCGATTTGAATATCCTTGCATTCCCTGCAAACCAATTTGATAAGTATTTAGTAAAGGAAATGGCAAAGTCATTGTTGTCCACAAACTTACCTTGTGCCCTCAATAGCATACGAGCAGAAGTTCCAGTCTCTGTTCAGGGCATTCACCGAGTTGGTTACCTTCTGGCGCAGCACAGCCTGGCCGGCCTTGTTACACAACACGTCCGATGGGAAGAGCATTTTGATGCGGAACACACGCTGTGCCGGCTTAGCCGGTGAGCAGGATGGATAGACCAACGGCATTGAGGGTTCGCGTGTGGGACGCCAAAAGCCCTCAGCGCCACAAGTGTAGAACTCTGGCACTGGCTCTGAGAAGCGCAGTCCACTGTTGCAAGCAATTTCACAGACCTTGAACTGACCACCTGCGCCCCAGTCTTTGCAGACCTGAGAACCGCCCACGGGATCAGCCAGAGGTGGGCAGAATTCAGCTGGCAAAGAAGCAGACAGGAAAAAGTTAGCCATGATTTAAGGCACAATTTAATTAGTGGCTAACACAAAGTGCAGTGTACTTACTTAGCAGGGAAACCTTGAAGCTGCATGATGCTGTATTGCCAGCAGCATCGGATGCAATATAGGTTATGTCATAGGTGCCCCAGAGCAGAGTTGTGCCCGATCGATGTCCATTGCGCTCATAGATCTTGGTCACACCGATGTTATCGCTGAAGTGGGGTTCGTCCCAGGTAACCACAGCGGAGCCATTCTTTGCAATCACCCACAAATCCCCGGGACAATGTTCCACGACTGGCGGCTCTTTGTCCACAACCAGCTGTTGACAGTTGGCACCAGTGTAGCCAACCTGGCACTTGCGTTGACCGCATAGTGAGGGCACATTGCGTTCCACGCCGCCCGACGTCATCTCATAGCCGGCCCAATTGAGAATGAGACCCGGATAGAGTACCGGTTCGGAGCGACAATCGCGCACTTGCTTCTGCAGTTCGGAAGTAATATCCAGAGCTCGAGCCCAGACTTGTGTCTTGGTAATGGTGCCCTGGAATCCAGCATCGCTGTAGGCCAATTCATGTTTAACGCTATCCGGTTGCGGGCGACCAAGCACCGACCAGAGATACGCTGGCAGAGCACCACCAGCGCCATACTCTAATTTGCTGGCAATCAATCCCTCGGTAATCAGCTGCAGCTGACCACTAATGCCATCCCAGACGACAGCCACATGATGCCACTGGCCATCGTTGACCGACGTGTATTCTCCAAAGCTGAGGAACATATCGGGCAGATCCTCGAAGAGTGAGACCTGCACACCACTGGAGTGTGCCTGAAGCAGCAATCGACGACGTTGCGTCATGCGAGCGGATTCCACGCCATAGAGTGTAAAGAAGATGCCAGTGTCGTCCTTCTGTGCAAATTGCACCCACATCGCCACAGTCAGGCTGTTCGCCTCCCCGGTGGGGAAGGGCACCACCTGAGCTGCAGTTGAACGTGACGCATCGCTGAAGTACAGATCATAATCCACTTGAATGGCCTTGCGGCAATCATCACCAGTCATATTAAACGGACACTGGCAATAGAAGCCATTGGTAAGATCCACACAGGTGGCGCCTGGTGGACAGGAGTTATCCTTGCAATCTGCAATATCTTGTTCGCAATTCTTGCCAGTAAATCCAGGCGGACATTGGCAACTGTAGCCGGCGCCATTGTCCAAACAGGTAGCACCATTCTGACATACATGATCCTCACAGGCATCATACTCATACTGACACCCAATGCCAGCGTAATCCGCCGCACAGCTACAGTTGAGGCCGGAGCCAAAGTCCTGGCACTTGCCGCCGTGCATGCAGGGATTTCCAATGCAGCGTTCTGGTGCCGTTTCGCAATTCTTGCCATCGGTGCCGCTGGGACAGACACAGAAGTAGTCCTGGAACAGATCAATGCATCGAGCATCGTTCTGACAAGGAGCCTGCACATTGCAGCTGGTCACTTGCTGCTCACAGCGCATGCCGCTCCAGCCGGGAGCACAACCACACTCGAAGCCACCAACGCGATCGCGACAGATGCCATTGTTGAGGCAGGGTTGTGGTTCGCAGTCATCGATATCTGTCTCGCAGAGAGCTCCCTTGAAGCCATCGCGGCAGACGCATTCGAACTTGTTGTCCAGATCCAGGCAGCGTTCGGTGCCCACGGGATGGCAGGGATCACTCAAGCATTCATCGATCTCCGCCTCGCAGCTGAGACCCACAAATCCGGGACGACACTTGCAGCTGAAGCCATCAATCTGATCCACACAGGTGGCACCATGCTGACAAGGATCCGAGGCGCAATCATCGATAGTATGTTGGCAATTCTTACCCGTGTAACCGGGCTCACAGTTGCAGCTGTAGCCATCGACCAGATCCACACAGATGCCATCATTGGCACACGGACGATTCTCGCAGTTATCGATATTGACATCACATGCGCTGCCCGTCCAGCCCGGATCACAGATGCACTCGTGGTCAAACAGGCGATCCACACAAGCGCCGTGCTTGCATGGCTCAGAGAGGCACAGATCGATCTTCTGCTCGCAGCGTTTCCCAGTGAAACCCGGAGGACAGGTGCATTGGAAATCATTGACTAGATCGGTGCAGGCAGCACCCAACAAGCAAGGATTCTCTTCGCAATCATTGATATTCAGCTCGCAATGCATTCCCTCCCAGCCCGGCAGACACTCGCACTTGTAGCGACCCTGTTGCAAAGCCAGACAGCTTGCTCCGTTGTTGCACGGATTACCATTGGCTGTGCAGGGATCGATGGTCACATCACACTGATCTCCCGTATAGCCACTGCGACACAAACATGTCACATTCTTATAGCCCGGCTCATTCTTGCACATGGCACGAGCGGGACATGTATCATTGCTACAATCGCTGGCCTCCTCCTGGCAATTGATGCCCGTGTAGCCCTTGGGGCATTCACAGCGATAGCCCTGCGGCAGATCCTTGCACTGTCCACCATTGTAGCAGGGCTGCGAGGCACACTCATCAATATCCTGTTCACAGCGACGACCGGAGAAACCAGCTGGGCAGAAACATTGGACATCATGACCCATGGGCACACAGAGTCCACCATGATGGCAAGCACCCTCTCCACAGACGACAGGCTTGCACTGTTCGCGTCCCTTGGCGCCAGCGCTGTCCGTACGCATATTGCTGGGGCATTCATTGCAGTTCTGGGCGCCCGCAGCACTTTGGTAGTGATGCAGTGGACAGGAGGAGCAGGGTGCCAGACCTGTTGCAGAATAGCTGCCCGGTGCGCACTTGGCCCTACACAGACCCTTATTGGCAGCCGCCGGTTGATAGGTGAAGCTCTGCGCTGGACACGCTTGACAGTCCTTGAAGCCCCCGGTGGGTGGCTCGGCGGTAAACGAGTTACGTGGACATTCCAAGCAGGGCACCAGACCTGTGGGTGAATAGGTGCCATAACCACAAACGGGAATGCAATCTGACAGGGATTTGGAGCCCTCTTCCTTGGTATAAGTGCCGGCGGGACAACGCAGACAGGTGCCCTGGCGATCCCGATTCTGATAGTAACCACGTGGACAATAGGTGCAGCTGTTCTGACCCTCCGAGACATAGGTGCCAGCGGGACAGTGCAGGCAACGGGGCACATCACTCGTATCCATGTTGAGCACTTCACCTACATTGCAGTTAAATCCGCGAGAGATTTGCGATTTGAGTGCACGCAGCGGCGGACACTGATTGCCAATGTTGGATATGTTCAGTAGATCATCGATGACAGCACTGGCATAAGGCACACTCAGATCGAAGATCAGATTCAGTGTGGAACCGCACAGATCGTATAGTTGGGGCTGACGCACAGCAGGCAAGATCGAAAGAATAAAGTCCATTTTGACGACATTCTCCTCCTGGAGCGATGGCACTGACTTCAAAAAGGTCACATTCATATTCACATTGACCGCTGAGCAGCGTTGCGAGAGCAACTGATTCAGTCCCGCATAGTGGTGGGAGAGTACCTCCTGATACTGTCCCAGACAAGACTGGGCCACAGCGCCATTGGCGCGATAGGTAATCGTGGCCGTCACATGGTAGGCAGCCTGTTCCGTATTTTCTGATACGCAGTCGGGCACCACAGATGTGGGACGCCACAGGCGGGAAGTCTCACACGAGAAGGTCTTTAGTGGCTCACCATCGGTAAATCGGAATCCTGGCTTACAGGTGGCAATGCACTCAATTCCACGATCACCCGGCAAACAATTAATTGCTCCATTTGCCGGTGGTTGTAACTCCCAATCGACGCAAGGCGATGCCTGCACAGACACCTGGAAGTGACAGCTGGCTCGATTGTTGAATTTATCCGTGGCAGTTACTGTTACGTTTTCAAAGTTGCCAATCTTAATGATGGCACGCTCCGGCGTAAACTGCAGGCGCACTTCACCGGTCTCATCCGAGGTCTTGATGCGTTTGCGTGTATCGTTAAAGTTCACATTGTAGCTGTCCTGGCGATCGACTAGCTCAATCACATAGCTCTGGGGGCACTGTAGCAGTGGAGGTGTAACATCTGGCACGGTTATATTAATCTCACAAATGGCAACATTGCCATCGTAGTCGAAGGCCACATACTTGACAACCGTATCCTTAAATATGTGACTGGGTGTACGGAAGTTCTGTGGCTTGATCTCCAGTCGTGCAATCGAACCGGAGTTATCCACAGCAGTGGGTTCGGTAAAGTTAACAGGCAGCACACCACCATTCTCATCTCGTCGCACCACAATCGGCTGTTGCGGACAGTTCTGGAAGATGGGTGGCTCATTGTCCACACAGGGCGAGTACCCATAGTCGTAGCCGAGCAGCGGTTCCTGCTTGGGCTCCTCGCAACCCATCAGCTCGAATTTCAGGCAGGCATTATCCATGTAGCTTACAATGCCCAGGATGACGAAACGAGCCTGCACGTATTTTGGGAGCGTAATCATGGCCAGTTCACCATAGTTGCCGGGATCGCGCATGGTCAGATTGAAGTTCGGGAAGTAGACGACATAGTTCTCATTCTCAGCCTGCTTGTAGAAGAAGCGTATCTCGGTGGGTCGTCCCACAATATCATTGGTGACTACACCCTTGACTAGTATTGCCTTAACACGATATATCTGTCCCAGATCCACACTGACGTAGGTGAATGCTTCCTGTTTACCACACCAGCCGGTCGCCGAGTTCAATCGAATATTCTTTGCCTCATAGTTGGGTCGCTCCGAGGTGGCGTTGATAGCGGAGTCGGGTATTTTGCCCGAGCTCAATCCCAGTGGCTTGATCACCTTGCACTCCGGTTCGCGTATGCACGTAATCGGTCTGGGATTAATGAGAATGTAGCCAGGACGATTGCAGCCAAAGTAGACTTCGGAACTTTGCTCGTAGCTCCTCGCCAGCTGACGCCCATCGGCTGGACGACCAGGATCCTCGCAGACGGGTCCCTCGCAGCGCAGGTCACCAAAGTCCCAAATGGCATCGGCACCACAACGCACCACATTGTCGTGTCGTTGCGTTTGTCCCGCCAGCTTAAATGTGTTCTGGCAGCCAAAGAAGAAGCTGCTCTGATAACGCGTATCCACAAACTGTCCATACTCAGCACCGGGTGTTGGCATAGGCGCATAGCAGTCCACGCGAGGACAGGATGGCTGCATGCCCGATAGCCAGTAGTCGGGGAGACCCGGCTTGGGATCGTACGCGCACTGTCTGAAGCCAGCGGAGGCAGTGGAGCGCAGTTGACGACCGCCAGAGCCACAGCTAATGGTCACATTGTCACGGAAGGGAACCAGTACGGATTCAGCATCTGGGCGGGCAACAGTCAAACCCTCCTGCTTGTCATCAGGTAATGAAACGCACTTGGCATCTGTAATTGGATAGTTAAAGATTTAAATTGAATACAATAATAATATCGTTATCGATAATTATAGAAGATTATATATTAAATAATCTTTTGGACTGACTTAACACTCCTCTATTATATATTATATAATGTAACTCGAATACTTACAATTGCACTCTGGTACGCTGGCATTCCATTGACCGCTGGCCAGGCAGAAGGCCACCGAGCTGCCGCTCATGATGTAGCCAAAGTGGCACTGGAAACGGACCACATCGCCAAAGTGATAATCACTGCGTTCGCTCAGCAGCTGGCCATTCTCCGGTGCCTGCAACTCGGGGCACATCAGGGGGACACAGGTCTTGTTCCGCTGATAGGTATCCCCATCGCGTTCACCCGACTCGGAGCGCTCAATGTGATAGCCAGCGGTGCCATTGGAGGTGTACAGCTGGTAGCCAGTGTTGCAGGCGCAGGCATAGCCACCAGGTGAGTTAATGCACTTCTGATCACAGCCGCCATTTTGCTTGCTGCACTCATTGATATCCACGCAATCCAAGCGGGTGCAGCCCATCAGCTCCATGCGCAGACAAGGAGCTCCGACGTAGTCTTGTATGCGGAAGCGGATATAACGTGCCTCAATCGGTAACGGTAGATTTAGTATGGACAACGTTGGCTCCAGTATTCTAAACTCCACAGCAGTTCCATCGGGATTTGCATAATCCTTGAACACATCAGTTAAATCATTTGAATACTGTAAACGCACTGCGGAGCTGAAGGCCACATTGCCATCGGAACGCTGTACGGACATGGTGCGGAAGCCACGCAGAACAGTGGGTGCCTTAAGATCAATAAGTACCCAATTGGCACCAGGTTCCAAGGAGCCGCCACACCAGCCATTCGTATTGAGACGCAGCAGGGATTTGCTGTAGCCAAGCTCACTGGGTGAGGTGCTAATACTATCATCCGGAATACCGCCATTACCCAGCCCCAAATCGCCAACGGGTCTGCACTCCGTCGTCGCCGTGAAGCCCGAACGACACTGACAATGGAAGGAGCCATTTGTGTTCATGCACTCGGTGGTTGTCAGATCGCATTGAGAGGAGCTGCACTCGTTAATGTCCTCACAGGTGGGTGGCTGCTCGAACCGTTGAGCCTCGCTGCAGCGCATTATATTGCTGCCAATCAGCTTATAGCCTTTGAAGCACTGCACCC
Source organism: Drosophila conformis (assembly GCA_035041375.1). NCBI lineage: Eukaryota > Metazoa > Arthropoda > Insecta > Diptera > Drosophilidae > Drosophila > Drosophila conformis. Next base: position 689,275 of record JAWNLE010001234.1, read on the forward strand.
TGGCCTCATCTCCATAGTGGTATGGACGTGCTGCATCCACCACAAACCCATTCTCAATTACTGGGAATTCGAAGCAGCGCTTGCGCGTGCAACGTGGCACATCTCCACTCCAGGTGCCGTTGGACATGCACGTAAGAACAGGATGGCCATTACGCTCATAGCCCGGTTCGCATTCGTATTGGACAATGGTGCCATAGCTTCGACCACCTCCGTTCAGAAGCGTCATGTTGGCATGTGGGACCTCGGATAGTGCAGCACATTGGGAGGCCATGCAGTGGGGCTGACGCTCCCAGCGACCGTCGGGCAGGCACGAAATCTTCTCAATTGGCTCGCTGGAGGCAAAGGCAAAGCCAGCGTAGCACTGGTACATGGCAATGCCGCGATACGTCACATTCGAGGAGCCGATGGAGAAGCCGTTGTCAATTTGTGGCACAGGACCGCAGTAGACCTCTATGTGTGTGTATGGAGAAGGTTGAGAGTAAACAAAAGTAAAATATGAATTGTGTTTTGCGGACTCACCCTGACACTTTGGTATGTAGGAGACACTCCAGTTGCCACCGGGCAAACATTCCGTTACCAGACGCGTCTTGCCGGTGGCAAACTCCTGTCCAATGGGACATGTGAAGCTGACCAGCGTGCCAAAGGCCGTGTCGCGACTGGAGGCCAACGCCCCAATACCGGGCTGCAGCTCAGGACAGTCAGCTGAGAAAGTTGCCGACCAGCTGCAACGCATAAATATATATATAATCTTAGTTAGTTCAGATTGCTTCAATAATGGGAATTGGTTGGAGTAAGCGGACTGCTCCATTCCATACTGTTTCCAGTTTTTAATATTAAGTAAGAAGATGTTCTCGACTTACCCTGCTGCATTGTGTAACGCATCCGATGTAAACTTAATCAACATTTCGCCAGATGAGGCAGTCAAGGTTAGCTTTGGCGCTGCAGTGCCCGTGAAGCCATTGCCCGAGTGCAGACGCAATCCGGATGTGGAGGATCCATCAAAGACCTGCACGTTATCGCTCTTATGCACGGTAAACTTGTCGAACTTCAGAGAGAGTGGAGCACGTGCGCCATTGCGAATGGTGAAGAAGCACTCCTGATTCTTTGGGTAGTCTGCCAAGCCGAATGCTGGCGATGTAACTGTTCCATTCCGAGACGTAATCGTCGCCTTACACCCTTGAATATAGCGTAGACTGAAACCCTTGCCAGCCTCACCCAAATTGGACTTGAAGTACAGATAGAGTGCATTGCCGGTTGAGATGATAACTCTCTCGTTATGTGGAGTTTTTCCAGTCAGCTTGGAAATGGTGCGACTCATTGGTGAATCGCCATCGCGGATGACTAGATGATCGCGTCCCTCGGCAATATCTAGATCATCAACTTCAATTGAGATAATGCGTCCCGGCTGCGCCTTGATCACATACAGGCACTCCAGGCCGCCGGGATATTGCTTGGGATAGTTGGCACTGGTTAGGGTTTGTCGCTGCAAAGTTGCCTTCAAGGTACCGCCACAGTTCTTTGCCTCCGTTTTCCATGTCGCCCTAAAGCCCTTGCGCTCCACGCTGCCATCTGTGGTGAACTTGACAATCATAAAGTTGGAGGCGGATACAAATGGCTGTGTGGTCAGATCCTGTTTGCCACTGAGAGTTGCAAGCGACACAGACTTGTCCTCGGTGCGTCCACCTACCAACACCTGAACGGTGTCGAAAGTTTTCTCTGTCTCAAAGTCCTGGAACTGCAGTATAATATTGCTGCCCAGCGGTCCTTCCAGCGTCCACTTGCACTTGCTCAGCGCACCATATTTGTGCGGATAGTTGGGCGTCTCAATGACGTCGCCGCCAGATTGCATGTGGAAATGACATTGGGCTGGACAATCGAGCTCATCGGTACCATCGCCACAATCGTCGCTGCCATCACACTTAAACGCCTGATTGATGCACTTGCCGTTGGCGCAATGGAGTGCTCCCTGTGGACAGGCCGGAGCACGGCACATGAAAGGCAGCAGGGATTCGCAGGTACCCAGAGCCCAGCTCTGCGCCTTGCTGGCAAAGCTGGCAGCAACACACTCACCGGACGCAGCATTTGGCTGCTGCAGAGACCAAAAACCCGAGTACTGTGAGATCAATGCGCCGGAGGCAGACTCCAGGGTGTTCGTGCGTAAATCATCCAGCGAGGCCAGACCCAGCCAGTATTTATCCGAGGCACGTTGGTTTGGATCGCTAGCGCGTGCTATTGCCAGAGTCTCATTGTTCTCCGCATAGCTATCGACGGCCACCAGTTCGGCGCCATATCTGCCAGAAGAGCGTAATAAATGGAAAGAGAGATTAGTGATTAGATTAAGGTATGGGAACTTTAATGTGCTGCTTCCAGCTTCCGCTGCACACCTAAATCCATTTTCAATTATGCAGCTGCATTTTTTGTAATGCGCTTTACTTTCTATTTTCCTCTCTTAATTATGCTGTCCAAAATAATAACAACAACAAGCGTTCACTCGCACACACAAAAGAAAACTTTCGTTTCCAATCGCCAAACTCAACTTTTCAAAAGCGCACAGCTTGATTCTACGAGCAAAGAGCAAGAAACCCGTTTTGTAAATACAATTGTTACTTTACCTTTGCACATTTAATTCATGCATATTACACATACGCAGCGTGGGGGGCTTAAAGCTGACGGCGGTTGTTCAACGCCTCTGTCAATTTTGTGCAGCTGTTTGCTGATTGCATGCCCAAAATTATGCATGTTGCACTCACTGCTGCCCGCCCTTACCACATAACTAATCATTGTATTGTGCGTGCCTAACACCCAGAGAAATCCAGCTGTGTGTACATTCGTGAATATATATGGATATGTCGGCATGTTTGGCTGATCACTTAGTATGTCTCATTATTTATACGGGTAGCTGGTTGATTTTTACCAAAGTGGCAAATTAGTTGTCGGCTTAGCACATTGCAGTGATATGTTAACAAAAACATTGAGTAGTCAAATCAGTTACTTAAATTATGTTCGAACTAATTTTTTAGAGAGAAAGTACAATTCAATTTAAAGCTATATACTTTTAATATTAATAATAAAATTAAATGATTAAACTATCATTTTATTTTGCAATATTAAACTACTATTTCGATGCAACGCAAGCAAAGCAAAAATATTTTAGATTATTATTTTTCGCATATTTTTATATTTTTTAATATATGAAATTTTGCTAGCAACGCCTTCAAAAATTCTGTGGCATTAACAGCTTGTTGCTGCCTCTTTCCGCACCTATATATTTAAAAGGCTAACCAACAAATATTTTGCCCAAATAAACAACTGCCATAACTTCATTCAAAGAGTTTTCAATGCGTTTCTTTGGCAACGCCCAACCAACTTAAACCAACAATTCCCAAATCCATGATTGCTTTTTTTTTTGGTCACAGCTCCGTTAACTTGAAATGTTAACGCCTTATCTGTACTTTCCTTCATTCTACGTATTTCGCATGCTGTGCACGCAAAAAGCAAAACAACTGTTGAAAGACGAAACAAGAAAATTTCACCCAAGCAAATATTTTAGATTTTGACAACGCCACGCTATCTACTTTTAAGATTTATTTATTCAGATATATTGCATATACGCGTATTTTGTTTTTGGCAAAACTATGGCTTACACCATTTCGAGCACTCAACAGTTGTCTTTCGTTTGTTGAACTTGCTGAGGTAAAAATAATGAAACGCCAGCCGCATTTGAATAGCCATTGGACTGGACTGGACTGGGGCGAGGTCTATGGCATGCAAATGACGATGAGTACATTCGAGTAGTGGCCACTAGAGCTGCTGCTATTGTCAACTGGGTGGCTTGTGCCGGGCATATGTAATTGCCATTTAACACTTGACTGCTGGGAGAAATTGCGTAGGCCATTGACATTAGTCCAACTAAGTCTACGGCTAGCCAATAGCCTTATTAATGTTTTGTGCTTACAATACCGAAATATTAATACCGAATAACTTTCACCCCACATGCCCCGCGGTCAATCCAAAAGCAGCGATTCACACGCTCATTGAAGGCGAGCAGAAATTATTATCGATAAAAAACTACGACTTCAATCAAATCGAAACACTCTCAATTTCCAACCCAAACCCGAAACGTGTAGTCAAAAAAAAGGTTCACGTTTCACGAGCTCTTTACTGTTGAGCAGGTGCAGGCACTCACAAGTATTTGGGTCAGCAGCGGGTTAACACCCAAAAACAGCGAATCAGGAATGTTTTGGGGCCGAACGCCGGAAGCTTATTGGCTGCGTTGACGTCGACGATGTCGACTTTCTTTTCCCTCGAATCAAGTAGCTGACGAAAAAGAAAATTATTATGAATCATCGACAATCGAATTGGCTTATCGACGCAATTGGCCTGCCCGGTCAGGCTTGAAAAACAATTTCAAACTTGGTCAACAACGCCATCGATGCTGCCCACTTTGGCATTGACAGTTAGCTGTCAGCAGTGGCAGCGGAAATGCAATGCGGTGCTGTAACGGCAACTGCTGCAACAAGTACATATACTACACACACATCTAGACAGAAAGTCAAGTATCTATCTAGTGTCTATCTAGTATATATCTGCCTATCTACCTATTAAGAAGAACTAGTAGCTGTGCTTATTGATGCGTAACCGCTTTAGAGATACTTGAGTGCTTGGCAATCAGCTCAACAAGTTGTCTGATACTGAAGTTGGAGTCCACAACTTCCTCCATTGACTGTATGCTGATATATTAAAATTAACATCTGATTATGGTTATGCTATGATTTTACTCACCTTCGACACAGTTCGGCGCTTTTCTCATACGAATGTTTAATATTAAAATATTTATAGCAATTTAATCCACGCAGTTCCCAGCCTGTAAATACAAATAATAATAAATTCAAATTAGACAAGGTCACAGCTCTTTTGGGAAACTGCATTAAAATTGCAAAATGTGATCAACTTCAATGTGAATTTTTAAAACTGAAAGGTTGTTATATAATAAATTGTTATGAATAGTCATTAAGTAGTTAATTTTTTCCAAGACAACAATCAAATGAAAAACAAAGGAAAGCAAATCTATTCTTCAATTAACAATGAAAAACATTAATTTCAACAATCTCTAACTTGATGATTTTGCTTTAATAAACAACCAATTAAGTAACATCTAAAATCATTTGATTTCTCTTGGCACTTTCCAACAAAACACTTGATTGAAAAACCAAACACATGTAACTGCTTAATTTGCCTTCTGAAAATTACTTCCCATAACCATACTCTTCGATTCCCCCTACAATCAACAAATTTTTCATCTTCTTCGGGCAGCTCTTGACATTTAATTCAGCTGCAGTTGGCTTCCCGCTGATATCTCTAGCGTGACCTCAATCTAAGCGACTTGTTTTGCATAATTTAGTTTATACATATCTAACTGTGGCTTTGGCTTTCTATGCCATTGAGTGACATATGAGCTCAGCGGATTTAATTGCTTATTCTAGAAATTTTTATTGAGATAATTACCCAGTCAGTTTTCAACTTTAAGATTGCTTCTGAGATAGCTTTAGCAAATTACAATTAAACATTTGGCAGGCTCGTGTTGTCGCTTTCATTTTCTTAGTCTAAGTGCGTGGCGTTTTCCTGGTAAAATGGGAAAGTTGATGCGACTTGTTGAGCCCGGCTTTTGGCGGCCTGATTGACAGCTTTCATTTAATATCAAATCGACTAAAATATGCCACAAGGCGCGCGCAAATCAAAACAGTAAGACAACAAAACAGCAAAAAACATTCAAACAATTTTGCTCCAATTGTAAACAGCCAACAAAAATAGTTTCTATCGACTGTGCCTTCATTGCCATTGGGGCTTTGGTGGCTTTGACGGGCTCTGAAAGCTGTTACAATTTTTTCTGGCTGCACAGCCTGACATATCCTGACATGGCTCAGTATGTTAGATAGTTAGTATTTAAAATGGACTTTCACGACTTCCGTGTAGATACAATCCAACGAAACAACACACACGGAATGTTGTTTATGTGCTCAGGCTACTTGGTAACGAATAAGATCTAAACAAGAGGCAACTTAAGCTATCTTCTTTTTCAAAATAAATATGAGAAAATAACAAATTATTATACTAAAAGCATTGCTTAATTTATAATCTCAAATGGCAGATAATATTGCTTCAGCCTGTTTCAACTTGATCTAAGACCTCTTTCTGTTTTTACTGTTTTTTAACCCACGCACAATTACTTATGTTTTACCTGACACAATTATGTCAAGTTTGAATAAGATGGAACAAATAATAGCTTAATTATAAGTAGGCTTAAGTTGAAAAGAATAATTACATCACTTTGTTGAACAGCAAAACTGAGTTCAATACTTGACCAAATATTATGCAAGTTGTGAAACCTTAATCTCATTATCTTTCATTAATCTTTGCTGTCATGCCAGCAAATTGCTTACAATTCTTTGCCAATTATGCTCTTCTCGACTTCAAAAACCAACCAAAGCAACAACCTCTTGCCGCTTATATATAATTGTATGTATTTGGCTATTTAACTGTATACCGCTATTTGCCACAATTCCAATTTCTATATATATTTGTTGTCTATTTACCGCAGTAATTTTTATTTTATTTTAGCTACGCTGAATAGCAATAAATTCCCCAGCAAAACCGTACGCTGTTCCACTTTAAAATAAAAAACGTGAATAAAAAAATAGAACTGGAGAGCCACAGACATTTGGATTCTTCAGTTCCTAGCACGCTTCAATTGCAATCAGTTGAACGGCAAAAGAGAACGGTCAGCATAATAAACCTCAAGTAATTGTTTTTAATGGCCAGCTATTTGTCTGCTTGTCTCCCTCTCTCTCTCTCTCACTCACTCGTCTCTCTCTTACTACTCCCACAAATGTTGTGTGTATTTGTGTATATGTCACCCCGACTGTCAAGCAGTTTGAGTTTCTCTATAGGCAATTGAAGCCACGTAAGTAGCAATGGCTTCTAAAATTCCTTTGCTCTTGGACTGGGTGCAGCAGCAGCTGGACAAGGTTAGCCGGTTTCTCAGTTCTTTTAATTTTCTTTATTAAGTGAGTCAGTGTTTGTGTCTTTTATTTTTGCATGCATTTACATGTTTTGCTGTTGACTGCTTTATTGAATTGTGCCACATATTTGAAATACCTGCCAGGAAGTTTTGTAAGCCATTATGCTATGCAAATTTGCTGCGTGACTTGATGTTAATATTTTTTTTTTTTGCCCCACATAAAGATGGCTCTTGGGCACCCATATGCGTTTCATGCAGCTGCATTTGTTAGCCGTGCTCTAATTGACAGAGTAGAAGCCGCTGAAAGCGCCCAAAGCCAAACAGCTGCTGATCATTGTCTATAATTTCGGGCTCAACACTCAGTGAATCGCGAAGAATCGCGCGAACCCAGCGCTCTCTGACGAAATCTCGTGAACACAATACAAATTAATAATGTGAGAATATCTTACGTAAAATTTGATGCCTACGTATATAGTATGCACAAGTATCTGGGAGCGCTGCATACTCATGAGACGTTCATACATACATATGTATGTAATAAGAAATGACAAGTTTTTTTGCACAAGCTCTGAACTTTATCAAACTCAAGTAGCAAAGTGCTCTTTAAAGATACAGCTAAAGACACTTGCACTAGATACTGAAATGCTTAAACTGTGAGAACATTGCTTTGATTGGCTTATTATTTAAAAATAGAACTAGTTAACGAAACAATCGAATAACCTTGCAAAACCAGCTAAAGCACCTGGGAAAATATTGTCACGAGCTGATTATTTGAATATACGGAATATAGAGGCATCAAAAGTTGTGCTAGCACTAACAAAACTATTCTTAATTTATCTTTATAATAGAACAAAACTCTTTTATCAACAAGTACACAAAAGATATATTGGAAATAAATCTATTTACTTTTTCAATAATTTAATAGAGGTCTTGTTAGCTAGCTAGCTAATTGGATTTTTTGTGCGAAATCTGATTATTTTTTAAATACACAAAGCATTTATATTTATTTTTAGTGTAACTGTCCGCAGTTGACCTCAAAAAATATTTGTTTAACGTCCGCGTCGCTTGTCGTATTTTGGTTATTTGGAAATTCACTTTGGCAATTAAATTACCGGCATAGTTAACCATGTGCATAAGTATTTGTTTCTGGCGACGCTTTGTTCTTTTCTGTTGTCTTGCCGAAACAAGAAAGTGAAAATCAAGTTGCGGGCACGCATAAGTTTCACAACTGCAATAAATCTTCTTGTGCCCCTTTCATTAGCCTCAATTTTTTATGCATTTGTTTGCCTCCGCTACGTAAACTTATCTCTTCAAAAGAAACAAAGAGATCTTCAATCCGTAGAAAGCGGAATTACAAGAACGTATCTGGTAATTCTAGCTGTAATATTTGGTTTTTATTGTGGATTAACTGCCGTAGCTTTGATTTTTCTGCCTGTCAATGTCCGTTGCCCAAACGTTCATTAAACCTTAAGTCTAGCGTTAAGTTCACACATTTTTTGTGTTCTGTCTATGGCCATATTTATCTGCCTCTCTTTCTTTTCCTTATATTCTGCTTAATTTGCTTTACCACTCGCACAGTTCACACAGAAGTCAGTCAACTAGTAAAGCGTTGACTTCCATAAAACACCGTCAAACAAATTGGTTGAGGCACACGAGCATTTTACGCTTCATGATTTGCTAAATACCAAATTTTGAAATTCATAAATAATATCACGCTGAAGTTGTACACTAGTGTTATAAGAGCATCGCTTATGACAGTGTCATATATCACTTGAATTGTGTGTGCTGACCCAGAAACATATTCAAAGTGCTGAATTTTTCAAGAAGCAGCACACGAAAAAAGAACAAGTTGATTTAATTAGCTTTTAGAACTGATGAAAATGCTCTTCGCATTTGCTCAAGCGTGTCCACAAATTGTGGATCTTGAAAGTCGTCGTGATCTGGTTCACGTTGTTGGCGTTGGTATTGCCTACTAATGCGTTTCATTTCGTTTCTAGGTAAGATTGTGAGTTGTTTACCGTGCCCGTCTGTCTGTTTATCAATTTGAGGCTTTTACAGTTAGATGTGATGCTTGAGTGGCGGATAATGAAGGTAAACATTGGTGTGGCCAAAGCTAGAATTACTCATGATTTATATTATGTGTTTTCCGTTTGCTTTGAATTTCATGGTGCTGATTTATCAAATCATTTTCAAAAGCCACATAAAACTCTTTAAGTGGAATTTTAACAATGCTTTCTACATTCTTATGTATAAAATCAAAGAAAGCGCCATGCAGTAAACTGAGATTATCTATTATTTATTGAAAGCATTATGTGCTCGTGATTCGTTCTAAAACCCTTAACTCACAACCTTTGAATGGAACAAAAACAAAATTATTTGCAAAAAATAAATTAACTTTTGAAGGTTACAATTTTTAAATGAAATTATATAAATATATATAGACAAACAAATATTTCACAAGTGTATTAACGAAGCCTGTTACACTTTTGTACATTACATATATTAAAACAGAAATATGAAATGTGCGTCATCAGCGCGCTGACAGAAATTGAATACAGCACCAAATGCAATCATTAAAACGCCCATATCATGGTTAATATGGTAGTCCACACGAACCACATCAATAAAAGTAATGCTTGAGCTCTGTTATTCAGCTTACCAACAACTGCAATAGCCGCCAACAGTTTGGCCTAATTTTTGCACAACTGCACCTAAAACAAGTCACTTACACACACAAACATACACACACACCTGCACAACCTGACGTGCATATAAATATATAAAAACAACCAACGTAACATTAAAATATCAAAAGACTTAGGCAACGAACTTGTTTTGGCCGCGTTGCAGTTGGCGTCTCCGTTGGCAGGTGCTTGCATGTGTGTGTGTGTGATGGTAAGCGTGTATGCATATAAAAGTGTTAATAAGCACAGCAACTGCAGCTAGTTAATACGAGGCAGCACAACTATTCCAACAACAGCAACGACTTACAGAAGTAGCATTCCAGATAGACTGGGACTGGGATCGAGACTGGAGGAACAGGAGAAAGAGATGGAGACGCAGTAGCAGGCGAACCAATAGCCAAGTTAGTCAGTCAGTCAGGTAAACGTGGCTTGGCATTAAACAACCGTTAAGAAATCTTGTTTCGAAGCGCGTTAACGTTTTTCATTTCTGCGCTCACAACTTGTCTCGCTTCACATACATATGTGACTCTGTGGATGGCATACGCATACTCATATATACATAGATGCTCTCAGCCAGAGTTCTTGCGCTGTAACTTCTGTGCTGTCATAGCCACATGGCATGGGCATTCTTGGCGTTACCGCCCAGTGGGGCACCTAACAACGACAACAACAACAACAGCAGTAAGAACAACCAGTTTGGCATATGTAATAACCGTTATCATTGCCGCGGCTTGTTGTAGGTGGCCATCCAGTGAAAAGCCGCAGTGCCAAGTGCTGACTGCATTACTGACCATAGAACAATGATTGATTAGCTACTCCAGCATTTCCGTCATCTCAACTTCTTTCATTTTTTCGTTTTGGTTCTGGCCAAAACGTAGCAGATCTTAGCTCGGCAACCCGTTTGGCGGGTTGCCAACGTTTGTGTAGATTTGTCATTAACGATAATGCCGCACTAGCTTTTTAATGGGCAAAGTGTGCGCAATATTTATGAAAGGAGCTTAGCATCGAGGCCTAATGATAGCCAATCAAGCACTCAAAGAAGCCAGTTTAAAATAGATGAAAAGATTACCTATTCTAGGGCGTAGCACAGCTTAGCCACTGATCACTGAGTAGCGTAATTCCTAAGTGGTTTTTCAAGGCGTGTCTCTATTGTAAGCAAAGAATGATCGACAATTTTCTTATTACTTTTATTATGCTGCCTCAGACAACTGAATATCTTTATTTGTATTTTGTTTGGTATCCCAAGACTTAATTTGTTTACAAATAGCAAACTTCTTTATTTTATAGATGAAATTATGACGGCCCTCAACCGTTAAAGTTCATCATAAAAAATAATTAAGATTTATGAACGTGTAATGGTGTAGTATAGAAAAAATTTTTATTCTCCATGATTACTTAATTAGATTGGAGAATAGAACAAGGTGTGCAATCTTGCAATCGAGCCAAGGTAAGCAAATTAGTTATGACCAATAAAACGGTTAATCCAAGTAACGTAATTTATCAGAAGTCGCGTAATATTATTCTATTGTCACGAACATATACAGTGGCGGACACCTTATTTGGCCAAGTGTCAAAGAAGAAAAGTAATTGGCTGCCATAAGCTAACCATTCATTATTTTTCAGAAATTCCAAAGACCGATGGTAGGTACATATATTAACCACCAATATGAATGGATGACCCTAATACACTGGGGTTTCCCCACCCGCTAGGTAGAGTTATGTAAAAAAGGACCCTATTTTGAGGGGACAACTTATTTGGCCAGGTACATTGTGGACACCTGGGTGCCATAAAACCCGGATTTTTTTACCCAAAGTTGAGTATTTTCTGTATAAATAGACCAATCCTTCATAGTCAGTTTAGTTTTATCCTGCATATCGGGTGCAATAAGCCAAAAAGGACTATGGACAAACAGACTACCATTGCACAACGGAAACTCATCCTGGAACACTTCCAAAACGGATATTCACATCGCCAAATAGCTGAAATGGTCAGTCTGAGCAACTCAACTGTGTATAACATCATTCGACGCTTCGTCGACGCTAATCGGATTGAGGGCAAGGGCAGAATGGCACCAAACAAGATTTTCACCGAAGAGGAGGAGCGAAGGATCACCAGGAAAATAAAGGGAAATTCCAAGCTATCGGCTCCAAAAGTAGCTCAACAGGTGCAGGATGAAATGGGGAAAAAGTGCTGTGTGGAAACTGTGTGCAGGTTTCTGCGCCAACATGACTTTAATGCCCGAGTACCACGGAAGAAGCCCTTTATAAGCGTTCAAAATAAAGGGACTTGGATGACGTTGGTCAAAAACCACTTGGACAAGGATTTGGAGATCTGGAACACAGTCATATTTGCATATGAGTCCAAATTCACAATTTTTGACTCGGACGGACTTAATTATGTGTGGCGACAGTCCAATACTGACCTGAATCCCAAACACGTAAAGGCAACAGTCAAGCACGGAGGAGGAAGTGTCATGGTCTGGGCATGTATCTCGGCAGCCGGCGTCAGGAATTTGGTGTTCATTGAGACAACAATGGACAAGAATGTATACCTCGACTTACTAAAGGAAAATTTACTCCAAAGTGCCGAGAAGGTAGGAGTCCGACGTACTTTCCGGTTCAACCAGGACAACGATCCCAAGCATAAGGCCAAGTTAGTACATTCCTGGCTCATCAGGAACTGCCCCCACATGATAATTCCGCCGGCCCAGTCTCCAGATTTAAATGTTATTGAGAATTTGTGGGCTCTGCTGGAAAATAACATCCGGAAACACAGCATATCCAGCAAAGAAGGCCTCAAAACTGCTCTGCGGGATGAGTGGAGCAGAATCAGCCCAGAAGCTACCAGGAAGGTGGTATCTTCCATGAATAATAGGTTAAGGGAAGTGGTTAAGGCTAAAGGATATCATACTAAGTATTAACATCTTTATTTAAGTTTTTATACTCGAAATATATTATTTTATTTATACCTGGCCAAATAAGTTGTCCCCACAAAATAGGGTACTTTTTTACATAACTCTACCTAGCGGGTGGGGAAACCACAGTGTATTAGGGTCATCCATTCATATTGGTGGTTAATATATGTACCTACCATCGGTCTTTGGAATTTCTGAAAAATAATGAATGGTTAGCTTATGGCAGGCAATTACTTTTCTTCTTTGACACTTGGCCAAATAAGGTGTCCGCCACTGTATATAAAGTGAAATATTTTGTCTGAGAAGTCGGCTGATAAATGTTGTTTGGCTGTTCATCTTTTAAAAAATATATATAACAAAATAAAATATATTTAAGCGTTTTAAAAAGCTAAACAGGAAGTATTTAAGACAGCTTAAAATGCATGTAATTAACTGCATAATTGGAAGTTAATAAAAAAAAAACCCAAAACTTTGCAATTTAATTACAACTTAACAAATGATTTACCTTAAATTAAGCGATCGGCACAATTATATACACAACACACACACCAATACAACGCACACAGACGAAAGACAATGAAGGCGACGGAAATCAAAGACAATTGCCGGGCCCATTGGAAAAAGACAATTCGACATCCGTTTTAACCATATAAGTGTGTATGTATGTATGTATGTATATGTATTTGTAGTATGTACATCTATATAATTAAAATTGTCTTCGCTTTGATTTATGCGCAAGTTTTTGGCCACACCTGCAGTTGCCACGCACGTGCTTTTTGGAGTGGCTTAAGTGCAGCTGAAATTGGATTTCGAATTTCAAGTTGAATGCAAACTTACCATTTGGACACGAAAACGCCTCGTCCGCTGTGGTTGTGTGGAGCACCAGCACCACCAGCAACAGCAATGCGGCCAGCCAATTGGCTGCCGTCGGCTTGGTCATGTTTCCGATTTAATGCCAATTAATGTTGAATGGGTCAGCCTGTATGAAATATACGAGAAAATTTGTTGATATTAAAGATTTATTTGTAACACAATAAATGCCACAAAATTGTAGTACAAATAAGTGAAATAAGCCGAATCCAAAACAAAAATCAATGAATACATTTTATTAGAACTGGTTTGCTCACTCACACCTCAAAATTAATCGCATTCGATTTGAGCTTTTCAGCCATTTTATAAATAAACGCTTAGCAATTTGTTCACATCTGCACCTTGAAACGCAGCACGTGTTTGTGGCTTGAAGACTTTGTGAATTCGGTTTAGAAAGTTTCTGGCCATAAGACGTACAACATAAATCAGATAAGATTTGCATATATGTGTTTAGCTAACTGACTAAGTTTGAGGTCCCAGACATGTAATAAATACAACTAATATGGGGTTAATATGTTTTGGTCGTGTGAAATGCGGAATTGTGCTACTTTAAAAGATATTCTGAATACTTTTGAGAAAAGACAATAAAGCAAATATGTCAAAAGTATAAATAAATTAGTTATTCAAGTAACTTGTTCTTAGAGAGATTTATTTAAAATCAACGAAATATTAAGAACACTTTTTTGAATTATACTACAACTCATTTCAACTAATTTTTACACTTAAAAATTCTTTGAATTCTTTGAGATCTAAAAACATTATCGCTGTTCCTTGATGCTTGCCTTTAACAAGATATTTTAACCTTATTAAACTGCAATCAACAGCTTATCAATTGAGAAATTTATAGTTCAGGAGCAAATTATGCGCGTTTGACTCTATAACTTAAACAATCATTTTTATTTCTGCCCCTACTCCACTCAACTCGATATACTTATAAAGTTGAAGGCATTTTGTGTCGTTGTCATAAATCCCAAGTGCTTGTCTGTCTGAACTTTGTAGTTTGCTCTAATCTCATTGTTAAATGGCCAGACACAGAGTGTGTGTTTGTCTGTGCCTTTTCATTAATATGCTATGCCAAATAAGCCAGACGATCTGGCGTTTGTGTCGCTATGTAAGTTGAGATCGAGGCGCAAGGTTGCCGTTATTGTCAAGTTATTATAACTAACAAACACATTGTGCATATTTTTCGCTTTTTGTTTACACTTGGGAGCTGGTGCATTTGTGTTGAAAGCTTTTTTAGAGACGTGTTTGAAATCTACGCAATACCAATTTGATTGGCTGAGTAGAAAATTAAGCAATTATTTGGTTTTTAAGTTACCGCATTCAACAATTCATAAATTTTCCTTAATAATTTTACTTCGTTTTGAAAAATAACTAACAACTTGTTGCCATCATATTTATATTACATTTAGCTTGCTGCCAAAACAAGTTTGTTGCCTAAGTCACTTGTTATGCTGTTTGATTTACAATGATTTGTGCTGCAGTCGTAAGACTGGACGTATCTGATACTCTCCACCCCAGCCCATTAATAACTTCCGCAAATAAAATCTCAACACAGCCACATACGCTGTCTCTCTCGAATCTCAGCTTAAAATTTAGTCAAACGCGAAGGCTGTACAGCTTGGCACCTTGCACATGTTTCACTTGCCAATATGGAGATAGATAGAGAGAGGGGAACGAAACAATTGTACACTCACACATTGCTACAACAATACATATTAGATAACTTTGATTAATGCATGCGAGAAAGGCTGAAACTTAAGCCAAGAGCCATTCAAAGCGGCTTACGGTGTCGGTCGCGTCGGCGTCTTTTTATTGAAAGGCAAATTAATTTGCAAGTAAGCTCAGCGAACTCCACACGCACCACACGACACCAGCTAAGATTTAAAACCCCTCAACGTTAATTAACAAATTTATAAAGCTGTTTTTCCCGCACTTGCAGCTCAAATAATATAAGCAAAAGGGCGGCGGTCGTTTCTTAATTTCTTGAATTATGCAATGCGCATAATTTGTACCTTTACGAATTTCCACGCGCGCTGTTTTTCTTTATAATTTGATTATTTTATGCATTATGAGAGAGAACAGGCTTAAAACTTAAGTTGTTACACTGTGAATTTGAAAAATATTTTAAGCCATAATAACTTTAGGTGTTTTAGAGTAAACTAAAAAGAAGTGTGTAAATATTACACAGTAATACATAGGTGTCATTGAATATAAAATGAGAAGAGAATTGAAAAGAACATCAATGAGAATTCAGTGACCATGGAGAAGAATTGGACCGAGCGAGAAAACTGGGCTATTGAAATCTGACGTTATATAGCTTTCACAATTATTTATTTAATTTACTAAGTTTTTTAACTATGTGAATATTTATTCTTAAATTCTTAATCATTCTTTGTACGATTCTTTCCTTCTTTGCACTGCAAGCATAGTTTTCTAGCTATTATATGCAGGGCATACGACTCATTTAAAATGTTGTTGTTCGCTACACTGCAGCTGTGTAGCCACCCAAACCACATTTTTGTAAGCCACCAGCCAGCAGCTGTTGTCTCTTGTTGTTGCAATTAGCTGGCTATGCGGTTTGGCCCAGAAAGCAACTTGTAGCCAAACATTTGCAGCCAACAAACTGGCTACATAGCTATGCGAAGTTGTGGTTATTGTTGCCACTGTTGTCTATGCTGTGTGTTATTTATTTAGCTGAACAACACAAATATTTGTGTGTGGGTGATGGCTGCCATTGTTAAGTATACGGAAAGGCGCCAAAAATTGTAAGGCGAGCCGAAAGTTTGTTTATAAACGACATGTGTATTTACTCTGTGGCTTAATGAAGCTTGGACAAAGTCACTTTGGGGGCGTGGGCCGATTGGGCATGGCCAAAAACAGCATAGTCATTAGCTAAACTGAGCAGCGTGAATTAAACGGAGGTTTTTCAACATTGACATTAATTTGTGGTGACGAGTCAAAGTCACAGCTCTTCAACTGACGAACTGTGAGGTTTAATGCCATTTTAAAGCAATTTGTAATTTGATAGATCATAAACATTTCATTAATTTTATATATAATTATCGCCTATTACTTAGCCTCTATTACGTATTATATTTTAAGCACCCAAACTGAACTGTAAGTGCCTCAAACTTAACGGTGATTTCCGTTAACTCCATTTCATTCCTATGACTAATTGAATTACTTTATCATATTCCTCAACTCTTGAGATAGTCGCCATCCCTTGGGCCATAAAATTAGCAGTCTGTTAGAAGTCAACACTCCAGCAAATATTTTGCTTATATAATTATAGCTAATGAACGAATACCGTGAGCACGAACCGAACCATAGCACGAACTATGCCAAAAGGCAATCAAAAATCCAAAATATTGTCTGGATAAACAACAGGAAAAGACTTTAAATTTCAGGCAGACAATCGCATCATCCACTGTCTGACTCAATATTCATTTTGAAAGCACTTACCAAACTGCAATATGCAATATGCAATATGCAAATTTCAGTTGTCGTACACATACTATATAATAATCAAAAGTGAATACGTATTTAGCATGCTAATCAAGTGGAAGGCAAGAGTGAAAGGTTTGAAGTCTTCACTTGGCTTTATAGCCTATTTTTATTTATTTAACTTGATTATGTATCCATAAAGTTGATTATATGCCAAAGCTAAACATTATTTTGTAACACTCTGCAAATTTAAATGATAATAGTCGGCATGGGACGTTACTTAAGATAAACTTGTTTAAAGTGTGTTTGTTGCCTTAAATGCGATTTTCGTAATGAGTCCGACCCTTTTGTGATCATTAAATACAATTTGATTATCCATAAATGGTGGAGGGAGATAATAGAGATTGGTTATCCCAAGTCCGCTAATAAGGGGCAAGTATGTTATATATATAAGCTCATAAAATACATTTTTTTTAACCTGTAAGTATCCTTGATATAAATCAAAAGACTTAGACCACAAACATGACAAACTCAAACCACAAACTGTACAGATAGCTGCAGAACACGTAACAAAAAACCACTACAAAAGCTATAGACTATCAGCAGCATCATCATCATCAGCATCTACCTCAACACAGAACAAAAAGACTTCGAGTGAGGCAACGTGCTAAATAAAACCTTTTACGCAAATATGTCTGCAAAGTTGGTTTCGCAATCCCAAGAGAAGAGCGGAAAACGCCGAAACTCATGGAGCGTCAATCAAAATTCAAATTTTCAAGCATATGCAAACCAATCGAAATGGAAACCCAAACAAAAGCCACAATAAGAAAACAACAAACCCAAAGAGCAGCATCATTGGTGCGGGCAAACCGGTCGTCTGGGTTTTCAGGGGTGGGTAGATGGTGCACACATTACTGATGACACCTTCGACATTTAAGCAAAGCGAGCCAAACGTTGACGATGACTAAATGCGGCCTGGCTGGTAAGCATGCAGTAGACTATGGCTATAGGAAAAGCTCAGCCAAATGGTAAAAGTCAACTGGTAAATAATTTTGAGCTTTTTTTGCTCCAACTACAACAACAGCAGCAGCAACAGCAGCTGCCGCTTTGCCATTTATGGGCCGCGTTCAGTTTTCCATTTCACATAGGCAACTACGGCAACTACGGCAACTACTCGCGTATTTACCAGTTTTTCAGTCCAAGTGCGAAACTGAACTTTCACTCGCGCGTTTGTCTGTCGTCTGGTCAGTCAGTCAGTCAATATTGACCGGCCACACAACTCGAAGTTTGTGCCAAACTCGTTTCAGCCAACTAATGACCAAAAATGTATTAGTCTCAGTTTTCAGTGATCTTACAGCTACTCTTAATATCGTATCGTATCGCTTGAAGGTCAATTGGTTTTATGACAGCGCGCATTCCACAAATTGGGTTGTCGGGTCTGGCTTGATTGCAAAAGGAGCAAGAAATTTATGGGCAGATCTGGGACAGAGATTAGAATGCGATATGTGTTTCAGAATTATGTAATAAATTGGTATGCCCAAAAATGAATGTAAATGAGCTGAAATTTGATATAATGGTAAATATTCTTAAAAAACTGATTTGTTGTTACGGAGTAAAAAAAGTTGAATTTCAAATTTGAATACTTTAAATTATTATTACAAAGTTGTGATACAGGCACATATAAGCGGAGAATATATTAACAGAGAGCTGCATTTCTAAAAATACAAACCAAGAGGGAGAATATAGTCAAAAGAGTGTGAGTTCATATTAAACATTTTTCCAATCGCTAAACATTTAAATTATAATTGGCGATTAAATAAATACTTCATTAGAACAATGCCCGATACAGGTATTCTATAATTAACCGTAAGGGGTATCTACATACACAAATAAACCCCTTATTTGCTTATACTCGCCTCACACTCACTCTCAGTTAATTATTAATCCAACATATATTTCAATATCCGCCTTGGTGCCGTTATAACTCTAACTCTTTGCAGACTAAATGACTGCCTCGCAACGAATCAAACTGAACCGTTCCAAAAACAAATGTTCTACAATCGAAAACCAGATTTGTATGTAAATTTCCTTAAGCTGTTGTTGTTGCTGATCGCAGCATGATTTCATTTCTGTTAGCGATTTCAGCTGTTGTGTGTGTGTGTGTGTGTCTGTGTGCTATTGATCTTTTGCCTTAGCACAAATTTGTGTATTTATTTTCGACTGGCAGGTAGTAGCATCGGTTTAGCTTTGCCGGCCACTGCCCAGCTTGCCACCACTTACAGCTGGAGAAAAACCAGCTGGGCAGCCCCATTGAACTAGTTTCGATTTTGTGGCATGTAGCATTTGGAGTGTTTTTGGTATTTGGGTTGCCATATTAAATGTAGCAAAAGCTACAGGCTGTATCCGAGTTGCGGCTTATTGAGAGAGCGCTGCTTAAAGGGTCTAATGAGCTGTGAAGGTTGTGGTGTGCTGTGCGCATACAATTTGTGGTCAGCATTGTGGCCTGCGAGAGCATTCAAGTGCTTATCTAATTACGGTTAAAGTTCGACTGCAGGTTAATTGCATTGAGATAAGTGGCCTTCGTTTTTCTTTGCTAACCATATTGGCTATTTTTGGATAGCCAGATAAAGTTCAGCTTAAATACTAATTAAAACCAGTCAATTCACTTTTCACTCTGTGTGTGTGTTGTCTTCTGGGTAACCCGCCACCGACGTTGCAACACCAACTAGCTCCAAGCATGTTTAGTCTTAAAAACAATGTTTGCTTTTCATGTGTAAGCTGACGAAAGCTGAGCAGAGCACAACAAGCAAAATACACACACATACAGAGAGACACACACAAACATGCAATCATACAGAAATGGTCAAATGATTTCTACTGTCCGAACGCTTTCACAATGCAATGCAAGGAGACAAAGTCGAGTGTTACGGGACGGGGCGTAGTCTGGGGGCGCAATTAATGCTTAACTAGTAAATAGACAAGAAAAAGTTTTGCTTTTCAAAGTGTGTTTACGTTACGTTGAAAAGCGAAGTGAAAAACTTGCTCATAACCAAAAAAAAATGCATAAGCTGGCAAAAGCGAAGTTAAAATGCTAAATATGCAATCGGCCGCACCTCAGTAGACACACACAAACACACACACACATATGCGCACACACACTCGTACAAGACAAACATAAAGCAGCTATCATGATCTGGCCAACGAAGGAATCAGTAACAGTTTTTAGTGATTTTTTGAAATTCAAGACGCAGCTCCAAACACAAAGATGGCCCAAGAATGTAGCGAAAAGCCACAATACACAAAACAGGTTAAACCCAACTTGGAAATACGTATATGCTTATGCTGGCAGACAAGTCAAGAGTCAAACTGAGAGCTGAAAGAGTGTGTATGTTACTGCTTTTGTAAGTGTGTGTGTGTTTGTGTAGCTGTGGTGTGAAACAGTCATGTGAATTTAATGGCATTTTTGCGAAGGTATTTATTGAAATTTTGAGTGCAAGCTGAAAGTGAGCGTTGTCTAAGGAATGCGTAAGTTGATTGTGCTAAATATAGGTAATACAAATATATGGGGAAAAAGAGAGAAACATTAGACGAGTTTTGCGAAAAGAATAGGGGAATCAGCAGAAGTTAATGGGCGCTCTTTGTTATTAACTTTTAGCTATCAATCTGCAATATTTTTTGCAAAATTTCGAAATTGAACTTTTCAACACTTAAAAGATATATATCGTACAGTCGCAATTGTGCCCACCAACATCATCTTGGATCTTAAGACCCTTAAAGATAATCTCTTTTACATGAAGCTCACGCACAATTATTATTTGCAAAGCGCTTAAGCCCATAACTTTTTGCTACAAATAACAATTGGATGCTAGTTGACTTTTATCAGAGAAATCTGTGCTTTTTTCGCAAATATGGACATATGGTAGTTGTATAGTGGTTTTCATCAATATCATCGATATAAATACTTAAACCATACTGGGTACCACATCACCACCCCTCCAATGCGTGCAACACACAATGCTTAATCACTTTTTAACAATTGTCGGCAATGACAGCGCCGAAATGTCAATCGTTTTGCCGGACGCTCGACAGATCCACTTTCTTGTGGCATTATGTGCACGTACCGCACAATTCTCACAATTAAAAATAAAAATTTTATGAAAACAAACGAAAGAAAAGAAAAATTTTTCGTGTCAATTGTAACTAATCGACGGCGGCGCCGTGAAAGCGCCTCGAAAAACTTATGAAACTTACTCGCACAGAGTATTGTCAGCTGTTTTTCAAGATGATTAAGCGCCTTTTTTTTTATTTCATTCGCACAAAACACACTTAAGGGTGCCATTATTTGGTTTTAGAATCGACTTGAAGCCGAAACCACTTTCACTGTCATAAGACGGAAGCGGAGACTCTGAGCTTTGGCGATTAAGGAAAAGTTGTTGATTAGAAAATGATGCTGATTGAAATCCAAATTATACGCAGGCAACGCATAATTATTTAATGATTGTGCTCTGCTGCTGCAGACGAGAAAACCCACTTAAGCAGAATACATACAATATATAGCTCGCATGTCTGTCCAAAACAAGAGACTTCAGACGGAAAGCTGAGCAGCAAATAAATATTTCAAGATCCGAAAAGGAATGCTCTTTGATCATTTAGCTGTAATCAGTTTAATAGATCTTGTTGCATGAGTCATGCCACCACGCCCCTTATGCGTACCCCTATTTTGTAGCTAACTGACGTTTGATGTATTGTTGGATGTTTGTCAAATTTTAAGCAAGCAGGCGGCTTATTTATAGGCCAAATGCATTCTTCGACAATAGCCATCAAAATGTGTCTAGTGTTGACTTCTTTTCAACTGACTTCTTACGCCCCAACTCAGGTAGGCAAATCGTTCAGTTCTTTTCCATTGTGCGTGCTACTATTTTATTACCTGCAGATGAGTTGGGATTTGTGAATTGCATTCGATCTTTGTTAGGGTTCCTACAGGTCTACCTGCCGCCGTCTAGGCGTCATCTTCTATTTGTATCTGGCTTATATCACAGCCCTTGAATGGTGACTTTCTGTTGTTGTTTTTGATTTGGTGGATTAAATTTAAATTCTTGGAATCAAGGAATGTGGATTATATCAGAGGACTTTAAAAAAACGGATAGATTATGGATTCATTTAAAAATTCCGTGAATTGTTGTTTTGTCTAAATGGAATAATGCTACCATGCATTTGTCATCATTCATCATCATATATATTGAAATATTTTCTCTATCAGCACTTGTCGCTAGTCAGACGCTCAACTTCCGTTTGTTTCGCATGCCAATATACAAATTATGACTAATCATTAAGACTTGGCACATAAAACACGCGCTAAAACCAGTCACACAGGTTTTTTTTCAACCACAAGATACAAATTTCATTTATCTTAGTTATTCAGAAGAACTCATCTTAATAAAATTCATAAGCCGCTGTACTAAAGAAATCATGGCACACAAATTTCCAGAGACGAAACGAGTTTATCTGCTTTAGTCAAATACATGAAATGAACTCAGCAAATAAAAATGCTTGCCAAAAAGTGTTTTCTGTTTACCGATCTCACAGTGGGAGTGGGGAAGTGAGGGAGTTGGAGCTGACACGTCATTTGTTCTGCATTTCACTTCCAGTTAGTGAAATTTTCTACTAAAGCCAGCTAGCCAACAAAAAAAGCAGTCAAAAAAAACAATAACATCTAGACTACACCGTTTTTTGTTATTGTTTTCTGTTGGTGTTAAGCAACAACACGCGGTGAGTGCGTCTCGAAAAATTGAGGTTAACTTTTTGTGCCGTAGCGCTCTCGCTTTTTGACTCTCCACTTGGAAGTTGCTTTGGCCTTTATTGAATAAATGTGACAAACGAATGCGGGACTGACAGACAGACAGACACACTGACGCACTTAAAAGTCAGCTGAAACTGAGGCAGACAGTCAACGCTTTTGTTTTGCTTTATAGAAAGTAAAAGAAATTGTTCTTTGATGTTGATTGCTGTTGTGCTACTTATAAGGCCATCTCTTGTATGGCTCTTGTATGCGCCATAACTGATGCACAACCAGTCATCTAGTCTTCTCTTTCTGACTCAATCGTGCCGATCAATCAATTACTTAAACACGATCAAAATGACACTTAATAAACAATCAATTTAATTGATATGAAAGCGTGCCATTTGTTTGTGTGGCTATTGTTTATCGATAATCGATATATAATCGCATTTTTGCGCAATGAGTACACAAATGAATAAAACAAGAAAAGGCGTGGCATAAAATATGAATTTTGATTGAGTCGCGCAGCGGTTGCCAATAAATTGTAACCGGGTTTGTTGCGTGATGTCAGCATCAATGAAATCAACCAGTTCCTATGAGGTTTTTTTCAATGAGCAAAATATTTTGATAATGATATTAAAAATAATCTATTTAATCAATCCAAAGTTAGAAACCAAACAGAGTATTTTTTTTAGCAATTAAAAGTCTACTAAGGCTTTTATTTTTTAGGTCACGTCAATACAGTTCGAGAAAGGCAAATACGCTTCCACTTTTCGTAACCCATAATATAAACTTAAATATGCAACTCACCTCTTTAATATGTGGCTTATGTACGCAATGTTCGTTCGTTTATATATCGCGATACGCCTTTTAATAATCCAATTTATGTGGCATGTCAGCTGGTTATCCTTGAAGTTTCCTGTTTCGTATGCAACACTGTGGTCTGTTTATCACGAGTATTGTTGTTGTTTTTGTTTAGTCTTTTGATGATTATGGCAACTTTAGGTTTACTTTTCTTTATTTATTATTAAATACACGCGTCGTTTTTAAAGCGCAAGGCCAACGCTGTTGCACTATATAGAAATAGTTGAGTTTTTTTTAATTAGTTGATTTTAGTTGAAAGACGTTATTTAGAATTTAAAAAAAACCGAGATTTCCATCGCAACACCAAAGTTATAAATTATTAAGCGAACATGTCTATGCACTGTTCCCAAATATTTTAATGGGCGGGACTTAACATGGGGGCCTATTAATTATGCATGCAGAAAGAAGCGGCAAGAATTCCCCACAGCTCCTGAGCCCCTTGAAGAAGCTAAGCACGTTTTAAAATGCACTAAGATAGCAATGTGAACACTTTTGTAAAAGAAATCTAAGAAACATGTATATGCTAATTAAGAGGGATATTGGCTGAGAACAAGCGACTTGCTATCATCACAAACAAAAGACTTAAGCCACAAACTTGTTCGAATAAAGTTGACTTGTTGCTCTTGCTTAACAATTTTCGGTGCTTGCTTTCATCCCTAAACGCCTGTGTAATAGTTGCAACCACAAACTACAATTTTGAGTACTTTTTATTCCAGATGTTTAAAGTGTTTTTTATTTACTTCAATTTTCCTGGTCATTGCGCAAAGCACTTGTTGCCCAGTTGCTCTTGTTGTGTCTGCTTATTTCCCCGTTTCCCGTATGCATGTGAGAGTGTGTGTGTTTGAGGGTTTGTAATTTCTACCTGGTTAATGGGAGCGTAAAAGCGCAGCTGGCATGCGAAGTTAGTATGAATACGAGTTGTACTCGCACGAATTCTAATGTCAGTTAAAGTAAAGTGCAAATGGCACAGGCACAGACAAGTTAATGGAGTGGTACAAAAAGAACTCAGCAAGCGGTTAGCTGTCCAGACTTGAGTTCAGCTAACTTGGATGGATAAGCTTGAACAAATGTCGAGACCAAAAGCTACGGACAAGTAGATTGATGAGCACAAGGCTCGAGACTGAATAAAAAGACCATTATTGAAAATTTGTGCTTTGAGAATATTGTCAGACAATTTTCTTGCAAAACTGTAGTCGTGTTCATATACTTTATTTAATTATACATTTCTTAGATTTCACATAAGAGCTTGTTCCCAATTCGCACTTTTAAAACATATAATAACTTTTTCATCTATAGTTTGTAAGTTTATTTTATAAGTTTTGCACGTTGCACATTGTTTTTGTTGTTTTAGCTGGAAAACTTTATATATTTAAGAAATGCAGTTTAGACATTATGGTGAAAATTGCACATAAAATTCATTGCTTGCCAGGGCTTTTTTCGCATTGGCGCACGCTCATTGATTGGCGAAAAAATAAACTTTGCACACAAATCCTTTGGCACAAACACAATAACAACTGCACGCAGTACACAAACAATTCTACAAAATCCAGTTTTAGGCCGCTTAAGCGCACACACATATATAAATATATATATATAAGTACATATATATATAAATGCACAATCACTGGCACTTATTATTTTAGGGTCTGAGCGTAGATTCGGCGACGGAGCCTATGCGTTTACTGTACCATGCCACACGAAGGCCAAACTCTGACTAAAACTTGTTCAAGAAATTCAAAGCGACTGCACCTGAAGTTTCAGTCGACACCGCAACACACACAAACACACACACACACAGTGCAGACCACAAGACACGCCAGCAGAAAAGGCGAAACGCAGACCGAAAGAAGGTAGAGAGCCACAGAGCAGCCAACACATACACACATACGACTAGATATAGGTAGAAAAGTACGACGAGGAGATGAAAATAAAATAGCGCGACGTGCCCGTTTTACAGATTGTTGTTTTTTCTCCAGTCTTGCCTCTGTTGCGGCTTTTGCTGCCTGCTCGTTCGTTGGCTTACTCAGTGCTAGACTTCTTAACGGCTTTAAGACACACACAGACGAACAAACACGCTCTCACACACACACACACTCTTCAGACGCGTACATACACTCAACTACTTCAAGTGACAGCCTCAACCTCCACAACGCGCCACAGTCGAAAACATACTGAAAGCTTTGGCGGGCTACGAGTAACCGGCAAGTTAGGCGACTGCAACGCCGTTGATTTGTGTTTAAAAGGCGGCTTCGAGAGCTGGGCAAATTTGCGGCAAGTTGAGCGATCTTTACCTGTTGGTTTTATGGCCAGGCAACTGCGTGAGCTTGGTCAAGACATCGAGATTAGGCGCTAGTTCCTTGGAAAATCTCACTAATTACACTGCACTCTCGACATGTGCCTTTTATGTTGGGTTTTTTTTTGGATTTTATTTGGGCGGCTGTTTTCAAATATTTACCAGTCTGGGCCAGGATCTGGGCCTGGGCCATAAAATGGTGCGAGAATCCTGTACGTGCCGAATGGCAAACGGAAGCGGAATCTACTAATGCGCTGTTGTTGTTGTATCTTTTATTGTGGCGATTTAACACATCGAAAGACTTAGGCAACGAACTTACCCAATCGGCCATGCTAAAAGGGCAAGCAAACAGATCTAAAGCAGGATACTAAAAGGGTCAACAAGGAACTCGTTTAAACTCGTTACTCTATGATAAAATAGAAAGCGATAATTAATGGGGCAGCAATAATTAGTGGCTGAAATTCAATTATCAAGTATTATTTGAATGTGAATCAGTAATTAGACAAGATAATAATGTAAAGAAAAAAATGAACCCGAAAATGAACTATCACTAAGCAATGCAGATTCCCAGTTTTGAATATAAAAAATATTAGGCGTTTTCACACTTTTATTGCAATTTGAATCTTATATACAAATTTGGTTTATGTGGTGTTAAATACACGTTTATAATAATCTTATCTAGGACCTGGCGGACCTAAGAGCCTTGATTCATGCCTGATGCTATAGTTAAGTTCCAAACTATAACGTATAAGGATTAATATTGTAAAAATATGATATAAGTTATATTTACAAATTGCAGATACTTTTCCTTTTGTTATACAACTTACGGATAAGCATTAAATAACTTAAATATTATGAAATGACTTAAATTTCATGGTAAACAAAATTCAATTTATAAAAATTAAGGTTTGTATGTTTGTACATGTAATAATATAATATAATTACACAAATGCCAAATCCTTTTACGCTTCAGTAAATAACCACACAAGAAAACTGTGGCAAGTACAGGTCAATTTAGTATTTTGGTGACGGCAATTGTTCAATGCACAGCAGAAATGAATTAGGCACAAGAAGAGAGAGAGCTGATCCATAGACAAACAGAAGTGGCACTCAGACAATTAGACCGTCGAGGCGACAGTCGTCAAATATTGCAGAACAGAACGGAAGTGCCATATAAAGCAGGTTCGATGGTCGAAGCCGTTACAACACACGCATGCACAATGAGTTCTTGGGTCGAGTACATGAGGCTTGAACAAGTTTTGTGTAGAGAAAGTTTTCACATTTATGTTTTAATTTGAATAATCAAACGAAAAAAATAAATTTTGAAATTAACAAACATAACTTTGGAAATCTTTTTCGGCTGTAAGTTGGTCAGTTGTAAATGAAAATGATCCGCACAAATCTACGGATCATGTACAGGGCAGCGAAGACTTATAATACAGTTGAATTGATTGATAAAAAAGACAACCAGCATTAAGAACTCTCTATGGGCCATGGATTGTGCTTTGCGGACTCATAGCGAACCACTCGTCTGTTTTCCTTAAAACAGTTTAGTTTCATTCGGCTGGCAATGTCAATAGGAAACTTAATCATTGGAATTCAGCTCATTCAATTCAGTCAACAAAATGAATAACCACCTTTTGGGTAACCTATTAGAATCACTTCATAAAACACTTATCCTGCAAATTCCTGCATATTTTCGAAATACGTATCTTTTATATAAAATATTTTTCTAATATTTTTGGAGAAGTTGAATAACGTCATTTTTAAAAAGATTCTGTCAAAACAAAGAATTTTAATGATAAGTGTCTCTAAACTCTTATGATATAAAATTGGTTAGGTTTAAGAAATAACGGAAGTTGCGATTTTACGATTTTATTGGTTTTTAAAGAGAATATCTTTAAATACCACACTTGCATCTAAAAAGTGTTGTCCTATTCACTCGATTATCAAAATAAGACAGTGTTGACTCCCAAAACAATTCCAGTGCTGCAAAGCGCCGCTTTAGTTGTTTCGTATATGCGCGCTCAGCTTTTTGGAATTTAAAAAGCCAAAAGCTTTGAAATTAAACAAACTGTATTTGTTAAGCTTTTTACTCATTCACAAACAAAGTTTATGGGAGTTTTGCTTAGTAATCGGCACTAATTAGTGACAGCAAAACTCAATTAATTTGTTTGTATAATACCGCTGCTCTCGCTCTAGATGTTTATTGTGAAAACATGTATGTATACATGTATGTAATTTAGCTATACAAATTAGATAATAGTTATAAATTAATTGAATTTGCAGATAGATTTCTATGCTAATTCTTTAATTTGTCTAATCGAAATAGCAAATGATAATTTATTGGATTTTTATTACACATCGTTTATATCTTTAAAGCCTGCCTCGACATAATAGGTTTCAAAGTCATTTTTTTCCTTAGGCATTACTTGATTAATTACTATGTTGATGGGCAAAAAATAGCCAAATGGCCAATGTTGAGCCGCACGATTTGCCGAGTATCTTTGTCGTTGCCATGTGACGTTTTAAAGACTGTGATTATCAAAAACCGTTTTGAAAATATACGCCCCAATACGTGATCATTTTGTCTGCCGGACAGGTCAATAGATTTTGGCTCTAAAGTAGGCTAAGCAAATGCGTGGCATGGTTGACATGATTTGGTTTTAAGTCAAACATACCAACCAAATTGCATGTATTAAACATTAACCAATATGCATTGATTGGCGCTACCGTAAATATAAGAAAATTAATCAGGTTTTGTCCGCCGCCTGAAGGTCGCATCAATAATACCATATGTATGTATTGCCTGCTAAAACCAGACACTAAAGAAAAGCAAAGATGTGCCCAAAAAATAAGAAAAGAAAAAAGACAAAATGCCAACTAATGCAATGATTGGGTAAAAGTAGCCACACCTGACTATTTGCAAAAAAAAACCACAAATACAATAAAAACTTTTGTGTAATACAAAAATAGACAATTTAAAACTGATGTTTTCATGGCAAGTCAGTAGCAGAGAAACATATATCAAAATTAATTTAATAATGGTCCGCCTGTCTGCATATTATTATGTGACCAAAGAGTTGGACACATGCAGATATGATTATATTAATGCAAAGCATTTGGTATCCTTGAGCCGGTCAAGTCAAGCATGCCTTGATTAGCACTGGCGATAATGAAAGAAATTAGTGTCCAATAAAAATAGTTAATAGTTACAAATGTGTATGCATATGCATAAATTGGACTAACAAACTTTGACATTTGCCCTTACGTATCTTGGGACCTGTCTCTGCGTTTTGATTTATGTGCGTGCGAGAGTGCGTGAATTTTGTTTAGTTTTCTTATATTGTGTATTTTGTGCATATGCTAATGCGTTGGCGTGTCGGCCCAGCTGTAGCACCCTTTCGACATTGCAAAACATCCAACTGGCAACGCAAGGGACGACCTCAACAGCATCTTATATAGATAAATATATATATATATACAGAGAGATAGAGAGAGAGAGAGAGGGGGAAAGATCGTGCGAGAGATTTGAATTTGTCTTGGGCCCGCTCACTTGGCCAACAGCGGAGCAGCAACCGTTAACCGTATTAAATCCATTTTTCGAGTGCTGCGTCTTGAGTGTGTGTTTAGATTTGGGTAGGTATATAAATGCTGGCGCATCTGCAGCTGGTCATCATTCAGCGTCTGCCTCTTGGTCAAAAGCCAGCCAATCCAACGAACCTTACGTAGCGTGGCAACCACAACAACAAACATCAACAACAATGGTAAGTATATATAACAAGCACAAGTGCACATTTCCACACATCCATCAAGATAACATGTGCTTGGGATTGACCTTAAGTTTCATGTGCCTTTAGCATTGGTCTGTCAATTAACTAGTCACACACACTAATCGCAAGCGTTTAATCGGCCACCGGATTTTTAATCGCCTTTTTCGATGTTTTTTTTGTTTGGTATGTTGCAGAAACTGTTCGTTTTGGCTGTGTGCGCCATTGTCGCCGTTTCGGCCGATGTATCTCATTTGAATCTGGGCGGTGGCGGTGGCGGCAACGGCTACTCTTATGATAGGCCAACGACATCTTTTGACATTGACATCCGCTCGGGAGGGCAATCCTACTCGGCACCTGCTCCAGCGCCGATCTACTCCGCACCTGCTCCAGCTCCGATCTACTCCGCACCTGCTCCGGCTCCAGTTTACTCAGCACCTGCTCCAGCGCCAGTTTTCTCGAATCCTGCTCCTGAGTACTTGCCACCTGTGCATGACAGTCCCGCTCCCGCTCCAGTTTACTCTGCCCCGGCACCTGCTCCAGTTTACTCAGCTCCAGCACCAGCTCCAGTCTACTCGGCACCAGCTCCTGAATATCAAGCCCCAGCTCCCGAATATCACGCCCCTGCCAACGAGTATCTGCCCCCTGTCCATGATTCTCCAGCTCCAGTTTACTCAGCCCCTGCTCCAGCACCAGTCTACTCAGCACCAGCTCCAGCACCCGAGTACAGTGCTCCTGCTCCAATTCAACCTGTTCCTGAGTACCTGCCTCCTGTGCAAGACATTCCCGCTCCTGCTCCAGTTTACTCTGCCCCGGCACCTGCTCCAGTTTACTCTGCCCCGGCACCCGCTCCAGTCTTCTCGAACCCTGCTCCTGAGTATCTGCCACCTGTGCAAAACTTTCCCGCACCAGCCCCTGCTCCAGTTTACTCTGCCCCAGCACCCGCTCCAGTTTACTCTGCCCCGGCACCCGCTCCAGTATTCTCGAACCCTGCTCCTGAGTATCTGCCACCTGTACATAACTTCCCCGCCCCAGCCCCGGCTCCAGTTTACTCTGCCCCAGCACCAGCTCCAGCCTATTCCGCACCCGGTGGCGAGTCCAGTGGATACGAATACAATGTGCCAGCCAAGCGCTTCCGTTTCTAAGTGCTGATCGCCATCTTCATCTCAGGAGAGCCGTTTGTTAAATTAAGAAGTGGCCTCCGCCTATTTTGTTGTTGATCATTTGTTGTTATTGTGCAGTCTCCGCTGAGACTGTTAGCAAATAAATTTAAAATTAAAATTACAAATACACGAGTCTTTCAATTGGCGCTCTTTTGGGGCACCCTTTATATATTAAACATTACGTGACTTCAATGGTCATCAAAATCAAGTGCCGCCAAAAATTCCCCAAAAATTATGCAAATCAGTGGCTTTTATCACTTTGAAAACGAAGTTCAAAAGAAATATAATAACAATGAAACTTGTTAAGTATTATGTTAAAAATTAATGTCAACGAATCAGTTGTCAAAATGTGGCGAAAAAAATATAAGCAAACGTTTGGTTTTGAACGTAGCTTAACTGAGAAATTCATATTAAAAATGCAATTGTTATTTAATCTCAATTACTCATTTTTTGCGTAATTAAAACAGTTGAGTTCATAATTAAACGAATAACATGATATGGAAAGTAGGACATTTATGGTTAAAATATAGAAAAATTAATGATAATGGAGTAAGCAACTTCTTCAAACTGTCGCACAACTTATAGTTCACTTGTGAGTTAACTGCCTTATCAGAAAATCCAAATTTGATTGCTGTGAAATTATTTTCCATCATTTTTGATCAAAGTATTTACCATGACCTTAACTCTTTTGGAAATACCTTTTGCTTGATCGATTTTTAAGGCTTTCGCTATTTCTGCTGCGATAAAACTACTCGCATATGTTAACCTAAATGCATTCAATAAATTAACTCACCCAGTCCCACATATGCATATAATTAAGTTAATCTGAATGACAATGCCAAATAAATGTCTTGCATCAGATTCGATTGATTAAACGTTGTTTACAGTTACTAATTGTTGTTGCAAATATGCATAAGTGTTTTATGATGCGAAATGTATTTGCTTGAGGAAATAATTGATTTGAATTTTAAGCAATTTATATTCAGATTCAAGAAAATGGACACCGGTCTGAAAGGGTATGTAATTTTATTTTTATTTTTTTCATTACCTGCTTTTCACATTAATATATACCCATTAATGGATATGTTGCAATTTTGAATTGCGAACTGGCGAACTCAAAACGTTTGGGATACATTATCAAAATACAATTAAAAATGTGCAACATTGATTTGATTCATTTATTCAACTAATATTAAATAGTTTTATTTGATGATTTGCTTCTCTGTAATTTCATTTGTATATACGTAATTTTAACCATAGTTAGATTAGTTGTCATCGTAAACTAACTTTGTATATTATGCACTGTTAATTATTTGTAGTTTCGTTTAAATTATATATATGCATATATCATATGGGGTAAAGTGTAGTTATATAAATTATTATCATTATTTCGCAATGTTTCTAATTGATATCGCTCGATAATCGTCTGCTAACATTAACAAACTGAACTTTTGCATACTTCGTACTATACAATTAAACTAAAATACTTAAGTTTGTTGTTGTTGCTGTTGAAGCGACTCTAGGAGCACATAGAGCATGTCAAGAATTTTGGAAAATCCAGGGCTTAACTTAAAATAAATATATTTAGTTTAAAACAAAAGAAATGACAATTTTTCCATAATTTTCGTCTTAAAGATTTAACGCTACTTTATATGCACTTTTCAATTGCGTGGCATGTAGGTGTTTTGTGTGTGTGTTTTGAGTGAAATTTTCAATAAGTGGCCTGAAGCGGGGGGCTAGCCACGCCCCCACATAATTATAGGTCATTTGCATACTCTACACATATACATATACATATACATTTTGATATAGATCAACTACATTATATACAAGCTTGGGCTGCCGGCGGCGTTTGTTATGTGTCATAATCATCCTGCTGGGAACTAAAATAGCTCACCAGCCCACTGAACTCGCCAACAGCACCGCCGACGCTGTTCGCTGTGGCAGCGGCGTTGCTGATGCCATGCGCCGAACTGGAATCCTCCTCGGCAACAGCTGATGGCGAATCACCCGTTGAATCACCGACCACGGCCAGCGGAGATTTCGTATTGGAGTAGGCCTCCAATGTGATGAGTTTTTTGCTGGTTATCACCGATGATTTGTGGACCACCTCCGTTGTGAGTGCAGCTGGTGGTGCAACTGGTGGCACTGTGATTACCACAGGCGCCACAACTGACACCGGAACTGGCATTGGTACGGTTGCCGGTGCTGGAGATTTGCCGCGTGTCAGTGCAGAGACTGAATGATTTGTGGGTGTGCTTGGCGGCGGCGGCGGTGCACTGACAATCACTGAACTGGGCGCCGACGCGTGCGCGGGTGGTGTCGTAAGCGGCGGTGGTGGATAATAGCCATAGGGTGGATAGCCACCTAAATGGTCAATTGGATAATAGGAGTATTAGTTCTGCTTGTATTTAATTTTACAATTTGTAGGCAATGTGGGTTTTACTTACGTGCACCGGCTGCATAATCCACGGCTCCTGGTCGCATATTGGCGCTGCCAGGTGGTGCCACACGCGGTGCATAGTTGGGATTGCCATAAATAGGTGGTGCTCTGCCAAAGAAAAGGGAAACATTGGCATTAATTAATCAATCTATAAAATGAAACAAGCTACAAATCGCTGTAGCTTAATTTGACTTCCAATAAATATAAGTGGATAGTAACTTGGTCAAAACTGGTCTGCTGGAATCACCAGGACACATTCTTCAACTCACCTGTAGGGATTTAGATGAGGTGAGGCATGCCGAGCCGGTGGCGGACCAGAGCCATAGACGCCAGACAAGGCGCCTGGCGGTGGCGGCGGACCACCATGATGCTCCGGGCCGTGCATATAGGGCGGCGGTCGAGCATTCGGTCCACTGCCCGGCGGTGGTGCAGACGTGGATGTGGGCAGTGCGCCACGCAGCGGCGGCGGTGCACCGTAGGTGGGTCGCAGCGCCGAGCTTGGCGGCAGCGGCTGGCCATAGAAGCGTGCCAGTTCCGCACTGCTCGGATACATGCCAGTGCCGGGCGGTGGTGCTGGTGGTGGTGGACCGCGCGAGTGAGCCGGCGGCAGCAGCGAGGTCATCGGCATGCGCGTTATGACCGATGTCTGTGGGATGCTAGCTGGCGCATCCTCGTGCGGCTTGAACAGATGCTGCTGTGCTGCTGGAGCTGGAGGTGGCGCCTTGCCAGAAGGTGCTGCTTTCTCGTTGGTCGACGTGGCAGCAGTCACAGCCGCAGCGGCCTGCTGCTTCTGCAGCTGATCTCGCAGTGGAGTCACCTTTTTTCGGCGACCACGCGGCTTGGGCTCCGGCGCTAGCACAGGTGGACGTATATTGGCCGCCGCTGCAGCTGCCTGCATCAGATGAGCCGCCGCAGCTGGCATGGACATGCCCAGGGGCAGACGTTGCATGGCCGGCAGCTGTTGCTGCTGTGGGGGCGCATAGCTGGCACGGCTCAGCGGCTGGCCCAGCGGAGCGGAGAGCGCATTCTGCAGCAGTTGCATGGCCTGTGGCGGCGGTGCTGGTGCCAAGTGGCGCTGCAGCATGGGATGCATGCCCGGAGGCAGCTGTTGTTGCTGGGGCGATGGAGGTGGTGGTGGTAGCAGCGACGCGGGCAGCTGACCTTGTGGCGGGAACTGATGACGCAGCAGCGGCGGATGCATTGTGGGCATGGGCAATCGCTTGCGCAGCGGCTCCTGCAAACCGGACACACTCGGCAGCTGCTCCGAGTGCGTTGACTGTTTGGGCAGGGGGGCCTTACTGGTTTTGGAGGGTGTCGTACGCATCACTTCATCCGGTGCTGGCAGCTCTCGGGCCGCGGCAGCCGCCGTGAATTGCTCCTCCTCCTCGACCATGCGCGCGATTGCATCCTCCATGTCTTCCAAATCGTCGGGCAGTTCGGCATCGTCCAGTTCCGATTCGTCCACATCGTCCAGATCATCAATGGCCTCGCCCTTGCGCTGCAGATAGTCAATGTCCAGCACCTTGGCCTGCCGTATCACAGACAATGGCACCGTTGACAGTGAATCACCGCCAGCTGATGCTGCTGCACCCGATTTGCTGGGCGTCCGTTTCTCCGGCAGAACCGTTGCGCCAGGCGTTGAGCCCTTAATGGGCGTCAGACGAGGCGTGGCAGCCAGCTTAGCACCCTCGGCATTCTTCTCGGCCAGCATGCGCTTGATCTCTTCCTGCTTCTGAATGAACTTCTGCCGCTCCTCGGGCGGCGTGTCGGGTCGCTGGACGCCCGGTTTGATGCCGCCATCGGAGCTGTCGTCGTCAAAGTCCTCAATGTAGGCATAACGGCGGCCGCGAGTGCGCGTCCGCTCATCGGAGCCGGCGCCACCCTCATCCGAGGATGCTGCTGCTGGCGGCGGCTTCTTTTTCTTCTTCTGTGTGCCGCTGCTATTGTTGCCGCCCTTGCCTTTGCCCTTGCCCTTGCCAGAGGATGCCGGCGCCTGCGCCGACAGCGGCATCGTCTTCTTTAGGGGCTGTGAACGCGGCTGTTTGCCTGATCCCTTGCCCGACATGGGCGCTCCGTTGGCTCCCATCTGTATTTCATCATCGTCATCCTCTTCCTCCTCCTCCTCACTCTCGCTGATGTCATCGTCAGAGTATTCCAATCGCTTGGGTTTCTTGACTACGGGCTTCTTCAATTTGGGAGATTTGCGTGCAACTCCAGCGGAGCAGGACGATTTCTTGGCGGATGCCTTCTTGCGCTTGGAGGGATTCCAGTTGCCGTCTTCGCTCTCGCTTGTCGTATCGTCGCACAGATCAGCGCTATCCATATTCTCCGACAGCTCCGAGCCGTTGTCGTCGTCATCCGTCTCGGTTTCCGTATAGTCTGAATCCACTTTCTTCTTCTTCTTGGATTTGCTGGTCTTGGCACGCTGCTGTTCCTCCTCGTCGCTTTCGTCACTCTCCTCCACCACAAATTTTCGATCCTTGCGACGCTCTCGAGCTGCACGACGAGCGGCTTTTCGTTGTTTCTTGCCACGTCCGGGACGGCGATAAACTTCCAGACTCGAGTCCGAGTCATCGGAGGCAGACTGCGAGCTGTCCTCATCAGAGAAACTGGATGTCTTGAAGTCCTCATCGCTGCCATGATCCTCCTCGGAACTCACATCCAACGTGGTCAATTTGCGCGATTTCTTTTTGACTGGCAGCTGCACATTTTTGATCTTGGCTTTGCCAATTGCTTTCAGTGGTTGCTCATCTTCATCCTCATCATCATCGTCGTCTTTGCTGTGGTCATCGTCGTCCTCCTTGTTACTTGATTTGTCCTGCGGATCTAGTGAGACCCTGGCCGCTTTCGGCAGTGGCTCCTTTTCGTCGGCCTGGTCGCTCTCCTCCTCGCGTCGCATTTTCTCCTTGTCCGCCTCGATGATGGTGCTGATGTCCTTGCCCCTTCCCAGATTGCCAGCACCCGCCACCTCGTCCATCTCCTTCTTCAGCGCGGAATTGATCAGATCATCGTATTCATTGAGCCGATAGCTGACATTGATCTGGCGACGCTTGCGCAGCTTGTAAATGGGCTCGTCATCCGAGTCTGAATAGCTGCTGCTGCTGCTCCCACTGCTGCTGGAGCTGGCCGAGCGTGTGCCCGTCTGTTTGCCACTTTTCGTGGCACTGCTGCCGCTCTCCGAGTCATCATCCTTGCCACCACGGCGACGACGTGTGCCTCGCTTGGCCGCTCGCCGATTGCTGCGTCCATCGCCGCGTCGTCGCTTTGTTTTGTCCGCCTTGGCGCGCTTATTAGCCTTGCTGGACGAGGCATCCTCATCGTCATCATCATCATCATCATGCTCATTGTCCTCGCTATCGCCGTCATCATACTTCTTGAGCGCATTAAAATTCGAGCGCTCCTCCAGCTCGCTGGCGGTACGTGCAGCTGCTGCGGCGACCGCTTGGCGCTAAAAATACACAAATTCCAAAGTGTTAATTACCGGACAGAATAGGAAATCAGGTGAAAATAATTATGAATAATTAATTAATTAAATATAATTACTAACCTCCGCCTCCTCGGCCAATAGTTTCTCCTGATGCTTGCGAGCAACTAGATCATCGAACTGCAGCAGCTGCTGCTCGAGGGCGGCGATGAGCTGCTCCTGCTGACAGGGCGGACAATGCCAGTCGCCCTCGGGTATGTAGAAGAGGACAGGACTGAGACAGGAGCAGTGATAGCCCTTGTTGCAGTCGGGCGTGTCGCAGAGCAGTATCCACTCGGGATGATCCGACTTGCCACACGTCTGGCATGCCTCATCTGCGTCCGCTGCTGCGGCATATTCCTCGCTGTCGTCGGCGTTTTCCTTGCGTAACGTGCGTGCCCGCTTCATGGGCACCACCTGGGATTCGTCTTCCAGTTCGGATTCTGGGGAGAATTCGTGATCGGATTTGAAGAGTGGCGAACCGTGATCTGTGTCATAGTGTGGTGGTTCCTCCTCCTCCTCCTCGCTCTCGGCCTGCTCCTCGGAGTCTGAGGACCAGCCATCCTTGCCTGGGCATTTCTTTTTGATCTTCTTCTTGGCCTCTTCCGCTTCGCTGGCTGACTCAAAGGACTCGGATTCCACTGATGGCTCTACCACTGTGGGATCAGCTTCGGCTTCGGCTTTCTTCTTCTTCTTCAGCTGTTGCTTCATTGTGCGCAGCGCCACCTCCTCCAATTTGCGTCGCTCCGCCTCCTCCTTGATCTTCTGCTGGGCTATGCGACGGGATTGACGGACTGGCGTCTCCGAATCATTCGATTCGATTATGTTGGTGGTGTCCACTTCGCGTTTCTTGCGCGGACCACGTCCACGACCGACCCCAGCTGGCTTTGACTGTTCCTCATTGGGTTGTTCACTCTTTGGTTGCTCCGCTGGCCCGATTTTCGATTCCACTTCGATCTCTGGCTCGCTTTTGGATTCCGCCTTTGGAGTCGGCTCACTTTTAGCTTCCTCCTTTATTGGTGACTTGGAATTTTCAGTCAACTTGACCTGCTTAATTTCCTGGTCCTGCTCTTCCTGCGGCTGCTCTTCGATTTTAAGTGGATCTTCCAGCAACAAAGGCTTGTTAATCATGCCAGGCTTCTCCTTGGGGCCACCTCTGGTGCGCTTGGCCTGCGGCAGCTCGGAGTAAACGACAGCGGCACCTCCACGACGTCCAGAACGTCGTCCGAAAGCTTCAGCTGGTGGCGGCGAATCCTCCTTAGCTGGCGGAGGCGTTGTCTGCTTGACTAGCTGCGACTCCTGCTTAACCGGAGGAGAAGTTGCTTGCTTAGCCGGAGGAGGAGTTGCTTGCTTGACCGGAGGAGGAGTTTCTTGCTTGAAGGAAGGAGCTGCTGACTGCTCGTTGGAAGTGGCTCTTGATTGTTTAATTGAAGGGAATGCGGCACGCTTGGCTGGCGGAGTCACTTGCTTGGCTGGAGGATTCGCTTGCTTGACTGGAGGAGGAGTCGCTTGCTTGACTGGAGGAGGAGTGACTTGTTTGACCGGAGGAGGCGTGGCTTCCTTAATTGAAGTAGGAGTGGCTTCCTTAATTGAAGGAGGAGTGGCTTCCTTAACTGGAGGAGGAATGGCTTCCTTGACCAGAGGAGCCATGGCTTCTTTGACTGGAGAAGGTGTGGCTGCCTTAACTGGAGGACGAATCTCTTGCTCCACCATCGGGGAAGTGGCTTCCTTGACTGAAGGAGGAATGGCTTCCTTGACCAGAGGAGCAATGGCTTCTTTGACTGGAGAAGGTGTGGCTTCCTTAACTGGAGGAGCAGCGACTTGCTTGACTCTCGGTGGCGTGGCTTCCTTGACCCGGGGGGGAGTTGTTTGCTTGACCGGATGTGAAGCTGCTAGCGGAACTGGCCGCGTTTCCTGTTTGGCAAGCGAGATTTTCTGCTTAGCCTGTTCCGACTCTCGAGGTTCTGAGGCCAGTGGTTGCTCCACGAGGAACTGCTGATCATTGTTGCGCATCAGTTTCTCGCTGATGGCAGGCAACTCCACGTTGACGCACGTGTCATTGGACACGTTGGCTTCCTCGCTGCTGCGACGCTTACGCTGCAACGAAGACTCCAATGCCGCTGGTGGAGCTGCAGCAACAACTGTTTCGCTGTTGGTGCGCTTCCGAGGTGTCGCCTCTTCGTCGCTCTCCTCCAGCCGAATTTGTGTCAGCAGAGTCTTCTTAAGTGGCTTCGTAATGGGTGACTTCTTGGGTGCTGCAAACAGTACCGGCGCCTGCTTCTCTGGTGTCGCCTCGCGGACTGGCTGCGTCGTTGGTGTCGTCGGCGTCGGTGGCTCGGGCAATTGTTCTTTTGGCTTTTCCGGCGTCTTTTTCAGTTTCTTCTCGATGATTTCGGCAAGCGTAGGTTTTTGCTTAATGGGATTGGCGGGCTTCTCCAGATGCCTTTTGGGCGCTATGATCTTGCGGCGACTGCGCAGGTCTTCCTCGCCACTCGACGATGTTGTCTCCTCGATTTGTGTCTTCTGCGCCTCCACTTTCCGACGCACCTCAACATTACTGATCTTGGGCCGCATCTTGATGCGCTTGCCACCCACATCCAAATCATCATCGTTGTCATTATCAACGGTCAAAAGCTGCTGCTGCTGCTGCTCCTCCTCTTGCCCCAGTTCGGCATGTGCATCGATCTCACTCTCCGATGTGGAATGACGCGCTGTTGGCGCTGTGAAATCAACCAGGCGACGTTTGCGATTTGGCAGCTGAATTGCACTTTTAGCTGCGGTCTCTGGAACTGCTTGCGTCTTCAATTCCGCCTTATGTGGCTTCGCTTCCTTTGTCTCGCAGAGCTTCTCTTCAGGTTTCTCCTCCTTACGCGTTTCTGGCTTATCTAATGAGTTAATATCCTTGGAAGTGCTGGGCAATTCATTTTGTACAGTGTCCTTTAACTTTGTTGTCTTTAGGTTTTCAGGCGTTTCGCCATCAGTTTTTAGTATTTCAGCATCTTTATCAGCAGTCTCCTTAGCTTTATCGAAGTTGGTAACTGCTTCTCCACCATTTGCATCTGTATGAACAGATTTAATTGATTCTACAATTGCTGGAGAATCTTCGACCTGAGCTTCTTCTTTTAGATCCTCTTTGAGTTCTTCTTTTGATTCTATAAGTTTTTCAAGCGTTTTCTTAACGTTCGAAAATGTTTTAAGTTCAGTGTTTGAGTTTATTTCAGTTGTTTTCGTTGCTTTACTGCTTGCAGCTGTTTCTGCATCAGTTTCGGATGCTTCTTTTGCATTTGCTTTGTTCACAGTATGATTTTTGTTTAGGTCTTTAATATCTTCGGTATTTTCAGCTTTAGGCTCAACATTTTTACTTTGTTCCACTTCAGCTGGCTGTCTTTTCTTTACAGATTTAAAGCTTTCGTTCACAATTTTCACTTTCTCCTCGTTTGTTTCAACCAACCTCACCTCATATGCTTGTTCCACGATTTCCTCCGATTCTTTAGGTATTTCATCGGTTTGTTCATTTGAGATTTCTTTTGTTTCACTCTTTTCAGTTCTTGTTTCGGGCGATTTTTCGTTTTGATTTGTTTCAACAGTTTTTTCATTAGCTTCAATTGGACTCTCGTCACTTGTCCTAGGCTGATACTTTGTTTCTTCCCCGTCCTCCACCTCTTCCAGAGACTCATTTCCATTCAGCACTGTCTGTGGTTTTTCTTTGCTTTCCACAACTGCTTCCACTTTCTTCAGGCTCTCGCCATTGGTTTTCTCTGGCTTTTGGTCTGGTTCTCCATCTGCCTCAGGCGCTGCCATGCTATCGAATATACTGCGTTTAGTTTCCTGTTTTGGCGTCTGTTTGATGGGACTCAGTTTGAGGCAGCCCGGCTCGCCAAAAAAGAACGTTGCCTGCGGCTCCTTGGCCTGGGTTGGTGGCTCCTCGGCACTCATTTCGTTCTTGCCATTGCCTACCAGGCAATCAGCTCCGTTGCCTGATCCATACACATAGTAAATGGCTTCCTCAATGGCCTCGCCTACAGGCGCATCCCATTCCTGAACTTCGGCAAATGCATTTAGAAATTGTGTATCCTCAGACGTCGCCTG
This sequence comes from Drosophila conformis, assembly GCA_035041375.1. Classification (NCBI taxonomy): domain Eukaryota; kingdom Metazoa; phylum Arthropoda; class Insecta; order Diptera; family Drosophilidae; genus Drosophila; species Drosophila conformis. Next base: position 730,073 of record JAWNLE010001234.1, read on the forward strand.
ACACTCACGACCCGATCCGTGGCCGCGAACGACTAACGTGGGCTCTTCGATGGCGTCGCCGACCTCGTCTTCGTCTTCGTCATCCTCATCATCGTCGTCGCCATCGTCATCGCCACCTTCTTCGTCCTCTTCATCGTCGTCTTCATTAAACTTTTGCTCGTTCTCATCTTCATCGGCAGCGGCGCTGTCAAGCGACTCGTCGTCGCCATCTAGCGATTCCTCCTCCTCTTCGCCTTCATCCAATTCGGAGTCTTCCGAGTCCGCCTCATTGTCGTCTTCAGATTTAGTGCTCTCATATCGGCTGGGTTTCTTAATACGTTTTGTGTCCAGCAGCGTAGGTCGCTGTTTCTTTTGCTGCTCCTCCGTCCCCAGAGCAGTGGGACTGCTGTCCACATCCTCCAATGGCCGTTTCCTGGCCGGCGCAGGTGAACTTCCCAGTTTAGCTTGGCTTATGAGCAGTGGCTGTAATTTAAATTGGATAATGGGATTCACTCTCTAATTGCCAGCTAAAATACTCACCTTGACCTTCTTCGGCTTCAGCTGCTCCTGCTCCTGTTGCTCTTGCTGCTGCTGTTGTTCGGGCGTTCGCAATTTGATCTTTAAATTGGGCACCTTTGCTTCGCGCAATTCATCTTCGAGCTCTTCCGGCTGCTGCTCGGTCGCTTGCAGAGTTGGCACCGCATTGTTGCTGCTGCTGCTGCTACTGGTGGTATCCTCGTCGGCCTCGCCAATGTCCTTGGAGGGCAGAACCACCTCATTTCCGCGCAGACGGGCTATCAAATTCACGAACTCATCGCGATTTGTGGCAACCACCTGCCAGATCTCCTCATCCAAATGCTCCTGATAGATGCGCAAATTGCAGTCGCCATCCTGCGTCAGCCAGTAGGCGTGGCCCAAACGATCCCGCCCAATGGGCTGTGCACGCATTGAGCTCGCATTTAGCGTCAGAATATGAGCACGGAATTTGGCATTGCGCTCAAATTGACTTTCAAGCAGCTCCTAAAAGCGAATAATCAGTTAAGTAAGCCTCCAAGTTCGCTAAGTGATCGCTTGGAAATTCGAAACTTAAAAAATGTAAATTTCTTGCTTTACAAAAACTAGCAACTTAGTGATTTTTTTTTTTTTAAGATTTCCAATTTCCAAGCAAGCAGTTTTTTAATTTTTCTTTTTGTACTCACACGTAGAATGCGTAGCTTAACCTTGAGATTGGAGTTTCGGTAGCCAAAGCGCTCAATTTCCCAGGCATCCTGGAAGGAGTAGCCGAAGCAGAATTTGCTTAGCGCCGATTCCCAGCTTTTCTCGTGCACCGTTTTTCGTGTCTTGCGCAACAGTTTGATGTGCAGATCGCGTAGCTCGGCCACTGTCAAAAAAATATAAATATATGTTAAAAATGTGTGCAATGTTAACTAAAATGTAATGTTTTTGTTTTGTTTTTGAAGCAGATTTGTTTTTTTTACGGTCTCCGCTTTACTCCGCTTACCAAACAATAATACAAACATGCGAATGCGCTCTCTCTCTCTCTCTCGCTCTCACTCTCTCTCAATTGAACACACACACACATTTACGCACTCATACAATTGCATACAAATGCGACACACACACACATAGATAGGTACCTTCATCGTTGTTTGTCAACCACTCCTGCAAATGCTTAAAATTTGGCAATGCCAAGCCCAAATCTTTGGCGAATTTTTGTAGAAACGCACAGATTACCGCGTAATTTGGATCATTTGCACACGAATGGAGCGTTGTGGTTAATGCATCGTCATCTTTATCTTTGCATTCTTCTTTGCATTCAGCCGTAGCTGAAGACGCCGCCATTTTTCATGCGTCTGCTCAAAAAAAAATGTGTAAGGCCCTCGAAAAGTTGTACACTACACTTGCAAAACAGCAGCAATAGCACAATGGCAAAGAACGCACTACATTTGCTTCAACTTCAAGTACACCTAATGCACCGCGCTTTATTGCACGAATTGGGCATAATTAAAAACAGTTTTTATAGCAATATTTTACTTTATTTTTCAACGCATGAGAACCGATAGACGATTGGAAGACCGATTAATTGTGGTGGCCGCACAATCACTGGTATTAGTGGTGGTCGGTTGGTCACACAACATCGAACGATATGTGAACGAAATTTACTCACTTGACGAAAGAGAATTCATTTGGTGCTGGCAGTTCAATTGAGCATTTGGGTAATATTAACATTTGTTTGAAAATGTAACAGAAGCAAATAAGAAGAGCGTGGAAAAACAACAAAGACGGACAAAAACATCGTCGAAAATCGAATTTATATCAATAAAACATATTACAAACAAAAGCTAACACTCAGTGTTATCTCTTTGGTTTTTTTTCGCATTTTCTTGTACAATAAAAAGTGCAATAAATACAAAAATATTTCAAAGTCAAATTAAAGAAAGAAAAAAACAAGAAAAAACAAAACGGGAGTGAAAGTGGGTGAACAAATTAAAACAATAGATAAAACAGCTGTGACAGATTGCTAAAATGGCAGCATATCAAATGAACTTCAACCAGGATTTTACGTAAGTTACAACAAATTGAGCGTTTAATCACTGCACAAACACCCCTCATCATCCTCATCAAGCACAGAAGCCTTCGAAGAAAGAAGGTCATTGTGGCAAAAAAAAAAAAGAAAGAATAGCAAAACAATCAGATACAACGACAAACGAGACAAGTAAACAAGCAAAACAGCTGCTGCTGGGCGCGGGCAGCAGCGGGGAGCGGATGCAAGGCTACTGCTAATAGCTGAAATGTAACAGCGCCTATCAGAGTGTGTGTGTTTGAGTGCATGTGTGTGTGAATTTGTGCGAGCGTGTATTTCAGTCGTTTGCTTCGTTATTATAACATGCAAACAACCAGTTCTAATAAGTGTGACATGCATACATTTATTATGAAATATAGTTAATAGACAATGGCAAACTAGCTCACCTACACTAAACTGCAAACTTTGGAAACTAAGTTAATAACAGCATAGAATTAGCATTTAATGCATTTAATTAAAGATGCTGCTGCTGTTTGATAACAAATGTAAACCAAACACTTCTGACGTCATCATCATATGAAAATGTTAAATTCAAAACGTTGTATTTCGCTTGATAGTGTTTGGGGCTCGTATACACACATACACGCATACATGATTACGCTCTGTTAATGAGCAACAGCTGATGCTGCCTTTGTTTTCTTTTGTGACTTGCAAACTGAGTAAACTTGTATTATTTGTTTAAGTATTGTTTTTGTACATAGAGATTGTTTATTCTTGCCCAGCTGATGTCATATTGTGGCAAAACCACCGTTACTTGATGAGAGTCATTAGACTGCTCTCTCTCTGCGTCCCTCCCTTTCTCCTCCCCTCTCTCTCTCTATCTCTCTCAAAGTGCATGTGACGCACACGGCAGAAGCAAAACAACAACAACAATACCAATCAATATTGCTGCTAATGGCGAAACACTCAGAAGAAGCACTTAAAGCTTTTGCATATGTTGTGTGTGTTTGTGAGATACATACGTATATTTATTTATATACTAATATACTGATTGTCACAAGTCACAAAGCAAGAACAAAGATCGCCAGCAAAAAAATAGAAAAAAATGCTTTCTAATCAGAAAAAATCAATTATCTTTTGAAGCGCGACGCGGGTGAATGCACCAGCAAATCAATTAAATTATACTTCTCGCTAGAAATCGAATCGAGTCAAGTTCAAGGTCACAGGTGCAGGTGTGGAGAGGAAACGCTGATAACAAGAAGACAGGAGAACAGCAACAACATCAAAACACATGTTGTAAAACGACTTTTGTTCGAGTGCCTCGAATAGCGCTGTTAAGTTCATTTTATGATATGAGTTTTCATGTTTTTGTTTACATCAGCTGTTTTGCTGCATTCCGTTATTCATCGTGCTTATTGCGCTTTTATACCCTTACAGTTAGTCTTTTGACCTTTTAAGATGGTTTTTAATCTAACTGCACTTGCTTTAAATCCAAAAATACAATTTTAATTCTTTCAGTGAAATGTATCGCTTTCTGATGTGATTAGAATTCAAAACCATTTTAAAATTTAATATTAAAAAGTGCTTTAAGCAAATGATACTGAAAACAATTTACAGATTATTTAATTGTTTACCTCAAATAAATTGAAGTCGCGATTTCCGATTCCGTTGGTTCGTTATAATATGGAAAAAAAAGATAAAATGTATACGATACTTTTATAGAAATATGTATTCAATATAGTATAAATAGAGTAATTAATTTTCATCAGAAGAAAGTTTTTCTTATTTGTTTTTTTAAAGCGAACGAAGTCGACTGAAGCGCTGACTGATCATTTGTTTTTGTATTTTATTTATTTATTTTAATAATTTATTTGTAATCATGCACTTAATCAGTGATTCACATTAGCCAAGTCAACACATAAATATTATTGTTAATTGTGACTAACAATAAGCTCAAGTTATTTTGTTAGTAAATAAAACAAAATAGGCGCGCGCTAAAAAAAAGTCAAAACATAAACACCAAGCGCAAACAAGGCCGTCGTGTTATCTGTTTTCAAAAGGGGGCCTCGCAAAATTCGCAGTGGCCTTGAGCCCCTTTTTATGTGTGTGGAGACGACTGTGCGAAACTAGTTTTGATTCCCATAAAAAAATAAACAAAAAACAAATCGCCCGAGCCGGAGACACGTGTTGCGCTCAGTACGAAATGCGCTGCTCTTGCTTATCGGAGAAACGTGCCTCAAACTACATTTGGCACGGCCAAATGAGTGTGCATAATCTCAAGTGCGAAATTCTCTAAAACAACAAAACAAAAGACAAAGAGGCATAATGAGCGCAACACAATAGGTTCTATAAATATATACATAAATACGTATGCAAAGCAACTAAATATAAAATAAAAAATTAATTAATTAATTATTATTATTAATTGATTAAGTGTATAAAAATTATAAAATTCAAAATGAGCGCGCTTGTCAGCGTTTTGCAACACTGTCGCCGCAGCGTTATCTGGCAACGCCATACAAACAAATACCACGAAATATACCAGAAACGCACACAAAACATAAACAACAACAAATCCAGACTGCATTTGACATTGAAAAAAGCGTAAATTGGAAAATAATTGGAGCAATTCGCGCCGTCGAAGTGTGGGAAAAATCAATTGCACGCGATGGAGCAGCGTGCCAATTTCTTGGCCCTAACTCTGCTCGACGCACTCGAGGACGAAAACGAATCGGATATATTCTCAATGCTGGACAGAAACAACATCAACGCCGGAATTGTGCCCTGCGAGCGAGGATTGTCACCGCTGCACTATGTGTGCGGTATGGATAACGAGGAAATGGCGCTGCGAATACTACAGCGCTTCCTCACCACCAGCAGCGGCCAGCCGGTGGATGTGAATGTGCGCTGCGAGGGCGACATGACGGCGCTCCACATCGCAGCGAACTATGGACGCGTGGAGCTGGTGCGTCTACTGTTGGCGCATGGCGCACTGCCCGATCTGATGGATGAGGATAACAAGTTGGCCGTGCACTATGCGATTGAAGAGTGCCACTTCGAGGTGCTGCAACTGATGCGGGACCACATCTTCAAGGAGAAGCAGCAGGAGAAGCAGAAGTTGCAGCAGCAGCAAGTGAAACAATCGTTCGCGACGCCAAAGTCGGGCATTAAGTATAACCATGATGTGACCTCGCCCTACTACATTAATATCACACACAGACGCGGCAACCCACAGCCCAGTTATCCAGACGCAGCTGACTTGGAGCCGGCGCAGGAGCAGTCTGTGAATCTCTTTGCGCTGACACGAGATCATCTGCAGGAGCTGAATCAGGCGGCGGGCTGCGGACGCCGCACTCTCATCGAGGGCTGGCGGGATAAGGTGGAACGGTCACGTGCCCGCAAATCTGTGTTGCAGGTGGAGCGTGTGGAGTCCCTGGTGGAGCAGGCCATGTCACAGGAGAACTTTAGCTACGAGCAGCACTTGCAGCAGACTCTCCGAGATGCCGATCTGGAGGAGGAGCCGCTTGAGCAGCAGCAGCTGCCAGCAGTTGCTGGTGCTGAAAGTGGACGCGCTGTGTTTGGCCAGCTCGTAGAGCAAGTGGCGCAGGCGTGCGTCCTCGAGCAGAGCTTTCACACGGCACACGAGGTGGAGGACGAGGAGCAGGAGCAGTCTTCGCCAGACAAGGCGTACTATCTGCAAATGACGGAGGCATATGTCCATACGGATGATGAGAATGGACTCGTCTTTTACGAGACCAAATTGCTGCAGAACGCGACCAAAAAGGTTAATGGAAAGAGAAAGCAGGAGCAGCAGCAGCACCAGCAGCACCAGCAGTATCTAACGGTGCCTAAGGAGCAGGGAATGGACAGCAGTGTTAGCACAAATCTCACGCTGCCCCTCGACTACGAGACGGACGCACTGCGTGCGGAATTGACGCAACTGGGTGCGCCAGTTGGACCCATCACGCACACCACGAAGCGTCTGTATATCAAGCAGCTGATCAAGTACAAGCGGAACACGGCAGCTCTGCAGGCGGCGCAGCAGCACGCGAAGGCGGCCCAGGTCAAGTACTCCGTGGAACTGCATCACACGCTGCGCACCCAACAGGATTACGAGCACATCGAGCGCTTTATGCAACACGAGGTCAACTCTGCCACACACTTTGCTACGGCGGGTGCGGGGGGTCGTCAGTTGCGGGAGGGGCATCTGAAGCAGAGTTTCATTTACATGCTGATTGATCCGCGCATCTCGAGAAATTTGCCGGGGGAACACGCCTATCTGGATCCGCTGAGCATTTGGTCGCGCTTCCTCGACGCCATCTTCTATGTGGGCAAGGGCAAATCCTCGCGCCCCTATGCACATCTGTACGACGCAATGAGGCAACATACGCGCGCCAATCAGCAGCATCGCGAGCAGTACAAGAAACGTGGCAAGCGACGCGCCCAGCTGATGCCGGAGCTGTTCAAATCCCCGCCAGCGGCGGGTCAAGTGCCCGCTGGCAGTAAGAAACTGCAGCGCATCCTGGACATTTGGCAGCATGGCAGCGGTGTCGTCTGCCTCCACGTCTTCCACAACATATTGCCCACAGATGCGTACACACGCGAGGCATCGATCATTGATGCACTGGGTCTGACGCATCTCACGAATCTCAAGCGGGGCGATTACTATGGCCCCGCCCAGATCTGGACGATGAAGCAGAAGAAACAGCTTGGCATTGCACTCCTGCACAAGGCGATGCACATGTATATGGCCGAAGGCGAGTCTCAGTTGTCGCCCAGTGATTTAATCTAAGCATCTCCACAATTTAAGAATTAGTACCAAGTACAAAGTGAAGAGTGAAAAGTTGAAAGATGCGCCAAAGTATTTTATAGTTGGATCTCATTTAAACAAAAGAGAAAATAGTATCTACAATAAAATATAAAACGCTTAGAAAATATAAACTCTGTGCAGCATACTTCAAATTTAAGCACAAATAAATCGAATCTGAAAATGAACTAAAAATTAACTTTTTGGTATTTTTTCTTGCCACACATATAGTTGTCACGCTCTTCCACACGCAACACATTCATTCATTTCTATTTATAACTTGTTGCAGTCGCTGTTTGTTATTTGTTTTTATATGAAGCACATAAATATATAAATATTCATTAATATTAATATTTATATTATATGTTTATGTTATTTCTATGTATTCTTTTTATATATATTTTGTACTTGGATAACACTGCTGGCTTAATAAAAAATATTAAGCACAGGTTGCGAGTTCGAATGCCAGCTCAGAAATAAAAAAATAAATGTTTAAAACATGTTTAATTATTCTGTTATAATTCAAACATATTTTTTCATAATTTTTTCAAAATATTTGCGTCATTACATATTTGATTTGAACTTGCTAGCTGTGTTTTTAGCTGCATGTTGCATATGCATCCTCCGCACTTAATCCTCCCCTATTTGCCTTTATACCCTCGCAAGCCCTTATCGAGACAACAAGAAGGGATGCATTTGTCGAGTGCTGCCCAAAAGAACACACACACACAAATGCATACAATAAAAAAAGTGCAGCCGAAAAGCATGCTACACAAGTAAACGTTTAAGTTGACTGCTTAGTTCGCATAGAATTCTCAACTGGTTGTGGCAGCGTGCGCATGTAGTAGTCGCAATTCAGCCTTGTCTGGTTATCTTTGCGCAGAGGCGATATCGTAACCAATGAAGTTCTACTGAGGTGCGATTATTGCTAGTTGAAAACTTTAACCAATACCCCGCCATGGGGACGTGAAATACCGTCCACTACGGCAATTTTTGGAAGCCCGAGAGGGCTAATTACATAATAAATTTGAAACTTCGACTTACAGTTTAGAATTGGCCTCAATTCGTTGAGTATTTTTATGAATATTTGAATATTGTCCTTGCATTTCTTTTGACTACGTTGCGTATGTGTAAAATCTCATAAGGAAAACCTAAAATTCTTTACGTGATTTTACACATCTGTATTTAACAACATTTTACATAAAGTTAGTTTTAGTAAAACACGTAAATATGCAAAATGAGTACTACCATTCACAATTTGTCATAATTTAATGAGGTTATAAATCTGTCAGTAACTTATTAACCGTAATCACAAAAATATGTTTACTTGGTTCAGATTCGTTAATTTTGTTCAACTTTTCGAATCACATTGTTTTATGATGGTATATATATTATAAATTATAAAATTAATTTATTATAATAAAAGGTTTTTGTTTCTTTTTCTTTTGCCACAAGCAGTTCCCTGTCCGTGCTGAGCAGCGGTGGACTGCGTCTTTATTCGATTGCGGGCCAGGACAAAGTCGAGGAGATCTTTGCCAAGGACAATACGGAGCAGATAAGGATTGTGGAGAGGCTCTTCAACAGTTCGCTGGTGGTGCTGGTCACCGCCCAGAAGCCCAACTGCCTGAAAATGCTGCACTTCAAGAAGAAACAGGACATCTGCAATTGTTTCTATCCCTCGGAGATACTCTGCGTCCGTATGAATCGCCAGCGCCTAATCGTCTGCCTCGCGGAGAGCATTCACATACATGACATACGCGACATGAAGATTCTGCACTCCATTGAAAACATTGCGCCCAATGAGCTGGGCCTCTGCGCACTGTCGCTCAACTCGCATCTGGCGTTCCCCATCTGTCAGTCCAGCGGTGAGCTGCGTATCTTCAATGCGAACAAACTGCGCACGGGCATGACAATCAAGGCGCACGACACGCCCCTCTCGGCGCTCACCTTCTCGCCCAGCGGGGCGCTACTTGCCACCGCCTCCGAGCGGGGCACTGTGATACGCGTCTTCTGCGTGAAGAACGGCCAGCGGGTCCAAGAGTTCCGGCGTGGCGTCAAACGTTGCGTGCGAATCGCATCGCTCGTTTTTGCCGCTGCCGGCGACTTCCTGTGCGCCTCCTCCAACACGGAAACGGTGCACATCTTCAAGATCGATGCGCGGGCTGTGGAGTTGGCGGAACTGAAAGCCATTGGTGAGTTATGCCAAATAAGTTGGACTAAAACCAAGATTGACTAACTGATTTATGTACGCTTGCAGCTGAAGTGGCAGCCAAGGCGGACACTCAGACCAAGGAAGCGACGAATGCAGCAGCGGCGGGCGAAGCAGTCGAGGATGGAGGTAGTGAATCAGCGTCTGCAACGACCACTTCGACCAGTAGTTGGGGTGGCATGTTCTCCAAGGCGGTGTCATCGCTGCTGTTACCCGCTCAGGTGAGCGATGTGCTGGCGCAGGATCGGGCCTTTGCCACGGTGGTGCTGCCACAGTCGGGCCTGAGGAACATTTGTGCGCTGACGCATGTGCAAAAGGAGCTGCGTCTGCTGATTGCCTGCGAGGATGGATTCCTCTACATGCACGATTTCAATGCAGAGCGTGGTGGCGCCTGCAAGCTGCTGGCTGTGCACGATCTGCGTGGCGCCCTCGAGGACGTCATCGAATTGCAGTTGAGCGAAAGCCTGCTAAAAATGCAATGCAAGTCGACGACCACAACGACGACGACGACGACGACGATGCTGCCACAGCAGTCGCTCACCATGCTGAAGAGCTGTGCGGCCAGTGTGCTCATCGAGAATCCGGAGCCGGTGGCGGACAACAGCTATGCGGGCATATTGCGTGGCGATCAAGCAGATGCCATGTCAGGTGGGTGTGGCCCACAATACAGCAAAATACTCTTTCCTCAAAAAACTAAAACAAGTAAAAAATATTTTTACAGATTCTGCCAAGTTTCGAAAGCTATGCGATGCCATTGACACGCCCACAAAGCTGTACGATGAGCGCCAGTTTCCGCCCGTGGCCATAATGGCCAAGGATTGACAGCGACGTAAGAGCCAAAAGGATATTGTCTTTGTGGACGAATCACACTGTGGTTAAAAACGCTCTCTGCATTTCGTAAACCCAAAAAAAGTCTTAGAAAATGCCCCCAAAAAAAGTATATCCAATTATTTAAAGCAATTTATGTAAGTTAAGCCAGCAACAAAATGTGAAACTACCAAAAAAAGCAACAAAAAAACTATAAAAAAAACAAAACAAATACTCGACAGAGATAAATTGACAAAAAAAAAGTATTTTAGTTAAGAAATATATTTAATTTTTCTGCTAAGCAATATTTCTGAGACCTGCAATTTGTATATAACTGTAACTAAAAAGTATGATCAGAACTCCTTAAATATCTCATTCCTTTAGTACACCACTCTATCTCAGCACTTCCTCAAAGTCGATGAATTAAATTATGACAATTTCTATTTTGTATAATATATTATTATAATGTATATTTATTAATATGTGAGGAGCTACTCTACTTGTATGTGTAGGCTATTATTGAAAAGAAGCTCAAAAATCCAAAATCCTAAAAAAAAGCTGTCAGACAGGGAGATAATCAACTAAAATGTACCTTAAACAATGAACAACAACATGCGTATTCAATTAGCTTTGCAAGTAACTATTATATATGTGTAACAAATAAATATTAATTAAATATTTCAAATATGGCAACAACAAAATTGAAGTATTAAACAATCTATGTCTAGGAGACCGAATTCGATTTGATTGATATCAGTATGTAAAACAATATAAACAATCTTAGATTCGCAATAAATTTACTTAAAAAGCAATTTGACAACAAATTATGTGTAGAACAAAAAATGAGTAACTGTAAAAAATTATTACTTCAGTAACCCCAATGTAAAAAAAGCAATTAAAGCAAAGCAAACAAAAAAAAAAACAAAAAAGAAAAAAATAAAAAAAAAAACAATAAAAACTTGAAAAACCGAATTATGTAATTTTTTTTTTCTTTTACAGTAATTGAAAAATATAAGAATCTTGTTAATAATTTATAATACTTTGTGGGGTTTATCAATTTCAAATAACTGTAAAAAGGAGTTTTTAACTTATTTGCATTTCAATTTATCAAATGGATGTTTAACAAATTATTTAATCTCAAAATTATGTGTAAATGCATTTTGCGTATTATACATTATTTATATAAACTTTAAATATTCTATTCGAGAATCGAATCTAAAAATTTTCAGATAGTTTTGTAAAAACTTCGTTGATTGTAATAAGTTGAAAACTCTTTCTAGGGGAAAAACTTTAACTTAGAAATTCTTAAACTCCATTGCTCATTTTGCTAGCACGTTGATCCAAAGACTTGTCCACATCTTGCTGTTGGTGATGGTGATGGTGGTGATGATGATGGTGATGTCGTCGCTGTACGGGTGCTTCGTCCTCCTGCTCCACTTTCTCCTCTGGCGGTGGTGAGTCAGTCATTTGTGTTGACTTATCTAATTTCCAACCAATTTCCATGGGAGGCGTTGCAGCCTTGTGAGACCTAAGCGAGAACATGGAGCCAATCTTCTTCAGCTTGCTGTGCACCGAAGACTCCACATCATGATCCCCAGAGCTTTTGTGGCTCTTGCTGGACATACCCAAAGACTTGGATGAATGCTTGGAACGCACCGAATGCGACTTGGAACACTTTGACTTCGATGACGAACTGGAAGACGACGAGGATGAGCTGTTGGAACCGACGCTGGCGTGCACCGGCTTCGTGGTAATCCAAATGCGCAAGGCAAACATAACCTCCGTCTTGAGCGCCTCCTTCAGCGATATCTGTGCCCGCATTAAACTATTCTTTAACCTAGGTTCAACAAGAGACTGTTCAGGTTGCCTACCTTCTCCTCGATTGCCACCGCTTTGACGTTCCACAGAAACTCCGTGAAGCCCAGCACCATGGCCGACATCAGGCCGAAGCCCAACACCATAAACACACCACCAACATTCTCCAATCCCAGCTCCGGTGTGTCGGCGTTTTTCTTTTCGTCGCCACCACAGCTGCCACCGCCATGCATCTCCTTCCACCATTTGCGCTTCAGCTCCGCCAGCACTCCCAGCTCACCCAGCTTTAGTACGGCGCCACTTATTTGCTTGCGATACGGTGAATCTAGATAATATACGACGAGAGAGGTCTTGAACTGAAATCCCCATAGTAACACTCAGTGTTCACTTACTAAATGGCATGGCTATGCCATAACTCTTGTAGTCCAGCCAGCCGCCAATTTGCATTAAGTCGCACTTGCGCTCCACATTGTACTCCAGCGTGGTGGACTCCATTAGAAACGCATAAAGATTCTTTCCTTTCTGGAATGCATATTTGTGAATAGAAGTTAAGTTTTTGATTTCATCTTTTGAGCAAATTATTAATTATCATTTATGATTATTAATATGGTCTTTTCTTTAATTTTTTAATTTTTGTAGTAGAATTAATTTTCTAACTTATTCAGACCGAAACATATTATTTTTTCTTACATTCATTAATCCTAAATGTATTAACGATCGCCTTTGATAACAATTTTAACTAATAGAAAATTTATATAATTGTTTTTCTTTGGTTAAAAAAAAAATTTGTTTTTTAATTTGTATTTTTTAAAATGTGCTAAATGGAGTTACCTGCACACGCTCCACGCCTTCGTCGTTGGTCTTGGTAAATACTGAAGGAGTCGCACTTTCCATGGCTGTCCACATGCGTTGATATGTGCTGAAATTGGAGTCTCTGAAGAAGCCCATTGTGGAGCCGCCCAATAGAGCGCCATATTTGATCTTGCTCTGAGCAGACAGATCTTCGGCATTGCTGATGGAACTGGCCTGCCGCGAATTGGTCAAAAAAGCAGCCAAGTTGGCTGTGTAGGAGTTCAACATCATGAGCGCAAAGAACCACCACATGCCTGTGACAAGGCGGGTTGAGGCAGCTCTAAGAAGAGTGCAAGTAAATCAAATAAAGTAATTATTTTAATTATAATCCACTCACTTGGGCAAAATGTCGCAACCTTGACCCATAAGCGAACCAATCGAAAGCCACATTGTATTATGCAGAAACCAGATATTCTCAACCTCCTCGGGCTCCTTGCATGGATGCGGATTCTCCCAGTCATCCGGCGCCATGCGAGCCAGAGCGAAGAGTAAAAACGATATGAAAAGATACGCCGAACCCATGTAGATCCACACATCCAGAGAGAAGGGTGACAGAAATGAGAACAGGTCTGTTGGCGGTATGGGTGGCTTTGAGAACAGAATACTTATGCCCAGATTCATAAAGGGTGGCGTAAAATCGACTGCCTGACGCCGCAATGACGTCATTGTCAGATCGCATATACCCAGATCAGCGTTCTTTAAAGATTAGATATACATAAAATATGTCTCATTATTAGATAAACAATGTGTATATAATAAATTACATCAGTCCTAGTTCGTTAATAATCTTTAGTAACTAATAGCTTTAAGAATTTTGGATTTTTTGCTTAAGTCCCCAAAATATGTAGTCCTAGTTTCCTTTTTTGTACTCACCCCGTCGATCAGCTGTCTGACAATACCATCCCAGGTCTGTGTTGCTGTATTCAGACCACCATATTTGCCATCGGGCGACATACGAAATTCATATTTGAAATTCAGCATGCGTGCAATATTATCAATCAGATCCATGGAGTAGCCCTCATAGCGGGCATTTCCCTGCAGGATTTCGCCCTCTTCGGGTTCGCGCATTGTCAAGAAGGGAGCCCCAATGCGCGAGGAGACTATGAAGGTTTTATTCGACAACTTTTGACCCACACGCTTCTCGCTCTCCTCGTCATCGTTGAGCACATCCAAGCCATTGACCGGATCCCAAGTGGCCAGATCCAAGAAGCTACTCGCCTCGAGTTCCATGAAACGCAATCGGAAATAACTACGCTGCCCGTACTCATTGAAGTCGATGCGTCCCGTGGCGACCTCCTCGGTGCGCTGTAAGATATTATCATTATATATATGTATATAGTTAGACGATATTTGTATCATACCGCCTTCATAAATTCAATGATGCGTCTGCCATGTGGCCAGGGCTTCTTGCGTTTGCATTCAATTTCTGGCGCTGTCAACTCCTCCAAAATGCCCAGCTCGGTGAGTCCCTTGGAGAAGAGCCAGACGGCATCGTTGAGCAATATCATCTGTGTTTTAACCTGCGTAGGCAGCATTTTATAATAGCGACCCTCTCGCTTCTCGCGCTCCTCCCAATCATGAACCACGTTCTTGACGTGATAGTCTGTGGGATCCATGATGCGAACTGTGGTTATGTTCGCCTCTACGTTGACGATGTCACCGAGCTCCAATGTGTGTGTATCGAGCAGGGGTATAAAAACACTCTGGAAGAGTCACATAATTAGCAGTAAGAACAATAAAAAACGTGTCACTTCTTTAGGGGAAAAAAATTACTTTTTCATTTTCATATTTTTTATAATTTATAAAATAATAAACTTGTCATAATTTCACTTAATTTTCTGTTATAAAAAGGACTTCGGAAAATGTTTCTCTAATATTCTTTACCTGATATTCACCCAACATTTTAAGCTCATTGGCCTGCTCTAAGATGCTGACTAGTTTCTCCGGTGAACAGTGCAATATAAGACAGTTATCGGTGGAAAGTTTAATTTCTTTTAGAAAGGGTCTGTGATCGTCGTCGGGACCCAGCTGCCTGATTGTAGTTGGATTGCTGCTTGGATCACCGATTTGTAGAATATCCTGCAGCTGGCGCAGCTCTGCAACAGAATAGAGTGACAGAATTGTGATAGGCTATTCCATATTGTGCATCCCATTTACCCTTCTCCGATTCGTAGACAATTGTATAGCTGCGCCAGCCAAAACTGTGCACAATTTCGGCAAATCCACGTGCCAGCTGCAAATGATCTGGATGCACATTGAGGGTCATTGTAGACTGTTCATACTGTCGATGATCTGGCCGCCAATCGTATACTATGTTTGGTATGTCCAAAGTATGGCAAATCGAAGATATGATGTCTATTTAAGACGTTCAAGTGAAACCGGGGAAAACCATTAAAATATGGACATAAAACTTGCCTGAACTGTCGCCAGTGCTGGGTCCAAAAATAGCAATAACCCCCTGAGAAATAAGATTGCAAACTGCAAGCAAAGTTGTATGTTTGAATTTGGATAATTTCCATTCTACTTCTAATCAACTTTACCTATTTTCTCCATTATAAAACTGTCCTCTGTGTTGGCATAGACCACAACTGGCACCAATTCAATATTGCGTTCCAAAATATTTGCACGATCCACAGCAGTGCGAAATGCAATTTCCGCCTCATCCTTATCCGATGTAAAAATGCTGCCTAGAGAAATAAAAAAGTAAAATA
Source organism: Drosophila conformis (assembly GCA_035041375.1). Classification (NCBI taxonomy): domain Eukaryota; kingdom Metazoa; phylum Arthropoda; class Insecta; order Diptera; family Drosophilidae; genus Drosophila; species Drosophila conformis. The sequence goes on from JAWNLE010001234.1 coordinate 745,777, forward strand.
TATATTTGCAAACACTTTTAGCCAACCTCAATGCATTTGACCTGGTTTCCCATTATGCACATGCATATTCACATGCATATATGTATGTATTTTAGTTTCACTTACCGACCATAAACTTCTCCCTGGCTGTGGCGCAGTGCAACAGCATTGAAATACATATAAAATGTTTAAGCCACATTTTATTGATATTTTTGCATTTTAATTGTTTAGTTAAAGTTGGTTTTGGTTATTGTTGTGTTCACTGATGATGTAAAGCTGGCCGAGAAAATTCTACACAGTGCAACTGTGATGTTCAGAGATCTGCAATACAATGAGCTATGTCGCCCATATATAAAACTGAACTATGCTAATTTTAAAAGGTATGAGCATAAGCATGAGAAATGCTCTCAGAGAGAGGGAGAAAGAGACAGACATTGAGAGAGAGAGAGAGAGGCACAGAGAAGGAGAGCACCCTCTAATGTTTGTTGTGCTAAACATTTTCTAAACAAGAGATCGGAACAATCCAATTTTTGGACTATTGCCAGTGATTAAGTATCTTTACATATAACAAAATAATTCTCATACATTTCAGTACTTTGTATATATACATATATTTATACCTTCTTGCGCACAGTATGGTCATAGAATATGATAGTGCCATATTTAGGTGACGTTGATATTGATCTTTTTACGTTTTTATCAAACGGAGTGGGACCACCCCCCACCGGTATATATTTGTGATCGCCTCTGTGCTTAAACATTAATCCATAGCGATGATCGTGTATAACACAAAAGTTATCGCTATCCGTGTAGTTGAGAAGGTTATGCCGTGGATTATTGTAGCTCAGATGATGGGACATGGGCAGAAGTCGGGCAGAGCCCTCATAGACGCCTTTCCAATTCGTGTGCCTCATGGCTTGGCGCAATGTGTTCTGCCAGCTCATTCCCAAATCAAGATATGCCGAAACGTCCGAGCTGTCGGGTGCTGTATATCTTGTAAACACAATTGTCTTTTTGGAATATGATTATTAAGTAAAAGTTGAAATAATGCCTAACTTTCATTCTTACAGCTAAGATTTTAGAGAATATGGGCACCTCTCGTCGCTTAAACTCCAGAAGCACTGGATCCGTATTGTTTGGTGACATAAATCTACTGAATGGCTGGGTGCCCGTAATTTTTGGTCGTATCGCAAGCATTGCCAAATCGACTCGCTTCTCGAATTCCTTCTCAGTGTAGGGTGTCTTCGTGGAACGATATCCCAATTTGGCAAGGTTTCCGGCTACGTGAATGTTGCCCAAATATCTGATATCATCTTTGGTCAAGAATGAGTTCACATAATCCTCATAAGTTGCAAAGCCTAAAACACTTGTGTCGACCACTTTGTCACTCATTTTTTGCTTTTTTTTTTATTTTATAGGTTGGTAATAAATTTCTCCTCTTGTTGTTTTGAAGTTTGTAAATTCTTTTTTATTTTATTTATTTTTTTTGGTGTGTGGAGAGAACAGAAGTGAACTGTAAGCAATTTTAAAGCAGTTGACAAGAAAAACATTGTCAACGCTATCCAAAACTACTGTTAGCTATAAAAAGAGCGTTCAACTAAAAAAATACTTATACAAAGCAAATATCTGATCAAGTAATTAAAATAAGTAATATAAAATGTGGAACAAATTAAAAAAATTATCGAAATTATAAATTTATTATATATTATTTTTGTTATAGTTGCTGACAGGAATTAGGGGAGATTAGAAAAAAATCGATTGATCCAAAATTATATTTATCATTTTGATTAATTGCTTAATCTTTTCTGACATTTTGTTTTCATTTTGCAACCTCTTTGATATTCTTAAGATCTACATTTTTCTCCCATTTACTCTGGTGTACCAGTTTCTTTTATAGAGCATCTCCTTTCGAATAGATCAAGCAATTTGTAAGATCAAAAAGCTGCCAAGAGCAAACAAAAGCAAAAACATCACAATATTTGGCACACAATATGAAGAGCTACTGGCAAACATAATTGTGTCTGAGTACGATAATCATAGAATGAAAATGGCAAGGCATGCTAGACTGGATGCCACCTACGTCATCGACAAGCGCCATAAATAATGACATGCTACAAGGCACATGGCACATGGCACATGGCACACATGGCAATTTCCCAAGAGCACACTGAGAGTGCCTCCACAGTGTAAAAAAGAGCAGCGGAGATCGCGTCTACTGTCAGTTGGAGAGCGGACATAGTTTGGCCGGTCGGTCAGTGTGCTTACTGGGCGCTCCAAGACTGGATGCTGCGGTCGGTTGCTTGGAGCAAGAGCTGAAAATAATATTAAATACAAAATTTAGGAAAAAAAATAATTCTTTGAAATTTTACGTAATTTTGTGTGCTTGTGTCTGCCTGAATACATAAATACATATATGTACATATGTATAGCAAAAAATTTAACAACGAAATGGCCGCTGCATTTAGAAAATTCATTTAGAGTGCGTTGGTAAAGTAGAATTTATTTTTTGGAAAAAATGCATTTGTATCCAGTCTACATTTATTTGGTGTTATTTATAAAATATGCCCTCGCCAATGGCGACGAGCATACAAAAATCACAGTGGGTAGGTTTTTATGATGACTCCTAATTAATGTTATTATTATTAATATTATTATAAATAATCGTGCTTACTTAGGCGCCATTTTCTATGAAAATGAACAGGAAATCGAATTGAGTTTCGATCAGGCCTTTCATGTGGTCAACAATTTAAAATTCTCCGATCTTCAATTTATAGCCATCAAACGTTATATGCCTAGCAATGACAGTTTCCTGCTGCAACAGATAAGTAAGTATGCAAATAATATTCAATATTTACGGTACTAATACCAGCCACATATTTTCCGTATAGCTTGTGAGCTGATTTCCAATGGCGTTGCGGCTATTTTCGGACCAAGTTCAAAGGCAGCTAGTGGTTCGTAGTGGCTGTCTTGAGTTTTTTTTTTTTGTGCTCATTCATCAACAGATGATGTGATCGTTTTGTAATCATTTTGTTTATTTCACCTTAGATATTGTTGCGCAAATCGCAAACACGACCGGCATTCCACACATAGAATACGATTGGAGACTTGAGGCAACGCGGCAGGCGCACTTAAATCACCAAATGACAGTTAATGTGGCCCCCTCATTGTCAGTCCTATCGCGCGCCTACTACGATATCATCAAATTCAACTACGAGTGGCGCACATTTACGCTTATCTATGAGACGCCAGAGGGTAAGTATTCCAAAGGGCTTAAGTCTATGTTCTACCTAAATCATGGTCCAAGTTATGTGGCAACAGTGCAAAGTTTGGCTTATCTCATACCAAGATAGATGTAAACTCTATAGATTATAATAATTTAAATGAATATTTTTAAAGAGTTTCTATTTATGTTATGTATAATATATAATTATAATCATATATTATTTGTCCTATGATTAATTATAGGACTGGCTCGTTTGCAAGATCTTATGAATATACATGCCCTCAATACTGACTATGTGAAGTTGCGCAATTTGGCCGATTATGCTGAGGATTTTCGCGTTCTATGGAAAGAGGCGGATGAAACTTTTCATGAGCATCGCCTTATTTTGGACTGTGAGCCCAAATCGCTGAAAGAGCTGCTGAAAATCTCCGTAGACTTTAAGCTTCAAGGTCCCTTTCGTGTAAGCTTCTGAACGTTGCTGAGTGAAAACTAAAGACTTATTAGTGAACTTACAGAATTGGTTTCTCACCCATCTGGATACGCACAGTTCGGGCCTGAAAGATATTTACAATCAGGATTTCAAGGCGAATATAACTTCAGTACGCCTTAAACTTGTCGATCCGAATCCCTACGCGCGCAAAAAGTCTCGCATCACCAAAGTGGATGTGAGTAGTAATTGTATACTGCATAAATAATGTGAATCATATTTGAAATTATAATTCTTGCATTTGCAGCAAATACTTGGCAGCCAAATGATGCTGCCGATACTCATCTATGATGCCGTAATTCTATTTGCCAACTCGGCACGTAATGTGATCGCATCCATGCAACAGTTCTATACACCCAATAGCCACTGTGGCCTCGGCTATGGCAGTCCCTGGATAATGGGTGCTTATATTGTGCACGAGATGAAGACCATATCGGAGGACGATGTTGAGCCGCATTTTAAAACCGAAAACATGAAACTCAATGAGTATGGCCAGCGAACCAGTTTCAACCTAGAAATCTATAAGCCGACTGTCAATGAGCCACTAATGGTCTGGACACCAGATAATGGCATTAAGATCCGACGACTGAATCCGGAATTGGAAAACGCAGTGCTCAAGCCAGATTTCTCAGTTCAGCGCAAGGTTTTCACTGTGGTCACACATCATGAGGAGCCCTATTTCATGATGAAGTAAGTATTTCTAGTAATTCGATTATTTCATTAAATTCTATATACTTCAATTTCAGGCAGGATCATGAGAATTATAGGGGCCAGGAAAAGTACGAAGGCTATGCTGTCGATCTCATTCGAAAGCTAGCCGAGCTGATGGATTTCGATTTTGAGTTCATGATTGTCAATGGCAACGGCAAATATAATCCCGAAACCAAGCAATGGGATGGCATTATCCGCAAGCTAATTGACCATGTGAGTTGCCTTATCAATTTGAAAGTTGGGGTTAATAATAATGAATAAAAAATGTTTATTCTTTTAGCACGCACAGATTGGTGTCTGTGATTTGACGATCACTCAGATGCGTCGCTCGGCTGTGGATTTCACAGTTCCCTTTATGCAACTGGGCGTTAGTATAATGCATTACAAGAGTCCGCCGGAGCAGAAGAATCCGTTTGCCTTCTTGGATCCATTTGCGCCAGAGGTGTGGATCTATGTGATCTTTGCACAGTTGGTGATAACGCTGGCCTTTGTGCTGATTGCCAGGTGAGCTGTGAATTGCTGATTACCTCAATCGCTTTTAAAATGTAATTTTTCCATAGGCTCTCCTATCGTGAGTGGATGCCTCCGAATCCAGCCATTGTCGATCCCGATGAACTGGAGAACATTTGGAATGTGAATAACAGTTGCTGGCTAATGGTGGGCTCCATTATGCAACAGGGCTGCGATATATTGCCCAGGTTTTTTGATTATAAATATTTGATTATAATATTCAAAAGTAAAACTCGATTCGAATTCCAGGGGTCCTCATATGCGCATTCTGACGGGCCTATGGTGGTTCTTTGCACTGATGATGCTCAGCACGTATACAGCAAATTTGGCAGCCTTTCTGACCAGCACCAAATATCAAAACACAATTAAGAATTTGCAGGATCTGCTCGATCAGGATACGGTAAAGTTTGGCAGTATGCGAGGCGGCAGCACCTCTTTATTCTTCTCCGAGTCAAATGATACGGACTATCAGCGTGCGTGGAGTCAAATGAAGGGCTTCAACCCATCCGCATTCACCAGCAACAACAAGGAGGGCGTCGCTCGGGTGCGCAAGGAGAAGGGCAAGTATGCCTTCCTTATGGAGACAACTAGTATGACTTACAACATTGAGCGCCACTGCGATTTGCGCCAGATTGGCGGACAGATTGGTGAAAAGCATTATGGCTTAGCAGTGCCACTGGGTAAGTCCAATGTTGAGAAAATATATATATATTAAATGATGAGTATTCAGAGAAATTATATAAATATTCGAATTATAGAGAGAATCTTAAGAATACACATTTGACTATACACATAAATAATAATATTAAGATCATAAATATCTTATTTTTATTCAGTCATCAAATTCGACTAAAAATTATGCATATATTTTAATAATTATTATTCCTATTTATATTCTTTTATTCCGGTTGTATTTCAATATTCAAGATAAATAATTTGAGACAAGTTGTAAAATAAATGCGATTCTCAATAAATGAGTTGCTTTAGTTATATTTTCTGATCCTTAAAGTAGGATAATAAAGAGCCATGCTTGATATCTTGGCCAGACAAAATCGATCCATTCATAGTCTTAAGCTGTAATAATTATAAATATAATTATATTGCGAATTTCTGTTAATATTTTAAGCAATGTTATGAACAAATTTGTAGAAAAGTCTCAATCTGATTTTTTACAGGCGCCGATTATCGCACCAATTTGAGCGTCTCTATACTGCAGCTCAGCGAAAAGGGGGAACTCTACAAGCTGAAGAACAAATGGTGGAAGAATCACAATGTTACCTGCGAATCGGCTCACGTGGTGGATGGCGATGAGCTGTCGATTATAGAGCTGGGCGGTGTCTTTCTGGTACTTGCTGGAGGAGTGGTCACTGGCGTTATTGTTGGCTTATTTGAGTTTCTGTGGAATGTGCAGAACGTGGCCGTTGAGGAGCGTGTGACGCCCTGGCAGGCCCTGAAGGCGGAACTGATCTTTGCCCTCAAGTTCTGGGTGCGCAAGAAGCCCATGCGCATATCCAGCAGTACCAGCAGCGGCGGGGACAAGTCTTCCAGACGCTCCTCGGCGTCCAGGCGCAGCTCAAAGGAGAAAACACGCAGCAAAACGGCTAGTTAAGCATTAAGTTAAATAACTAATTCATTTGTTGAGTTGAATAAACAGTTTTTGAGAAATTCAGCAAAATGTATACATAATTATTGAGTAATGTTTTATATTGATGTGTGCCATATGCATGTCGTTTGGTATATATAGAAATTCTATATATTTATTTGTTTTTTTTTTTCTCAGACCATTTTTTAATGCTGTTTCACCCTACATATGCTGCTGCTTGGACATTCGGCACGCACCAGTTGTGCCCACATCTGCATGCCATTTACTTGGCTCATTTCCAGCGGCAGCTCATGTCGCAGTCTGCCTGGCCGAGCGAGCGAGTTGCTCTTGTTTTATGGACAACAGACACAGACACAGACGCACGCAATTCGGTGGCCACACGGCTCTTGGACCTAGCTGCCACCTACGATTCGTCTGCTAAATTAAGCAGCACTCTCCCAGCGATCGCTTTGTTCCAAAAATTCATTTCTCTAGCAGCTCAGTGCCGCGTGAGCAGCGTCCCCGACCAGATCCCGATTTGTGCATTTACTGGGTATTCAAAGCGTTGCCGTCGCGTCGTCTTCAACACTCGCATGGAATATATATTTTACGCTCACTATTTTGGATATTTTTGTTACTTATGTTTTTTATACGTATAGATGGATAAAGTGAATTGTGAAGTGTTTTCTCTGCATCGCATTATATAAATGTCATTTAAGACCAGGGACAAACGATCATGCGAAAGTGATCTTATCTATAAGTGATGATTACACTAAAGTTCCTAGTTTTCGCTGCATTAGCTTTCTGCTGCGGCGCTTACAATAATGAAGGAATGGTGATCAAGATTGGTGAATAAAATTTAAAAATACTTTTTACTAATAAAATAAATACATATAAATAATAACATAAATAAGGTTTACTTTCATTTTTTGTTGAAGTTTGTTCGAATACAACTCATTCACTTAAGTCTTGAAAGTATGATTAAAGATATTTGATTATATTATATTATTGTGCATCTTACTTTTGAATAGGCGCTATCTTCTTTGATACCGAAATGAATCTGGCTGCGGCTTTTGATGCCGCCATCGAGGAGGTAAATGCCTTAAACCCAGACTTACAACTGGAACCCATAAAGCACTACATAACTGTAGACGATAGCATTGTGTTGCAGGATTTATGTGAGTATTTGAAATATTATACTAATTATCCGGCATTTATATGTGATATATTATTTTACTTAGCCTGTGACTTGATTGGAAATGGTGTCGCTGCTATTTTGGGACCAAGTTCAAAGACGAGCAGCGGTAAGTTTACTTTCTAACAATGTCGAAAAGTTAAATTATTTTTAAACAAAATCAGCGTCACTAAATTATGTCTGCTGCTATTGTTGTTGTCATCCGCTTGTCGTTCTGCTCTGCGCCTAGACGAAATTCATCTGTATACAAAAGAGAGAACATTTTAATATTTTAGAACTAGAGGTAGAGAGAGAGAGAGAGAGAGTAAGCGATGGAGAGAGAAAGTAATTTTGGTTTTTTCCCAGAGAGAGAGAGCAGCTGATTCTCAATCTCAATTGATGCCACTAACCTCGTTAATGATTCTTCATGTTTCGCATTAAATTGGCCGCGCAAACATTATAGCCGCATATTTGTGTAGTAAATAAACGACAAGACTCGAACACACACACAACATACATGTATGTGTGTTTATATTCATGTATGAAATCCCAAATAGATGGGACACTTGCGCCTCGTTTATTGGATCGCTGCCAGAAACAAATATTCGTTGATTTCATTCCGTTGTTTTGCTCGGCACTTTCATTGTATGTTTTGTTAGTTCGCCAAGTCATTCTAAACAAAAATATACATGGGCCATGAGATTTGTATACCTAATGATTTCCTCTTGCTCACGCCCACTTTTAGATATTGTCGAGGTGCTCTGCAATATGATGGGCATTCCCCATCTACAGTTCGACTGGCACCCACAGCAATCCTCACGTGAGCGCCTAAATCATCAGTTGACCATCAATGTGGCGCCCTCAGAACTAATACTCTCCATGGGCCTGGCTGACATTCTGCGGAGCAAGGCTTTTGATTGGAAGTCCTTTACTATTGCCTATGAGCGGGATGCACGTAAGTAATTTGAAATTCTGAGAGACAGAATGGGAATTAAGAAAAACAATATATGAAAATTAACAGATCAAATAGGTCGTTAAAAAATATTTTTTTTTTTTAAATTCAATATAATTTTGCATTTCTAGATTAATATATTAAATATATATAAATATATATATGTATATATTTTAAGTAGTCTAATTTTGAACTGTTATTTTTTTAGATTTTGCCCGATTTCAGCATATTTTTTCTTGGAGGCAGTTGCACAAGACTGGCATTAAGCTCCAGGAGTTTCAGCGCGGCGATGATTATCGAATACTTTGGAAACGCATTAACAATGCACGTGAGAAATTCGTGCTGCTTGATTGCCCGTCCGATATATTGGCGGATGTGATCAACGCCTCGATAGCTTTCAATATGACTGGATCGTTTAATGTTAGTTATTTACTTAATTAAAGTGACAGAAAAGTTTTGCTCACATTCACTTTGATCTTAGAACCTGTTCCTAACGAATCTGGATACCCACGTCAGTGGCATCGATCGATTCTACTCGCGTGAGTTCACAGTTGCCGTTGCAGCTGTGAGAATTCGTTCCTATATTCCACCACCCTTACATGATGAAACCGATGTCTTCGATAATGACATCGATGATAGGGTGAGCCAATAAATACAATAGACTTTATTAGTAATCATATATTTACTGATTATTCTTTTCCGCAGTTCACCTCATTGAGCACTCAGCTCGTCTACGATGCCATTGTGCTCTTCTACAATGCTCTGCTCCAATTGAGTCAGCGAACCGGATTCTACACACCACAGTTAAGCTGTGGGCGTGGCTTCTGGCAGCCAGGACCGCATTTAGTGCAACAGATGAAAGAGGTATGTCTTACGGCAACTTAAATATCCATTTAAAATAACTTACATTTCATCATTAAATGACGAGAACCAGAAATATTGATAGATAATAATTATATATTATTTATTTGGTATTTTAGATGACGCCAAAGCAAATCAAGCCGCCATTTAAGACACAGCGGCTGCAACTCACAGCGGAGGGACAACGCGAGGACTTTAATTTGGAGGTTTACAATCCGATCATTGATCGCGTAACACACATCTGGAACAAGGAGTTTAAGCTAGTGGACTATGATAAGATTAGAGAGAACTCAACGCAGGCGCTGAAACAGCGACGTCTCGAGAACAAGGAAGATTTCTCACAAAAGCCCGTGCGGTACACCGTGGCCACTCGAGTGGGCAAGCCCTACTTCAGCTGGCGGTGAGTAGGACTAGTTGAATCGAAAAATACCGAAACTTAGCTTAAGTTGATGCATTCTATATTCTACTCAATAAGCGAGGAACCTGAAGGTGTACACTACGAAGGCAATGAACGTTTCGAGGGATATGCGGTGGATTTATTATACAAGCTGGCCGAGGAATGCAAATTTGATTTTGCCTTTGAGCCGGTGAGGGATAATAAATATGGGAGCTACGATGCGTCCACCGATGAATGGGATGGCATAATTAGGCAGCTAATTGACAATGTGAGTGCGCGTTAAATTTACATTTTAATTATGACTTAGTCCGTCCACTACGCTTTACCATGCAGAACGCACAGATTGGCATCTGTGACTTGACCATTACTCAGGCGCGTCGTTCGGTTGTGGACTTCACGGTGCCGTTCATGCAGCTGGGCATCAGCATCTTGTCGTACAAGCAACCACCACCACCGCCGGATATTTATGGCTTCCTCAATCCCTATGGAGTAGATGTGTGGCTCTATGTAATGGTTGCCATGCTAATTACGGCAATGGCATTGATTTTGGCCAGTCGCATGGATCCCTGCGAATGGGAGCCGCCAGTGCTGAATGAGAACAATCAACAGGAACGCGAAAATATCTGGAAATTGCACAATACAATGTGGCTAGTCCTCGGCTCAATACTCACTCAGGGCTGTGATCTGTTACCCAGGTGCGTAATGCCGTATCTTGCAGTATCGAATGTGTAACACATTTTGATCTTTAAATTTACTGTCTGAGAGTATCACAATTTCTGGTTCTATACATAACTGGTTGCTTTAAACTTGATGCATTATAAAATAAAAATATTCCAATTGAAATTACAGGTATTAAATGTGTTATCATCGAAAGTTAGTTGCTTCCTCTTTTCCATTAAAAATATTGTAATTTTCAGGGGTCTTCCGATGCGTTTGCTGACCGCATTTTGGTGGATCTTCGCTCTGCTCATCTCGCAAACATACATTGCCAAACTGGCTGCCTTTATCACGTCCTCCAAACTGACTGGAAGCATTGAATCGTTGCATGATCTGATTGATCAGAATAAGGTGCAATTTGGTACGATTCGAGGCGGTGCTACTTCTGTGTATTTTTCCGAGTCGAACGATACCGAAAATCGCATGGCCTGGAACAAGATGTTATCTGTGACACCAGATGCCTTTACTAAAAATAATGAGGAGGGTGTGGATCGCGTCAAACTAAGTCGCGGCACCTATGCTTTTCTCATGGAAACCACAAATCTGCAGTACTATGTCGAACGAAATTGTGAGCTAACCCAACTGGGGGAGAGTTTTGGAGAGAAGCACTACGGTATTGCAGTGCCATTGAGTAGGTGTACTAGAAGAGAGATAAAATATAAATTTAATGACTATTCTTCAACTTAGATGCAAATTTTCGATCAAATTTGAGTGTGGGCATTCTAAAGCTGAGCGAACGAGGAGTTCTTTATACCCTACGCAACAAATGGTTCAATGCAAATGACACAGTTTGTGACAACAGCGGAGCCAAGAATGATGATGGCCAGTTTGACATGGATGCAGTAGGTGGGCTATTTGTGGTACTTATTGTGGGCGTATTCGTGGCTTTTCTCATTGGCATGGCAGAGTTCCTGTGGCATGTGCATCGCATTGCGCTCAAGGAAAAGGTAAGCTGCATACTGCATATAATGAATACATAACAGTTGATTGTTTCCTGCAGATAAAACCCATGGTGGCATTAAAGGGTGAGCTTAACTTTCTCATACGTGTCTGGCAGACACGAAAGCCTCCGCGCACACATAGCCAGAGTCGGGACTCCACCTCGACGGGCTACTCCTCGCTCGGACCAATGTCTAGTATGTCCAGCGCGAAGAAGAAGAAGAAAAAATCCAAAAATAGATCGGAATAGAAAGCATTTAACGCTTGCAACATTCATTCAACTAGCATTTGTAATTGTAAAAATGTAATAAAATATTTATAGGAAAAAATAAACAATTGTTTTGATGAATACACATAAATAATTTCAATACATTAAGTAATGAAATTAATTAAATATTTGCTTTAATTTTCTAATTTTCACATAAAGCGAAGATTAGGTTAAGTTAGCCTGTTTTCTATAGTTTTAAGTTCCAAGTTTTTATTTGAAATTTATTATCAAGTCGGCTCTTTCGAGCCTAGAAAAATTGCCTCAGCGAGAGCAGAGCTCACACAGGGCGAGTTATTGGTTAAAGTTTTCAACTAGCAATAATCGCAACTCGGTTGTGACCTCATCGTTTGCGATATCGCCACTGCACAAGGTTGTACTTTGCTCACTGAGAACTTGCCACTGATATACATGTAGCTTGCCTAAACATATTGAGAATTATTGTTGAATTCTTTTAATGTATAACCATGGGTTGCACGAACTTGAAGGGGTGAAGAGCTTGTGCTAGCTCACCCTAAGCTATTGATCATAAAAATCTAACCAGTTTCTATGCCAAAGCTCTAACCAGTTGTTACTCAGTTGCATCAGTTGGCATTCGCAATAGCAGACAATGTCAGTGCACCCCAGTCGCAGTTAAGTTTTAAAACCCTATCAGTGGTTTGCCACATTCGAACCCCTAGCTATTGAATTTTTATGACCTAACAAGCAATTCTTCTTCTTTGGAGCAAACCACTTCATGAAGAGGATTGCCCGCATGGGGCACGCACTCGCATTCAGCTTTGATGGCCTCTAGAACTGCCGAAACAAAAAAAAAGAAGTATGAATAAAAAAGGGTCAAGAGTCTGCAGTGCGTCCTGACCAGATATTTGGATTATGCAAGTTAAGCGGCTTGGCCACAGTGCGTTCAAATTGTAAGCTGCTTTAAGGCCGCAACAAACAATTTGCCTTAAAGCCGTCACATTTATCTTTGCCAATTTGGTGTCTTTTATGGCCTGCTTTTGGGCATACTCGATGCCATCAACAAATTGCCAAGTACTTTCCAAATGGCCATGCCTTTGTGTTGTGTTGTGCTTTGTAATTAAAATGGTCATTTAAGGGTCCTGCTCATAAAATGTGCAAATAAGGGTTAATTATGTCTCTTGGTCGACGTTCAGAGTGCCAACATAAGATGTTTAAATTGTAAGTGGCAATTGCCGTACAGCAATGTTAATGAGCTCGACTTAAAATGTGCAGCACTATGGGTGGGTATTACGTAACAAAAACTGGATTTTATTTAATACTAAGGCAGTGACAGCAATTAATTCAGGGGAAGCTAATTTTAAAGAATTATTATGCCATAAGATTATATTAATTCCAATATACATAATAAAATAAATTTCAAATAGATATCCTCGGGAGAATTTCAAGTACCATATAGTTTTCTTATTAGTGATCTTTTAAATGACTAATAAAAGTGAGTTTATAAATATAACTAAATTGAAACCTATGACAAAAATACTTTGAAACTTTAAAGTTCGCATTCAAGCTTAAGCAATTTAATCAAAAAGGCTTATACATAGAACTAAATAAAAGCCCATTAAGTGAGAAATCTGCAAAAAGTGCAAGTGTTTCCAATCTCTGTCAAAAATGACAGACCGAAACAAGCTTATTAGCCCATGTCAAAAACACCCACAAATACAAAATAAAAAAAAACTTTTGCCTTAAACGGATGTTGGCAATAACAACACCATAAAATAACAAAAACAACACTAACAACAAGGACGAGGAACAAAAACCCAAATCCAAACGAAACTCAAACACAAACCCAAACCTATAAAAACAGACGCAGTCGATTGCCTCATCGTCGGAGCGGAAACAATTGACTCGATTACATAGCCAGCAAAAAACAAACAAAAATAAAAAAAAAGAATCAACCTGACAACATAAACATGAGGCACCAATAAAAAAAAAGCAAAAAAAAATGAAAGGGGCTGGCAGGAAGGGGATAGAAAACGAGGAAAAAAGAAGGAGAATCAACACATTGTAGCCGGGGCAAGTGCGAAGAGTGCGTATGCAGGAAAAATGACAGAAGAATGGTGAAACCGGAAAGGTTTGTTTTAGTTGGATTTACCTCAAACTCATTCGATTTGTCACCTATTTTGCACCTATTTCCCTCATATTTGCATTGCATTCTTCATTTTTTTTTTTACGTCTGATTTTATTGTTTAATTGTTTTTTTTTGTTGCTATTGAGTGCTTAACCACATTGTGAAAGTTGTGTGCATTTTTGTTTTGAAATGCCATATGTCCAAAGCAAACCACAAATTGTTTTATTGTGTTTCTGGATAAAATTGTAATTGTTATTTATAGTCTGGCATGCAAATTTTATAGACCATTTTAGCTGTCGCAGTGCTAATTGATTGAAAGAACCGACGAACTTTTATAGGGATATGTGATATTTCGCAGTAGGCAGGAAACTAAATTAATGTAGAACAGGATAAATGCATAAGTTTACATGCATAAATTATTATTATTTTGTGTAGAAATTCGTTCATACTATAGCACACTCTAAAGGTTACTTAAATATTCTAGTCTTGAAACTAAGCTATTTCGTTGTAAATATTTTTGGGTTTTTTGCTTAATTGTCTTCAGTGAATGAAATGTTGACTATATGTCAATAAATTCTAGTAAATCAAAATTAACTTTGCAATTTAATAGTTATTGAGTTTTAGTAGTAGCATATGATAAATCTCAATTAATTAACAACTATTGTAAACATAACTAAGGACATTATGTGCTCTTTCTTCGAACAAGTTTCAGATTTGCGAACACAATTGCGAAACGGATGTTGTATTTTAATCAATGTCGTAATTTAGTGCACTTGCTATCACAATATCACGAAAACGAGTCATCAAAATCTGGCTGCAAACGAGCAGTAAACAATTGGCAGGGTTACACAGTTTCGAACATACTATGAAAGTTACCGAGTCGAGTTTGGGCATAATCTGAACAACATGCGACTTAAAAATGCATTTAAAATTGCATGGCACACAGAAATCTATGCTTGGAACGAAGAACCACAATGCATTTTGAACAACAAGTAGCCGGGCAGCCCCACTCCCCACTCCCCACCCACTCTCCCGCTCCGCCAGCAACGACTAAAACAACAATATGTGAAGAGGCAGCGGCAATATGTTTGCTTGTATTTTCGTTAGCAACACGCGCGGCAACGAGCCGGTCGAGGCTCCAGTTGGAAAATCAGCCATCTAACCAGCAGAAAACAAGCAGGCAAATAAAAACAGACCCAGAGCCAGAGCCAGAACCCGAACTGAAAGAGAGGAGGCCCCGTGAACAGAGACTAGGCACTAGGCAGTAGCAACCAGGCACAAATTCAATATGGCGCCACAGAGGAAGTGCTGCAGACGCAAGCAGTGTATGTGCATGTGGCTGAGTGCGTGTATGTGTGTGTGTGAGTGTGTGCGTATGCTCTCGTTGAGCCAACAGCTTGTGGCGTCAATTTGTGGACATTATTGTTTCATGACTGCAACTGTGACGAGAATCAGGCCTAAGCAACGCCTGACAACTTGCCGCAATCAGTGGCAACCATGTGGCAGCCAAAGCGAACCGGGCAGGGAATCAGGTAGTGAATCATAAGGTATGGGGTAAGTGGACAGAGGGGGTTGGCCGGAAAAGCATTACCAGCATCTGTTGTTATCCAATTTTTGACTATTTACGCGATTCCCGCGTTAAATTTGCACAAAAATTAATTGTGGTCACCGTTTGTTGACTTTTAATCGCTTTTGGTCGGATTCAGATGGGCAGTTCTCTAAATTCTGTTTGGATATGGTACAAAAAACGACACTTTCTCCTTCAGGGGTAAGAAATTAATTGCGCTGAAATGAGAGCAGTCCGCGAATGGCTGCCAATAAATTATAAATTTTTGGAATGTTTTTTTTAATGTTCTTTTAACGAAATATATTGCAATATAGTTCGATATACAATGCAAATTATTTCAAATATTTTATAATTATATTGATTCTGAACTAACTTTAAAAGAGTTGGCTTTAAATTTATTAGCAGTTGGCTGGTCTCAGAGGAGCGTAAATCAATCGGCCTGCTATTTCACAACTGTAATGCTGCTGGGACGATAGCAGAAGAATACCAGTTGGAACTCTCTGATACGTTTACAAACGTATTAATTGAATTCAATTTACAGAATTACAACGCAACTGCAGCCCACAACAAGAGCATGCTGAGTGGATTGGGTCTGAACTCTTGGCTGTTGTTAAATTGATTTGATTTTCAAGTCAATGTCAAAGTGTTGCCCAACGTTCCTTCGGTTCTTAGCAACTACAAAAGTTAAAAGAGAGGCAGATAGAAAGAGAGAGAGAGAGAGAGAAAGAGCGACCGCAATCTGCAGTATGAGTGACACTGGTAAGAACCGAAAAATGCCCCATTCTCTAACCAAGTTGCCGGTTGGCCCCAATTTTTATTTTAATGAAAATTTCTTGTTGCATGGCATTGCAATTTGAACTGTGGGTATTTGTTTGTCTTATTTTTGTTCATCTCATCCATTCCATTTAATTTGCAGTCAGTTCATAATTGAGTTAACCACTTTAAATGATTGTTTAATTGTTTGGCATTTGGACTGGATAAAAAATTGCAAAAAGAAAATAAATAAATAAAAATGTAATGAAAAAAATAAATCAAAAACAGATTGATAGACTGTCGTAATATTGAACAAATTAATGGTTTTTCAGTTCTGATAATAATTAAAAATATTTAGCCATCAATTCATGAAATACTAAACGAATTGTGTTCAAATTGTATCAATTAAATTCGACTTATTCATAACAAATTAATAAATCTCAACTGAGTATTTAAGCACGCTGTCGTTGCAATGTTTAACATCATCATAATTCCCTTTGCAAACACGCATAATAGGACCACAAAAGTTAATGAGCTCAATTTAATGTCAATTTTGAAATGGTCCGCGTGGCGTTCAATCCATCGATTGCTTTCCACTACTGAAACGCTTGGATTTTCGCTTGCTAACTTCGTGTGTTCAGTTGAAAGGGACTTTTAGTGAATGCGAGGGAAATTTGAAGCACAGTGGTGAATTTCAACGTTTGTTACGCAAAGGCTTGAATTGAATCGAAAACGAAATAGAATATACTTTGCTAGGTGAGCGGAAGACAAATTAAACTAATTATATATACTCCATTTATAAATTTGTTCAATTGTTCCAATTTTAGTTTTATGGAGTATCTGTCCAACTGCATGAATCAAAATAATTTAAACTGGTGGAATTTTCTTCAAGACAAACTATTGTCATTACATTATATTAAATTAACGCAGCCAGCAGTTAAAATATTAATATTTTCTTTAGTTTTGTCATATTTCTTTTGCACTTGTTTCAGCTCTAAATAATAATCTATATGATAATTTTAATTCAAAAGTTTGTGTTTATTTCGTTTAAAATTGAATAATTAAAATATATATTTGAAAAAAATATAACATTTACTTGCGTTATAAAACTTTATATGATGGTTTCTTGCCTCATTTCCAGTAAGGCAACTAATGAGCTAATTATGAGTGTGTTTCTAGAAATGTAATGCAATTGCGACGTCAACGTGTCGTATGCGTTATTTGAAATTGCGCTCAATAACTGCAAATCGAATGCGTGACACAGCTGCTGCTTCTCTCAAAGACACACAAATTAATATAATAATAAAGAAGAACGTAAATATGTTGGATACAATTTAAGCAACCATAATAGACAATGCCTCACGCACGCACACAGACTCAAAATGTAGAAGCACAAAATTGCCGAAGCCCGAAATGAGCCGCCAATGCGAAGACATTGAAAATGTGGAAAATATACGCCCACCAGGACATATGATAGGCTGTTCCTGTTAAATAATAAATAAATACGCGACGCACACACACACACACACACGCACACACACATATTCACGCTTACATACACACTGAAATCTTATGTAATGCGCAGAGCACTGCCGCTACGTATGCTATAGAAAAGGTGCAGAAAATCAAGTGCTCGAAATGAGTTGGTAGACGGCCAATTAAACTTACTAATTTGGTCTTTTAGTGGAATCTTAAGTTTTTAGTTGAAGCTGATGTATCCAATAGCACTTATACATATACATAAGTAGGTGCTATTTACGAACATATGTACTACGAGCTTTTGTTTCTTGGCGGCTGCGCATATTTCGTTGCTTTCCCATAGCTCTAGATGCTTTTTTTTCTCCATTTCCGCTTACCGATGCGCATCAAAATGTTCATTCTTATATTTTTTTCCACCTTGCCTGAAGAGTCGTTATCTTTCAATTGGGGCGTTAGTTGGATTTGTTAGAAACTCACCTCAAAGCTGACAAGCCTTATTTAAATAAAATTATTATCAGAACTCATTCCCGTAAATAATTATGTTGAATTCTTGCTTTTTAATAGCATGTCAGAAAACAGATAAAAAGGCATCGGTTTAAATAAAGATTTGAAGCAATTAAAAGAGGTTTCACTATAAATTAAAGTCTTAGCATTCATTCCATATAGGCACTGATGAGATTGAAATACCTTCAATGTATGTAGGCTTGAACAGGTGCATATGTGTGTATATTATATATATATATTTACATTTCGCCCCTGCATTTTACATGCTAGTCATGCACATTGCGTTCCAACTTATCATTATGCTGGCATCTGTGATTAACATGGCTATAATAGTCACTAAGTGCATGCTTTTGACTTTGCTGCATACGTTTCAAAGTCATTAGACGGTAGATGTATGCACACACACACACTCACACACACACACTCACACACACACACGCACACACGCACACACAAACAGACACCAACACACTAGCATAGTCAACGATTGCAGCCCTTGCCGTGGTCATTATGCAGTTGGTTATTTTCAACATTTCGTGGCTCAAGTGGCTGTTTTGATGGAGAGTGCCTTCAACTATGTAGCAGTTGCAGTTTCGAGTTGGCTTTTTTTCATTAGAAGCACTTAAAAATCGACACGGCATGCAGTTATTTGTTATTTACTTTTGCCAAATTACTTACCTCAAGCCTCGTTCTGCAGTTTTCAATCAGTCTAATGACATAGCCATTCAGTTTGCAATTTGCTTTTTAATTAAAAGAAAATAAGTAGCCCAAAAGTAGACACTCGAAAAACTACGACTACGACTACGACCATGACTCCGTCTACGAATCAACCCACTCTCACTAAACCTGAACAAAAAGATAAACATGGCATAATAACAATAATAAACAAGTTGCCACTTCATTTCGAATGGTCCGACGACGCTCTCTTAGCTACTTAGTGCCAATATGAAAATCCACCACAAAGCAATATCAACTGCTGTCCAAAATATAAACAACAACAGCCAAGGCAACAGCGAACTACAGTCATGGCATCAGCAGATGCACAGAGAGTAGATTAAGTAAAAAGAGAGTTAGAGAGAGAAAGCGAGAGAGAGATAGGGAGAGAGAGAGCAAAGAGAGAGAGAGAGAGAGAGAGGGGAATAAAGTGCTATCCAGCGAATATAATCAGCATTTATGGCAGTCTTTTGGAAACTTTTTATATAAGTACAACTTCGGGTAGTGACTTTTGTAAGTGCATCTTGCAGGGTATTAAAGGTTATGGATTCGATGTTATATCCTATACTATTTACTATATATATATCTAGAATATAACTGCTTACTGCTTAGAATGTGAGGGTTTTAAAAGTATTGCAATCTGTGAAAACAATTTTAAAATCGAGAATAGCTATTTTAAGAAGAAATTGTGGCTTTTAATTAATTCCTTAAATAAAATATTTCTTCAATTAAAAACAGTTTCACATTTTGAGAAATAAATATTTTTTTTTTTAGAACTTTTGTTAAACTAAAAGGGAGAGTATATAACTGTTGTGTTCGAAGATAGGAAAGATTTGTTTCTCTCTTGGAATTTCGTTTTTAAGCAAATAATTTCATATTTTTGTGCTTAAGCGTTTGTTTGCTTAGCGGCTGGCAGCGATGTAATCTGGCAAATGTAGTAACAGTTCCCGTCTCCATCTCCATTTCCATCTCTATCCCGGTCTCCGTTGCCGCAGTAGTAGTAGCTCCTCCACTCGAGCTAATGACACTTTATGTGACCATGCTGAAGTGGCTCATTGGGTCGGACGACGACGATACCAGCAGCGGCGTCTGTGAGATGTGCTTTATGAATCCAGTCTAGGAAAGGCGTAAGCTCCCGATGGCGCCAAGAAGTGTAAGTGGCTAAAACTCTGTTAAGGGTTTTTCCAGTGTGTGTGTGTGTGTGTGTGCTCACTTGTAGTGCCCACTTGGTCAAGTGATTTAGCTTGTGATTAAATTGAGTGCTGCGGCTTGAGTTGACTCATAGTAGATGCATCAATGGCCGTGTCTTGTGTGGTGGTTTTGCGGCTTTTCACAGAATGAGCCTCTAAGAATTTTGTGGCTTTCGCATTACAACTGATAAACAGCAGCTAAGATTTGCATTTGAGTAATTAGGAAAATAGTATTTGTTAATATGAACAACAATAATAATATAATAAATACAACATAAATATAAAATAATTATCAGTAAATGGAACTTTTGCTATTACGAAATTTGTAAAATAGTTAAGAGTTTTAATGTGTTTTTTCCATCTGTTTTTCTTATAAAACCTACCTGTAAACATATTTCAAATGCAATTAATTACACGTGAAGTGCCTTGAAGTGGGCGGGGCGTGGCCGCTTTTACGATTTTAAACGCTTCCGCTGTGCAATTGAGCTGGAAAATAAATTAAAAAATTTACTAAGCCGTTTTCTGTTGTTGTCTACTGTCTGTTTGGGCTGCACATAAAACTTGCTCGTTCTGTTGTCTGTCCGTTGTCAGACTGTTGGGGCAATAAACAAAAAAATTTACGCGCTGCTAACATGCAACTTGTGGCGCTTGCAACTTGAGTCAAGGCTTTCTTCAGGCATATGGATGAGAGCGTGGGTGAGGGTGTGAGTACTTGGGTGGGTTCTGCTACTAATGCAATTTGCGGTGCGCATAAAACTTGCAGCTGGTACATTTCTATAGAAGTTATGCCTTTTGCTATCCCCCAGCAATTTTATGTTATTGTTTCACTCCAGCAACTTTGTAATTGAAATCAAAGTGAGTAAACTGAGAGCAAAATCAAACCTAATGTACCACACATGAACACTTTGCAACCCTTCCTCGCAGCTCGGATGTATCAGCAGCAGCTCTTCATTTTCTTTGCAGACCACAGAAGTTAAATAGAGGAAATGGGAAATCTATATATGTATAAGTTCTGGTGCATTTGGTTGAAAGAAAAAAGAAAATATGTGTATATATATCTAAATGTATATATTGATTAAAGCTCGCTCTCAATTAAGAAATGCGTAACTGGAAACTGTGTGGGAAGTGTCAGAAACTAAAGTAAGTGTGGCAACAGTTAGCCAGAGTTAGATTTGATTTCACTTACATTTCAATTGATTGAATTGCTGCATACAACATGCAGCATGAGTTTGTAAACTTTTAGCGAAAAGTTAGAAGAGCACTTGATTGTTGACAGGGGGCAACACTGGATGACAATTAACGCAACGAAAAGGAATTCGCAAGTGAAAAATAAATATTAAAGACTGTGAATAAAGAATACTTAAAACATTTTCTTTTATCTTTCTTTTATTTACAATATATTTTACAACATTTTTCTTTAATTATACTTCCTTCAGCTAATAGTTTATTTGACTAACGATAGTTTGATTGATTTAAAATGGCGTTAGCAATCCGTATGTAAACTTTATATAAGTTTGTCGAAGTCAATAGATGATTGCTGCTAAGTCTACGCATTATGAGCTTATGTGCTTTCTGAAGTAAAAGCAACGTTTTCATAAGACCACTGTTAAGTTGCCACAATTGGCTTTGGGGAATACTGACTAAAAGCTCTAATACTAAGCCGGTTAGCTTACATAATAGGCCACATATATGTATAGATATGCAGTTCGACATCTGCAGCTGCAGCAAAATTATCGCCTAAAACGCATTCGAGATACTTGAATATTAAGTATTAATCAATTGAGGCCCTCGAAATGCATGCTGCATACGAAATCTTCGTTACCTGAAATATCTTCGACGTAATTTTTGGGTCTGGCATTTAAGTGCATTTTGTCACAATATTTGTTTTTGCGCCTGCCAGTATGCAACCATGTTGGCTGGCTCAACGAAGTCAGAATATAAATTGATAAATTACAAAATTATTAATTAAAGCTTGAAGTGGACAAGCTGGGCGCAGACTCTTTGAAAATTATGCGACAACATTAAGATATTCATATTTTCCATATACCACACACAATAAATCTTTTGTGTGTGAATATGGGTGGCTGCTCAGTTTGGGGGCATACTTACTGACCTGGCAGCTGCAGCAGCAGCCGCTTAAGTTCATGTCATTTGTCATATTTGAATTTTACACTTCCTTCCGGTGCTTCGTCTCTTGGAATTGCAATTTGCTGCACAGCCGCCAGCTATCATTGGCCCGTTTCCCCTCGCCTCCTATCGCTCACCTGCGGTAGCCGTTGCCATTATAATTAACCAAGTTGCTGAGTTGCCCCTCAGTTGTGCACCGCCGCAGACCCGCAAGTCCTCAGATCGTTGAGTGCGTTCAAAATGCTTCGGATGAGAAATGTCTTCAATTGCAGTTCCTGTGTATCTGCGGGTTGCATCTGGGCTGCATACGGTACCTAAATACAAAATGGCCACCAAGTTTATGTAAATGCCGTTGATATCGAAATGCCTCCTGATTCTCGCTCCCCAACTACTTAGGATAAATTCCTGTGATTACATTTTGCTCAATTGCATGTGCGTGCTTATGTATGTGTGTGCGTGCTTTTGTGTGGGTGGGTGAGTGTGTGGTATTTTGGCAAATTGATTTGAGATTTAACATTAAGATGATTTTCATGAATTTTGAATCTGTTGCGCAAATTATTTTCATATAAATTATAGATTTTGTAATGAATACCAAATTTATTAATGACACACACAACATGTGGTTAGCCAATTTGGAAAGTTACCAGGACCAATAAGAATTGCACTTAACAATCTTATAGTATCCTTTAACAGTTGGTGACAATACTCAAAGCACAAATTAACATTTTTCCTTCTTTAAATTGATTAAGCACTTATTAATATGTTGCTAAAAATAAAGTGGTATGCGTAAATATCTGTGTATCTGTCTATGTTTGCCCAGTGAAATATCTATTTATTTTGTGTCTTTTAAATGTAGCAAACACCACATTCTCATAGACATAGATGACCTACTTTATTTGTGATATTGTTAAATTAGTTTTGCCAAGTACTTAAAATATTTTCAACTGCATGCTTGATTTTAAACAAATAATTATTTGATTTTGTTGATCAACACCATAAACCTCTAACGAACACATTCTATGAATATATTTTACTTAATATACAGTAAATATAAATGTTGTATATAAAGTATATATACATATGTATATATCAACTAGATTACTTTTCTGTCTCAGATATGAGTCACACCTTATTCAAATTGAGTTTGTTTACTAGATGCGCTCTGATTAAATTGTGTGGTGAAAACTATTATTTATGGGTGAGGTGGAGTGTGTGCATATAGAAGGTGGCTTGAAGTGAAGGCAAAGAGACCACAAGCCTTTAATTGAGTTGGCCAGCCACTGGCGAGTGCAGCTGCAACTGCTGCTCTCGTCTCAAAAGCAAGTTCGCGAAATAAGCACGTTTCGAGTTGCCTGTTGTTGGTTGCTTTGAACACACTGCGGTTTCACACATGGCATTGTAGTCCCAGGCGCGCCTAAAAGCTGGCAACAGCACAGCACAGAGCACAGAGCATACGACAGAAACGCAGATTACAAGCCAAAAGGCAAATGGCAAATGGCAAGCTCGCAATACGATAGCAATAAAAAGTGGCTGACAGAAACAAAAGCAAGGGAAACTCTGAACAGCTCTAAAAACAATTTGACATTTGGCCAGCAAACAGCAAAAAATAGAATGACACAAACAAAAAAGAGCAGCGAGACCGTTGCGACCTCGTGACGATAGCTATAAAAAATTAGTGGGTCTGCCAGGCGAGCAGCTCACGTTATCAGCAACGCCATCAATGGACGACCTGGGCGAGTTGACAAACTGACGGACACTGTCAACGCCCAAAACATACAACCAAAACAACGTGGCCAAAAACACAAAGCGTTCGAGCCAAATGCACAACGCCTATAAGCTGGCAACGAAATCAAATGAATGTTCTGCTGGCAAACCGGACAAGCTTCGCAGTGGGCAATGCAAAGCGATAATAATACGTGACCAGTCTGGTCGCTCCTCAGAACTACCACTACCAGTAGCTGCCTCTTTAAGTCGACTCGTGTTTAAGCCACAAGAAATCTCAAGTTGAAAATAGACTAAAAATACTCAGTGGGGCACTCTTGAGAGCTTACAAATTGATGTGAATTTGCTCACATGTTCTACAATGTAACAACTAACAACTAAGCAACAAACACGCCAGCTAACAAAACGCCATTCATCATCATCGGCAGCTGAATATTTTATTTAGTTTCATTTTTGTATTTCTATTTTTTCTTTCGGCAGATTGCCTTTTGGAGCTACTATTAGATACGAGAATCGGCACTTTTCTCTGTGTATGCTAAGCAAACGGGATAAAAGGTAGACGCTTCTTCATTGTGTGTGTGTGTGTGTCTCTACGTATGTGTGTGGAAATATAAGCTTACAAGTTACAGCCTAAGGCTATTTGGCTGGATCAACTTTGGGCGAAACCAGCATTCAAACTTTGCCACAGTGGGATTGAATGCATACGATATTTCATATAAATATATATCGAATATAATTCTTTACAAATGTTTCAAGAAAATATATAATCAAAGTGTGCAGAAAATGGCACATATTTGTGATAATTGTGATTCCAAGCATTCGTAAATGAAATCAACAACTTAACTCACTTAATTTAACTACCAGGTTAGTCAGGATATGCAAATAAGTAATTGTATAAAATATGTTAGGCGGTAAGGAACTTCAGAGAAATGAAAATAACATACATAATACCTCCACATAATTGAAGAAGACGCCTACTAAAATTGTTAAAAAATATCATATAGCCCTGTCTATTGTGGGCTAAATCTTTACTCTCTTACATATACATACATATATATTTTCTAATTTCTGTTGTATTTTAATTTTGTTAATTTGTTTGCAAGTCAACTTTGATTCCACTGTGCCTCAGCACACAAGTCGGCCAAGACTTATGGTGATTGTAATACGAAGAGCATTACAGTTTTGTGTAAAAATATTGCCTAAGTGAAAAAAGTTTTCACATATGATTTATTTATTTGATTTGTAGCTATGCCAAGGTACATTTTGAAGTGTCCCTCCTCCTTGCATTCCTTTCCTTTCCAATCTCCCTGTACAGTACACATGTGTGTGGGCCAAGTTGCACGTCATGTTAATGGTATCAGTGTTGTGTTAGTTTATTAGTTACTAGTTTGAGACTTGCTGGGCACTCTATTGATTGATTGATTGATTGATTCATAAGATGCTTAAGATATGCGTGCGGGCATTGAATTTAATTAGGGAATGGATACGCTCTGCGGTGATACATCTTTGTTTGGGCGATAGCATACGGCATCAATTTGATATAATGTGCAATCGCTGTTGAGCACAGCGAGGAGCGTGCAGCATTTTCTAATATTTGTGACTAATTTAAACTCATGGCACTCGCAAAAAGCTGACAAATTTTATTTCCGCTAAAGTCACGCACCGGGGAACAAGTCACTGAGCTGCCGACCCACTTGCTTACATTGCCATTGGACAATGCGAGGGGGCGGGTTGAATGGAAGTCTCCCAACAACATTTATGCGAATTGTCTTTTGTGCGCTTCATTTCGCATAAACAAATCTCGGGCGTTGTATATTTATACCGGAAACGTGCAAATAACGCCCCAGGGACTAGGCAAAGTAAAGTTCTCCACGTTCCACGTTCTCTACGTTCTCAACTGGAGCTGTTGTCGCCATTGTTGTGGCCGACGCCACCTGCGTCGCTCAGATTTTTTTACTCCCATCAACTAACTACGTTGAGAAAAAAATTTACTTGACGTTTCCGTTGCAGTAAAAACACATGGCCGAAATACAAACAAACAAACCAACAAGAGTTTTTAATGGCTCAATTGGCTAGCCGACGAGTGAATGTGCTAACAGAGAACGACAAATATATCCCAAGACATTAAAAGTAAATTATCTTCTTCTTACTTTATTATATTTTGTATTCATTTTCTGATTTATTCAAATTTTAAATTTTGATACACATTTAACATGATTTTCAGTTTAGTTAAGTGAAGTCAATCAATAATAATGTTTTAAATAAATATTATTATGAAATATATATTGATATATCTTTCTTGATTTTCCTATCAATTACATTACGTTGTCCTATTTAGTTTTATATATACTATATATAATTTTATTTAAGGAACGACCTAATTAAGTATTATTTTATCCGCTAATATCTTTAAATACAATTAAAAGTGTATTTTTAAATAGTTTGGTTTATCTATCTACCAGAAATATTTTTCAAAAATAATAATCAACTGAAAGTATAGTTTTAATTTTATTTTATACAGTTTCAGATTGGATTATACATAATTTTTGTCAGTATTATATCCCGTATACGATTATTTATGAAGGCAATAATGCTTCCTATTTGCTTGTTTCAAACCGGACCGTTAAGTTACAGTAGCCATTGTAAGTGTAAAACAAATTGTTGTCGTATTTGTGTTTTGTATAGTCTACTTTTGGGCTTGCCTCGGTTTTGTGTGATTGTGTTTGAGTTCTTTGTATGTGTGCGTGTGCTTGCCAGCTCAGTACGGCTGGTTTGGTTTGGCTTTTGTGTGCGCCTATTGTCAAATTGAATTGTAATAGACACGTTTTTCCATGACAGTGTGTGTCAGTGTAAGTGTGTGAGTGGTAAGTGTGTGTATGCCACTCTGGCCTCACACTTTATGCTTACAGCTGCGCTGCTCACGCTCGACCCAACCCATACGCCCAGCTAGCTATCTGCCCATCTTCGTTCCCGACTGTGCCCCTGTTGTCCCCCTCGGTTTCATAGTCAGTTCTCGTAGCCGGCTTAATTTTATGCATACGAAACGTATGCGGCGTCTTTCGCGCGCATAAAAAATTTTATTGCATACATTTAGGCAGCTGTACAGCTACTGTCTCTGCCTGGCCCTGGGTTGGGCTTTGCCTTGCCAGGCAGGCAGCTCGGTCGGCTTCATATTTGCATTTTCTTATTTAAATGTCGACTTTTAAATGACGACAAATTGTTTTGACGTTGTGTCGCTTTTTGATTTAAACAAAAAAAATGGTAAGACGAACGAGTTGAAAGGCCCAGCTGTGTGTGTGTGTGTGTGGGTGGTTGGTTGGTTGGTTGTATCTATGCATATGTGTACCAGTATGAGTGTGTGTGCGACAAGTGGAAAATGGGTTTGTTTCGTTTAAAGGCTTAAAAGCTGCTTTGTCTGGCCCCACACAAAAATGCTTGCATATGAAAATGCATCACAAGCTGTAAGCAACAAAATATTTCAAACCTAAATACTGTGAAATATTACTTGTCACCAAATACATGCTGAATGGCAAGCCACAAAATGGAATATCTTGAAAAGTAATTAAGCAAAGTGTACTTAAACTTCTTAATAAATCAGCTTAAATAAATTTTGCATGTTAACATTCCGTATAATATCATTATTGCCCCAACATTTGGCAACGTATTTCGATAATATATGGAAAACCATCGCAGCGCATATAAATTATCTAAAATTCGGACAACATTGTCCCAATTAAAACGAGCAAAATTTCAGAAACCGTATAAACAGTAAACAACATTGTCACTTAATTTAATCACATTTATAAAAACCACTAATTGACTTTTGAGCGTTAATGTTCAAGCACCATTGAAATGTCCGCACACACACAAACACCACACTCAAAATACGTACACACACGCACACACACGCACACACGCGCACACGACTGGGCCAGTTATATTATTGCACACGGTTCGGTTCCATGAAAGGCGGATGAACAAAATGTTGTCATAATTAGTGTTTTTGATATTCATAAAATTTGTCCGTGTCATAAGCTGGCCTTTCTACATAAGGGCCTATCTTTGTGTGTGTGTGTAAGTAAGGCTAATTAAATTATTATTTTCCACATAACTGCGGTCCATGGTTGGAATAACTAAAGATACAAATATAATTGTGCGCAACATTGCTTATTTATCTAAGCTGCATACATATTTTGGACAATAGTCGAATTTCAGATTAGTTTGTGATTCCATATGAGTAATTTGGACGATAATATTTCACTGCTGTCATATTTATATCCAATTAACTCAAATTTGCGAAAATTTCAATGAAAACCTTTTCATATATTTTTCATTACTTATTAATTGAATAATATAAAATAAACTATACTAATTAAGAGGATAACTCGTCGAATTGTCAATTGAAAAAGAAATTGTTAAGTGACATTTTGCAGCAATAATTCGAGATATTCTCATTTAATCCACATTCTTCTTGACTTGTTAAGCGCAACAATACTTGAGTCTGGCGTACTTCCAGTTTCGTCTATTCGAGATTTTGCCAATTTATTTTAATTAATGCTCGGCTCAACTGTTGCAGCATGTTAACAAATCGAATCGGTTTTTGCTTTCATTTGTGTCACTGCTAATTGGCACTAGAAATTGGCACGCCACTGACTTTTATTAAAGGATTTGAATAAATTTTATATGTTTGAGCAGAGCTATCATGTAACCAATGTAAAATATTTGATTCACTCGCTAAGGCTTATATAAACTTAAATGAGCTACAATATATGATTGAGGGAAAAATAACAAAGTAATATTGTATTAGAAGGGGATTCAATTTACCACTCAGATTGGAAGATACTCAACTATAGCTATTAAAAGTACAATTATTTATCAATATACAAATCACTCAATTAAACAAATCAATTATGAGTTACTATTTATTTAAATTTAAAAAACCAACATAATTTATTAAATGAAAAAGAAGAAAAACTACTGATAAGGAACATTTTTCAATGCATTAATATTTTGATGGATAGCTAATGCTTTTGCCTAACTAATCGCTGTGATATTTGATGTGTAGGTGATTGACTTATACTCGGCATTGAGCATCCCTTCAAAATCACAGCTCAATCAATTGGAACTTCATATTTTGTTTTCAGATTGCGCATATCGTTTATTTTTAACGCGCTATCAGTTTTCAATGAATTTTCAGTTTTTAACTCATACCAAAAGTGGGCGTCGGTTATTCATCACGGCTTTGCAACGCTAACATGGCGGAGAGTCTCAGTTTGCGTGTGTTTTCCTGAACGCTGTGCTATGGACCATCTTTGCTATTGTATGTATGTATATGTATGTATGTATGTATGTATATATATGTATACATATGTATATATATTTGTATTCGTCTGTCGTCGCACAGCTATCCGGCTTTTGCCAATCAATGTTTGTGCAAAAATATTTCCACACTCTTACGCCGCTTTGTGTTTATTTTGTGTCTGTGAGTATATTGTTTTTATTTTCAATAAATCGGCCCAAACATGCGTGCAGCTCAATTGCAGTGGATTAAAATATTAAAAAATGGCGAGAACACAAGCAACAACACCGGAATGTCCGCAGTTTAAAAGGGCGTAGATACTTTAATTTGCTTATGCGTCTTTACAATTGATGCTGGCTTCCATAGGCTTCATTAAGGAATGATTGGAAGCTTCCTCATGCGGTTGTTGGAAGTAATTAAAAAGAAATATGTGAAATTGGCACATCAAAGGAGCTTATCTCTTTTTGGTATATAATATCGCTGCCAAAATGATCTGCTGTTATATTAGAAAACTATAACTTTTTAATAGAATTTATTAGCAACCAGAGAAAAGACATGACCGTCCTTCTTGAGCAGCGTCCGTCAATTTGATTCTGAAATCACATTTAATTTCCCTGTTTTTTCGGGCGAAAAATGTAGCCAAAAATAAATCGCTTAAGGCCAACTGCCAGCCATGCTAACCGAAGCTCAAATAAAATTTCAGCTGCACGCCATTTTCATATTAAATAACTTTGTATATATTTCCTGTGCTCCTGCGACGAGCTACTTACTCCCATTTATTTATTTTTTGTTGTGTATATTTTTTGTTTCTTTTAAGAGTCGACAGGTGAACAATTTCACAGCGTTTCATCAGCTCAGCTGGGTTCAGGTTCGAACAGAAGCAGCCAAGAACTGCACACAAACTCATCAAACTAAATCAGGCAGAATCACCTAATTTAAGAAAATATGAATTTGTTTGTGTGCTTTATGATAATATTAAGTCGAATTAAGAAAACTTAATTTAATAATTGAAATATAGATCAGAGAAAACGATTTAAATCTGCAATAAATTTTAAATTATTTAAGATGCATCAAATCTGCGACTTTTACAACTGTATCAATTTAAGCTTTCTTGTTCAAGAGAGCTATAACCAAAGCTGAATCAAAGTGCAAAGGCTGGCAAGC
The DNA here is from genome assembly GCA_035041375.1 of Drosophila conformis. Classification (NCBI taxonomy): domain Eukaryota; kingdom Metazoa; phylum Arthropoda; class Insecta; order Diptera; family Drosophilidae; genus Drosophila; species Drosophila conformis. The sequence continues at coordinate 776,179 of JAWNLE010001234.1, forward strand.
ACAAAACCAATGCAATCGCCTCGAAGGGTATTATCTTATTCAGGCGTGTTAACCTGTGAAAAGGATACACCACACAAATGTCTGCGAATGCTTTGATAGCAAGTGCTAGTGTGGAATATGAAGATTACACATCCGCATGAGTTAGGTGTGTGAATCGTTAGTGTGTGTGTGTGTTGATTGAGCGTGTGTGCTTTTGCATATGAAAGCAAGGATGCATGCAGAGATGAGCTAGTGAGCCAAAGAGTGGTAGTCCAATTATATTAATCACTTGATAAGTGTATAAATTTCTCTGCTAATACTCTGTCATATTAATTACAAATATTTTCAAACTAAAACTGAATAATCTTCGCTTATTAGACAGTAATTAACAAATTAATGTTAAATTACTAGATTAATACTTTACCTATTTTTTCAGACTACTGCAACATTATGTTTTTGTAATTTATTTGGAAATAAAATCACATTTGTAGTTAAGTTTAGTTGTCTACTGTTTATTTAGTTGCTAGTCTGATCCGCAATATTTATCCACTCATTCGGATTAATGTAGATGTCGGAGATAGTGCCACTCAGCGTTTTAATGCCTTGATTAAGTGGCACTGGCTTGGGGCGTTGTGCCACGCCCTTAATCCATTGCTGCCACGCCAGAGTCGCCTGCTGTTGGCGCTGCTGCTGCTGCTGTTGCGTTCGCTGAGCTTCACGCTTCTGCATCTCAAGTCGCTGCTTAACCTGTTGCGCTTTTTTCATCTCCCAGCACTGCAGGCGCTGCAACGCCACCTCATCCAATTGGGGATGGGGACGGCGATATGGATGTGGATAGGGTTGGGAGTGGGAAGGGGTCTGGGTTTTCCCTATATTTGTCTTCCGCAAGGATGTGTTCGTAGATTGGCGCGCCTTTTGTTCACACCACTCCTGCACCCGCTGCTCACTAATCCGTCGACGAAGTGCCTCATTTTGTTGTTTTAGTTGGCGCTGTTCGAGCTCTACCTGCTGCTTGTATTGGTGTTGACGCTTTTTGGCCGAAAGCCAATTATCATAGGCCTCGTTGGAGCGACGCATCACCTTCAACTGGTCCAATTGCACTTGATCATAGCTGAGGGAGGCTGTGTCCGATCCAAGCTCGAGTTGAGGCACATAGCAGCTGCTCTGAATCTCCAGTTCGGTTGTCTGCTCATCCATAGATGGATACATGGAGACAGTCTCCTCTTCCTCCCAGCTGCACATGGAGGTAGTAGAGCCTCTTTCCAGCCGCGGCGCCACCATCGGGCATTGCTCAAAACGTGGCCTCTCCTGTTCAACGAGTACAACGGCATCTCGGCTACCTTCTGACGTGGAGCTGTTGTCGCTACTGGCGTTAGAGGGTCTCAGCGTTGCCATTTCCGTTTCCATGGATCCCGGTGAGCTACATCGCAGTGTGGACCCCTCTGTGTCGGCCATCGAGTTAAGGTCGCAGGACGATGCGGAGTGGTCCACATAACGCGCTGTGAGCGGACTGTGTAGCTGCTCCGAGTCGTAAAACTTGATGTACGTCCGCGAGCAGTTTGTTGGCCGGTCTTCCATCTTATCCGTGGCATGGACCACAACTGGAGTCTCCAGCTTCAGCTTGGGGCGACTGTTGCCTATCGCTGAACAGTCAACATAATTTCCATGGATGTTTATGCGACCGATAAATGCCATTTCGTAAGATCTACAAAAATGCAAACTTATTTTAAATTTGTAGCTGCCATTGCAACCTGGCCTGTTCTTACCTTTGTCGATTCAAATTGTGGAATGCCTAACTCGAAAATGTGTAGAGAAATTGTTAAGCAAATAAAACTGTATGTAAGTGAAAGTGTACACAACAATAATCAGAATGGAAGTGTGAAACAAATGAAAACAATGTGTTCACTTTTGACAACAGACACAACGCAATTATTAAAAATCAGAGTTTTGTTTTACATAAGTTTTGTTTGGTATTTGTTTTTAATTACAGTTTCTGATTTCATTTTTGTATGTTCAGCTATAATTATAACAACAATATATTTTTCAAAATATTCTTTTCAACTTATAACCAAACAATAAAACAATACATAAATGGCTTGCCAAAGCAGCTAATTAACTTATCAATCATTTGATACGCTGCCATCATGCATTCGCCGCAATCATTTTTTTCCGCAACAATTTCTCTCGATGGCTGTTAACATTTGTAATTTCATTTTCTATTAATGTACGGTTTAGCTATTTTTTTTTTGCTATTATACGTATGTGTATTGTGTAGCATTTGTGGCACACCGGCCAAGAATTTGATTGCCGTTGCAGTTTGCGACGGCCGCTTTTACATTCTAATCGAAATTTTTATTGTTCAAAGTCACGAAACGTGAGCGACGTTGCATCCCGGCATCGGCGAGGTAATGTCAGTTATTTGACAGTGGCAGCAGTCGAGTGCACTGCCCGACTATGCGAGTACATGGACGTGGGATGTGAGTGCTGGTAGACATGCAGAAACTCCGCCCAACTCCCACAGCTCAGCCTTCCGACTTGCCGTAGTAACCACAGGATCGGGCATTTCAGTGCCGCCGTCTGAAAGCTAAGCCCAAAATATGCCACTTAGCCGTACTGGCATAAAAACTTTACTCGATTGCCCTCCACCATAACCAAGCCCTCAAATTGCTCCAGCAGGTAAAAACAAAAACCCAGACCGCGTTGGCATTGCAACCAACATTATTTTTATAATGTACAAGCCAGCCGCACGGCGGCGTCTGCTGCACGATTTGTCTTTATCGACAACACACGGATTTTTCTACTCCAACATGAAATTCCATTAGCGAAGGGGCAAGTTCGAACTGGGGGGCTACAGTGGGGGTCGCTGTCGATTTTATACGTATTACGGAATGTCATTGATAGAAATCGAAATTATTGTTTCGAATGTTAAATGAACGAAATGCTTTAGTACATAATTTGGTAACATTTCACTCTTGAGTGCCAGCCGCAGATGGTATCTGAGCAATCTGCTAGTCAAACTAGGGCAAGCCTCGAGCGATTGAACTTCATTGAATATGATTACAATAGAATGTTTGAAGATTTAAAAAAGATTGCATCCCAGGAGTAAAAGCAGTATTATAAGATTAACTCCCTTCCTATATGGGACTAAGTGCAACTCAAAGTTGCACTTCCCCGTTAGCACGTCAGCAATTGTAATCGAAAAATCTGAAAATATGAAATAATATATTATATAGCAATGACTACGCCCAAGCACACTTAAATACACTTGTTTAAATTTGTGCCGTTAGCCAAACTGTAATTAATTGTAAGTGAGCGCAAATGCTGAAACGATCCACGCCCGCTCAATTCCAATGCCAATTATGGAGCTGAAAAGAATGGGCAGATAGATTGTCAGTTTTAGTTTCATGTTGTACAAGCTCCATCAGCACGCAAAAGAATTTAAATCAACAATTAATTAGACACAAATTGAAATTCATGACTTGCGCTAATCAGAGCTTCATTTACATATGAACTCAATGGCAGGTATTCAAAGAGATGGGAGCGGCACTGGGTCTATCTACTGGGACAGGTCAGTTCGTGGACACGAAAAAACTATTAAAGCGTAAAATTATGTCAGCAATTAGGCAGACAAACTATGACACTTGAAACAGACGCACATGGGAAACGAATCGAGTAGAGCAGCACAGCGGTGTGGAGGGAGAGGAGGTGGGCATCTGGGATTGTAGCCAGAGCCCCTTGCTCAGCCAGTCTGGGGGCCTCATTAAAAAGTCATTTACATGCAGGCGGCGCAGTTGGCCGGGGTAGCAGCGACATGGCGATTGACAGGCTGGCTGAATGGCCGACTGACTGAATGGTTGACTGGCTGACTCAGTTCAGTTTGTTAATTTCAGATTTGAAACACGTTTTCAACTCAATTTTATCGCATGTCACGCCTTGCTGCCTTTCGCTTTTACGCCCAAGCAAGCCGAGAGTTTGACTTGCCTTCCTTACTTCCTTTCTTCGTGGACCTACTTTTTGGCATGAATTTTGATTTGAAGAGCCGTAGTCGTCATTTCTATGCAGTCACTGGTCCAATTAGAGGCCAAGCGTAATTTATGCGCCTCAGGGAACTTACTATAAATTGGCCTTTGTTGCAGTTGCTATTGATAGGCTGAACTTACCATCCCACGCCTCTTTTGTGTTGGCCCACATGCGTCTCATACGACGAAAAGTTTAACAAAAGCATCACTCAAAAAGTTTTAATATCATTTTGCATAATAATTTCTCATGCAAAAAAAGTTGAGCCGAGGCCAGGACCTTAGACACCTGGATGACCGCACACATGGGAATTCCAGCAGGTGTCGTACCCAAAACTCATAAAGCTAATTAAGAAATGTAGCAAAGTTGCTCCGGCCATGGCATCATTTTAGATACACTCCACTCTAAATTTATTTAAAGCCGACAAGTTACCGTTCGAAATGCATATTTATTCGCAGGAAAGTAGGCAGCATTTTTTGTCTCTGTTGCTCAGAGCCTTTGAGTCGAGCATAACTGAGCTGTAATTGCATTAACTTTGAGTTTGTATAATTAAGCAAAGGCCAAGTGAACAACTGCAAGAATTCCGTAAATAAATTTCGATGCTATTTCAATCCCAAACATTCATAAAGAATAACAATTTATTCGTAGTTGTAGGTAAACTACGAATTCAATTTTGTGAGTTAATATTTTTGAATGTTTTAAAGCTACGTACAATATTTTTTGAAGTCTTAACTTGTTTCCGGAATGCCTCTGTTTTTGCTTTGACTTGTAAATAAATACAGTATAAGGCATGCATAGTATAGTTTTAGGCGCTTTGCGCCTTTTGCGTACTTGTGTCAACACTTTTTGAAAAGATTATTGCATATTTACTTATGCAAGGATTGCGCTTTGCGTTGTCCAACTTTTGTGCGAGAGAAAAATCTTTATTTAATCAGGCATACTTGTAGTTAGAAAGTTTGGCATAAAAGTTTTCCGGGCCATTGTTTCTTGCACTGTCTTGGCAAATGTCTTTTGACATTTTATCTTGCATACTTTCTGGGCATCCAAATATGATGCGATCAAATAAAAACTTTTTACAATTACCGAAAGGCAAGCTTTAACTCCCAGTTGGGCCATTTGCTGGCTGGCTGTTGCCTACTTGCAGGCTTGAAAAATCTAATAACTGTTAAATCACCTGCAAAATGTTCATTTCACAGCGCTATAAGCACGCAGCAAGCGTCTACTATATGCGTTGAACTGCTGTCCTCCCATAACCTAGCCCAAGCTTTGAATTCCTTGTAGTTGCTGTAGTAGCTGTGCCTTGTCGACTTAAACACTTACAAGGACTTAACCACCTTTTGTTATTTTTGCGTAGCCTGTCTGTCACTTTAATCTGCGACCCGCACGCAGCAAAGAATTAATGTGAAGGACACAATCACACACATTGCTACCTTCCACCACCCAGCTCGATCCCAGCAGAAGTTTGCATGCCATGGCTAAAAAGTTATTAACACGCGTCCCTGACTTGTAAGTAAGTCATAGACGTCTTTTAACTTGACTGCCGCAGGGGCTCCACTATATACACATACATATACAAATTGCTCCACTGAAACTTCGCACATGTTGAAAGTAGTACAAATATTTCACATACGTAATGTCTAAGACTGTAACAATTGCTACTCAAAAGTAATAACATATAATATATGAAACATATGAAACTTAAAGGCAAACTCAATTGAATTATAACCTTTGTTGTTTAGTAACTTAATTTAACTACTGATACGACAGGTGTTGCCTCTTACTCATTTTTCCAACACATTTTTATTTAATTTTAATAAAACCATTTGTTTGACCACAAAATGGATTGCTAGTGAAAGAGTTTTATGTTTTTGTACAATTTCAACATTATAATAATAAATCAATAGTAATCATGTGAGTATTAAAAACTTTGTTTATAAGAGTAATTAGTTGCTCTAATTAATATAGTATGCATTTATGGCAATTGTTATTATTAATTTTGCCAATCTGATTATTTTAAGCATCGTACTCCGTGAGTACTATTTTGAATAGCCAATTTTACTGTACTTTGTCACAGCATCACTTCTGCGAGTGTTCCATACATCACTATTCATATCTACCATTTGTAGTTGTTGTCGTCGACAAAGGACCGCCTTCGCATCCTTCCTTTTTGCCCCTCAACCATTTCCCATGGTTATTGATCACTCATCATCATTGTGATTTATTTGGGTCCATTGTGTGGGCACAAAACCAGGTCTGCTCTCGACTGCTCACCTGACCGTCTTGCAGGTAGCTTTGTCTTATGCTCAATTGTTGTGTTGGTTTCTGATTCATTTTTCTCCTTTTGCTTAACGGCTGCCAATGCATTATTTATGTGCCAAGCATGCCGCAAACTCTGCGGACAGGGTGTTTTCATTGTTTCTACTACAAGCGATGGCGCGATTTATCTTTCTTTATTTTTTTTTTCTGTTTTTTTTTTTTTGCAAATGTGTTTTATTTTTGGACCTAGTTATGCCTCATAGCGGGAGGTCGTGTTTGTTTTTCTTATGCAAAATGTTCACACGCATGGCGGATTGAGATTAAGAGTGGTCCATTACACTAAATGAAACCCAAAAAGTGGTTGGTAAGCAATTTATTTTCAATCAGTAAATGTTTCAAGTGCATGAAGCTCATGAGGTAGACTAACCTAAGAGTAGCAGCGAGACGATTTCCTTTAAAGTGAACCAGTCTTTTTTAAAGAGTAAAAACAAAACCAACATCTATAATTTGTTTGAATTGAAAAATTTGAATACGCGATGCCTGCAAAACTTGAATTGGGATCTTCATTTTCAAAGTCCAATACAATTGTCTCCGACAAAACCAAATTCAAAGTCCGTTAAAGCTACTTCTGGCCGCATGAAGCAAGATAGAACGACCAATGAAGCATGCTACTGCACACAAGCTTGGAAGTACACAAAGCCATGTTGCCAGGCACACACACACACATACAACGCGCTGACATCTTTGGTCCATTTGGCCATCAGGCCGAAATGCATACTACCATAATGTCAAAGCGAAAGTGCGTAAACAATGCAAACAATATGAAATCGAGTAGACTCCACAAGTTTGGCATGACTGTGTGCACAGAATGGTTGCGTTCGCTCTGATCTACGCTTGTTGCACTTGCAACACAAAATAACAACAAAGACAAGAACAACAGCAACAGCAAAACAACAGTCATACAAACTAGTTAGAGCAAACTACATTGATGACGAATAACATGCTACAATACCTACAAAATTTAATCCTGCAAATGCTCACACACACATCTACGCATATATAAGTATACGGAGGCATTCTATCGAACACAAATGTAAACATCCGCTTGACCAACGCATGCGAGTGTGTGTGCGTGTGTGTAGGTGTGTGTATGTTGAGCTTGTAGCTGGAAACCAAACTAGTGTTGACCTCATCAAAAGGATTTGGCAGCGTCTTTTTGGTCTTTTTGTTTGCCAAGCTTGGCACGGCCTTTGACTTTGATCAGTGCAGTCGAGAATAGAGTGGTGCAGTGGTGCTAGAAGAGCGGGGTAGTAGGAGTGAGTGGGGTGTGTGGTGTTTAGGGTGAACAAAAGCGGTCTTCGAAATTGTGCAAATGAACTTTAGGCCTTTGGCTTATTTTGTTTGCATTTCGGTTTTGCTTTGCAAAGAGCTATGCACATGCCTGAATTCTATCTCTATATCTAAAAACATGCTTTATTTTATTTTTGACAATATAATTTGGTGACTTTACAGGCAAAGCAGCAGTGTCGAAAATCTAATGAAAATGGACAGTTTGTGCCACTTTCTCACTCCCCACCTCCTTATAGTGTATCACACTCGATACACACACACACACACACACACACTGAGACAGACAGCAATTGAAATCCTATTGAGTGTAAAGTCCACTTTTCGGTATCGTATTTTGTGTGCATTTGTATTTTGCTTGTTATTGCAAATTGCGTTTTATTTTCATCTGTCACAGTTTTACAATTTCCTCCCCTCTCCAAATCTGCAGTTTGTTGGTGCACTAGAAATCACTTATCGTATTGGTTTACGAAATTGCTTAAGCTCTGCTGACGCAATTGCTTAAATTGACTTTTGAAATGTTGAACGATAATGTTTGCAGGGGCATTGATAACAACAAATAAGTACGATACGAAAATGCTGCATCAAACTACAAAGTGGAGATGGTACAAGTTGAAGGGTTAGAAGGTTTAGCCACAGTGGAGAGTAGTGACTATAAGATACCTTGTAGATATCTAAATCTAAATCCATACCAAAATAAGACACATATTGATTAAATAAAAGTTTACTTTCTGATAGAAGATATCGATTGTTTTAATTGTCACTTCTAGTTGCATTCTATAGTCGTCTCATCAGTTTCTTTCTGTTTAGCTATTAAGAATGGATGCTAAATAGAAATTATAAAGAGTATGGGATTTCTTACTTAAAGCGCATTTGGAAAGTGCGTGTTTTTTATTATTGCTTTACATTTATAATAGTTATATGAACAATATACTGAAATTGATCTTTATTATACGCAATATTATAGCTTACATTTTCTGAATCTGAAGTGGAACCCCTAAATTTACACATATCTCACCAAATGACTTAAGGAAACATATTATTGACTGCAGCGCGCCAAATTCAAAGCTGAACTTAATTAAATTTAATGGTTTGTTTCTGCTGCTGCCAACAACAATTATAATGCCAATGTTAGCACAATCACTAATACCTTTTAACTTGTGAGATAGTCCCCCTTTCTAATATTTTGAAGTGGCTCCCAGGACATGGGGTTTATATAAATCTGGGAGATGGTACCACGCAATGAATCCATGCCCTGATTCATTGGCACCGGCTTGGGCTTATCGTAAACATTGCTCATCCACTTTCGCCATGCATTCTCGGCCAGCTGCTTGCGCAGATGCTCGTCTCGCCTCTTCCTGACCAGATGATGTTGTTTCTCTTCGCGCTGGCGCTGCTGCTGCTGTTGCTTCTTCATCCACCAGCTCTGCACCACCTGCCTAATCTCCGATTGTGTAACACTGCGCACACGCCTATTATTCGACGGGCGATCGCGTGCCACCGAAGTGGCTGCCTTTAAGGCCGCGTGTTGCATATGATTTTCTAGACGCCTCTCTGATGCCAGTCGCGATTTATCGCGCAACCATTTCTCGTAGCATAGTTTGGCTTGCAGCTTGCGTTGCTCCTTCTTCTGTTGCTCACTCTCGAACAGAGTCTTCTGGTTCTGCAGCTGTTGCTGGCGCTGGATTTGCTTTGCGGCAAACCAAGTGTTGTAGGCCACCTGCGGCTCACGATCCAGCTTCAAGCCTTTCAGATCGCGCATATAATCTGGACTGCTGCAACTTGACCAAGTCCCACGCGAAGGTATTACAGTTTCCATTCCTGTCTGCTTGAGGGAGTCGTACATCTCCTTGTAGCTATAAAGCGATTTGATGCGTTCTTTACTGTTTAAATAAATGTTGCTGCCTGCTGTCGGTAATGATAAAGGCGATAACGATGAGTTAGGCGACTCATCCTGTTTCTTGTCAAACAATAGCGAAATAGCTTGCAGATTGGAGATGTCCTCCCATCGTTGATCCGAAAGAAACTCGGGCGAATCCGAGTCAGATTGCTCCGAATAAGGCGATTCCTTCGATTGGTCCGGTGGCGTTGTTGGACTGATTACGCGTGTGCGTCCAGTGTAAGTCTCATTGCTGAATAGCATCTTACCATCTGAACCTCTGTGTCCACTAAACGCCATTGTGCTGTTGTGTGTAGCTGGAAGGTAACAAAATATTAAAATTAATTATTAAAGGAGAAACAAGCAGTCACCTGTATGAAATAATATTTTTGTATATACATATGTCTTAAACACATATTTGAACTGAGTTACTGCGTTCATTATTAACCATCAGCTTTTATTTTCTAGGAGAGACCCAGAGAGTGAATTTATAATATAATTAATTGAAGAACATTCATGTATACCTTTAGAAATGAATATATACAGAATAATACGATGAGGATGTTGTATTATCTTAACAAAAACAAATATGCTTGATGAGTGTAACTATAATGAAGTATTCATTGACTGCCAAGCAAAACTGAAATACAATTCACTTACTTAGTTCAGACGTTTTATTTACAACAGCTGTGTTACCAGCTTATATGCAAACAGAAAACAAACAACAAAAAAACGGCTGCATGGATTTTATACAGGTGCAGGTTGAACTGGTCGTAATTAAATTACAGTTGCCTTATATTTTCTGCCCCATTGCAGAGCTGCCAATGCATCAGATACTCATATTAACCGCCTATCAATGCTGCACCATAAAATATTTGTCATCGCTCGACACACACACACGGCACACTCAAACGCAAACACACACAACCCACACACTCTCGCACACACCGTATGCAATTAAAACTGTTCTGCTGCCAATCGCTTCTGCATTTGCAATGAAAAATGTTTAATTACAATGCAGAAAACAACAACAATTACAACGTCGACAACAATAACTAGTGGGAGAGGCGGCAAAAGTTTACCTTGGTGTTGCTGGCGTTGCTGGTGTTGCCCGATTGTAAACCTCAGCTGCCGACACATCAGCAAATGGTGGCGGCTCATTGACATTTCCGCTGATTACTTTGTGGTCCCTCACACAAAGATACGAACAAACAAACAAACAAACACACACACACACACACACACATGCACACAATCAGGAGTCAGGTATAATGCAACGACCCCAATCAGGACATGCCATGACATTTAAACACCCAATTGGAGAGCCACCCTTTTGCAAAAACGATAGCTGGACCTTACAAGCATACCCTTCGTGTATGATATACACAACGAGTGTATAATTACATATACAGAAGAAAATATTAACATTTAAAATAGCTTCAATGAGAAGGAATTAAATTAAAATCAATATGATTGTTAAGAATCTTATATGCTCAATCCATTAATTTGCATCTCTTTAAATGCACAAAGGTTAAAGAAAATGCTCAACTGTATGTCAAATAAGAATTATTAAATGAGTATTTAATATATTATGGTACCAAAAACTACGTATTGTTAATATGGTCATATAAATATTATACTCTACAAATAATAATGGATATACGAATTAGCTTCCACGATTTTAATAATGAATATGTCTTAACATACCATATGCATATTCAAAGTGTATGTACATTTAGATCTTAATAAATATATGCAAATTTCAATTTATCAAGGAAATGCAAAATATGAATTAAATTTCGTCTGATTGCATGCCAATTTTACACTTAAAAAGACGAGTATATTATTAATGGCGCTATAAGCGTATTCACATGTCATTATTGAAAATATGTTTCATGGCAACACACCGAGAATCTCAAAATTTAATGACAGTCTAATTATGCGTGCAAATGATTCATAAATATTTTATAACGCTATACAGGCCGTGACTTGGAACTGAAAGCTGTGGCCACAATGCACCATCCTTTCCCCTCTTGCCACATCTCTCTGGGCATGCTCCTGCTCTCACTCTTTATTCGTTTTGCATTTTGGCTTTTCGACTGTCCATCCTTTGCCTGTGCGACAATGTGTGCGTGTAAAATGTGTGTGTTTTGCGCATCGCTGATTGCATTGCGGTTTAACGACTTCATTATTGTTAATTATACGTCGCGTTGCCTTCCAATGACCCCCCTTTCCCCCTTTTCCATATAATGGCAACACAGTGCTGCCTGTCACAAGTGCTGTTGCGTATGCCAAAACATGACTAATTTATACGTACGGAAACCACATTGAATAACACTATCATTCGGCAGTTATTACATATGTATCTATAGCGGTTTTTGGTGCCAAATCAAATCATAATGTACGTGTGTGTTTGCCTTGACAAAAGCACTTGTGAACGTGGGTTATAGTTAAAACGGTTTGACAAACTTGGACTTGGCATCTCTTTGCGTACCATTGCTCTCATCAAAAATTGATACAAGTAAATATTTGTCTTATCCAGATATCCAGAATCGTTACTTACATGCAAATTTAATATTGAAGCTAAGAACTTGATAATTTCCAATCCGAAAGATTTCTGCAAGCCATCCACATTTAAAGAACCACCAGAAGTGGCAGAAATAACAATATTCAATAATTTAGCAATACAATCTTACTTTTTATTTTTTTTGCACAGCACTGAATGTACTAAATGTACAACTAAATGTACATATAAATGTATACATTTATTTGTATATAGGATTTACAAGACCTACTTTAATGTCGATATGTATTATTTTTATGTGCAGATCAAAATTGATGTAACTAATTACATTTCTATACAGCTGAGTTATTATTAATATTATTATTTATTTAAGTTGCACAACGTGTTCTACTTCATTAGTAATGAGAACATTTCATAAACCAACTTTAACTATACTGGCCGTATATGCAAATTGCTCAACATCCGAATCCGAAGTCAAAGCAAATGCAATTGATTGTGTTTCGGCTTGAGTTATTTGAAATTGGCTCACTGAATATATATAATTTGTAGAGCAATTATGATGCCCAGAAAATTGTCTGACATTTTGACAATGTTATATCATTCAGCTTGAAGCATTAAATGTGATAAGCTCAAAATTATAATGTAGACATGTTAACAAATTTTACAGAATGCCACACATACTCATCTCCCTTTGCGTGAACTTCACGTTCAGTGTCGACCCGAGCGGAGTCGAGCATTAAATTCATTTCACATGCTTAGCAAAACGCCACATAGACAATGGATCGGCCCACCGCCCCACAAACGCACTTGACTGTTCGCCCTTTTGTCTATGACTATGATTTTGATTTGGAATTTGTAAATATGGTCACGTATGTTATTATACCAAATATCTCTCATGGTTATGTTTATGTGGTGTTTGAATGTGCTGCTCGGCGTCTTACAGCAAATTGACTTTTGTATTCTCCTATTTGAAATTGTGGCACATGCAATTTCCACATCTACAGTGGCGGACACCTTATTCTGATCAGCGTCAAAGAAAAGAAGGAATTGCCTGCCATAATCCTACCTAGCAGGTGGGGAAACCCCAGTGTATTGGGGTCATATATTAATTTTGGTGGTTAATACATGTACCTACCATCGGTCTTTGGAATTTCTGAAAAATAATGAATGGTTAGCTTACGGCAGGCAATTCCTTTTTTTCTTTGACGCTGATCAGAATAAGGTGTCCGCCACCGTATATATTCATGTGTGAATTGTGTATGTGTGAATTGAGAAATTTGAATTTATATCGAATTTTTGCCATTCTTTGGGATTTTAATTAAATCAGGTTATCGCAATTGCTTTGGTAAAAGAGAAAGCCTACTTGATTCTTGTTTACAAGATTGAAGCTAATCAGCTTAAAGGCGTTCCAAATTAGATTTACCTTAAACGCTCAACTTTATACACATTAACGTGTTTATATTGTCAAAAAACTTATATGTTACATATATAAACATATAAATAAATAAAGCTGTACAACATTTATTTAATTTATTTAAAAAAGTGAATAATTACTTTGCAATCTGCGCCTCTAATAAATTTGAGAAATTCATTAATTTATTTTTTATTTTTATTAATATTGTATTTGATAAATGATTTTATGCCACTGTAACTTAAATAAAGTATTTTATTTTTCTTCAAATGCGGGCAATTTATACACAAGTCAACACAAATATTTTAAAGTTTAATATATCTACGAGTATGTACTATCGCATAACCTTAAGATCCTCAACTCAGCCTCCATCCACAGCTCCAGAAAAAGGAAGAAAAAAGTGCCTATCATTGCCTCATGTCGGCAATGTCGGTGAAATGTATCTTTCACGCTCAATTTATTTGTAATGATGTCGACAGCATGTCAGTGGCAGAACCGGCAACTTACAAGCCTCAAAATGTTGTGCAGTGGGACCTAGGTAAGACCTCTTGTTTGGATATTCACTAGGCAGAAAATATATACATATAAAAAAAAAGAAACGAAAACGTGGGGCAAGCAATGGCACATTAGTGCCGCAAATCCCAATCATAAAGAGCAACTTTTCGCGAACGCATTTTTCATGTCGAAATCGTGGCAATCGGCGCGGCAAATGATATCCTGGGGGAGTACCCAACATTTGGTTGTTTCCTTATATATGTATTTATTTTTATTTTTATTTTTTTTGGGCACGAAATGGCCGCATGTGTAGCGCTAATGAAATAAACATGTTTATGAGATACAAATGCTGCCCCAGAAGGCCTTTGGTCTAACAAATTCGTAGGATAACTTTTTTTTCCCACGCTGCGTTTGATTAATATTAGGTGTTTGCTACCTTGCACCTGTCGTCTTTGTAATTAATTGAATTATATTTCTCAGGACGTGCCAGTAAGCAGAGTTCACAATCCGAGGCATTATAAATTCAAAGGGCATCAAAAATAGCGGAAATGCAATTAAAATGTGCAAGGAACTGCAAAGATCTCCATCAGCTTCTACACCCAACTATCCAGCCTGGGTCTGGTCCTCGTCTTGCCCACTGTCAGCGTGTTGGGCTGTAAGTGTGGCTAAGCGCAAATTACCAACAGCTACTTATAGCTACTGGGTGTATAAAAATAAAAAAATAGGAGGCAAGAAAATTACCGCTGCATTTCATGCTGTGTCGGGCCGAGAACTCAACTCTATTATGCTTAATTAAGTTTTTCTGCCAGTTGGCACTTGGCTTGCTTCAAGCGGCATAGTTCAAATAGAAGTACGAAGAGAACTCCAAACATTGCGTTGTAGAGCAAACTTGTTAGTTAGCTATTGTTATGGTATGAAGAATGATAATCAGAAAGGATAAAGTAAGAAATTATTAGAAGCCATACTTATTTTTCACGGATTAAACTTGCAGAAGAGGATTAAATAAAATTACCGAGGTGTTTGCAAATATTTGGCTGTTTCGGTTTTTATAACAATAGAATTAGAAACCTTAGATTTTTGTGAGTCACTGAAGACAAATAATTTCAATAATAATATGGATATATATATACTGTATATACATTAAGAAGTTGATAGTCAGAGCTTACATAATAAGTTAATTGCCATGTTGAATTATTATTATTGACGTCTAGAAAAGCTTATGAAATCAATGCAATAATTTTCAGTACTTTAAATGTTTACAATTCCATTGAACATAAACAAATCGCGCTCAGCATTTAATTTTAATTCGTTATAATAAAAGAGAAGTTGCATCTGCTGCTTAAATGAATCCCAGTGGAGATGGTTGTGCTTTATACATTGCGAGCGCCATTCAGAGTTGCATGCTAATGAGGTTAATGCTTGCATTGAACCAAAAACAGCGAGGCCAAAAGATGGCCAATCCCACTTCCCTTTGCACTTACCTCTACCTTTTCCATCATAAGCGCCGTGTTGGATTTTCAGATGTGTAGAAAAAAGCTGGAAAAGGCAGGTAAACAAACTGGCTGCCGACAGACTTATGCACTCAGACACACACGCGGGCTCACAGAGCAGACTTGAAGCGACCAACTAATCAAGGTAATGAAATCAGTTTTATTTCCACTTTTTACAAATTGTTTTTTCTTATTACTTACGGCAATGCTGCGGTGTTGCAGATACATTGGAGGCCAGGCAAATAGAACAGGAATGTTTGTCAGCAGCTTCCTCAAAATGTTTGCCAAGCAGCGGAGTGAGCAGGGATGCTGTTAGGGACTGCGAGTTCTCTGCTGTCTGGCATTTGGCTTGTGTGGATATAATCACCTCATACTCGTCATTTTGCATATTTGTGGCTAGTCTAATGAGAAGCTTTTTAGATATTACACATTAAATGTATTAAATATTTGATGTGTGTATGCGTTAAGTTAGCCAGACAATGTCTAAAGATTCAAGGGAGGAAAACTTTGATAAATGCATTTGCAAAATCCATTTGAAATTTAATAATTAAACGAAATAAAGGAACTATATATGTATGTTGACTAATAAGCCCAATAACCACAAACCAAATAATAAAATATATTATATATAAAAAAGTAATTAGAAAAGTTGAACATAAGAAAAAAAATCCCTTGCAGCGCACAATAAATTTCTTGATACTTACGGCTTATGAAAATGATTAATGATTAAATGATATTAAGATTATTATTACTTTATTATAAATGTAATATGTACGAAATATTTGAATAAATCATTTGTTGACTTTGTATTTAAAAACAAAATAGTACTCTGCATATTTATTTGATCTCCCTTGTGCTTAACTCTTGAGCATAGTTTCTCAGCGCTACTGTTTTTGAGCGCCAATCAGCATCCTCAGCTATAAGCGCCAAAACTCTACATATCACGAGCAGCGGCAACTTGGCAAATTCAATTAGTTAGCCCAAAATCTTTGCTGATAACCTGTCATTTTTAATTAAGAAACTTTTCAAACAATTGCTGATGAAATATTGCCGTCACCATTGCGTTGAAGCCTTATCAATGCTGGCTGCGTCATAAAGTATGCAACGAGCTGCCAAAAAAACAGACACAATTGCAAGCAAGTGAAAGAGTGAGAGCTAAGACACACCTATATACACGCACACACAGGCAGACACACACACACCCAGGTATAGAAAGCAACACGTATATTGCGGTTGAAGACGCGTGTGTGTGCTTGTGTATTTTCATTGCCGTCTTTGGAGAGCATCTCATAAATTTCATTTGACATAGTTTTTGAGATCCTTTAACCCGAAAATAGGTTTAGATGCAGACGAAGATGCGAGAAGCTACTTACACAAGCACACACACAAACACACACACACACATACAAACACACATAGAGATAGTAGGCGAGACGGTTGCAGTTATAGTTGCCTCCAGGCCATAATTGGTTGCGTCAGTGCATAAGTCACGAATTCAGGCGAGTCCCTCGAGTCCTGCTCGAGCCGTTGTCATGACGACAACAAACACCGAGACAAACTCGCACAGACACACATACTCCCACCCACACGGCTACACTGTAAGTCTGTATGTGTTTGTGTGCACCTCAAAAGTACACAGCATTAAAATAGGATAAATGCAAGTTGCCCACTAATTGAATTGCCGACAAGACTTGGCCCCACCCATCACATTCAGGCAATGAAATTTTGGATATTAATATATTCACGTAAGCGGAAATGTGCAACAAACATGTGAGCGACATTGGCTCAACATAAGTTTATTTAACTAGCTGGCAAAGTTGTCCTTGTCGCTGTTGCTCCAACTATATGGATAGTTTGAGGTTGTCCGTTTCGGCTTTTATACTGTTGTCGCTTTAAAGTTTTTGTGGCTGCAAGTTTGTTGAACCATTAAAAGCTCATAACGCTTTTGACAACAATATTATGTTTCAAAAACTAAT
This sequence comes from Drosophila conformis, assembly GCA_035041375.1. NCBI lineage: Eukaryota > Metazoa > Arthropoda > Insecta > Diptera > Drosophilidae > Drosophila > Drosophila conformis. The sequence continues at coordinate 793,553 of JAWNLE010001234.1, forward strand.
AGCATGCCAACGAATACTATGAATACCCAGAGAAAGAAAGAATTTGACAATTGGTCACGCTACTTTCACGCTCTTAATTAGGGCAAAATATGATACCAAGTTTGGGGAGTTTCGATTGTATTATTTAATGTATGTATATTCAAGCATGAAATCTAAGATTTGGTTTCCAATTTAAATATAAAAATAAACTTTGTTTAACGAAACATATCTCATTCAACCTATTTTGATTTATTTATTAACATTGTACTGGTTCGTCCAACTCAAAAGTACTGCCAATTTAAAATAGATTTAACTTCAAGTATATAAAGGAATAATTAGTTATATTTATAAAATTCATATTCTGTTATTTTGGTTTATGTAACTGTATAGATTACTGTAATTAATTATATCTGTATCGACATACCAAACAATATTCATATCTAAGCACAACACACGGAATCAACTATTGCAAATTAAAATCTTTCAGTTGAAAGTTAGCCAAGTAACAAGAGCCAACTGCCAAACTTTCTGCTGGCCATTAGTCAATTAGGTAAATTGACTTACCTTAGTCCTTAACTGAAGTTGTCGCGTCTCCCCATTTTTTTTTTCATGCCACTTAACTGATTTGCTTGTGGTCTGACTGAAGTTGAGTTGTCTTCGGTTCATTTTTACTTGTAAGGTGCCAATGCGCAAAGATTTTTGTGTGCAGACTGAGATGAAGTATGCTGATTGGAAGACTTTTAAAGGACTTTCAGGACTTGAACGCTTAAAGTTATTTTTTGTCTAAGTAAACCTTATGCATTGAGGTGAAACCCAAATAAGTGATTTTGGTCCGGCGAAACATTTCCATGTTCGATTAAATATTAAATTGAGTTTATAAGTAGGCCAAATTAGTATTTAGCTGACACATTTCACACCTTTTAGTGTACATTTCCATTTGACAAAAATATATATACAAGCTAAATACACACTCGTTGATCCTCTAAGGATAAGACTATTTGCGGTGAGTAACCAAAAAGTTATAAATACAATAAGTAGTTATACGAAACGACAACAGTTTGCTTTTGGCTTAAACAAAAGAAGCGTGGAAGCAGCACATGCTTCTTTCACTTGGTTGTGCTTCTCATGCAGCGTTTGGCGACTAGTGAGAAAAGATAAATATGAATTCGATTTCACTCGTGGCATTATTGTAAAATTCCAACTTGCTTTTCATTGATTCCAAATTGTTGGCGCCCCATAAGCATGTTCGAATTTTGTAAAGTTAATTAAATCTGCGGAGATCAGAATTGAAATGTAATGCAATCGAGTTGCGTATATTGTAAACAGGCTTTTGAATTATTTAAACAAACATTTCGCGACCGCAAGCTTGCTTTTGGCACACATGGTGTATGCGTGATGAAATATGTATCGCATTCGCCGTAGGTAAAATTGTCACGTTTTTAATTAAACGTGCGGCCACACAAACAATACAACGGCAATAATAATCAATGGCAATGCCAACACTCGTAACAATAACAAAAAACAAGAAGAAAAAAATGAGAAATGGAATTATAATTAAAAAAAAAATAATTAAAAGTGATTTGAGTGCGTGCCTGAAATATGTAATTGAAACCGAAAAACATACAACCTGTTGGCCCAGTTCGCACTGTATTCTATTTGCTGGCTTATTGCATTTACGCTCTTACAGCAGTTCAGCAGTTTTAGTTGTATAATTCCTGGAGACCAAAATGTCTGAATAAGAATTGGTCAAAATTTCGTAATATTCTTGCTCTGTAATTAATTTAATATGCACATCTGTTGGATATTGATTACACTCTGTAGACTTCGAGCTCTGTCATTCTCGGTTCAACAATGTCATTGCCTTGTAGCCTAAATAATTAATTTACCTCCCACTTTTAAATTTACACAGGTTCCTCTAATACATTTGTGCCTCTGTCCTCTGACCACATCTGTGACCGTTCACAGCCTTTATTTGGGTTATATTAGAAATACCTTAAGCCATTTAACAGCAAATACTAGAATTGCCTCACAAGGATATCAGAATTCCCCTTTACTCGTATTTAAAGTATATTAGGTCATCTAAGTTTAACAATTGTTCAGTACCTATATAGTCAGCAGTACAGTTCACCACGAAAATTATTGAATAAAAGTCTTTTTGTTTTAGTTTGAAATATTTTTGGATGAAGATTTGTGTTTGTAAAACGAATTTAATTAAATTGTGAAATTTACTTGTGCATTGGAATTTAAGGGTGCCAATTAATTCGCATATAGCAATTATAAATTATCCCATAACTAAGGTGATTGGTTTCTTTTGAAATGCTTCTGATACAGTTTTCTGTCGCAAATATTATGTCTGATAAATTATTTTTAAGCACCTTTCAATCAATCCGCTTTAAGAAAACAATCATGGAGTGACTTCTCACCCGCATGGTTCAATCACGTTTCATTGCGTCGTACAAATTTTTTAATCTGCGTGGCCCATTTGGGAGCCCAACCCAATCGACACCAACTGTCGGCCTTGGAATGGGGAAGGCGAGCAGGGACAAAGACCCCGAAGCCCACCCTTTTGTCTGGCGCTTGTCGCTCATTTGACAAGTCATTTGCAGGTCGTAAGTAGAAAAGGCCACTTAATTGTTTTTTGTTTTAATATGGCCGATGTTGGCGCAAGATACAACAATTAAGCACATAAAAAATCATTTAATTATGTCTATCAAACGTCGCACACGGGCGCCCAAAAGCGAGCAGCGATAAGTTTTTTATTACACCTCAGCTCGTGTGTGCATCTGATATGTGAGTGTGGATAACTCTGTGTCTGTGTGTGTGTCTGTGTGTGTGTATGTAAGTCTCATTAAAAATGAAAACGGTGCTCATTAACTGTGTCAGGTAACTGACAACGCACAAACAACAAACAACAAACAAGGCATCGACAACAACAGCAACGATTTTTGAGTCGGCAGCTTTACACTTAAACACCCACGCACATCTAAACACGTGCTGAAATTGGGTGTGCGTCATGTGTGTGTGTGTGTGTGTATATGTTTGTGCGTGTGTGCGAGTGTGTGTGCAGTGTAGTTTTAATTACCTTTTTGCTGTCGTCGTGTGGGTCTCTCGTTCGACTCGTTGTTTAAGTAATTGTTTGTCATTAGTTAAAATGTTTTCATTTTGCTTCAGAGAGCGAATTGGGCCGCGGGTTGTGTTGGTGCACAGTTTGTGTTTCTCAATACACTGTTCAAAATTTGGTGTTGCCTGTGAACAAATAAATATTAGATAGTTATTGAGAGGTGTTATCAAAATAATGTATCATTTATGAATACATATTAGTGTGGCAGTCAAAACTTAATTATCTGTCTTTCTAAAACACTTCTCTTCTTCTTCTTCAAGTTGGTGATCGCACAATTGATATCAATCGACATCGATATCAATGTTAAGAACATAGTTGCATGTTAGGTTACAGATGTTATGTTACAGTCTCAGTATTGCATCACTAGTAGCCTGTTACCTACATTCCAAGAGACATGCAACGCTAGGCAATTATATTTACTTGTATTTTATATATTTATATATATAACTTAGTTTTATTATTTATATTTTACTTAGTTTAATTATTCCTAGGTATTTCATTTACGTACTTTGTTTTATATTTCACTTACTTAAACAATTAAATATTTAGTGGCGTAGTAGGCTTTAGTCATTGGTTAAGTCGGGAGTAGAAATGCTAACACAAATGACTGCCAACAATCAAAAAAAAAAAACATAAACACAACATAACATAAATTTTGAATTAACTTTCTCAATTCTCAGCTATTTCATAGGACACTTTACAGCATTGGAGAATGGCTTTCGTTGGACGTCGCAATACTGAGGGAAAGTTGGTGGATCGCCAACTGATTTGTGGAAGGGGAGCAAGCTCAATGCCGATGTCCGACTTGTGTGATGACGATACTGATTTGGGCACTTTGGACGGGTACAGTAGCCGCTCCTTTATATCGCCCACTGTGCGCTATGTGGCAAACAAAGGGGAAGACGTGGATGCCGAAAGCAATTTTGCCTTGGACCGTGAAGGCAACAATGTGACTTCGGTGTTGGGCTTTAGCGATCGTAATGACAAGTTTGGGGAGGACGTGATTGAGGATGGAATGGACTTGACCAGCGATGAGGAGACATTCAAATGTAGCACAGTTTCCAAAGCAGATGATCTTGACTCCATTGATGGCGACACAGTTTGCAGCCTAAGAGTTCCAGATGATGCTCAAAGTCAGGACTCTTATGGGTCCCGAGCTTGTAAGTCGAACATACAGCCAGAGGATGCCCAAAGCTTCAGCTCTGTGGAGAGCAGCACATATTGTCGCTCCAGCGCAAAAGCAGAGGATGCTTTTAGCCTGGGCTCCTTGGATAGCAACGTAGCTAGTGATATAATAGAACCATCCAATTCGATAAAAAACCCCGCTAAGCTAGACGGCAAGGCGGACAGTAAGAGTCAATTATCCAGTCGCACTTACAATTTAAAGGCATCTACAGTGCGTCGCGAAGATTGCTCATCTGCGTCCACTTTCAGCTGGACCGATATGTATGGACATGCCCTGAAGCCGTCCCAGGGTCGCGACGATGTTGTACCGCCGCTGAGTTTCAATTTTTCGGCTCCCTCTTCGTCTGGGTCTTCTACATTCCTTCGTGCTTTTGATGAGGAGAAAGATCGCCAAAAGAAGCATGTCTATTTGGAATGGGTGAAGCGCAAGGAGCTTCAGAAGAAGCAGAAACAACAGGCGGAAAAACAGGAGAAGGAGAGGCGGGAAGTGGAGACTGCAATGCGTCAGCGTTTGGCCAAGGCGCGCTATCAGGAATGGTGCAAGCAGAAGATGTCGCAGCAGAAGAACATGTCAACTACTAGCTTCAAGAACTCATCCAGCTGTAGCTATTCTGGTTCCATTGGCTCAAGCGCCATTAGTCCCGGTGGTAAGAAACAGCCACCCAAGGAAACTGCGGAGGCTCGGCGGAAGCGTCTGGAAGATTGGGAACGCGTCAAGGCAAGGCAGCTGAAACGCGAGCAGGAACGTCAGCTCCAAGAGCACCAGAGCAGAGAGCAGCTGGAGCAGCAGCGCAAAAAGAAGTCCGAGGGTGCCTGGAATAACTGGATGAAGTCTGTGGGCCAGCGGGCCAAGCCGGTGCCCCTCAACCAGGGCTTCGACACATTGCGTGGCACCATATCTAATATCTACGTTAATCCCATTGAGTGGGTCTCCAATATCGATCCAAATGAATCGCGCGGAAATTGATCTCTATGCTCAATTGGATAACAAGTTGTTCTAGTCATTTTAAGAAATCTAAAAAAAGTTCAAAAACTGAATATGATGCCAAAAGTTCTAATTATTCGTCTATGATTGGATACCACTAAAAAAAATCAAACTACACAAATATGTTAACTAATATATTGGATATTTCAATAAACCAATATGTGGTTGCAAAAGTTCCATTATTTTTGGGGGGCAAAGACTGCGTTCGCAATTTTGATTGTGACCTACATTTCAAAATATATATACGTGAATTTCAAATATCAAATTTCCACTTGTAAACACAGAAAATTTTTCTAAGACTCTTTTGAACAGCTTCAAAATATTGAATATTTTTCTTCGAGTGTAGCAAATTGGAAGGAAGAACTGAAATTTACTTGCGAAAGCGCAGATTACATGCAAATTCACACAAGCCCACAAATTAAAAGAGTATGCTCGGAATTTTTCTATGTTATATACCCATTTAATCAGTTTGTTGTTGTATTTTTCGTGCAGTGTACAATAGCCCAGCAATGGCAATTATAATCGTTTTAATTACAAGCCACGGACATTTCATATAAGTGGACATTTCCAACTCTGCCTCCCTGCTGCGCAGATTATAAATAAAAGCCTGCGTTTTGAACCCTCAAAGTGGAGTGTGGAACACCCCTCAAACCCAAGCTGGGCACACTGACAATACGATAACCTTTTAGCCTTGCCATCTAATAGCTTTTTGCCACAACACTTCTCCGTGTGCGAGTTAGTTGCACTTCCTTGTTTACCAGTTTGTGCTTTCCTATTGTGAACTTTTTCTATATTTACCGATTTTCCCTTGCCCATTCGTGTGTCAATTTGTGTTTTTATTATTTATTTGTCAGTTCCACGGGGAGTAGGAATTTGAGTGTGGGATCGGGTACAGGGCGGAGGCTTAATTAATGTTTTTTGCCCTGCTCACCCCCACATGCCAGACCTTTATATATGCAATTAAGCAAAGCTGTGTGTAATAAAGTCCAGTTAGGTAACATCTTTGATTAATTGTAGTTTTGTTTACATGATGAGAGACCAAAGACTACGCCCGATTATATATGTCCAAAGCTAATTTATAGCAAGTGTATGCGCCAGCTCTGTCCTTCCTTCCAGGTGATTAGTATATCGTCCTTATTTGTTCGAGGTCTCCACTAAGCTTCGGCAATTTGTCTACATGTGCCATGGGTTGTTAATCGCTTTTCAGGCCTCATCATTATCATTATTGTGGATGTCTATAATCATTTCTTTTGTTTCGTTTCAGTCTCGATTATGTAATGAAATGTTTTAGGATTTCTTTAATTTTTTCTTAAAATTATAAAACATTTAAAGACAACAGTCAAGGCCATTTAAGCGATGTATTTAATACTAGATGTGTTTTCGAATATTCTTATATTTTTCTTCTTGCTGAGGACCAGCAGCCGAGTCGATATAGTTCGTCTGTAAGATCTCAAAGCATATAAGAGCTGAAGACTACAAATTTGGAATATGCAATATGAAATCCTGCTTACATTAGAGTGTTTAAGATTTTGTAAAGGGAATTTGGCCAATACAACTGGAATATACTTAACAGCTTATTTCAGGGTATATCGTAGTCACTCTGTCGACTTTCGTATTCTAACTTATTTTCTTGAAGTCTTGCTGGAATATTTTCTGAGACATTGTTTCTTCTCTTGTCATCAGCTTTACACAAATCATGGTTATTGTCTACTAACGGGTGGCTAACTACTCTCCAATATATTTACAATTTAGCATTTTGTCGTTTCTGTTTGTGTTCCTGTTTGCATTCGCTTTTTCCTAGGTTGTAAACTTTAATGGGCTATCATAAAATGTAAGCACGACAAAGTCCCAAACGCAAACAACTAATGGGACTGGAGCTCAGATGATGCCATAATCACAGCCATGACAATGCCAAAATGGTAATGTGCCTCCACTTGTAGAGCATGTGGTCTATATAGATTTTTTATGGGCACCTATAAATTAAAAAACAATTTCTGACAGGCCGAAAACTAATGAAGGCTTCAAGAAACAAACCGTTACTATTCGCATTTAAATTAATTTTCGAGCATTTAAATAGCAATTAAGGATGTGTGTCCCACCACCACTCCATCGAAATAAGTCAAACCAGAAATGTATGCAGATTAACGCAAATTTGCGCATTTTAAATGCAAATCGAAAGCCATCAACAGCAGTGAACAGAAAATAAGAACAACCACAACAATATTCAGCGGGCGCACAACAATTATAATAAATAACCACGAAAAATTCGAAATGATTTGATTGCAGGGGGAATGAAGAAGGGAGGAGGAGCTGGAGTGGCCGCCAAATAAAGAAAATTAATAATAAATCTCAAAATGCTCATTAACTTAATTACTGTGTTTATTTTCATTGCCCTTCCGCTGACGTCGCGGCATCGTCATTGTTCCCGCTCTCCGAATCCTCTCCAAGTTTTCGCAGCTTTCAGCTTGGGTTTGTGCGTTTTTTTGGTTTTGATTTTTTTTTTTCTTATCGAAATGTTTTTGTTTGCTGCGTCACGCAATTTTTTGTGGCTCCCCTTCAGACATTGCAGCCCGAAGTTTCTGATAAACAACTCGGCCAAGAAAAAATAGCCCCAGAACATGAAAAAATTGCACGTCTTTAACCTTAATGTGTATTTAAGTAATGTTAATTGTGTGTAGGACTGCCAGCTGTCGCCAGGTGGTTCCATTCCACATTTCCCCCATTCCCCCCATTCCACCTCCATTTCCTTTGCATTTGTCCTTGTTGTTTTTCTTTTTTGGCACATTTTTTTTTTTTTTTTGTATAATTATGTTAATTTTTTGTTCACTCGCTTCGCCGGTAGCGTATCTAAAAGTTTTTTCTTTCCTGTTCATCAAATAGTGTTATATAATTGCTGGCCAGCTTGTTAATTGAATTTCAAGTGAGAACCGTTCGTATTGCAATTAATAGATGAGTTACACGTTAATATAAACATATTTATAAATATGTATTCAAGGTATAAGGGACTCATTGTATTTTATAATCTTTTACTAAGCTGGTTGGGGATTAATCTTATTGAAGGCTGTTAAAGTGAAAGCGTATTGATATTTTTCTTTCTTTATTAACTTTTTAAATCGCTGGCCATTTCACTCTGCTTGCACGCAAAAATCGATCTCTTTGAGCATTTTTCACTTAGTTTTTTTTTGTGTGTTTGCAATCAGAAAGCAAGGCTTAATGTCCCGCAGCAGTTTGACATTATTAAAATGCACTTTATGCGGGTCAGATAACCGGGTAGCCACTATGCGGGTTTTCGCTGCTGGTGCTGTAAAAGCATTTTAATAAGTCCTGTATGCATCTACTATGATGCATATATACAACAATTTAACCTTGAGATTTATATGTATTACATGTGTGTAACCACCAAAAAAAAAAAAAGAACAAAATCCTGGCGGATATTTGCACACAATATTATGCATGGTTCAGAATATTCTACACACACATACGCACATGCCCGCAAAAAGACTCTATGAAAAGGCAGTAAAAAAAATCGCGTTGGCTCTGAAAGGTAAACAAAAACGGTGCATATAACCCGCTCAGATGGTAGAATTTCAAATGGGTGGAGCCGGGCATTGAAGTTGCAGCTGTTTTGGCATGTTTGAAAATTCCTGGAAAACAAATGTAATAAAAACTACTCGTAATACACAAACACACACGCACATACTTAAAAGTGCTGTAGTTTTTATTAGCTACGGGCTTGAAGAGTTTTTGGTTTAGTTTTTGTATAGTTGAGTATTTGATTTGTTGTTTTTTTTTTTTTTTTGTATTTTTGCGTGCTGACCTGCACTTAAAGAGGATTTAATGCAAGAATTTTAGTTTTATTTCGAATATTTTGCCTGTTTTAATTAGATTTTTTAGCACTCAGTAGGTTTCATTTCAAATTTATGCGCATTCTTGGCATTTTGATTAACTGCGAAGTGAAATCAAGACAGCAACCACTCGTTTTGTAAGTCATTCAACCTAACTAAGTATTTTGCTAATTTGTATACACCCGCACACCCAAAAGCAAAACGGAGCCTCTTTGTCACTTAACGCTTTAAAGTTTATTTATTGTATAAATATTCCTGTCGATTTTGCCATTTACATGTGATGCTTATACATATACAATAAGTAGCTGTTTTTTTGCATATTATTCGCCTTTTATATAACAATTTTTTGATAAATAGATATGCAATTTTTGGATTCATTAATTTTTTAAATATTCGCACTATATTTAAGCTGTATAGCGTTGCAATGTTTTTTATGTTTGTTTATAAGTTTTGTGTGCTTTAAATATACTACTTAACTATGTATTTTACAATATAAACTTGGCCATTTTTTATGTCAAGAGTATTTATATTTGAGAATTTTTCATTGTTTGTAAAACAAATAATTAACTCGATATATATTTGATATATTCGTAAATATATGGTATCCATAACGATTGCTAAGATAAGTAAATGATATGTATGTAGTATATATTTATAATTTTACATTTAATTTTCTTTTTAGGGTTTGTTGGCCTGGAACGGATGATGGACTTGGGAGCAAAACACAAAAATTAATTGAAATTTTAAATTTTAAATTTTATATTTGTTTTATATGATTAAATATTGAATTTTCAAGTGAAGAAGAACATTTTCGCACAGCCAGCTGCTGAGCATGTCGCACAGATCAAATGTAACCCAATTTAAGATGTTGCTATTTTTGATAGGCTTTTTGGTTTCGGCATGCTTTAGTCTTTCTGTATAGATATATGTATGTATGCCCTCAATCTCCGTTCGCTCCAATCGTTGCCAGTGAAATGAAAATTTGCTTAACACCGCCCTTAAGCTACTGGCTAATGAATACAATAATATAGCATTCAATTTAGCTGCAATTAAATGTTACTTTGCACACATACAGTCTCTTTAATTATGTCCTCTTGGTTTATAAAAATGTACATTGCCCTCTCTAATCACTTATTTAATAATGAAATAACCGTTTGCTGTACGCTTATGTACATGTGCCATAGAACTTCATGCGATAGATACACTTGTAAGTTGCATTGTTATAAATTGATGTATATATTGCTTAATATAATACAAATTGCTGAAATTAAGATAAACTTATGCTAGAATTCAACAGTTTGAACATGCACGCGTAGGGATTAGGAAGCCTGGTTTACTTATTATTTATTAGCTACTCCATCGTACTTATTATGATATATGAATGTTGCATCGTTCAGCTTTAACTAAGCCACGTAGCCGTAAATCAGCACTAGCCCTTAACGTTTTGGCATTGGCAAACTCAATCAAGCCAAATGCCATCATCGCATTGCCATCTCCGATTCCATCTTCCGCTCCTGCTCTGGCTGCGGTAAGCGGGTATGCATCTGCTTAATCTCTGTTGGCGCTTGGCGTCTATGTCAAACATGTGTCAGTGCTTGTGGCAACAATGCCAGTTGAGTTTTTCGCAGCAGCTTCCTCAATGTTCTCGTCATCGTCGTCCTCATCAGCAGCAATAGCCACAGTAGAGTCTGTCCAGGACTGCCGGAGTGCCGGGACACAGCTGCCGATGTTTCATATATGCTGTCAATACTCTCCGCGCTGAGACTCAAATCGGCTGTGGGAGAGGTGTTGTAGAAACGGGTAAAAGGGAGGTGAAGTGGAAAATGTTAATGGGCTTGGCGGGTTAGAAGCGGAAATTGGCTAAGCTTGTAAGTGATGTATTTGTGGGCGGGGCTGTTGAAATGATTAGCTGGGCAGTGATTTCGTTAGCTGACATTTGACAAGACAGTAATAAGGCGGATTTGGCACCAGGAACATTTAACACTTAACGTCTAGCTGTGAAATATTTTCTAGATTTCGAATCATTCGATTTTATTGAGAAGAGAATTTCACTGCATTTCTAGTCCTTGAACTTTTTATCCTAGTAATTTTTTTGTTAGTCTGAAGGTCTTTTTTTATAACTGAATTTGGCTTTCACTAGTAAAATACAATATTATTCTGAACAAGTCCATAACGAACACACCTAAATTTAAGTTATCTTTTAAATTCAAATAAGTTCACCTTTCAAATTTATGAACACATTTCATTTAATTTCAGATGCCGCATTCGAATTCACAACTCAATTAGGATTTAAAAATAGCATAACTTTTAGCACTTAAGCCAAACATTGCTGCCCCATTCCGTAGCTATACCACACTGCTGGCCTTCTCTTGGTAACTTTGCCATTTCGGCCACAAAAGAATTTATTTGATTGTAGCCAAGTATTTACAAATCATTAAATTGCCATAAAGCCAAACCGAGCGTGTTTATTGATATACAATTATGTGTGCCCAAGCAGCCAAAACTTTTACCTGCCCCAAAATAGAATGCAACGTTTTTCCTACTTATTTGGACAACCTTTTTTTTCCCTCCCCGTTTTATTTTTTATTGGTTTTGCGGCTCGCAAATTAGTGTGAAAATCTGTTAAACAAGCGGCGGCAACCATTCAGCCCACAATGTCGCTAGGTCCTAGGTTATATTTTTTATAGCATTCGTCCCGTCTCAAGTGGCCTGTTAAGCTGTAGCTCGGGACGGTGGTTTTGGGCGTGTGGCTGTGTCTGAGAATGGGGTCTTGGAGGTTAGAGGTAGCCCCTCGACGATAAATGCTTGAAATATGGCCCGTAACCCTAATCGGCACGACGCACACCCAACCGAAAGAGAGAGAGAGAGAGAGAGAGAGGAGGATGAGCACATTGACTTGGCTTACCTTTTCGCTTGCCGGGATTCTCAGTGTCCTCGCCGCTGTGCTCCTGCGCCCTGGACGAATGATACGTATCGGAGCTTTTCGTTCGCTTTTTGCCTGTTTTTTTTTGAGTGAAATTATTGAATTGTGGTTTAGTTTTTTTTCCGTTTCGAAAATTACTCCCTTAACTCCCAGTTCTAGTTTATGCTTAATTTATATTTATAAAAGACTAGTTCACAGGTTTGTTGCTTTTTCATTTATATTTCCATTTCCGCTTCTTTGAGCACAACCCTGCTGAACCTGCTGCCCTTCCTTGTGGACTACTTGCTTCACCTGGTTCGTGGTGTTGACAATTTGAAACGGATTTGCATGCCAAATGAATTATTTATGCCTTTGCTCCCAGCTCGGTTTGTGTTTTGCTTCTGTTTTATTATTTCTTTTTTTTTTTTGAAGTTCGGCTTGGCAAAGTGAAATATTTGCCGCTCATCTTAAATTTATGCCGAGTGGCTATTAAATCTCGCTTTTCTCGCGTCTTCTCTCACCGTGAAATATCTCTCCTGTACTACGCCTTTCAGTAGATTTGAGTGCTTTGTTGTGCGATGTGCCTGTGAACCCAGTTATATATTCAGATCCTAAATGTGCTCCCATTTGCTTAAAGCTCTATTACATTTTTTTTTTTTTTGTAATTGAAGGAGCCTTCCAAAATTGCTTCTAAGAAATTATTGATTTTTTAAAGAAAAGATTGGAAAATTAGGAGATTCTAGGATTCTTTTACCTATTGTTTTTATGTATAGGGGATTCTAACATTAATTTACCTGCAGTTTTTAAATTGATTCGGGCAAAAGCTTTGGCGTATAGTTTAAATTTTGACTTACCTTTGTGACGTGCCTCAAAGTTCTCTACATAGTTGACGGCATTGGGTGGTATTTCTATGAAGTGTAAGTTAGTTTCAGCTTTCATAAACAACGATACTCAGGTCAGAGCTCTACTTACTGTAAAGCTTGATGGTGCCATCTGTATCGCCCAGTGAGTTCTTGGCCACACAACGATAGGCGCCGAATTCAGCCAGCGACAGCGGATTGATGTGCAACTTCATCGAGCTACGATATCCGGCGATTTCTGTAACATTCGCTGAGTATTTTCCGCCTGCGGTTGAAAAACATATGTTCGATATATTGTTAGTGCATTCGTTTAAAATGATCAAACAATTATCATTTAAATGACATTTTGCATTATTAAAGAATTAAAGGCATGTCAAGCCTATTGGCCATAAGTATGAATACGCAAAGAGGACAGATAATGTTGCTGACAGGCGAGCAGGCAATTAATTTATGTATGAATGCAATAACCCACTTCACAACTGGATATGGTAAGGATGAATGAGCTGCTGGTTAAATAAAAGTAAAAGTATACATACAAATAAGACAACTGACAGAAAAAGAAAAATTTAATTAATTTATGGCACTATTTAAGTGTTTTTGCACTGCATCCCAGGATCACACAAAAACTCCCATGCCCCACACAGTGGAGAAATCGCAGTAGTGTGGCAGACAACCGTCATTCGGTTTTCAAGGGTATTAGCCCGGAATCATCGTCTGTCTGCTTATTATAAACTTTTTTGTCATCAGTTGGTTACTCTGTTCAGCAAGGTTGCCCTGTGGGGCAGTTGTTTCACAACCTGCCTGCCAACCCACCTGTGTCTGCGGGGACTTGCACAAATATAAAATAAAATATATATGCTTGCTGCTCATTTATATGTCGCAAATTATGAATTGTTTAATGCAAATTTCAGTTTACATATATAACAGACAAATGTCAGAGGAATTCATGGTTAGCTAGCAACATTAATAGTTACGTTTATAAAACTATAATTTTATTTTATATGTTCAAAATCATTATTATTATAGACACCGTGAGTTAGAAACTAACTTTGTAAATGGAAAGGCTTCAGCAGACTTAACTGATTAACTTTGTTATATGTATTTTTTTATTAGACATTATGTTATGACGAATAAATGGAGTGAAGTATACTAATTAGTTTCTTAACTATCTAATGTACAGAGAGCATACAAATGTGAGTATTAACTCACCAGGTGGCACGATTTCTCCACGTTCCCGTGTCCAATAGTTGATTGATTTGGGATATGCCTCCGACTGGCATTCTAGAGTAACACCTTTGCCTTCCACAGCGCCAATTAGTTGATTCGGCACCGTGATCATTGGTGGAACTACAACGAGTATTTTATAAGGTAAACTATTAAAACAGCACTTTAGTTAATGGAAAACAGAAATATTAAAGACAATGCTTTAATGTTCAACATTTAAATAAATGAAAAATAGATAAATTAATTCAATTAATTGTGTTTAATTATGATACTACTTACAGTGGACCACAAGTGTTATTCTCTTGCTCACTGAGGGAGGCACTCCATTTGAAGCTATGCACAAATAGGCGCCCATATGCTGACGTTTGACTCGGGGTATAATCAGATCGGTACCCTCAATGCTGGGCACTACAGATTAAAGAAAATTAAGTATAATTATATAGACTTAGTTGTTAAACTTATAAAAAGGTAGTTCGAGTTGATTGGTTGCTAAATTTGAATATGTTCGTATAAGTAAATTTAGGAGATAAATCTTCTTCATTGACCCTGTGAAAAATCAACCATTCCATAAGCGGTCACACTTTGAAAGTAGTTGCTTAACCAAAGTACCTCTGCAATTATAATATAACTACAAATGTATCTACAAAATGTTTATCCATGTAATAATAGTTATTACATTGGACTAAGCTTTTTCATGCATGTTTTCCGGGTTTATTTTGTACAACAAAAGTTCTATTCAAAAGCGCAAAACTTTTAGCGACTTTTATGATGGTGTTCGCCAGTCGGATCGACCTTTAGTTAGGGGCCATAAATGGCGCTGGGGCAAGGTTCACGCAAATATCCTGTTTTGATAGTCAAACTCGGTTTTTATTATATAAATTGCATAGTTGTAGAGTTTTTGGCAAAGCCGGCAGCAGCGTAGACTGCGAGTGCACTATGATGATGATATGGATATGTCCCATATATATTTATGTGTCTGTGTGTGTGTGTGTATGAATGGAAGTGTGTCGGTTTTTGTGTTTGGGTGCACCGGAAGCGGAAGTGCTGGCTAGTTTTCGCTTGATATACTAACGTATGCAACGCCAGCGATATATATATATATATATATATGTAAATATGTGTGTGGCTGAGTAATAAGCTGATTTTTTCGCTTATTGATTCGGGCATCGTAGGTTCACAGTGTGACTTTAATGCCAGCATTGCCAGCCGCATTGCTTATTAGCCACACTTTTTGTGTGGTCATTAAACGTAATGGCCACGAATAACATGTAATTTGGTTGAAATGAACAGCACCACAGTCGCACCACGCTAAAAGAGCATAAAAACTTTACTCGGGCGCCATGATTCCATTTGAACAACCAAACCAAATAATCAAATTTCAACTACGAAAAACTTTTGCCCCACAAATGAAGCGGGCAATTTTAAAACAGCCAACAACAACAATTTTAAAGCGCCGCTGTTAAAATACTCTAATAACTAAAATGATTTTGATTTAAGCCGATTGAGGGCATATACAGTGGCTCAAAGCTTAATTGGAACAGTGTCAAGTAAAAAATGTAATTGCCTGCCATTAATTAATTATTCCTTATTTTTCAAAAATTCGAAAGACCTATGGTAGGTACATATATTAACCACCAAAATTAATATATGATATAATATAATATATATATAAAAGTACCCTATTTTTTGGTCTGTAATAAAAATGTAAACATTGAAAAATATATCTAATATGCCAATTTACGTTTCCAAAAAATATATAAACTTAAATGAAATTAATGTGATTTGTTTTAAGAAAATAGTTTTAAAGAAGAGTGATCAATAAAGAAGCACAGCAATTTCTTTAATATATTTCCATGAAATGATGGCGTTAAAATATTCCTTCACAAGACACGAAAATAACAAAATCAGCTCACATCGCGTATTAAAAATCACCGGTTCAACTGAAAGGTTATTATTTTATGGTGGCAGACATTTAAACCATGAAAAGGTCATTTTGCCAACTTTTGTTCTATTTATGCTGATTTATTTTTTTTTGCTGACCGCAATTTTGCTTTTTTCTCTGTGTGTTAGGCGGTCTTTGCATTTTTCCGTGTGCCTTTTTCGTAGGCAACCTTTGATTTTGGCCTTTCGTGTGGAGTTTGATGAGGCTCGACCTGTTTATAAAGCATAACTTATGCAATCGACTGCACTGAGCGAATGCTGTGGGGTAAAAGATAATCATAATTAAGTTGGCAAATTAAAGCAGCTTATAAGCCAATTAATTAGATTAACAATCTGAATGTGTGTGAAAGAGCGTATTTCAAAGTTTGTATTAAGTGAATTTGAATATGAAATAAATTTGCATATTAAAGTAGGCATTGGTTCATAATTAAATTATCTAATTTGTGATTGGAATTTTTATAAAAATAACTTTAACTAACATAATTACAACTATTATTGATTATGTTAAGTCAATTTATTAGTAGTTAAGTTCATTAGGCAATTGATAAATATATTCATAATTGCTTTAATTATTTTATTTTTATTTTATTTTTTAAAAATTCGCCCAATTCAATTAGTTTAATGACAACATTGTTTATGCTTTTAGTTCGCATATAGTTTGCACAAAATCGAAATCTCAACACGGTGTTTCGCTTGTTATCCGCTCTCCCAAAGGGGCTTCAAGGCCAATTAGGAACCGTTGTTCCTCCTACCCACACACTGACTAACCACTCGTTAATTCTGTCAGTGCAGCCATCGAACGCCATCATCAGAGGCATAGAGCGAAATGCTGGTGGCACCAACACATCGACACTAGCAGGAAAAAAAAACTCATGCTGGTTGGATAGGAACTGGCACTCGGCAACTTTGGCCACGTACCCGCTGCTGTTGTGCACTTGTCTACTGGGCGATAACCCAGCCGGCTACTACGCTGCCTTTTTGTGCAAAAGTACTCGAAAATGTTGGCTGGCAAACCGCATGCAGCAGGCAACAACAGCAAAAACTACTTACCACTCATACACACAACTGCACACATATATGTATATATATATGCATAGAGGGAGAGAGAGGATCAGGTATGCATATGGCCATGGTGATACTTCAAACCCCAAAACTTCAACTTCATCCCAAAGCCCTTTGAAAGGGTAGGGAAAAGACTTACCCTGCTCGCCGTTGGCCAACTCGATGGCCACTCCACTTTCGCGTCGCCATGTAATTGTCGGCTCTGGTGAACCGGTAACAGCGCATTTGAGCGTCACGTTACTGCCCTCGCGTACGACCATGTCCGTGCTTGTGGGATAATCTAGGATATCCGGCGGTACTGCAGCAGCAACAACAGCAGCAGCAACAGCAGCAGCAGCAACAGCAACAATAATAATCGGTTTGCCATTCCAATCGAGGCCGGCAGAAGTTTGTAGTCGGCGTCGGCGTTGTCGTCATCACAGCCAGATAATGTTTATAACAAATATTTAAAAAAAAATGCATTGCATAATGCATAAAATGAGAAAGTTGATAAGTGAATGAGAAATAGACAGAGAGAAAGAGAGAGAGAGAGAGAGAGAGAATGAGAGCATTTGCACGTAATTTAAAATGTATGCACAAGTATTTTAAATTGGTAGTTAATATTGCATTTAAACAATTTGCACTTTGCAATCTGATTCATATTCATGTGTCCCAAAAGATATCATTGCACAGCAAATGAGTCCTTGTCGGCGCCTTTGTTTAAAGGACAAACTTTTCACTTGTCCCGGCGCCGAAACAAAATAAAAAATAATTTACATATATACTCGTAATGTGACCACGACCACAGCGGCGAATGTTTGCGCCCTCAGCGGAAAACCCCTGAACCGGGAAAACGTAATAATGCCGTTGAAATATCTGGGGGAATGCACAAAGGGAGGGGCGGTGAATAGGCGTCCCCACTTGGTATGTGTACCATATGCACACATATAATATGCCGCAATTATGTGGTCGGTAAATGACCAAAAAATGTGCTGGTGTTGACAAACAGCTTGTCATAGGGTGAGTCAAACAGGCGACAGACGACAGACGGGTGACTGGAGGGTGCGTGGGGAGTAGCGGGAATGCTGGGGGTATTCGAACGTAGCCAGCTGTGTGCTGAACTGTGCTGACCACAGAACGGTCATTAAGTGACCAAGGTTAGGGCTGAAAGGGGATTCGGAATGAAGCGAGCATTCAACTGGACCGGTGCTAATTAAAAGCGAAGACTGGATGGGGGCGACAACAATACAGATAAGTCGCCGTGATTGTGTTGGGCTAAGAATATCTTGATATTAATGCGGTAATAAGTCAGTTACCAAAATGATGTTGCAATGCAATAAGAGAAAATAGAGTATTCGGACAAGTGAATAGTAAATAGTAGCAAAATAAGCGATTCCTGATTTGTATTACTCATTTCAGCTTACTCAAAAATAAAAACTATATCTTGTATCTAGCATGAGCTTGATAAGCTTGTCTCGTATATATATTATTAGTAAGAAATAGTATTTGAATTTGGGGTGTCTTGAGATATTGAATATAAAAGAATATTCAATTTTTTAATAATGAAAACGTTTTTGTGATTAATTTTACTTGTTTTTCTCAAGTTAAAACACTCCCTGAAAGTGGAAGAAAACCCAACTTATTCAATTATTTGCTCAACAATTTTTGCTGTCAAAACAATAAATAATGGTGTGCATTAATCTCAAACTACATTGCTCCATGGGAATCTCATCAGCCTAAATGGAATTCGGGCCAAAAGCCTTTGGGCAGGTGTGCTTATGTATCATATACATTTTGTCATTTTGTGAATGCGAATGTGTACGAGTGTGTGAGTGTGTGTGTGTCTGTGTGTGTGTGTATGGAGGAAATGGCATTCAAACGGACGGAGCTGGCAACTGTGTGACCGCTGCCGTTTGTCGTCGGCTATTTAACTGCACTTGGTCACGAAAATCATCAGCACTAGCAGGACCCCATCAGAGCCCAGGCAACCCAAGCGCGGCTTCGCTCACCCCTCGAATGCTACTCATTCCTGTTCCTGTTGCTGCTGTGGTGGCCTGATTATCCACTGCAAATACACACAGTTGATTATAGTTTTTCGTGTTTGGCGCAAAAGTCCGAGCCCGGTTGCACGGTGGCTAAAATATTTAGCGCGTTGATTTAGATTTTCCAGCGAAAGGTATTTGGGCAACTGTGAGTGGTTGGAGCACAAGAAGAGGTGCCGATGTTGGTTGTGTGGCGTTGGAGGGGTCGGTTTGAAGACCGCAAATGGACAACTGGTTTGTATTCGCAGCGAACCATTTCCTAGGCCGGGCACATTTCTTACCGTCCACCGTTTTAATTCAAAATCAACAATTTCTGCGGTTCAGTGGACGGTTAAACATGTTTAAGCAGTCACAATAGAGTGGCTCGTTGAATTCTGAATGGGCAAGGGAGGGTGAAGGGGTGGTTGAGCTGCCACTCGATGTTTCGCTGCCGCTGAGTCGTGTGCATTAGCCAGCAAAGTTTTTTTTTTCATAAATGGCGGAGCGATCTTTAATTCTGTGCTCTCAGTGCCTCGATGTGGAAACGTTTTTTTTGCGTATTTATTTTCATTTTTATTTGTGGCGGTGAATAACTGTTCGAACAATGGCCCTCCGCAATGGCAACGAGCCGTATGATTGCTTGACAAGCGAAATTAAAATGCCAAAAGTTGGTTTATTGCAGCGCTTGAATTTAGTCTACTGTTCACTTACCCACAACGTCCAGGTAGCCCATTTGGCTTTTCATCGGATCCGTATTTATTTGGCACATGTACCTGTAAATTGAAAGACGTGCCCTTATTTAGGATCGGTTGAGATCACTTCCAGCCGCGCCATGTGCTTACCAGCCCTTATCCGTCTCCTTGATATCCCTGATGCGCATTGTCCAGATCTTGTGCTCGGAGTTGGCAATGCCAATCCGTTGGTTCTTGGTTATTACATGATTCTGTATCGTCAATATCGTCTGGGTATCGACTCGCAGCCACGCAACCTGTGTGGGAAAGTTAACAGTAGTGGACGATTTATTTTTACTTTTCTTCTTTAACAAACCACCCTAAAATGTAATTTAAGTTTTTTTTTGTTGCAAGCAAATGAAACGTTTTGTTGGCAACAGCTGAAAATCTAGATTCCTAAATCACACATACATTTCCCAATTTATATACAGTTATTAATAAAATGTGGTTAACGGAAACGGCAAATGTCCAATTATAACTGTTGATTGTTTAATATCTGAAATGGGCAATTTTGAAGATTGCCTTAATTAATTTTTTTTCCCAAATTACCCTTTTCCAATGCAATAAATGAGTCATTTATGCAATTATCATTAAATGATCGATTTTTCTAATTAGTTATAGTTATAGCTATAAACTCTGATAAGGGTTCTCGTGAACCAAAAATCTTTTCCAAGAACTGTTTCCTTAATTCTAAACTTTAGACTCAGAAGTAGTTTGTAGCTTTGTCACGCACACACATACCCCATTGGCTATAATTGTACAATTACGCCGGTTATTTATTATGCGATAAAGCACGCAGTATGCAAGTTGAGGCTCAAGTGGGTATACTATGTATAAAGTATATAATAACCAGTTCTCCTCGTCGCTCTGCCCAGAAACTGAAAATTTTGCATGTTAAATAGTGGCAAATGTGGGAAAACAATTTGAGCGGCTCAGCTGAGCGGACTTGTTAACAATTGAGGGTCTTGGAGTAATCTCAATCTCAGTTCTCTTATATATATATATATTTATTTATGCACAAATATTAGGATAACATCCCATCGATGGATAATGGGCCAGGCTAATGAATTATTTGTGTTGTGGGCCATCAAATAGAATTTGACTTCGGCGCCAACAGAAAAACGGAACATACTGTCAGCATAAAATAAGTAATTACACCCAAGTGCCTGCTCAATTATCTTTGCGCAGAACATCGCTTAATTGTGCAAAGCGGTGTTTTCGGGGTGGGTGGGGTTCGGGCTGGAGTTGGTTGGTTGGGTTGAGGTTGGGGTTGTTTAACTGGAGTGGGCTGCTGACAGAACAAAGCTTTCCGCTTCAATAGTGCTTTACCTTTTGGCTTTGTTGCATAGCTTTTGAAACCCGCAGACAGACAGGCAGACAGACAGGCAGGCAGACAGACAGACAGAGAAAACAGAAAGACAGTCAGTTACAGAAACGATGATGAAGCATGTCGCCCCCTCAACCCACCTGATAGCAACCTCAAACGGTGCACCCTACAACCCTCAATTTGATGCGGCCCTTCGCTTAACACATTCGCATTCATATTTCAATTACTTTTTATGTGATTTTCGCTTTTGTTATTGCTAAGCTCTGCATATTCCTATTTATGCTTTTATTTTCACTTTCATTTCCATTCAATTCAACGCTGTTGTTGTTGCTGCTGTTGCTGCTGTTGCGATTGTTGGTGTTGTTTTGGGTGTCGAGATTTGGTCTTTGAGATTACGAGTTTTCCGTCTGGGTGAAGGTAAAATGCTAATGAATATTAATGCGACCGGTTGGGTTTTTGTGGCTGCTTATTGAGTGTGTAATTGAGCCGAGGGGTTCACCACCTATATATGTATATATGTATGTATTTGTGTGTGGGTGTGTATGTATTGTGGTATCTATGATTTGATGTGCTGTTATTAACAGATTTGTTTGGGGACTTCCCTCGTTTATTTCGGCTTACCTTATATGGGCCCAAATCCTGAACGACACAAGTGAGGAAAGCATCACGTCCCACCGGCGCTGTCACATTTGCAATTGGAAAACTAAATTTGGGATCAACTATAATAGAGCAAAGCATTCATGTTGTCATTTTAATAATCTCCCGGAATCAATATTAATTTGTATATTGTGGAAAAATGTGATAGCAATTGAGTGCAACATATAAAGCCTTTTATTATAAGCATGATTCGTTTTATTGTGATACTAACACATTATTGAGTTTTTGTTTCTTTTTATTGGTAACATTTTGGATATTTATTCTGATATTAATTGTGGGCCTTTATTGAGGATTATTTTGGCATGCACCAATTTATTTCTCATATATAAATTAAGCTTAATTTGTATAATAAATATAATTAAATTACTATCGTATATACATTATATATCATATGTACATTATATATATATATGTGTTTTTATTGATTAATAATTTTAAGTATTTGGCTTCGAGATTTGAAATGTTACTTTTTAGGTAGCAAACTTATATCAGACATAGACATCAAATCTGTGTATAGGCCACATTATATTTAATAATTTAATATAATATTTAATAATAACATAATTAAAATGTTCATATCCATATTATTTGTCTCTTAATTTATACAAAATTGTAGATGACAGCATTATTGAGCTTGAACTTACCAATCACCTCGGCTGGCACATCGACTCTTTGCAAACTGCATTTGTGGCACATTAAAATGAGTAGCACTAAAACCACATTTGTTGCATTCGCCCAGCCGTTTGCCGGTCTAAGTCTTTGATGATATATTCTGGACATTGTTAATCACTTATTCGTGTTAATGATGATTTTTGTTTTTTTTTTTGATATATTTCACATGTTTATTGCATTAGTCATTTTGCAACTGTAGCGGAAGGTAATGGAATAATAATGTGAGCTGTAAACTTGAACTTTAATTGTACAGAAATTAGGAAAGGGATGAGTCCAGAGCTCAGTGACCGATGAACCCTCTATGCCCCCGGGCTGCTCGTATAACTGTTCATGTTGGTTGTTCGGGCCGTGGTAATTGGCCATCATTAGCGCGCCTCTATTGGCACAAAGTTGTGCTGGTTGCCGTTGAGCCTGCTTGCTGTTGCTATTTATGCGTGCAAACAGCGAAAAGTTCAACAAAAGTACTTGAAAACAGAATCGAAACTACGAAACAATGGTTGGCCGGTAAGGCAAACAATAATCATGACGTCGAAAATACGCTAAATTAGAAAGTTTCAAGTTTAAAGCGCCCATTGGGCCCGGATTCCCGGACTAAATCCCGCTGCCAGTCCCGTTCTCCGCCTCCGTCTTAGTCTAGCTGTGCTAGGCATTTTTGCCAAAAGGTTTTGCGTGTTCAGGCTCTGTAAATTGT
The DNA here is from genome assembly GCA_035041375.1 of Drosophila conformis. Classification (NCBI taxonomy): domain Eukaryota; kingdom Metazoa; phylum Arthropoda; class Insecta; order Diptera; family Drosophilidae; genus Drosophila; species Drosophila conformis. The sequence continues at coordinate 816,735 of JAWNLE010001234.1, forward strand.
ACAGGCAAGCAGCTGCTTGAAATTAACCGAAACCTGCAACTATCTGGCAAAGGTGTTGCATGTTGCCCCGAGGCGCCCACTTCTTCTCTGACTGTTGATTTCATTTTGCTATTGGTGTTGCATTTAAACAGTGCCTAGGGCCAAAACTGTTTATGGAACGGAAATGAAATGTTTCGTTTGTGCCGCAACGTGTGCATATGTGTATGTGTGTATGTGTGTGAGTGTGTGTTTGTGTGTGTGTGGGCTGCCCTCTAAGCCCTGTATGCCTCGTAAATAAAGCATAAAGTCATGCAGCTCTCAATGTGGTTGGAATTTGTCTGCTGAGTCTGAAATAGTTGCGCTTTATAGCTGCAGTCGCCATTTCTATTGCCTACTTTCTGGCTGAGTGCACGTGACTTATGTCAACTGATAGCTGATAGATCTGACGCAATGCAGTTGTAATTGCACTTAAGCCCAAGCAGGAATTCACTTGACAACGTTTCAAATAAGTACGTTTATCTATTTAGCTATTCAAATCAGATATATATAACATGTATATCCTATTTATTGAAAAGCTGCTGATAGCTAATATATTAATTGTGAATTTAGTAAACTTTCTTGATACCTTCTTTATAAATTAATAACTTGAGTGTCTGGCATAAAAAAGAGCTTTTTCTTTGTAAGTTATTTTTTGAAGGCAGTTCTTAAATTAGTTTTTATTGGTATTTCCGATTCCGACAAATTTATTGTAAAACTATTGAATGGATAAATTGAAAGAATACCCAATTTAAGAACATTTTATGATGATAGTGTAAGTGTCCTTAAGTGGGTTAAGCTTTTCACTACTAACTAATAAGGAGCAAAACAAACTTAATGGATAATTAAAACTAATATTACTATTAAAACACACAGATAACAAATACAAAGAAAAATAGTAATATTATAAATGAAATATGAAATTGGTAAAAAGCTGTATGAATTATACCATGCTTTATTGATTTTTCTAATTGGTTTGGCCTCAAATTAGGCTATTATGTAGTAGTTGCACACACAAACAATAAAGACGTTTAGCAAATAACTGTACAAACAGACGCCCTCGCTTTTTAAGATAAGTTGAGTTTTGACGAAGTTATGGCATTTGGAAGTTTCGACCTATGCCCTTATATCGATTTTCAGTATATAATTTTTACTTGTCTTCCGACCTAAAATCACGTTTTCAACTTTAGATCTACGATTGATTTAGGGGCAAAACTATGATCAAAAAGCCCTCGCTTTTTAAGATAAGTTGAGTTTTGACGAAGTTATGGCATTTTGAAGTTTCGACCTATGCCCATATATCGATAAATCGATTTTCAGGGTACAATTTTTACTTGTCTTCCGATCTAAAATCACATTTTCAACGCCTCAAAAAATTAAAAACTTGCTACGGCTTCAGCTGGCAAATAAGATTTACATATCTGTATGCCTGCCGATGGGCAATACTTGCAGGTAATAGTTATAAGCCAGGCGGGTGTCTGTCCGCCTGTCTGTCTGTCTGTCCAGGCGGTCTAAACTGACATGGCCCGCATGCTCTAAATTATTAATAATATTGCTGTGCCTCTTTACTAGACATTTTTAGTGTAGTCTCGTGCCTATTGGGTGTTGCCCTGTTGCCTTGTGTTGGAGTCGACTGGGTTTACAGGGCAGCTGACACGACCTCAGCTTGGGGCGTGCAACGTGAACAAAGGACACATAGGAGCCGGCAGCCGGCAGCTCAAAACTTTGCTTTCAAATGCAGTGCGCCACGTGAAAATCAATACAAAATTCAAGTAAAAACAAAGCAGCAAACAATTTTAATGAAATGTCATTTTAAAATTGTTTCTGTCAGTTGCGGCCGCCACCAACTAGTCTTTAATTCCCATTGAAAGTTATTCATGTCTGCATGTAAGGGCGAGAGCACTGCTTTGAAAAGGAGTACTACGAGCGAATGAATAGCCTGGAATTATCATTTTATGATTATCGACCAAAATGCTGTTCTCAGACGTGCTCGAATTTAATGTGAATGTCTGCCAATAAATATTTGAATAGATATTTGATTTATTAACTATCACCTGCAACTGATTTCAAATGTGCCCTTAAATTTGTTCATCATCATCATAGAAAAACAAATATTGACATGATAGAAGATAGGCTCTAGAAGCTAACTGAGAAATTTCGAGCAGATGTACTCTATTCACTTCATATTTATCAGCTAGTTTTGTGAATTATACCGTTAAGTGATCTTAAGTTATTATTAAATTAATTAAAATATACATTGAAAATAAATTTATAAACAAACACAAAAATAATATGTTCATAAACTGAATTGTTGCTTGTAATCTGTCTAAATACTTTGATTATTGCACACAATTAAGAAATAATGATAATAATCGGTTGATTTGTATGTTCAGCAGGATTTAAAAATGTTCAAGGTCGTAAAATCATTCAACTCTACTGCCCGAAAGAAAATTCTTGCGACTGATGCCGGGCCAAAATTTATGGCTCGTAATAAGCGCTACTCATGGAATTTTGTATGTCGCAGCGGCGAGGAATGAAAATAATCGTATATTATGTTTATGTTTATCGTTTCGGACATGCAAAGTCGAGGGCCACTTCAGAAGCGAGCTATTGCCCCAAAGTATGCCGCACAATTTGTATAATCAGCTGTTGAATTATGTGCGAATTGTGTGTATGTTTGAGGGTGTGTACTGCCAAAAACATGAGAGGCACACACAATGTGGCACATTCTCTGCTGGTGTTTATCATCCAGTCCCCCGTTATCCTTGTGTCCAGTGCAAAAACCATACACAAGGTCACAGGGCCTGAGGCTATGCGGTACTAGACAAAAGTGATGCAGATGCTGCACAAAGTCGCCGCATATCCTAGCAAAACATTTTCAATTTGCAACACAAAAATAAATTAGCACGTGATATATTTCGTTCTTATCGCGATGCAACTTCGACATTTTTCACAAAATTCTTTCTTTGTGTTTTGCTCCATTTCATACGTGCATACAAGCACGAGTCCGGCACAAAATTACCATAATGGTATATAACAAAATGTATGGAAAAATAATCCACTGCTTGGCGGCGCCTTTTGGTATGCAAAGTTTTGCTCAGCTTTTTACACATGCCCAGCTCCCCTCCGCAACCCACGAACATGAGCGCCTCCAGCACGGAAGTTGATTATTATCGCTTGTTATTAACAGCGGCAACAACAACAGCAGCAACTGCCCGGGAATAATAAGCCAAGGATCGAGTGTGGCAATTGTAAAGGAAGGTCTGCAATTTTGCCTCATCATGTCAAACAGTGGAGAGTGACGCGTGCCACGGGATGGGCCATGTCAAAATACGTGGACAAGAATTCAGATTTCAATGCTGAACTTCAATTGCGACTTGGATTCGGATTCGGTCTGAAATTGAGCCTGCGTAATTTTCGATTGATATGCATTGTGTTCAGTTGTATATACTTAATATGTGTTCTGTGTGGGTAAGCCAATGATTGACTCTGCAAGGATACGTTAAAAATTACAAAATTAAACTTCTTTAATATCCAATCAAAATTTAGTTTATTTTTTAAAGATACTTTAATTTTCAAGCTAAAAAATTGTATGAAATAAAAACGTTTTTATTCTAAAAATTTATTAAAAGTCACAGAAATATTGCCAAAAAATGGTTTTAATTGTGTTTGGTTTTATAAAGAACATACATAAAACCCCACAACTAATATTTATAGACTTCTAAATGGAATATGTATATTTGTTCAGTTATGTTTTCAGATATATATGAAAATTTAAGCTTAATAAATATTGATGATTATTTTTGAGCTGTAAGAAACTGAAACCTTTGGCAAGAAATAACTGAATTGAATATTTCGGTAACTTTATCTACTTTGGCTGGCTAATATTTAATTAACTCAATGAAATTACTTTCGGCCTAGCAATTCTTTGTCGACTTGATATTATATTGGCATATATGTTTGCTTTACGCTCAAGCGAACTAAATTTATCTTACCAAACAAACCAGAGCGACAATAACAGAAATAACAACAACAACAACAACAAAAAGTGTTTGCATTTATAATAGAATTATGCATTCATTGTTCATGGTGTTCTGAACGATTCGATTATTTTAAATCGCATTTGGCCTGCCACCTGACATGCAACACAGACACCCTACCCTTCCCCGAAAATAGTTAAACAAATGCGATCGCAATCAACTCTGGCAACGACAACAACAACAAAGGCAGACAATGTTTTATGTAAAATGCAAATGAAATGAAAATGGCAGAAGCCAAAAACATGTGCTCCCAAATGTCCAAAAGTTGCTAACCTCCTGTCGTTGTTGTTGGCCCAAACAAATATCTATCAGGCTATGGCCAACAAATTTCTAAATAAAATATATGTAGTAATAATGTGCCAGGCGATTTGCATACGTGCATAAGTAGATGTATGTGTGTATGTGTATGTGTATGTGTTAGCGAATGCTGTTTATGGATATCAATGAACTTTAAATTGCAGCGGCATGAACTATACAATTGCAATTGTGCACGCCGCCTCCAACTATGCAACGACAAGTGTGGGGCAATATAAAACAGAGCCAGACACATTCACAGGCAAATTTCTATAATTCATATGCGAACGCGAATACATCAAAAACACGCGTCCCAACGTCGAAAGCGATTGTCCACCGTTGCCCGTTGACCGTTGACCGTTGCCCGTTGACCGGCTCACTCTGGTATCATTTTGGGGGTGTGTTGTGTTTTTGGCGGGGCATGGGAGGGTGTGTCTGTGAGTACTCGTATAAATAACAGGGCTTAAGTTTAGCTTTTTTTTTGTGTTTTCTAGGTACTTTGTTTTAAATATAATTACGGTAAACACGCATTTGCAACTCGCTTGCTAAGTTAAATTGCCACCAAGCGGTGAAAAACGCGCGCGTTTTCTTCTGATGCGCGCCTGGAAAACACGCGAGCGAGTCGCTTGAGATTAGCGTGCTTTGATCTCGAGCTTGTTGATAATAAACTTGTTGTTGTTGTTGTTCTTGCAACTTGTTATTAGTTACATTTGTACATTAGTTGTGCTACTGATTTGAGCATTTCAACTTGCTTGGGTTATGGCTTGTGAAGAGTTTTATCAATTATGTCTTTGGTTTATTGAGTTTGATTTGAGATTTGTTTTGGGTCAGCAACAGTTTGGAGAACGTGCAACACTCGAGTTTTCACGACTTTCAGAGAACGCACTGCAAACAAACACAACCGCTTGCCACGAACGTTGTCGTCAGACTGAAACTGGCGACCGCAACGAATGAAGCACGAAGCAGCGCTTCCGAGCCGAAGACATGTAAATGTTCTACAGCAAATCGTCATCGTTTCCGTCGTATTCGTCGTCGTTGTCGTCGTCGTCGTTGTTGTTGTTATGGTTATGGTCGGGTGAGTGGGTGGGTGGCTTTGGGTGGTTTTTACCGGTGGCAGTTGCGTCGCGAACGAATCAGACAACTGTGATTTTTGTTGTTGCTGGCTACATTTTATTTGGCTTTTTGTTGGTGGCCGCTCGTTTCACGTTGTTTTTTTTCTAACTTTTGGCTTATTTGTAGCACGACAGTGTGTGCGTGCGAGTGTGTGAGTGCCAGAGTGTGAGAGTGTGTAAGACTGTGTTGGCGCATTACCCAATAAGGGGTGGCTGTCCAAATTCACCACAGTTGAATGCCCAAGTTGAGCGCTCGTTGAACGCGCTTTTCGATTGAACGAACGCCGCTCATCGTGGGAAATTTGCTCAGCATACTTTTCGGAGCGTGCCATTTGTGAATTTATGAATGAATTTTGTCTGCAAAACGCTTGCAGCTCATGTGAGTTCTGTGTTGTAACTTTTTTTTTTATTGTCGTTCTTTGTTGTTGTTATGATTGTTGGTGCGTGCTAAGCGCAAATTGATTGTCATTGGTCATGGCATTGCCTTGTAATACAGCTGGTAAAAATAGTTGCATACGTGATAGCAAAAAACCCCCTTGCTTACTGTATGCAAATAAATACATTTGTATTTATGTGGACTAGCCATTATGATGCCTCGACATTACTGAATGTACGGTTTTGAAATTAATTACAAGCTTATTGGCTAAAGGTATTAATTAGTGCTTTTCTTTTAGCTATGTGGATTGAAAAATATACAGTAAGAAACTTTTAAAAATAATAAACTACGTGTATATTTTAAAATCCCTTGTCCGAAGTATTAGTCTACATATTTCTTTTAAGATTGGCAGTTAACGGATTACAAATTATAAGCATATTTCTGTGTATAAGCATATTTCTTAAACATAGTCCTTTATTTCACAATTTCGTAACTTGAGCATATATTGTCTCATTCTCCATATATATAATAATTTATTTATTACGACAGGGTGTCTTCTAGGTGACCACTTTATCTGATACGTTTTTGTTTCTCAATTGCCTTGTTGCTAAATGAGGACATTTCAATTCTGTGGATGGGACTTACTCACATTTCGCTAAGCTGACACCGTTTGATATAATTATCTTGTTTTATGCCCTTATAATTGCCAATTTCCCCTTTATGGGTTAAATGCCATCAAGGTTGCGCCTATAATTCACAATAACTTTGCCTATTAAACGCCCTGCATCGTTAAAATGCAAAGAGCAAAAATTTAGCAATGATTTATTGGAACCCCGAACTAGAACCCTCAAAGCAACTATCCTTAACAACTATCCTGCACACATTTTTGATCAGTCCGCCAAACTTTGCATGTTCATTCACAATTACAAGGTGCTGCAGGGTAGGGGGATACATAAAATGAGGGGGTGAACAGTTGCTGCAGCTGTCGTCGTCGCATCCAGCACACAAAACGCGGAAGCGAGTGCAAAGCAATTATCAGGTGTCAAAATTTATATTAGTCTACCCGAAAAACCAAAAAGAAAACAACAAAAAAAATGAAGCAACACAAAAAGTTGCCAAGGAAGCGAAAGAAACTTGAAAACATGTTCGCAGTCCTGCGAACCTTCAGCCAAGCTAACCCTTTGCCCAGGGCGAAAATGATTTGTGGCGCAAGTGCATTGGCACGCAATGCAAAAATGAAGGAGCTAGCTAGAAACCATCAAGCAGAAGCCAGGAACCAGGAGCCAGGACGATGACTATGGCGACAGCGACGGCGACGGCGTCGCGGATATCCTTTTCAACGTTTTCGCTTCATAACAATCATTTTTATGCTGCAGACATTTTTTTCTTTTGTTTTTTGATTGTTTTTAATATTCGCTGTTGTTTTTGTTTTCTATTATTTATTGGTAGTGTGCGTGTGTTGTGTGAAAATGATAGGCTATTCATTGCCTGCCTGAGCGGGGTATGCGGGCGGGGGCTGACGTGGTGATTAGCCGCCCGCTGGAAAATTGTGAGCCCGAAGGAACTAAAACTGATATATGGTGTGCAATTAAGTTGGCAAATGGGGGGGAATTGAGGCAGCTGCTTCAACTTTAACTCAAGCAAAACTGGTGCCCGACACTGCCTGATACCGTTATTGAAAAGTGCATACCAAGTGTGTGTGTGGTGTGTGTTGTGTGTATAAACTTAACGTATCGCTTTCAGTCTCTTTTTTTTGTCGTTGTGGCTGCCCAAAAATTAATTAAACGTTCAAAACAATATTAAAAACCATTGAAAATGATTGAAAAATATGCTATGCTATCTTAGAGGACGCGGATCTTATCTTACATCTAACATCTAACACGAAAACATTTTTAGTATTTCTGTTAAGAGTCAAGTCAATCTCTTCTTGCACATAAATTTGATCAGCTGCTATTCCTTACAAGCCCCAATACAGTTGATCGCAGCTAAAGAGCGCAGCTTACCTCTCTCTCTCTCTTAGCCCAGTCTTATGCTCTCTCCTACTTACCGCTCTCATCTATTTCTCATACGCATTTCTGCTTAATAAGCAGCTTGCAACTTACATAAAGTGGAGCTGCCGCAGAGCTCGGCACAGTTGCTTTTGTCAGATCGCGTTGAAAAGTCGTCGTCGGCTATGGTCTTAAAATGGAAATTTTCTTGGCACTTTGCATTGTGTTTAGTTTGGCTCTGCACTCAATAGTCAAATTGTTGGAAAACATCATTCTTGCAACGCGTTTTGCTTATCGTTTATTATTCTACTCAATGCGAATGTGTAGCGAAATATACCAAAACATATGCAATACATGTCGCGACGTCAAATATTCCAAACGCCAACTAAATCAACGTAATAACATTTTAAAGTGAGCAATATATACACAATATATCCTTCTTAAACAAATTATAAAGTGAGCAAGCGATTAAAATATAATAATAGTCAGCAATTATAAGCTTGCATTTAATGGTAAGTTGTAAGTATCTCAAGTTTAATTCAAATACAATTCAATAAGTGCATCAAACGACTAACATTTAGCTACTCTATAATTATACACATTCTACTACATATAGCCAACTATTCCTTGACTGCTTCATAAATCGAGGACAAAAGCTGGTTTATCCCAATAATGCTGATTAGTAGCCGTATATTTGACTGTTGATTGAGACATCACCTGAATAATATTGTTGTTGTCATTGAATCATTTTGGTTATTTAGTTAAAATATTGGCATTCTTGCTTAATTATCATTTATCATCAAAGTCTCTTTCTATGCATCTTCTTACAATACCAAACTGTTGCCCTATTGTTTCCTGAGTGCAGTGCAACAAACTGACAACAGAAATTTCTCTTCGCTTTGCTTTGATTTTGCCAGCTATTGATTAATGTCAGGCACATTATTTCAGCTCCTGCTGCAAATGTGCAACAGTAGCCTTGGCAGTCTTGCATCAATGTTCGCTTGCAGCACTCCCAACACAAACACACACACACACACACCCAGAAGCGCTAACTTTGCCTGTTTCCATAACCAATCGCTGAAATCACCAAATGTGGAAGTTGCCATCCTGGCATCCTGGATTTGTCGGCTGTTTTGGCCGCCCATTAATTTAATATGACACCGGCAAGAGAAACAGTGTGTTGCCACTCCCCCCTGCCACTAATCAACCAGTCTCCAGCCCCTCCCCTTAAACACTCACTCTTGAGTTGGGTCACAGCAAGTGCGTTCATTATTCACACATATTCTGCTAATTAGCAAAATATTGTATATGTTTGGATTTATGTGAGCGACACACACACATACCTGTACACACACTTGGAGGCAGGTTTTAGGTGGAAAGAGTGCATCAAGTGTGGTGCAGCAGTTGCTTATGTGCCCGGTAGGAAACTTGAGCAGAATATTCAATATTCAAAGATTCATGCAGTAAAGCTTGACATCGATCTGATTGAACAATGGCAACAATGCCACAAATCCAACAAACCTGTTTAGCTAGGACTTCAATTGCAATTTAAGATGCCACACACATCTTGTATATGAGGCTTAAGCTCTTAGATTAGGTATAGATGCACTTCGGCGGAATTTTGCAAAATTCGATTATCATTCTTGGAAAATGGGGAAAAACTCTTGCACGCAACTCTTTATTTCAACACAAGATCCATGTGAATAACAATTATCCAGCTAATATATATATATATATAAATTTATTTTAACATGTATAACATTAAGTATTAACTATAACTATTTCTTTTTAATATTTGATCAGCGTTATTTGTGGGTTTAAAGTTGGAAAAAGGTGCATATGGGATGCATGTGTGAAAGGGAAATCACTGCAACACTAGAAGAGATAAGAACCACAACCAATTGTAAAAGTAAGCACAGCAGTAGCTTTTCCTACAGGGTGGCCCAAGCATAATGAACTCATTCCCCCCTCCGCTTTCCACTGGAGCATATGAATCATTTGTTTGATTTAGTAGACGAGAGATGTCGGTGTCGGTTAGCCTGGAGTTAGTGTGGAGGACTGAGGATGAAATGACAGCTGATGGTGAATCAGCGGTGTCTATAAATTTGGGGCTTGTCTTTCAGGCGACCGTCAAACGGTATCAAATTTATTGCATTTTCCGCTGATGTTTCACAAAACTGCGGCGCCAGTTTTCAGTTTCAGTTTCAGTTTCAGTTCCAAGCAGAATTTGTTTATGCAGCGTTTTTATTGAATGTCTGTTATTTACACTCGTCGCGACTTGTAATCTGACCACCAACCAGACGGAAGTCGATTCACTCGAATCTTGACACCGTTTTTGGGCACCATCACGAAATGATGATCGGTAACGGTCGGAATTTCGGCTGGCTGGATGAACTGGAAATCGGCGAGGAGCGTGATGAGACCCACTTTCACTTGCATCCGGCCGAAGCGCATCCCGATGCAGTTGCGCGGCCCATCGCCAAAGCCAAGGAATGCCAACGGATGACGCTGCTGAATGGCCGCCGTATCGAAGCGCTCTGGCCGGAATTCGAGTGGTTCCGGAAAGATCTCGGGATCGTAGTGTATGGCACGCACTGGAATATGCACCTTAGTATTACGCTCCAGCACTATCTGTCCACCAGAGCTACTCCCATCACCATTGTCGCTGGGCAATGTGTAATCTTCGGCGGAAATGCGAGTCAGCGATGAGAGTGCCGGATACATGCGAAGAGTCTCTGCAAAGATAGATCACATATTTGGCAGAAGTTTAGATGAGGATCAGTTCTTATTGATAAACTGGAGCAGTTGCATTCTGATATTTTGAATCGAGAAAGTTTACCATTAGGAAATATTTCATATTAAAAAAAAATTTTCTTCTTGTGAGACACATTTTCTGAATATATATATTAAGAAGATACAACAGTATCTGATCTAGTAATCTATTCAGATAAGGCAATAAGCATATAATAGATAAGCCTTTCCATCGTGTAATATTGCTTGACGAACTGGAATATAATCAGTGTTTAGCTCAACATTAAAAATTTGCTAATAGGATTATAATTCAGCTGTTTAGAATTTTGTACTAAGTCATCTTAAGATTATGCCAAAAAGATAAAAGATATGTGTTATCTAATCTCTTGTCAATCTACGCACAGCAAGCAAGCTTATCTATTTTGTAATATTAATCGGAGAACTTACCATTGACTACCTGATCCAAGTAAGTCATCTCCATCATAGCCTCATAGGTTAGTTTTCCATGCTTTTGCAGCACACTGAGGATTTCATCTCTGAGTTTGGCTTGGACGGAGTGATTTCTGGACAGTTCGAAGAGGGCCCAGCTCATGTTGCTGGAGCTCGTCTCGAAGCCAGCAATGAAGAAGATAAAGACTTGGGCAGCCAGCTGCTCCACCGATAAGCCGCGGCCTTCATCAGTTTTGCGCAAATTCAACAACAGATCCATGAAATCATTTCGCTTAATATTCTCTCGTTCGCGCATTTCAACTGTGTCCTGGACGAGGCGCAGGAAGAACTGTGTGTGCTCATTACCGAAGCTGCTGAACTTAATTGGCAGTTTGTGCAATAGAGCCGAAAAGTTCATCCTGAAGAGAGTCCAGCGCACATTTCGAAAGGAGTTGCTGAACAATTGACGGCCCACAACTCGAAACTCGGCCAGCGGATTTTTCAAGCTGTTGCATTCCACGCCAAAGGCACAATGGCCGATGACATCGATGGTGAAGCGACCCAGCAGATCGTGCAGCTCCAGAACGGCACCATCTCCCACCTCCTGGTCAAAGGTTTGCTGCAGTTGATCTGCCACTACGGTGATTGTGCTAAACATGTACTTGATTTTGCCGCTAGTAAATGTTGGCGTCAGTTTCGTTCTCAGTGCTCGCCACTCCTCGCCTTGCAGGTTGAAGAGATGTCCAGCCAGTGGATTATATTGTAGATTTATCTGTTCATCCAAGCGATCCACGAACTTGTTAAAGTCCTTGATCAGTATGTCCTTGGCCAGATCCAGATCTGTGACGACGGCAATGGGTCTTGTGAATATATAAGTGCCAGCCACACGGGCCTTGCCCTTGAAAGCATCGTAGGTCTCCTGCAGTAGTTCGCTCATGTGTAGCGACTTCAGCTTGAAGAAGTGGCCATAGAGAAAATGCGGACGTAATTGTGGCACACCCTGCAACTCCCAATAGTTGTAGCAGTGCCGCAAATAGCCCAGCATAAAAATGAGCAGCGAGCTCAACACAAACATTACGAAACCCATCCTTGAGCTGCGCAATAAAAATAAACTAAAACTTAAACAGATATCGAAGGGGAAACAGTAACTGCTGGCGAACAGTTGAACGGTTGACTGACGACTGGCGACTGGCGACTATCTTGGCTATATGTAATAATACACATATTTGGAAGCACTGATAAGAAGCAGGCTCTAATCTATGGGCTCTCACTTTCTGGCCGGTTTTTATTATCTGTTTGACAAAATGACAGAGAAGATTTCCATTTACAAATATAGAACAACAACAATCATAACAAGCAATACATTTATTATTAATGATTATAATTATATTAGATAATATTATTATTATATATATTATTATCAAAATGCTAGCGTATTTAAAATTCATTATGTTCAGTCTAGTTCTTATCAACATCAACTCCAACTGCAATCATTCTGCAAAAACTATGATGATTTTATTATCTGTGAACTAAAGGACAACACCAATCAAACTTTCACTTTCATAACTAAAAACTGTACAATTAGAACCTTGACTTTAGTCATTTAGAGATACGTAAATACATTTATAGATAACAAGTGGTACGACTAATGACTTGTAACTTTCAAACTATCAGCATACTGTCTAATGTCTGACGTTTTACTACTACGTAGTAAGATGTATGACTCAGTGAATGTTTATTCAGATCTAAAAACATATAACAAAATCTGTGTCTGTTTTTCAGTCTATATGAACTATGTTCCCATAATTTTTATAGATTTGAAGATGTCAAATTGGCATACATCGGTATTTGTACTGTTTCTGATCAGGATAAAATCAAACTAGACCACTATATCATATGAACAACTCTTTTGTTTTTAAAGATGTCCAATATCTGATTAGAACTATAAACTACGCGCAATTTCAAACTGATAAGGTCTACCTGTAGTGGGAATGTTCAAATAACTGTAATAAAATCATATTTGACCTGTTAATTTTATCAGAATGATATTCCTGTAAAATGACTTAACAGTTTCATTGGCTGTTTACTGTTTTTAACAGTGAAAGAACAGCTTTGCGTTGAGAAAGCTTTTTTGGTTGCTGTATTGACTGCTTCGACAGATGAGTTTTCGAGAAGCCCCCGTACTTAAACCCTTGAAAGCTCTTAGCCATTTTTATGGAATCTGCAACACATTTTAAAACTCACCACATCACTTCCGTGGTGAACCAAGGATACCATAACTTCTTTATTGTGAATTAAGAGAAATTTTAATTAAACAATAAAATATGCATAAGATTATGCACTGAATTTTTCTCATTTTTACATGCACCACATTCTGAGGATGTGTCTAACTTTATTGGACTCGGATATTTGTGCAGAACATATGCTAAAAATAATGAACAGAGGAAGAGAATATTGGCGGAGAACATTTCACGCACAAAAAGCGACATAATTAAATAATCTGAATCTGAGCCAACAAATGCAACAACTACCAACAAATTAACAGGCACGTCAAACAGTTAATTAAAATAATGATTACGGTTGCACAACATTAAACTGATCAACGACCAGAACTCAATCACAATCACAAATTGACTTTATTGAGTACACGATTAATTAATTTAAATACATTTGCCACTAAAAACAACAAAATAAAGTTAACAAAAAGTGAAGTCTACTTTTCTGAGCTGATCGAAAAGCAGCTTAATTTTTTGGCAATGTGTGTGTGTTTGTGTTGTGTGTGTGTGTGTGCCTGGGTGTGTGTGCGGTTTTTGCTGTGGTCTGGTTAGGTACCGTGGATTTTGCTCTCCATTCTGGGGACAAATGCCGCACATGCGGCTCTGTTAGCTTTATTAACTTGCCTTTTGTGTGAACTTCGACTGTGGGAAAGGGGATGGGACAATGGGCTGGGGGCAGCCAAAGTGACCGGCTGCATAGCTCGACACATGCCAATTTTTTGCCATTTACTGCGCAGCGCGTGTAAAAATGCAACCAAATTGCCGTGGTAGCAGTTTTTATGGCCCGAGCCGAAACCGTTGCAATGGGGCATATTACCATAGTGGCTTGGTGCATGCGGTAACAACAATACACACTTTGATCAGTGCCACATGAGGTGTTAACTTTTTATAGCATTGAAAAATTTGCGATTCAGCTATTTTTCTAACCTGATGAAGGTTTTTCGCTGTGCAAGCGAAAAAATCTCTTAAGAAATTAAGAAAATAAATGAAAAATACTTGTATAATTTATATTTTTCAGTTGTCTGTTCCCTTCTTATCAAGTACAAATCTTAATGCGTTCTCAGCTTAAACATTAGTTGGAGCAGCTAATCATGGGAGTGTTCAAGGTTGGATATTTTATGCCACAGAGTTTTGCGTTGAGTTAAAATGTAAAAACATTCCGACGGATATCAAAACAAACCTGAAACAAAAACAAAAAAAACATATCCTTGACCTGAAACTAGCGAAAACAAATTTAAATTTGAAAAGCATTTTATTCTGAGCCAATTATTTAATATAGGTATAAGAACATTAAAGTTTTCCCCTAAATGGATAGCTTAAAAACGCCGCTTATTTTAGTTGTCGCTCTTTATTCGCCGACCACAAAGAAGCTGCTGCTTCTTTCAACATTTCATTTACGAAGTCCTTAAGGGGGTATCTCCTAGTTGAGGGCTTTGTGAACCACTTAATTCGGCTGAGGATTCTGTTGCACTCTTGGGCAAAAAAAGGCAGCCACGCTGGACCTGCTTTTAATTGGCTGGAACTCGCTCGTGGAACTTATGAGGGCAACAGCAGACATTTAATTTATTTTAATAATTATGCATTTCATTTTTTTCTATGCGTATTTTATAGTTGCGCTGCACTTTTGAAATTAAATTATAAACTCAGTTTTTGTTTGGCGCTGACTTCATAATGAAAAATTCCGCCATGTGGGTCGATGGCATAAAATATTTACGAAAGAAGTAAACAAACGGTTGGCGGGGCCAAGGGTTTCAATTTGTGGTTCAATGCATTTTTTCCGTTTGTTGCTCTTTCTAAAAAAGGAACCTTAAAAAACAGTCTCGTTGCGGGAGGCAAATGACATACATATTGATTTATATGCTTTTCATATTTTGTTTCCGATTCTTTTGCTGACAATGTAAATTTTTTTAAAATGGATTTTGATATGATTCGATAATGTTCTTGATATTTTGATTTTGATTAATTGGAATTGAGCTCAAAACATATTAAAAAAACATTTAAGAAGTTGACAGCAACAGGCTATTGCGAATTTATTGCAATCTGTAGAAAAAGTTGAATAAGCAAAATTCGCAGTTTAAATTATTTAAGACGGCATTTTTATTTCAATTCTTTTTAAAATTAAAATTACAATATATTAATGGATACATATATATTTATAAACAAGTTGCGGTGCACAAAAAAGAAGCTTAAAATGAGCCAAAAGTAAAAGGGATTTAGCAAGGTTTCATTGACATTTGGGTTGCCCTGGCTGACCACTTGACTTAAACCTAGATTTAGATTTAGATGTAGGTGTAAGTTAAGTTGTAGTACATTAGCAGTTCTCCCCATTTGCGATTCGCTTCAGTTTTACATGCTAATACTTTGTATTTCCGATGTGAGTAACTCTCTCTCTCTCTCTCTAGCTCTCTGTCAGATGCTGTCTCTGTCTTTGAACAAAAATGAGAAAAACCTTTTCAACTTACTCGCTAAACAACAACAACTTTTTACACGTACATTATTTCAATCGAGTTAAGCGCTAAACAATAATATCAACTAGCGTTTATTCGGGGCGAAATCGATGTGTGAATTTATTGCTTACAAATCTATTTGCTTAGGATTACGAACTTTGTTTTTTGGATTTCTCTCATTTTTTATATTTTGTACATATTACATTTAAAGTCTGTTTGCAACTAGGCACTCCTCGCACCCAGATAGACAACGACTAGAGCAAAAAGAGCCAACAATTGGGGGCATGTGCTGCTGCTGCTGCTGAGGGGCATGCCCCGGCTCTTGAGGTCCTGCATGCGATCCATTTCATCGGTTAGCGATTTGGCGTCATGTTTCAGTGCCGTGTTCTTCCCATCCGCCCGGTACGTGCCACTGTGATCGGGCGCTGGAAAGAGAAAGAGAGAGAGGAGAAAACATTTCCATTGATTGAGAAAACAATTCGGACAGATAAGGGAAAAAGTTGAGTTACTTTATCAATAGCTGTATTTCTTTATTTTACGTGAATGGCTTTTATGATGTGTCCTTTTCATAACTCTGGCCGCCATATTGCCGGCAGTTGGGCTGCCAATCGAATGTCCTTTTTCAATTATGCGCTTGCCACACGCCAACGAGCATAAACAATAGACAGGATGCGTTTATGGCCAGTCATTTGTAGCAAGCGCCAGTGTGAACGGGCAAAAATACACACACACACTGACACACACACACACAAATGGACAAAGAAATGGCACTCAGCACACAGAGGATGCAGGACACGACACACAAAACCAAACTGTTTGTCAACTGAGCAAGTAGAAAACGGATTGCATATAAAAGGACACAACTTTAAGTGTGTGTTGCCGACTGCTCGACTTATTTATAACATTCTCACTTATACAGTTTACCATCCACCATCCACCATCTACCATCTACCATTTACCATTTACAATTTTGGCCAAAATCGAAAGTATTTCCTCCTCTGCTGGCGTTTTGTTTCAATTTCACTTGGCACCATCGAAAATCGTTTCGATTTTTATTGCTTAAGTGCGTTAAACCCTTGCGCCAGGACATGCACTGCACCAGCAACAAACAGACACAAATAAAATGAATACCCTCGGGCTTTGGTGGGTGCCACAGGACAGGGGACACTCTGTATTGCTTTTGCCATCAATTTATCCTGCATCGTTCCTTTTTTCTTTACATTTCTGTATTTTCTCTTTTCCGTATTGTGCCTTTTAGTTTTTGTTTTATATTTCTGTTTTTATTTTATGCTTGCTTGTTTGTTTTTTCCCGGCAATCTGTTTCATTGGACATTTGTTTGTGTGTTGCAGTTACAAATGTAGCGGGTTGACGTTGCTGCTGTTGGTGGCACGGTGGCCAGGGGCCAGGGGCCAGGGGCAGGAAGAGGGCAATGGATTCTTGAATTTTTTATTTGGCTTGCTGTAGGCAGCAATTGGTCATTAGGCACACTGTTTGGAGTTGTGCGGTTACTGGGCTCCGCGAGTGGCTTGTGGTGCAGCAGCTCTGGAATTCAGTGGCAGTTTAAAACTGGTGCAACTTGGTGTGAAATTGTTGAGTGAATAAAACTCAATGTGGAGAACAGTTTAAAAAAACGGTATATATATTAATTGAAGCATGAGAGGGACAGATTTGAAATCTTTTTTAAACTCAGTTACCAATTGAGTAAATTGAAAAGGAAAGGGGACTTGAAATATGCTAACTGAAAAATGAGGAATGGAATCGAAGTCATATTTTCATAATACTAATCTTTGTGCATTAATGCTTTGAAATATTCAAATGTATTGAGATTTTTAATAAATCATTTTTAAATATCAATATTTGCATGCTCAACTTTATTACAGAATTGAATTTTCTTAAAATAAAAATGAAACTAAACAAAATATATCACAATAATAATTTTTTAGTTCAATTAGTTATATAGTACAGATGATATTAGAAGTAGACCCATAAAAACTAACATTTTAGTTCAGAATTCATTTAAAATGAGACTAAAAACAAATAACTGAGATGGAGCGTGTCTTTAATCCCAAGTTTATTGCTTACTCATAGGCCATAAGTAGACAAGGCGGATTTCTCAGATTCAGATAGCGAGTCGGACTTCATTAAATTGAACTAAGTTTGTCATAACTCTAGGAAAATTGTGGAATTTATATATGTATACATTTTTTTTTTCGTTTTGTTTTAGATATTTGTCAGTGGCCAAACGGAGTTTGGTTCGTTTTGTTCCTAACGAGAAACCCTTTTATTTTTATAACGGAAATGCGCAAATTGTTTTGCACCGGGTCGAAAATTTATTTGTATGTCTTTTGGCTTTTATTTTTCTATAAGCAGCTTTTCCTATACAGCTGCCCAACCCCCGCCATCAACCCTTGACTGGATTGTTTTGCTGGCGTCTGCAAACATTTCCATGTGTGAAAGGCACCAACACCAGCAAACAACATCTCGGACGGAGTTTTGCCCTGGTCTGGTATCGTGCTTGTCCTGCTTCTGTCCTTACGGTTCCGATGTCCGTGCTTGTCTCAATGGTGGGTGTGAGTACATATGTGTGTGAGTGTGTGTGTTTGTGCTGGTGTGGCTGAATGTCTGGCTGATTTTTATTGACGCTTGAGCATGTGTTTATGAGCTTGTGTGTGTGTGTGAGTGTCTCAGAAAGTCCCAGCGGTGTCTTTAAAGCGCTTAACCATAAAGAAAAGCGAAACGAGGCGACTCGCTGTGGGGCTGGGGCAAGCATCTTATCTCACACAGTGTTTTTATAGGCTGGCAACTACTTGAAACTAAAGTTTAAGTAATTTCTGCATAATTCTATGCATGCCCTCGGGTGCAATCGGGCCAACTGTATCCGCTTTGGCTAATAGAAATAAACTGGCAGCGCTCAGTGTATGCAACTCTTCTAGGCTTATATTAATGATTCTGGCAGGTAGTAAAATTGTATTGAATGTGCCAAGTTTGTCAACTTTTGCTCAGTGTTGTTTTTATCGAGATTTCGATTTGTGGAATAACCACGTACTTTCTGCTCCCATTGTACCATTGAAGCGCTCCATTAGCGCACTTTAAACTGACACCCATTTGGCAAAAGCCTGCCTCGCCCTCCTGTGATTCACACCTTATTTGTTGCGCCTGTTGCACTTAAAAAAGAAAAACAGAAACTGCCGGCAAGAGCTTGCAGCCGTCGGCAGCACTTGAGACTCAGTTGAGCGGCGAACACAGCGTATGCATTATATTTCGCTAGTTTTTTTTTTATTGTTTTATGTGGCAATGCATTTATGTGCCATGTGGCAGAAATCGTTTCACACTTGCAGGCACGCGATGCCACATTCAATTGCTGGCCCGTCTCTCGGATGCCACTCGCCCCATTGCAGTTGTCTGTTGCATTTCATTTACTTTATCATTGTTCAGTCTGCCGCTGTCTGAGAGCAAATTATAAGCAAATTATTGCAGTCTGCTGCAATCATCATGGAGTTGACAGTTGTCAGCTTCTAGCCAGTGGCCAGTCGCATTTCCGCCGGGTGTTGCACATCCGCTTCTTGTAATTTGTGTCATATTGTTGCCCTTTGGCCGTGCAGCAGCTTTTGTTGTTGATTGCAATGTTTTAATGACTTTTGAAGTGCACACCAAATGCAATTGCAGCATTTCAAAGCCAAAATAGTTTGATTGCGCAGTAAGTTTGCTGATCTTTTGAAATTGCAAAAAATCCATATTTAACTCAATATTCGAATTGATTAATATTTAAAATGAAATTGTGGCATAGCTTCGATTGAATTGTGGTTCTGAATTCGATTTCAAACTTTTTTCTTAACATTGCTTTGGCATATTTGAGGAAGAACTAACTGATTACATAACTTGGATTGGTATATTTTCGACTTAATGTGCCTTGATTATACCTTAGTGATTTTTCACTTTAAGAATAACTTAAATATATATTGTAAGACCAAATTTACATGAAACTAATTGAAAATGAAATTTGCATAATACAAATTTATATATGCAACCAAAAATGAAGCCTCAAAATGTATTCGCTCTTTGTAACTCACGCTTCTGTCTAGCTTCTCTTGCCACATTCTCTTGCTGCCCCATTCTTTCACTTGCTGTTGAAACTTCGTTCGCTTGTTCCGCCCTCTAAGTTTCAGAGCCACAAAAAAGCAGACGCGACATATGCAAAACTCAGCAGCGATAAGCGCACTACCCTTGCCATACACAATCTATCCGCTATTGCTGCACCGCAGCACCCCGCGCACCACCCCCACCATCATTCTCGCTGCATCCTCTTCTCTCCTGCCTACTGCGATATGTGCAACATCTAGCAGGTAATAAATCTAACTGTAAACGCAGCGCTTACGACATTGCATGCCAGGCTTGAGAGTTGTACTCATTGCATCCACCATTCCCCCATTACTAGGCGTAAGTGCCCCTCAATCTTGCCACCTCCCTCAGAGCACGTTGCCTCCAGCGAGAACGCAACATTTCTGCTGTCGTTTGCCAAAAACTGTTCTAGCCAAGGGCAAAGCAAGACGAAAGAGCATTCCCCATCTCAGTTTTTGGGGCTGGGCGGGAGGAATTCGTATGGCTTGGCTTGGTTAGGTTGCGTCTGGTTTGGGTTAGCCCTTCGCCTTGACGCCTTGTGTGCAATTTGTCTGCTATTTTTATGGTATTCTGCTACAAGCACCCCATTCCCATTCCCATTCCCATTCCCACTCCAACTTCCCCTCCCCTATTTCTATCTATACTCGTCCTCTCATATTCAATTTGTTCGATTTGATTTTGTCGCTGCTTTTGCTTCTTGCGCTCTGCCGAGTGCATTTTATTTTAGTCAAACGCGTATGCAGAAATTTTCCAGTACAACAGGGCGCCTCTAAAGTTTTATGTATTCCGACACGGAGTCATACACACCATACACCCTCCCCGTACAGGATATGGATATTGTCGTTGATTGTAAGCATACAAAAGCAGTGGGGGAAAGGGGGCGGCCAGTTATTGGTAGCTGTGCTCAATTTTATGTTCATTGATTGGCAGGCACTGTGACCAACGCTGCGACACTTTGACTCTGCATAATGCAGCTGTGCATTTTCCAGCATTTTCCGATGTCAGATTGCTAATATAATATAATATTAAAATGCATATAATATATATAATATATATTTTAAAATCAAAGAAGTTTTCATTATGTCCGACGAAAGAGTTTTTTAAATCCAAACATCAACTTAAAAGGCCTTAAAGCCAAATCAAAAAAGATTTTTTTATGAATATAAATTTAAGCACAAATTTAGAAATTAAATTAAAATATCTATGTTTGAACTTAAAATAAGTATTATCATATATATAAAGAGTTACTTGAAATTCTTGCATATGTTTGAAAAGTGAAAAACATTTAAAGCACAATTCGATTAAAATAAGTTTTAAATTACTATATTATTTGATAATACGATATAATACGCTCTCAATCAAAGCAAAACTTTGAATTTAGTTAGTAACTTCCCCATGGCAAAGTTAAAAGTTTTTTATGCTTGTCTCGGACACATTAACCCAAGCTTAAATAGTTTTGTAGCTATGGTGACACCTCAAGGACATTATGTGCTTAAAACAAACATTGAGATTTGCGCTCGTTATTATTTATGATGATTGTGCATTATGATGAGCCACATTAGTAGCACATTACACAGGATACACTAACAAGCAATGCGATGGAGTTGGCAGTGGGGGTTGCCATGTAAGGGATGGGTCAACCCCCTTGAGAATTCTGGCCTCAGCATACGGAATTGCATGCTAGGAAGTCATATTTTCATGAGCAGAACGACAGTCAGACAGACTGACTGAGAAAATGGAATAAAGAGAGAGAGAGAGAGAGAGAGAGGGAGAAGGCAGCCATCTGTCTTAGGAAAATATTTTTTCATGAGTTGAGCCAAAGTGTCTGTATCTAACAAGTGTCGACGGCAGGGCGGAGCCCTTAAGCCTGGCTAAAGTCGTTATGATTTGTCATAAACATAAAATAAATGGCCAAATATTTATAGTCTGCTGTGTCATGAGAATGAGCTCTATAACACATAGTCTGCCAATAAAAATACGCGCCTCGGGATAGAAAACAACTTGAAGTGTCCTTCGAGGCGGGAAGTAGCTTGGCGTTGTCAAGGACTTGGTTGGGTCCTGTTAATCCGACCCGGTACCCCCGGGAATTTCACCCCTTGCTTACCAAGATGCTGCTGCTGCTGGTGCTGCTGCTGTTGCTGGTGATGATCTCTGCCACGCGAGGTGGCCTGCGATTGGTGATCCTGTGAGTTCCATAAGCTCGACGTGGCGCCCATATAAACATTGTTCAGTGTGGAGGGCGTCTGATCCAAGGCCTTGGGCTTGGTGCGCTGCGATTTGTTGCTGCCCTGCTGGTTGTTGTAGTTGTATGGATTATTGCTGTTCGAATTGCTGTTGCTGCTGTATCGTTGCTCTGCGGATCGAAAGGGTTTAACGCAATGAGTATATTGAAATAGTGCCACATAACTATCAATAGCTGCTATCAATAGTATCAACATTCGCAAGGCATTTTTGTTATGTATGTTTATCGTCTGTTCTTTAATTAAACACTTCAAATGAAGTAACAAATATATAATAAACAACCATTTTTTAAATTTATTTTTATCCAGTAGTATTCGAGCTACGCTCTTTGTTGAAAGTTACCTTTGTTGTACTTGACTATGACTACGGGTACGGTATTGATCGATACAGTTGGCGACATTGTTGTAATTGTTGTTGTCTGTGGAATATCTGCGGATATAAATATAAGAAATGAAGTGAATAAATATATGCATTAATGTAGATAGTTACATATAAATAGTATAGTTTGTATAGATGCAAGTCGAATGTTATTTTCATCAAGGCTGAAGATACATCTTTATATAATGTGAATGCAGCCATTTACATTTATGTATTATATATTATATATTTCAACTTTATTCTACACAGTATATATATATAATACAATTCAAATTTTGCTTCATTAAATAATGCATTGTTTCTAGTGTCTGACTTATATTAATACAGATAGCCTTCATGTCAACCTGCTAGACGATTGAAATGATTTGTTCTCCATAAGCCAAACAAAATAAATCGTGCTGCTCATTATAGAAACAAATGATTAATATAGAGGTCATCCATTAGAGATATGGATCCCATCATTATCCAGCTGTGTATTTAGTATGCACCCAAATAGTTAACACTGACATTTACTTCAAGGAGGAGTGCGAGTCTGAGACCTTGCCACAGCCGCACAACTCGCTCGTAAATCAATCACTGACAATATGCCCACACACGCCCACTGGCGCTAGAAGGCAAGGGGTGAACAATTTGACCTGAGTCAAGGGGTAGAAAAGTTTGGGTGTTCAATGTCTTGGTATTTAATATGCACATTGTTATGGTCTTCAGTCACTGGCCTGAATTAATTAAAAGCTACAGTTGGGCAAATAGTTCGAGCTTAATTGCCACTGGCTGCCTGACTTATGGCCATTGTTAGACACAGCGCAGCAGTTACACTTACACTCAAATTTACGTTTATGTTTATAGTAATGTGTGTAGTTGTTGTTGTTGTTGTTGTTGATTTTGTTGAAATACTTACGATACAATTTGATGGCACCATCTGTGTCGCCCAGCGAGTTTTTGGCCACACAGCGATAGGCTCCAAAGTCCGAAATGTCAACATCATAGATGGTCAGGCGCATTGTTATTTTATAGCCCGATTCAAAGGTTTCGGGCACATGCCGTTCACCTTTGTCAAAGCGAGAGAGACAGAGAAAGAGAGAGAGAGAG
Organism: Drosophila conformis; assembly: GCA_035041375.1. Taxonomy (NCBI): domain Eukaryota; kingdom Metazoa; phylum Arthropoda; class Insecta; order Diptera; family Drosophilidae; genus Drosophila; species Drosophila conformis. Next base: position 840,291 of record JAWNLE010001234.1, read on the forward strand.
AGAGAGAGAGGGAAAGAGAGACAGAGATAGTTAGAGTGTAATGTACACATTTAGTTATTTCTATGTATGCGCTAATGTGTGCGGCGTATTTGGCTTATATGAGTTTAACCGCAATTCAACCCATCTTGCTGCAGCTGTAATCGTTTAATAATTTAGCCATTCACACACATTGCCAGGCCAAACACAAACATTCACTTCGAGCTGAGCAGCATTCGTTTGTTTACCGAGCTGGTTTGCCTTTTGTCTGGTTCTGCTCTCACTAAAGTAATTTGGCTCAAATAAAGTAAAAATAAAACAGAAAAGAAATGCCAACTTTTACCTCGACTTGTTGTCATCTTGGGTTTAACCTTGCCTCAACCTCACACCCCCCCCACTGTCAAATAGTTCATTTTAATTTATACAAAAGCAGTTCCATCCCCAATACACAGATAGACCCCCAATGGAGTTGCTTTACTTAGCTTTGCTGGTCTGGGTTTGATTTACGTTTGATGTCGGTTAGATTTAGTAGTTGGCACTAAGCCTGGCATTTCACTTTGTTAAACATTTTCGGGCTTGTAACTTGGCAACTACGGCAACTTGGCCACAGGTAATTGTTATGCATGGCAGCTAAGCAACTGATTAGTTTAGTAAAATGCTTTCCAAATGGATTACGGTGAGAGAAAGAGTGGAGAGATCTTTGCACATGTTGTTGATTAAATTTAAATTGGGCTGTGTTCTTGAAAATGATTTACAATCTTCCATTTACAAAATCAGATTTAAGCCAGGAGAAGAATTGCCTTTTATGCAATTAAAAAAGATATGTGCGCAGGACTCTGTCAGTGCTTATCATCTTATTTTTGATAAACTACACAATATACGTATGTTGAGTTCCAGATAAGGATGCTCACACAACTTGGATTCCTATGTTATTCTTGATTAAAACATCTTCTTTGGTCTTAAGCAAATTTAATATTTGACGGTAGCAAAGTCATTGTTGAATATCCTCTTATATGCCTCCTAATCATAAGCTGCTTGAAATTATATATTTTCCTCGATATATTGATATACATGCTGCGAATTTTATTGGTTTGTCAACTCGAAATTCCTGCTAGATCAATCTCAACGTATTACTGCAACTTCGCTAAGCCCATATTCATAAGATTATCAATGTTAGTACGTCCGTTGCAGAGAGCTTCTCGAAAAAACCCTTTTACTCACAAAATTCAAAGTACTTTCAAAATGATAAAAAAAGAAGGAAAAAATAAAGCGAGCGAAAGAGAAACTCTGTTAAAAACTCACGACTGGACGAGACTGAAACTGCTTTTGACTTGAGGTCATTTTCAATCACTTTTTCCATTCTATGTCACGGCGTTTCTCGGAACAACAAAAAAATAAAGAAAAACGAAAAAAGTTGATAGGAAAAGAAAACTGTCTGTATGTCTGAGTAACTGTCTGCTACTTTTTCGCTGAGCTTTTAGCTCTAGTCAAAGGTCTGCAAATGGAGGTAGAACTCGAGGGCAAACTGTGAAAGGGAGCTGAAAGCATGGTGCAGTTCCTGGGTAGGTTGCGGTCTCGAGTGTGCTCATCCTTGTTGCCATTTTGTCCATCAGTTTTTTTGTCATGCAGTTCATTTGACAAGCAAGAAGAGTGGGCGATTGGATGAATGGTTGGATATGGATGGTGATGAGGGGATGGATGGATGGATGAATGGATGGATGGTAAGCTTTTTAATGGCCGCAGGATGTTAAGTTGAAATGGTGCCTAAGGGTTTGAGAGCAATCATTGAATCTTCAGGCACTATTTCAAATTAATTACATTTAGCTGCATTTTATGGAAGTTGGGGCTACTGCAATGACAACATTTATTTTTTATATGCAAAGAAATGTTGAGTGGTGCGGCACGGACATGCACTTGACTTTAAAGTAAGTATTAAATATTTAAAATAGACATCAAAACTAAATGTTTGATCCTCCAAGATAATGTCAAAGTTGATTAAATAAGCTCCTTTTGGAATTATTGTCAAGAATTTGTTTTCGTGATTGCCTAATGCTGCTCCACTCTGATATGGAATTAAGCTGCTTGTTGACTTAAGTCGCACTTACCTGGCACAATAATCGTATCATTCTTCATCCAATAATTGATTGACTTGGGATACGCCTCCGATTGGCATTCCAGTGAAATATTCTGGCCTAGAGCGGCGCCAACTAATTGATTTTGTATCCAAATCATTGGCGGAACTGTGTACGGCAAAAATAAATGCTCGATAATTGTTGAAATGTTCTGTGTCAGCCAGAGTGGAATGGAGAGTGAGACAAAGATATATGGGGAGAGAGAGAGAGGGAGACAGCAGCACTGACGTGTAATGTTGGAATGTAATTGCAACGGCAGCTCAGGTGGAGGTATGTGGATTAAATGAATGCCATAGGAAGTGGAACTATGACATGCTGGGTACATAAGAGGAAAGTTTTCGCATTTATATAAAATTCCATTTGTTATTGTTTTGCAATGCGAATTTGTTGCGGTTGCTCTGTATTTGTTCAACTAATTGCTTTTTAATTTGATTGGAAGTCACGCAGAGAGAGAGAGAGCCACAGGGAGAAGCAGACGGAAATCGTGGGCGAACTAGGGCAATGGTCCATTTATTTATGGTTATATAAGTTAAATAACTTGGTTAACCTCAAATCTTTGAGCGCCAGTGTTGAAGCCAACGCTGAAATGTAGCACACTTTACAGCGCATCTAGCAATAGACTAGTCTGGCAAATTGTTGAGCAACTTAAATTTTTATTTAATTAGCAACACTAAGGGCAGCATCAGGACCAAAATTTGGAGTAGGGGCGCAAAATGGCAAAGCAAAAGAGCGCTAAAAATGCTAACTAGCTGGGGCGCACTTAATTATTTACTTTATGCATGGCACCTAAAAGTATGCAGCAGACTGACAAAGTGCTAAAGCGAGAGAGGTAGAGAGAAAGAGGATAGAGTTTGCCCTGCTCTCAGGCAATATTAAAATGCACAGCATATTTTCAATGGTGAGATTTGGAGTGGCGCTTTGTATGTCGCACTGTCTCTGTCCGGCTCCACTCCACTCCACTTCGCTCCACTCTGCTCCGGTCTGGAGCACATTGCTCATACGCCACCGACACAGACAACAGCCGACGCCATGCGGTGCTCTAGCGTAAAACTATAAATATTTAAATATGCAAAATTGATATGCCCCCAGTCTTCCGATTCTCATGCCACAGTCTTTCAGCTCTCCCTCCATTCCCCATACTTACAATGCACAATGAGCATGACACGTTTGCTCACTGTTGGCGGGATGCCATTGGAGGCAATGCAGAGATAGGCTCCCATATTCAGGCGATTCACTTTGGCAATGGTCAGAAACGAACCATTGTATGCGATAGCTGCAAATACAAAAACAAAACACAGAGAGAGCGATAGAGAGGGAGAGACATAGAGAGAGATTGAGAAAGAGAGAGAGAGTAGGAAATTAAGCTGGTTAATTGGGATATCAAGCAAATTTGTTCAACAAACAATTTTGGTACACAAATGCGTATATAACTAATTTTGTGGATGTTCTGAAATTCATTTTCGACTGCATTTCGTTTTTTCACTACCTTAAAGCTTTAGTTGTAATTATTTAGATATTTTCAGTTCAGAACATTATTTCGCTTAAACAACTGTCGAAATCAAGGTGAAAATCCTCATTGAGTACTTAACACAACATTTTTCGTTACTGTCAATTTTAAACCCAAGGCTTAAAACAATTACTTACACATAAGTAAATAATTGTAGATTAACAACTTCCGTGCTCACACCCAAACTATTTAAATTGGGGCACATCAACTCATTCCGTATGCATATGAATTTGAAACCCATTTTGTGGCAGTGCTTCAACTTCATCATATTGATAACAACTTTGCAAATGTATACAGATTTCTGACGTTGTCAGTGTGTGCTTAATTCTGAATTCGAAGCAGAGTGCTATTTGGTCTACATTGGCATTTCGTTTTCAACTCGTTTGTGTAGAAGTCAAAATCGGAGTACGACGTCCGATTTATCGAGTTACCAAGTGACAGAAGCGTAATGAATATATCATTTGCCCATTTGCCCAAACTGACAGCCTAAAAGCCACATCTCCGGACAAAGTAGATGTAAATGTGAATTTGAATTTGGACTTCGAATGCCTTCTGCAGTTTTAAGTCAGAGATTGGCAAACATTATTGCTGCCTCATTGTTAGCCTAGCCTCTGCCAAGTGAATGCCGATTGATGAGTTGTGGGTAGGATTTGATTAGCATGAACAGAAAGTGACTTTTAAGCACTATATCCATCCATTTACTGCTTATTTATTGGAAAATCTCATAAATCCACCTACTGCTATTTTGCTATTTTATTTCTAAATCGAGCTTGACAAATTTCTAAATGATTATCAATAAAAAAGCTTTACTTTAATTGTTTCAATAGGTTCATAAAGAGACTTATTATATTGTTGGGGAAAACCCCTGTCGAAAATGCTATTTTTCAAACGACTCTTGATTAGTATTATTATAACCCTCTTTTGTGCAATTAGTCACGAATACTGAGTTGTGCGTTTGTGGTTATTGGGACAGCAGCACTTGCAATACTGTGTGTGTGCCACGCATGAAGTTAATTATACGAATTGGAGGAGTTGACTTAAAAATGCTCTCATAAAATTTAATGCCGAGAAAACACGCAGTGAAGTCGGCGGCTGCCAGAGTCAGAGTACATTTGTCATGCAGTCAGCGTGCAAAGTGCAAACAATGGCACTCGCACACTGGCACTCACACACTCAGACGGGTACACTCACACGGCCACTCACACTTACAGTCCCTGTCTGCCAGATACTTACCCTCGGCCCCATTGGGCAGTGGTATCAGCTCGCCACCCTCGCGTCGCCAGGTTATCGTCGGCGTTGGCGAACCGGTCGCTGCACATTTTAAGGTTACATTTGAACCCTCGCGTATAACCATATCGGTGCTGGTCGGATAGTCCAGTATGTCTGGTGGCACTGTGCGGCGGGTGGACACACACACGCGTATATATGCACATAGTTATGGTAACAGTTACAAGCGACATATTATTCATTCGACGAGTGGGCCGTGCAACGTTGCAGAGCACAAATGAAATGAGCAAGAGGTCCGCGGATTGTTCGCCAGGTGTCAGCAGTTGGCAGCAGCAGTTAACATTGTTATTGTTGTTGTTGATGACATTTTTGGTTGGTTGGTTGGTTTATAGTTGTTGTTGTTGTTGTTGTTTTCGTCGGAGTGTCATGTAAGTGAGAAAATGCAATAAAGAAATTTGGTTGAGTGGCTTTATTTCCAGCAGGCTTTTAACAAATTTTTACAACCGACTCCTATTTCGGGCTATAATAGAAATTCATAAATTTTTAAATATTGACATATATAATTGACTGTGTATATATTCATAAAATAGCACAGACATAAATCTTAAAGAAATAAAAACAGATGCCCCGCAATAAAATGAACATGTGTATTATATTAAACATGGATTGAATTGCCAATTTGATTGTTTTTGCAACTTAAAACGAATTTGATAAATTCATGCATGAGCGAACAAATATTTTACAGTTGGTGAAAGTTTTCAAATATTATGCATTATTTTAATTGGACATTAAATACAAGAATTTGTTTTTCTTTCTGCAATAAAATGCAAACAGCCTCAACAATGAACATCAAGACAAAGAAACACATTTACAAAATACGTCCCAATTAAGGGGCTTGTGTTCATCTGCACTTCACAAGCACAATAGTGCTATATGAGGGCAGCAGGAGCAAAGCTCATGCATATCCCACAAGGACGCGTCGCTCGCTCCAATTTTTGACATTTGCATGCAGCGAGCTATCTGCTAGCTGCCACACACTGGACTGGGACCGTGACCAGGAAAGGGACCAGCACCTGGAGCTGTCGCCTGTTGTGCTCGCCAGTCCCTGGTGTTGCTTGGCAATTAATTATAATTTTACGCTTGACAATTTTTCACTTGCCCAAAACGAGTGACCCAAAGAGTGGACCAAAAAAGGAAGGAATACCCAGGAGCGCTCCCAGGTCACTTAATGAATAAGTGCAACCCTTTCCGTTTCCCCTACAGGAACTTAAATGTGCTTTTAAGAATCGTGGCATTTAAACCACTTTTTGTTCAATTTGATTTTAATTTGGCCACAGAAAAATGTACGAAAATGACAGAAACAGCAAGCAGCTCGCTGCAATTTAATAATTTATATTACAACGACAGCTTCCAAGAAATAATTGACGACAATCAGCGACGTGGGGGGTCCTTCGTTTCAGGCCCACACTGGGTGGCCGATTGGCTTACGCTTTAGAAAAACCAAAAGTCAACAGAGCCAAGTTATTACGCACATCATGTACATATTGAAAGTGGAAAGTCTTCGTGTCAACAATGATGAGCATGTTGTACAAAATGTACTTTTGCCATTTTCCCTGCACACATTACGTATACGTCATGTTTTACAAGTCGAGTAGGCACAGGGCAGGCTGTTGACTTGCCTGTAATGGGCTCAGCCATGTCACACGCCTCAAACACAAAAAGCAGCCAAAGGAGCCGAGCGACAAATGAGCGATGTGTTTGCAGGGAAGAAGGTGGCGTGCAAAAGCTTTTTATCGCTGTGCTCAGTGGGCGATAAGTTATGAAACGAAGTGAAATGTGATGTGTGATAAAAATTAATTTCAAGTGTGCTAAGCTCAAGCAAAAAAAAAAAAAGAAACAAATTTTGATATTGATATTGATATTAAGCTACAATAAGTGCTTAAAATACTAGTAGTGTTTTTTTTTATATATGTACATATTCATATATATATATATATATGTATATATATCTTAAACTTTGCTTAAACATCGAAAAATTCTTTTAACACCATAAACTATTAATTACTGATATTTAAATAGGATTATTCTAAGAATTATTTCTCATAACTCATAAGCAAAGTGCCAAACTAAATTTAAATATTATAGTTATATAAGTCTGAGTCTTATAAATATTTTACATATCTTAGGCTAGTCTTCAACATCGATGACGAACGATAAGACTAGTAGCGAATTTCTTGCATTAAATGTGATTTTTTAAACATTTGCCACTATTTAGAGTGTCAACAAATCCACTTTCAACGCCAGCGAATGACATTTTGACACTTTAACAGCTTATTCCCTTGAACGCCTGCCCATTGACCTGGCCCAGTGGCTCTACACGACTGCCCCCATTTTTGGGGGGAACCTCAATCAATCATTCCTCTGTTATGCCTCAGAGCTGACCGAAAATTGACAGCAAATTTCTCATCCATAAAAATCGAAAAACACATTTTCGATCAAATTTGTATTTATTTGCTTTTTCGCGCTTATACTGTTAAAATTATCTTTTTGTTTGTTTGTTGATTGTTATTTTATTTGGGGCATTGAATTATTTATTTGAAACAATATGTTTTCATCCATTGATGTTTTGTTGATGCTGCTAAAGGCTATTTCTGAACATAGCCGTATGGCTCCAGTCATCTGTAGTTCTCTGCTCCCATATTTATTGTGTGATTCATTTAGTTATGCATTTTATTTGACTTGCATGCTGTTTTTTATTGAATGGAAAAATATTATTCGTTCGATGGCAGAAAACTATGAAAACTTTAGAGCAAGCTAAACTTTACCTGCATTCAACGTATGCTGTTTTTTTTTATAAATATTTTACAATCCTATTTTTATAGCCAAATTAGCTTAATTATTTGATATCACGCTAAGTTGAATAGTATTATTTTGCTTATATTTTTCTTAGATTGCAGGGAACTTGTATATCGATCTGGCTTTAAGTATAAACAATATTTCACAACGCCACTGTATAAGCAATGATTTCATGACGATGACAACAGCTCTTAGCATAGTTGAGTGTGTGCCGCTAAATAGTATGCAACAAAAAGAAAAACGCTCTTTGTCAGTGGCAGCAAAAGCCGGACTGATTTAAAGCGGCTTTCCATATTGCTTATGGACTGCTCCAAATCCGGCAGCTATATTGTTGAGAGTTTGGTGTTGTTTCTTTCTGTGCGAGCTAATAAATTTCGCACAGTGTAGGCGGCTGTAATGAATTTCGACATCAATGAAAACACAATCAACCAAAGTGGTTACTTACGACCGTAGTAAAATGCCGCGGTTTTGGCCCCCAACTTGAAGCCGGAACCAAACCCAAACCCAAACCGAAACACAAACCCAAACCAAGCCTTGGGGGCGGCATATTCATTTAAAATCTGTCTGGGATCCGACGCTGGGCTTGTCCCTCTGAGGTTTTTTGTACGCCAGCTGAATAATTAACGTGAGCACACGGACACGGGCACGGACATGGGCACGGACATGAACATGGAAATGGACATAGGACTATTCGACTGGGTTAACAGCGGAGGGGTGGAGCCGGCGAGACGCACGTTTCATGTAAATTGTTTCATTACCTTTCACTTTGCCACGGCAGGAGCTTCCTAGCTGTTCATTGTCTCATACTAGGTGTAAAAACAGAGATTGCGATGGAAAGGGAGTAACTAATGTGCTGGCTAAGTGAAAAGTAAGTCTGTGCCATCCCCACTTTAAATACGCCTCAGTGCCCAGCTTAAAGAGCTCACTAACTCAATTAGCCAATAGTTTAAAGGGCTTGAAAAAAAACTGCTCCTGCAAACTTCGACAACAACTAAACGGAGTCGTCAGCCGCTGCAATTAGACTCAATCGTGAGTTGCTTGGAAGTTGTACAAAACTTTTCCGACCCGATTGAAACATCTAACTAGCCCATTCCACTTTTCACTCGCCACTTGGCTAAGCAATTAGCGCAATTTAAAAAAAACTATCTGCTGCAAAATGAGGCACAACTCGAGGGCGTCTCTTCATCGACTCACCAACCATAGTCATAACAAATTATCCTCACACTCCCCTATGATGGGCAATTTTGTAGAAATTGCATTGCAATTGCATTTGTTATTTCCAAAAAAAACAAATTTCCAACTTAATTTAACTTACTCGTACATACATACCCTTATTTAAACAACTTGAGTGGCAGCTGGGTTGCAGTTTGTATGTAAGAACTTAGGTGCTATTTTTTACTCACCGACAACATCCAAGTAGCCCACTTGACTTTTCATCGGATCCGTGTTTATTTGGCACATATACCTGTCGGTTGTAAATATTTTCATGTTAGTTTCCTTCTCATGCTGGTCTTGTGTTGTAAAATAAAAACAAGAAGGAAACACCAACTCATAAATGCCCCAAGAGGCAGGCGTGAAAGCCGTTTATGAACAAATTGAACTGCCAGACATAAATACGAATTAAACATAATCGTAAAGGGAATTGCTCTATAAACAAGCAGATTTATACGAATGAGTTCCCAAGTCTAACATAAAATGTATTCAAACAAATATTTACGTTTTGTTGATTTTTTTCTTTAAAATAAATAATTTAATATTTAGTTGTTAAAACTTAAATCCTTTTTACATAATATATTTGAGGCTTTGTAAATATTTTTAAAATATTGCTTCTCATGGTGAAAATGTGAGAATATTGTGAATATCATTTGTATTTTTAAGTTTTTATAAAAATTATACATAAAAAATATACAAAATTTTAAGCCTACTAAAATTATTATTTCTGGTTATCAACCTTCGATTTTGTGGTAATGTGGAACATAATAAATTTTACATATTTTTGATAGTTCTATACCGTACCAGCCCTTGTCGGACTCCTTGACATCACGTATACGCAGTATCCAGGCACGTTTCTCGGCATGAGTAATACTCATGCGATGATTTTTAGTTATGACGTGATTTTGTATCGTTAAAATCGTTTGTGTATCGACACGTAGCCACGCAATCTGCAAAAGACATTATAGTAAAAAGAACAAAAATACGCTTTGAAAAGGCTGCGGGGTAAATGGGAAAATTGTAAAACTAAAACGCTCGTCGATTTAGCTGCAATGTTAATGCTGAGCTAGCGTGGCCCAAACTCATTTATTATACCAAAGACAGAAAATGTCACCAAAAGGCGCCCAACGTTTTGGCCCATGTGTAAAACTGTGAGAAGTGATGCATGCAGTGGCAAAAATACCTCAAAGAGTGGCAGTTTCTTACTGCATTTTTAATAAAAGTCTTTAGTGCTTTAATGCTTTGATTGGCTTTGGTTATGCTAAATTCTAAGTATTCCTTATTGCATAGTTTATAATTGAATACTATACAATTTGGCGTTCTTAGAATTTAGCGTAAGACTTCACATAAATATATAAGACTTATATAAGACTTGCCAATAAAATGTTGTTCGCCGAAAAATCGGTCTCAATTGAATTAGTTTTACTTTATTCTATTCCTGAAATGAGTTTATTATTTCTTTGAATTTTCGGTCTACTAACTAAAAGCAAGTTATTTTCATAACACACTCAAGAGCTCTCAGATTATAAGGTAGCGATTTTGTTGTCTTCTGTTATAAAAGACATCAATTCACTAGCTTTCAATTTGTCTGCTCAAATGCAACGGACAATGCCCAACAACATTATTCAGAATTACCAGCATAATAAGCATCACATTTACCATTTACCATTGGGAAGCTACCCCAACGATATCATCATCTAGGACCGGCCCAGCACGAAGATTATCAATTTGTTGCGTGCGCTTTCACCAGGTCCATTTACCTTACCATTTACTATACCAGAAACACGGCAACGGGCCTAAAAGCTGACTAACACAAATTTGTGGAGAGCTGTTTGCTATTTTCATTTCGGCAATTCATTGAGCAGTATTTTTTTTCCGGCAGCTTTTACACACCGGGTCACGAAATTAAAGTGGCGCCCAAGGGGCTTTGAAACGTGCCCCGAACTCGAGGGGCACTGAGTGAAAATCAGAGTGAGACAGAACAAAGCCTGGATCCGAAAAACCCTTACAAAAAGGGTCAACCCAAATGGCCTACGCATTATGCGTTTAACGAGAGGACACGCACATAAACGTCAACACGCACAAGGCATTCATGAGGAGGAGGAGCCTCTGCTGAAACTATGCCACGTTTTATTTGATGAAGTGTAAACTGTTTGAAATGACAGGCCCGTCAGCGATTTCCATTAGTTGCGACACCTGACCATGGCTGCTCAGCTTCTAATTGTTACCTATTGCTAAACAATTAACATTCATGCCAACTGATATTTAAGCGGATCATCAATTGCAATATAAGAACTCACCTTGTACGTTTGTAGATTGTCGACAACGCATTGGAGGACAGCCTCTCGACTGACGGGCACCGTGACATTCTGCAGGAGTTCGCCGAATTTCGGCAGATCTGTAAATAAAAAAAGCAAATAAATAAGTGAGAAAGTGAACAGTGAGACAAAGACAAAAACAGTCTAATCCAAAACAAGGTACATATTGGAGCGTTTCTTAAATTTGAGCATTGAAACCTCTGGTATATACCTTCATTCGATTCGACTGATAATCACATTTAATTTGTTATTGAGTTATTAATTAAGTTGATTAGAATACCGCATTAAGTCAAACTTATCTTAGAATAGGGGAGCTTAACTTTTAACATAGCACTTGAGCTAAGATCCTCAATTCTTAGATAAGGCGGCTACCAACTGCAGTAAAAACACAAAATATCGACAGTGCAAAACTTGAAGTGATATAAATAATTATGATTTATGTAAATATATAACTTTTACACATCAAATTCTAAAGATTGTACTTCTTTTTTGATTATACATATTAAAGCTCAGATCCAAAACAAAATCATTTGATTTTTATTATAATTAGTTTGTTACTTGTTTCGCGACTTCTTATTTTGTCTTCTACTTCTAAGAAATATTGCAAAAGCTGAAATTTGAAATTTAGTTGACGATAAAAATTTGTTATGTGCTTCAACACATCAAAAAATCCAGCATCATCATTTCCAGGCCATTTATTTACAGGCGGGTAGGCAAGAGAAAGCAAGTAGAACTTAAACGACTTAAGAGATACTTATCACATATGATCCGAATGATAATTTAAAATTCTTCAAAGCGTTCACACATGCTTGATTTAATATTTGCCTGTGGCTCTAAATTTGCCACTCTAACAACAACATTCGCCATGACTTGTTTCGATAAGAGCTTTACCCGATCATCGGTGGACAGAATCTGCAATGGACTTCAGCCTTCAGGCAAGAACAATTTCTGATTGATTTAACAATAATAATAACAAATAGTAATTGATAACTTTGCTGATAGTATAATTTTCACTATCCGCATTAATTTTGTGCCTTTTTTGTATGGTAATTTAATGTGGGTTGTGTATAGACTGTGCGTAACAATTCTCACTCTCTCTCTCTCTGCTGTCGCATTCTCAGAACCATCGCTTGATGTGCTCAACAAGACTTGCCATTCAGTCATTCAGTCAGTCCGTCAATCAATGCTTTGGCGCTCAAAGCCCAGCGATGCGTACAGAGCGCGGTTTGACTTTAAAAGCGCGCCCACAAGTATGCAACAGATTTGTGGTTTTGAGTTTAAACTTTAAACTTTGCCCCGCCAACCTACACACTTGTCGCTGCTTATTGTTGGGTGTGTTTGCGTGCTTGTGTCGCTGACATGCCAAGGAGACCTCAAAGCTGGTAATACGCATACTCCCGAGAATGTTATGAAAACAAACAAAAAAAAAAATATATATATATAGATATACGTATATATATATATCTATATATACATATATGCCAAGCCGTCGGCTGGAGATGCTTTCTTATATGAATGCGGGGCACGCGTCAGTTAAAGCAAATCAACACATAACAATCTCGTACGCAAAATGCGTAAACAATGTGATAAGCGTAAACAGACAGTGTAAGAGAGAGACACACCATTTGAGAGAGAGGGAAATCGAGAGAGAGAGAGAGAGAGATGCGACGGCTTGAGTATGTTTTGTTTGATGTGTATTGATGTGGCCGTAAATCTCACTTGCAAGGGGTAAACAGCTCAAAAGTTTGAAACAACAGCTGACAACAACTTTATATGTTCTTTAGCTGTTTGCTTGTTTGTTTGTTTATTTGGTTTTTTTTTTGTATGTGTGTGTGTTGTGCTGTGTTGTCACGTAGCGGATTGTCGCCTAATCTCCGGCTAAACATCACATTCTGCACCGCCTAATATACACTAATCGGTGCAGAGGGTATATTGAATGTAATAAAAAGTAAGCATGCACATTAGTAAGCCAATTGGCATTTACTTAGTTTTTATTAGCTCTATGACTCAAAGTATCATCATATTTTTGTATTTGCTGTACACAATAATCATTATTTGGTTTGCTGCTAGAAGGCATTCAGAGCTTTGTGTTACAATTTCCTTAATTCTCCGTTCACTTTTGATATTTGTCTGTTGACGGTTGCATTCGTTAAATATTTTATAGGCCTGTTCAAATAGCATGATTAAAACAATTGTCAATAAATAGTAAACACGTGTTTTTTTTATATTAAGTTTGACTTCGAAATTTTAATCAATTGTGTAATTTTTAAATAGTAAATAAACATGGTTAGAATAGACTTTATGTATACCATATTGTATTACAGACAATATTTTTTTACTTTATCTGATGTATTGTAGAGAGTATTCAGGAGTTGGTTTGCCTTTGCTAATCGTTTCGCCTCGTAAGCCCGGAAGTACGCTCCGCTAGGTAATAATAACGGCCAAAAGGGAGTCCAATTGCTCAAGTATAGACAGCGATAATTTCCATTTTCACTCTGCTCGCAGTTGTTGTGCCAGCTAATAAGCTCGATTACCCAGCTCCTGACGCGTCAATAAAAATTTACCACAGACTGTCCTGCTACAGGCCCCCCTTCCCTCGCACGGCTCCCACACTTCACGCCAGCACTGGCTTAACGTCGGCTTCTGCCTTCGTCTGTCTCTTTTGCACTCACCATTCTGCTGTGGCTTGCTGTTGGCTTTTGCCAACTCATTTGATTTGGCTCCGTTTATATTGATATGTGCCTGCCCCGCTGCCACGACTCTTGGCGCCACGACCCCTTTGCAGCGTTGCGTGTATTTTTATGGCATACTTTTCGGCGCGTTCGTGTGTAAATATGTGCAAATTCGCAAATTCGTTACATATTTTGTTGTGGCACATCATTCGGGGTAGACTCGTGTGTGATTGTTTAGTGGATTTATGGGCACATGAAATTAGGATTTAATGTGCATATGTCTTGTGCCTTGAGTGGATTTATTGCACATCCTTCTGCACATCCCTTGTGCCTCTGTACTTAACATAATGCTTATGATATATGCGAATACAGCAAATCGTTTTAGAGTTCCCCCCAGGGTCTGGATATTTGTTGTGGCTCTTCGCGTTCTCTCTATGAAAGAACAAAACATGCAGATTTGCTTGTTTGCGCGGCTTGAAGTGGCTTACCTGCTGAGTTTTGGCAAGTAAACGCGCCATTTGTGTAAGCCATCTTAGGTGTCGGCTTATGGATTTTTGTAATTGTAATCTTATCTGTCAAATATGCACTGCACAGCAATTTATGATGTGAGCAGTTATGAGAATGGGCTCTGTTTTTAGTAAGCTTCTTTGAAGCAATGTTGCTGACTTCAATCCGTTTACTTAACCAGTGTTGATTAATACATGTTTATGCATTCTTTGGAGTAACGATTTTTAAATAAGCCTTATAAATGGTATTGCAATAGCTTTACTTTCTTATTATTTATGCAGTGCACACGTGCATTCATTTTGCCACTCATTTCATATCTGTTGTCACTTGTATTATAAAATACAATTATGCAACCACTTTGGCTTATCGCTGAGTGGTTTTAGCACGCATTCTCAAGACATTCATAGGCATACTAGCCGCATTTTGGTTCCTCTTTGCTAAATTCAACTTTAAGCTCACTTTATTAAGTAAACTCAACTCGACTCGGCATTTTAACTTAATAAGCAAGACAACAACAACTACAACAACGGCAAATGGTGCTATTTAAATGCTAAACAACTCTATTAAGCTGCACAAACATACACACACACGCACACACAGCCACAGATAAACACACACACATGACATAACAGCACATACAAACATATTAGAGCCAAAAGGAGCTCTTGTCCCACAGTTTTTGGTGGCATGGCGTGGGTGGCGCTGAAATGGAACCTCAGCACGTTTCAGATACAATTTACAATAAATAAAATTTAAAAGCGAGAAAAACGCTGTGACAACAGCAAGCGCGACTGAAGCAACTAAAGACAGACACCAACTCAACGACTGACTTAATGGCGCAGAGCGGTGAAAAGGGGGCAAGAAAAAAGCACGTGACGCTTGGGATAAGTAACACGATACGACAAACATGCAGCGAAATTAAAGCCTGAGCACAACGAATCGAATATGCCCTAAAAAATACGACTGCAAAGAAAACTGACTTTTTTAACTTGTTTTTCGATACAGAAGAGAGGTTTTTCTTATTAAACTGAAAAGTACTACAAAAAATCAAATTTTCGTGGTAAATTTTTTTAAAAATATGTTGCAAATTTATATTAAAATGCACAAATGCCAAATCTTGATTCGAGAGGTGAATAATGTATTCTGTGAATATTCACTTTAACTTGTTAAATCTGCATTATTATGCTAAAGTTTCAAGCTATATGTATACATATATACATATATAAATGGATATATCTATAGTTCTTGCTAAAGCCCATTGAAAATTATTATTTATTTTCCAAAGTATGACACCAACACCATAACCATAGATACCAACTAACTCAGTTTGAGCTGCTTAAAATAAAATTTATATTTATTAAATTATTTATCAAATAGTGTCAAAAAATCAATGTGGACAATTTATTTAATTTGATTTTGTAAAGACACTGGAAAATTGTTCGCACACGAAGGAAGCGAAAACCTTTTGTTAGATTTGATTTCATTTATTTATTATTAAAGTAATATAATAATATATATTTTTATTATGTACATTTTAAGTTAGCTTTGCCAACAAACAATGTAATCTCATGGCAGGATGTACTTGAAAAGGTGCTCACATTTGTGTGTGTAGTGTGTGTGTGTGTGAAATGAAATGGTCGAATTGGGAGTAAGAAGGAAAGTCGACTTACCTTTCTCTGGTATTACATTGACGGCCGTGTCCTCGCGTATGTCTTCCAGCAGTTCCTCGTGGTTTTGCATTTCCGCTTTGGGCGACGCAAGGAGTTGAGACAGCGAGCGAGATGGATGGCGGAAATTAGAAAGAGACAAAACGTGTTAGGGAGTAACATTTAAATATATTTCATAGTTCATTTTAGTTTGGTTGGGTTTTCGTGGAAATTCAATTTGTGGTTTGAGCATTGAGCTGCTTTACATCTGAATACACAGATAGACAGGTTGCAAAGCAACCGCCAAAAATAAAAAAAATAAAAGCCGCACACGCACACTTAGATACACACACGCACACTCAGTTACACACACAGCGACCACATTTGCTGGTCGCATTGTTTAAGCCAGTGAACTGCCTTTGTGTTGTTCTGGGATGCGAGAAGGGCTGGGTTGGAGGGGGTTGGAGAGCTATGAGTGTTCGCTTCATGTAGTTTTCCAATATTTGGCACAATTGTTCGACGCCTTCTTTACGAGCAGCTTGTAAATTTCGGCACCGAAAAATGAAGTTGCACAAATTACGCCATGTGCAGCAGCTGCGCATGAAGTTGCCACCAACGAAATCAATATACGAACCATCAAGGGTGACCAAGGGGGGTATAAATATTCCCCAGACAGGTAATGCGATGCGGTGCACGCATCATAAAATATTTAGGAAATGGCCGAATGGGTAAATGTCCAATGGACTTACCCAACTGCGTTCTGTAATTAGAATCAGGCAATCACGAGGATTGCGGGAGCGGGAAATATTCCTTTGAATGCATGTGGCCAAGAGATTGAGTCTCAAACGATTTGTGAATTTGAATTCAGTTGAATGTGAATTTCGTATAAAGCTGATAATTAACGTAATTAGCGTTTAATTGAGCCGTGCAATGAGTTTGAAATGAGGTGTCAGTGGCTGGCTTTAAATTGTCCGCGCGCTGACTAAAACAGTAATTAGTTGATTGAAGTTTCTTAAATAATTAATTGTGGCTTACTTTTGTTTTTACGCATGTGGCGCAAAATCAACGGGGTTTGCCAATCGAATCATTTAATCAATTCAATGGCATGGAAACAATTGATTCAATTATATGATAGATATATATATACGGTGGCGGACACCTTATTCTGATCAGCGTCAAAGAAAAAAAGGAATTGCCTGCCATAAGCTAACCATTCATTATTTTTCAAAAATTCCAAAGACCGATGGTAGGTATATGTATTAACCACCAAAATTAATATATGACCCCAATTCACTGGGGTTTCCCCACCTGCTAGGTAGGATTATGGCAGGCAATTACGTTTTTTCTTTGACGCTGATCAGAATAAGGTGTCCGCCACTGTATATATTTGAACAGGTGCATGAGTATTTTATTAGTATGTTTCCGATTTTTTATTTATTTTAATTTTATTATTTTATTTAAACATATTTCTTAATTAAAATGTATTGTTATGTGCACAGCGTGGCTCGTAGTTTTCATAGTGGATATTTATTTATTATTTGTTATTTATATTTATGTATTTGTATCCAGGTGCAACTAGCTTAAAAAATGTTTTCCGATTTTGTAGTGCTCTAAAGAATACAACTATATTGAATTATTGTGTTGCTCAACAACTTGGCAGTAAGGTCTTTTCTATAGCTAAAAGTCAATCATTCAGCATGTCAATTGCCAATCAGTTAGCATCAAATCAGCGCAACTTTCCTTTCAGGGGTCGCTGATGTGCTTGCCATATTTTCATGGCCACGTTGAATTTGCTGGTAAATTACGTGATGGCAAGCTTCGTGAAGAATGTGAAAGAAAGCGTAAAAAAGTGTTTGAGAGAAACTTTCACAACTCTCTTTTTAATATTTTTTTTTAGAGCTATGCAGAGATTACGGGAGAGCTGTGTGGTCGAAGTGGCACGTAACATTTGGTGGCCGTTGCGAATGAGTTTTCTATGGTTGCACATGAGCCACAAGGAGGGGCAGCAATCTGACAGCGAACTCGAGCTTGCTACTGGCTTGCAACTATGCAACGCAAAATATCACAGGCAGGCTGAGCTGCCAAGTCGAGTGCATAGTTGTTGCCTAACTTCTGCTCCAGAAACTGATTTTGCTTTTGTTGCATTTCGATATTTCGCTATTCCCGCCATCCCCGCCAGCCTCCCACACCCTCCAGCTCCTCGCCTGACGACTCCTTGTGAAATCGAATTTATTGTATGCTTTCGTGCGTTGGTGCGACAACCACAAAATGTATTTGCCTTGCAGCACATCTGCGACATTTTCACAAACTCATTTTCAGCTCACTGCAAATTCCCTTTCCCCCCATTGTATTGTGCAGTAAGCCCACCCCCTCCCTTCCTCAACCAACTGGTATTTAGCATGTGTTTGGCGCTTATTAATATGAAAACAGAACCAAATTGTTGAACATAAAAATTAATAGTAAATTTGTGTTTTGGTTGGATGTCGTTTGCTGAGCAATTCGAATTATTTATGTCATATGTTGCCATTTGCCAATTGGGAAATGCCAAATTTCAATTCAATTGATCTGTTCACTTGTATGTGTGCACGCACTGGCTAGAGTCCAAGGTCTTTATGCTTATAAATAACTTAATTTTTTGTTTGCTGTCATCGTGCAGAAAACTAGTCAGAATATATGCCAAGGTGGCCAATAAATAGCACTAAAAATCAATAGCAATCGCTTGAATAGACGAGAAATGTGGGCCCCTAGAGAGATAGTGAAAGAGACAGAGAGAGAGAGAGATAGAGCGAGACAGAGAAGGAGAGTAGAGGTAGTAGGCGAATGGAAAATGGAATGTAAATGTGACAAAGTCAACTTTGAGCAGCAATTCTCGTGTCTTTGAAATACTGATGGATATTTGCCTACAAATTCCACACACAAATATGTTGTAAAAGATATTTTCCACAAATGGCTTCAACTGCTTGACAATGATGGTATGAAGATGAATATTTGTATATTGCCTAGCACTAATGAAATACTTCACTTATTTATGGGAATCGGTAATAGTTTGATAAATATTTAGTTATTGTTTTCGTTTTGAAAACTATTTAAAAAGTGGTTGACCAACAAAGTTAAAAAAGCGAAGCAATAAGATTTGAATTACTGATTCTCATTCCAGCTCATTCAATTAATATTAATCAACTTTAAAAATTTGGAAAATTTCAAGCTTCACAGTTAACTAGACGGGCAATCCGCAAAGACGAACCCCGACAGGACTCGATATACATATATTTGGGCCGGCGAAAAATATATATAAATTATGTAAATAGGTCAGCGGGCAATAAACAATTATGTACAAAATACATCAATTTAATGAATTTTTAAGCAAAAAATGTGAAAATGTACCTACGCGTATATACGGAATACCGTATATATAAAGTAAATAAACGTAATTCTTACAAGGAAGTCTCCGGCCAATACCCATCATTCATTTCCTTATCATTAAGCCCACAAAAGCTTCTGAGCATACTTCGAATTGAGCTATTTCTGTTTACCGCTAGATTGCACTCACCTTTTGGGGACAGGCCAATTCGCCTGAGAGGCTCTGTAGGCCAGACCTCAAAACTTCATTAGCCAAAAGGCACGTGCCCAAAAATGGTGGGAGCACCCAAGGCGAAAATCGGTACAACAACAAAATCGTTGAAGCGTTGAACGCCATAAATTGTATGGTGGCAAAAATAAATGTAAAGTAAATGGCGCTAATTCAAAGTAGATTTATTTATTATGCTATTTTGCCTGCGTCAACGGGCCAAGAAATATGCCTTAAATTCTTTTTCACAGTCCATTGTGGCTGTCTGTTCTCACAGTTAAAGGCACCCAAAATGCCACACAACTTTAATATGTATCGTGAAAAACACGGAAGCAAAGCAAATGAAAATGTACGATGTTTGAGCAAAAATTATGCAACAAAAACAATAAAGATGCCTTAGAAAAATCATGGGCCTACCGTATCTGGTATTTATGGGCAACTGCGAGTTTTCTGTTGGTAAAAGTACACGGGCATATTAATTTGCGCATCTTGTAGCGCCTCCTTTGAGAATTAACGCACCTGCTGCGACAGGCGGCATCTCCTCTTATCGGTTCAGCTAGGATCCGCCTGGTCGTCGTCTGTTGATTTTGGCCGTAATGCCAACGCATTTAAGCCAATTTTCGTGTCAAGTCTCAATGATTTATTAGCCAGCATCGCAGACAGTGCCTGGCAGCCGTCTAAGTAGTTGAATCGTCTGAGCAGCAGCTTAATGCCCAGGAAACGACTCAGCCTAAGCGAGTGGAGGTGTCAGCAGCTGCCTCCAAGTTGCGCAAATTTGTCTACAATTTGTAAATGCCTTTTTTTGTTTGCCTAATGATTACAATTACGCAGGCATTCGACATGTTGCAAAAAGTGGGTCTGAGTTATTGTTTGTTTTCTTTTCAAGTGTTTTTTTTTGAATGGGAAACAGAATCTTGAAGAAAAAAAGAGAATTTCACATAATTTGCGAAAGAAATCCCTTTGAAAAAAGTAAATTGATCCGATCTAAATTCAAACTGATGATGGTCGAACAGACAGTCTCTATTCTTAGATAAAACAATTTATATAAAAATATCCATAATATTTTTTGACATTTTGAGATATCTCATTTCTCTCTGCAGCATTTTTAATTACATTATGCTTTATATATATACATATATATTATCTGCAAAGCGTAAATTAAGTTTTCTGCTCACGTACACGACACACACAGACACCGTTGCCATTCTACTCTCCAGGCATAGATAGGCGAGCAGGCGGAGCTGTAAGATTTTGGGTCCAAAGTGCACTTAAACTCGCACTGCGACAATTTAAAATATAGAAGCATGCCCAGGGCTTAAAGCTAGACAATCAAAACTTTTGTCTCTCAGCTAAAACTAAAATAATTGAAATGGGAGCGGCGTGCCAATAGATTTATAATGTGTTCTAAAGGATTAAAATGCAATTCAAGTCCTGTGAGAAATGTCAAAATTATTCAAAGGCTTCTAATGAATTAGGTTTGAGTTAAGCTCTAACTTATTTATTAAATTGCTGTCATTTAATGTTGAATTGATATTTGCTTTGAATTAACAATAAGCTATTTATACTTTTTCATATAATCTGTTTCCCAAATGATATTTTCAATTAGACAGCTTTAAGTCCTTTATATGCTTATACTATTATTGGCCTTGCATTTCGTCCAAGTTACTCAGTAAATTCTACAGATGATTATGAAACTTTCAAATGCGAACGTGAGCTGAGTTTGCAGAGAAAATGCACAGAGTGAGACTAGAAAACTACTGATGCGTGCTGCTTCCTCTCTCTGAGACTCAACTGCTTTATTGCAAGTCTGCGAGTAACCAACTAAAGTTGCCCGTTATTGCCTAGTCAACTTTTATGCATTCAGCCTGGCTGGCTAGTGAGTAGAGCAACTTCCAAATTAGTAGAGTTACATATAGTCAGCTCTGTGCAGCTTATATTTCCAATGCGGTGTCTTGGGTCAAATGTTAGCAGATTGAAATAACACTAAAAATTCCTAAAATTTTATCACATTGTATTTGTCAAGAGGCAAACCAACAACTGCCTTGGCCAAAATGTTTTCCATTCAGTTAAGCTGACACACTTGCAGTGCTTGGAAATGCGAACACTCGTTTTAAATACAAAATTAAAAGAGTCCAGCCTGCGGCCTTGGCCACAGGTCAAATGCAAAGTGGCTAGCTAGAAGTGGCGAGCTGTGATCTGCTTTGGTAAATTAAATTTTGTGTGTAACACAACTACAAAGGCGACTTCAAAAGCGACACGAACAAACGATGCTAACCTGAAATGATGTTAAAACCAAACATTCGCCAAGAGGCAAGAACCGTAAAGCGCAGCCAAAAGAAAAAAAATCAAAACAAAACACAACATGAGAACTGAGGGAGCACACAAAATAAGATACAAATTACAGCAACAAACAAAACAAAAAGCGAAATACAACAGGAGCACACACTCCACAAAACAGCAAAAAAAAAACGCCTCAAAAGGCCAACGCCAGCCGTGATTGTCCCCTACTCCCTACTGCAGCTGCTGGTCCTGCTGCTGCTTTTATTCTACTCATTGCTCATCCGCCCCTTCGGCTGAGCGAAGCGCTAAACAATGTAAAGCGCAAAAAAGTGTTGCATACTTTCAGCAGCAACGCAAAAGCGTGTGAAAAATGCACTCACACATACACACACACACACACACACACACACGCGCACAAGCAAAAACAATGTGTCAGATTCTCGTAATGGGGTGGGAAAAGGGTGGCGGGTCGCCAACAATTTTGAAGTCAGCTGGGAAATTGTTGAAAAATTGTCAAACAATTGCAGCAAAGGATTGCTGACTGCTGAGCTGCATTGGGAATTGCTGGCAACAACAACAAAAGAAAAATGAAAAAAAAAACACGCGTTGCTAACAGGCTAACCAATATTACGAAAATGAGAAACAGTGTAAAATTAAATCATGAAATTTAATTTGACAATGGCAGCCAGAGCACGTTCCGTAAAACATTGTCAGGGAAAATTGATAAAGCGATAAAGTTTTGACTACGTGATTATAATGTTATTAAAAGTCAAACATTGGCAGACTCACACACAGGCATGACTTAAGCGATACGTTTCTGACAGTTGAGCGGTAAAGTTTTTAAGTTTATACATTAATAAACACAAAGCATCTACATCTACATATATACATATATTGTGAGCACGATTTTTGATATTATGCAGCAATATTTCAGTAAGAGATAATTGATAGTTGACTTTATGTATCGAGTATGAGCAATTTGACCTTAAATAAATATTTATTATTTAGAATAAGAATAATCGATGACTAAATCGTAAATATTGATTTCGTTTGACGGCACACATAAAATTCGGATTAATTTGAGTAATATTGCAAGTGTATAAAAATGTTGCATAAAACGAGCACTAAAAGATAACTCAGAAAAATAATATTAAAAAAATCCCAAACATCTGTTAAAATCAGTTTACTATTAATTTCTTCGCAGGACAATAGAAAAATGCTGACAAATAGTTTGGTAGATTTTGCCTTAAGCGCAATCACAATGAAAAACTTGGTCAACAAGTCAAGTCATAAACCCAAAACTGCCCAGCGAGCCAAAGTGCCATCAATCAGAGTGTCAATCACTTTTTTTTGGTCCCACAAGTCACTGGTCTTAGTAGATGCTCTCATGTTTAGCAACACACAAAACACACACAGACACACACACATCCGTGTACATATAAATATACATACATATGTACATGGATTTTGAGCGGTTCAACATTGTTCAACAATGTCAACTGTTGTCCACTTGTTGAGCAGCAGTTGCAGGAGCAGCGGCAGGCGCAGAAGCGAAGGCCCACAAGTCATGGACAAAGAAAACTTAAGTGGCCACAAACACGGGTTCGGGCTTCCCTGGGCTTGCGTGTGGGTGCCACAAGTGTGCGTATGCGTATGCATGTGCGTCTGTGTGTGTGTGCACATTTTGGGCACACAGGCGACAGACGACAGACGACAGGCGAGTGGATGTCAGACCACAACAGCCACAATGCGAATAGGACTACAAATACGCATGCGACATGTGGGCGCTTTAATTATTCTGAGAACGGCTTAAGTTTTGGGCCAACTTAAATAGCCACTAAACCAAGCACGTTCCTCAAACTGCCCTCAGTGTGCAATGAGCCAAACTGTTTTTTGGGATTGCTCCAACAACTCGGCCGGCTGCCAGTCACAAAATTCCGCTCAAGTGACACACAGATGGACGTCCGACGCCTGGAGGAGAGCGAGGGGGAGGGCGGCGACACTTAAAAGTTTGTTTGCACTTGGCAGCCGCGCCAAGTTGACCTTGCGCTAAGCAAAAGCAAACGCAAATAGAGCGTGATAACTCCCAAAAGCCGTCCTTAAGCCGCCTTCTGTGCTTGAAATGTGTCAACTATGCTGTGTGGCAAAAACTGAGCAAAGTGACGTGGATGGAATTCATCTCTGAATGAAAGTTACTCGTGCCTTGAGACTCCTTTATATATCAAAGGTATTGGATGACTGAATCCCGAATTTGCACTCAGCTTGCTGCATTTGTAGGTTAGCTACGAAATTATCAAATATTCTTAAAGAAAATGCTGTCAGTTCGACTCAAGTGAATTGTGATCTCTTAATTTAAAAACAAAAATAAGAGTTAAAATTTTTTCTTTACAGTTCTTCTTCAACTATTAAAAAGGTTTCCTTACAATCTTTCGGGAGTTTAACAACAGAAACCAAATCGAATTGTGGCAATATAATATAATATATATAATTATTTTAAAGGGTTCATTTTGTGAACTTAAACATTGATTGTAAATTAACTATTGAATTAATAATGATGGCAACCATTTCATTTTTAATGAGCGGTTCGTGGGGGGAAATGTTTATTAATTAAAAGTGAGTATTTAAAATATATATTTATTTGTGACCACAAAAAGGTTAACCCTTATTTATTTACTCTTATATCTGAAATTTTCTATTTTTTGAACATATTTTCTCCGTATTGGCACTTTGAACTCACCCAAATGATGTGCTATGTGATCGCGTTCCTCGGACTCGCCAATAATGAAATCCGAGTGCTGTTGCTGATGGAGCAGCAGATCCATGTGATGCTGATGCATTTCGCTATCGTCGTCATCCTGTGCGGCAGTCAGTGACCGGGAGAGGGTCAGCCAAGTGGCCGAGGCGGCGGCAGCGGCAACAATTAGCCATGAGCATATTTCCGGCATTTTATGTTTCCGTTGCAGTTTCATTACGCGACGCCGTCGCTGCGCCAACTTTGCATCCGCTGTCAACGGAAATATTTTAATATTCATTTTTGTGTTTGTTTTTATGCGTGTTTTTAGTTGTTCCTTTTTTTCCCTCAGATATTTTTTCGTATTTCGTTTTTGTTTCTACTGTTGTTGTCGTTCGCTTTTGTCAATGTTTACGCTTTGGCTTGCATAGTTCGTTTGCTGGTTTGTCCGCTGGCTAGATTCGCATTCCACTTTCAATTTCAATTGCTGGGCACGCAATACATTGCGATTGTTAAATATTTACGCGCAACAATTCGCTCGACCCTAGGCTGCCTGGCAAAGCATATTTTCCATTGCATAACTGCAGCTGCGAAGGGGACGTCCCCTTTGTAGTTGTCGTCGTCCTCAACTGCAAATGATAAATGAAATAATAACAATAAATAACATAAAATTGCGTGGCATGTTTCAACAATTCTCCTTTTTTTCGCATTCTGTATTACAATTATTATTTTTTGCAAGTTTTCATAATTGCATTATTAAATATACTATCATTATTTATTTAATCGCATAACGCTGCGAACTAATCTGCATGTATGGATGTATATGTATTATTAGTTGTGTTTTAATTATGGTTGCATGAACAGCACTTACCAGGGAGTCAGAAAGTGTGGAAGTGATTGCATATTATAAACTCTGCTAAGCCTAACCCATTCAATGTCAGTTGAATTACCGAAAGCCATTTTCAAGTTCACTTTACAACTATTTAAATATTTGTGTTTGCCTCTGACAGTCACATTAGAAACCAAGAATTTGTAAATATTATAAATTATTTATTTAATTTATATAAAATTGAAAACAAAATAAACTAAAATAAATAAATAAACTAAATAAGTAAATTAAGGCTTGAAATTAATCGAGTTAGACTTGAAAAATCTTGCTACTATTTGATTATAAGCAAATTCGATATACAAAAACAAAATAAGTCAATTAAGAGTTCAATAACAAGAAACTTTATTTAATATAAAATACTTTACTGTGTATGCAAATTCTTATTCAGAGACAGAGGGAGACAGTGATGGAGAAAGAGAGAGTCTCTATTGCACATGCATAAAAGTCAAGGCCATGGCTCTTATTCCCGCAGCTCACACTAGAGCCAACTTAACGCATTTGCCATTTATGAAGTGGTACAACGACGCGTATGAGTAACTTGACATGCTCCATTTGTCACATAAGCAGCTGGGGAATGGAGCACCGCAAATTTCAAAGCCAACTACGAAATGCATTTAAAGAGAGCGCTGCTCTCTGCTCATTGCTCCAAGCATTTTAACGGATGCCTCGTTTAATTGCGTGGTCTCCGTAAATTAGAAAACGCGGAGTCTGAGCACATACAATAAATGTAGGAAAATGGAAACTTTATGGAATAGTTGTCCGCTGGGGTGGCGCGAACTAGCAGGCAAGGCGATTGGTGAGCTAGGAAGACAAAAGTTAGGCGAAACACACAACGGAAAGCGCCAAGAAAGGCTTTTAAACTTTTGGGCAAGTTTAATTTCCGTCAAGTGCGTTGGATACGGAGGAGGACGGGGCGGAGTGGAACGGAATGAGCAGCTATGAAATTGAAAGCACTTACAATCTTTGATGGAGTTGAGCGTGGCAATCAACTAATTGCGGTTGGCAGCAGCGCAGCGTGGCTATTGTCTTTAGTCTCTTGACTTATTGTAAGTGCTTATTTCAAGTTCTGACAACGTCTAAAATACGTCCGGCCTTGGTTGGCCAGAAAGAATAAGGACAACAACAACAACTACAACACAAAGGTCATTGTCATTGTTATTATCTGGTTATTACATATTACTTTTATGATCATCGCTGCTGTCGTCGTTTGGCTTTTTATCAGTCGACCAGGTGAAATTAATGAAGAAAAATGTCAGCCTGACCTTTTGTCCAGCCTGTTCACTCATAGCCCTTTGTGCTGCTTGCGCCCTTTTAGCCATCTTTTAGCTGGCACTGTTTCGACTTTATGGCTTTTGGGGTTTCTGTTTCATTGCCCAAGCTGGAAATGTCATAAAGATAGCAACCGGCCACGCGGTCCGAACACACACACACACACACACACACACACATGCACACCAAAAGCCGACGTTGAAAACTTGAATAAAATGTGACAAATGGTTTTTTATTTAATAAATTGGCTTAACCGGTTTCCGTGAAATGGCCCATGAACTCTGCAAAAAATAAGCGAAGCGAACCCAAAACTGGGCCACATCTGACATTTATGGATGTAATTGAGTAAATGTGATACGATTATCAGGCGTGGCTTACGTATTCTGACGGATTCTTAGTCGTTTGATGTTTCCTCAAAGCAATGTATATTTGATCAATGGATTTTTTTACAATGTGTTAACTCACAATAGAAAGTACTCAGGATGTTGTGGTGACGGAACTATCAGCGAACATATTATTTTTTAATTTATTATCATTAATATTTATTTATTTAATCCCATTAGTTTTGTTTTTCACTGCTTCTTCCGATTTATTTTGAAACCTTTGTATTTGCTCTATGGTTTTATTTTTCTAAATATATCCATTAATATTTAAGAGTGCAAAAAATTGTGCTGCTGTCAATAATAAGTTTTATTTCTGTCTCAAACTTAAACTACTGTAGTAATTGTTATAATATTTATTTATTATTATTTGCACAAAACCGTCAACTTTGAACTTTATTTTAATACAGAGTGTTTTAGATTTACTAAAACTATTTTTTGGAAACTTAAATACACATCGGATTGATAATGAATTTTGTTTGTGAAATATATTAAGTATTTGGGATTTAATCAGCTGAGCAACTATGTATATCAATATAAGTAACAAATACTTTAATGTACCAATGTATTCTCCAGAAACGTATTTCCCTTGCTTTGATTTTCTATGTGATATGCGAGAGTCAGATCAGATCGACATGATTTTGAGTCAAATATTCCCATGTTGAGTATTGCTCACAACTTTGCGGTAGCTTTGATTAACAGCTTAGAGACACAAGCGGCCCAGATGGCGCTCCCTAGGCAAATCAGCCCGAAAGCCAAACAATGTCATAATGATAAATAGCCCGACAGACATTCAGACGTTCAGACATTCCGACACGCCAAACGGACTTTGGGACGAGGCAGCAAAAATAATCTCAAGTCAGCAGCAGACGGTGGGCAAAGAAGCAATTTTTGGCTAAGCAGTTGACACCTTTTGGCAGCGCATCATTAACATTTTCATTTCGATTGGGGAGGTGTGCTGTCAATGCTGCTGTTGCTGCTGTTAATGTTGCTGTTTTGTTGTTTTTACTTTTACTGTTACGGTTTTTATTTGGGAATACGCTTATTGTTTGGCATTTGTGCCTTGCTTTGGCTTGCTTTGTTTTGCTCAGGTTGCGTTTTGTTTCATTTCGTTTCGTTTTGCCTTTTATCGCCAACTGTCAATCGTTAAATGACAAACAATGAAATTTGGCAACAGCGCGCGGGAAGCCGAGGCAAAATGTCTACCAATGATTCAACTGTCATTGGAGGGCCGGCGATGCCGCTAATCCTGGTGCCATTGCCTGCATTCTTTTGCTTATTTCGGAAACAAAATAACAAATGATTCGCCCCTCGATCCGCTATCCGCTATCCTCTACCCGAATCCCGTTCCCTTTCCTCTTCCCTTTCCCCTTCCCCTTCCCCTTCCCTTTCCCCATCCGTTTTCCATTGGCTCCTCAGCACTGTCGCATTGTTGCTTATATTTCACATTTCTCACGCGATGTTTTGTTCGCCTCACTTATTCATTCCTTGCCGCATTCCTTTGCATTCCCTTCTATATGTTTGGGTGTAGCAACATTTGTAGCCACTCTTGCGTGTCGCCAACTGCAGCAGCAGCAGCAGCAGCTTGTCACATAAAAGGCTTGTTTTATGTCACCTGCTGGCATCGTTTTTGGCACTGCAAACATTGGGGCAGGAGAAGGTGTTGCTGGGACTCAAGGCTGTCGCTCATAATATGCATAAAGAGTCAAGAATTAAGCCAAATGGCTGCTGGTCACAAACATTGTCTGGCAATGTGTGTTTCTCTTTCGATAGCATAAATTGTTTTCACAACTTTGTTGGAATTGCCAAAACAGGTGACAGCAAGCGGAAATCGCTTTCCAAACGGAATTCTCTATTTGAATTTTTGACAGTCGCTTCGTATTCTTTTAAATCCCCATTCAATGATTTAAATGTTGATATGACTCATTTTGCACTTACATTTATTCGATGACAGCCAACTATAGCACCCCAAAAAGAACAGTAATTTTTTGTAGTGCACTCAGAAAAACATTAATCTCAAATTTACAAAATGTGATTAAAAGGCAATCGCCCTGAAAACTAAAAAAAAATTATCTGGTTTTTAAATGTACGAAAAAAATGCTTAAATGTAGAAAGAACTTTTTACATTTTTCAGAAATATATATATAATATATTTCATATATGAAAAATAAACAAGACATGACCAGAAAATATAAGTTTTATATTCAAAAAGAGGTCATCATGCAATATAGATATATATATAAGTATTTCTTGATAAAAAATAGGAAACAGAAATGAAATGTTTCCCTCAACTGCGATTCATAAGCCGCATAAAATAATAATCGTAATTTGTTCCACATTTTAGAAAAGTAATTCGAAACTTAGAAAAGGAAAACTATGTTTTTTAGAAGTACAGAAGTTTTCCTTGAGAAATATACTTTCTGGCACCAAAATTGATTTAGCAAAATGCAGTTATTATTATTCTCAGTGTTCGAATATATTAGATTATATATAATATTTCAGCATACGACAATCGAAGCATTGAAGATATTCAACGAAATCGATGAACCATATTAATTAGCTGATTAAGGCAAAGCTTAAAATACTCAGTTGCATATTGTGATGCAGCTTTAGTGTTGTCCTGTGACTGCCGTGTGTTGCATAAGTTAAGCTGAATCAAGCAGTGCCCTTCCACGTCGTCTCCTCCTATCCTTCCATCGTCCCGTCCACGTCAGCTGTCAGTTCTCTTTTGTATTCAGCTGCGGCAACTGCTTCAACTGCTTCAACTGCTGGGCTTTCTTCAGCGCGATTTTTTTAATATAACACTCACACAACGAGGTCTGACAACAGCGCACACTAACTAGATGTTGCAACAACCCATAACACCCCCTTTCTTTCTCACCGCCCACTGCTGCGCGAAACACGTATTGCAATTTTTATTCTCCTTGCATTTGATTAACCTACTATGGACGTAGGGCGTGGCTGTGGGGGAGTTGATGTTGTTCTTCTTGTGGTTGTTGCACTGATGCATTTTTACAACAGCCAACTTTAATGCGAGTGAAGTGGCAGGGAAGGGGAAGAACGGATGCTTCTATATGAACGAAGAAATGCATAAATACATAAAAAATTGGCTAGCTTACAAACCAGCTTACATTTGCAACGAGTAAGAAGAAGAAGTGTGTGTGTGTGTGTGTGTGTGTCTGCTTATGGGTGTGTGTATGTGTGTGTGTAAATATTTAAGGAAGAGTGTTTGCATTATTGCAGCAGCGATTTTCGGAACACGTGTTTGCTTTCGCTCACATCCGTTTCCTGTTGAGTTTCGCTGTGCCAAGCATCTCACATTATTTTTGACTTTAAGTCGGCATGTGACAGATCTGAAGAATTTTCAGACACATATTAAATACATTTCAGGGGAAGGAGTAAATAACTTGTCAAAAGTAATTTTAAATTGGCTGACAACATAAGTTATTGGCTTCCAAAAATATCATGTTTCAAGCTATATTCCCTTAACAATCAAGTTAAACATGAATGAATAAATAATTGACACAGGGAAAATATCGGATTGCACTGAAAGTAGTGTAAACTATACGAATTCTGGCAACTACTCAAGTGTTGGTTCTATCTTTTTTGTGGCAAAGATCCTTTTGTATTTGAGAACAAAAAGGATAGATAGCTCGATCGGTTTTTAAATTTCAAATAATATTGAGGTGTCAACAGGTGGATAAAGATTCGCAAGGTTTCAATCGTAGGCATGTTTAGGATGGCCGTCTGTCTGCCCTTCTGTTTGAACAAAGCATCCCGGAGAATATAGAAGCAAGAGACTTTAAATTTGGAACATAAACTCTTCGATATCAGATTGAATCGATATTTATGCTATCAGGAAGTTTTAGTTCCAATACGTTCTTTTCGATGCAAATAATATCAGTTCCTATTCTTTTCCTCTCAAAAAATATTCCATTTATGTTCTACTTCCGATTTCGATTCCGAATTTCAATCTATGGCTTCGATTCGGGTTTCAATTCCGGTTTGAGACCCTGATTAATACTTATATCTTGTTTGTTGTACAAATAAATGTCTGCCTTAGGTTTTCAACATTTGTTATTAAGCTGCCAATAGATTTTGGTTGCTTATATAGAAAATATATATTCCGATCTCCACACCGACATAAATGACATCGATTTTAAGGCTACCGAAATTGATTGAGGTTTTTAGTTGCTGCTCAAATTGCGATCGTCAGCATTTATGCAAAATAAACGAGCGTTGCTAAAATTTAGGAGGAAACTGTTTTTGTCCGATTACGTTTGTATTAGTGAGTAAGTGTGTGTGTGTGCGTGTGTGCGTGTGTGTTTCTGGCAGCCGTGCATTTTCCGGTTTTAATGATTTGACCACAATCGAGTGCGCTATGCTTAATTAGCGGACAACGCTAACTCAAAAATGCATCCAATCCGCGCAAAGAGCATAAAATACGCATTTGAGTTTCACATAACCGAGCAAAAGGCCATTGGCCATATGTGTGGGTGAGTGAGCGTGTGTGTGTATGAGTTTGTGGCAGTGGCATAGCCAAGAACTGTGTGTGGAGGAATCAAGTAAATTTATTAAGATCACTAGGTATTATTTTGATTGATGTACAAATCTATTCTATTCTGTTACCATTAAAAGAATAGGAAATAAATATGAAAAGTGGGTTGAATGGAGTTCAAACTGCTAAATGTAGTTTCTCAGCCAAAAGTAGCCTAATATAGCTGACAAAACCAATCCAAATGAAAACAAAGAGCAACGAAGAGACCAATAAATGATCTGTCTGTAAAATTATAGATGCTTTATCTTATCTTATCTTAAGTATAAATATTCTGCGGCTGGATTCAGCACAGGGAATGGTATAAATATTCTGGGACAGGGGGCAACATCTGCCCCTCTGCAGACGCCACTGGTGCGCGCATAGTTTAGGTTGGTTATTGAATGCCACTGCCGCAAGCGAGGGTCGTTCAGTGGATGCTACAAATTTCATATTGGTTTTATGGCATCTGCGTGAGGCTTACTACACTTGAACGTATATGTGCGTATGTGTGTGTGTGTGTGTGTGACTGCAATTATGGCTGACGTAAACGAGTTATATTTGTTAGTTTTGGCAGACGCTCTAAGCCATTTCATTAGCATACGGTACAGTGGGGCACACAATTAACAACAGCTGAAATTTGCAGTTTCGCTAAACAAAAAATGCAATAAAAACTTAATGTTATAATGAAAACAATGAAATGGAATCTACAAAACATAAAATGGATTTGCAGCGGGTATTTTGAAAAGCATTTATGATAAAAACCTGTTAAAAAATATATATACAAAAACTGATTCATACATATTGCAATTTGTTATGCGGTAATTTGTTATTACTTATTGTATTTTCGGCATCAATATTAAAGTACTTTGAATTTAAACTTATACAGAAAATAAATGTGCGTCCAATTTGCTATTACAAATTGATTAAATACATGTAACTTCAATCGAATTAATGAGCTGTCGTTTCTATGACAGTTTTATAACTGATTCACAGATAAACTTTGTCTATGACTTTAGTTTGGATAACAGCTGATGCAAAATTCAACTTTTTTACTATGACTGACAGCATACCATCCTGCCTTATTTTATAATATTATTATTGAAAATCATAATTTCGTTAAAAATACTGGCAAACAACTATTCATTTTCTATGTTCACACTTCATTAAAATTATTGCTATTTATATTATTAAACTGCTCAACAACTATTCATTTTTTTATTCATTATTTTCATTTGATAAATTTTACAATAATATTAATATTGAACTGACTGCCTGCAACCGCAAGCATTCTGCTCTTGTGTCTGCTACTAATTAAAATAAATATATACCAACTAAATAAATAGAATACTCCTTGATATGACATTGCAAAATAAGAAAATAAATATATTAATGAAGTGGGGGGAATGGGAAAATATACCAACTAAATTGCATAACAATGCTCGATAGAGAAATCGTCTTAGTTTTTCCGTTTATTATCATTCTCTGGCTGGGCACAAAAGAAGCTGATGGCCATAAACTATCAGCCATAATAAGGCACGCTCGAGTTGGCCGCCGAAATTGCAATCACGACTGCCAGCTCAAGTTGCTGTTGCAAAGTAAACACGCAGCTGGGACCAGTGTTAAAATTTCCAGCAGAACGCCAAAACAAAAAAATGATGAATAAAAACCTCGGTGCACAATTTGCATTAAACGTCGGATGAAAGATGAAATGGGAAGATGAAGCTGACGTTGCTTCTGTTCCAGTATAGGGAACGGTGCTCTTCTTTTTGGTTTGCTTCTTATTCTTATTGTAAATATGCTTTCTGCTCTTTGCTTACGTACAGTGAGTGAGTTGGTGTTGCATGCTTTTGGGCGCGCACTGCTAAGCGCTTTGGCCAAGCATGCGAAATTGAATCCAGAAGTGCCGTTACGCTTGACACTCTCACTGAGGAGCACTGCCTGAACAGCTAGCACTAAAACACAAATCCGAAAACACAGACAAGTTGCAGACGCACGCGTCGTTGTCGTTGTGGTTTGTGTGAATATTGTTTGGCGGGGTCGCGTAGCACGTCCGTCAATGTTGCGCACTAAAATCATACTAAACTAATTTACTTAGCAGCACGCACTGATTACACCGAGTCCACAGCCAAATGGCAGACGCTGCGCTTCGTTGCTACTCGCTGAACGGCGTCGGCTATGCCGAACACACGAAGAGAGACGCGAAGCTCGTGCCGTGAAGTAAATAACGAAGTTGCCGACTAACAACAACGAAGTTTCTGCCAGTACATGTGTTTGTGTACCAGAGAGAGAGAGAGAGAGAGAAAGAGGGAAAGAATGAGTACAGGATTAAGAGAGCAGTTCTGTTAAGCCCAACAGCGCACTGTTATCGAAATGCTGTTGCTCTTTGAATGCATTATTTGAGTTTTGCCAATTGAAATTTTTTTAAACAATCAAATTTCAAAACTTTTTTTTTGGAATGAACGAACTTCTAGTTATTATTATTAATTTTTTGTCTACTTCAAATTATAAGGTATTTAATTATGATTTCCACATTGCTTTCGTTCGTTTTTATCAACATTAATTTATAATTAATGCTTATTTTTTTAAATACTCATAAAATTTTAAAGTAAACAACTTTATTAATATTTGTAAGAATGCCAAGCTACGTTAATTGTGTGTGTTGTTTGTTCTTACTTAAAATATTGCAATTAATTAATACCTAATTGAAGTTCTGTTAATTTATTAAAATTCATTTTACAACGCATAAGTACATTTATAAAAGACGTTTATTTAAACTATTTAATATGACAATCTCCTTATACGCGAAGACTATAATATGTCGATGCTTCAAGTTGCGTGAAATTGATCGATTTAAATGCAAAGTCACTCTGCATATTTACACCTAACGTAAATTCCTCCATTTACCCAAATAATTGAGTATATCTGCCAGCTGGCTAACTATGCATTCACCCCCTTAACCTCACCACACAAGGCAAACCATTCAATAATTTAAGAGTCACCACACACTCAAGCACACTCAAACACACTCAACACACTCATACACATACACACACACAGTGAGCGGACGCCATCGAAAAATCAAGCATTATTTATGCAAATTACAAGCCATTATTATTAGAGCCAATGACCAACAAGAGCAAGAAGAAGAAGAAGAAGAAGAGGAGCGCGCAAAGCAACAATAACAATAACATTAACATCGCCGGAGTCAAGTCAGCAGCTGAACAAAAAAGCAAAACACCCAACCTAATCCGTCATAGTCGTAGTCATAACGGCACACCACTCTCGCTGGCAACGAACGAACGCTATTTGGCAGCCGGCATAAATAAATTTCCACTTGATGTAGGTCAGTTTTGTGTTTGAGACTAATGCGCGCGTACGCTTTCTTCGTTCTCTTCACTGTGCTGGTGTGTTGCTCTTTAACGCGTTCGACGCTCTCTTTAGCGCCCAAAAGCGCGAACATAAAGTATGCAACAGAAGTTTTTCGACAGTTCACTTCACAACTGTCGCATTATCGCTCTCCCGTTCGCTGCCAGCGGACGCTTGCATAATATACGAACACTGTTATGAACACTGTTACACTGTTACACTGTTATTACTATTAGTTGCTGCATTTCTCCATACTCGCTCCACAGATAGAAGCAGACACCAAGAAAATGAGCTCAAGTTGAAAAAGCATCTTTTTCTATTGCTTACTAGCAATTCATATTTGTCATATGAATGTTTCTTCATTTTGAAAATATTTTATATATTAAGATTCTAAATGCTGCTCTAAACTCCAATGAATATCATTAAAAATGCTAAAGAAGAATATAGTTTATGAGCATAACAGATTGACTAAGCTGGACAACTCTTTGGAGCAGAGTTACGCATTAGGAGAATCCCATTTTTGTTTTTGGGTGTCCGGTTTGCTTTGCATCGCTTGCGGCTACATAAATAAAACAGATGCAAAAGCAAATGAAACCGAAACCAAAAACCGAAACTGAGCCAACCAAACACTTGAATACATTTTGAGTATTTTTCAGTTGGAATCGCTCTGCAGAACTTCCCCTCTCCCTCCCTCCCATTCACACACACACACTCCTCTAACGCATACTGCAACTTAAGTTGGGAAATTTATGTACAAACTCACTTAAGCAAGAATGTTTATGCGTTTTCTACGTGTTAGCTGCTGTCGCTCATGTGTTTCTCCCTCTCCACTACCCCATCCCTATTTCCCTCCCACACTGGTCCACGCCTCGTCTTTCTAATTCAGCTCTCATGTCTCTTACCCAGCCATCTTCCGCTTTCATTTTGTCATTTTTGTGCGCTTCTTTTGCCATCTATTTTGTTTTTTTTTTTGGTTTTTTTGCCAAATTTTGAATGCTTTCCTCGGAGCCACGCACGAGAAAGTGTAATGAAATTTCTCGGGTGCTAATGACTTAAATGCAAAGGAATTTATGCAAATGGGCTTTGGCTAATTGCAGCAGCATTTGATTAAAAATGAAATGCTGCCTAATAAATTTTCAACTAAGTGCAACCAAGTGCCGCCCACTTTTATTTCGGGTTTCTTATGTTGATTAGGCTGCCTAAAAAAGGATAACGATTCCTGGGCAATTAAGGATCTGGCAAAATGTGAGACTAGCTTCTAATTGATATAACTTATTTAATTAACGTATGACTATAAATAGGACGCACTTAGTAGTACCACTTTATACTTGAGTAAATACATGTTCCATGAAATAAATATAAGAAATTAATCTCCTCCAAGTTTTAATGTCACTTAAAATTGCAGTTAAGCTTAATCGATTTCCCTTATACTATTTTGGTCTCTTAATATAATAATAATTAAGAATAAACTTCGATAATTTGTATAAGTTTTAAATTTAAGTATGACTATGTAAGCTATAATTAAGCTAACATTTCTTACAATAGAAATATTATTATAATTTCAATGACATGTCCACAATGTATTCCCAATTCGAGCAACTTAAGGGATTTACATTCATTGGACCACTTAGCCAGCTATCTTGTTGCCAATTATGTTACACCTTAAGCATCAGATGCGTCAGATCTATTTACATATAATTAGCGCTTAACTGAAATACCACAGTCGAGTTTTTTGTCATTCCCTTTTTTCTGCGAATGTTTTTTTACTGTCGCTATTTGCTGAACGCATAGTGCTAAGATTTTCTCTTCCACTTGCGCGACTCTCATGAGTTTGACAATGGAGCAAGAGGAAAAGGAAAGAGTGAGTGAGAGAAATAGAGACAGACAAAGAGAGAGAGAGACAAAAATGAGGAATATCTTTTGCATGCATAAATTTTGTCTGAGAAGGGCAGGTTTCAGTGGCCGTCAAGGCGCCAACTTAATAAGGCAACTAAAATGCCCAGCGGGTGACGAATTGCAATAGATAGTGTGAAAGATGGCTAAAAACAAGCAAGACAAAAATAAGATTCCTCTGCACGCCTTAAATTGTGGAGCGGACAAACTGCAAAGTGAACTTCATTGCTTTAAAAACTATTAGTTGAAAAAATATATGCGGGAAAACTATTTTAAATGTGTGGCAGTCAAAACTAAATTATCTTTCTTTCTAAAACACTTGTGTTCACTTTATTTTATCGACAAGAACACCTCTCAATCTTCTTCATCAAGCTGGTGATCACACAATTGATTTTGATATCAATGTTAAGTAAATCTAATGTCTTACTTGTAAGTGTTCCTTATATATGCAAATCTAACTTATACTCGAAAACATGTCAAAAAACAGATATGGATATCTGAAAGAAGCTTAGATCATTTGTGTAGGTGTTATCGATTAATCGAAGTTTCTTCTATTACACTTTAATTAAACATTTTACAAATCATCATCGCTGAAAACTAAGAATAGCCGAAGTCCTGCAACTGTTAATTTGAAATGATTTCAAGTTATGTGTAAATTTGTGCCCTGTTGGAATGACAGAAATCGCGTGAGAACTGTCCGTTAGTCTATTACCAATCATGTTTGGCAATCAGTTCGAGCTACTGTTTGGGTTACCTGAATCCTCATTAACCAGTTGGCTTGTCAGCCGTTTGCAATTTAGCCTGCATTGTCAACAACGCTGCTGACATAGTGGCCATCATGGCGAGTGCAATTTTGATTAAGAAATCTCAGGCAGGTGGCTAGCTTGGTAGCTGACTCATGTTTGCAGCCTGCGTGAAATGCTGCCAAACTAATTATAAGAGCAGATACCTTTGGACCATGGCACTGCTGCGTATCTGCGCTTTAGACCAACACCTACATACCAAAAAGTCCGAGCTGCGAAATTGTGCAAAGTGATAATGCAGCAGGTGGCAGTTGCCAGTGGAAAGTTGGCAAGTCTGCTTGAATCAAACTCACCACCAAGTAATTTAGATAGAATTTAAAAGAATATCATTCAAATAAATTCTGTAGATAAGTTAGAAAGCAACTCGAATATATAATTAAATCAAAATAATTATGTTGTTAGTTTATTTAACGAATTCAAACAACGGCGTAATAAATCGTTTTAATATGTTTGATCAAAATGACATTTTAATTAGCAGATTAATTTCTAAACCGAAACATAATAGCAATATGCCAATTGCTGGTTTTAAGTATCACTGCATCGATTGTGCAACCGCAATGCATTTTATATTTCCAATGCTCCAACAAATTAAATTGCACAGTACAGTGCCTCTGATATGTATTCTGCTGCAGGCATGCATTAAGTGCATGCACATTGCAAATTATTGCCAGGCTCTGTTTGACTGCTGGCAGACTGACAAATACTGGCTAAATGTCATTTTGTATCCGCCAACCAATAAATATTTGCATCGGTTGTATTAACATACCATAATTTAGTTTATGCATACAGAATATGTTTGATATTTTGGCACTTTGGATGTCAGTTAGTGCAATGCCAACAAATCCCCACACAAGCATGCCACAGACAGTTGCGAGCTGAAAGCGATTAGTGAAGTGCTTAAATGCGAGATTAGCAGCCAAGTATTTGTGGAGCGGAGCTATTGGAGCTGCATAAATACTCGCACATATTTATTTATATAGATGTAGAGGTTATTTATATTATTATAATTGGGGAACCAGCACTGCGACCTATAAGGTCTATTGTGCCCCCTTCTGAGCCTACAGCTCTTCCATCAACCCCAGCTCCTGCACGAATGATAGAATCTTTGTTGGGTTGAGGGTTTCTAAGTCCTTGGGCTTGATGACATGCTTCCCTAGGATGCTGCATCTTTTCCTAGTTAAGGCGACGCATTCTGCTAGGATGTGCATTGAGGATTCCTGCTCGCTTCCACAAAACCTGCATACATCGCTACTATAAATACCTAATTTGGTTAGGTGACTTCTCAGTCTACAGTATCAATAGACCGGTGAGTATCCTGAGCCTGTTATTCCCCATGGATATTAATCGTTTTTGATTATAGCCACCCAACAGACTTCTGGCTTGTCGGAGTCCAGGTGCCTCTACCCAGCTCCGTTTTCGCTTCTGTCTTTCTTCGTTTCCGAGTTGCAGCCGTATTGTGTGTCTTCCTATGCCACAATACGGTTCAGATCCTGTCAGGGGTCTCTCTGCCCCCATTCTTGCTTGCTCGTCAGTATCTAAAATATATTTAACCATCTTTGAGTAGACAACCTTTTCTAATATTGGTCTCTATTTGAAAATGTATAATGTATCAAAAATATAGGTACAAGCTAAATAAATGCCTTTGGCACTCTTTCCTAGAGTGCTGCTTCTAGAATTGACATTAAATAAAAACAGATAATATCATTTGTAATCTTATAATTTTTTAAGCTTCTTTTTATTTATGTTTCAG
Source organism: Drosophila conformis (assembly GCA_035041375.1). Taxonomy (NCBI): domain Eukaryota; kingdom Metazoa; phylum Arthropoda; class Insecta; order Diptera; family Drosophilidae; genus Drosophila; species Drosophila conformis. The sequence continues at coordinate 879,810 of JAWNLE010001234.1, forward strand.
TTTGCTGTGTTTGTCGCTTCTTCTGCACATGGTTATGGGGCATCGCATAAATAAGTTTTTCCCAAAACTGAGAACCTTCTCGTTCGAGATATGTGTGTAGTTTCAAGAAGGTCCTGAGCTCAGAATCCAAGTCAGTGAAGTCTGTGACATCTGGATAAACGACTATAATCAAGCGTTTTCTTGGGTCAATCGAGGTAGCCCTAATGGCCATACGGAACTCGAAGCGCCCCCAGGATGACTGCACAAAGTGTTTGGTCATCAGTAGAATGACTCTCTTAGATTCGTCAATCGATTTTAATATGCAGCCTGGAATGGATTCACCAATTAACCAATCCCGTTGATAGAAGCATAGTCGAAATCCACGGGGACCATTCTCCAATTTCTCCACGTACTCCGCAATGAGGGCCGAGTCCAAGTGGGAGAACGCAAGAAATGCTTCATATCTCAGGTCCTTAGCATTTTCAGGTTCCAGATGTGAAATGCAACTAAGACAAAGATTGTGGTGATAAAGCCATAATACAATAGACTTTTTGAAATAAATAAATGCCCATATTACAACACTGAATCCAACAAGAGATCCAAGAATGATTATAGCGTGAGTCTTATATGATGGACAAATATCCTTTTTAGTGGCAAATTCCGTCAGTTTTAGATTTTCCTCATTGATACATTTGATACTATCACGGTCCTCAATCTGATGCGATGGGTTGGTAACATACAAAATGAAAGCTTCAGTTTCGCAATTGCAAATCCATGGATTCCCCGAAAGTCTAAGCCGTAAAGTATTTGATCTCATGGATAGAAATGCCAGCACTTTCTTATCAAGAGTTCGTATGTTGTTGTTACTTATGTCCAAATAAGTTATATTGGGTGGTAATTCATCCAACTGTAATTGTGTTAATTTATTATTGGGCACATCCAGTTCACGTAGGTTAGAGTATCCGTATAAGTTCAAGTTTGGTAATGTGGTAATGTTTGTATTTTTCAATTGAAGTCTTGCAATTCCAGTTATTGGGATCGGAATATTTGGAAATTCTTGCAGTTCATCAATTCGGTAACAATTAATTACAAATCGTGTTATTTCACGATCATAACTGCACCCACAGCCATCGGGACATGTCTTATTATTTATGTCCACTTCGAATCTACAATTTCTTATAGAATCAATGCAAATAAAAGTTTTTATTTTATTTTTATAAGGCCAGCCCATACCGTTTTTTGAGTCAACTTGAATAATGCTTAATTTTTTATACAAATTTTCAACATATTCCATGGTCGTAGGATTTAATAAAGTATCAGTAATTCCTAAATATTCCAAGTGATTTTGTAAGGTTTTAGATCTGAAACGAACAAAAAAAATTAAAGTTACTGTTCTTTCATATAACTGTAGGAATGGGATATAAATCGACTTAGGATATATGCGCAGATGTAAAAGTGTGGGGGTGTAACGGTTGATATATGAGTGTGATAGTCATGCTACATAAAATATATATATGTCGGGCGGGAATTCTAAATTATTATTAGCACTGAAAGTGCCGAAGTGAAAGTGACGTTCATAGTCGCTATGGCGCAGTTATTATTTTGATTAAAATATGTATAAAGTATTAGAGAAAGTATAAAATATATACATAATTCTGCGAAATTCGATTTTTTCCTTATAACCTTGACGTGTATTTAAAATAAAAAAGTGTATTAAGTTAAATTAACCGGCGCTAAACGTAGAAGCTATTCTTAATAATCAGATTGTACTTAAATAATTATAAGAATTATATTTAAATAAACACACCTCATCCACTCCATATTATTTGTCCGTGTGTGAGCAATTTCAAGTCTTGTCAATTTTGTTAAATTGTGAAAATGCTCTGGATAGAGCTTTAGAATGTTACAGTATTGAAATTTAATTTTCGATAAATTTGCCAGGCCATAAAAACTTTCATTATGAATGTCAAAATTGATAGGCTTTTCAATATCACTACCAGTCAAAGTCAAGCTTTCCAAGTTTGTTGCACCGCTCAAAAAGGCTTTATCGAGAATAAATTTATTTTTGGTACTAATTATTTCCAGTGTTCTTAGCTGAGTCACATTAGTGAAATGGATATTCTTGCACACATTATATTCGACAGCAACCACCAAACTCAATTTTGTTAAATGTTTAAAGTTTTGCACATCTAGGCATTTTTGGATCATGGCCCACTCTAATTCCTCCAAATAGGGTAAGTTCTTTGCCAGGGAATCCATATTATTAATATCGGTCTTTTTTGTGGTTAGGATTTGCATTCTGTTCACAGCCAAATTTTTACATTTGTTGAAGACATTTTCTAGATAATATCTTTCTTGATGTTCTTCACATGTCAAATTTGATATGATTTGTCCTTGCATTTGCGCTAGACATTTGAACATATATACACCGTCGTTATCCAATTGACATTCTCCAGCAAACCCAACAATACAAAATTTTATCTCTCTGATTAACATCAGCTTATCTTCATCAGAGGACGTACAGCGGAATACAAAGTTATCACCATCTAAATTCATATCACAGTTACCAGCTTCTCTGCCAATTCGACTGTCTATCTTGAAGATCAATTTAAAGACATCTGGATAAATTGTACCACTTATGTTGTTTAAACCAGTGCAAACTATGGATATTGCAAAGATTATTGAAATTATTTGAAGTAATTTAACAAACATTTTCCTATTCAAGTTGGCGCTTAACACGTCTCAATACTCCAAAAGTTAAATAAGAACTGAGCAGCGATTGGCAAGCTCGTTAAGAAGAAATCTCTGATTTATGTTATTTATGCTCCTTGGGGAGCAGTTGCAGATTAAGTTATTTTGTAGGCACATTTTTTATAAATATATGAATACATTTTTCACTCTCGCGTCAGAACGGGAGTTTCGACTATAGCTACAACTTAAACCAAACAACTTAAGACTATATTTCTTCCAACATATTAAGAGGGATCACAATTATTTACACAATCACAATGCCGTGGTTTACTATAGAAACCAGAGTAAATAACGAATTTTATAATATATTCATATAACATATTTTTGTTATAATTATAATTTTAATAATATTTTAAAATCATTAAAAAAATTCCTTCAAAAATATTTCTGAATTATTTTTGCCGTTTCATACATTGGCCCAAGTTCATGATACCCATTTGTGAATAACTCAAAAAATTACAGCATTATTATTATATATGCGGGTTATTTCCATTTTCTCAAGAAAGCTCTCAAAAATGTTTAACAAAAAATTGATAAGCCAAAAAACGTATTTACTTATTTGAAAAACATAGTTTTTATCGGATATTTGTAGCTGTTCAGCACGAGCGCGGTCCACGCAAACCAAAGCTGCGTACGCAATTGCATTATCATCATCATCATGCGGCGGCTGATTAGCTCGGATTTGGTTCGGCATACATATAAGGGCAACGACCACACTTCAAAGCGTTGACAAAGTTTGCTGGGCGGCCAACAAATAAGAAGAAAGCTATTCAAAGTATTTTGAAATTAACTTTATTTATTTAACTTGGGAACAGTTAGTTAAATGTCTATGATATCTAAGGTGTACATAAAGCATACATTACAAATACATAATATTTATTATATATTTCAAGAAATCAATGAAAATGCTAACCTAAAGATACACTCTTTGGGAATATCTTTATTTGAGAGTATAGGATAATTCTGCAAAATGAATTCATTTCAAAATAGCAAAATGCCAATAAAAATATATAAATGAATGGGTTCTCAAAATTGTAATAATAATTATTATAATACATCAAATAAATTCGCAAGAACATTAACAAAATAACTGTTTTTTTGCTCGCTTTCTTTAACTGGGTCCTTGGACGAGTCTTGGAATATTAGAAGTCTTACATATTTAAGCCTTCGGGTTCGCTCCAAATACCAGTTTACTGAGGCTGTAAATTCTTTTACGTGTCACTCTTTCCAAAGGCCAACGAATTTGTAGTCGTCTGGCAATGGTCGTTAAGGAAATGCTTTGTTGTTTGCTTTGATTTGTATTTATTTTATGATTAAGAAAGCCAGATTTGTCGACGCCATAAAAATAACCACTCACATCTGCAGTGAGCAGCCGGCTCAGCCTCAATTTGGCACGAGTTTCGGGGCGCTAAATGAAAATTAATTGTAATTACATGTGTATGACTTCGTTTATTACGAGATTGCCATAAAAATAAAAGTACACAAGAAGAGCGACACTCGAGAATAAGGGCTGAAACGAGTGGACACGTACTCTCAATCAAGCAATCAATCAATCAATAAATTGTTCATTCCACTCATGCATTTTCTACTGCCGCGTTATGAGCAAACAACCATTTCAGGTGAATTCAATCAAAAAACGACACAAAGTGCACACACACATATATATGTATACATATATATGTACATATATGTATATATGTATGTAAATGCATCTGTGTGACTTGTTGCAACATTTCAAGGCCAGCGAATATGTGTGAAATAAAAACCAAATAATTGCCATAATTTTCTGGCACTGAATTTAAGCTTTGCCCAAATAAATTGGAACTTATCTATACTGGCTTAGGTAAGTATTTAAGTATTCAAGTATTTAAGAAATAGTTTCTTTATGGGACACACATTGAGAACATGAGTTGTGAAACATGTGCAAAACGCCCGTCTACAACTGAAACGTGCTGTCAATAAAAGATTTGCATCGTGCAAAATTTGTTGTAACATTTTGCAAGCATTTACCGAACGTGATTTGAGTTACTTATTGCGCATAAATATAGTTTTCAGTTGTCGATTTTTTAGTAAAGGTAGAGGGAAAGGTATGGGTAAAGGTAAAGGCAAAGCTAAAGGAAAAGACTTCTATTCGTAGTCCTTGCTTGCAGCATGTTTGCTGAGCTCTGCAGAATTGCCATCTGCTGAGGCACAACTGCAACACGAACTATTTCTTTAACATATATATTTTAAACGGCAAAGCGCTTCCCAACACAAATTACGTATACGACGTGTAAAACCAATCCATTATAAGCATTTATCAACTTCAAAAATTATTAAATAATTTGTTGAATGTATTGAGGAATAATAAGTATATAACTCAATATGATAGATTGATTTAGTATTGGAAAACGTTGTGAAACGAATTATCAGTTATAGGTATATGAATAATTACCTAACACTGTAAATAAATCCATTTGTTTATTGCTAAAAAAAAAATTTATTTCTTATCAAAGAAAATCTCAATAAGCGAAACTTTAACTGCAGAGTTAACTCAATTTTTTTACAGTACAAATAATGTTGAAATGAAAATGGATGAAAATATATAGTGAGTTATAAATCCATTTAATATATATATACATTTTTTCATATTTATGTCCAAAGCTTTTTGAACACAAATTTAATTATTTATTGTAATAACTGCCAGCAATTCCATGAAAATCGCAATTTTAAAAATGGCTTCGTCAAATTTCATTTTTGCCACTCAAACCATTAACGAGAAAAAGCTTATATATCTGTATATTAAATTAAGTTCTTGTATGTATGTATAAATTAATCGAAAAAGCTCTTTAACATTGGATATTTACTTTACGACAGAAGCTGGATATTGGACATCCTTAAGGCCAAATTGGCTGCATTCATCGCAGCTTCCAATTTACTTAGACACATTGATTGAAGTCTCGACATTTTAAATGGCAGTGCATTTTATTTACTGTAATCCCCGACCGACTCCTTCCCCCAACACTTCCACCTTCGCTCTTGGCCATCAATGTTAATTGCCTGGGCGCTGCCTTTAAATTGCATTCCAAATTGTTGGCCATTGAAAAATGTACAGCAACTGCATCAACACCCTCATTTTTTGTTTGCCATTATTATTATTTTTTTATTTTGGATTTAACCTTCCTTTTTATCTTCTTTTGTGCGTTTAATGACACTCAAAAGTCAAATTGAATTTCACACAAAAAAATGAGAGAAATTATTGTTGGCATCGGAAGCATCGAGCATTTGCCCCGGCATCTATCAAATTGCTGCTTTTTTGTTCGTTTTCAGAATTGCCTGCTTCCAATTAGCTGCATAAAGTTCAAGTTTCAGTTTCAATTTATGCATTTTCATATTGCTTCGCAGGGCACAAAAAAATAATTCATAATCGTCGAAATGGCTTCCGAGTGCCATCTGTTTGGCCAGCAGCCAATGCCAGTGGATTATTGCCTCCAAAGGATATAAAATTTGAACTCCTGGCTCCAATACAGCCAGTTGATGGACTTGTTGCCCACATAGTGTTGCAGCAATGGATATTTCCTATGACATTTATACTTGACGATAAGTTAGCTCATAGCCTATATGAACACTTGGCAACTGAGAATTCCGACAGCGCTTAATTTGTATGATATGTAAAAGATAATGAACCGTAAAATGTCACCATGGACAAAATATTGGTATAAATATACACAAAAATATTCAACGCACTCATTAATTATTAATGCATTTCTTAAAAAAAAAAAAATGTCTTAAAAAATAATAATATTAGTTTAAAATAGATTTAGTCGATTCCATCTAAAGTTACTGTAAGAAAATGTAAAATAAATTAATCTGAATATGTTGTGTGAGAATAAACAAAAACAGCACTTGATCAATTTGAGGAGACATGTATCTCAATTAGCTTTAGAAAATGAAAAATGAAAGCACAGTAAACACTTTTGATATTGTATTTAGGAAATGTCTGATTTGTATACTTAAGTGCTACGCATTAATAAATGAGTTAATGGAATGCCACTTGAAACTGTCTCATAAAGCCCTTATAATACAGTAATAACAATTACGTACAGTGTTGACTGAAAGCGGCCACAAAGACCACTCCAGGCAAAGAATGGCAGAACCGAGAACGAATGCAATTCTTGCAATTACGTCAACCAACGCTCGACTTGCACACGCACATAAGGCGACTCATCCTCGGGGAGATTGCACATGTCGCATTCGCAGGCATACAGACAGACAGAGAGAGACAGAGAAAGAGAGAGAGAGAGAGAGTAGGACCGTCAGACATGCAGTTCTCGCAATTATGCCTGAGCACAAGGACATCTATCCTGCCAGGCCATGGAAAGCAAAGGGAAAGCCAAAGCCATGCCGAGTTGAGCCGAGTTAATGTTGTTTTTGTCGTTGGCTGTCATTTCTTTTGTTTCACTGCCGGCGCTGTGCACATTTCTTGTTTATTGTGCTTGAGTACTTTTGCGTATTATAATTTACATAAATATCTCAGAGCCGCAAATGCTGTTGGAGTTGGAGTTGGCGTGGCGCTGCAGGGTTGCAAGGGATGAAGCCAGCTGAACGAGTGTGGTGAGGTTAAGAGTTGGAGCACAAAACAATTTAATAACGAGCAGATACAAGTGACAAAATGAATTATGCTGTTACACAAGCTCAACACACAAACAAAGCAGCCAGCTGGAGTGTGTGTGTGGGGGGTAGAAAGTGGTAGCATTTAAGACGAGTGTTGCAAGGCAACGGCAACATATTGTGCACTTGTGGTTCCCCACGGCATTTGAGCCAAATGAAGACTGAGAGTTTTGAGAATTGTTAGCCTCGGAATTCAAATTGATTAAGGTAAGTTGTTGACTGTAATTGTAAATAATTAACTAACCAGCGAAGCTCTCTAATATTGTTGAAAATATCATCTATGCTTATGCGAATGAGTTCTATTTCAATATTCAACGTCTGATTTAAATAAATATCTATATCTGGCAATCAAATAATCAAATATATATTGGTTTTTCGAAGGCCATATTGACAAATTTTAATTACTTTAAGCTTAACGAAATGAATACAAATTTGTATAAATAAAACCAAGAATACACTTCAAAATATTTCTTAATGCTTCTAATGAAATACAAATAAACAAAAAAGCAAGAAAATATATATAAATAATCCAAAATAGCACAATTTCTTTTCAAACAAATGGGAGGGAGCATGCTAAAATTACATCTGGTTATGAATCAATCCAGAGGAAAAAAAAGGTTCATGCTGCGTGCATATAACGTATACGCCCCATGGCATCGATGATGTTGTCTTTGTGCAAAATTGAAAAGAGAAACGTTGCTGTGAGCACATCAATGACAAGTTGTTGTGATTTAATGTACATATCAGAATTTGTACGTTTATATTGCTTTTCAATGGTAACCTATCCCGCAACATCAACGCACACCCACACACACACACACACACACACCCACAGCCAGCATGCATAGAGAATTGTTGGCTGCCCTTTTCTCGGTTGTTGCTGCTATATCGGCATCGATTATGCTTTGGCTGTGTGGAGGGCAACCAGGCGGACAATTTGTTAGACGCCACAATGAACATTGATGCGATTGATTGAAAGTCAGCTGAACAGATTAAATGCCATTGGTCTATATTGTTATCAGGGCTTTCACTGTTGGCTGCTGCACTGCGTGCTCTGTGCTCTCGTGGGCTCCTTCATTCTCATTCGATCAGCAGGGCCCTCTGTCATGTCAACAAGTTAAGGCCAAACAATTTAAATTACAAAGCAAACTCAATAAAAATGTAAAAAAAACTTTTGTCATGAAGGCATTCAGTTCAAGCAGATTTGTTTAGTTTAGCCCTTGACATGCATAAGATATGGCATTATAGAAAGTTTCGCAAAACCGGAAGCGAAACTTTTTCTTCTTACCCAGTTTTTGTTTATAAGCAAAACAAATCGTTAACGCCAACACCAACACCATAAATATAAATAGAGAGAAAGTGGGTGGTGGCAACATCGCTTATTTATAAGCCTGTAAACAGATTTTATGAGCCTGCACAAACAACGTGAAAGAGAAGAAAAACTTTTTCGGACCATCCTTATCGATGTGCCATTTTCTGTTCTTTTTTCGCATTTTCCACTTTTCAATTTATTAAAATGACCGTCAAAAAGCGTTTGGCACAAAGTTTGCGCTTAACCTAAAACACATTTTGGACACTCTTCGAATCGTCAATGTTGAGTGGGTTACTAACAACTTTTGCCCCAAAAGGCCAAAGAAAGTTTTACCAAGCGTGTATTGGCTTTGTGTCGATGTCCCTATTCCTCTCTCTATCTCTCCCACACTCTCAGTCTTTCTCGCTCTGTTTGTGTACTTATGATTGCCTCGGATGCGCTGCATATTAAAGTTTTATGTTGTGTTTTGTACACCCTTCACCCACACACAAAACCAACACACACACCAACACACACAATCAAATGGAGACAGCTTAATTCCGATTGGACAAAGTTTGCGATAAGTTGAGCTAGAACAGATCCACTTGAAGTACTTTAACTCATTTCTTATGCTCAGCTTAGCTCCATAGCTGTAGAATATAGGAAACCGGAAAGATTTTCTGACTTATCGAAATAAGTGACACGATTACGAAATAAATTGTCTAAAGCTGAAACGCTTGGCTCTAATCGACATTATTGTGCTTTAACTGTTTTCCTAAAATAATTTGTATTTTATTACATGTACCATTTAGAATATAATGTCCTTGCTTATGGAAAAATAGAACCTTCCTTTTTAGCAATAGATTTTCCGGAGATCCTGATGAGTTTCTTGGTGTGTGTGTACCACACGTCGTATGTGCAATGTGCTGTAACCTGGGTAACCTTTAAAGCGCAGAATTCAAAGAACTATAAATACACAAAAAGTGGCGAGCGCCCAAACAACACAACCTAAATACCGGAAATGCCCTTTATAATGCGCTTCCGGCTCATATACGTTGCCCAGACAGCGGAGGTGGCTGAGTGTGGTGTGTGTGTGAGTGTGGGTGTGTGTTGGTATGGGTGTGCTTGCTGGTATATACGTATATATGTTTGTATGCTTGGCGGCAAATGGTAAAAACCAAACCACAGCAAGGCCAGCGAAGCCGACGGCTAATCAAAATGTGCAGCCAGCTGCAAAAAGCATTGCGGCGGGCGGTGTGTGTAAAAAAGGTGCCACTCTGCCCCAGAGTGGGTGGCTTGCTTAGGCTGTTGCATTCGTTATGGCCCTGGGCAACCGCAGCAAACGCCCGGGCAGTGGTTGCCGCTGCTCCTAGTTGGTTGGGTGGTAAATTGGCCAGCCGAAACATTTGCATGACCAAAAATTATTTGCATGTCTGCGAACCGTGTGGCAAGTCCTATTCAAGTGTTGGCCAAGTCATGTATTTTAACAGACATTTATGTCACCTTCCAGATACGAAAATAATACACTTATTTACATAAATGCAACATATGTAAGCCTCTAGAGTGCTTTAAATTTCACATAATAAAAAGTAGGTATAAATTATACACAATATATCTAATTTGGTTATCAATTTGTATACAATCACAGTCAATAACGATAAAAACAAGTGTGGGAAAACTTTCTTTGCCACGTGGAACGGAATCACTTACTGCGCCAAAATAAAAATGATGTTTTCTTTTTTAAAGATTTAAGTCAACATCTGCCTACCTGTTTTGATTGCCTTGCGTAATCTATCAATTTCCTCTTGTTAATAGCTACCCCAAATCGGAAACTTCCATTGAATTTGTGGGGCAAAGCCGCTTACGGCTTCCTTAGAATTTGGCCAACAATTCACTTTAACTTTAAATAAAAGCAACCAGGCATTTTTAATTAAATTTTGTGCCTAGCCATTAGACCCTTTAGTGGGGATCCCCGTTTCCTCCCCCCGTCTGCGGCACAATGATGGCTTTGTTTGCCAAGTTTCTGTGGTTAATTATCGATGAGCATGAGGCCAGAGACGACCTCGAAGATATCTTTGTTGGCTGCCCAGCTGTGCGGCAGAACTGTGCGACTGCTCAGCTTAAATTCAAAAAGTTTAATGAAGTGCAAAGTGTTCGTGAAAACTTTCAATAGAGCTATTAAAAGCTGGGTTAATAAGTGACCATTGAATTTCTGGGGCTTCTGAATCACAATTCGAGCCCCTTTTATTGGCGTCCATTGTGTCTGTGGAGCCACCTGGCATCGTCTTTCAATGTCTCCCAACTTTAAGGACTGATTTATATTTGTGCGTCATATGCGTGGCATCCAAAACTAATGATTGCCGTTGGCCGTTTTACTAATTTATTAGATTTCTTTTGTCGGACACGCAAACAGCCACCCAGAGTGTTTAGGCCAAGTTTCTTGGCCTCCCCCTTTTTGCCGGACGGGTCATTTATTAATTGCGGCTCGTATGCGTGCTAATCTCTTCATTATGCGATTTCATAATGGATTACATTCAAATAAATGCCTCTCATTTACCGCCCCATGCCCAAGCCATATAATTTCTATAATTTCGACGCCATTTCGCTAATGATGCGTGGGCTGTTCGCATTGCTCTTTTTGTACTCCCCTCCCTACTACTAATCCTGGCCAAGAAGGCGGGGGGAGGAGCGACCGCTGCTTATGTTAATGCCTGCTAATTTGAGCCTTTGTAATTGAATAAGATGCATCAGTTGTACAAACTTAATTGCTGTGGGTCTGAAATTGATAGAGGCAGGCACAAGTTGTCTGAGTGGCCATTCATAACTAACGCTTACTCTTAGCTGTTGAATATAGAAATCTGATGTAAAAGTCGGAGGAATATGAAAAATTCTCAATGGTTTATAAATAAGTAAGAGATTAACGAATTAGTTCAAAATAATATTCAACTCCTTGTTTAAGAGCTTGAAAAGCTTTTATAAAGAATATTAAATATAATTAATTCTTTTTTATAATTTTTTAATTGCATCTCGAATATTTAAATAAATAATCAACAGCGTAGAGTGGATTAGTTTTTCAACTTAATAATACAGTTTACCGGGATCTATGTATCCAGATCTCAAGAAAAAAGCAAAACTTTACTTCAATTGGAAATATGTTGAGATTCAATCTGTCTGACAGTGCATTTACATCAGTTGCCGGCTGGCTGGTGCTTCAGCCTCAGCCTCAGCCTCAACTTCAGTTACCATCCACAGTTGCCATATCTAAGCCACTTCTGTAAGCCACCTGCGTGACAAATTTGTAGCCAAAAGGCGAAAACCATTTAAATGGTCGTAAAAATGTGCGCCGACAAGCGGCTAAAATACAATGAAAGGCAAATCGCGTCGTTTGGCAGCAGGAGTGGAGTGGGCAGCCCCTTTGGCATTAGTTGATAACTCGCTGTTCCAATGTTCTGTCGCTCTCTAGTCGCTGTCAGCTGCGCTTACAAGCGGCCAAGCAAATTGAAAACTGTTAAGGATGCGCGAGTGGAGCAGGAGCAGGAGGCAAGGACAACGACAACGACAACGAAGACGACAGCGACAAATGGTGGCGCTTGTTCATGAAAATTTAAATTGCAAAATGGGCTCTGTGTGGGAGTTAACAGTCAAGTACAGCATACCCTGCCCCTGCATCCAGCAACCTGCTGGAAAATCCTTCGACAATATTTGTCTTTTAATTACCTGCAAAGTGTCAGGCAGCTGTTGAGCGAAATTTGTTGCCACAAGGGAACCAGCAATGAAATCGTGTATTCGCTTTTAATTATTAGATTGCAAATTTAATAATCGCTGGATAACTGTTTCCTCTAATCGTGATTTAATTCATCGAGGTTTAATTTAATTGACAAACACAAATATTGACAAGGTAATGTTGTTTGAGATAGCATAAATATTTATTTAATATTATTATTATTATTATTATTATTATCTTTCTGTTTGGTCAAAATAAGTTGAATATAACTTATATTGAATGATCAGCTGTTAATTTCTTAAATTTATCGCTACTTTACATAACTCTGCTAAATCTTACTCTTTAATGTAACTCTGTTAACTCTAACTCATTAATGTAAACACAACATTGCAATCTGAGTAAATATCGATAATTTTACTATCTGAGAGATTCGAGTTAAATTGAGCTGCTAATTAAATAGTTTAAGCAACGCCCTGATCTGAAGTTTCATGTATGCATAAAAAACGCTTTATGTAAATAATTCAGTTCCTTTAATCATCCTCGAAACTAGTCATATTTCTTAACGGTCGCAGTCGAGCGGATCAGACAACCTGAGACAAATGAAAATCTACATATTTATATCATTTATGCAAGAATGATTGTTTGTATATTAATTGAACTAGTCAGATCAACATCTGCCAGTATAGATAACCGATTATTTATATATAATACACATAATCTAAATTGTTGTACACATTTCTTAATTAGGAATAACTTCACTTTATATTTTAGTTTAGCTAAATTTCTATTTTATTTTTGTAAATTTTGTCTCACAACAAAATGGCTAAATAAAAGCAAGCCTTGTTTAGCAAAACAAACAGACAAATAAAGGCATAAAGCAGGCCATGTGAGTTTCAAAGTTACTCGCATTCATTTGGACTGGAATTTTATTTCTAGTTCTGCCTCGACAGCGACACAAATTAATACAATACAACATTTTACCACAAATTTACCAGACCACATTTAAGGTGTGTAAAATCTGGAATATTTATTTCTGTTTTTTATTTTGGAATACTTATTTAGAATTTTGATAGCAGAATGCTTCGATTTTTGACTAACTGCACGCTGCAACGCAGCTCAAAGGTAGCGCCACAATTGGGGCTGGATCTGTTGCGCGGCTATGCAAAGGATGTCAAGTTTGGACCAGAGGTGCGGGCGATGATGCTGCAGGGCGTGGATGTGCTGGCGGATGCCGTAGCTGTGACCATGGGTCCCAAGGGACGCAACGTGATCATCGAACAGAGCTGGGGATCACCTAAGATAACCAAGGATGGTGTGACAGTGGCCAAGTCAATAGCGCTGAAAGATAAATTCATGAACATCGGGGCCAAGCTGGTGCAGGATGTGGCCAACAATACGAATGAGGAGGCCGGAGATGGCACCACAACGGCAACGGTGCTCGCTCGTGCCATCGCCAAGGAGGGCTTCGAGAAGATCTCGCGTGGGGCCAATCCTGTGGAGATCCGACGTGGCGTCATGCTGGCCATTGGCTCGGTCAAGGAGAATCTGCGCAGTATGTCGCGGCCGGTTAGCACTCCCGAGGAGATTGCCCAGGTAGCCACCATCTCGGCAAATGGAGACAAGTCCGTGGGGCATCTAATCAGTGAGGCAATCAAGAAGGTCGGACGCGATGGAGTCATTACCGTCAAGGATGGCAAAACGATGAACGATGAGCTGGAGGTGATTGAGGGCATGAAGTTTGATCGTGGATACATTTCGCCGTACTTTATCAACAGTTCCAAGGGCGCCAAGGTAGAGTTCCAGGATGCACTGCTCCTCTTCTGCGAGAAGAAGATCAAGACAGCAACGAGCATTGTGCCAGCTCTGGAATTGGCCAATACTCAACGAAAGCCTTTAGTCATCATTGCCGAGGATGTCGAAGGTGAAGCGTTAAGCACCATGGTGGTGAATCGCCTCAAGGTCGGACTGCAGGTGTGCGCTGTGAAGGCGCCGGGCTTTGGGGATAATCGCAAGGAGTCACTAGCTGACATGGCCATTGCCACCGGTGGCATCGTCTTTGGCGACGACTCCAATCTGGTGCGCCTGGAGGACATTAAGGTCAGCGATTTTGGACGAGTTGGGGAAATTGTGGTCACCAAGGAGGATACCATGCTGCTAAAGGGTAAAGGACAGCGTCCGATGGTTGACAAGCGACTGGAGAATCTGCGCGAGGCCATCAAGGAATCCACATCCAACTACGAGAAAGAGAAGATGCAAGAGCGACTGGCCAAGCTGTCGTCGGGCGTTGCGCTGCTCCGCGTCGGAGGCTCCAGCGATGTGGAGGTGAACGAAAAAAAAGATCGTGTGAATGATGCCCTCAACGCCACTCGAGCGGCCATTGAGGAGGGAATTGTGCCAGGTGGCGGCACAGCGCTCCTCCGCTGCATCAGCAAGCTGAACGATTTGCGCGGAGGCAACGATGATCAGAATCTGGGCATCGATATAATCCGACGTGCCCTGCGTATGCCCTGCATGACGATTGCAAAGAATGCCGGTGTCGATGGCGCCATGGTGGTGGCCAAGGTAGAGATTCTCGACGGCGACTATGGCTACGATGCACTCAAGGGCGAATACGCCAACATGATCGAGCGTGGCATCATCGATCCCACCAAGGTGGTGCGCACGGCGATCATTGATGCCGCTGGTGTTGCATCGCTGCTGACCACTGCCGAGGCGGTTGTCACCGAGCTGCCCATGGAGGAGGCTAATCCAATGGCTGGCATGGGTGGCATGGGCGGCATGGGTGGAATGGGTGGCATGGGTGGAATGGGTGGAATGGGAGGACTGGGCATGTAATCTCTTCTACTGCTGCCGTTCATCCTCAATCTACACACTTAACAGACTCGGCTCGGTAAGAAAGCTTGTTTCTTCTGGTTCGATAGTTTTCACACAAATTTCCCACAATTTTCTTATTTTGATTACTGGACTGCAGAACTGAACTGAACTAAACGTTTATTCACACATTTTACACACAATGATCTACACAATGCTCAACGTTTTCGCCATTTTATTCGATACTTACACATTAAATTATGAATCGTTTCAGTGTAAAATAAATGCGTTGCAATGACGAAATAAATATAAACTACGTGATACCCTGTACAAGTGAAAAATTTCTCCTTTTATTGATTATGCGCTTACTTCCAGGTGATCAATAATAAGTGGGAAAATATTGGAATATCCTTAAAATATTATTTTTATTGCTTAAACAAATCGATTTCTATACATTTTTGTGAAACGGGGCAGATTTGAAGTATCTAGTTTATGAGACCGGCAGACAGACTTGGCTATATAGTCTTTTTTGTTACTGATGATCAAGAATAAATATAGGAGGTAGGAGATGCTTCCTACTGCCTGCACATCATTTACGGTCATACACAATTTTAATGGTCACTTTCTGCTTACGGGAAAATAATGAAAGTTTACGTAGATAAAAACATAAGCATTTACTCTTGTCCTTGCGTCTTGTGCACATGTCCTTCGTCACTTTTGTTAACCACTTTTAGCTGATTTATTTCGAAACTTTTAAAATATGTATTTACCAAACAAACTATGCAGTGCATCCAACTGGGCTGTAACTGTAGTTAACGACATTGGAAACTTATGCGTTTTCTTTCTCACTTTTTGACATTTATGTAGCGTTGTTTTCATATTTGGTTTGCTGGATTGCCTGTTGGCTGGTTGGTTGGCTGGGGGCTTTGGGCTCACTTGAGTGGCCTGGCGCACTTAAGCGTATGCAAGACGAGCACTTGAATGCTCCAGCTGGCGTCGCCTTGACGAAACAAGCATCTTTAACGAGGCAGTGAGCGCATCATCATCGGGGCACTACACATATTGCTCAGCGGGCGCAAAGTGCCACCTGCCCCTTAACCATGTCTCACATCCTTCACGTTTGCTGCTGGTTTGCAGCTGCTGGCGCTGCTGCTACTAATGTTGCCGCTGGCATCTGCAGCAGCGTTTTTGTTGCGCAAATTGCATGCAAATTCGTGTGATGTTCAAGTGGCTGCTAAGATGATGATCCAGGCAGACACGTGCCCTAATGATGCTACAGTGTCGGCTCAGCAATGCAACAAGAAAACGACACTTAATTATGAGAAGGCGTTGCCTCGAGTGTGAGCTTCTCTCTTTAGGTCGCTGGTTGCGCTCACGCCGCGTTGCATCCACAATACGATATGTAATGGCAAATTTATGACTTGGGCTAATCCCGCGCGCTTAGCGCATTAAATCAGCTCCAAAATGGCCATAAAATTGCTCGTTTGCCATGAGAAAACATTTCAAAATTGACAATTTATTGCCAGAAAGGGAAAAGCAACAGTGGGGAAAAAAATTCCGGAAAAAAAAGAGAATAATTACGAGCTAACTGTACGAAGTTTCAATACTCTACTTGCGCGAAATCACTGCACGCAATTCTAATTACTCCGGCAATAATTACAAAAACAAAATAAATGAAAATTATGTAGAGTGGAGTTTATTATTGTACATTTTGGAGAAGTATTCCGTGATGGAATTGCAAATGTTGAGAAAGTTGTGGCATCTAAAAGAACATTTTTGAAATATAGAATAATCTTCATCGATAATAAGCTGCTGCACTCGAAAATGGTGTGCCTGATGGCTTGAGTGTCAGTATACTCTCAAAAGCGGTTAGATTTATACTGCGTTCGATTGTGATTTTTGTTTTGTTTGTTGTGGCATGTGCAACATGCGCTTCACTCTTGCTTTGCAGCCAGCACACACGTACATGCAGTTTTACATATGGCCATTGTTATGATTTATGTGGCAAAAATATTTCAGGCTTGCTTCCTGCAAATATTATTTTTCTTTTTATGCCACACACACACACACACACATTTGTGTTTGCTCTGCGGCCAGCGAGAAGGGCACAAGTGTACAGAAGGGTGGCGAGCACTTTTATTATCTTTTTTTCTTTCTGTGCTATAGCCAAATTCAATTTCAATTTGCACCCCATCAAAAGGCAAACAAAACGCGACAAAAGTCTTTGAACTTTTGGCATAAACATATTGCTTGTTGGCACTGGCCCAGTTGTCTGGGATCGCAGCTAGAGCCCAGGAAGACATGTGGAGCGACTGCGTCTGCATGTTGTCATTTGCAGCTATGGACCAAGACCAAATTATTTCCCCATTCTTTTTTTTTAAGTTAGTGCGTGATTGCGATGTCAGCTTTTTCAAAGATTTACTTCCAATTAATAAGTCAAAGTTATTTACACAATGTGATAGAGTTTATCAATAAATTACACTGAGGCTTGATGTCAACGCTTAGCCTTCTTTCAACCTCAATTGCTTCGTTTGAAGCTCGACACGATCGCTAAGCCAGAGTGGCACGAAATAATTAGTTGCAGCAGTCGTTAGGCCGGCCTTTTCATATATATTAATTCCGCATTAAGTCCTGAATTTCGAGAAATTCAAGTATTAAACATTTTTCCATTTTAATTTGCACCCCATCAAAAGACAAACAATGCGCGACAAAAGTATTTCAACTTCTGGCATACACAGATTGCTTTTTGGCAGTGCCCCAGTTGTCTGGTATCGCGGCTTGAGCCCAGGCCGACATGTGGAGCGACTGCGTCTTCGTACAATGTTGTCAGCTGCAGCTATGGGCGTCTACCCCAACACAAAAGTCATGCCTCCTTTTTTTCCAATATAGTGCCCAATTCAGGGCTCATGCTGTTAGACTCCTAGGCAGCTGGCGCCCCATTGTCGAAGTACTCAACGACTTATTTTCGGCTGTAATTGAATTTCATATTTTATTGCCCGGCAATCCTTGATATGTTTGGGGTGCTCAAGGTGCCATTTCACTCATCATCCATTAGATACACAAAAAAAGAAGAAAGTAACAACAACAGCAGATGAACCCAAAAGCGGCAGCAGCAGCTGCCCCTGTGTAGCAAAACAGATCGAAGCAATTCATAAGCGGAAACAGCAGTCAGACATGTTTGCCCATTCCAAACAAACAAACAATCGCACAGATTTCATTTAACATGGAGTCCAGCACAAATGGCACCTAGGCAACATCCAGCCAGCAACCAGCCAGCTGGCATCAGCCAGGATATGCGAGCCATTGCATTGATTCGGTTTACATTACAACTGCTGCTGATGGTGTCTTTTTTTGGGGGCATGGCCATCAAGTGGCCGTTTCTAATTTCCTGCCCAGCTGCAGTGGCATTGTTGTCTGCCTCTCTGCCTCAATTCGAAAGTGCAACTCGCACACAATTCATAAAACGATTTTGGGGCCTACTAGTTTTTAATGTGATGGCGTCACATGAGTGTTTTGAAGTGTGTGCTCCTGCCTCTGGGCATTTTGATTAATTGAATTTGCAATTGCATTGCCAAGTGCCAAGTTGACAGCTTGATGTTGATGAACTGGGTGCGAACTTATTACATTGTTGCCACATTTCACCGGTTCATTGCTCCGGAACTATTTAGATTCGTTATTGAGCAGATGCTTCTTCTACCCTAATATTGATCATCAATTTTGTAATTTTGGGGATATCTTTCTTGATTTTTCTTTAAATGTATAACATGCGATTAACCAGCGAAGGTATTAGTTAAGGTAAATTATGTTGCTACAAATCTGCCAAATAACTCAATTAACTGACCAACGGATAGTGAGAACAGATAAAGAACAGATCGATCTGCTACTATTAATATCTGTTGATTGTTATCTAATCATTGATAAGAGATCAATCAAATGCAAGCATTTGGACATAATCGATTTCTTGGATCTGATTCTATTTACAAAACACGAACAACGACAATCGGTCCTGATTAATTTTTCTTCCAAAAATGTTAGCCAGCAAATATCTAATCAAATTGGCAGATACAAAACTGAACGCACATTTCGTTGAGAATATCTGAGTGATGAGGAAATTATTAAATTACTTCGGATAGTTTTTGGCTTGATCTAAAGAGATAGTGTGTAAAAATACATGATGCGTTTGGAATTTATTCTTTTTTATTTTGATTTGGTTCATTCCGAATCCAACTCAAATGAACTGTGTTACACTTCAACATAATGAATGTGGATGAAAATGATTCCTGGCCTGGAATACAAGCCCAAGGTTTACTTAAATGCAGCTTGGACTCCAACATGCTGCTCTTGCCTATGGCGGCAGCCGGCGTACAGTTGCCACACGTCTCGACCCAAGGCCTTCACACACGAATACCCGTACATACATACATAAGTGAGAACATACACATACGCTGGTTATCTCATTGTGCATGCACTCAACGCATAAAGTGGAGACATGTGTTACACAAGACAGTCAACGAGCGGAGTACACAAAACAAGGGAGCTACAAAAAAACCTTGTAGGCTGCCACAGAAAAGCCTGCTAAAAGGCAGGAGAGTGAGGGGCAAGGCGGTTTTGCGGCCATGTTTCTGGGGTGTTAATAGAATCAAACAGAGAGTGTGCTGCATTCTAATGCAGCTCTATATCGAAAGCAACCCCCGCACAGACACAACATGCCACAAAACAGTGCCAGAAAACGACGAACTCGGGCCCAAGTTGTTCATGCCTTGGCTCTCATGTTGCACATTAATCATAATTTCAATGCTGATGCCAAATGTGCATGCTGAAGTGCCCCAGAATGACAAATGGTAATGAAATTTCAGATATCACATTAAATTTTCCCAATGCGACGACATATTCTCAACTCTTGTGCTGCTGTGCTCCTGCCACAAGCCAACTGCTGACTGGTATACTATTTTATTTGCTTTACTATGGCTTATATTTTCTGCCAATTAAGTAGCGATGTGTCGTCATAGCAATTGCAGGGTCTCTGCTCCAATCCGAACATTTTGTAGCCAGTCAGCGGGTGGTGAAACTGGCTACATGAAATGAACCTCAAATTGGCCAAAGCACTCGTCTTCGTGTGTGTGCGTTTGTTGTGGCTATAGGTGCATAAATTGAACCGTCAAGCTGTGTGTGACACACACATACTCACTACACCCATTCACTCAAGTGAAAATTGTTCAAATTCACATAACGTAACATTATTGCGTATTATAAATGCTGCTAAAAATGGCATGCATCTAATTTAAATGGTGAAAATCTTTGTAAAATACACGCAATGTGGAAAAGCAATAAACACAACAAAATCAAAAATGAAATAAACTTGGGAGCATAAGCTCTCGTATCTGATAAATATACATACATTTTTAATATTTGCTGCAGTTTATTCACGACGATTAACTCTTCTTCTTCTTCTTGTTCGTGGTCACACAATTGATATCGATCGACATCGATATCAATGTTAAGCAGATAGTTTGCATGTTAGCTTACAGATGTTAAGTTTCAGTCTTAGTATTACATAACTAGTGGCCTGTTATCTACATTACAAGAGGACTGTTAAATATTATATTCCAAAATTAGTCTCTAGCACTTATAGTAACTGAGATCGGTTAGCTCGTAGAAACGGATAGACAGACAAAAAGACTTTCATGTCTAGATGGACTCAGCCTTTGATGCTGATCAAGCAAATATATACATTATGGTGATCATGTATGTATCTAAATGAAGTTTTTATCCACGTTCAATGAGTTTATGTTAAAACAAATCCACTCTTCATGGTTTACTTTAATACTTCACGCATATAATTAAATTTTAATTAAATAAACAACAATTTCTAATAGAAGGAATATGGACAGGTATGCGTCTGCTTTCATCGCATCTCTTGAGAAAACCAGCATAAAAGCTAAAATTGCACAAACCTTTTGCATATAATTTATTTATTAAACACTTGGCCAAAACAATTTGCACATCTTGTTGCGAGCAAAGAGTCACGTAGCGAATGCATAAAAATTCCTGGAGAGTCGCAATGGCACCCCAAAAATACTTGCCATGCATTTATGCAAAGCGAGGAACAAGAACTACACACAATCATCACACAAACAACAACTGTAAAGTTGGGCAACATTCGAGTGTTATGCGTGTCGCACTAATTTGCGCTAGAGTCGTCGACAGCACGCACAACTTATAAAAATTTCAATGGGACTGTGCATCAGAAGGCGAAACACTTGCATGTCCAGAATAGTTGCTACAGCAATTTGCCAATTTACATAATTCACGAGACTCAAACGGAGTCTGAGCCAAGCCCAACTGCCAATTGCCGTCTGTCTACGTGCAAGTGGCAAGCTGTTAGTCCTTTCCCCAGTTTCTTATCCAAAGACCACATTTATCTCGATTGTAACACAAATTGCAATGGCACCTCAATAATTGACATACAGTTTGCTCTTGCCACAGAAGATGTCGAGCATTGTGGCCATTGATTATATAACATATCTCCAATTCAGTATCAATTTCGTAGAAATTTTCATATTTGTTGCTGTGGTTCCTGCAGCCTGGCAAACGCCCACATAGAAACACTTAACTACACACACATACATACATATCGTCTTAGAAATGTTTATATATATATTTTATTTCATTCTACTTGTGCGGCAAATTATTAGATTGTGTTTATGTTTCTCCAGCTCAAGCCATTATTCAAATATTTGGCTAACCGCCAGATTGGTTATTCGATATATGTAGGTGAATTGCCAATGGCAACAGAATTCTTAAACGATTAAAAATATTCCATAATTTCCAACCGACTTATGAATATTAAGAGCCAAATTAATGGAGAGATATTTGAAATGCGCTTATATTGTATAAGTTACTTATTATTTTCTAATGTCTTCGTATATATATAATATATTTAATAATATATATATAATAATATAATATATAATATATTTAATAATTTACTAAATAAGTTTGCATAGGCAGTCTATAGATGTTTATCAAAATAATAGTAATAATATCTAGAAAATGTTCGTTTGACTTCACTGAGACAGCTGCAAACCATTATATTACCTCTTATTCTGTTTACTTCCTGATTCATCTGCTCAATAAAAATATGTTTTCAATAAATACATCAATTTTCAATGCTCACTTGAGTTTTCTTTAATTATACATTTTCCAAAAGATTGTATTCATCCTACATAGTCGCATAATTTCAACTTGATCTACCTCTCAAACAAGTTTATTATCTTTTCAGATCGCAATGTAATTTCAATTACTAATTAATTAGTTAGGTTACAAAATAAAAAAAAACATTTCAATTGCCAACTTTCCATTCTCTCCCTCCATCTGATGTATTCTCAGGCACTCTACTAAAAATAATAAATCAAATGGAATGATTGTAGACAACGAAACTCTATAATTTGAATAGGATTCATTCGCAGTTTCACATACTGCATCCCATCTACGGGCAACAAAATTAATGTTCTGAAACAGACAAACCATTTAACCCAATAAAACGCTGGGGCTTCGACTACACAAACAAACCACAAGCTGTGCTCATCACTTACAGCCAACAAAGTCGCAAACTCTCAGCTAGAAGGCCACCCATCTCTCTTCCTTTCTGTCTCGATTATCCCATCTCCCTCTCTCTCTCCCTCTCGCCTGTTGGGCAGCTTTAGAACTTACCGCAGTTAATTTGTTGTACAAACCCACACACAAATAAAGCAGTCAGCACACAAAACAGCTGCAGAAATCGTTTGCTTTGAGCCAACATGCAACTCTTTATCCAGCCACTGGCTGAATGTTTTCAAATTTACAGCCGTCAACAGGCAGCACCTAATTCTCATCCCAGTCCCTTGCTGGCGCTGTACAGTATGCAACATCCATTGCCCAGTTAGAGGCAACCACACTACATTGAGCATAAAAGTCAGCAATGGAAATAAGTTGACTTAAGTTTGGCTTTAAGTACACAAAATATATATGTATACTTATTACAGGGTATCCGTTCTTTTGTAGTTGCTGCAAACTCAACAAATCAAGTGAAAGAAACTGGTAACATAAATGCAAAATTCTAGTATCATTAGAATGTCACTTGAAGCAGATATTGCTTGCGTACCACATTGTGATACATTGTGTTGTATACAAAACTATATTATCATTTTCTTGTTATTTAACTTATTTTTGCTTTGCTTACTGATTGAGTTTTATTCTGGGTTTCCTCAATCCCTTCAAAAACTGTTGAGCCATTTTACATTTTAAAGCCCCTAGAAAATGATGAATTTTAATTTAATTTCTCTTTTTTATTTTAAATAATTTAAGTTGCAAATATAGTCATAAATTTAATATTAAAACAATTTTGGGGTGCTTAGTCCAAATAAAATAAATACGCATACAAAAAAAGGCAGAAATGACTATTAGTATTTATAGTAAATATGTAAATATTGTGGCAACAGTTTACAATTATCCATCCAGCATTTAAGTGTCCTTAAGCACTGCGTAAGTGGGAGAATGGAATGCGAAACATACAAAATGCAAAGTGTTGCTGCTACTCACGTACATCAAAAATGTTCCATTAAACTATAGTCATAAAATCAGAGGGAAGCTGCCAAATCTACACTTAAACTTACCAGCTACATGGCAAACACGTTTCGAATTGATGTTGGAAATGTTGCCTTTGTTATCCTCGCTCCGGCACCGTTCCCTTTTGCTATCCACTTTTTATTTTATGGTCAAGTTGCGTTCCACACTCAACTTTATTATGTATGCCGAAACGAGACAGTTTTAAATTTCGCCATTTGTTCGAGAATTTAAATAATCAAGTGTTTATTTCAGTCGAATGGGAGGCACTTAAGTGCTGCATAACTAGATTATCTAGCAGTGGTTTCTCTATTTTGACTAACCATCTCAAACCTTTACCTACCACTTCCTGGCGCCTTCATTCTTGCAATTATTTGCGGCTATTTGCGTGCTCATTGTTAATTTGATTTCCAACTCGCGATAAAGCCAAACACCTCGACTGCTCTGCCTGCTCACAGCGGGTATTGGAGAGAGAGGGGTACGTAACTGCATTGGGCGGTACCTGAGCGCATAATTGAACCATAAATTAAACAAAGGTGCTTCGAGCGCCCCATTTAAGCAGAGCACACTCCAAACCTCGAAATGCACTCAACCAGCGGGCATTTTTAGTTGCCATTTCGATTTGCAGGCCAATTGAACTGTTCGCATTGATTTCTCCAGGGCTCGCATCAATAATGCACACCTCAATGCGTTCTTTTATTAGGCAGCGATAGTGCCACAATAGTCGTTTATTCCAAAATTCACAAAATTTATTTGGCGATCCGTTAGATAATTTACTTGTTCGCTTAAAATATTATTGATTTATTAGATATTCCATACCAGTAGAGCATCTACGGTATGGCTGATTTGTTCACAGATACACATTAATTTGCTCAACTATTTCATCAAATATTTATTTGCTCAATGTCCCAAACAATGCCAACAAAAACACAATTTTAAACAATGACCAAATATGACAATTGACAAATTAGATTGGCTCCAATTCGTGCATAAATATTAAAAAAATCATGAGCGGAATCGAATATTTAAAGTAATGAAAACAACATGTGCAAAATATTTTTGTATCATTTGTTTGTGTTTGAATTCTAGCTATAAAATTATATTCAATTATTCGAGTCAAAAAGGTTGCTTTAAGGAGAATTAATAAATATGCATAATGCATAATACATTTGTTCTTAAAATACCAAAAACATATTAATAATATTAGCTAATGTTAATGCATATTATGGTCAAATATAATTTGAAAAATGCTACTTCAAGAGCTGATTAAGCTCAAAATAAAAGAAAGCGATTCAAAAGCATCTTAATTTCATTTTTATATTTCACTTTTTCTTCTCAAATTATTGTTCTTTTGCTAATAAAATATAAGCAAATAAACGCAGCAAATAATTAACTAAAACAAATGTCAGTCTGTGGTAATTTGTTAGCCAAATTAAAGTGTTGGCTATAATAATTTGCGGCACTTTTGAACACGGGCTTAACATTTTATACATAATATTGTGCGTAATTTGAAAAATGGTTTGTTCATAAATGGCCAACGAATGGTGAAGTTTGAATAACTGGCGTGTTGGAAAGTTACCTTTGATGTTCGGGCCCACGTCTTTTTAACAGTTAAACAGTTTTACGGTCTGGCGATCAATTGTGCGGAACAAAAAGCGGCGCACTTGAAGCACCTTTACAAGCACCAAATCCGAGTGGCAGGGTCAACATTGAGTTTTCATTCAGTTGGCCTTAAATTTCAGTTAAGCAAATCTGAATTTCAATAGTTTCCAGACAAAACTCGAACAATGAAAAAAATGAATACGCTGGAGGTCCAGAAATCAAGTACGTAAAGGACACTAACTGATAGACTGTCACTCATGTCCGCTCTAGGCACAGCTGTAATCAAGTTGAGCGACCGCTCGCCTTATGTACAAATTGGAGTCGGTGCCTGCGGCGGCCTTGTGACAGGATTGGTTTTGTTCAAGGTAAGCAAGCTGCTGGCTATTGTCGTCGGTGGTGCTATCCTGAGCGTCGAGCTGGCTGTGGATGTGGGCATTATAACCATCAAGTGGGACGGAGTGTTCAGACGACAGGTGGTGGACGCAAGTACTCGAGTCATACAGCGCCAACCATTCCGAAGCCCGCATCTTATCGGCGCAGAAATTGAGGAAAGTGTTGCAAATTTGATAGCGACCAGTGCGCGCTTATCAATGGCCTTTTTGGGTGGTTTCTTGCTGGGCTTTGGATTCGCTTAAAGCTGCTAATTAATTTCAGATTTGGAAATGCATGCAACAACAAAGTACTCTTGACAAATAAAAGAACAGCCACGTAAACAGGTTTTTACTCCGTATGCATTAAACTACTCATATCAAAAGTTTTGAGGCTCGAAAAGCTGTGGCACAAAGTTCAAAGTTTTAAGAACATTTTCATGCGCTTTTAAACATTTCAGTTTGCAAGCAAACGAGCCGACATAAATTTATGCATAAGCAAAGTTTTTTGTACATTCAAGGCTAGGCTGAGCGAATTTTTGTAGCGCTGAATCTGAGGGAGGCTGTGGGCGACGGGGCGGGAGTGTGCAACGTGTTTCGCATGTGTCACATTTATCGTCATCAAGAAAATGCAAATGCGCAAAAACATAAAGGCGACAAGCTAAATTCTGAAATTCTGACAAAAATAAAAAGAAAATAATAAAAATACGTGCATTCAAATAATTATAATTGTGTGAACAAATTCAATGGAAATTAAGTTTGAACAACGAGCCAACATCTCGAATAGAATTAACATATACAAATACTAATATTTATATATATACATATGTTTAAATACAACTGTTGTTAGTATTTATTAGTATCCTTTTAACTGTCGCTTATATAAACAACCAAAACATGTTTATTACTATACATATTTATATTATTAATTATTTATTAATATATGTAAATATAAAAAATGCTCGTATTTGCAACACTTTTGATTCGAGACACCGGGATAATAAATATTTTACTGTCAATGTGAAAATAATGCATGTTGTAACTTTAAATTTGCTCATGCATCGCAACTCGTAAAAGCGCAGCACTTCATTAATTTTTTATTTAAATTTTGTAGACTTTTGCTTAATAGCTTTATTTTATTCACTTTATCACCGCTGCCGGCGAGCCTTTTAGTGGAATGGTTTGACTGGTTGGTTGGGTCTTGCAATATTTAGCTTTTTTTTTGTGTTTCACTGGTACATTTACTTTCATGTTTACCACAAAAGCGGCAACAGCAAGTGATGAGGCTGCGGAGAGTGAGGGGAGTGAGGATACGAGTTCCGGCCGAAGGGCATTGTGCAGTGTAATACGATGCGATTCTCGTGGGATTCTTCTGAGTAATTCAGGCAGAACTGCAGGGAAGCATGATAATTTAATGAGCAGCACTGTGGCTTTGAAGTTGCAGTTGGAGTTTAGTGCAGTTTGAGTTTTAATCGAGTTATTGACAGTGCATTAATATTGAATAATGCCTGTTTGCAATTAAATGCGATGCTCTCTAAAAGTCCAACAACAAAATACTGTGTACAAATTATTAGTGAAACGTAAACAATTTAATAATATCTGGGCGCCATGCAGCGCAACGAATCCAACTGAAATGTGTTTGGCAATTAGTTCCATGTGCTATTTGCGGTTTTGTCCAAATTTAGTTATGGTCAAATATTCAATCCCACATACTCGTATGTATTACGCAATTGCTTTTAATGTCGGCTTCCAATTTTGAATTGTTTTCGTTTGGTTTGTTCCGGCTCGGTTCGGTTCGCTTGCATTTGCTTTGTTCGACAATCAAATATGGCCATGTGCCATGCTATTTGGCTATTGAAATTTGCCTTTGCATTGTACATATTGCACAAAGTGTGTTTGCACAAGTTATTCGAATTAGTGAAGCTTATAAATTTGCGGTTAATTTAGAGCAACTATTGAGTGTTCCATTAATGTACCTATTTGGATAGTAAATATCAAATAAACGAAGAAAACATCCCCGTCAGTCTATTATATTCATACTTCACTTAACTCAACTTGGTAGACGCACCAATTGCAATAAGCAAATCGCATTCACTTGACTGATGAGCCTAATAAGCTCTTGCAGCCACTTTAGGATAATTAACACGATTCCGTTCATTGAGCTAATCAGAAGCCAGAACATCAATTGTCTTCGCCTTTCCATCTTTGTGGCTGAAACAAGCTCAATTAACTTTGAACAAGCGTGAAACTTTCCGCAAACTAATTGGACTTTTCCACTTTTGGCTTTGGGTATTTGCATATTTAAAAAGTACGAATTGAATTGGTTTTAAAATGGCTGTTAGCCAATTTATTGTGAGCAAACGCAAGGGGAAGTTTCTCGATTTCCAATTTCGTTACTCATACGACACGTAGCCACATTTAATGCACTTCCCATGTTTGTCGGTGCAGTTTCGGCTCCGGCTTAAAATTGTATTCATTCTTGTGATTGTTTTCATTCTCTAGACAGACAGTCGAGACACTTTTGAATGTTTGGGCACTTTACTTATTTCGTTGCGCTTCGACCGACTCCTTTTTGCAACTGCTGCATTTAAAAAAATAAAAGTTATACAATACATTCTTCAATATTTTGCTGTTAGTTGTTTTCGCAGATATTTAAGTTCTGAAGAATCATTAGCTAAGCATATCTATATCATTTAAAAATTAAAGACATAGAACTCTGATTAAGATCAAAATTACAAAGTTAGGCATAATAATTGTGTGCCAATTTTGTATAAGCCAAGCTTAATATTATGCATTTTAATAAGTTTAAAACTTAACTTCTAAGGAAATTCCATTCGCATCGTACAAAACAGGAGTGGAAATTGTGTAGCAAAAGCAATATTCAAAATTGTTGATAGTCTCGACTTACTGATGCGGTGATTCGCATGCATTTCACGAACTTATTAATAATTTAAGGAGCTTCGAAGGCGTTTAAGCTGCTTCAGGCGACTGGGTTTAAAGCATTCGCCTCCCAGATGACCGGCTGGGTTGAATGTGCTGCTGTAACTTTTGGCCAGGCAGGCAGCGGATGTAATTTCTAGCTGAAATTGCCAGGCACATGTTTGACTGGCCGAGGGCGTCCATAAATCTAACGGAGAGGGCGTTAACTGGGCCGCTATCTATCTAACTAAGTATATATCTATCTAGTTGCTTGTTTTGCCAGACTGTCTGGGCTGACTGTCTGACATTACGTGCAAATAGTTACGCGAAATTATTTCCGGCGTCAGTTACCATCATCGTGTTTGAGTTTCTTCTGGATAAACTTGCAGGCAACTTGCATTCAACTTTCGTGTTAATGCCCCAAAGGCAAGCATTGGTGTTGCCACTCTTGAGTTGAATTGGCTCCACCAAATGTCTTCATTTCAGTTGGCTTCAGGTTGTTTTTTAAGTGCTTTTACCTTCTTGTAAGGTAATATATTTCACATTTTTTTGGTATAGTTATAATTATTATTAATTTGCATTCAGCATACAAGATTGCAAGCCCTAAATTTATTTGAAGAGATTTAAGAGATCAACGGAGAAATGGATGAGGGCAGCATGCACTATATGTCTAAGCTATCTCTCTCTCTCTCTATAATGTAAATCGGTATTCTTCACCTGCAATTTCCGATGACTTCATCTTAGCGCCAAGGGCTGTGCATATTCTAATCAGAGCCCCACAATTCTGCGTTCAACTTCCAGTTATCGCATATTTCCACGGCTGCCAACGCACAAATTGTCGTCATAAATGTTAATTAAATTAAAATGCTAATAGGCGTGAAATATGATAACACTCACAGATGCCAAGTGGGAAACAGAGAGGCGGGGGGCAACATGCCAAAGACAGGTGGCAAGAACAGAAAAAGTGTAGCAGCTGCCGTTGTCTGAGTGCCAGGCCCATTCCAGTGCCAAAGTTGCCACTTGCTTGATTTTCAGAATAATTCTCGTAATAAGTAATTAAAATGAAAATTAGAAATGGGCAGAAAAGCTTGCTTGCAGTTAGGTAAAGCAGCTGCCACCTGAAAAGCAAATAGTCAAAGGGCCACGAGGACTCTTATGGAAAAGAGGGTGCGGTGAAAGCATCGAGGAAGACTTGTCTCTCAGCTTGAGCTTGGAATTTGCCTTTTAGCGGCATCTAATTAAAAGGGATAAGAGTTGGCCGGGTGCCCAGAAGGGTGTGAACATAAAAAACCAAAAAAAAAGGCCCATAGATGGGGAAGCTATATTTGCTAATTGCCGTGATTATTACGGGAGAAATCAGTGAGTTGGATACACTTTGAGAACGTAATTTCCATCAAATGAATACAATTAAACAATCATTTTCTCATGCACTTCAATTTGATAGTCTAGTGACCACATCTTGGCAATATTATTGTTATTAATATTATTATTATCATGATTATTATTATTATAATTATGATTAATATATAATCTATACACACATATATATCTGGTTGACTTGAAATTATTTTATTTAAATGGTATTCAAGTTTTGAGATCTTAAAATCTTATGTATTATGATTAAGGTATAAAATTTATATATACTTGATTTATATTACCAGCCAAATATTTTGCATATTGCCATTTTCGATTACCTCTTTTTCAAAATTGATGAGCAAGTTTAAAGCTCACTTAATCTGTGTTGCCAAAATACAACGAACACAGGTAAACCAGCAACTAAACACCTACGGTTTCATTGTATGATTAACGGCGCCACTTTTCCCTTCTCTACCCTCTCACGCACACGAACACTCTACTGAAACCGTCTTAATACCTACGAGTTCTTGTGTGGCTTGTCTGTCCGTCGCGACATGTGTCATGGGCAACACTGACAGAATACGGCTTAGTCGGGACACCCAGCTCGGTAGCCGTAGGCCCTCTTTTGGAAACAGTTCAAGGATTGCTGTCAAATGCGGCCCTTCCATTAAGATGATGAAATGCCCCCTGATGGTAGCATCGCCTCTCGACCCACTCACTTGTTGCGTATTAATTGTTATTAATATTTCACTGTGTGTCCTTTGTGTGCTGCTGTTGTTGTTGTTGTTGGCCATGTTAGCAGTTGTTATGCTGCCTGCTCAGCTAGCCGGCAACTTGATAATGCTTAATTTGCTGTTTAATTATGCATAGAATATTTTTGTGGCTACTTGCCAAGCAGGCAACTCGGGTTGCCGAGTTCCTTTCTAATTACTCCTGTTGCTGTTTGTTATCGGGCACTGCAGGCTCTATGTTGGAGGGCCAGGTTTAAAGCGGCTTAACCAAGCTCATTTTAGGGGCTCACATCATTTTTACACCAGCAGAATGACAATTTAATATAGGCAACAACTTCATTTTGGGCTGCATTCCACAAATTCTCACAGATACATATTAACTTTTACATATGTATGTACCCATGTGTGTATCTGTGTGTGCGGGTGGGAGGGGGTTACAAATGGACAAGCTGCGTGTTACGTTAAATGCCATGACAACCAAACACGTTCCAAACACATAAACAGCTTTTGGTACTGTTGGTTGGCATTTCTTTTTTTTCTGGTTTTTATTCTTGTATTTGCCCCGGCCAAGTTAAGTGAGCTGCCTCATAAATTTCGAATTTTCTTCCCAAGGGTTTGCAGTTGGATGTGGGAACTGGCCATAGGATTGGACAGAGCTTTCAATGTGTGGAAAAGAATTGCTGTGGGTTAGTTAAATAAACTATTTGTTTAATTTCTCTTTAAAAAAAGAGATGAAAAAAATGTCCCTAACTTGAGTAAGGTAACCCATTAACAATTTGCAGATTAATTTTTGATACTACAACATGAAGATTTAGCTCACGAAAAGTCTCTGAATGTTGAATTCTTTCAAGCTAGGTACATTTTGGATAGCTACTTTCTTAATAAAAGCATAATTGAGAAGCCCGAATATGTTTTTCTTCTAAAATTGACAAATTAAACTTGCTTTGTTTGGGGTTAGTTCAAAAAGTTTAGCTGAAGCATAATGATTATACATATTTATTTAGTTGCCAAACCATTTTCAAAGAAATAGACCCTCAAAAAGTGCATGAGTGCTCCTTGGAACAACTTATGCCGCATAATTTGCAAGGATGCATTTGCCGTCGAGACACTTTAGTCAAATCCATAAATCTACTGGCTACAGAGAGAATCCATTGTGCTTGTTTCCTGGCGCTTAAAAGCCGTTTAATAAGCCTGACCACATCACTTGACAAATGTGCCGCCCAAGAACTGCATTGTGTGGCAACACGCAGCCGAAAAAGGAAGCGCCAGACAGCCAGGCAATTGGGGCTGCTGCAATGGCCATAAATATTATTACTATGCTATTGAAGGCTTGACGTGGCACAGATATTTTGTCGCATCATTTTCAATAAATTGTTGTGAACAGTGGACACTGTGCCAAAACAGACCAATGGCCAATGCAAAAATCATTTTGGTTTTCCTACCTTTTTAGTCTGATAGAGTATAAAAATATAATTCGAATCGAGATAATTGATAGACTGTAGCTAATTTATGATGTATGATAGCATTTGGTTGCACCTTGAGGCACCTCAATGAATCAACTGAAGCAACAAGAAATTAAAGCAACTGAATAAATTAAATATAAGTCAGATACATGAACTCCTACTAATTGTTAGGCGCTGGCAGCTACTCGCTCCAGTCTTCTAATCGAGCCATCAGCTTTTACATCTTCTGCGCGTTGTACATTTAAGTGATTAAACTCAATTACTTTATTAATCCGCCCGAGAATCCAGGTGTGATGAGCTTAGATATAACCCAGGTCAAACGCATGATTGGAGTTGTTCAGTTTGGCATGAGGCAACCAACGGCAATGGAGAACAGCATGGCAGCAGTAGAACGTGTCGTGGAATTCGATGAGATCAAGCCAGAGGATGAATATACTCTTGCCCGAGCAACAAAACAGCCATCACCTGGCCAGAGGAAGGCGTCGTTTTATACATACACATATACGTATATGCATTGTAAATGTATAAACACTAATACATAATATATAAATTAAACAAGTAAATACGATAAGATGTAAAGCCCTTAATTAAAGTACAAGAAGTTTTAGCACTATGCGTGAAATCGTTCTTTTTACACTGTAACAATATATTCTCTGCGAAATAATGCACGATTTACGTCAAAGTTTTCCTCTATGCAGCAACTTATTGTCGTGCGCTTCAATATTATGTTAAAATGGAAATAATGACATCAACATTGTTTGTATTTCGGCTTGATCTTTTGTTGTTGTCATTCACGTTATATTTATAACTTTTTCTCTCTCATTTCTTATATTGTTCTCTCTCTCTCTCTCTCTTTCTTTGTTTATCTCTATCTCGCCTTTTCTATTTCTCTCTAAGAATATGCAAGCGTTATATAAGGTGTGTTTCTATTAATGGATTCTATTAGGCGTGCAAAATAATTTATAACGTATACCACAAGAGCAGTGATGAATTTAAATTGTGCATTTTTTTTTTGTTGCATATAATATATATATATTCATTATCACCACCGGAATCTTAAGTAATAAAACGATGGCAGCTAGACTAATAGATCATATAAAATTGAGAACTCATACATTTTATGCAGGGTATCGCTCATTCTCACACAATTAACAATGTGATGATTGTAATTAAATATATGATTAAAGTGCAAGAGTGCACTTGGAACTGTTCACTGATTACCGATACTTCGATATAAACGGCATTATCAGTAAACAGTACGGCATTTACATTTATCAAAGGCAAGGTCTATCTAATCTAAAAAGAGCGTCGCTCGATTCACTCTCCAAATGCTCACTACCCCCAGCTACAAATAGTTGAGCATTTATTGAGCGACAATCAGTTTGAAAAAGTTGCTCGAAGCATCATCTCAACAAAGAATTAGCGAGCTAAAATGCTGGAAATTACTTTGACCCTGGTGGGGTTGCTGGTGGTGCTCTTCTATGTTTTCATGAGCTGGAATTTCAGCTACTGGCGCAAGCGGAAAGTGCCGGGTCCCCCTCCAAGCTTACTTGTTGGCAACTATCCAAATATGTACACTATGAAGCAACATGCTGCCTACGATATCGATGAAATCTACAAGTTAGTTTGTCTGTTTTGGACTTTACATAACCAAACTAATTCTATATATTTAAAACACAGGGGCTACAAGCAGAAGTACGATGCGGTTGGCATCTATTTAGCACGGAAATCGCAGCTGTTGATTATCAGCCCTGCACTGGCCCGACGTGTTTTCGTCTCGGACTTCAAGCATTTTCATGACAACGATATTTCTCAAATGGTGGATGAGAAGTCCGACTTTATATTCGCCAACAATCCGTTCACCTTGGTCGGCGAGGAATGGAAACACCGTCGGGCTGACGTTACACCCGGACTGACCATGGGGCGTGTAAGTTATAAGAGTATTGAATGCTCTGAGATACTAAATTATATTTGCTTTCATATCCAATATATTGTCGATGTGGTCTGTTAATGCAGATCAAATCTGTCTACCCGGTGACCACTGAGGTCTGCACCACAATGAGGAACTGGCTGCGCAAGCAAGCACGCCTATCTCCACCGCAGGGAATCGATGCTAAGGATGTGAGTGCTGCAAGATTACTTCTGAAATTGGTCACATAGTTACTTACACTTTTTTTTTTAGATGAGCCTGCGCTTCACCTCTGAAATGGTCACCGATTGTGTGCTGGGCCTAAAGGCTGATAGCTTTTCTGAGAAGCCCACCCCAATCATGGCTAACATCAAGAACCTGTTTACGCTAACCTATACTCTCATACTTTACTTTATTTTTGTCAGCATATTTCCCACACTGGTTCGATTTTTCAAGGTGCGCTTCGTGTCCGTGCCCACTGAACGATTCTTTGTGGATCTGATGCAGAATGCGATTGATGCACGTCGTGCTCAGCTGTCTGCTGGCAAGAAATTCGAACGCATTGATTTCCTCGACTATATAATGCAACTGGGTAACAAGAGGAATCTAGATACACGCCACTTGACTGCTCACACAATGACCTTCCTGCTGGATGGCTTCGAAACGACGGCAACGGTCCTGAGTCATCTGCTCCTGCTGCTCGGACGTGATGAGCAGGTGCAGCAGCGATTATTAAATGAGGTGCAGGCACATCTCAATGAAAAGGGTGTGGTTGACTTTGAGAAACTGAACGAGTTGCCATTTTTGGATGCCTGTGTGCAGGGTGAGTTTACGTATAAAGATTCTTTTCTTACTGTTTTAACTTCATGAAAATCTATAAAAAAAAAATTTATAGTGACATGTCATAGAGTAAACGACACATTACGCAATCGAGCTATACATATATCTAATAATATGTATAATAATATGAGAAATTGTTGTTATATTTCCAATAGAAACTATACGCCTATTTCCGGCGGCCCCCATGTCCAACAGACTGTGCACAGAGCCGATCGAGTTAACAAACAACAAAGGCGAGAACTTCGTTGTAGAACAGGGCACCACCGTTATTGTGCCACATTACTCCTTCATGCAAGACGAGGATTACTTTCCCAATGCCAAGGCTTTCCAGCCCGATCGGTTCATGCAGCCCGATGCGGCCAAAATGTATCGCGAGCAAGGCGTCTGCATGGGCTTCGGCGATGGTCCACGCATCTGCATAGGTAGGATAAGCTTCCATATATATCTCTCTGTAGTATATATCTATCTATTATATATTATTTAATATTTTAGGAATGCGCTTTGCTTTGACACAAATCAAGGCCGCTGTTGTCGAGGTGCTTTCCAATTTTATTGTTCGCGTTAATCCCAAGACCCGCAAGGACAATGATTTCGACCCTAAACACATAATTACCTGCCTTAGGGGTGGCATTTGGCTGGACTTTGAGGAACGTAAATGAAAAAGCTGAATTCATTTTAAATTTTATCCCAGCGGCAAGCGACAAGATTTATGTATACTAATTTTGAATACAAAAAGATATAATAAAATAATAATAAAATAATATTCTAATATTTGAAGGTGTTTTATAATAAATATGAGCAAAGCAAATTTCTAATCCTTAATTAATACAGATTGTTTTCCTTAAACGAATACGATAAGCATCTTCTTCGCGTTGTACATTTAAGTGATTAAACTCAATTACTTTATTAATCCGCCCGAGAATTCAGGAGTGATCAGCTTAGCTATAACCCAGGTCAAACGCATGATTGGAGTGGTTCAGTTTGGCATGCGGCAACCGACGGCAATGGAGAACAGCATGGCAGCAGTAGAACGTGTCGTGGAATTCGATGAGAGCAAGCCAGAGGATGAATATACTCTTGCCCGAGCAACAAAACAGCCATCACCTGGCCAGAGGAAGGCGTCGTTTTATACATACACATATACGTATATGCATTGTAAATGTATAAGCACTAATACATAATATATAAATTAAACAAGTAAATACGATGAGATGTAAAGCCCTTAATTAAAGTGTTTAGCACTAAGAGTGAAATCACACAGCCTACAATCACTAAGCTACTTTTGATATACATACATATATACACATAAACAGAAAAAGCTACTACATATTATATAAAGTAAGCACTGCTCACTCAAAAGCAATGTAGAATTGGAAAGATTGCAGTCAAAACTAAATAGCTTTCTTTCTAAAACGCATCTTTCCACTTTACTTTATTCACAACGACCCCACTCTTCTGCGTCTTCAAGTTGGTGATCACACAATATTAAGGATACAGTTGCATGTTAGGTTACAGATGTTAAGTTACAGTCTTGGTATAGCATCACTATGATCAAAAAGCCCTCGCTTTTAAAAATAAGTTGAGTTTTTGACGAAGTTATGGCATTTTGAAGTTTCGACCTATGCCAATATATCGATATATCGATTTTCAGGCTGTAATTTTTACTTGTCTTCCGACCTAAAATCACGTTTTCAACTTTAAATGTACAAATGTCAATAAGTAAAAAATGTAGAAACATCAAATTATTATCATTCTCTATTATGCACAAATAAAGCAAACCAAATAAATCAAACTAAATTTATTCAAACATAATTTTCAATAATACTTTCTTTTTACACTGTAACAATATATTCTCTTCGAAATAATGCACGATTTACGTCAAAGTTTTCCTCTATGCAGCAACTTATTGTCGTGCGCTTCAATATTATGTTAAAATGGAAATAATGACATCAACATTGTTTGTATTTCGGCTTGATCTTTTGTTGTTGTCATTCACGTTATATTTATAACTTTTTCTCTCTCATTTCTTATATTGTTCTCTCTCTCTCTCTTTCTTTGTTTATCTCTATCTCTATCTCGCCTTTTCTATTTCTCTCTAAGAATATGCAAGCGTTAATTAAGGTGTGTTTCTATTAATGGTTTCTATTAGGCGTGCAAAATAATTTATAACGTATACCACAAGAGCAGTGATGAATTTAAATTGTGCATTTTTTTTTTGTTGCATATAATATATATATATTCATTATCACCATCGGAATCTTAAGTAATAAAACGATGGCAGCTAGACTAATAGATCACATAAAATTGAGAACTCATACATTTTATGCAGGGTATCGCTCAGCCTATCACACCCAGTTCGAGTTCATTCTCACACATTTAACAATGTGATGATTGTAATTAAATACATGATTATAGTGCAAGAGTGCACTTGGAACTGTTCACTGATTACCGATACTTCGATATAAACGGCATTATCAGTAAAGAGTACGGCATTTACATTTATCAAAGGCAAGGCCAATCTAATCTAAAAAGAGCGTCGCTCGATTCACTCTCCAAATGCTCACTACCCCCAGCTACAAATAGTTGAGCATTTATTGAGCGACAATCAGTTTGAAAAAGTTGCTCGAAGCATCATCACAACAAAGAATTAGCGAGCTAAAATGCTGGAAATTACTTTGACCCTGGTGGGGTTGCTTGTAGTGCTCTTCTATGTTTTCATGAGCTGGAATTTCAGCTACTGGCGCAAGCGGAAAGTGCCGGGTCCCCCTCCAAGCTTACTTGTTGGCAACTATCCAAGTATGTACACTATGAAGCAACATGCTGCCTACGATATCGATGAAATCTACAAGTTAGTTTGTCTGTTTTGGACTTTACATAACCAAACTAATTCTATATATTTAAAACACAGGGGCTACAAGCAGAAGTACGATGCGGTTGGCATCTATGGAGCACGGAAACCGCAGCTGTTGATTATCAGCCCTGCACTGGCCCGACGTGTTTTCGTCTCGGACTTCAAGCATTTTCATGACAATGAGATTTCTCAAATGGTGGATGAGAAGTCCGACTTTATATTCGCCAACAATCCGTTCACCTTGGTCGGCGAGGAATGGAAACACCGTCGGGGTGACGTTACACCCGGACTGACCATGGGGCGTGTAAGTTATAAGAGTATTGAATGCTCTGAGATACTAAATTATATTTTCTTTCATATCCAATATATTGTCGATGTGGTCTGTTAATGCAGATCAAATCTGTCTACCCGGTGACCACTGAGGTCTGCAGCACAATGAGGAACTGGCTGCGCAAGCAAGCACGCCTATCTCCACCGCAGGGAATCGATGCTAAGGATGTGAGTGCTGCAAGATTACTTCTGAAATTGGTCACATAGTTACTTACACTTTTTTTTTTAGATGAGCCTTCGCTTCACCTCTGAAATGGTCACTGATTGTGTGCTGGGCCTAAAGGCTGATAGCTTTTCTGAGAAGCCCACCCCAATCATGGCTAACATCAAGAATCTGTTTTCGCTATCCTATACTATCATACTTTACTTTATCTTTGTCAGCATATTTCCCACACTGGTTCGATTTTTCAAGGTGCGCTTCGTGACCGTGCCCACTGAACGATTCTTTGTGGATCTGATGCAGAATGCGATTGATGCACGTCGTGCTCAGCTGTCTGCTGGCAAGAAATTCGAACGCGTTGATTTCCTCGACTATATAATGCAACTGGGTAGCAAGAGGAATCTAGATACACGCCACTTGACTGCTCACACAATGACCTTCCTGCTGGATGGCTTCGAAACGACGGCAACGGTCCTGAGTCATCTGCTCCTGCTGCTCGGACGTGATGAGCAGGTGCAACAGCGATTATTAAATGAGGTGCAGGCACATATCAATGAAAAGGGTGTGGTTGACTTTGAGAAACTGAACGAGTTGCCATTTTTGGATGCCTGTGTGCAGGGTGAGTTTACGTATAAAGATTCTGTTCTTTCTTAATGAAAATCTATTAAAAAAATGGATAGTCAAGAGACAAATACATGTCATAGAGTAAACGACACATTACGCAATCGAGCTATACATATATCTAATAATATATATAATAATATGAGACATTTTTGTTAAATTTACAATAGAATCTATACGCCTATTTCCGCCCGCCTTCATGTCCAACAAACTGTGCACAGAGCCGATCGAGTTAACAAACAACAAAGGCGAGAACTTCGTTGTAGAACAGGGCACCACCGTTATTGTGCCACATTACTCCTTCATGCAAGACGAGGATTACTTTCCCAATGCTAAGGCCTTCCAGCCCGATCGGTTCATGCAGCCCGATGCGGCCAAAATGTACCGCGAGCAAGGCGTCTGCATGGGCTTCGGCGATGGTCCACGCATATGCATAGGTAGGATAAGCTTCCATATATATCTCTCTGTAGAATATATCTATATATAATATATTATTTAATATTTTAGGAATGCGCTTTGCTTTGACACAAATCAAGGCCGCTGTTGTCGAGGTGCTTTCCAATTTTATTGTTCGCGTTAATCCCAAGACCCGCAAGGACAATGATTACGAGCCTACAGGCTTAATTACCGGCCTTAGAGGTGGCATTTGGCTGGACTTTGAGGAACGTAAATGAAAAAGCTGAATTCACTATAAATATTACCCCAGCGGCGATTTATTACGATATCAAGCCAACTAAGCGAATGGACAAGATTAATGTTTACTAATTTTGAATACAAAAAGATGCACACCTATAATAAAATAATTATAAAATAATAAACCAAAATATCGATTTTTATACCATTCTAATATTTGAATATGTTTTATAATAAATATGTGCAAAGCAAATGTTTAATCCTTAATTAGTAAAGATTGTTTTCCTTAAACGAATACGACAAGCACCTGATCGAGGGGGGAATTGGTAAAGTCGAATCTTAACAATTAATATAACGCTGATGAAAATCGTTTGCAAAATTCGTTTGAATGTTGAATTTCGTTATATGTTTGCAATTTTCATTTGTTCTGATAATGAACTTGATATTGAGACTTAATTCTTATTGTGAGTACATTGTGTTGAAGGTGATAACATTTTTACGACATCCACTTAAGAATTATCGACATACATACCTCACAAGTTTTGATTAGGTCGATATTATGCACATTTCGTTCTTACTGATGAAATTTTTAGTTAATTGTTTGAGGCAGAAATTAATCAGATATGTTTTGGATAACTTTGAACGTAAAGAGAGTACTTATCAAGATCCCAAATAATTTACAGCCTATGCAGCAGTTAACCTTATAATTTCCACTGTTTTCCATGACATATCTGAATAAATAAGCACAAATATGTGGAATTCGTAGCTTATATATCGATTTTTTGTTTAATCATTTTGATAGAGTTGTAATTAGATTTATTTAGGGTAAATTACTTAGCGAGCCAAAAATGATGCAGGTATATACATATATGAATTTAAATACACGTCAGGCATTTCAACATCTATCAAGCCACCGAATTTTATATGTCGAGTTCGTGGCAAGAGTTCAACTCAAAAACAGCTAAAAGAGTCTGCCAAGACTCGTACAGTAAGTGCAAGCAATATATGCATATGTGTATATAAATGCTATTCTATCAAAGTATTTATTTATCAGACGTCACAAAGGTGTCAAAACAGTTTTACAGCGATAAGTTGCGCCTTGGCAGCAGCAACTGCTGTCAGGGAATTTTAACCCCGAAAGCACCTAAGTATTGGAAAGTGAAAGTTGATTGAACCTTAGCCAGCTGAGTAGCTTATGTCAATTATTGGCAGAGAGACACGTTAGTTAAACTCGACAAGTTACTGCTGCATAATTTTAGGCGCATCGTGCCAGGCAACGGGCACGTCAACAACTAAAAATAAACACAAATATTTATGGTATTTATTTAGTAATTTATTCATGTCTGGCAAGCGGCTGACACTTGCTACTTGTCAGCTCGTCGGTGCTTTGTTTAGCTGTCACTCGGCCTGCCGGTTGTATAAATCACATTTGGGGCCCATCAATGCTACAAATCGATTGCAGTTGAGCCGACCGCTTTACATAGTCGGCGAGTCGTAATATTTGTCAAAGTTGGATATGAAATAGAAAGACATTTCAGAGAGTGATTCAATATCAATATCTAAACTCAATTCAAATAATTGTTTTCACTTTTATAAAGACGCGCGAGTAGCTCCATTTGAACTCGAAAAGTACGTGAA
Source organism: Drosophila conformis (assembly GCA_035041375.1). Taxonomy (NCBI): domain Eukaryota; kingdom Metazoa; phylum Arthropoda; class Insecta; order Diptera; family Drosophilidae; genus Drosophila; species Drosophila conformis. The sequence goes on from JAWNLE010001234.1 coordinate 921,041, forward strand.
TTATGTTGCAAATCCAATTGGCAAATCAAAGGCTCACATAAATTGCATTAGCCAAAGAGCTCAGACAAGGGTTTCTCTTTGGTGGGGGTTAGTGGCAGGCGGAGCTGGCCAAAGTTATGCATATGCATTTCTTTTAGCCAGCATCGAGTACATGTTCAATCTGCAATTTGCTGCGGCTGTGATTTGCCAAATTGTTTGTCGGAAAAACAAAGGGCGAAGACAATCTAGCTTAGTCTAACAGCCACACCCGCAACCACCTCGCACCACATCACGCCACCCAGCACCATCGCGCACCATAGTAACTACCGCACACACTTTGGTCGGTTGCAATTTATATTGCCAGGCACTTTAGATCCCCATTTCGCCTCGGCAACTGTGCGGCTGGGCAGACTTCGCTTACAGCCTTTGTTTGCAGTTCAAAGGTTGAGCGTAGTTCAGATTGTTTGCCAGGTGTTTTCCCAGCAGCACTTTTTCTTGGTTATTTGATCTGTGATTGAGCTGAATGAGCAAATAAACTTGTGGCTCTGACTGCACTCTATTGAGCGCTGAAACTAAGCTGAAGCTGATTGAGCTCAATGGGTTTACACATTTCGCCTGTCGGTCGTCTGACTTATTATCTGTCTCTCTCAGGTTGATTTAACTCAAGGTGGTGCCTAAATCCTCAATATAACCCATGCAACCGCAAAGCGAAACACTTAAAATTGAAATCTCTGCATGAGTCCTGCACAAATTAAAAACGGTAGTTTGGATCAATAATATTATTGGTTTAAGTTCCACTGCTGGTAAAATTTAAAATTACTTTGTTTCGCATTATATTAATTGATGTGTTTGCCATTAACAAACTATGACAACGCAAATAGTAGTTTATCGTACATAGATAAATACACACAAATTAAACTGCCACAAACAGATTATGATCCAGTTGTCAATATTTAAGTCAAATAAAAGCGGCTGGCAGCTTTAAGCATTTATAAATGTGTATATTAAACCATAATCAACTCTGGTGTATGCCGAACAACAGCAACATTGAATATATCTACGCCCCTGCCACGCCTGCTGCTCAGTTGACCTTGTGTTAGCATTAAAAAAGTTAAATCCAATAAAAACATTTTGTTTAGAGAATTTATTTTGTCAGCGACCTTGTCAACAGGATGATAAACACGTTTTACAAATATTTACCCACAAATACCATGTGTGTGTGTTTTGTGTGTTTGTATGTGTGTCTGCCAGTGTGTGTGTGCGTGTGTGTGGGCGACTGTGTGTGCTTACATGTATGAGTTACACACATTCAATGTTTATTTTGGCTCCCATTGAAAGACAGGCAACATTGCTGCCAAAAACGACTGGTCCATGATTTAAAATTTAATTTAATTAGGAGATTTGGTTGACTGTCTTGATAGTGATTGGTGCATGCTGGGGGGAGGGACTGCCACAATAACAACAAAACCCCATTAACAATTTCATGGAGAAACTTTGTACTAATTGCATTTATGGCATAAGACCCCAAAGTTTGAAATCAGTTCCAAAAACACAGCAGAAAATGCAATTAGCACTTGAAACGACAGGCGAGCCTCCGTTTGGATAAGATAGGGTGGGGGAGGAGCCGCCACGCCTCAATCTTAGAGGCATGACAAAGATGATGACAATGGCAGCAAGTGGAAATGCCAAGAAAATGTGCGGCAGCTAATTAAAAAACTTGCGGCTGCTGTAAAATTTCATAGAGCTGGAAAGTCAACAGCAAGTGGCGTGCAAAAAAGAGAGAGAGAGAGGGGGATAGAGATAGAGAGAGGGAGATACAAGGTGCAAGAGAGATAGAAGACACTTCTCAGAAACGGAAACGGAAAATTGCATGTTTTTCTCTGCCACATCGAAATTAAAAATTTGTAATGCAATAATTTGTCTGGCGAGAGACCGCAGCAGCCTGGCAAAGAATGCTCTGCAAATCGGAGGTGTTGTTGATACAGCCGACAATCTTGGCCTGAAATTCCGTCCGGCTAAAAGAGTTTTGGCTAAAAGAGTGTGGCCACTTTTATTGCTAATCCCATATTTATGAACTGCTGTCGGAAATGAAACTTGCGGTTGTGAGTGGAAGCCTTTACTACTAAATAGTTTATAAGGCGATAAATATTTGTGTTTAGTTAAATGTGAAATATATTCTTTCGATCATCCCTAAGTTTATTCAAATTTCGGACAATTACTTTTTGTTTTACTATAATTTAGTTATAATTATGGTAAATGTGTAAAAAGAACTCTTTATTTATGGTATAAATCAAATTATTTCACCCACCGAAACGAAATTAAATTCTCTTTCATTGTGTGTGTGACATTTAACCTGGCCGCAATCCAAGCTGTTGCCAGCCAGCAAACAGTCAATAAGCAGACCAATTAATTTGTATATCCAATAGGTCTTGTAAACGACTCTTTTTAATTGAGCATTGCATATTTTGCGCGACACTTGCCAACCGATGCTGATAAAATATGAGCAGCGATATTCATTTTCACTGTAAATGCACACTGTGTCTGTGTGTGATTGTGTGTGTGTTGAGCTGCATTACTGCGACATTTAATTAGCCACTGCCAAAGGGGAAATGCCAATGCGATGACACAGACGATTATGTTAATAAGCCCAAGAATGCATGCAGAGCATGAGATGGAAGTTTGGGTTGGGAGTTGCAGCACTGGGCTTAACATGTGAAGCGGTTTGAACAACTCGTAATGTATTTAATTGTTCATCACAGCGTGCAAATTTGCCAGCTTATTGATTGCTCCTCCATCCTCTCGCTGGATTGGACTGGTTGGTTTATTTGGCATTGATATGTCGATTTAAGTGCATTTATTTAATTGCACAACATTCGAGTTTAATGCGCATTAATGAGACATGACATTTTAATTGGATTAATTGCGTTAATTAGGTGCCAGTCACATCAAAAAGCTGAATGCTAAAAGCTGAATGCTGAAATCTGATTAAGTTCACTCACTTGCTCAGCAAAAATTATGGACTATCGCCAAGATACGAACACTCTACTGAAGGACCTGTTCTGGCATTTGCAATTGAATGGTGCAGCAAGTGGATTCAACTGACTGCTGAGGATGCTACGGATGTGTGCAACAACCATAAGTGGAGAGTCAATTAGTGTGGATGAATGAGTACGATTTAAGCCCAATGATTAAGAGCAGCTCAATAATGTAAGTATGTCAAATCAAATTGAAGTTGGCTTACATCTTGCCAAGATCTAGTAATATTATTATTTATGCATATAAAGTCAATTTGTGCTAAAGCTATTGTTGTTTAACCCACGAGTGTACTCAATGAAAACTCTACAAATGACATTAATTTTGCACAACAGCGAGTGTCTCACGAGTGTCAAGCAAACGGAAGTAGCATAAAAACTCATAGTAATGCCCTCTTGGCCCAGGCCATATATCAAAAAACCCAGAGGCAACCGCAACGAGTTCCCCCCTCCACCTCCCCCTCCCCCTATACATCCGTGCCACGTAGAGCAATGCTTAAGTTAATAAAATATAAATAAGCATAAATCACGCACACGAGCAAACATGAACATGATTAACAAGGTCATTTAACAGCACTTGTCTCGCTCCTTGTCCGGTTCGGTCAACAAAAACAAAGCGTAGGCGTGTTCCCCACCAAAACATTAGTTCCGCAAAGGCTTAACCCATGGTCTGGTGGCTGGTGTCTAAGTCTGATTCGCCCTATGAAATTTCGATTATTGTGTTAAACGCTGCAACGCCCCAAGGCGGGGGGTGTGCTTCTGTGTGTGTGTAGTCTCTTAGTTCCTCGTCTAAATGTTGTGTTTTGTATGGCCCTAGATATATATTACCCAAGGGAGACATTTGATAATAACTTGCGGCCAATGTTGACTATAATCAGCATAAGTTAGACAACTTTCTTTCATATTGCCCATATTGCAGTGGTCCACCCCTATGGCCACGCCCCCCATCCCCCAGGCACTCTGGCTGCCTGGCCATCTATCCGGCATCGGCAGCGCAGACAACGCACATATTTTTGGGCTGACACAGCGTACATTAATCATTTGTATTGAGTTTTTCTGTTTTCAGTTCGGTTCGGGGTAAACAAGTCAATTTCTGTGGCTTAGTTGAGGTAGACCAAAAGCGGAGTAAGGGAAGCATTCGCATGAAAAGTAAGCCGATTAAAGAGCATGGGAAAATGCTGCATGTAAAAAACAATATAAAGGATACCTAAGCTGGTTATTGTTTTACTGCAAACTGGTGATGATGAAAGCAAAACCAGCAGCTCGAGCGACTATTGTGCAAACGAAGCTTGAAAAACCTCACTTGAATATTAAATAATAACAAATGAATTAAATGTTAACTACCAAATACCTATCAGAAGTGCCTTCAAGAGTCGAAAATTCAAGAGGTTTTACTTTGATTTCAACAACTAATTATAAACTAATAGTAAAAAACCTCAATCTTTGCCAGCTGAGATTACAATTCGTAAAATATTTCGAGAGGAAAACATTAATAAATTAAGACTACACATTCAATGAATTGAAAACTCAAGTTGGTAAACAAATTATGCACAAGCCTAAGAGCAATGATTATGTTTTAAAATCGCCACACTCTAATAATAAATGGACCTGCTTATGAATTGTATATGAGGGCACTTTCGACCAGCTTTCGCGCAATATATAATAAAATCCCAAATATTTTTTCTGTTATTGTCTGAGGCTCAAAACAAATCGTTGGTTGAAAAACCCATCAGCAAAATATGTAGTCCTTGCAAATGCGCTGCTCCATTTAAGATATTGTCTGCAGCAGGTCAACTGCTTGTGGCTTTTGTGCACATTGCTGCCGTGCCATGCCCCCAACTCAAGGCAGCTCCGCCCCTTGGACGACTGCTTATCCGTTGGCTGGAATTTGATTTGCAGTGCTAAGCAATTCTGGCATTTCCACTTGAAAATGCATACATTCAATTGCAAAGATTTCCGCAAGGTAACCTGCTTAAAGTTGCATTAAAATGTGAAAGTCAAAACCATTACAAGGTCCTGCCTTGTTTAAGAACAAGCAAGAAAAGGTAAACACAAGCTGGGAAGACTGCGCTCATGTCTGCTTGAGACAAATAAAAAATTATGTTGTGTACCACATGGTGTCTCAGACGTGGCCTTCTGCATATATAACAAACAAAATTTAATTCAATATGCGAAGCATCTGCATAATAAACGACAGTGACTTGAAAATTCTCTACCAAACTTGAAGAACAAATTTAAATCTTAAAAAAAATTATACATTATTGAGAAATAATAATATCTTATATAATAATATATATTATATTATATTATATTTTTTTAATTTCAAATGAGATCAGTGAGAAATTCTGATTATAACAGACTATCTTAGCTGTACAAAGTCTTTTTTGCTTATCAATCTCTGACAACTTTACAAAGAGCAAAAACCTAGCGACTTCTGAGCAGATGCATAAATTGCAAAAGGCTGCCATACAATTTATGGGCCAAGCAGAGGAATTGACGGAAGTTATGAAACCATTTTCATCTCTTCCGTGTTATGAGGTTGACTCTTAGTTGGCTGGGCTGTGCTGTGCCAATGATGTGCTTTGTCTGTTTACATGTTTAATATATCAAAATATCAGACGATCCAAAAATAAAAAATGTATTACGCGTATGGTGGAGCCACATAAAAAAAAACACTTAAGGTGTTTTACGGTATTAATACACGAGGCGCCAGAAAATAGACTGTATTAAATTTACAGGTGAGCCAGTCCCTGTTTATTTATTTGCCGAACTAATCAGCAACGGTCTGTTGTTTTTCATTTTATACGGCACACAAAGAGCGTAAATATAAAGGTAAAAGCAGCTAAGTCAAATAAAATCAGATGCTGCATAGGCACCGCTCTGTGTGTGGCCATGTGTATCGTTGTATTTGCAAGGTGCACCATGGACAAAATAATAGCATATACAGCAATTAAATGAATACATCAAAATGTTGCGCAAATTTCTTCAGAAATTTCTGTTCAAAAAAAGGCGATACCACGCCCATATTATATAAATCATTCATCTACAAAGTTGTTTTCTATTTCCTTTCGAAGTATTTAATTCCATTGTGATATAATAATTGTTTGCTTGCACAAATTATATATTTATAAACATATGTATATTTTATTTGGAATTTATTTCAGAAAATGGATAACTGTGCCCACAGTGCAGGTGGCATGCTGCACTTGTTGCAGGCGAAGCACGAAGCGATGCAATACCAGTCATTCCCACATCGCCGTCTCGCCATGCAGCAGCTGGCAAATGAATTAACAAATTAAAAGCGTAACAAATTGGCTTTGGGGAAAAGGCTAGCGGATGTTGCATGCTGCATGCTGAATGCTGCACGTCGCCCGCAGGCATTGGCTGGCGCAGTCTGCTTTAAGTTGATTTTAATTAAATTAGGTAGAGCACATCACATGTCAGTTTAGTCTGTAAAATGGGTTAAGGTTTAGTTGCCACCTCCTAAAACGAGCTGCACGCTTGCTGTCACTTGAAACGACAGCTCTTATCGCCTTGTCGGGCAAGCGAGTCGTAAAACTGTAGTTCAACTGTTTATCCTATTTATTCTCATTATTCGAGACATTGTTTCTCAATTTTTATTTGTTTTTCTCTTCTTTTTTTTTAAATAAAAGTTGCAACACATTATTTTAAGATAATATCATTTTACAGGCAACAGCCAAACACAAAGTGATAGGAAATATCGAGACTGATATTACAGAATGAGAATATCTAGAATAAACTTCCAAATATGAGTTCATACCCTCGTATGTCCTGATGACAAGTTAAATGCTTATATGTGCCAGAATTTTAATCAAGTAAAGGTACATCAAGTATATTCCACTCTTATATTCAACCCCTTCTTTTTCCGCTGTTATCCTTGGCAATGCCTGGCTAAACCAAAGCGTAAATCCTTCTGCAAAACACTTTTGATAAGCGGGGCGCATTCAAAACGATCTGAATGAACTCAGTTGAGTGATGACAATACCCAACGGGCACATTTGTAACCCTGAGACCAGCACCCATCTAAAACACCAACAGCCGACGGCGTCGCTACTTTATTACATTTTTATTACCACTCTCTCTCGTTTTTTATGTCTCCGTTGTTTGTCTGTACGGAAAGATAATTTTGTGGAGTGCAAAGCCCAGGCAGCGAAAAAATGTACTGTGTTTCGACTAGCACTCTCTTACTTAATTTTGTAATAAGCTCCGAAAAAGAACAACTATCTTAGGCACTTCAAAGATAGCTTATCATAACAGACTGGTCATAGAACAACTCAGATTACTCGATTTGTTTAATTTACTTTAATTTATACAAAACTAATTAAAACCTTGGCGAAGAGCGAAATGAAACTAGGTATGATATGAGAAACGCACACCTGCCGATAAGCATTCAGTCACAGCATTGTTATTGTCCCGTCTTTCAATCTATAAAGGAATATATATTTTATATATTTTCACTTTGTGGAATTTCTTTGTTTTAATTCCAATCAAAATTTATAAACTCAACTGTGCATAATTGTAATTTAGATTAACGTTAAAATCAAAAAGAATACCTTAAATGTGCGCATATTTGGTTTTTGTACATATGGAAACGCAATGCAAACATTCGACTGCAGCTGGACGCATAATAAATCCGCTGGACGTGGTCAAAAAAAAAACTATGGATTTTCATTCGATATTCTCGCGTGGCTGGCACTCATCCGTCCCTGCACAATCACAGCCAGAGATTCGGAGTGGGGCACTCACGAGTATAGCACAATCATTTGTTATTTGATTTGGCCACCAGAAATCGCTGGCAGGAGCCGGACGTCGGAGGACGGAAGTCGAAATTTGCCAGGCGATTGCCAGTTATCGCTGACGTTGAGCCCGGGGACAGTTGCGCCTGACCGCTCCGTTCCTTGCCTGCAATTCATCCTCCACAATTACAATTCAGACGACGTATTGTCAATTTTGTAAGAGCAATTTTACTGTTCCGTCAGTTTAAACTGCCAGCAGCGCAATCGCCCCTAGACAAGCCAAAGGTATGCACTGATGGCTCCCCCCAGAGTTTACTGTGCCTGACGAGGTGTTGATGCCAGCGATCAACTTAGCCCAGGAGCAAACCAAATATAAGGTAAAACTGAATAAAAATGCGACACATCGATTGAAGAAAAAACTACAGTGCCACAATTCTACACTTATATCAAGTCGATTGAAATATGTATAATCAGGATCATGAGAATATGAAATTACATTTTCGTGAATGCCTTAAAAAGCATCTTCAAAATAGGATCTATTAACTATGCAAAAAATTATACTTTTCTTTTACGACAGCTTAAAGTATTTATATCTCAAAACAAATTCAAGCAATTTATAAATCTCAACTTTATATAGACGCCTAAAACGTGTTTTAAATTAAAATGTAGGAAAAATTCCATAACTGCCCCCTTCAAAAATTTCCGCTTTCCATCTGTGCAAAATGCTGGATTCCATCTTAATCTTACCCACTGCAGCTTTTAGCTTGATTTTGTTTAAATAACTTTAAATTCTTGCCGCCGTAGCACTTTTGATTTCATCATGATTTTTAAAACCATTCGTTCACTTTGCTCAGTTTCACTCTCTCTTTTAGACTTCCTGAATGGTAACTTTTATTTTATTTCATGGCGGCCAAATCGTTAAAAAATGCTTTATGTAAGTTAAATTTAAGTTGAAAACTTTTCTAATTAAAATTGAATAGAAAGTTCGCATGCTGTGAAGTTTTGATTACTATTTGCATTTCTTGCTTATGTATATTTTATACATACATTTCTTTTTGTTCCCAAGCTCATATTCAAAACTGTTGCCAAGGTGCTGTGGCCACGATAAAAGAAAAATCTGGCCCACATTTAAGCGGGGGCAAGTGGGCGACAAAGTTGAAGGTCAACTGGCTGCCAGTTAAAAAGTAAAGGTTTCATGGCAGCCAATTTAGTCAGCTCCGTTCTTGCAGTCCCATAGTTGAGGAAAATGTCAAAAACTTTAAAAAACGTGCTCGCATTTCAAACTATCAAACTATAGCCTGTGTATATCTGCTGTGCATAAATGGAAAAAAAAGCAAAGCAAGGAAGTGAAATGAAATGAGTGCCACAACAGGATCCACTTTATTTGGGGCATTTTAATAATGAATGTTAATTTGCATTTAATTTAATAAAGGCCGGGGCCAGTCATAACTGCGTTGACTTGACTTCCGCTTGAGCTTAAGACACTTGCCAAGCCATTAGCCCCACTGAGCACTTCGCTCATTGAGGGTGTCATGCATAAATTTCCATTTGTCAGAGGGAGAGGGACAAACCGGGAGAGAGTGAGAGGGAGGGGGAGAGAGAAAGATTGTTGCGCCTACAATTTACATAATTTATTAACGAGAGTTTGAGCGTCTCCTTCCGTTTGGATAAACTAGGGGCCGGCACCGGCACCGGCACCGGACTTGGGCAGCAGGATGAAGAGGAGCAGGCAGTTGTGTTGGTGTGGGCGGTCCTCATGCATAATTAAACACGTAATTAACCATTATTAACAACGTCTGATTTCTGTTAGATCTGGGGTGGCTGTTACCTAATGAGTTTCAAAAAGATTTCACTGCCAGACACGGCCTCAGTTTCTGTCTCACTTGTCTCCTGTTTGAGAGCAATCAGAGAGGACGCACGCGTCTGCCTTTTGATTTGTGTCCTAAGCCCATCCAAAAGTTACAGTTACAGTTTCAGTTTGTTAATGAGCATTAATTAATTAAGTTCGTCTCGGGCTCGTTGTCTACGTGTCGAGCAGGTAAAACTTTTCCGCTCGAACAGCTAACAGGCCAATTATGTCCGCTTTGCTGTTGTTGCCAGTTATCAGCTCTTGTTAATGCCGTTTCTGTGGTCTTGAGGTGTCCACAAAGTCAAGTGTCACTTTGACTTTTCAAAAGTGGTTTGCATAGCAGCGGATGCTAACTAATTATGCTCAATTGCCCGCCAACAGCAATAAACATCTGCATGATATCTGAACAATAGGATTAGTTTTTACCAAAAAGTTACATCATATAGAGAACGTTCGGGATATTTAATTTATCATAAAACTCGCATCCTGTAAAGCAGACTCCGTAAATATTCATGGAGTGGTTAAGCGAGCCAAAATAAATGGGCAATAAACGTGAACGAAATGTTCCGAGTTATGATAATGAGCTCCATTAAATTTATGGTAATTTTTCGAAAAATTAACGAAACCATTTTCAAACAACGACTTTTATTGAATTGTTTTGTGTACGGATATCCCACAAAACACATTTTCTCTGAGTTCATTGTGGCAATTACGACCGTGGGAGAAAACAAATTTGTGCATAATAAAAGCCATTTGCCTGGCTATTAATTAGACCAACTAACTATTGTCAACTGCTGAACTAATGCTGCAATTGCAGAGTCATAATTAAATGTGTAGCAAACTAAAGCATTTATGTAATAACAGGCCAAGTTATTTAGTGAAAACATTTCATTGTTTGCATAACTTATGTTTTACGCATTTTATGAATTATATTCTCTCACTTCTTTTCACACGCAGCCTCACAGCTCCTGGCTCCACTGGGGCATCAACATTTTTTCTGCCACCTACCTCCTGGAAGTTGCCTCATAACTTTAACAATTAGCTGACGGAATGTTGGCAACCGCTCGGAAATTCTTTGTTAGAACTGCGGGGGAAAATTTTAATTTTGTGCAATTTCTGAGCAAATAAATTTCCCAGACTTTCTATCTAGGCTCTGTTTGAATAGGTCAAAGCCTGTTAGTATTTGAATACTGCTTTCAAATCATTAATAGAAGCACAGATTTAATTTAATATGAATAACATTGACGAACATTTAAAAAGACATCTTTTCATTTCCATAAGAAGATAACTATAAAACAATTATGCTGTACAAAAAAATGTTCTTAAATTTGTTTGCCATCATCTCTGTTTCGCCAGGAGTATTTGTATTAATTTCAATACGTTTAGCAAATTTTTTAAATCGTGTTTTTGCAACACAATTTGAGAACCATTCAGGCACCTGCTTGTCATGCAAAAAGCAATAACCAGCTGCCTAGTAGTAACTGTGAAATAGGCTCATAAATCTACAGCAAATTTATAATTTCGCACCTACATCCAAAGCGAGCTGCAGAAGAAAAATGAAAGGGAACAGCGAAAAAGTAGGAAAACTATTTGCCAATGTGCATGGCTCCGCTTGTCAGTGGTGAAAATGACAAATGTTCACCAGACAGGCAGCCGGAAAATTGTGTGGAAAGCCTGCCAGCAAAAGGGCATACCCAACCCCAATTCCTTTCTGTGGGGGAGCTGACGAGCCGTGCAGCTCTAATGACAGCGAGCGTTGCATGTTTGCCCAGTGTTAATCATAAATGGTCTACGCCATATTGGGGTACGGGCAGCTTAGCATAATAACCCTGGCCACCAACTGAATGCGAAGTGAATTCCTTGGCCAATTTAAGCGGCCATCTCATATTGGTCTAATTAAAAAGATGCCAATGTCGTTGCCAAAGCGAACCTATGCAAAGAGTGCAACTTCAAGAATCCAGTGCCGAATAGAAATGACACCAAAGTATGCCAAGTGAAAGCAAGCAAAGGACTAGCGATAAAACTCTGCCAAAAATGGCAATTACCTTTTCAGCTATGCACTTGCGAGCACAAAGCGTTTTAAATAAAATGTGACAGCTATTTGGGCGCTCAAGCTTGGCGGCTTGGCTAATGGAAAGATTGTAAGCGCTTGATTTATGGCCCACGCTGATGACACAGAGGCATGCAACGCGAATGCAGGTAACACTTACATTAAATATAATTGAAATGCCTGTCGAGCGCATGATTGGCAAAATCATTTAACATCTTATTTGCGCAGATGAAAACATTTCTCATTTTAAATATTATTCATTGAGCGTGGCAGCAACATTTTCTGAAGCACCTAATTAGTTGTTAGTTGTATTGGTCAATTTTAGTCTCTCGCTCTTTGCTTGCGATTTTTTAATTAAAAACTGAATATTGTGCTTTGCCTTAACAATCCTGAAATTGTAAGCTTTCAACTAAGTTTCATCGAAACAAAAACATACACAAAATGCTACACCCTTCGTGGCGTCGGAAACTCGCACAGAAGCTCATTATCACCGCTCTGATAGCACTCATAACCATCTACGTTGTTTGCTTTCAGCAGGTAAAATTCAATGCAGTCGTGAAAAGAAGGCGTCCCGCTGTCCTGGAACTTCCTCGTATGCAGCTGGAACAGAATGGAGATTACTGGATCTATCACAACTTTATGCGTTCGTGGAGTCGTGAGTTGAAGGGAAATGCGAGTGTCACCCTCGCCACACACGGCACCTTCAGGGATCTCAAGTATATGCCATGGCTGCTGGTTCGCTGGAGTGGTCCCATCAGCATGGCCATATATGTGCACCAGGATGACTTGCACGAGACGCAACAGTATCTCTACTATATGAAATATTGCACCTTGTACTCATTGAGCTGGGCCCATTTCGTATCCCTACAGTTGGTCTTCTCCGACAAGTATATGGCACACATTTTCCAAGGCATGTGGATCAGTTATCCTAACGGCCTGCGCTGCAAGGAGCTATTGAAGATACATATCTCAGCCTCAAGCAATTATAGCCATAATATCACCTATCCGCTGCATCTACTGAGGAATTTGGCACGCCTAAATGCGGAAACTTTTTATGTACTTCCCCTGGAGCCAGGCATGCTGCCCACAAAGCATTTTGTCAAAACTTTCCTTCAGTTCGTATATCTGTATTATCCGAAAAACCCAATTAAGAGGTGATTACAAATATTCGCAGTGCTACTGATTTTAATAATCTTCCAAAATCTGCAATCAGCGTCTACTGCATTCCCGTCTTCCCACAAATCGGCGATGACTTTTCGCTGCCAAAGTACAAATCGCAGCTTTGCACTCAATTACAGCCCTTTCTACAAAATAGAGTCTGGCTGCCTAAAACTGAACTGGAGCATTTTGATAAGTGGCGCTCTTGGCTGGAAACACCAGTGCGGGATGGCGATATGACTATATACAGGGTGACCCAGGATCCCGATAACTGTGATGCCTATGTCAGTAGCAACGCCTGCGATCCGCTCCATGATCAGCGCTATGCTGACAAGACATATCAATTAAATTCAACGAACGTAATCAATTTCAATTAAGATCGTTGTTTACTTTTAAAATTAAAAACAAAATTGAACTAAAATCATTTCCTTTTATTTGTTGCAGTTACAAGCGTTAGTTGGCCTTGGATTTGACTTTATTGTGCTGGATGGCACGTTTGTCATTTACAGAAATACAAGTCTGCAGCAGGAATACTCAACTGACTCCATATCACTGCTGGACCACATACGGCAACTAATCAAATTGAATTCCTTAGCACAGGGCAACTAGAGTAATAAAGCAGCAACTTAGCAGCCCCTGAGACTACGCTTACCCAAAGTTATGCTTAAAGTGGGACTCGGACTCAATTGCACGCCACTTAATCAAATAGTCTGTCTGCCTCCTTACACCTCTCGTTTTTGGCATTATATTTTATATTCTATTCGTTTTATTATTATTTTGTTTGTTTTTTGTTGCTTTTTAATGCCATTAGCGGCGTCCAATAGCGTCGTAAGCACAGTGACTTGTTCGAGATAAGCGAACACTGTTTACTTATAAATTAGATTCGTAGTTTCTGAACTCTTCATCGGACTGACTATAAATCGAATAAACAATTTGTTCAAAATCATGTTACATGTTTAAGAATGGACACTGGTAGCAAAAATAGCACATGTTAAAGATAAAAATGTTAAGCAGGCAGCAGGACCTGGATAAAGGTAAAAAACCCTTGAATGGGTTCGAAGGAGGTACAAAATAACTGAACATTGTTAGCTATATGAGGCAAGGATTTTAAGAAATTTAAAAATTAGTTCGACTTTACACCTCGGATTCAAATGAGTTCGAGCGTTACATAAAAGTATCTTGGTTTAATTTCCAAGTGCAGCTTATACTCTCTTTTTGTATAATCTCTTCAAATAATCCCATGATAAGCTGATAATGAATCGTTTGACTCTAGAAATAAACAGTTTTAATTAATTTGAACTGTTTGATAAAGCTATTTGCAAAAGCATTTCAGATGCACGTCGGCTTACCTTTGTGAAAATACCACAAAATTCCATTAAATTATTTGCGGTTGCATGCAACAGCTAATGTTGTTCGGCAACAAAAATAACTGTGGGAAATCGGAGCCCCACTCGCTGCTTGTCTTGTTCGCTGCTCTTTACAACTAATAATTTCATATTTTATGCATGACCTGCAAAATAAACAGAAACAGAAAATTGGTAACAGCACAAAAGAAAACATTTGCCCATTTACAAGCACATTGTCTCCTGTTACTTACGTTTCTTTTTTTTTCATTTGTTTTGTGTGATTTTTTTTTGTTTTGTATTTCTCGCTGGATTTTTCGCTGGATTGGGAAGTCTGTAAAGCATAAAAAATGGGCGGCGCGTAACTTTTGCCGAAAGTTTTGTGCAAAAGGAAAGTGAGCGGAAAAGTTAATATTAACGATGAGCGACGCATTTTGCCTTAATTTTTCGCCCCTCTTCGCCATTGTTGGCACCCTTAGTTGTTTTTCGGCCATTTTGACGCCAAACACGTAGTCAACTGTTCTTGGTCTTGCCCTTTGCTTTGTTGGCAAATCTTGTTAGGGTTCCTTTTCTCCACGAACTTTATTTGCATGAACTCTTCAAAATCGTTTATTTTTTGTATTTTCTTTTTCTTTCCTCGCACATTTTTTATTATGGAGATTTTGTTGTGCAAATTTCCAATGCTGCGCTCAGCATACAAAGCAACTGGCACACGCTCACAACAAAAGGATTCGGAATTCTTGCAAACTCAATGCGAACAATTAGATGAGTTTGCCAAAGGTGAACAAAAATTTCAATGTGCTATTCCAAATCCTTTATTACGATTTTAGCCAAAAAGTCGTTGTAAGTCTTTGTATGGATTCGTTTATATATCCCAGAAATATAAAGGTCAATATGCTGCTGTGACATTTAATTTTATTCGAAAGCAAACCCTATCTGAAATAACATAATAATTATCATAAAAAATATAAATAATAACAATGCAAAGTTCCCCAAAAATGTTGTTTGATTTTCAAAAATATTCATCACTAATAATTGGTTACCGAAATGAGCAGGCCAATTAAAAACTGTTTTAAATTCCAAAGGGATTGATTGTGTTCAGCCAAAACAACTTGATACTTAACTGAAACTTAAACAGGCTTCAGGTATGAGTACTTCGCAGTAAAGAAAAGGCAAAGTCGGACTCATTAAATATGTTGAAATTACCGTAAGGCTGCATCCTAGCGAGGGGCCCGAGGCGGGAGTGAAGCGGCAAAAACAAATGAGAAATGCAAATGATGAAATAATGAAAAAGCCTTTCCGAACCCAAACAAAGCCCGCAGGCGGAAAGGCATTAAAACAAAAAGTAGTTGAGCATAACAACAAAGTGCTGCATCAAGTATGTGCCTGCTTCCCACTGTGTGTGCGTGTGGGTGTATGCGTGTGCGAGTGTGCATATTTAATTATTCATACGCCCTGTCTGCCCGCAACGAACAAAAATGCATGAAGATGCACAAGACGCAAGAAGGCAGTGCAGCAAACATGGCAAAAGTTTTCTTTCCAGGCTTCAATTTGTTGTAAACAAGACGTCGAGTGGCATTGTGTGTTTGTGTGTGCGTGTGTGTGCGTGTGTGTGCGTGTGTGTGCGTGCGTGCGTGTGTCTGTGTGTATAAAGTTACCGAGCAGAGAAATTGAAAAGTGCAGTGAAACAAATATGGATTTGCAGTGCAATGATAAAACATTTGGCATTCAAAGTGACAACACATAATTGAAAATCCTATTGCTTAATTATTCAGATTGCGGCTCAAGTTGTCCACAGATCAATTTAATACTTATTCTTTAGAACATGGAAACAATATGCAAACAAATGCATAGTCACAGGCATTTTATTTAATTTCGTTTATTTATTTCTTAAAAATCAAATTTGTTCGATGATATAACCGAGGGCAGATAACTTTTCATTAGCCTTGCAAGTGTTCAGTCTGCAAGGTCACAGCATATTTAACTGGCATTTTCAATTTGCATAAACTAAAATAAATTTAATTGTTAGTGGCTAGCATTGTTTATTGTTGCATAAATAATACAACAGGTGTAACTTACGCAAAATATTCTTAAGATAATAGCTTTTCATAATATTTACTGAATTGTGGGTATACAAAATAAGGATGTTTCATATCGATGTTCATCGATGTGATTTTTAATTCAATCTATTTCGCTTGCATTGTTCCTTTCTATGCATCTGCAAACCCCAACTTGAAGATGCTCAAAATGGCGTATTAAAGTAGTTAAAATAAAAAGGCATCTCCTAAATAGTTATGACGTTTTTCATTATTTTCAATTCTTACCACAAATAGTTATTTAACGCACAAATTTCAAAGTGGACTTCAAAATTGTAAAAGATATCTTTACCATTCCCTGGACGCCAATCAGTACTTGGCTGTCAGCGCCAGTGTGTTCTTAGTATGAAGCATCAACATGTTTAACAAGGGCAACGCTGACTATTCGTTGCCCCCCGTTGTCTAGTTTATCAGCATCCCTGTGGCCATCGTCACTCGCAATCGCACTTCCAATCTCACTCCCAATCGCACTCCCAGACGCACTTCTCTCTCGTTGCACGCTGAGCATTTTTATGTCCTTCACACATCATTCAGCAACAAATTGCTGCGGGCGTTTCAAGGCGATGCCATTGCACACATAGCTGGACTGCTTGAAATCTATTTGGGAGATAGAAAAAAACACAAAAAGACATAGGAATGTCAACAGCCAGCAGCTAAGCATACCGTGTCCGGGGTACGCGGCCAGGCTGCGTGTCCATTTGAGGAAGCACGTGCCACGAGCATTGTACGTTTTATTATCATGAGCTGCGGCAACTTTTTATTATCTTTGCACTCTTCTGTGCTCTGTATTATTCTGCGCTCTGATCCACGGATGGCTTTAACACTTCCCGGCACTATCCTTTTCAAACTTGTGCCGTAAATATGACTTACTGGTGTTTAAAGTTGACTCAGGCCATGCGCAGCGCCTTTTTAACGAGCTGGCCAACATTCACTTGACCCACGTCAAGTATTCTCCCATTATCGTTAAAATCATCTTTCAATATCCAACACATGTAGGTGTGTGTTTGCGAGTGTGCGTGTGATTTAGTTTATGGGAAGAGCATCGTAAAAGCGAACTGCTCTTAGCACAAATTGCAACACGTTTTGAAAAGTGCAACGGGCTAACAAAACGCTCGGCCTGCACTGCGTGTCCAGGATAAGTTGCAGATACTCAAGCCCAGGCTGCGCCTGAAGCCGAACGTGTTTAGTTTTATATTTTGCTGTGCTGGCCATAATAAAAAATCGTGTAAATTGGTCAAAATAAGTAGATAACTCCAGTTAATATTACTGCGCTAAACGCCAGCACTAAACCAAGTTACCTGGCTCCATCAAGTTTTTTACCACGCAACAAAATTAAACACCATGAAAGTTTTAATAAGCAATTACATTTACACAATTTATCGCTCGGATACTACCCAAGCTGTGATAGTTTAATGAAGGATACAACTTTAAGTTCCAATTCGATTATGCTAAACATCTTTAACACACAATGAATAAACTAACATTTTCTATATTAAATAATTGTTATGAAATTAAATAAAATCAAGCTTTCCCAACTATTTAGCATAATAATGTATTTTATATTTGTATGTAAATGTATGTAAAACGGTCGGTAGCTTTTGGCTTAAGGGCTCAATGGTGTGTCAATCGCTTTGTTCGAACACTCTGATTTAATTTGACCTCATTTTACCTAAACTATTCATTTTCCGTTAATGCATCTTCGGAAGTTCTCAGCACTTAGCTCAAGTGCCAGTCGATTTAATTCAAAAGCTTTCTTCAAAGGCAACACTTGTTTCCTGTTGTTTACTCAAGGTACTTTATACATTTATGTATATATAAATACAAATTTTTTGATTTTTTTTTTTGCTTTTGGCATGCGTATACGGTGGCGGACACCTTATTCTGATCAGCGTCAAAGAAAACAATTAATTGCCTGCCATAAGCTAACCATTCATTATTTTTCAAAAATTCCAAAGACCGATGGTAGGTATATGTATTAACCACCAAAATTAATATATGACCCCAATTCACTGGGGTTTCCCCACCTGCTAGGTAGGATTATGGCAGGCAATTACGTTTTTTCTTTGACGCTGATCAGAATAAGGTGTCCGCCACTGTAGCTAAAAATAAATTGCAAAACAAAATTCAATTACTAAATGCAAATCCAAGGCGCCCACCCTCTGCATATGTGTCAAAAAGCCGCAACCAAAAAGCATTCGCCATTTATTTACCATATTTTATATTGTATTTCCTTTGTGTGTTAGCCATGTGTGGGGTGCGTCTCCATAATATTTATGTATTTATATTTATTTCTTGAGCTCTCCGCCATGTTATTGAAAGGAGTTCGAGAGTCCTTTCAGCTTGTATTGTGTAGACACTTGGAAACTTGGCAAACAGTGGCGGAAATTTGTTTTTGGTTTTGGGAACAGGAAAACAGAAAAACTTGCGCTTGAATGTTGCCAAACTTGTCGAAAGACATGCAACGCATAAATCCACATTTGAAGTGAACTCTTTTTGGAAATATTTAATTGTTTAAGCTGGCCCTTGCGAATTGAGCACATGGCCATAAATATGTATTTAATGGCCCTTTAAGCATGGGATGAACCCCAGATACCAAATATTTAAACTAATATACGAACAATAATATATTATTAGGATTAAGCCGAAAACAAAATATTTGATAATCACTAATATGAAAATAACAAACACTAAGCCGTAATTTGCATACTCTTTTAAATTTATATATGCCATGTATTAATATTTTGTATCTAAATTAACGTAATTGCTCTGATTTTATTCAGGCAATGTTTGAAATTCAACAAATTAATAATTAAAACAAATTTGAACATGCGGTTATAATTGAACCCGTACAATGAGATGAGTAAATAAGTAGCTCAACTGTTTTTCCCTCTTTCTCTCTCATACCCTCATTCTATATCATTAGTAGTAGTTTGATCAGATGGAAGTTGTGCTATTGAGCAATCCATGTGTTTGGATATAACCACTGTCTGCTCTTGCACCTTACTATACTGGCTCACATTGTCGACCGCATATAAACAACTCAAACCCAGACAAAACCACACAAACATTGAACAAACACCAGCGCTGCTTAAAACTTTTACTAGCCAGTTAAAAAATACTGCTAACAAAACGAAGCCAAGTAAAAAACTACAACAAAAAAAATAAAAATAAAAGTCCGCAGTTAGTTGAGTTTGAGTTTTTCCGACAGGCTGTGGCTCAATGCGCATTTCAATTGCTGTGTTGAAGTGGGGATAGATATTAATTTTTGATTTGTTTTTATAGTCCAGTTCAAAAGTTAATTGAGTGCTAAATTAACTAAATTGCACTTTGTCAGTGGCACAAATTGTTTGCAGTCAGCTGACGTATGTGCAATGTGCAGCATATATTAAGTATACGCCCTGTGCTGCTATGTCAAATTAATTAAACGTCCGTTTCGAGCAAGTTGCTCTGCTAGCAGAATGTTTTTGTCAAATTACTTGAGATAATAATTACTGACGGATTAATTTAACTCAGATGCTTATTGTCAAACGGAAAAAGTCGTAAATAAAAACTAAAACTTAAAATATTTAAGGTACACAAATCGATCATTTAATTTAAATCAATATCTTTATAAAAGCAAAAATATGTATGAAAATATCTGAAAATATTCAATAAGTAGAATATGTAGAAATATTGCAATGTACTTTCTCAAATGTAAGCTACAATGTTATTTTTAGATCGCTATTATTATGTGTACATATGTGAATGGAAAACACGCCTATTATGCAACTACATGTAAGTATGCCAAAAGTTCAGAGTTCATCAATTCTCGCCTCGAGTGGCACCTCAGAAATCAACGATGCGCATAAGCAAAACAGCAATTGTCATAATTACACGCCCGACCAACTACGAATGACTAGCAACACAAAGGAACAACACAAACACAAAAACAACACCCATAATGGCAGACTTAACAAGCAGCCGACCCTTGGCTCAGGGTTTGGTAACAGGTTTTTCTTTTTACGCCGTCCACCCTCCAAAGTTGTTTACATTATTAGCTGCTCTTACGCTTGCCTGGCCGAGATTTTCTGGCTACGCCCCAAACTGCTTACAACTTGATTCAAAAAGCTTACTCGCATCTGCCAGGCAGCAATTGGGGAGCAGATTAGAGGACTAAGGAGACACTTGTCGGGGTGTCTCAGATCTGTTGGTTTTTGTGGCTTAGTGCGTGCTAATTATGGCATAATGATTATGTTTCATTTGCAGGCTTGTTTCGCGTAATGGGAAAAAGTTTGCCATGCATTTTTCATGACCACTCTGTTGCGCAGCAACTCTAAGCAAACACTTTGCACAAAAGTGCAAGTAATACTCGTAGTAAGCCAGCGTGAAATCTCAACTTCACGACCTTCCCGCACTTAGGACTCAACGATACATATTAATAAAAAACTGTTAAATTTTATGCGACATCATAGCGAACACAGTGCGGACAGCGCAAACGAACTTGGCAGCCACACAAAAATAAACGTGGCTCGAAACCAGTAGCAAGAAAGCACACATACTAACTGGTATATGTATATCCAAAGATGATGGCGAATAGTGCAATACTCATATTGATGCACAGATACAAATTTCACTCTCCATTTGATGCAATCTTGCTAAAGTGAGCACCAGCTCCATTATCAACTTATTGGTTGTCTAAGTGCCAACCATATGAGAAACTTTGATGCAGATTCGCTCAAGTCAAACTAAGATAGACTTGCATTTAATATATCACAATAAGGTTCTTAGGCTATAAGATATTGTAAAATACAAATACTTAAATCAAATGTCAACAATCAACACTTCATGCATACTATAACGAGTGACAATCGCCGTTTTACCAAATTTATACCACTAATTGCTTTGTTATCACACCTGGCTTTTTCTATTTACCTCAATTCATGAACATTATCAATGTCAATTAATAATATATGATCATGATCTAATCTAATATGATAAAATCTAATCTGTTTATTTATCAGTTTGGCTGATAGTTTGCGAATATACTAATGACAAAAGCAAATATTTAGAATATGTAGTTAAACAGATTTATGATTTAGGAGCGGATAAACGTTTCTCTAAGTGTATTCCGCGACATATAAAAACCTACAGCAAGTGCAACTCATGGCACACTTCGTAAGCAATTTTTGCTGTGCATTGAGCTGCAAATAAACCGCCATGCTGCACATAAATGTCACTAAATGCGCTGGCAACATAAACACACACTCACACACATACACTCACCTCACACATCACACACACATTCGTGTAGCCACACCAGTCCAAGCGTAGTGAGTACACACAAAAACAGGTGTCACATTGTTGTCGCTGGCTGTTGCGCTGTTTTTATGTCATTTTAACATTTCCTAATGTGTGTGGCATGTTATGGAACCAAGAAACCACAATAAAACAACAGCCACAACAATGACAACATCATCATCTCACGATTACAGCCAAAACTTTCAAGCAAAAAGATTAAGCCATATTCCTAGTTACGACTATGACAGCAGTCTGCAAATAGGGCAATGCACTAAGTTTTTGAGCGGCTTTTAGTAGTTCTCCAAAACAACAATATGGAATATAGAATATATAAAATATGCCAAGCTAAGAAACAAAATAATTACGAGATATGCATGGAAAATTGTAAAAGCAGACACAGAGAACCAGACGAATCTGAGACGCTCAGCAAAGCCTTTATTCAAGTCGAAAGTTCTGGTCAGATCCAAGTACACTCAACTGTATAGTATGATTCTAAGATTTTCAGTTTTCTTTATCACGATATTATTGAATAATTATTGAAGACGATAATAATTTCGATAGTAGGAACAATTCAAATTGAAACTTGATGTTTTAAAACCATTTATTTATATCACTTAAATCGTAATAATAATTTTGTTCATGAGGTCAATCGCTTTGCACTTCTTGCCATTTTCAGAAATGTTCTCCAAAAGGCCAGCATTTTCGAAAATGCGAATTTGTAAATCAGTACAAAATCTACAGCAGTCTCAATTAGCCCAATAAATAAACAGTGAGGTTTCGGCAGTTCAATTCAGTTAGTTTTCATGGCCATTGTAATGGCAACAAGTTAGCAGCTTGCTCATGCAATGTTCAACAAAATCCAATTTCATACAATAAGAATTGCACAAGCTCCTAAAACGATACTGCACTTCAGTGCACACACACACACATACACACATACTTAAAATACGATGCTGTACTTCAGTGCACACACACACACACACACATACACACTTAAAATAGTGTATGCTAGTGTGTGTGCATACACACTTAATGCAATTTAAGTCAAATTTAATCAATGCACAGCACAACTGGCCCACCAAAGAACTCAACTTCAGCAGTTTTGAACCAATCGAGCTGCAGATATGTTGGCGAGGGGAAGAAGGGGGGTTGGTGCGCAGTTGAGACTGTAGTCAATAGAGTAAAAGTTATATTCGACTGCCTCGCCTGGCAGAGGCTGTTGGGGCCTGTTAGCAATGAGTGGAGTTCGCATTAGTTGCAGTTGCTGTTGTAGTTGTGGTTGTAGTTGTACTTGTAGTTGCGGCAGTAATCAAAAGTAGTTTGGGGCACAGTCAACTGAACCGTACCAGTTGGGCGGATGGGCAGGGAACAGTTAGTCAAGGGGGCGGGTGCGGCGTTAAACAATTTGTAAAACTAAAAAGCGGAGCAGTGTTTTGGTTTAGGCATTGCTTGGCAGGCCGTTAAAACTTTTGTGCGAATACTCCTACAAAATACGGCATATGCGTGGAAAATAATTTGCCAAAATGTTATAAGTTAGAAAAGGGCTGCAGAGCCTTCCAAGGCTTGATTTTCACCGGAGCTAGGGAAATTTTGAAATAAACTAATTGAAATTGGAATTGCTTGAGTTGAAGCAATTATGATTAACAATTGCAGATAATAAGCTGCATATTGAGCTGCATTTCATTGGGATGCCACATAAATGAATAATAACTAAAATTGATTTCTACTATACACTTTTAATATAATCTAATGCAAATACCAATAAGCACTTAACGTGGCAAGAGTCTAAGTCGAGAGTGCCCGACTTGCAAATATCCTGTACCCATGTAGGCCATATTTATATTCCATTTGATAATGCTGTGAAAATCTAAATAAAAAATCCATTTCCTTATATTTCTAATCAGTTTTCAATTTAAATGCTCAAGTCGATAAAAAAAATCGGGTTCTTATCGGAGATCATTAATTATATACCGCAAATTCCATTGTAGGTTTTGAAATAATTACAGGATTAACTTGCATCGAACAGCGTTTAAATTTGCATAGTTGCACTTAAGAGGAGCCTGCCCATGAGTTCAATACCCACATCGACTATGGGTCAGACTCTGACCCAGGCTTTGTTTATGGGCGGAAATTACATGGTTATCAAAACATAAGCTTCGGTTGAATGCTGTTGTGGCAGGCTCCACGTCTACGCATGCATCTCTATTGCTTGCCGCATATATACGCATTGCCGCCCACCAGCACAGCTCTCCCTCACAGTCGGCTGCCATTTTCATAACTGCCACAGGCAACTGGTCGAATGCAGGCATTTGCAGCATTTTGCATTAATTGCCTCGGTCAGCGAGGAGGGTGTCAGAATCAGAGTAAGAGTCATAGTCAAGTGAATGTTATCGCACACAAGCATACATATATATATACGTATATATATATATATATATATGTAAAAATATACATTTACTTAAGGATGTTGGCTCAAAACTGTTGATGTATGAAGTGTGAACGTTTATGTTAAAGTATCAAATTAGCAGCTCCGTCAGGTTGTGCATTGAATATGTAAGTAGAGACTTATAACGATTTGAGCTGCTCAATTGAATACTCGATGGCTTAAGCCAAAGAAGAAATAGAAAATTAATTGAATTTAAAGTGATGAATTGATTTAGAAGTTTGTTTAGAAATTGTTTGCTTAAATAAACTTTAATGTGGTCTCAATTTCAGCAGCCAAAACTAAATTATAAATCTATTTTAAACACGTCTGCTCAATTTACTTGACTCACAACGATTGAGCTCTTCTACTTCAAGCTGGTGATCACAGCAAAGATATCGATCGATATCGATACTAAATGTTAAGTACATAGTTGCCTGTTAAGCTACAGATGTTATCTTACAGTCTTAGGCCTGGTATACAATTAGTGAACTAAACTTTTTTTTAAACATTCGATGTAACCAATTTTATTGAATAATATTTTTGAAATCTTATATTTTATTTTAAATCTAGACAGTTATCTAGATTCCAGTATGTCTTAGTTCGGACCCAACCTTTTATTTTAGAATATAACCAAATGTGTTGGTAAAAAGCCTTTAAAGCTTTTAAGGGGTAGACTCCATCAGTTACCAAAGTTCTACAAACATTCACCAAAACTGGATAACAACTGTTTTGCTAAAGCTTTTTTCTTACCAAAAAAAAAAAAAACAAAAGCTGACAAGTCTAAAAGCTTCAAGCTAACTATAATTGCTAAGTTGCTAACATTGTCTCGTTGTTAAGAACACCAGCCGAGCTTCACAAAGCTGCAACCACTGTTTACACCATAAATTTTGCAGCAGAAAACCCCAACAAATCAGACCAATAGAGTGAAACTTTGGTGGCAAGAAGTCAAACAGAGGCCAATAACTTATAAACAATATTTACAGCGCTATCGATGCTATTATCAACAAGCATAACTTGCAGAAAACACATACAAGCGCAAAAAATGCACAGCATGGAAAAACAGAAAGTTATTAACATAAATTCTTATAACAACATCGCATCGCGCATCGAGCTAAGATGAAGTTGGCCCACAAGCAGAGAAAGTGGGGCTAAAAAGTTTGCAACCACAAAAGTCAAAAGTGTTGCGACCCCGATCCAAAAACCGTCTCATTTCCACCTCTCAAAGTTAAGCATTTTTTAGTCCTTTAAACTTTGCCTCGTTTACCGGCGATCGTCTGAGTACGCGCCTTGAGTCGAGTATTTAGAAATTCATTTAAAAGTTGCACCAGCATCGTTGGCTCTTTGTTGTTAATATTACCGTTGCTGTTGTTCCTGTTGTTGCTGTTGCTGTTGCTACCACTACCAACATTTTCCAACGCCCAGTTACACGCATAAATTTTGTTATGAAACTTTTTGCAAGGTTCCACGTTGTTGTATACACAAGGACCGTACGAGTACGTGTACGTATACTGCTAGTAGTGAAAGTTTTGACGCCATTTTGGCTGCAGTTGTTGTTGTTGGCTGTGTTTTTGCTGTTGCGAATGTTTCGTTGGTTTTCTTTAGTTGCTTGCGGTGTTATTGTTGAGGTGGTACAATGATGGCATGTAAACTTTAGTTAGATTATGTTACCTGTTCCCCGGTACAAAGCCATTGATTATAAGTCAAGAGCAGAGCAGAAGATACCTACGTACAGAATATTTTAAGTCTCGATACTATTGACTAAAGCCTTAATTTAAAGTTTGGTATATTTTGCATTATGATGGTACAAGTTCGATTGAGCAAAATTAATTATATTTACTTTATATTCACAGAGGGAGATAGAAAGAATTACTTAAAAAAAATATATTGGTTTTTTGTTGATTTTAAAATGAATTAATGTACATACATTTTTATTATTATAATTGCAAAATATTACTAATATTAAAAAGAATTTTAAATGTTTATGTTTATTTTGTTCACGCAATCTTTTATTTTATTTCTTACCATTTTCTTTTCAAGTTATTATAATTTTGCAGTTTGTACAACAGCCGAAAAGGCTTTGTCTACGACCACAAGCAAGCGGAGTCGGACTCAGTGCAGCATAAGGTAAAGCAACTCTTAACTTCTCATAAGCTCGGCCATGTGGCATATTTAGAGACGCACAATTCCCACGACCTGCTGTACTCAAGTGTTTTTGGCCACATTCGAGTG
This sequence comes from Drosophila conformis, assembly GCA_035041375.1. Lineage (NCBI taxonomy): Eukaryota > Metazoa > Arthropoda > Insecta > Diptera > Drosophilidae > Drosophila > Drosophila conformis. The sequence continues at coordinate 947,236 of JAWNLE010001234.1, forward strand.
GCAGCTTTAATGCAAATGAAATGCAACCGAGTGCTTTGCTACGCAATTGCATTGCAATGGTAAGCCATATGTTTAAGCTAAGGTGCCCTTTCCATTTTCGCATTATCTTCATGACATTATTTTCACTTAAGCCCCAGAGCCAAATGCTCAGCACTCTCACCCACAGCTATAAGTTGGGGCCACACGCAGAATTGTGGTGCACGCAAAAACCTTGTAAACAAATACAATAAATTCCGGGCTTTGAAAATTTAACGTCGAAATGCGCAGCAGCCAGCACAAACAGGTGTTAATCCTGCTTGGCCAAAAGGGAAAAGGGAAACGACACCCCAAAAACAATGCAGCATCAAAAGGAAAACTTTAAGCTGCTTGCGCCAGTGCCTAAGAGAGTGAAAGAGCCAGACAGTGAGAGTGAGTGAGAGAGAGCAAAGAGATAATCATAAAAAATTTGTTGCACATGAAAACAATTGCGCTCATTTGTAGCGTGAAAAAGGCACTCATAAAGAAAGAGAGAGCGAGAGAGAGAAAGTAAATGTTCGCAATTTGCATTTGTTTTGGTCACAAGTTGTCGTCGTTTGTCAGTTGTCCTGGCAACCACTTGCCTCTCACACACACACACACACACACACACACGGACCACAAGAGTGAGATGGCAGCTGTTGGAACTGGTTGTTGTTGTTGTTGTCTAAGCAACTTGCATTGCTATGCACACACATACACAAATACGCTCTCGCTGGTATGCAGCTCCTGCAGTTGCTCCTTGTGCTTGTCATTTTTTAGTTTTTGCATACGAGCAGCTTTTAAAGGTTATCTCACATTGACCATTTCCATTGCGCTGCTCTTTTCGGCTACAAAAATGTAAAAAAAAAATAGGAAAAACCAAAACGAAACTTGCTGCAAATGGAGCGAAGCAAAGCTTTAAATACAAAGCCAATGCAAATCAACAAAATAAGCAAAAAACAATAACAAAAATGCCAAAGAAAATAACGGCCATCGACTAAGGCAAATAGTAAAATGTTAGTGTTTGGATTCCCGGCTGTGGTTGTTCTTGTTGCTGCCTTTTGTTAGTGTAACGGTTTTGTGCATATTTTCTTTTGCATCTGGTGACGCCGGCGTTTCTCTAAGTGCCTTAGTGCACCAGTGGTTGTGTGTGCGCGTGTGTGTGTGTGTGTAAGCGTATGTGTTTGGGTGCTTGGTTTTTAGCGTGCTTGTTTGTTTACCTGCATTTGTGTTAGTGGCATGCGCTTTAGCCGGTTAAATCGCGCGTTGCCATTAGCATTTAGCGCTAACTTAACAGCCCTGTTAACGGCCCTGCCAGGCTCTGCTCAAATGTTAAGCACAACTGTCTTCGATGATTATCGATAGTGCAGCTTTCCACTCACGACTCGTCACAGCCAAAACAATCTTTGCATTCTCATTTATTATGTATGCTGCATAATTTGGAATTATTTGAATTGTATCTTAAGGTTAATCTAAGGAATTTTCAGGTTAATTAATCTGTCATAATCACTGCTCTGTTACTCGTCAACGTTGATAATATCAATTAAAGTGTGGAAGCAAAGGCCAATTCATATGTCGAAATGGGTTATGGGCGAAGTTTAATCTTCAATGTTGCTTAAATAGTGTAAATGTAATTACATGTAGTAATATGTTTGTATACAATATTAATTTATTTGTTTTTTAAATTAAAATGAATTCTTTAAAAATTATGAATTATGTATTTTATATGTATGAATGCATATGTCTGCAATCGTTATACTTGTAATACCTATTAGCAGATATATATTTTTTATTCCGAAATATATTTCCGCTGCTTAAAATCAAATTCTTAAATACGTTAATTGTACTTACCTAATTTCATACACGTGAATTTTCACTAAATTTACTATCAACATATATAAATGTTTTTGTTTGACCTTGGAGATCAAATCTGGTTCGTTTTACGACACTTCCGAATAATGGCTAGCGCTTTAGGGAATATCATGAATAGTTTATTAGGCCAAAAGTATGAACACAATCTGCATTGGGCAATCTGCACGAAATCAGACACACAAATCGGGCAAATGTTCTATTAATAAAAATAATTGTAATATCCTCATCTGTTCTCATTTAAAGCGCATTAAAATCATATCTACATGTCGCCCATTTCTATTGCAATACATACACACTAATACACATGTATATACATATATACATATATACACTAACGCCGTCCCTTATCCTACTCTGGGTCATAAAATTATTATGAATATTCTAAAATAATTTGCTGGGCAACGCCAAATCAAGGCACAAACTTCTGTGCACATGTTCGGCAAATATTGTTTGTTTTTAATGACAATGGATTGACAACGCAAAACACAAACAACCCAAGCAAACTATAACTGTAACAACACTATTAATAACTTAAATACAGCAAAAGCAACAGCTACAATAACGTCAACAACAACAGCCACACGAACAGGAAGAGGGGCGAACACTCCCCAAAGACAAAGCGTTGCCAATGTCAACCATCGCTGACACCCCAACAAACCTCAGTCCCCTTGTCGTTGTTGTTCTTGTCGGCGTTTTCAATGCCGCACTAAAATTCCGGCTACGGTTACGGCTCCGGTTTACTATAAACAAACTTTGTTAACATTTCTCAGTGGACCGACGAACAGTTTTGCCGCGTAATTTCACAAACACGCGTGTGAACATAAGATACATAAAATAAAGTACAACAAAACTAAAATACGCGACAACTAAATGAAACTTATCTAAAATGTGGCAAAAGTAATTGCGATTTGGAGTTTAAACATAAGAATACAAATCAACGAGTATTTCAAGGACAACTTTACGCTCTACACACTAAAGGGTCTATGGACAAATGGTTTGGAGAGAAACGTCTATGGCTGTTTGGTAATCATCTTCCACTTCTGCCCAGGAGGTAAGTCACTGAATTTTTATTCAACAAGTTAAGCTTTCAATTATGATACACCAAATTGCTGCCTTGGAATGTTTGGCTTGAACTTGATGTTTAAGATTGCCGCGTAGATAATTTGCCATTACGGCATAATTGTCCCTGATATTGTTTAGCTATAACCTCAGACAGTTGCCTTTCAGACAAAGGTTTCCTTGGCACTGAAAATTCCAGCGAGCAAGCTATTTTCTGAATAAAATGGATGTTCATTTGAATAAACCTTGGAGAGTACTGATATGTGTACATATGTTCTGCAAAAATATTCCACTTTGCATGTTGATTTTTTGTACAGCTTTTCACTGCTTTTTTAACTATTTGCAGAGTACCGGAAATAAAGCAAGCTATTTTGAATTTATGTGTTTATGAATGTGTTTTAAATTCAGCTGTTAGCTTACAAGTAGAACTCACTCAACAGAAATAATAATTTCAGATATGCCAGTGAAAATGAATTAAGTGCTATAAATTTACATGCAAAAATGAATGAGAGGTACTCAAAATATTATATTGATTACATATTCAACTTACCGAATGAGAAAATCAATTTCAATGATCACATATGATCCTCAAGGTTTGCATTAGAAGTGAATTTGACATGTGCAACATATTTCATCTTAGATTTTTGCCGAGAATTACTTCAAATATTTGACATTTGGCATTCAACATTCTCGTTGAGCTGACTCCTTGAAATGCTTTCAATTACACAGTCACCAAAGAAGAAAATAATCGCGTTAGGCACCCCAGGCGAGAGACAGCTCGACTAGCAAATACCCTACAAAAATACAAATTTCACAAGTTGCATATGTACAGGATAACTATGCATATCCGACTTTCTACAGTGTTACTTCTATAACTTGCGGAACTTATCAATATTGTTTTATGGTATAAACATACCAGAGGAATAGATTCATAAAATGGGAGTTCTTAAAGATATCGTTGATCAACTCTTCACCATCTGAAGGAAACGTAGAAAGTTATCGATAAAATTAAATAAACTCAATATACGTATTTATACGAGAACTTACTTTCCAATATTAAAGTCTCTAGCACAGTCTCCGATTTTTCATTGATACATACGCACAGGCAGCTTCTAATGCTGATCAATAATATATAAGCATTATGGGGTTGGAGATGCTTCCATCTGTCTGTTACATACTTTTGTACATCTTCATTATACTCTTTTCGCTGTAATGTGCTGCCGCACAGGCAGCAGTGAAAATATTTTCCATATTTTCGCTCGCAGTTTCCATGCAGACGCGCAAATGGCGTTGACATGTGCGAAAAGGTTTCACCTAGTTTCACCCGGTTCCACCCGGATGCCTCTCTGGCTGAGGAAGGAGCATTAAAAACCGCTAAATCATCCGCTACCGCTGCCAATAAGTATGCAATATTCCATTTGAGCTGCTTGTCTGGCTGTCAGTCGTTGTCGGGTCCATGTTTGAGTCTCACAATTCTATGACGGATCCGGCTTCGGATGGCATGGGCACTGGAGAAACCAAACAAAAACAAACAAATCGTTGGCCGCATATCAATGCAAGTTGTATTTTTTTTCGTTATTTTTTTGCAAATATTTTTTTTGATTGAATTTCAATTTGATTGCAGTTTTTTGCGGGCTCGGTCTGGGTTTCGCTGATAGGGCTTGTGCGATAGCTGGTTGCTTAATAGCTAGGTTTGTTGGTTTTCGTGAGGCTCATTTCGCTGTCAGCATTGGCAGCTAGTTGAATTGCGAGGAATAAGTTTTGTCGCGGGCATGTTATTGCTGACAGGCAGTTCGATTGGAAAATTAATGCATTAGTCTGAGGGGAAATAATATATTATTTTTGGCTAACATTTCAACATACTATAACGCAATTAATCATTTGCTTTTTCAAATGTTAAGTCAATAGTTAAAATAATTAAGCCATTTTCGGCCGTCTGTGCTCAGTCAAGTGCCTCAGCTTCAAATATACTAAAAATTAAATATTTTTTTTGCAATTTTATTGAGACTAATTTTCACGTGTTAAACTGATTGGAGAAAATTAACTCGACATAAAATACTTTCTAGCACTAAACGTATATAATTTAATTTAATACATATATGTATATATGTGTATATACATATATATATATATGTACATATATAACCTCCTTATGCAGCTAGTTTTTTGCTCATTCTATTCACGCCATGCTTTTCAAATTCAGTCACAAGGCAATGACACATTCGCCCCAAACTGTGCACATCACTTGTATATTGGGTGTTTCAGCGCAACTACTCAGCTCTTCCCTTGCTGAACCCATGCATCGACTGCATAGCTGCCTTTGGTTTGGACATTTATGAGCTTCATTTTGCATGTGCCGTGTTTTCCTTGAATCTTTTTGACTGCCATCACAACTCTCGCTCTCTGCATGTGCAACTAGCTACTTTAGTTGGCTGATTCATTTGCATGCGCCCCTTTCCGTTCATTCCCATGTAGCAGCTGTTTACTGACCCCAAAAAACCAACTAAGAAAAAAGCACTAAAAAAAAGAATGAAAAACTAAAGAAGGGAAATGGCGACGCTGCCAGCACGAAACTCGTCACAGTCAAAGCGGCAAACACCTGGGCCAGTTTCAATGGGGGAACGGGGTTGAGAGCAGGTTGGCTCATGGAAAATGGCAAGTCGTACATTAAATATGCATCATGTCCAATGCATTTTAAAGCATATATCGATAAAATAGATTGAGAAATGGCGTAGTCTACATTTTGCGCTGTTGCGGTGCAAACGTGTCTGTTGGCCGTGTGAAATGTTTCACAATTATTATTTACCGCAAGCGTTTCACGACTCATTTCTCTATCGTCTCATACAAAAGATACAGGTGTGCAATGAGCCGACTGTAAATGCTAGGCAGCACAGGTAGGTCGAAGTTCACATCGTATCGAGTAAAACTTTCGCCTTTGCGGCAAGCTCGTCCGTAATTAGCTTCGTTTAAACTTTGGTGCCAGCAGCTGAAAGTGAAAAATGTGCAAATTACAACAAGAAAAAAATGCAAGAATAACTTTTGCCCGAATGACATTTAGTCCTGTTTGTAGTTTGTATGTGCATTGGCCTTGGCCTTTGTTACGCAGCCCATAAGTTGTCTGCAGCCCGTAAGTATACAATGCTTTTCCGAGCCGCCGTGCGTGTGCTCGCTGCACATTTGGCATTAATAGCTTGTTATTTATTGCACTCTCACTCCATGTATCCAGCCAACAAGGCCACATCCCCACTAGAATCCCACAAACCCGCTTAACCAACTCCCTTTTACAACAAATGGAGCGCAACGTTGCCGCTCTTCAGCGATTGGGTTACCAAATCTGCAGATTGTTAAAGTTTGTTCCTGGCATATTCATTTCTATTTTCGCACAACAATTTTAGTTACTTGGCCAGCAAAAGTTGTTCGTTGTGAGAAGTATTTATAAGCCATGTTCGCTGTTTTTAGCAAAATGCAAATGCTCAAGTTGAAAAGGTCACTTGGCTTAGACATTGTTCTAGCTTTATGTGTTATGCAAGCCATTAATTGGAGACGTGCACAGCTTTGGTAAAAATTTGATGAAAAGCCTTTTTTCTGAAGATCCGATTTGACATAGTTACGGTTCTGGGAATAATCACTTTTTCTCGGTTTAATTTCAATATGAATTTTATGCTAGAATCGAGTTTTAACTTTAATTTTCTTGCACAGCTTTTTGGATAAATCGATAAAGTCGTTTCGTTTCTCATAGGGTGAATATTTGATCTCTCATTTCAGCTGTTATTACATTAGAGTAAGCGTATTATGCAGTCGGTTAGCTCTTATTTGTTTACATACACACAATCTAATTAAATTGACCAAAAATTAGCTCTCTTATTGTTCAGCAGACTATTACTTAATTTTGCAAACTTTGCACTCGAACGGCCTGTCGATTCTCGCACACACTTAAAACCGGCTCAGTTGGAAAAACGCTTATACAATCAATAATATGTACAACAATGGGTTTGCCAACCCACTTGACCAAAAGTTGAACAGCCCCGGCAAGTGTCGAGTATTGAACCCGACTCAAGCCAACAATATGCCCGAAACTCTCTCACGGCACAAAGCAATGAATATCGGATAGGAGAGTATTGTAGTTAACGTGAATGTAAGAGTCAAGCCGTGAATAAAATATAATTAAGAGCCATGAAAACGACTACAATTACATGAATAATGGAGGAAAAATCAAAGCAGGGGCTGTGTGGCAAACAACCCGTTTCAAAAATAGCCACACAATTGAAGAGACCCCCCAATGAAAGCACTGCAAACTGCGAGTATAATTATGCAAATTGAATGGCGCTAACAAACAGTGAAAATCCCTTTGCCAGTTGGCCAAAAACAAAAGGTCAAAAGCCGTCAGCGTATTGGCGAAATTAGTGCGAGCAATTAGAGGGAATGGCCATTGGAATTAAAAGGTGTTGGTCAGAGTTATCATTGTTTTGAGTACAATTGCATGTCTGCCAGCGCTCTTTGTGCGATTGTACAACGCGGCGTATGCGTGACAATTGCCAGTAATTCCCGCTTGGATTTCAATGCATTTTTGAGTATATTCAATTCATATTTAATGCAACACGCAACCGCATCACAAACGAAACGAAACAATATCAAATGAACCAAACCGGAAACCAAACAGCCAATGTCCATTGCGACATACACACACACACACATACACATTTATATACACACACATGTATACATATATATACACATTTATGCAATGTCCGCAGATGCAAGCAAGTTGAGCGGCCATTTTGGCTTTATCGCCAAAGCCTGTGGCTGTGGCTTGGCTTGGCGTGCTGACTTGTTGGCCATTTCGATGGCATTGCTAACGTCCTGTTCCTAACCAAAAGAAACTTCAGTAGGTTGCCGGCTCTTGACGTTTCGACATCGTCTTGCGCTCCACTTTTATTTGTTGTTGTCTTTGTTGTTGTTTCTGAAGTTTCGGAGGTGAATAAAAGCAAATAATATATTACGACATTCACCATGAAAATGTTTGAGATATCCAAGTTGTTTTCGCTGCGGAGGTAAGTCTGAGTACAACTTCTTCCATGGACTCTAGAGTCTTGACCATTCGAGACTTTAACTCCCTTATTACCACTTTATTTTATTTATCTATCTGTCAAATTGAATATTTATATGTATTGCAGAATTGTATAGTATATACTTTTTTTCAAAAATGTTAAATCTAGTATAAGCATATTTATATTAATATTTAAAGTACAAATATTCATAATTGTAGAGAACACTGCTTAACAATTTTTATCAAATTATCATTTCTGATTTTCAATTCAGCATATTTTGATACAAACTTCTTTTAATCAGCATAAAATATATATGTATGTATTTATCTTTGATTGACTGATTTTTAATTTCGAATTCTATTAAATCTGTCGCGAATAAAATAATTGGAGTCGTAATTATTTTAATCAGACCGTTAATTCGATATAGTTAACTGTTAAATTAAATAAGAAAGACTCTCCACACTGATTTAATTACAAATTAAGTGCTGCGAGTTGATAAGGGAAAACTCGCATAATTGGACTTCATTATATATTTATCTCACAATTAAGCACGTGCAGGCAACAACTCAAGCGCAATTTATCCACATTGTGAATCGTAATATCCTAGTGAAGTGTGCCATAATTGCTCCATAAAATGCTAGACTTTAATAACTTATAATGTCATGGATAAGGCAAACCAAACTCCCATTCTACTCAGCCAAGCCGATTGCACTGCTGCACCAGTTTAGTGTCTTCCCAAGTTTAAGATAGAGCTGCCCTTTCCTTGACTCAGCTCACGAGTCCTTTTGTAGCATAGTTTGAATGGCGACGGGGCCACAACGCCCACAGTTCCCGTTTCGCCAGAAACTACCAGGTAACCTCAAAAGGCAAAGAAAAAACTACGCCTCAAATTCTTTCCGGTATTCGTCGTCGACACACGACGGTTGATTCAATGCACAGTGGTCCCAAAACAAATTCCTGATAATACCAACAAAAAAAAGAGTTGAAGAGTTGTTCGATGTTGCTAAAATTAATCATATTTTTGTTGTTTTATTAAATTAAACATATACAATAATATACTAAAGAGTTTTTTATACATATATTTTATTATTTTATTAAATAGTATTACTAAATATGTTCTTAGGATTAGAAGTTATAATTTGTTCAACAATTAAGTTCGAACAGCCCACTGTTCACCTTAGTGAGCCACCAAATAACAATACCAACAACAACAAAAACAAACACAACAAACCATAAAGCACACACTGCTCAGAACTCAGAGCTCAGAGCTCAGAACTCAAAGGGGAGCTAGGGAAGCTAACTATGAAACATTCTACATGAAACATGAAACTTCTTGAAAAACTTCAGAGCACTGCGCATGGTTAGCTTTTGTGTTGTGGTTTTTGCTTTGTTAACTTTGGTCGCATTGCTATGACATTGGTTCTCGGTTTGGGCCGCTCGGTCGGACGCCAGACAACGATGAGGGGTGGGGTGGATTGGGTTGGGGGGCGAAGGGCCTTCAGGTCGGGCCAAAAGTCCGGGAAATCAGTCGCTGGTTGTCAGTCAAACAAACGGCTCTCGTACAGGTCGCACGCGTCTGACGACCTTTAGCTGGAACCTGCTTAGAATCTTAGAGCCCATATTGATCGGTATTCCAATTAATTACAAAATTATTTAGCGCATGGTGTGTATTCAACTAGTCCTTAAACATCAGATTTATTGGTGCTAATCTTGTGCTTTTCATCATTACAATTTGCATTTGTGCATACATCGCATCATTCTAAACATACATATCTACATACGTCTGTATGTATGTACGTCAATCCATTTAAATACCGTAGTGGCACATACGTCAGATTATAGCCAGATGGATACCTACTAGGTAAGTGCTCAGTTGGACAGCTCCTCAACCTTTATCCTTCTGTTTTTTGCTGAGTTTTCTCCACGCCCCCCACATCCATTTACCAATTTGATTTGCACTTAGACCTTGTAGCCGCACATGAATATTTAATTTAATTGCATTTTGTGTGTTTACGACCTGCACACATGTTAGTGGCTCGTGTCCTGCACTCTGTGTCCTTCCAACCCCACCAAAAGTTCAGTTACCTATGCATGACATTGAAATGCCAGTAAATATTGCTTTCAAGCTTATCACTCGCTAAACATCAGCCAAAATCATGCAGCTACAAATCGTCTGAAAAGGACTCGAATTCAAAGTGTGAAAAATCGATTTTAGCTTACTTCCTATTTCTTTTGTTTGTTTCGTGGGTAGAGAACTCATTAGTGGGCTGCAATATCTACCAAGCATTTAAGAACATTAGTGTTATTGATTATTTGGAAGACACAAACTAATAATTATGATATAGATTCATTCATTTAGTTTGTTCACTTGTATATTACGAAACCAATTAAAACAGTTTCTAATTAAATTAATAATTGAAATTTTAATTTTGATCATTAACTTTTGAGTTGAAAAACAATACTAATGCAATTCGCTAATGTTATGTGTGAGTTGTACAAGGAAAGATAAGGAAACTTTATTAGCTTTTAACGCTCTTAAAAATGTTCCTTATTTTAGTACATTTTCCTTAATTGGCTTACACATTCAAGCACATTCTTTGCTTAACATTCGCTTATGTTTAATCTGTAGTCTTTTGAATTCTTTTTATGCTTAATAAAAGGCATCACTTGCATTGAAATAACTCATGAAAACTCTTCTAATCTCATTCGTTTTCGTTGCAAAAAGAAACCCATCAAATAACTAGCACAACTAATCAAATCCGTTAAACAAAAATCAACTTTTGGACATCAAATAAAATTACAAAAGAATAAAATCAAAGTCTGTACATATATAGTAAACAACATCAAATGATCACCGCTCATTCAAATGCCATATACATATGTGTGATTGAGATCTCTCATGTGTTCGTGTCAAACAAATAGCATCATTAACATTCTATGTGCTCAATGCAAAGCAATGCGTCGTGCAAACATCAAACGTGGTCAATGTCTGAGTCTAAGGTAAAATTCACAACTAAATGTCTTTTGATCTAAATCTAAACTTTATGCACATATGGAAGGCGATCTATTTTTTAAAATACTATTGATTGAAACACTTTCAGACCACAAGGTAGCAGCAAAATGGATCGTTATGAGAAGCTCAGTAGACTTGGCGAGGGCTCATATGGCGTTGTCTACAAATGTCGGGATCGAGAAACAGGCGCACTGGTTGCGGTTAAGAGATTTGTCGAATCTGAGGACGATCCGGCCATACGTAAAATAGCATTGCGAGAGATAAGGCTGCTAAAGGTAAGTTGAAGTTGCCAAATGCCCAACCAAATAATTGCAAATGAATAAAAATTAAAAGTAATTACATTTATTTATTATACATATGGAAGTTTTTTCTAAAATTAATGTGTTTTTTAGCTTTACATATTCCATACTAATAAACAATTTGCCCTTAAATTTTGTAGAATCTGAAGCACCCGAATCTGGTGTCGTTGTTGGAAGTGTTTCGACGCAAGCGTCGCCTGCATCTGGTCTTTGAGTTCTGTGAGCTGACGGTGCTGCACGAATTGGAGCGACATCCCCAGGGCTGCCCGGAGCCACTGACCAAACAGATTTGCTATCAGACGCTGCTGGGCGTGGCATATTGCCACAAGCAGGGCTGCCTGCATCGCGACATCAAGCCAGAGAATATTCTGCTGACGGCCCAGGGTCAAGTGAAGCTCTGTGACTTTGGCTTTGCGCGAATGCTCAGTCCGGGCGAGAATTACACAGACTATGTGGCGACACGCTGGTATCGGGCACCGGAACTCCTCGTCGGCGACACACAGTATGGCACGCCGGTGGATGTCTGGGCGATTGGCTGCCTCTTTGCGGAATTGGTGCGCGGCGAGGCGCTGTGGCCGGGACGCAGTGATGTGGATCAGTTGTATCTGATACGCAAGTCTCTGGGTGATTTGCTGCCGCGACACATACAAATCTTTGGACAGAATGAGTACTTTAAGGGCATAACGCTGCCAGTGCCGCCGACGCTGGAGCCACTTGAGGACAAGATGCCCGGCAAGGCGCTGCAAAATCCGCTAACCATCGATGTGCTCAAGAAGTGCCTGGACAAGGATCCCTCGAAGCGTTGGTCCTGCGACAAGCTAATCAAGCACTCCTACTTCGATGACTACATAGCCAAACAGCGCGAGCTGGACCACATCAACAGCCTGGAGGCGGCCACACTACGCCAGCAGCAATTGGCCTCCCAACAGTTCATGTTGGCCACGGCCGCCCAACAGCTTCAAACGGGCACTGCTCAGGCGGCGGCCATCGCCGCAGCGCGTGATAAATCAAAGGTGAGCAAAGGACAGCTTACATTCACTGTGAAATATGCCCGGCCATTAAATTAATACGAGGTCCATTGCTGGATTACATAAGGCTATTCCCAGCAGGCCGAACAGATTTGTATCACTTCCTTTTTTCGGTATACATCTCCGTGTTGCTTTTGGATACGTCACAATGTCTTTTTATGGCAACTGTTGATTTAGGGATTTAAAAAGTCACGCCGCCAAAAAAAATGTATATAAATAGAAACTTATAGGCTTTAGCGTAAAAAGCACATTGAATATTATTAATTTAATATAAACCTTAAATATATTTCCTTCAAAATACTTTTACTAAAAAATCAGCTAGTTATGCAAGTTAAGCAAGTCTTTCCCTAAAAGTCTTTCGCAAAGGCATTTTATTTTGAGAAAAATTGGGTTTTCGGCTCTGATTTTACCTTTTTATTGTTTACAAATTTTGTATATGTAATTTTGTAATAATTTATAAAAAAAAGTCGTCGCTTAACCATATTAACTAACATTAGCTTTAGAACTCACGTTCTTTATACAGTTTTTGGATAAGTTTTTTCAAATAAAAAGTTTTCAGCCTTGCCAACTTTTGCATTAGGGAAATTCATTAACAATATTATTGTATGAGCGTAGTTCACTTCTGGAATAATTTTCCCGTTTTTTGGCCTGCAGACTTCAAACACCTCCTTGCCGCTGCTGCCGAGCACACAGCATCATCATCATCATACGCATCAGGACTACGTAAAGCTACAGCCTCTAAATAAGAATGCAGCGATGCTGCATCGCACCGAGCATCATCTGCCCACCATTTGAGGATTGAGCTCGCTACTTCTGCACTGAAGTGTAATCTTTACTTTCCCCTAGCAGTTGGCTCACAAATTTTATTATTTTACTGCGTAATGTGAAAAAAACCATGCATAAGTCTCTTTAATTACTTGGAAAAATAAATGTAAAGTGTGAAAAAATACAAAATACTTTCAATTTCGGGAGCGATAAGCCAATAATTCCTTCAGCATTGCGAAGCCCTTTTTATATACATTAATTCTGCATTAAAAGTTGAAAATAAGTATTTTTTTAAATGAAGTCTAGAAATTTACGTTTTAAATTTTTGTTTGGATAAATAAGTTTAAAATAAAAGTAAACAGACGATGCTCAGAATTCTCAGGCCAAAATTGGGTATCAAGGCTGCAAATGGTGGTTGGGTGATGAAGCCTTCTGTCTGCTATGCACATAATTATTTATATCTTATTTTGAGATTATAATATGATGTACCTGCTAAATCCCTTCGAGCCATGCACATACATGCACATTGAATTAAGATCCAGCCCGGGAGCCATGGAAAATGTCGTGTCTACACAGATGCGTCTACAGACACCTTAACCCACTGGCAGCAGTCGCAACTTGGCTGCTACTTGACTACACACATCAAACCATATCTAACCATATCTACCACATCCACTTGTTGCCCCCAGAGCTAACCAAGTGAACGTCACACTTCGACACGTGCCAACGCCGACGGAGACGATGAGGGAGAAGGAGTCGGAGACGAAGGCGAAGGCGAAGACGGAGGCGGTGTCGGAGACGGAGACTGGGTGTGTTGGCAAAGGCTCGACTTGCTTTTTTGGCAAGCTAATCCGCTGCTAAGCACACGGCAGATAATCAACGACACGTAGCATTTTGCGTGTGTTCACCCTGGGTTCCGGAAATGGGCAAACAATCGCTAACTAAGTGGCATTGACTTTTGATTGCAGTCGTTACGATATTGAATGATGAAGATATTTATGAAAAGAGATTGGCCCAAATTGTGGGATTGCTTCTAATATTGAAGCTTGATGGTTAGCTTTAGTTTTTCATCTTTAAAATTGATCTATAATTAAATCAATTTATTATTGAGACATTTTTTATAATGCTTTTATTAAATTAGCAATATTTCTATCAAGTTGAAAATTTTTTGTTTACAAACTTTTATGGTCGGTATATTTTTGATTTTATTATTTTATTATTCACTGAGCTCGCTGAAAACTTCTTGTTGCCAACTAATAGTATTCATAAACTTATGTATTTAAATTAATTTATTATGCATAATAGAATTGCGAACTTTGTCGAAGGACCATACAAAACAATTATTTGCTGGCCCACTTTTGAATCTCGAATGACTGAAATAGTTGACTGGCTCGACTGATAGACTTTTGTTTTTTTGCTTGCCAAAAAGTTTTAATTAAATTAGTGTGCAAGTTGGCAGTGCTCAGTACATCAGAGCAACGGCAACTGTCAACATACAGCACGAATCTCTGGAGGTCGACGATGTGACCAGAGTTTCGTGCGGGAGTCGTCGAATGCATTTGGGTATGGAGGACGCAGGCAAACATTGAAACTGACTCAAACTCTCTATCTCCCTGTCTTTCTCTCACTCGTTCTCTATCTCTCTCTGCTGACTTTTGCTTCAATGCACCCGCCGCCAAGAGCCAGGCACAATTGCTAGACACTTTGATTTTTCGTTTGGCATCACAATGGTCCAGAAACTTTGCGTTCCACCCTTTATCTGACTAAGCTGAGCATTTGACTGCGAGTGCTAAAGGCAAAAGGCATTTGTAAGGCGACTGCAACGCCCTCACTCCATCACCACCGCACCTGCACCAGCCTCATCCTCTCTCTCTCTGTCTGCGTGCCACATCCTGGACAGGATATGCAAAGTGTGCAGCGTGTTGTCGACTCGACGCTTGACAATCCCAGACAGTTGCATAATCTGTACTGTCGTTTATGCAAAGTGGCCTAAAAAATATAAAAGAAAAGTAAAAAACAAGTCCTCCGGGAAAGAACTGGGGCGAGGATAATGTTAAGAGGTGTCTGAATTGTTGAGCTCCCCTGAGTGCAGTGCAAAGCGAAATCGAATATTGAATAAGTTGATAGGGCATGCTTGATTCTTTCTTATACTTTTCCTATTCTTAGTTGTATTCCAAATTCACTGCCACTTTTTAGTAGTTTTATAAGCCTCTTGTTGCGGCTTGCCAATAAATGGCCAACAATAGGAAACTGGAAAATATCTTAAAAGGTTTTTGATTTGTATTGATTTGCAAATTGCATAAATTTTGGGATAAGATTCTTTTTAAATTGAATTTGAGTAATTAAATATATATTTCAAATCAGACTATCAAATTTAATAAATAAATATATAAAGAATTTTAACTGCTGATTTGATAAGCGAATTAATACAAATATAGAAAAAAATGGATAGAAATATTTAAATTCTTATTTTTCATTTTAACTATTTAGTTTGATTATTAGAATAAGTTTATTATATTACCAAACATTTGAAATGAATAAATTTGCTTAAATATAGAGAGGTTCTTCGAAATAAAAGACAGTTCGTCGCTTAAAATGGATTGATTTTCCTCCCAAGCATAATTTGATTGTCATTTATAGCTTTACCAACAAACTACTTGTATTGATAACGCTGCAACTCCGGAAAACGGCGATAAAAGGCATTTTTACGCTCCGTATCCCCGCCCACTCCCCGCTGTAGCTCTTCCCGCTGCCAGTTGCGATAGACTAACGGGTCCAGTTTATCGTCCTTGTCCATGGCCTGCTGCTGCCACCACTTCAAGTTGACAGCTGGCGCCTGCATTGGTATAACTGAAATAATCTGGGGCTGGCGAGGTGGCCATAGGCCCAGCTTAGCCAATCTCTTCTGCTCATCGATGTCCGTATTCTCGGGTGTGCCCAGCACTCGCAGCTGTTGTACTCCATCATTGCTGACATGGGAACGCCTCTGCGGAATTGGGTCAAAGGGATCCTCGCCATACAGCTGACGATACTTGCTGCTCTTGACCAGTGTTATGATTTGGAACATGGCAACACAAGTGACACAGTTGTAGCCAGCAAAAACTGTATAACAATCGTCGATTACATATAAAGAGCATTTCAATTTAGAGAGCGCCCACTTACGGCAATAGAAACTGCCCACCAGAGTGAGTATAATGAGCAGACTCAAATTGATTAACTTCTTGAGCATGATCATCAGCACAATGTGACTCATTGTTGCAGCCAGAAAGTAAATGAATTCAAAGAAGGCCAATGGCAACAACAACCATTTTCGCAACTAGAGGCAGAAAAGAGAATTAAATTATTTGAAAAGTTGAACTAAATCTAAAGTGCAGCAATTTATTCATGCACCTTTTGTTGGTGGCCTAAGTTCAAATTATTATATTACAATTATTATTTAAAGCAGATTCAACAAATATAGTAAAATCACTCGGGCACTAAGAAATAAAATGCAAAACCTAAACAGTATATAAACAAGTGATAAAAGCTGAAAGATGGTGATATTCTTTCGGCTAAAGATCATACTACAGGGTATACTCAAGTCGAGTATCGAGTACTCACCCTGATTGCGCCCACAATGCCCAAAATGGCTGTCACAATGTGAGCATACAAACATGTTTGCAAACAGATCAGCAGATTGTCGGGTGCTGTAATTATATACATAGTACAGTGATATATAATTACATACGACGCACATTATATACTCACAGTTGTGTGCCCCGTTGATGAACTTGAGTACAGTATAGGAGCTCTTGTACTGTGAGTCATTTTCAAGCAAATCGATAAGTGCGTCGAAAATGTGCACGCCACGCACAAATAATATTGTGCTCAGCGCCAAACAGATGATCTGGAGAAGGTAAACTCATCTTAATTCAATATGCAACTACTACCAAGATTTTCTGGTTCTCTTACAATGCGCAAGCAGGCCACAATCAGAACGCCTAGGCGCACCGAGCAATAGCACAAATAGCTTTCCATAAACAGCATATTTTGTGCGATATTATTTTAATCGCTGGCCATAATTCAGGCGACAACAACCTGGCCCCGCCGGACTCACTCAACAACTGCCGGACTCTTCCCAGTCGGAGTCGGACAAATGGCCAATGACCAAAACAACAACAATAACAACAAACACGAACAATTAAAGGCACAATGGAGGCCATAAAGCACAAAAACTTGTTCCACGGCGAAAGAGATGCCAATCTGCATATATTACTAAACTGTGGTCATAACTGTGCCCAAAATGCAACCTGAATGAGCAACATTTTTCATTCGCCAGCTGAACGTCACAGAGTTCGCTACAATTTTGCAAGGCGCTCCAGGACGACTCCTCAGTAAGTTGCCAGAATGTTGTGTATGGAGTCCTATATGTTCTACGGCTCAGTGCGACTGGGTGTTATCATTATCAGTGGCTTTGCCTTGGTCTGTACCATCTGAAATCCAAAGTGTAAACTACTGTTGCAAACTGATTTTGTATTTGACTAGAAAATTGTGCTTGCATGTTAAAATACAGTATTAAAATTGAAAATCAGCTCAGTTTTGACATAACAAGTCAGTCGAAGAGAGTACGCCAGTTACTAAAACATTTAAAACTCAGGCATTGAACAATTGATTATCGAAGAACTTTTATTAGGCTCTTAAGTATCTATAATAATGTTTTTAAAAGTCTAAAACTGTTCTAATAATTTGGATTAAAGCTCTAAAAAATAATAATATAAAATTAAAAGCAATAAATCTAAAAAATATTTTAGGGAAAAAGCATTACCATCTTATATCTAATCACCACCCAA
Organism: Drosophila conformis; assembly: GCA_035041375.1. Classification (NCBI taxonomy): domain Eukaryota; kingdom Metazoa; phylum Arthropoda; class Insecta; order Diptera; family Drosophilidae; genus Drosophila; species Drosophila conformis. The sequence goes on from JAWNLE010001234.1 coordinate 965,146, forward strand.
GGCACTAACTTTATGCTTCCCATAATACCCGCTTTTGTTGATGATTTGAGCAACAGAGCCAGCTACTATATGGTTAGAGATTTCATATTCTGGATGGACAAAAGTAAGCTTTAAGTAATATATTCAGATATATTCATATACATTAATTTATGAGCAATATATATAATATATTAATTGATATTCATATTCAATAAATGATCTATAGATCGAAATGTGGTTGTTATGTCAACTCAGCTATATTGCGTTTGTCACGCCATTTTCTGCTTCATGGCCGCATATGGTGCCTATAATGTGAGTAATAATTGTGGTAAAAATACCCTTCTCGTAATTTTGTCATAATTATTTTCAGCTCAAAAGATTCTATGTGGTGCCCCTTGCCACTTTGGAGTTTCTGTATATTGTGCAGATCGTAACGCTTTTCATCCTTTTCCTGAGAATTGTCAGACATTTTGTTGGCCTTGGAAAATTGATACTGCTGTGCCTCTCAGCAACAGCCTATTCAGGTGAGTACTTAGCACATATCATTATTTTATATATATACATGTATTTGATATCCTTCGCGTAGTTCTCGTTGTTTATGACTTTTTCGCTATGGTGGCTTTCGAGCAAATCATTGCACTTGTGAGAAGTAATCGTTATCAGCAGCTTTATGGCTCAGACCCATTTAATCCCGTACTCAACCATAACGCGGATCAACAACTGAAGGAGCATGCCACAATTGTTTACGTCACGCCCAAGACGAATGCAAATTTGCCCAAATGGTGGCAAGTGGAAAGTTTGGAGCAAACCAATAAGGAAAATATGATGTTGCATGATGCACACAGATATTTTTAAGTTGAACAACAAATATGTCGTTGAGAATGATTGTAATTGTAATCACGTAATAAATATTGACAGATATTCAATTTTTGGTATCATTTTTTGAATCTCTAATCTTCAGAATAAGATCAGGATTGATATAAATAATATTATAATTAAGTAAATATTTAGGAAATAAATCACCATCAATAACAAAAGGAGCTAAAACTTCAAGATTCGAAACGCTTTCGTTTGGAAAGCTTAAAGCTCTCTGCAGACTAAAAAGCTGTGGTGAAACGCAGCGTTGCCACTCTATGCACAGTGGTGAACTCTCAATTTGAAAGCTAAGCCAGCAATCATATTATTATTAAGCAGTTTTAAACGTCGCCATTCGAGAAACTCCAAGCACCAATGAACTGGAGCCACTTTACTTGACGAGCGATGCGCCCTGGAATCCATCTACGAACTTGTTTCTAATAGCAAAACTTTAAAAAAATATATATTGAGTAAATTTACCAACTAATTTATTTACTAAAACAACTAAAATATATTTTAACTGTTACCTTAAGCTACAAATATAACAAATGTTGGCAGTAAAGTCATGTAAAGTTCTGATTAGCTTAAAGTGTATAATTTTACAATGATTTTGTTGGCATGCAAACAGAAATTCGTCGGTTTCAGCAGACAAAGATAAATGCTTGGGCAAAGCCAAAATTCAAGCAATATTTCGCATAAACTCGTATCAGTTGTTCTACAACTACAATTTATTTTAATAACATTATTCTAAAGTTCTACATTAAGTATTATATCACTTGATTGCGTGGAAACCTTCTGGCATTCTTTCTAATAACTATCGCATTTACTTGCATCATGTCACGCAGTTCTTGTTCTTTCCGTAGAGCACTCGATACTCTGGCTCGATTTTTTTCTTGATGAAGCGGGTCATCTCCTTGGCGTACTTTTCACGCACCGGATTCAGTTTCGCAGTCTTAATGCCGGGACTGTGCACTAGAAAGGCAGGATGCAGCACATGATACTCGTAGCCCAGCAGGCACATAGCATAGCCCTGGAAAAACGCAGCATTTAAATAAATATCGAACCAACTACTACAATAAACGTGGATGAAGCGATGTTTCTCAGACATTGACAGATTTTAAAATATTTTACTGCATTTGAGTTGTAAGAAATGGTTCAAATAATTTTGAATATGTTGAATAATTTAATGGACTCTTATTTGCAAGTAGGAGAAGATAATTAAAAAAAGAAAATCATTGATTTGGGTTCTTGATTAAGACAGTATTTCATTTTAAGAATTGAAATTCTATAGATTAAATACAACAATTACGTATTTGTCATGATTAGATTAGATAAGTATGGCACTTCAATTTATATTATATTCATATGGTTTGTCTGAGGATTTGAATACCAACCTGTATTCGCTTGTTGGACTGTCCCTCCCACGTGACACGCTCATCGAAGATTGGTTCTCGATTGTCGCTGATGTAGAAGGGCTCCCAGTATTTGAAGGCGCCCTGGCGCAACGTCATGCTAAAGAGTTTGAGTGGTTCGGTGGGGTCAAAAGTTTGATTTACCCAGCTATTGTATTTGGGCACTTTGTGACAGTTATTGCAGATCTTGGCATGGAAGAGCTGAGCTCGCTTCTCTCCCAGCAATGTTAACAGTTCGAATTTGTCATTTGGCACATCTTCGTTCGCATTCACCTCGAAGACGGGAAGGGGATAGACTCGACGGGCCTGATTTGGTCTCAAGGCCAGCACATTGCTATTGCTGTGCACCATATCCAGGAATTGGTCCACAAGGTCCAAGCTCGGAAATAGTTCAATATCGCAGGCGAATACGAAATGTGTATTGGCCGCCAATCTGGCGATATTGCGGCCCACATTAATGGGGTAGGTCATGTTGGCCTTCACCTTGTACATATTGGCATTGTTCTGTAAATATGGTGGTTCCATCAGAGTGCCATTGGCTTCCACGCATTGGTAGGGCCAGTTCAAGGCCTCCTCCTCGTCGTAGGGGACATATTCGGGCATATGATCGTGGGAGAAGTAAATGTGAAAGCTGACAAAATCGCTGATCACCTGGCTGCCAGGCAAACAGTTTCTCACATACTGAATGGCATCCAACGTCGAATTTAAATCATAGCCAGGCGTGTGAATCGCAAAACTGATTGGGGCATACCATCTGCAAATTTTGGGATTAATTATGATGAGTCATTGATGAGTAATCCAGTAATGAGTATTTTTATACACTATTATATACCTTATTATCTGAAGTATATATAAACTAGATTATATATGCTCCATTAGCAACCCATAATACAATATTAATTGCAAATATAAAACAATATATTGATTGTGTTTACTTATGATCGGAAAGCCTAAGACGTCAATGGATTCGTGCATCTCGACTCATAATTGTTATCAAATCTGATATTGTAACATTTTTGAGATGTGGAAATACGTTAGGAGCTCGATAGCTAATTTATGTCAATATGATTTTGACGTGGGGATAGTATAATATATCATGTCGAAAAGGCGTGCCTAAGATAGCAATTGCTGAATTTAGAATTTCCACTTGGAGATAATGCTTTTTACCACCCAAAACAAAAATATTTATATTTCTTTCATAACATAATGTTCCAACTATTATGACGCGAAAGCAACACTCATATTTTATGAAACGTGCCAAATGCAGAATTATTTAAATGATTGTTTAACTTTTACACTTTAAATGAAGACAATTCCCTTTGCTGTTATAAAACTTGTCAATTTGTGAATTATTAACAAGTAGATTGTCATTTCACTTGGGACAGCAAACGTGTCTTATTCTACAAAATGTATATGCTTAATTAAACGCTTGAAATTATAGTTCTCAATGAAAAAAATGAGCAGTTCATTAGTGTTGGGGTTCTTCAGACGTAGTTTATAAATTGTGATAAGTCAGACACTATATATTATCAAGAAGCCTCTTTTCCCCCAATTTCAAACGCAGTATTGCGCTGTGGGTGCTTCAAACGTGCAATATAATTCACTTTCCTATCAGATTCACTTATCAACATTATTAAAAAGTCTTAAAAACTTTGGGTCATAAAAAATACAGAACTCAGCATCTCATTTCTGGTTAAAACTCGAGATAGTTCCAGCTTGAAACAGATAAATCCAATTGAAGTTGCACAAGGGGAATAGATAAGAAATAAACTTTTCACTCACCGCTCGGCGACCGTTTCCAGATTATCAAAGAATGTGTGGTCGCCATTTGTGGTGTAGGTGATGGACTCGGCACAGCCCATGTCCCGACTCAGCCGTCCCACAATTAAATTCTGAACCACCCAGTAGTCGCCATGATGCACTTTCTGCAAACTCAGTCGACGATTGCGGCATTCGAGTAGCTGCTGCAGCTTTGCTGTACGTGGCGATATCCGCTTTGGCTCCTCGCTGCTGGACGGGGCCGAGGGCGGGGCAACAACAACAACTTTCAAATGTTGCGCCTGTTGCAGATTTCGTAGTACGAGCAGATAACATACTGGTACAAGCACTAGCAGCAGCAGAGCACGTTTATTGACCTGAAAACCCATCGTTGTTGAACCACTTGGTCTGATCTGAATACACGAGTGCAAAACTAGCATGCAACAATAACTACTCCAGTGCCAGACATATATATATATATATATATGTCTAAGTTTTTTGGTTCCGATCGTTTTAAAGCTGTCACACTTGCACTGATAAATTGCACTTCAACACGTCGTCCATCACTCTGTGAAATACTATATACGTTACTAGAAATACTATACACCTGTACGTGCTCAACTCGCGCACTGAACTGAACTGAACAGAAGCGAACGAAACTAAGTGGCAAGAACGGGAGTGGCTATCAGGTGGAGGACAATTTACCAAAATTTTTAGATATTCCTATGCGTAGTTTATGGCTGCTATATTTGGTATTGATTAGGTGTATACGACCCAATCGGTAAACAATTCAGCTCAAATTGCTTATTATGTTATAATCTTTCAAAAACTTAATTTTTGTCCAGCATTTGATTAGATAACGTTTGTAGATTATTTAATTTGGTTGTTAAAATGTGTTCGGTAGCGAATTTTGGGCGCACTTTGAAAAAATTCCGTATACAAAATACAGAAACCCCGATTATAACAGCAAGCCACAGAAGATGGAAGGCAACTAAACTGAACACAACGAATTTTATATAGCATATGTACTCGAGGAGCTGCGATAAGCAGCTACCAGCTGAAACTTGGGGTTACGTTAAGTTAAATCTGACAGTGGTGTAAATGACAATTCTAACCAAACAAATAATGAAATTCTATTAGTAATTGTACTTTACATATATATGTAAAGGTTTTATTTACCAGTTTGCACAAGTGTTTTCTTCTCCGTCACAACTCACATTATCTATCTAGTTGATTGATTTACTGAGCAGGCGACTCTACAGCCCCACGTAATCAATATTTCCGTTAACATCTTGTAATAATGCAATTAATAAGATAATAGAAAAATAATCTTAAATTGTTCATATCAGTATTTGATTATTTTCAATAGCTTATTATCTAAGCTCTACAATAAAAATCAGTTGGAAAATGTCTGCGCTTTTTCATTAATTTATTAGCTTTAATGATTTTTGTTGGAGTTTTTGATTGTTTAATGCCCACTGTAAAAAATGATTAATAGGAATATTCAAAGTATTTCTGAGTTGTAACTTCCTTTGCTGCCGATAATGCTGAAAGCGGTTGACTTTTATCGTCAATGCCTGCATAACGCATGTGTACGATTTCGACACGAACAGAAAATAGTTCGCTTCAGATGGCGCAGAGACTCAACAAATAAATGTGCAGCCGAGCCATGGGCTGCGATTAGAGATGGGGTTGCAGTAAGCAGATGGTACCAGACGCAGCGTCGTAAATAAGATAATATTAAGACATTAACTATTGATTGTTTGGGTTAACTTGTAAATAGAATAACTAGTCCTAAGCAAAGATAAACCATGCATTTTTACTCGATAAATCAGTACGAAAAGATCCAATTTGTTCCAAAGTACCGATTGCGTCGACACTTTGTAACTGGTACATGAACCGGTAGCATACAAAAACATATTTCAGCATCCCAAAGAAGTTTACACCTGCCTTACGCGTGAACAATATTTGTTTTTACTTTAAAATTAAAAATATCGCGGTAGTAAATGGGAAAATAATAATCGTTAAAATAAAATATCGTTTAAGAACGTGAAAGGAAAATAAGCAAATGAAAAATAAATATTTCAATACAAATTATCTTTATTTGTCCTTAAAAGGAATCATGAAAGCTGTCGAAACTGTCAAATTGCAAATAACTAAATGCAAAAGGCAATTTTCGTTCATTTTGAATATGGAACATTTGAGTGCGTCCAGCGTTCATTTAGCATACACCTAAACTGAGGGGAAAAGATAATATTTATTAGTAGATTCGAATTTAGATTGATTCGATTTTAGATATTTATTTGGCTAGATTAAAATTAATTATTATTGCTTGATAACTGTCAAAGACTGTAGTGATATCTACACCTATCTGTACTATCCTTTATCTATAATCTAATTTAGATATAGATAAAGATATGTCTGTAGTCTTTGACATTTAGCACATTGATTGTGTTCCTTACGCTAAAGCGTTGAACATTCTTTGACATCCGTTACGACTAGGTGGAACACTCTCATGGATACTGCACTTAGATGAGGCCAGTTTGGGCACGCTCCAGGAGCTGATTGAGGGCCACAGGTTGCCAGCTCTGAAAGCTGACATCGCTCAGCATGCAAACATTGCGATCGATGTAACAGAATAGTTTCCCCACGCGATAAATCTGAAAAAAAAACAAAGATTAACGAATAGTTCCCGCATGGAGAAAGTTTGCAACTGCTGACCTGTTTGCCCAGTTCGCGTCGTCCTGGCAATGGAGCGAAAATGATGCCCAGTTCGGCGCATTTCTGCGAGACGAGCTCCTTGAACTCCAGCTGAGCGGGCGAAGCCACATCTATGAGCATTACGGGAGCGAGAAGCACAGGGGCGGGCGCTGGTGGCATGGGCGGTGGTGGGGCCGAAGTGGGTTGGAGGACCGCATCCGTGGCGCGGTGCAGCATGTCGAGGGCGCGACGCAGATGCTCCTTGATGCAGGGCTCGCGTAAGATGGCATCGCTAAACATGCTCTTCCAGCCGGCATACCAGCGCGAGATTTCGGCATAGTCCGGCGACTGATTCAGCCACATGACGAGCACCTGCATCCAGCGTGGAAAGAAATACTTGTCAAGCAGCTGGGCCATGTGGGCGGCTGGTATTAGTTCATGCCATTCCCACACCTGATGCCACAGCTCCAAGTCCTGCTGCAGAGGATTGATGATGAACTCGGCGAGCACCGCCTGCAGTTTGGGTATAATGTGACGCAGCAGGAACTGCAACAACTGTTCCTCGGGAAACGCCGTCTGCCACGGCGTGAGCATGGCCCGCGCGGACCGATCTTGTGGTGACCAAGCCTCCAATGCCACACCCAGTTTGCTGCGTATCTGCGGATAGACAGACTCCTCCAGCTTCTCACCCAGCAGTCCATGCCAGGGCAAAATCCAAATGTGAATGGGCACCGTATCCGTTAATGGATCCCAGTCGCGAACGCCAATCTTCAGCCGGGTCAGCACCAGTTTCTCCAGCACCGAGTCCAACACCCACGTGGGCAACACTGGCGCCCATGCGTCCAGCAAGGCGGCCATCGATGCATGCTCCTTGGGCTGCCAGTTGAGTGCGCTCGTACGAATCGACGGCATAACTCCGACCCAGATGAGCGAGGAGTACGGATCGAAAACGTTGCGGGATTGCCGCAGCTGCAGCTGCTCCAACGATGCCGGCGCCTGATCCTCATCCTTTTGCAATATGTTGCGCCAACGTTTTATCATCTCCACCGGCTGCATGGGCTTTTCCAGCGGGCGCCAATCAACTAGTTCCCGCCGCAGCAATGGAGCAATGACGCCACCAGCCATATCTTCCATGCCGAACTCCTCAAACTCGGCGGGATAGTCGCGCAGCAGGTCGAGAAATAGCTCCTCCGCCTGCGACATGGTCAAGTCCGGATTCTCGCTGAGCTGATCGACACGAGCGAGCACCTGCTCCAAGGTATTCATGTGATTGCGCTCCAGACTCACCAGTTCCAGCAGCTGCTGATGCTCGTGCTCCAGCGATACATACAGATCATGGCTCTCCCGCTTCGCCTTGTCGATGTCAATGATCTCCTGCTCGCATTGGCTAACCAGCAGCGACATATTGTGCGCCAGTTCTGGCATGCTAAACACACTAATCGGTGAACTCTTTCCTCCGGCCGACGGCAGCTGCTCATCGTAGAGTGTCTCCTCGGGCGTGATCTTGCTCTGAGCCAAGGCATGATAGCCACTTAGGACGCGTCGCTCCGGTCCGGTCATGTCGATGACGGGCACATTGCCCAGCTGCTTGGCCAGCTTCTCGGGTAGCAAGTGGTTGTCCTTGAGACTCTTGGCAATGACTTCCTCAACGGATTTGTAGTAGTAGCGCTGGTGTTTGCCAGACTTCTCACGCGGCTCAACGCCGACTTTCTTCCACTTGGTCAGTTGCTCCTTGAATTCCCTGGCCTCCTTGATGTCGTCGTCTTCTTTCGGTGGCTTTGCCTGGCCGCCAATACTGGCCGCCGTCTCAGGTCCGTAGGCACCGATGGCACCTCTGCCCTTGCGCACATGCGCCTGCACCGGCTGCTGGATGCCCTGCAAATCCTTGCCCAATCCCTTGCCCGGCTCATAGCCCATCTGCAGCAGCAGCTTGGCGCCAATGCCACGCGTATGTTGCTCCCAGGCACCAACATTCCGACCGCTTGCAATGTGCGACTTGTGACGCAGTCCAGCAATGTTCCGGGACCGCATCTGCTGTTGCTGCTCCCTCTTATTATCTGCACCATCGGAGCTATTCGAGCTGTAATCCTCGTTGTTGTCCATCAGCTGCGGCTGCTTTCCCCCAAACGATGGACGTGGCTCGTTGCCGTCGCTGTCCTCCGACTCACCAGAAGCAGCCTCATCTTTGGTGGAGCCTTCCTCCAGCTGCTTCTTTTTTGGCTGTTTGCCAGCTTGTTGAATGCCGCCGGCAACGAAATTAACGGGCGCCGTGTAGTCCTTTGCTTTGCCGGCAGCGCCGCCACCCAGGCCACGCCTACCGCCACGTCGACCACTGACTTCTCCCTCGCTCTCATTATCGCTGTCATCGGCCCAAATGCCTTGAAAAAAAGAAAACAAAAACATATTGAAGACAAACTAAATTTGTATTTGCTTTTGCTCACCGTAGATTTGCTGATGTTTGGTTTGACGACGACGTGGTCGATTTATATTGAACTCGTTGTCCAAATCATAGTCCGTTATTTCAAAGCGCTCATATTCGTTGTCCGACATTGTGTATTTCCATAAATATTCAAGCTAAATCAATATTAATATTAAGCAGACAAAAACGTTTACAGGCGTTTAAGATTAGTGTTGCAAAATGTGCAACGTAGGAATACTGACTACGCGGTTCGAAAGTTAACATATTGTTAGCACATTGTTGTGCTTGTTATTATTTATTTTAAGAATTGTATGTAATTTTTCGATGTGTGCTTTGATGTCTTTTAACTGTTAAGCATTAATTCGCAATAAATAATAACTCAAATTTTTCCGCAATTCAGATTTGATTATTTGATGAAATGACAATTAGTACTGCCAAATGCAATCAGATGTTCTGTTAAGATCATCATGTAAAGTTAGTAGCAGCACTAAATCAGGCAACATACTCTGTTACATTTAACAGTGCCATTTTGAGTATGACTAATGCATAACAGAATGTTGGCAGCTGTAAATTTCAGTGGTTCCGTTTGTCGATGAACTACTGATTAATTTACCCAATTTTTATCATTATAATTAAAATTTATTGAAGTTAACATTTTCATATTGTGGGTAATATGCCATTAAGAGCATAAACCTTGACAAAAGTTTTCATTGAGAAACTTTGTGTACCATGTCTAGGCGCCAACATTAAACATTTAACAGTTGCAGTTTTTTTAATTCTGCAGAAAACACTTTATGAAATATTTTAGGTTTTAATGTATTAGTCTTTCATAATTTGTCAGTGGCATAGCGTGAGTAAATAGTTATTTGTTTTTAAAACGTTATCAACTATGCTGAAGAACAAGTTCTACAGTTCAGTTATCAAATCGAGCCAATCGAACTAGTTCGGGTTTGGCAACAGAATTGTCGCACGTGCATTGCAAGACTACCGATAACATAACATTGTTCTCGATGTTCTTGTTGCGTGCGGTTCGCTGTTTGGTTCCCGCGCATAAAAATCTAATAACGCGTCCCAGGCACGAGTTAAAGCAGCGTAAAGTGCATACAAAAACAAACACATTAACATAACTGCAACTGCAACTACAACTGCACAGGCCGCGACGCAACAACCGCAGCAAACGCGTTTCCTTTGTGTTCTTGAGTGAACTGTTTATTGCATTTTATATTCAACACAATTGCACAAATGTACATAAATGCAAATTTCAAATACATTGAAAAGCAATCGCAAATACAGCAAGCAAAACAAAAGTGAAATTAACACGTGCACTTTAGCAATCGCTCTTTGGTTCTTCTCCAACTTACATTAATTATTGCAGTTGCTTTTACTTTTTCGTTGTCGCCGTCGCTGCCGGTGTCTATTTTGGCTGGCATTTGGATTAATTTTTGCTTGACAACAAAAACAACAACTATAAAAGGAACAACAAAATGGTGCAGGTTAGTAAATAATTAAGATATGTTTGATAAAAGTTAAAGTATAAGACACTTTCATATACACGACTATCTGCTTGATAACTATTTCGAGTTATTTATTTCGGCAAACACTCAATTTATTCAAACTGAAGTTTAACTCCTTGGTTAAAAGAGTATTTTAAGTAGAGCTTTAGACCTTTTTAAAGGTATTAAAAATCAAATGTGATAATTCTCAATTTGCTGATTTTAAAAGAGAGTTCTTCTATTTTCGTCGACTATCGAATGCAATTTTTCTTGACTAGTTTTAGGGTTCATTTTGTACCAAAAGTCCCTGCATTCAGCAGCCAGAAATAATCTCTCACTTGATATCAACTTCAAACACCTATTTACAACTTTTAAATCCTTATTTTTTGGCCTGGCATATACACCATAAAACCCTTAAAAGTCAACTTACTCCAAAATAAAAAACAAACCAAATAAAAAGGCAAACTCTGCACACAATCAAACTTTTCACTTTTTTCAACCCCCCGCGCGAAATGCGCCCGTTCCCTGACCTTTGACGTAACTTTGTCCAGCAACATCAACAAGAACAACTTGCAACCCCACTGCAAAAAAAAAATCCTTGTGCGGGACATCAAAAAGCAAAAAAATAAAAGAAAGGAGGAAAATATTGACTGGCTATGCAGTTTTCCCAACCACCCCGCTGGCCGCTTTGTGTATATATTTCCCACCTTCTACTGTCCCGAACGGGAATCAACAACAACCACCGCACCACCGAAACAGCGAAAAAGCGGCACCAAAAATGTGTTCGCATAGAAAAACCCAATTGGATTCGTTCGGCTGTGCAGGACACGATAGGACGCAAACGCCCAAGGACTGGGAAAATTTGTCCATTTGGCCTGTGTGTATGCCTCTTACCCGTCCCCGCCACCCCCCTGTCTCCCAGTAATGAACTCCATACGTTGCATTTAGTCAATTTTCCAACCACCATCAATGAGCAGCAAACTGGAGTCAGCCAAAAAAAATCATTGATATACGTTTCTCTAATTGCTATTTTGAGAGGCGACGGAATGCCCTTTTTTTAAGAGCTATAAGATTTATAGAATACCTCAATAAAATCGAATTGTCCTCATTTGAGATGAAAATTTATATATAAATATTATTTAGAAATTTATTTAAAATTATTGTTTAGAATTTATTAACAATATTTCTTATGAAGCTTAAGGCAATTATGGAATTAATAATAACAATTCACTGTTTATTTAGTTTTATTTAAAAAAAAGGCCAAAATTTGATTAAATATGATAATTATTCATAATTTATTTAATATGACTTAAGATTAAAATTGAAATTGATTGCAAATTATAATTAAATTATAATAGTGAAATGTTGAAATGAATAGTGAAAACTTGATTCTATCAGAAATATATTTAATTATTATCATTAAAGAATGAACATACTCCCCGCTCTCTTATACCCCGTACAGGGTATTTAAAAAAAATAATTAAAATGGCTCGCCTACCTGCTACGAAAAATGATTGAAGTTACACTTTTCGATTTGATATGCGTTTTGCAACTGTCCCCATAAACACACACACACACACACTCACAAGTATAAATGCTCGGTTATAAAAGCACACACTCATATGGCTATGTCAAAGCGCATTTTCCACATTTGCATTTTGGCCCGGCTCTGTCAATGGCTGGGCGGGGCTGGGCTGGGCTGGTTGTGGGGGCAGACGATTTCCGGATGCTTTCGAACATTTTCTGATGTTTGACTGAACTTTGTTGTTATTTCTGCCTGTTTAGTCGGCAAAGTATCTATAACTGTGTGCTGTGTGTGTGTGTGTGTGTGTGAATGATACAGGGGTAATAGGCCCACATCAGTGTGTACCACGAAACGTTACCCAATCTACTGAAAATGCTCGAGTTATTTGTAACGCTGTTCACGCACTTTTAGCCAGTTTCCTGGCCACGTTGCAATCTGTGCAATGTGCAGAAAGAGGCAGAAATAATCAGAAAGAGAGAGAGACAGAGAGAGTGAGAGAGAGAGAGACAGAGAAAGAGACAGAGTGAGAGAGAGAGAGAAAAAGAGAGAGAGATAGAGAGAGAAAGAGAGAGAGAGAAAGAGAAAGAGAGAGAGAGAGAAAGAGAAAGAGAGAGAGAAAGAGAGAGAGAGGGGGGGAGGGGGAGGGAGAGGCTACACTGCATTCTGAGATAAAAGTGCTCTCAATTATAATCAACGTTATTGAAGGCCTCCGTTAATAGACAAAGTAATCATGTCCTTCAAAATGATGGTCGAATAAATGTTAACGTTTTTCTAATAAAAATGTTTTCACTGAAATACCTTATATTCTCTTTGATACCAACAAAAAGATACGTTCCTAGCTATAATTATGAAATACAAATTTAATTATGTATGCATTCCTACGATTTGATTAACGAATAATGAATCAATTAAGAAACTTATATTTTCATTTGTATTTATATGTTTTTGCTAGCTATGTGAAAACTTGGCTCTTGGTTGAGTTCAGCACACAGATTTTTGGTTTGTTAACATGTTTCTATGTTCTTATATGCTTGCAACGCAGTCTCTACCACACCTGTCTGCTACATTATACCTGCCCCTCCTCCGCCCAGTGGCGAAAAGGAAATTCTGCCTCCTTTCATGTCCCTATCAATTGAGTTGTTGTTGTTGTTTTGGCAGTTTTGCTTTGATTCGATGGCCGTGTTGCCAACCTGCGAGGCAATTTTCCCTCTTTTTTTTGTGTGTGCTTTGTGGAGCAGCTCCTCTGCAGATGACTGCCAATAGAGCGCTTTATATTTCAATTATCAAATGCATTTAGATGCTGCGTGACAAATGCTTCAGGCGGCGATTGGAGTACAGATTCCCATTAGAGCGATTCAGACGAGCAGCGATATCTGCTCGAGCTGGTGGAGTCTGTATCTGTATCATCTGCATCTTCATCGTCATCACCCTTTATTTCAATCCTGTCTGTTGGTATCTGGCATCTGCACCAGCTTCGCAAAGTGGTCGCCGCTGCTGAGACACTTTGCATATTGATAAAGCGACCGCATCAGTTGTATATCTGGGCTCGAAATCTGGGCCAAGCAGCGTCCAAAAAGCGGCAGGACAGCAATAAAACTATACAGCACCAGCCAAAACACGAATGATTCGAGGCACCCAACAGCAGTATGAAGGAGAGCAATTGTGACAAGTGGCGGTCCATGAGTCGCACCCAACGATTATGCCACAATCCGCGAAGGTGTTGACACATCTTCATTAGCAGCCAAGCGCCGGCAACCGAAGCAAGAGCCACACTTGTTGGATACTGTTGCAAGACCAACATAAAGTTGCCCCACAACGGTTGGCAGCTTTGCCATTCATAAACGGCGTGGCAGAGCAGAGCGACGAATACAATTGTCAGACCGATCAAATGGAAGCCCAACAAAATGACCATAAAGTAGCTACAGATCGGGCAATCGCCGTGCATCCCAGGCGTTGCTTTTACCCAGAGCCCCAGGCCAACAAGGAAGCATGCATCTCACCTGAAGCAACGTTATGTTATAGGCCTGATCCGTGCCATAGCAGGCGTGGTCATGCGAGGGCAGTGTAATGTGGTGCATCTGCTGTCCACTGCCCATCAGCAGTTTATCCTCGCACACCGCCCGCGGTTAACGCTATGTACTGCCCGTAATTCACATTGGACGTGTGCGTCATCAGCTGCAGTTGCCGTCGATTGCTCTGGAAGATGTTGTCCAGCCGCAGCTACTGATTGCGGCGGCAGTAGATGTGTATTTGGTTCTGCGAGTAAAGCACTTGCTGCCGCAAAAATAAATCCTGCACTTGTCCACGTGTCAACAGCTCATTGAACTGATCGTTGTACTGATGGGGGCTGTTGCCTTTGGTTGCAAGCAGTCCTAGCAGCCAAATAAATGCAAGCATTATTCCGATTGGCCTTTCAGCTTTATTGAAATATATACGTTAGATTTTGATCGGTTTTACATTCAAATATATTTACAAAACAAAAGTTGGTCTTCAAACCATTTATTGTTTAGTTCTTAGGTAACGTCATTGCTAAAGCTTGAGAGGTTCTGAGTTTGATTTCGACTTTAATTGCCTTAAATTGAATCATAATTGATTTTGCTGAGATTGCAGTAGACACTACCCTACTTATAATCGGGCACAATAAGTGTAATCAAGTAAATTAAACTTTAAATGGGGCGGCACTGCAAAAACTTTTCGAACTGAATAATTGATAAACAACAAGCATTTGTTTGTCTTTGGATTGCCACCCACTAATACCATGTATCCATGCCTCCACTGATGGCTTTCGACTCTGCAACATCCTCAAAACACGCCCTACTCACGAACCCAAGAGTTTTCAAATTGTGGTCGCCTTTCAGGCGTGCAAGAACAGTCGTATTCTGTGGCACATTTTTGCATTTAGTATGTATTGAAATTTAATTGCTGTGCAATTTATTGTTAAATCGTAGACAATAAGCAATCCACCATTTTAGGAAATATATATATGTGTTGCATACACATTTAATCATTTTCCATTTGAAAATCGAAATTACTTCTTCTAAGTCAGTTAGGATTCCTAGATTCCTAGCTCCTAGCTTTGAAATGCATATAGTAGATCTTTCGATCCATATTGTTTTATATGTACTCCAATGTTATGCTCTTTCTCTTTCCCACTCTCTGTATCGCTCTTCCTCTCTTTTCAGGTTTCCCAGTTAGCTTTTAGACATTGCCAGTCCCTTGTGGCACATTTTTATTCTCTTCTGCTTCGTCGTAGGTGCATTTTTCCATTGAGTCTTTTTTCAGCTGCATACTACGAGTACAAACTAGCAATGGGTCTACGTAGTAACAGTTCGCCCCAGAAAAAAACGCCTAGAAGCTCTTCCTGAATTTCGTTTACAAGTCAGGGCCAAACAAAAAAGTACAAGAAATTCCCGGTCATTCTATCAAAGCGCAAGTCGCAGTAAACAAAACAACAAAAAAATAAAGTAAGCAAAAAATCGCTCAAAAAAAAGCCAAGGCAAAGGAAAATCTACGCACAAAGTGGAAAACAGGCAAAAGTAGAAGACAGAAAAAAACCAACTGAAATTGCCACAAAATGCAAACGAACGCAAAAGATACATAGAAGCGGGAGGAAAAGAAGAGGAAAAGATAGGGGCAGAGGGGGTGGTAGAAAGAGATAGCGACTGTGAGGCAAGCAGTGCTTTTTTTGCGTTATGGACCAAAAATCGAACTGAAATTTGTGCAATTTTTTTTACAGCTGCTGCTGCTGCTTTTGCTGCTGCTGTTGCTTTTATAGTTTATTGTTATTGTTGCTGTTGCCTTGTTCTCTGTGACTGTGGCCATCCATTGCTATCCTTGCGATGCGTTCGTTTTGCTCCACGCTGCTGCTTTTTGGGCCTCATGCATTTTCCGTGTTTCATTTTGTGCGCAAAATAAATTGGTAAACAAGCGAGCCACGCATAAGAGCGACAGGGACATTAATCGAAAGATAGACAGAGAGAGAGAGAGAGTGCGAGTGTTTGTGTGTGTGTGAGTGAGTGAAAGAGAAGGCGCCATGCAGTGGAGTGAGCATTAAGAGTTGCCTGGTCAATGGCAATACATGGTCATCTCCGATGCTCTCGTACATAGCCGCTTGCCTGCATCCACATTTCCATATAAGTATGCTATGTGTGTGTGTGTGTGCGTATGTGTGTGCAAGTTGCCCCCTCTGCGTATCTGTGTGTGTGTGTGTGTGTGTTGTGTTTTCTGTGATGCTGTGTGCACATTTCATTCTGTACTGCATTTTAGTGCCTGTCCATTGTTTGTGGGGTGGCCGTCTTCGCCCACTCTGAGTGCTGCCCAGCCATCGAATTTGCCCCAGCTACAGCTGCCCCCATGGCTCCTGGCTCCTGACTCCTGCAAGCTCTCCTTATATATGTATATATATTGTGCATATTGTGCGTATGTTTGCCTGTGTGCGTGCCGCGTGGGTCACATGCAATGCGTGGACGTCGCTGCCGCGCTTTTGCCTCCCTTTCTCTCTAAACCTCTCTCTCTCTCTATCTCACACACACACACACACTCATCCTCTTTCTCTGTCTTTCTCCGTGTGTGTGTGTGTATTTCAGCTTCTGGCCTGCCTCTGCCACGGCTTTTTTCCATTTCCACGTCGTCGTCGCGACTCTTCCAACGAGTGACCCACGCCTCCTCTCCATTTACTCATGTCGTTGTTTTTCGGCCGCTGCATTTTTTACATTGCCTTCTGCACAGTGGAACTAGTAAATAATTCAAAATGATTTCATTATTAATTATGAATGAACTTTTTTGCTTACGATTATTCTTCATTTACAATCTATCCCTATCACATTTACATTTATATGTAGGCTATACATTAATGTATAGTGCAGCTTGTTCTGGAATTTAAGAACCTTGTTGAGGAATTTTTGGTTTCCTGGCCTGTGCCCCATATTGGCTTGAGGATACTTTACAATTAGCTTAGCTTAGACTTCAGGCATAAATCCAGTTAAATACGAAAATTCACAGTTATAATAAATTTAGAAAAATAATTAAGTGAATGAAATATTTGGCATTTATTTTATACACTTTATTTTATAAATATAAATATATAAATATTTTATAATAAATAGTAAAGTGGAATTTAATTAATTGTACTATTTTCTTTTTTTAAATTCCAGGTAAGCTACAAGTGAGAACTGCATAACACATTTGCCACACTGTGCCAGTCCAATAATCAGAAGCGAACGGGACGCGACGCTGACGCTACTGCCGATGTATCCGATGCTGCCGCTGCCGTGGCAACAGCCGCAGTTGCCACTCGTTATGTGTGCCAGGCAAAAGGACAAACGCATGTGTGCTCAGTCGACCCTGTCGTCCCACCCCACTCAAGCCTTGCCCCAACAGCAACAACAACACATGTTGTGTGCACAGTACATAGACGTGTGAGCGAGAGGCAGACAGTACAAATTGCTGAGCGAGTGCGAGCGAGTGAGCGAATGTCGGGCCTATACATAAAATGGCGTTGCATATGAGCAGAAAAACCAATGCAACTGTGTGTGTGAGTGTGCAATTCTCTGCGGATGCGGATGTGGATGCGGATATGTATGTGTGTATGTGTGTGTGTGAGTGTGTTGCATATGTGAACCTACGCAACGGTAGCTTTTCTCTGTTAGTTGCTGGCGTTTCGGCTTCGGCTGCACCTCAAACGCAAAGGCCAAACGCATTGAATGCGTATCGAGTCCAAGTCGAATGTTGATTGTATTATATTGCCACAGAGCGTGCTGCATCTCGCTCTTCCTCCTCTCTGCCTCGCTCACTCTCGTCATGCACTTAAGTGATGGGACCCTGCTTCAGGCTACATGCAATGACAACGTATGCACACACACACATATAGATACATACACAGGGAGCAAATTGAATAAACTCCCAAAATCAAATTGTTCACCACTTTTGCTGAACTGACGTGACTGCCAGCTGCTCGCCAGATACACACACACACACACATCTATACACATGTGCAACACGCCACCCACACACTGGCATCCATCTTTGCCATTTAAAGGGTCAATGAAATGCAAAGGTTATCCTAGCATTTCGTCTATATCCACATCCATTCCCATTTCGTTGTCCTCGTGCTCGTCCGCATCCTTCATTGATTGCTTGGTCGTTTTTAGTTTTAGTCGTGCGCCTCCCAAATAAAATTTTAAGTATTTTTTTTTTGGGCGGACCCAGTTTTTATTCATATGTTTTGTGGTTTTCCTTATGGAGCTACACTCCCTCGCCTCTCTCTCTCTCTCTCTCTTTCTCTCTGTATATTATCTTTGATATAGTAGCCAAAATATATTTGCCTTCTGGTCAATCTACAGTTTCGAGTTGCCAGTTTTTATTGACCAGCTCAGTTGTGGTAACATTTCATTTAATGTTTATTCCTTATTTTTTCATTCGAAGTGAAAGCATGTCCAGCAATCATGGGCACTTCAATTGCAGTAGGCAGCAGTTAGCTGTGCAGGGTTTGGAGGAGGAAATTGGGAATTGATTATGTCGGAAAATAGATTGTGCTTGGCATTCTAACAAGAAACTTCAAATCTAGGCCAGACGAGATGTTTAAGAATAAATGTAATGCATGCTGCTCCTTTTTGAATTTAGTATTAAATTCACACTAATAAATAGAGCTTTTAGATTGTTTTTCAGTTAAAGTTCAATTTGAGACAATAAAACTAATTCTAGGATACATTTTGAAATAGTTAGTAATAAAAAAGAGCCATTTACTAATTATGACAAAACGGTAGCTCCAAAGCACAACTCCCATGCTCATTTACAGCTATTGTGGCCACAACAGTTGCATAACCAAATTGCCATTGAAGCCACAACAAGAAGGAACACCTTGAATCAG
Organism: Drosophila conformis; assembly: GCA_035041375.1. Lineage (NCBI taxonomy): Eukaryota > Metazoa > Arthropoda > Insecta > Diptera > Drosophilidae > Drosophila > Drosophila conformis. The sequence continues at coordinate 984,155 of JAWNLE010001234.1, forward strand.
ATTTGGGCTTTGTTTCTATTGTTCAATGTTTACCTAACTTTCTGACAGCCTTTTCAACGACCTACAGCTTTAGTCAATGGAATTGAGGCAAGCATTTTTGTTTAAGCTGCTCCAAAAAGAACCAGGCAGTCAGACAGGGCAAATATAAAAGGCCGAAAGAGATACATACACACACACACACTCACACAAACATACACACTGAAAATCATACATTTTTGACCACAAAGTAAACGGAAAATGTAAACAAAACAGTTTTACCTTCATTAGATTTACGTATAAATATTAGACTTCTGCCTCTATATACATATATATTATATATATATATATATTTGTGTGTGTTTTTAAAAAATTTGTTTTGAAGGTCAAATTACGAAATCGCACACACAGAAATGTGTCTAGCACCCTGGACAACATTTAATCTGCTATATGTATTTATTAAATGGAGCAAAAGTTGTAACAAAACTTTGACCAGTCTGCATGTTAGAGTGTGTGTAGCAAGGCGTGTGTGTGTGCGGGATGTATGTGAAGGACGCCAGACGGTGTGTCTGCAAATGTTTTTATTGCAGCAACATTCTAAAACTTTTGCAGCATAGACCCAGGCGACTTGACCTACTGACAGCTTGTGCAAATTTATTTGTTCCTGCCAACCGATGAATACTTGAATTAAAAATGTGCACAGCATAACAAAGGATGCAGTTGTCAGCTAAAGTGAGTGGAGCGACTGTATTTATTTATCTACTATGTGGTCTGCTGAGCTGAGATAAATGCCACAGATATTTTGAAGATAAATATGCAAGGCATGTTTTAAGTAAGAGCTGCAAAAATAACCACAGAGATATATAGTTGAAATGTGAAAAGTGAATCTCATAGAATTAATTTAAATTTTAAAGCAGAGATCTTTGTGGAGACGGACGAACAGACAGACAGGACATAAGAATAGGAATCATAATTAAGTTATTTGGATTAAGACTAAATGACATAACAATTTATGGACTGGGGTTTTGTGTTTCTGATGGTTCTTTTATAAATATGTTCATAATTCAAACTGTTCGTAATTCAATTGGCGATTTTCATACGTAAATACTCATCTGGTGATTTAGTGTTATCTGAAAGAATATATATAAAGCAAATCATATTGATGGAGGAGCTATTGACTCAGAAGAGAGTACAATAGATACAACCAGGTCGATGTGCCTTAAGCCCACAATAATACAAATCGATTTACTATGGCTAAATACTTAATTTATATGTGCAAGGATATGTGACTCAGATAGTATTATTATAAATCTTCTTATGGCATCAGTCGAAAAGTAATAATTTGTTAGTGTTTCTCGATTAGAGCAGTTAAAATAATAGTAAGCAATCTTCAAATTTTACACAAAACTGTTTTGACTAATTAAATGAAAACTGCACTCGTTAGGCAAACATTTCAATCAATTCCTTATTTCATAAATTAATGAGTATAAATTCAGGCATGTGGCGTTGACTGTCGTTTACTTACATGATTCGCATACACAAATTAAGAATTGTATTTGCGGCCTGTTTTCATTTGATTTTCACATAGCCTGCCTATTTTCCCACTTGAAACCTTGACCTTGACTTCGATATTTTCCGTATACATCTAAAGCTGTCGCAATCAACAAGTTTTCAGCAATTTTCACGCACACTCTGCCCCCAATTGCAGTGGATAAAAGTTGACTTTTTTGCACATTTTATGCAACTTATATAAATGGCAGGCGACACTTTGGCCTGTCCCGCCCACAAAATACCCACCGCCCACGGCCCACGGCCCACGGCCCACAGTTGCCGAGCGTTGGCTTTTATGTATTTTTCTCTTCGTCATCGTCGTCGTCGTTTTCGCTTTCGTATTTGGCAAAGATAAAGTTTTGTAATAAAAATGTCTGCTCGTAGACACCGGCAAACAGTCTGCCAGACAGTCAGTTAGCTCAACGGCGAGTGGGAGTGGGGCAGAGATGGGAGAAAGGAGGAGCTTGCTCTGCCCTGCCCAGCCAAGCCAAGCCAAGCCGGGCAGACATTTTGTCTAGCAATTTCCAAGCTCAAAGTGTGTCAGTAACTTTGCCACGTCCTCGACTTCCTCTTCCTCTTCCTGTTCAGCGTCGCTGTCGTTGTCGTGAACCTGTCCTTGTCCTTGGCCCCACTCAGACACACACTCTCAGATATTTATATACATTAGGGAAAAGGGTGGGCGGAGGGCCGAGGTGTTGGAGGTTGGTTGGAGAACTTTCGCTTTAGTTTTGCGCTGGTTTGCATTTTATATTAAGGCAAGCATTGGAAAACTTGTTGACAGTTATTTTAATTTGCTTACTCTTTTGGAGTGAAGAACATTTCACTTTTATGCAAACAACTAATTGCATTTTAAACCAGTATTAGTTACGGTTCTCTTATGGCATTGTCTTATCTCATCTATTGCATTTAAAATTGGAATTGTTTTTAGTTCGATATCCATTAAAGAGACTTTTTATTAAGTTTGTTTTTGGTAGCATTTGAATTTCGTTTTAAAAATTTGCAATTTAGAACAACATTTGAGAAGACTTTCTATATATATATATATGTGTAGCACATGTTTAATTACAATACATGTAAAATATGTGGTATGTTTTCTTGTCTTGTGTGTTTGTTCATTTGTTGTTGGGCTATTTACATTAGTTGTTATTATAACAATAATAATAATAATAATAAATGTACTAAACATGTAAACTCATTTGATTGCTTAGACTTCGTTCATGAATGCGAATGCTGTGTGCTATGTACTATAAATATTTGTGAGACACCCTTTAGACCTTATGTTTTAGTACAGTCCGTACATTGGGTTGCCATAATTTAGTACTACACGCAATATGAAAAAACCACTTTATTACCTTAATTAGTACAACTCGTTGAAAATCCCCGGGCAACCCAATTGCAGTCTGGCTAACAATGCGATGATGAGATTATTTTCAAATTTTGTTGTTTTTATAATGAGAGTCTGCGACATGCGAGTGATATGCTTCCGATAATTATTAAATTATATAGATACTATGACAATATACATACATATATAAAATCGCCTAAGGGGAAATGCTAATACGCTACTACGCCTAGAATGTAGACCACCCCAAACCACTACGCCTTGCGCCTAATGCCCACCAGGCACAGTACAAAGAAGATGATTGTCCAGGCGGCCATCACAAGGAATCCGTTGTAGACCTTTGCGTTGGTGATGCCCCAACCCTTCTCGATGACATTTCGCGCCGATATCGAGGGTATGGTGAATGGCAGCACCATTACCACATCCTGCAATATCCTTGGCATGCTCTCCAGCGGCCATAGCAGACCTAAAATACGAAAAAAATCTCAGACGCAATTCTAAAGATACTTGAAGACTTACCGCAAAGTATAATCATGGGATAGAAAGCGCCAGTGGCCACAAAGTTAGCCTCCGTGTGAGATTTGCAGAAAACAGAGATAAACAGACCTGTTTAATGAGGCACACATGAGTTGTTACATCTTGCACAATGAAAGCTTATCTCTGCTCCACTTACCAAACAACATGCCACAGAAAGCTGTTAGCGTTAGCAGTCCTATCAGCGTGGTCGTATCTCCATTGTTATACGTATCGAATACGATGCCAATGTACATGATCACCTCGAACGATTGCAGTGTCATAATTATCAGCTGGGTGCACAGATGTGCCCAAAGCATTTCGGTTGCCGAGACACCAGCCAGCAAAGTACGATCCCAAATGCCATCCATGCGCTCCGATATGAAAACAGCAGCCGTCATCAAAGTAGCCAGGAAAAATACCATGCTGAACACCAAGAGAAAGGAACAGAAAGTTATACGTAAAGGACCTGATAGGACATGTATATAAAATTATACATATAAATATTTGACGCATAGATTAAATCCAAAAAAATAATGATTTAAATCCAAATTAATAATAATGAACATAAGTTATGTTGATCACAACTAAATCCAATCAAAGAGAGATTCTATTTTAACATATTTAAAGAACAAAATTAGATAGCGAATGAAAATTAATTAAATTAAAATAAATTAAAGGTACTCACGTCATTACCACGCCGGGTGCGCAGTACTGCTGAAACTCAATGTCCGTACTGCCGTAAATGGGTTCCTGGAACTGAACGGGCAGCTTCACCAATGCCGAGGACACATTGCAATCACGAACAACTCCATTCATAAAATCGCTGAACTTGTCCCGCAATTTGCGTTGCATATAGTAGGCAACTTGTTGATCTGCAAACGCAATTAGATAGCGATATCAAAAAGGATAGATTATAGATCTCAAGCACCCACCTGTCATATCGATGTGTACGGTCAGTTCGGCGTTGTCGACGGCACCATCGTTGGCATGGATGCCTTCCTCTATGAGTTCGTGCACAGATGCGCTAAAGTTGTGCGCAAAATAAATATAGCCGACAGTCAGAGCTTTTTTGGCCTCCTTGAGGGCATCCTCCGGGGTGGCGTAATACTTTCTGGTTGCTATATCGTCGCCCAGTTCGATTATGTAGCGGCAGGAGAGCTTATTGAAGTGACAGCTATCGTTGGCATTGTAAATCGTTTTCAAATTCGCATCAAAGCATTCCGAGTAGCTATCCACCTCGCCAGAGTAGACGCCCAGCTCCAGATTAGTGGGTGTCTTGCCGATGGCCAGGTAGAAGCAGGAGAGTTGTATGATGGGAAACAGCAGCATAAAAATGATACCCCTGCAAAAGATGACTCGGTTATGGCTATAACTATAATTGCATATTTATGGCTTCGTCTGCTTACGAGGGCTGCCTGAATAGTTGCACAAAATTCTTGGTCATCAGCGCCTTGAGGCGTCCTTTGGTCGTAAAGAAGACCCTCTTGCGATTCTCGTTCGGTGGCTCCTCGAACGGAATGGGCGGCTTTTCGTCAGAGTTTAGATCATGTGCATCGATCACCTCCAGCGGCAGCACCGCGGCAGGCAGCGCGGCTGATGGATTTCTGTTCTGGTCCATGATCTGATCCTCAGTGCCCTGGCGCTGGCTGAGTATCAAGAATGCCTCCTCAATAGATTGTGTTCCAAACTGAATCATGATATTTGTAGGCGTGTCCTCGGCCAGTAGAACGCCTTTTCGCATGAGACCAATCTGTAAGGTTAAAGCAGAGAAGGCATAAATCAGAGCAGTCATCGTTACAAGAAAACTACTTTTAATGAAAAGTAAAAATATATTTCATAATATTGCAAAAAAAAACATTAACTTTGTTCGAATCGTAAGTAAGCCAACATTTACCAGTATTTTTACTGGTTAGTCATTATCTGTTCAACAGAAGGAAGCATCTTTGAGCTCTAAAGATCGTATAATGTAGAATTGGATAAGAAACACCCACGTTAGTGTCCGAAAGGTATTTGGCAATAAAACTGGAATATATTTAACGAGCTCAGACGACTACAGCACTCTTACTTGTTTGCCTAGAGTCAAAAAGGTTAAACTTACGTAATTCGCTTGGTTGGCTTCCTCAATGTAATGTGTGGTGATGATCACAGCCAGTTTGCTATTTCGAGTCGATTCCACCAGAAAGTTCCATATTCTGTAAGGGGACAACTCAAATTAGTTAAGATTTTCTTCATTTTTGTTCGAGCAGTAAAATTTTACTTTTCGCGCAACATGGGATCGAGACCGACTGTGGGCTCATCGAGGATGAGGAGCTCGGGATCGTGGATCATGGCGCAGGCAAAGGACAAGCGTCGCTGTTGTCCACCGCTGCACTGCTTGATCATTTGACGCGCTGGCGGCAATTGGAGCAGATCCTTGAGCACCTTGAACTTCTCGCGAATGCGCTCATCTGTGAGTCCGTAAATGCGTCCGAAATAGAAGATCGTCTCCTTGACCGTCATCTCCTCGACCAAGGCGATTTCCTGTGGCATGAACCCAACACGTGAACCTGGCACACCGCTGCCCGGCTCGCCCGGTTTGACGCCCAGCACCCGAACCTCGCCGCCATTGAGGCGACGCTGGCCCACAAGGCAGGAGAGCAGTGTGGTCTTGCCACAGCCCGAGGCACCCAGCAGTCCATAGCTAACGAGAGGAAGAAGAGGCATGTGTAAAAGTTATCGATTGATCGATCCAACGAGCGAGCTAAGCTCATTACGGATTCCACTCACATGGAGCCACGCATGACGTTCATATTCAGTTGGTTGAGCACAAGCTTGGGACTCGATTTGGAGCCATAGTACTTATAACCATTGCGCACTTCAACGGCCGCCATGTTGTGTGTGTGTGCGTGTGTGTGTGTGTGGGCCTGTGTGTGCTTGTGCTCTTTAGTAAACCGCCTCCTCTCTCTCTCTCTCTCAGTGTTTGTCTTGCGTTGAGGTTGCTAATGTGCTGATTGATAAAAAGAAAAAAGAATATGAATATCGAGTAACAATTGCGTCAATAAATCATTATTTGGATATATATTTTATTGATTTGCGCTGCTTTATGACAGACACGTGCCAAGGCAGACAAAGCGTTCCGGCTGCCAAAAATTCACAACCCAAAAGGCGCCTTAACTTGACGCTAAATTCTAAATCACTCACTAGGAAGCCAACAACGAATGAAACTCATTGAAGAATGTCTGAAAGTGAAAATAAAGCTAAGCAACTTACAGCTAGTGTAGTTCAATGCCCCATCTATTTACATAGATGATGATATTGGTTATTTCATCAAAACTCACTTAAACATTCGTTTCAGCAGCTGACATAACTTAATTGCCTTTTTTTCTATTCTGAGGTGTGGAGCGCACTTCATTAACCTTTGCAATCTTTTTTTGCATATTAAAATATTGTTCCAGAGATCTTAGAGTTGATCTCATCTCAGAACAAAATCATTTAATTTTTTTTCTTTGCGGTAATGAACCCAAAAAAAAATAATTACATTGACTTGTTTTTTCTAACTTAACTTTTGAATAGCTGTTTATAAATCTTAAATAATAATTCATTTTCACATAATGCAGCAACACCTCGAACTGCAAAGCAATCAATTAAGCCATTTTCGCAATATTGTTTAACTCCGAAGTAACTTCAAAAGTCCGCTTGAAGGTCATATCTGTAATATTGTGTTTATCATAAAGAATTAGCAGTAAAAATTCACAAATAAACTACTTGATGAGTTTTCTAAAGAGAACCTTCAAGCTTTAAGTAACCGCGGGTCATTGAAGTTTTGCTGCCGTCATCAGTCAAAGCCAAGAAAAAAACACAAAACTCGAAGTCGATGTCGAACAGATTTAGCAAATATTGGCAGTAGTTACAGAGCACGAGGACAGGTGAAATTTACTTTAACTACATTGCTTATGCATGTCTGTAAACGCCAACGACAACGTTGCTCAGAACTGCGGGGCACTCGGAAAATAACAACACGGAAAAAATGGAATGACAAAACGTCTTGAATAACAATAATGGAAGCGAATACGAAACCACTTACACCAATGTATGTACGTACGTATGTATGTGTGATGTATGTAGCCAGCGTACGCTCATTTAAACATACATCAATGTCAGGAAAATGCACTCAGAATAAGCAAATAATGTTTTGTGAAATGATCTGTGAAATGCATAGCTAAGCAGAACTGCTTAGAAATTCTTTTGGTTTGTGGTTGTACCTTTAATAAATGCGAATTGCTCTATAGAGCAATGTAGTAAACAACAAAAAGAATAATTTAAAAACAATTAAAGATTAATTATTCCGACAAGTGTCGGAAGTGTCCGAATTTTGTACATATTTAAGACCAATCGTCTGTCTGGATTATAAAGAACTCAATCAGAGAATTGGATAGAAATTTAAATGGCATCCCAGACAAGCAAGTTGAACAAATGTCAATCAAATCAGCATTTTCATATGTGAGCTGAATTATCTTAAAGCTGGCTTTTCGCTAGAAATGAAGATGAGTTAATAATTTGATTCAATGACTTCAAATTTACTCCATATTTATTATCATATTGCTAACACTCCATTTAATTTAAGGCTAGATCCGAACTATGGGTGCTCTATAATTCATTTAATTTGCTGTTATGTCAAATCTATCAGCCTTAACTGCCGCCCAAAAATCACTGACCTCGTTGTCAGACTTTGACCCACTTCGAGTGCCAGCTCATGTTTTAGTTGAAATCCGTCAAAACCCCAAATGCAAACAAACAAACAGCATGTGAGTGAGTGGGGTACAGCTCTCTTATATCTCAGCGTCTCTTAGATACATAATCAAATGCGCCGGCTAACTAGAAACAAAAACAACAACAACAAAAACCAAAATAGCAACGCACACAAAGCAAAAAGCCCATAAAACGTTCGAAAGTCAAACTCGAAAAACATTAAAAACTAAATAAAAGACTGCCCCGAAAATTGAGTAAGGTTAGTAACACAAATTCGGTGTCATAAATTTACGTATCTGTTGTTATTGTTTTTATTGTTGTTGTTGTTGCTGTTGCTGTTTGCTTAACATTGTGGCAGATGACGCAAAGGACAACAATTTTTGAATTGATGCGGTTTTTACCCAAAAGAGAGGCGTGAAATTATTGCGCTTTATTATCATACGAATTTGCCATTAAGTAACGACTTGACATTAAATACTCAGATTGCAAGTGCTTATGAATTAAATCAACATCGGTGCGATTACCAACAAAATAAATAAATAAATACAAATTTAAATACAAATCGAAACAGAAGGCAACCATTACCATTCCCTGCACCCCAATTCATATTCAAGCTAATAGTGGAAGCAATCGGAATTAATATTAGAATAAAGCTCAGAGGCAAATAATAAATAAAACATGAGACCCTTTATGCAACTGCTCAAGCCACATTCAAGTTTTTAATTCAATTCTTATGAATAACTGAATACATTTTTTCTGAATTGATCAGATTATAATTTTCTCGTCTCGTATATTAAAATTGTAATCACAGTCTGCTGTCATTACATGAACCGCAAACTGCATGCTAAAATGATAATACCCTGTGCAAGTGTAAAATTAAAAACGAAAATTAAAAAACCCCAAAAAATATAAAACAAGAAAAAAAAAAAAAAACGCAAAGCGCAGCGCCAAAAACAAAACAACGCCAAGGTTGCCAACTGGTTAGCAGACGCTGCAGTCGACGTCCAAAGTCGACGTTCACGTTAACGTCGCTTCGTAATGCCAATTGCCGTCGCGGCTGTGTTACCAAAATTGTTTGGCTTATCGATTTGCTCTCAGTGCATACACACACACACACTCATATGTGTGTGTGTGTGTGTATATGTGTGTGCATTTTGCTGCTCATATGCAACGAATTTAATTTGCAAATTTGCAAATCTGTTGCAATGCTTGCACTGCCGAGTCGAGAGGCCCTGAGCTGCAAAGCTGCATAAAAAAAAACACACACACACACTCAAACACAAACAAAGTCAGAAATAACGACTGTTTGTGTCAGCGGAAAGAACTTGGAGTCGCCTCCCGCCGCCAACTACCTTGATGCAATCGAAACGGCTTATTTGACGCACAAACAAAAAATCTTCGACCGATCGACCGCTGCGCCACTGTTAGTGGGTATTTAGTTCGTGCAACATTCAGATATCGTTGATCGCCGAATTGCTCGACAGTTGCTTCCTTCTCGCTTGTCACCAGCTGCGCTGTTACCAACTGCGCGCACTCTTCTCTCTCTCTCTCCATCTTTCTCTGTCTGTCTTGGTCTCTTGATTTTCAGTTTGTGGCATGGCCACTTGTTATATAATATAGCAACAATCATTTCGGCCAGCCTGCAACACCAATAGCAACAATCAACAACAACAGCTGTCTCAGTTGGTTGTCTGCACTGTTTACATCATTTACACATATTTTATGTGTGGACATTTAATTTTGATGTGCCATTTGCACATTGCATTGAATTGCTCACCAGATGTATATTTATATTGTATTCAAATGTAACATTATCTACAATGTAATCTTTATCGACAAACTTGTTCTGTTTCAAACAACCAAATCAGAATTTCTCCCTCGTATTTATATATATTTTTGAAATAATTTGTAAAAATTAATAACTTGAAAGTAAATGATCCAAAGTGGATGTTAGCACATTCGTAACTTAATTTCTTTGGCTCATTGTATTCGCATGTAATTTTATTTCTCTTTGGTTATAATTTATGCTTCATGCTGTGCATTTTCTTCAACTTTTTGGTTTGCTTGAAATTTCTTTCGTTTCCTTTACCTTAATATTTACTGTGTTAGTGTTGTCGTTTTGTTTCTTATTTCTGTGTCATTTCTCACCAGCGCATTATAAACATGTAACTATTTTGTTCACTTTTTAATCGCATGTTGCCGCAGACAAAGAGATGCATAGTTATGCACTATAGGAAGGCATGATTAAGCTAATCTAACGGTAAAAGTGGGTTATACAGCAGTACGATATGATGATGAGCTACAAATTGTTCAATGAGATAAACAAAAGAAACTGCAGGTTTGACATTTTCCTCAAATGCATATTGACCGGCCTAGGTTAGGTTAAACTTCTCGCGCCTTAATCAATTCGATTGCCCACTCATATTTTGAAAAAAAAAAACCAGTAAAAATTTCGACGAATCGAATGCGGAGTTAAAAGTGCAGTTAAAATAAATATATGGTAGTCATTGTCTGTTGCAATATTTTGCCTTGCCCAATCCCGTTCGGCTCGCTCAGCTGGCCACAACAACTATGCCATTTCCCATACATGTGTAAGTTCATCTACTTGTGCTGTACGCTCATTTTCGAAATATTTGTGTGTGGATAAACAAACAGAAAGGCAGCTAACAGTAGCAGGGGCAGCCGAAAAAAAAACAACAAATAACCATCAAGTTGATGCTTTTGTTCGTTGCGTGAAGTTTTGTCATTTGTATTTTTATTTTGATGTTAGGTTTACAGTTGGTTTTTATTGCACTTTTCGCTGATTAACGAAACAGTTTCAAATAACTTCTTTGCGCATGGGCAGCTCAGCTGGCTAGCTTCTTTCATTTTCTGCGTTTGCGTCTGCTTTTGGTGGTTAATTTTTTTTGTTTGTTTTGTTTTGTCAATAAAACACAATAAACGCACACACAAAGAAACAAACACAATACACCAATGTTGCTGCTTCATGCATTTGCGCACACGCGCCAGCCCGCGCAAGTTTGTGTCTTAAGTCTTTCGTTTTACTTTTTGAAATTTTCTTTGAATTTTATTTCGTTTTTTGATTAATAGCGACTTTTTCATTGGGCCACTCGCTGACCAAATTTTAAAGGCGGAAATTTCCATTGCATCGATATTTTTCACATTTTCGAAATACACTTTTATCAAGTTTGCTCACACAGTTCTTTAGATCACAGTTTTCACTTAATATAATAACTCGTTTAGTGCCTAAAATGTTTACAGCATATTTTCGAATAGTTTCATTAGCTTCGTACCATTCAACGCTCTTCTAATGAACTTCTCCTTGATCGCGCCTGGATTGTGTGTTGCAATTTTCTTCAGCAGTGAGTTGTTTTTTGGCTTTATTTTTTCTTGCTTTTCGCCGACTGACTACCAAGTTTGGCCGCTGCGCGCACCGTTTGGTGTGTGTATGTATTCACCGTTTGTGAACGCTGACGCTTCCGCTTAACCCAAGTGTCGCGACCAAGCTTCGTTTATCGACTGAGCGCCCAAAGCCGACGCTAGCCCGCTCGCAAGCTCACAGCCGTCGAAACTTCAGCTTCGAATTGGACTTGGGGCCGGGAAGCTTTCGCGTCGCTTTAGCGATGCTTTTAAAGCGGCACACGAAGAAAAAACAAAGTTGAATTTGAAATGCGAATTTTTGTTGCTTCCTTAATACACCTTATAATAAAAAAAAAAGCAGCATAAGAAAAAAAATTTTTTAAGATAGATTGTACAAAAATTGTTAATGCGCCACAACACAACATTTTTTTGCTGACTTGTCATATTCATCATCATTTTTTTTTGGATACTTTCGTTTTGGCTGATTAAAAAAGGTGAAATAAACTTATTGTAGGGACAAGTGTTTGAAAAAAGTATATGACTTGTTACATAGTAAACTAATATAATAATATAATTTTTTTTCTTTGTTACAGGTATGGAAATATTTAATAGCAATTATTATTCTATGGTGAGTGTCTGCCTGATTGGCAGCTTAAGTGCGCATTTAATTTTTATATAAGGTCTCATTGCTAGGGTAACATTCGCTAACTGAACTGTATTCAATTGCTTTATGGACAATTTTAGATTATTTTAATGCTGAATTGTCAATAGGATTGTATGCTGCACAGAAAGATTATGACACTTAAAACTTGTTATGGCATTAGCTCGTTTAATAACCTTATTAAATTCCTATCTCATGAAATTTGTAGAATTATTATTTGCATGCAGAGAATTTAGTTAAATCGTTTGCTTAATTGCCGTAATAAACTTCCAGACGCCAACCTGTTCACAAAGTCACTTGCTTGTTGTTAGCTATTACTTTTCTGATCTGTTCCCAGACTTGAGACCTTAACTTTGCTTGAAATTGTTTTGGCGAGTGTCCACCATATAAAAGTTGGGGTGAAAATGCCAAACACATGAGGAAAACACATTTGAACTTTGCTTTCATGCTCAGAATATTCCGATCCGACTAAAGTGAATTCCATTACCTTAGCATCACCTTGAGAGTTCCAAGTTGAACTTAGATACTTAACTAGAAACTAGCTCTCAATGAATTCAATAGCGTTTAACGACATTTAATAGTATAATTTATTTTAATTGCTGTGCAGTGAGGTCTAATTAAACGAATTTCTACAAATGCTTTGATCTGTCAACACAAACCGATTGCTTTTTATTTTCGCTAATTTGTATTATTCTAGTAATCCACCTGACTTAACTAAGACTGAGACTAATACCGAATGTGACTTAATCCCATTGTATTGTAACCTTTTCCAGTTTCTGTTTGCACTTTGGCCCAATTAGCCTATATGCAAATGAACGCATTTGTGTTCCATTTACCTGCGATTCGTCGCAGTCTTCATTTATTACTATTATTATTATTTTTTGTTTGCAAACATTTCGAGACGATTGCGAACATTTCGTCTATTTTATTTTTTATTTTGTATTTTGCAGCACATATACTTTGTTTTGCTGTTGCCCGTCTGTTGCACAAGTTTGCAAAATGAATTGGTCCGAAAAATATACATTTTGCTGGGCCATTGTCTTACTCAAGCATAAAGTTTATGACACGACACTCGACACTGTTGCGATACGAGTAGTTTAAACATTAATTTCTATGCAAAACAAGCCAAACACTCACCAGACAAGAGAGCCGCTTGGATAACCAGCAGCCAGCACTCGAATTTGATTTGAGAGTCGAACGATTTCTGCATTCGTCTCTGACGCGCAGCATCATTTTTTTTAAACTCTACTTTGCTTTGCTTTGGTTCATTTTTTTTTTTTTTGTATTTTGGAGTGGCGCTTCTTTTTCGGCATCACTTTAACATATAATTTCGTGTTCAAGGCCACCGCTGGCGCTTTCTTTTACAATAGTCGACCTTGACGCGGCTGCGACTGCGCAAGCGACAGAGCTTCAATTCGGCGCCGCTCCCAGTGCCCCGCTCGCCCCTGAAGTTCGCACTGTGTTATCAGAGAGCCAATAGCGCGACGTACAAATTAACCCACTTAGGGTGTGTTGAACGCAACGCTTAGCTCGGCTGGAGCCGAGAGCTCCTCACCTGTTCGCGCGTTCGTCCGTCGGCTCACTTATTGATCAGCAGAGCCACCAACAAGCAAATAGCTGCGCTTAGACAGACGAGCTTGTAATTTTGGTTAAAGCGCCGAAAACAGAAATGTCGCAAAGTGTTTTTTTTTTTTTCTGTTTACATGTTGTTGTTGCTGTTGTCGTTATTGTTGGTTGTGCAATGGTTAACTAGCTCGCCTTTGCACAACTGAAGTCTTGTGTTGAACTTGTAATGGGTACATTGACTTTGTGACGTTGCATGTCATTTGGATATGTTCCCATAACCACGACACTGATACTCATATAGTTTTCAATCGATTCTAAATGTTTCCCATTGATTTTTATGCTACTTATTTGATTTAATTTCATTATTTTAAAATCACAATATCTCTGCATAATACTCTTTGCTTGAAAGAGTATTCAAAACTCGAATATGCTTATTTTTAAGTCATGTTTAATTGCTGAAATTTAAACAAATACCATTTTAACATATGGAAATGCAATTGTGCTGCGCTCCCCAAATTTACTCTCTGTCTGTCTCCCTCTCAGTATGATTCTCTCTTACCTGCTGTCTTACTATGCACTGAAATCATCTCTCTCTCTCTCTCTCTCTCTCTCTCTCTCTCTCTCTCTCTCTCTATCTATCTCTCTTTCAGTGTGATAATTGCATCGAGGTTATAAAGTTTTGTAATATTTTATGAGTTTATTGTGTTGACACAATATTTCAATTTAACTGCAAAATTATAAAAAAACACCGATTTTTTCAAATACCTCTTGTCGATTATCGTGTTTAAGTGGAGCTTTTTGCTATCTTCGGCGAATCATCGCATTTCCTTTGCACGTTCTTTTCGTGTCTATGGCTTGTTTTGCAATTGATAACTGATAGCTGTAATTAAAAATTATTACTAAATTAATTTCTAATAGCCATTTTGAATTGTGCTTTCATGTTATCTTCAGCGTCTAACGTATTTATTTGTTTATTTTTCCAAATTTGCTGTTGACTACATTTCTGGTAAAGTTACTGATGCGGTTCAAGGTTGCGTACTATTATGTTACCAATTATCATGATCTGCGTAGTGTAAGGCAACGTTTTCCATAGCGATTAACGGTTAGCTTGCGGCTTATTTAATGAGGGCATATGCAATATTTCGTTAGCATTGCGACCAAAAACTGGTATCTAATTATACTTGCATATTTTCGAACTGACAATAATTCAATTTCTTAACTAATGGAAGACTAAGTAACATTCTGCGACTATATAATATATATATTTGTACATTAAAAAAATATTATGCTACCAAATTATAATTATTCAATTATTACTTCCATAAACACCTAATCGATATTTTTGTTTATTTAAATAAAACAAAACCTGGCAACCCTAATTAAGCTGTCAATACTCAGTTATTCCGAAAATCAAGCTTTTACCGCAACTTTTCACGCAAAGCTTTAATTACTCTTAAATAAAAAGACGCCTTTTTTTAAGCCAACTCTTTAGCTGGCCTGGCAACGGGCAACTCCTAATAAACAATCAATTAGTGTGCATATTTAACTGAAATTAAGTTGCGGCATGTTGCGTTAATCGATCTGGCAACATATTTCGACGAAAGCTTCCCAGCCGAGGCTTAGCAACAATGTTGCCGCAGCAAACACAAGGCAGACAGCAGCAGCGACTCTAGCGAGTGAAGCGAGTGTGAGCAATTTAATGAGCCTCAATTAGTTTAAATGAAATGAAGCTGCGGCCTTTTGATAGACAGCGTAGACAGAAACAGCAACAACTCCAACAGCGAATCGTTTATGTAATTGAGTTCCATTTAGTGGCCAACCGTTTGGAATGTGGGAAGGAATGTGAAACATCTATCAGAGTCAATGCAAAAGAAACACGAGCAACAAGCTGGTGCTCGACTCTGGCTTACCTCATCATATAGGAACCCCTAAAATATGCTACATTATAAAAGCAGCTGATTGTACTCTTTTATACACTTGTAGATGCTATTTTAATTTTGTGTTCAAATTTGCAACGTATTGAAGGTGACCCATCCGACCCCATAAAGTATATATATTCCTGATCAGTTTCATTGCGCGTGGTCATATCAGAACTTTAGTCTTATAGGTAAACTACATTTTTACTACGTTTTTATATTTTAAGATACCTTTAGCTCAGCTAGATTTAATTACTTCAATTAAACTGAACACTATTTAGTTAATCTAGCTTGGCAACAATAAAACGGGTTATTACAAAGTAGGCAGTAATCGTTAAATATGCAATATGTTAACTAAAATAAATTAATTATGAGCAATTTAAGCTAAGAAAATGTCGAGAAACATTGTTAGATTGCTGCTGCTAAGGTAACATTGTCGGCTGGCCTCTATAAATTGAAAGTGGTGGGAAAACGGGTTAGTCAATTGGTTTTAATTACAAGTTTGTAATTCACATATTGTACTTCTTTCACTCTATTGAACCCCTGACAGTTGTTCCAGTTTAATCATATACATTGATCCAATCACTTAGTGTTAGTGACTTTGAAATTGTGTTAAGTAATTATTGAAAAGCTTTTTACCATATTTCCGCAACATGAGAGCTAATCACTTTATAATAGCAACCTTTCAAATAACTCGCGTGTTTAGACTAAACCCCACGCATAATTCAGCGTTAGATGCAAAATAAACAAAAATGTTTTGACCCCTTAGTTAACCTTTTAGTTAACCCCTTAGTTTAACGCTTTAATCTATAAAAATGTAGCTTTTTAGACGTTTTAAAAACCCTACAAAAGGAGATAAAGATCTCAAAAGTCGCTGAATAGAACAAATAAACTTAAATCAGAATGTTTGTCTTGCTGCTTTTCCATTTGGTTTGCCAGTCGAGTGCTCGCCCTGATCCAGCCATAGTGAATCAGTCCACACAGCTGCTAAGGCGCCTTGGCGCCAAACAAGTTAACTTTGAATTGTTTAATTTTGGGGATGGCTTATACTACACTCAACTGGACAGCAATCTGCGTAATCTTCTACTTCAAGTACGCAACTTCACGCAACAGTCGGTGCTAAGAGAGTTCGAGTGGATGCGAGCACGCAGTTTGGAGAATGGTCGAATGCAGCAGCCGGCGTTGAACAGCGACAGATTTCCGTGTGATCTGAGCGATGGTCGTTCTGCAGAGCGACCCACTCATATAAGCCAACTGCGTCCAGGCGATATCGATATTGTGGCGGCCTTTGGTGACTCCGGCAACGCGGGCACTGGCATCCTCAGCTTGGGACCATTCGATATTCCGATAGATTATCGTGGCTATAGCTACCTTGGCGGAGGCTTCGAAACTTGGCGCACAGCGCTCACGTTACCTAACATACTGAAGCTATACAATCCACAGCTGTATGGCTATGCCGTGGGTCATTGTCTGGCTGCAGATGTGAATGTGTCTCGCTTCAATTTGGCCGAGGCCATGTTAAGCATGCAGGATCTGCCGTATCAGGCGCATGTGCTTATCGGACGCTTTCGGAGGGATCCGAAAGTGAATATAAGTCAGCATTGGAAGCTGCTGAGCATACAGGTGGGCCTCAATGATTTGTGCACGAATCTTTGCAATTCTCCTGACCAGGATGCTTTTGTGCGGACGGCAGCGCGTCAGTTGCACGAAACCTTTCGAATACTGAAGGATAACGTGCCCCGATTGCTGATCAACTATATCGTTCTGCCGGACATCGATGAGCAGCTGAGTGTTATTAGAAAAGCGCCCAGCAACTGTGCCCAGAGAATCCCCTATTTTTGCAGCTGCCTCAACAAGTATGATCAGCAGGTACCGTATAAAGCAGCCAAGCGATTCCGGCATCTTCAACTGTCAATTGCCACGTCCCCCGAGTTCCGTAGCGATGACTTTGCCATTGTGACGCATGGCATACTGGGCAATCTAAGCAACTTGTGGTCCGAGAATGGCATCATGAAGACTCGCTTCTATTCCAATGATTGCGCTCACTATAGTCAATTGGGACATGCTGTGCTAGCGAAAATCCTCTGGAATAATATGATAATGCCAAACAATGTTCAGTTGCCAGAGGCCTGGCAGCAGCCATTCAATCATTTTCTGTGCCCCAACAAAAAAAGACCTTTCTTAAGAACAGTGGGTGATCAGTTCTAGAGTTCTTGTTAATTGTTAACCAGCTAGAATCTTGCAATACTCCAGATCCATAATTGTTGCCGTTAGCTGTCGACAGAGTCCACAAAACATTCTCGAGGCGTATATAAATATCAAGCTTGCTTAACATTTGTACAAACTTTTTATGGACAATTGCTAAGGCGAAAAAGCCAAAAAGTCAAAGAATAATTACTGCTTATTAAACAGTTTATTTTAATCGACAAGTTTTAAAGATGCGCTTTATAGCCATAACTTTGTACTCAAATGTGCTTGGCAAGCAGCAAAAACTCCAAACGACTACCAAATGACCTATTGAAATATTTCAAATATTTTGAAAAGAATCGATTTATGACCCATGCAAATCGAATCGAATCGAATCATCACTAGCCGAACTAAAATTTACTTAATTACTTAGCTAATATTAATAATCTAATAAATCATTAGACTCTGTTCCAATTTGTATTTATTAATATTTTGTATTTTAAAATCGTATGCAAATTATAAATACCTGCTAAACTTCCCAAAAAAAAATGAAGTATAAACAATAGCGCTATAAAAGCCAGTTAAATTACGTGCAGCACCCAAAATGATTCGAGCTGTTTAGCACTCGAGACGGTAATTAATCATGATCGTGATTCAGTTAGTGCTGTTCACGCTGCAGCTCTTGTCCTTAACGGCTGTGAGACCTGGGAAGCCCATATTAAACCGCTCCGGCCAAATGCTCTCACGCTTAGGCATTCAAAGCGTTCCTTTCAACTTCGGCGATTTGCGCAACGGACACATGTACTATACGAATCTGGAAACATTTCGAAACATTGGCTTAATGCTGCGCAATGCGTCGATTAACATTGCGTTGGCCAGCATGGATCAGATGATGGCCAGCAATAGAGCGGAAGGCAAGCTGCAGCAGCCTGTGCCAGAGGAGCAACCTTTTCCCTGTAATCTGAGCCAAGGGCGATCACCAGAGCCGCCCAGCCTAATCTCACAATTGCGTCCTGGCGATATTGATATTGTGGCAGCGTTTGGAGACTCGGTGACAGCTGGCAATGGACTGCTCTCCCGGAATATCTTCGACATCAGTTCCGAGTTTCGCGGCCTGAGCTTTAGCGGCGGCGGCATTGGAAACTGGCGCACATCTCTCACACTGCCCAACATACTGAAACTGTACAATCCACAGCTGTACGGCTATGCAACGCATGGTCTGGTTGCAGACAGGCAGCGATCTGTGTTCAATGTGGCCGAGCCTATGTTGACCATACGGGATTTGCCATTTCAGGCACTGGTGCTGATCGAGCGAATACAGAGCGATCCAAAGGTCAATATGCAGCAGCATTGGAAACTGCTGACCATTAATGTGGGCCTAAATGACCTCTGCTTTGAGATGTGCTCCTGGGACGATTCGGAGCAGTTTCTGCAACTGCAACGCCAGCAGGCGTATCGCGCCTTAAGCATGCTACGCGATAATGTGCCCAGGCTGATGATCAATTGGATTTTGTTGCCGGACATCCATGAATTTCTGCGCCTGCTCGCACATTTTCCGGCCAAGTGCAATCTGCAGTTGATATGCTCGTGCATGACTCGACTCTTCCGGCCGCACTATCCGGATGTTGTGCAGCGACTGCAGCGCATGCAGCTTGAGCTGGCCGCTCTGTCCGAGTTCAGGCGCGATGACTTTGTGATTGTGACCCACGATCTGTTCAGCAATTTAACGGGCATTGTGCTCAGGCATGGAGCGATGGACATGAGATTCTTCTCGCACGATTGCATGCACTTCAGCCAGAGATCCCATGCGATTGCATCCAGCGCCCTGTGGAACAGCATGCAGCAGAAATTGGATTTGCACGATGCACGTGCTTGGCGGCAACCGGTGCAGCACCTGCTGTGCCCCAGCGCAGAGAGACCATTTCTGAGAATCAGCTAAGGCGGAAATCGAGTGCGAGTGCGAGTTGGCTCAAATAAATAACTGAAATAAATAACAAATTCCAGCACAGCGCAGTTCAGCCTCTTTAGTTGTCATGATTTATCCGTGACACGCCTTGGTTCGACGCTTTATGAGTCAACTAAACGACTTTATTTTTAGATCACATCACATTGTTTTATTATTGCAATATTATTTTTTATATTTCTGTGGACAATAACCTATATCAAGTACACACAGAAAGGCTACACTTCGCATAGCTCCGACACTTACGACTCGATACTTGAGTTCCTTTGACAAACATCTAAACAAACAATTAGCTATTAACATTTTAAGTGGCTGAAAAACAACTAACAGCCAGCTTCAGCAATAGTATAAAGTTACTGGAGCTCAATAAGCAAATATTTGTTGATCTTTTTGCAGCTGAGCTTTGGCTCAAATGAATGCATAACAATTCAGCAAACTCTCACAATGGAATTGAAGCCAACAATAAAAAATATAACCGATACAGTGGCGTAACAAGGGGTGTCGGAAGTTATCCACTTATTAGAAAGGTATCGAGGAGCAGAGTACATTAAATGAAGTAGATAACGTTTTGAGGTGTATAAAGTGGCATGACTGACACTTTGTGATTGTTGTTGAGAGTCGGAATAATTAGAGGAAAGTTAAATACCATAATTTAGTGAGCAAAGTCCATTTCGTAATTATTATTATTATGGCTCGATATTGACATTTAATTACACACTAAACTGTTTTCCCTTTTTATCGATAGTTCAAATCTTTAACCACTTAATATTTATGCAATAAATACATATTACTCTCAAGTGCAGAACTTTTTACAAATTAAGAAAGTGTTATTTGATGATATTTCCATTTTAATTATAGCATATTATTCATGAGTCAAAATTTATTTATTTTTTTAATAAACAAAATCAGGTTTATTTCCTATGTCAGCCTAAATCTACGCCACTGTTTTCACAGCCACAGAAATTAGGTAGTTATAATTTATTTATACGTTTTGTTAATTTTTATAAATGTCTAAAAACATTAATTGTTGTCTGACATGTTGCAGTAGCATCAATGTTGTTTACGGCCGTACCAAGGTAATTATTTTGTTTCTGTGTTTCAGTTAACCATATTTTCGGCTATATCTTTGAACCCCACGGCACTTGTGCATAGGTTGAACCCCAGCTGTCTGTCCCAACAATCCATTTGTTGTTGTCTGCTTTGTCATTTGTGATTTTTGTTTTGTTTTTTTAATAATAGCCAGTGTCTCGGTCAACGCATTCAAGTCAAGTTCTGTGTAGCCTAGTGCGCCGGCCTGTGTTTTGTTATTGCCTTTAATGGAAGAAATGAGTGCTTGAGGAGTACTCGTTGTTCGCGTTGTTGTTGTTTCGCTGAGTTCGCTTCATTTTGTTTGAGGTTCCATTCAAACTAGCGGCATTTAAGCGCTCGACGCATTTGCTTTTCGATTGAGAACGCGTCAAGAAGTCGTTGTCGAGAGTGTGCAGCTGCTAGTCACCAGACAACTATAAAATAAAAATAAGTAATAAATATTATTAATAAATGTGCAAACTGTGAGGCAACGAAAAAGCGTTACGTTTCATAAATTATACAATACAAAGCGGATAACGTAAATGATTAGATAACCAAGTTATCTACATTGCCAACTATGTGTTCCAGCATATTTGGGCTCCTTGTGGTACTCGTGTTCACAACGAATGCTGCTCATCTTCTTCGCATACGACGCCAAAATCGCTCAGATCAGCTGCTGGCCAGCATTGGAATACACGCCCAGATCTACAAGCCTGTTCGTGAACCCGTGTCGAAAGCTTTGCCAGTGTACACGAATATAGATCGAGATTTTCGCCATTTGTTTGTCAAAAGTCGGAGCACTACTCTCAACTGGGCCCTTCAAGACTTGGAGGCGCTGTACAAACGCAACAGACGCGAGGGTAAAATGCAAACTCCGATCCCCAGTCGAGCGCCGTTTCCCTGCCCGTTGAACAACACACGATCGCGCATTGTACCCACATCGGTGGAGCGTTTACGACCTGGCGATATAGACATCATAGCTGCCATTGGCGACTCATTGTCGGCTGGCAATGGCATTATGTCGCATAGTGCCTTCGATTTGATCAACGAGTTTCGGGGCCTGGGCTTTTCGGGTGGCGGCATCGGCAACTGGCGCACAAGTCTCACGTTGCCCAACATACTGAAGGAGTTCAATCCGCAGCTGTATGGCTATGCCACTGGCCACAGTCTGGTCGTGAATCATAAGATATCACGCCTGAGCATTGCCGAGCCGATGATCATGTCCCATGATCTGCTCTATCAGGCACGAGTGCTCATCGATCTGATGCAGCGGGATCCCCATGTGGATATGCAGCGGCACTGGAAACTACTCACCGTGTACGTGGGCAACAACGATGTCTGCTCCGACATGTGCCACTGGACCGATCCACAGTCGTTGCTCGATCAGCATGCCCGAGATCTGCGCCAGGCATTTCGACTACTGCGCGACAATGTGCCACGGCTGCTCATCAATATGATAGCGGTGCCGAATGTGCCGCTCACAATGAGCCACCTGACGCAAGTGCCTTTCGAATGCTTTGTAGTGCATCGTGTTGCCTGCCACTGCTTGATGAGCGATACCCTCAGTCGGCAGCAACTGGAGCAGCGCATTGACACGATACGGCGATGGCAGCAGCTGGATTTGGATGTGGCACGACTGCCCGAATTTCAGCGTAAGGATTTCGCCATCATTGGCCATCCCCTGATCTCCAATCTGACGACGCCTTTGTTGCCCAATGGCAACACCGATTGGCGTATCTTCTCCCACGACTGCTTCCACTTTAGCCAGCTTATGCACGCGATCGTCTCCAATCTGCTGTGGAACAGCATGCTTCTGCCAGATGAACAGAAGCCACGACCCAACATCCTACCGAAACCCTTTGAGAAGTTCCTCTGCCCCAGCAAAGAGCAGCCCTACCTTGTGGTGCGGCCCAGTTGAGACTGGATTGTCCAAGTGAAACTTGGAAGGTGAATGGTATTCTAAAGACTCGAGTAGCGACGCACAGCAATATTGGGATTTTTAGCCCTTAAATAACCAAATTAATAGCTTAATTCCTATTTATTTTTGGTGTGGAAATTGCTGTGAAGCATCACCGAATTTCCTTTGGCTGACAGGACATAAAATTCATGTTGATGGAAAATGTTAAACGAAAATATATATTTTTGGATGTTTGTTTGAAAATATATAAAACGAAAACTGATGTTTCATAATCTTAATCTTTAGATAAATATTTAATAAATGCCCTTTCTTAGCTCTACTTCTAAACGAAGGGATTCGAATATGAATATTCAAACTGCGCAGACTAGCAACTCTTAAAATCTGCAGCTGATTATGAGCCTTATAAACATTCCAGTGTCTGGTTTTATCCTTTCATTTGGCTCAACTTATCTCGTTTGCCTACTCCATTTCAATTAAAATATTATGCAATTTTAAATATATATTTTTATTTAATTAAAAAACACTAAAAAACAATACTCCATCCAGCATAAAAATTCATTAAAAATACTTTTTGCTTATATGGCAGAAAGTATTTTTCCTGTTTGTTGCGGAACAAACCTCGAACCACCGTTTCAACGGTACGCGTGACAACGCCGCCTGCTTATTACGCCTGGGCTCTCCACCCCGACCCCACCGTCAATTGTCCTCCATCCGCTTAACCCACACACGCTCAGCGTGAGTGCAAAATGTGAAAAGAAAAAAGGAAAAAATGTAAAAATATAAAAACAAAGCGTTGCGAACATTTCGCATATGCAGCGAGGCCACCTGCAAACCGGACAGTTGCCAATGGGCGGCGACCAACCCCCGGAACTCCACATGGCATATATAGTAAAAAAATATATACACGCCCACTGCAAACAAGGCTGCTGTTTTGTGGGAGCTGTGGGAGATGAGGGCAAAAAGCGACCAAAATAAAAATACAAATCTGGAAAAAAATTTGCGGCCGCGGCAACTGAGGCGGCAAGTGTGAGCCAACGAAGTAGTAAGGGGGGCTGAAAAATTATATTAAAAATGCACTGTCCGAAAAAAGGGCGTTACACACACGGACACTCTCACACACACACGCTGACAAGCTTTTAAACCCTTGCACAGCAAAAAAAAAAAAAAAAAAAAAAAGAACCGAACAGAAAAAAATTAAATAAATATAAAAAATGTAATAATAAAGTTGATGCGCTATGCTGGGTTCGGGGACGGGCCATGTCGTTGATATATACTCATCCACCTCTCTATATATTACATATTTAAATATTTACGGAATACAACGGCAAAAAAGTGTCCCGTTTGCAAAATATATGCAATTTGGGTAACCAATGTAAATAAACCGAATAAGCGAAATGGAATCACAAACAACCGAAACGCATTCTCATCAAGAAGCCGAGAAAAAAAAATCTATTTACCCCAAATGATAAATACAATTTAAAATCTCGAGCCTTGATTAACCGAAACGAGCATTAGGCCAGCCGAGAGTGGTCACAAATACCATGGACGAGTACTCAACTCAACTTAACTCACAACCCCCTTCAAAATAGCCGCACATTGTTTGCGCAGTTTCATAAAAAAAAACACAAAAAAATATACATGCAAACGTATGTATAATCGTACATATGTGCACACATATATCATAGCATAGGGCACTGGCGAGAGGAAACTGGCGAAAGCGTGTAGAATGAGAGGCAAACACTGCATAAATATAATATGATTGCAAACAAAAACATTTGAGCCATTTGAGCTTGTCATTTGTACCACGATTCTTTTTTTTATTTATTTCAAATTTCGCAGCTCGCGGCAGTTGGCAGTTGGCAGCGACCTCCCACAGATTCGGGGGGCGTGTGTGCTGTGTGTGTATATAGTAAATTGGGCTGCTTCCCGGATTGAGTGTATCGACAATGCCAGACGAATATTCAGTGTGTAATCCAGTCAGCTGCCTGCTTCAGATAGCGAAAAAAAAGAACTTTTTTGGATTGCCAAACTCAAACCCAATCAATAAAATATTTCGATATACGCGAGGAATTTTTTAAATAATTTATTGCCAGTGAAAACAGACTCGGCATGTAGAATATTATTTTAGCCACTTTATGAAACCTTATGCCCTTTTAAATGTTTCAAATTGGGATTTGATTCCTGTTTCATAAAAAAAAAAATACCATAAATAAATACAAATTTCTGAGGGATGCTCCAAAAATGTATCTTAACTTTATTACAACTACGAATTTGTATTTTCTATCTATCTAATGTAAACCTAACCAGTTCACGCCAACTGCAACAAGTCAACGAACCGACACTTAGCCAGACAAATCCATCAAGACAGCGCATCAACTGAGCCGGACCGTGGAGTGGAGTGGGCGTGACGGGTCCAATACGCAATGGGCATGAAACTGTCTGCAGATAGCCAGCGGCAAACATGCCAAATATTAAGCTGGAAGATGGGATATCGGGGTCATCGCCAACAATAAGCATTGGCCAAAAAAAAAAACAGAAAGCAAAAAAAAAAGAACACCGTCATCGCTTGACATTAAACAGCGACAACATTTTCGCTTTGCATGCAAAATGAAGGCACAAAGGCGCACAGGATGGCGCGAGTCGCATAAGCCAACCGACAGACGCACACACTCGCAATCGCTGGCTCCTCTTGGCCATCATCTGATCCGACATCGCCTTCCACTTCACTCCAGCACCGCTAACGAACCGCCAAAACATCAGCCAGACGGCGGAAATAGAGCAAAGTTTCCCCAAGCGACCATCGCACAATACAGCAGAAAAAATAGAGTTTAAAACGACACACAAGCTACTTGAGCTGACCAGCAGCCAGGCAAGCACTCTCGAACAGCAATCCTGGCATGTCCTTTTTTTCCGCGCTCAACTCTCAGGCATGCGGTTGACGGGTTAAGGCGGACAGTTGACCACCACAGCTGGACAGGAGGCGGCTTCTTTGTGACGTCTTTGCTATTGTTCGCAGTTGCCCAGTCCCAGCTTAATGGCAATGATTTTGACGGCTGTTTAGTGCTCTTGGTACTGGTTCTACTCCTGGTCCAGGTCCAAGTCCTGCTGCTGGTTCCGATCCCCTTGCCCACCACTAAGACTAATGGCTATTTGTTCTTGTCGTTGTTGCAGTGGTTTTTAATGGCTTCTCGAACGATTTTCCATAGGTGCTTGGCCCATGGAGGACAGCGTCTTTTAATCAGCCAGCAATGGCACTGAAAGCTGACATCTGGTTTACGGATCCGTTCCTTGAATGCGAATACCTCAGCCATTGCTTGCTTCAAAATCCCAAACTTTTTAGAATTGAATATTTAACGTTTGAAAATATGTTAAAATTTAGGTTTCAAATTCATTTATTTTGGTGGCAGTTTCAAATATGATACTAAACTCAACAATGGTCTCAATTATCATTATTTATCATTTCTTCTTCTTTCATAATTGCATAATTTCATAATTATTTGAAAAATTCAAAATTCGTATATAAAATGTTAGTGGCTTATCAATTTGTTTTCGCATGACAATGGGATGTCTTCTGGGTAGGGAGAAGTCATTGATGAATATGTCATTTAATTTTATAGTTGCTTAAATGAGTGCACTCATGTGTGTATTTCCAAAAAAACACCCAAACACACGAGTGCACATGAGTACGAGTGAATGCTATTCAAAAATCAAATATGTTCCACATAGATTCGAGTAGTACTATATCTATTTGCTTATGCCTTTTTTTCCATTGTTTGCACTACACTTCAACGCACTTTCGTCATTGATCCGCTAGCGCAATGCAATCCACATTCAACTAGGCATCTACCCACATACACACGCCCACACACACACACACGCACACTCGCACACACTTTCTCATCTACAATTCAACTCCAACTCCCATTGCAGTATTTTTTCCGCACACACAGCAGCAGGCTCTTGTCTATCTCATACCCTCTAGCAGGGTTTTTATTGAATTTGCCTCCTTCCCACGAAAACAGCAGCAACAACAAAAACAGCAACAACAACAACAAGAACAACAACTGACCGGGCCAACTGACTCGTTGCATTATGCCGAGACATACGTTTTGAAATGCCATTCCTGCGTAGACTTTTCTTTTCTCCGTACATTTTTTTTGTTTTGTTTTTGCCATTACTCATGCGAGGGGGCGTGTGCTACGGGGGAGGGGGCACGTATGTTGCCAGGTTGCCACGTGCAGAGCTTCGACGCTAAGCTTTGACTTGGGATTTGCATTTTTTACGCGCCGTGGACCATCGCCCTCATCCTGCCCCTCAACAAGGGTTCCACTTTTGCTGATGTTGTGATTTTTTTGTATATATATATCATATATCTATATATATGTATATATATATATATATATATATATATAAGTAACTTTTTTTTGGGCTGTTGACGCTTTTGCTGCGGGTTTTCCTGCTTATTTTCCATATTTCTATCTATGCCCACTCTCTCACTCTCTCTCTCTCTCTCTTTCTGTCTTTCTCTGTCTCTGTTTTTCGCTTAGTCTGTCTCTGCTTTCTCGGCTGTGCCCCATGTCCTGTTTTGGGATAAAAATCCATTTCATCATCGGGGTTTCCGTTGCTGTCGTCGCTGCGTTTTGTTTCTTCTTCTTGCCGCTGCTTTGTCTGATCGCGTTGAAATTGTAATGAGATTTCTGCTGCGAAGGGTTGTCTGCAATTTTACGCTAATATGCTCAGAACCCGTCTATTTAATTTATGAAATTTATCTGCGGCTCGCATCGAGGCGTGCACGGTCCCCATTATTATTTTCCATTTACGTCTGCCAAAGTGGAAATGTGGAAATGTGAAAATGCATTCATCACTCTAAAAACAATCTTGTGGGATTTCCCCTTGCCCCCATGCCTCTCGCGCCTTTTGTTTACTGCCCAGTTTTTGGTTAATTTCGCTCATGTGGGTCTTAATAGATTAGAGACGACTGGGGCTTGTGCAATTGGGGGAAAAAATAGAGCTGGACGCTTCATAAAGAAGGATTAACAGGCTTGGCATACGTGAGTAGCCTTTCTGGACACTTAACGTTTGTTGCAGTTGTATGATTGATGCTGTGAAGAGGGTTAAGCGTTGATAGACTGTCGGGCTATATCGCTATACAGCTGTCTGGCCAGTCTAAGGATATTTAATGTATTTTTTAAGTGCTAAGTGGGTAGTACCACAGATGATGACAGCAGTAATTAGTCATTTAGAGAGAGCTTTAGCCTTGCCACGTCTTGTAGAAACATGATGATACAAATTATATGAGACTGAGAGTGATCTTGCATCATAATTGGATAACAATAAATGCATACTTGCTTCCTTTCTATTTTTCTAAGATATGTGCATTTATAATTAGGAATATAGACGGATTCCACAATCAGCAGATTGTCGACGCGAAATTTGATCAATCATTGCAATGAGTCGGGGTGAGTTTCTAACTACTAATTGAGAATATAAAATATATAATGTAATCAGGCTGCAAATCTACAAACTCTTTGTCACTTTTCTATATGCAAAATTGTATATTTGTTGGCACACCTATATAAGCACTACTTTCCATGTACGTATATGAACACAACCATAAATAAAAACACACTCACATACTTATACCTATATGTACAGTGGCGGACACCTTATTCTGATCAGCGTCAAAGAAAAAAAGGAATTGCCTGCCATAAGCTAACCATTCATTATTTTTCAAAAATTCCAAAGACCGATGGTAGGTATATGTATTAACCACCAAAATTAATATATGACCCCAATTCACTGGGGTTTCCCCACCTGCTAGGTAGGATTATGGCAGGCAATTACGTTTTTTCTTTGACGCTGATCAGAATAAGGTGTCCGCCACTGTATATGAATATCTATATATACCTGCAGCAAGTACCAGTACATTTGATATTTCAAAACAATACACATTTCCAATTACTCGACAGTTGTGCGCTGTCTAACTCGGATATTGCAACTCTTTCCACACATTGTCTCTACTCTTGTTGTGTTTGTTTGGGTTGTCGTTGTTATTGTTGTTGTTGTTGTTGTTGTTGTTGTTGTTGTTGTTAGCCGCGTTGTTGTCTCTCCGCTGTTTGGCGGGGAGGCTCAATAGCAAATTGTATTTAAAATTTATATAAAATGCGCGTCGCATTTGTTGCTTTTGTGACAATGTGTCTCTGCTAACTCCTGGCCAGCTCCTACCTCAAACCCCCCACCCGCTTCTAGCGGGTGGCAGCCCCGCCTTTGCAATAGCAACAACAACAGCAACAACAACATGCAGCCACCACACTTGGTTATTTTTGCTATACAATCAACGCGACCGACGTGAAAAATTCGCGCGATTTATGCATGCATGAAGTGCCAGTGTGTGTCTGTGTGTGCTGGTGTGTGTTGGTGTGTTTGTGTGTGTGTGTCTGTCTGTCGCTGGCTCTTCCTGTGCCGCCTACATCCTACACCCAACGCTCGAAAACCAACAAGCACTCAGCTCCCCGCACTCCATCAGATATATATGCGTCCTGCCCATGTTTGGTATTTCAACTGGCGAGTCACCAAAAAACTCGACGCCTGTTTATTTTATTGGCACGTAAATTTAATGTTGAGTTCTATATTCGCTAATGTTGTTGTTGTTGTTGTTGTTGTTGTTGCTGTTTGCTATTTCAGCTGTGCAGGTTTTTCATTTCAGCATTTATTCCATTTGCCATATACAATTTTGTATGTATTTTAAAAATAATTTTTGAACACGGCAAATGGACACACCCAGAAATAAATCAACGAGCTATTCAGATATATGCAGGCATAAATATGATGTCGCTGTTGGTTTTGTTTCACCAATAGTATCGCGAAATGGAGTTGATAGCAGCGCCGGGCGAGAGGCGACCTATTGTGGTACATGTAAATGCCGAATGACAACTGAATCTGATGGCCACTTTATTTGGATTATAATATGAACAAAAAAAAATGATAATAAATATTTCGTGTATGATATATTTGTCGATACCCTTACTAAGCTAGAAATTACTCTTTATCAAATGCTCCGCAGTCATTTTTTTCCAGGAAGATAAATATATAGATTTTTGTAGTTTAACTTACACTCGAGGGGCTTAAATACAAAGATTATTTCATCACTTTCTTATCTTCTATTATTACTTATTGAATAACTCAACTTATAAATTATAAAGTGAAAATCGAATTTATTTCTTTAGTTTTCAGTTTATTATTTTCCCAAAACTCTTAAAACGTCATTCAGGAGGGCGACATCAACGCCGACAACAACTTTAGACAAAAACTACAACAACAAATGCCCTGAATTACTATTAAACACTCAGCAACAGAATGATGTTGTTGCCAAGTAATATCGTCGCATCAATCGGGGATCTCAGTACCAGTTTTCCAGCGCAGGACCAGAGTGGCGTGTGGTGTATCAACCAAATGCCAATATTTTATCGCAACTCTGGCATTGCATTGGTATCAGAAAGTGTCTGTTGCTTGTTGTAGTGTTAATACTGTTGACAATGATGTTCGCTACCAAAATGCGCATCTCAGCGGCTGTAGGAATATTACTTTTATACTTGACTGCCGAGCGTTTCTACAGATGGTGGAGGCGTGACGCAGTTTGACCACAGCAGGGGCACCAAGCACATACATATTAGAAATCCATTTTCAATTCTTGAAGTGTTATGTATTATTCGACAATAATTAATTCCGTTATATTCCACTACAGAATTCGGGTGTAAAGGCACCTAGCAGTGTGCAAAGAGCTGCAAATAATTCGATTAGCATATTAATTTATAGCTTAAGTCTCAGAATTAGTATATTCAGTAAATATTTTACTTTTTGCTTACTTACTTATTATTTTCTTTTTTTTTTTGTGTTTGATAAAATAAAATAATAAAGTAAACGTTGCTTATGCCATGTTTGTAGGTTTTCATGTGTGTGTATATAATTTGGTGTGCTTGTGTGACACGTCAAATGATGTGATAATGACATATTTTTCATGGTTTTCGATCAACCAGAAAATTTGTACACATATCAATGATGTATGAATAAGAATGTATAGTTTCTTATTACTAATTCCATATGTTCTCAAGTTGCCTTCATTAAATTTCTATTAAATATATGCAAATATTTACATATAGTTCAAATTAAAGAGCTATATCCATCAGCCCATATCTGCTAATTGCATATATTGGCTTCGAGTCGGGGTTTCTGGGCTTCTACGGTAAATATAAATTTGCAACAAAGCTGGACATAGTAGATGGTAAACGATACATAATTAAAGCTGAGTTTCTTTTGTCCACTCGATGTGCCCCAGTTTCATGAGCGTTCGCTTAAAGCGCCATGCGCATTCCTCATGTCACCTTTGACTGGGGCTGGGGCAAGGTTTAACAATAACTAGTTGGAACATGGGGAAAGCCTAAAAGGAAAAGAGAAAGAGCTGGCAAACGACACAGCAGCAGGTAGGGAGACAGACAAAGAGGCAACATCATCGTCATCAATATGCAAAGACCTCCATAGGGCGCAGGCAACAGAAAATAAAAAAAACATCAGAATTGTAGCTGCCATTCAATGCGACTGCCGGAGATTCACTAGCTTCCTCCTGGCCACCCCTTTTCCCGCACACACACACATACACAGGCTCACAGACACACTTATATCAAACAACATACTGGGTGCTGTCCAATTATGCCTCGCACATGCAAATGCAACGTCTGCTGCCCCCTCGCACTCCCAGCAATTCACTCGCTCTCTCTCTCTCTCTCTCTCTCTCTTTCTCTCCTGCTCTTTCTGGTTGGCAGTCCACTGGGAAGCACTCAGCGTGCTTGTTGGGCCCGCGAGGCTGGCCAGGAGCAGCAATGCGACACGATGAGGTCGGCCTAGCAATGACGGTCCAGCCTAGCCAGCCCGGTCAGTTGAGTTGAGCTCAGCTCAGGACAGCTTCAGCTTCAGCTCTCAACTCTGTTTCAATTTGCACCCACACACAGCCACAGACGCAGCAATCACTCAGCGTGCAACGCGCAACCCAACGCCCACTGCCACGCCTAAATACATACATCCATATATATAGCCCTCTATCCACTATCCCCAATTGTTGCCGTTTCCCGCATCGCGTTCGCCTTTTTTTCGCGTACCACAACAGCAAAGTTGTTGGGCAGCAAAAACCAGCTGGCTCTTTCACTCCACAACACTGCCACATGTCCTCGTTAGCCTTGCTGTTCTGTTGCCGCTATTTTGGCTGCAACTCTGTCGCCGTGGCTCGTGTTTTTGTGCTCCGTGCGTTTGTTGAAACAATCGATTTATTTTCGGTTTCATTTCTGATTGGCAATATTTCATAGCGATGTGTTTTTCACTCTCCGTCTCTTCCCATCTCATCTCTTCTCTGCTCTACTCATCCTCATTCCCTTTTATTTATTTTCATTTCATGCTGATATCTCCTTTTTTTATTTTTTCTATGGGGTATACGAGCGCTGTGTATCTGATTTTTTTGCTGCCTGTTTGTTTGTCAATTTGCAGCTGTGTTGGTTTGTTGAATTTTTTAATATTACAAAGCTCTTCGATATGAAAACAGAAAACCGAAGGTAAATTTGATGAGTTTTTCGATTTGATCGATTTTTTTAATGCCATCTATACCAATTCCATACTGGCTCTAATTGAAATCTTATACAAGAATTTGAGCTAACAAAACTCTTTTCGTAAATTGACCTGATGGAAGTTATAAAGATCGAATGGAGGCCAAGTATTTTCTAAAATTCAAACAGCCACACAAATAGTCTTCAAAATATATGCACCTTATAGAGCAGAAGTACAAATATTAACAACCTTCCCATGCATATCATAAAAATATCGTATAGAGAGAGAATATAAAGATAGAATAAACCGTCTCTCAAAAATACATATACAATACTTACATATTTGTACATTATTTAATTAATTCAATAAATGAAAACGAGTTCTGAGTAAAATGTCAAATCCAATTCATGCCAATCGCCGAGTGGTTTATTTCATTATTTTTAAGGTTCGTGTGCAAATCCATTTAAGAGCAGTAATTTATTTATTTTTTTTATAATATTTTGTATATAATCTCGATGGTGAATCCTCAAATTGCTTGCTATTTTAATTTTCATTCATACGTCCTTAACCCGTTGCCGCCCAACACTCGGACGCGCCCCTTTTGTTAATGAAAATTGCTTTTACAGAAACCAACGCCCGTTGACGCCTACAAATATGTGCGTCGCTTTGACACTTTGTTGTGATGTTGAAAGGAGAACAGCAAAAAAAAAGAAATTGTTTGCCCCGCTGGCAACGCGACGTATGAGCAACGCTGCCCCATACCATTCCATGCCCTGCCCACACATGTACAAAAAAATTGCAGAATGTTTGCTCGTCTGCCCGACTGAGTAACTGTCCGTCTGACATTGGACTTATCTGTTTTTGGCCTGGCTCTAACAGGCGACGTATTTGTCTTTTGTCAGTCTTTTCTGTGCACATGCATATATTTTGCTGCCTCTTCATATCTGCGTCTTTCATAAATTTGCATTGCACTTTACTGCGTTTTTGGCTTTGTGTTTGTTGCTCTTTTCATTTGACTGGCAAAAAAAAACAGTTTAAGGAACAACAATAAATAATGTGCCATATCAAAATCTAGTTCTTTAAAATATGATAACGATTCAACATCTTTGATAATTCTTTATTGAAGCTATTTACACAGAAGTTCTCTTTATCTCTTTAAATTTAAATGAAAGTTGTTTTTTTAATGGCTCGTATTTTATTCTTTAGGTATTCCGTTCGCTATGCCAGACATTCATTTCAGCGCCTATTTGAACACAACTGCGGTTCTAATCTCGCAATATGGTCGCATTCGTTATTCATTTATTCAGACCGTTTGTACAGGCTCCAAATCGTCCCCGTCCTGCTCCCTTATTCCCTTTGGGATGTCATACTCCATTGTCTGCTCGACCATTTTTGGTATTTTAAAATTATTTTTTATGGTTAGCCAATTATTTAAATAAATAATGGCTGACTGGTTCAATTCGTTTGTTGGGTTGAATTTCGCTTTTGCGCTGAGTGGTTTTGCTGGGGGTCTTATGCAGAAACCGAATAGAAAATTGCCAAATACCAATTTAGGCGGCAAATGCAATGTTTGTTTTGTGCGCCGCTGCATAAAATATGCAATTATATTTGCTGTTTCCATATAAGCTATTATTATATAAACCCATGCACTTCATATACAAGTATGTGCACATACAGTCAAATATATATACGTACTTATGTACTTTATGGCATTGTGTGTGGATATTTGCATTTGACGCGACCGCAAAAGTTTCATTTCCGTTCGGTGAGCACCTAAAAGCACCACCAAAAATCAACAAATATCAACAAATACTTCAACAAATAATATGACATATACAGTGACAAACATCAAAAAATGTTGTCCGCCGGATTCACGAAGAGGAGTTTCATATTATTGTGGTGGCGTTGTTTGTTCCTAGAATCTAATTCATCTTTTAACGTCACTTTTTAATGAGATATGATTGGAACTAGTATTATTGCGAAAAATGCTAGATCTCTTGGCGAAAAATAAATTAATTAATCGAAATACAAAAAATCAGAAACTAATTATCCAAAACCCTACATTTCAGCTGCCTGCCTTTACTTAATTTTTATGTTTCATTTGATAAATAATTAATGCAAAATTCACTAGGCATGCAAATTTATGGAATATATCTCTTCAACAATATTACATTTTTTTTTTTAATATAAAAATCTTATATTATATAGTATATATATTTTCATTGCGAAATTAAGTTGATTTGAGAATCAGAGAACACTCGTCGCTGCGTTTTGCTGCGGCTGCGTTTTATTAGCGAGTCTAATCAATATTCGGTTATTGGCAATGCAACTGCAACCAGCAGAACCAGCAACAACGACACGTTGCACGAGGCCCTGCATAAATTTGAGGTCCACTTTGAACTGGTCTGCTGGGTTGGGACTGGTGGGGTAGAGTCGGACTCGCTTGGTCTGACTGCGGTTTGCAACAGTCGCGCGTATTTCTTCATCAGGCGCGGCCGCCAAGCATTGTACTACCCCACGTTGCACACACACACACACACACAAACGTATATATACATATATATCGGGTTTGCTCTTTTGCATAGTTACACACACATTTGTATGTATGCTGTGTTAGCACCACACTATGCCCCAACTCTAGGACAGGCCATAATTTTGCCTATGCTGGAACATTGCACCGTTATTTACAGGCTGTTGGCTGACACCACACCATACCACACCCCCGCACACCACACCCCAGCACACTGCCCGCCTGCAGTCGCCTCGCCCATATTGTCGCTGGCTCGCTGGTTTTAACGTTAATTTGCACAATTTTTGAGTTATGTCAATCGATTTCTAATGGCCGTCGCGTAGTTGTGCTTCATCCCCACCATTTACGCCTCCCTCAACGCCCACATGAGTGTTGGGGCCAGTGGAGTTGGCTGAAAAGCGCACAATTTGTAGTTTTATAATTGAAACAAGTTGCCCGCTCCTTTGCCAGGTGCCCCCAAACGACATACTGATTACAAGGTTGAAGCGTATCTGAAGGGGACTGCCAGTTGTACTCAAATCTGTCGACGAGTTCCGTTCAAGCTCACGACTGCATTGTCTACTTGTAGTTTATGCTAACGCTTAATCAGCAATTGAACTCTTTTCTATTACTAGAACAGTCAAATAGTTTTTATTTAGTAATGTGAATAATGAAAGTACTTAAAAAAAACATGTTAAAAGACTAAAACCGAAAATTGATCAAAAAGATGTGTAGAATTAAGATTAATTCAATCATTATAAAATTATTATTAGAATATAGTTAATCAAAATTTACTTTCATATAACTCAAAAATGGTATGTTTTGTTCATCTATTCGTTTGAAGTAATTATAAAGTCATTTACATTATATACTTAAAAAACAATGTGTACTTTGTCTCTCTTGTATTTTGATATGTTTAATACAATAATCATAAGCCCTCCACATATGACGCAAACATATTAGCAACACTTAAGCCCACCAAATGTGCGTACACTTTGCACATCTGTGTTTTCATGTGCATGTCCTGTGCTTTATTTTAAATAAATGCAAAAAACAATAAATTGGTAATCAACAGAATTCAGCTATCGGCAGGGTCCGGCCTAAAAGAGCTCATTGGCCAATACCGCGCCGTCCAAATAGCGGCTGCAAATCGGGTCCACCTCTCAATTGCAACTACAGTCACCAGTCAAATGATGCACATAACATACAACATATATATATATATATGCACATATATTTGGCAAATTAAAATGCTCGTAAATATGCAACGTATTTGGGCAATTATCGCTGAAGTGCACGCATTAATTTATGATGTTAACGCCAAACGACAACCTAAATAAAATGAAAAAAAAAGGTTTTGCAAATTTCGGCTGATGATGATTGCAACCACACAAACATTTGGCAAAAATACACAAAACCACAGCCGACTGGGGGGGGTAGGAGAAGGAGGGGAGTGGCTTGATTGTGAAGTGGCATCAAATGGTATCATTAAAAGTTGTCAAAACTCGTTGAGGGAAGCAGAGGTGGAGGTGCAGGTGGGGACAGAGGCGCACAATTGACATGACCTGCTCGGCAGACAAACGGCAAATGTAAATCATATTTTATTCCTGAGCGCAGCTAATAAAAAAAAATGCATGGGAGGAACTAAAACCAGTCTACACACAACAGAGACAGCAATAGGATGTATATGCACAAATACATATGTTCGTTTGCGTGTGTGCGTGTGTGTGTGTGTGAGTTCAATTTGTTGCCTACTTACAGGCAACGGCCTGCGCATAAAATGCATTTCCAAATACCATTAATGCAAATGCAGCAACAACAAAAACAACAACAACAGTTTGTTGCCTGCTTTGTTGTCGTTGTTGTTGTTGCTGCAGTCGTTGCATTTCAAAATTAAACAAAAATTGCCACGAATTTAAAATCATTTGGCACGTTGTCTGTGAGGGCGACCCTCTAAATGGTGTGTGTGTTTGTGAGTATGTGTGTGTGTGAGTGTATTTGTGTGCGGGTTACTTTGGCCATTTGTTGTAAATTGCCGTTAGCAGTGAAATGTATAGATGTTGCAGCTCATTCTCTTGTTGCTGTTGCTGTTGCTGTTTGTGTTGCTGTTGGTGTTGGTGTTCGTGTAACGGGGCAACGCATATAAACGGTCGTCGTTATACGCATTCAGACCGCTTTTGCGGTTCGCTGGGGACAGTTTTCGGAAAGCGATTGTTGTTGCTGTTTGTTTACAGTTAGTTTTTGCATTGGCTGTCGCCTAAAATATGCTCGCATATGCATTTTATCTTTGTCCTCCCTTAGTTGACCAACCCAACCCCCCCGCTCCAACCGCTCTCAATGCTCGACGCAGGCTTAATTGTAAGTGCATATTGCCCGGCCTCTAACGCGTCAATATCAATTTCGAACAGCCATTGTAAAATAGTTCCAAAATTATGCGATTATAAATTGGCATTACGAAAGCTGCTCGAACAGTATTAGTTTTGACTCTGACAAAGATCGCAATAATTCAAAGCTTACCACCTTAAAGGCTAAATAGCCATGGTTAACTGAAAATGCATTATGTTTGTAATACAGATATTGTCAGATAAACACTCAAAGAATTTATTACTCACACTTACTAAGTACTTCATTTAATTTGTTGTTTATCTTTATCTAATTTAATATTGAAACTGCTTTTATTTATTTTTCCAATTTATACAAAACAACTTAAGCAATCGATAAATATTCTTCGAAATCTCGAAAATATCCTTAAATTAAGAAATTTAAGTATTAGCTTTTCGATATGTTTCATCCAGCCAAACATCAATTAAGTCACAATTTTTGAGCACTGTCTGTCCGCGAAATGCAATGAAGTTAGCTTGCCAATAATAATATGCAAATTGTTGAAAATTGCGTATTTATTTGTGGGGAAACTAACACAAATGCACTCAAAGAACTGTTATGAAATCA
This sequence comes from Drosophila conformis, assembly GCA_035041375.1. Taxonomy (NCBI): domain Eukaryota; kingdom Metazoa; phylum Arthropoda; class Insecta; order Diptera; family Drosophilidae; genus Drosophila; species Drosophila conformis. Next base: position 1,021,956 of record JAWNLE010001234.1, read on the forward strand.
ATTGAATTATTTGGTAAATTGCTTTGGAAATTGCATATTTTGCAGCCGTCGCTTAGTCGCTGGCCGCCAATGGCAATAACAAAACAGCATCAACAACAAAACAAAAAGAAATTATCAATCCATTTCAGAAATTGCAATTAATCTCTAAAACTAAATGTGGCATGGACAAAGCAGCACTCCATCTACCCCCTCCCCCCACCCCTGCCTATTGCTTTATTAATATTAATTGAAAATAAATGCAGCATAAGCTGCGGGTTTTAAAAGGCACTTTTACTGCAGGGGGGGGCTGCGGGGGCCGTGGCCAAAAATGCTGCAAAATGCGAATAATTAAATGGCAACCAATAAAATATGCAAATGAGTTGTGCGGTGTCGCGTTCACAGGACGAACACAACACACAGCACATGCACCATGGATGGGGACACAGGAAGAGGAAGGGTTGGAGGGTTGGAGTGGCACCAACTGTAGGGAGCATGCATTCTGCTATCTGCTTATGGCATTTCATATACTAAACAACCTATTTGTGTATTTGCGTAGCAAATTTAATTTCCTGTGCACAAAATTTGTTAAATATGATTATGGCCAATATAATAGGCCACAGCAGTGCGAGCGAGACAACTAGACATATAGCTGCTGGCGATTGGCCAACGAGTTATTCTAGGTTTCGCAGGCATAATTAGTTGATATATATATATATATTTATACACACATATATAGATGAATAAATATATGCATATCAACACGCATATAGCATTGTATTGCTCAGGTGCGAAAGTTGTGAATGTTGTGAAAACTGCCAATTATAATAGCCAAAAGTATCATTGCCATTTGTTAGCATAGTCAAGAGTCCGTGCTTACAATGCATGAGGTAAGCGAACTGAACAGTAGGCAATCCCAAAATCTTTGTAGAAATGCTAATGATGGATATATGAGAGAAATAATATGTATATTTTTAGTGAAGGTTCATTTTTAGCATTTTATTATTAAAATGGAATGAACAGATAGATAAGATGACTAAACTTCAAGTATTATTATTATTTATAAAATAATATATATTAATCTAATCACAAAATGTTAATCCCACAAATTTAAACTTATTGCACAGGCACTGGACTACGATTGTGAGGTGCAGGGTCAGCAGGACATACCGCAGGCTATTCAGCTGCTGGGCGAGATGAACAGCAATGTGAAGCAGGTGACAGATCTCGTTGAGGGAATGCTGCAGCGCGTCAAGCGCGGCGAGCTGAGCACCGAGTATGGACTGAGCTTTCTTGAGGTCAAGTATCATATGCTGCTGGACTATTTGATCAATCTGACGTACGTGGTGCTGCGCAAGTGCTCCGGCGAGACAATTGAGGGTGATCCATCTATTGAGCGCCTGATCGAGATACGCACTGTGCTGGAGAAGATACGGCCCATAGACTACAAGCTGCGGTATCAGATTGACAAGCTAGTCAAGACAGCGACTACAGGCGTCTCCAGTAGCACAGATCCCATACTCTATAAGCCAAATCCGGAGGACATGCTCAGCACTGGTGGCGCCGGCGGTGCTGAGGATGATGACGACCAGGCAGGCAGCGGCAGCGATGAGGATGAGGATGATGACGAAGATGAGGACGATGATGAGGCAGGCGCTGCGAAAAAGCCGCGCAAGGCAGCCACCGCAGGCAAATCTGGCGTCTATGTGCCGCCACGCATTAAGCCCGTCTATTACGATGGTGATGAACGCGATGCGGACAAGGAAAAGAAGGCTCTGGATCGTGCCAAGAAGCGTGCCATCACGTAAGCTAACAAAATATAATATAATAATAATTCCAAAGGCAGATAATATATTTCATTTAATCCCACATACAGCTCATCCATGCTGCAAGATCTGAAGGAGGAGTACTTGGATGCGCCCACCGAGCTGTCGTCGGGCTCACGCGCTCAGCAGATGCTCTCGCAGGCGCAGAAGGAGAAGCAGGAGTACGAGGAGAAATATTATGTGCGTCTGCCAGTGACCAAGGCGGAGAAGCATCGTCAGCGCCAGCTCACCTCATTGGGTAAGTACTCACGTACTGTTCATTTTGTACAGCTTATACTCAACTCTTATCTGTTTGGCAGGCAATGTGGGTGATGAAATTCTGGGTGAGATTAGCCGCGAGTCTGCGCTGCGTGGAGATGGCCTTAGCAAAAAACGCAAACTGACCAAGACGCGAGGCAAGGGAAAGAAGCGTGGCGGCAAAAAGCGAAAGTTCCATTAATGCTGCGCCACGCCCAATTTATAGTTTTTGCATTAGTTACAATAATTTGTAATAACCGTTTTCCATTGTTTTATGATATTTTCAATCGCGTATAAAATTATACCTTAACAAATTTAAATTCTGATTGTGTTTTCAGTTAGTTTATAGTTTAAATAACAATTAAGTTGAATTTTTACTGCTTTAACCAAATTCTTATTACATTTTTATTAATGTTAAGTTTGTGATGATTTATAATCAAACAATTATTACTCAAACCCCCATTAAAGTTTCTTCATATTTGGTCAAATTATCATTTGTCTTATTTATATTTATTTACAATCTTTGTCAATTACTTATGCACCATTGGGGGGATCGGATTTTTCCGTGCGTTGGATCATTCTCATATATAATTTTAAACCTAAGCAAGCGGGCAAAAGCAACAACAAAATGCCGCAACAAAAATGCGTAATGAAAAAAAAATCTAAACAAAAATTATACAAAAAAAATTGATGTATATGCGAATTGTAAACTGCATTAAATTTAGGCCCAAAAAAATTAAGCACTTAATAATTTCCTTTCAATTTACGAGTAAAGAGTATTTTAAACTTAATTAAGTAATTGCAAAATTTGACGATAAAAGCGAAAACCAAACTCAAAATTATATATGTCGGACAAATATATAACAGTCTAGTATATTGATAAACGAAATTTCCATTAAAACTAACACTTAAGGCACAGCAAAATTTTTGCAAAACGGCAAAAGCTAAAATGTTTCGTTGTTTTTAGGAGTCAAACAAAAAAATGAAAACACTTTCTGGCTGCTTATGATATGCTTTAAGAGACTTGTAATTATTTAGTTCAAATAGCAAAAGTTCACCAACGAAATTCAAATCCAAAAATGCAGTTCCAAATCAAATTGTAAAAATTCCAAAAAAAAAAAACAAAAATAAAGAATGAAAACTAAAACAAACACAACAAATTACAAATTCAGTAACAAAAGCAGTTGCCTTAACACAAAAACAAGAGACCGGTTATACTTACAGTAAGAAAAAAAAGAGCACAAACTAAAAATAAAAAAAGAAAAGATTTGACAACAAGTTTTTATGTTGACATAGGAACTACCAAGGAAAGATACTTATGTAGCATATGATAAACGTAAGCCCCACCCAAAAGTAAAATATACGAAAACTAAATCAACCTAATGCCAAAATCACAGTCAGAATTTTGATGGTACGTTCCATTCGGATGTTTAACTCTGGAGAGTTTTATGTTTCTGGCCGTATCTTCTTGATTTACTTACTAAAAACAACAACAAATAACTCCTAAAAACAACTGAATTTGGACACAAAATTTTATATATTTATTATACATAAAATACAAGTATATTAACTAAATTTAAGCAACCTTTTTGAATAATCCAAAATGATAAGAAAATGCAAAAAAAAAAAAAAAGAAAAAAAGAAATAAGGCGTACGTCCACTTGAAAAGTTATTAAATTTAGCAAACGCAGGAAAATTGCGAAAAACTAAGCAGTTTATCAGGCAAATGAACGCATCTGAAGCAAACAGAAGAGAAAGAAGAAGAGAAAGAAGAAGGATAATATAAAAGAAACATTACAAGAAAATATAATTATTACAATTAAATGTAAATGATAAACCCAAGAATCTAGTATTAAGTTAAGTACTTTAAGCAAGCAAGCAAACTTTTGGCTTTTACAACCAACTTTGACTAAGGATGAAATTTTTTCCAAATTTTCTTCAAATGCGATTCGTCGCTGTTTGAGATCGACAACTTTTTGGCTATAAACTTTAAAACGAGCAACGTAAGGCAGACCACGAAAATTACCACATAAATGCAATAGAACACGAAATTATTTACAGGCAGCATCACTTGAACATTTTGTAATGCAATTAAATAAATTAATTTAATTAATTTATTTATGTTGAAAGCTGAAAGACTGAATATGTTAAATGAAAAACGATACGTAAACGAAAACAAAAACGATAACGATAACGATACGAAACGATAACGAAAAAAAATGTGTAAAACTTTTCTCAAGCAAAACATAAACAAAAAAAATCAAAAGAAAAACGAGACGTGGTATGAACTTAAATAATTTTAATAGCCGAATTTCTAGCACAAATTGTAACGACTAAAAGATGTTTTTTTAATATTTTTTTTTTAATTTAAATATTTTTGTTTCCATTGCAAAAGTTTTTTAGTTCACATTTTTGGTTAAACCTATGTTCAAATGCAAATTATTCGTTTTTGTGTAAAATGAGAATGGAAAACAGAAATTACTGGGACACACTGACGAGATGACGACAACGGACAACCGACAACAGAGAAAAACAACAAATGTTGAATATATTGCAAAATGTAAAACAAAAATGAAAACAAACAAAGTGAAACAACCAAACAAAAGTCGCCTTAGCCTAGCACCACAAACAAAACGAAAAGAAACGGTAAGAAAAATTTGTAAAACCATACAAAACATACTCTAAAGCAAATACTTAAACTTAAATATTCATTATTTGTTGTAATTTAATAATAAACACACACAAACAAAGACACACACACACACTACCACACACACATGCAGAAAAATAGTGCAAAAAGTTCAAAAAGCAAACCTAAATGTAACTTAATTTTTATAGCCAAAAAAAAAAACCAAAAAAAAAAAATGAAGCAAAAGCATATGAAGAAGAGAGCGGAGAATAACTGGATCTTTGGATCGTTTAGTTTAAGTAACTCCAATAAATTTTACAAAAATCAATTGGTTAATTAGTGATAACAGAGAAATGTTTTTAACAACAAATTCGAGCTTATATTTATTTCAAAAACTCTAAAAAGCGAAAGAAATTCATTTTGCATTAGTTCTCTAAACTGGAATTGTTTAAGCCACATGGTGTTGTATAGCAGCAGCCAGTGCGGTCAAGTTTAAAAATGTAATGTTTAATGAGGAATCTGTGGAGAGACAGTGGGAAGTCAAAAACCATGTGAAATTGACATAATTCGAATTAATATCTACCAATAAATTATAATAATACGAGTAAGCAACAAGTATAAACTAACTAATAAACCAAAACGACAAGCGATGATAAAAATAAAATTTAAATCTTACAAAACCTAAAATCTGCAATCAATTACATGGGAAAAGGGGTTTTTCCAAATCCGGGCCACTAGTCTTGGCTCCTTGTGGTTCTTGAAAATCTGCTAGGCCATATTATTGGTTATTAATCTACCAATGCTCATTAAAAATGTTTTTTGCCATTTAATCATCGTTTAGGAAAATGCGTGGGAACTTTCATTTATTTAAAAAACAATACGCAAATATTATGGTATATAATAAGTATGTATTCATATATTTACAAAATGAATTGCACAACTCTGTTACTGTTTACAAGAGAAATCTCGACGAGACGCAGCCTCTATGAACGTGCTCAACTTAAGTGATGAGTCCTATGCCAGGGCCTCTCCCAGGGTGGGCAACTTGCGCTCGGCCTTCTGCTTCTGCTTCTCCTTGAGCAGGGCATAGCACTCGGGCACTTTGTTGTAGAAGTCGCAGAGCTTCGTCTTGTCATTGAATGCCAGATACTTGCCGCAGTTGTAGAGGCGCGGATGTCCGTTGACGCACACAAAGTACTTCTTGCAGGTTTGTGGATGGCGATAGTAGCGTAAATCGCCCTCAGGACTAACATCGACTTCCGGTGCCAGGCCATCGACGGCTTCCGGTGCAGGGCAGTTGAAATTCAGGAAAGCCTCCGCATTGCAGCTGCCCACCAAATCGGGCCAGTCGCACTGATAGGTCTCGTCGTTGAAGGCCAGTCCCTCGGGACACTTGGTCAAACTGGCCACACCATGGGCGCAATTGCGATAGACACCGCACTTGGTCTCATCGCCATTCAGATAGAAGCCAAACTGGCGAGGACACTCTTCTGTGCCATTCGCCGGCTGGAGGCGTGCGCGCTCCTTGCAGCTGGAGTACGGCGCATAAGTGCATTCACCGGTGGCCTTGGTGCGCTGATGGAAGAGCAGGCCATCCGGGCAGAGTTTGGCAATGGGCACATCATCCTTGCACTCGGTGTACGCATCGCATTGTTCGCCACTGGCAAAGCGTCCGTTAGCAACGGGGCACTCGGGTGAAGCAAGGGCTGAAATTGGAAGAGGGAAACCATTTAATAAATTGAGTTAAATATTTGTAGACGCTTGTCCTTAACCAAACGAAAGACTTTAACGAGACATACTTGCTACAAAAATGTCGACATTTATTTATTATAATTGTGAATGGCAAAGTTGTATACAATAAACTGGCACAATGCCTCTTTTAACTACAGACTAGAAAACTCGAGCAGCTCTTTTGCGTGCTTTGCTTATCCAAAATCTGAATTCTGACTCAACATCAGCTTCCACTTTTCTCCTTCTCCCTCGCTTTTTCCTTAGTGGTCCGGCTAATGCAGTTATCCGGCTGCCTTACGCCCCGCGGCGGCACTGGCGCGTGCCGCTTTGATCTCGGCGCCCTTGGCGCGAATTTCGCTGCTGCAGTTGGGCACATTGTCGATGTCGTCGCACTGATTCAGCTCCTGGTTGAAGGCCAGATCCTCGCCACAGCTAATGCGACGCGGGCGATTCTCAATGCAGATGAAGTACACTTGGCAATTTTCCGACGACGGATGGAACGTGTAATCCGCTTCCTGCTCTCCCAGCAGTTCCGATTTCAGTGATGGTGCTGGGCAACTGAAGCCAAGGAAGGCCTCAGCGTCGCAGTCCTCCACTTGATCGGGCCAGTCGCACCTGTATGTGGCCGGATTCCAGGCCAATCCCTCCGGACAGTCAAGGACGTAACCGCGTCCACTCGCACAGTTCATGAACTGGCCGCAGTGGCTAGCATCGCCCATGCGATAGTAGCCAAACTGATGCGGACAATCTTCCGTGGGCTGGGCAGACTGCAGGCGTGACTGTCCCTGTGTGCACTCCACATCGATGGGATAACCACATGGGTAACCGGTGGACTTCTCATTATAGAGTAGGCCATCCGGGCAGAGTTTCTCCTCGGCAACGCCATTCTTACACTCGATGTAGGCATCGCAGGAGCCGGAGACGGGAGCAGTACCGTTGGCTTCCCGGCAGCCACCAGCTGCTGCTTGGGCTGAAAAAGAGGCGGATAGGTTTGGATGTTAATAGGGTCAGGCTTGGGAGTGGGTTGGGCTTACCTCTAATGATTTATGATGAGAACTGATGCTTGCATTATTTCTGCATTATTTTTTTGTTGTTTTTCTATTTGTTTTTAACTTTATGCAAATGAACGAACAATTTATCAACTTTAAATCAAATATTTCAAATTTAACAAATACATTTCGGGTTGAGTTTACGCTGTGTTTAGTAAAATTAAAGCACACACTTATATTTTATAGCGGCTATTTACTTGGATATTATCGACCTCGGAGTGGATATACATACATAATCATCCACATTCAATTAATCGAATGAAACCATAATGAAAACAATCTTTAAATGAATGTTGTTGGTGTATATGAAGGGATTTATTCTACAAAAACATGAACTAGAGAATGGGCTTAAAGAAAGTATGTTTATAATTATTATACATAATATTTGAAATGTTTATTATAATTATGCGCTTGGCAAAGTCTTCTGTGTAGTAAGATATAACCTATTGGCTCCATCTCTCACCTGAGAGACCGACCAACCCAATCCACAGGGATTCTACAATCCAACCCACTCTTACTTCGTTGAGCACTTTCCTGAAGATTTTATTGAAGTCCAGCAGAGAAGTAAATATTTATAATACAATTACCTTTAATATCATAAAATTGACAGGCACTATCAGCAAAAATGCTCGATGTAAGTTTACTCTGGGTTTATCTACAATTTAGGTTTGTACACTCTAAAATTGTCTAGCAATCAATGATTAGATTAAAGACACTAGAAATATTAAATTGTGCACTTGCAAAGTCAGCATGATAAGAAACCGAAACTATAAAATCAGCGTGCAGTGATTAATAGGAACACTCTAAATGCAAGTAGCTGCAATTCAACATGCCGATCGAACCCAGCGTAGTAAATGGAATTCTTATTCGTTCCATGACGGTGGATGACTATAAGGAAGTAAAACCGTTTTTGGGCAAACATTTCTATACGGGCGAACCACTGTGCATGATCGCTGGCAAAGATATGCAGAAACACTTTGAGGAGGTACAGGATTTCTATCACAACTCGCTGATTGAACAGGACACCAGCATCGTGGCCATCGACAAGAACAACGGAGATCGTGTTGTTGGCGTGGTACTTGCTGGCGCCCAATTGCCAGGCGAACTGGAGGAACATCGCCAGAAAGCGGAAATTTATGGAGACGTTTTCAAGTTCATTTCCGTAATTGAGAATGAGGCCAATGTCTATAAGCTTTACGGCGTCTCCAAGGCACTTCTGTCTTTCATCACCACAGTGGATTCGTCCATGCGAGGAAAGGGGCTGGGAACACGCCTCGCCGCCACCTTGATGGATGTTGGCCGCGCCAAGGGATTCACCCTAATGATTGCCAATTGCACCAGCTACTACTCGGGTCGCCAGAAGGAGGCCATGGGCATGAAGTGCGTCTACTCTCTGGCCTATGCCGACTACAAAAATGACAAGGGTGAAGTGGTGTTTAAGCCACCGCCCCCACACACTAAAGCCCGAGTTATGGCCATAACTCTCTAACCGGACAGGCAGCAGTTTCTGTTATCGAATTCCACAAATCACACAAACTCAATCAATTGTTAACAATACAAAAGAAAAACTGTTAAGACTGTTAGCAACGTCCATAATAATAATTAAATGCTTACATAAAACAAAAGATACAATTTACTCGAGAGACCTCAAACAAAGAGACATTTGCACTTATTTAATACCTTTACAGTTGCTTTGAAGTTTCGCTCTTAAGATAAGTTCTTAAGAGTATGGAGAAAAGGAGGATTAAGTAAAAAATGTACTGTTTACATAAGTCAAGACTTGTCCAGTTGCCCATTATGGACATATGGACATATTGAATGTCTGGGTCTCTCCGTCTGTAACTATGTTATCTTCGCACAGCTTTTGAGACGCTTGAAAATTTTAATGAGTTTGTGGTTGTTAAGTGTGGGTACACACCCCGTTTGTTGAACTCGAGTTGGCTCTCATTGGCATTGTGTCTGCATAATGTGTACACAATATACACTTTAGACAATTACGCTGTGGGGAATCCCATGCTTTTTATTCAGCAATCATTTTTAATGGGAATCTTACAAAATGGATCGATCATTGTGAACAAAATTTAAGTCGAATCTCTTTTTGCTAAATTTCAAACTATTATAACAACATTTATACATATACATATATATATATATACATATATATATATTATAAATATTTAGAGACTTGTTAGATACCGAAACTTATCTGTCGCAAGCAGTTGCTCAACATTTTCCCACACACTGAAGTGAACAACATTCACCGGAATCAGCACATGTGCTGCTGACTCCCTTCATTTCAGTGCAACACAAATGGTCATCATCATCATTTTATATTGAATTCAGTGAGGTGGCCAAAACAAAACACTCGTTTAATAAAAAAAAGAAGAAAAATATCTTGAATGCTAAAGCGCTCAAAGGTCACGTCAACCGGCTGGGCACGCATCGCGATTCAGATTAAGATTGAGGTAGCTGTCCAGGCCAGAAACTTGTTTCTTGCCATATCAATAAGCAGCAGCGAGCAGGCAGCCACAATGGGCTAAGTGGCAAATGCAAAAGCAAAAGCAAAAGCAACAACGGCAATCAGCAGCAAATGTTATGTAATATTGATTTTGGGTACTAATTTATTTATGCGATGCTGGCGGCGTGTGAATTAATTTTGAAAGAGTTGCCATTCGACCTTGAAACAATATGAAGATGAAAACGCTCACTGACTTAACATTTTAAATGCAGTTATTCACATTTTCACATTTTTTGTGTTTTTCATCCGGAAATCAAGGCAAGGTTTGCGCTGATTAGTTGCACTTTTCTTTGGACAGTTTCCATTTCATGCAATTTCCTGGTATTGTTGGAAAATCATTCACATGGGATGGCTGCCATCTTATGCCCATCCCAGTGGCAGTTGCTTAATTGCAAGATGACGTTGCTCGATCAGTTGAATTATCGTAGTGTTTGAATTAATTGAATAATGCAGTTGGGGAAATGTGTGTTGGTGTCGAGCTTTGTTTGGTTCTCTCCAAAGACTGAGACTTTCAGTTTCAATGGTGGCGTCTCTAATTGATGCAATTATAGTTGTTTTGTTTTTGAAAGAGCGTGCGACGTCAATATAGTTAAACGTTTAGTTTAATGTGCATTGGAAACATAATTAAAGCTGAGAATTCATTAACTTACGATTTCGAGGATTTCTTAATATTTTAAGCCAGATTGTAATTTTTGCAATCTTGGACTTACACTGAATTGAATTTTAAGTATAATATATATGTTATGAGATAATTGAGAATATTTGTACATTCATATATGAAATATTTGTGATATGTGTTTTGAATTTATTTTCGAAGGTATGCGTAAACCACAAACCAGTGTCTGAATTCTAAATTACTTGACTCCATTGTGATTATTCAATAAAGCTAAAACAAGTTATTATTATCTATTTTAATATTTGCTTTTCAGCTTAATCTGTCAGTTAAAATGCTTAATTTATTTCAAATATGCTTATGTGATTATTTTTATAACCTGATTTGATGATGTTTCTGAATTTAATAATTAATTTTGCATTGGATTTGATTCAACAAAAAGTATTAAAGTTTTAACCATATGCGCATTTGAACCACTGTATAATATACTTTTCAATCTTACAATGATAAGATAATGAGGCTAGACACATAGATAATGTCCTTAGTAGGATAAAAAGAATTGAAGATATCTTTAAGATAATTTAGAAGTTTTCAGTAAACCTGCCGAGGCATTCCGGCTCTTGGGATCACTAGTTTTGTATACGTGAATATTATTATTCCGTAGTTTCGTGAAATATATATACAGTTACAATATTTAATGCTTTGGAAAAATTAACATTAAACTTCACTTAAAGTATGCCCGAAACTAATTTGAATATTGACAAATGTGGATAAGTTTGTCGCCAGAGTCTTTCGTTACGAAATGGAATTTTTGTGGAATGGAATTTGGTTTTTACTAACCCAATGAGCCAAACATGGCTAGGCACAACAAAGCACTGATTATTATTTTAGCCATGTTAAATGACTGTGTGTGTGAACGTATGTATAAAGGTGGTTATCCTTCAAGTGCAGTCCTTAGGCACAACGTTCCGTTCAGTTGCGGAAAGCGAACGCGATGTACAAGCAACGAGCAGACAAATTCGACTGTTTTGCGATAGATGCGCGGCTCAGATCTTAACTGGTAAAATGGCAAGCGACGCATACAAACAAAACAACAAAAAAAAAACGCGGATGAGCATGAGCCGAGACTGTGGTTGACGCAGTTGCTGATCTTCTTCTGCTTTGGTTACGTATACGACAACGACAACTTTTGTCGCTGCTGCTGCAATAAAAAGCAAACATGTTAATAAATAACCAAAGCGCATACCAACAACAAACAAACCACCGAGTGCACGAGCGTGAGAGAGGGAGCCGGCAGCTTCTAGAAGTGGCCGAGTGGCATAAAACAAAAACAAATAATACACAATACGAAGCTCGTCTCGCTCGAGATGAGTCAATGGCAGATCAAGACACCAACTGGTTGCGTTCGGCTGGGCTAGCAACTGCCTTAGTATTAATCAAAAAGTTGTGCTTAATTTATTTTAAACAAATACTGAAATGCCATCTATCGAATTAGCATTTTTGGCACTTTTATTTTCATTAAGAAAAAAAAAATACAATAAATAATCTGTCAGAAAACCCGAAAATATCAAGTTAACTATTAAAGTCAAGGACGGGGACGAGCTACGCCCATGCTTGCCGGAGCCTATGGCTGTGCCAAGTGCGGGGCTACACCATTGTATTGTGTCAGAGTTGTCTTCGCTGATCTGGTCTTGAATTTGGAACTCAACGTGAGCAGCTTTGGGAATTTTTTTTCTCAGTTTTTGACAATTTGCCTGCTTATAATTCGTAGAAATCTGAACATCGTGTTGGCCAAACCGATTAGCAACAAGATAAAAGCCTGTCTTTAATTTTATATTGATTGTTTCGAGCGAATTAGGAATCTACTTGTTTTTGTGCATAATTATATAAAATACCAACTGATGTCGTCATAATATTGAACGAGATTGAACGCAGAAGAATTTTTTAGAAGTGAAACAACAATAAGCAAAGCAAATGTTTAGTACGCAAGCAATAACACAGGTTTTGCAAATTAAGTTACAAATAAACAAATACTTCGTGCATCAAAACCCGTTATTTTCGTTTGTCGATTTCGAAATATTGTCATTACACATTGTCTCTCCAGATTGCTGTAAAGCGGATAGCAAATACACACACCAGTGACCTAATTCAGGTTTCTGCATTAGCTAAATTACTCCAAAGCTAAAAAGTGTGGCATACTTCTAGGCATACACAGGCGACAAGAAAACTTACCCGGATGCATCAGAATCACAAGGATCTAATCTATCGAAAACCCCAGACAGCAAACAAAATGTATGTGTTCTTTAGCCAGTTGGTAAACCTGGCAGACAAAGAGTTTAGCATAGAACTCTTCAGGATCTGAAAGAATTTTTTGAAGCATATGGTGCGTTTGGAATAATCAAGTCCTTTAACCAGTTTTATATTATTTTCTTTATTTTTACAATTCTTATGCATAGACATCATTTCACATAATTTTGTGAATTTTCTTAAATTTCAGCTAATAGTTCTTGCTCAACAATTGTCTCGAAACACTGCCACTAATCATATAAACGATGGGTCAAATGCTGCGCTCAAAGGAACCCAAAAAGGCTTTAGGTTAGAGTAGCTTTTATGATATTTATGGCCTAAACAAGATAAACGTTAACGCATGTACTCCCGAGTGCTTAACTAATACGTAATAATCATATTAATAATAATTGAAATATGTAATAATAGTTATATTAAACATAAAATTGGCAGGCTAGCTATAAGAAGACTCATTCAATAGGGCATGACTTCGACTAACTGCAGCTTAAATTTCAAGTCGTTTTGAAAACTATATCAAAAAGGTTCTGTTTAAGTAAATAATTATTTGAAATCTTCATACACATACGTATATACAAATAGATTAATACATTTTGTTGTACATAATATATGTATCTTAATATTAAATACATACTACATAATTATTTACATACAAAAATAATGCTCTCTATTTTATACGAAAATCTTTTTTGACTTATGTAATTTGGCCAGAACAATATGCCGCTAAGCCAACACAACAAAAGGTGTCTGCGAATTATTTATAAAAATACAACTGAAATACAATTCACTGCCGCAGTAATTAAGATTCGTCTTATATGATTTTAGTTTTTCATTTATTATTTCATTCTCTAAGGCACTTTAATACTACATCAATAATTTTTTTTTGTATTTTCTTATGTATTCTTGTATTCTTTGTTATTTGAAATATTTGTAACACTTTTTATTGCGACTATTTTCGCTACTTTCTCAATAGTTTTATATTCTCTCATTTCTAATATTAATTTTTAATGATATAAGATTTTAGTTTCATTTATTTTGGAATTATTCGGTTGCTGGGCTAATCAAAATTGATTTGGATGCACTAACTTTTTGCAACAATTGAGCGCATAAAATTGTTTGGCGATTTTCATGTTTTCATTACTGGCTTAAGTGTAGGCTTATACATAGGCATACAATAGATACAAACACCAATTGTGGTTGTATTTTGTTCCCAAGACACTTTCAAATATGTTTAAGCAGACGAAGCTAGACAATTGTTTCAGCCACTTTAAAATTGTTCAATTGCCAGCAGCTCCAACAAACAAAGAAATAAAACAACAAAAAAGCGCGGCATAAATTTAGTGTTTGTCTCGACTTCTCGTTATGTTTTTAACATTTATATGTGCACAGGTTTGACTTAAAGTTCAACACTAAAAAAAAGCATATACAAAACTAGTTTAATGCCTATGATTTTGTTATTTGTATTTCATTTTTTTCTATTCGCTTTATTTCGTTTCGGTTCTTACTGCCTAAGTTGAATTTTATAATTAATGCTCAAACTCATCTTCACCATTACTAGTACAAATATCACGGTTTGCATTTACGCGTTAAGACGTATTTTTTAATTAATTGGTTTTTAATATTAGGCATTAACTCGAACTTGATTCTCAAGGTTGTTATAATTGCATTTCATTTTAATATCTTTTAACTCTAAATACTCGTTAGTATCATGTTTTATACGTATTCTGTCAAATCTGTCAAATCTTCAGCATTCTCATTTCAAACGTCTTTATTCAATTTCCCAAGTCTATTTACTGTTTTTAATATTTTAACCATTATTTTGAAGAGGCTTTTATTTTAAATTGTTGCTGTTTTTTTTTTTATTTTTTACCTATTTTTAGCCAAATATATTTGCTTTGAAACTTAAACTCTGAAAAGGTCGGTCAGCTAACCTGGTGAACTAAGTAATACGTATATAAATGGTTAGACTATTGTGGCTAGGAATCTCTGTATATTTATTGTGTCTTGAAGAGCTTCAATCAATCATTCAATCAATCAAATGGCAGCTGGTATACAAATGTTGGTATTGGAATTGATGCAAAGTATATATCTGAGTATTCCGAAGGAAGTACAAAATTAATGAAAATCAACTTTAACTCACTAATTATAATTATATTCCATTCGCGATAAATCGGCTAACTAATATAAAATAAATGGCTAACGAGTACATACAAATTGTGTGTAGAACTAAACCTAAATTATGACTGTATATGAGTACAAAAAAGTGCAACTTGTGGACTGCGGAGGAATTCTTGAAGTCAAAAATAGGACGCATTGGATCTGAATGAAAGTCGGCTTATTCCTACTTTTTGTTTGTCTTCATTTAAGCTCAAAGCGCGACATGCCAGCTGAATGGCAGCTAACTAACCTGGTTAACTAACTATATTCAGCATTTTAAAAAAAACCAACAACTAACTACGTTTAACGTACTTAAGCCGTGCTCCTAAGGCTTCGCTTATGCATAGAGTAGAAAAAACACCCGCTCCGAACTCTACTGGTCTATAAACCTATGTAATTCAGCTAATACTAAGCTAACCAACTAACTAACACTAACTAACTGTAGGACATACATATCCACACACACTCACTCACACATGCGATATGTGTATGGTTATGTATGTATATAGAACAGCGAACGGCATTATCATCTCTTCGTCTTCGTCTTCGTCTTCGTCTTGTCTTGTTTTGTTTTGTTTTGTTTTCTTTTGTTTTGTTTCTATAGCATTGCGAATAGAAATAGTGTGTTTTGTGGTTTTAGTTGTTGTAGTCTTGTCGCTAACCTCTCACTGAATGAAATCGGTGCTCAGCTCGGCTTCACAATTAGTTACTATATTGCACAGCCTTTGCGCATGCCGTACATGATTTTCAATTCCGGATAGATAATCTTGCGTATCAGCTGATTCGTTTTGCCCGCCAACATCGCTCGTCGATTATCCTTCTTCAGCACTTTAATGCCCGGCTTGTGCACCAGAAACGCATTGTCCAGTATGTGGAACTCGTAGTCCAACACACACAGCGAGTAACCCTGCGTATGAGTAAAATGTATATTTTGATGACTATACAAATGTGTATTTAATAGTTACTCACCTGCGTCATCTTGTCGCTCTTACCCTCCCAGCTGAGCCGCTCATCATAGTGGGGATCCGCATGAGTGCCAATATAGATGGGCTCCCAGTGGACATAATAGCCAGTGCGTTTGCCTATGTGAAATACACTCAGCTCATCCGTCTCATTCGCCGCCATCCACTCCTTGGACTTGGGCACTCCATGGCAACTGGCACACACTCGCTTGTGAAACGGTATGGCCTTCCCATTGCGCAGAAACTCCTGCAGCTCCGTCTTGTCGTGCGGCACCGGCGAACTGTTGTCCACCTCAAAAATGCTGAGTGGAAAGACTCTGCGAATTGAAATGTTTGAAATAATTATTTATTGAAAATGTTCTATATGTTTTTGTAATCAAACCAGTTTCTGTATAGCAAATTAAAAATAAATTGTATTTAATGTAACTGCAATGATAATATTTTAAAATGATGCTAAGAGTTAAGTATTTGTAATGAAAAATAAATTTCGATTTTTAGTAATATCATTTTGAATATATCAAAAATGTTTATTACTTACATTTAATTAAAAAAAATCGTCTATTTTTTGATAAGCTGCGCTAGTTTCATTGCATTCTTATACTTCTACATTTGTCATTTTTCTTGAACTTTGCCGAATTCTAAACCAGCTTGATATATTTCATAAATTTCACATTCCTTCAGTTGTTCTTGAGGGCTGAGGGAAGGCGTGAGGAAATGTCACAATTTGAAGCAAAACTCACCTGGGCGCCTTTCGTCGCAGATACTGCTCATTGCGAGCAATCATCTCGAGGAATTTCTTAACTAGTCCGGGATTCGGATACAGTTCAATGTCCGAGGCGAGTATGAAGTGCGTGAGTGCTGCATCGCGTGCAATATTGCGACCCACATTGACTGGATACAGGAGCTTTTTCTGCGCCTTATACAGATGCCCGGAGCTGACATTAAAATACGGCGCTGGCAGCGAACAGTTGTAGCCCGTTTTGAGCGCATCCTGTGCCTTGGGCACACTCTTGGGTATGTGCTTGGTGCCAAAGTAAACATGGAAGGTGGCAAAAGCGCGCACCAACTGATTGCCCGGCACACAATCCCTTAGATACTTAATGGAGTCCAACGTTGGCTGAAAATCATTGCCGGGCGCATGCATAGCTATGCTAATGGGGGCGTTCCAGCTGCAAATTAAAAAAGGGTCAGTTCACTTTGCTTAAGGTTTGAATTTGAAATAACTCACCGTTCCAGCAGCGGCACAAGATTGTCGAGAAATGTGTAATCCGCGTGTGTTGTATAGGTGATGGACTCGTGGCATTTCAGCTCGCCGTGCTCGGCTTGCACATAGTTTTGCAGCACCCAGAAGTCGCCGCGCTGCAACGTCTGCTGATTGTAGTCGTGCTCGAAACAATTGAGCAGCGTCCGCACCCGCTCATCCAGCTCCTTCTCATCGCCGGTGACTATGTAGCTATCCGACTGTGTGTTGTTCACCTCGGAGGCAACGCTGCTGCTGCTCCCGCTGCCAATGTTGCCGACCACCTGGCCATTGACGCCATCTGCCACATTGGACGACAAGCCACTGTCGTTGGCAACTGCGGGCGGAGGTGCGACAACTGCTGCCGCCGCTGCATCCATATTTGAAATCCCATTGGCATTGCCTGTGCCCACTGCAAGTAGCTTCTCCTCCGCAAAGGCCGCCTCCATCTGTTAAAGGGAGGAGATTATTTATTTTGTTTGTTCTATCGATGGACCTTATTCGTTTGGCACATTACTCACATTAGCATTTTTGGGCGTGGGTTGTTGTTGTGGCAGCAGTGAGGAAGCCTGCAAGGCGGATGCCGCTGGCTGTTGCTGTTGCTCCTGCAGCAGAAATCCGCCGCCGCTGGTGAAATTGTTGCCGCCGCCAATTGTCACAAGGCAGCCTATGTAAAGTAGGACGGCCACGTTTATGAGTATGCTGCAGCGCAGTAGCCAATTACGACGTGTGAACATTTTCTGACCCAGCGGCTCGAAACGCATGTTGAAGCTGCATGAAAAAAATAAATTTAAAAAATTTAAATTATACCAATACGTTACAATTTGAGTTTGAGAACAGCGGACAATTAACAGCGCTGTAGACTGCAGCGCCATCTATACTTTTAGTTCTGTACTACACAGAGCAAGTGTTAACAGTTGGGGCGTAACTGGTACTGCGCTACTTATAGTGAAATTAACATAACTTAGACGTTTACATTTTTTACTGTGCCTGTTATTCTGTTATTTAAAATACTGAATCACAGATGCGATAGTAAAGCTTATGCGATAGTAGAGCACGCAAATGCCGCTCATCTCCACTGTAGACCATTTCGAGTGGACTTCAACAGCTGTTCGCGTCGGCATTTAGGCGCGTTTTTGCAGTGGACTGGGAATTAATTTTGCTAGGTATTTTGGCAAATTAGTTTATTTAATTGTAACTCAGCAATATTTACATTTTCACAGATACACAGAAAATGTCATTGCAACAGGCTCTGGACGATTGCCTAATCGATTTTGATAGACGTGTGCTGGTCACAGATTTGCTGGAGGAGTACAAATTAACGTATAAAGAGGTGCACGAATTGCTCGAGGCGCACATTAAACAGCAGGAAGACGCCAGCGCCAACAACAAGTATGAGAAACGCTTTCTCGTGCACGGCAAGCAGACAGATGGCGATGGTGAACTGTATACGATTGTGAAAGGCGAAGACAAGCTGAAGGAATGGCTAGCCAAATTACAAAACTCACAATCGCAACTGTATTCAGTGGAGATTGCTGGCGGTTCGAAAAGTGTTGCGCCTTTTTTTAAGCCCATGCAGCAGGTGGAGGTGCAACTGGCCATGTTGCAAAAGCGTGTCGGCGCCGCAACACCAAAGGGCGTCAGCAACGGTGTTCACAAGCCGCCAGAAACAAAGCCCACCAATGTCAAGATGGAAACATCGAAACCAAGTAGCAGTAAAGTGGACACTCCCACAGAGCAGCCAAAGAAGGCGTCACCGAGCGGGCAGAACGGCAAAGCTGCCGTCGCAAAGAAGGGCAGCATTGGCAGCTTCCTTAGTGCAGCACCTGCGGCCAAAGCAAAGGAAACAAAAGCCTCTGCTGCGGTCAAACCTGCTTCCAGCAGCACCATGGATAACTTTTTCAAGAAGCAACCAACGTCTACCGGTGGAAATCAGGCAAAGACGACGCCCACTAACTGTGTGAAAAAAGATGAGCCTGCTCCAAGCAAGAGCAACATCAACAATACCTCCATGCAGCTGTTTGACGAAGCCTCCTCCGACGAGGAGGAGAAATTGGACAAGCTGCGACGGAATGTTGTGGGCTCAGGTGACGAGTCAGATGGGACGGAGAATGCGATGGCAGCTAGTGGGAGCAAGCGACGTCGCATTGTCGACTCTGATGATGATGAGCAGCCACAAAAGAAATCAGCAGAGCCACAGGAGAAGAAGTTGGAGGAGGCTATGGAAGTGGAAGCGGCCACAAATGAAACGTTTCTGGATGATGATGGCTTTGTTATAACTGTAAAGGCCAAGAAACCTACGCAGTCATCCAAGAAAAAAGCTTCGCCAACAGCAGGAGCAACAGCAGCTGCACCAGTTGCTGCACCAGTTGCTGCTGCAGCTGCAACTACAAAGAAAAAGTCACCGCCTGCAGGTAGCAAAAGCGCAAAGGAGACGCCTAAAATCAAACAGGGCAGCATCACAAGCTTCTTCTCCAAAAAGTGAATGTGTTGCCAGAACTAGTTGTGCATCCAACTTCGCTCAATGTAATGCTACTTAGATTTACTTATTATAAGGCTTGCCGTTTCCAATTATGCTCCAAATCATTGTTAATTTGTATAAAATTAAATATACTAATTTTTGCTCAAATGGGTAATTGTTATTTGCATCGAGACAACAGTGGTAAATTTTTTATTTTTAAATATTTTTTTTGGTTCGAAAAAAAAACAGTTTCCTGTAACTATTTTTGCTTCTTTTACAACACTTGAATATTACACTTACAAAATGCTTTAATTATAATTTTGATATGGAATATTGGCCCGTGCTGCCTTAACTTGCAGATAATTTAATTTCGAATTTGGCACTGCGCACGTTGAAGTTAAATATTTTGTTAACACGGAATGTTTAGTTAGACTTAGCGTATTTTTGCCTTTTTGTTGCTGACATTATCAGAAGAGCGTAAAGCAAACCGTTACCGGGGTGTGCGTTCTTCAACTGACTCATATCTGGCCAGCAACGGTTCTTTTAATATCTGACGAAGTACTTTCTGCGCTATTTGCTATTTAGATTTGCGCTTGTTGTTTCTTATCGTGCGTCGGGAATATTGCGCTAATTTGCGTTTGGGAGATTGGAATTTTGTTTTCCCATGAACAGCTTATCATCGATTAAAAACCTCCATTCATAATAATCTCATAATCATAATAATAATAATCTTATAATAGCCACTCGCCACTGCTACAATTTAGATGGAAACAAGTCTTTGCACAATTTATATTATAAATGTGTACTTAATGGGATCTTAAGCACATTATAAGTGCAGCTTGCGGTATGTAACAAAACAAGTTTTGCATTTTGTTGGCTCCCCAAAACGAGAGTGCAACGACTCTTTCGGTTAAAGTTAGCGGACGAAATGTCATCAACATTAGTCAGCGTGAAAAAAGTAAAATGAAAAGCAAATGCCGCAAAACAGGAAGCGTGAAATTAGCTGTAGTCTGTTATTGCTTTTGCCTTTGCCATCGCCGTTGCCCGTGTGTTTTTATCTTTTCTTATTTTTTTGGAACTCTGTTTAAAGTGCCGCCAGAAATTAAATTAACACCAGCAATAAGAATTAGTTACGTTTCCCACATTAATTACTCAACGCTCGTATGGCCTCAGGTGACTGCTGTTCTTTAAAACTTCATAATGGTCCCAGACTTCATTGCATTATTCTGCCATTTCGCTTTTTTTAATTACTTGTTAATGAAAAAGTTTTAAGGATTATTAAAAATCTTTTCGTTGGCGTCCTGTTTAATTGAGTGATAACTTAATGGTGAAATTTTTATTAAAAGTGTCTTTCAAATGGAAAAGAAATTAACAGGCGAAGTATTCATTAAAATTAGCTATTAATCCAACATAAGAATCACTTTTTTTTGAGGATAAGCCTTTGTGAATTATACATAGCGATTGTAAGGCAGTGCCAAAAATATAGGTCAGTTTTTATCCGTTTCTTTTTTAGATGTGCAAAAAAAAACAGCGCCTGTCAATAAGGATCACAAAGCGGACTCAAATCATTGGCATATATGGTAAAAATTAAGAAAAAAGCACGTATTGACTGTTAAATCAACAAGTGTGCCGGCTTCATAAATTTTGGCAAAACTCTGACACTTTTGAAATCAACAAGTGTGACGATTCATAAATTTTGGCAAAAAACTCCGACACTTTCGAAAACGTACGGAGAGCAATTAAGGGAAAGAGATTTAAAACTATTATTTTTGTATTTGCTTCTTTCTGTTTTATTACTTTTTTTTTTATTTTTTTGCACTTGCTCGTGCTCATTATAGCAGAAAAAGTATCATAAGAATACAAATTGTACAGTTGCTGTTGAGCTGGAGCTGTGCTCCATTCATTAGAGTCTCCCCTGGGGGCACGCGCATTTTACACGCGTCATTGGAATCGCTGCCGTCGTTGATGGATTGGAGTGAAAACTGTGAGATGTTTCAGGTTCAATGCACCGGCTTGACTGATGGGCCCACCAGGGCTGCGGTCGCCGATTTTTATCAGAATCTGTCTGGTAGCTTGGATAGAAAAATAAAGTGCCACTGGTTTTGGTGTTTGTGGGACAACAGCTCCGCTTCGTATGGGACTGGATTTTGTTGTAGTGCGAGTAGTTGTATGTGCTTCATAAATTTGCATAGCCTGCGGACAATTCAAGCCGAACGCCTCGAGTAATCCGCACCGCACAGGAAACCAACCAGAAATCAGCATCTGAATCAGAATGAGAATCTCGTCAATCTTTACACAGCCCGCCGGCCAATTTGATAAAAAAAAAAAAAATCTTTTCCACGCGCTTTGCAACAAGTCTTCTGGTTTGCTTTTGAGTTTGGGTTTGGGTTCGCTGTTTGGGTGTAGAGTTTGAGTTCCTCTCTTTTATGGTCACATTTGCCATCTTAATAATCGTGTGTAGAGTTCAATGGCAGGCACTTCTAGCTTTCAGTGGGTTGCTTGGCGGGTTCTTAAGCTGGCGTCGCTTTTATGGATCTCGCCCAGCCCACTCACTTGGTCTCCGCTGATTATGCAGAGCACAAAAGCGTTCCACAAAATTTGGAGCAAAACGTGAGAATTTTTATGAGATTTCAATTTGCCAATTGCCCAGACCAATGTGGGCCCGAAAGTGCGCCACACGTTTACTATGTCTACAACAGATGGTTTTTAATTGTTCGGTTATTTTTTTGGATATTTGTTTTTTGTTTGCTTTCTGATTGTGCGTAGTAAAAATTTTGGCTGAAAACAGCTTAACGGGGCGGCAAAGAGGGATGCGGAATGAGCAAAAAGTTGAGAGCTTGGCAATTTACTCATCGAAATATGAATATTTAATAAGGCTTCTCTTGAAAACAGGTTAAGAGTGTCTAGGGCCAAACAATTGATAAGATCAACATCTACTCGAACACTCAGCTAGAAGTAATTCTATTTATATATGCATGTAAACACGATCCGAAATTAGTATGCATCATTTTTGTTAGTTGAGTTAGAATTAAGTTCTTATAAACTTAAAATGCTAAAATTGACATAAATGTAAAAAAAAAACATTATATTTGAGTTGATTTACTATTTGTTAAAGGCTTTTATATTTGTAGGAAGTGGTTCAGAATAAATAAACTCTGCTCATGATATAAAAATAAATATTAATAATGATGACTTAACAAAAAATACGAAATTTAAAATTTGCTAAAAAAAACTTGAAAAACTTTATTTCATAAACGAGATTCGATTTCGAAGCTGTTTGTTGGGCATGGCCCGCAGGCCAGCATACGATTATATTTTTGATTACTTCTTCCTCCTTAAAGTAAGCAACATTTATTCGAATCGAATATTGTAAAGATGATGACGAATCTCTATAAGCTACTTCTACATACACCATATATGCTTGCATAAGTGTTTTAGTTGATTTATGTACGCTGCAGACCGACGGCCGGACGGGGCAAGCTGATGTTTAGCGCCGGCATTTTGGCTGAACACCTTTTGACCTCATCAAATGCACGAATCATGCGCTCCGGCTGGGTGAGAAACCAAATCCACAATAGTTTGCTGTAGCCATAGAGTTTCTCGTTGTGCATACGCTGTGTGATCGTTTGCTGGAACTGAGTGCGCAAATGGCGGAATGATTTATCAAGAGACAGCTGCTGCTCGGCGACATTAAACATTTGACACAAATATTGAGTATGCTCGAACATTGGTAGCTCCAGCGGCGAGTCGTAGACAAAAGGACGCAGCTTTTCCTCTAAACGCTTCAGATCGGCCAGTTGCTCTTGCACATAGACATGGCTCTTTCCATTGAGCATACTTTGCAGTGAATAGGCCAAAAGGCGTCCAAACCTTTCATACTCATACAGGCAGCTCTTCGCCTCCGTTGAGCGGACATTCTGGCCAAGATTTGCGGACAGTTGACTGGCGATTTCCTGCAAGAACTGGGCACTGACTGCACCATTCTTGTTGCTGGCATGTACAACGTGCATTGCTTGCACGCGTTCCCAGCTCGCCTCGGCCTGTTCGCCGAGCACCTTAGAGTTGTCCTTGAAGTTGCGTTTCTTTTCCAAATCCAGTTGTATGGCTATCCAAATGAGTTCTGCATTTAGCAGGGCATCCGAAATGATGCGTGTCAGCTGCTTATCGCTCTCGCGTCGCCGCATCGCAAGCTCCAATTTCTGCTTGGTGTTCTCGTAGAGGACCAACTCGATGCGCTGCTGGATGCGCTGCTGGACATGGATGGCCAAGACGGTCTCCAGCGTGTTGTGTGTGTTCCCCAAGTGGTTTTCGTTGAGCAGCAGCAGGTCGTGCGTCTCGCCCACCATCTCCTTCAAACTGAGGCAAGTAATGCGATTCAGATCAAGTTGATCGCACAGCGCTTTGATCGCTGTGGCAGTGGCCTTCTTTTTCATATAGGCGAGGGTATAATACTCCACGGAGTTTTGCAAGTCTTCCAGCTGGCTGTTCATTTGTAGTATGTCGACCTCAGTACTATCAAACTCGGAATATTCCTGTATTTTGAAATTGTCCTTCATGTAGAGTGTGAAATACTGCAGAAATAAGTCACACTTGAGGAAATACTGATAGAGCGGCAGCTGATGCATAAACAGCGGCGGCATCTGTTGCACGGTAAATTCCCTGATTGTCTCCTTAATAAGCTCACGATTGTGTCGCTGCAGCTGCTCCAATTGACCAGCCTTCGCTTGGCATTCCCTCAGCAATTCCCTTTCCGCAACTTGCAGCGGTCTAATCTCATACTCCAGTTCGGACAGATTACTGTTAATTCTGCGCTTTGAGTTCTGCATTTCATCGATAAGCACGTTGTAATCATATGTTGCCTGCTGCAGCTGCTCGATTTCATCGGCAAGCGCCTCCACATCGTGTTCCGTGTGCTGCAACAGACCCGGGCATTCTGACTCCATCTGCTGTAATTTTAGCTGACGCTCCGTCTCGTTCAGCTATCCGCCATGTTGCATCAGTTCGTCGCGCCCCAAAAGCTCTTGGTCGGTGAGTATGTTGGTGTCGCTAATATTCCAGAACAGGAATTGGAAGAACTTTTCGAAGCGTTCGTCGTAAACGATCCATTGGTTGGCTCTGTCGAAGCCGAGTTTCTTGAGCATCTCGGTGTTGTTCAGCAAATCGCCCATATTTCAATAGAGACAAAGCGGCAAGTTTCTATTCGAATCAAATAAATCGTACGGAAATTTTTCAAGTCAACAATTAACTCATTCAGCCACCTTAGATTAACCCCACTTCGATAATCGACTTCCCCCCCCCCCCCCCCCCACAGCCCAAATAAACAATAAAACATTCCAGCAACAATAACAGCTTCAGCAGCAGCAGCGGCAGCTAGCGCAATCTAATTAGACATAATAAGGCAAAAAGCAACCAACCGAGAGTCGAAATTTGCTGGCCAAAAGGTCTGGTCAACTGTTTGTTTGTTGCCAGTTACCAACTCAGTGCGCGCTGGTTATTGACCAAACAACCAAGTAACAAAAAAGTATTAAAGCGCGAGTTCGTCTTCGACTACAACTAGCGACTCAATCGCCGAGTTTTTTCCGGCCTGTGCTCACTCTGTGCTATTAAAATATATTACAGCAGCAATTTCACTCGACTTTATTTTTGCGCTTCAGACCAGGGTACAGGCAAGGCAGCCAACCGGCAGCGACTTGAGCTACGGTCGGGAGCAGTCCAGATACCGCTCCCGCAGCCGATTCCCTCTGCACCCGCTGAACCCGCTGGACCCGTTGTACCCGGTCACAGTACCCGCTTTGGTGTATATATTTTAATTTTTATGGTCATGCAAGTCAATTGTAGTTTGGCATTTCTTCGATGAATTTTTCTTGGCCAGACCGAACGTCATCGCTTGCCCGCCTCTGTCGTGGCCATCATCTGCTTTCTGTTTTGTGCTTTGCACTGGTTGTTATGCTGCGAAAGTCGTAACATGAAACGCAGCAAATTGTTTGCACAATGGTAAATGACTGTGAGTGAAGCCAAAGGCGCAACCGGACCAGCGATTCTTGTGCACATCTCCCGCCTAATGAGCCTGAGGCCTGAGGCCAAGATGCGGCAAACTTGCAAAGTTGCTTAGCAATTTCTGTGTCGAAATAAATCTATGGGCGGACGACTTAAAACCTACAAAACTATACATATAGAATTAAAATGTAGCTTTCTTAATTGCAACTTGTTACGTTGCGTTACATTTCAGTTCTGTTGCTATAAATAGAAATACAAGTTATAAAAAGCTGACCTTGCAGCTGCAAGTTGTTGTTAACACTGATTCACCGTATCAAAAAGAGTTTTAACGTGTTACAAGCGTAATTTCTGTAATTATCTCAAACTATATCATTTGGTCATTTTAACAGTGTTTCAATTAAAAGTATGTTCAATACGTTAGAGTGTTTTTTGAAACAATATATGGACTATCAAGGCCGTGACATATCCGCTTGTATATTGGCTTAATTAGCGAACATCCTATCTAAAAGACGCAATTGCTTTCATGTCAGTGGACTAATGTTACCAGAATTCTAATCGCGCAAAATAGGTTAGCAATAATGTGTATATAGTAAATAAATGTAACCAGAGCATACAGAATGACCGCAAGACCAATAAGTAGTAGATAAACAGATAATTATCGATAATTGAACATTAATAAATATCAACATGGGCACAAATCGAGCGGCAAAGAAACATGCCGACTGACTTATGTGCCATTAATGATGATACTTTGGCATGTTGGTTGTTGTCTAATGGCTCTATAAATAGGCCCGGTGTTGGCCACACTGTGTTACTGACCACCTTGTAGACACACAATCAGCGACACATTTCCAACGGGTAATTGATGAATGAATGTCCATTACGTGAGTGTTCGCTTGTGTATATATTGTTGTTGTGTGGGAAAAGTAAAGAAAAAAAAATAAATAAACAATATATATACATATATTTTCAACCATCTGAACGGAAAATGTACTCATAAAATATTGAATTTATATTGGTTCATTTGGTTAGACAACGGAAATGGCAGCAACATGAATTACAACTGTTTAATGGTCTGCCACGCCATTGGGAGCGGCCCCAGGGCGTCGCAACTGAGGTGGCCTGACATGCCTGCCCCGTAAGATTTATGCCGGATCATAAAAGTTTTATTTATTCGATGCCATCCTCTGCAAAGTCGCCTTCAGGTTGGCCGTTTCCCGTTTGCCGTTTGCTGCTTGCTGTTTTCATTTATGCCATCTAACGGCACTTGACCAAAGTTAACCAATCGACAACTTACTTCAATGCCGGCTAATCTCCAAAAAGCTTTCACAGCCGATAACTCTGCTCCGGCTAGTGTTTGATTTTTCATTATGATTACAATTCTAGCCTTTATGTGAGGCCATTAAAAGTGTCATAAAGCAGTCCGTATCACAGCAAGCAAATTAAAACAAAATAAACATTTGATTTGACCAGGGACAGG
The DNA here is from genome assembly GCA_035041375.1 of Drosophila conformis. NCBI lineage: Eukaryota > Metazoa > Arthropoda > Insecta > Diptera > Drosophilidae > Drosophila > Drosophila conformis. The sequence continues at coordinate 1,049,136 of JAWNLE010001234.1, forward strand.
CGCACATTACGAACTAACTTGATGTAATGATGTACAATGCTTAATGCCGGTAGAAATTCTCTTAATAGTTTTTGTACTATTATTTAACGTATTTATGCTCAAAAGGGTATTATCTTTTTTTAATAAATCAAAATTATTAGCGTACTATAACGTTTAATAGCTGTTAATCGAATTCCGCCTTATCGTCAACAATGCTGAGAACGTAATTTGAAGAATTTGATAAGATAAGAAAGAATTTTAATAAAATTCGTTTCGAGATAGTCATGCAGCGTCATAAGCTTTATATTTTCCATTCGCCTTACAGTTTATTTGACATTCAAATTTATCCTTATCTTTTTTTTTGGGCTTATCATTAAGATTAAATTTTTCACAACAAAAACAAGTCGGAAGTTGATATTGATGATAAATACTGCATGGCGTGCGATAAGCAATTTCTGCGAATGTACAAAGCAATAGGAAAACTATACTAAAGTTTTATTAAGTAATGTTCAAGCACAATATATATTATTTTTATATACACACACGTGAAATGGACTGAGTTATAAACTAGAAACAATACAAACGTCAGACTGATAAAAAAAAGACCGCACTTACCAGCTAACTCACTGGGGTAATTGAGAGGTAAAGTGCGTACGTGAATTGCCCAATGACGTACATAAATTATGCTGAGAACTGACTACCAAAACTATTTACAGGCAGGCAAATCTGATTCGAACTTGAAGTGGGTCATTTCCAGCAAACACGCAACTTTAAAGGATACCAAAAATAAGCAGACGCAAAAAGCAACAATAAGAAGGAACTAGAATTTACAAAACTTGTACAACATATAAACTTGTGTTTACATAAAAAACACTTTTATATTGTCATATTCCAAGTAACCCCAGAAAGGTCAACGTATAACAGATATAAATATTTATATGGATAATCTAATAAATCACAGGAAGTATACAAAATCAACTTTTATTTATATGACATTTATTAGTCATAAATACATAAGATACATGTCACGAATGCATGTATATCGTATATAGAGTATATATATATCAGATACATAGTCCGTAGTACTGCAGATAAACATTTATATACTTATAAGCAACGCAAACACAATACGGCAATTATTATGACCAACAAAATAATTACATTGGTCACGGAAACATTAAATTAAGCTGCCTGCCTATATTTATATAGTCGCACATAGACTATATATATACATATATATATTATATTATATATTGAGCATGTGATTGTCATATTGCGTTTGCATAAAATAAAGCATCGTAATTTGACAAGTTTGTTGTTATAAATAAATATTGTTGTAGGTTTAGTCGCCTCAAGTTGTGACTCGCACGTGTAGGAATTGTTTGAAAATTTCCTTTGCATAAATTAATGGAAGAGTCTGGGGAATCTTTTAATTAATACGTTTTATCTTGATTTGCTGTAGTTCAAAAATCTTGCTTAATATTTGACTGAACTGCTCAGCAAAATATGCATTTTCTTTATGTTGGTTTAATTATATTATTCGTAATGTAACAAGTATGTAAAAAAAAGTAGGTAAATTTTGTGTTACAAATTAAGGATTCAGCGTATACCTGTGTGTATCCAAAGGTATGTCCCAAAGCTGTCAAATTGAGCCAAAACTAATTACAACAAATGATTACAAAATCCAAGAGGGACTGAGCTGAAAGCTAGGCCATTACTCATACGCAGCATGTGACAAGCAGAATTTTTAAAGCGCTCGCAATGTTTTCATAACTGAACACATTTAATACTTTCTAGTAGCACGTGAGCCAAAAACACAAGCGGGCCACAGAAGAGAAAAAGTCACACAAAAGGAAAATGAAATGAAAATCGATTGTTTTTGACCTCATACGGGGCATAGCACACATTTAGAGCGTTGGGGCATTAGGCGACAGTCGGCCAGCGATTCTTCATTCGCGATTTTCATTTCTCGATTCTCGCCGGGTGCATTGGCACTAATGAAGCAAAAGAAAAAGAAAAAAAAGAATAATAATAATGAAAATAGCAGAACACGACACACGCCAACGGGCAAAAGCGTAAAGCAAACAAACACGCCACGTCTGAGCGTAGGTGTCTAGTTTATTCCCAGTCCCCGGCCCAAAACAATGCAGACAGCTTTAATTCTATTCTTTTATATTTGTTGTTCTCCTTTCCTTTTTTTCAGCGTTTGCTGCCTATTTACAGGCGATTGTAACACGCGATCTAAGCCCAGCAGCGCAAACCAACAAAATGAAGTAATGCCCGCGAAAACCAATAAATTTGCACAGCACCCATGGCAAAGAAAAAGGGAAAACCCAACGATGAAGGAGTATAGATACTATTATATAGGTGGAATTTAATTCTTCTTTTTTTTCTTTTTTTGCTTAAATTTAGCTCAAGAGCAGTAACATTTTGGATAATTCATGGAATGGCATTCACACTCTCAGTGGAATGCTAATTAAAGCATCGAACAATTTCAACTTCGCTCTGCACCCATCCAAAAACAACTCTACGCATACCTCATAATTTGGGCAGCAAAAGGGAAACCAGTCACCGACATTAAGGCGAATAATGAGCGACATTCGTCGAAGGCACGGAACTGACACGGCCAACATGTCAGTATTGTGACAACGCCCGTCACGCCCACTTAAGGTGCCTGGGGGACAGGTGCGATTATAATCGATTATCTTGTGTTGGCACAAACCGAAATGCAGAGCATTATGTGGAAGCACTGTTCGTCAGGGACTGTTACATGCTGATGTTCAGTCACACCGTTATGCGTACACTCGATATTGTCAGACACAATCACACACACTCGCACACACGCTGGCACACACAGACAATCAGTCGCAATTTGCAAGCTTAATTTCATTAATTAACGCTCGTTTTTTTTGTGCGCTTTCCCTCGTGGGACTGCGGAATGTTTCTGCCTCTGTAGCAATGATGCCGTTGTTGTTCAGTGTCTGCTGTTGTTCTTCTTGTTTTGCGTGCTGCCCTGGCAAATGTCATTTTCATTATCGTTTACATGCATTATGTGATTTGGCCATTAATTGATTGGTTAGCTCTTTGGGCACATTTCAAATGACGCAATCGACAACTGACTGCATTTGCATTGCCAACACGAATACATAATATATACAATTGCCATATACATACATACGAAACCGAGTTACACTCCAGCCTAATGAAAATTTGTCGCGCGTGTGTTGACTTAGATGTCGAGTAACCAATTACAAAGGCGTCGTTGGTCAAGGTCTTGGCCACATACCTGGAAATAGTCAAGAAAAGCGCAACAATTATTTACTTAAATGCAGAAAATTTAAATTAATTAGTATTGTATTGATGATTAAAGTGATATTCTGCTCTTGTAGTACTTTGATATATACAATCATTTACACATTATCGGTTATTAAGGATCTCCCTTAGATCTCAGCCTCACCAAGTTTTTAAAGTTTAATTATTATTCAATTTTTATATGAAAGCTCATGCAATTTAAAAACACTTAAATATAAAAATTCAAATTAATTCAGTTTGCTTGTAACGATATCACTTTCGAATTTAAGCAGAAATTGTGCTTATGCAACAACTTGAACAATCGACATTAAATGAGACTTATCTCACATTCAGATTCAACCTAATACTTTCTTAAAGTGCTGAAAACAATTTCAGGTACGCACACGCAATGTGAATATAATATGAGAGGTAAATTGAGCGGCAGACATGAATTGTTGAGGAGTCAAAAAGATAAATATGGAGAGGAGTATGGAGCTCGGCACGTGGAACGCATGTGAGTGCGGGAAGAGCGGAAGAGCGGGGTTGAAGACGCCTTCAAGTAGGCAACAAAAGACAAGCGCTAAAAGTTAACAGCAATAAGCACTCAAACACACAAGCACGGGCAGAAAACACACACGCAGCACTGTATGCCAACAGTCATATATTTATTTATTTATGCCAAAAGGAAAATGCCAAAGACACGTGCAAAATGCGCTCAAAATTTCACTGTTTGCGCGTTGCCTTCATTTCCCTTACATTTCGCATTCGACCAAGTGCACTTGGCCAGAACACTTGGCACATGACTAGCAAGAGATTAAGATGAAAGCTGAATTTCGGAGCATTTCGTTTAACGACCCAATTCAATAGCACTTGTTGGTCAGAACAGACGCTTTTCAGTGTTGGCTCCTTGGATTGAATGTAATGAAAACATCCAATTTAAGAATGATGAATAAATGAAAAGTTTATTAGTATTCTGCGGTACGCCAACATTCTGGCACTCCGAATTGGTAGTGTGTGTTGCAAGCAGTGAAGTTCTTGTAAACAGACGCCGTACTCTATTTAAACAAGTTTTCCAATTTTAATTATACATGAAATGCAATACAAACTCCAGTTGCTTGAGAAACTTTTTAATACTGTTACTTATATGTACTGAAGAGAACTTATGAAAGACAGTTGCATACCAAATGGTTGCCTTTTAAAGTTTTCGCTTAAGTTGAGTGCTTCGGTGGAAAACCCATTTAACCACAATTTCTTGATGTATAAGTCTCATCTATGCCGTTTTAAAATAATAGGCAATAATATTTCTCGATATCGAAATACTTATGATTTATTACATTCCTCTTAAATACAATTCTTTAGGTTCATTAATTTGGAGGTCTGTAACCAGCATGATATCCGGAATTTGGCATAATACAAAGTACACATCAGAAGCGGTCAACTTTTTACTTATATTTATATTTGATCCTTTTTTATGAGCACCATTAATAACAATATCCCCCACAATATTTACTACAAATCCCAGCAGTGAATACAACCATAAACAAGCAGCACACAGTTTACAAATACGCATTTAATCCTTTCAGCCATTTGTTTGGACAGAAAGGAAAATATATCAATACACAGTAAAACTAAATACAAAACACAACAAATGCCAGGCAAAACATTCTCGAGTTCAAGTATTGTACAACATTTGTATAATATTTAGTGCACATTGTTCATCTTTATGATATTCGGGCTTTGCTGCCTCCAATTTTTATTTTTCTTTTGCTTCTCGTATCTCGTTCTGGTTTCTGTTGCCACAATGTGTGCTTGTGTGCGCTGATAATCCTATCAGCACGGAGCCCAGTGTAAGTTCAACTTTCTGCCCAACTCAGCGAAAAGATAATACTCGCAAGCCACGAGTATTTCAAATAGTAGTACGAACCAATGAAGTAGAAGGCCAAGGAGGCCGCTGCCTGCTGCCTGCTGCTGAGCTGTACAAATATGTCTATAAATATTTGTTTGAATGCGTCTGTTTTGTGGATTATATTCACTTAAGTGTAATGAAATGTAAACGAATCGCATTATAGGCTTTTCCAATAATAAGTTAATGCAAAGTGTTTTAAATGCCAAATGCTCACTTCAATTTCATTTATAATATCATATTCTTCCTTCATGATCGAGAATTAATTCGGTTTGCCAATTGAAGAGAAGAGGTGGGAGTATGGATCATATTCATATTAATCTAAATCCTTATGAGCACAGAGAGTATGCTGATTTCAAGTAAAGTAATCCAGCCCATCAAGCTGAAGTCTGCATCTGATGCAACGAAGTAATAGTCAGTTGCTTACAACACATCAACACATCCAGATGCCAGAACAAGATATGAGTTCCACATTGAATCAAATTTATTAACACATTGAATCTCTTTTATCGGCAAGTCGTATATAAGAATAAACAGATAAACGAACAAGAGCCAAACACATAATTTAACAGTTCCACTGAAATTGCACAGTTTCAACTCTCAAGTGAAGCATTTTCCGTTAAGTGTAATAGTGCAAATCATAGCCAACTCCAATGATGGCAGCTCTAATATCACAGATCTCATTTACAAGCTCTACAATCAGCATGCCAACGGACAGGCGATGCGTGAGACATATCAAGAGAATGTAAAGATTGTTGGCAATAAGTGGCATCTAGTTGCCACTTCTATTGCAAGAATTGCAGAAGAATTGCGGCGAGAAAAATTGCCACTTCGATCAGTTTCACAAACATTGTGATTCTTTTCTATTTTAAGTTTTTTTTCGTGTTTCAGTCGCTTCCCATGACTGCAAGAAAGTCAATTTACAAGCGACGATTCTTGCGGTTCGCCATGCGGAAGAGAACTACAATTCTTGGACTTGGAATTGGCAGCATAGCACTCCAACTATTCGATTAACAACTGTGCAACAAATGTGTGGGTGTACGAAAAGACTGGCGTGTGTTGACCAATAATGGGTGTGCCATTATAATAAATACTCCTGGGTCATTACGAAATTGCAGAGAGGGGCCGCCTTCGTTGGAGCTGAGCGATTCGTAATTCCACTAATACCAGCAAAAACAACCACACATTCACCATCGTAGAAGAATTTGCATTAATAAAATAACTTGAATTGTAATTTCGTTTGGCCAAAATAGCTGGCGGTTAGAAGATATTAATAGCATATCAAGTTTTTGCATAAGACAACTCAAATTCTTAAAAATTAGTAGCACTTAGAATATTAAAAACAAAAAGTAGATTTCGCTCAGAATTATTGAATTGAAAATTCAATAATTGAAAACTGTACAAAAAAGGCCATTTCGATTTTCTGTACATTTATAACTTTTAATTCGTTACTATAAGAAATATAACAGAATTTAAGTTAAATTAATATCAAAAATTCTTTCAATTTCAATAGAATTCAATTTAAAGATTCTTCTCAAACTTCAATATTTTACTTCGCAGCAGTTTCAGAGTATAATTAAAGCAGATGGCCAAATTAATGGCCATAAAGTGAGTTGACTAAATTAACTCATTAAGGAAAGCCATAATAAATTTGGGTAGAGATTCGCAACGAGTTCATTTTAAGCTCGCTATGAGAAGTGTACATACAACATATGTGTGTGCCTTAATACTTATGTGCTGTGCACGAAGTGGTCGGAACTAGAGTAACGAGTTCCTCAGAAAATGGTTTAATTCTTCAGTATGGTGCCCGCGAAATGTTGTTAAGGAGTTTTAATGAGCATAGCAATTGCTTGAGGCGCTTTTATTATTATCGGAAGCAGCGATCATACATAAACTTGAACTTTGCACTGGACGTCAGCTAATCAGTTGCATGCACCTGACAATTGCAACGCCTATTAAGAGAGGCAGCTTTACGCGTGTCTCAAAAGCATTTCGCTCGTGGCAGAGTAAGTCCAACACCCGATTATTAAATGAAGACATTGTGGCAACACCTTGAGAGAACCAAGCACCGACCGCTTAGCCACTATGGCTATGGCTAAGCCAGCCGGTATAAGGCTGTAGAGAAAAGTAGGAAGCAACGCCAATACGGCTGCTCATTTCATGGGCATTTAATAATCTGTCATCTAATCCATGTGTGCATCAGACTGTAGACTATAGACTGTGGACGGTAGACTGTGGTCAAGGAGAGTGGCTAGTCGTCGGCTTAAGCAGCGCCAACTTCTTTTGTGCGGCTTGCTGGCCTTACTGGCCTTTACCTTGAAACATGTATCAGAAGACGGAAAAAAGAAAAAGCGCTCTTAGAAACTGGCCGCATGGCAATTACATAAGTGGCAATTACATAAGTAAACAATTCATTTGTTTCAATAAATTCAAGATAACAAAATGCTGGCGTGTAACAGGAAATTTGATATTGTGAAATTTTCTAAATTGAAATTTGTTGAAAACATTTCGATGTTCTCGTCACGTCGCCTTTTCCCGACATGAAACTCAATGATAAACCGCAGACGCTGATGCTGATGTTGATGTCGAAGCAGAAGCAGGCTTCTTGATTTTGCCGCTTCGTGGCAGCTGAGAGTATTTTCGAGTGTATGTTCGGTCTGACAGTATTTCTTTCTCACAACATTCATTTCACAGGCCAGCGCATTAGTACAACAAACGCCCCCTATCCTCCCAGCCTCCTTACTCTCTGTCGTTTTTGCAGCCACTGTTTCTCGGCATTTATCAGTTGCCATTGTGTTTGGCTATTTCCCCTAGCGAACTGGAGCTGCGAGCTGTAATGCTTATGATAAGACCACCGATTTATGGCACCAGTTCGCGACCCAGGCATCTATTCACTTGGGCGGTTGCCTTTTGTTAAGCCGTGGGCGGTCTGATGGAATGTCAGCATTTTCACTCATATGAAATCTCTCTATGCCAAGAGTAAAATGATTAAATATTGAAAAGCGGCGGTCAGACAAAACTCGAACAGGAAATAGATTGAATTAGTCAGACACAAATATAATAAAGAGCGAAATATACATCTATAAATAAAAACACATTAGTAATATGAAGAACGACGTATAATGGAAAGTATAAAGTATAAACATAATGCAAAGACTATTTCAAATCGTAAATAATTTCAACTACAATGCGCCAATTGATACATTTTTTTTATATATCATTTTAAATGTCAGTATTACAATTTTTCAAAATTGTATTATAATTAAATTACAATTAATAATGAATAGTGAATGGATTTTCACATAATAATAATTCATAATAACAACTGCATCTAACAGCGCCACGCATCTATAATGAATTTTCTTGATAAACAATAAATATTACTTAATTGCCGCACTTTCAACTTTTTCGTTGTCATTTATGATGCGTACACGAAACACAAATACAAAAATAATTTATCAATTTTAAATAATGATTAATTCTCTTCATTATACACTCGCAAAGTCTTTTTAATTAGTTTTATGCTCCTGCCACACACAGGCATAAATTAACGAAGTAGGCAAGATTCCAGGGAGGCAAGACTCCAAGAGGGTAATGAAGCGCCTGAGCTTAGCCGGCACATAACTGGTCGGGCCGAGCCAGAGGAGAATAAACAACATTGCAATTAGGCATTGAGCCCAACTGTGATTGCAATTGCAAGTTGATGGTTAGATGGTTGACTATAAACGGCTTCAGACAGAGGCTGACAAATGTTGTTATTTATTTGCCATAAGCAGCTAAACTTAAATGATTTTCCAATTGCATTATGCGGCAAATCGTTACGCTGATTTGCATAATGAAAATGTTTAAACAAATGGCCATTCGACGTTTCTAACGCGCATAAGCAATTAACGAACCGTTCATCAGCTTATCAGCACAAGGTCGTTGAGGAGGCTTCCTATCTAATTGTGGTCATTAACCGAAAACCCCCAATAAACCGTCAAGGCTCACAAACTTAATTAACAATTTGCAAAAAAAAAAATGCTCAATGCACAAAATTTACCAACAAATTAAATAAATATATTGGTATGCTTACAAATTAAATACAAACACTTGAAGATTAAGCTATTATTAGCTTAAAAAATAAAAAAAGAAGACCAAATAAATATTGTTTCAATATATCAAAAATGTGTATATAAGCAAAGTGCAGACTATAAATTTCTATAACTCTTTATAAAATAGATTCTGTTTAAACAGAGTCACAAAATATCAGCAACTGATGACAATATAAGTTTTCATATGCAAAAAAAAAATGAACCTAATGATAAACTCATTTAACCAATTGAAAATAATTACAATAATAAATTAATAAGCAAAGTGCAGCTGCATAGTCAAGGGGGCCAGTAAATGGTCAAGATAATCATTTACTCAGTTCCTCAGTCATTATTTTCAATAAACGTACACGCAAAAGGCAAAATAAATATGGCAAATTGAAGTGGGCAACATTAACAGCCGGCGGCAACAAAAAACAAACAACAAAGATGTTAAAAATAAATAAATAAAATAAATACAAAAAAAAACCTCAACGCAATGCGCATGCGCAGCACGCAATGTCAAAAGAGAGTCCAAAGTTGTTGCTAAGGCCACAGCCAAAAGCAAAGCCAAGGTTGATGTAATTTTTGTTGTACGTAGTTTTGGCCGTTGTTGTGGTTGTTGTGGCTTCAAGTACATCAATGTTGAATTGCGAGTACGAGTGGAGTTATGTTAGCGCCATAAATAGTTGGGGCTCAGCACACATACGTATACATATGTATGTATGCATACAACGTGGAAGCAAAACTGATGTTTAATTGCAAGTTGTAAAAATTCTTTGGGTGGGGCTCATCAAAAACTTACAAGGCAGTCAATTGAAAGCCACAAAACAAGGGTTCAAAGCAGTCACTTTTAATTAATGCAGAAGCAAAACTAAGAGATCGTGTGAACAGAGTTCTGGTAGGATATCCAAACATATGTATCTATATGCTCACTTGCCCGTATTTGGCGATTAGCCAGCATCAAACCGTAGAGCCTAACATGCCCATTACTACTCATAATCAAGGTTCACTTTAAAAAAAAACACACACACACATTATAACAATTCCAATCTGCTTGAACACCTGCACAACAGACATTTTAATGCCAAAAGCATTTCCCAGAAGTACTTAAAGATAGGTAGAAGAGCGCCAAAACAACAACGAAAGCCGTACAACATTTAAACATTACTTCCCTCATACAAACAATTTGATTTATTGGGCCACAAATGCAAACACGTTGTCAGCCGGCAAGCAGACAAACCAACGACATCAAAATCAAGTTAAAGACTTGGCGCAATCAAAGACGAGGAGCCCAGGAAGAGTGCGAGGATGCGACGCTGGGCCAACGTCAGGCCAAGATGTGAGTGAGTAGACGTTGGCGGTAGATAAGCGCACCAAAATGCGCTTTAAGTGACACAAGTATAAACTTTAATGAGTAAGAAACGAACACAGAAATTGTCACATTGCAGCCGCAAGTAGCGAATTGCACAGCACAAAATGTACCTTTGGACAATGAGTCTTTTTTATGTGCACTGACAAGTTGTGCGAAGGATCGTCTTTGAGATGCCCTGGCAGATATAAGGCCAAATCATGATAGCATCCTGACTGAATCAAAATTTCAGCTGCTGAATTCAATGATAACTGTTTGCAATTTGTACAGTCTTTATATACAGTCAAGATTTCTTCAAATCAAGCAATTCATTATTTAAGCAAGTTGTAAAATTGCTGAACATCGAACAGAGACACCCTTTATATTAAAATACTACAAGGTATCAGGTGCAGTCAAGTGTGCTAACAGCAAGAAGGCGGTGTGGCCCACAGGTACATTGTACAACTTGGTCATGCAACTAAAAAGAGTAGAATCTATTCAAAGAAAGAGATACAAATTAAAGGAAAGAGGGAGAGAGAGAGAGAGATAGAGTTTGTGAAAGAAGATATGAGAGATCGTTCAGATAGTCGCTCGTTTCGACACGCAAAAGGCCACTTAGGCCAAAAATGTAGCATCGCCTGCTGTAGATAGTGGTTTACGACATTTAGATGCAATGATAGATTAAGCGCAGCATACAAATGTTGCATTATCGGGTGAAATTCTCGCGCGTGACAGGCGTTGCAATGCCATCGATTACCACAGGACAGCAGCTTGTTGCACATAATGCGACTGCAAGGTATTTTTAAAATGTACGCCCTAAATGGATACTCATACTCCCTGTGCCAGTGCCAGTGCCTCTGCCTCTGCCCCTGCCTATGACAGTGGCCAGCAAATATACTTATAAATAGCCCAGGCTATGTATGGCCACAATGAATGCTATGGACGGGGGTCACTCCACAAGGCTGTCATTAATGGCGCCGATCGTTGGCCCACAAAAGAGGTTTAAGTGTGTACAGCTCCAGCAAACAAGTTTTTCGGTGGCTTCTCTTAGGTTTCCAATTCTTGATTCTCGTTTTTTTTTTTTTGGTTTTTTCATTCTTCAACAGCGCCTGCCTTTCGTTTGCAAACTGCTGCTATGCCCACCGCAAGGCAATTTCAAGTATGGAAGTTAAAAATGTACTGCAATTAGCGACAAACAACAAAAAGCACGATCATAAAGGCGTCTAAAGGATTAACTGCATGAAATAGCGATTCGATTTCCACCTAAACGCTTATCTCGCCCTATAAAATATATCAAATTTCAATTGACGTTTAATTGGCAACTATAAAAAAAACACTATAACTTAATCGTCACTAGTTTTCTGAGGGTATTCGATAGGGTTTTGTCGTGAAGTGAAGTTGACTGCTACCACAAAATGAATTGGTAGTTTTGCATAAATTAATAATTAAATTAAAATACAAGTATATTCAATTATCGACGTGTCTAAAAAAGCTCCCGTTTCTTTTCTAATTTGCCTTCATATATATATATATAATACATTTTGTGATGTCGAAATGCTGTTGTGCATGAAATACAAAACATCTTGCAAATATTTTAAATTACTATAAATCTTTCTATATGTATTTGTTATGCTATGCTTTTGATTTTCTGCTCAAACATTTGACTATTGTTTGCTCGGCTTGGTTTATATATTTATATATATAAATTTGATTTTGATAGTATCAGCTATTTTTAGTCGGATTTTTGGCTTAGTGGTGTTTGGGAAGTGTAACATCACGATGGGGTAGACGATATTTAGCAGCAAATAACTGCAAATCATTGAGGCCCCCATCAAAGCATTCAGAGCGAAGCGATGGGAATGAGAAATGCGAGCAATACGAATATACTGCGTATGGATTCCCAGACAGACAGACGGACAGACGGACATGCCCCTTGAGATGCAGGCATGCGGCAAACTAAACAACAAAACGGCGGTAAATTGTATTTTGCGCAAAGATCTATGAATAAATGTATACATACATATATCAATTTAAGCAAACTATTTGCCATCAATATTATTGATTTTTGATAACTGATTTGCAATCACAACTTCCAATAAAAAATGTAAATAGTATTTAAATGAAATAAATTTGAACGTAAACGTTAATTTATGGTTAATAAAAGTTGATGGTTAATAAAAGTAATAAATAATTAATTTGCAATTATACTTAATAGTTAATTTAAACATAATTACCACTTTGAATCAAAAAGAAGCACATTGACTTGGAGCCAGTGATAAATATTTAAATTATAGAAAGAAGTCACCAAACAATGAACAAGCTAAATATTTTATACTCAACTATAAACAATTAATAACTGTTTTATTACTATTTATTTATGTAATTAATGTGAGCTTTCTCTACTTAAAACTGAATTCATTTACCATTGGTTTGCCATTGGTTTGCCATGTAATTGTAGTTCGTGATTAGCCGCATAGTTTTGCATGCGAACAGTCACATAAAATGGTTAATGTTTAATCTTTGCAAATGTTACATAAGTTGCAGACGTGCTTACTGGCTAAACAAAAAGCACAAACAATAGTTAAATCATTGGCGTTCATTTGTTGCAACTAATTGCAAATAGTTAGGCAAACAATACGGCACAGACGACCTTTGCAGCGAATATTTTCATTTTTATTGTGTTATGTTTTTTTTTTTGTTCATTTCCATTAAATGTTTTTGTTTTTCTTCTTCTTTTCGAAGCAATACAAATATTTAATTGTGCAAACAAAAGTTGGCCAGTGCCATCTCTGGCGTTTCAGCTGCTAACCTGCCCATTTATTTCAGACTTTTTTATTCGTTTGGATTCTCCGGTTAATTGCTTTTCGCTGTGGATTTTTATTTTGTTTTTTGTTTTTTTTTGGTTTACCGGTTGGTTGGATTGTTGGTTTGTTGGCTTCTTGGTTGCTTCCTTGTCTTGACTGTGTGAACTCTTGATCTTTCAAGGTTGCGACAAGCACCTTGACGTCTTTCGGGCCATTATCTTTTTAATTACACAGCAGAGAATAATCTCTAAAACTGACGCTCAAAATTCATACGAATATGTGTGAGTAATATTGTAAATATGAAAAGAATAACATAATGAATTGAATTATGTAGAAGATCTAGAAGACATTAGCTGCCATATGAAATGAACGTATATAATGCAAAAATGTGGGCGTCATTTTCACAGTCAGCACTTAATTTTGGTCACTGACAGCATAGACACACGTATACTTAATATATAGTACAGAGAAAAGTCAACAAAGGCCAACTGGGTAAACCTACTATCACCAGCTATTTAATAATACTTATGGATGGTTGTATAACATACATGAAAAATAATACGTAACAGCTTATATCAAAGACTATAAAGACACCTCGATAAACAGTCTGCATATAAATATATAGTATTTGGCTTTATGCCACTTAACACATGAAATATAATACACTAAATAAAGGACAGGAAAAAGAAATTTGCATAGTGTGTGCTTAGAGAGAAAAAAAAACAAAAAAAAAAGGAAAACTTTCGAACAGAAAGCAAAGTTAGAGTCATCTCGAGGAAAATCTGAGCAAATGAAGTAAAGGTGTCAAGAACATTATTGACAGGCCTCAAGCTGGCTGGCAAACACAACGTAATGCTGGCAGCAAAAAAGTTTACACAATAAAACAAGAAAGCGACAGCAGCTGAAACCATAGACCATAGACCGAACCCGATCCCAAACTCCCATGTGAGAAGCCGATGAAAGCAAATAAAACAAAACAAACTGGAAACGTGACAGGCTGCAAGCGTACCAATAGCAACAAACACACAAATAACAACAGCAACACCAACAACAATAACAACACCAACCACAACAACAACAAATGCATGACGACAAAAACGAAAAATATTTTTGCATTGACAAATGAGCTACGTGAAAGTTTTGAACAACTTCCCAGCCCAATGGACGAGAGTGTCTTTGACTCACTCCGACTCTTATTCCGACTTATTCTCAGCATCTGTTTTTTAACTGGCCCAGGGGGCAGTCCTCGAAAGGCCAGCTGCAAAACCGAAATCAAGTAATTAGCACTTATTGAGATCAATGTCAAGTGAATGCGAACTAGTCTGCCGCTCATGTGGGCAGAGGTCGACACACTTTTCGCAGTCACTGTCATTGGCAAGCAAAGTTGATAGAGCAGAGCAAATAATGACACAAACTCATAAAGCCGGAGCATCAACCCGTTTAAGCATAATTAATGTGCACCTGCCACACACAGAAGTAGATTGACTGGGAGTCAAAGCCAGCATCAGAGTGAGACAAATGAAGTGCAATTCGTTTTGCATACCAGCTTGGACATCTTTTAACTTAGCAAACATTACGCACACTTGTCGTAGCCGACTAGACATTCTCTTCTTACTTGGTAGAGAACTATTATGATTTAATATGTTTAATATTTAAGTAAATAGTTTTAACACAATTGAACTTCCTGAACATGGAAAAAATCATGAAAACATCCTACAAACGAATATACTATAATGAATTCAATCCAATTAAATTTTAAGTTAATTTTAATTTATATTAAATGAAGCAAAAAAATAATAATAATAATATTAAATAATATTTAGATGTTAACTGGAGCGTAGAAATATTTAATGATTAACAATAATAAGTTGCAAAGCTGCTGTCAGTGAAAAGAGTATTTGCAAGTCGCCTATAACTGAAACGTTTCGCTCTATGCATTTCCCATCGGCTAATGCACAGAAACTCATTTGCAACTGACACCAGCAGGAGATGGCTGCAGTTGAAATTGCAATTGCCACTGGGGAGAGAATGAAGGTGGCAGGGGGCAAGTGGCTGGACGGAACTTGTAGTAGCCATCGTCAGCAGAAAACGTGTGCCACAAAATGTCACTCTCATTTCAACGACATGATGACGAGAGGAACGGCGAACAAAAAATTGTTGGCTAGTTGGCTGGTTGACCGGTTGCATGTGGCACTCATTTGCGGACGAATGTCAATGTGCCGCTAATTAAGGTTAATCAAAATGGCAATATTAAGAGAGGTAAGCAAAATCAATGCTTATGAAGTGCAAGCAAATGCGACACACGACAGACATTGATTAACGAGGCCATCAACGAGAAGCGGCTGTTCACATAAATGGAGATTTGCCCAAACAAGCGGCAAGCGACAAGCTGTAGTCTAAACACACAAACTAATTGTGTTCCCAAATACAACAAAAACATACAAATGACTATGTATGATGTTTGTTGTGAGCAGCTTGAGTTGCTCTCTGCGGTGTTGTCTTACTATTTGCATAGCGTTGTTGGAACACGCTGACGCTGAATTTGATGGTCGACTTTGCCGCATGCGGCTTGTCAAACTGTCGGCGCCTGGAGTTTAGCACGCAGAACGCACCCTCCCCCGTAACCCTGTCTGCCTTTTCTCATAAATCAAAGAGACTCGCATTGTCAGCGCTAAATGAGTCATTCACTTTTTTGTTATGGGCCGAAGAGTGCGCGCTGACTACGCAGTCGGAACGGAGTGTTGCAGACAGCGGAGGGGGCAGACCTTTGAAGTTTTATGCGAAAATCAAATAATGTGATGCCCCAATTAGAGACCATTCCAATGGCTAGAGGCCTTTGAATTAACGCATCATTTAAGACAATTAAATACGGGGGACTTAAAGGGATAACGATTTCCGTGAACGCAGTGCTTATTGTCGTAATCCGAATGCTTCATTAACTCACCTGATTCGGTTTGCAAATTTGCTGAAAATGAGAATAAGAGTCAAAAGTTAGTTGGCATTATCAGAAAAAAGTGTGTCTTAACTTTGCAAACTTTTCAAGTGAAATATGTAGATGCCAGTTTGAACGAACTTGTAAGAAACGCAAAATAGGGTTACTCGTAAAAATAATATCAATATAAATGCTAATTGCGCCTCAAAGTAGTTTTAAATAAACGAAATGCAAAATAAAGTTGACGCAGAACTCCAAATATTTATTTATTTCTAAGATCTTTTCCGTTTGTTTACATTCATCCCGGAAGTAATTAAATTTCAGCTAAATACGGCAAATCTACTTACAACTAAAATCGCGAGAAGTCAACAATAATCCAACTAAACTGCTGACAGTTGCAAGCATTTTCCAACAAGCTACTGTAGCACTGGCATTAAGTGCTGCAAGTGAATCCTGCCACATAATCCACGTACATTACGCATTGGACAAAGTGCATTAGCTTCAAACTTCAAAGCGAGCTCCTTTTTTCTTAGGTAACATGTGCACTATGCAAAAAATAATGTGCTAAAAAAAAAGGTAAAACGCGAGGAGAGCAACGCAAAGGAGAAGAGATGAGTGCCAGCATAAATGATGCCCCAGGACACGTTCAGCGTTAGGTACTCGCAGAAAAAAATAAAGGGAAAATGTGCAAAAATGTTGGCTAAAGTAGCCCAAGGCGAGCAAATGAGTTAAGCACAAAAGGAAGTCCGAATAGGAATGTGAATGACTTCAAAACAAGCACGAAAGTTGCAAGGGCTCTTCAGCTCCAAAGGATAACAGAGCATAAGTGTACTGCTCCTAGACATATTATCTCTAAATAGAAACTGAACTAATATAAAAGATAGCTTTTGTAGAAAAACGAACGCTGTGACTGTCTTCCGTCGGGATGCGAAATGTATTGGATAAAAAGATTAAAAAAGTAGAATTGAGCCTGCTAAAATTATATTTTAAGTTCCTGAATAACTTTTTTTGTTTTGACTTCCAGGATAATATTAAAATATTTAATTTTGTAATCGCATTGATAAGCATTGATTGTTGAGGTTAACTTGCCTTAGAATTCTTTATATAATCCCTGCTAAATAAATAAGTACGAAAAGAATTCTTTACGTATTCACTTCAACTAAGCCCAAACTCTTCAAGTACCGACTGCGGCGACCTTCTGCGACTGGTACATGAACCAGCAGCACGTATGTTAAACATTTTTAGCATACATATTCTTTAGAAAAGCAGCGTCAAATTTTACATCAATCACAAAATGTTTGACACCTAATCACTAGTACAATTTATCATTATGAACATCTGACATCTTTCTATAAATATATACCGTACTCAGTATTTATGTCTTATAAATAATTTTACTTAAATGTGAGCCTGGTGGGCTCTGTTCTCTTTAGAAGTGTATTGATCAATGTACAGTTTGAAATATAAAGCTAATAACATTCATTCTTGTATATAAATATATTATATCTATATAAATATAAAAGCCTAACAAAATTTGTGTGTAATTGCACTGTAAGAGCATTATTTGAATCTGCATATTTGCATATTAAACATGCCCATTCCCATTCCAATTCCAATTTAATTTATTATGTAAACATGCTTTTTGTCATTTTAGTTTTGCTCATATTCGAGGTGCTTATGCGAAGAATTACATTTGCCATGCTCAGGCACATAAATGGCTGCCACGCCCACTTGCACACGCACACACACACACAAGCATATTTCACTTCTTATTATTCAGCGTTATTGCTCTTGACCCGACTGACTTCCAGACCCAGTCCACAAATTGCACAGCAGTTCCATATTATCCCAACAACAAATGACTTTGTTTGCTTTGACAGTGCTGGCCTGCCTTGCCCTGATGTGACTTGATCCATGTCTCTCGCCCCTTGCCACGCTCCGGCCCACCCATACGGGCGTACACTCCGGCACTCGAAAAGTCAAGTGGCAGCCGTGGCAGAGTGGAGCAACGGCTGCTGAACTAAGCCGCCGCATCGGGGACTCTGCAGCTGACTCTGGCTGCGAACTCAGAACTTGTAACCATGTCGACGGCGATTTTGCTTGTGTATGAGAATGCTCATGAATGAATGAATTTGCTGCACAATTTAAAAACTTCCGCATCACACGAAAACAACGAAAATAAACACAACAATAAAAAAACAACAAGAATGCGACAGCAAACAAAAGTAATGCGCCCCCATCTGTCGACAGACATATCTCGATGCGCAGCTTTGCCATGTTATTCACTATACGGGTATATTTTATATATATATTTTACATTTTTCTTTGGCTTTGCATTTTTCCAACATTTTGGTGCATTTTGACGTAGTTTTCTTTTAGACTGAAAGAAAATGCTTTGCGGATGTATTTATATTGACAGGCAGGCACAGGAATTCTCGCTATTTTGCTAGACATGAATTGTAAAAAATAGTTGACTCCAGACGTGGAAGCACACATAAATTTCAAAATAATGCAGTTCCTAACCCAAAGGCACTACTATAAAGTTATTTGTATTCAGCGTGTAACTCGCCCCTTAAAAATACACAATTGAAAATAATTGATGTGTCACTCGCAGTGCAGAAATAATGTATGAGTTTTTAAGTATTAAACTATCTGCGTAGGCAGCACAGCTTAAGCACACACTTCCGTTGCGGATGGGAATTTCGACAACTGTGAGCGTATGTAAAAAATGCAGACAACGAACTTCACATTGGATACACAACTTTTATAGGCCACATACAAAATTTCACACATGTGGCACAATTGAGTTTCGGACACCGGCTTCAGAGCTGAAGATAGATGACAACTGTGACGATCAAATAAAAACCAAAATATATAATACAAAAGAAAATCAACTTAAGCAGCCTTCAATACGAACAGAATCCACTCTCTAACACACACACACACACACACAACGGCGTTCTCATTAAATATTTAAAACTCTTGTACCAACGAGCGAAAGCGGCTCAGCACATATAGCCTGCCTGTTAAAAAAGAAAGCAAAAAAAAATATATATATATATATATGCTAACACACAGACACACTCACACACACACACATACACACCAGAAAAGCGCAAAGCAGCGCAGAGCAAAACAAAAAAAAAGGCTTGCATTTGGCCAAAAAGGAAGTTTCTGTGTGCATGGCATGGAATTTTAAGCAACAAACAAAAAGAGACCGTCAAGGACCTTCAAAGGGGCGTGCTGGTGTTGTCAGCTGCTTATAAATGAGCCAGTATCTGTGTGTGTGTGTGTGTGTGTATGGTAACGTATGCAATTTAATTAGGACTAAACTAAATTAATGGCCACGGTATTTGTTTCTCCAACAACTGAAAGGGGTTTGCGCCATTTTGCAGCCACAGCGCAGGCTGAGCGAGCGAAGAGGTCCTTTGACGGCACACAAATGTGTGCGGTGGCATGTTGTTAAAAATTTGGCAAAGCTCCTGACGTCTATTAGCGGCAGACACACACACACGTACACACACAGGGTGGCACGGTAGCGTGCATACTCGCACACAGAAAGTAACTTGTCAAGTAAGTCGACTACAGTCTTCGTGTATTCCATACACAGGAAGTGCTCATTGAAAGTATTTTGCGTTGCCGATTATGTCATGTGGCAAACTGTGTGCAAGAATTTGTCACTGCCCCAAAATGTATGCTACAACCTGTGCGACAAATAAGTGCAAATTGTAACGATAGTTGGACTCCTTATAGACTTCAATACATCGATCAAATTTGCTTATCAATATAATTTTAAAAATGGCAAATCAATCGATACGCAATAGTTTACTTAACTTATTTAATTGAACAAAAGGTGAATTGTTTATCATTATACACATAAGAGAAAGAAGAACGCAATTAAAATTTTAAATCATTTTCAATAATATTATTTTATCATTATGTTGCCTATTTTTAAGTGAAACCTTTACAGATATTTGTATAAAGCACATTTTTAATTTTTATTTTTGTATGTTCACATAATCAATACAAATAAAATGTCTGAAACCATATTGGACGCAAGAGGCAAGTGCATTAAATAATACTTGAAGTGAATAATTGATATGTAATTGAATTGAATAAAGCGTAATTAAATATACATTTCAAAACAGACGTTCATCGTACGTGTTGGTAATGGCTTATAGAATGAAAATCTGCGGCTGGGGCGAATATCTGGGAGGAGTGTGTGTGGTGTGTGTGTGTGTCATTTAACGCAGTCTGTTGATTTTACATACAAAGCAATTGAGAAGCCCCAAGCTACGGCGCGAAGCGTTTGACGTAAATGATATTAAATGTTATTCATACGATGCGTAGGCCCAACTTGACGTGCTTACAAAGTTATTTCCAGTTCCAGCGATGCTTAAATTTTATCAAAGCACGTTATGAAATTCTTGGCACAAAGCTGCACAGCCAAGCAATTAAGTTGCATCACAAAATATGTTTTTTATTTTTGCCTTTAAGTTGAGTTTTAAACGAGAAAAAGATTCTACGCATCACATCGACGTGGACTTTTGAAAAACAAAGAAAGTACATTTAATTTCCGCAGTTGATATATATTTATATATTCTGACTTAATGAATGCCAATTTGTAATACTAATACAAGCAAATGGAAACTTTATTCCCCTTAGTAATTAGTATTATTGCATTGAAACTGAATACTCGATTAATTTGATTGTTTTTTGGCGTCGTGTGTCTTGCGTATTAATTAGTAAATGAGCATCAATAGGATCAACACTGAATACCATTTGCATTGAATTCAATTTACAAATGCAAAAAAGAAAAAATAAACAGTGAACATTAAAATTGTGTCATCAAGAAACAAGTTAAATAAAATACAATAAAAATAAGTTAAATTCATAAATAAAATTATTTTTTATGACTGACAGAAGACCAAAAAAACGAACACTATATTTTATATGTGTTGGAAGTAATCAATTTATTTGGTTTTTAAATGTGTTTACGAGTTAAAGTGATTTATTTTAATTCATATTTTGTAGTACATTTAATAATAATAATAATTTCCGTAACGAATGCAAAGCTACAAAAGCAATAACATAAGTTACAACAATTTCTGTTGATTAGTAATTGTTGAATTTAAATGCAAATTATGCGGCATTAAATCTGAATGCAAATGCAATGGGAAATATTTCGGGCGTTCAACTGTGACGACTGCCAGTCATAATTTATGTGTGATAATTAAACTAAAATGAATATATAATCGCTTGCAAGAGCTGACAGCCAAAAGCCAAAGGCCAAAGGCCAAACAATCAAGGGGCTGGCTTAGGGTGCCGCACATGGTGCACAAGATAGATTGAAGGACACGCGTCGCAAGTGACAGGACACAAATGTAATGGAATGCTCCGACAGTTTCAGTTGCTTTGTCATTGAGCTTCTGCGCTTATTCGTTTTTTGTGCAAATATTCAACATAATTTGACATGAATATTTAAATACACTCCCAAGGGTTGACTTTTTGAAATGGGTATATTTTTTATTTAAGTTTTGGGACAGAGCCTGGCATAAATTTTTAGGTAAATATATGCAAACATATGGGTGTGTATACCAAAGGGCAGTCCTGCAATAAATCACTAACAAAAATTTACACAATTTCAGAGCTTGAAAACAAATATCTAATTCAAAAGAACGGTAGCGCTGAAAATGTCTGAGTGCTGACGAATATTTCGAATTCCCTGCTAACATCATTTTAAGAGAATTCATTTAAGTAAACATATATTATGATCATACCTCAACTCGTGCCTGCAAGTTCCACATTTCCATAAATTTTAATTATATTTAATTACTGCCTGATATAAAAAGAAGATACACTTAATGCTAATGTCATTTTAAATTTGAAGATCCCATTCAACCACTCAAAACTTAGTTTGGCCATCAGCTCAATGAGCAATTGCCATAAAACATTGCAAAATGGCTTCCAGCAAGCACAAATATGTGCATGCAAATAAACAAATTCATGTTCAAACAGCAAAAGGAAACTGCTCGACTTAAGGATACCAATAAACATCCATCTAAACAAATGTTCATTATTATTATTATTATTGGGGGGCTTCATGCACTGGGACTTAGCTTTATCTATTCTGTCTCCTTCCATCAACTCTGATTCATGAGTACTTAATAAATATAATAAATAAGCATACTAAAACCACATTGCATTTCAGCACCTGACTGGTCTTGGTCAAGAACTACAACTCATTTAAAAGGCAGTGACCCAGGGAATCGCAGAACACAGTCTCTAAAAGCAATGATAATAATAGTTTTCTAATATGTCACGATTTTTACAAAAAACTCAAATGTTACCCATCCATTTTACTCACTCGTTACTTTTTTATCCGAATGGTAGACACTGTTCTGTCTAATGTTTAATGTACCCAATATTAATATAAATAAAAGGTACAACAACAATTTTGACATGCACAACAAGAGTAATACTAAAACAGAAAGTGCAAATGTCAAAAAGAAAGTGCAAAACCTGTGAAAGTCAGCATAAAAATGTATTGAATTATTTAATGTAGTGTAAAGGAAGGCTTAGCGCCCGGCAACACTCCCAAAACATTTCGACGTTATCATCAGATTTTCTAGGACACTCGCATTCATCAGCTTTAACATGTCCATGTGGCAGTTGCTGCTGTTGTTGCCCCTTTAATGGTTATTGTTGTTGCTCGGTTAGCTAATGTTGTTGTCGGCAAATGTTGTTGCTGTTGTTAGGTGGCGCAATCCCCGAACAAGTTGAAATAACAAACTTTGGCACCGCCATAAACACAAACTATGTGCGACAGTTGCTCAGAGACACGGCCAATAACAGCAACAATATCAACAACAACAAGCAGCAACAACAGCTAGCGGTAACTAAATCATGCCAACCATACAGAGGCGTCTAAATAAATTCAGATGTAATCATGTGTAAATCCTTAAAGTTTACTTTCGGCTATTTCCCACAGCAGCCGTCAGCATTTTCGTTTTGCTCGTGAACTTCTCTTTATGATGAACACGTAATGTACATGACTATAAATATGCGGATATCCGGTATAACAGAAGTAAACCGAAGGCGAAGGTGCGATTGCCAACAGGGGAAGAAAATGCGGATGAAGGCTTTGATTAGAAAATATGAACGCGTTGCTGATTGGCCTTACATAGGGTCGACGTAGTAGTAGCTATATATATTTAATACATTTTGACGGCTCTGCTAAAGGAGATGTAGAAAAGGTGGTTTAAAATATAAGCGTTAATATTAAAAGCGACACTAAAAGAAATTTTTGTTAGGTAAGCTATAAAACGTGAAGTTTTAGAGCACCATCAAGCTGCAGGTGTTGTCAGTGTTGCCTTGAATGCAGCACAGCTAAATAACTAAGACAGAGCAAAGGACAGCATCAGTACAAGCTGCCAATAAAACAAGAAATATTCGCCATAAAATAACGCGTTGCAGTTGTGGCACTAACAGGTAAATGGTTCCAGCGAGCACCATGCACAATGCAAAATTTATTTGTTTTGACAAGCACAACAAAAAACGGCAGATAAAGGACTACTTTAGTTGATGATAGTCGGACTATGGGATACTCTGTTTGGGTCTTACTCATCTAGCTAAGTGCTACTGGGAGTTTAGCGATACTTAGGGAATGAACAAATATCAATAGTATTTTTGTGTGTAAGCTAGACAAATTCAAACATACACATTAAATTTGGTAGCTTAAAATTAAGTAATTTCAAAGAAAAAAATGCAGTCAAAATTCAGTTAAGTCTATAAGCGTCAATATATATTTTATTATGCCCGTAAAACCGTTTTCAATGGGCATATCAAGGGACAGGGTAAATCTGCGGCACCAACTGCAGGCAGCAACTGCAGGCGAAACGCCATTTTGTTGCCTACTTTTTAGTTCGGTCTCCACATCGGTCTGGCATGACTTGAGCCCATAATAAAAACGGCAGCCTAGATTTCGGCATGCACATGTATATGTATTGTGTGTGTGTGTGTGTGTGGTGGAGCATTGTGGCCAGATAGGAGAGCATAACAATATCTTTAAATGCCAGCTTGGCCGCAATGGAAACTGTTTACCTTGGGCTGGACGAGTTTTTCACTACTTCACCATCTTTTTCAATTCACCTTTTTTCTTTTCTTTTTTGGCAGCTCCAAATAGTTGGCAATACTCGAATAAAAGCGGCAACACTGTGTGCCACTAAACTACGTTGTGGTATGCAGCTACTGTACAGCTGCCACAGCTGTCAGTTCCTTTGGCTGCCTGGCAGTGAGCCTTACAATGGTTTTGCCTAATTCATGCCACAGACTGTGGCCTTAATTAAAAAGGCTTTGGAGATGCAACTCTCACTAAAGGCCAACCCAAATTGGGCGGCATATCGATTAGACAAACTACGCTACTGAAAAGTTGCATTATACCCTAGAAGACGGTCTGAGAATTGGACTCTGCAACTTATCGCTATGCAACTTATCATTATTGTTTATTGAGGGAACAAACCAGTATAAAACGAATACCAAAAGTGAAGCACAGTTTCGATTATAATAACAATAAAAGTATTTTAAAAAATAACCAAAGTAGCGTATAAGTTGTTTTACTAGCTTGGCGCATGTTTTACAAATGTACTTCTATAATTAAATGAAATAAATCATTAAGATTCACCAGAATTTTATAGCTTAGCAAACATCTTGCCACACTAACCATCCATTCAAATGCAAATTCAATTCAATTAAAACTGGTTTTTCTTTTTTTGAATACCACATGTCTTAAGAGCAGCTTAAAGTTTGTATAATACCTGGATTTATGACGCACACAATCAACTCATCTTGCCTCCAACTTTTGTTTATGTCTAATAATGTTTTAAATAACTTTTCCACTAACGTGCAATCTCTTTCACTGTCATCCCAATTCTGTGTTTTTCCCGCCCCTCCTTAAAACAGACAAAACAAGTTGTCCACAGACATCAAGTGTGGGGCCTTTTGAGGCCGAATACGTTGGCCAAATGCAAATAACGTAATTTTAATTAAATGCGTCAATAAATCGCACGGACAACAAAACGCCAAAGAGTTCCCCTGGGCTTGGCCGCAATGAGTGTGCTCCACTAATTGAATGCAGCATGTGTATGTGCCAGGAGAGCTATAGATAATGCCACGCCTGGATTGTGCAAACAACTTGTGCAAACATATTTGCGCAAGCGTGGCAAATGCAAAAGGAAATTGAATTGTCAAATAAGATTGGCCAGCAAAAACCACTTTGCTCAGGCCTAGCTAATTAAAATTTGCATAATTAATCACCAGTTTCGGACCAAAATGTACAAAAAATAAAAGAAAAAAAAAAGGTTGCTTCGGAAGCGAAATTAAAGCTCCACTGATGGAGAAAACCCAGCAGAGCGAAAGCGAATACTAAGCGAACCGAACCTCTTTACAGAAGTGCACTCAAAATTGCATTTGAAATTAATTGAATTTTCAGCCAGCGGGTTGCTGACGATGACTGCAAATTTAATAAGCTGCAATTGTGTGTGTGTGTGTGTGTGTGTGTGTGTGTGTGTAAGTGTGTATGTAAGTGTGTGTGTAAGTGTGTGTTTGTATAAAGTGAAAAAGAAAAGAAGGTTGACAAAGTCAAGAAATCACGGCACAGCAGGAGCTGCTCCACTGCTGTTTTACTTAACTTTGACTTGCTGCCTGGTTTCGTATTATTTTCCAGAATGTGCTCAACCTTCTTAAGACGTATTTAATGTGTTAACAATAGCTCAACAATCATGGTATATTGCTGCTTTAATACCCATTACAAATTGTTAGGCTGGGTAAACTTAAGTTCTGTATATTTATGTACAAAAGTAAATATCTTTCTTGGCCTAATAGGTCTAGCCTTGATTTTTGAACCGAACATATAATTTTGAGGAGGTATTTTTAAAACTGCATCGAGTTTAACAAATAATTATGTATGTGTAATATATTTACATACGTATACATATATATATATACTTTACTTTTTTTTATATGCACATATTGTTTGGAATTCGGTGTTGTGCGGCAGGAAGCTTGTGGTCATTATGACGTTATGAATAAGTCAATTCATATTTGGTTATAATTTTTCACATATAATTCGCATTAACTCGCAAATTTATTTAATTTTTCGTGGTCCCTTAAGCTGTCATACAAAAATTATGCACACGCTATAAATATTTATTAAAAAACCAAAGCGAAAAAAATCCGAAGCTTATCGTAATGTTTTTCACTCAAATTTAAATAAATATTCATCACATGCGGATAAAGTAAGTGGTCATAAGGGTCATAATCCCACAATTCCAAGGTAGTTGCAAGGGTATTCAACGTGTTGCCATCCGCTGCAATTCAAGTGCATATGGAAAGAGACAAAGTCACTCGTGAGAAGTGAGGAGAGCTTCCCGGTGGGCGTAGTCTGGCATGCAATCGAGAGCAATTTGAAAGAGCCATTAAGTGGCTTGTTGAGGCCTTGGCACCGGGCTTGCCATTTTTAATTGCGGTTATCGCCGTTGGCACCCGAGTGGACATTATGTGGACAATTTCACAGCAAGTGGTGATGTCGAGCAATTGCTCTTAAATAATACAACTCATATCAGCCAAGCATTATATAACAATTTTAACGAGCTCATTAGGTTAAATAATTGCCTAAGTAACCTTGGCTGTGACCAAATACTATTACCATATACTTATCTAAGCCATTTAAGCCATGCAAAACTAAAATAGAAAATATTCAACCAATATGCATAATGTGCACATATGTATAAGTGCTATAGAAGAACTATTCAGCACATACACATCGGATAAGCATCTACAAGCAGATAGCAGTTGAGTACATTTGTTTTGGCTTATTCCAGTTGGTTGAGTGGCTGCGTTATACACGCAATAATGTAGACTAGCTCTTATCATTGTGTTAAACAAATCAATTACAAACAGAAACATAACTACTGTTGCTTGTTTCAATTGGTGATAAGAAAACCCCCGTGACACAATAATGCTTTGCATCGAAACATTATAAATTGTGTGAGAAGTAAGACTTATCAAGAGGTAAATATAAAAGCAGCTTAAAAATACATATTTTCAGGCTTGATTTCCGAGAAAATTCAAACAAAACTATCAGGCGTGATTTATGGGAAAGTCACTAGGGTACACGCTCAAAATCAGCTAATTGATAATAGGCTAATAGCATTAAGATCTCTCTGCTTATGTTGTTAATGTTATATGACGTGAGTTAAGAGCAAATTCAAAATAGGCCGGTTAAAATACAAAAGCTGTTTAGAGAAGGTTTACATCTATAAATACTTGTAAGCCTCGATGCAATCAACCCAAAAAAAATCCAAAAATACCTATGTAATTCAGGCAAATGAGCTTAAGTACTTTACTTACTCGCACTTCTGTCTAGTTAGGTAAAACAATGATGAAAATGTGATTAATTTTCTTTGACAGCAAGCATTCATCATGGTGCCTAGTAATTTTGCTATCTGAGCCCGAGCAGCCGTTAGAAAAAAGCAACTTGTGTGTATATCTTCACACAGATGTGCAAGTGAAAGTGCATTGCAACTCAGACGTTGAATGGTTTTGAGTTATGACGTGCGATTCATTTTCAATGGTGCCACAAAACGGAGCGGGAAAAACGCAATAGCAACATCAACAGCACGTGTGAGCACGAGCACACGAGCTTTAATTATCATGCACAAGGCCGATGATAGAAAAGCCTCTTCTGGCGAGTCACTGCGGGGTTTTCCTGGTTGGGACACACTCAATCAAGTTTGCTGATATCTGCAGATATCTATTTGCTTTGACATGCTAATGATAACAAAGTGATTCACTGGTAAATTCCCAGCTAATCCTTTTTGAGGCCAGCTGTACATTAACATTGACTGATAGTTTGAAATGAATTCATTGAAAGCCAAGCTAGTTGTCTTAAATATACAAGTTATAAGCAAACGCGCATGTCATACAAATTTTTAATTAAGCCCCGAACAAAAATATACATTTCTGTAAAATAACGAGAAAACAAAAAACGTATGTGCAAAAGTCACGAAATATACAGCTGACACCTCGGCGAGCGAGAAAACGTAACTTGGCCAACAAGCTCGCAATAAAATAAAAGTAAGAGCCACAAATAATAATAATAATAATGGCCAGACAGTATTAAAACAGCTCGAACAATGGAACAACAACAACAACAACAACGCTTTCTCAGGTACGACCAACAACCAAGATACAGCCAACATCGCTGGTTTGGCAATGGCGTGTGGAAAACAAACTAATTTTGTGTGTCAGCAGTGCGAATAATAAAAGATTATGTTCAAGCTTGTGTGCTCGGCATGCCAATTTGAACATTGATAAAAATGCACTTTATCATTTGATAAATACTGTAGCGCCATGTTGTCTGCGGTTAATATGCTTAGACAGCTAGGAATGTGGTAAAATTGATTTTATATTCCACTATCATTAATTCAAGTTTAGTTTAGTTTACGAATCATGTTTTATAATACAAGCTTTTAATATTTAATTTGTGATAACTAATTCCATTTTAAATATTCAACATTTTTGGTTTGTTTATGAGGCAACGCAAAATAATTTTGGTCTTAGATAATAATGTATTTTTAGCACCTTGAATTCAATTATGGACGACATGAACGCATTTCAACACGAAATATAGATATAACTAGTTGAGCACATTTAATGGTATTACAAAGTTCAGCTAAGCTCAGAGAATACTAAGCACTGAACAGAATACATTTCCCATCTAGTTTGACCAACAAAAAAATAAATGTAATCAATTTTCTATGTAGTTTTTGGTTATCACTTGTCAATTAAATCGAGGTTGCACTTCATCGGGCTTAAAAAATTTCAACAAGCACTTGACATGAAGTGATTGCAAATAACTTTTGTTTGCACATACATATTAAAGATGCGATTTCTGTATAGAGCTGTTAAGCAGTGGACAGCTGCTAGGAATTACATCATTCAAAGGCTAAGAAACCTATGTCATTCGAATACTTAGTCATTCAAGTGCAACTCTCAAGAGACTCATTCAATTTATCGTTTGGCCTCATGCCGAGTAATCTACGTAGGCTTCGAATGACTGGCCAACTATTTTATGTAAATAAATAGTAAAAACAAAGTTCAGTGCAATCGACTAAAAGATACGCTTTAGTTTGAGTCAAGCAAATGTTACTTTCGTATTCTATAACTTAATCAATCAATACAAAAAAAAAGCTATTTCTGCAAATGTATAATTGTTTTTCATCATTAAAAGTTTTAGTTCAGTATTTAAACTTTAAGCATGAACTCAGTTGTTGCACAATATTTGCGGATCATCTTAATCGTCAACTTAATGGACCAACTCTTCAATCCATTGAGTACAGAGTAAACAAATATTCAACTGTGTAATCCAGCAAAAGTATACAAATTTGACTAAATTACAAAACAAATTGCATTCACGCACTTGCCCCAGGCGTCAATCAGTCAAAAGCGACAGCATTTACAGTTTCTCCGGCATGGATCAACAAGCCGCCAACTTTAGCTGCAAGTAAATGACCATAAATATGACAGACAGACTGGCAATCAGTCAGTTGGACCTAAAGTAAAGAACATTTTGTCTAAATATGCGGGAAATGACGGCTTAAGCACAGGCTGAATTATATCTTTTGATATATACATGCAAATTAATTCCGCCGTTGCGCAGCGACGTATTTCAAATATCTGCGAAAGTTAATTTTATCAATTTTGTTTAGCATTTTATGTTTTTTATAATCAATACTTGTGGTTTTTTGAATAATTAACTGACTGAATATTTCATTAGGTGGGATGTGTAGAATTCTCAATTTAGCTGGAACGATTGAGAACAATAGAAACAATTTTAAGCCGTATAATAGCCCTGAAAGAGCTACGGAAGTGGATGAGTAATATACTAAAAAAAATGGAAATTATAATTTGAAGTATTGTTTTTTCTTAGTATTGAAATATTACAGGTAACGATTTCGAACAGTGTATTTAACGAATAATCTTTCTATCCGTCTCAGAGATCGAATATACATCATTTGATTATATTCAGAAGCATCCATACCAACTACAAGTACTCTAAGAATATGTTGTATAAAGTAATTAATTATTAGTGGAGTTAAACAAACAAAACACTGCAATTATATATTAATTAAATTAGTAATTATATATATTAGTATATATATACACATAATTTCTAGTTAATCGTATTCAAGCAGACGATACGGCCGGCAGGCACTTGAGCTACCTGAGTTCATTTAGCACTTAATTGGGTACATTTGACGTCACGTTGAGCACATCAAGTCTTATCAAAAGATTGAAACCTATTGCTTATGCAATAAACAACCACACGCCCACACCCACACGCGCATACACCCACATAAATTGAATAGAGGAAAGTTACACAAAAAGGCAATAAAAGTAGAGTAAATGCCAATGCAAAGACGCAAAGAGAGATGCCGCAGCGCAGACACTTGTCTGTCAAACGCAATGAGAAGGCAAACGATACACTCAACCAAACGACGATGATGATGATGATGCTAAAGAAAAACACGATACAAAGATGACATTCGCACACAAACACACACACACACACACGCAGTTGACTCAACTTGAAACTCAAATTACAAACCGTCAAAAAATGTGTACGCTTAAATGTGAGCAATCCGGGTGGAGGGTCCCACTCTCAACACTGATTCTTTGACTACCTTAAACTTTGCCTTCCTAGATGTCCCCTACAAAATGCCTATTGGTGGCAACGGCCTGGCTCTGAGTCGCCGCACAACATTTCTGCGCAATTCATGGCTCACTGTCAATTTCTGAACACTAAAAGTTGAAAAAAAAAATATATATATATCTGACAAACTGACATTATCACTGAGCACAATCGAGTGCAAATGAGTCAAAAAAAAAAGTATATACATCGCACTTGGCGGGGCCGTTTCATTTTCTACTTTTCTATTGCATGGGTGCCCCTACAACGGGCTAATCTGCGTCGCTGGGGAAAATAAAAGTGGAGAAACAGGCAGCTCGTTTTTTTTTTATTACTATTGTCGTCAGCTCTTCACGCAACATCACATCGGCAAAGCTGCAAGCTAACGGTGAAATTAATAAAATCAAAATGGCGTCCGTCGGCCAGATTAACGCTAAAGCCCACCAGCATGCCACATTGGATAGGTGGCTTCTTCATAATCATCCTCCTCGTTGCATAACTTTTTCCGTAAGCTCTTTGGGATATATGGAAAACCAGGGGGCTTCAACTGGGCTTGTTTTAGGTGTGCTGCTATATAATCGTATAAACATTATTTGCTTTAGCTAGCTCATTATACGTTTATATACTCCATAAACAGTCAGCTGCGTCATGTCATTTATGTATAATTCCCTCGTAGTTTCCTCATGCCCCAATCGCTACGCTAGTTTTCATATTTTTATATACCGCTTTATTATGCTCGTTAATTTTCATTTGTAATGCATTTTTTGCTTTACTTAAGATGCAATTACAATACACAAACTAAGTTTGCAAGAGTTGAATTGTTACCTAATCAACCATTCAACTATTTTGCCCAATAATATTTATAGCACATATCAAAAAGCAACCCACTAAACAGGCTAAGATATCTGCATTGTATTCCAAATGTCATTTTCTTGGAGCAGCTCGTTATTTACTTCTCAGCCTATTTACACCTGCACCTGCTTTGGGAATGGCTTCTTCAGGCATGTTAGAAGGCATTATTTCTGCTTTGCGTTTGTCAGAAGGCGCAAGAACAACTGAAACCACTCAACTTGGGTGGCCATAAGCCCCAGATACCAGCACATTAAACCATTTTGACTATTAAGCCGTCTCTCTTTCTCTCTTCCTTTATCTCTCTCACTATCTCTCTCTCTCTCTATCTTTCTCTCAGTCTCTGTGTTACTCTTTCACACACACAATCCGTCTATCTTTTATTGTCTGTATGCTTAAATATAAAATTGATTTATTATGTCTGCCGCATTTTGAAGCGCCAAAAGTTATGCAACACAACGAAGTGAAAATGTTTTGCCGCCTCCTGCAAAGTGTGTGGCAAGTGGCAGCAAAATATTGCCATATCTGCTGTGGCCAACATCAATAAATGTGATGGGCGTGGCAGCGCCCAGCCGTCAAATGCAATTACTGCAGAAAGTGTCAACATGTTTCTCTGGAGGTTTGCTCTCATTTTCGGCTCTTGGTTTTTGGCCATCGCTTTTCGGTCAGCACGCCGTTATGACCATTATTTTTATTAACAATCATAATTCATATTTATTAATGTGCTCAATTTTTTTTAATGAAACCTCACTTTGCTTGTGTTTGTGTTTGTGTGTGTTTGTGTGTGTGGTGTCGAGCAGCTGTGTACAGAGCAACATGTCCTGATTTACGTTAAAAGTAAATGTCGTAAATATTTGCAGACTGCCAGCAGAATACCAGAATACATCCCCCTGCGCCAACAAGCCAAGTTTGAAGTATTGTGTGCTTACACGTATGATAATGAGGCTTGCCGTGTGGATCATGTAAAGTGTAAGGTGTTGTAAAATACTTCACAAAATGTTGTTTGTCTTGAAAGTTGGCTAAAGTAGCAATAAATTTACAAATATTTTCCAGCTTGTTTTCTATAGCTTATTTTTGCCTTTAAAACAAGTTTCTAGACACAAATCATTTGAGCATATTTAGAGAATTATTTATAATTTGAATTCTGAATGATTTTTTTTAAATATATTCGAAAATGATTTGGAATATTTATAAATATTTCTCTAGTTAATTTTCCTCATCCTCATTCACATTTCGGCTAACAAATTTCAAATTCAATCTTAGATCCATTAGTCTGCATCCTATTTAACGCAGCATTAAGAGCGGAAAAAACTTTTCAATTTCCAATCAGTAAAAGAGGAAAACCTCAGAAACAGAGTAGAAAACGTCCAATTACGAAAACGTTGAAAGCAACCGAAAAATATAAATAGAATCAAACAAATCTGAAGCGAACAAAACGCAAACAAACAAAACTACAACAATAACAATGGGCAGCCAAAGGAAAACGAACACAATGCGGCTGGGGCCAAGGAAAATGGACATGGAAACTCTGGCCAAGTGACTTGGCCAAAAAGCAAATACAACTTTAGTAACTTGGAAGTCAAACACACAAAACGACGAAATGATTAAGCGCAAGTATTCCAGAATCTACTACAACAAATATATGCAAGGGAAAAATAAGGATAATGAGCAGCTAAGCCGAACTAAACAAAGGATGTCGGAAATGCTAATAGATTTGTGGAACTTACGCTATATTAATAAAGACGCTTTGTTCATAAGAGCAAGATATTTTCATTTCAAAAATATATGTTTTTTATACTAAGTTCAACTTGCAGTAATTTCTGGCATATTTGCCTCATTTGTTATTTGCCTCAATGCTTATAGTTTAACTTGAAGTGTTTTGTAAAATTTGTACTCCTTGAGAATTTTTATATATATTTTAAGAAATATTATTGTATTTTTGGTTGCAACGCGTTTTTATTTTTTTAGGAAACCAAAAACAATGCACAACGTCCCCATTTCTAAGTTTATGAATATACGAATTTTGGTCAAGGACTCCCTGCTCGTTGCATGCTAATTCTTTTGAGCGGCTTTATCCGCACCTACAGTGCATGCCATAAGTTTTGGTAGCCTGTATATTTATTTGTCGCCGACTGGCGTCTCTCATGGGCATAAATTAAAACAACTGGCAAAACAACTTTTGCTGTGCTGCACACCACAAAAAGCTTATGAAAAGTTTGTTTTTCATTTTTGTTTTCCTCTCTGAGGACTGCAGTTGTCTTAACGATTTTCGCCACCCAGGAAACAAAAGCTGCACACTCGCAACTAACACACATACACATTAATTTTCATTTCCGCGTTGTCGCACAGTGTTGGAGCATCTTTCACTTTCCGCTTTTCAGTTTTCACTTTTATTTGTCTGCACAGTTTCAGGCCAGTCCTTCTTCTAGTCCAGGCGCCCTGCCAGGTTCTGTTTGTATCCCGGCCAAAATGGATGCCTAGCGGACTAACTAACTGTCCGAACATGTGGCCATCTGTCAAACTTTCTATTTTTTTCCTTAGGCATGGTTAGCTTTGTCGAAGTTTTAATGAGTTTGCAAAAGTGACCAAACACACTCAATATAAGCAGCACCAAATGCGAACTACAATATTACAAAAGGCGATATACGTCCTGTTTGTCGAGCAGCAATTTCTGAGTGCTTTGGTTCGCTTCGCGTAACTCCAAAATATGTTGGCCCATTTTGTGTTGCTTAAAAGCCAATTCGGGCTATTCAAAAGCACTCAGTTGCTAAGACTTATCTACTTTACCAAATCCATTCATACATATTTTCTATTTAGCTTAAAAAACAATTTTGTGCGGCTGCTGTGCTTTGTGCTAAAGTGATTCAACTAAATTCAGTTTGCAGTCTTGGAAAAATTGGACAGTTACAAAATTTGACGAATTATATTTAATATAATATAAAAATTTGCAAAATAAATATTACAACGAATTATATATACAAATGGAATGAGTAAATTAAACAATTTTCTTCTGAATATCCACAGCTCTCGTTTGCACTTGTTTTATAATAACAATATAGATTGACTTGAATTTGAGCAGAGCTTGGGAAATTTGCATAAGCTCTTAAGATATGCCATATCAATTTGCAGTGTCATCAATAAAAACCACAATCCAATTCAAATACAAACACAAAACTATCGATTCGAAATGCCACAAAGCACTTGCCTGATATCGATAAATACAAATGAATATTAAGATGTGTGTGTTTGTTGTGTGTTTTTGGTGTGTTTGTGGTGTGTGTGAGAGTGAGTGAGTTAGTGGAAGCTTTTAAGCAATCAACTTACTGAAAAACGCTCATGCAGCTGAAAACTATAATGTATTTTGCACTAATTCATTTAAAAGGATGCTCAGCCTTAGCCTCAAACTTGGCCAAGGCAATCATCTGAAAGAGACAGCAAGAGCCTGCGCCAAAGAGAGAGAACAAGTGTGTGTATGGGTGAGTGCTATTCTAGAGATGCTTCTGGCTGCTTCTGGCTGCTTCTTGGCCTTGTGCCTGAGCACACGAAGTGCCCCGCACTCAGTTGGTCCCTGTGCCGATGTCAAGTTTGAGTGGCTCCGCTGCTGTTGGTGCCACTGTTCAACTGCTGTGCCTTGGACAGGCTCATAGAGACTACATCGATGACAGCTGGACGAGTGCCAAAAAAAAAAAAAAATACAACATGGGAAAAAGAGCAGAAAGCACGTGCTTTCAACCCAATGCAGGCAAACAGCTAACGTTTTATAATTACATTTTCCGTACTCAGCCTATTTAGCATCGTTTACTTTAGAGTGGACTTTAACCAGTCCCCCAAGTTCACAGCAGTCTAAGCACTTCAATTGCAACAGCAACAACAACAAAAAAGAGCAGCAACATTAAAAAAAAGAAGCAACAGCCAGAACAAGAACAGCAACTGTCTGAAAATTCTTAGTGTGCCCGTTTGCATAACAATTAGCTTCGCTTGGTTCACTTGGTTCACTTGTCTCCCTAAGTCTCTGTCACTTTAACCGATGATTTGTGCAAATGTTTTTGACGTCGGCGCTGCGCTTTGTCTCGGGCCCGGCCCCAGACTTCTTCATTTGCATATTAATTACAACAAAGCACGCAGATGTGGTTGTCCCTCTTGTTGCCACTTTTAGATATTGTTGTTGCTACCAAAGTGCCAGCAAGATTAATTGTGCCTGCGTCTCCTAAAAGCAGACTACACTTTTTGCGCCCGCTAAGTGCTTGCCCTGTGAGCTTCTTGACTACTACAAAATGGATTTGTTGGTGTCATCAAGCAGGCACTATGACAGCCTGTGGCTAATCAATGTGCCAATAAGTGGCAGCCAATTGTCGCTGATTAATAGATACCAAGAAGGGCGACAGATAACATGCCAGATAAATGCTTAAGTCGACACTTAGACGAGCTCTTAGCAGCTTAAACGCTTTGTTCTATTTATGTATTGAGCCTCAAACCAACATAATCCATTGCAAGAACAGAGTGATAAGATATGTATACTCTGAATACAGCCATCCAATCTAATCAAGTTTTATTGCGAATGAGCAGACGGGCACGTCTATATCGGCGCGACTGTTGACCCTGGTCAAGAATTTATATATACGGTGGCGGACACCTTATTCTGATCAGCGTCAAAGAAAAAAAGGAATTGCCTGCCATAAGCTAACCATTCATTATTTTTCAAAAATTCCAAAGACCGATGGTAGGTATATGTATTAACCACCAAAATTAATATATGACCCCAATTCACTGGGGTTTCCCCACCTGCTAGGTAGGATTATGGCAGGCAATTACGTTTTTTCTTTGACGCTGATCAGAATAAGGTGTCCGCCACTGTATATACTTTACGAGGTCGAAGTTCTGATCGGTATTTGCCAGCTTCAAAATGTAATATTAAAAAAAAAGATATTTAAATTATATTATAAAATATGCAAAAAGACAACAGGCAATATAAGGAAATATTTTGGTAATTTGCTGTAAGAAAGCAGCAGTAAATTATAACCAACTAAAAAGAAGAGTTATAAGATACGAATATGTTATTGCTTCTATATGCCACAGCAGAGTTGATAATCTCAGAAAATAATAAAGAAAATACTGCTTATCAGCTGCAATTGGTTTATAATTATTTGTGGGTATTTGAAATGACTTACCTTATCCAAAATGAGGTGAGATGGGCGCAGCTTTATTGCCTTATGCGATGTCTGAAAGCGATAAGAAAAAATAGTAATTAGGCCATGGATAGCTGTGAAAACTGGTCGGCAATTGGGCAAATTGGGCTCTTTAAAATGCTGTTGTAATTAGCCGGAACATTGCGTCGGCTAATTGCATTGCTCAATTGAATGGAATTATTCAAGTGTTCCAAATACATTCTCAAGTTATTCTCAAGCTTTTAAGTGTTTTGTTTTTTAAGTGTTTTTTATCAAGCAGCACTCGATTGGAGAGGCGTTTTAAGAGTTCAGCATTTGTATTTTTATTTTAGTTTTACAGACACTTTAATTGGATTTTAATTAGAGCAGGTTCCTACATAAAGGAATTGCAATAAAGGCTAATAACAAAAAATCGCAACTGACCTCGTTATAATCATTCTTTAAACTTGTTCCTACCAAAAACCCGGAGATTTGAATAGCTAATCAGTGGAAAAACAATTTTTTCTCAGTTTTGACTGAATTTCATCGTGGAAAGAGAAAACTATTGTAATTAACATAAAGTGCCAAGTTGCAAGACAAAACCAAAAGCAAAACCAGATTGCTAATTTTACCCAAAAAGCAAAGTGGCCATAACTGTAATGACTTTTCAACAATCTACGTGACACAGAAAACTTTATCGACGAATTTGCCATAAACATAATTAGTCAAAGGTCTGCCTTCGCCTGCCTCAAGTCTATGTGGGCGGAGAACCGAACTTAAATCAACTGATGCAGAACAAGTGCAATGTGGCCAACAGAGTGGCCAACGAGTCCACACACTTCCCATTCAAAACAACGGAAGTCAATTTGCATGGTTCGTTGGTTTTTGTGTGAATTTCGCAAGTTGGAATGAGCTTGAAGGATGCTCTGGGTTAGCAAGCAGCAAGAACAAGAACAACAAAACGATGCGACCAGATCCATAATAAAGTTAGATAAACGAGCAAAAGTTATTTTTCCCGTAAGTACATTAAGCCAATGGTAACAAAATAACAACTTATCAACGTAAAGTTGAACAATATTTTCGACAACTAAAGAACATGAAATGAAAATGCACAAAGTTAATGAGGAACTTAATAACTTGAAAGCGAGAGTTAAATATTAAAAAAAGTATATATTATAGAATTTTATTATCCTTAGTTGTTCATTTAAATGTTATGCATGCATGCTAAAAAAATGGGCTGCTCTACGGATAACATTATTAATAATAGGCCAGACAATGGACTTATAACACGCCGTGTCAGGGACCTTAATAACGCCAACAATTGATTTGTAAATTACAAAACACAGCAGTAAAAATGAGAAATAAAAAAATAAAAATCATATCGTTTGTGAAAAATACAAATAACTCAATGAAATGCAGGGCTCAGTCAATGGAACCAGATAATATACCCCAGAGGCTATGCTAATGAGCAATGAAAACAGATTTATCTTCTGTATCTGGTATATATATACGTATATATACATATATATTATGCGTATTTGTTGTTGCGTCTCTATAGTAGCCACTGCGGCAGAAACAACCAAAATTCGATGCCCCAGAGGGCAGATAAAAATCATTAGGCTGTGCGAAGAATGGAATTCACTTTAAAATCTCTGAAAATTAGTCAGCACGGGGAGCATTTAACAAGGTTTTTTTTTTTTGTTTTATAAATTAAGTTTGTGTTTGGGTTGTTGAACCATAAAGCTCGAAACGTTAAACGTTTGATATTTGATTACCGATCGTCGTCGCCACAAAAGTGTACTCAAACTAGAGATGAATAAGCGAAGCCTTAAAGACATGATTAAGTTGAATTTAAATGTGCTAATCTGTTATTTATAGAAATCTTTTCAAAGAGCTGACATAAGACGAATTTGAGCTTGTGAACTGAATCGAATTTACACAGGCACTCAAGATCAATGATTTGATATGCAAATGTAAACATCCGAAGTGAGGATGTTTACAAATGGGAGAATTTATGGTTAAAAGTTTGCTTGAAGCACTGTTCGTTATTCGCAATTTTTACTTTTATATTAAAGATAGAAATAGTCATATTTCTGTATAGTATAACAAATATTTATATTTCGTTTTCGTTCCCGACACTTTGTAAATATAGTTAATATATGTTGGCTAGTAGAAGGTATACTTAATAATAAAATGTTATTAGTTTAAGTATATTTATCCATAACATTACGGGGCAAAAAATAGCGCCCTTTTAATGCTACGTTGAACAACTAACATATGAATCACCCTTAAATACACTTTCCAAGTTGAGCTCTAGTTGAGCGGACGCCACATGCTTCCCATTTCAATTCAATCAACCATAATCAGAATGCCCTCGCCACAGGCCACAGGCGCTTGTCATGCAGACAACATGGCAGTGCCCCCCAGGCCACGCCCCCTCGATAAGGTGTCGGCACATCGCACGCCTTAATAGTGGCCCACCTGTGCCGACCCGCCCACGGATGGTTGCGTGCCTAATTGTTAGACGAAAGGAAAGAAAACATTTTGCCTGCCTCGCGGTTGCCATGACAGTTGCATGCTTCTCACCCAAGACGACAGCAAAGAACTCAAAAGCCCTAAGGGGCAAATTGAAAACATTATTAACATAAGCACAATTAATTCAAATATACTAATTTCACGCTTCATCGCGAGAAGCTCTTCAATTAGAATCTATTTGCATGTGTGAAATGTTTTGAGCGGATCTTAAAAGTATAAAAATATTTATTTTGTTTTCAATTACTTACTTAAGTTGAATATTCTTACTAATCTTTGTTTTCAATAATTAATCGTGAATTATTATAAATATAATTACATTTTGCAACTTTTGCACTGAATGCGCAAGCTAATAAGATATTTCATTTAATGAGGCACTTTGGTAACAAACTTGTTCAGTTTCGAGTTTTCATATCAGTTCATTGTCCTCGACATGTTTGCTCACAGCTTATTCAATATTTGGGGGACTGTAGTCCCTAACAACTGATTTTATCGAGTCACACTTACTACGCATTGAAACGTAAGTAAAAAAAATCATTGGAATTTCATAAGAACGCAGCAAAGTGTAAAAATGTATTCTATATAAAATGGAAAAAGGAAAACACATAAATTGTATTGATGACTGGCCACAAGCTGGACCCTCGAAGCAACTAAACAGGCATTACCATTTCCTTAAGCAAACCAAAATAAAAAAAAGAAGAAAAAAAGCGCCACCCTCTGTCCGAGCTTAACTTTTACAAATGGCTGAGTTTGAGGTCGAGTTGGGAAAGTGGCAAGAAGCAAACCAAACGAAACGAAAACTAAACAAAATGCTTATTTGCGGTTAACCACAATACTGTAAACTAATACCAGACCAGTGGGATATTGTCACTACTAGGGTTAGGCAGAGGGACGGAGAGCGGGGATTTTGTTTTTGACTTAACCCATGCTGACAGCTGATTTGATGTCTCCTGAAGTTAACTTGGCTTACATTTGAGGGTAACTTTGTGATTAATTCAAGTGTAAATTGCATTGTGTCCGGTTTTAAATGTGCTCAAACTTCGACTGATAGTAATTTGGGCCAAGGTTAAGTGTCCATTGGGTTCGGTTAGTTTGGGCTTAGCTGTTGGGTCGGATTCGACTGGACGTTGATCGATGAACGTGAGCTGGGTCGTTAATTGTACAAAGGTTCTCCATGCCACGCTCGATTCATTTTTGTTAATGGCACACAATTTGTAAAACTCAAATTCATTATCAAAGGGCACCGTGAAGTCAAAGTTGGTCATAGTTCAAAATTGTAATTGAACCATATGAAAAGTTCACCTCATTAGCACAAAAAGTCTATTAATGACTCAGCTTGTTTATTTAAATTACTTGTTACACCGAAGATTTAACATATCAAAAATCATTTATTTCATTTAACAGCAAACTTAAGGCCACATTTAAGTGTGGGCAATATATTTATTTAAATTTAAAAGAAAAATCAGGAAACCATTTTCATTTGTGCTCAAATTTCAAACATTGCAAAAGCGCTCATTAAAAACGTACAAACATCAAATATTCAAAGATAAAAAGACAGAAAAACAAAAATTGAAATTAATGCGTCAGTTAAAATTTCCAACAGCTTAAAAAAATAAATAAAAAAAAAGTTGCTCAGCATTTGACCCGCTGAACCCTGAAATGGCACGCGCCCCTTTGAACATTTTTTGCTGGTTGCTGGTTGCTGGTTGCCATGACGTTTTTCCACAAACAAATTATGTGAAAATGTGTAAATAAATATTAATGTACATATATATATATATATATATATATATATATATATATATAAAACAGCAAGAGTGTATTCATGCATAAATATGTTGTTTGTCATTAAAAGTAACCAGGCAACTTTTGCTCTTTGGGTCCGAGGAATTGTGATTTTTCATTATGGATTTTCTGAGTATTTAATTAATAGATCTGCTAACTTGGCTAACTATTAATATTAAACTAAGCGCATCATTTGTTAACTGCAAAAATTCTCCATCTTTTCGATTGAGACATAACTCAATTCCATCCAACGCACTTAATAAAAACAAAAGTTGGGCTTTCTGTGATTCATAATACATTAGAAATAATCAGTAATACGGCATCTTGACTTGTCTTGTCTTGGCTACGAAGGCGTTTCGTTTTATGACTTCCGTTTTGACAATTTCTTTATCGTCCAGCAAACACAAACAGTGAAATTATGTCAAGCTTATCGTTCGCACTAGACGACAGCTACTGCATTGCCTCTTATCAGTGCAGTTTGGTAACAGCGCTAAGTAGCCTAGTTGGTGACAGCTTATCAGTTAACTTAATCTTAACTTAATTCTTGGGATCAAAATGAGTTTATGATGGCCCAACAATACTTTTGCAAACGCTCTTCAGAAAACATGTATTTTTGTTATGCAATTGAATGTATTTGAAAGTGAACTATAAACCAGACAAACTGTGCAACAAATCACAGTTATCAATATAGATAAAGCAGCTCTTAAAAATAATGCAATCAAAAATCCGCCAGATTGTAAAAAGCACAAAATTCAAAAAACGAAGAATATCTGCTTTATGATAGAGTCTTTAAGTGTCGGCACAGGAAAAATGTCGCTTCAATTCATATTCATATCTTAAGGAAGCATCCCACAGTACTTCCGGCGTTGATTGCTTGTTTTCATAAATGTTTTTTATCATTCTTGTGGAAGGCGCACGTCAGCTGCTATTTTTAAAAGTCGATGCATAAATTAAGTTTGTAGACATTCGACAAATGTTATTTGACAGTTTAATGTCTAGACACACTAGTTGGCGATTTTTCTTTCTAGTTGACGATATATTAAAAAGCTTATTAAAAAGTAATCAATCTGTTCGCCAATGGGCGTGAATGAAATGGAAATGAGTGTTGCGTTAACAACTAAATTAAAGTCTCGGCTCATTAAGAGCAGATGTTTTATGGTAAAAAACAAATTTGAGGAAAATTAATTATATGAAATGCCATCAATTATATATAAAGTATTTTTATGGATTTATTTATTTATAGAGATTATATCTATGAAGGTGTTTATTCGT
The DNA here is from genome assembly GCA_035041375.1 of Drosophila conformis. Classification (NCBI taxonomy): domain Eukaryota; kingdom Metazoa; phylum Arthropoda; class Insecta; order Diptera; family Drosophilidae; genus Drosophila; species Drosophila conformis. The sequence goes on from JAWNLE010001234.1 coordinate 1,091,797, forward strand.
AAATAATACCAATCCTAAACGCTAATGCCTTAATGACACAATAAGACAAGTCGTATTAAAAAGTTTTATATTTATTGCAAATGTTATTGAAGCACTTTAACCAAGGAAGAAAGAAGACTTTCTTCTTATGTCAATCCCCCCAGCAGCAGGGGAACTAACGGGGACTGCAGAAGGAAGCAAACGCAATATATTATGAAAGACTTGCTAACGTTGCGGTAAACATGTGTTTACCGAGAAGCGCTTTTAAATCTGTTTATGATATTTATTAGTAAACAAATAAATCAAGCAACGTATACGATCCCCAATTGGTTTGATTATAATATACAGATGTTTCGAAGGAAAAAAACCGATGTGTTTAACATACATTTGCCAATTTCATGAGTGTGTGTAAAAAGCATCAATTAAATTAATGGGGTACATTTGAAAAATAAACAACATCTTTACTGCTAACTTACGCAATGAGAGTATAAATATATAATATAATCTGCACAAACAGATGTAAAATATTATTTCTACAATCAAACTAAGCTGGAAAATGTAACTAATTTCACATATTTTTGTTGGTTGCTGCCATAAATCAATTTAGCTTGTCAATTTGAAAAGATCTAGCATGCAACCGCTAAAAAAAACCCGTTCAAAACACCTCCATGACAAAATAAACAGCTTGGACTTCTGGGACTTATAATGGGCGACGGAAACTCTGATTTGAATAGGTACCGCTATAATTATGTTCATAACGAATGAGAGACACCCACAGCTCTGAATTTAATTACAAATATTTTTTATGGCAGTTTATCGGAGTTAGAATAAGGAATAAATAAGAATTTCTTATTACAAATCTTTGGTGATGATGTATGCATAATAAAAAAAGACAATGCCATATCACAATTCAAATAAATCAAACTGGAATACATTTTTTTATATACAATTTAGTTGTTGTTATTGCTTGACCGACATATTATGCGGCGATAAAAAGCCGGCCAACCAGCAAAAAAATCAAAAGTTTAACTGAACAACAACGCACAAGAAAGAGGCACATTAGCAGAAACAAGAAAAACAACAAGGAAACTAAACCACAGCGTCTCGTAATGCCAAGCAAAATACAACAACAAAAAAAGCATGTGTGTGTGTGTGTTTAAAATACTTTTAAAATATAAAACTTACATCACACACATTCACAAATCACAAACAACAACTACAACAATAAGAGTAGCAGCAAATGCAATTTGGGCTGCGGCTGCTGTGAATATTTGGTGTTATTATTGCTTTGGAAGTCACTGTTACTGTTACTGTTACCGTTGCCGTTGCTGACGCTATTACAACTTTGAAATTTGATTTCTTTTGATTTTGCTTTTGTTTGATATTTTGCTTCCTTCTTTTTTTTTATCTTTCGTTTTTTTTTTATTATTTTTTGTTTTTTTTGTGTGAAAATAAAAGAAATTTTGTATAGAAAACGGCGCGGCCCAAATTGAGCAGGCGATCGTTGTTGTTATTATTGTTGTTGCTGTTGCTGTGGGGGCACATGAATGAATTGCGCGATTAAAAACACAAAAGGCGTGACGCTTCATACAGCAGCAATAACAACAGTAACAACAACAACAACAACAACAGCAGCAGCAGCAACTTAATATCGAAACGAGTTTTGTGGCTTTGGCTTTGAAAAAATAGATAAGCGCCGCATGTAGGCGAAAGAAAAAGAAACCAACGCAGGCTTCGAAAATTTAACACCAAAATGCTAAGGCGAGCCGACAAAGACAACAACAACAACAAATGCTACACTTGCTCACTCACACAAATGCAAAATTGCGCACACATACACACAAACACATCTCGGACAGCTGATTTGAGGCTGCAAGTGCAAAAGTAAGCTGCTTGCTCTCTTCTTGCCAATTAGAATTGGTTTATTTAGGTGACGCGCACACACACGCAAACACGCACACTAATGCAAACGCAAATGCAAGCAAACACAAACTCAAACGCACACACACACACACACACGCATACACTGAAAGTTTGGCAGGCCGCACGCCTCGTATATTTATATTGTGTGTGTTACACTTGTTTTTAGTTATTAGTGATTTGATTTGATTTTGCCCTGGCAGTGGCTTATTTTGCATTTAGCCTTTGACTTTTACACACACCTTGCACTTCCACTGCTTGGCACGCGTTGCTTAGGCTCTTTGTTTTTGTTATGCTTTAAGTGTAATTTTGCGAAAATTTCATTGTTAGTTTCCAATTTCTGGTTGCAGCTGTGTTTGGCGCACTTGCGTACCCACCCGCACGGTTGGAAATTTCTATACAGACTGTTAACAGTACGATGTTAACTGGCAGATTTTGCTTTAACAGCTGTTGATACCTTTGGTATTTATATGTTTGGCATTTTTTAGCGACTTTATACTTGCTCTTTGAGTTAACAGCAGTGGTTTACCGACTAGGAGTGACTGTAAAGTATTTGAGAAGCGGTCTTTTTTAAACTTCAACTTAAATATTATCTTTGAACAAAAATTAGTATAAAGTTAATATTATGATTATTATTATTAGTTCTTGTTTACATTACGTAGAGTTAATATTTGATTTCGAATAGGAGTCATTTGTAATATGAAAAATTAGTATGTTAGCAGAAGCGCTCAATTTTGACATTCACACAAATATTTGAATAGAGCAAACTGATTAAAATTGTCTGGAATAATAATGAATAATTCATTGAAATGGTAATATATATATATATATATATATATGCATGTAGATTACTTACTTAACTTGTTAGACGCCTTGCAATTTGATGCCATAGTTTACAAAAACAAATGAAGAAAAGAAAACGTTTTCAAGCAAAGCCTACAATTACAGCATCAACCAAATGATCTTAAATTCCTCTATGTCTTACATTGTACATAATAACAGCCTCCAATAACAAAAACAACAACAAAATGCGGTTTTTTATTCTAATTTCAAGTTAAAGTCGGTATTTATATGTCATTAATCGACATTTCCTCCATCTCTCCCTGTCTCTCTGTCTGTCTTTTATCTTACCACTTTGCAGTCGTCCTGCATCTGCTTGCCACAGACAACGCACCAATCAATCAGTCAACCGCTCTGCAACATAACGTTTCAATCCCAGTGCCTAACTAGCCGCTGGCATGCAAATGTCTTCGAGCTGTTGAAGATGATAATGACAGGTTCTGGAGCTGGTTAGCAAATGTTTGCAATCCAAAGTGCCACAAAAGCGAGAGGCATTAAGCAAAATGGACACGAAATTTCAACCTGTCCAGCTGGACAGGTGCAAAGAGGCGGACAACAAAAATGATTTAATTAAAGTAAATTACCTGATTTTCAAGTTGTATTTAATATTCTCTATTTTTATTTTCTAAGATTTTCCATTTTCTATTCGGGTTTCTCTTCTCCTTTCCTGTGGAAATGTGGAAATGGCCAATCAAATATTGAATATTTGTTCGAATACCAAGTGTTCTACAACAACAATGAATACAAGTTGTCTGTTGCATGTGTGTAATTAATGTAGTGTGAAAATTGTTTGAATTTAAACAGATTTTGTTTTCAATTGCACAACAATTAGCTGGCGTTGCGGACCAGAAGGTTCCAAGCATTCCAAATCCGAAAATTCAATTAAAATGCTTGGCTTATTCAGACACCTGCTGGCAATTAATAAGCCCAAAAGAACTCGAACACTTTCAACGCTTGTCGAAATTAAAACACCCTTATTGATTACATGACTGATTATAATATATTATTTTATGCAATTGTTGCAAACATTTATACAATTTGCCAAAAAAATAAATAAAGAATATTAACGTTCACAGAAGGCAAATTTCAACGAGTTCGAAGTGAAATTGCCTTTAGATCCGTCAATAAAATATGTTCTACAAATTCTCACTTTTATGCTAATGAAAAACAATAAAAATATATATATATATTTATATTTATATATGTAATATTTGAGGTCCTACAATTTGAGTTGCATAATACGTAATCAAATAACAAAACTCTTTCCAAGTGTATCATAAAAACCTGAAAAAGAAATTCACACAGTGTCTGTGTGGGTGTTGTGTGTTGTTGTTGTGTATTGTTGTTGTTGTTGTGTGTTGTTATTATGTATTGTTGTTGTGTGAGGTGAAGGTGGAGGTGCGGGCGGTTGTGTGGGCGTTGCAAGCTGAAGGCAGAAGCCGAATTTTTTTTGAATGCCATACCTTAAAGTAAGCAGAATTTTCTTTTTGTATAAGGGAATTTAAAGAAAAAATTAGACCCCGCCCATTTCTATGCGCCCATAATTCTGGCAGCAGGCAAAACGGAAATTACATTTTTGTCTGTTTTGTGTTAAGCTCAAAAGAAGTTCAAATGACACTCAAAGCACATCGTCCCGGAACATTCGACAATTTTATGTCTTGAGGTAAAAGTGTGTATTTAATTACGCAACACATTTAAAATAATAGATTTTGTTTATTAAATATATAACGAAATTTGTAAATATTCACATAAATCAAATACATTTTTAGTAAATGGATTTTCGAGAACAAAGCAATCGTGTAAATTGTTTATAACAGTATAAATATATTTAAAGCAACTGCTGGACAACTCCCACCCAAAATTGATGAGAGTTTTTACTGAGTTCCTCTAGTTATGGGTGACTTAGCGTTCTAGATTCGGTTAAACCATCGAGCCAGGAACAAAGATTAGAATGTCGAATAAAAGCGATGAGAGTATAAGCAATTTGATTGACACTGATACCTATCAGCCAGAAGTGCTTGATTCCGAATTAAGTGGTTCAAGTACGTCTACCTTAAGAGAAGCCGGAACACAGGAACAAAATCAGTTCTATAGATTAGTCAGAACTTCAGTCGAAACAGATGAGCCAGATGCTGATTCGATATCACAGAAAAGTGCCACAAATTCAATTAAAGTATTCTACGAAGATCTTATACCAGAGCCAATAAAAAGTCATTGGCAAGTTAATGAATTTCATCAACTTTAATTGTTAAAAGCAATTTGTTCTTGCAGCTTTGCATTTCGAATTGCTTCCGGCCAAATAGGTAAAAATTACGAACAAGAATTTGAGTGCAGCGATTCTGAAACTTCTGTTTGTCAATGTGAGTATGCAGCTGGAAAATTCATATATTTAGTTAATAACTTTTTTGCTTTAAGCCCGATTATGGCTTATAATGTGGTATCTGTAAATATTTCTTCAAGTGTACACCTAATGCGTTTGAGATTTTTAGTTCTCACATTTACAAGTACTGTTGTTTCATAGGCTGTTGTGGGATAAGTAATGCAGATCAATCAAAAAATAGCTCCAGATTTAAAGTACTTAAAAACGGAGCGAGAGAAACTACCAGTGCTGACTTCTATGTCCAGCAGACGGAAACGGAAATGGAAATGGATCCTGGAATGGATAACTGTAGCTATGCTATGCCACCGCAAACTGCAAGGGTTTCCTATCTGGACCAGTCAGTGAGTGCTGACTATTTCCATCAATCACAATTGCAGCCACAGTCTTCGACAAGCGTTGCCAATTATGCCTACATGCCACAAGAGGCACAGATGTCGGGGGCAGATGGAATGAATGAGACGACAGCCATTCACCAATGCCAAGTGGATCAGAGAATGCCTCGTAGCACTGGCGAAGGTAAGTCCAAGACAAGTTCAGCAAATTCGAGTATTATAAATGAACATTTAATTTCAATATCTACTGAAACCTCAAATACTATATATATATATATATATATATATATATATCCTTTCAGCCTGCAATCTGGATTACAGTTCCGCCGGCCAAAACCCCGAGCAAACCAGTTGCCCAATAAACCCAACTGGAATGCCGTGCTGCACAAATGATTGCGGATATCCAAGTGCTCCAAGTGCTTCCACGACCAACTCGGCTCCGTATTCCTTTCCAAATTGCTGCACTCCTCCATCCTGCTGCCAACAGATGCCTTGTTATTCACATTTTCCCAGCAATTGTGCCTACAACGGCAACTGCCTGCTTGGCCGGAACTTTGTCCAAGATTTGCGATCAACGCAGCCTGAATGTGTTTCCAATTACCAGACAGCTCCACCCGGCATGGGCATGCATCCCAGTTGTGGTCCCAGTTATCCACCCAGCTGTGATCCCAACAGTGCTGGCTATTATACCAACTACTGCACCAGCTATGGCCCACCAATGAGCCCCGCCTATTGCAACGATGACAAGCTGCAAGCGCAAACTGTTTACAACACCGATTTCAATCCGTTTTGCAGACCCGGCAACAATTTCAATCACTTTCCCAATTGCCAGACTTCCGGCAGCTGGGGCAGCTGCGATGGCTACAATAACTGCGGTCCATGCTTGAGCCCAGCTGGCCGTGGCAGCTGCGATTCAGGCGGCGTCTGCATGCCACCAATGTGGTAAGTATCATAGAACTACTAATAATAGAATTTAAAACAATCAAATCAAGAAATCAGGATCCAATCTTCGTAAATTATTTTCCGTTTCCGTTTCCGTTTTTGGGTGGCTTTATTTGAGTTTCAATTAATAATTAATTTTTATTTAATTTCAATTTTAATTGTGGCAGCAGCGTTCATTTTCTAAATGGAAAACTCTTTTGCTTTCTAAGATTAAAGCGAAATGGGGCAGGCCACAAAACTTTAATTAAACCAGTTACTCTCGGCTTCAATTGGCGTTTAGAGAGCAATCATTCAAATAAATAAAAAAAAAAAACCATTTAATGGAATTAAATTCCGAAATTTATCCAAAAGTTAACACTTGACCTTTTTTTTTAACAAGTTCCAGTTTGGGTGGCAGCTGCATGTTGCCACCGCCTAGTTGCGGCTATGATATGCCTTGTCCAGCCAATTACATGTCGCCACCAGCCGCTTACTGTTGCCCACCCCCACCCACACCTTGCCACGGTGCCGCACCGTTTGCTGCTCCTAATGCCGCTTCTTACGAACTGCCTTCTGGCTGCAACTTGATGTCGCCACACGGGCAACCACCAGCTGTGTTTCAATACTCCAGTAAGTACACAAAACTAAACTATGCCAATAGAAACATTCACAATTGAAACATTATCTTTGCAGCTTGCAACTAGCAATTGGGCACCATAATATTGCAAAGGACAACATTTCCACTGGCTGAGGATTAGTCGAAATTAAAATTGGGATAATCTTTATAATAAATCATAAGCTAAATTGTAAGAACAGAATTTAGATAAAACAACTGAATGTCATCTTCAAAATAGTTGTGTGTTTGAGTATGCTTAGACCATGAATTCTGTGGATACATTCGTACAGGGAACATTGTTCATCATTGCCAATCAGCAGCGGTTCATTTGCTGTGGCATCTGCATAAATTTACATAGCTTTATCGAATTGTGAGTATATTTTGGAGACCTCTGCTCCTACAACATTGATTGGATTTTATTCATTTGCTCGTTTCTGGCACACACTCAAATCGAAATTTTATTTCACTGGGTCATAAATTCAGCTTTTTGGCAAACAAATCCCTTATGGACTGAATATTTGGATGACAGACATATATATAATGAAAACCGGCTGGAAAATTCATCAAAAAGATAAATCCCTTTTTTTACAGCACTTAATTTTATTATTTATATGTTGTATAGTCTATTTCACTTTACGACTCCAGGCCCGAAGAAGCCATGCAAAATTTTCCATTCCATGTCCATTTGCATATTGAAAGTCTGTAATTTTTGAGGATAGAAAAATAAAACTCATTTTTTTACATATGTAGATTTTTTTTGAAAAAATATTTATTACAAAATATTGCATTGACAATTAATGGTTTAATTGTTGTTCCATTTTTAATTTCATCATTTCATAATTATAAACAAATGAAATTAAATATTCACTATGGATGAGTAGATGAAAAAAGTAGCACGAAGCACACGCAAGGGTTATTTAAACTGAATAATTAAGTTGAATTTACAACGATTTCGAATTTCAATTGTTTAATTTCGTTGCGCAACTTTGCCTATTTAAGCGAATTACTTAAATAGTAAAATATTAGCACTGTTTGCGAAAGTGTTTCAAGTTTCAGGATCAAAAAATCTGGGAGATTTTTGAGTTTTATTTTTTGTGGCTTTAAGCTGCTACAATTTTCGTTTGATGTGTGGAAAAACTATAAATTAATTTTGATTATCATTATCATTTTACAATTGCATTTAACTATGGTATTGTATATTGATATTTAGTTAGACCATTCATTAAATTAACATTTTTTCTATTTGCATATACTTTAGGTTTACGATTAACGGTACACTCCACGGGGGGCCAGGCAGCAACCGAATGAAATTATTTAATGCTGGGAAAAATTGAATGCACAAATACAGATATGAGAAGAGCTCCCACTAAATGTGAGCGATTTTAATATTGGATGCATAAACTGTGGCATAAGATACTTAATCTCATATTTTAGTCTTTTGATTACACTTTTTAATGACCCTTCTGAAATCACAGGTATACACAAGTGTTATGAATAATGAATAAACAACACCCATTCATATTTCTGCCGGCTCTAACTGTCTGAGCATATTTTTTATGGTTTTTTTTGTTGTTGTTGTGGTTTTTGTTTAAATTATTGGAATTACACATCGTTTTGTGTGTTTTTTTTTGCTGGTGGGGCTTGATGCTTTATAGTTGACATACACACACATATTGACATTATATATATATATGCACACTATATAAATCTAAGTTTGTTTTATGCAATGACAAAAAATATAAATGTATGTAATTTAAATGTTTTAAATCCTGTTACAGGATTTGCTTCAGCTATTAAGTAGAATTACAATAAAACAAAATACATATACACGCATATATACATAGGTATATATGCGTATATATATATATATATTATATATATGTATAATATTAAAACATTAATTAAAAAATACAAAATACAATTCAAATACGAATACAGATACCAATATTCATATATGTGGTTTATGACAAAAGTATAAATTTGATTTATGTAGTTTGTTTTTTTTTTGTTTTTGTTTATGTTTTTTATGCAACAAATAGCATCACTGGAATAGTTTGTTGCCACGCCCTGCCACAAAGAGGCGGCAATTTAATCGAGTGGTCTTTTCTTGTATAGTTCTTTTTTTCTCGCTGCCATTGCAGCCGGTCTATATATGTATACATATATATGTATATGTATATATATATATATCGATATATAAGTAGACATGTCTGAAATTGCACTAAAACTAAATGCTACAACATTTAAAAATGAACTCACGTATTATATATATATGTAGGTAGAAAATTCTAGCAGCTCTCATTTAAACCAATTTCGGTTTTGGCATTTTATTTAAAAATATTCTTAAATGTTTCTGCTTTACTTCGATCTTTCAGTTGTTTTCGTTATTTTTGTTTTTTTTTCTGATATTTATATATATATGCATATAAAAAACACTTGCTGCTACATTTCTTTTTGTTTTTTTTTTATCTTTTTTGTGTATGATTTTGTTTGATTACTTGAACTAAAAATTATAATTTGATTTGCATTTTAATATTATAGTTAAATAAATTTCTTAGTCTTTTCATTTTCCATGTGTGCTTTAGTTACTATACATAACTCATATGTATATGTATACATAGCAAAAAACTTTATATAATTTAATAAACTCAAGCCGCACAACAACAACAACGAATGCACACGCACACACACACATAGCAAACATACATATTTGGACAAAATATATACATCATACATATATATATATATATGTGTATATATAAATTTTATTATTTATTTTTGTTTGTATAAAAAATTTGGCAATTTCACACTTGAAATTAATTCTCCCGTCTCGTTTCCTCCTTTTAATATTAAGTGCTATCAGTTTTGTTCTCGAGTTTCGTTAATGCTGCCGCTGTTTGTTGTTGTTATTGTTATTATTGTTGGTGTTGTTATTGTTATTGTTGTTGCTCGCTGTTGTTGCTGTTTTGGCTGTGGGTTCATTTTTTAGGCACATGTTTACAGAGCTTACACATAGAGCACTTAATACTACGCATAGATATACTAATACTAATCATATAAAACTTGTGTATGCGCGCCGCCTTAACCCCGGCTACGGCTTCGGCTGCGGCTACGGCTACGGCGACAGAATTTCATGGCCCACAACATTTGTCAATGTTCTCCGCGCAGCAGTTCCATCAGCAAATTGAAATCTGCACCATCGCGCGTTTTGATCGTCAGCATTTCCTTGCCCAGCTGCAAAGGGGATGAAGTAAGATAAAGATCAATATGCAGCACACAGCTAGAATTCGCCACACACACACACACACACACACACTCACCTGGCACGTGCGCTGCAGATCGGGTATGCGCAGGAGCAGCTCACCAAATTTGGACGGCGTATCGGGATAATGGGCCAGCGTGTAGGCCTGCAAACCCTGCAGCGCCTTCTCCTGGCACTCGCGCACCTTGACTGCCTCGTGCAGTTCCGTTGTGTCTGCAACGACATAATAATGTGGCATGTTCAATAGGAATGTTCGATTTGTTGGACTGTTGCGACTAACTTACCGGACTGCAGCAGCACGATTACCTTCATGGCAACATATTCGTAGCGATCAACGCGCAGGCGACGCAAATGATCCGTCAGATTCAGCATGCGCTCAATGCACGCCTATTGAGTATACAGACAAAAAAGATAAAAGTTAAATATAGCCAAAAGCAGCTAAAAAACTTGTTCAGATCTAACCTGCAAGCCATTGGTTTTAGCCTGTGCCAGCGTAATCTTTCTGCCCTGCGACATCTTGATCTCGCCGGGCGTATCGACGGAACGAAAACAGCAGGAGAAGAGCAACAGTTCGCACCACGAGTTGATGAGCAGGCAGATCTGATCGTCAATCTGTTGCAACAGTTGAGAATGAAGATGAGCAAGAGTTGATATACATTTAAATATGGATGAGCTAATAGCTACCGAGATGTTCTTGAAGAGCGGCAAACTTTTGCACCATTTGACGATCTTGTAGAGGCGATGATCGGCCACGTTGCAGAGGTGTGCGATCAGATCGGGATTGGCGTTCTCGCCGTTGGATGAGAGACCAGCACTGGCCAGCAGTGGATTGGTCATCTGTTGTGCATTGCCCGTATGCTGTCCGGCGGAACTTGAACCGCCTGTGCCGCTCGACGACGAGCCACCAGTTGCAAATGAGGACAGCGGCTGATTAATGCGTGCCAATTCCGCATCGGTATATTGCCAGAGATGTTCAACATCCATGATTTCCTAATGGACATAGCAAAGAAGTCAACAATTAGTTGATTATCCATTTCAAAGGACAAACTGAATCCTTGCTTACCTGCAACAGGGCTGGAATGCTTGAGGCTCGCGCTGATGATGACGTATGATGATTAAGCTGCTCCGCTTGCTCCGTCTTGATGGATGCGCCGCCGAGACTGGGACTCGCTGGCAGCGAGTTGGAGCCACCACCAAAGCCATTGAGTGGACCGTGTTGCTGCTGCTGCTGTTGCTGCTGTTGTTGCTGCTGCTGATGCTGTTGAAGTCGCTGCTGTTGGTGTTGCTGATGCTGCTGCTGCTGATTGACAACGGCGGCGGCGGCTGCGGCGGCTGCCGCCTGATCCGGACTGAGCAGCGGACTGAGCATCGAATTGGGTAGCGTGTAGGAGCATTGATAGGTGGAGCGACCGCCTCGGGTGCGATCCTCGCGTATCGCCTCCAATTTCATGCCCTTCTGCAGACACTTCTCGAAACGGCAGGCGGGACACTTTTTGCGCGTCGAGATGCTCACCTGGCAGGGACCGCCGCGCACACACACATAGTTCTTGCGATTCTGGACGGTGCGCTTGAAGAAGCCCTTGCACGACTCGCACGAGAAGATGCCATAGTGGAAGCCACTGATCTTGTCCCCACAAATCGGACACGGCGAATTGATTAGCTGCTGACGGGAGATGCCCGCCGGCGAGGCAGCCAACGTGGCACTGGCATCCAACGCTGCACCACCCGCACCATCCATGCTCAGATTTTGTGCCTCCTGTGCGGCATCCACATTGAGTGGCCGATACAGCACACTATGATGATGCAGTGCACCGCCATTTGCATTGCCGGCAAATAAGGCAGCAACGCCAGCGGGTGGCGCATGCCGCGCCTGAATCGGTGAGTGGGTGGGACTGAATTCGGAGCTGTAGCTGTAGCAGCTGCTGTGCGACGCATCGCTGTTGTTTCTGCTCAGCGAGGGCGTGTAGGGGGCGTGGCGGGACGTCAGCGGCGATTGGGAGGGGCTGCTGTGCGTATAGACGGAATGTATGGCAGAATCGGGACTGGGATTGGCGGGCAGCAGTGGCAAATGGCCGCCACTATTCGACTTGCTCCTGTCGCAGAGCAGCGACGATGTTGTCGTTGTCGTTGGCTCATATTTCAAATTGATGGGATCACTTTGCGTTGGCGCCAGTTTTAGCTTGTTGTTCGGTGCGTAGCTCTGTTGCTTCAGTGGCAGCAATTGTTGTTGTTGCAGTTGAAGTTGTTGCTGTTGCAGTTGCTGCTGCTGCTGTTGTTGCTGCTGTTGTTGCTGCTGCTGCTGCTGTTGTTGCTGTTGCTGCTGCTGCTGTTGCTGTTGTTGCATCTCCCCGGCTATGTGCTCCAGTTCGGTTTTGATGGGCTGCAACATGGCGTTCACTTGACTGCTGGCCATCGTTGTGGCACTGCTGCTGCTGCTGGTGCTGCTGCTCACCTCGCTCTTGATCACCGTTTCCGTTTCCATGAGCTCCTCCTCGTCGCCGACGGCGCCGCCATTCGTTTCATTCTCGCTCAGCTCACCCTCCCAGGACATGGGACGCGGACCATTCTTGTCTGCCGCACGTCGTCGCACCTTTAGATTCTCAATGTTCGCCAGCTCCGCATCCGAATCGGACTCATCCCCATTGCCACCGAGGGGAATGCGCAAGCTGCCGCTATGATTGTGATTGTGATTGTGATTATGATTATTATAGTTGGCTATGACCGGCACCAGGTTGCCATTCGTTGGCGTCGCCAGCTCGTCCAGTTCACATTTGATATTCGTCACGGAGACATTGTGACGCTGCTGCTGATGCTGCTGCAACGCTGGCGTCACTGTCGCCGTCGACATGTTTTCGGGCAGCTGATAGCTGCCACTGGCACCGGGTGAAACACTCTGCTCCGTCTTAATGCTCGACATATTTGGCATCCTTGCGGCGACTGATTGAGTGTGTGAGTGTGTGTGTGTGTGTGTGGGATGTTGAACTTTGCAATTCTTGTGCAATTACACGCTATACGATCTTAAACTAATTTATTTGTGCAATTTGTAGAAATTGGAAAGATGTCGTTGATGCAGTTCCATTGTGTTGTAAATCTGTCAAATAAAAAAAATTACATGATGTAATTAGATTAATATATATTTGGGCAATGCTTGAAAATTTGGATTTAAGAAATGCAAATTTAAGTTACAAATTAAATTATTTACCATCAAAAGGAAGTAATCAGATTATAAATTTAAAATGAAAAAATAAAGTAAAATAAAGGATATTTTAAATCTTGGGTTATTATTTTCATTTAAATTAAAATTAGAAAGAATACAAAGATTTCTTCAATAGAAACACTTCTCTCAAAGTCAGCACAACATGTGGCGCACTTCCCAAGCTTTGTTAAACTTAAAAAAAAACCAACAAAATATTCCAGTTACTCTGCAAATGGTAATGATACCACAGCCATCAGTAAACATGACTTCAAACAATGAAAATCGCCAAGAACTTTCTACCTTTTTTGATAACGTCTTTCTATGCGGTTTTCAGGAATTCAGAATTCAGACTTGCTGAGTGTGTGTGTAATATAAATATAAATGACCAGACTCAGTTCCTCTCTATATAAATTTCTTGTTTTGGGCTCGACTCTCTATTCCAAAATATTTTATTATTTAATGATTATTGGTCATAAAAATTAACATTTATGTTTAATAGCTGAAGAGCCTTATAAAAAAGTAAATGAGTTCTAAAATCAATAAGATTTAGGCATATATACATACAATTTATTGTATTATTGAAAACATTCGTGGCCAAATAGTAAAAAATTCCAATTTTACAAGAGCTAACTAAGAAGATGCAATAAAAAAAAGAAGAATATTCCAGTAGTAAAATTAATCCATTCATTCCATCAGTTTTTTATGCAATCGTGCATAGTTCGTCTTCAACTATTTTTAAATGATTACGTAGCTTAAATACAAATTTCGTTACTATGCGAATCATTATTGCTCAAATGCCTGCTAAAAGATGAGCATATCCGACATAGTACACGCCTAGCAACAACTAACTAAACAACTATGCATGATTTCAGCCCCACCTCAGCCGTATCCACCAAGCCAACGACCTTGGCCTCTGCAGAAGACACTCGTGACGCGGGAGACGAATAGTGTTATGCTAATTGGGTCCACGACATGTGTTCTACAGACACGCACGCACACACACACATACACACACACACACACACACACACGCGCAATAATATTACGCTGTCCAGCGAGAGATGAGAGATGATTTTGTTGTTATCAGCGATGCGCACACGAATGAATAGCTCAAAGCAACAAGCCAAACGATACAATACAATAGCGCCGCCAACAACGAAAAACGAATAATGTCAACGACCCGAAAGCGAAAGAGGCGCAAAAGCCGATTGGAATATTATAATAAATTAAAGGTACATTAACCCAGCCAAAGCCAGCCGGCAGCTGGAAATTGTTTGTTGTATCGTTTTCATTATGATAAGGGCGCGGCTGGGCAGTGCTATTTGGCTGAGGGGGTGGATAGTGGACTATTGCTAATGGTTTTCACTTATTGGCATGTGTGCTGTGCTGTTAAGTGCAAATGCTCATTGCAGTAAATTAAATGCAGCTGACGACGACGACGACGACGTCGACCTCTAATGGACATCTTTTGTTTAGCCGGTACAACAACCCAAAACGCAGCGGCCAAGACGCCAACCGGCATCTGAACTGAGAGCGCACGCAAGCGACAGAGAGAGAGAGAGAGAGAGCAGCCAGCGAGCGTAGAATGGGCAAAGGACGACCTTCAAATAATGTTGAAATTTGTACGCAAACGACCTTGTGTACAACAACAACGAGAGACGACGAAGCAACCACGAAGAAGACGCAGCGACGTCAACGACGCCAACGACGACGACGACAACAGCGAAAACGAAGCAAGCAGCCACACTGCTCACACACACACACGCACACATGCATCCAAAAGACGCAACACATGCGCGAGCGAGCGAGCAGCAGCGGCGCGGGTGAGCAGATATCGTCAAGAGCGGAGGAGAGCACAAAGCATGCGACGAAGGAAAGAACTCAAAAAACACATTCAAAGGCAACAACAGACACAGACGGGGGTGTGCTGTATGTGTGTGTGCCTGTGTGTAGCACAAAAGAAAATAAACAAAAATTTTGATATCAAGAGCGTCACTCGGTGAGTTGCGCGGCGAGCAAAGCAATCAAGAACAATTCTCGTTGTTGAAGTTGTGTGGGTGCCGAGAGGTCACGCTGAGAGCGAACGCAAACAAAATGCTGACCGAGCAGAGAGCGTTGAAAGCAGTATGACAACGAGAGAGAGAGAGATAGCGAGACAGTGTGAGAGGGGGAGCAGGAAGAGCATGAAGTGGTCAGCCGTTTTTTTAGGGAAATCTACTCGCACATGCATACGAACATACAACATATGAATGTATGTATTTATAAATGTAGTTGGGAGCCGACAAATGCAGCCAAGCGATTTGATGACGGCTTGTTTCTGGTTATAAGCACAGACAGACATGCAAACATGTACAATCTATATGCTCTCTGTTAGAACTGTACCTTGTCGTTTAGGCGGAAGTGTTTTGCTAAATGGCTCATAAACATTCAGCTACATCATATGGGATTAGCCTCATGATCATCCAGAAAGTGTTAATCGTTAGTTGCTAATTGTAACCCATTGTATATATGTACTTACTTATGTAGTACATACATATTTAAGTTGCAAGCATCTTCGACTTCCTGCACCAATTAATGAGGATTATATTTGAGTAAAACGAAAAGGAAAAATTAACATTGTTTTATATAATCGATATGGCTAAAAAGTAAGTATCTTTCCCTTGTGACACTTATTCATATCCGCAAAACTACTTTTTCCTCGTGGAAAAGTAATGCTAACTAAAAGATAAACTTAATTGCAAAGGGTAACAGCGTATTTTATACTACAACATTTTTGTAAGCTAACTTTGTATTGCAATTTTTAATAAAATTTACGTGACAATATTTCCGTAACTAAGCGTATTTAAATGCTTTCTACATCTATCTATAACTATGTATTCATATCTGTATAAACAACATGTTCAGTTTAAACAATTTTAAGCTGTGCAAATTCCGACGACAATTACCAGCTATTCAAATACGCAAACACACAAAAGCACAGCGAAACACAGCTCCACACCTTTGAGAGGTAAACGCCCCCTTGGGGCTACCTCTCGATGCTGGCTGTCAAGAGTCGCATACCTCAGTCATGATCTAATTACGCTTATTAAATACGGGTGTATGTATTATGGTAGCAGCCCACCATTGAAAAATGCATAGCAATTAGCATCGATAGCAGTTTTTAACCATGACATATTGCAATAGGCACCGATTGCTGCAGACTGCAGCAGCATTCCAAGAGATTTGTGGCAATTTGACAAGCCCCTGAAAAAAAAGCATAAGTCAAAACGGCATACCAAAGCCGTATTGTGTGAAGGTTGTGTGCGGCAGGGGCAGGGGGGTTCTCAAGTTGGAGTTGCTGCTGACCGAGTATCTAAAGTCTGAGCAAGAAATGTGCAACCGGGTTGGGCGACGGTTGCCCCTGAGCGACGGTCTGACTTGTCTGCCACCGCTTATCGATTTTTATCAGCACAAAATGCTTATGACTTTGACAGGCCACAAAAAAAAAAAGAAAGAAATAGAATGAAAAAACAACTTCAACTCGCTGTGCAACTCCTGGCAGACAAAAGGGGTTGACCTTCACACAGCACACAGTTTTTTTCTTTTTGTTTTCTTGCAGCAAGCGCGCGTGGGCGCTTTTCACGTTTATTTCTGTGCGGAGGGTGTAAAAACACGTGAAAATGCCGTTGCCTAACAAAATGGCGACGTGGTCGTCGTCGTCGTCGTCATCGTCGTCCCCCCCATTGTGGTAAATCCATGTCAATAATATTCATGACATTGACATGCTGCTGCTGCTTTGTGGGCCAAAAGAGACCCGGCCGGCACTAACTGAACTGCTACACTTACTGGGGGGAGGGTTGTGAGCCAAACAGTCAGAGCCAAATCCAAAGTTGTTGGTGGTTGTTTTTGCAATTGACGTCTACGTTGGCGTTGACGTTGACGTCAACGTTAGGGCGCACTGTTGGAGTTGTTTGTTAGCATGTTGCGTAGTTGTGCCCACTGAATAGGAAGTGGGTTTCAATTATGCGTAACATGAAAGCGTTAAGCGCATTTTAGGGAGGGTTCGCCTGTCGGGCATTGGGTGTAGGGTGCTCTAATTGGGGAAAATCGACCCTTTTTGTTTCCCCACTCCAATAAGCCAAAAAGCACAAATGTTTTTGGTTTGTTGGGGATGAAAAACAAGCTGGAGTCAGAGAGTTGTTGTCTGTTCGGTGCTCGCTCGGTTCGGCATGCAATGGCGTAGTAGCGGCTAGGGATGAAGTTAATGTCGTTATCTTGTGGGTGTTAAAAAGCTGTCGGGGATTAATTTGCGCAAGTAGTAGGAAGAAAAATATGCCTGCGAATGCGTACGTTGTATAACCCTTTAGATCTGGTATATATATAAACACAACACTTTACGAGAAAACCATTTTGAAAATATTTCTTAAGGAAGTTGATAATGTTGAATGTTGAAAGGATTGATTATATCATATTATCATTCATTTAGCCAACTCACAAAAAGTATACTAGAAACTTACTTCAAGTAAACTCTAAAATTGAAAAATATTCGCACTTGAAACATCAGCTGTCTAAAAATGGCTAGATATCTTAACTTATTTAGTTAACAATTTCAGCACTCTATGTAAATAGCAATTTTGTTTTACGATGAAGAATTTTTTTAGTGTTCCTTAAACATTAAACAAATAACTCAGGTAACAAAAAGTTATTCGACTTTCATTGACATATTGAGGCAAACGAAACATAAAAGAAGCTTGCATAACTTGGCCCAAAGAGTGTGCAATTGCTAGCTGCGAATCGCAATCTGGCTGTCTAATATTTTAACACGCTTCAGACCCCATGGACAACACACTCACACTCCCAGTCGCACATACACTCACACACCTCCAACACCTTTCGCCAATTGCAAACAAAGGTAGAGGCTTAAACATAAACCCCGGGTCCGGACCATGTCGGGCTAGAGACCCAGTCAAGCCAAGCCAACCAAGACCCGACCCGACCAGGCCAACAACAACAGCAGCACCAGCAGCAACAACAATTGCAAATTGCAATTACATTGCCTGGCAACGGGCCACATTCATCAATGTGTGTGTGTGTGTGTGTGTATGTGTTCGCTTTTGATTAATCATCGGTGCATGCAGCTGTGCCGGAGTGTTTGTGCTTGTGTTTCGGATCGGGCTGGATCGTAGCTGGCACGTCATTAGCATAATGTGCAACAGAAGTTGCCTATGGAAAATGGCAAACAAATTGCCAAAGCACCAACACAAATGCAACACAAAAACATTGTAGAAATATTCGTTAAAGCCAACAGGTTATATAGACATGCACACATAACCAACTAGACAGATCGGACGGACTGGACTGAACTGAACGGAGCTATTGGATTGAAGACTGCGTGGTCGTTCATAGAATTTCCTATTGCCATTTGCAGTCATTTGGTTTACAAAATCTAGTGTCTATCCACAAGTAAGTGTGTGAGTGTGCGAGCATGTATGTGTGTGTGTGTGTGTGTTAGCCAGAGTACACATTTATAAATCCACAAACATAGATGCGAATCGACGCGACGTCTGCAGAACTTGATTTCCAACAGGTGCGTCGTCGTCTGGCCGCCACTATCGACATGGATATGGACACGGTTGGCAAATAGCTAAACGCAAAACCGGTACGATTGCAAGAACAGCACTATGTGCACTGAGAGAAATTACAAAGTAAAAACAACCCAAAATGTGAATGATAAAGAAAAACATGCTCTTTCCTGGTTCCAGCTAAACAAGGTCAAAAACAATAATATGAAGGAAAATAATTTCACTTGAGTTCAACCAGAAGTAAATGAATCGAAAACTATTAAAATAGATTGAGATAGAGTCTCCCGATTGCCCCACAGTATCTTTAAGATTAAATTCTCTTTTGGATTATATCATTCGCTTAAGGATAATGAATAATTTTCGATTTTTGTTTTGTCAAATCAGTATTCTCTATGTTGATTAGGTATATTTATTTATATAAATTGAAGTAATTAGAAAAATAAACTACAAATTCCAAATCGAAATCTTTAATCTAAGATTTTCAATTTATCGAGTATATATTGAGGAAAAAATGTATTATTCAAATAATGAAATTTGTGGTCTGTCATTTCTCTCAGTTTATGTGACAGGTAGCTCGAAAACTTGGGCAAGTTATGCCACAAAGCTCCCGCTGATAACTTTGTCAACGTCGCGACGCTGCAAATTAAACGCCCAGTAAGAGAGGCGTGCCACCGTTGTTGCTGTTGTAGTTGTTGGTGTTGCTGTTTTGATGGTTGCACAGAGAACCCGCATTTTTGGGGCGTTGCAATGTTGCAAAGTTGCAAACCTGCAATATTTCGTCTGCATAACAATTACAATTTACCGTACGACAAACAGGAAATGTTACGCTTGCGCCGTTTGCATTTTTATTTTTATGAGTTGCTGAAGTCTTTCGAGAATGCGGCACTCCCCAAATACCCCCAAAACAGAACTACATACCACAGGCAGAGCTTGGTCCGTTCATATTGTATTTATGTCATTGCTATTGGCCTGGCAGCTTTATCAGGTTGTTGCTTTGTTTGCGACAACCCTTTGTTTTTTCGTGGCTGCCACGCTTCAGCTCATCGCTATCAATATCAACAAAAGATAACCCGCAGCGACAGAGACTGAGGGGAGTAGCCTCGTATCGGTATCAGTAGAAACACAGTTCTCCGATTTTTATTTATAAATTGTTTCAACTTGCTGCTGCTGCTGCTGCCGGCCAGCTGTTGTTGTTGACAATCTTTGCCTCAAGGTCGTATGAATGTTCTTTATTTATATACAAAAATAAATTAAACGAAGTCGTGCTGAATATTTTATACACTTGTCGAGACAGTTCACCGATATAATATATAGTTTAAGTAACGCTGTTCGCTTATCATAAACTATTTAAATGATTATTGTTCACTTTGAACTTCTAATAGTTAACATTAAGTAAATAAATAAACTGATCGCTTTAAGTTGTTAACTTTTCTGTCAAATCAGTGTTTTATAAGTTATGTATCAAGGTTTATCAATGCTTTCAAAATACTGATAAACATCGAAATCAATTTTTATATTTCTGTTGTGGCATACATTTTAAGACATCACAAATAACAAACGATAAATATGTTAATGTTAATCAGAGTTTTTTTTCACAACTTGTGACAAAATTAAAATACCCTCTGATAGAGTATTCAAATAGAAATCGTGTACGCGGCTCGTTCTCACTTTATATAATGCAAAACAACTCCCAGATCCATGTTAAACGCCCTACCCCTCCCCACCACACACACACTTCAACAGGCTTTCAGTAATACTTGTATTCTTTATTATCGTATGTCATTTGTATCTTTTATTGTCGTGATTTGCTTAAATAAATGTATCTGTTCACTTCATTCCCTGATCAAACAGATTATCTTTCAAGTGATTTAATTAAACTAATTATTTCTACAGAAACAATAAAAATACATCTGCAACAAAGACACGCTTATAAATCATTGCAGTCAACATGTTTTTGAGATGCATAAAAGGCTTGATTTCCTCAATTTTAGAGATTTATTGTCACACGGCGTTATTCAAATTGGAAGACAGGTTTTCACAGAGAGAGAGACTCAAACCCCAAATGTAGATTTCAAAAGCAAAGCTAATTTGTGTCAAATGCAATAAACCAAAATCGTTATTATGACAAACACATATAAAATGACAAGGACCGCTTAATACATAAATACATAAGTGCTTAAATATGTTAATAAAAGAATATCAAATTTAATTACATTGGAGATTACTAATGATATTCATGAATTTTATGGTTTTTTATGAATACAGCAAACAAAAAAGAAACTTGCAACGAAATATATTTAAGTATATATTTAGTGGTGTAGATTAAATTAATTATTTACTTTAACATTTTATTCCAACTATCTAGAGTGTTCTCTATGTCTGAGTTTGTGTTCTTGGATTCCATATTGTAATTTACTGACTGCTAACAATGTGAACGGATTGGACAATAGTTAGGAAAACATATTTCTTTTTTTTAAATATTTATTATTATATATTTATTATTATATATTTATTTTTAATACTTATTTTTATATATTTATTTTTATATATTTATTATTATATATTTATTATTAGATATTTTTTATTATTATTATTATTTGTTTTTTTATACACATATTATTCTCTGTGTTTTGAATTTAGTTTCTTGCTTCTTGCGTCTTATTTTTTTTTCTTTTTTTGGCCACTAGCGTTTTGTTTCAATGACACAACGTTCCACTTTATCGATTACACAATTATGTGCAACCTGCCAAACAGTTTCACTAACTAACTAAACTGCCTAACTGGCTGGCTTAACAGTGCAGTTGCATCTATCTAACTGGTATCGAGTATCAAGAATGCCAGCACGCACACATTGCATTAAAATTGCACTTAAGCCAAAAAAACAAAAACAAAAAAATAAAAATAAATAAAAATGATAAAAAAAAAAAAAACACAAACAAGAAACTCAGCTGCCAAACGGCCTGCGAGACCAGAACGCGATCGCCAACAACCTTGTCCCAAAACAACTTGCGCGAGTAATTCGTTTTTCCTTTTAATATATCAGTTGTGCACATACATAACTATATGCTATAGGCAATACATACGTGTATGTGGAGTTTGCACGTCCAACTTGCCAACTTGACTCGATATTAATTAAAAGCACGCAAAGAGCCAGCGGCAGCAGCAACAACTGTTGCAACAACTGCTGCAGCTTGCCCACCCAGCGTCGAGGAAACGGGTTTCAAAGAGAGAACAAACTGAAACCACAGCGATTCGCGTTGGCTTAGAAAAGAAGTCAACGGCTTTGGCTGCCTGTGCCATCGATGCAGTGCGTCGATGATGGTGGGCGGCTTGAACATGGGCCACGTGTATTGTGTGTGTGTGCGTGTGTGTGTGTTTGGGGGGTGAGGAGGGGGGTACGTATGTACGACAGCTATAAAATCGAGTTAACTACCAGCAGAACATTGTACTGAGCACAATTTATTTAATAATATTATCTTTAATACATTTATATACAAATAGCATTACGGTTAATAACCAGAACTTCAGCTCTGCTAACAATATTAGTGGTTTCTATTCTCGTAAATTACAGTCTTTAATAATGTTTTTATATTCAGACGATATTCATGGATGAGATGGATAGATTGATAGATGGATGGCCATAAGCCATGTTAAATACAAAATATAAATGGATAAATAGAGATAGAGTGTGTAATTTAGCAAACTGTGTTTTTCTTAGTTGTTCTTTATAACAAGCATCTAATATAATATGATTTTAGTTGCAATTTTAATGAGTTTAAACTCTGTACACTTCCTGAAAGCAACTAAAAGAAGAAAGAAAGTAACAGCTTCAAAAAAGTATTGTTATTACTGGTAGGCTTAATTTATTGCCCCTTCTCTATATTGCTTTCTCATATTTGAACCACTGTGCCCTCTTTGCGTTGCAATTACTGTTTTGCATGCGCCGCTGAGCAGCAGTTGCGTTTTGGGAGCATATCGCTTAATGGCCCTGCTCGAGAGACCTTTTTGCGTAGTCAAATGCAGTCAATGCATAGCCACATACTATACTACAATGGATAGCACAGTTCGTCATTTTGTCAGTCAGTCAATCAGTTGGTGCTATCGGCTGCCTGCCTGCCTGCTGCGGCTCGTCATGGGAATGCCAATGGAAGCAACGTGCTCGTAGCCAAATCGTATGCCAAATCCATCGGCCATTTGCCTTTTGCCTCTTGCCATTTGGCTCGCTGTTCGGATTTAGCCCTCATTTTTATGACAATAGCAAATGGTGTCCATTTTTATTACGGCTAGTAAGTGTAATATTTTTATTACACAAATTAGATTTGTAATTGTTATTGTCCAAACATAAAAAGCGTGCCAAAAAAAAACAATTTTAAAGCCAACATATTTCAATAATAGCAATTAGCTGTTGCTAATTGATGTCAATTATAATATAATTAACACATTTTAAATAAAGTAACTGAAATAAAACACTTTAGAAAGCATCCGATAAAAAATGTATAAACGAAAATTAAATAAATATTAACATTTATTTATTATTTATGTAGATTAACACATCATCATAATATAATTAAATTCGGAATATATGCTTAATAGCTTAAATACATAAATATTTTGTGAAAACACTTTCTCGAAATGAGTTCGGTTTTAATATGCTCGGTTCGCAATTGCGGGAATTTACATATGCAAGTATTTTCTGCAGACATGTTAAGTGAGTGTGGAGAGAGAGAGTACCCATCAATGTCATTGCTCCACTTGCCTTGGCCCTGTGCCCAACGCAGTCCGCCTGTCTGTCTGTTTGTCCTTTCAGTCGCACTGTGTGCGTTTGTCCTTTGTTCCGTTTTAGTTTCTCCAGTTTCTCCAATGGAAAAGGGCATTGCAGTCTGTGCAGTGTCACCAGCTGCATGCGCGCACCTACAATTCTCTCGCTATCTATCTCTCTCTATCTCTCGCTTTCTCTTGTTCTGTTGTGTCTAACTCTCTCACTCTCTGTCTGTCTCTCGTTGTCAGCCGTTTTGTCTTTGCGTGTGCATTTCAATGTTGACTGCACTGCTCGCTCAGCTTTCAGCTGCCCGTTTTATACATACATACATACATACTTATGTACGTTTGCTACGTTTTTTTTTCTTTTCTTCGTTTTTTCCCTTTGCTTTACCACGCCATTTTTCGGGGCAAGGTCATCAGCGAGACAAAGTCAATGGCCGCCAATGACCTCTTCTTCTGGCCAGTCTTCGTTTCGTTTCGTTTCTGCACTGCTTCTTTGCTCTTTCTTCGCCGCCTGCCGACTGCCGTCGCCTCATTCTCATTTACAACTTGTTCTTGGCATTGGCGACTGCCGCTTCGGCCGCCCCGATGGGGCTCAGGCATGATGACGTGTTACTTTTATTCTACTGTTCTTGCGTTCTTCTCTTCGCCCATTTCTTTTTCTTTTTTTTTCTTCTTAATTTCATAGTTTTGCTTGTGTTTCCTCTTCGTCGTCGTCTGTCGCTTTGTTTGGCTTTTTATGTCTTGGCAACAAGTCGTCGCTGTCGCGGTCGCCGTCAACGTCAACGTCACCGTCGCTGCCTCTGCCTCTGCCTCGACTTCTGCTGACAATGTTTGAACGTATTTGGCCTTTCTTTTGTCTGGCTCTGTGTGCTGCTACTCAGTGTTTCTGCTGTTTTTATTTTTTATTTTTATGTTTAGCCTCTTTGTGTTTAGTTTTTTCTTTTTTTTGTGTGTGTTTCTTTTCTCTTTGCAAATGTGTCCAATGATCTTCTGCTTTTATTGCCTTTTGTTATGTTGTTGTTTCTGCTGCTGCGAGTTCTTCAGCCTCCCCGGCAGGCGTTTCTCGATGTGTGTGTGTTGTGTGTGTGTGTGCTTTTATTTTTGTTATAAATGGTTCGCTGTCAGTGTTGTCACTATTGCGCCAATGGCGCTGGCCAGAGTTTGACAACTCTCTTAACCTCTCTTGCAGGTACATATTCAATACGAACCACCTTTTATTGATTGTTGCCTTATCGATATCTCATATTTGAAGCATTAATCTTCGTAATTGATCACTTGCAGTTTATGTTCACTGGATGTTTCAGATCATTCACAACCCAAAACATGCGCGACTACATAGTAAGCTTTATGATATCTCTCAAGGATGCCCAGGATTATAAACTATGTACTCGAATGCAATTCATAATATAAGATAACTTTGCTTGTTTAGAGGTTGACTTTGTCTATCTCGATTTGTGTCCATCTTAAGGACAAATCATTTATAAGCTAATCTCCTAATATCGAGCTAATTAAGCAGTGTTTTATATAACACCCACAAAGCTTAGTTAAATACTATATTTATATATATGTAGCTGTATGTACATAAATATGTAAAACATCAAAACAAACCGCTTTAAGTTCGCTTTAAGGCCGTGCTCTGTCCCATTCATTTGGATTTCACTCTGTGCTGAGCCACCTTTTAAAGCGCTGAATAAGACATAAATCCTTGAAATTATGTACGAACCGCTTGTTAAGTTCAGTCTCGGTCCTCGGTCTGTCTGTCCATTTGTACGTCTGTCCGTCTGTACGCTTCAGTTTCGCAGTTCGGGCTGTTGCCACACTTTTGCACAAATATTTTCGTTGCCCATTTTATTGCATCGTTTCGTTCTGCACCTTCCCGGCATCACTCCTCCGCCCCTTCTCCCCTACCATTCCCCATCGTCCACTATCCTCCCGTAAACTTGATTTGTTTTGATTAAGGCAGCCCAAAATGCGTTGCTTTTTATCGTTCGCTCTGCTTTTCTGTGTTTCCTTTTATGTTTATTTGCCTCGTGGCCTTTTGTCGGTTCCAATGTATATATTTATGTGATGTAGTTTCCCCGTTTTGAAGGACATTCGTTTAATTTAGGACCTGAGAAAACATATATTACCAGGCGTCGCTTATTATGGCGCTCTGACGACTTCTCATCTTTAATTCCTCAACTCAACTCCTCGCAGAATTTACTTACATGCATATGCATTTGTGCGTGATCAATTTTATTATTGGATTTACTTGTTGACTATATTGTTATTATATTTTATTTATCACTTGGTTGGAGTTTAAGAATACGAATATTTATGATTTGACTCAAAACTTCCATCATAGAAAACAAAGCTTTTATGTGGTTTGCGGTGAGTCAATGTATCTCTAAGAATTTCATGAAGAGTCCATTTAAATATTATAAACACATTATGAATCATGTGGCAAAACAAATGAATAAGAAAAAATACTGTTGTGACGTATATTTCCAGCATGCTGTTAATCAATTATTTAATTTATGCACACATTATATATGAGTACGTAATACATAAGAGTTCTTTATGGGTTTGAAGCGCTGTGTAGAACTTTCGATGACCTTCCGACCAGGCCAACCACAGACAATATATAACAAACACTGCACACAATGATTTAACCACGCGTGGGTAGAAAAATTGACCTACTTCAACTGTGGCCAAAATCCTTATCGACTGACTACGATAAAAAACAAGTGGACGCAATAAAATATTCATATTGAAGGAACGTAGGCGATTCATCAATGCGTCAATTCAATCAAGCGACAGGTTGACAATGCCGGTATCTGTTGTAGCTCCATCTCGCTCGCTCGCTCGCTCTATCTGCATAAGTACATAATATATAAAGCAGCTTCGAAAAGAGAGAAAAAAATCAAATAATGTACATAAATAAATTAGCACATTTCAAACAGGAAATACAACCACGAAATAATCAAGCACTGAAGAACGTTCTATGTGTGTGTGAGTGCTTTTGCTTCTATAGAAAGCCAAGCAACGACCTTGAAGCGATTTGAAATATACACACGCAATTATACTTATAGAAACACACACACACATATATATAATTTTATACGAACTGATGAAAAATTTCGCAACGATTTCGCCAAATGAATCATGACAGCATTTCAATAGCTTTCTACCATATTGTAAGATATAATTCCGGTCAATTTATCTTTATGCATGTGTGAACGTATTTATGCATGTATGTACATACATTTGTACATCTATTGAGACAGTCGTGTGATATTTGGTAGCCGCTAATTGGCTGTGAAAGAGGCTGCCAACGTAAATGCCATAAAACAAAATTAATCGGAAAAAAATTTGGCAGATAAGTCAACAGCATTTGATAAACACCTGTTGTGTATTAGCTTATATAATGTAAATAAGACATAGACCAGTAAATAGACAGCGTAAATATTCGTAAGTATTTACGTACATACATGTATGTCTGTGCAAAATGTATAAGAATCGATATGTTCACATAAGTAAACCTCATTAACTATTCCACTTGCATACCGCAGAAAGGCCATAAGAGTTTTTTTTTTAATATTTATGAATGTAGAAAATATTTATTATTCCTCAAAATATGCACATAAATATATATTATTGAACGATTTTATATACACACATTTACAATTAATAATTTAACACATTTTTCTCAAACTTTTATAGTTTTGACAGTTTTGATTTCAAATTAAATTTGACCATAAGAAAATATGAAACAACCAAAAAAAACCAGGCGAGTTTTTTTTTATTTATATAAATTCATTACTTTTTCAACACTTGTTTTTATTCAAAGGGTTATCCGATTTCTAATTTTAATATATTTCATATATTTAGGATGTAGTTCAACTTAAGAGTCGTCTTGTTACTGTTATTGTTGCAGCTATTGCTTAAAATGTTATAATAGTAATCTTTAAGATGTTATTTCAACCGCACCCACAGCTATATAGTATGTACTTGAATAATTGATTTGATTGCTTTCAGATTTTAAGCTACTGGGTGTATTCACTGACTCTTGATGACTCGACACGAGTGCCGCTGCTGCTGCTGCTGCTGCCGATGCTGTCCTAAACAAACACAGACAGACACACACACACACATAAATCAGAGGTAAGTGTTACCTTTAAAAGGTACGTGTATTTTGCTGATCATATGTCTATCGACTCCCCTCCCTCCCTCTCCCCTTCTCAGCTTGGAGTCAATAGTTAGAGCTAAGCGCCAAACATCATGAGCCATGCGTCATGTGAAGCGTCACTCAAATTGAGATCCAAGAGAAACCTGAAACAGGAAGAAACTCGTTTCTTGTTGTACGAATGCATGTGTGTGTGTGTGTGTTTTGGGTTTGGGGAGGGAGTGGAACCAATCAAGCCAAGCAGCAAGTAAAAGAGGACCAAAGCATAAAAGCAAAAACCAAACAACAAACAACAAACTGGAGCCCAACTCTCAGCTCTGGTTCGCTGGCGGCAATTTTCATGTGATTAGTCATCGAACGAGAAGCAACCGAGTAAAAACCTATGCCCAGACAAGACATGGGGGCCAGGTGTGCTTAGAGGGGTGGAGGGGGACTGGGCTGTATCGCTTATTGAGAGAGAAACAGAGAGCTTTCGATAGAGAGAGTATCGATAGTGGCATTTGAATGTCTCCTTCAAATTACAAAACTAAACTTTAACTCTTTTTTTGCTCGTCGCATTAGAATAGTTTCTAATAAAAGGTTTTTTATTGAGTCGCTTGTTTTGTTGTTGCTGTTGTTGTTGTTGTTGTTGTTTTAATCCAGGCAGCAACTTTCAAAGTGGTTTTTTGGGTTTTGTCTTTGTCTGCGGGCCCCGTGGGCCAATCAATTTTTATCGTTTTGCTTTAATTTGATGAGATTTTTATCGATTTCTTGTTCTGCCCCGCCTGACTCGCCGCTGCTGTGGCAGCCTCATCTTTTGTTTTGCATAAATTAAATGGCTAATGGCCATAAATTGTATACATTTTGTTGTTGCTGCTGCTGCTGCTGCTGCTTTTGTAGTGCCTCGGCTTAAACGCTGCTGCGATTTATTGGCTGACCTTCAGCGTTATAATTAATTAAACTTACAACAATACTTAAAATAACAGCTGGCTGCAGCTTGTCGAGGAATGAAGACACTTGCAACATAGCAATTAAATTGTTTCAACAGCACTAAGCTGATTCTATGATCTTGGCCAATAGTTTAACGTGGACTTAAATGTTAGAGGACAATATAAAAAATAAACGTTAAATTTTATTCATATCTTTTCCATGATTGTCAGACAAAATTCTTCTCTAGCAAAATAATATTGAATAAAAAATCAGCAAGCCGATATTTATTTATTTTTACGCCTTACATTAAATTTTTCTTTCCTATGAAACAGAATTCATGAAACTATGCAAGCTATTCTCCACCGAACCTATTGAAAGTGGGGACCCCATATACCATATTCCTAATCAACATCAAGAGTCGAGACGACTTAGCAAAGTCCTTGTTATAAACAAGCCGTTCTCAGCATCTGTAGGAGCTACAAACTAGCAAAATAAATTTATATATCAATAGAAATCATGAGATGATTATTCAAAACTGATTGACTAATTTCTAAATAAGTAAACTTAGAAATAAACGAACAGACTTGCCCTTTTTTTTTACTTATAGTTAGTTCAAATAGTAGCAAGTAATTTAAATATTATGTACTTGACCTCTTCCTCCCCTTATGGACAATCGAGGCTGGCTTAATTACTTAAATTAGATTCATTAAATCAAATTTATATAGCACCAAATGTTTCATTTATCAAACAGTTTACTTTCTAGATGCAAGCAGCTAAGTTCATGTCCAGGTTCAGCTGCACAACGAAATGCCTGCAATTGTTACGCAACCCTTCAACAACAGCAACAACAACAGCAACAACAGCAGCAGCAGCAAATAAACAACAGCAGTATTTGCTGGGCAACATGTTTCACAGTTGGCCCCAGCAACGGCAGCTGTTAACGGGGCAACTGCAGAACAAAACGGCAGCAGTTGCTGCTGCACAAAATTTGGCCAAAACGATCATGTTTTGCAGCAGCCGCTGCAGCAACGACAACAGTTATGGCAATCGCCATAGTTGCAGTTGCAAAAATCAAACAAAAAACCAAAAAAAAAAACAAAAAAAAAATTCAGCCAACAAACGATAAAAAGCCATTCAATGTTGGCCAAAAAGTCAGCAGCAGTAACGACAACTGTTGCAGTCAAATGGCAACAACAGCAGCAGCAGCAGTTCAGCAACAATGTTGCCAGCTTTGTGGCGAATGTTGAACCATCAACAACAACAACAACAACAGCAACAACAACTCAGTCAAGTTTCTTCTACTACTACTCTGTCTTCTTCTTGGCGCTGAGGTTACAACAAGGTAAACTTGCTGCCATGTTATTGTATCTGCGCTTTGATCTCTCGCCTCAGACAATAGAACAAAGCGAAAAGTTGTTGCTGTTGCTCGTAAAACAACAACAACAACAACAACAACAACCACAACAACAACAAGAACAACATAAGCAGCAGCAGCAACAGCTGAAGAATTATGGGAGGAGGTCAATGCTGCAATTGTTAACTGCTAATTAGCAGTCAAAACGAGCGAGAGAGGGAGAGAAAGAGAGGGAGCGAGAGAATTGCATTTTACAATCGATATGTGCCCGCGGACATATCGAGAACCGGTTAACAGAAAACAAAAGATGTTCCCGCTATTGTTGTTGTTGCTGTACAACAGTGAACAAATTATACATTTGACATGCTACACACACACACACACACACACACACAGACAAATTGTAAACCATAAAATGCACAATGTAACAATATGTTTTGGACGTCGTTCAAGATCACACGCAAACATTAAAATTAAACTATGCTCAAAAGCTGACAATTTACACATCAATACTGTTGCTTTGTTATCGAAAACATAATATGTTCACATTGTTATCAGTAACATCAGCTTCGATGCATATTATTATAGAAAAGTGATTTGTTTACAGCTGCTATCGATATTCTTGTCTGCTTTCGGTTCTCATTGTTTACACTCTGTTCATTTTAATCGATAACAGTGAAAAGCTTGCATAGCCTGCTGCCCCGCTCCTTTTGCCTTCTTTCTCCCTCCTCTTCTTGCGTTCTCTTCCCCCTCCGCCATCCCACCAATCAGGCTTCTGCTTAAATTATGACAGCAGAGGCTGTAAATTAACATTTGGGGCCGACGCATTTAGCCACACACTTAAAAAGAGTTCAAGAACATAAACAAAGCAATGGACGTGCTCAACACAAGAAGAAGAAGATGAAGAAAACCAACCGCCAGAGCCAATCAACTTACAAAAGTCGTCGATGCCAATGCCGACAACCTTGGCTGAAAAGGTGGAAAAAGAGCAAAGCGTGGGGAGAGGAGAGTGAGCAGGGAGGAGGAAGCTGTTGCTGCTGACTGCTGCCAACTGATAAAAGCAAAGACCGCACATAAACCCAGTTACGAACAAGTAAGAGTGATTAGCTCCAAGAATCTCGACCTGCTAATACCCTGTATTTTGTTCAGAATATACCAGCTGCAATGTTTTTTTTTTATTTGTTAATTAATTGTAATTTAATTGTAACTGAACTATAATTTATTCCACCCCATATATGCTGTCTGTCATTTACGGCTTCTATTTTTACAGGGTATGTAAGAGTAGGTGCAGAGCTCAACTGCAACTGCAACAGCAACGAGCAATAAACACGAAAAACCGCAAGTCGACGTAGTCAAAATAATAATGAGCCAACATTTAAAATGGTTTATGAGATGGCAGCGTCATTATCATCGTCGACAACAACAACAACAACAATGAATGCTAATGATGATGACGGCGGTGGTGATGATGATGTCCATCATCATGATTACAATACACCTACGGCACAGCCACAGACGAAGAGTCTTCGATTTTTCTGGGTCAAGCCACACGCGAAAGACGCGACACGACAAACAGGAGGAAGAGGCAGCCGCAGAGGAAGACGAAGGCAGAAAGAAATGTGCGATAGAGTTCAAAACGTGCCCGAGCCGCATCGTTAAAAGCTTCTCTTAACTGCGCACCGCTCTCGTGTGCACTTTTTTTTTTCTTTTTAAAGTTGGAAACAACAATTTCCGGTGGCCTCCGGTGCTAAGCGCTGCACAATTGCAGTTACTCCAGCAACAGCTACAACTACAACAGACGCGATCCGCGATCCAAGCTGAGAGTCGCTGGGTCCACGGGTTCCATGGGTTCCATGAGTCAGCGCCCCAAGAAAGTAGTTCAAGTGACCAATGGCGCCGTTACATTTCACTGCTTCAAGTGAAGTGAGCTGCTCTTGATTTTGCCCTGGGTTTTAGAGCTCGTGAGTTTTTTTTCTCTCTTTTCAACGAATTGGGCGTTAATTAAATTGTTTTCATTTCTTATTTTTTTATTTATTATTTGGCCGTAAAAACTGAAGTGGGTGTAGCTGAAGAGACCAGCCTTCCAAAGCGAATTAAGTGAAGTTATCGATAAGTGGGCGGAAATGTTGGTTAAGGGCTCAAGATATCAGCTTGAAATATATGCGAATAAACCAGAACTTTCAATGATATAAACCTATTTGTTTGATATTCAAATTTTGAGGAAAAAAGGATTTTAAAAAATGAACTATATTCTCTTTTCGCAACCCAACTGAGATATTTAACTTAATAAATTTAAAAATATAGAAAAAAATAAATAGTTTTCTTTACTCACCATTCCAAGTTGTAAATATTAATATTCCATTTGTCCTTGGTTTCAGTCTAATACGATTTATTTCGATATTCCCTAAAATGTTGCGTTTGCCAAACTCAAATTGAGTTAATTTTTGTTTATTGTTTATTTGTAATTTGTTATAATATTGTTTACACACTTCTAAATGTATAAGCTTATTTAATTTTTATGCACTTGCTTTGCACATTTTATGCAAATTATGCCGATTCTTTTTTTGTTTGGTTGTTGTAAAAATGGTTTTATAAAAAATATTTGCACAATAACGAGAACGATAATAATTATTGCACAATGAATGCCGCTGCTTTTATTGTGTTGTGTTTTGTTTGGTTTTGTTGTTGTTGTTTTTTTTTCACCTGCAAATTATTAACGGTAAATTAATCATTCAGTGTTGCCGTCGGTGTGTGCGAATGTGTGTGTGTGTGTGGGTTAACAAGCGACCAAGCAGCAAATTGACAAAAAAGTAAATAAACAAAATGCTGCAAAACGGCAACTGTTGAAGTTGCAAGGCGCAGCCAAACGCGGAAGCTGCACGTAGAAAACCAGATATATTTTTTTTCCTTTGCTACGCCATCCAATAAGAATCACACAAACACACACAGAGACACATACGTGCGCTTTCTTTGCAATTGTACATGTATATTTACGTGTGTGTGTATGTGTGGGCTGTTCTTTTTTGCACTTGCTTGTTGGCTGCTTTCTTTGCTGCTGCTGCTGCTGCTCTGGGTTTCATTTTACACGGCAGCAGAGCAGAGCGCTGCTGCTCTGCCGCTGCCGCTGTCTCTGCCACTGACAAGCTACTCTTGCGTTGCGTTTTTCCTCACCTTTGCAGAGTTTATTGACATTTTCAGCATTTGCTTTTGTGCGCTGCTTTCTTTGAGTGAGCGTGCGCGCTCCCTATTTCTATGTTTGTACATGTGTGTGTGCCTCTCTCTCTCTCTCTCTCTCTCTTCCACTCTCTCACAAATACATATGCACAAGCACTTGTATTTTGTTGTTTTGTTTTTTTGCTTTTGTAAAGAATAACCTTCAATTTTATCTTATTGCGCTCTTGTCGCTGTTACACACGCACACACACACATGCAGGCCCCACATTTGCTATTTGCTTTACAACTTTTGTTGTTTTACGCTGCTTGAATTAAGATTCGCATTTGCTTCTGTATCTTATGCAGCCAGACTTTAATTTTGGAAATACGCTTGTTTTATGTTCCATTGCTAGCATTTTGTAATTCCACTACGCATTCACATACACATATCCACATGGCTCATAACTACACCCACATTTCTACGATTCTGCAACAAAACATGCACGAAGATTTTTGCCTGGAGTCTTTTTATTTGTTGTTAATCAATTTGAAACTATGACTTAGTTTTATTTCTGAAATATTTGAGTGTATTACTTTACATTGGATTGTGCTATTTGGAGTTGTTTTGTGTAATTGAACGAAATTTTGACAAATACTTTTTTCCACAACGCTCGCGGCGCAACACAGACACGCGCGCGACTTCTCTGAACGGCATTTGTTTTGGTACTAACTGCAGTGTGACCGGTCGAGTCTATCTGAAAAACGATAGGTTCTTTGAGAGAATCAGAGGGAAACAGTAAACACCGTAAGCCGACCAACAATTTTTATCGAAGATATACCCAAAAAAATACTAAATTATGCTTCACCATACTATACTGATTTAATCAACACTGAGTCTATAGTATGACCTATTTCCCCGTATTAATAATTTCACAATGTTTGTATATGTATTGCTGAAGAAAGTATCTTAAAATAAAATTCTTACATCAAAATTAGTAAAATAAATTATTCATGATGTTTGAAACTGCAATATAGGCAATCTGACCATCATAATACGTTAAGACTAGTGTTAACACAGCTGTTAATAGGGTGCCCATAATACGTTTGCCTGTGTACTTACCCAACACTGTTACGGCACACATAAAAACAGCAACAGCTGATTTCGGACCTGTAGTTCAATTTAGTACGCCATTTCGTGCGTGACGTGTTCCTTGCCGTTTAGTTATTTCTAGTTTTTAAGCGTAAAGCAATCGCTATTTGAGATCCACTAAGCGGTCATCGATTGCCAAACATATACGAATGTGTTAGTGAATAAAGTTTACAATTTATACTTATACACGATTAGTACAAAGAATAATATCAACATAATGACAACCACCGATGTGCGAAAGCGGAAGGTAGGCAAAGGTTAAAGGGTTAAAGTGAGCGTAATTTGTATTTAAATGCTCATTTCGGCGCGCTTCACAACATGCTGATAAACACAATAAATAATTGTGCCAAAATCTATTTACATATCAAATTAATTGCCCCTGTCCATGTTGCCCCGGTTTTGTTATTTCTTTTTATTTACAGCGGCCGGTATATCTGAATCTTATACACATCTTACTGCTGATTTATTGGTGTAGATGTATTTGTGGCAATCATTTAATTGCTTTATATTGTTGCAGTTAATCATTTGTTAATGTAAATGTTTATCGCTGCTTAGCCTTTATTTGAATTTCAAGAGTAGTTTTTGATGCAAACATCATTTGATAGTAAAAATTTATCTGAAAATAGCACATATTTTTGCTATCCATGCTTAGACCATATTCGTAAACGTTTATTTAAGATGCTGCTGTGATATCTTATAATTTATACGCAAAATTTAGACACCTGTTTTGGAATTACTTTTCTAAATTAAATTAGCGTTTTTCTGCGCTTAAAAAGTTGTCCAACTGGCTCAGCGCTCTCTTGTATATATACCTAGAATAGAATAAATTATCGGCTAATTTACATAATTTAAGTAATTACGCACGCAGCAAATTCCCGCTCGGACCCGGTTAAATTTGCGTATATGCGGCGATCGGCAGCAAGGTCGTTAAATTGTTGGCATCCAACACAATTTTGTTAGGCAAAGTCAATTGCATTCTTTTCGAGATGGCAAACAATGCACGGGAAACTTGTCTATTTCTTCGTTTTTTCTCTCTTTTTTTGAGGTACCGGCGTGGGCGCAAAAACAGGTTGCACTTTACAGTTGCAGGCACATCGATGGATGTATGTGTGCGTATCTTTAACCCTTGCGTGGTCGCTGGTGAAACAGTCATCAACCTGATGAAATACGTGGTTCTTGTGGCATGGCTATTTTCATAAAGACGGCTGATTAGCAAAACGCACTTAAGCAAACCCAATTTCAGCCCCCATCGCCACAAGACTAATATACATTAAAGTATATATGTATGTGTATAATAGAAATAGTTTTGTTTGGCCAGGCGCATGTTTAATTATCAATTGATTTTTGTATTTGATATCGATTAGGAAGCTCAACCTTTAAGCAGATGTTGTAATACACACAAGTTGAAAGCATTTGGAATTGACATGCTAATCAAATAGCATATGTACGATATATATATATATATATATTATAAGTACATAGCAACAATTGCTGTTGCCAACTAAAGAGACGAAATTAAAGTCAATTGTTTTTTTTTTTGGCGGCATTAGCGCTAAAATACACATTTGTCTATATAAATGGAATTGAGACATTCGCCAGTTGCCTTTTGTTGTTTGCAGCGGCAATATTTAATCAAGCTAAAAAATACTTAAGCAAACGTACAACAACCAAACCAAGCCAAATGGTAGGTGAACATCTTATCATTTAGTGCCATAGTTTGTCTACAGACTTCCATTACACGATGACCTTCAAAAAATGACTAGACTGTTTTTTTCTTTCTGTATATATATATATATATATCTAGAAATGGATTTTAATAATTTATTCGTTACACATATTGTACGAGACTTGAGTACACATAAGTTATATGTATTCCGCTTACGAAAGTATCCATGTAAAAAGTCAGAAAAATTATTATGTGAATTTAAAAAGCACACTCATGAGATAAACTGTATTATCTGAAAAGCGATAACATTTCTGTACTTAATTGCAAGGAATTTCAATCGACAGTAGTTATGGTTTTATGCATACTATATTTGTTATCAACATTATTTGTTGTTATTATTTAATAGTTATAATCATTTTAATATTATTTTATTTATTTAAAATTACTAATGTCTAGGAAATTTATAACAGTTCTTACAAATGCATGGTCAAATATAATCATTATTTTGTAGCACACTAGCAAAGTTAGCAAAGCTTATTGATTTGTGGCAGCCCTGGGCCAGCAATATATCGATAACCAAATGCAGTGCAGCCCTCGCTGCCTGCTGCCGATAAGCAGAAGAAACAACAAAAAAATACGTTGCCTGCCAAATGGCCGATAAGAACACACAATTAATAATTGTGATGAACGTAGCATAAAAAGAACGAAAACAGACGGAGTAGTGCAAACAACTGACGTTGCAGCCAAAATGTGTTTCCACCAAAATGCTGCTTATTTATAGACAGCAAACGAGCCGCAATGAGATACGAATACAAGCTGGTAGAGTTTGGCTCTCCCCATTAACAAAAAATCATTTAAAAAGAAAAAACCAATCACTTTCAAATTTGATAAAAAAAAAAAACACTTATTGACTCATTGTGCTATTGTTTCTCTTTTTATTTTGTTCTTGATTTCTCAGCTGGCCAGCGATGATAAATTGCCGCAGCCAATTCGCCGTAAGAACAGCGGCATCGGAAACGGAAATGTTCGTGGCGGTGTGACCAGCGGCTTAAAACTCTCATTTCTATGTCTAATTGTGTCCGTCGTTCTGCTGCTGTTCGTCTTTGGTGTGTATCATTTGTATTATGCGCAAGCAGATCCCCATCCATCCACTGTAACTAAAATATTAACTAAAACCTCTGATTTTCCCACTGTCACCGTGCGTTATCATCCATCGCTACACACGGACGCCTCACGAACCACATTGAAACCATCAATGAAACACCAAAAACACGATGATCCCAATGCTGCAGGCTTTGTCTCGGACAATGCGAGTCCGTATCTGGCGCGTCTGGCCTCCAAGCTGGGCTACAGCAAAGTGCAGTATGCGGCGATCATCGATGCTGGCTCCACAGGATCTCGGGTGCTGGCGTACAAATTCAATCGCAGCTTCATCGACAACAAACTGGTGCTGTACGATGAGCTGTTCAAGGAGCGCAAACCGGGTCTCAGCTCGTTCGCCGATAATCCTGCAGATGGTGCCCACTCCATCAAACTGCTGCTGGACGAGGCGCGCGCCTTCATACCCAAGGAGCATTGGTCGTCCACGCCGCTGGTGCTGAAGGCTACAGCCGGATTGCGTCTGCTGCCGCAGAGCAAGGCGGAAAATCTATTGAATGCTGTCCGCGACTTGTTTGCCAAGTCGGAGTTTAGTGTGGACATCGACGCGGTGGAGATTATGGACGGCACCGATGAGGGCATCTTCAGTTGGTTCACGGTTAACTTTTTGCTTGCCCGTCTATCCAAGACGAATCAGGCCGCTGCTCTGGATTTGGGTGGCGGCAGCACACAGGTCACCTTTTCGCCAACGGATCCGGAACAGGTGCCCGTTTATGACAAGTATATGCACGAGGTAGTCACCTCCAGCAAGAAGATCAATGTGTTCACACATAGCTATCTGGGTTTGGGGCTGATGGCCGCTCGCCATGCCGTCTTCACCAAGGGCTACAGTGCCGAGGATACGATTGTGGAGAGCGTCTGTGTCAATCCCATTATTGCCAATCGCACCTGGATCTATGGCAATGTCAAGTATAAGGTGAGCGGCAAGGAGAACATCAAATCCAGTGCCGAGCAGCCTGTCGTCGACTTTGATGCCTGCCTGGAGCTGGTGAAGAGCAAAGTGATGCCCTTGGTGAAGCCAAAACCATTCACCCTCAAGCAGCATGCAGTCGCTGCATTTAGCTATTACTTTGAGCGCGCCATCGAATCGGGTCTGGTGGATCCGACACTTGGTGGCGAAACAACCGTGGAGGCATATCGCAAAAAGGCCCAGGAAATCTGCGCCATACCCAATGATGAGCAGCCATTCATGTGCTTTGATCTGACGTTCATATCGGTGCTGCTGCGCGAAGGATTTGGTCTCAACGACAGCAAGAAAGTCAAGGTGAGCAACCATCCCACTCTAAATTCGAATGCATATCTCAATTAATATTGCATCATAATTCCATTTCAGCTTTACAAAAAGATCGATGGTCACGAAATCTCCTGGGCATTGGGCTGTGCCTACAACGTGCTGACCAGCGATGAGAAATTCAATAATTCCTAGTACTCCCTCTATTAGTGTGTAGACGAATATATAGCTGAAATTGTTTCTAGAGTGCCTTAGACGTGCATCGAAGTATACTACACACACACACACACACACGCGCACACACAACTACACACTTAAAGACAGATACACTTTAAATATAGCCTCGTTTCTGGCCAGTTTTGATATGTTTATGCGCTATAAATTCATTTCAATTGTCTTTAATTGAAAGCGAATTCATTTATTTTTCGTTTATTATTTCGAGGCCGCACTGTGACTACACTTTTCTTCGTTTCTAGCTTGTAATTCCAATTTTGTGTGATTGATTTTTTCTCGTATTTGTAATTAATACGTTACGATATTTGTATCCGTAGTCTTACACTCCATATTTTCCCAGTGTATATACATATGTATATATATATATCTGCATACATATCTAATTTTTAAATTGTTTAATGTTATTATATAAATTGAAAATGGTTTTTCATGCATATTTATTAGTTTATTTTTGCAATAAAATAAATGTTTACTTGGAAATTCTCACTGTTCTCAATTGTGAATCTGGCAATTTTTTAGCCTTAAAAGCAAATCGATCAATTTGTGCTGAAATATTTGAAATTTGAATGCTTTAATATCTGCACAAGTTTGGCTTTCTGAAAGTTACGAAAACTGTGCTTCTTGTTAATGGTTTCCAATTATTTTCACAATTATAATGCTGCATGTATTTAATACACTTCCAGTTCTAGTTTCGATTTGAAATGGGATTTTATTGTGGGTAGCGATCGGTTCGAGTATGTTGGATACGGGCATGCAATAGTTAAATAGTGTCTTTATTTACTTCTGCTCAATATTACAAATACAAATTATAAATTGTACACGGCTTGCTTATCAATTATTACAAATGGGCTATGTGTCTATATAAAAATAAAGCTAACTAAAGAAATGCAATAACAAAGCAGCAGATTGTGAGTAGATACAAAAGGGATTGACCTGGACAGGCGTTTTCTATTGGATATACATATTAATCATAAAGCGAATCATTGGCTTTAGCTTTTGTCTTAATATCGCAAATGCATTTTTATTCCGTGTGAACCTGCGGCTTAATGCCCAGCCTATCAATAATATACTGCGGCATGCAGAGCGTGGGATTGATGGCCTTTAGGTCGGTATGCCCCAGCAGCGAGAGACCACCAATGCCAAAGAGTGTGTGGAATATGTCAGGCATGTTGCCCGTGCGATCGGAGAAACCACCGGTCTCCGTATCCTGACAGGAGAGTATAAACTGCTGCAGCTTCTCGGAGCTAATCCAATGCAGACGACCCATAATGGTCAGCGAGGAGAGCACCCACCACGAGTAGCAAACGTCGGGCAGCTTCTCTGGCCGTCCATTGAGTCCACCCGAGGGCAGCTGCCTCTCACAGAGCCACCAGCCAAGCTTATCCACGTCCAGCAAATAGAGACGCTGTGTCAGCGACAAGAAGCCCACACAGCAATAAATGAGTCCTGCAATCAGTAGAAATATATTTTATAGGTATAATTTAGAGATTGCTTGCTGACTCACCTGCATGTGACTCAGCGCCTGGCTTGGAGCCAAATCCGCCATCCGTTGGATTGCAGCACGACATGACAAACTTGACCGCCTTCTCCACATCAATGCTCTGTTCCATGCGCTTGAGGAGCGTCAAAGTTGCCACCGCACAAAAGCTAAACCTGGTGTCCACCTCACCCCACTTGTCGCCAAAGAAACTGCCGTCCGGCTGCTGCAGGCCAACCACATAACGGACCACCGCATCGCAATCGATGGAGTCCAGAGCTTCATATGTGCACAGTACTTGCACCGCTGACAACGTGTAGAGCAGATGCGGATCATGTCCCTCGCATGGGGCAAATCCACCGCTTGTCGGGCACTGGCAACGCTTCACAAACTCAATAATAGAGTTGCGATCTAATCGCTCCAGTTGCCCCATAATATCGAGTGCCGTTACGCCCCAGAAAATGCCCGACATGCGCAGGAATTCGGTCATGCAATACTCGTAGTCATCCTCCTGTTTGCCATGATTCTCAATATATTCGACGTGCTTCCAAAACTGTAATTTTGTCGTATCGCTTTGTGGCTCGGTAGTGTCGCCGCCGTTTGAAGGCTTAACGAAGGTCGTGAAATCCATCGCTGATTGTGCTCAATTGAATGTTCAATTTTTTGGACTAATTAATTGTTCGACTGCTGGGTTGCCATTATTAATGCTTTGCAACAATTTAGATGTCGCCGTTTTTACACATTTCGAGAATCTCACTAAAAAATCCCGAATATTCGCAATCCCATTCACAACACTCCCAGCTGATTTGTTACACACTTGAGAATAATTTCAAATTTCATAAAAACTTTTTTTATTGAAGAAGAGTTTATTTTATTTATTTTCTCTATTCAATGAGCAAATCGGCTATAATATTATTATAAATAGTTAAAATCTAATTATTTGCAACAAAGTTGGCAGCCCGTCGATTTGTCATTCACATGACACTGTAAAAAACCACTTACACTGAGCGAGAAAAGTTGAAACTCTTGTCAGGATCATTTCAATTTCCTTCGAGATTGCATAAAATGATTTTCGCATTTCGGACAGACCTATAAATATTAAATTGCTTTTATTGTTTAGATACACTTTTAGGCTAAAATGCCCACAATTTTACATACATTTTATATGTGGTATATTTTAATTTTAATTGCACTAATAAGAACACAAGATTTTTGTTGTCTAACTTTTCTTACCTCCTGTATGTACAAGTATGTTGCCAGAATTTGTATCAATCAATTGAATTTAATTAAAGAACCGTTGACGCACGAGGTTCGTCAATATTTAGGGAGACAATATGCTTTTTGGCCACCATAACATTGCCAAGCAAACGGGGCTCTTGGCCCTCGACCAAATATTCGGCGCACATGGAGAGCACAATGTTCGCATCCCGATCTGTGCAGTTGAAGAAACCAACCAGGACACGGCCATCCGTTATGACGATACGCAGGACGCGACCCAGCCACTTTTGAAGCGTCCGCCGTCCTGGCGTCAAATTTGCATCGAGCATTTGTGGTGCATTTGTTGTAATGCGAAAGGGCCACCTGCCCGGTGGCGAGGGGGGTGGCGGCGTGTGTGGCTGAGCCTGGACGTGAGTACCACTGATGCTGAGATCCGACATGCTCATTTTATTTGATAATTTATTTATTAAAACAGTGGATCAAGTGGTTTTATTATTGTTTATTCCGATATATTCGATAGCTATTTATCGCTAGAGATGTTGGCCTGCTTTCGATAGTTTTCTGACAGCGGCAATTTTCGCTGCATTTGTCTAATAGCTCTTTTTCGTTCAACCAATTTAATTGAGTTATTTGAAAAGAAATGGCTGGCAAAGCACTTAATATTGGAGATCAGTTCCCCAATTTCGAGGCTCAGAC
Source organism: Drosophila conformis (assembly GCA_035041375.1). NCBI lineage: Eukaryota > Metazoa > Arthropoda > Insecta > Diptera > Drosophilidae > Drosophila > Drosophila conformis. The sequence continues at coordinate 1,133,979 of JAWNLE010001234.1, forward strand.
CAATTTGGGCAAAATCGATTTCTATGACTGGATGTCGGATAGTTGGGCCATACTCTTTTCTCACCCGGCAGATTTTACACCTGTTTGCACCACCGAACTTGCACGGGTTGCACAATTAGTTCCCGAGTTTGTTAAGCGCGGCATTAAACCAATTGCTTTGTCCTGCGACACGGCAGAATCGCACAACACTTGGATTGAGGACATTAAAAGCTATGGCAGTAAGTTGTGGCCTGCTATAGGGTTAAACCTGTTGCTTCTGAGCATAATTTGGTGCCTTACTTGCAGAACTGGCGAGCTTTGATTATCCCATCATTGCCGATGACAAGCGTGAGTTGGCCCTGAAGTTAAATATGCTGGATAAGGATGAGCTAAATGCGGCAGGCATACCGCTCACCTGTCGCGCCGTCTTCGTTGTCGATGAGAAGAAAAAGCTGCGCTTATCCATTTTATACCCAGCCACCACAGGACGCAATTTTGAGTGAGCTTAAAACTTGAACCGAACCATTTCATTTGCTTAACTGTATTGTTTTTTCATTGTTGCAGTGAAATTCTGCGCGTCATCGATTCGCTGCAGCTGACACAAACGAAAAGCGTGGCGACTCCAGCAGATTGGCAGCAGGGCGGCAAGTGCATGGTGCTGCCCACTGTACAGGCGGCCGATGTGCCAAAGCTTTTCCCCAACGGCATCGAGACTATCCAAGTGCCATCCGGCAAAGGCTATTTGCGCATCACTCCACAGCCGACTGAAGACTAAAAGAGCATTCCTTGACAGCGAGCATTGTGATTTGAATCACATTACATGACTTTATTACAAAAATTATAATTAACAAACAAATCAAATTGTTTTACAACCTTTGCGCCAGTCTCTCCACCAAATGGCAACGCTTTGGGCCAAGGCAAAAGCGCGCCCTGGGCCTGGGCAACAAAAATGCACGGAAAACTTTCGGCTTACGAACTAAAAATATATAAATGTGTATTTGTGGGGGGGGGGGGGGGGGAATGTGCCACTAATAGCTTATGTGTGTTGTTCGTGTTTGTTTGTTACTAAAACATAAATATACATAAAACATATACATATTGCAACTGGATAAACCGATAAAACTAAATACAAGTCCAACTCTGTACAAGAAGTGTAACGCATTTGAGGATGATTAAAGCAAGCCGGATAAAGCTAATGCCCATAACCGAGAGTATCTGAAAAGAGTTGTAAAAATATTTACAATTATTACAGCAATGACAACTGCTTGGTATTTAAAGATTAATATGAAGCACTATCGGGTCTGGATGAACTGGATGCATTCCCACAGCACAACTCAAGTGATTTCGACAGCAAATTCAAATTGAAGATTCTAAAACGTGTGGAAATCACAATTCCTATTTTGTGGAACTTTTTATATTAACTCTCGATTTCACACACTTTTATTCTGATTGTAAATTTAAATCTGTGTTCCCTAACTTTACTAAATAATTGTTTTAGCAAGCTTTAAGTTGAAAATTATAAATAATACTTACAATTTAACTACGATAAGAATAAAGCTAATCTAATGGTTTCCGGGGTCAGCGGCGTCTGCTTTCCACAGTTCGCGCCAGGCGACGCACGAGGAAAGGCCACAACACCAGCACAGCAAACCAAAGTGGCGAAATATCCTTGAATGGCCACCAGACGGGATTCGAGCGTTTGCCATGCAGCTTTTGCGCATTGCGCACCTCAAGCAGGGATTGCTCCATGCTACGGACTCGTCGCTGCACTGCGGTCATATCGGAATTCATGGTGGCCACTGTGCTCTGGATTTGCCGCAGCAGTTCCGTATTGTGTGTGATCGCTTGAGTGAGCTCCTGGGGCAACATTGTGTCGTAGGGATCATCGTATTCATCGTCGGAGGGCTCCACAATGGCCGCACTGCTGATGGGATCGTTGTGCGTTGCGTAGCCAGTGTTCGTTTTGGAAGTATAACCATTTGTCAGCGGTGTCGTGTGGCCATTGATGAGCGAATCCGTATTTGTTGGAGTCACGTTCGCATCTGCCAAGTTAGAACTGCTGCCATGCTGCGGACTGTTTGTGCGCGAATGGAACGGTGAGTTCGGATGCGATTCGGCCAGCTCACGCATGCCGGGCGAGACCAACTCCAGCTCATCCAGATTTATGTTGGTCAACCCATCGAGGCTGCCCACAAAGTTTTGCACGTTCTCCGTGAAGGACATTGTCTCGATGATTTCCTGCAGACCCTCCACATAGCGTTGCATCGCCTGCTCCTTGCTCAGCTCACGATTTCGATTCCATGCATCCCATTTAGCCCGACCGACAACATCCCAAAACGGTGGCTTCTTCTGCGCACAGCCGCCCTCCGATGCCTGCTTGAAGAGCCCATAAAATTTCAACATCATGCTGGTGCTGGGCTGATAGGGTCCATTCTTGGGCAGTCCCTTGATCACGTTGACAGCCGCCTGAAAACGTTCCTCGATGCTAGCCATATTTACAATTGTGTGTGTGAAATCTGAAATCGAATTGGAATTATAGTCATGCTGATGCTAAGGTTAAGCGTTAATCGCAAATAGCTTGCTCCCCTCCGCCTACGCCTTTCCCTATCATACGCGGATGGATGTAAGCAACACCAACACACACACATACAAACAAACAGGTGAATGGCGCTGATGCTGTCGCAAGCAGTTTACAAATTACCTAATTATCTTGTGCAAGTGCAGATACCCAAAAAAACAATGACGCTGTAGGCTTTTGCTGGCAGTGTTGTTCTTGTTGTTGTTGGACTTTTCTTAATTATTATTGATTCACACCTACATGCAAGTGTATAAGTGTGAAACAAAGTTCGAGTTCTCAAGAGCCGAAGTTCAATGTGAATTGTTGCTGTTGCTGCTTCTAAAGTTGCTGCGTGCTAAACAATAACTTAGTGATAACGACAACTTATCGGCCTCAGCGGCGATTTGATTAAGCGCAGACCGTAGCAGCGATCCGTCAGTTTGCTGACTACCTGCCACTTGTTTTTAATTCGTTTTGCAATAAATAATAAACATACTATGGAAATGAATAAATGTGAGAGTAAATATCGATTCTATGAAACTGGCGATATTTATTGCAATGCGCAATGTCGATATCGATACCATATACAGAAATCAATCCACTTTCGACTATGCAAGCTTAGCTGAAAAACTTATGAATGATTTGATTTGTTAAGTTTCAATGAATCAGAAGGAAAAGGGACTACAGATAGTTCTCTAATTAAACTGTTTATTGGAGTATCGCATTTAGTAATTTTATATATGTAAAATGTTTTTATCAGATTTAGTTAAATAATTTTCATATTTCAATATATCAAATATTTAGAGTTATCGATGCCAAATCAGCTGTCTTTATTCATATGTACAGAATATCAACAAATTTATATGTAAACCTCTGTGCTTTTAAAGGGGTGGGTGGCGCCTACTTTCAAATCAAACATCTGGCAATGATAACACAATCGAATCAACACTGCTTTTGGATCCTTAATCAAATCAAAAATCAAAATAAATATGTATATATTCAAGCAGTTTTTTGATGTTTAATAAATATTATGAAATTCAAAAACGTTACGATGTTATTTCATCACTTGCAACAAAGTACATGCATCGAGCTGTAGGTGGCGTAATTTTCAATTTCGATAAACTATTTGCGATATCAATTTTGCGGTACTTCTCAACACTACATTGAATGTGTCATTATAATTTCGTCAAAACTCGCTATATGAAAAGTGCTTAATATTTTGCATTATTATTTCAACAACACACACCAACAACACAGAGCTTTTGAAAAAGCTGTATGAGTCAAAGAAAAAGTCGTACACGCATGCATTGTAAAACCGAGAGTCAATAACAAAGAAACAAACTTAATACGCTACAGCAAACAATTTCACAACTCGAATAAAAAACACCCTCGGAAAAGGCGGTGCTGTCGACGTCGGACACAGTCAGAGTCTCAAGGCCAAGGAAGTCGCAACGAAATTCAATTGCAATTAAACATGAAATTTGTGGCAACACAAAGCAACAACCAACATTTTTCTAATCAGAAGCAGCAACAGCTGGAGTGCATTAATAAAAAACGCGCGTGCAAAGCAACAACGTTCAGTAGCGTATCAGTTCTCAACATTTCTAAACGCGTGTTGTGCAACAAAAGGCAACAGCAAGCGCAGCACCAGAGACAATATTGGAAACATAAAAGATTTGGCATAGCTGCGTCTTGATTAAAACTCTTCAAATTTCAAAAAGTACATAAACAAAAAACCAAAAGAAAATAAAACGTAAAACATCCCTTTGAATAATTCTAACCTAAATTCCTGAACGCACACGCATATATAAAATCAATAAAAGCAGAAAACACGTGCAAGTGCCGCCAATAGTTGCCGCCAAACGCGTCTGTGTAGACATCTTTGTGTAGAGTCTCTCTCGCATTCTCTCTCTTTCGGGTAAAAGGACACTGCCCTACAAGGCTTGTGTTTTTAGTGAGCGTGTGTGTAAAACAGCAACGACGATCACAGGCAAGATCAGTTCGAGCAGCAAATACAAAATTCGTGGACACAGCGATCAACGCAACAGCAACAGCATCAATATGCCGCGACGCAATAAAAGATCAGGAGCAGGAAAAGGTGAGTCAAACAAAGAGACAAAAAAAAGTCGAGACATTGAGTGGGTGTTGCTGTGTTGATGTGTGAAATGCATATTTTCCATCAATTCGGTTGACCTTTTGCACAATGCTGCTTGCTTTATGTGGCATCTGCATTAGTCATTCACATACAACAATGTTGAACATCATGAAATACACATAAATTTTGTTCGCTCTATAAGCTTTCGCCTTCAACCTGTTTGGCAATCATCAAAATATATACTTTTTGTGTTGCTGTGCTGGCAAATGAAAAAAAGCTTTGCACGCGCTCAGCTGCTGAAGCAGATGGTCGCAACACGAAGAAATGCTGCTGAAATACCCTGTCTTTGATAGAGGCAGGGAATCAGAGGAAACTTGCATGCTATAAAACTTAAGAATTTAGTTTTTTTTCGCAGTTAATAAATACTGCGCATTTAACTAAGCATCATTTTTTAGCCGAGGGTTTCTTTATTTTTTTTTTGTACATTTTTCACCAAGTCTCTTAAACCCGATCCACTCGATAAGTTAAGGGTATTTACACGCGATTCAAGTGTGTGAACGTTCAATGCCAGCTTATCAAGAAACACATGGCCACAGGCGTATGTATGTGTGTATCTGTCTACATGTAAATAATTACAAATGCACATCGAATCGTATGTGTCTATAGTTGGCAATCATATATAAACATATAATACTTCTATTCAAATACGCCTTTTGGGCGGAAACAGCTACACACAAAACTGTCGTTCAAATGTTTTTCTTCATTTAATGTTTTATGAAAACTTTTGTAATAAGGCGAATTCCAAATGTTTGTGAGACTCCTTAATCTCAACTTACCAAACAACTTTCAAAACACAGTTGATTAGTTTTTTTTCACTACAGCTGTTCAAAGTTGTTTTGATTATTACAAAACAAGTTGTTGGTGTTGTTGTGAAAATGAAAAACCCAATGCCGGAAATTACCTTGTACTAAATCAGTAGAGGCGTGGGCTAGCTGAAAATGGTTGTGTGTGTGTGTATAGAAAGTTGAGCGAGTTTTTTGGCAGCAACAAACAAGAAAACTTGTTGCACAACATTTTCGTTTGAAGGTCGTTCAATTGCCCCAAATACACGACAAACGTGCACTCAATTCCTTTTGTTACACTACACAAATTTCTATATATATTTATATATATATATATATAGACGTATATATCCAATATGTACAATTTGTTTACATAGTCTGCCAAGAAATCCGCTGCTAGGCGGAAAGTTATCGTGCTGCCAATTTACTAAATACATATATACATATATACAAATGTACATTATTTTCTTTTTTTGCTTGTTGCTTGTAGCTATTCGGAGCTGAGTCATTTCATTTCACAAGCAGCTAATTTTGAAATCATTTAACTGATGCCTGAATTGTTTAGACAGTTTGAACAGCACTGTTTCTATACATTTCCCTTGAGCTCTGTACATTAACAGAACGAATGTTAAGCAATCACATCAAGTCAAATGTTAGCTAATGATTTTTGACAGTTTAGAAAGCAATGGCACGATGTGTTACACTTTGATACAAGTTGAGGCTAAGTCAGAGAAATTGAAAGTAATCTTAACAGTTTAGGCAGCAATTTAGCTCTTGTTAAGAGCAGCACATTAGTCACTATGTTGAGCATCAATTGAAACATTTTCCTTATAGCTTCCGCAGATCGCACCAGCGACACAAACTCTGAGGACGAGTCCTTTGACAATGTGAGCGTTTATTCGAATGTTTCGATGGCTCAAACCTCATCGGAAGGTGCCGAGGAGCTGATCAAGGAACGGTCCATGGAGCAGTTCGAGGAGAAATTCGATAAGGCACTGGAACAGGCCACCGAGAAGTCGGCACAGACACGCCTCCAGGCACTGCAGTCCATCTGTGAGCTGCTGATGCATCGCTATATGCCCGATTACGTTGACGATCACAAATTGACGGTTATGGACTTTGTGGAGAAGAGCGTGCGCCGGGGCAAGGCCCAGGAGCAGTTGTGGGGTGCACGTCTCGCACCGTTGCTGGTGCTGCAATTGGGCGGTGAGGAGAGCATGTCCAAGGACATGAGCCAATTCCTGCTCACCACCTTGCTGGACAAGTCGGTTAATTACGATGCTCGTGCCAAATGTTGCACAGCCTTGGGGCTACTCAACTTTGTCGACTGCGAGGATGTTGGCGAACTGGTGCGTCTGATGCAGATCTTTGAGACCATCTTTGCCGGCAGCTATTTGCGCGGCGACGACAAGACTCCCGTCTCCGTAACGGCCGAGGCAGGTGCCCTGCATGCCGAGGCTCTATCTTCCTGGGGTTTGCTCCTAACGCTCATTCCCTCTGGCGACTTTGTCACCCTGATGACCACTGGAGAGCACAAGTTTCCGTAAGTAATCTATCGACAAATAACATACAAAGATTGTCACTCATAAAAATTGAATTTCCAATTGCAGCTCGCTTAAAAGGTTTTTGGGTCTTTTGCAATCACCGCATTTGGATGTTCGCATGGCCGCTGGAGAGACGATCGCACTGATATTCGAATCGGGCCGCGCCCATGATGAGAACTTTATGGATGAGCACATTGCCGAGCTGTGCCATGCTGTGAAGCAGTTGGCCACCGATTCGCACAAATATCGCGCCAAACGTGATCGCAAGGCGCAGCGCGCCACATTCCGAGATGTTTTGCGCTATTTGGAGGTGAGTCAACTGTTTTTGAATGAACAATTATAAATTAGAAATATAAAAATTGCGCACTTTAATTTAAACGAGAGAATGACACAATCAAATAATGAGAGAGATGGAGCAGAAGATCATCCCATCCACATTCACTGCTTCATGTCGGTGCAGTTGAAGCGAATCTCATGCCGGCAATGTTTGGCCAGACACTTGGAGTGATCGTGGAGCTTGTTGCGCATTATGATGCAGCCGTTGCGGCTAATCGAGTCCATGTATTCCGTAAAGTTGGGCACCTTACGGAATGTGCTGCCAGTTGTCTGCCAATGCGAGTTGTTGCCCGAGTTGATGAATTGCGACGAGTCGGAGAAGGTGGTCTTAAACGGTTTGTAGGCCTGTTCGCATTCATCTGCCTTCACCTCGTAGCCGGTGGTGTTCTCGCGCTCCACCTGCTTCATCACATCCTGACGAAATTCGGAGCAGGGCGCCTTATGCGTCATCAGTTTGTCCGATTTCAATTTGGATGCTTCATCTTTGGGCTTCAGGCTCTCGTAGATTCCATCCGGATACTCGTTCACGTCGCTGTAGTCGATCTGATAGGTGGTATACATGCGATTCGTTTCTAGCCGGCGACCCAGCTCCTCCTTAGGCATCAGCTTAAGCCGTTCGTACAGATCCGGGTAGACGTTGCGTAAGATTTTGAGAAAACGATTTGGCTGCAATTTCAGGCAATCCGATTCCGGGGCAAACGCCATTTTGTCCACCTGATCCTGCGCCAGCGCTGTGGGTATAAGACGCGGATCCACTAAACGTCCCATCGGCGCAATGCCCGTCCATTCCACACCCTCACAATTCTGTATCGCATCCGTCGGCGGTTTAATCTTGTCCTCCTCAACGCATTGGCATTCGACAATTTTGGGGCCACCAAAGCCATCCTTTCCCTTCAGGTGGCTCATGAACTCGTAGCGCTTCGTATTTGGCGGCACATAGTCATGCTGATATGTGGACTGTATCATTTTGAAGATCGAAGATAAAAAGAAGATAAAAGTTGATTTTTTTTTTGTATTTTTAATTTAATTTTTAATTTAGAGAATTTATACACTAAATTTTGTCTGTGCTAAGATTAAGTAAATCTGACTGCCAGAAATGAGGTGAATGAAGTATATTTCGATGCTTACTAAATTGAAATTGTTGAATTTCAGGAGGATATCTCACCCGAGATTAATATACGTTTCGGACACGATGCTCTCACATTGGATGCCTGGTCCATCCACCATCAGTATTCGTCTCTGTGCGCCGTTATGGGTCCTGGCATTACCTCACAGCTGCAGGAGAACGAATTCATACGCGACATTTTCCAGCTGGGCCCGAAACCCACAAACACTGGCATCAATGGTCAAGTCCCAACTAAACAAACCAAATTGGAGCGCGTAAGTTCAAATTACACACATATCTAGAAGAGATTTATTACAATAAATATTCGTTTCTTATGTGCAGCATCTGATGAATGCCGCCGCTTTCAAGGCTCGATCCATAACGCGTGGCAAGAATCGCGACAAGCGCTCGGCCGTCGTCACATAAGCCCAGGCACTGATCATCCAACGAGTCCGGGACTCTCCTCCCCATTAGATGAATTGTTTTCGCGTAGTTGATAAAATACCGGCTTAGCATACCAAAATCTGCATTAGTCGCTCTACATTAAGTCGCTTTCGGTCAAGTAACATTTTACGTAACTAAATTCAAATAGTTATATAGCAACGAAAATAAATGAAATATTTAGCTTATGGCTTTTAGTTGATTTAGCATATATATACATCTATAACATATTAGCTAGTAATGTGATCTTCTAATTGAATATTGGCATCGAATGTGGCTTGCCAGTTGAAGGACTGTATGAATTTTAGTTCAGTTATTATTATTATATTTTATTTTCTTTAAGTTAAGTTAAATTGTTGATCTTTTGAATGAAAAACACTATAGTTCATTATGGATGCATAACTTACGTCAAAAGTCTGTCATAGTCGTCTGTCTGACTTGGCCTATATAGTGTGGATATTATGTAAGAATATTCTGTATACATAAATTATAAACATACATATATATTTTATAGGTATTGTGTGCATAATAAATATATAACTATAGAACAAAACGACCACAAATATGAAGTCTTTTCTCTAGCTCCACTGTAAATAATATTTATAAAGTTATTAGCGATCCATGATATGTTCTTCTTGGTTCTTACTAATGAATACAATGGCGAGCTGCTGGAAGAGAGGGAATGCCAAGGAACCACACACAGATCCCCTCAATTAGAAATACGCTTGACACCGTCTCAAATTGCAACTTGTAATCCTGCAAGCTGATGACGAGTGATGGATCCGTTATGAATTTAAGAACTCTCTTAAGTACCGACTTTTTCGTCAAGTGGATCTTTGGTCCAGATGAACTGCGGCAAATTCTCAGTTAGTAGATTAGATTAGAAACACTGATTTCATTTGATATCATAATTGTATTTAATTATATTTAACTGGTTTATCACAAAAATGTATATTAGCTTAACGTGTAAATATGTTGTGTTGGATTTGTTGTTGATAATTTGTTGAAATTATGCATAGCAAAATCGCTGTAGATAACACAATTCAAATGTGGGCGCGGCGTTTATATAAATAAATGTGTATATCGTTTATAAATTAGGTTTTGTTAAGTATAGGCTTAAGGTGTACTGCGAACCGTTTTCGCTTTGAATACAAATTTAAAAATACAAGTATATGTATGTATATATGTATGTATGTATGTGTGTATGCTTGCAAGTGTGTGATGTTTGCTTAAAATAATATTCGCCAAAATGAACTTAGCTGTGCTCGATGCAAACGTACGCAGTGAGTACGTTCTCAATTTCTGAACTTAACGTGTATTCAAACTACAAACTACAAACATGCCCAGCTAGACTGACATTGACTGGTGCCATTGTTAACTAATCCGTATTTGATTTGTTAAAAACTTCTACAGCTACTTGGCAACGTGTTCTCATCATTCTCATCATCGTAATCTCAAGACGTTTCTCGGTAATTTGTGTTGTGTACTATACTGTGTAATATAATTGATACTGGCTTATGCATGTAGGTTGTAGTATATAGATTATATAATATTTGGCTTGTTGGTTTTTTCTTTTTTTAATACACGTCGCGCTTGGAATAATGCGTACTGCTTTGAGAGACAAAATTGACTCGTTTTGATTTTTCGAATCGCTTTCCTACTTGCTAAATGACTTAAAACCTATGTACACAGTTTGCGGGGAAGATTTTGGGAGGCTTGAGCAAAATTGTGTGCAAAACGCGCTCTCTAAACTAAATCGTACGTCGTCTGTTTGTGTATATGCTCATAATATGTATGTATGTTTGTGTGTGTGTGATGTTTCCTTATGGCATCAACTTAATGTTGCTTGTCGTGCGCGCTTAGGAGGCAGAGCGCGCTGCAGCTGCTGCGGATGTGCTGGCACTAACATCCTCACAAATGGTGTGCAGTTTCTCCATCTCCGAGCTGGTCACAATATTAATGGAGCTAACCTTGGCCCGCTGATAGGCGACCACAGTGTTCTCGCCCAGACACTTGACGCACACATAGCCAATGAGCACAGCGACGCCAACGGTAAGGACACGCACCAGCGGATCCACATACATTTGTATAATAGCCCAGGTCGTGGCACCAGTGACACACATCAGCGTGATCAGTATAACTGTCTTCAGCCAGTGCTGAATGGTGAAGCCCTTGTCCCACTCGAGTCTGTAATATCGAAATAATTATTATTATCAATTTGTAGCCATCTAGAAATATATATCCGAGATGGGATTATTCATTTATTTGCTTAACTCACTTTTTCGACTTCTCAATTTCGTAGGGATGTGAGCAGACCTTGCAGGCCAGCTGGGCTTCGTTATTGCTGCCGCAGCTCTCGACCAGCCAGCGTTTGAGGCACTCGTGATGCACCGAACTGACGTCGCCCGTGCATCGACAGGGTTGGATGAGTGGCTCTGGCTTATCGCTGTCATAGCATATCCAGCAATCCTTTTTGCTCAGGAAAGTTTGGCCCTCCTCGGGCGATAGCTTATTGCTGTCCGCATTGAGTGTGGGTATCGATGGATCTATCTGACGCGACAGCAGCTTGCGTGGGTTCAATATCCAGAGCTGTTCAGGTGCCATACAGTTCCACAGGCAGCAGGGAAACCACAAGGCTACTCCAATTTCGGCGATGCGAAAGATGATATCATGCCAATTGCGCGAATTGACGGGCACTCTTTACGATTGCCAAATGGAAATGACAGTTGTTTATTAGTTGCATTAAATTCAATTTGATTTTCAATTGTGGACTTACTTGGTCTTCCAGAAATCACCGAGCGTTTCGGAGGTGAGGAAACCGACAATCACAATCAGCATTATGGCCTGGCTGAGCAGGCCAAAGCGCGACTGATGCAGCTGCGAGGCATTTACAATTGCCTCGCTGGGTCCTAGAATTTTGCCCGTCTGATCGTAGACAAAGCCGGCGCGTAGCTTGAAAAACACTTCGACGCCGTAAATGAGAAAGAAGATGACGACGATCAGCAGGAGCACCGCGTAGCAGCCATTGAAGATGTGAGCGTAATCGCGACGCTCGGAGTTGATCAGTGAGCTGAAGACCTCGATGCCAAACAGGCTGTACAGGAAGAAGTTGAACGCCACAAAGCCCAGAAAACTCTTCGACAGGAACTGCGACTTCTCCCAGCGAATGTCCCGCAAGTGAAAAATCTAAAGTAAAGAACACGAATCAAGCACAAGTTCAACTATAGGCAATATGCGCATCGCATCCGCCCGTACGCGACTTTTGGACGTTCTCACAAGTTCAATTAAAGGCCGCTATAAATTGCGGTTGCCTTTAAACAACAATTGTTATTTTTAATGAAAGACTGGGTGCACGTGCACCCAAAACACTTGAGATTAGACCCGACAGAGTGCCAGCGTTAACAAGTACAATTATTTTACCTCTATTGTTTCTCTATTATTATTAGCATTTGAGAACCTTTTCTTCGCACTTACTTAATAAGTATGCACTCTCTGGTTCTCAGGAGATTAGCATAATTCAGATAAGACTTTTGATAGACCTGTGCGATCAAAATTTGTGCGCACTCACCTGATTCTTAGCTGTACTCGCTTTTCTCGTGACTCTCGTTGAATTATGCCAGATAAGACTTAAACAGAGTTGAGCGCAACTACAAATAAATTTCTCTCTTCTTTCATATTCTTTCTTTGATGTTCTTATCAAAATTGGAGCTGGGATATTGCTTATCATTGGCGCGAATATTGCTGGTTAGATTAAAGCGAGTCGCTTCAATTATAAACTGTATTTCAAAATATGTTGTGCTGCTGTCTTAATTATTTGTTAAAGTGGCAAGTAACTTAGTCCACTTCTCGACATCAAAGATTCTGCATAAAAACAGTCGTAAGAAACAATTTTATAGTTTTATATTGGCATTAAGCCATGGAATCAGTCAATTCCACAGTATAAAGAATATATAAATAAAACATTCTCCCTTTTTTCATCAGAAGCATAGAGAATTGATATAAGGAAGCTAGGAATACTGATGGCTTCTGAGAACGTAGTTCTCGTGCAAAATCAGTTGGCGAATTTTCTACACAGTTTACAAAATATTTAGTATTGGAAGGTCAAAAACTAGTAGAAACTATAGAGGCAAGATTTTCGTCAATTTAAACAAATACGAAATTTGAAAACGCTTGCAATTTGTTTGGTCATGCGGCCATTTGAGTAATTAAACAGATCGCATCATGCTCAACTCGAATGGCGCTCATTGATGGCATTGATGACTCACCTCGGCCCACATGCAGACAATGAGGGAGGCGCAGGTCATGAGGAGCGGATAGTAGGCGGACATCAGCGTGACTGCCCACTGAGGCTGCAGCTGCAATGGATAAACAGAAGCGTATTAAATATTTACATTGATATAGTAATAGATATTTCACTTACTGGTGTTGTAAAGTAGGCGCCGCGTAGCGATGATGCCACAAATACCATAAAATAGAGCAGTTTCTGTGTGGTGAGGCGACAGGCGCGCAAAATCGATGGCTGCTTGAGCCGCTGATACTCGGCGACAATGCAAATGAGCAGCTGGATGACCGAGACGAGGGCCACCACATAGAAGACAGTGGATATGCCCGTATAGTAGGGAAAATTAATGAAGTCGCACTCATCGCCGGCATATCGGATGTCGCAGACGCAGGTGTTGTTCACACAATCGCCGCGGCCGGAGCAGCTCAGATCGTTGGCGGGTGTGAAGGGACCGTATTGTCCAATGGAAGAGCTGCCCATCTTGACCGACTCCAGCGGCGATTGCAGCACACGCTTCGAGCAACGCATTAAGGTGTCCAAGCTGGGTAGCATTCTATATTAAATTAGCTGCAAATCGAATAGAATCGAGAAGTTAGTTCTGTTTTCTCAGATGTGACCTGACGCCTTAATTAATACAGTATCAAGGTTGCAAATCGATAAACGAATAAACTGACACACAAACTAACTAAATAACCAAGCCAAACAACGCAACACAACACAACAAAGGAACGCAACGCAAACAATAATGACAAACACCCCTTGTCATTTGAATAAACATTTGCGTTTCGCCTGGGGTCGCTAAAAACGTATGTAAATATCGCAGTGTGTTTTGTGTTTTTGTATCGTGTGTGTTGGAGAAAATATATAATCCGAACAAGCGCCGCCTTGGGGGCATTCGCACAAGGGGTATTCGAAAACTGATAATGAATGATGGCATGCTAAATCAAATGGAAAAGTATTTACTTGATATCTATATGTAAGTATATATTTTAAGATGATTTGCTTAGAAATCAGGCGTTGATAATTTACAATGTTTATATACAATACTCAATATTGGGAGTAGAATTTACCACTTGCTTCATGCAAGGAACTTAGCCAAACGTTTAGCAATCAATCCCACTTAAGTTGAGTTAAATATTTTATTCTACACTCGAAGTTAAAATAGTAAATTAAAACGGTGACTTTTCAATTAGCTCGACTCTCATAGGCCATATTAATACTGAGCACCCCTCATAATTGAATATTGTGACAAGTCTGTTGGCTGACGACGTTGACTATCAGCCAACAGGAAAGAAGGGCTGAAAATGTCAGAAGGTTGGCAATGGTTTTGCATTAGAATGCCTGTCTGTCGGCAAACTGACTGACTTCTAAGTCAGACAGCCATCAATCAAAATGTTTACAAACAACAAGCTGGAGGAATGGATATATATAGATAGATAGATGGATGGATGGATGATGTGAGACAAAAACGAAACGAGTGCATCGATAAAAATGCCGGCCAGCGCTTGACACCCGCAATAAATACAATGGATGGAACTGAAATAGACAACTGGGCAAACATAACAATCGACAGTCAAAGCCATTGAGCTGAGCTGTTGGCCAATTGAAATGCATGAGACGTGTCGGAAAATTAAGTTTGTCTGATGTGGTCAAGCGCAGATGATTTTTAAATATAGATAAAACACTTTTTATATTTTTATTTTTGTTTTATGGCTTTGCAATTCGTTGGAGCGCTCGTTTCCGTTCTTCTTTTGCACTTTCTAGCTTGTTTACGTTCTTTTCTTTTTCTGCCCCATTTATTGGCACCGATAACAAACTTCTGGGAAGTGATATACCTTCACATATATACATTGACAAGTTCCAAATACCGAAGGGACGTGAAGTGGCTTCTATATATTTATTTGTATCTTACTTGATTTTATTGTGGAATATATCATTCTTAGCAGAAGAATTCCATTATTTTCACAAAACAAATTCGAAAAGAAAATTCGGAATTATGCCATTAATCAATTGGGAATGTAAATGTTTACGCAATATACACAATAAACAATAAACCGTTCTACAAATAATTTTTATTTGTTTGTCTTTTGTTTTTCCTTTTGCTTTCCAGGCGACTAACTTTAGTAGCTGACTTGCGATAAGATAAAATGTAGTCAAAGACACACCACAGCGACACAGCGACGCAGTTCGCAATTCATGGAAATTTTGCAGAAATCGTCTATATTAAATGGGGATACAAATAAGGTGTGGTTTAACTAAGGGCTGCAGCTGAATGCTGCTTATTAGACCGGAAATATGTTTGTATGTATTGCTCGTAAAGTCGACCCCAATGCGCGACAAAAGGGCAAATGTGATAATGACACACGCTTGTAAAGCTAACTAGACATTCAGAGGGTTAGGCAGAAAGAGTGAGAGAGAGAGAGAGAGTAGTACCCACCGTATTGCATTATTTTGCTTGTTGTCAATTATTGCTCAGTTTTCGTCAAACACAGACGCCAGCAGCGTCCCTCACATTTTAACTAGCCTGCCTGTGTCGGTTATAAATGAAGCAACTTTTTCACTTTACAAGAATTCCGAAAACGAAAATAGCACACCTACACACACACACAGACACACTGCTGCTGCTGCTGGTACGAGTAAATATATATGTATATCTCTGTGCCTTTTATACTTAATATGTATTATTTTTTGTATAGATAGTCGCGGTGTTTGTTTGTTTGTTTATTGTGCACAAGTCACACTACTTTTGTGAACGCGTGCCAATGCACTCATCCGATCATAACGCGACGCCGACGCTGCCAATACTAAATAAGAGAACCAGTTGCGATCCCGAATGTTAACTTAAATGTTTCTCTCTCTCACTCTTTGTGTCTCTGCCTGTTATGTGTATCGCGGCGAGCGCTCTGTTAACTACTCAGTGTATGTGCGCTAGAGATGAGCAAGTGCATTTCAGCATTTCAATTTCTAATACAAATTATTTATTTACTATTTATGCGCATCAAATTTATGGTTTTCGTCAACTAAACAATAAAAATAATTGATATCAGATTATTATCACGCGGCATGCTCATCTCTAGCTGGCACTGTTAGCTGTTCGAACTTTAACAGCGATCGTGCTGAGTTTGGCCCCAAGCAGTGCGAACAGGAGAGCACACTGCGTATACGCCACGCCAGACTGACGCCGATGGGCAAGCAGGGCAAACGAGTACGCTGATGGGTAAGGCCTATGGAAGTACAAATAGTTCAAAAACGAATCAATTAAAGTAGCGCCTACAGACATGCGTAATACATTTACATTAGATATATTTGTATAAGCAAGCACATACATAGAAGTAACGTCGCGTGTATAAACAAAAGCCGTTTGTCTGTTTAAATAACAAAGCTGCAAATTGAAATAAATTTGAACGGTGGATCACCATATATATATATATACACACATTTAGATGTATATGCCAATTAGCAAACATAAATTATGCCAAACAAACAATTGACAAAATTGTCTGTCATTATGATATACAGACATAATTGAAAATTAGCTTTGAGATATGTACACGCTTTTATATATACATATATAAGCTAGATCAGCTTGATATTTATATACGTAAATACTATAAACTATTCCCATTTAACAATTGTGAAAATTTCATTTTTCTTGCTTGTTTTTTTTTTTGGTTTTTAAAATGCAATAATGTGAAAATGTTTATTGCGCCTTTCAAAGAAATTTCAGAAGCGTAACAATAGCACAAATGTAATTTTCTATGCTCCCTCTCTCTATGTATGTATATATATATATATATCTATACATCTATCTATATATGTGTATCGTAAGTGTGTATTTCAGCACTGGTCAAGTATTGAACAACATAAGTAATAATAAAAAACTGCACAGCAAAACGAGTTTTTGGTGTCCACAGCTAAGTTACAATAGACTGGTTTTCGGTCTACGCGGCGCTACATGAAGCCCGTCTGTTCAGCGAGATAACCAGAGACAGAGAGAGAGAGAGAGAGGGAGGGAGACATATATTGAAATAGTGTGACGATCAGGGTCCATGGTTGAACGAACGGTCGTGAGAGTTTTTCAATATTTACCCACACCGACAGTGTAAACAGAAATATTAATCTTGTCACGATACGAGACAGTTTCGCAACTTGAAATGTGTACGATTTTCTCATCTTAAAATGTATTTTGGCAAAGCTAGTCTCGAGATTAGCACTGCTCTAAGAACCAAGGCGCACGACATGGCTTAATTATGATTAATGATTCAATTAATTCAAACTTAATTGCACTCACACTCAGCTGATAATTGTTAATTGCTGCTCAAACGCATGAATCTTTTATGTATGTAAACTGTTTACAGAGCGACACACAAGTTACAAGTTACAATGGGGCAAAAGCGTTACAAATGTATAAATATATAATCACAATTTGAACGGTGGGGGCTTAACCTATTCTTGGATAGTACACAATTAGAATTTGAACTGTGTGGCTTGAATATTGACAACGAAGTCAACATTTGAATATTATTAAATAATCGCATTAATATTTACGGCATTTGTAACAATCAAATTGAGACGTGATTTTCATTTCTCATCTCCAACTATTGCAATCTGTACAAAATATAAGCAGATGGCCAAAAATAATCACAGAATATCTGTATAACCTTGATAAATGATTTCTTTGCTACGAGTTTTCTATCAGTTCCATGTCTTGAGTCGTGACCCCCAATTTATGCACTGAATTTGATTAACGAGAAACGCACACGTAGAGAAACCCAAAATAAATAATAATAATAAAATTGTGGAAGAACACTTAATTAATTGATATTAGTGTTCATTAGAAGAGCAACTCAGGTGCAAGCAAACAAAGTTTTTTACTGCCAAATAAGTTACGAGTGAAATAAATTGCCATATGGAAACAGATGGTAGCTGTAGTAAAAATTCACGGGCCGCTAAGTGATGATATTACCACATGCTGGCAACATAGTTTTTGTGAAAATTCATTTACATCTTCTTAATAGGAGGCAATTATAAGCTAAAAAAATATTTCATGGAGCAGTTTGTTAAATGGGTTCTCAGAACGAATGGAATAGCTGAATCAAATGAAATATATGGTACCCTAGATATACCAAAATACGCATAAGTATTTATGATAACTGATAATGGCCACATATCATATCGCCAGGTGATTACGCATCACCGCCTCCAAAGGCATAGACATGTGGTGTTGATATTGGTATAACGGAAAAAACCCGGCTAAACGCAGCATAGTTAAATAATGACAGATAGCTCACAACGCAGTCAACAGCTTAGTCACAATGGGGTTCATAGTCTTATCAGCAGGTTGTTTAGGTGACGCATAAAATGACTTTCTAATTGCTAGGTGATAGGATAAGAAATCAATGGAATAAAAGCCTTGAATTGCATATGACAATAAAGCGAGTCTCAGTTTCTAGATGCACTGTTTTAGTTCAGGGTTCAAAGTAATGTTCTATTTACTATGTTTTTAGTGAATCAACATAAGTTGTTTACTTAATCATAACATAGAAATATGCTTAATATCAGTATAAATAAAAATTCTATCAACTTTGGATACATGGAATTGCAATAGGCAAAAGTAAACTTTCAAAATTGACTCATCAATAGAAACAATATTTTCCTCTCCTTACTCTTGTTTTGTTTAAGTAAACCCTGAAAAGGCAATAAATATAGTTCCACAGGAAAGTATATCGTACAACAACGGCAATAAATTTAGTTCCACAGGAAAGTATATCATACAAACAACAAAGACCATAATATGCATTATAATTTATTTTATGAAGTTTGCTGATTGCGCAGTGCGATCAATAATAATAGACTCTAATGCACACGTATATTATTTTCTACTAAGTAAACTCATCGCATGCAAAAACTGTGCAAACTCAAGCATTAAATCAAATAAATATGGATATTAGTGTGTAGTTGCCTTAATGCTGATTCATTAGTTTTGACTTTAGTTTTAGTACTCACATAAGTGGTTCTAGCTGCACGTGTCGATTCATGGAGAGTGCTTAGATTTATGAATGGAAAATCACTGCGCAACTAATTTTCTGAGCCACTGTGTTAACTTTGCGTAAGCTGCAAGAGGAGAACCATTTTAGCTATAAGTGTAGTGTATGTCCATATAAATCACAGACAAATGCAAACCAACTCCACGGCAAGGTGAAAACATTATCGCCCCCACATTGGCACTTTAGTGAAGGCATCGCATTTTAGTTACCCATTAATGGGGTGTGTTTTCTCTCTCGAATATTAAATAAGTTATTGATTTTTGTGATTAACACTTGAATATATAACTAAGCGTTTGGCTCACTCAAATCATTATTCTGGACTTTGATTAGACGAGAATTGAGTGCTAAGCTAGGTTAATGGTTTAACAGATAGCATTAAGTGTGCTAGTCTAGATTATCTAAGCACAAGAAAATTATATACTAATAATATATAATACCTATACGTCAGTTCAGTTACTCCAAACTAACAATTTGCCAAGATATATGCGCATAAGGAAGAGCATGGCACAAATAATCAAATCTGCATTTGTATGTTTTGTTTTGCTTCTTTGGAATAAACGTATTCATCAGCTGAGATACAACCTCTGCCAAGGCCTTAGCTATGCTGTGGAATTCCATTACTCTTGCAAATCTATCTCAAATGAATATACAGTATGGGACAAAGGTATTTATATATATATATATGCCAAAGTGTTGCCCCACCTACGCAGAGTGCTCGCCCACTACTCCATCCAAGAACATCATGCGCATCGTGCCTTAGCACGCATTTGACGTGAGGCAAGTAATTTTATACGACAGAAGGCAGCCAAGTGAGTGAGTTCCATTTGCATATTCAACCCGCCCGCGAAGCCCCCTCGCTCCCACCAGTAGGTGGGTAGGCATACGTTTGCCCTGAGCGCGTGTCTCGTCGGCGACATGTGAAAGACAGAATGAAAGCGCATTTGAGATAGCGTGAAAGGAAGAGATAGAGATAGGGAGAGTGCGGGGGTCGCGTAATAAATGCAAATTAATTGCAAGAGTATTTCATTTTTTTTTTCATTATTGTTGCTGTTGTATTTATTGGCAAGGCAGCGGCAGCATTGCGCACTGACCTGCCCTCAAATTGCAATTGCGAGCGTTGCAGCAAAATCATAAGCGTGAACAACAAATCATGCTTCACATGTGTAACATACACTTACACTTATATGTATATATATATATATATATGTATTATAAATGTATTTGTCTTTATTGTGTGCAGTCAATTAAACTGATTCAATCACTTTCAAGTGAAATGCCTCTGAGAGATGACGGCGACTGTCTGGCAGCATTGCGTGTGACTCGCGATTGGAAAGTGAAAATGGTCTTTGAACTGTTGCCAGCGAATACTTAGATTACAGTTAAGCGTCCCTAGAAGTGCAATTTAATTTCATAAATATTCACTTCAAAACGTTAGCCCTCATAAAGTGTTGGCTTTTGTAAGCTTCACAAAGTATTCTGTAAATACTATATATAGATATTATAGGTTTTATTTAGAAATGAGCTTTCATTTTGTGACATTTCTGTAGAAATATATTTTGGAAGTCTAAAAACAAACTTGTTGATGTTTCTAATAATATATATTTTCTTTGCATTTGATATAGGCTGTTTTGTTCTTTTTCAATTTATTTCAATTAAGATCGCACACACACACACACACATATTTATAAAATATAACCTTGTTTTTTATCATTGGCTCGGTGCACGCGCACCTAGATAGAACAGTTCCTCGGTGCATGTAAATAGATAATATTGGCTCAGACGGCGAAACAAAAAAGTTAGAATGAGTTGCGCAGTTTCAGTAAGAGCGAGTGCGAGCGAGAGAGAGCATTAGTGTAATTACTAAATATCAAACCAGAAATGACAACAGTAAAAGCTTCGGAAGAGCGACGCCATAAAAAGCTAATTTGAAAGTGAGTGAACGTATGCACACAAACATTAACCCGCAAATGGGGCCTTGCTTAGCATAGCAAGAGACATAATGTTTAAATTATATTTTACGCTAGAATTAAGCTGCATTAAAAAGCGATTTGCACTAAGTAAACAAATCGCTCATGCCACTTATTATCACTGATAATTAACTACCACAAAGATATGAACACATAAGGGTTAACATATATCGCTGCTTGGATAAATTGACCGCAAATCAGTGTGGCTGGGTACATTTTGAGTGCAGCTGCACCGAAAATCACTCACTGAGTGCAAACATTGCAGACAAACTGCAGCCATTCGGCCATTGTCTGTGAGTTTTTCAAGTGAATGACTAATGCTTGTTACGGCCAGGTAATAAATGCCCACCAACAGCGCCTGATTGAGTCAGCGACTTAACTGCTTGATAAGATTTTGTATTATTATTACTCTTTATTCCATTTACGAAATTACTTGTTATTGTCAACTCACGTGCTGATTGCTCCAAACAAAAAATATGTATTACAAAATTTGCACACACACGGACTGATACACAACAGACGCGCTCACATATAGGTATATGTGTATTTACCAGCAGCGTCGCAGATTGCTGCACTTGTAATATTACGATTTCTTTGCTTTACAAATTAGATTTTGTGCAATGTGGCTGTGTGCTAATTTCGATATTGCACTCTCCACATATTTCTTATTTATTTTTGTTTAAACTTTCATAATTTTCATAATTTCATAATTTGGTTGCTTGTATTTTTTGTGTCGCAGCTAACTTTACAGTGACGCGCTGTTAACGTACTGCTCCAAACTGATGATAGTTCACAATTGGAATAACAGAGAGCTAACCGTGACATCGTGTGCTCAAAAGAGACTGTTAATGTGCTCAAATCGATAGCTGTAATCGATGTCGATAAATGGACAACATTTGAAAACAGTAAATTTATTTGATATTGTTTTGTTTATTTTTATTTATGCTTGCATTTCACTGAATAACCGTCGAGTAACTGCAACTGTGCTTCTCGAGATATTGGCGCCGAGTGAAGCACTTGAGGCAATGATGGCACTTGAAGGGCCGCTCGCCCGAATGAATGCGAACGTGATTCACCAGATGACTGCTCTGGGTGAATGCCATCGGGCAATGGGGACACTGAAACGGTCGAATCCCAGAATGAACGCGCTCATGCCTTTCCAGGTTAACGCTCTGCGTGAATGTCTTTGGGCAGTGCGAACATTTGTACGGCCGATCGCCGGAATGGACCCGCTTATGTCTTTCCAGATTTCCACGACTAACGAATCGCTTAGGGCAGTGCGAACACTGGAATGCACCCACGCTGGAATGAGTGCGAGTCGACTCAAATGAACATTCACTGGAATGAGCAGGCGTCTGCTGCCGCACCTCCACTGGATGAACGCGCATGTGATTGGCCAGATGATTGCTCTGGGTGAATGCCTTCTGGCAATGCACGCACTGGAAAGGTCGTTCGCCGGAATGAACACGCATGTGCTTGATGAGATTGGCGCTCTGATTGAAGGCCTTCGGGCAGTGCTGACATTTGTAGGGCCGTTCGCCCGAATGGATGAGTATGTGTCGCTTGAGACTGCCACGATTCGCCAGAGCCTTGGCGCAATGCGGACATTTCTCTGCATTGGAGTTTCGATTGATTTGAATTTCGTGCAAACTGCTCTCCTCTTCCTCTTGCCCGTCCCTCTCCTGTAGCTCTATCTTGATGCGCTCTGTTAAGCCGCTGTTAGGTCTTTGGCTTGCCGCTTCCAGCGCCTGTTCCACTTTGACAGCACAATTTGTTAACAGACGGCAAAAGTGTTGGTGGCTCTGCTCGCATCGCCGCTTGAAGCGAAACGCATTTTGGGCGGCGAGAATGCAGGCGAGGCAAATCTGTTGGGGAAGCGGATCATCGCGGCGAATGTGGCAATTGGCGCATTCGTTCAGCATGTCGGCCAAACAGGGCTCAGCTTCGGATGGGCTGCGTTGGCTGAAGATGTCCACGAGGGTGACGCTGCTGCTGGTGCAAATGCGGCACACTTCTTCCATCTTCCCAGACTCTTGTTTTGTTTATGTTTTCTTGATCTACATTTGTGTGGGAGTCGTGGTTGGATTACGTCCAATTGTAGAAATACCAATTGGAAAAATACTAGTTTCAGGCGAAATACTAAGCAGGAATATCCCACGATAACAATTTCATTCGATTTTTTTTTAATTATTATTTTTCATATAGATGCACAACACATTTTAGTATATTTAAATTTCTATATTTATTTTAGTGGTTTAATAAACACATTCAAGTTTTTAGAGTTTTCTATCTGAAAGTAATAGTCTAATGCACCCAGCCTTTGTCATGCTGCCCCACTCGATTACACTGACCGAGTGAATTTCAGGAAATCGAATAGTTCGACGAATTGCGCTTAACAGTGCAACATGTTCCTATGCAACAGAATTGCTCTCATTCTCTCTCTTCTTCGCCTCTTATTGGCTGTTTCTTGTTGGAGTGTTGAGAGCAGCGCTTGATAACATCCGAGTTGCCGTTAACAGCTGTTAGTGGAGTCTGTTATTGTATATCTTGCTGTTGACGCGTGTAGTCGGGTTTTTTCGGCGGTAAATGCGGGTATTTTAAATCTAAGCAACAAATCCAAAGTGCAAAAATCGGCAAAAAAAAATCATTAAAAAAATTGTAAAAATTTTTAAATGTGTTGAAAATCGCTTACAAAAAAAAAACAACATAGAATTAGTTGAAAAAGGTAAATGGCCAACAGAATGTAACGCAATCTTTAAGTGTGTGTAGCAAAATCGATTATTCAATCTGTGTGTGTGTACGTGTATGTATTGTATGCGTGTGCATGTACATGTGTGTTCGTTAAAACGCTTTTTATGCATAGGCCATAAAACTCTATGCGGAAAATCAAACAAATATGCCAAACGAAAACTAATTTGAAATTAAAACAACATAAAATAAAGCAAGCTGAAAAAAGCAGACTGCGAAATGTAGAGAAGTGTATACCAAAAGCAGAGCGTAAAAAAGTCCAACCAGAAATGCACACAGACACATCGATACATACACACACACACACACACGCATACGCGCGTACACAAAGTAAATGAGCGCAAAAGCAATTGCGAGAAGAGAAAAACACACAAGTGCAAAAGTAAATGAGACAAAAGCAAAACACACTGTGAATGTGAATGCAAAGCAAAAGGCAAAACGCACAGCCCAAGATTTAATAATTAATTTAATGCTTTTTAGCTTTATTCAAATGCTCTCTTCACTGAGTTGGCAGCTGATGCAGCTGCGAGTGATGTGTGCTAGTGCGAGCGAGCACGCAACATATGACGGCCATCAGCTGTTTTGACACTTGACACGATCGACGACAGTTTTTTAATGTTTTTTCTTTCGTTTTCCTTTGCTTTTTTTCTTGCTGTTTTTCCTAATCGAGTTGCGCTTTGATTTTTGCGTTGTGTTAATTAATGCAAATTGATTTATTTATTGAGTTAAATTGTTTTTCATGCATGGCTTTGTTTTAATTGACTCAAAAGCAAATCCAAAGGAGCAAAGACAAAAGTAATGACAAATTTGTGCTACACTTGAAAAAACACAAACAGTTCGAAGTAAACTTAAAAAAAAAAAGTAATAAAAAAATGTGAAAATTTGTCTGGCAATGATATACTAATTTTTTTTTATTATTATTGTGCACGCACTAAAAAAAGAGATGGAAAATTCAAATTTTAGATGCTAATTTTTGTTATTTTCTTTTCTTCAACATTCTCTTTGCAGCTACACAGTAAAATAAATATAAAAATAATATTATACAGAAGCGGAGAAAATAAAGTGTTAAACCAAATGTTAGCCTAAGCTTAAAGTGTTAAACTAGTTTAAGCCGCCAAGTGTTAAGCAAATAAAACCAAAAGAAAAAAAAGAGAGAAAAATCATACACACCTAAAAAATCTAATCTTAAACTGCAAACAACAAAAATAAGCAACAACAACAACAAGAGCACCAGCTTCCACTAATACAACAACAGCAAACTGCAAAAATAGTAATATAAAAAGCGCTAACTGCTAAAAATAAAACAAAAAATAAGGTCCAAGATCCAAGTGAATAGCTGCGCTTTGCTGCTAAGTACAAAGGCGCAAAAAGCGAAAAAGGCTGTAGCTAAAATTTCCTTTTTACCGTTGTCAATAAACTCGCCAAAATAGCTAAATCCATTTTACAATTTCTTAAAAAGAAAAAATCCCATCATAGTTCAGGAACGGCAAGCGGCAGCGGCAGCGGATCAGAGGGCAAACTACAGCAGCAGCACAGCAACGAGGAGGAAGGCGGTGGTGCAGGGGGAGGACAGCAGGAAGCAGCCGCCGCTAGCCAAAAACACACGCCCTCAAACACGCTAACAGCATCAGCAACATCAGCATCTGGAGCAGCAGCAACATCAGCATCAGGAGCAACAACAGGAGGAGGAGGTGGCAGTGGAGCAATAGTCGATACAAGAGCAACAAGCAACGCTGAAGCTGCTGCCAGTGAGGCACAGCAGCAGCCAAAATCTAGCAGCAGCAGCGGCTCTCCCCAAGCTCAGGTCTCCGCAAGCGCCACGTTCCGTTTGTCCTCGCTAACTGGAACGATCTCGAAGATGGGCAATAACGCTACCACATCCAACAAGAAGGTGGACGCCGCCGAAACGGTCAAGGAGTTTCTCGAACAGGCCAAGGAGGAATTTGAGGATAAATGGCGTCGCAATCCAACCAATACCGCTGCCCTCGATGATTTCGAGAGGATCAAAACGCTCGGCACCGGCTCCTTTGGCCGTGTGATGATCGTGCAGCACAAGCCGACAAAAGACTATTATGCCATGAAGATACTCGACAAGCAGAAGGTGGTCAAGTTGAAGCAGGTGGAGCATACGCTGAATGAGAAACGCATCCTGCAGGCCATACAATTCCCATTTCTTGTCTCGTTGCGCTATCACTTCAAGGACAACGCCAATCTCTATATGGTGCTGGAGTATGTGCCAGGTGGCGAGATGTTCTCGCATCTGCGCAAAGTGGGACGCTTCTCGGAGCCGCATTCGCGTTTCTATGCAGCCCAAATAGTGCTCGCTTTTGAGTATCTGCATTATCTGGATCTGATCTATCGCGATCTGAAGCCGGAGAATCTGTTGATTGACTCGCAGGGCTATCTGAAGGTGACCGATTTTGGTTTTGCCAAGCGTGTCAAAGGACGCACCTGGACGCTATGCGGCACACCCGAATATTTGGCGCCCGAAATTATATTGTCCAAGGGCTATAACAAGGCCGTCGATTGGTGGGCGTTGGGCGTGCTGGTCTATGAAATGGCAGCCGGCTATCCGCCGTTCTTTGCCGACCAGCCCATACAGATCTATGAGAAGATCGTCTCCGGCAAGGTGCGTTTCCCCTCGCACTTTGGCTCCGATCTGAAGGATCTGCTGCGCAATCTGCTGCAGGTCGATCTGACCAAGCGCTATGGCAATCTGAAAGCGGGCGTCAATGATATTAAGAATCAGAGATGGTTCGCCTCCACGGATTGGATAGCGATCTTCCAAAAGAAAATCGAGGCGCCGTTCATACCCCGGTGTAAAGGTCCCGGCGATACAAGCAATTTCGATGATTACGAGGAGGAGTCCCTGCGACTTTCAGGCAGCGAGAAGTGCGCCAAGGAGTTTGCTGAATTCTAAATCGATGGATGCACAACCCCAATAGCAACAACAACAACAACAGCAGCCGCAGAAAAAAAGAAAAAGAAAACGAAAACACCCATTGCGCATCCCTCCCTGGTCAACTCGTATGTGTTACCATCGTCGTTGTTGTCGTCGTCTCGTCTATATGTCTACTACTTACAACTACTACTACGCAACTACTACTAGTACATGTACTACAACTAAAATCCAGCAACTAAAACTACAACTGAAGCTATCGCGCATCTATTTGCGTCTAGCAGCTGGCCATTTTCTAATCATCCAAATGAACATCAACCAGCAAGACACCAACACACCCAAACACACCCACACACACAAATTGGATTTCTCATACCCAAACAGCAACAAATAACATTACAGTAAGTATCCAAAGTTGAATATATTACCCCAAAAATATATAATATATATTTAATATTTTTGCTTTTAAGTGTTTTGGGGTGTGTCTCGCATCTTTTGTGAAATATTATCAGTGATCCATCTTTCGACATGGGCGATCATTTTTATTTGTCGATAACCTTTCTGCCTTTTCGATTGTTTATAGGTTTTTTTCCTGCATTGGGATTTTCGCTTGACAAGCAAAATATTTATGTTAACCATCAGGGATTTAGGATTGGTGACTCCCTCTAAAAGTGGCCGACGTTTTACCTATCGATAACCTTTCTACCTCTCAGATTGTATTTATGTTTTTTTTTTTTTGTTTTGTTTTGCTCATTGGAATTTATATATTCACAATTTCGATGGATCCGCATTCTGATTCCATTCATTGGGGACTTAAGATTGACGGATGTTTGTTTGAGCATTGCCTTTGAATTTGACTAAACAAAGCAACCCTCTCAACACAATACACCCAGTCAGTTCATCAACTGTGAGCAGTTCTGACTGTGCTTCAGACAGCTTCAACCTCCTACTACTTACCACCCGCTTGCCACCCACTTGCCACCCACTCACTCATTTCATTTCATTTGTTAACGCGTGCCGGTCATTCTTTTAATTAGTTTGACTCGTTGCAGCTGTGATGTGAGCCAGTGAGCGACTTCAATTTCTCGGTATTCATCGGACTCTCGGATCCTGGTGGGTGTCGGGGGTTGAGGGGATACTTTGACTGGCAGCCTGCTTGTGGCACATGTTGAACATATGTTCGTTGAATCCATCGCAATGAGCCCTACTACGTGCTCGTGCTCTGGTCAATTATTTTGTAGACTGACTCAATCAGCAACAGTTGCTGGGAAACTCCATTCGAGATAATAACCGTCAGAGGGCCTTAACTGAAAATAACATGTGTTCCGACAGGCGACTTGCGATTAGATATTGTTGCTACATGGCTGCACTTTAACTATTTTAATAATATATATATAGATATATATGTAATTTATATTAACCTACGTATATAGCATACGATTCTTTAAATTCCAAGGCCAATTCAAATGTTGTTTGAAAACTTGCTGGAAAATTGTTGGAATATTGCTTTTTATGCGTTTTTTTTATAATAAAATAAAACTTGTACTTACAATCCAAGCATGAAATTGTTTGGAATAGCTGTTGATCATATGTAGTTATCGATTATTATTAGTTTAGATAAATATTACCTTCAACTAAATTTTCGTATTGTATTATTTTCCCAGAATTTCTTCGGCTTGTGTCCTTTACTTTTTTTTTGGGTTTTCTTTATTATAACTTTTGCGTATTGCGTGCTCGGAATTTCCTCAGCTGGTTAAGTCGCAAACCAACCCGACTCCCCCAACATGCCCGCTTCCTTCGCCATCAACGCCCACATTTCGCATTGAACTTTGCGTTTAACCGAAATCAACATGCAGACCAAAAGGCAGCTAAAAAATAGATATTCACACTTGACCTATTTGGTTGCCTTGGCAGTAACTGTGTGTTTGTATCGAGCATAAATAATGTCAAGCCCAGCCGAACAGCAAACAAAATAAAGTATTTATATAT
The DNA here is from genome assembly GCA_035041375.1 of Drosophila conformis. Lineage (NCBI taxonomy): Eukaryota > Metazoa > Arthropoda > Insecta > Diptera > Drosophilidae > Drosophila > Drosophila conformis. Next base: position 1,162,810 of record JAWNLE010001234.1, read on the forward strand.
ATATAAATATATATATACATATATATATTATACATCAATTTATGCGCTTCTGCTGTGCAGTTACAAATTGCGGTTGCTGCTCTTGCGTGCCGTTGGGCCATTAGCCAAATATGTATTGTACGGGCCAGAAGCTGCATATTGTTAATATAATCATAAATTGTAAGCAGCTACTGCGTCCAACAGAGGCCATATTAAAAAATCTAAAAAAAAAACACAAAATAAAAAAAAAATCCACTGAAAATGTATAATTATAAAATGTAAAAGTTGAGGCGTAGGCCGACATTGGTCGCGTAATATTGCATAATATTATGGAATATGTTTAGTTTTTATTTATTTTGTTATTTTTGCCTACATAAAAAACTATTTTGTGAAATTTGACCATGACCTTGTTTGACCTCTGGCGTAGCATTCGGGTTGGTTTTTCAGATTTGTGTCAAAATGTGCGCTTCTTCTTCGCTTTGTTTATTCATTTATTCCTTGATGTGACACTTTACTTGTTCAATTTTATTGGCACTAATTATTGTTGGTTTCCATTTGGCCCGCCAATAATAAAAATAAAAGCAAAAACAAACAGAACAGTCAAGTAAATTCATCAATCATTTTTTTGTTGCTGTTGTTGTTGCTGCTGCTGTTGTTTTAGCCATGGCAATTATAATGATAGTCTGGGGCACTAGCACTTAAGTATTTACTTATTTACACAGCCCCAAACTGCTCAATGGATATTTGCGATCGTTTATCAGCGCTGGGCTTTGTGGGGGCAGTCAAGTTGCCATTGACGTGACTAAGATACGACTAAGACACGGCTCTGGGGCTTAGTGTGGCGATTACCTAAGTATTGCAATGCATTTTCTAAAACTCTGTTGCCCCGTTAAGTAAGTGTGAGATAGGAATTAAAACTGTCAACGATAATTACTGATATTAGTTTCTTAATTCCTATAGCCCTCGTGGCTATAATATAAAATGAAATAAAATAAAATAGTTGAAACACCTCGCATTTTGTGTTCTGTTTTTGAAAACACTTGTTGTCAGTCTGTTATTGGTAGTATATATAGTACATATAATCTTTAACAATTGTCAATAAGCCAAATGAATAAATATAATCATTTTCTTTTGTTATACCCATCAGAATTTAATAGTTTTGTGAACAGTTATTGTGCAAGCCACAACTGGAATGGTATAGTCTTATAGGCACATCAAATTTCCAGACATATTTTTAATCATGTCAAAAATTTGAAAATGATCGAAGACGAATCAGCCAAGTTATAGTCTAAATGGTATTATCATAGTGATCACTTTGCTATCAGCAGGCGCAAGCATTACAATTGTCTACTTCTTTCGTCATTACCAGTCATATCTAATGATTTATTGATCAATAACGATTTTGTTAGACTTTAATTGATTTATATTTGTTGTAAGAGTTTGGGCGACATTACTTGATTTGGACGGAACTTGTCTGATTGTTGAGGAAATGAGGTCGACCACGATTCGACAGTCTTTACATCGTTGTGTGCCTTGAGTTAAGTTGGCCAAAGTTCAGAGCGCTGCTGGATGCCACTGAACATGTAGTTGGGGCACCGAAAAAACAGCAAACTAACTGTCGCCACAGAAACTCGTTTAGAACACCACACGCACGCAACAAATTCGTTGCTCACATTTGTGTCGCTCCAATAAACACCTAGAGCAAGTTTAGATGCAACGCCACAAGTAACGTGCCACATAAATCTAACGAAAAAATGCAACTGCCAACGCGCAACAGAGACGCTGTCTGGCCAACTGGGAGCTGCCCGTCTGACAAGATAGAAATACGAAAAGAGACAGACAGACAGACAGACGCACAGATAGACAGACACGAGCGCGGACAGACTCTGAGACCGACCAGGCAGCCTTGTAACAGTGCCCTCAAATCAACTGGCAAACACGCACGCGCTGCAACAACCACAGCAGCAGCAGCAACAACAACAACAACGACGACCACAAGAACAACAGCAACAGAAGCAGCTAGAGTAACAACAGTCATGGCAAAAAACAATGCACATAATTAATGGCAACAACTGCTTGCATAAACATTATAAACAATTATCAATTAGACATGACGAAGAGCTTGTACTCTTGCAATTTGCATGCAGCGCGAGCTCAGTTGTCTAATTGAACAAGTCTTAGTCTCAGAGGTCTTTTTAGCAGCCAGTTTTAATAATAATAGTAATAATAATAGTAACTCTAGCATTCATCAGGCAGTCAATCTTTAAAACATTTCCATATACAAAAGTTTAAATTCAGTTTTTAGTTTCATATATTTTTTGTGCTTATTAATTATTATTACTATCGATTAATCATTTTGTGATCAAAATTACTTAAATTTAGCACAGCATTCGGGTTTTTACTTGTTTGTTTTTTTATTTGTTGACCTCTTTTTATATTTGAAGTACACTTTTCGCTGGCATCAGCTTTTGTTTGTACATGAAGAAACATGTGTTTAAATATTCGCTTAACAAAAATAAATATTCTCAATACAAATCGATTCAAATATTTATAAAATGTAGCTCGCAACAATCTTTCACTTTTATCATTGTGTGTTAGTATAATATATCATTTTAGCCATAATTAAAAAGTAACTCAATTTAATTATACAAAATAATATTTTTGGGCTGGCTGCACTTAACGGTTTCCACTGTTGCAAATAATTAACCAGCAACAGCAACAGCAAATTAAACGTTTTAATGCTGCTGATTGCCAACTCACAGAAGCGCCTCAGTTTGCTTGATGACACAGTTACTCATGTTGTTGTGTTTTTGTTGTTGTTTTTTGTTTTTTTTGTTCAGGGTATTCATGTTCATAATGAATTCTTAACGTGCTGTGTCAACGCGTCGTATGCGCAATGAAGTGAGTGGAAAGCAAAACAAATACTCAACTGATTAGTGGCTTTTTGAGAATTAAGCGTTTTCATACGCATCGAGAATAAATTAAGTGACTTCACTGTGTGCAAAAAACAAAAAAATAATAATTATTTTGTTTGTTGCTTTTGCTTGCGTTTGTTTTATTATTGTAAGGAAAAAAATGTCGTGGCTGTGGCAAAAAACAAACGAGTTTTGTTAGGAGCGCCACCGAATGCAGCCTACAAAATAAAGTATTTAAATTGAGACAACAGCCGAAAACAAACAACAAAAATAAAAAACAACAAAAACAAAAACAACAGCAACGAAATCATCATTTAAATAACGCACACGTCGTCGTCGCCATGTTGCGCCCGTTTTAATTTTTTTCTCGTGTGTGTGTGTGTGTGTGTTTTTTTCGCTTTAGCAATTATTTTTGTTGCTTTTTTTCCTCTGGTTTTTGTGTTCAAATTGTAGCTGCTATTTGGTTTGTGTGTATGTGTGTGTGTGTGTGTATATATCTGAGAGATAAAACGCGTACATTTTGCTTTTCACCGTTTTGTATTGCCTTCTACCCGTTCTCTTTGTATCTGTCTCTCGCTCGCTCTCTCTCTGTCTCTCTCTGTCTCTGTCGCTCTGTCAACCGCCCCCTCGTTGCCTGCTGTGTTCGCTTCGCTTCGTCGCTCTCTGTCTCTTTGGCTTATACATTTTTCAGTGCCATGCAATTTTCATTCAGAATTTATGGGCAAATAGAATAGACTTGAACATGCAAAAGGCGCACAATGAAAATTGAAAACTTGCCTAGCTTGTAGTTTATTTGTTTGATTTAGTTTTGTTTTGCACTCTTCCATTTTTGCTTGTTACGTGTCTCTTTTTCTCTTTTGATGAGCAGGTGTGCTAGCTGCTGGCTACGTAACTCATCAGGTCTCCTGAGAAAAACTGATTTGATAATCGTCTGACTGTTTGAGTATCTTAACTAAAATTGATAATATAAATTTGACACATGATTTGCTAATAATAATCTCAAATATTATATACGTAATATGGGATGATTGGCATTATTAAATTGATACAGGTGCATTGCTTCAGCTGCTCAAACAGAACCGAATTGCGTTTGTTGTTGTTGTTTTTTTTTGTTTTCAATTGTGCAACCCGTTAAGAAAGACCGATGATAACAAATGCCAAATGTGTAGAATCGTATTGAGTGCCAAGTAGCCAAGTCAAGTGTTCGTTCCCCCTGTGACGGCTTATCAACAAAACAATCGTTAAAACTATTGACGGCTCTCGGCTTTCGCTGAGTATATTTCCATTTTTTCTTGTTGTGTGCTCGAAAAACTAGCAAAATAATTAAACCAAACAACAACTGGGCGTCTCCGATAAGAGCTGGCAACAAACAAATACATTTATTGCATTTATTTATTCAGTCTAGCGAATTATGCGGGTCGTCAACGGCATCATCAACGTCAACGTCAACGTCATAAATTTGTTTTAATTGTATTTGTTTTTAATTTTTTTAGCCAACGAAATGGGTTAAGAGTATGCACAGCATGGGGGTGAAGAACTCGTTATTTTTGCCCTTTTTTTTGCTTGACTTTTTTTCTTCCAGGCATTACATAATGAATTAATTTGGGGACCCAATAGCAAATACGTCATGCAAACGAAAAGTAATATACACAATAATAGCACCATTGGGACAAACTTTATTATTTCATAGTATGCATATTTAGATGTATATCTGTATTGGTTGTCTGTATGTGTATATAACACACAATTGCAGTTTTAGTGCGAGGCGAGTCGATCGCCTAATTGAATTTGTTCGCAGCAACCCTTGCCCCTCGTTTCCCCTGCCTGTGTTCTAGGCGAATGGCTTGTAATCAATAATAATAATTTGTTGTTGCGTTGGCATTAGACGGCGGGTGGTGCGGTTTGGGGCTTCTTCTCTGCATATAGCCAAGCCAGGTGCTTGCCAACAAATTAATTGAACTTATTTTTCCGTTTTTCTTTTTTTTAGCCTATACACCCCCTGCCCCCTCCTCCAAGTTTATCTGGCTTGCAGTCAAATGCTATGCACGCAAGGCACAATTATTGATTAATTATTTGTTTGGTATTTCTCTCTGTTTAATTTATTGTTATTGTTTTTTTTTTTTTAATTTACACTGGTCATTGTGACTGTGAAATTATTTATCGAAATGGTTTTGTTTTACAATTGTAGCTTTTATTTTATAAATGTTTGACATTTTTGATCAATGTTGCATCATTCTTTATCATTTTCCTAAAAGTTTTGCTTCTATTTTTACTCTGCTCAAAAACATAGCTAAATCTGAATATAATAGAATAAAAAAAGACATTTGTATATTAATTTGTCGGTCATTATAAGAGTGAGGGTAGAATTTCCACCACATGTTCTTCAGTGTAACAGTTTAGCTATCAGTTTTCCCAATATGAGATTGGCTGCTTAATTGGAATTGAATATTACGTATAGAAATGTCTGAAAGCAGCGATGATTGATTGATTGTTGTAAACGATCTTCGCTACAATTATCAAACAATACATTGACTGACTGCACTCTGTAGTTTAGCTGCTACAGAAGAAGTTGATACACACACGCACACACACCCACACACACATACACACACGCCAAATAACTGTAGACAGCGTGTAAAGATAGAATTTCAGGTTTTATTTGCATTAGCCAAGGTCAACTGTCTATAATTTAGCAACTTGCCTTGGCTATCAGGCGTATACATAATGTGGCTTGCATGCATGTTAATGTTTGGATATATTACGCATACGCCGCGTTATACGCGACCCACGCGCTCTTGAGCATTGTTGAGTTTTGCCAGAGACTGCGAGCAACAGATAAATGTAATTACTGTCTTATCATAATTACCAGCCAGATGAGAGCAGCAGAAGAAAAAAATAAAGCACTAACAGAATATATATAACAAATGCTGGCGACCGCAGTGTGCAATGGGGAGGGGGAGGGGGCGGCGGGTTACAAATGATGACGATGAATGACGATGCTTGCGAATCAGCTCAGCTGTGCTGGAAAACCACACTCAACCCACACACACACACACACACAAGTGCACTTTAGGCGCAGCCACAGGGTGAATAAGTGTAGCGCGTGCTACTCAGAGCGGGGGAGAGAGAGAGAAACCGAGGGGGAGGGGGAGAAAAAGCTTCCTTTTGCCTGTCAGCTGTTGTTGCTGCCGTTTCAAATTTTAATTTTATTTTATTGCAGCGCACAAATTGTGCGCCAGCGGCGTTCTTGCGTGTACGCCTGAACCTCAGTCTGTGCGAGGGCTGACCCAATAGTTGCCGACTTATTTTCTATTTGTAATTTGGAATGAAGTGCACAATACTTAATTAACATTTAGCAAGGGAATATTTCTAGGTTAAATAAGATGACTATATAGCATGATTGCATGTTGAGGCTTCTCATTTGTATTCTTTTTCTTTTAAGTTTAAAGTTGATAATATTTTAAGCGAAAAACATATTTAGAAAATATTTAAATTGAATGTTCATTTTTTTTAAATTATATTGGAGTAAAGAATAAACAGCAAACATATTTAAATTAAGAAATTATGCCACCAGTGGACTTTGAATTAAGCTGATGTTATGAAGAAAATATAATATTTATGAGTTAAATATTAAAGAATTTGGCATTTGCTAGAGTTGAACTGACTGATGTTTGGTAAAACAAGCGAATAAATACCTTATTATAATTGAATAAGCTGGCCGACACTGCAAGCTGACAGCATGATTGATTGTATTTAAATACAGTGTTTTTTTTTTTTTCCTGAGCAGCCCTCTCGAAGTGTATGCTTGAGTGTGTGTAACGTTAATTGCCTCCATGCGCGCGCAAGTCGAGTTTCTGACCTCCCAGAGCCATGTCCTTTAGATGGGGCACAAAGCCTGCGGGCTCGAGTTGTTCTGCCTTCTGTGCCGACCTGCCCCTTGTCTTTAATTACTTTCGTAGTTAATTCTGTTACAACAAAAGCGACAACAACAACAGCAGCAGCATCAACAATAACAACACTGTCAATGTCATTGCAAAAATTGAAATTTGCTCTTAATTCCTGGGTCTATACTGAGGTCAGGTACTCTGTATTCAGGCCGTGTCCAATTTCCGTTTCCTGTTCATTTCCAGGCTGACATTTTATACTTTATCTGGCGTTTGCCTTTAGTTCCATGAAAAGCGAACCCAATTTTTATTAATTGATTTGTCTCGAGGCCCTCAATCGATTTCTGCTTTTATATGTATATATATATATATATATTTACATCTTTTGCTCAGTTCGAAAATTGATTTAAATTTCAAAGCCAACAAGTTTATTGACATTAGATACGCTAGCAGGCAGAGGCGTATTTCAGATATACTTTTACAGTTGCCTTGCCGCAAAAGTTTTCCACGCTGTTGTCGATGTTGTCGATATTGGACGCCTTATAATTGTCATTTGCCGTTGGCCATGCAACCAAATCGCTTTTGTTGTCTTGTTAAAACAGTTGAGAGTTCAAAGCGTTGAACAGCACGTAATAAGTGTGAGACAGCTTGATAGAGAATTGAGAACTGAATCGAAATCAACGAATTACAGATCTTATGGCGTTTGTTGAACTCAGAGCACATTCTTAAATGGTCTCAATAAGCTCGGAACGCTGCTCCAGTCGCTGTCGCTGTCGCTGAGTCAAACCAAATGAGAAGGCCAAAAGTGCGGTCATCAACACTGGGTGAATGCAAATTTGCATCCAGTGTCAATTTATAGGTGAAGAAACTTTGTCTTTCCAAAGCATTAATTAAGTGAACAATCTGTGCTTGTCCACAGCACATAGTATTGGAAAAATGGCACTTTTTGCTGTTGTAATTTCTTTAAAAACGAAAATCGTTATTTTCTCGCCCTGCAAATCTGCATTTGAATATAAATTGAACATTAGCTTTATGCCCAATGAGACACACCGAATTTTTGGTACTGCTGACATTAAAACTTTTCTGTTTTTGTCAATAGTAAAAAGAAATTACTTTTGCAGCCATTGAAACTTTTCTGTGTTTTTTTTCTGCTAATAATTAAATGGCCTCAAGCTATATTTTGTAAGTCTAAAAGATGACCAGATTGGCATATTGTGAAACAGAAAGTTTTGCAAACAAAACTGTATCACTCCCCTGGCGAATCTCTTGCAACATATTTGACCTAGAGGCAATGACAAATATGTTGCTGATTTAATAAACAACAATTTCGAGCCTCGTAGAAAAATATATGTTTGCTTGTACAATATATGTATAAAAACTATATGCGCCCAGCATATGAATATAAATTAAATTATATAAGCAATGCTTTTGGTCAGCTAAGGAATGTGCACACACACTCACACACTCTCACACTCTCACACAAACAAACAAAAATTTTAATACAAATTTATAAAAGCATACATATTTCCCCGCCCCGAACCAATCTGCCTCGGCACAACATTTTTATTAAACCAACAGGCCCGGGGAGCTAGCGGTTGGACAGGCTCGGAATATCGTATACTAAGAGCAAAAACACTCTAGATACATATTTGCACAAGATATAGACGCAAATATTATGAAAATGAAATGAACAAATTTATTTTCGCCCAGTTGTTGCTGGCAAATTCGCAAATACATACATATGTCTGTCTGTCCGTCTGTCTGTCTGTTTGACTGTCCAACTGTCTGATTGTCTGGCCGTAGCTCCTGATGTCTGTGGCTTGTCTCTCGTTGCCGGTTCTCCAACTGTCGCCGCGACTGCCCATTTCTTGTGTCTGTCTATCATCAGTATTTAGCTCCTCAACTCATTTCATTTGCAGTAGTCACACACCATAATAAAGCATGATGCTTAAAGTTGCTCGAGGGTGCGACCATCATTTCACCAATAAAGTAGCGGGATTTTGTTGTTTTAATTACAGTGTAGTCTGAAGTCGGCGGCCTCATGAAAACGCCTTTAATTATTTCGAAAATGATTCATAGTGGGTTAGAGCTGTAAAATGGCTTGAAGTACAACTACTCTGCACTAATTGTTATTATTTTGTTTTCCAAGCTTTCACGCTCTTTTGTTTAACCTTTTTTTTTATATTGAACCTCGCCTGATATATGATCAGCTTATTTATATTCAGGCATATTGTTAAACAAGCACAGACACACACACACACACCCCTTCCCATGTAAATTTGTCGTTATCTTTATTTATGTATATACTGTGTGAGTGTGTGTGTGGAAACATATGTAGTCAATAGTCCCGTTAAGTCAGTACAGTTGTTTATTTTCCCCAGGTGCTAATTACGCATTTTTCAAATGCAGTTGGTTTCTGTACTTCATGGAATATGCATGCCCTGAGTGCACACACAAAATAAAAAAGGGGCCGACAATTCCCCGCAGTCAGTTGGCCTTATTAAAAATGCACAAGGCAACAAAAAAAAAAAGAAAAAAAGATGCTGGCAACACAGAATACAAAACTTGTCATCTGGCTATAATTTTTTTTTTTTTTTTTGCTACACACGTTCATTTTTGCCAGTTAACTCTGTGGTTGAGTCTAGTTAGTTGGTTGCCTGGCAACTTGTGCGCTTGCAGCTCGAGACCAGCGTGCTTGAAAGTGTATGTGATAGCGCTGCTGAGCTAAGATATCAATGGGAAACTCCCTGCTCCAAGGCTCAGTGTCGAACTCACATTTATTTTTAATTCTTCCCGTCATCCAAATAAAAGACAATTATTTCTGTGATGACTTTTCAATTATTATCAGCCTTTCTTTCAATACATATATATAGAGATAAGAAAAAATTACTAAAGAAAAAAAAACTTAATTCAAACGAATGAAACAGAATTTTGTACTAAATTTTATTAAATTCATGAATTAAATTAATTTATATTTTACTCTCTGAAAATAATTTAAAATACTCAAATAATTTAAAACAGATTTACACAAATGGAGTTTATGGATATGTGGATATTTTATACAAAATATATCATAATATTTATATATGAATTTATATTTATTTATACATACAATAATAAAAAATGAACATTAGCGAAAAGACGAATAGTTCGGATAAGACTTCCATTTTGTATAATGTTAGGTCAGTTAAGTTTAGGTCAGTCAAAAATCGCTTCATTTGATGGGAACACTTTCTATGGCAACTAATGATCGGCATTTCCTTGTCTTCCTCGAGGTGTTCGTTTCTTGCACAGTGTGCTTGGTTATTACCAATATGTTGACGTTATCACATTTCAAGGTCACAAAATCACTTAACGAAGTGAAAGTTTTGTTTCGGAGTTGGGCATAAAGTAGTCAATTGTATCTGACGTATGAAATGTTAACTGACAATGGCTAATGACGCTTATGTAATGCTACACATGGCCAACAAAAACTACAGCAAACTAGAAGAGTTAACTGATCTGTTCCGCGCTGCACTCCTCGATGGCCTATAGCACATCAGATACGTGTATATATGTATGTTTAGGTATTGTATATCTCGGCGCCTCACTATTATTCAGTTTGGTATATTTAGGTAGCTCTCCTTGTTGTTGTTATTGTTGTTGTTGTTGCTGTTGTTATTGTTGGATGTTGTAGCGTGGGTGCAAACGACAACCCGTCGCCGGTTCGGTCACTGACGGTCTTTGTTTTCAGCGATAAAACGCCGCCTGAAAATACAAAACTTTTGACGTCTTTTTTTTGTGTATCTTGTTTTTTTTCTTTTTCGCTCTTCACTCATTGTTGTTGGTATTTTTGTGTTATATGATTTAGTGAAAAAAGATATAATATAACACGCTGCTGTTGCTGCTGATGTTGCTGCTGCTGCCAGCTGCCAGCTGCTTACGTCATTGGCAGCGACGCCAGCAGACTGTTTGGTGTGTGCGGCACTGCTGATAAGAAGCAAACTATACACAACTTTGTACACTCACACTGCCAGCTGTGCAACAGTGAGAAATGGGAAATGAGAAAAAGGTGCTGCAAATTATACGCTCGGTTACATGGTTAATTTGGGTTTCAATAATGTTGGTTTGCCTAATGAACTGATGATTCATGTTTAATTAATACGGGCAAAGAGCAAATGCAGGAAGTGACATACATATTTCTGATATAACCAACAAGCACTTAACTTAGTTAATAATGCTTAATGATTTCTGCTTGTTCTCTTGTAGCTTGAAACCAATAACCAGCTGAATATACATATTTTTAGAAGTTGCGCTCCTAACCAGTTATTTGGTCTTAATCTTTTGGCTATGGCAGCAGTTGCAACGCAACTTGACTTTAAACGGCTTAATGCTTTATCAATGCTATATGCTATACGAGTTTTATTTATTGTTTAATTAAAGTGGAGTTCAAGAATAACTGTTTACTTTAACTTATAGCCAATGCACTGCATTCAATTCAATGTTATATTAGCAAAAAAAAGAGACTCAAGGAAAAATGGTTTTTAGTAAGAAAAAGTTAATAGCTATAACTTTTTGATTATTGATATTGAATGTAATAAAATTATATTTGCAATAATTATATAGTGGACTTAAGCTACTGAACGCTTCAGGTGGCAAGCAAACTGGCTCAGACAAGTGTTTGAGTTACAGATATAATTGTATGCAGGCCTTGGCCGTCAGTTAGTGTAAAATGCCCAGAGCTGTCCACCTATTTGGTTTTTTTATTAAAGTTGATTTCTATTTACCAATGATGAGTAATAAATACAGGTCTATTTTTAGATTTCAGTAACCTATATCATAAGGAAAGTGTTTATCTTTTCACTTTTTGTTTCGTTACGAAACCAGAAACCTATTTAGGTAAATAACATGACCTTGACTTCTGTGCAATATGACAAATATGTTTGTTGAACTGACTAAACCTAAAGCATAAAGCATCGCTGCCCATCAAAGACCCATCAAATTTTAGAGTTAGACTTTTAAGGTTATTGAGTATTATTAGTCTCAGACTGGGTTTAAAAACCTCAAATAGGAAGTGGTTTGACTCGCTGTCAAGGCTGCTCAAAAGCGTTGATTGGTAGAAAACTATAAAAATGTTTGCATAATGCGGGACTGAGAAACCGCCTAATGATTTATGCATATTATATTTAGACTTGTAGTTTTTAAGTCTGCTGCTCTGAGTTGTTATTAACCAATTATTTCATTTATATTTTGCAGTGCATACACGATATGTGTCAGCAGTGGATACCACTAATGGAACAACTTAAAATCTCCCGAAAACTGGTGAACGTACTTTTGAAACCAGCACCTCAAATCGAAGCTGCCTTTAAACGAGAGCTTCATGCAAGCAGCAGCAGCAGCAGCAACATCAGCCAACACAACAATTAAAATATTACAAATTTCGTATAATATTTAACTTGATGTAATTTCGTAAGACAGATGAAATAACTGGCGGAGATAGAATAAAAAGAGATATGGAGATGGAGAGGTGGTGAGGAGTAACCAAGCAGCAACAAATAAGTAATAAAATTTTATGGCATATACATAAATAATCATTCATAACATATAGCGTATAGTATAACCACGAGACTACAGATATTTAGTTGTAAAGTACATAGTTTAGTTTAACTGAAAGAAAAAAGAAAAGGAAAAAAAACATAAAATATAAAGCAAGAAGCGCAGAAAACCAGATACGCCTGGAATACCATATAAAGGCGATACAAGAACTTCGGTAAAATGGGCAAAAGAATTTGTTTTTATTATCAGCTGATAACAAGCCAACAGCAGCAGCAGCAGCAACAGCAACAGCAGCAGCAACAACAACAACAACAAGGGCAACAATATATTTGTGAAAGTATGAAACGCTTTATTAATTTATAAATTAAAAAACAAAATATTAAAAAATAAAACAAAAAAAAAATTATGGCGCACATAGTGCGCTTGAAAAAAAAAAACAACCAAAAATATTTAATAAAACCAAAAGCGAGCTACGATTTTGGACAGAAACGATGAGCCATGAAATTGAAGTCGCCATCAAGAAATCCATTAGGCAAAGTTCTAAAATTCTTGTACTCGTAAAAAATATGAGAATTAATAAAAGCGTCTCCCAAACAAACAAAGCAACAAAAAAAAAGTAGGAAAAAAAGAAGGAAAATAAAAATTTGCAAAAGAAAAAAGTTGTCAAAAGCAGTTCAACAATTTTGGTCAGTGTTGGTTAACTACGCGACTTTCACAATAACAATTAAAGTGTTGTCAACTGCTCGAGCATTTTTGTTGTATTGCCAAGCGAAGTAAATTACACAATTGTTAGTGTTGCAAAAGTCGACAAAAAAATAAAAATGATAACTTTCCAAAAGCTGTAATTCTTCTGTGCCCACAAAACCATTTTAACCCTCTGCTACTAACTGAGCTTGCGATTAGCTCTTGATGTTTTAGGCGTTTTAGACATACGATATACATACATATGTACTATAAATGTTGTACAATCAGCGACGACGTGCAACAATAAATACACACACACACACACACAAACAGACACAACCACAACCACAACAAAAACAAATACAAATACACTGTGGACAGTGAGAGCCGAGAGTTAATCGACAGTGGCACCTAAGAGTAAGCGCACTCACCGAACATACATACATATACATATATACACGATATACATACATTTACACACATATTAAAATGTCAGGCGCATATATCCACGTATCACTCGCAAGGATCTAGGGCCAATTGCGCCAGAACCACATCAACTACTCAAATTCTAAAATAAATATTAACATGAAGAGCATACAAAATAAATAAAGAAACGCAGCAAAAAAATATAAAATCTAAATGTTTACAATTAAGTCGCAAACATAAAGAAGAAAACAAATATAAAAAATTAAAAATAAAAAAAAAAACCAACTGAAATTTGTGTGTAAAAAAGCGTAAATTCGTAGCATTAATAAGAAATGGCGTCAAAAAGTCTATATATAAATATGAAATACATTTACATCAATAATAATAATACCAACAACATGTGCAACAGAGAAAGATATAATGAAAGCGAAGCGCCAATTAAGTTTAATCATTTAAAAGAATGCGAAACGTTATATACATATATATATTCGAGTAAAGATCCATTTTATATTTATTGTTTGACACATTTCTTTAACAACCTTCTCAACATGCGGTTCGACATATATATAAAATTAAAAAGAAAAAGAAAGAGAAAAGATCTTAGGGGTTTACTACGTGGAGCAGCGAAGCCTTTTTAATATAGGCTAAAGGATTTAACAAATCATATAACTTATAATTTTAATTGCTGTACTTTTTGTTAATTTATTTTTAAATGCCAAGCCAATTCAATACAGACACGAAATCGTAACAAAATATATACTTATTTATACAAATATACAACGTATGTTTTAAACTAAAACAAATCTAATCATTTTGTTTGATAGTTGCGTCAAAAAGTCATAAATAGGCATAAATTAAACAATTAAACAATTAAATTTAAATATGTTCATTTCTGGCTGCGTAATCCTCAATTCAAGTTGAAGGATCCAAAGCGTAGCCACCAACTTTTCACTCACACCACATACATCACATTTGTTTCTACATGTTTAATTATATTTTTGTTATAACCACAACATAAAATTGTACAAGTTTTATTTGATAACACACAAACACACAAACACACACACACACACACACTACAAAGCAGCGACAAAATTAAATAGGCGCATTAATAAATAATTATAAAAAAAATAAATAAAAAAACGAAGAAGAATGAACATACATACAAGCATATAAATAGTTGATGGTAGTCTGAGCAAACATTTTAATACATAACAGGAAAAAGCGTATATTAATGAATATATTGAAAATATATATATATACATACATATACATATAAATACATACATATGTATTTAAAAATATGCATTGAAAAAGTCAAACATTTGTTTTTAGAAAATGAATATGTTTAACTTATATTTGTTTTGTAAAGTTTAAAATTATTTATTGTGCAATTTTGATTAGTTGAAATTTTATGTAATTTATTTAGTAAAACTGCAAATCAAATGAAAATATTATGTTTTATATATGATTTTGTATACGATTTTCGATTTTGATTTTGATTTGAAGTGAAAATCATTTTTTGTCAAATACTGTGAGAAAAATTGGAAAATTTAAGCCGCTTTTGTTGTTGTTTTATGTGTGTGCGTGCTAAATTCGTGGTACATATAATAACATAAATATATATATATATACATATATATATATATATACATATATATAAAATCTGATATGAAATACATATATAAAAAACCGAAAAAAAAACAAAATTCAAATTATTTAATTTAGTTTATACATTTAAGTTTATATAGCAGGTGCGTATATAAATAAATACATATATAAAATTTAAAACCAACAAAAATGAAGATGAAATGTCTTTAAGGAAAATACAGCATACAAAAAAAATAAATAAAAATTTGCGAGCAAATAAACCAATTATAATTAATAATGATGGAAGAAATATAAGATGTGGAAACAAACACAGAGCAAAAGATAAGCGAAAACAAAACAAACAAACAAACAAAAAAAAACCAATAAAATGAATTTGAAATCCTTAAAAAATATATATGAAAAATATGTGCATTCTCATTTGGGTGATAGGCGGCATGCAAATCATTAACACAGACATTAAGCAACAAAATTACATAATTGAACTTATTTGTTTGGGGCAGCACAAAGGCACAACGCCTTGGGTCTGGTAACTTTCTCAGCGTACCGGGAAGTGTACATATCTAATTTATGAAACTATTGTGACGTGACGAGAACATGCCCCTGATGTGAAAACTTCTTGAACCTATTAAACACGATGAAGCTTTGCATATATGCAACATTCACACGCGAACAAAATCCAGCATAATTTAATTACATACTTTGCAAGACCTAGAGTAGAATTTCGCTTCCACATATTCATATTTAATTCACCAGTCCAAGGTGTTGCCAGGGCATTACGTTTGTTAGGGAGAGCACATACACTCAACCTGAATCGCAATGTACGGCACATGTAAGTAAATGGCAACTAAAAACACCTGAGACCATATTATATGCATACGTTCAATATATATATGTATATTTTCGTATATAATTATTATATATACAGGGCCAGTTGAACTAGGTTACCGTACAATCGGTTGGATAAGCCAATTCCCAGCGAAAATCCGATTTTCTCTATTTGGAATATATTTACCTGTAAAGTAATGGTCGTAGCAATTTTGAACATATTAAATCTTATTTGGATTCTGATTTGTCAATATTAACACACATATTATATACACTTTTTCAATTTGCTTACATTGAAATGATAAGTTTTTTCTTTCGCAATGTTTTGTTTTACATAAATCCTAACTAACTATTATTAAATTACTTTGACTCTGACAAGTAGATATGCAACGAGCGGACAATAGCAGCTTTGAAGCTACCCGAACAAACAAACTTTTAAAACTTACGAAACCGGACAACCCACAAAAACCTTCTCAACTCACTCACACACAAAGGTTTGCCACACACAGCGACTGCCAAACTTTTGCATAATTTTTGCTGGCTTTCTCCATAAAGTACGAGTAGCTTTGACACAGTTGCCGTTGGCTTTGCTATGCAAACAAAAACAAAACAAAAATTAAAAAAAAAAAATTGAGGAAAAGGACAAAGTAAAACGAAAAGTGGTTTTTACTTTGTTTCCTTGATTTTCGTTGCAGACAAAAGTTGGCGTGTACACACACACGACACATGCACAATATTATATATATATATTTATATATATATACATAATGAATACTTATACACATGTATATGTGTACAGACTTACATATATGGCATGTGAGGTTAGGGCGAGGCTTGTGTGTCGAGCAAAGTACGGAGCATGTCTAAGGTTATTTATAGCAACACTTTTTGGGCATACATATTAATATTATTTCGCCTCGTTTGTTTGACTGCGACTTTTCCTGCCAACTTTTTACCAGCTAAGTTGCCCAGGACATGCGACAGGACATCAACTAAGCGGATTTATGATTGAGCCCTATGCACACTCACCTTAAACATTAGATATCCTGGTATTTCAACTTATGCTATTGATCGATAGCCATTGGATACTGGCTTGCTAAAACTTAAAAGCAAAGTCATACATACAGTCCTGATTCACATACACACACACACACACACACACACTAAAATGGTTGTGGCAGGCACAGTTTTTGGGGTCATTTCTTGTCCTGGGCTGGCCGACAACCCCCTAAGTAGGCAGCTACTATAGCTATGGATGTGCTGTCAGTTTCAGCCGTAGTCATAAAAAACTAGTTTAAAGCTGTTTCAAGTAATATACAGATTAACATTGGCAATGGCAAAAACTTTCCATAATATACATACGTATACAATTTATTTTTTCATAACTCATTTGCGAATTCGCCCACGAGCATCGTCTATTATTAAGTTGGACGGCCAAAAACATTAACTTAATTTATTGCTGAAAATAATGAGCCAACAATCAGATATCCAGATATAAAATACGCGGCAAATCATAAATCATAAACCATCAAATTCCTCAGCAGATGGCCAGACTTAAAGAGCAACAAGAACATGCAAAGTAATCCATACGATTTTATAGGGATCGTGTATATAACAATAACGGAAACATAAACAACTAGCATAATAATAAGAACCAAAATAAGCAACACAAATATAATTTCTAATACAACAAAAACTATATATGTTTTGTATCTATAAACATATATAAATAAATATGTGTTGTTTTTTTAAATATTTTTTTTCATCGTTTAATTAACATTTATGTGTACAAAATATAAATTCTAAATTGTAAGCGTTGTGAATTATTTACATGGCACATTTGAAGATGCTTTCAGGTGCGGAAAATTAAAATATAATAATTTTGAATGAATTGCTTGACTTAATGCGGAATTTGCATTAATGAATAATGCTTTTGTAAGGATTTGGCACCTGTGTAAACATTTAAGGTGCCATGTTCTGTGGCGAGAATATTCAATTTGGTACTTAAATATAGTTTCATATAAAAATAAATCATGTGTCAACAAATGAACAAACAAAAAATATTGGAGAAAAGCCAAACAATATTGATGAATATATACATATATATATATATATGCATTTTATCGTGTTTCGTTTTGCTAATCAACTTTACTAATTTCACACTTCGTGTTCGTTCCGCAAAACGTGAGCAACTTTGAATAAGGGTGCGGTTAGTTGAGTTTAGCTTAGATTAAATAAACGTTAAGCTAAGATACGAGTTACTTATAATGAGTAATGAAGATAGTGTTTACAGTCAAGTTAAATCTGGAGTAGTTTGCAAGATAAAGCTAATTAAAATCTGAGATAAGATACACTGTTTTTATGATAGACTATGTAGTGGCAAGTGTTTGAGATTTAAGTACCTTGTTAATTTTATGCCTTCTAAGTGTAATTGAGTTTTAATTAAATAAGTACAGATTTATTCACGTTCTTATATAATCAGTCATTTGACCAGTTTAAAAGCATACGGGCATTTATTTCGCCGAATCAATTAGTGGACTATTTTCACTGTGAGTTATACTTTAACTGAACAACAGCAGTAAAGCTAAAGATCAATAGAAGTTAGTAAAAGTCTCGACTTGCGAATACTCTGGGTAAAATAATGAAATGGAATAATAATTAAATCAAATTTGCGCTGAATCATGAGAATCAACATGCTCGCTGAGCTTTACAGGGTGTGTTCTGTTTCATGCCGTAAAATGCGGGCTAATTTAAGTTAATTATTAACACGCTATTGTTGCCAGGACAATTGATAAACGAAATAATTTGCTCTTTGCTCTGATTTTGAGTTCAGATGGCAATTGTGTGTGTGTTTTTTTTTTGTTATTGTTTGTGTGTTGCTTTCAGTGCATGTGCCGTTAAAAGCTGTCAATGCTCTTTTTCATTTGGCGTGATGCACCGAGAACAGCTGCCCAGAGAGTGGGCCAAGAAGCATGCATTGGCCCCAATGAGGCCCTGCCCCCGCTGGTTACGTGCCCGATGCGAGTTCAACTGAGTCAGCCAGACTGGCAGTGGGACCGGTTGCTTGCTCGGTTGGTTGGCTGGCTGGCTGATTGTGATTTCTGATTTCATTTTCCAAATGGCTGCACACACAAAATGCCGCCACTGCCCCTGCCTTGTGGGGATAATGGTGGTGCACTTTTATGACTCCCGCTTGATGTTGGCTGCTGCCTACCCCCGCATCCCGAACTCGTAAAGTTAATTTTTTTACGATTCGTACAGCTCGTTTTTATGGGCGCCAGCCCGATTGTATTGTGCATTTTAATTAGTGCAATTGGTAAAATTATTTCGGCTTTCGGCAGCATCTGATGTTAATTAGATAAGAAATATATGAGCAGAGGCCTTATGACTTCAAAGGAGCACTTTACAGTAATGGCAGAAAAGTTATGTTCGAGGAGCATGAATTGAAATCATTTCCCAGCAGCTATAATAAATGAGGTAAGTAAATAATAAAGAATAAACCAAAATATTTATTGTATATACCCGAATATATGTATATATGCGTAACCATGCTTACTTATGTATTATGTTCAAAGAAGTCTGCTGAAAATAGCTCACAAATCTAAAATAAAATATTTCGTGTGGAATTATTTTCATTTTTGTATAAGTATGTATAAAATATATACAAATGAAGCAAAAGAAAAGTTGAGGACAAATTAATAAATAAAACAAACAAAAATGTCTAAAAATATCGAATGGAATTGGCATTGTGATTTTAATATAGTAAATAAAAATATATAACTAAACATATCGAATTTATTATGCACCATTTTTCAACTATGAACAATATTGTATAGTCAATGGAAATTGAAATATTTTATTGTCTTACTAAGAAAGCCAAAACAAACATACAAACTTTGGCCAAGCCAAGAAATATAAACAAATATTTAAGCTACTTAGGCGTATTGTGGTATACAAATTTGTAGAAAAACTCTTGACTCATAGTCTTGATGCTTGTTGGGAGGATATGTACTTAAAAATGCTTGTATATATTAGTTAAATATAGCTCAAAGTATTTCAAATTGACAAGCGCTCTGACAGTTTAGAACATTATCTCTAACTATGCAAACACTGCGTATGACGAATTTACTTCAAATTAAACTGATGCCAAAAATTAACCAAAATTAGAGAGTCATTAGTGCGCAAACAAGAAGTTGAAGGAAGTAAAACTTTCTCATTTGTAGCAGTTGGCAGAAGTTAATTAATCACACATTTTGCAGGCGACTGCTATGTTTAGAATGAGCAAAAACACAAATTTATAAAAATATATATCGAATTTATTTTAATGCATATGTGTGTAAATTTTAAATTTATAGTTTTCGTGCTAATTCATTTATTGTTTTGCCTTCCAGTTCGTGGAGTGGGTGCGGATGATAATACACGTCTCGCTTGGGGCCCGGTGATTAGTGCATATATAAAATCTGACTTTTTGTCTGGCTGTCGGTTTGTGTTTTTCTATTTGCTCAATTTATTTGTGTGTGCCCCATGTGCGTGTATGCCAAAGTGGTGTTAATTGATGGTGAGGACAAAGCTGACACAAGTCGCAGCATGGGCAACAACAACAACGACAATAACAAGAGCAACATCAATGGCAACAACAATAACTTGTTGCCAGTCGTCATTAAAAAGTTTGGCAATGCGCCTGCGCCAAGCACACACACACACACACACACACAGACACCATCAAAACATTTTACTGCGACAGTGAAACTCGTCTAAATGGAATTTGGTCGATATTGGCAAAGTCAATTGATTAATTGCCAATAAAATTATCAGTCGTGTTATTAAAAGCATTTTAACGAATTCCAATAATATAGTTTAAGGTAAATTCTCAGAAATAAAAATTAAAATTCTGTAGAATATTTATTCGTAAAATAGTTTAACACATTTAAAAATATTTTAAATGTTGTAAGAAAATTCAATAATAAATTGACAGATCTTGTTAAAATCTTTCGTACTTGAGAAAATTGAAACAGCTGTCAGTTTTGGATATTTCTTTGACAGTTCGCCAAATCCGTTGTTAACTATAGCTTCTGTTCGTGCAGCATTATGTTTCGTCAGTGCCCCAAACTCAGACAATTGTAGTTTGCCGAAAAAATTGTGACAATTACGTCAATTTCGCGCTGATTTTGTTCAGTCAATGTGTCTTTGTGTGGATAGAGCCGAGTATGCACATCGACTGGGCATGTGAATCAATATCTTCGTATCTGTGCGATTGTATCTGCAGCGCATCTTGTGGCCAGCCATTCAATTTATGTTCACACGTGTGATTATTTTGCGCAGGTTCATTGCGGAGGCGTGCCTCGTCTCCGATGTGTATACAATACATACATACAGTTATACATTGTAAATATAAATATATATGTGTCTGTGGCTGTGGCTGTGGCTGTGTCTGTGTATAAGAACTGTTATGGCATTCGTGGCATTGGTTTGTTTAAAATTTGTGTGGCACAAATATGTATATATTTCAATTTAATTGAGTCTCGTTAAATTATCATAAAATACATTTTGCGGTTGATTACTTAATTCTATGCGAGTTCATTTTAATATTTTGTATACAAATTTTTTATTTTTGTATTTATTAAAATTTTCGCAGTCCTCTTTTTTCCATAACTATTAATTGTTTGTGGCATTTAGTTGAATTTACAATTGAATTCTTTTGCACAGACAAATCGAGCTATTAAAATTAGTAAATAAATAATTTAGTAATAATAATAGCATAAATGTATGAAATAATAAATTGGCTAAATCGTATTTCAAGCAATCGAATCAAGTTGTCATCTTCAACAGCTGAATCATGCCAAGAAGTGTTAATCAACAAAATGTGTCTGTTGTCTCGTGTCTCAAAGCTAGACAGCGGACAGAGTAGTTTTGACCAGTTCGGACCAGCCCTCGAAGGCGTGAGGTAGGCAACTAATTAAGGTCCGTGTCTCCCAGCAACAAGCAACACCAGAATTCACAAACATGGCTAAAAGACAGCAGATAAATGTAATGGCAATGGCAAATTACCATTGTTTGCACTTTGGCATGCCGAAACGTTGTTGCGGAGAGGAAGGCAACAGTTTGGTTAAAATTTACGGGGTTTGTTTTGTGGCTTGGGTGGGGCATGTATTTGGCGTGGCTGCGATAAAGATGGTAAAAAACGAAATTAAATTAATTTGTGATTATTTAGCAAAATCAAACAGAAAGCCAAGCAAGCAAGCAAACAGAAATGAAATTAAAGTAAGGGACACAGTACAAGTAATTTGAGTTGCATAGAATGAGTTGCATTCAATGAAGTGCGGTGCAAGGATTAAAGTTGTATGAGTCACTGCTACAATTTAACTTTAAATGGAATACTCAACTGTAGTATTATTGGTTTTTAAGGGTTCAATTAAACCATGTACTTCAAGGCAGAATTCAATAGTTCAAACGTGGCATTAAAGAGGGGCTCAAGTCACGACAGAGAAATCGCTTATTTAAATTTAAATATCTTATGCAACGCAATCAAATCATAAACAAATTATTAACCAGTTCAGCTTATAACTGAGCGTATTAGAAAATTACAACTTTTACAAGTTAATTGTATTTATGGTTATAGCTGCCATTTACAGTGCATTAAACTCATTACTTACCTTGTTTATTGCGTTTCTGTAAAAGTTTACCTAGAAAAGTAAACACATTCTGAGTTATAATTGGGTGCAATAAAGGGTCTAACAAATTCGTGAGATGGTTAATAAGAGAGATAAAGGTGTATTTATTTATAAAGTCAATACGATGTGGCCTTACAACTGCGAGTTATAACAAACAAAGATTTCAGCAGGAATAATAATTTTAATTATCGTAATTGCAATAGATTTTTTTTATAGAATTTTTTTAAGCTCATGACTTGATTCCAATGATTTGGAATAATGCAAAGCAGAAGTAGACTGCAAGGGCAATAATTGAATTATTATCATTGCGAATGCATGTACTACATTTAGACCTGGTATCCAGATACTGTATCTGATGGTCCCCCTTGCGCTTTCGACTGGTTTTAATTGGAAATGATGTTAACACGTGACTATTTGGAGATATCATATATTGTCTACATATGCAAGCAACCTGTATCTGGTGGGTCTACATATGTCGCGTCTAGTATTGCCTAAAAATATTTCGAAAATTGAGATAAACGCAGCGGCGTGGCATGTAACACTCATACGCCGTGTTGATGTCGCCGTAATTGCCTCGAGTAGATCTCGAATGTTCAAGCGCTTAAAACGGTAAACGTGTTCGCCCCTAATTTGATTTGCCGCACTCAGCGCCGCAGCGTTTTAATTGGGTCGTGGATTTGTTTTCGTCAGTCGTTGGGATGAGCTCATTGTTAAATTGTTCAAAATATGTTCAGAATGTTCATTAATTAGCCGCCTCGTTTTCAAGATTTCTGTGGACTTTCGTGTATACGCGCGTAATTTAATTTTATTTTTGTTCATTTGGGTTTTATTTACAGATAATTTAATGAGATATTTTAAATCTCTATTGTAGCGTGTATACAGGTAGAATGTAATCTTTTAAGATACATTATAGAATTTATGCAAATCTATATATATATTGGTTGTTGAATTCGGAATGTCTATTTGCTATATTTAAATATTATGCGCCTCTTTAGAGGATTAAAGCCATTTCTCTCAGCTTTCATAGCTTGCTCCCAAATCAAAACCAATTCAATAAGATGACTTGCTTAAGCTTGACGTAATTTCGGCATAAAACTGGTTTACAATATTTCAGAAGCGGATTTTAAAATGAGATGATGCAATCTGATGTGTGGGCTGTAATTATAGAGTTAAATATATTATTAGTCGTAATGAGGCCAAAGAGTTTCGCAAGTTAGATTTCAAGCTGTTAACATTCTTTGTGGTCTTATGCTGATTTATTAATATAAGGAAGGGTTACTATAGTTGTGAAGTAATAGCTAAGTCATCTAATTGCTGACCACAATTAAGAAATAAATAATTTTATTGATTTATAAGTAATAACCATATGTTCTCTACAGAACAATGAGGTTGCTATATATTAACCAAACCAACTTTATTGAATGGCCACACAATTCTATTAATATTATAAACATAGTAATATATTTCTTAAGAGTCATTTAAAAGCTTACAATATAAAATTATAAATATAATAAAATATAAATTGAATTTCACCGCAAATATATATACGTATGCGTAATTACGTTCACTCATCTCACGCCGGACACATTACATTTGACGGGGTCACTCGAATGAAACTCATTGAACCGCATGAAGCCACTAAAACTGACAGCGTCAACGACTATCTTAATAATAACAAGCTACCACAACGAATATAGGCAAAACAACAACAAATCTATCCAGTGGAGTAAAAAGACAGGCCGCACGCGTCAACAGCTTCAAAATGTGCGTACTAAAAGTAAATACTATAAATACGAACCAAAAATATAAATAGCAATGGGAAAATCCAAATAGTAGCGAGCCATGTGTTCAAAAATCGATTCATTATAGCTTATAGTAGCATAAATGTATAAGATTCAGGGCATGAACTTTGCAAGCTCTTTGTTTGGTGATTAATTAATCAGCAGAAACCAGAGAAAAATAAATATTTATATGTAATGTGTATATGTATATAAGTAACCATGATTCGCCTGTGACTAATAACTAAAAACTAAATATCTGGGCATGCCAGCAACAATATTTCAAAATCAAAACCTTAGCAATGACTTACAAGGAAAAGTTTTTTCGCCTACAGCCCAATAACAATTCAACTGAACTATGGCGTCCAACTGGGTCTACAAATTCTTGGGGATTCTTAGCCCAAACGGGCATTGGGTGCTCATTCAATTATTCAACGAGGATGCGCCATGGCTACCCGAAAATGCCTTTTCAGTGGCAAAAGCAATTACAGCCCAAGAGAGTTGGGCAGCTGCCGACGCCATTAGCGCAATCAGAGGTTGCTAAAGGATAACGGAGATGGGCTGCTCTGGCGAAGGCGGCGGCCTTGGCGGCCGACCTTCTGCGAAGCTTCTGCTCCGGATTCGCATACGGATTCGTTTAACAAATGAAGTGAAAGTTAAACTTTGCTCGCCAGCAGTTTTATTTGATTTACACAGGTGCGCGGACTGTGTTACCTGCTGCTCCAATGGCGTCAGGATGAAAAATGGCATTTAGCTGCGCCAGTCGTGTCAGCTGATAATAAATCAATGAACGAGGCGGTTAGGTGTGCTAGGTGGTGTTAGCCACGATGGTGTGCCGATGCCATTGGCAGACCGCATATTGAACGTTTACATACTTAATTAAGTCAATTATTTCGATGCGGTTGCGCTATAAAATGTTAAACAGCGCAACGACAACAAATCAATATGCTTCGCGCTCTTCGTTGTCTAACGCTTCGTATGCGTAATGTCAACTACGAACAAGCGAACAGGCACACCTCAAAATCCTTGAACAAAAGCGATAGGAAAGACCAGTCATAATCCTTCGCCCACTTAGCTGTTATCCCTTTGTTTATCCTTGAAACTAAGATACATTAGCGCTAAGTGGACTTTCGATATGATAGCTTCTTCAACTGGCCTTGTCTCACATACCCAGTTCTAAAGCTATGCCAAAGTGAAGATTGCTTCACAAATATTTGCTCAATAATAATACACATGTATATTTTGTGCTCCAGCTGCTTCTTCTCCTTGGATTTAACGACCGCACACGTGGCGCATGAGTAATGCGATTGATTGCCAACGATTATACATCATAAATAGGGCGAGCACAATTATAAACCCGTCTGTCTTGTCTTATTTCAAATTAGCTTTATTGTAATATGCAACAAATTACCCGTAAATACAAGTAAGTAACTACTTGGAAGCTATTTATAACAGACGCCTGATATTCCAGTCAACTGAGCGAATTAGTTCAAGCTTTTGATTGGCTGACAATCTGGCCTTGGTCATAAGTATTTCAAATGTGAATGATATACACATAAAATAAAATTAAACATAAAATTAATAAAGGAATATTAAGCACTTAAGACAATCCAATCATTAGTTACTATATAATATTTATTCTAAATTAAAGTCTATTCACGATGGCTGTAAGATATTTAAATGATTATGTTCCGGCACGGAATTTTCTAATCGGACAATATCAATCAATATAATTTCTTACATCACAGCTATTCAATGAATATAATTGATTGGGATTAATTTAAGCCTTATAATATTGCAATTCGTTCACTATTTCCTTTCGGTTACTCTCTTCATTCAAAACCGTGTGAAATTTATCTATTGTCAATATCTAGAAATATGTATATGTGAAGTACATACACAGTTGAATTTGCATATATAAAGTAGAGGGAACATATTGGCATACCAACAACAAAGGCTAAAGTGCTGCCGGCGCTTGCCAGCTGCGTTAATCTTCTCAACAATCGCTGCCCCGCGGGGCAGCATATCAAACTCGATGGATGTCGTAGACAATGGGCAGTGGGCAATGGACAAATTGAGTGAGTGAACGAGTTGTAAAACAGAAAACAGACGGACAACCTTTTCCGCCAAATACTGTGATGGAGAAAATGGAGATCTATGAAAAGAAAATGCAAATTTCAACCATTACAAATGAAAAACCAGTAAACTTATGTGAATATGAAGCGCCCATTCACTCTGAATTTTTGATCTGTTGATGAAACTTGCATCAAAAATCAATAAGCTGGTAAGCAGATTCGAGTTGAAAGTTGTCGATGATGTAGCACAGTGAATGTGAGGAAGCAGCACGGATAAACTATGATTGGATTTATTTGGCTATTTATGACACGTGTTTTTGCGAGCGCACATGAAAAATACTTGGCGATTGCTTTCGCTGTTGTTGTTGTTGTTGTTGTTGTTGTTACTACTATAATTTGACTACCATTTGCATTTTAGCGTTTGCTGTTTTCCATTTGATGCCCACAACGTAGTTGTTGTTGTTGTTGTTGACAATAAAATTCGAAATCTATCAAATGAAAATTGATGCTTTCAGCCGTAAAACAAAACGGAAATTGAAATGTGGTGTAGTGTGTGTGTGTGTGTGTGTGTGCTTATGTGTATATGTGTGAACAAAAAAAAGTGGTAGTGGATGTGGGCGGCTTCAGCAGTGGCCAGGTGCTACTGCAGCTCGCCTGCTCAGGGTCGATTTCCTATAGCAGGCACAAATTTATGTCGCTTCTGTTTCGCTTAGCTTTCGGTTCTCGTTGACCCATTTCATTAAATATGCGTATCCGAATGCACGTGTTTATCGATTGCCATTTGCCTCAACTGTTGAGACCCAGTTCAGCAGCTGCTTATCATTTCACGCAGCTCATGATTATATTCAATTAAAAACCAATCACTCATATTAGCTGCACAACTTTCAACACTTTCAACGCGTACAAACTTGGCTAACAAAAATGAGTAAAGCAACAAAAATTGTTTATAAACAAAAGCAGCACAAAGCGCCACTTAATCGCCCACAACAGCAAAAAACCAAATTCATATCTAAGTCAGGCTATCTACACACAAAAACAAACAGACATACGCTCATTTAAGTGTGTGTGTGTGTGTAGACTATTATTTGTCTCAGATTAGATTAAATGTAACGTCGTCTATTGAAAACTTGTCTGAAGCGCGTGGAAGAAACCAAATAAAAAACGTTTGGCTTTTGTTGGTGTTTGGAAACCATTAACCAACGACTCATACAGATGTGGGCTAAGTGGGCTAACAATTTTAGCTTCATATGTATAAAATGATGAGCAAGGAAAGAATAACAATCTCTTTGTTGTTTATTTAATAATTGAACAAAATTAAAAGTTTGTCCACAAATATATTGTGAGTAATTTAATATTTGATTTTTCAGCTATAATTATTGTGTATGTAATAGTGATAAAGTATGCTTTCCACTTATACTCAGTAAAACTTTATGGTGCTGAACAAGTGAACACTTTTCAGATTTATGGCTAACCATAAAATCTAATAGGCACGTAGGGTATATACTAATCGTGTATAATAATCAACTGGATTATAGAGTTCCGACTCTAGAAATTGGGTACGTCGGAAAGCAATAAGAGGGCGGAGAGGTTTACATTAACCCATTTATAGCTAAAAAAAAAAAAAACAAAATACAAACATTAAATCAGTTTATTTTTCCTACTTTTGTTTAAGGGCTTTTAATATAGCTATTATATTTAATGCCACATTCTTGACATGCCATTATCTTTTAATATCATTCAGGTCTACAATTTGGTTAAGTATTTTCCTCTCATTTCGCTTTGTTCCTGTTTTCCATGCACTCTTTGATTTTCTTTTATTACTCGTTCCTCACTCAATTTCAAATGGGTAAACATATGTGCGTGTGTAGCTGAGTTGTTGTGTATTAATGCATCTATTGTATATAAATGTATCTGTATCTGCAGTTGTTGTCTATGCAGCTGTGTTTGTTTTTGAAGCGCCTGCTTTAAGCTAAATGGCGAGCAATTTATAAACGGATGTGCTATTTGATTCAAAGCACAGAACAGTAACTTTTGATTTGTGACTGCGACTGCGATTGCGATTGCTTTAGTGTGACAGTTTCGCAGTTGAAATTGCAGTTGGCTGACTGGCTGGCTTGCAATTATTTTGGCTTGAATGAGCTTCGAATTGCGCCACAAATATTTCAAATGCACGCCTACAATGTCTGTCACAAACGTGCTCGAGTATTTTGAAAATGTTCAGTTTCGATTTTTCTGTGTTTGTCGTGGGCACACATCAAATAAATGGTAAAAACAAAACAAATGTAAAAAACAAGCAATCAAAGCAAAAACAAATAAACAAACAACAAAACGTTTCAACATATAAGTGCGTAACTTGCAATTCGCCAAAAATGGCAACGTATGTTGGGAGTTCCACTTGACCAGCACAACTAGCCCCGAACACGCACACACAGCGATACAGAAATAAAGACACATAGAGACACACACTCGCATTGTGTAGTCGTTTATGAATTTATTATTATGAAGACTTGCTGCCTGACTAGCTGACATTACAGTTTTTGCACCCAGTTCGCAGTCTCAGCCGATTCTCAACTGTGTCGCATTTATGTACTCGCATATTATTTTCTATACTTTTGTGCTCTTTTGTATGATGCTCACGTTGAGTTGAGAAATACGTTTGTATATAAGAAATGTCGCGCAAAAATTTGATTGTATAAATTGCTATTGTTGTTGGCTTGCCATGCACAGTGGGCATTCTGTCAAAAGTTGCTTGAACTAAAATCGAGAATGAACTGTTGCGTCCTCTAAGGTACCGAAGATTTTATACCCTTTGCGAGCTTTCATAAACTTAATATTATCTTTAATTATTTTAAACATTTAATCACATTCAATGTAGGATAGTTGATGGGGATTTGAATAAATATTCTTGTAATGAATCAAAGTTGTAGTGTTTGCAAGGATATACCCACAATATAAGACAGTTGATGGGTATTCAAATAAATTGTTGTATTTTATGTGCTCTCACACATTGTCGTCAGACCCCGGGCATCTCTCTCTTTCTCTCTTCTAACATGTGGACAGACGCACGCTACAAATTTCATTGTGAATACAAATTATATGTAATTATGGTAGCTGGTTCAATTGGGGCTTAACAATAAAAATAATAATAACAATAGTTATACAAAAATGTTTGCCAATCGAAATTTCAGTAAGTGTTTCTAAAATAGATAAATTCTTCAGGCTCACGTGTACCTTACGTTAGGCAAGAATGCACTGTAAGAAAAATTAAATGATTTTGGGTGTTAACTGCTGTAGAAATTAAAATAGTTGTTGAGATTCTGCAAAGCATTTGTTGATTTATTTTCAGTTGTTTAAGTTGCCAGAATCTCAGTATACACCCAAATTAAGATGTGGCACAAATGATAAGTCTTCCAGGTAAAAAGTTACGCGGCTATAAATACACACACAGTAAGTAATTAATCCTCAAGAGTATCTTTAAAAGCGTATCATTAATTAAATGGGATCAAGATTTACTTAAGTCTTCTACACATAGCTACTGATTAGATTCGCGTAGCTATCTTTCGCTTGCCTCAATATAAAGACTTCAGTTCTATGAACACACAGTTCTTCTATCTAACTGCTTTTGACTGTAGCCTATATATAATTGAATCCCCATACTCACCGATATGTCCAATTAAATGATTATTGATAAAATGCTGGCGGAGCTATAAATATCGCTATTTGTATGCATTGTTTATTAATTGCTTGGCTTGACATTTGCTTACCCCCAAAATAAACCATTCATAATTCGTTGTGACTTGAATCGGGTCGAGTTTCGCGACTAAACGACTCTTAAGTGCAGGCCACTTAAGATTAATCTCCTGGGTTAGAGAAAGTTTGGTAGAGTTCTCTAGACGCCTTCCATAAACTGCACTTTAAAAATGTGAGATATGCGTCCCACTGCTGCGGTGTCATGATGAGCTTCGTAGTTGCGGATAGCTTCAAACAAGTACAAGCCAGTTTTTTGTTGTTGTTTTTTTACTACTCACAGTTCTTCTTGTGATTTATGTTATTGTGGGATTTTGTTAGGTTGCTGTCATTGTTGTTGCTTGTTCATTGTTATTGTGATCCGTAATTTAATCATTTTCCCTATAAAGGCATTTAAGTTAAGAAAGTGCTTTATTCAATGGTCTTTGCACAAGGGGATGGGTGCGTATACATAATTGATTATGTTGGATTACCCATCCGCTGACTGAGCGGATGACGTGTAATTGACTTACTTGATTTACTTGATTGGCCTTAAGCTAAGTGCTATTAAGCAAAGGCTTAGTTGAAGTCCTAAACTGAAGTTGGTAATTGCTTCTTACACTTGATTAAATTTCAATTGCACTTTTATCTGCTGCATAACCTAACTAATATATATATATTTTAAACAGAGTTACATAAACTAATTATGCACATCTT
Organism: Drosophila conformis; assembly: GCA_035041375.1. Classification (NCBI taxonomy): domain Eukaryota; kingdom Metazoa; phylum Arthropoda; class Insecta; order Diptera; family Drosophilidae; genus Drosophila; species Drosophila conformis. The sequence continues at coordinate 1,193,636 of JAWNLE010001234.1, forward strand.
TTCTGTGAATAGAGAAAATTTGAAAGAAGAGAAGCATATTAAATTCTTCACAATACTATATACAGTTATTTACTGTCATGTTTTTGGTAACAACTCTTTGCTAATTTTGAACAGGGCGTTGCTGACAATTGAACGCACCTTGAACCACATTACTTGCAAATTCACCGCCAAGTCAAATTGTAAAGAAAGCAAGTCAGTTCTAAAACTGCCATAGATTTCAATCAAAACTCAACTTGTGCCAAGCTGACATGCAAAGATAGATAAATGTAGAGAAGCAATAAAAATTGACTTGGCAAACTTAGACAGAGCGAGTGAGTCGTCTGTCAGTTTGTGTTTTAGCTGGGCGCTGATTTATTTTTATATTTTATCTAAGTATATAAGAAATGTTAAAAAAATGTGGGACAAACGTAAAATATTTATATATAATCAAATTATTAATATTAAAATAATTCTTTTATTATTCCTAATGATGTTAGTCTATTTCTAAAGTGGCGGTTTTTAGAATTGAAATTAATGAAATTGGTCAGCGACTGCAATTCATTTAATTCTAGTTCCATAAGAGTATTTGCGTATCGTTGCACTTTAGCTCATTTTTCTATTGTGATTTTTTATATTTGTTCTGTTCAACTTTTCGACACGCTACTTTATGTATGCATTAAAACTAGCGCCTCGCGCAAAAGCTACGACTATAGATACAGATACACGATGTTGTCGTGCTGATTTTGTGCAATTTTATTTGTTGTTTTGCAATTTGCGCATATTTGTTACAAGGTCAAACCGTCTGATTGTAAAAGTGCGAAAAAACAAACTGAAGTCAAATGTTGTTCCTATTCTTATGATTCAGTATGTAGGTAGAATTTGAATGTGTCTATTTGATTCGTTTTCCATGTTTTTTGATTTTATGAGTATTTTTATTTTATTGTATTAAATGTTAAAACTAATTTTAATGCATATATTTAGAGTGTTTGTCACTGCATATGTGATTTATTTTTCTTAAATAATTTTAAGACGTTAATAAAATTACAATAAAGTTGATAGCACAAGCTATTGCCTTGTCGATGCTGTTTTTGCAGCCTATGATGTTGCCAACAGCTGCAGCCGTTTGGTAGCTGGCCTCCTGTTCCCTCTGGCAACAACAACAACAACAACAAGAAAAACAAAAACAATTTACAAATTGAATTTTCTGTCAGCTGCAAGATCGGATGGCTGACGCAAATGACTTCACTCGCCTGTCCCAGTGTCATTGCCAGCGTCCGTCCATCTGTCCAACAGTGTCTCAGTCTCTTTGGGCAAATTAATTTTTGTGGTCGAAAACGTTTCGGGGCCACTAAGTGCACGCTGGCCATGATGCACAGCTCTTTAAATGACGTTATGCGGCCAGCCCATGTCCGGCACTGCAAATTACATTTCCCTTTTGTCCGCCTTTCACTCGACAGCGCCTAATTTTCGTATTAGGCGACAAATTGCAAGGCACAGTCAGCAGTCAAAGCATGCGTGTGTGTGTGTGTCTCAAAGTGCTTGTGGCTGCATCTGTATGTGTGTGTGTGTGTTTGTGTAGCCGCATCTGTTACCGATGACATAACCGAATGCAACGTCTAACAAAAAATATATCTACAATTACGCACAGTAAGCGTAATGTGTGTGTCCTTTACTCGTGTGTCTTGAGTGGCTTAGTGGTGTGTGTAAGCATTTGTAATACTCCTAAGTCATTGCCAGCAATCGATAGTAATTACGCGTCAAGGACTTCTGTCATGACACACACACACACGCACAAACAAACGCAGGAAGCGCAAGTGAACTAAAATGGAGCAAAAACATGACAAGTCTCTGTGGGATTGCGGAAAAGTCGAAGATGTCAAAAGAAAATACAAACGCAAAACAAATGAATGCCAAAGGAAAACATTAGAAAATACTAACAAACAGGTAGAATCAAGTAAATTGTATTACAAAGAACTTCAATTAGTGTCCGGGAAAAACTTATGATGTACACACTTAATAAATAATATTTGCACTATGCAATTAGCTGGCAATAAATAAAACGAGTAATAGTCCTTTATAGTAATTAAAAAAATCAATTTCCATATTTAATGAATTTTATTGTTGTACAAAACTTAATTAATTGTTTAATTCTATTTTCAACAGAAGTTTAGTTTTTATGGGATGTTCATAGTAATATAAATTCAATTAAAAATAAATTTCGCAAATATGCAGCGCAAAACCTTTTTTATTTGTTGTGTTTAGGACTAATTAAAATGATTATAATTGTACTTAGATAAAAGCAAATTAATCAATAAGGATATTAAATTAGTAAAGCTAATAAATGTATTAGCAACTTAGTTTATTTGGTAGTGAAGAGTTTATTTCCGACCGTATTCGAAACTTACGAAGCCATTTAAATCAACTTTTTATCCTCATAGATTTTGGGAACACACATTGAAAAGCATTCAGCTGAACTGAAATTGACCGTCATAATTTACAGAAATCAATTTGTGGCAGCAAAAAAAGAGCAGCAGATAATACACATGACAATAAATCACAGAACGAAGGCAAGTAAAACTAATGCAAGGATCGAGAAAAAAGGGAAAGAATTAGAATTTGCGAAAAGTGACTTAACCGATACAATATACAGGGACAACAAATGCAGAAGCAATCCATTTAGAGAGAGAGGAAATAAATCGGCTGAAAACGGCAATGATAGAGGACGGGCGGATGTGGTAGGGGAGTGATAAGGACGTAATTTACACGACACTAGTGGCAATGTGGCATATGCGGTGCACCAACATCGGAGCTGTTTGTGATTTATGCATGCCTTTTTGTGTACTTACAAACCGCTTGGCTAAATCGTCTTTAACATTGCACTTTAAGGCTAAGCCAAGACACACTCTAATAAGGCCTGGCCATCGTCTTAACTAATCCACGGCACGTGCTGGCCAACCAACAACACACACAGACAAACGCACAAACTGAGCGACAAGTTGGGGTAATCTTGCAAAGTTATGGAACTTTTATAAATAGCAAGAATCTTGTAAACATCGACGACAAGATATTCTGGCGGATGTCTGATAGATATGTATATAAAGTTCTAAATATACATTAATAGTAGAATAAGGCAGAACTTCATAGAAACCATAAGTAGCGATGTATTACTAGTATTATGCTTAGAGAGTAGTCAACGATTCATCAGTGAAAGTATTATATAATATACACTTGGGATGATATCTTATAATACTTCTTAGTCAGTGTATTTTGCACTGGTCCAAAAAATAAAAATTAACTGATAAATATATCGAGTATATACGGATAGTCAAAATCGATAGAAAAGGGTGTGTTGATTGTGGCAAAGTTTGCCAATTACGACTGACAGTCGCAGTCGGCAAAATAACAACTTAATTGAAGCACATAAAAATGGGAAATGTGGCAATCTTCCTAGGATGGACATGCCACGTTTTTGCATACGCTTTGCTTCCCAAATTATGCACCATTTTGTGGCCGCAAATAAATAAAGCCATGAAAAAGAGCACATAAAAATATATCTTGCCCCAAAAGAAAGACACTTAAATAAACGGAACGAGAGAAGTTCGATTTATTATAGCTTGATAAAATGATGACCGTTGCTTTTCTTGTTTGCTCAAGTCAAAATTTCTTATTAATAAGAAATCGGTCCTGTTGTTGCCATATGATATACAATATAGTAGTTTTGCTCTTCGAAAAAGTAGATTGAAAAAATGGCAAAATGGCTCGTTATTCATTTTGATCTGGGCTCATAGAATATTTTATTTAATTATTGCATAGAGATCAAAATTTCAACTGTCAAATGATTGCTTCCAACTGCTGAAACAATCATTTTAAACTTTGACAGCTTGTTCAGCGAAGGCAATCTAATACAATATTTAACTCTTCCACCCGACCTTTCAGCAATCTTTCTAAGCCGCTTATCACTCCTAGCCTGCCTCTAACGGTCTCAAGGCAATTTGTTATATCATTTTCAGGCTGTCTTCTTGCTCAATTCTCTTGCCCTGCTGCTATCCATATCCATTGCCCAAAAGGGGGCCGCTGACCATATTTTTCGCCATGATTGCTTGCCAATATGTGTGGTGTATTTGTATTTGTATTTGCACAAAAGTGAGCAGAAACTTATTTGGCTTTTTCACAGTTTACCTGGCTACAAAGTTCAAGGACACTAACACGCGATAACTGACAACGGTTTCTATTTTATGTTTTATATTTTTTTTATTCTCATTCAACTAAACTTTTTGTATGTTTTTGAGATATCACGTAAGGACTCTGAAAATGATAAATTAAATACTCCGGGTATATGAAATGTATTATACAAAGAATATATACAAAATTGGTCACAATAATCGACTATTATACAGGGTATCTCATTGTTGCGTACTCTCAAGCGGTGCACACATTTCGTTGGACCTGCCAAAATGGCGTAGATAAAAATGTTTTTATGCGTCTCATTCGGGCAGCAACAAAAGGAGCGACAAATTTAACGGTTATTTGTTACTGTGGACGAGACAACGTTTAACGGGACACAATATCAACAGCCTAAAAATAAAATCCAACTAATGACGCAAATTTTATGAAACACTTCAGAGGCAGACATCGCCTTACACGTTGTAGCTGCATATGGAGGATGTGAAAAAAGGCAGAAGACGTCAGAACCGAATATAGAGTATGGGAAAATGGAAGCTGAGATTCCACGTTTTAGCAAGTAGCGTAAACAAGCAAACTCGTTTGGAGCGGAAATGCAGCTGTGCAAAGTAAAAAAATAAAGTGGGGAATAGGAAAAATGCTGCGCAAATGCGCATTTAATTGCGCACTCAATGGGAAACCCTAAAATGGGGGCCACAGAAAGGGGGGACAGACAAGGGAAAGAGAGCAAACCTTGGCAGCTGTGCGGCGACGCATTTTGTTGGCCATTTCAAATGTTGAATGGACAACTGAATAAACGCGCACATTTCCCTAATGAGTACTTTTCTGTAGTCAACTCTGTTACAGCCATTTGTGGCTTTGTTTTCAAAGGCCACGTCAAAGAATCCATAGCAAAGTTCAGACAACATTATGTTGGGCTTGAAAATTATAAATAAAAGTGCGGTGTATTAATTAATTAATTTAAGAAATTTAGGTATAATATATACAATTTTTAGTACAATTTATTATGTTTTCATATCCTTTTCTTAAATATTGTTCCCACTATGCTAAATTTAATGCTAATTTACAGCCTGATGTCAAGCTATTGGAAAATGTTATTTCATTATTTCGTACTTCCTTCATTCAAATAATTAATAATAGGAAAGTTTCAAACAAAGTTTTTCATGAAATATAGCGAAGATAATAGTGTGCCACAAACTCTCTATTAATTGCAGCACACCGTCAGCATCATTATAATGAATAAGGCAACTTTTTACCAAAGGGCTTCATAAATGTTCTGAACATTCAGAATTTCCATCCCTAAAAGCGGTAAACTTGTTTCTCTCTTGTGCGGCTTTCAGCGAACAACGTCAACAAAAATTATTTCAGCTTTGTTGCATTTTTGCAACTTCTCTACGGGAAGCGACCAGTTGCATGTTATGTTATGTAGCAACGTGCCAGCACAGCAAAACCAACAGATACCACCTACATACGTGCACCGTCAACTCCGACGATCTGCAGGCACAGAGTGGCTTGCGTTTGACAAGAGCTGCCATTGACGTCATTAGAGATTTAACCTGTGGCGATGTGTGGCCAAGGGGTTGGGGAACAATATGAGAGTGAGGGGCACCAGATACGCGTGTAACTTGCTTCAGCCATTGTAAAATGTTTTTGAAGCTTTAATCAGCGAACCATTTGCCAGTCGAAGTAGCCATTGAAGCGTGTCAAGGACATGCGTATGCTAAAACACCCATTGCCCCCTTTTATACCCCATTCAAACAACACACCCTTGACCAGATCCAGGTCCATTGTAATCGACATTGCACCTTTTGGTTGGGTTTTGCATTGTAACTGCACATGATGTTGTTATTGTTGTTGTTCTGTTTTCTGCTTTTTCTTGCAGTTGATTTTGTTGTGCCCTTTTGTTCACACATAAATCGAAAGACAACTGCGCCGTTGTTTCGCTGGTTGGAAAGAAAGCAAACATATTTTGTTGGGAAAGTGGATACATGAATTTGGGATTGGCCAGCGTTGGGCAAGGCAGCTGATTGATTGATTTGCAAAGTAGTTTCCACACATATACGCGGCACTCAATTGATTATTGTCTCATACCTCTCTTAAATCTATGGCCTCTCAGAAATTTTACAAGTGACACTTCACAATATTAAATATAATTGACTAATACGTCTTGAACGTGGTGTACAATTAAACTCAGATAGTTGAGTTCGAAACTGAGTTTCACAGAAAAATTCAAGTTTTCATAATATTTATTGAAAGATTTAACATCTAGAGTAAACTACATATCATGTAGTTTTTGATTTCCCTTTAAATGCTTCTGTTTTAAAAATTACAGAAATTAAATTAATCTTTCTTGCAGCTTTTATGTTACTAAACAAATTCATAATTGAAGGATGTATGATTTCGGTACTATGTCAACTTGTAACTAAGCTGACAATCATAATTAATTATCTTTTTAGATCAAGTCTTATCCTTTGCATAGCCCTACCATAAGTTTTGCTGATATCGGTGTTCGAAATAAACTCTTAAACTCTCTTAAACTGTAGAAATCTACAGGTTATGAATGAATAAGTTTGTTTTTGCAAACGACTTTGACTCCCGATGCACTGGTTTTGTCCTAATATCAATTACCAGGAACTTCGACCGGTTGAGGTGACAGAGATAAATGGGCAACAGAACAATGCGCAATCGTGTGACAAAAATGAGTCCAGGGCAGCATCAGTTTATTGTCAAGGACATGAACGCACTGAGTCCCACATTTTTCAATTCTAATTGACTTGCGCATATGCAAAGTCAATTTATCAAAATTGTGTGACTCGAATCAATCATCAATTGTGTGTACTTTTCCTGAGTGATTCATGCAGCATGTAAGGCCGAAGACAACAGCTCTTCAACCTCAATTAGGAAATCAATTTTGTGGCTTGCTTGTTTTAGTACAAGTCTGTCCACAAGTCATATGAGCAAAATGTAGAGTGAAGCCAAAGCCCATCAGATGGATGCGGAGCCTTTCCCCCTCAAAGGACCTTTGTTGCCAAGTCTGTCGTTACATGCATTTGACATTTGTATTTGTGTCACTTAAAATTTGTGCAGCATCCAGTAAAAGTTCTGGGTCATTTGATTTACAATCATTGAACTATGCAATTGCCAATTGCGATTCGCAATTTATGGAAACAAAAGCCCTTTTGGCAGACAGCTATCGCACACAACCAAGGTTGGCAAAGCCCTTGCAGTCATCTCAATGGCAAAATAAATTATCAAATTTTATTCAACACAAACAAATAGGAACAACGAAATTTTATGTTGTTGAAGGTCCCCTGGCACAAGGATACATTTTTGTCAGTTGCTAGACGGAGAATAATCAATTGTGGTAGAAAAAAACACACGCATGTAGTAAAAGGTTATAATTTATGCATGTAAAACTTATTTGAAAAGGTTAACCTTGTTGCTAAAACCGCACAAAGAGGCAAAAGAGAAAAGGTATAAACTGAAATTTGTGTTCGAAGGGAATGCACAATATATATATACACGTATATATGTATACATGTGTATATAACAATAGTTGCGCTGTTTGGCGACTACTCAATTAGTTAAGGAGAATTAATAGCATTAGATACTGTTCTTTAATAGTTGACTTTAGTTTTATGAATGGGATTACGTGTAAACGAATTTTGGACACGTTGTTTTATGGAAATGTTCCTAGTGTCAAAGTAATGCCTACCAACACAATGGAAAACGCAGATACGAATTTTGTACATACTTTTACTGTTGCGTCTACAGCAATAGTACAATGATTTGAGGATTTGGAACGAAGTCTTAAATTTGTTTATCTTTAAGTCTTATTTAATTAATTATTTTTTTTTTGTTGATTGTTGCCAACATATTATTTATTATTATTCACAATGTTAAACCACAAATTAAAACTTTTGTATTTCATCCGACGAATTCTTCCACAATGGGTTCTTATCGTTTGTTTTCGGATCCAAATATAAAATCGCCTTCGATAGAACTCGTGCTATCATAATTTTGAATGTTACTGAATGGAGTATTCGAATCTTGAGCCTGTTGAAGTGTAGGGATCTCTGGCTGAAAAGCGGCAAACATCATCCATTCTTCACATTCCGGTATGGAAGTATTCAAAGCGATTTGAGTTCTGGCTTGCGTATTGACTGAAATTGCAGACAGAGATCCAAGGGTACAAATATCTGCATTGCTTGGTTCCACCATTATTGGACTATACATCTCTTTCGAAACTGCTGGTTGTGAAATACATGGAGCTGAAGCTGCAACGGGTGCCACGCTTACCATATGTGCAACAATTGCAGCAGTGCGTGATCCTACACGTTCTTCATCTGGCTGCACTACTTCCTCCACCCTTTCGGGAGGAAGGCATTCCTGCTGAAGGCATTCCTGCTGAAGGCATTCCTGTGAAAGCAGGGACTTGGGTTTTTCCTTGGAAGTAAATACAGTTTCCTCGCAAGCCAAGGGACTTTGTCTCTTCTTGATCCGTCGCTGCCGATATCGAGGTAATGGTTCTCGAACCAGCATCTCGACAATGGATGACGACTTCCTGCGCACTCTTTTATTCATTTGAAGCCTATCGCTTATATTATCATTTAGCTTTTGCACCACTCTTATAAATAGTCGCAGCACGCCAGATACATCGACATCGCAATCTCGAAGAAGTGACGGTTTTCTTTGCTTAGATTTTCTCTGAGTTTTTGAAATCTTACGTCGCTTATGTTTGAATTCAGTCCTCCGATTTTTTCCCATATTGAATTAGAAAAAAATTGAAGGGATATTTTTGATGTAAATATTAGGCTGCAGAATTTGTGTTGTTTTCGGTGTAGCAGTCTAAAGGTAAATGAGATATTTCTATTTGTTTCTTGATTTGAAATAAAAGCCATATAAACCTGATGTTAAGTTTTCCAGGCATACTGTATAAGTACAATATTTTGTTTGGGGTTTGTTTTGGTATGGTTATTATGCTTACCTCGTAAATGTCCGCTTATAAATTAAATATATCATCGTAAAAGTGTCAATTGCAAACGCCACTCATTATAAAGGAATGAAAAAAAAAATATTTATTTTTTTGTGGTAGTTAACATTCTTTCAACGTTCTTTGCAATCATAAATCTCTTTTCTTCTAAAAATGCCGCAACCATTTTATTTCGATGAAAATAAGAGTGTGATAAAACTCTGATGATAATACTCTTTGTGTATATGTATGTGTATATTTGTTTTAAAATTAACATGAAATTTTACTATGTTAGTAGTATCTTGGCAGCCCATTTAAGTTGAGTTATCAATTGTGATGGTTATTTTAACGCTTCAATATCAAATATAATATGTGCATCTCATGCTGAAAGGACGACGAAAAAGGTGTAGCATACTATTTAGCGCTTTGTCGCGTTGCGTACACACCGCGTGCAATTTATGTGCTGGCATTGGCAGTTGAACAAGTTGCAAGTATATTGTGTACACAAACTTATATAACTGTATTTAAGTATGTGTATATATGGGGATGTATATGTACATACGTATCTGCTTAAAGTAAATGTGCGTGCAAGCAAGTGCCTCAGTTTTGACACGTACTAAGCAAGCGTATAACTAGCAGACGAATGTAGCATGAGCATATATGTTCAAGTGAGTTTGTGTATGTGTATGTGTCTGTTTGGGCGTTAAGTGAGAGAGTGTGGGAGAAGGTGTGCTGCTGCCAAATCAGTAGCAAGGCAAAGAAATGCCAAGCGCAAAACGCAGCGACAACTACGAAAGCGCCAGGCAAAGGTCACGAACACAACCTTTTGGCATCTGTACCAGCGGCCATATAAGAGAAAACAGCAGCAGCAGCAGCAGAAGCCGTGAAAAAATGTGTTTTCCTTGCTCGCTGGCTTTTTTGCTCTTTGCATCAGACTCAACGCTGATAGTTGAAACGGCTGACTGGCTCACTGGAGGCGGCTGATGAAGGTAGATTGCCACATCCATTTCCCTCTTTCCACCCCTACGTGAAGGCTAAAGGACACAAAACGACGGCCGAGAATACTTTAAAGAACCAAAACTTTTTCTGTGGTTTATTTTTACTGCTTCGCTGCCTCGCCCGCCTCATTTCAGAGGGGGATACATGAGAATCATGAACATTGATTAGTTACGCACTGGCGTAGACTTAAAGGAAGAAGATGACACTGAACGCTCAACACTCAACACTCAGACACAAAGAGCAGCATACATAAATAAACTCAGCACTTTGTTTTATTTTTTATCATCAAGGGCTCAGAACATAATGCCAAAATGGCGGCAAGTTTTTGTAAGGCATAAAATATTGCAAGCCATTTGCCGACATTTACTTTTTTTCAGTAAATTGGTCTCTTAGCCACAAACCATAAAGTGGTAACTGTTAAAGGTATGATGAAGATTTTATACTCTTTGAATAAGCATAATTTTAGAATTGATAAACTAAAGAATAAAATATACTTAACTAAATGTAATGTAATATAAAAATAGTAAGAAATAAATAATGCTTTTATATATACTATTTTGAGTAACAAGATGGGATTAATTTTTTTTTTATAAATTTGTAATTTCACTTAGTTACTTATAATCATGTATTATGTACTGTATTGTTTTGACTATACATTAAGAATTGTCTTTAGATAACTTGTATAAAAAATATAAAATACTCTTCTCAACTAGCGCTTTAACAAATACGCTTTGTAAGTATATAAAAACGATGATGTACATTTGTTTGAAATGGGTTTTAAGGGTTCAATGCTTAAATTAACTAATAAAAGGCAATGGGAAAGCTGCTCAAACGTTAAATTGGCAGCAATGTTCATTGACAAAGACTGAAAAGTTGTAGCCAGAAAACCGCAAAACCCGTACCTAACAAACATCTATATTTGAGCACGGGCTGTGTGTCATTATAGCTCGCATTTATCTTGAGCCAAATATACGAATACGTGTCTGGCATTTTCAAGGTTGCCTCTTAATTCCTTCGCATCACATTCGAAACAAGTAGATACAAATACACACACATATATATGTCATATGCAAATACTTTAATGATAATACCACACTTCATATTGGAGGTCCCTGATGCGGTTGAAATGGGATGTGAAGGTCTTATGTGTCCTTCATTTAACAAAATATTTAAATATGGCAAACACGTAGAGTACCAAACCCACAGATATGAGATACTCACGCACTTATATGTGCTAAGACTGGTATATATATATAGTATATCTTTATGAACCTTACATTCATGTACATATGTGCATATATACACATACATGCATTTATATATACTTTTGATTTATGCGCTTTTACTTGCACATTACGCTTTTATATTTTTCTATTTTTGCACGCAACCCAACAAAGACAATGACGAATAGAGAAGGAGAGTGATATAGGGTAGGAGATATGGAGAAATAAAGGAAGGAAGAGAGAGAGAGAGAGAGAGAGATAAACTGAAACAGAAATGAAAATGGAAAAATACACGACACGTTTTTGACAAAAGACAACAGAAACGTGGCGCCAGATTTTGGCTATGTGCCGCCCCCCGGGATCTGTTTGGACAATTTTCCGCAAATCCACACAAAAGAAAAATACGAAAGCAAACAGCAGCAAGTGTGTGTGGTTGTGTGTATGTATATGCCTGACAGGATTGTGGAGTATTGAGCGGAAAAGAAGTTTAGCAATTGTTGAATATATACAATAAAAATAAAAATGATTTAAAACAACAAATAACGGTTATCTTTGGCGCGCCGAAGATTACATGCCCTTGCAGACTGGAGTAATTTCTGGTGGAGCCCGAAATATTATGTTTTTTTACGTATTAAACTGACTTTACATATAAATTAATTAGATTTTTTTTCCTTTAAAAAACATTTCTTTTTTTAATATTTCCCGTTTAAACAAATATTTTTCCTGTCACATCATAGCAGTTTCAGGTCTCACGATGTTAACTGAGACGTTATATCAGAAAGGGTGAATGTTTTCACATATTTTGAGCTTATTTCAGTGGCTCTCTCGTGAATAAATCAATTCGTCGACAAATTTCATGTTGGCATGTTTTAAAAGAATGCTTTGTATACTCCTGGAAATTCGAATGAAATTCCGTTCAGAGCAATCTTTTATATTGGAATAAATCGCCACTTATTACACACAAAATGCTTTTCTTTTATTAAATTGTTGAGAATTTAAGTTCATGGGATTTATTAATAAAAACATAGAAATATTTTGGAATAAACTGTATATATAAATATATTTTATAGCTTTAACTGTATGGGGCTGGCTAGTACCTTAGTTATTTACAAAAGCGATTTTATTGAATACTTATCCAAACGCCAAACATTTCCCCTACGGCTACCTGTCTTAAGCATTATTTCTCCAGCATCCTTCGACCGCTGCAAATTTCGTTTTATGACGTAATTATCATTAAAACGCTTGCTTTATGAAAATTATTGCCTACTTCTAGGCAGCGCCATAAATGCTATAATTTATTGGATCTGGCTGAAAACATTTCTTCTCTCTTAGCCTAATTTCAATAAATACTGTCCAACTTTTCCCAACGATGTGCCAATGATAAAGTGCCAAAAGAGAATGGGTGTTGGGGCGTCGACGCATATTTATCCTTAGCTCAAGGAGCCTGTGCTTTTGTTTAGCTGCCGTTGCTGCACCTTTTTGGTTTATTTTATTTTGTTTTTTTTTTTCAGAAAACTCGTAATCATTACGAGCTAGCCAGCTGTTTGCCCTGCCACGCGTCAAGCTCGAACATTTTTATCTTTGCTACGTTTTGCGTTTTTCCTTCTGTAAAAGGCGCCGAACTTGAAGAGATGGGAGCTGAGGGCACCTTCAACGGCTGCTGAGCAATTTTGGGGCTTAACCTTGACTCGCTTACGGCATACACGAGCGCGCATACTCAAAGTGGGCGTGGGAGAGCTCCCAGTATCCTGGTGCTCCTGGTTCTCGTTTCTGGCTCGTCTCTGGCAGCGCCATCTTGACGAAAGCCGCCTGTTGTCATTGGGCTTGGTCGTCTAATCTCATCTGTTACTTTTGAGAGGTTCCCCAGTTGTGTGCGTGTGTGTGTGTATATAGAGCCGAGCCCCGTTTTAGGTCGTCTTCTGAAAGTCATTTAAAATTATGTACAGCAAGGACAAGCATCAGGAAAAGCCTTAGCCTCACAGAAGCAGCAGCCACAGTAGCAAAAGCAACGTCGACAGCGAGTCCAGTCGCAAAAATTCTTTCTAATTTAGTCCACGCGACTTTTATGACTTTAATGGCCTACCACTTTGGCATGCCCCGCAATACCCTGATTTGACTAGAGCCTGGGGATTTGTCATTAGGCATTATTGTAGTTGTTGTTATTCTTGCTCTTGCCGCTTGTCTTTGGGATTAGGTAAGTTGGCCAGCTGCCTTTTGGGCCACAGCATTGATTTATATTTTTGCACATTTTTATGTCGCTTCTTGCTGTGCTTTGAGCACAAGCGCAGTGGCTATTTTTAGTTTATTTTTTATGTCCACAAGGGGACAACAATGCGCCGATTTTTGGCAGTTCCGTTATAATATTCGAAGCATTATCAGTTGGCTCAATGCAATGATGCTGTGCTTTGAGGTAGCCAAGAAAAATAATTGGAATATGGCAGAACACATGACTCACATGGAATCAGAGATTTATATATGTAGTATGAGACGTTAGCACTAAATAATATAAATATTAAAAATTTTAGCTGTAGTTGGTGAGACTTTCATGAATTTATTTGTATGAATAAACTGTTTGTTGTAGCTGTTCATCAACATATTTATAATCATATTATTAATTTGTTTTAACAAGTATTTTCCCCCAAAATATCTTGGCTTTGCATCCAAGCTAATTCTGTGACTTAATTGTCCATTAAGGGCTAACTAGATCAAGTAAAATCAATTTAGCATCAATTAAATTTCCAAGATAGTTGAATATGTAAACGATTATGTGGCCTAGGGTAATGTGTTTGCAGCTGGACAGTTTATGAACTAATTACGTAATAAGCTCACTGATACGTAGTCGATTGTAATAAGCAGCATTTGCACATGGAAACTTCTGAATACTCATCTAGGAGCAATCGTGTCTACACCTTGGCATAGCAATCAATAATTTTGTGAGAGGGCTTTTTTGAAATTTCCTAAGGAGCATGGCTGCCCATCAAAGGACTCTTTGGATTCACACCACTTTACAGTTCATTAGACAGCCGACGCGTACGAGCAGTATCTCAAATCTAGACGAACGAGTATCTGTCAACTGTGAGTGGTACTGGAGGCAGAGGGACAAGAACAGGGGGCGGTAGAGTGTCTTTGTGTGATGCTCTCGCTTTGACATTGTTTAAAAATAACAATGTGAAGGCAACTTTTCCAGCAGGAGCAGAAGCTATACATAATAATTAATACGCTCAACTCATTGAGCAATTATTTAATTTGGCGTTAATAATATTTTGCGATTTTGTTGAGCTAGTTTTAGACACGGCAGCTGTTGGTTTGGGAGTTCGCTTTTAGCGCACATTGTATGGTGTCAAGTGATGCTATTTTTATCGACTTCAGCGTTCGTCTTTAGCCATCTCTTTCGAGGAAGTTCATCAAAGTCAAGCACAGCCATCGACAAGGCGGCACGCAGGACCACATACAATGTCTACCTGCCAAGAAAGTTGACACATGTGGCAAGTATGCGTGCGAGTATGTGTGTGTCTCTGTGTGTATGTGTGTGTGTGCGTATGTATGTGCTTGAAAACGTGTGTATCTGAAAAGGAAATTTATTTCATTACAGCTCAGCACCGAACGCAATCGAATCCTTCTGTCCGTTTGTATGTTCGTCTGTCACTCTGTCTGTCTTGCCTTTCCTTATTTCCCTCTATCTACCTCCGCCTGTCGATGCGTTTGACTATTTGACTGGCAAGCTTCCGTTTCAGTTTGCTGTTTTTATCTATCAGGCTGGCAGCTTCCTGCCAGTTTGCAAGCTGAATAAAATTCTCCACTTCAACATACATATACAATTTCCATGGTCACACGTGCAAGCTTCTGGCATCGAAATCAATTATCTTAAATTAATTCCACAAAATATTTGCGCTGTTAAAAGTTGGCGCAAACGAGCATGTGCAGGAAAAACTGACATCTCAAATTGTTTACTCCTCTTTTTATTTTTGTATACTTTTTTTCCAAATTTATATATGTATTTTTCTTGTCAGCCTCCCTTGAGCTTAGGCTTGTAAATTTATTTGCAAGACTTGGCCTGAGCGTAAGCTCATTGACGGAGAGCTTTGGGAGTGCTGTAATACCAATGGGCTAACAATTTAATTTGAATTATACGTGCCATACAAATAGTACCCAGCTCAGGTACGTGTATAACAAATTGATTTAGATCAGCTTCCGTTGAATGGATAATAGCAGAATCAATTCTTGTAAGCTGTGTGTTTGCCACAAAACACAAAGGTTTCTCGGGTGCCATTTGAGTAATATGCGGAAATGTTTTACTATATTCAAATAAGTAGAAATTATAAAAGTACCAGTTGATTTTCACTTATAATCTACGTAAATTATAAATAGTAAATGTAAAGCAATCGTTATAACGAAAACTGTACAATATATGAATGACAGATCCGATCGAAAGCGTTCTAAGGATTATATTCAATTTTGAGCAAAACCACTCCCACTCGGAGAGTATACGTAGCAGAGTTTTCTGTTTTACAATAGCGAAAATGAATAACACAGCTGAAGGTGTGTTTTTACATGTATCTAATGCAATTTAAAAAGGGTATAATTCAGTCAATCACTTTCAATTGAAGACATCTCATTTGCTATTGCATATGTACATGTAAGCAGCGTGTTAACCCAATTATGTAAGCTGCCTTCTTGCATAATCCCTTCTACCGGGAGAACAAATTAAATGCTTTTTCCACTTTGTCAACTATTAAATTGACCAACTGACAAATTTATGCATTATCCGCCACCAAATTGAATGGTTATTTGATTATGATCTTTAAGCATATTTAATTTTTGTTGGAGGTGCACGTGAAATGTGCAAATTGAACGTTCTTAGAATTTTTGAGCGCGAAATTAATTTATATGTATTTTTTGTTGACAGAATATTATTCATATGAATATACACTCTACGAAATTCGATGATTATTTCCTTATAAAATATAAAATAAAATTTTTTAAATTTTATAGACCTCAAATAAAAAAGGAATTGAATTTCTAGCTGATGTTAATCATAACGTTTTTGTGAACGTTGTGGGCCAACGCACGCGTCCTCTCGCGCGTACATTATGGGCCGACGCACGCGTCAACGCTGCGTACATTCGAACTTCGTGCACTTTGCTAACGTTTATGACGATAAACGCTTTACTCTGTCGAAGGCATAAGTAATATTTAACATAGCTGCATATTCCGCGGCAGTTGGTCTCAACGGGGCTGAGGCGGCAACGAGAAGCTCGGTTGAGTGTGCGCACATTTCAAGCACATCATCGGTTAAACGCAAATAAAGGTGTAATCATAGGTAGAGGCGGTCACTCTTGCAGTCGGGGCGGGGAGTATTCAACAAAGTTTAACGAACTTACCAGCTCAGTACGCAGCATGCAAATGTGTGCGTGTGCACATTACGCCCCATTAATTTGCTATAATGCAATGAAGAGCTCACTTTGTCCTAAAAGCTTTATTTTACAACTTTGCTATTGTAAGCTTATAAGCTCTTTAAAAGCTTTTTGTTAAGCTTTCAGTAAATCTCTTTGGGTTTGCGTATCCGGCTGTCGGGAAATTTTTATAGAAAACTAAACTAAATTTTAGGAATTGAATTGAAATGCAAAAAGCTTTATAAGGATATTAATATCAAACGTATTCTATGCTTTTTATATTCTGATACCGAAGATAGAAGTGTATATTGGTGTTATACAATATTCTTTCTCACTTGTTAAAGTATAGTTCTGATGTAATAATTACAACTTTTAGTCTCATGTCCTAACCTTAGGCATATCGTACTATATTGAGAAACAAATTATGTAATTGAAAAATAACAACGACTTTAATACTGGATTAATCTTAACTTGCCAAATATTAGAGGGCTTAGTGAACCACTTCATTTAGCTCACCAGCCGTGCTCTTTGTGGAGGACATGCTTATAAATGGTATAGGGTACAGGATAAGGTTTCGGTACAGGTATTTTAATATGCTTAATAACCTCGACGGGATAGGGTTTCTCGATTTCCACAGGATAGGGCTTCTCCACCGTGTAGGGTATCTTGCGTTCCGTAATTTCGGGAACTATTTTGTAGACAGGTATTTGAATTTCCTGTTGCACCGGAACATGAACCGCATAAGGTTCGGGTATTTGCAGCTTTATAACATTGGGTACCTTTAGAATGAAGGACGCACCTTGTAAACATATTTTGAGCAAGTCGTTTTAATACTCTTACTTGTACTGCAACTGGATGTGGTATTGGCAACGGCACCTTCTCTATGACATGGACTGGCACGTGTTTCGATATCTCCGAGTATGTGGTGGGTGATGAGCCGTGATGCTGATGATGATAGTCTCCGATTCCCGTACCCCCTCCACTCCCGCCTTCGTAGTGTCCCTCGCTGTGAAGCTCCGAAGCGTAGCTAAGAGAAAGACCGCAGACTAACAGCTGTGCAGATGAACGCGTATTAAAACTTAAGATCCTTCTCATTTGTAGATTCACTTACTAGTAGCCACATAGTTTCTGTTTTTTCTTATTTCTTGGATTTGCTTACGAGTAGTTCCACGCGCGGCGAAAAGCAGTTAAACAATGCGTTTTGCTGCATAGGCTGGGTGGCTTTTATATAGCTGCATTGGGTTGGCCAAAAGTGAAAGATATTGCAAGTGCAATTGCAATTGGTCAACTGTTTGGTTGATGTAACCATAACATTGAAATAGAAAGTATTGCATTACCTTTTCATTCGGATCACATAATTTTCATTGTTTTTTTTTTTTTGCAACGCAAACGTTAAACAAATTGGGTTCAAGTGGGTATCAAGTATCCCCTGCTGATGCTGTCAAAGTGAATGGCCCCGCATAGTCCCGCCCCACCCTGCTCCTGACGCAATCTGGAACTGGCCTGGCCCAGCTTTGGGGTTAAGGTTGCTACACGTACTTGAGTTCTGCTATTACCATCGCTTCCGTCAACCGTAACCCGCACTAGCGAAAAGTGATAGTTAGTAGTGGCAAACGCTCCACTCTAGCCAGTCAGACCACTTTTAATAGTCGTCTGAGATTTGCACAAACACTGAATGTTGCCTAGGAAATGAACTGAATCACTTCGTTGGGCTGTGAGCGCTGTCGCAGTTACAGGCCAAAAAAAAGGAAACCCAAAAACTGGTTAGCCATGATGCAATTTGTGTCAGATATACTTATCATTTGGATATGCCTAACATAGAATTATATTTGCAAGTTTGAGAAAATGTAACAACAGGAAATCAAATGAACCAAAATTTCGAGTTAAATATAGTAAATTAAGGTATTATTAATAGGGGTTACATACAAAAGATAATTTGCCCCTATTAGGTGATCGCCGACTCTATAAATGGAATCTGTTCTTTATAAACATCAGTCAATCTGGGCCCAAAGCACTTTAGTTTATCCGGGATGAACGACTGGGAAGGAATCAGGCTTTAAATTGAATTTAAGGTCCGAAAATTTCGGGCATTATAATATAATTTATTTTTAAAAATTTTTTCTTGTGTTATATGACAAAATCTTTACATTCTACAAGCTGAAGTCATGCGCTCGCTTAGGCCGCTGCATCCAGATCATCACCCCATTCCCAAGCTTCAAAACCGTCCTAGAAAAAAGAATAGCATTAGCATAACTCTGGTATCAATGGATGTAGAAACCACTCACGTAATCATCCAGATTGCCCTTCTCCTCGGGTAAGGTTCGTGGCGAACAGGCGACATAAGCTACACCCGAATTATGGCCGGAGCACTCACATGTCTGGGTGCCAATGGGGTTGGCACTTTGCGCCACACGCTTGGCAAAGATGGTGGCAAAGCGCATAATTGGATACTTGCGCTCTGGCATCAATTTGCGAGCACTGAACACAGATCCGTTTGTCTCCAACGCCAGAGGCGTACAAATGCCCAAATTGCTCTTGGGTATATGAACTTGTTTCCGTGTATCCGCATCGCCCTCGGGGTATCGCTTCGAGTAGACCAGCTCCCTGTCCAGCCCGAAGAAGTGGCGCAGTTTCCGCGTGCGCTCAAAGTCGAACTCTGTGTCCGCCAAAATGTGTAAGTTGACGCCCTCCTCCAGCATAAACTGCAGTATGGATGTGTAATCAAAGCGCATGTCCTTTGCAGCGCAACTGCTGCACGATAGCAGAATGAAGGTCTTTGATACGCCCGGTCTGAAGTTCAAATGGGATGCCGTTGAAATAGCCATCAGTATATCGCTGCTGCTGCCATTGCCGGTACTGATATGCGCAAAGTAATCAGCTAGCTGATTGGGGTCCGAGGTGAACACATTGTGCTCATAGATTATGCTTCGAGGCTTGTCGTAAGGCGAAACACCGCCAAATGCAACGATCGCATAGCTAGGAAAGGAACACAGATTATTCACAAATCAAATAAAAAGGATTAGTGTTCCTTGCAGAAACATGATCTAGCTTCTCACGATAAATTTAATCCAATTCTAAGCCAACCCATTCTATAGTAGAACTATAACTCCAAGTTAAAAAAATTATTAAGAATTGAATTACCGATTGTTGGTTATCTTGGCAGCTTGGAGCTGTTCCTCAATGCTGGCAACGACACTCATAATGCTCTTGGCCTCCTTAAGATTTTCATTGCAGGGTTTGGCCTCCACAATGAACACGACATCGCTACTGTGCGGTATATCGGCGCCACCGAGCTCCATGAAAGTGCCCTCCGGAACATAGGAACCATTCGACAGCTGGCAACTATAAGGTTAAATGTTAAGTATATATTTAAGGTTTAAGCTCTAGCCTTTACTCACAATACACACTGATCTGGCACACGCATGGGCACTTTAAGTGTCGTACATGTCTCAATATAGGCCAGGGCTGCCGTACAAGCTCCCTTTACGGCCGGATGACCCGGACGGATGGGTGGCGATTTCATCCCCAGATCCAGGCACATCTCATAGAAAGGTGCTGGGTTGACTATTTCACTGCATTTCGACAGAATGCCTGAATGGAAGAAACTGTCGCACGTTTGACTCACTTCCTTGCTGACTGCTTCAGTCTTGGCCAGCTGGTTCTGCTGGCAGCGCTGCAGACTCCAGGAGTCAGTGAACTCTTTCGGTTGCTTCGATATCAAGTGGTTGGACATCGTGTACTCGTCGTATGGCTCGTTGTTGAGGGTGCCCAGGAGACCGGCAGTCTTTGCAAAGTACCAGCCACTCACCTCGAACCAGCACAGATCAAATTGTACATTGCAGTGTAGACTGAACTGTGTGTCCGAAACGATGGACAGAATATCTAGTTCTCGATAGATGTTAACGGCACCCAATTTGAGCGGCAGTACGGGTTGTGGATTGCCGTTCACGGTGATGTGCTGTGGATGTGATGGCAGTAATTTGTTAGTTGTGAATTTCATTGAGCTCACGCATTACTTACATCAGTTCCAAGATCTATTTCAATAAGCTGTCCATTCGCAATAAAACTCAGCTTACGCGTCGAAATATCCCCGTTTCCTCGTCTTGTCAGTGGTTGTTCCTAAAAGAATAGTAAACACTTTAGCGAATGGAATATGATACTTTTCTTAATGCTTAATAAAAACCAATTTTCATTGATCATTGTTTGACGGGATCAAAGATTCAATACAAAACGTGATGACATCTAAATCTCTTCTTACCGAAGGCTCCAGGAGCAGCGTAAAATTGCGCTGGAAGAAGTCGTGAGCTAGCAAATAGCTACACTGCTCTTTACGATCTCCGTTGGTCAGTTGCTCGAAGTTCAGATTAAGGCCTACGAAACGCTGATCGAAGGTCATATAATGACGTGAATCAATAAGCAAGGCGCGGGCTGTAAATAATTACAATTAGTAAGAAAACTTCACTGGCCATTTATATTACTTACAGTAGTAGGGTGGCAACCAGGTCTTGGGATCCAAATGGGTTCGCAGATTGTACAGGTTCATGAGAATTGAGGAGTTTGCTTCGCTGAAGAAATTCTGCGCCTTATACAGTATTCTATACTCGGGAATCTCCTCGAATTTGGGCGTCTCATTGAAAGCATGCCAGGACATGGGCAGCTTCTGTTCCAAATCAATGATGCCCACCTCCGGATCAAATACGAATTTAGTCTTGGCCTCTCTGTACATGTCGGCAGTTTCCAACGCATTCAACGCATAGTTTCGGAACTTGTTGCGCACCAGTCCATAGAGCTGATGAATGCGATACTCCAGCTGTAGCTCATCGGCTATCCACTCCAATCTGGCCAGAATTTCATTATACTTCTGTATGACGAACTGCACTTGATCGATCTTTTGCAGCTCTTTGATCTCCTGACAGATTTCGGTGATCACCTCGTTTAGCTCGGCACCAAACGGCACCAACTTGAAGTACTTTTCCTTAATGAAATTCCAAGCCAGTGAGGAATACTTTTTGATATTCGTAATCGCATCATTCGCCTGAATATCTCTATACAAACGTTCCGCATCGGCCGTAAAACTGGAGACCTTATTAAAATATGGCGACTCGGCCAATTCATTGGTGCGTTTGTAGATAAAGTCAAAGACCTCCTTGCTCAGATCCCAGACGTTCGTCTCAATAAAGCTGATTATCTTAAACATGTGGGGCTCGAAACGTTTCAGAACATTCTTCCAGTAGGTTTCTGCCAGGTGCCAGAATTTGTGCCATAGATTCTCAATGTATTTGATGAACTTGATGTGCAGATCCTTGACAAACTTATCATACTTCTCGATGCCCTTCTCCATCAGCGTTGAGATATAGCTCAAGCTGTCGCCATGGAAAAAGCGACTAACAGCATCCAGCACATTGTTGTAGGTCGTCTTAATGGTCTCTATTAGCCGAACAATGCTGTTTCGCAAAGCCTTGCCTGAATCACCCATTGCCTGCCACATTTCCGAGAAAATCTTGGGCAGGGATTCGATATGATCCTTGATTGCCAGCTCCTCTAGTATGGTCACCGTAAAGTTGACAACTGTTTTGATATAGAAATCATCTGCCTCATACGACTGATTGAGAAACAAGCGCAGATCGACCAGATCCTCCTCCAGAACGCTCAGCTGGCTTATGTCCTCAATGAACTGTTTGTTATACTCCTTGGCTGTGCCCCAGACGACACCCACCGATTCCACAGATTCGGTGTACAGCGATTTGATCCAGAAATCAATGCCATCCGAGAATGAATTATAAATTGAAGTACCCACGCCATTGATCTTCTCCCTCAGGTCGTTTTTGATATTGGGACGCCAGTGGAAGCGGCCCGTAATGAGACGCGAGTGATTCATCTTGAGATAGGAGCTCACATCAATAATACGTATCTCCTCGTAATTACGCCAAATATCCAAATAACCACTGCGTGTGTCGGGTATGTAGCCCACCATTTGCAGATTCTGGCTAGCATCCTCCGTTAAATTGAAGTCCATGCGTGCAAAGCGCTCGGCAAGATCCACAAAAACGTAGCCAGTGTGATTCGTATCGGGTGTGTCCCAGACGGTGGCATTGAGCCCATAAATCGGATACTCCATGGTGGGCAGCATCCACAGACGTACAGTGTTATAGGGCGTGCGACGCTCATACTCCACTTCCCGTTTATTGAGATCCAGCAGAGCCAAGAAGCTGCCATACATTGGCACATAGTCGCGCTTGTAGTGAGCCGTTGATTCGGTCTTGTAGTACGATGGACGAGCGGCCAGTGTGCCATTCATCTCCACATCCAGCTCAGAGGCCGGGTGATAACCATAGAACTTGAATGTATAGTTTGTGTGTCCCAATTCGTGATACAAGTCGCGCAGGTGGACACCCAAGACAATCAGCTGCTCCGGGCTGTCCGAGTAGTCGATAGTCAGGTGCGCTCTCAGCAGATCCTGCAGGCCACGGTAGTAGATGGCCTTGCACTTGATGTCCTTTTCGAGATACGGATGGGCTACCGTCACGCCAAATGTCTGATGATCCCGATCGTTCTTATGCAATGGCTCCGCTGTCCAGTGGAAGTTGCTGCGAATCTTTCTAGACTCATCGTATCTTCCAGTTCCGGACCATTTTAAGGCCAAGTCCGCATTGAAGTTATTGTCGGTGAGGTAATACCAGCCAGAGGTAGTTAGATTGCGTTTCGGATAAAAAACTTCAAGTTCAAAGCGCTGGGATTCGTTACCATTCTAAAAGAATAAGATGGAAGAATTTAAAAATATAAAGGAGAATAAATAATTGTTTTATATTTGAAAATAAGTAAATGAACCAATTGATATTAATCCTGTTCCTATCCTATCCTACTTCGCATACCGTGCTATAGTTGCCCAGTTCCAGATTGTAGCCTACCCAGGCTGTTGACGATAGCTCGATTTTAGCATGCTGCCTGACGACATGGATATTGACATCCTCGTACTTTGTGGTGAGGACAACGGCCCGATTCGGATGTATAGCCACAAGCTTGAACTCCTGGGCGTTGGGAGTGGTCAACGCATGGAGCTCTCCAGTTAGATTAAAGTTCTTTGTATTGCGCAGCTCGAAGACCTCAATGTGTTTGAAATCTCGCGAATCTGCAGGAGGGCGTATTTCCCGTATATTCACATAATGTATTCCCAGCGGCTTCATATAATTTTCCAGGGTAATGTCCGTTGTGTCCTTGTAGATGGGATGCTTCAGCTGTGCGACGCGTTTGTACTTTCCATCCAATATCTGTGCCTCATTGTAGACAACCTTCAGATTTCCCGAATCCAAATTGGGTGTTTTCTGCATACCGTAGGAAACATCGGCGCGATGTTTCGTCGTCACTGGTACTTCGATTTCTAGGTTGCCATTGATATTACGATTGCTGTCATTGCTGTCGTAATTGCTCCGAAGCTTAAAGTAAGCGGTGTTCTTTGGCCAATTACATCTCACGTAACGATAACTGTCACCACTATGCGAGAGATTCGAGAATGTTAGATTATGCGGATATATTGAATCAAAGTACAAACCTCTTTGTGTTGAACTCAAAGTCCGTTTTGAACCACGAGACGTCGAGCAAGGGGGTGCTACTGTTAATCGTGCCGTGCATGTTGTTATGGGAACTGAAAAACACATCCAAATCGGATATGCGACGACTAGCTGGATAATCCACTGCACAGACCACATTGTGATAGTCAGCATCGGGTTTGTCATAGTGTCCGCTCAGACCGAATGTATGCTCGCCCTTGAACTTGGGCGTTGTCAGCTTGGCCAGGAACTCTCTGCGCAATCCTTCCTTGCGCTGCATTTGGAAATCACCCTCCACTACAGAGATATCTTCCTTTAAGCCCCATGCGACGTGGGCCAACCCATTTAGATCATTTTCGGCATTAAGATAAGACAAACGGGTTTCGAGCTTGCGCTTCGCCTCCAGCGCATCATAACTGGCCTCAATAAAGATGTCGGGTTGTGTCAACTGTTTGCTGACAACATTACCACGGTACTTGCCGCTCAGCTGATGCGTGTCGCCCAAGGGTAGCGGCAGCTGGCTGAGCACCTCAAACTGAAACTCATCCGTGGACTTGTAGTGCAAAGTGCCATTCACATCGAATTTCCATTTAGAATCGACACTGAGGCGACCGCCAGTTTGCAGCTGTGAGAAGTTCTTGTCGGGATTTAAATACTTGGCACTGGCGTGAACGATACGCGGCTGGGCATTTGGTCGTTCCATGTAGCTTTCCAGCACCAGTTGAAGGTTTTCGGGCAGTATCCAGGACCACATGCAGCTGCCGCGTCCAATATGCTTTCCAATCTGATACTCGCCAATGATCTTGCCACCATCGGCTGCAATACCCACATCGGAGTGCAGATGCACTGAGTCGATGCCCAGCTGCTTCCAGGGTGTCTCCAGATTCACATCGCCTACGATGCGTCCATTCTGCACTGGTTTCAAATTGCCATAGAAATTGATGCGTGCTATTTCCGGCTCTGTGCTCTCCACCAGCACTGAGAAGTCCATGGGGCCATTGTTGTCACTGAGACTATATCCGCCAGATATCTGACACATTTTACCATCCTCAATGGCACTGAACGAGAAGCGTGTTTTCTTCGGTCCCGCCTCCTGTATGTTTAGCTCAATGACGCCATCGCGACCGCCTGACTTAGGTTGGACACGCAGTGTGACATCTATGGGCAGAGCATCTGTCATGCGCACCACACCCGTAACGCCATAGGTGGCCATGTTGCGATACAAATTGCCCAACACATCGTAGCGCTTTGGATCGGTTGGATTGCGAATGATTGTGCCGTGCATTGAGATGTTTCTATAATTCTTTAATGGCGTCCACACTTCAATGTTGAACACATCCTTCTTTTTATTCGCACGAGTACCATACGCAATGCTCTGACCGTCGCGACTCAGGAAGATGAGATCCACGTTCAACTGCGGATTGGGTCCTTTCGTTGCCAGCACAGAGGTGGAGGCCAGTTGAAGGGGCAACATCGTCGTATGCACTTTACCATTGACATTCACATAGTGTGCCGGATCCGTGTGCCAGTCCGTTTCAATGTGCAGCTGGAGACAATTGCAATAAATTAGGAGAGTCTTAGATAAAAGCTAAAAGGGTCTCTTACCTTGTTTAGGTTACCATTGTCGGTGACCTCAAAACGTATATCGATAATGTTATCCACAGCGGAAAAGTCTTTCTTAAAGTAGACGTTGCATGCGTAATAAGGAATGACATTCGTTTCCAGCAATATGCCAACAGCTGTTTCCAGGAAGTTGTCTTCATTCTAGAAAAAAGGAATCTCACAAGTTATGAATATTTACATTCATTGGTAAGCCACAAATTAAATAGTCATGCAGTTTATTCCAACATCACAAGTCATATTTCTTTGAAAGCTGACTAACCTCAATAGCGGCTGCCAGCGAAAGATGAGTGTTAGCTGTCGTCGAGGTGATGTTGCCCTTGTACACATTGTCATCCAGTTCGATGGTGCCATGAATATTGATTTCTGGCAACTCTTCATATGGCGTAATGAGCTTCAGCTGCACATTGTGAGCCTTGGGCCTGACGTTGTCCACGACGTTGGTATAGTTTAGCTCAAAGCCCATTTGCTGGGACTGAGTGAGGTTGTCATGGATCAGGAAGTGCACATGCTGATAGAACGAATTGAAATTCAAATCGATCTGATACTCGAATACGGACTTGAAGTCCTTGGCCATGTCGAAGGGTGTGGAGACAGTGAGCACATTTAGCACATTAAGATAGTCCGGGAAGTACAAGCGATCCTTCAACTCGAGGCGCCCTTGAGGTAACTGCACGCCACCTACCACGAAATATAAGTCCTCATTCTCTTGAATATCCACGTCACCAAGAATGGTGGGCCAGACAAAGGTGTCTAACTCAAAGTTGGCAAAGTAGGAGAGATAATCCACTTCCGTATCCATTTCAATTCTGGGCGGCTGGAAATCATCATCGAAATGTAAATCGAGTAGCATCTTCTGGCTACTCAATTGATTGACCAGCTTCGGTTTGGGATGTCCATCGATCTTGACGCCCAGCCTGTATTTCGATAGCTTTCCATGCAGCTTGCAGATGAATGTATCCCGCTTAAGCAGCTGGGCTATGAAGCCATTCTCCTCGAAGCCCGCCAGTGGTGTAAACACCAGATACGAGTATTCAAAGTCAGTCAAATTGTGCATATGCCAGACCCCCGTAAAGCCCAAAGTGGCATTGTTCCAGATTCCACGCATGTCCACACGTTCGGGATTGACGTTCGCCAAAATGGCTGCCTGCTGGAAGCTCTCAATGGGCGTGGCAATGCTCAATTTAACGTCGAAGTCAAGTAGATTCTTAATGTCTGCCAATGCTTCGACTCCAAATACGGTAGTTGGAGCACGTACCTCTGCCACAGCATGTCGCTTCTTCTCATTCAATCCGAAGCGGCCATTAATTGTGCGGAATTTCTTCAGTGGACTTGTGATATTTATGATGAGCATATTATCCGTAAACTTCTTTACATACCCATCCATTGTTAGGGTAAACTCTCGTCCCTTAAACTCCAATGAGGCTGCTCCCTCCACCTGTCGTTGATCGTTGAGCATAAACATGGCTGCCAGTCCACCCTTGCGATAGTCATTAAACGGACTAACCAGGGAAACTTTGCCGATTACTTTCTGATAGCGCGGATTGCGTAGGATTTCCCATACTGAGTTGATGCTGTAGGTGTTGAATGTATCGTTTTGTCCCTTGTATCCCAAGTAGAGATCGGTGTCGATCAGTTTGGGGTCCTGCCAGTGCTTGACCTTCACATTGATCGTGGGTATGTCCTGGATGGTGCTATTGATGCCAAAGCGTACATCGAAACTGACCAATTGGTCGTGTATATCGTGATCGCTCTTGAAGCCCAGTTCCAGTTTTTGATCTTCGGCCCAGGACAGCGTTGAGTTGATCAGTATTAAATTGCCTTCATTGTAAACACCCGCTCGCAGAGTGTTTGTGCGCCAACCCTCAAATGGTGTACTAAGATCCGCATGCACCCAATTGTGCAATGACTTTCCCGGCATGATGCCCGCATCGTAGCTGAACTCAATCACCTCGGTGATGCTCCATGAAGCTTGTGCCTTGCCATTATACTTGGGACCACCCGTAAAGGTGCTGAAGCCACAATTTATTGTCCGCTCTGGATAGGTTAGCATGGCATTGCCGTCGTAGTGCTTATTGCCTGGATTGTTGTACTCGATGAGTAGGCCCAAGCGCTCCGATGGATCGCGATTGGCATCCCATTTAAGCTCCAGCGAAAGTTCCTTTCGTCTCACGATGTTTAGCATGCCAACTTTAATATGCACATCACGGATTCTGTAATCAAAGTAATTTTAAGTCTATTTTCTTGCTTTTTTATACAAGATTGAACCTACTTGTCGATGTGTATCTCCAGCTGCAATAGCTTGGGCTGCTCAGATAAGAGTTTTGAGTTGAGCCAATAATCTTTTTCCTTGATCTTAAGTCGCACCTCGGTATTGGAATTGCTATTGTGTGCATTGGATGCGTATTGTACGGTTAGTCCGTACGGATCCTTGCCGTATCTGGCCTGTACGTCAGAAAATATCAACAGCTGATTTCGCCTATAGACAATATTCAGAGTGGTCGCCTCAAAGGAGGGACTTTCCACAATCATTTTCAGATGATGCAAAGCCTGCACCCGCGAGCTTCGATCCTTATAGTTACCCTTGAGCGCTATCGAGTGACCCGTAAACCACGAACCATTAATAAACACCTAATGCAATATATTAGATTCAATTGTATGTTCATATTGGACTCAAAGTTATGCACTTACCATATAATCTTTGGTGGCCTTTTCGTTGATCTTCACACTAGCTGTGCATGAATTAAATTCGGGCACTGATATATTCATATAGGCGTCAATAGCAAAGAGGTTGCGATAGGGCAGGTGTACAGAAAAGAGGCCCGTTATCTCCTTTTCGGGAGCATACTTGAGTCCAATAATAACGTTGTTTTCGGTGCCGTTTTTGCTGCGTTCCTCATGCCTGATAAATTAAGAAATTTATGAACTGATTATACGGTATTACTCGGCTATAACTGAGTTTGATGGACATATTATTTATGATTCTGATTTGAAATAGAATTTGTTTGACCAATACTTTTCACACCCATTTCGTTATCGTTTTAGACCTGATCCCTAATCACGAATCAATCAAATAGAATTTTACATTTAGATTTACTTACTTGACCAATATGCGATAATCGATATTAGATCTAGGCACCCTCAGCTCCAAGCTGGCACGCGTGCGTGAGCCCTCCAAAAAGACATCCTCGGATTTCGAGCGTGCAAAAATAATTCTCACCATGCTGGTGTAATTAGGATTGACATAATCGAGTGCATTGTTATAGGTCAAGACGCCTTCGGTGTGACCTTGCAGGCTGAGCCATGTAGCATTCGAGGCAAAGTTCAGTTTTGGATAGGCAGTGGTGCGCAGCTTGACATGGCCGTGATACTCAGTCTTCGACTTATCTCCGTTGTTCACCAGACGACCGGCGAAATTAATGGTTTCTATTTTGCTTGCCTGGAACTAAAAGACAGATAAGGTTGAGGAATATAATATCATTATAAGCTATAGACGCTGAGCTAATGTTGCAAAACAGAATACATTATTTATTTTATTGTAGGAAACAGCGAAAAAAGAACTAATCTGATTAAATTTTGCTGGAGAGTTGGATAACACAAGTTAACCTTCAACCTTAATAAGAATTCTCAAAAGACGTTAAGGATAGATTTCTTGAGCTGCCCTTATAGTATTTATTTACTGCACAATGTAACTTTGAATATTAATTCACTAGCTGGGTCTTTTCCTCATTATCCAAGCTATTAGTTTCTAATTGTGCTTACCCTGTAGTTGACAGTCATATTTGTTGAGGTGGTCACCTCGCTCTGCACAAAATTGCCGCTGATTAGAGCCTGCAGTTTCTTAGTCTCAAAGGAGAGATCTACATCGTGCTGCTTGATACCGTTCTTTTCATTGATCTTGATAGCGCCAACTAGGCCTGTGATGTTCACCCCGTTGATGGCCAGCAGCATGCGTGGCTTATAGATCCAGGCAGTAAAGTCCTGATGGCGCCGCAGCTCCATGGCTAAATCAAATGAGCGGTTGCCATTGTTATCGAGATAGACATCGAGGCGCCTAAAATCGGGATTCCCGTCGTAACTGCAGCCAGCAGATGCTCGGCTCTTGCCATTGACAAAGGCCACAGACGCGTTGAAGGCTTCGGGAACAGTGGTCAAATTGGCCACAAGAATGCGCCGAATTTTCGAGTCGGGCGTCGTGAAAACGAGTGTAAAATTATTGTCCTTATCTTGCTGATCCCAGTTGTACTCGAATACATATTTCTTCGCAGACAGATCGGTCTTTTTCAGAATGAGGCTTAAGTTCAGCGGTCCCGACAACAATAAACTGGGATAAGCGGTTGTAGCATTGCTCAGATCGGGCACACTGTAATAAGAGCACATTTGCAGTCCAATGGCGCTGTCCAACACTGGCCAAGTGCAAGTTGAATTTGAACTGCGCTTTTCAATGCCCGCCTGTGGCAACTGCTCGTCCCGCTTCATAATCAAGAGTTCGGAGCGTGCGCTAAAGATTTCATTCTTGTCCTGCGGCAGATTAAAGGAGAAGGAAACGAGATTGCTGCCCCGCATCTTTAGGTTGGCCTCCACCTCCGTGTTGGAGTACAAGTTGCTCTTGACCTTGATGCCCGATTGGCCCCAATACATGTCAGTTTGCATCGTGGTAATCACATCTACGGACACCGATGGCTTGAAATGGCCCTGCACATCGAAATGCCAATCGACATTCAGTTTATCCAGATTGCCCGAGATGCTCAGGTCCACGGACGAGGCACCAAACGCGTGTATTGCCAGTGGCAGGCCCACAGCCAAGGGAACACTATATGAGACGTCTAGAAAAACACGTGACTGCGTGTAGCTAAAGGGTTTGCCGGAGAGCAGCTTTTGCGCCTGGTACAATGGATTAAGCTGTGTCGCCAGCAGCATCACTTCCGCCATAGACTCGATGTTGTAGTAGCGCAGATCGTTGCCAAAGACTCGTAGTCCAAACTGTGCTCGAGGAGTATTGTAGTCGTATTTCAACTTGTAGCCCAATTGGTCAACATTGCTATCGATGCCATTTTTGCGGGCTGTTGCTGCGGTGCGTTTGTTTCGCCCTGGTTGCTGCAGCTCCTCTTCGTGTACGTAATCGAGATCTTCTTCGGGTTCCTCTGCTGTGTCTGCGACTCTGCGTTTAAGACGCAAGTTGTCGAGATTGAGGAGATCGTCCAAGGTATCTTCCTGCTCGGCGCTCTCATTGCCCAGCCAGCGATTGAGGAATGAGAGCTTCTTTCGCAGCAGTTCACCATTCAGAGGTCCCTTGGGTCCAAACGCATTGACCACCAGCTCTTCGAATCCTTCCGCACGTGCACTGAACTCAAAGAAGTTCACAGATTGACCAAACAGATCAGCGGTAAAGTTGACGCTGGCCATGCGTGGCAGATAGGAGTCGGTGCCAAATATTATATTGGCATCGGTTGTGGTGCCTAAAAAATTGAAAAAATTTAAGAAATTGATGTGTTAGTGATAATTTAAAGCGATAATGCAGAATTTCTTATACATACCAAAATTGTATTCATCAAAGAACAAGCTGTGCTCATAGTTTCTGGAGAACTTGCGAATGTCCATCTTAAACTTATCCGAGAGATCATCGTTCAGAAGAAGACCCTGCGCCTCAATGCGCACCGGCGAATTGGACTTGGCCAAATTGGTGAGATGCGACCAAACAAATGAGCCAACCTGATTGATCTCCTCGTGCTCCAGTATGGACTTGATGACACCAATCGATATATAGTCCGGACAACGCATCGTCTGCAAGTAGCTGTGGATGCGCAGCTCCGAATTGAATGTGTAGTCAGCGTAGTTATCCAAGAAGTAACTGCGATACTTAAGGCAATTAACCCGCCTAAATGCTAGAATGCTCTGCAGGCGTATATCCACTGGCACCACAATATCCTTGATTATCAACTTTAATTGCTCCACAAAGCCAGTGGACATGACACCAATGTTGCCCAATCCTTTGAGCAGGATAATTAAACGCTCGCGTTGCTTGCGATTGCCACGAAACTTTTTAAACTGAGTCAGGAATTCGGTTTCCAAAAGATTAACAATTTGTGTAACCTTGAGATCCTCCTCGCAATTCTCGTGATGCTTGCAGTAGCTGTGCACAACAGCCGTGGCGCCTAGGGTGTATTCTGGTTCTAATTTCTTTCTGGCATAATCGAGTATGGTGTAGATGGTTTCCAAGGTCTCAGCGTCCGGACGCCTAATAAGGGACAGCGAGGTCATCCAACTCTGTGCCTTCTCTTTGGAGAGCTTCTCATTCACAATTTGATCCCGCATCACCTGATACGAGGCAGTGCTTTGAATGTAGGGCAGCGATTCCAGTACGTGGTTCCTGCAAGTGATAAACAATTATCAGCTGACCTTCAACGGGGTTCAATTTCTACTCACTTGCCCTGCGGACATGTGCTTGCCGAGCGCTGCAGGAGCACTGAAAGCGTCTTGTAGTCCAGAGTCTTCGTGGTTTGCAGAAAATTGGTAAACACCTCGATGAACTCCCGCTGTATATTCGGAAAGCCCACGGCGCACATCTGCACGAGCAAATCGCGAGCGGCCTTGATCTCATCATGGCTGGGCTTCACAGGCGGCGTATGATCAAAAATAAGGGAGGAACGGCGCTCAACCATTTCGACATCTACATAAGATAAACAATGGCAATAGTCGCTAAGTGTCTTTATATTGAGTACTTACTTTGCTCCAAAAACTCGCTTATGCTGTAGGAATCTTCACCCTCCAACTGCAGTTTACTCACTGCCGAGGTTAAGGCGCCAAAGCTGCCATTTGAGAAGGGCACCAGCAAGTGGGTCTCCACGCAACTAATCTCACGATAAATGTAGTTGTCAATGGTCAACTTTAATGAAAATCATAAAATTTAAGAGACTTTCATCAAATAATATTTTCAAACAAGAAATCGCAATGTTTAAATTTGCAGTTAAGAGAATTCCAAATTAAGATGCAACCACTTTATATGATTTTCTCTTTCTATGTTTAATACAATTATAGCTTTCTTGCTGGCACTTACATTGCAGTAACTCTGTGAGTTTAAAACTGGCCAAATGGTTTTGTCATCCCGGAATGTGTACGGCGTGGTCTGCAGCACCGATTGTGTGGCGTAACGGCGTCGGCATGTGGCAATGTCCTTATTCTTGTGTATCATCACATAGGGGCTGTCGGTTAATGCTAGTGCATACTGGACATCGCAGTCGCCGGAGACATCCGTCTCGGTGGTATTTAAGTCCACATCGAATCGCATCATCGTATTTTGAAAGCTGGACAGTATTCCCTTCTTAAAGTTGAGTATCCAAGGTGTCTCCAACTCAGTGGGACACACTTCGCTGATCAGGCCATCGTGAAAGGCAAATCGCAGCAGATTCTTTGTTAAGTCATTGGCCAATTCGTTGCTTTTAGGATGCAGGTCCTCAAAATCTGGCGTCTCTAGTTCTCCAGACGTAGACTCTCTACTACTCAAGTTGTCATAGTAGTCATAAGAATCTTTGGTGTGTGTCTCCTCGGAGGGAGGGGTGTCATTGCTGACCGGAGGCAGTGTATCGTAGAGCTTGACAGTATTGATACGCAGGTAGCCCTCACATGGCTTGGGAAAGAATATCTCCAGGTTTGCTTTGAGAAAGAGATCTGAGCTGTTGTCGCCGGAACCGGCGAATTCAGTGCGCAATGATACTGTATAATTATACTTGTACAACATATCGCCGTAGCCGAATTTTGGATTTCTTGTTTCACATTGTGGACGCCCGCAGATATGAGGATCCTTGAGTGGATCTAAGAATGGAAATCGAATAATATTTAATCTTGTAATATTTGTATTTATGAATTTATTTAAATATCCATGGTATTTTCTTTATTTACTTCTTTTCGCTAAAATGTAATTGGATTTTATAGTAATTGTTAAAATTTGTATTTCATTAGGACTTACTTTCTCTTGCCGCATGACTTGATGCTATGATCAGCATGAGAAGCCATAGAGCTGCCAGGGGATTTAATGCGCCCATCGTGGGCTTGGCTTGTTTGATTCCCAAGTTATAAAAGAAAATAATTTAGCATAACTCGATCATGGAACAGATGACGTAAATATTTAGCTGAAAACAAGCGTTTGAAAATTTTGTTCATTAGATACATTTTAATAACAAGGCAAAAATTGCTCGAATAGTTTTCATTTTTTCTCCCCTTGCATATTTGATTCACAACGCAAATTACATTAATGCATAATCAAGTTGTGGTGTTTTATTTCATTCACAACGCAAATTTGATTTGAAATACAAAGTCCAGTAAGCAAAATGATTTCCAGTCAGCTTTAACAATTTTAACGCCCAATTAGACAAAGCGATGGTTGTAGTGACTAAATAAAGCAATAAACTGACTTGCTGACACAGCACGACCAGAAGCCAGCAGCCGTTATTTAACGTAATATTTGCAAAATGATTTTGCGCTCAAACACGTTTCACACTTGTTGGCAATGAGGGCGGTTTGGCTCCTTTGAAGCTTAACTTATGCATGTGGGCGTGGCGGAAACAATCGCCTTTTATTATAACGCCTTTTGCGTATTTCCCTTTGGTCGGAGCAAAGCCAAAGCAAATCAATTGAATTTCCACTTGATTCAACATAAAATACAGAAAACCAGAAAAAAGGAAAAACGAGGAAAACAAAATATTTAAACAAAAACAAAATCAGTCGAAGACCTCAACGCGACAGCAGAAGCAGCAGAAGCAGAAGGCAGTTCTTCATCATTAATTCCAGTAATAAAGTGTGCAGAAATTGGGGCAAGGATGCCGTGTGCAGGGGAAACTTACGACATAACGATTGATGCCAACTGTTACTTGCATTTGCATTTGATTTTAGAGCATGGGAAAAAATTGTTAGCGTTTTTCTTTTGCTTTTGTTTAGTTTTGCCCTTTGCACTTTGCTACGTATATAAATCGCTGCTAAGTTGTGGTTGGGTCTGTTTCTACTTCTGGTCTTCGTACTGATTACTGGCTGCTGTTGGGTATTTGCTGACAATGATTGCTGTTGCGATGGTTGCAAGAAGTAGGAAAAGCACTTAACACTTTTTTGAGTGAAAGCTCAAACTTCATGTGTCCTGCTTACATACAAATGAAAACATGCATATATACGTACATACAAATATATATGTAGACATATGTGCGCATATCAATTCTTCACTACATGGTTTCGAAATGCTTGTGTCGCTGTCACAGATTGCATTGCATTTGGATAGTTCTTACTTGAAGGGTACATAATGATTACAAATCGAGTTGCAAGCGGGATTTATCTTTTTTATACAAAAACAATATTCAAATTTTGAGTTAGAATTGTACAAATAATTATAACGTACTTATGCAGTAAGCTAAAATAAAGTATCATCTTTCATTTGTGTATATTTTTAATCAGTTACATTTATTTATTTATTTATTTTTTCATTTATTTTCGAATTTTTGTTTGCCAGTGAACGGTGAACTAGTTCTCAACATTTTGCTTGCCTATCAATATTAATGATCTGCATACTGCATTTATCAGTGTTGCATAATTCGCATAATTTATAAAGCATTGAACAACACTTTGCTCATATTTAGCATAATGACACACTAATTTGCACAGTTTTAAATTTCTAGAGTAGAATAAACAGTGCTCAGCCAAATCGAAACGGAAATAACTTAAAAGGACGCTTGCGGCTACAATAAAATCGCAGGTTAACTTGATCAACTGTGGTTCATAATTGAAATTACCACAGTACTCGCGTTTTATGAAGCAGACTAGAAACCATATCGCTCTATTACTAATGTTGATGTCTACTTCATTATCTGGCTGTCGGCGACCACGGCACAGGTCACTTCTCTCGCTCACCCCATCTCCCAGGTCAAAGCCGATAAGCGGCTCACCCACACACATTGTACATTTATGATGGGAATAGTATGTAAAATGTGATATGCAATGGCAAAGGACATAAATCTAATTCTCTACGGGTTTCAGTGGTTTGCCACACAATAATCATGAAGGTGCCCTTTGATTCGAGCGCAAGAAGTGCTTTCAGCTTAGTTTGATGCGCACTGATTTGAAATTCAAAAAAAGGTAAGAGTATATTTTATTCGCTTCATATTTATTACCCCATTTATTGTTGACGTTAAACATATTTTTAATTTAATTTTACATTTATATTTGCAGTTGCTTGATAAACATAAAGTTGAAGAATTGCGGTGAGTAAACATTCACACCATTTGTTACAAAAAATATTTGTAAACTTTCTTGTCCCGTCAACAATTTCTTTATCATTTATTATAGAGAGAACAATTCTATTTATATTGAATAGACATTTCCACATTATGTATTATAACACATCAACAAACTTATTTTCACCAAGCACTGTTAAGCTGCCAATTTGTCATTGGTTTTGTTTCTGTTTGGGCTAAGTATTTGCCTAAGCCTTAACAACATTACTGTAGCTTTCTTATTGATTTGTATATTCTTCGATAATTGGTACTCAACGAATTTACCAATAAGCCCCTTGCAGTAGAGAAAAAAAACCATTAAAAAGAAATGTACATAAATCGTCTGTCATCTAATGCCAAGCGAAAACTGGCCATCTAAATGGAACTTGAAAAAACAAAAATTTCATTTGGTTGGCAAAAGCCAAAAGCAAAAGCGCCATTTGTTTCCATATTTCCCATGCCCCACCACAGACTTGGGACCACACACATCTGCAGTTAAGCAATTTCCTGGCGTGGCAAGCATTTTTATACAAAATGCAATTTCAACTGAAGGTGAAGTTGAGCTAAGACTTAAGAGTTTGGGAGTCGTGGAACTAGCCTGAGGAAGCAACCAAGCAACCAATATGGGTAAAATATGGGTAACAACTTTTGCAGAAAAGCTGTAAAAACCATAGAAATACACTGGAATTTAAAAATGTTAAATCGAAGCAATAAATATTACAAGATTAAAATCATTCACATCGTATTTATTTATTATGCATTTAAAAATTTGTCAAAGGCAAAAAAATAAATAAAATGCATATAATTATTAAAAAATAAATCATACTAAAAGAAATTAAATATACACAATATGGAGAAAATATTTGCCCATTTCTGACTGAATACGCTTTGAAAAGGGCATTGACATATGTAACACTTTCATGGAATTCATAAATTCTATACTAAATGCAGCCTGCTGAAGTCCTGAACCAGAGACTCTTACAATGGCCAAGGACTCTACTTGAATGGGACCAAAAAGGTGTGAGGTATTCTGGGAGTCATGCGTAGTTCTTACACGTGTTCATATGTAAGTCTTCAGTTGCGACGGCAGGCAAATCTAATAATAAAGTGAGCGAAGAATGTTGCATATGCAACAGCATCAAAAGCAACATCAGCCTTGACGAGTTGCTGCTAGCAATCAAATTGAAGTTTGCCATGGGAACACAGCTACTGCGTTGATGCGTCTATCTTAACGCTTATTGAAAGTTCGAGTGCACAGAAGAACAAAAATAACAATAGCAAAAAAAAGGCGCACCGGATGCACAAATTCAATTTAGAGAGTTACAAAGCTGTTTGTGCCACAACTCTGCCGACTGCAACATGATAGAGAAAAAAAAATGTATAAAAAATTTGTTACCAATATGCGTTTGAAGTGCCTTTTATTATTACTTTTCTGGCAAAAATTCAGTTTTGCTACCTTCCTCCATGTGAGCCGATTCACTGTTTTCGTAGGCGCTTCTGTTATTGATGCTGCTTCCTAGTTGTTTTTGCTGCCACCTTGTCGGGGCCAACCACGCAACCGGCTCTAATGGCTACGAAATGGGGCGCCACGTTTGGTCATTGCTTGCAGAATCCAACAACAACCCACACTTATGTCCAACCACCCCAAACTCTCGCAGCATGTATGCAATGCATTTTTTCATGTTCGATAAAGACAAAGAGCTCGAGAATTGAGAGTGGGGGTTTGGGAAACGAGCCGGCTGCAGGTGCTCTGTAGCAATGTGCTCCTATGTGGCCAGGGCGAGAAATTGCAAAATTGAAAATTATGTCTATCACTTGAAAAATGGCTAATAAACGAGATTAAAATTGCCAGCAGCGTGATTTTCAGATACTGATGTTCCTGCAGAATGCATTGAATTCCAAATTGCCACAGCATGCGTCTGATTTACAGACCATACGGGAGCGTCGTTTGCACCCGGATGTTCACGTACAATGGAACAAATATTAAAGGGAAATTGCCAATGCAACTATTTCAATTCGGTGTGAACAATATATCTTCTACCTACAAAGGACTATTATTTTCATTTTGTCAGAAATTAAATACCATTGCTGCAATGTGGCGTGGCCCATTTACGAACTGATATTGGGAGTTGAGCACCTACATATGTATTTATGTAATTATTGCGCTAATTACTTTAGAGTAAAATGTACAAATTTAGTATTTTGATTGAATCTGAATCTGAATTAAGGAATATGTTTCGGTTTTACTTCAAGTAATAACGTTAACTTAATCGCTCACTGAAGTTCATTATTAAAGAGACGGAGATTATGTAGCTTTGTAGGTGTGTAGGACGGGAAAAGAGAGGGAGTGGAAAAGACAGAAGACGAGAGATATGAGAATATAAGCAATTTGGTGAGTAACTGATTTCAATTTCAATATGAGAATTTTTTGTAAGCCAGAGCACACATCAGTTCTTTAGATGAGACTGGGAGGTACTCTATGTATAATCCCAAATTCCCTCAAAAACTGTCATATTAAATGTATGTAAATATATTCAATTTATATCCTATCTCCAAAAATTCTAATATCACAACTTTATTAAACATTTTTACACAATTTTAATTTGTTCATAATATATCCATAAGTCCTTTAGGCTTTAAGTTAGTGGCAGAAAAACTTATAGTACTTTCTGCTCATACGATTTTTTTCCTTAAAAAGTTCGAAAACTGTGCGTTGAAGCAGCAACACGTGCATATCTACATACATATATCAATTAGAGGCAATATAAAGCTCTACAAAACTTTGATGGCATAAAGCAGCAGCTTAAGCCGTGGTTGCCGTACACCAACTACAAGTTTTGGCTCATAATTTTTTTTAATTACAACGCTAACTAAAACTAAACGAAACAAAAGTGTGACGACGAAGAACACACAACACAAAAAAGA
The DNA here is from genome assembly GCA_035041375.1 of Drosophila conformis. Taxonomy (NCBI): domain Eukaryota; kingdom Metazoa; phylum Arthropoda; class Insecta; order Diptera; family Drosophilidae; genus Drosophila; species Drosophila conformis. The sequence continues at coordinate 1,232,729 of JAWNLE010001234.1, forward strand.
AAATGAAAGGAAAATGAAAACTCAAAACGCACAACCGAAAGCTAAAAACCTAAGTAGCCTAACGACGTCTGACTGGGGAAAACAGTAATGCAACAGGGCGAAAAGGCAGGCAGCTCGGGCAACGATTTAAGCCACATATACCAACAAAGCTAGACAAACGGGCAAGAGCCCGTAGAGAGTTAGCCAAACTGCTGGCTGCGAAAGCAGCAAAAAGTGGCTGCTAAATGCTTGGGAACACCTTGGCACAGACGCCCAAAGTCCTTTGCCAGCTGCAGTTCTCAAGTGGGAACAGTTGTCGGGATAGTTTTACTTATTTAAATAAATTTGCATAACAATTTTTCCATTTGGCTGCTGTGCAAATGTTCTAGGGATGCTGGCATCCAGATCTAAGTGAGCATTGCCAAATTATGCAAATGTTTGCCATGGTTTGATTCTTTCAGTGTACACCAGTGCGTGTGCGTGTGCGTGTGCGTATTGATTTGAACTCTAAACGGTACTGGGGGGTGTGGCATCAACTTCCCTCTCCCAGTGCAATGAACTATGCGAAACTTCTGTAGGCAGACATGCGGAATCATCCTCGCATTTAATAATTACACGACGGCGAGTGTGTACATCTTGGTGTGCCTGTGTGTGTATGTAGAGCATACAAGCACTTAGTAACTGCTGTAATTAAAGAGAGACTGGCGAGGCAGGTGGGAGTTGCGTGTCTGGTCCTTTAATGTGAGCATGCCTATAGTGTTTTGGCCCTAAGCTCAGCTCGTGTCTGAGCCACTATGCATCTGATATTTATTTAAGCATACATTTACTTAGGCTTTGCACATTAAATATCACTTCAGGTGTTTGAGACTTACTTCATTTTATAGTGCAATAAACTTTTTGACAATGATATCAATGAATTTTTTATTACAATTACCAAAGTGTCAACTTAACAAGGTTAATATTTTAGAATTTTACCATCACATTTTGTAGTTAAGTTTAGTCTTTATATGAAGCTTAGAGTTGCAGATTATTCCATTACTTCTAGCTTTACAACTTTGTTGTATAATCAATTTATATGCATAACTGTAAAATGTGCTTGAATTTAAAAGCATTTAATGGAACACCATATTTAAGACAAGCTGCTCTTTGTTATCTTATGCAATTCTCAAGAGCTTCGCCACAGTCAGTTTACCTTATGCTTAGTTAAAGCACTTCTCTTTAATCAAACATGACACAAATCGTTCCACGGTAAGCCCACAGCTCAGTTAGTTCTTTGATCCAGCACCTTCGGCAAATACACAGCTAAATCCATCACTCCATCTTGTGCATAAGCGGGCTAAAAGAATATTGCTGTTTTCCGTCAAGGTGTTGCCTGCGTAGCTACATGTGTCACCACGTTTTGCCTCATTCCTACACCCGCAGCAGGTCTTAGCATAGAGCTCTTCTGGTTACAATAGATTGATGCGTCGTCGAGTTGTGCGAACCACAAATTATGTCAAATGTTGGCTACGTTCAGAAAAATAATGAAAAAACTACGGCTATAACATTTGGGGTTTACTTAAGGCTAAATGCGATGTGGGTGACCAACAAGTGGGCAAGTTTTTCCATGAAATTAAATTGGGCCATCGGCTTTAGCTTTATTATGATGTAAATTCATTCTTGCGGAAGAAACGAATGGCAAAAGCTGAAATTGTATGTATGTATGTTATAATAACCGAAGCGATGCTTTTCCACTTTACATTTGTCGGTTTTGCATGTATGGGAAGCTTACATACATACATACACACACACACACACACACACACCTTCAAAATATATATATGCACCATGTTATCAAAGACAACTGTGAGTGGCGATGGTTCACCATGCAGTGCAGTTTTCAGCGCAACAATCATACGCAGCGTGACACGGAAAAAAATTCACACCTGAATAGTTGCACAAAAAAAAGGTGAAAAAAGTAGTAAATGGAGTCACATACTCCCATGTAGCTCTTTCGTGGGTTCGGCAGTCCTTTCGCCACTTGTGCGCAAATTTTCAGAAGTTAAGCAAAGTGAAGGCATTGCATTTAGTCGACTTGCTTAACAAATGCGAGACACCTACCACACATGTGGGAGCATATGTTTCACGCAGTTGACTGCAGCTTAAGAGGGTGCAAAGTATTGTGGCAATAACTATCTTTCCCGCCTGCAACTGTCATAACTTATCTGAGCGTGTGCATTTGTATAGTGCATACAATCTGTTGTCGGTTCTTTTTGGATTTAATTAAACTCAGCTCAGTTTATAATTCTAAATATGAAATTCCCTTATAATTCTGTCGTGTATATTATTTCGAAAAAGCTGAGTCATTATTCATTTTATGTGACCTCTGACATTAATCAGTTTCATTTGAGATTATTCTTTTATATATTTGTTTTATTTTTCATAGAAGTATTTCACCAGCCATTATCTACAGCTCTTATCGCTTGTCTTTGGTCATCGCAAATATTGTTCTCAATTAATGCAAAAATAAAACCTTTTTTGCGAAAGATTGTTATATTCGTTATCACTTTGAACTCAATTTTAAATCTTTTTTTCCGTACGTGAGAGAATTGCCTTTTGGGAAATATTATCTGAAACCAAACTCATTTCGTCAACTAACCAATAAACTGAATGTGATTTTTCCATAGTCATGTGCATTATTTGAGGAAACTTAATTCAGAATTTAAAGTAAACAAAAAAAATTGTAGATACTCTTCTGTCCACGGCATATATTTAAATTCTTCGAAATTTATTTCTTTCGAATTGCTTTTATACTATTAAATACTATTTATAGGACTGTGCAATCTATTTATATATAATTAGAAAATATAATTTCTTAGTTCTTAATAAATTATTTGCTATTTTTTCAACTTAGCTGCTTCGATTATATTTGTTCGCTGATTCCGTTTAAGATTTTGCCAATTAAATAGCACTTATCAGCTAAAGCATTAGCACATTTTACAAATATTTAATTTAATTGAAAAGATCAAACACTATTTGATAACATTGTATTGTAGCATTTTGAACTTGTCGGAACACATTTTGCTTAGTTATGCAGTTGTTAGGATTACTTGTGTGATATGAATGTATTGCAAACAGATTTTTGAGCATTGCTAATGAAAAATCGTAATAGATTGGCAGGCACATAATCGATGCTCTCTCTTATCACACAAAAGCACATATTTTTTTATATATATTAATACAACTTTAATAGAATTATTTTCTGTTTTCATTGTTGAACCATTGAACTGTCTTATCAGCGCATGATTGATTTCAGCACGAAACGTTGTATGTTTTACTTAAAATCTTCCACATGTGGCACAGTTTTTATTTTTAAGTTTTTGAGGTTATTTTTCGAGTTGAATGCAGTTTAATCTTTAAATCATGGCATATATGTGTATATATGAATGTTTTCTAAGGACTTCAACTCTCGTTTGGCAATTTTTCCACAAAGTTTTGCACGATATTTCACATTTGAATGCATTTGGTGATGTCCAAAAAGCACAATGCATTAATGGGCCCCAAAAGCATTTCCGGTGCGTTGAGCACGCGATGAGTTGAGACTGGGCGCCATTTTGAATGGCTGTCAGGTTAACGGCTTAGCTGTTAACAATGCGACGGCGCAACAGGATGAAAAGCAAGAGGCAGCGTCTGCCCCGTAACTGTAAATTATCCTTACTTCCGGTTAACGCGGCGAACACTTTTTCGACTGTGGACTCTCAACTCTGAACTCTGAAGCTGCGTCCGCTCTGTACGAAGCGGCAAACACGAATGAGCCACTGGCTGGCCCGCTGATGCTGATGCTGCTGCTGATGATGGGACTTAGATTCGTCCATTTCGACTCGTGCTGAGCCGACGATGTTCAAGTCTCGGTCTCGGCTCGGCTCGTCTCGGCTCACACAGAGATAGTGCCATAGTCGCTGTCGCTGTCGATGTCGCTGTGCATTTCCTATCATGTTTTTTTTTTTTTTTCTTGCTTCGGTGCTGCATGAATGAAAATGTATCACACTCAAACTCATACTGATGCCATGTGCCATTCTAATGATTGTCAGTTTGTATTATCATCGGCGACTATCGCTGACATTCCCATATCGACTGACTTATGTGTACATCTCTGTACATATATATCTGAGCCTATGCCCAGCAGCTGTATCAATGACTACCAGCAGCAGTAGCCGAAAATGTGGCGGTTTCTCTGTTTTGATTTGATTTGATTTCGTTCCATTGGGTCTCGCTTCGCTTTCGTACTCTGTCAATTGACGTCCGTTTTTGCTTATCAGTTTTGGACTTTATGTTATTTATTTTACTCTGTGTTGTCTCTCTGTGGCCGTTTGTCCCGCAGTGCTCGTATTTATTTTGTATTAAACTCAACAGTTTCCGACAGACAGTCGAGCAGCACATCAATAATGATAGGCAGCATCAAGGATTTGCTTCATCTGGATTTGAATGCTTATTTTGAAATGTTCTGTGCAGTTAAAAATTGCATTCAAAGCCTGCCATGCTGTATTGTTTGTTTATAACAAAAGGCTTAACTGGAGCATGGCCGATCGAAGAACAATTTGTCGATTTCTTTACCAAACTAATCAAGCGTAAATTCAATTCTACATTATCAATTTAAATATTAGGCTTTGTTCTCCCTCAATATATATGTATGTTTGGCTTATGTCTTTTATTGGCATCCGATTGTTCATAAAGTAAAAGTAAAAAGCAAAGCATAGCAAAAATATTTTGCCAGATATTGGTTAGCACAAGAACAATGCGTTGTCCATCGACCTTCTACAGCTGTTGTGCTGTCGTTGTTGATGATGTTATTTTTTCCAGCTGTTGCAATCTTTTATTTATTCTTTCATTTAATTTTCCTTTTCCAAATAGACCGCACCACATTTAAATTTTCAAGCGGCAAGTTTGATATAGTAGAAATCATTTAAATTAATTTAAAAATAATGAAACATAAAGGAATTTATTTATGTCTCAGATAAACGTGTATTTACCTCTTTGCAAATATAAGATATATCTGAAATGGCTCTCTTTTAGTTAGTTATGCAATAAGTTATGGGGGAGAAATGCAAAATTTATCAAATGGTTTGGTCCTCGAGTCAGTTGTGGAACAGGATACTCCCCTTGTCGAGTGTAAACTATGAAACTCTGTTTGTCTGACGCCTCCGATGCGCTGCTTTGTGTGCCAATAAATGTGGCACTTGCCGCTGCGTCTTTTAAACATTTTATACATACAAATGGTAAATACTTGGCAAAGAAATCTTGGCATCTTGTAAAGTTGAAAAACACATCTCTTGGCTTGATTTTAACCAAAAAAGTTCCGTTGCGGTTTGTGACATTCGCTGCAAGTGATTGTAAAGTTTTGTCAAGAGTTTTCATAGTTTATAGTTTACTTCGCACTGATGGTAGTTTGAAAAATGACAGTTTCATTACATTGATTGTATTTCCTTTAGCCATTTTTAAGTTGTTGTCATCTGGTACTATTTCCAAAAGACATAGACGAATAGCTGCTGTAATATATTTTGCCTTTAAGTAGTCAAAGTAAGCCAAAGATTATTAAAACAACAACCTATTTGTAATTCTTTATAAAGCGTCTCAGTGAAAAGCTTACAAAGTTGTCACAGCAACTATATTGGATTATTATTGGCATCTGAAAACTTTGTCAAGTCTATTAAAATGTCGTTCTCCGGGCCGTTCTCATAAGTTAATCAAGTAGAAAATTGGCTGCAACAAACTGCCAACTACTCATAATATTTTTTGTACACAAATTTCTCATTTGCGGCGAGTGCAGCGTCAACCAAAAACCAACATGGCAATAATTAAAACCCAACAACAGCAACAACCATACTATTGGGGGAAAAGGGAACAACTATTTATCTAGCCAACACAGACGAAACTTCTGCTGTCATAATAAAACACGCAGTGCCAACCGCCACTGACAAAAATTGCAAACTATTTAAGCAACTGTGGAAAATGGCGAAAGGAAAATATACGAAAAACAAATAACAGCAAAATAAACGCAACGGTTAAAAAACGTTAACCGCTCCAAAAACATACAAAAAACCCTAAAAAAAAACCAAAAAAATAGACAACGAAATAAATAAATAAAAACTATGAGAAATGGCAGTACTTGTAATGAAAGAAGTTTTAAGCGCTGGGAGTTGTGCGAATACAGTATAATAGAGCAGCGAAAAAATAATAAACTCATAAATAGTGTGACAAGCGCAGACACAAGGGCTGTGAGAGGGGGTGGGGGGGGGGGGAAGGGTTGCGCGACAAATTGGAGGACGTGGAAAAATTACACCAACAGCTGCAGCTGTCCACGAGGACGAAAAAGGATGAGCAGCAGAACGGATCAGAGACGACTGATGAAAGATTTACGGAAAACCCTAGCAATAAAAGCAAATACAAAATGTAGCTCTGAAGTGGAAGAGTTGAAGCCAAAAACGAAAAATGTATCACTGGATAGCAAGGACACAGTAGCAAGGCGAAATAAAAAATTAATATGGATGCCGCTTAGGAGTGCATCCAACTCGTTTTAGGTGGCAGGTAGCCCACCAGAAACTCTAATCAAGGCTTACACTGCAAATTGTTGCATCAAAGTCGCTGACATAGTTTTAATTTGTAGAACTCTCGGCTTCGGCCATTTTCTGGCATCAGATGTCAAACTTTTCGGAGCATCTACTTTTCGATGTCTTAAATGGGGGGGTCAAGGGGAAAGCGAAAGAGAGTCTGTTGCTTTTTATTAAGAATGTACAGCGGCAATTTGCCGAGCAGTTGACTCGCAAAACTTTCGTTGCTGTCTTTTTTGCGGTTGAGTTCCCTGTTGCAGTTTTTGACAATTGCAAAGTTTTTCTTCATTCGTGTTGCTTTTGGCCTAAAACTTTTTTAATGAACGTTGTAAAAAGAGGTTTTCTATACGGTGAGAGTATTTATATTTAATTTCTGGCAATTTATATTTAAATTAGAGTTTGACAAAAGCTAAATTAATTAAAAGCTTCTATCTCGAGTTTTAGTTGCAATTCTGATTTAAAAAGTAAAGTACACAAAATTCACTTGCAAATACAGAATGCATTTTCCGGGAATATTAATGAGTTACTTGAAAAAGTATATCAATTAATTATAGGCTTCTTAATTTTGCGAAAAGCCCACAATCTACGGTTCAAAACTTAAAGCATAAATACCAAACTTTTAACTTTGAGCTGAACACAGTTTGCTACCAGCTCGTCCAACAGGGGCATTATTCGAAGCTAAATATGTTGCACTTGGCAAAGCCATTTCCTATAAAGAAATTACAGCCATAATACACAAATCCGTGCATATATCAATATATGGAGAACTTACAAACGGGCGGAAATGAAATAAAATGCACCCACCTACATCTCCTCTCCCGACTTCCCATTTTTCTCTGTTTCTCTCCCTCTCTGAATCTCTATCAGTTGCTTGTTTGCCTGCCTGCAGGCTGGGTGAACTGTGAAAAGTACAAGGATGAAAACGATGCATAGACGACGACTCTGGTAAAGTTTGTTAAACAGCCGCCGGTAAAATTATTGGGGAAACGTTTTACTAGTTGTACCACAAGAACAATGCAAACCGGAGGTAACAGTTGTTAATCCACTTTATCAGCCCGCTGTGTGAGCTCCTCTCTGCCTCTGATTCAAACAAGAATACGAAATCTTCGTGTTCAATGAGGTTTTAAGCGCACTTGCCGGCCTTATTTGTAGGGGAGGCGAATTCGTTATTAGCATCCTGCGCCAAATCAGAAACAATTGTGAAACGTAACAATTGGGGACAGTTCGAGAAACACTTGCTCCAGACGTGCTCCATAAATATAAACTATCTCGTCAGCAGCGTAACATTATACTACCTCATATCCAGTATGCGTCCTGAGCAAGACATAAGAGAAATATCTTTGGATTGCTATGGGTCATGTGGGTAAGCCCCACCTCTTTTTTATGCTGCCCTTTGGTCACTTATGGCAACGGCTGCTGAGTGAATGGTTGCCCGTAAGTATGGAACAAATATGCAGGCAGATGTAATGGGCAAGGATTGCTGAGAATGAGCTCTCTGACATTGCGATGCCCTTTACATACTATTCCGTAGAGTATGAATGCTCGTATATTTTTTTTTGTATTTTGATCAAATAAGTGGTTAATAATGGAGCACTTTCATTCAATTTTACATTGTATTTAAATATAGGTCTGCATTTTGATTCCATTGCAAAACACATTAATTGAGATATATAAATAATTTAGTAATTACAAAACAATACCAAGTAGGGCTTAATAAAAATTAATGGCCAAAAATATATATAGAATTCAATAAGTAGTAATTAAATTTCGGCTAGTTTACCAATTTTCAATTTGGTCAACTGATGTGCGGTAGATGCAAACAATCCCAGACTAATTAATACAAGTTCCCCATGGTATCATCAGTTACACACAGAGACCACATGTTTGAAGCGCAACCAATGGCCAAAGCATCCGAGGGCTGCATTCTATGTAAGCACATGGTCACACATGTTGGTATGAGTATGTGTATGTATGCATGGGTTGGAATTACACACATTACGTATACGTCACGCTATCGCCGACAGCACAGACAATCTCATGCTGCGTATGTGCGATAATGAAATAGAAACGATGGCAGCTACATACACCCATACACACCCACACACACACACACACACACACACACACACACACATACACACAAAAATACTTGCTTATGGCCCACTGCTTAAATATTTTGCCTTTTATTCATTTTCCCTTTGGCTGCTGTAGTGAGGATGCTGCGAAATTTTACCAGAACATCGCACATAAAACCAGCTCAACAATTTGTCGTCAATTGTCCGAGTGTCAATTGCCTGACGGCCCTGCACTGCAACTAGCCTGTTAGAATTAAACAAACTTTGATAGTGACAAATAATCATGTTGTGAATGAGCTTTCCACATGTTTTGTATATTTGTCTATACATTTTAAACATCATAATCTTGTCGTGTAAACCATAGTTAAATAATAACAGACAGTTTGTTAAGCCATGCAACCCGTTTACAATGTTAATTAAATAATAAAATAAGCTGACCACTATACTTTACACTATATATATATATATATAAATATTTATGTTTACCAAACGCAAAAAAAATCACTAGACTGCTTTTATTATTTTTGGAATAATTCAAACAAGTATCTTTGTTTACCTTTGTGCACCGAAACATTTCCCCGATTCACTTAGCGAATTGATATTCTGTTGTGATCTATGGTCCAGACCATTGAAACGGAAATTAAAACCAGCAATATGTGTGAATTGAAAGAGCGTAGGCAATATGCTTTTTATACCCATTGGCGGGTATTTAAAAATTTGCGGTTTGTTCTCTCATTAATGCGTAATCGCCTGTATAAATATGTGTATTAAACCGTTTTAAGCGCACATAATCCAATAAATGCATACAATATACGTATAAAAGCGTGTTGCATATTCTACGAATGTCATTTAAAATGAGAACGCAAATTAACAGCGGGGCGGATGTGGGCAGACTGATTGATTTGAGGTTGAGCAACAAAATTATATTAATATCAAACTCAAACATTATCGCAATTTGAGTTTATGTGCGAATAATTTTAAATGAAGGAACGATGGAGAGTGATGAGTTTATTTGGCTCTGGATTAATTTGATTAGTGTGATTAGTACAACAGTAGAGCAGCAGCTCTATTTTTAAAAATCGGTAAAAACTACTATATCAGCTAGCACCAATATTGTAAGGCTATGGATAATTATGAAAGTCGACTGTAGGCCTTTCCAATTTGAAGAAAAACTTGCAATGAATCTTTCAAATATTAGTAAGAAGAGTAATGTCTTCATTTTTTAATTCTCGTTTGTTTATGCTCAATCCGATTGAACAGGCTACTAGTGACATAGTAATAAGACTATACAATAACATTGATATCGATATCGGTCCATGCCAACTTTGAGAAGAACAGCGGGATCGTTGTGAATAAAGTAAAGTGAGCAGATGTGTTTATAAAAGATATGTAATTTAGTTTTGACTGACACAAATTTATGTATAAATACATTTATCATAAACAAAAAGCAGTAAAAGCTAATAGAAAACATCCGAAAAGCATAAATATTGCTCAATACTAATGTATGTGCACAAACATTGTAAAATACACAGCAATTTCACAACAGGGTAAGTTTAGTATCATGGGTAGGTTTATTATTATGTACGTAAACGGTTCATTTATCATTTAAACTGCACCTCAAACCGCTGGCCAATTCTCATTTTCCTGCGCTGAACGTCAGCACGCAAAATGCATTCATCAATTTTGAAGTTACCGCAATTCGAATTGCCATTCACACGCATTACTCCACTTCATTTTAATTAAACTGTTTGCCTCGTTTGAAGCGCACTCAAAGAAAGACCAATAATTTGTCTTCGCCATATTTCAATGGTAATGCCCCTGGCCCACCACACTGCTTGGCTCCGATCGATGCAAGAAATAAAATTGGCATTGGCAAGCTGGCTGACATCGCAGCCAGCATTACCAATGCAAATGCAAACGGTGTCAGGCAGACGGAGTTCGAAGTCCGGCACTGTCTGTAATTGCTGCCAGAGAATTTTATTTTAATTTTCAAATACCATTTTCGCACATTACTCAAAAGCGCCATTGTCTCCCACTCCGGCCACTGATTCGTGCGACCAACAGAAATTTAATAAAAGCAAAAGGGATGCACAGAGCCACAGTTGAGCAAAGTGCTGGACAAGATTACAAGAACAACAATCGCAAGCCCCCGAAGCTTAGATTACCCTTACAGATATATTCATCTGAAGTATTATTATCGCCGTTATGGGTTGATTTACAAAAGTATACTATCAAAAAAATCATCAGCTATTTTTGGAATTTCAGCTTTCATTATCCACTTTCAACTCATTTGATGAATGTCAAACTTGTAATTATGCATTCATTTGCCTGCCAAATTTAGCATACCCTCTGCGAGTGTATCACAAATAATGTTGGTAGATCTGAATCACAGTCTGTGTCTGTGTACTTCTACTCAGTTGTTCAGTCTGTCCTGCGGATATAATTAAAATACAAACCACTGCAGCGCGTGCTTGGATGGGTTGCTGGAACTCCAGCGGTTTGTTGTTTAAGAATTTCATTATATTTCATCATCAGGCATAAGTGCTTTTCAAGCGTTGATAAGCTGATGAAATTGTAGTTATTAAAATAAATGTTTATATATGCTTGCACACTCATAGAGCATGTTAAATCACCGCCGGACATCAAGTGGCAAGCAGCTCAGCTCAAAAATGTTCCTTGCACCTGCGTCAATAGTGGTCTCTGTTAAGTAGACTACTTTTTTTTTTGAGTATGATGTGGCACACACATTCATAGCAGCCACAAAATGTGCGGCCATCTGGTGAATGAAAGTTGTGGTGCATGTTGTTGTTCTTGTAGGCTTACTTTAATTTGCTCCCCAAGCTGTGCTGCCCGATGGGAAGTGAATACTAGCCAACTTTAAATCAGTCAGTAATTGCTTTTGTACATTTTAATTGCACTATGCGTTTTTCTTTTATAGTTTCATTCTACCCTTCATGCTCTCATAGCATTTTACCATTTTCATCAGATAATTAAAAAAAAGAAGAAAACTTGCTTGTGCATGCACTTCAGTCATTTCACTGAGCTTTTCCGATGCTACAAAATATTTGTATTGCTTGAATTTATTATAGCATCAAATGGCAAACTGTGGACCCTCATTAATTCCCTACAAACTAGTTGAATAGTAAGTTTAAACCATGTCTCTTTCGTTAAATCTATACTTGTGTTGTAAACAAGTCAGTTTCTATATTCATGCCACAACTGTGTACGGTCTCTAACAATTGGAAAATACTGTCCCACAGGTGTCATTAATAAGACCATCAACTTTTCATGAATACCGATATACTAACTTGCCTCAGGATTTTGCAATTTAAAAAATATTTAAAATTTCAACTGGCCAGTTTGTGGGACCAAAATGTTTTGTTGTCCATCACTTGTTTGTTGTTATTATACCCTGTACGCATAACACTATTTAAAATGAGTATTATAAGATTGTGAAAATGTAAGTAAGGTTCAAAATAATATGTGTTCAGTTTTCGCCAATCTTTAACCATTTAGATAAAATAAAAAAATACCGAATTTGCGACTTGTGACTAAGTAAATGAAGAGCGTACAGGATGTCTCCAAGTGAGTCATCCTTTATTGTAGCAACTTTTACATTGTAGTAGTCTCGCACCATACGCTCAACGGTGTTGTAAAATGTAATCATTGTGGCATGTAATTAGTTTTTGTGTGTACCATCACCCACAAGCGTGTGTAAGTGCAATGTTTGGCCGAGTGTGTAAATGTATAAATAATACATATTACTGTATTACAGTGTGTAGCATACCCCCTTATCCACCCATCCCCACTCGCACACACACTTCATGCTAATGAAGCTACAGTTGGACATGTATATACATACACACACACATACATGTGGGCACATTTTCCAGTCAATGAGTTACGGGTAACATTTTAAAGGGGTAAATTTAAAAGAGCTGACTTTCAAACATTATTTTTATAAATTTTGAATTGTTATTTGTTATTGCTCTTTCTCAAACACATAAATATTCGCATTCGATTAAAGTGATGTGTTACTTTTAAAATCTATTTAAATTGATAATTTTTATCAAATGTGAATTGGAATATGTACCATGTCTTTACCTGAAATACATAAAGTAATAATGCTTTCATTGAATTTAATTATTTATTATTTATTTAAATTTAATTTGTATTTATTACATATGTACGTCGAGCAGCTACATTAAATTTACAGGAATAGCTTTATACTATAAACCATTGTCAGCCCAGTTGTGATTTAAAGAAAAAGTCTGTGAATTCCCCATTGCAAACAAATTGACATCAATTCAATACTGTAGTAACCCATCTCGTGTAAATACGTTGGTCACTAAGCTTTTCGGGGTGGACCCCCATGATGATTATCAGGTTATTAGTGATAACAACTGACAAACTATTGTTGTTGTTGTTGCTGATGAAATCGCAGCAACCAGTAATCAATTTTCAATTTGAGTTGTGGGTGCGTGTACTTGCGTTGATTTGCGGTTGTACACGTTCGAATAGCTAAACTTACATTTCTACATAAATATATAAATAATTTAACTATTGTAGTTATGGATCAAGTGATGACGTCAACATTCCATCAATGTCCCTGCAAATGCCACGCAATTTGTTTGTTCACGCTCTCAATCGACAAATATTCTGAAATTAACTTGTTAAAATAATCGTTGGCCTGCCGGAGTGAATGGGCGTGTTTATTGATAAATGACATTCGATTTGTGATATGCCTTTTCCTTTTGATGCGTGCCCTTTGGCCTTGTGGGTGTGGTCGCTGAAACAATGGTTTTAGCTACGCATTGATGTTCAAGATTTTTGTACTAGAAATGTTTCTACTAACAGTTATACATTAAGAATCTGCAATATTGACTATAAGTTAAAATCAGATATGCAAAACTCCGTTAATATTTGCACACATTATCAGGAACCTATTTTTTTTTTACTTCAACAGATAACCGATTGATTCAACTATTCGCAATATTTGTGTGTGAACTTCAGATACCTTTGAAGAAATCCAATTATATAACTAAACTAACAGCTTAAAAACTTTTAATTAAATGTCAATATCCCTGCTAAGACACTTTAGTAGTCGCCATCGTGGCTATCTACTACAAGTAGGTACACATTTCAATTAGAAACTACACGATAATAGCACTTAGCTCTTAGCACTTAGTGTTAACCTACGAAAAGTACAGGAGTAGCTACAATCTGGTGCGAGCCAAACATTTGACCTGGCTTTGATTTACTCATTGACCACTTGGTTTTACTGACATTTGTCCGCCGCTCTTTGCAGTCTACCCTAATCGCAAAGCCAATGGGGTCGCCATTTTCCATTTACTATGTCGAATTTTTTTATATACATCTTCATTTTATTTTTTTTTTACATTTTACTAAAGTGCACGCGACAGACATCAAGTGGCATACGTGGCGAATGAGTTATCTGCCATTCTCAGCCCCATACACTGCTCATCCTCATCCTCAATCTCATGCTTAACCTCAGCCGCATGCTGATGCTTGGCATTTAAAGTTTAAGTGGCGCAAAATCAGTTCCCGTGGAGCACTGTGTGGAAACTGCAATGCAGCTGCGAAGGACTTCATTTGCAACATCAATCGCAGCATCATCCTGTTGTCTGCCAGCGGCAGCAGTCGTGCTCTCATTCCGTTGATAGCAAGCGTATGCCGGCAACCGGATGCCATGGAATTGCAGGATGGAGTTGGGCGGCATTCTAGGGTTGAGTTTAATTAGCTTTAATGGCTTAATGCAGGGAATTCGAGCTGACGTGCGTGGCTGGGCATGTAAAAATGTCAACTGCTGCGTAGACAAGCCGTTTTAGCTGGCCTAGTTGACCTAGTTGACCAACCGGATGTGCCGATGCTGGAATCAGAATGAGATGCAATTTCCGCATGATGACAACCCATAGTTATCAGTTGCTAGCCGAGCTTATAACAAAAGCTGGGTGTGCTTCACTTCACTCACTGTTCAATTTATTATAATTTATGTATTTTTCCCGGAAATTGAATACCTATGAACCAATCTGGTAATGATTGTTAGTGTTATGAGTAATGAGTATATATTTTACCATGCCAATTTCTTTAGACATTGCAAAATTTTAAAATCTAAAATTGTTCTATTCTAATTCTAATAGACAGCACACTCAACTTACTCAACCACTTCATATAACCAGAATTTGCACCTCTAAACCAAAGATTTATAGATAGTAGTCAAAAGACAAAGAATTAATTAAACCCTTCCAACCTTTGCCATTAAAACTTGAGAACCCAACAACGTTAAATCAAGAATTTAGCTATGTCTCGTTGCAGCTCGCAACCCCAACATCTTAAAGCCATTTTCCTTCTAGACAAACTTCAACCAAAGCGAATAAAAGACATTGCGAACGGGGCTCTCACTATTTATTTGCCCCAAATTGCAATGGGGACTCAACCTCCCCCAAAAAACAAACAAAAAACAAAAAAAACAAGCACAGAAACGCTGCGAAATTCATTCACACGTAACTGCAATGGGAGAGGAGCGGAGCTCTGAAATTCTCGCTGTTTGTTGGTTTTGGCTGGGAAAAGAAACTTTGCCTCATAACTTCACATTGAAGAAGATGCATATGCAACACGTTCGTGGCATTCAGTGTTGCACCACCTTCCGGCCTTCGACAAACTTGCAATTCAATACATCGATATATGTACTTATACATACAAATATATGGCTTTTTCAAAGTAAATGTCAGCAATATACATATATATGTATATATATATGTATATATATAAAGTGCACATACATTCGTATGTGGCAAGATGAGCTGGAACTTTATCTTAAGTGTGCGGGTTTTGCTGATAGCGTACAGTGCTTCAAGGCAAGCGAACCGCACTCTCACTCAACACAACTGAGCTCATCTGAACTGAGCGGAACTCAGCTCAGCTAAATGGAAAAGTAACTGCTGCAAATGCGACAGTGGCAAGTTAATTGAAAAATAATGTATGCTATTTTACGACGCTGTCTCAACACTGCTGACAGTACTGAGAGAAAAGGTCAACAGATGAGCGTTTTAATTTTTAATTAATATGCACAAGTTGATGGCGATGGCCATTTAGCTGTCAATGTAGGTAGAGAACGTGCTAAGTACTTAAATATTTATTATCTTCATTCGTATCTGTAAGCAGCACTATTCCTAACTTCATATATTTAACCCTAACGTTTCAAATTAATTATAATTTATACGTTATTCAGAGAAAGCAATTCAAAACTAGTACTTCATATATTTATTAATTTGTTGTATTTGATTAAAAGCTATATACGCTTAGTATACCATATTTGTCAGTTAAAAAGTAATATCGCTTATCGCTTAATCTTTGCTCATTATTGAAATGCTCGCTTAACAATGCTCCCTGATTTTAGTCCAACGTCAATTGTGTGCCACATTTAATGCTTATGAGATGTTATTTATGTATTAAAAATAAAGCTGATCTTTGTTCTTAGATAATACTATGCTTAAATGTATGAACAGGATAACTGATGGCCGCTTTTCCTTAGCTTCTAACTACACAATATCATATTTTTGCAGAACATTTTGTTCAGCCTACAACGACTCAATCAAACGATTTACGATATGTGTTGGACTTTGCAAAAATATGTAATTAATTTTAAAAACTAGTATTCGTTGTTGTGTACGCATTTTTAAAATGTACTTACACATAATATTTATTAAACAAGCAAATGGAGTTCAAGTTCCACTGAAATGACAACTTATTATATGATATGACAAGCAGCAGGTTTACACACAAGTTTTCAATAATGAGCGCCATTCTTTCTATTTATAATAATATTAATTTGTGCACTCATTAAAAGCGATCTAAATCACTTCAATTCGAAGCTGCTTTCATATATAATAGTCTATCTTGGGTTTTGTTTCGTAAGTATTATTCATGGTTGATGAGTTTCTTTAAACTAAACTAATAGTTTTACAGATATTTGTTGCTTAGCAAATGAAATTCACACGGCAATCGTATTTGTAATTACAAATTGTGAAGCTTTTGAAGCAACATATACAACCTAACTGCAGCATAATATAATAATAAATCTAACTAAATTGGGTCTCAAAATTGTCTTTGCTTTGTATATGATATAGTACAATAGTATATAAGGAATATTCGATAAACATAAGCGAGCTTATCACAATGCAAAACATATACGAATAACTAGAACTAATTAACAATATTGGTACAATTATTACAAATATGAGAACCAAGGACAAGAATATTTAAATTACAAATTAATATAATATGCAGTGCAATATAAGAGATTGAAACCAGTCCTAATTTAATTGTGCCATTGTAAGCCTGGCACATAGACAAACATTTCGCTAATCATACAATTTATGGATGCTATTCAAAAACTTCACCAAAACTTTGTGCTGCATCATTAAACGATATTAACAAAATGGTGTGTAAACATAAGTATTCCCAGGAATTTGCGCTCCCTCCGTTTATCACTCGAATTACCAACTCAGCTTAGGAAATATGAGTAGGACCTTCCCTTGCCATTCTTGCTTATCACTGCAACATGACCTGTTTTGAGTAAAAAAAACCAAACAATCAAAGCAATTCGAATTTGAACAGTAACTGAAAACGCACCTGCAGTATCCGAGGCACTAGCCACGCCCATCAGCTTAAGCGATCGAAAGAGCGGACCCAGGTTGGAGCGCCCATCTAGGTATTTGCTTTCCACATTCACAACCGGGGACTTTTTGCTTTTGGTCTGGGTGTGCCAGACGAGAATTTCAGTGCAGTTATTTCCCCTGGGCTCAATTTGGTCGATGCGTAGTCCAATGCTACGCAGAAACAGATCCTCCTCGTAGCCCGGCTTGTACGGCATATTTACATTGGGGTACTGTGACATGTAGGCCAGGCTCACGGCAAATCCAGCCATGTCAACGGGCCAACGTCGACCAGCCACCCAAGAATCCAGAAAGGCCACAACTTTACCCTATCCAGAGCAGAAAGAGAGAACGGTCAGTAAGACTATCATTCAAATGATAGGTGATTATAATTCACTTACATCTCGGACTACCGGCCCGCTGACAGCATAGTCCGCTATAAGTCCAACGGGAAACATGGAGACACGCTGTGTTTGCCTTATTTCCGAGAACAGTCTCAGATCATAAGTATTGTCATCATCGCCAAAATACAGTACACCATTTGTGAGATTATGTTGTTGCAGCCAAAGCAGAGCTGCCCGACGATTTGCCACGCCCCTTGGCGCTGGTTTCGACTTACGAAATTTACTGGGCATAGGACTGGCCAAATGTGTATATGGTATGCCTGAAAAATAATACAAATTCGATTATTTTGAATTCATTGAATCAACATTTATAATCATTTGTTATGGCAAGAACATAATGTATATCAATTCGCAGTAACAAAAGAAGCTGCTGAGTGAATAGTGTCGTAATTAAATATTTAATAACATTTTGACAGAAGTTTTCGCATATTTACATAAGAAAACAAGTCTAGGCTTTTGCAAGCTTACCCAGTTTCCCCGATTAGAGGAATCGTTTTCGCTTTCGTTGGATAAAGATTTGATAACCACCAAAATGCTGTTAACATTACGGCTAAACTCTAAACGTTAAGTGAAAATATGTATTTATTTCAAAGTTGTAATGTCAAGATCATAAGATTTCTCAAAACGGTTGTTTAACATTTGAAAAAATAGTTATTTATAATATTAGCTACTTCTCAATCAATTACTATTACCAATCTCGACACTTCTACGTATTAATAGTTGTTTATTTTGTTCAAACGTACCGAATTTGATCAACAGTGTGTCCAGAAACGTATCACATTTCTCCTGATCATTGGCCACCAGCCAATGGAGACGAGGCACATGGAGCAGGGTGTACGCCAGACGCGTCAGTTCCGGTATTTGCTCGCGTCTGGGATAAGTGGGTGTTACGAAATAAATCACAGGCAGCTGGGCATAGGCAATCCGAGGCTTATCTTGTATATAGAGGCGATGATCCTCGCTGAAATCGCTGCATACGAAAAGCGGCTCATTCAGAGCGTGTGCAGTTGTACCATCTGAAATATAACAGATCGATTATAGTTGGCAAATATTTTGTGGGCCAGCCTAAAAGTAGGCAAGACATCAATACGCAGAGCCTTGTTATATTTTTGGCCCCCTTGTCGAGACCACTGGCCAAGAATAAACATGCACTAAATTAGCACTTTAATACTTTGAAGTGCCTTTCCTTAAGCACCCATATATTTTCCAAGACTTAAGAAGTACACATGATTACGAGTCGGGCAGATTAGTACCAACACCTTGTTCGCTGCTCACTATTTATAACACTATCTAATTGGCTGCATGAATAATAGAATTGGCTGCGCCCAGCCATTCATACTATTTATACATTGTATTTATTTATAAGTATATTCATTAGCAGATACCATTGCCACATAATCATATAATATATTAATGTTAAGTACGTGCCTATGCGATTATTTACACCTCCTTCTGCGTGCTTATCTGCCATGAGGCAATAATTTGTTTTGCTGCTAATCTGTTATGTGATTAGCTTCACATAACTAACAACATGCAAATATTATTTGAATAATGATGTAATGGCTTAGGAACCCGACAGTTGTTACACTTTCACAGAGTGGGGTAAAGTGGGGTATAGACCCCTAATTACACATTTAAGTTAACTTTTTGTTTTAATGCAGTTTTATTTATTTAATAAATAAAATATATCAAACAACAGCTAACAAAAACATTCAGCTCACATGACTATGTGAAAGCAGAAGACTGACTCAAAAACAAGTCTATAGGTCGATTCGATCAATCAAAAAAACAAACCATAAAAAAAAGCCTGCACTCATTATATATCATTCAACTCAAAGATACTCGATTTACTCATCAAATATCAAACAACAACAAAGCCAATTCAATTACGTAATGGAATGTCCCATAGGGAATAATATAGTATGTGTATTAATTCCTCTGTCCTGCCTACATTTGATGTAAATTAGCGCTAATGTGTTTTTCAATCTGCCAGAACGACAGCGAAAAAAAAGAAAAGAAAACCCATTAAAAACATCCCTTGCAGCCGAAAACACGCAAGCTACAGGAAATCGACGCATTGGAACCGCCCCAATGTAAAGATATGTGGGCGCCCATAAGTTTCACGTGTGCATTAGCGGTAATAGGAATAATTGTTTTGCCTTACAGAGAGAATTACAGAGACTGGTGTCAAGCGACAGACAACTGGGCTCAATTTAATAACTAATTATATATTGACTTGTCCCACGAGACGCAACAAAGGCAAACAGCGCCACCCAAATAAGGGGCCTGGCACTCATACATTATCTGGCTTTTCATGGAACATAAGCCCGCCCTCAAGTTAAGTGTTTGCACTTATACTCTCGCTTGGGGGTCCCAATGTAAATTCCGAAAAGGGCTGGGACTTCAGTATTTCAGCATATTGCAACAACTATTTCAAAATCACAACATGGGCGAATTTTATATTTTAATATGCGAAGTATGGTTTGCCGTCAGACAACTGATAAGCGACTTTATCAGGGTCGCGATTCCTATAAAAACAAATCAATTTTACCAACTGGTTTTCAATTAGAGTGATTGGACCTACATTAACAAAAACAATTTGCACTAGAAGTTCGCTATATGGTTGACGCCAAGGGTAATTCATTTCATTATTCAGAAATCATATATTTACAAGCCATCGTATATTTTTGTAAAATACTGTAAAATTATGTCTACGGTGAATTTTTTAAAATATATATGTACACTCTTTGTATTTATATTAGTAGTAGGGAGCTGGGGATTCTATGACAGGAAGTCGAAAATCTTTTTTGTTATTGTTTTATATTTTTAATTGCTTCATTATAGCACGTAATTTATTGCTTTTTTAAAAAAATGTGTAGTTTTGAATCACGTACGTGACATTACGAGGGTTTATAAGGGTCAAGATTTATTAAGATTTGTTAAAAGAAAATAAATACAAACATTTTAAGAATATTTCTGAAAAATACAAAAAAAAAATTTCGAATTTTTTTTCTTTCTAAAATTTAAGTAGTATTTTTCCGAGTGTGTGGGAGTTTCGCCACTCAGTACATTGCTCTTGTTTTATCAGCTTTTATCTTTCTCTTGTAGCTGCCAGTTAAAAGCTGGTAATTAAAGCCACCATCGGCCAGATAAGAACATTTCGATTCAATAATTGTTTATTGCAATCATTCAAAGTGTGACTCAAGTACTTTACACTTCAATTGTTTTTTTTTTCATTTTGTGCGTCACGCTTGGCAGCATTGAGAACTTTGAGATAAGGAGTTTCTTGAATGAACTTTAGTTAATCTGACAAAACATTCAGTTAACTTACTTTGCACAAATCACAACATAATATAGTATTATAGTATTCGCCATTCGCACCAAGTTATTCATAGATTAACTCGGAAAGTCCAAATGCCGACGTCTATTATAGCTTATATATGATTTTTAAACACGTGTAATTCCCATTTGCTTACATAATCGCGTGCAATTTCCATTTGAAGCTTTAGTTTAGGCCAAATGACTGGACAATTACAAACCAAAATACATACGGACAAATGTTGCATATTTGAGAATTCCAAATATTTATACAGGCAGTTCGGAGTCAATTAAGGCCGTGGCATGTCCAAAGTGCATAAGCTGACAGCTTGTTAAAATAACAATAGCAATGGCAAAATGCCACGCTAAGCGATATTGTACATGTTGTAAGCCGATCCACAACTGTTTGGGGGCTAACAATAATACAAAAATTCAGATTTAAACAAAGCTCAGAATTGCGAAAACGACAGCTAGGCACTGCGAGCAACAGACTCAAAATGTTTTCGGAGACACTGCAAATAAAAACTGACGAGGTGTATGCAACAAAGCTTTTAAATTTCAATTAGCTGGTCGCTTTAAAAAAATATCAAAATAAAACTATTCACATGTGAACTATGCAGCTATTGAGCGTGGAAAAAACTACTACAATTAAGTCAAGTGTGTGTGTGTGTGTGTGTGTGTGTGTGTGCGCGTGTGTGGTGAGCTGTGAGACGCGACAGTTTTCATTCTTAATTGAGAGCTGAGCTCACATTAAATAATATATGCAACTCAACCCTGCATATTCGTGCTCATTCGCTTATTTTTGAAAACCTAAATTGCGACTAGTTTGATCATATTTTGTAATATTTTTAGTTAACACTTTTTTCAAAATAAATATTTGTCCGACTTTCACCAATTCTCAACTTCAGAGAAATAAAAAATTGTAAGCGAATAAGCGGAAAATAAACTTAAACGATCTTGGGCATTAGAGGGTTAATACAAACCAAGCTGGTTTTATATACATATATGCAGTTTATAATCAGATATATTGAGTTGACTGTCAATTGGTTAGTTTTTTTTTGGAAATAAAATGGAAACTACAACAAAAATTAAAGATCACTGTTTGAAGCGATGCATTTATTCAGTTCCATCAAACTTCTCCAAAGATTTCGAAATTTAGTGTCATTAATAAAGGAATTTTAGGTTGGCAGGGCACAAAACTTGTAAGTTCAAAATGCTTACAAAATTTCCAATTATGATTTATGACTTAGGCAAACATTTGGAAAATTTGGCATTTATTTCACTGCTCGTTGCCCCAAATACTAACAGAGTTATTAATTATAATGGCTCATTTGAAATTATAAACAGTCAGCGCCCACATCAAAGACGTGTTCCGGATTCACATTCGCGTGCTGATGCACCACCACGAACGGGAAAATCAATCGATATATGACACAACAAATGGCAGCAACCGTTGGCGGAATTATCTAATGAATAACGAATAACGTATAAGAAATTAAAACTGAAGAGCCGGAAAATGTGGCCTTGGTATGCAGCGTAACTGGAAATGTTGCGGCTATGAAATCGCATGAAGAGTTGCGGAACGTTGAGGAGAGGGTGCGGGCGGGTATCGATAAAATACAGAGACAATGAATGCTTTGCAAATTAAGCCAATTACGGCTAAATAATAAATAGTAACAAGCCTACCAACAACAGCAAAAACAGCAAAAACAGCAACAACAACAACACCAACAGCTATTAAACCAACTAACCCAAGTAGCGAAACGAACCCGTCACCAAAACATGCAATGATAGCCGCAACACTTTGAGGCCTAAGCCACGGGTGGTGCGTAGGAGGGGTGAGTCTGGCGGTGACAGCCGTAGACTGAAAACTGAGCGTAATGGTAATAGATAGATAGTGATAGTGATAGATAGATATAGATAGAGAGAAGGAGTGGGTGTGTGTGCTGCGTGTGTAAGGCGCTCGAGTGCTTGCTTGTTAGCTAGTTGTTTAGTTTGCATGTCCGTCTGTTCGTTTGAAAACTAGTCTCAGCTACACAACTATATTGATAAGAATTTGACCATAACCGGCTCTTCCCAGACTGTTCTACATATAATAAATGTTTCTCAAATTGTCCGCATAGGATTAAATGGAAATATATAATAACTAACCGACCGCAAAGTGTATAATGCTTTATAATTCTAATCGATTTTAGATTACTATAAAATATCAAAGACAATGCAATTTAATGCAAATACACATTATACTATTCAAGACGGAGAGTGTATTATTTCTTCGCCGTTCAAAAAATATCTATTTATCCGTTTTTTCTGCTATAGTCACCCTTGGAGAGAATGTTGAAATTTTTAATTTAAAAATCAGATAAGATTACTTGGTCAATATTTTGTTGTTTATCTAAATTGGTAAGCATTTATATAGTAAGTTATTCGTAAAAGTTCCGCAGCCAACTCTACTAGAAAATCAACACAGCGCAAAATGTGTGTTGAGCAGCGTACTTCAAAAGTGAAAGTCTTACTGTGAATTCACTTTCAAACACTCGGCCAGGTGCAACACTGCATTAATCGTTAGGTGAGAGAGGAAGATAAAGAGAGAGAGAGAGAGAGAGAGGTAGACTTGTTCACTTATTTTGGTGTTTCCCAAATCGAGAATGGAGTACGCAGAGAGGAGATGAAGCTTACATAAGATTCCCGTTTTGAATGAACTCCCGCAGCTACAAGACTTGTTCTTGATGCCGCCGCTTACCTATGCCGTTGTGCGGTTCAAAATTATTCGCATCATCATCGTCCCCGTCACCGCCAGCCTGGCCCAGCAACAGCGGTGAACTGAACACGAAATAGCAGACAATGAAGAGCGGTACAACGAGCAGCATCCAATAGCGCCGTCTGCTCAACCGTGGCGCCATCCCACGCCCAGTGGGCGGCAGCCTGTCCTCCCACTGGCTGGATGTTTCAAGCTGTTTGTAATAGCGTGTGTTATTCTGACTATTGCTGGACGGTTGCATACTGGCTGTCCAGTGGACAATGAGCTCCTCCTCGTCGTTGTCGTCTGATGCTTGCGGTTCGAGTGCGACTGCTTGGTAATGGGCACTTGGCATTGTGTGGCCGGTTCAGCTCCACTATTTCACCACGGCAACTGTAATTGTAAATGCTGCAACTGCAACTCCGGCAACAGTGGCAGCTGGCAGTTCAGACGCAGACGGCAGAGATGACGACAGCGCCGGGCAGAGTTTGCCATTTGTGGAGCAGCGCGCTTTTTTTTTGAGACTCGTTTTTTGTTTTTTAATTTTTTTTGTTGTTGTTGATTTCTTAATTTGATTGCTTCGTTTTGCTCTGTATTTTTATTGGTTTATTTTTTCCTATCGTGTGCTATACAATTGGGAAAGGTGATATGCCATTGCTTTATATGTATAAATATTACTGTTATTATTATTATTTTTTGCGAGTTGACGCCAGACAACAGTGTGAAAAACACAGAGAAAGACGCACACACCAAGAAACTGACACAGACTAGCGCGTACTCAAAGAGAGAATTTTGGGTGCTTTTTATTATTCTTATTTTCTTCTTTTTTTGCTACAACACAAAAAAAGTGTTGCTTAATATTAATTCTATTATTATTTATTTCGGCCTTTATTCCACTTTTTGTTGTTGTCGCGATGAGTTTGACAGCAGCACTGACGGCATACATGCCACCTTTGTGGGAGAGCGCACTCAACTCTGAACTGAACCACCTCTCTCTCTCACTCTCTCTCTATCTCTCTCGTCCTCTCTCTGTCTTTCCTCGCGCGCGCGCCTTTTAGTCAGCCGCACTCACCACCACCAGCTGCTGCTGACACAGAGTTGCTTTGACTCGCAGCATATCTATTTGGTTGGTGTCTTTGCTAGGTTCCAATTTGATTTTCGCCACTTAAATTGCTAACGGTTCGCCTAGAGAAATTGTGAATATTTCTTTAAATTCTGCATTTTAAAAACAATTTTCGAATAAAATTCAACTGTGCTCTGCTTTTGCAAGAAACGGAGTAGCATTTTAGTTAGTTTGCAAAAATCTTAATAAAGATTGAAATAATTTACATAAGATGTCTGCAACAAAGGTAAGAAGTGTTTTTTTTTTTACCAGTTTATGGAGCCAATATTCATATCTTGATATAGTAATAAGTATAAAATATAGCGACATGAAAATGTGTTTTACATTTATTTATTGGATTTGCTTCTGTTTGCTGTTTTCAAAAACTGTTTACAATGCATTTGCGTTACAAAAAGAGCCCTTCTTAAGTAATTAGTTAATTAGGCAAAATAATTTAATTTAGCTACATTAAAAGCCACATGTGTATCTCAATTGTCAATTTTGCGCTACAAAGTGTTTGTTGCTGCTTAACACAAACAATAATAGATGACGGGGGGAAAAAGCCATTGTGCAAATTGATTCGGTTGAATGTCTTTAGTTTGAGGACACGCGTCACTGGCAAACGTTGCACTTATGGAATAGGTACATTATTATTATTAACATTAACTAAATTGTAAGAAGAAAACGAATTGCCTCCTTCCGGGATCGCATTGCAATCCATCGAAGTGACATTGAGGCCAAAGTGTTTTAGATATTGCGAAGCATTTGCTTAGAGGAGCCTCTTAATGGTGTCGGCCAACTTGGTTGCATTGGCGCCGGCGAACTCCTCCACCTTGTTGGAGTTCTTGATGAACAGGAACGTGGGCATGCTGGAAATATTGTATTCCATGGCAATGTCTTCGCACTCGTCCACATCAACCTGCAATCAAAAAGGGAGTTATTAGCTGATTTTATCATTGGACTGAATTCGAATTTGGACTCACCTTGATCACAACAAGTTTTTCGGCATATTGCTGAGCGAGCTCCTCCAGTTTGGGGGAAATCATCTTGCAGGGTCCACACCAGGTGGCAAAGAAGTCCACAACGACCAGCTTGTCGCCAGCATTCGTCAGCTGAGTCTTGAAGTCGTTCTGTAAATGTCACAAATATATTTATGCTATTATTATGCTGACATTTCTATTGATTTTATGTTCAGATGATGACCTAATTACATAACTATAACCGATCCCCCAAACAAGTTGCCAAAGATGTGTGTGCCTTTTAGAGTTTGTTTCAATGTCCACAGATATTTTATTATTATTATTTACAGTTTGCAGTCGTCAATCGATTTGGCAACTAGCGGAGCACGTTCGCCTTATCAGTTAAAGGGGGGAGGGGGTCTAACACACAAGTGTGATAAGCGCAACAACAACTTTATGGACTTAGCAGTAAGTGCGCTTTGAGCAAGCAGTTCTGTTTACTCTATTTGCATATATATATATATAATTTTACATATACAAATTAGCTGAACTATTTCTGTCACATGTCAATCACTTTATATACAATTTAACTTGCTATGATGGTTGCCATCACATTTCATATGTTTTTGCAATTTAATAATATGTTTTTCCTTTGTGAACTTTTAATTAAATGCCCTCCTAATCCTCCGGCACCGCGCCTCTTCGTTCTCAATTCCCGTGCATTGCTCAACGGGGCCACATACTTAATTACTTAATCGAAAACGTGTCTCATTTGATTTCGAGTCGACTTGACCTGAACTTAACTTGACATGCAAATGTGGAAAAAATGAACTCATTACACTTGCCTTTGCTTCGCCATTATTCAAATTTTCGAGTTGAATATTTTTAGCTATTTAGTTTGTAAAATACCAGCGTATTACATTTCATTCAAATGCTTATACATTGATTTGACTGGTGTGTTTTTATTTAGGTCAAGCTGAATGAAAACACAATAAATAATATATTATTAAATTCATTGACGCCTTTTAGCTGTAAGTTACAAACTCACAGATCTACAGAGTATATGAATGCGCATACGAGTGTAAGTTAAACATATTGAATTCGCTAAAAAATACAAAAAATACTTGAAACTGTGGCATTAGCAGCGCACTCAAATCGATATTCATAGCCATGGAGGCGTCTACGAACTAGCTTTACTTTCACATTAATTTTATTTGTGACTTGCTGGGGTATTGTCGAGAAGGAACTGTCCCTGGTCTGTCCCTGGTCAACCCCTAATCACCCCTGGTCTATCAGGCTGACCTTTCATTAATTGTAGTCATTTTCCGCACGACACATTTGTGTTGGTCATTTTAGTAGCCGTTGATACAATTACTCGAAATTAGCTTTGACTAAAACCAGTTCAGTTAAATACAAACAGTTAGCGCCAGAAATGAATGTCCTTAACTGCCATTAACATTTGCAGCCGACTTGATTATTGATCAGATTACTAATCAAATTGTACCTTGCCAAGCTTAAATACTTTGAAACCTGTTTCGCCCAAGTCAAGTTTATTCTTTCTTCGCATAGTCAGTTTCGTTAGTTATAAGATGAGTCATTCTCTGGTATCTTACGAACAGAAACATTTTATACATCTGAATCATTGAATTTAAATATTAATCATAAGTTAATTTTACAAATAGTTATGCGACCCGGATGTTGAAGTCGACTTGCAATCATCTTTCTGGAACTTTTCTTAGTCTATACTAAACAATTATGGCGATACTACAAAAAGCATTTCGTATTTTTGGTTTAAATTGTATTAGAGCCCGAAGAACAGCTGCTTATCAAAATACGTGTATAGCAATTCTAGATTGGAATACAATTATTATTTGTGTTGTATTTTTGAATTTCCGCAATTTTGTATCATTAAGCATATAAAATCAAAATGCTCCCAACTGTTGTTTTTATTTTTACACTCATACATATTTCACAAGGCTTCTGTTGCCAACTAATAAAAAACTAAAAAATGATTATGGTTGTTTTTTTGAAGTGCCATCTCTCTCTCTCTCTCTCTTTGATGACGTCAGAAGTTAGACGTCAAGTCTTTAGTTAGCGCGTTTTCCAATTTAAAAATATATTTACATATATATACATATATATTATTACATACATAAACTGACGCAATATTATATTATTATATTATTAATTCCTGAAGCAAAACAAAGTGTGGGTATTTGTTTGCAGTTATCTATAAATGTCTCACGATTTAAACCGGTTTTGAGATCGAGTCGCCCGCCAAAACGATATGTAATCGCATTAGTGGGTAACAGGAGTAAGGGGTTGGTGACAGGGGTTAGGGGGTGACCAACAACAACCTCGTGAGTGTGTGTCTAACCACAAAATAAAGGCAAGCCTGCTGATAATTAAATAGCAAACTCATCATGATGAAATGGGGGTTCGACTCAAATATGAGAACAACAGAACACTCTAATGGCATGGTAAGCAGACACATGTATACATATATATTTGATTATATTAATTGGTCAAGCTCTTCCGCTGTGTGGCAATATCTTGCGGAATGTATCTAAAACGCGTAAAAAGTTGCTACTTTCTGTGCCGATGGTTTTTGGGGCGAACATCGAAAGAGATGTTGATGATATCATTGTTATATACTGGTTTTCTCTACAATTTATCTCTGTTGCCAGCACAGCAGAGCAAAGCAGTCGCTATTTTTTACTACATATCGATATACGGACATACGTTCATACAAACGAATAATATTATATCGAAAGCGTATGGCAATTGAGGCAAGGCGCACAGAAATTTAACAAAAATATGTGGTGTGATGTGTGTGTGGGGAATATGCATAAGTATTTTGGGGTAGTTCACTTTTTTTCTCACATTTATTACTTAACCTGATAACAGGCATAAATTCACAAAACAATATTAGTGTAACTGCAGCATACTCACCGAGTCTTTTACAGCGTACACCATTTTGTTTGTAGTTTTTTGGGGGTTAAGTGAAGTACAACCGGTAAAATATGATAAAGTTCACTTAATTAGCGGACAAGCGAATAGCGCACGCAACCAGCTCGTGGAATAACAACCTAGTGAATGCCAATGGTCACAGCTTACCACTGCAGTCATATATCAGCCACCGAACTCACCACTCTCGCAGAGAGCGCCTGAGAGACCTCTACGTTGTGAGTGCGTGGTGAATTGCGTGTGGCATGTGGTAACATATATATCATATAAATTCATTTATAAGAGTAATTTTAGCTTTGCTTACATATTTAATGTCAACTTTGTGAAAAGACTTGTACATGTAATATTTTATTTATTTTAAATACTTGTTTGTCTTTTAATTTCAAATACAACACTGTAAAATTAGCGTTATGCATACCAGCTGGCACATGTGTTGTTGTGCCTACATTACAACAGATGGCGCCAGTTTGCGATATTATTAGTTAATCTGAAACTCAATTAAATTCATTTTTCTAAGTATATTTAGTTATAAGCCTTGCGTAATGTTTTAAAGGACGTGTAAGCATTTCCGTTAATAATTTCAATGCAATTTTTCTTTAATGTAATTTGAGCTTACCTCTTTGGTTGAGTAAATTTTCAAACACAAAAATTTCAAATCAACATTTTTATAATTTATTTCTTCCAAATAAAACAATAAGAAATTACACAACGCTACATATTGAAATTAAGATTTCAAAACTAAACGTAAACTAAATACTAAGAACTATGAGTAATGTGTTAAAGTGTCGTTAATTAAGTACTATAAATTTCTATCAATGGGCTGCGTGGGCTGATTGCGCCACCTGTGAGTGATGCAAATGATGATGATGATGATGGTGGTACGTCAAAGTGGGTGTAGGTGGAGCCACAGCAGTTGGCCCGACACCGCTTACAGCAGCGCCCCCTGCAGCGGTGTAGCCACTCGCTGCCGCCATCTGTTGCTCATAGTTGGCATAGTGATCGTAGTAGCTGCCATAGCTGCCGGGATCGAGACTCGTGCTGGAATTCACACCAGTGCCGCTGCCATTGCCTGGCGCTGGTGTGCCCGTGTCGAAGTAACTGACGCCATTGTAACCATTGGCGCTCTCATAGTAGTGTCCGTGGCCGGCAACATTGACAGCGCTCGCTGCGAACTGTTGCTGAAGCTCGTAGTCCGACTTGGATTCGCGATTGTAGTAGTAGTCGTAGTTGTCCTCATAACCCGCAACCGGTTGCGTCTCCACGGTCGCATTGTACTTGATGGTGGGCGTCGTTTCACTCTTGCTGTTATGTTCCGTTCCGGCTGCAGTTGCGTTTCCGTTGGCGCCGCTTAAGTGCTTTATCTGTGAGTAGTTGATAAATTCCGGCTCCGGCGTGGCTAGCTGTGAGCTGGAATCGTACGCCAGCTGGCAGCTGCTATTGGCGATGCCATTGCCGTAGCTGGACTGACTGGCCGGAGTGTTCAGTGAGGGCTGATATGCCAGCTCCGAGATGCAAGTGTACGGCAAACTGGGCGATTTGTTTGGCGCAGCAGTTGCCGCTGCCGGAGTTGCATGGTAGATGGGATAATTGTAGGTAATGTGCTGATGATTCACCGTAAACACATTCGCCGAGCTCTCGCAGGGTGTGGCTGGTTCCGTGGCTGCTGCCAGTGGCCAGGAGTTGCTCATAAAGTTGGACGATTGGTTCAGCTGATGGGCGCGTGTCGTGTCTTCCAAATAGCTACAAGTGCAGTGGCTATAAGTGGTGCACTTGCCACAGCCTGTCAAGGTAATAAATTTGAGTAAATGTCTTTCGAAAAAAAATTTAATTTACCATTAAATTGATATATTTCCAATGCTGCATGACTGAGCGGATTGCTAGCTGTTGGACGCTTCAGCACCTTGGCCCCAAGATTCTGATGCTGCTGGGAAATAGTCACAAAATAAGTTTATAGCATAGGTTTTAAAATAATCAGTTTATCAAATAATAACACTTCGAACTTTAAAAATATGATACAAATATATCCACATCTCAGATGAAAAGATGCAGATGAAGTTTTCTGCTTATCCCGCCCAGAAATTTGAACTACGCATTGTGTAAATGGAGACTAACTACTGATCTTCTGAGTGCTTAAAGATGTGAGTTTTAATTACAAATTTAAACAAAACAGTCAACAAAACATTCGGAAGAGAAATTTTATCTTGATCCTAATTTTCAAGTTGGCTAAATCTCATAATTGTGGAGCACAGTGCATGCTGATGGAACCCACCTTCACCTGCTTAACCAAACCGGCTATGACCGACTTCTTGTGCGCCCTAGCTGATGTTGTTGCTGATTTGCTGGCCGTGAGGGAGACACGGCCAAATGCACGCTTCGACACGCTGGAGTTCTTGGGATCGGGTCGCAGATGATCGTGCACGCCCTTGGCCTGAAAGAAGATGGCATTGTTCGAGTGCCGCCAGAAATGGGTCACGGGATAGCCGCAGTGGCCGCGACAAGGCTTGATTTCCAGCCGGCCGCCTCGGCAACTTTTGTTGGGGCACTGTTTGCCCTCCTGCTTACGTCGCGCCTTATCGCAAATGGCCGGTCGCAGATTGATCTTGGTGCCATTGGGCAGCGAGCAGTGCTGCGAGCAGACCAGCACACCCAGGCAGCTCTTCTTCAGTATGTTTACATTGTGATTGTTGGTGTTGCGCATCGCCCAGCCGGAGATGTGCTTCTTTGCCTCCTCGTTGTGCACCGAGTAGATCAGACGCACATGCCCATCGCTCCACTCGCTGAACTCATCGAACTCAATGTCGGCCACCTGTGGCACGATTGCATCATTGATGTCCCAATCCCGTTTGCTCTTCTGCGTCGTCATCGAACTGGGCGCTGTCTGTTGCAAATGCTGTTGCGTCTCTTGTTGGTGCTGAGGGTGCAGATGCTGATGTGGATGCTGATGTGGATGCTGATGCGGATGCGGCTGATTCCCCTGTAGCTGAGTGTGCTGCTCTGGTTGTGAGAGTTGTTGGTAGTGTGCTTTGAAAGTGTAGCCATTTCTGCAAGAGATTAACATCTCTTTAATAAGGTGTTAATCGAGTACGTTGTAGTTATTAATTTAGTTATTAATTTATTTAAAAAAAATAAATATAAAATAAATGTAAATCTATACATATAAGTAAAATAAAGAATAAAATCACTTAAATGTTTACAAATAATAGCTTACGCAATTTGATAATAAGGATAATGAATACATCATTTAAGCCAATATTTTCCTAATGGACTCCAAGACTTGCACTTATTTATTTATTAAATTTAGTATATTCAGTGGATCTACTTACGAATGAGATCATTTATGTATTTAAAATGAATTTAAATGCTAATTACGACGATAGATCGTTAGTCAGACATATACATAATAATATAATTATTTGTATAGACAGACACATTGATGAATAATGGCTTTGAACATCTATCTAACCAGTTAGGAAACCTATTTCAAGTAGAGTTGATTATCTCTTTATATTATTACTTTCTTTGTTTTGCTTATACTATTTCTATAAAAAATGGATTACAATTCAGTATTATTCTGTACTTGGTATTTATTTCTTATTCTACTTGTAGAAGAGTTGGCTTACAATTCTACATTGACAGACCCTTGTTAATCATTTCCTATTTATGGGTGCCTTTGTTCTTCTATTCTAACTGTTTCGTTCTGCCCGTCATTAATTTAAACGAGAGCAATCAGCAGAAACATTCAAGAATGTTTTCTAGGTCAGCTAGAGCCGTATTCAAATGCAATGCGGGTAACCTGAGGTCTTATCTGTACAATCCTTAAGCTTAAGTTCAAGCACTTTACTTTTAAATTGTTGATAATTAACGCTAAAGTTCTGTGCTCTGCTCACACTAAAATCATGACTTTTCAATAGCTTTAATTCGAATAATCGAAATGCTTATAAGAGATTCTATCTTAATTACATTTGTAAACGGTGCAGAGCAGAACTTTATGATATCGTCTGCGTTGCGTGGGTTCCGACACAATCAAATGAAATGTTTTGATTTTATGCGTGTCGGGGAACGCATAACTCTTACGCTTAAACGTCACATTAAACTGCCAGCTAAGACAGCTGGTACCGTTAGCACTAGCCCAGTTAACTCACCCAAGTGAGGCAAGAAGATTCCCCTTCTTCAATCGTAATATGAGCGCCAGTCTACAAAACTATTGGCACTTAAAGCGCCGGCGCTGACTCATCAACAGATCAACGCTTAACAGACAGAGAGAGAGAGAGAGACTCCAACTCGTCTCGCAATGGGGCAGCTATAAATATATATAAGTACATATGTGTGCGTGTGTGTGTGGGAGACTCACGTTTAGATTTATGCATCAAACGTTTAGTGCGCCTCTCGCTCAACAATTAGCAATAAATTTGTCGATGCAACGCGAAGCGTCGCATTGCTGCTCATTAGAGGGGCGCCCTGTGGCCTCGGCTCTATGCGACCAAAAGAGGCCTAGAACAGATTTTTTTTTATGTGTACGGAGAAGTCAGCAGCAGGCCGCTCTTTGGCCCAAGTAGGCTCTAATAAGCAGATACCTGGTCGAGCGGCCGCTTGGTGGTCTGCGTTGAACCTGTTCTGTTTCATGTTTGTTGCTTGTTGTTCGGTGTTTGTTGTTTGTCGGTTGTCGCTTTGTTTTGGGTTCGTAAATTGACTGCTTGACACTTCGTAGCGCTTATCTGATGTTGATAGCGTCACATCGTTGTTTTTGGTGGCTGTGTCATGGTTCTGTTTCTGTACGACTCAACTCGATGCTGCCTATAATAATTTTGTCACCTACAAAATATATGCCTATATTCTTGTATCTCAACTTCGACCCTTTCACTGGTCACAGTCAGCCCCCGCGTTGGGCCCCGGCCTCAGGTATGTGTGTGGTCGGTCCCCTCGGCTTTTCTCAAGTGCCATTAAACTAGTATTGCTCTCTCTCTCTCTCTTTCTCTCTGTTTACCTCTCTCTTTCTCTAAGTCTGTGGTCCCAGGGGTAGGCTGCTCAGCATGATAATAAAGCGCTCGAAATAATTTGAATAATTTTGTGCTTAAGAATTTGTATTTTTGTTATTGTGCTTTTTCTCAATTCTCTTTTGTATATACATATATATATTTTTGCGCATATCAATTTATTGTTTAGACTCCAGCCTTATCTTAACGATTCGAAACTAGCTCGAAATACAACAGAGCTCAAATGAAAACTGAAATCAAGCGGATACAAGTTTGATTTGTTCCTTTCAAGCACGTTCAACAATTAAATCTACAAAAACTCGATTTACGATAATTGAATGTTAAAGAGTATTCCATCTTCGGCGCGCTGATCTTCTACTTTTCAAATTTTACTGCCTTGTACATTTATTATTTGTATAATTAAGAAACGAATTTTATGTCGTAAATGTAATAAATCTTCAGCAATAAGAACAACAGCAACATATATACATAATGTTAAAGTATGAAAATGGAAACAAAATCAATCAATACATTAACTTTTAGATTCTCAAGAATTTCGTGTAAAAAACGAAATATTTCAGCCCATATCAAAGTCTTGTGAACGTAATTGTAACACTCATTTATTTCTAAAATTATAAATACATGATTTATGTATTTTTGCGAATTAACATTAATGCGTGTGGTTGCGAAATTTATTTGGAATAAACTTACTTATAATAAATTTACTTAATTTGATTTCTTTTAATTTATTTGCGCCCGCACACCAATTATTTAACCACCAATATGTACTTGTTTATAAATATAAAATCATACAAATTTTACCAATATATTTTCACATTTATGCACTGAAAATTCTCCAAATAAAATAAATATTGTATAAAACAATTTGATCAAAATTAAAATATTTGCTTGGCTTGGATTTTCATAAATATTTGTTTTGATCTCCGTTTTCTACATATATTTAAAAATTTATTTGTGAAAGTTGGATTCGTAGTTATATATGAAACTATTTTACAAGAAAGAAGTTGCCAAACTAATTTGAAACTCATCGCATCGAACAAAAAAAATATATCTAAATATTCGAATCAATTTAATAATAAATCTTGTCATGATATCGTGTAAAACTAATAAGTAAGGGGTTTGTTTTTTGGAAAATGTAATTAGAGGGTATCTACGTGGTCGATCGGATCAATTATAAAGATTGCGAAATTTATATTTGTATTTCGATTAAAGCGCTTTATCGCCCATGAGTAAATTTCCACGAATATACAGTGAGGAGGCGAGAAAACAGAACTTACAGAACAACCATATTCCAAATAAATGCGGCTAATCCAAAATATGCGTATGTATCGCTGAACTGTGTTGTTGTGGCACATATATGTATATGTACATATATATATATATATATATCCAATACTTGAGCTTGAATGTGCACTTGTCAAACTGAGTTCACTTCACAATTGCAGGCACTTGGCCATTATAATAATATATGAATGCCGTCGCAATGGCGCTAACACACAATTGTATCTGTATCTATCTGCAACGAATAGCAGATACGCAGCACAGCCGTCGCTAGTTTGTTCGGCTTGAGCACGCAATGACAACGGCGACGACGACGACAACAATGACGATGACGCTGACGATGGAGACGACCTTTCACTGTGGCAACCTGTGCGCGCTCTCTGCTTCATGCAGCAGGGCAAAATTTACGTATCTGCCACATACATGACAACAAAAAAACAAAAAAAAAAAATAAAACAAAAACGAAAAAACAAATACAATAAATAGAAATGAACATAAACTTCGGGGCTGAAGACAAAAACGACGCTGGCAAAGTTTTGTCAACAATGAAATGATATTATGGCTGGCTCCACCTACAAATACCAACAACAACGACAACAGCCACATAACAACAAGCTGCTGAGAGGCGCACAATGAAACGAGCGGATAGAACGCCCGGACAGATGAACCCACGGACGGACCCATTGTACACCCGCATAAATTTGGCAACAAAAAAGAAGAAAATAAACTCCACAAACGACGACTTCGGCGCATAATCATTAAGCAGCCAACAACTCCACAGAGCAATAGGGAGCTGCACAGCTGCCGTTTCTCGTATGCTCGTTGCAAATGTATCCGTCAGATACTCGTATCGCATTGTTTTGTGCTTGTATGTGTGAGCGCTGCCAGTTCCAAGACCATTCCAGTTGTCTGCGATTGGTCGGATAAAAAGCTAGCACACACACACACACACAAACAGCTCTCTGGAGTGTGGCAAGCGTGTGTATAGCTGTCATTGCCCATTATCTCTGCATGTATGTGTGTCTGTGTGTGTGTGTGTGTGTATCGGAGAGTTTTCAAGTACGCTAAGGGTTTGCTAAGCATCTCGTGTGTGATGAGAGTGTGTATACGATAATTATCATAAAACATTAAATTACTCATGCTTTTATCCAAGCTTATCACTCATTTTGTGAATGCTTTTTGGCTTGCTTTAAAAACACTTGAAAGATTTTATCTCGCTGCAGAACATTATTTTCCATAGTTAATCAATAAGTGATTTAAGTTGTACTACTTTGAAATGAAAGCGATTTGCAGACTTTTAATTTTGAGAACTCCTGCTTAAGTTACGATATAATATTAGAGTAAGACGTAAATAAGATTAAAAGCGTGCTCATCGGCTCCAAAAGGTCAAGCTGTTCCAAAAGGACCTGTCATTGAAGACTCCACAAATAATAACAAATAAGCACAAATTCAAAACATTCGTTAAACATTCGCTGTTAAAATAAATTAAAATTGGTATAGTTTCAATTGGATTTCCAACGCTTTTGAACACAAATATTATTAATTAATTAGCTGTGCTATGCACTGAAAGAAATTCCAAAGTAACAGACTAAACTCTCTACTCCCTATAAGGAGTCGAATTAGAAACACACAAAAAAATAATTCAATATAAAATGATTATTAAGGGAATCTTTCTTATAATGAATGCATTTATAGAGTATACTCTATAACTTCTTGAGCTCCTTCAGCACTATTTGTTTGTAGGTACATTTGAAGTGTATCTCAGTGACAGCAATCACACACAAGCTCTAAAAAATAACCAAAGTGTGACTTGTGGCACCCAACAACGACAAAGGGCAACCAAAGGCAATTTTTCCATTTACGCAATTAATTGGTCGCCACACTGGGCGGTCCTCTAATAGATCAAGGGAAACCACAGCAACAGCAAGGTATTTTAAATGCGGATTAACATTTTGCCTATTGACTGATTTATATTTTAGAAACACACACGAATCACCCACAACAAAAACAAAAATCGTTTCTTTTTTTTTTTGGTTTTTGTGATGCCTTTTGACAAATGTGTTTGAGGATTTTTGAAGTTAAAAAGTCAAGGGCTTGTGATCTTATAAATGAGCTCGATTAGAAGCCAATTACAATCTTACACTTTGGTTGACGTGGCCACAGACCAGCATGTGCTCCAAATTTCAAGTCTATATCTCTAAGGGTGTCAAAAAAGCTGTATTCATTCAGACCGACAGACGGGCAGACAGCCTGACGTACATTGCACAAAACCAAGATTCTACGATACCTTCGGTATCAGAGTATAAAACGATGATTTGTTCTTCCATTACAGGAGCCCCAACTTACGCATTAGACATTTTGATTATAAAAATTACTACTCATAAAATTAATTTTATGACTTCTTCCACTGCGAAAGAACTGGGCACAAAAAAATACAAAAAATAAAAGCTGTCAAAATTATATGCTTGTGTCTCGAGAGCGTAATTTCCTTGGACAAGCTTAAAGAGCTCCGCAGTGGTTGCTTTCGGAATTTGTTTCAGCAGGCTATCTGGCCAAAATTGACAAGCTGCTGCCGATCACTCTAATCAATTAAATGAACTGTTGAAAATTTGCGACATAATGATTTTAATGACGGTTTTGGCGGCCAACACTGCCTGGCCCAACCACGCGTACTTCCGCTTATTTAAACAATAAGTAGGCACTTGCATTGCTTCGGGGAAAAGCCATTTGACACTAATGTGTTTTGGCCATGAAACGCACAAGCACGAATCTCATCTGCGTTGCGATTCGCCTCTAATTGTATCGCATCTGATAAGTGTTAAGGAACTGGACTTGATCACAGGCTTCCAAGGTGCGGGATATTACTAAAATTCCACTTTCTTTATAATGCACACTCACTCAGTTTGCATTCAGCCTTTCCCATCAAAGTGTTTGGACAGCAGTTTTCAAATTATATGTGATTATTTACATAAACACATGAATGTGCTTCCAATTCACCTTGTCCTTATTAAGACTTCAATTCCTTGAGTTGGCTCTGCGCTCAATCAAACCGAGATACTATCAGAAGATTGTTAACTGGTTTGCCTACTGGGTGGCGTTGAAATTTTAATCGGATCATAATTAATTGTGAATGAGCATTCACCTCAACTTTTGTTTGAGTCGGGCTGTGAGCACTTTGAAGTAGAGTTGGATGGTACCTAAATCTTCAAAATAAACGATATAAAACAACACCTTAATATCGCTTAAGTAGTAATCTATCAGAAAATATAATAATACAACATTTTTTAAGTTGTAAATAGCAGTTCGAAATTCGAAAGAATAGAATTCAATTTGGTCTAAAATGACTTAAGCGGTTCATACTAAATAATGCGAAACAAAATATATTTTTTTCATAATTTTAACAGAATAATAGATAGAAATAGGTTCAATATTTTGTAAAGTAGCTTAGTAGTTTATTTAATTATTTAATATTGCAGATTATTAGGAAATTTGCAGGGTATAGAAGAGCTCTAAGAAAATAAAATAATATTAAAGTAAATAAATGTATTTGTTTCTAAATATTACATTTATGCATTGAAAATTCAAAATTAAAATATTTGCTAGGCTTGAGCTTTCAGAAAGATTTGTTTTGATCTCCGTTTTCTACTTATATTAAAAAAAATGTTCAGCGACCAAATTGGATTATTAGAAAATAACTCCATCTAAGCTATGCACAATCAAAGTAAGTAATATATTTTATTTTTTTAATTTATTTGTGAAAGTTGGATTCGTAGTTATAAATGAAACTTTTTTACAAAAAAGAAGTTGCCAAACTAATTTGAAACTCATGATTTTCGTAAAATGCTAATAAGCCGCCCAGCGCATCAAACAAAAAAAATATATAAATATGTATATCTGAATTCGAGTCAATTTAATAATAAATATTGTCATGATATCGTGTAAAACTAATCAGTAAGAGGTTTTTTTCTACAAACTAAAACTTATAAATACGTTTATCATAGTTTTTCATAAATAGATGGATGGAAAATGTAATTAGAGGGTATATACGTGGTCGATCGGATCAACTATATGAATGCCGTCGCAATGGCGCTAACACACAATTGTATCTGTATCTATCTGCAGCGAATAGCAGATACGCAGCACAACCGTCGCTAGTTTGTTCGGCTTGAGCACGCAATGACAACGGCGACGACGACGACAACAATGACGATGACGCTGACGAGCGTTCTCTAACATCTTAGAGCGTGCTAAAAATGAGTTTTTCCCCTTTACATCACTTAACATTAAAATAAGTGATTATAGATGCCAATGAATTGCTCAATTTATACAAATTAATAGGTACTACATATAAATTAGCAGCCTTCAGGCTCAAAAACAAATAAACTGAAAATAAAAGCTTAAAATTGCAGCAAATGAGAACTGAAATTGGTATGATAATGTGAACAAGGATGGGGATACCCACTGTCTCTGGCGCTGATGCGTTCGTCTTGTGTTTTCACCTGATCAGCCCGCATCGGCATTTACGCCAAAGTAAAAAAGGCAAACAAAATGAAAAAAAAAAACAAATTGTTCCAGTTGTTGGCAGGGAGTAGTTGGTAGCCAAGCTGCAAACTAACAATTAACAAAAAACACACTGTTAAATAAAAACTGTGCCCTTAGACAATGCCCATGGGCTTGCAGAGGGACAGTAGGCAGCAGGCATCAGGGAAAAGCACTTGGCTCCAAATAACCGTTAAAGTGAAAATTCAGGTGCCGTCGACAGGAAATGCAATGAAAAGACAAAGAACGGCTGCTGCTGCTGCTGCTGCTCATTGACTGTGACCCATAATTAGAAGGGCAGTATGCAGTCAACTGGGCTGATTATACGGGATTGGGCCTCAAGATGTGTACTACTACCAATAAGCAACAATGGCTGCCAGCCAGCCACCGGAGAGACTCTTAACTCTTACCTATTGGCCATCGTTGTTGTCGCTTTAACGCTCCATTCCGCAAATTATACGGGTGACAAAAACATATTTCAACGCAACATAAATAGTAGAAATACACAAATAAACACACACACACACTCAGACACATAAGTATGCACATTATTTAACTGTTTAGTTTGTTGCAGCTGTGCTCACTTCTTTGGCTTTTCGCAATTAATTGCTCAACATTATTTTAATCATACCTTTTTAAATGTAGATACACCCGGTGTGGTCCCAACTCCAGACTCCAAGCTCCAAACTCCACACTCCGACTCCAGCGGCGCAGGCTGACTGTGCTCTAATGAGCGCGTGCTCTTCGGCTCCAAAGCTCAAGCTGTTCCAAAAGGGCCTGTCATTGAAGACTCCACAAATAACACAACAATAACAACAAATTCAAAACATTCGTTATTAAAAAAAAAAAACACATTTCGTTTTTTAGCGCATCAAATTAATCATTGTGCTGTTAAAATAAATAAAAATTGGTATAGTTTCAAATGGATTTCTAACGCTTTTGAACACAAATATTATTAATTAATTAGCTGTGCTATGCACTGAAAGAAATTCCAAAGTAACAGACTAAACTCTCTACTCCCTATAAGGAGTCGAATTAAAATCACACAATAAAATAGTTCAATATAAAATGATTATTAAGGGAATCTTTCTTATAATGAATGCATTTATAGAGTATACTCTATAACTTATTGAGCTGCTTCAGCACTATTTGTTTGTAGGTACATTTGAAGTGTATCTCAGTGACAGCAATCACACACAAGCTCTAAAAAATAACCAAAGTGTGACTTGTGGCACCCAACAACGACAAAGGGGAACCAAAGGCAATTTTTCCATTTACGCAATTAATTGGTCGCCACACTGGGCGGTCCTCTAATAGATCAAGGGAAACCACAGCAACAGCAAGGTATTTTTAATGCGGATTAACATTTTGCCTATTGACTGATTAATATTTTAGAAACACACACGAATCACCCACAACAAAAACAAAAATCGTTTCTTTTTTTTTTGGTTTTTGTGATGCCTTTTGACAAATGTGTTTGAGGCCAATGCTAATGGATTTTTGAAGTTGAAAAGTCAGGGGCTTGTGATCTTATAAATGAGCTCGATTAGAACCCAATTACAAACAAGAGAGAACGTTGCAGTCGGATTTGACCGACCGCGAAATACCTTGCTACACAAATTAATACCAGCTGATAACCGCTAGCAAAGAACAGTGTGGGTGTAGCCAAGAAATACCGTCCAAGTTTCCGGTAGATATGGGCTTCTGTGAATTTTGGAGGCGGTGTAGATATTAAAAAAAAAAAAAATTGCTAGTGGACTAAGCACTCCAAAACTTACACTTTGCTTGACGCGGCCGCAGACCAGCATGTACTCCAAATTTCAAGTCTATATCTCTAAGGGTGCCAAAAAAAGTTGCATTCATTCAGACCGACAGAAGGGCAGACAGCCTGACGTACATTGCACAAATCCAAGATACTACGATACCTTCGGTATCAGAGTATAAAACGATGATTTGCTCATCCATTATGGGAGCCCCAACTTACGCATTAGACATTTTGATTATGAAAATTACAAAAAAATACAAAAAATAAAAGCTGTCAAAATTATATGCTTGTGTCTCGAGAGCGTAATTTCCTTGGACAGGCTTAAAGAGCTCCGCAGTGGCTGCTTTCGGCATTTGTTTCAGCAGGCTATCTGACCAAAATTGACAAGCTGCTGCCGATCCCTCTAATCAATTAAATGAACTGTTGAAAATTTGCCAAATTTGCGACATAATGATTTTAATGACGGTTTTGGTGGCCAACACAGGCTGGCCCAACCACGCGTACTTCCGCTTATTTAAACAACAAGTAGGCACTTGCATTGCTTCGGGGAAAAGCCATTTGACACTAATGTGTTTTGGCCATGAAACGCACAAGCACGAATCTCATCTGCGTTGCGATTCGCCTCTAATTGTATCGCATTTGATAAGTGTTAAGGAACTGGACTTGATCACAGGCTTCCAAGGTGCGGGATATTACTAAAATTCCACTTTCTTTATAATGCACACTCACTCAGTTTGCATTCAGCCTTTCCCATCAAAGTGTTTGGACAGCAGTTTTCAAATTATATGTGATTATTTACATAAACACATGAATGTGCTTCCAATTCACCTTGTCCTTATTAAGACTTCAATTCCTTGCTTGGCCAGTTGAGTTGGCTCT
Source organism: Drosophila conformis (assembly GCA_035041375.1). NCBI lineage: Eukaryota > Metazoa > Arthropoda > Insecta > Diptera > Drosophilidae > Drosophila > Drosophila conformis. Next base: position 1,274,996 of record JAWNLE010001234.1, read on the forward strand.
GTGCTCAATCAAACCGAGATACTATCAGAAGATTGTTAACTGGTTTGTCTACTGGGTGGCGTTGAAATTTTAATCGGATCATAATTAATTGTGAATGAGCATTCACCTCAACTTTTGTTTGAGTCGGGCTGTGAGCACTTTCAATTAGAGTTGGATGGTACCTAAATCTAAGTAATAAATAGATAGAAATAGGTTCAATATTTTGTAAAGTAGCTTAGTAGTTTATTTAATTATTTAATATTGTAAGAAAATACAATAATATTAAATAAGTATTTCAATGGAATAGAAAGAAACTATAATACAGTTATATTCAATATACTTAATTGCATATTTTCGATCAACTAATCAACGATCAACGATTAAGTAAACAATAAATTACGACCAACATGCTTTTATAGTGCATATGAATCATGTGTGAAAGATGCTCTGTCAGCAATCAGACAGTTATATATCTCTCTCGATCTTATTATATGTAGGTCTAAGCCAAGCCAATCACGCACAGCATCCAAAGCCAGATGCGAAATCAGTACACAATTGCCTTCATCCCGCATAAATATATGCGCATAAGCAATCAAGTGAGCAGAAGTAGCGCCAGTCCACTTAGGTGCGACCGATCCCGACGACAATCCGACTGGGCAGCATCACGCATGACCTACGATAAGGAGAGGTGGCCACACGGCAGATGGAGACGGAGACGCCAGATGTCGAAAGCCAGCGGGGCAAGTTGCTTAAGCTGACGCTAAACGCTGCACATATAGACATTTAACTTAATTATGATTACGATTACGATTATGATTATGATGGACAGAGTCTGGAGTTATCAGCACATCAGAGGCGATTATAGAAATGAAAAGTGCTGCCTGCATTGTGCGCATGCGAAATCAAAGGATCACAATTAATTAAGATTCGATAAATGTGCACAGACGATGGCCAACAGGTGCTATTAGCCGCGAATGCTACACAAGGCGCAAGTAAATATTAACAACAATTCATTTAGTTCTGAGTGCAACGGAGCACGTAGACGGCACGGGTTATATTCTCAAACAGACCACGAAAAGGAAGTGGCAAAGACTGTGGCAAGCCGCCAGCTCTAAACAGCTGCACTTCATCTGCAACGTTACGAGGTTATGCAGGCAGCAGGCGGCTGCTGCTGCTGTTGCTGTTGCTGTTGCATGTGGCACAGACTGATTTTTATATGCTAGACAGCGCCTTCGCATTGGCATGCGGCACGTGCTTCGCATAGGCATTAAGGTAAACGAATCTTGTTCAAGGTGCAAACTAGAAACTCCCACGTTCATTTAGTCAGCCCACTCGAAATTGATGTACGAGTTGTGCGCGAGAAGTTCCCCTTCACTCCAAAGAATGACTGCAAATCAAAGAGCTCATCAAATGATCAATCACTTTGCCAGCCTCATTGACTGTCTGTCTATCTGTCTGTCTGTCTGTCAGTTTGTTGTGCCCATCCGAACAAAGCCAGCGACAATTGCCTTTGACAGTTTTTACCGTTTGTCAATTGTTGTTTATGTCGCGCCTGATTATTTCGCCCAGGGAGGATTATTTCTGTGGAGTGTGCGCATCCATTCCCCATCCATATCCATGCACTTATTTTTGCATATGCTCATCATCAGTTTGGTACTGCCCAAATACGCAGATAAACAGTTTAAAGCAGCTGTCGATGGCCATCTAAAATGGGTTGGCTGGAGAGTGCCATAAATGGGAAATAAATTGCAAAATGAAAGATCAGATTTCTACAACTGGATTTCAGGAAAGAGTCTATTATATGTCGTAATTTTTGTGAGACTCTTAAGCGTTTAACTTTGTCTTTGTTTAATTATAATTTAAGCTAAATATTAATAAAGAAAAGTTCGTTCATATATTCATTCTTTGCTTATTAAGTTAAATTCTAGCTAACCGGTATTGTTCAAGAAATTCAAAGTCTTATCTATGCTTCCGAGCCTAATGAAAGTAAAATTGTATTAAAACATAACTACGAGAGGTGTTCGTAAGTAAATGTATGTTTAATGAATTCAAATTCATTCACATTGATTAAAGTTGAAAACATTAAACTCGATATAAAGGCTCTCTCATATGCTACCATTTCAAATGCAAGTTATACTATTTTGTTTTACTTACTTTTACCCATATATGGGCATAAATATATTTGGCATTCATATCTCTTTTCATGCATGTCAAATTCCAATGCGCTTGCCATAAATTTTCACCAACATATTCCGAAAAAAATGTTATCTCCGGCGGCGCACCTTTGACGCGTGCACCGGGTCCATGAATGGGTCTCGGTTTTGGGCACACGCCTCGCTGGCGCTTCATATAACCATTAAAAGCTGGCAAACAAATCGCACTAATTAGCTACCATTCTGGCGACAACAGTTCGCGGGCGTATTATCAAATGCAAATTGGCATACAAACAGCAGCACACAAAACGAGATATTTTTGTGGAATTTTTACAGCCAAATATAATGTGCAATTGTAACCAAAACAAAGGCATTTTGGCAGCAGCCACGATTTTGTGGGCCATAAATTACTAAAATCAGTTGGCCCAGAACGACCTCTCGGTCGGGCACTCGAAATGCGAAACCAAATCGCCAAACATTTCATTAGTCAATGTGCATTTAACATTCCCTGTGTGTGTTTTTTGTTTAATGGGAGGGTGGTTCTTTGGTTCATCCCTATCGCGCTAGGGGCGCATTAGAAAGCAAACTGGCATTAGAATGGAATGCTAATTTTCAACAGTCAAACGCCCCACGATCTAATGATTATGCTTAATAAATTAAACGATTTGACAATCGAGAGGAATGCACATTTTTTATGAGACCGATGCACACTTGGCAAATGCTATTGATTCATATCTATTAGATAGTGTTTAGAGATAGTTAGTGTACCCGTTTCCAGTGAAAGGTTGAGACCACACACAAGAAAACGAGTTTTGTTTGGCTCCTAGCAATATGTCAACATTTGCCAAACTAATTAAATCAAATTGAATGCTAAAACCATAACACTTTTAATGCGAAAAACCCACAAAATCACCACGGGCAGCACACTCCAAGTCGCGGCAGGAGTCATAAAAACAAACACACAGAACACACACACACACGCGTGTAGGCACAATCTTTGCCACTCTTCACACCTCACGACAACGTCGCAGACACATCCTGTGGCGCATGGCACGACGTCGTCGTCGTCGTCGTCGTCGTCATCGTCATTAGTGTCTGGCCACAACCTTCACAGCACCGGAGGCGTCTGCATTTGTGTCACCTGCCGAGCTGGAGTCCAAGCTAGAGCTGATATTACAATTACCTGGTAATACTATGTCGACGGCGACAGAGACAGAGACGAAGACGAAGACGACCACAGAATGTCTAACAACAGCACAGCTGGCCATAATATTGTTGGCTATAAGTACGTACGTGAGGACGTCGTGCAGGAGAAGATCTTGACTCTTCGCTCTGCTTGGCATTAATTTAAGGGCGAGGCAAACGGGAGAGTTTAAGGTAATATCATCAATTATGGCATACAGCTCCAGTGCTGGGAGTGTAGGAGTTGAATCATGTGCCAGTTTAAATGACTGTCATTTATCCTCAAAGTTGGATGGTTTGTAAGACTGATTCCAGCCCCTACGGCAACAGCACCTCGTGCTGCAATTTGGATTCTGTAAGTTTAAATAATACAAATTAAATAAGAAACTTTACTTAGATTTAATTTAATTGTAGAAATTAATTTGTTACATTAAATTGTAAAAATTTATATTGTAAAAGCTTCTAAATTTCCAATTTTGGAAAGGGTATTTGAAATAAATATTTTTAGATATAAGCAACATATCTCTATGATTTTCTCAATTTGAAAATGATACACAAAAAAACAAATTGTTGGGCAGACCCAAATGACTTTATACACTAGGCTCATCGTCATGATAAGATATATCAAATTGTATAATTTCTGATCGAATATGTCCTCATAGACCTGTCACATATATTGCCATAACTTCATAATATCCTTTCATCCACTTCTTATGAGTTCAGGGTTTAAGAAGAATCGTTTGAGTTGAAATTCCCGCTGGTTCCCAACAATATCCACTGACACTTTCCCATTGGCAAACACTCACAGCCCAAGCAGCTATCCACGATATACTTTCACACTTCAACGAAGGAAAAGAAGCTGCTACCGAGTTGCTTTCACAACGACCAATATAAATCCAATTAGCACGCTTTTGTCTGCCCATGCACAACTGGCAATTTATGTATGTCCAAAAAAGGAGGAAAGAAAAAAAACAAATAAGGAAGAACAAACGGAAGACGAGCACAAAGGAACATTTAACGCACTTGAATGGCTTTGGTCTCACTCAGGGTTCCTTAGAGGGGTGTGTCATCATCATCATCATCTTGCGCTGCAGAACTTTATGACTTGTGCTCACCTTTTATGCTCATCATTAAACGCTATTAGCGGCCATTTAAGGATCACATTCCTTTCCTTGCTGTTGCTGTTATTGTGGTCTTTTTTGGGTAGGTCATCGGAATTGTGCCCAAGGGAGGGTGTTTAAATGCGCTGTTAATCTAATAAGCCGCAAACACGCAAACAAGTTCACGTGGGAAAATTGGAGCAATAACAAATTAATAGACAATGCAATCGTACAATACACAAAACTGGGAGAGATGTGCGTGGGCCGATCTGGCAGATTGAGATTGGTGGTGCCCCTGGACTGGGTGTGTGTGGGAAGAGCCAAAGGAACCAACCAAGAACTGAAAGAACTGGCAGGCAGCTGATTAGTTATTTATGGATTACATTGACGCAGCAATTGGATATGGGAAGAGCTTACAGAACGAGGAAGCAACATTAACAGCAAATGCAAATTCAACGCCCACACTTAATGGAATCTCATCAATTTGCACATTTTATTTGACATAATCCGAGCGTCAACTGGCGACTATAAAAGCTTCAAGCTGTTGCCACAGCCTCCACAGTCGTGATGTGGCAACTGTTTGGATTACTGCTGCTTGGCAGCTCTTTTGTCCGTGGCCAGAACAACAGCAGCAGCGGGCTGGCCAAGACACTTGAGATCGAGGATCCGGACGACACACCCATTGGCAGTGACAAGGAGCTCTCGGATCTGGTCATTACCACAGCGTTGGGCAAAATTCGAGGCACCATTCTTCCCTCGCAGGCGGGTCGCAATTTTTATGCGTTCCGTGGCATACCCTATGCCAAGGCGCCCGTGGAGAATCTGCGATTTAGGCCGCCGGAGCCGATCGAGCAATGGTTCGACATCTTCGATGCTACATTCGATGGACCCAAGTGCCCACAGCCGGGTCTGTTCAGTGAGGATGTTAGCGAAGATTGCCTCCGACTGAATATCTACACACGGGATTTGCCCAGCGAATCGCAGCCGAATCCCAGGAAGCCCGTCATTGTATTCATCCATCCTGGTGGCTTTTACTCGCTCTCCGGGCAGAGCAAGAACTTTGCGGGACCGCAGTATTTTATGGATCGCAATCTGGTGTTGGTCACCTTCAATTATCGCCTGGGCACGCTGGGCTTTCTGGCCACGGGCACAGAGCAGGCCGCTGGCAACATGGGACTCAAGGATCAGGTGCAGCTGCTGCGCTGGGTTAAGTTGCATATCTCACGCTTTGGCGGCGATCCAAATGCGATCACATTGCTCGGCTATGGAGCCGGTGCCATGGCTGTAACACTGCACATGGTATCGCCCATGTCGCAGGGCCTGTTCCAACGCGCCATTGTGATGAGTGGCTCCGCAACGGGGCAGTGGGCGCTGCCACAGCATCAAATCGATGTGGCCAAGAAGCAAGCGGCGCTGCTGCACTGCAGCTCGGACGACATGAAGGAGATGATAAACTGCTTGCGTGGGGTGAGTTAATCTAAACGATAGAATAATAAAAATCCCAACTTTTCGAAAACTGGTAAAAATATTTTGATATTTGTCGTTTATCAATACAAATAAATCAGTTCAATCTTGGTTTGACCTGCCCAGTTCAGATGTAAAGATGTAGACCTTCAAAGATCTAAATTTTGTATCTGCAGAAACACTATCTGGAATATGCAAATTCGTTGCCTCGCATGTTTGACTTTGGGCGCAACAATCCGCTGATATTATGGAAACCCGTGGTGGAGCCGGACTTTGGGCAGGAGCGCTTCCTCATCGAGGATCCCGTCAAAAGCTATCAGAACGGTCATTTTATGAAGATACCCATCATAACGGGAATGACTAAGGATGAGTTTGTAGGCCCAGCTATATGTGAGTATCAACTTGGGTTTTGTTGTGTAAATTCGATTATTTCTTTGGTAAAGAAATGTTGTCCGCGATCAAAACGATTTGAAAAAATTATATTACATTATATTAATAATATTTGTATTATAATTGTTTATAATATATCTTAATATTTTGACTTTCCCTTTAGCTATTCTGCAAAGCCCCTCACTACTTAGTGCCTTCAATGACAACTTTGAGTCACTGGCTCCGGTCTGTTTCCTGTACAATGCCAGTAGTCCACGTGCCCAGAATGTTAGTCGGGAGTTGCGCCAACATTACTTTGGCTCGCTGCCCTTGGATGCGAATAGCTCCCTGCAATCCTTGGCCACTTTGTATTCGGATGCCTTGACTGGATTCGGCATACATCGATTTGTGCATCTGGCGGCGCGTTCAACTAAGGTGTACTACTATCGTTTTGCCTATCAGGGTGGACGCAGCCACATCCACTATCCGGAGGATGCACCGTTTGGCGTGGTCCATCACGATGATCTAATGTATCTGTTTGTGGAGCCCTCAATTAGTCGCATGTTTACAGAGGACGACGACGAGTTTCGCATGGTGGACATTATGACACGCATGTTCTCCGCCTTTGCCTACAAGGGGTTAGTAACAAAATAAAAGAAAATCGATAAAATCCAATCCTTTTCGAATCTAATCTTAATTAATTCATTGAAGAGATCCCAACAAACCCAGCGATGAGAAACTGAGCAACATTCGTTGGCGTCCCTTTAGTTTCAAGAAGCGCTTCTATCTGGATATTGGCGATGAGCTCGTCTTGCAGGAGGGCCTCAACTCTGCACGCTACGAGATCTGGAAGCGTTTGTTTCCCCTCAACTGGCGACGTCAGACCAAGGAGCGTTGGCTCAGCGATTACATCTAAATCGCTCTTGTCGCCTACTGTACTTAAGCATAAATACTCCCTATCTTTAGCTGTATAAAATTCATGCAATTTGGCATTCAAAACATTTTGTTTGTTTCAATTCAGTGCAATTGTTTTCCCTCTTTTGGTCTTTTCATTGTTTTGTTGCCAAGTGACAAACCAATTGGCATAATTTTCAGTTCCAATTTGATGAGTTGGTCCCTGAAATGTTGTTTATGTGTTCAAGTTTGGTTTTCCTTCTTTTATTTTTGTTTTTTTGGTAGGTATGCGTGTCATCACTGTGTGGGTGCATATATTAAGTCAGTCGCCGGGAGATAGCATTGGTACGTGTCGTGCATTATGGGCTACCACTGATCGCGTGCCATGACATGCACTGAAAGAAATTGTTAAACCCTGCGCATCTACTATAGTTTAGTTTTATATTTAACTGCATAGGTATGGGCTAATAGCCAGCACATATTTCAGTTAGGGAACATGGGTAGCAGCATATCATTTGATATGTATTTTATAATTATTATATTTTAATTATGGATGGTATTTTTGTTTTTATTATAGTTTTGAAAATTTGCGAATACTATTTCTAGTCAGACTACTTTCTGTAATTGAACTTTCTAATAGAAATACAAGCTATTTCTCAGTCTTTACAAAACTTCCATTGACTTCTTAGCCTTCTTATACCTTATTCAAAACTAAATATTTTCCGCTAAGTGTAACCCTCTCATCCAATGCCACACAGTCAGTCAGACTCACTCACTCTATCACTTCTGGTAGCACACAGATGTTACTCGCAGGCCATTGTTGCTTTTGTGGGCCACTCGCAACCTATTTTCATTTTTATTGCTCTTATCGGAGTTTGGTTACGCTTGACAGCATGACAATGTCAAAAGCGAGCTGCCGCCTCATCATCATCATCGTATTGGACTGGACTCTGTTGAAGTATCCTGCTCGACGCCGACTCGCTCGACTCATTAGCATAGGGAACAAACACATGACGCTGAACATCCAAATGCCAATTGGCAATTGCTGACGAGTCGATTCAAAAACAAATGCAACTAGAATTCCAGCACGCCATGAGTCACGCCATAGCATCAAGAAGGTCCTGTGAGGGTGTTGGACAACAGTTAATATATTAATATATGCAAATTGGCAGGGAGTGCGGTTTACTGCAACTATATCTGCAGCAATAGATCTCTGTGCCGGGGTTGCACATTTTGATCGTTTCCACTTTAGTTTTAATTGTTTGGCTTGTCAGCGCAGCATATGCTACTCATGTCTGTCTGTCCACTCTGTACTCGAGCACGTTTCAATAATTTGTTGGATGTATGGCAAACCAAAAAAAAAAATACAAAAAAATAATAAATAAATAAATAAACAGAAAGCTGTTGTCCTATTGCATTTGCATTCCAATTTCCAACGAAGTATTTTTCGAGGCTCGCAGATTTCGATTTCCACGAAATGCAGCGCAAATAAAGTTGTGAGCCGAACTCCTTCCTACAGTCAGCAACGGGGGCATATCAGATGTAGTCGCTGCCACAACCACAGTCAGAGTCTGAGCCACAACTGCTGGGGCATATACGCCTGCTGTGCCCCATCCACAAGACGCATGCGCACGAGTTGAGGCTCAGTTTTTATTGACTGATGGAAATCGCTCAAACACTATTGAAATTTCGCAGCGCCTTTGGCCACAAAATGTAATTAGATTGCTTGGCACCAGGCACCAGGCACCAGGCACCAAAAAGTCTGCTCAACATAAACCGCAAGCAAACGAAAAATACAAAAAAATAAGAAAAAGACAAAAATAATAACATCTAAGCAACTACCTTCTGTGGTTTGGATGCGAACGACGCGTGCTTGGAACTCCTGCTGTCAACATCAATGCGCAGGAATCTTTTGGGCTTACAATGAAGTTGTCTGCGCAATTGACGTGCGATAAGGTCCCAAAGCGCGAGGAGACACAAGTTCAACTTGCAAACTTGCATCAGAGACCCAAGGAGTCTCTTACATAGAAAAATTTGCAGAAACATCACAAAACTCATAAATAACACAGCGCAAGCAACAACTGCAACTACAACTACAACTGCAACCTCAGCTAAGAGTACTACGAGTACGAGTACCTAGCTGCCAACTGTTTGCAAGAAAGTGTCCACCACACTGTCTGCTTCTGCTCCAGCCTCTGAGATGCTGCAGCTCTTTGACTTTTTGGTATCTCGCACTGACGATAATGTGCATTGCATTTCACAATTTATGACTCACTTGGCCACTCGACGTGGCAGCCAAAGCCGAACTCTGCTTTTCAACTCTCGCAACTGCTACGAGTATGCAAACTATTTATTGGGTTATGCACTGCAGATGGTCATTGGATTGGCTTACATATTTCAACTTGGTGTGGGTGTGGGAATTGCGATATTTAGGTGAAATATTGTGTGCTCAATATAAGTGGGTTAAAAGTCGAGGGACTTAACATCAAGATAACCCAGGTAACTCTAAGCTGAGCCTAAACAAATAAATGAAAGCGACAAGACCACAAAATTATTATTATTAATATAATTAAAATTATATAATAGTGTTGTGCAGTTTAGTTTAAAAAAAAGATTTATATTCATTCTTATCTTTCTTTTACATAAAAAAAATTGTACAACAATTTAAAAAATGTTCACACCGATTTTTGAACATAAGTTCACGAGAAAAATGAAAAGTTTCACACAAAAGCTTACTCACAAATTCGTCATATTTGTGGGCATAACTTTCCAAAACCCCTATTTATTAACACCTAGTCACGATTTTAACAACGCTTAGTAATACTTTTTGAAACATTATTTAACACACAGCACACAGAACGTGGGTCAATGCCAACAAAGAGCTGTGTTTGACTTGAAAAGGTAATTTGGAAAAATGTGCATTTCTTGATAAGATCTGGTTGACTATGACTATCAGAGATGATCAGAAAAATGTGGAATTCTTGCCAAGATCTAGTTAGGTCTAAGAACGGCTTGCAAGCTCGATAGATAATAATTTTTTTATAATTCAAAATCTAATCCAACATTTAATGTGATTCAATTTAATGTCAAGATTCGACGCACAGCCGCAAACTCTTAATCGGCCTTATCTAAGAGCCCACATGGCAAATAATGTGCTACTTTATTTATAAAAATTCGTCGAAATTTGTTCTTATCAACGTTAAGCGCATGGCATTCCCGAGGGGTTAGGGTTGGCAATTGAACTAGGTACTGACGTTCGTCTAATTAGCATAGAGAGTGGCAATTGCGTGCGGTGCGTGGGTGCTAACTGAAAGTTGCTAGTCGATAAAAACACGTTGATAAGTTGGCGAGAAAACCATTAGCAGGCCAACGCCAAACTGTGCATTCATCATTTTTAATAACTGATGCGATCCTGCAGCGTTTCAACCAATATGCGGTGAAGTAGCAAAAGCGTCAGCTTTTTGAGTGTCGCGTGCCGATCGCAAGCTGAGCTGGAAACTCATATCATGCTGTGGGCTGTCTGACGTTGATCTGTCAGGCATCGGGCATCAGGCATCAGCCTGCTGCCTTCTGTGCGGATCATCCCATTGTACTCCCTGTCTATCTGAGCAGACAACAAACATTATTGAGCAGCGTTTTGTCCGTTGTCATCGCGGCATCGTGTTTCAATAATAGTTTTTAGCTCATCCTTGTTTGTTTACAGCTTTCAACTTAACTGATGATGGATCATGTTGCACAGTGTCGCTTATTGACTAACTGACAGTGGGTCGAGCCTCTCAACTAGGAGTGGTGCGTTTTTCATCAGTATATTTTACGGTATGCCACATTGCAGTGTGGTGCTTATTGCCAGTCAGTTTAATGTTCATATTTAATAAATAAAAATGTATTTCTGCTTATCGAAATATTTATATATATATTACTTTGAACAAAATTAATTAAATATATAAGAAATACATAAATAAATAATTTAAGTTTTAAATCATCATTTTATATTATTTTTCAAAATGTATTTTTTTTTTTGATTTATTTAAACCAATTTTACAAACTATACGGGGTTGAGCACCGATGCAAGGCGTATTATCGATTACTGGGCGCTGACCAACTGCTGACCTTGAAATCATTGCAGCTGATAAAAAAAACATACTTCGGCGTATGGCGAGCTCTGTTTTTTATTGCTTCTGACTCAATACAAATCGAACTGTTGCTTGTGCAAATACATGAACACTTTTTGTTGATGTCGTATGTACGATAGTGTATCCCCTTGCACAGCCCTCGCATTCCTGAGCCCGCGAGTTATTTGTTTTAGTGAGCGGTCGCAGGAGTGGACGGGGCCTGGTTTTGGGGAGATCTCTAATGAGCATGTCAAAAATTCTACTGGTGGTCTATCATATCAAGCATGTCGTGAGCAGCGAACGCTGACAAATTGTCCGTCAGAACATGTGAAAGTTGCACTTCAAAATTTGATTTATGTTGAAGCCCCAAAATAACAAAATAAAAAAACCAATTGATAAAACATTAACTGTCAACAGTTTAGTGGCCGCTTAACTAATTGCTCAATAAGGCGCCCCGGCTGAGGCTGGTACCTGTCCGTTCCATTAGGTTGCCTCATTAGAACAAGTGCAACATCGATGAGCTGTGCTGAGCTGAGCTGAGCTTGCAGGGCATGCAACAACGGCTGGCCCCAAAGCATTTCTCAGGCTGCCCCGTTGACGACTATTAATCAAAACTGTAGCATCTACACATGAGCAGCAAAATACAATTTCATTAATTGTAGCCAAAACATACAAGAGCATAGAAGGAAAAACCACACCCGCATGCCGTTATAGAGAGTTTCCCACGAAAGCGGTGGCCACGGTGGCCGCGACAGCAGCTAATCATACTCATAGATACACTGTAAACAATTTTTATCTAAATATAATGTGTAAAAAACAATTAAATGAATCCCGAAATTGCTGTTGCAAAATATAATATATTTCGGAAAGAGGGGATGCCAAAATTTGAGATTACTAAATATATTTGATCAACTTAAATCTAAACTCTTGAGAAAGCCTTGAGCATAGAATCACATTTGTCAATCGATCCTTGGATTGGGTTGTATTAAATACCGAAAAGTCTTAATATGCTTAATAATATATCCAATTAAATAAAATGTTAGTGCAATTGTTTACAGTGCATAGGTACATTTGTATGTTGACCAAGGCCTGGTCTGACCTGGCGCTACATTAGCGAAACCCGCGACCAGTTGGAGTTCATTCAGGTGGCTGCCCTGCCGCAGAGCATTAGCCAGTTCAGGCACGTAGATTATAAAACAAAAGGTGAAAAATTCATGAAGAGTTAGTGAAGAGTAAGTTTGAGTATCGCGGCTGCAGTTCACGTGAAGACAGCTGCCGATTCCACGGCAGCAACGTGCGCCCTCATATTGCAACTCCGCTCAACTCAGCAGCAACAACAACAGCAGCAGCAACAACAACGTCAACGTCAACCACGTAATCAACTTACAACACAACGGCCTGGCCTGTGTCTACCAGTCGCTATGTCTATCTGTCTGCCTGTCCGTCGGTCTATCTGAAATAGTAAACATATCCAGCAGCGACGGCGTTGCCAACATCCCTTTGTGCCTGAGCGCGGCAAAAATTGCAACACTTTAGAGGCAGAGAGGGCAATGTTGGCAACCCCCGGAACTCCAGACAAGACCAGAACGGAACTAGAAGCAGGACCAGAAGCATATTGAGGGTGCTCGCTCTAATGTTTGGTTTCATTAGTCCTAAGCGACAAATCAAACAGTTTGTGGCAGTTCTTTTTTCTTTTTTTTTGTTTTTGGGATTTGTAATTTTTGCTCAGGCCGTTGTTTACACTCATTAGTTGGGCTCTACGGATTGTCACACCCTCTCTGACAACTAGCATACGTTGGAGGGTGCACTGATTCCACTGCAGGGGTGTCAGTCCAACCATTTTTACTCTATCCCATTCAAAGCACATTAATAATCACATTTGACAACAACAACAACAAAAACATTGACAGGAGTTGCTTTTGAAAAACTGCAAGCAAATATTTGCACAGTTCTGAGGCTGAGAAGAGAGCAAACAATTTTGGCCGATCGCCGGGGCACTTAACACGCCTGTAATTATTGGGCCATTTGGATGAGTTCTTGTGGTGCTGTCGATGATTGCGCTTTTTATGGGTTTCCCATTTGGGTGCAGAGATTATCAGCTAAACAACTTTTGAGTGGGTGTAAATCCACTAAATCGACTACAGTGTTTGATTAAATTGGTTTCCAATGTAATTTAATTGCGGAATTTAAATACATCAATTGTCGATTATTGGGCTCACTACCCTTATGAGTCATTATGTTCAATTCTTTCTTTCTTTCTTGAGCTGAACTAATTTTGGAATGCTTATCAACCTCTGAGCTGTTGTTTATTACATTTAATTTGATTAATATTGGACTCAAAGAATTAAAAAAAGAAACCTTGGACAAGTTCTTTCTTCTTAACTCGAGAGGGGTATTTAATATAACAATATTGGTTGACATTCCGATGCCACAGATTGTGCGTCAATCGCTTAATTTGCAATTCCGAAATTTTCTACATACTAATTATTTATTTCCAATTCTATGATCTTGCTACGATCTTAACTGACTTCTCTTATTATTGCAATATTTTTAAAAGTTAAACAATGATATAATTACCATATTTTTAAATATTTCAATGTGTCCATCTTTACGAAATCCGCTGCTCGTATTTTATTACCTGTTAGTATCCTTTCTAAGGCATTGTCATTCAAGTAACCATATATATAGTCGAGATTTAAGGCCCAAATTGATATGTAAAGCAAGGGTGGTCCATGTTGTTCTCATCACCATAAGCATTAACGCCATTATTAACAAGAGCCCAAGCAACAACAAACAACATGCATAATTATGATTGGGTCCCGGGTTCCCCAAAATCACAATCATGTTGTTGTTGTTGTTGTTGTTTTTGTTGTTGTTGTTGCTATTGTTGTCGCTGTCTGTCGCCGGAGCTTCAAACAAAAGCGACGATATCAGAACAACAAAAGACACTCAAACGACGACCACACACAACCTACACACACACGCACACACACACATGCATACACACACACATTCGTGCACACATACAAAGCTGTCATGGAGTAGCCAACGATGCCGCCTGTGACAGACAGCGAGACAATGGCGAATGGAAGGGAGTGAGTTTTTTTGGGGGCAGTCTCTCACATATGAGTGTGTGTCAACGAAGGCCGGCCAGTGTGTGTGTGTGTGTGTGTGTGTGTAGTTGTACTTTGTATTTGTTTATCGAATAATCAAATTGTTTATCGGGCCCAACTAAAACGTGAAATATAAAAACACAGGCAAAACAATTAATTTTAAGACCGTTTGATGTGAACACTTTCTCCACACCCCGAGCAAAGAGAGGGAGAGAAAGCAGAAAGCAGAAAGCGGGAAGCAGTCGAGTGTCCTTTTGCCTGTTGTGCATTGGATGAATTGCGTTTGATGTTTCTTGTTATTGTTTGATTTTATAATTTTTGTACCCTGGGAGCTGTTACAAGTGCGCGCTCAGGACTCAGAATCATTAATCAAGCCAATTTACATTTGTATAAATATTTAATTAAGAGACGCGATTATACAATCGTATTTCTGCTGTCAGTTTGATGTCTGTCCGTTAAGACGTAGGCGCCAGCTTATAAAATTAATCAATTAATTTTATTTATACCCTTGGACTGCTTCAGGGTGGCGCTAACAATTAACTGAAACATTTAAAATGCCTTTGACAGAACATAACGATTTTGAGAATTGCTTAACTGGTTTATTTTTTCAGAAAGTAAAAGTTTAAATAAAAATTCTCTGTTTGCAAATAACTTGGCTTCATTTATTTAATATTGCTTAGTTTTATTAACAAATACTTTATTAAAGTCTTAAGTGTCACTTATTTAACTCAATCAACTTATTTGTTCACTTATAATTCATTAAATGTTTTTATTTTCTAAAATTCTTTTGAAAAAGCTTCTGATTGCTTTGCTCAAACTGCCTTTCCACGAATACCAATCGATGGCTTCAAGGTGGCGGCTGCGAACAACTTCCAGAAAATAAAAATAAAAATATAAAACCGAAAACACTGCGTTCGAAATTCACTTAAAATGCCAAACAAATATATTGTTTAACATATTTATAAGCACGCTGCGCCGGCTGTCAGTGGCTCAGCCTTCCCCGAAAAACCAACAAAGCCGCTGCGCATGCGCAAAGGCTCTTCACTCTCCACTCTCAATTTGTATTGTCATTAGCGATTATGGGCCTGGTTGTGGTCCTGGGATTGAGATTGGGGCGTAATACGATATGTTGACAAAACGCATAAACAGCCAGACAGATACGAAAATACAGACAGTCAGACACACAGTCAGACAGACAGACATACATACATAATTCGATAGCTGACAAACCTATAAAGCATTTGGAACGGCGCTACTTCAAAATGTTTACTCCTTTTGCGTCCATTGTGTACTTCATAAATACGTAATCAAAACCATAGCCGCGACCTGATAGTGATGATGATGATGAGCCACAAAAACAGAAAAAAAAGAGCAATGAGCCAAACGGTCGAGGAGCAAACCGATCAAGGACCAGGTTTTCATTTGAAATACACATGAATGTGGCGCAGGCGTAACGAAAGTGAAATCGAGACACAATCCTAACCGGCAGCTGGAACACCTTCGCATCATCATCATCATCGTTGCGAGCAGCTCGGTTCTGTTTGTTAGATGGCACAAAGAACCAGTCGAAAGTCAAAAGGGGCACGCGCTCATCACAGTTCAACCCCGGATCAAAACGGGCCTAGACCTGAGATGAGAGAAGCAGACGCAGTCGCAGACGCAGACATTGTGACTGATCGGTCCGGGTGCTGTGTTTTGTCTAGACGAGCCACAGACACAAGTTTAATAGACTTATTGTAATTGAGTCACAAAAGCCACTCGAATATATCGAATCACAACTCTTTCCCATTTCACATTCTCCCCCTTGCCAGCTGCTCAATCGGAAAAGGTGTTTGGCGTTGAGCTCAATCAAAAACATTTTAGGGTCACAGTTGCGAGTTTGCTCTCGAACGCAATTTTACATGTGACTCGTCACTTCTTGAATATGTATTTTGTAAAATTTAATTAAAATTTCTGCAAATGTTTTGCTTGTTTCTTTCCACTGCTGCCATTGTCTGCTTTTCTGTGCTATTCTTTTCTGTCCTGTCATGCGTTCTGTCAAGTTGACTTGCCCACCTTTTTTTGTGGCCTTTGTCCCAAAAGAGTATACGGCACAATGCGTATAGTTAAATGTTTGCTCATGCCCCCACAACACACACACACACACATTCACACACAACCATATATTGTCCTTGGGCATGTGTGTGGTTGCTGGGTTGGCTAACAAGTTAATTTTCCATATTTTCTTTGCCAAAACTTTGCACGAACTCTACATCAAAGTCATTATGTGGTCTTCTTTGTGATGGTGTGGCTTACTTGGCTTGTCCCTGGTCCCTGATTAGTTAAACAAAGTGTGTAAATGACTGTCACGCATTTAAGTTAATAAACATTTCTTTTTCTGTTAACTAAATTTGTTAAGTATATAAAGAGACATAATTTCATATATACACAGATCACAATTTTATTGAATTCTAATTTACATATATTTATTTTTGGTAATTTTTCTTGTATTAATTGAATAATAAAGCCGCAGATACTATGAACGATATCCATAACAATACGAAATATAATTTAATGTAGATCTATAATTTATCCTATAGAGTTTATATTATTATCAATATACCTTAAAAAGATTAAACTCTGGACCGCACTTCATTTCACAAAGTGCGCAATTTTATGTGGCCTAAATACATTTTGAGCTGTATCAAAATACCTTAAATCTGCCTACCACCAAATATTAACTCTTTGTTTATTTTGCATCAAAGTGTCGACGCTTATTGATATGAACTCGCAATCATGATACGCGACCACCCATTAAAACCACCCCTTAGCAAATTATTTTGAGCCCTGCCCTGAATAGTCTGGCGATAATCCTTTTGCAAGCGCTCGCTCCCTTGACTGAGATTTTCACGCAAGAGCAAACCCCTTAAATGCTGCCAATCTCAAATGTCAATAGCAGTGCTGGTGGGTGAGTGAGGGGTAGGCGAGGTGGGTGTAGAGTTGGAGACGGGTGTGCCAAGGGTTAAAACATGTGCGAACCTGTCAATTTCAAAAAATTATCGTACAATTACGAGTCCAAAAAGGTCAAAAGGCGTCCATGACTTCAGCAGTCGAATCATTTAAAGACAAATTAATGTGTATTTAAGCTGCTCCAAAGACTAATTGCCCAAAGGCGCTGGCCAACAGCTCTACAAATACACAGATAAACACACAAGCACACACACACACACACACACACAGACACACATAAACTCTGTTCGGGAAACACTAAAAATCTCACGCCTTTGTTGATTAATTAATCAAAGTAAATTGCTGGAGCGAGTAAGCGACGTCATTAGCGTAATCTAAACGGCCTATTGATAAGCTTTTTTCCGCACCTAATGGCTACATTTATTTACGAAGCAACCCAAGCAGACCCACACCGATGACGACAACAACGTGCAGCTGAAGTTGGCTTTGGGCAGCACCGTTTCCCCTGGCCTTGGGAAATAGTTGATCCCAGACAGCATAGTAATCGAGGAAGGCGGGTGGACCCATCTTGGCCACTTCATCATTGTAGAGCATCTGCATCTGCTGTGCATTGCAGGGTGGCCAGTGTTGATCAGCGTCCAACATGGGTGTTCTGAAAACAAATCTTACTTAGTCAAACAGCCAAGTGGATAAGTTCAAAAACTTTTTTCTCACCCCGTCTCGGCAAAGTGTGTAATCCAATCGGTCAGGCGTTGCATCATGAACAGATCCTTGTGATTCTGGCCCAATTGGGTGCCATACCACAAGCTGGGCATTACGTACTGCCAGTCATCGGCATGACACACCCCGCTGGGCACATTCTCTTCTGTCAGCGGCGCCCAGAGACTCCTCTGGCCTATATAGTCCATGCGTGTGTAGTACACATCTGTGTACTTGCGTGCCAGATCTACCAGACGATAGACACCGTGGCCAATGATGCCGTCCGAGAAGATTTTCCCGAATTGCTCAATGTTTGTGGCATTCAACTCGTTGGTATTCTTGCCCAGATAGAAATTCTTGATGCGCCTGCTCTTCTGTACATCGTAGCCGAAAAGAAATAATTCGGGCGCATAATCATCAAAGTTTGTTATAATATCGTGCAGCAGCAGATCATTGGAAAGGTGTCCTGCCAATTGTAGAAAATATATTAAAACAAGAAAGAAGTTTTTGATTCGGAATGCCAAAGTATCCATATATGTACATAAATATCTCCACTACTCACCCAGTGTTGTAAAATCCAGTTCGTTGTTGGTAAAGCTGACCAGCAGGGGTACTCGATTAAATAGGCCCTTACCAATCAGCACACTGGGATGTTGGGTCAAGAATATGCCATCGATCTCATAGTTCCACTTCATGTTGACGAAGTTATACTGCTCCCAGGCGGCGCACACCTCCACGATGCGCTGCCAGGTGACATTCCTCAGGCACTCGGTCATGTCATATTTATCGTACAGAGGACAACCCACCTGTCTAGCCAAGAGTTGTGACCAGAACTCATTGTGGATGCTAAAGTGATTCGTGGCCGAGCCGCTCATAAGTATGGCTCGATGGAATAAACTAGTAGACATGGGTGAAACCAAATGCAGACTGACGGCCATGGCGCCAGCACTCAGGCCCAGAAGGGTAACCTCGTCGGGATTACCACCAAATTTGCTTATGTGGGAATGGACCCACTCCAGTGCCATTACCTGATCCAGATACGCATTGTTGCTGCCACCCAGGAAGCCCAAGGCGCCCAGTCGATAATTGAAGGTCACGAGGATCACATCGTGTTCCAACAGGTACTGTGGACCCGCCTCATACAAACTGTGCCCGCTGCCAAGCACATTGGCTCCACCGTGTATATAGACTATTACGGGCAGACTGCCAGTTACATTCTTGCTATAGACATTCAGTTTGAGGCAATTCTCGCTCATGAACAAAGTTACTCCCTTTTGTGGACAAATCAGTGAATCGGAGGTGGCCTTAAGTGTCTCAGATCCCCAGGCGCGAACGGGTTTCGGTGGTTGGAAACGCAATTCACCCACCGGTGGCTCAGCGTATGGGACTCCACGAAATGCGTAGATCGTCAATCCGCTGAAGCTTTTCATTGTGCTGCCCTGAATGGGACCCAAGCTGGTGCTCACCAGCGTTTCACTGCTACAACTTGGTAGCACCACATTCAGCACCACCACCACTATCAGCTGTCGTAGTAGGCAATTCATTTTTCGTTCTCGCACACAATTTCCAATTTCAATTTGCGAAGTTTTCGTTCGACTTTTGTTATTTTTGCATTGAATTCGATCGTCTCTTCTTCTGCACCCGCATGGAATATCTTTCGGCACGACCACGAGGAACTAACTGGAGTCCACGGTAAGTTCCAAATAATGCAGGCTTCACACGGTTCTTTTACTTTAGCAAATCAGCAGTTGATAAGCTTTTTAATGTGATTAGAAATTTTTGGTTTACATATAAAAAAAATAAATACATTCCAAGATTACAAACAAAAATTAAAAGTAAAAGAAAAAAAATTCAGAGTAGGCTGGACCTGATTTGATAATTTTGTAAAACTAAAAGTTTTGTGTGTCTAAATGTTACAGAGGGAGTCCTCTGGTTCCAAATAAAAATGGCCAACTCAGACCGACTGTTTCTATGGCTACTATATGACACTCTATACTATGTGAGGAGCATAGTAATAATTGTAAATCGGCTGGGGATGACTTCTCCGTTACACACTTCACATTCTACAAGGTTCGCAATTCTTATATTAAATTCAGCTAGCTTTCGAATTGTGACAAATACAGATTTGTTGTTATGTTGGAGATTTTAGATTTTGAAACTCCCTCCATTTGCTATAGACTTCATGCTGACCTTGGGAAGCTATATTCATTTGCAAGTAAATCCATTTCAATTGAAACTTATTGCTTCATTGAAGTGTTGGATTGAATTTCGCAGCCGTTAGAGAGACAGAGCCCTTCCACTGCGGCACCACCGTTGAACCACTGATCCTACGCCCGCAGATTTTTTTTTTTTAGAATTTCGTAGGTTTTTCTCATGCGTTTGGCGGCAGGCAATGGCAACAACAACAGTAACTCGCTGAGATTTAAATTGATTTCCTTATTAATGCACATCCCTCTTGTAATATTCAATTAAAACTACCCACGACAGTCGACAGTCGACAGTCGTTGGTCGCGTCTATAGCTTCCCATTGATTGATATAAGCCGAGTGGTAATTACTCGGAGCCCTGACACTTTACGGCCCTGGCTGCACTCTTATTTGCCTGGGCAAAAGTGAAAATTATGGTGGCGCTGTTGTGTGAAAAGCTGACAATGACCTTTGTTAAATAAATTAAATTAATTATTGCTGCTGCAATTGCCAGAGACATTGAAAGCATGATCGGAAATGAAGTAACAAAGCTATTGTGGTCGAGCTGCATTAATAATCAAATAACGTGAAATAGAAGTTTCCAAAATATAAAGAAAAGTCTAAATTATCGTATTTGTGTGCTATTTAAAAAATCATTTTTGTTTCCGCTCTGTATATTTGGATACTATCAGAACTACAAGACAATATGTTTAAGCTCATCAAATGCCTTAAATGACCCCCAAAACATATTGGTTTTTCAAATATTTCGTAGAGTTGTTGACACTCTAAAAAAAACAACAATTTGTATTGCTGATAAATATAGCCTAATCTTATTGGATCACGCTTCGATAAGATATAGTTTGAAATTGTGTTAAAGCTAATCTAAGCTAAATTATAGTATTTAATCGTCACCACTTCATTTTTTTATTAACGCTATATTTTTAGTTGCAATAGTAAAAGTTGCTCGAACTGCGTAGAGGATATCTACCTTGTGTCATGTTGCAACTGCATCTTATAATATGTGGATTATATTAAAACTGAAAAACGTTGAGCGACATTTGTTCACACATCGCCGAGTAGCAACATTTTAATCAAGAAAATTGAAATACTAATTTCAGTTACCCAAACTCTGGAAACATGAAAATTGCGACAATCTGCTGCTGTGCGAGAGGAGCTTAGCGCAATATTTCAAGCACTTGAGTGCCCATGTGCGCACCGCATCGCCACAGGAGCAGCCGGAGCGGCAAACCACCGTGCAATATCGTGCACCACTGTCGGGCCCAAGTAAGTGCTCCAGTTGTTGCAAATATATGAGTGGCCTCTTGACAGACATCGTCATCATAGTCGCGTCGTTGCTCAAGCTCAAACTGTGCCTCTTGAGTGGCTATGTGTATTGTTTGTGGCTGAGCCGCAACATGCTGAAGCTTCCTGTGGCTTGATGACGCCGCACCACAAAACGCTTTGGCAGACATGCAAAAAATTCTCACGCATCGTTTGCAGATGTTGCGTGAATTGAATGAAAGTGGAATCTTAAAAAGGGTTTCGGAGTAGGAATCTCTTATTGGGGGTGGAAATTAAGACCAAAAAAACATATTTAGATGTGCTGTTTTAGTTGCTTCCATTATTCCAAGGGTCAAGAGCAACTGAGGACCACGGAATGTGAATCCAAACTTCTTCTCGATTTCTATCGCACCTTTGTTTCTATGACTTTTGCCCAAACTCTTGTGACCTTTCATAACCGCTGTGATCTTTGAGCTATTTAGCACATGCCACGCCCTTGGTGGCCTTAAAGATCGATTTCATTTATGTCAGATTTGGCAATCTTGTGCAGCAGCTGCTCCTTAGGTGCACTACAGAACGCATGCGAATGTGAAGCCATGCAAATTTTGAGATATATTTGAATAAGTCTTGTATTCTGGTATTTAAATGACATTTATGTACGTGGTGCAAAGAAAACAGTCGCAACTCTCAAGTGACCAACATGCTGGCCCCGGAACAATGAAAGAGGACGGGCCACGCCCTGTGAACGCCTCGAGCGCAATTTGGGAAACAATGCTCAAGAAATGGAAAAACGCCGAGCAACAATTGCGGAGCGATAAACCACTTGAGTAATCAATCAAACCGATATGCAGACCAGGCGAGACGTCGCGACCTCTTGTAATGAATATATTTAAAGATGGGAATTATCGCATTGGTATCGTATCGTGTTAAGAATGGAGGTTCAAGGCTGTAAGCATTTTGCATAAATGATAGGGAAACAATAGACCAACAATAATATCGCAAGGCACTCGATGCCCTTCCATATGTATGCGATAATTTGAACACAAAAGTGCGGAGCTCAACACAACATATTGCTTCTAATCTATACATTAGTTTATTTCTTGTAATCAATACGCAAAATTACCGAGAGGCAGAGAGAGAGAGAGAGAGAGAGAGACAAAAAGAGGGAGAGAGAGAGCGTTAGGGAGTTTCTTCTTGCTTTGAAGAACAGCGATCTTTGGCTCAAGTGAGCAAACGCAAAGAATGTGAAACAAATAACAAAAGCAAGCACGAGCACTCGAACCGCATTTCTCGGAGGGGTTTTCAAAAAGTGCTCCGGCCCGTCCCAGCCATTGTGATATTGTAATGAGCGTGACGTCTTATTTGTTATGCCAGCCAAGGATAAGAGCCAAGATGAAACAGCGAAAGGGTCGCCGAATCTCGAGCGGTGCCGAGCTTCCCCTTTGGGCAGACAGTGGCAAGAGTTTCACACCATTGCGCACACATTGTTGTGTAAATGGACCTAATTTTTACTTTCTTGTCGGTTCTGTGCTCAAGTGTTCCAATAAAAAGCTTTCCGCAAAGATTGCCACACCACTTGGCTGCCCAGAGATCTGCGGTTGCTCCTTCCATTACTAATTTTACGAAGTACAAAGCTTATTAAAAGAAAAATTAAAGAAAGACTAATTTCATTATTTCCTGAAGTATTTTATTAAAGTATAGGTAATCAAATACATTAAACTTAGCAAAAAATCTATGAATTAAATTTAATTATGTTTATTAAATAAAAATTTATAAAAATAGCGAAGTAAATTGAAGATAGCTTAAAGGAAAAACAAATTTAATTTAAAAATGCAGCTATAAACAAAATTTCAATCATTTTGAAGTAGCTTCACTCCAGTTTCTTACCCATTTTTATATACCGTACAAATTTCAATTTGGACAACTTAACACATAACTTTATGGCCTAGCATGCCAATAAAGTGGCCAGTTTCAAATTTACAACTCCAATTGCCAACTTATACAATAGGAATTAATGTGCCCAGGGCTTAACCCTCAATTGGTAGCGCTGCCGCCTCCAGCTAAAAACAACAAAAACAACAACAACAAACACAAAAAGGGCTATGCGAACGGTCTGAACCCTAAAACAAAACTTTCCATCAATAAATGCTGAAGTCTACTCGTATTTTTGCCACTTAATTGAGATTAATTGAAGTTATGTGGCCGATCTGAATAAACAGCTTTTCGGCCATTTTGTTTATGGATGAGTTTTATGTGCACAACACTCGACACAGAACACAGAAAAATATTATTAATAATTACAAAAAAGGGCACCCCAAAAATAGTCGTAGAACCAACCGAAGAACCCCCTCCGCAACTCGGAAATTTTATTAAATTAAATTGAGTGCGACGGAGTTCTGTGCAACGCCGAATGCAATGGCAACAAATTCAGGCGGAAGCCGAAATGTATCTGTAAGATACTCGTACAAGCATGCAAATCAAATGAATGTTGAGCCGAGGTTAACGCACTCAGAGTGTGTGTGGCTCTCTTACGCCTTAATTGGTCTATTGGGCTGCTGCACGTCCGTCTGGATGGGCTGTTAATAGTTTCTGTTTGCCTTCTAAGTCACAACTAGCAATTTAAGTTAATTGACATTCAAATGCAGTTGAATCAACTGACACATTAGAGCACTGAGACCATTAAAACATTTATGCTAAGTTCATTTTTGAATCATATTCCACTTGTGAATCAACATAAAAGATTGTCCACAGCAGCCATTTATCATCGGAAGTGTCCTTTTTCCATGTTTTTTTTTTGTTGGTTTGTCAACTTTAAAATTCGCGGCCGTCATTTATAAATTGCCTGATCGAAAACGCTTGAGTAAATCCATTTAATTGCCGTCTGGCAGATCCTTTCGTGTGTTTCCGTACTTTTGTATTTTGAACTGATGCCCGTGTAATGTGCCGGGCGGCACCCCGTTCATTCCGGACATGTTCGCACTCGTGTAAACATGCGTTTGTCATTAGACACACCGGAAATATTGGCATGGATTCGACACGCGGCACACGAGTTGCAGTCTTAACTTGCCACTTTATGTGGCATTTGATTTTTTAAATTTTGCGAAATTTTTTTCAATTCAACTTCCGTTTTTTATTTAACTGTGAAGTCCTGCCTAACTTTTGTCCGCTTGCGCTTGAGTAAACAGCGAGAGGGACTGCAAATACTCTCCATCGGGGCGGGGTTGTTTTCCTTCGTCGAGGGGCGCGCGTGTGTCCTTTGTGTGTGCATCTTTGTTGTGCTTAAGTGTCTTCACCATGTCGAATTCACCAATCCTCGAATCTCTCTGTTTTTTATGTGAAGTACCTGAAACTTTACAGTTTAGCTATAGATTCTTTTTTTTTTGGTTTCCTAGCGAGTTTACTAATTAGATTTTATTGCGTAGCGCGAATCGCTTTGTCGCCGGCGGCAAGTGTGAATAATTCGCTTTTTTTATGGTGAGAACTGTCCTCAGGCATAATTTTTAACGGATGAGCATAGATATGGTCGAAATCATTGGTTCGCAAAATGTGAGCTGGTCGGAAAATGTGATTTGATATTTGCTTATTAATTTCATTTCATTTGCTTTGTGTAATCATTTTCGTATAATATGTGGAGTATTTTTAAGAATTACGATAAGGCTGCTTAGTTATTGGGAAATTCACAGCAATCTTATGTATATATTTATATATATTTATATGTATCGATCCCAATTGTATATTAATGTGTATATACATTATTCATCAATTATTGTTGTACATGCTTATATAAGATTTTGGTAGATTGTGTATAAGATTTGTGAAAATATAATATATGTATATATATTTTATTGGTTGGAATGTTTGGTAGTTTTGTAGTGGTACAGATGCTTAGTACTTTCTACTTAGTCTGCAACCTGGAAGCCAGCAGCAGCTTCTGGTATTGCCACGCGCTCTCCCTCTCATTCACTCTCACTCTCTCTATCTCTGTCACTCATTTACCCAAGGGTCATGCGGTGAGTCCAACGCATTATGAATGCGGGTAGCTAACTGCTTTTGGCGATTGCAGCCTTCAAATTATGGGAGAAATTTGTATAACACACACAACACACACAAAACAGTACAAAGTATGTAATTCAATGCCATAATTTCAACAAAAACCAAAACAAGAAAAAATATGCACGAGAAAACGTATGAATAAAATGCCAAAAACAAATTAGACAAAGATGCGCGTGGGAAATTATGAAAATGCATATTTAGCAATCAACCAATTCACACATAATCCCACATGTTGAATTGTTTGCAGTGGACAATGGTTGGCACGTAAGCCCATTAACCCCGAAGACCACAACAACACCTGACCACCGATTGCCTCGGACATGGGATTAGTCAGCCAAGCTACTTAGCAGCCACTTGTCCGAGTGATCAGTCCGTAAAACACACATTTCCATTGCTGTTTGTCGAAACATTTCAATTCTCAGTCTGGCCTCGAGCGGGTCTGGCTGCTATCGTTGGGCAGCGATCTCGATCTCTTGTCCCCGCACCGCAGGACACTCGCGGCGCTCGCTCGTCCAAGCAGAGGACTCACGCAGAGTGTGAAAGGAATTATCAGTTTGACTCGATCTGGCTTGTGTGTTATATAGTTGTTGCCGTTTATGTTTTGCTGCGTTTCATTTATCAGTTTTGTGGAAATGCCCGATGAACAATGAGAAATTATGAGACTTGCTTTAAATCATTTATATACCCACTACCCAATGGCCATAAGCCATGAGGCCCAAGCAATCAGTCGCCTCAACTGCGAGGGTTGCTTTAACTTGCTCATTGGCCTTATCTGGCTGCACGGATCTTTGGGCTATTTGGATTTTCATGTTGTCGCCGTTTGCCAAATGAATGATTTCCTATATGCGGTTTTAATTGCGGCCAACTGAGCTGATCATGCGAACCTATACATACATAAAACTATATACATGATGGAAAGTAAAGTTAATTAACTGCGAATTGTTATTCGGCTGTTTGTTAGATGCTGCCTGCTTGATAAGCCAAAGCAAACAACTTTCTATTGAAGCAGAGAACCAGAAATGGACGAGGGTAAAGTATACCTAATATAAATAAATGATCATGTAATCACGCAGTTACCCTAAAATCGGTAGGCTGTGCTCAACATGTCTGTCATGTAAAGTTATTTACAGTTGAGATTAAACTTGAAAATCATACATTATATTTAATATTATATATATTTAATATTATTAAATAACAAATATACAAAAGTGTAAAGGCAGAGAAATATGCATCAAATCTACCCATTTAACCCCTATTAATAAAAATATAGCATATTTTTAACCATAGTTTAATTTGTACTCTTATTATTTTTAAATATTATTATAATATTATATTTAGTGCGTGCTTATTTATGTAATATAGTTCAATGTATTTTATAATGGTTTACTAACACACATTCAATATATATTAATGTTTAATACATGTATTTTTATATACATGTATATATATAACTTACAATTGTTTCACTAATAATAGGAAGTTTTTATTATAAAAGTATTATTTTTAAATTGTTATTGGTATTCTTAAATAAATGAACAAATATTTGTAATTTTATATATGATTAATCCAATTATACCAAACAACTTTCGCATATAAAGTTGATTTTCTTCATCTAAGCCCATATTCCTGCACAATCGCTAAACGCAGTCCCTTTGGGCGTTGCTTCCCACGAAGAGCGGATACATTGTCGAATTTACGATGACATTTATGCGTATTTTTTGGTTAAAATTTTATGGGTCACGGCGAAACTGTGAATTGGAGAAAGAGTTTCCGATAGCCAGCCAGGCATCCAGCCAGCCACCCCGGGGAGAGTGCCAAATAAATTTGAGTGGAGTTGAGTGAAATGTCGCAATCAGAAATGTTGGCATTTTGTAATCGTAATTGAAATGGAACACTTAATTTGAGGCATCATTAAAGTGCCACACCCACTTGAAAGCCGCTGCAATTGTTGTTGCCAGGTAGGTCGGCCAATGATGATCTGCTTGTCGATCTGGGTCTTTCACATATATTGTATGCAACGGCATGACTTTGCTTTGCGAGTCAACGCCCCAGAGGCGCACCCCTCGCCACTGTGTAATCCTTTAAGGTCCTATCGCGTGCTAGGCGCTCAATCTCCGGAGAGAACAATCGTCCCAGTCCAGGAGCCAGGCACCGCGGGTTGCTCATTCAGTTGTTTGTGACGTGTCATAATTGCACGATTTTTTCTTATTCTTATGCTTTTCGGAGAAGTGTGAAAATTATGGGGTTTACCCGGAGCATTGACACAACCCTTCAGCATTCAGCGTGGCAGTCTTAATGATTATGTTTATTTGCTTTATCTTTGGCTTAAGATCGCCGAAATTTGTTTGCTAACTTTATGGCATATGTCTGAGTTATGGCATTTGCCTTGGGTTTTCATAGAACATGCGTACATATATCCTTTTTGCTTTTCGGGGGTTGTTTTACTCCTCCTGGTCCTTATTATGATTTTTTCTTTTTTGCGTGCTAAATTGTGTCTTATGATTTCCTATCCGATTTTCTTGCTGATAACGTCAGACTTTTTTTTCGCAAACGTTTAAAACTTATCACTGAGCAGATCGTGAGAAGTAGTGCCGTTAGATTTTGAGTATTTGGGAGTTAAAGAAAATGAAGGCAAGACCATCTAGACTTATTAGCTAGCAAGATTATTGGTAACAAACGGCCGTATTAATTTCAATTTAATAAATAATTAAAAAGCCAAGAAAAATAAAGTTGCGTGATGTTTTGCCTGATGAAAATCTTAATTATATATCTGAAAACCATGTTCTACTAAAACGTCAATAAATAAATCGTTATACAACATTGTAAGCAATACAGACTTATTTATTTTACCAAAGAGACAGTTAAATCTCTCTGAACAAATTAAATTATTTTAAAAAAAATGTTTTTTAAATTCTGAGAATTAGTTTTAGCATAAGACCAAATTTAATTAAAATGCCTTTCTGTCACTTGCGTTGAGTTTGACATTTTAGAAGTACATTACAAATTATAATTAAAAGTCTGCTATATTATCTCATCTAATTGAAATAACCTCAGTTGTAATATTTATTATTTTCACCCACGTTCCCGCTTTGGTCGCCAACTTTTATACAAAACTACACCGCAATCGCACAGCTGCGCCGCTTGTGCTCATGCTCCAGGATCAGGTCCTGTTCCTGTTCAAATTGGTGCTCCTTCTACTGATCCAGGTGCCTGGTAATTCACAATTGTTGTTACTCTTTTATTTTTGGTTTTTTTTTCCTTGTTTTGCCCAGACTTAATTAGCTTTGACGACTGCCTGCCATAATAAACTTACACACCGATGATGCCGCAAGCTCGGCCCGACGCGTGCCAATTCCAGTGTGTGGAGGCAGTAGAGGCAGTGGAGGGTTGGCAGAAAGAGTCCACGCGCAGGTGTGCCAATGTGTGAGAGGAGCGCAACACCAGCGCTGAAACGGAAAATCGATTGCTCCAACGCCAGCTGCTACCAGCTGCTGGCGCTGTCCAATCAAACCTGGGCACAGCCAGCCGTACGACGACGAGTGACTCGCACACATATGTGTGAGTGGGATTCCAGTAGGAATGCGAGAAAGAGAGTGCTGGTTTTTAGTGTCTGACGGATAACTTCTGCTGCTGCTGCTGCTGCTGCTGCTGCCGCTGCTGCTGCATACGGATAAAATGGATAAACCGGATAAACCGGATAAACTGGAAAGCAAACCAATGAGAGCGCAACAACCACCACCGCGCTACGCCGCTAGCGTCGTAGGCTGACGCTTCGGTCAAAAGGAACTTAATGTGGTGTTCGGCACAGCCAAAGGCAGTCAGCATTGCGCAGCCGTTGTGAACGGACGTCTAAAACGCGCCGGAAGAAGAAAAGTGAGAGCAAAAGCGAACTCTACGAGAAAGTGCAGTGCGTGTGAATGAAACAAGCACAAACATACCAAAAAATTAAGAAAACAGTTAAAGTAAAATTAGTTAACAATGGTCTTAAACACTTTGCGACCACTTTGTCAGCCGAGTCCGGCGCCAAGTCCGCCAGCGACCAAATCTCGCATCCAAATCGAATGGGATATCAACGATACTGTGGTGCCGTCGGTCAGCGAATACGATGAGTTCAGCGATTGGGCCAATGGCCATTGCCGCTTGATTTACGGTTCGCACAGCGAGGATGCCAAGAAACATGCCAGCGGCTGGGCGATGCGCAACACCAACAATCACAATGTCAACATACTGAAGAAGAGCTGCCTGGGCGTTCTCCTCTGCAATGCCAAGTGCCGGCTGCCCCACGGCGCCAGCGTTCATCTGCGACCCGCCATTTGTGACAAGGCGCGACGCAAGCAGCAAGGCAAACAGTGTCCCAATAGGTAAGTTGCCCCAGCAAATAACTCCAACTACAGCTTACCTAATCCCATATGCAATCCTTGCAGAAACTGCAACGGTCGCTTGGAGATACAGCCGTGCCGCGGTCACTGCGGCTATCCGGTCACCCACTTTTGGCGCCGCGCCGGCAACGCGATTTATTTCCAGGCGAAGGGCACTCACGATCATGCCCGGCCGGAGGCGAAGGGCTCGACGGAGGCGCGTCGCTTGCTCGCCGGTGGCAGACGCGTCCGCAGTCTGGCTGTGATTCTCGCACGGGATGCGGCGCTCAGCGATAAGCTGTGCAGCCTGAGAACCAACAAGCGGCAGGTCAAGGCGATTGGATCCCAAGAAAATCCCACCAAGCGCAGCAAGCAACGCTCCACCAATGCGGATCAGCTGCTACTCCAAGCCAGCCCAGAGCTAACTGGCTATCAGAGTCCAAGCAACAATCCACCAGCAACAACAACAACAACAACAACAGCTGCAGTCTTTAATCAGGGCCAGGCACAGACCAGCTACCTTAATCCACAGTGGAGCACCACCGAATCCTACTATCGGCCGGATGCAACATTGAGCTACACCACCAACACTTATGGCCACGAAATGTTACACTCGCCGCTCTCCTCCTCTAACAGCTCCACAGCCAGCTACTACAATGCCCATACAGAGGTGCAACAGCAACAACAGCACCACCAACAACAACCACAGCAACAACAACAGTTGCAACTACAGTCGCTGCCCCAAGGCAACAACTATGAGCAGCAGGCAACAACAGGCACAACAACGACTACGTCCGGTTATCCGGCAAGTGGCAATCTCAAATACGAGAGCTGGGACGATACATCCAGCTTAACCAGTAGCTCCGGCTACAGCTCCGAGGACTACAGCTACTTCAATGGCTATGTGCCACAGACTTTGGAGATGAGCGGCAGCTCTACTGCCAGTCCCGATGGCTTCTATACGCCCCACTCGGAGATCTTCAATGTGTTCGATCCGAACATCAGTGGCACGGGTCCCTCCACTGTGGAGCTCCTGTATGATGAGGCAACTGCTTATCAGCAGCAGCAGACGTTGCAGCAGCAGCAGCAATCCTTCCCCGTCTCCTATCAACAGCAGCAGCAACTACATCAGACTGCTGATTATTATTATAGCAACACTGGCGTTGAGAACGTGTGGAATATTCAAATGGACGCGAGTGTGGCTACAGCTGCCTATCCAAGCACAAGCAGCCTGGTGGACTCAGGAGGCGTTAGTGTTTACTATTAATCCTCACCGATCTCAATATCACTCAGTAGAAGAAGAAAAACAAAAACAAAACACTCAAGCGTTGTTCTAGTCTCTAATTGAATCCACATCTCGCCTCAGCAACTCAAAGTTATCTAAATATGTTCGACACCCACCACCACCACCACCACCACCCCCAACCCCAACCCAAACCCCACACCCCCACCTAGCTTGCTTGTTGTTGGTTAATTTTTTGTGTATTTACAAAACTCTTTCATGTTTCTACATAGCTCTTAAGTCATTGAGTTCATTTGTTTCCCAGCTATTCCAAAGTTTTAACTTAAGTGCATATATATCTATAAGTATTTACTCTATGTTAGTTATTTAATCGACAACTAAATAATTAAAAAAAAAAAAACCCACCTATTTATGAATTTTGTAATAAAGACTTCAGATTTATTTAAAACATTTTCTTTCTTTACTTTCTATAGTAAAATTAGTAGTTTGAAATACTATTCAAAAGTAGTACAACTTTATGATCCAGTCCAATATTTTTGGTGGATTGTGGTTAGATTCTAAACTTAAAATTGTGCTTGGCTGGAAAATTTCTTACCTAGCTCAGAAGAAGGTTACTAAAGTAATCTATTAATTGATCACTTCCTTCCTTATCGGTCTACGAGCCTGCTTCAAACTCTATAGTCTTCTACATTCAGCAATACAACTATATACATTTCAAATAGATCATATTTAACACGTTTTATTTTAATATTAACATTTTAAATTTATGAAAGCTAAGGGTTGGCTACAAGAACACCACCTATGATAAATTTTAACAAAAATTAAATCTTTATTACTCAGTCCTTGTAATCCTCATCTTCATCCTGCTACAAACTATTCTGATATGTTATCGTCGTTGCTCTGTTCACCTAGAATGGTGCTGGATTGCACAGATATTGAGTCGCCTGCATTGAAAGGAGTTGGCCCACCATTTCCTAGCGTACTGTTTATAAAATTCTCATCGACTTGTTGGTACCCAAAAAATGCATTTAACACATTTAGAAAATTGTTTCGGTGTCGTTGAGGATTGGGCATCATGAATTGGAATCCGGCCAGCATAAGCCCTTCATCACAGTCTGTCGCAAATTGGTCCGACGTTGAGATATTCGAAGCGATTGGGTGGATTGATGGAGCTGCGGTGGACCCATCTGGGGTCGAAGGTCTTTTTCCTGTAGTCAATGGAAGCGATGAAACTGAAGCTGCAGCTCCAATAATGCTCTCAGTGCATGGTGTCGCATTGGGTGGCTCCACGATTTCAGGATCTGACTGCACCACATCCATTTCCCTCAATAGGCGACCAGTAACCCATTTGCGCCATTTGAGTGAAGCCGTAGACTCACCGGGGTATCTTTTAGTCCGCTTACCAGCCAAAGGATTTGTCTTCTTCCTGTTGCGATTGGCTGCAGGTTTACCACTTTCCCGCCTCTGATTTCGAGGCATGGATGACTGGTTGTCCCACAGCTTATTCTGCTTCATTTTGCGCACCTTGTTTACATTGTTATTCAGCTGTTCCACGGCTCTTTCAAATATTTTCAGCAGCCCAAAAATATTGGCTCCGGTATTACGACCACTACGCCTCTGGTTTTTGCGTAGCAATCTTTGCTTGAACTGAGTTTTACCGCGTTTTTCCATCTCGAATAAAATATATATTTTATAAAGAAATATATATATGTAAAATATATATATATTGGAACTAAATATCTGGCTGTGAAGTATTTTATTGTTTTCTTTTTTATGTTTTCTCTGCAGCAGTCTAAAAAGAAATGAAATAATTGCCAGCTAGCCTCGATAACAGTTCGTGTTGGCACACACACAAATTAAACCTAACTCAAGGCATTCTACGATAACAAATAAACAAGTTCAATGTTCCATGATTTTTGCCATTGAAATAAGTTTTGAGTTTGGTTAGCATTTGTTGGTAAGCAAAAAGGTTTTTCATAGTGGACCTCATCTTAGTTAACTGCAGCCAAAATAAAGTTATATTTCGTTTTTCGAAAATGACATTGTCAGCTTGTCACTCCTCAAACCCCTCTCAAAATGCTCATGAAGACATAATATATTTTATAAGCCAGAAGTGCCTAAATATTTAAACCACTTAAATACCATTTTTTTTTAACAATTACAGAGCCTAGACAAAGGTGCAATTGCCTGTCAACTATTTAAGACTATAAACCATTTTTTTTATATGTGTCGAGTTTTTTTATGCTAAGCTGATTATAAATAATTAAAAAAAGAAAAAAAAACGCTCGAAAGGGTTTCCCAAGCATGACCCTAATGAGGGTTTGAGGGCGACCATAAACAAAACGCCCATTAGTTGTCATGTCGAGCGTGTGCAACTCGCGGCTCGCGACTAGCGACTCGACGCGTGCGACCTTCAAGGACATGCAAGGATATGTCGGAGTGGAAGTGCGGAATGGTTGTGGATGTGAGATGACTTTGTTTTTAAACAATATTTGCATACATAATTTCGAGTGCAGCTACCCCCGGTGCAGCATCTAAAATGAAAACATTTATAATGTTTTGATTTCATTTATGTTAATTTCCAACCATAAATCACACAACCCGAAGCGTGTGCTTCCTGTCGCATTCAGCGGGGCTTACAATATGTCTTTTGTTGTTGTTGTTGTTGTTGTTGTTGTATTTGATTAGCCCATGGCAAATAAAATAGATGCCTGTCGTATGCAAATCCACTGCTCTGACTTTGCCACTGCTCTTTTTGGTTGTTATCCCTTTTGCATTTGGGTGCCGAGCATTATGCAAATGTTGTGTATCCTTGATCCTTTTTGTAATTCGATATGCGCGTGAATTGCCCGACTTTGCAGAAATGATCTTTTCGCACTGATGCCCAGCTAGGGATGCGGTATCGCAAATTTGCCAAACTAATTCAATATGCATATATACATACATATATTAACCTCACAGATCCTGGCAATTTGTTAATGCATATTTTTGCACAAGGGTTTGCAGCTGATAGAGTTGTTTTGCCATTTTTTGAATTGCCAATAATTTCGCATGCCAAATTTGAGCTGATTTAATGGCATTCATTATTTATTCATGTTCATATCGAACGCCAGTTTTTATTCAATAGTTGATGTATTTAAATGGCATTAGATATTGATATCAAATTTAATTTGTATTTATATTATTTAAAAATGAATTTGAGAGAAAACAAATTGAATCGTTTCGTATTAAATATGAAATGTTTCATTTTTTATATTTTTTAATAAAAAATAATATTATCTGCATTAAGTTTATATGCATTTTTTCAAAATATGTCTCATGGTCTCCGCCATTATTAACCTTCATTTAATTTAACTCATTGAAAATTTCAATTTGTTGGGTGGGCATTTTCAGCAACTTTCAGCTTTCTACAATTTACTGATTAAATTTACTATTTAATTCTAATCTTTGAAAGTTGTAATCGTAATTTAACTTTCGTATAACTTTACGTCTGATCTTCGGGTTCTACTGCGATTGGAATATCATTCCGTTTGGCCTTTTGCCCGACAGAGCTGCTCCTCCACGGTAAGTGCTCCAGCATCTATTTAACGTAAAGCCCTCACGTCTTTGTGTACAACTTGAAAAAGAACCATGAAAAACAAATATATTTTGTAATTTTACCATTCTCTGTGATTGTGTGTGACAGATCTGAGATATATATTTGGAGCCAACCCAACTGGAGTCAACTTTTCGAGGCTAGCTACGTTTAAAAATGAATTCAGAGTTGCAAACAAGTGCTCAGAATCTAAACTTTATTGTATATACATATATTTATCAATTTATTATAATAATATCCGATAGGTTGTTGCCATAAACAAATATTTATTTTTGTTAATGAAAAAAAGTTAAAGTGTTTAATACAAATTTAAAGTAAAACTGAAATAAAATCCTGTCCCTAAATTTTGTCGAAAACAAAAGCAAAAAAAACTATTTTTGTCTGCACTGCTCTTTGTTGTCACCTTTTCCGGCAATTTTCACGCTGACCCACCCCGCCTCGAAAACTCACTGGGATTGTTAAGGTCATTTGTAGCTGCGCATGCGTCCAGGACTCATTCAAGTGCGCATTAAGCGCGCCTCGTTTGTTTTGAGGCAACATGCTCTTTGTGGCGTGTCCTTTGAAGTTGCCACGCTAAATAGTTTCAGATGAGTATTTCGGCACATTGTTGTGGGTTTTTAATGTCGCAACATTTGACATTTAATGCGAACAGCTTTTGCCACGTATCATAAATTCAATAGTTAATCGTTTTTTCAGCACTGCAGCTGCGATTCCTGATGGACATGCCTGCCCCATGACAGGATGCGTCAAAAGCCAATCCAAAAGTCACACTTGAGTTGCATACACAAAAACCGAACAATCTTTCGATGCTGGCTGTTCAACGACCCTTCGAGAACAGGGGGCTTATCAAATCAAACATATTTCAGATCTCAATACAATAAATATATATTTATTTATATATCTTCATGTGTGTCATTGTCACGGGACATTTACATTGGATATTTACGTATTGAAGATTGGATTCATATTTTTATATCGGACAGTAAATTAATTTGTTATTTTGTGTTAATTTCTAATAAACGTTTTACTGTCATTTCGTCTTCATATTTTGTGTAGCAGGCCACTGGCCACTTAGTCTGTAAGAGAGAGAGAAAGAGAGAGAGATATATTAATAATGACAGATAAAGAGAGGAAATTTCAATTCTAATTTATATATTCTAAAAGAAAATAAGTAAAATATAGAGAGGGAAGGAGAAATTTCAATAACGTTTCTTTAGACTGGTCAACGTTCCCATTAGATGTGTTAAATAAATAAATATTATATACAATTTTAAATTAGGTAAGAATGGTTTGAGAGTTCAAAGCGCCACCTATCAGTCAGGTTAACATCGGGCCAAGTGAATGGTCGATTGTGGCGGTTGGCCGATGACTGCAGCAAGAAGAGCTCATCGCTATCGGTACATTACAGTCGGCGTTGTCGTTTGTGCAACAAGTTAATTGAATTGCCACATAGTTTTTATATAAATTATTGTAATTAGCCAAGCATAACTAACTTATCGAGAGTTAAGTTTAAGTTTTAAAGTTGAACATACGATATAGCCCATATACGCGCATATATAACACAAAAAAGCGGTTGTAATGTCAGCATCGAGATTTCTTAGTGCAATTGGCCAAATATCCAGACAGCAATTGCTGAACCAGAAATGTTCAAGAGGTAATCAGCTAAAAATAGAGCAAAGAAATAAAAAATAAGACGAAAACGATGCACCTAATAACAGTTCTATAATAAATGAATATTGCTATGTTAGCATAATCAACAAGTACAACTCTTTTCATATTGCGTGAAAACCAGCTGTCGGAAAACTGGACTTTGACCTTTGTACTAAAATACCCAATATGAGATAACACCAAAAGATTCAGACTTTGCTGTGTCATTATTGGGCATTGATATTGATATTGTATTTTCCGTTTGTATAGCACATCCATTCAGTGCACACCTTCATCGACGTCTAATGTCTACAAATACAGCACCGGCTGTGGCTGCTTCCGCCCAGAAGCATCTGCACACAAAAGTGGTCGATGGGGTGCTGGTGATCACGTTTGATTCACCCAATGCGAAGGTCAATTCGCTGGGCGCCGAGGTGAGCAATGAGTTCGAGGGCGTTATTAAGGATCTGGAGACAAATGCAGCGGTCAAAGCAGCGGTGCTCATTTCAGGCAAACCTGGCTGCTTTGTTGCAGGCGCCGATATTGGCATGCTGGCGGCTTGCCAGTCGGCAGAGGAAGCCACACTCATCTCGCACGGTGCTCAGATCTTTTTCGATCGCCTGGAGCGCAGTCGCAAGCCCGTTGTGGCCGCCATTAGCGGTGTCTGCCTGGGTGGCGGCCTCGAACTGGCGCTCGCCTGTCACTATCGCATCGCCACCAAGGACAGCAAAACCAAGCTGGGTCTGCCGGAGGTTATGCTCGGCCTGCTGCCAGGCGGTGGCGGCACTGTGCGCTTGCCCAAGCTGACATCTGTACCCACAGCCTTGGACATGGAGCTTACCGGAAAGCAGGTGCAGGCCGATCGTGCCAAGCGTATGGGTATCGTCGATTTGCTCGTCGATCCCCTCGGGCCCGGTCAGCAGCCAGCGGCGCTGAACTCCATAGGCTACCTGGAGAAGACAGCCATACAAGTGGCCAACGATTTGGCCAGCGGGAAACTGCGCGTAAGTTGCACAAATTGTCACGTGTCTGTGTCGATTGAGAATTAATTTTTGCGCTCATTCTTCTTGCAGGTCAATCGCGATAAATCGGGTTTGGTCAATAAGCTGCAGGCGTTCGTCATGGACACGGACTTTGTAAAGAACAAAATCTTTGATACAGCCCGCAAACAGGTTATGAAGGCCACTGGTGGTCTCTATCCAGCGCCCCTCAAGGTGAGTTCACTATTAATTATTATTATTATTTCTTATACTAAACCATTTCTGCTCTTCAGATTCTCGAGGTGATTCGCACTGGAGTCGACAAGGGTCCCGATGCTGGCTACGAGGCCGAGCGCAAAGGCTTCGGCGAATTGTCGGCCACACCGCAATCGAAGGGTCTGATGGCGCTCTTCCGTGGGCAAACCGAGTGCAAGAAGAATCGCTTTGGCAAGCCACAGCGGGCAGTAGAAACTGTGGCTGTGCTGGGTGCTGGCCTCATGGGCGCCGGCATTGTGCAGGTGTCCGTGGACAAGGGCTACAAAGTGGTAATGAAGGATGCCACCGAACCGGGCCTGGCTCGCGGCATTGGCCAGGTGCAGAAGGGCCTGGAGACAGCTGTGAAACGCAAGCGCATCACGACATTGAAACGCGATAAGGTGATGTCCATGCTGCTGCCCACATTGAACTACAAGGACTTCGCGAATGCCGACATTGTGATCGAGGCCGTTTTTGAGGACATCCAGATAAAGCATCGCGTGATCAAGGAGCTGGAGGCTGTCGTGCCCGAACACTGCATCATTGCCACCAACACCAGCGCCATACCCATTACAAAGATTGCAGCTGGTAGCTCTCGTCCCGATAAAGTGGTTGGCATGCATTATTTCTCGCCCGTTGACAAAATGCAGCTGCTGGAGATCATTACGCATCCAGGCACCTCCAAGGACACCGTTGCCCAGGCCGTTGCCGTTGGCCTCAAGCAGGGCAAGGTGGTGATCACGGTGGGAGATGGTCCCGGTTTTTACACCACACGCATTCTCTCCACCATGTTGTCAGAGGCCATAAGGTAAGCCCAAACGATTAATCTAACTGTATGTCTCAGTGCTAATATTTATCTGTTGCAAAGACTACTGCAAGAGGGCGTGGATCCTAAGGAACTGGACCAGCTTACCAAGAAGTTTGGCTTCCCCGTGGGCGCTGTCACACTGGCCGATGAGGTGGGCATTGATGTAGGATCCCACATTGGTGTTGATTTGGCCAAAGCATTCGGCGAACGCTTCAGCGGTGGAAATTTCCAAGTCATGAGCGATCTGGTGTTGGCTGGTTTCCTTGGCCGTAAATCGGGCAAGGGCATTTTCCTGTACGATGGCCAGAGCAAGGGTAGCCGTCCCGTAAATACCGAGGCACTCGAAATTATTAAGCAGAAGTATTCGCTGGTCTCCAAAGGCGCCAATACGCCCGAGGATATGACTCTGCGGATGGTGTCGCGCTTCGTGAATGAGGCAGTGCTGTGCCTGGAGGAGAAGATCCTGGACAGTCCGTTGGAGGGCGATGTGGGTGCCGTATTCGGCTTGGGCTACCCGCCATTCACCGGCGGCCCCTTCCGCTGGGTCGATCAGTACGGTGCTGGCAAATTGGTTAGCAAAATGCAGTCATTTGCCGAGCTATATGGTGCTCCATTTAAGCCCTCACAAACGCTGCTCGATATGGCCAAGGATCCATCAAAGAAATTCTATCCCAAGACATCGAATGCAAAATTGTAAACGACAATAAACATAATCGTCATTTAGCCTTAAAGTGAATTTGTACGAGTATTGCAATTGCATTTCTTTCACCAAATCGTTAGAGTGGGCAGCTAGTCCTCGCTGCGCTCTCTGCATAATTGTTACTCAAGTTTTGTGTTTGATAATAAAGGGTATCATGTAATATTTTCATACATTCATTTGTTTATTATTTGACACGACTGTTTTGTGCGAGTTTTATGCCACTCTCGCAGCATTTTTTCTTTCTTTAAATCTAATCTGCAACGATTTTGTACATCAATTCTATAACTTAGCCTAAGCATAACATCCATTTCTATACATATATATATATACATTATTCTATATAAACACAACATGTAGCAAGTGCAGCAGCCCGCAAAGGCCGGTGCCGCATTTCAGTTACTTAATTGCTAGAACTAACACATTGAGCACAACACATGGACAGTGAACGGCAGTAGACACAAGAGTTGTGAACGAACTGTGCAAATCATTTTGATGAATATTCAGCATTTCAGTAGATTTTTTTAAAAAATAAAACTATCGCGCTTCGAAGGCAACCAAATATATCTGGATTTTCACAAATGAGCAAAATAGAAGTATACAAATGCTTATTAGCTATGATAAAAGTCTGCGCTTAAGATAAGTTCAACATAGATCAAATGTATTATTGAAAGTAGGTTTTTTTAAAAAATGAGATGGGCTTTTATAAAGATTTATGAACGCTTTTCCTTTTACTCAAAACATAAAACTTTTATATTAAATACGCGATTTTTAATTATAAAAAAAAAAAATGAATCAATGTTGGAAAATATTTAGCATTTCAAAGAAATGGTTTCGTTTTGTTTGTTAACCTTGATATATGCTTGTACATATGTGTATATATAAATATATTTTTGGTATTCGCTTCGTTATCATTTTTAGTCTTCACAGCAATTGCACAACTCTTAATATCCAACTAGTTCAACTTAATCTAAGTTATGATATCAAAATTTACTTGCGCCAATCCCGTCCAGAACTGAGACGCTGTTGCCGGACTGCTGGGCTGTTACCAGCAACACCAGCAGCGGAAGCGGTGCTGCTGGCACCGCTTCCATTGGCCAGTCCACCGTTGTAGCGCTCCTGGACGGGATAACGCTCCACAACATCATCAATGAGCTCGAGTATGCCAATTTTGAACTTGCGACGCTGCTGCGGCGTCAATGCTGCAATGTCCGGCAGAATGCTGCGAAAG
The DNA here is from genome assembly GCA_035041375.1 of Drosophila conformis. NCBI lineage: Eukaryota > Metazoa > Arthropoda > Insecta > Diptera > Drosophilidae > Drosophila > Drosophila conformis. The sequence continues at coordinate 1,315,343 of JAWNLE010001234.1, forward strand.
AACTCCATGTCCGTGTGCTCGGTGACGCTGAGGTTGCCAAAGTAGCCATTGCTCGTTGTGGTCGCCTCACATTCGGTCTTGATCCGCTTGGCGCTGCACGGCTCAAGGTGTGTCTGTTGCTGCTGTTGTTGTTGCTGCTGTTGATGCTGTTGCAGCGAATGGCTATGGAAATGTGTGGCCTGATGATGCAGTTGCGTTGAGCACACATCGTTGTATATCAAATCCTGACCAGACTCGGCCAGCTGCACATCGGGTATGAAATTCTGTAGACTATTGGCACTAGCCGTTTCACTATGTGCCGGCGATCCTGGAATTGTCATCGCTTTGCCGGGTATGCTGGCTGCGTGTTGCAGGCCCAATTGTGCGGCTATGGCGGGATCGAATGCATCAATTGTCTCTTCATCATCGTTCTCAGAGAGCGACTGCTTCAGCTCAAGCGATTCATTCTTTAGACCAATGGTATTGTTATTGTTGTTGTTGCAGTACAAATGGTCCTGCTGATGTTGCTGATGCTGCTGTTGGAAATGCAAATGTTGCTGGGAGAACTTGTATAGCGATGCGAGACTATTATTGCCATCCAGTGAATTCCGCGTGGACTTCAGAAATGGTAGCAGAAATGCCATGTGCTCCGTAAGATAGTATGGCTTGTGCTGTGGCTCGGAGCCACTCTGCTGTTTAATGTAGCGCGAGAGGCAGGCGCGCAGATTCCTCCAACGCTCCTTGCAGTGAATAACTAAAAAGAAAATAGTAAAATGAGTAGGTTTAGCAACTTATGCGTAGAATATGGCATCTTTAACAACATACCACTCTCACGTGTGTCCTCGGAAATCAGCGACCAGGCCTTCTCCTGGTTGTCTCTGCAATGTAAAAATACAAAGATGAAGTATTTGCACATTAGTAGAAAAATGGATTTGGAATTCATTAAAGAAACGCTGTTCTTTCACAAAATAAAAATAAGGAAACATTTTTGGAAACTAAGTAAAAAACTGTTAAAAATATTTGTATTATGAAACATTTTTTCAATTGAAACTTTAGGTGCGACTTTAAGTTGATTTTTTAATAAATAATTATAAATATATTTTTTATTCAAAATTGTTTGTTTTTGGGAAGTAATTTCCAAAAAAACAAATACATATATCAGACTTAAATAGCAACTGTATGTAATTCTCTTAACAATCCCGAATATTAAATAATTAATTTGGAAAAATTAATATACTTTCTCGTTTGCTATTTTAGAGTTAACTCGTAAATTGCCATAGGGGTGTCATATTCAACAAAATCGTCAAAACTATATCCTATATACATATAGATTTGTTTTTCATGTATTTGTTTTCGTTGAGTGGTGGAAACTCACCTGTTGCGATACTCGGGCACTTTCTTGTCGTATAGACAACGATGCGTGCGCACCAAATTCACGAATCGTATATTGAAATCCTCGTCCGCTTGCATCACGCGATTGGTAGATCCTATATTGACCGCCGTTATCGATGTGGCACCCGGACTGTTGCCGTTGTATAAAGTTGCTGTGGATGTTGCTCGATGGTTGTGCTCGGTTTTAATGCTGCTGCTGCTGGTGTTGGCAGCGTTGCTGGTGCCATTGCTGCTGTTGGGCGTCGAGGTGGTCATGTTTTCTTCACTGCCTCTTATTGTTGTTGTTGTTGCAGCCTGTTAATTACATAGGATGCAATCAGTTGCCTGTTTAATGTTGCAATGCGCCTGATGTTGTTGCTGCCTTTATTTCTGTTGACAGCCCCACTGATAACAACAGCAACTGCAATACTCGCCAGCAAGCTTGGTTGTTGTTGTTATTGTTATTCTTGCTGTTGGCAGTCAGAACAACAAGAGAAACGTTTGCTCAATTCGATTTTGTGCTCTGTGTGTTGGTGTTGCTGCCGTCTCAGCAACAGCAACAGCAATAACAACAACGTCAGCAGCAGCAGCAGTCGACGTCAATAGAGCTTTTTGCAATTGGTGCTTTTGTTGCTGCTGCTGTTGTTGTTGTCATAACTATGTATATATTTTGTGAGACCTAATAAAACAGTGTGAGCTCTTTGTTGTTATTGTTGCTGTTGTTGTTATTGTTGCTGTTGCTGTTGTTTTTAGCATTTACTTCTCGTGAGCGGTTTCGTGACATTTTTGTGGACGACGTCAACAATGACAACGACATTAGCAACATTGTTGACTTTTCATATTATTATAGCCACAATAACAAAAATAACAATCATAAAATAATAAGAATAACAGGCAATTTGGCTATATGTATGTATATGTGTATGTATGTATGTACATATTGCTTTTATTGTAACAACTTCTTGTCATGCATACGTACAACAACAAAAAATAACATATATATATTCGAGCATATGTTTTGATAACAGCCATCTAGTGAAATAATATTCGCAGCAATTCCGAATCATTCAGCAAATGATTCGTTTAATGATTCGCAAGGCATCCTATTGAGCGCCCAACTGTCCCACTATCTGACTGTCTGTTATTGCAACTGCATAGATGATTGTTGTTGTTGCGACTACCTGTTTTGATTCTAATCAACCCACTCAGAATGGCACTACTTTTCTCCTTCTCTCTCTTCATATACCGTTCTCAATTTTTATCAATCGCATTGACTCTCTCTCTCTCTTTCTCTCTCTCTGTCGCTCTTTCGCTATTTTACTCTCGTTTGCGACTGCCGCGAAAATCTTTAATCAAATTTTCCCGCCACTTTGAGCACCTTGCGTTAAGACCACCAGTTTTGCACATTAACAACGTGCGCACACTGGACTGACTGACTATGTCAATATCACGATCAAAATCCGATATCCGAATATTTGGTTACCTATCAATTTAAATAGGATAATACATGCTAATGTATTTTTATAACTAATATTGAAAATATTTAAATTGAAACAAATTTTAAAATACAATTTTTTTTATATCAAGAAATCGAAAGTTTTTCACAAGATTCTGCCCAGTGTGCCACAGTTGTTATGTTGTTTTTGTCATCATCATTATTATCAACATTGCCAACTTCATTATCATCTTCTACGCTGCGCGCGTGTTTCAGTTCTGGCTGTTGTTGTTATCGTTATTGTTGTTGTTGTCGTTGTTGTAGTTGCTGTTGACGTTGCTTTTGTTATTGCCATTGCTGCTTGTGCTGCTGCTGCTGTTGCTGCTGCTGTCGTATGTTCTGTATTATTCGTCATTTGTTTTTGTTGTTTTCGTTAGTTTTGTTTGTTCTCCTTTAACAGTTGCCAGCGTCGCTGACGCAGCAGCAGCAGCAGAGCAGCGAGACTTTTTTTTGTTGTTGTAGCTTCTGCTGCCTGCTTGCTGATTTAGTGTTGTACCGCCTGCGCAATGCTTGTTGTTGTTGCTGTTGTTCTTATTGTATTGGCAAGTAAAGATGGCAAACAAAAAACTACCCAGCGATGTTAATTGTATTTTGTCTATTAACATAAAATACGTTATATGTAAATATGTACATGTGTATTTTGTTAGTTAGTTTTTGTACGCCTCTGTGTGTATGTATATATATATATATATATGTATTTATTCAGCAACAAAAGCAACAGCACACAAAAAGTACAGCAACGTGCAAAACAAGAAAACACAAAACAAAAAATAAAAGAATATTTCTAAAGCTAACAAAACACACACAAAACTTGCAGAAATACCCGGCAATCCCCCGGCCCCAAACACCGCTGCCACTGTCCAATGACGGCAGCAGCAGCAGCAACGAAAGCAAAGGCAATAACTTTGTTAGATAGAACAACAACAACATGGCAAGGCATCAGCAGCAGCAGCAACAAAAGACACTAACACACACACACATTCACAGCGACCACATTGGCACACAAACAGTTACACTATGCCATATAGAATTTTTCTTGTTGGTGAATTGTTGTTGCTTATCTGGCCAGAGGCATTGTTATTGTTGTTGTTACTGTTGCTGTGGTGGTTTTTATTTTATTATTTCGAAAACAATTTCATTTTCCAGTCGAATATTTTTTTTTGTTTATTTTACCTGTTCTCGGCTGTTTACGGTGTCCAGTGTGAACGTTTGAAAAAAAAAAACCGTTTACGACCAAAAATTGAAAGCGCGGTTATTTTTTTAAGACACTACCAGTGCCGCACTGAAAAACGGCGCCAAAAAGTGTCCGATGCGGTGACGACTGCAAGTGCGACTGTGACGGCGACGGCAACTGTGACGGCAACGGCGACTGTGACAATAAACAACAGCGACGGACTGACGTAACGTACAAAAAGTTGCAATTTCGTTTTCTGTTGTCGTATGTTTCACGTTTCAAGCGACGAAAGCGACTAAACACACTCGGATACTCAGTATCTATCAGCTACAGTAGAACACAACAACAACATCAGCAGCAGCAGCAGCAGCAGTCGAAGCAGCGGCAGGCAGACAAGCAGCGGCCGCGACGTACAGTGGGACGCAAATAATTTTATTGCTGCATAAATTTTCTTTTTTCTTTTTAGAAAAATGTGTTAAGCAGAATGCAATATTAAGCACTGACTACAATTCTAATTAAAAGTATTCAATTAATAAGACTTTTTATATCTCTAAACTATTTATTCTCCCTGTTATTGTTAATCGCATTATATAATATATACTATATTTGTGTTATTTATTATGTTAATTACTAAATTTAGATAAGTGATTGTAGTTTTTTAGCTACTGCTTCAAACTTTTTCTTTTCGATTCAAATTTATTGTATTTGTTTTACTGTGCGACGACTACAGCAAACAGAGAACAACGCACAAAACGCTCTTTCTCTCTCCCGCTCACTGGTATAAGCACATACACTCAACACACACACACACACATACAGCTGGCAACAACAAGAGCACAACTTTTGTTATTGTTGCTGTTGCTGCGGGCGAACAACAAATAATACAAACAATACACTCACACATACTCACACAAGCAGCACACACAGGCAGAGAAACAACAGCAGAGCAACGGCAACTGCGCGCTACAAAATGCAAAGAGACAGAGACACAAAGCAGAAACGATGAAACCGACGACGTCGACGATGGACTAACAAAAATTTGATTCACTGTGGTCCAGGCTTCAAATAAATTTAACTGAACTCACAAACTCACAAAGTATTAGCTAATGTATATTAATATTTCTGAATTTATTAATATTAAAAATTATTTAATTTAAAATTTTAATTATTAATATTGTATTTTTAAAAATGGTTTTTTCTTTCAAAATTTATTTTTAATTATTATATGGCGATATTCTCAGTCTCCTACATTCCTTCACCAAAATTGTTTGTTCAATTTTACTATATTCGTTAATAAACTCTATCAATCCTATTCCGATGTGTATTTCCCATGTGAGTCAGTATGCGTATGCGTGAGTGTGTGCACACATCCACCTAAAATGGGTTTCTAACTCTCAGTGAACATTGAAACAGCGACAGTTGCTCAGCAGCGGCAGCAACTGCTCTCAAAACAAACAAAATGCTAAGCAAACAAAAATACACGCAAAATATTTCGTGCTGTATTTGTTGTTGTTGTTTCTGCTTTATTAAAAGCTCTTGCTGCTTGAGGTTTGCTGTTCTGTTCTGCCCAACGTTTGTTATCATTGTTGCTGTGTTACGGGCTGCAAAGCTTTTGTCCAATAGTTGTTTACATTGTGTTAGTTATGGTATGGGGAGGGGGTAAAGGAGCTTTCGCAAATTTTATTTGACAGGGGGCGCTTTTCCAAAACAAATTCCTATTTAAAAAGAACAAAGCCTTTGTCTAGATGAATGTTTGAAAGATATGATAAAAGTACAAAATAATAAGAAATTATCACATACATCAAGAGATTCATTACTGTCAATATCTGATAGAGTTACGAACATACTTGTTGCCTAAGTTATTAATACAAATATCACATAAAATATTTCGAAGCCATTGAAGAGGAAGCTTTAGCAAAAGCTTACGGTAAGCACATTTACACACATACAAACACATACCACTAAGCAAACCTGAGTTACCATTCCATCAAATGATATGCGGCGCTTTCGATACGGTTTAATGATTTGTTTACAACTATGGTGCCTTGAAATTTACCGCAAGCATACGGTACAGCTTTTCCTGTCCACTCCACCTCTCGCGCACACACTTTGCTAACATTTCCTGAAAGCTCCATCTGCTGCGAACGTGCGCGTAAAAATTCAATAAAAAGGAGGCTCGTTTCTGTTTTGGCCTACATGCACAGGCACGAACGGACAGAGCCGAGAGCCGACGAAGGCCCATCCAAAACTTGGTCAGCAGTGGAAGCTTCAAGTGCAATCGTTTCGGCGGCGCTTTAAAGCTAACAAACTTTTGTGTCCTGCCTTCAGTTGGCAAAGGACAGTTGAGATTGACACTGGTCCTGCGGGCGCCTAAAAGCACACAACAATTTTTTTGTTGTTGCTGTGTCAGATACGCGCTGTGTGTGATTGTGTGGCAATGTGTGTGTATGTCTGTGTGCATTCAAATATTTGTCATGAATTAGTAAGCGCAGTGAACTGAAAAATTTGAGATTTAGTCGAACAAAGAGGAACCAACACCGAAAGAAAAAAAACGTAAGCCAAAATGTTTCCCCCTACCAACAAAGTTTTTTTTGTTGCCGTTGTAATGCAGCTTCATTCAGTGCAAATGCATTTTTATGGCGCATTTTCCACTTTCTCTCCCACGCTCTCACTCTCCTCATGTAGCTCGCTCTCTCTCTCAACTGACACTGTCGGCAGTTCTCTTTTGCAGTGTAGAGTTTCGATTTCGTTACAAAATCGAAACAAACTGCGGGGTAGAGCGGGTCAGTGTTTATGGATATCCTGCTGCGGCTACCTGTAGATGTCACACACACACACATAAAAGCTATCCATGTGTGTGTGTGATTGACAGTGGTCTGGCGAGTCCTTGAAGAGGGTTTTTATTGTTAAAACATCATCGTAGACGGCGCACAGCGCACCTACCTCCAACTTTCGTTTCCGAATGTAATTAATCTCTAATTCAAGGTCCAAAGCTCCGTCTCGAAGGTTAAACATGGTGAACTGCCTCTCTTGCGTTATGGATTTAACTTGAGCTTAACTCGAGGCATTCCACAAATTTCCATACCAATTTCATTTGCCGAACAGCTGTAAAAGTTGTTCTAAATTGATATTCTCCGTGAGCCAGACGGACTTTGCAAATCAAACAAGTTGCACACTAACGGCTGTGAATATTCAGTTAAAATAGTTCGTTTTGGATTAGCTGTTACTCAAGCAAAGGCGTAAAATTGGTGTCACATATGCATAAATGTGAAGCCCCAGTTATTAACAATTAACACATAAAAAACACTATTTATTTATAGTTGTTAATTTCTTCAGAATATTATTTTAATGCTTACAATATTTACGTTGCTCGCATTGTTTCCAGTTATTTACAGAGAAACTCGAGCTGTAAAGTAAAACTTGAGAACAAACTCAAGTTGTTCTGTTGACAATGGGGTCTCCTTTTTCCTTAACAAGAGATTGAATATTCATTCAATGCTCAAAATTCAAGCCCCCACAACGAGCAGCGAAGTAGAAAATTGAAGAAAATTTCCTGGTGCTCTGAAAAGAAAAACCTATCTAAAGAGTCCTTAGACGCCCATCGTCTATATTTCATGCTGGTCAATTATGTATGTATATAAATACGTAATTGTTATTCCAAGTACGCACACACACAGACACACACACATACAGAGAGGTACAATATTTAAATTCCTGACAAAGCTCTGTGAAAGAAATCCTGCCCTCCGCAGGCATAACCGCAACTATGAGCGCTAAACATTTTGACAACGTCCTCCCTCCTCTCAAATATGCCCCGGCAAACATTTACCTTCTTTCTAACACACACATACATAAGCGTTTGGCGTTTTAAACAACCGCATTACGCATACGCCATATTGGTATTGAGGCAGTCTGGCAACTTTGGTGCGCGCCATAACAAAAACAAATAAACAAACAAAGAACTGAAGAAGAAAAGCTTTTCATTGCTGGCCATTAGCGCTCGCAACGCTCTCACTCACACTCTCTAACCCACTCACTCTCTCACTCTCTCTCTCTCTTCATCTCTTTCTCTCTCTCTTCAAGTGTTGCCTCCTTGCAGCTGAAAAAAAAAACATTACACGAGAGTTTCTTTTTTTTCGGGGTTTTTCCTGCGCTGCGTCGCTGTCGCAGCAGACAGAAACATTTTCGCTTGAGTAGAAAATTTCAATGATTTTCAGTCGCTTAGTGTGAAACGAACCAACAACCCAAACGAAACGAACGCGCGCGTAAAATACCAAAAAAGAATAATACAAAACACAACTAGGGAAAATTCTACAAAAAAGACGCATACAATACAATTAAGTTAACTTCGCCCATCCGCTAAAGCTGAAGCCAACATTCGTCTATATTATAAACAAAAAAAATTTCAATATTCGTAGAAAAATTAACAATAAATCAGAGAATTTTAGATTTGTTAAGCGATTGCATTGACCATTGAGCGAACCAACAATAACAAAAGAATCCACAAGTAGCTGATGAGCGAATGAGCAAAATATAAATAAATACCTTTAGAGATACATATGTGAGTACCACCTCTATACCGAACATATTCGAATTCTGAATTTCGCATCCACTAAAAATATATTTATGTACGTACAAGCGCGACAATTGGATTGCATTTGACATTGGATGAGCTGTAAAACGTGTGACATGTCTATTTATTTATTTTTTTATGGCTTTTGGGAATGATAGCCACTTAAATTGGCGGCATTTTCTGGGACGCATTTCTAACGTTCAGTGAATTTAATTCATATCAAGTCGAACAGTTTGTAGTTAATAAGAATGTTTCATATTCTGCTTCTATGAGATCTTGATCTCGGTTAGTTAACTTACAGTAATGTAAATTTTAATGTTTTCCTCGAGAGTGTGTTGAACAAGCTAAAGAGGTGTTCAAGTTTCGTTTAAATTTGACTTTCCTGCTTATAAAAACATTAAGCTGTATGTGTGTAATATCAGGTATTTCCCAAATTTTAGATACGATTCGGTAAACATGTGTATGCATATTTATTTCATTAATTTTTTATTTATTTTTTATAGACGTATTTTCCAACATGTTTAAATTCACCGGCTGTGTGTTTTCTATACATTTAACCTATCTTTATATATTAATAATTCAAATCCTGCAATTTTCTTTTCGATTTACCTGATCTATTTCTGTGTCCTATTCATTTATGATTCATAAGTTGTTATAGCCTAGGCTATATTTAAATCACAGGCAATTGAAGTGTAGAACACCTACACACATACACACGCACACACACACACACACACTCCTTTTCACCTTATGAATATTTGATGAAATTAGTTTCGTTCATATAAAAAGAATCGAAATAACAAAGATTTCGAGTCGAAGACCTGCGATACATACAAACATGTATACATACATGAATATGTATGTGCCCCCCCAGACCCCTCCCTAATTCCCACTGCAGCTGTTCCTCCTGTCTATCATGTATGACAGGGGGGAGGGGCGCACACTTATTTGTCTCGTGTTATTCTTACTGTTGCCACAGGGCGTATGAGTGTTATGTACATTTTTATAGCCAGCAACAGTCACACAAGCCGCACAATCAAGCAACTGTGTCTGTGTTTATGTCAATTTCAATTTTACATGTGTTTGTGTATGTTCTTTGTATATACGAGAGAGTGTATGTGTGTGTGTGTGTGTGTGTGTGTGTGTGTGTGTGTGTGTGTGTGTTGTGACTGTTGTTATTGGTATTTTGCTGTGTGCGAGCACCGGAAGCTAATGCAAAATGCGCTTCATTGCAACTCTGTGTTTGTGTGAGTGTGTGTGTGTGTGTGTACAAGTTGATGTTGTCTGTTTTCAGGGTGGCACTTGTTAGAACGGAAACGGATATCCCGTGTGCACTATGCACAGTTTGCCCACTCGCTCAGAGTGCGCCTCCTGTTTATCATTCCATCACAGTCCGCGTCAACGTCAGTGTCAGGCTCCAGTGTTGTCCAGTGTCCAATCCTTGCATTTGCAGAGAGCACAGGAAATTTTAAATTGAATGTGCGCCCAGCGTGTCTATTTATCTGTTTGCCTGACTTGTTTGTTCGTTTTTGTTGCACATGGCCATAGCAACGCCGCTGGCTAAGATTTGCGCACATTAACTGACGTAAGATTTTTTAGATATTTGTGGTCGGTGCTGCAACAGTTTTTTTTTTGTTTTTTGTTTTTTTGCCTATAGAGTACCCGGAGCAACTGGGGCAGCACCTAACCATATACAAGCTAAAAGAAACTGCAGCTTGGATAAAATAAAACGGATGACAGTAGAAGGTTCTGTGGTTGGTCTGAGCTACAGAGATCAAATAAACGAAAATGGGACACTTAAATTGGAAAATAAACGAAGAAAAACTATAGGCAACATGGAAGTGGGAAATACATCATAAAGTTTCAACTAAGAGCACTCCAAGTGAATGAGTTTGACTAGCAGATGCCCTGAATCCAAATCTTTATGTATACCTGTAGTCTGGTATGCATTTATGTATATGTGTGCAGATTGCCTTGCCTTGATGCTGTGTTACTCAGTGTAAATATAAATATAAGGAAATATACTTTACACTCGGAGGATACACAAACCGTCTACCCTATAAAAGATACTCAGAGTTGATGGGCTCAATATAGGTCTAATATGTCGCAGTGCATTAAGATAATACTAAGAATAAGGTGTACTCTATACTCTAGACTAAGACCATTATTCTTTACTGTGAATATCTCATAATTTGAGTGTTGCTAAACAGCTCTTTGTTAATGGGGTTACTTTACGCAATTATGCAAACTACAATCCATTACAGATTATCTGTAAAAAAAAGCTATATCAGCATTAAAAAAAGGAGAATCACAAACAGCTATTTAACAACTTTCAAATGACGCATAATATAATTTCCCTTTGTTATAAAGTTCGGAATAGTTAAGAATGAGAAAAGTGTCCAACTGTGTTCAGTTTTCAAAATATTTCATTTCCTTTCTTACATTTCGCAACAGAGAGTTGTAAATTTTATTGTACGCTGGCAATTTCACTAGTTTAATCGTTCAATTTCCTTTTATTTTCTTTTTTTTTTTGTTGTAGTCATGATTGTAAAATGAATTTGGCCTTCTTACAGTTTACATTTGCAATGGCCTTTGACCTGTCGTGTTGTTCTTGTCGTGTTGTTGCCCAAAAGTGATTCATGTGCCCGCCATGACTTTGGTGTTTGTTGTCGCTTAGTGCGTGCCATACTCAGTGCTGCATATACGCTGTGTGCTTGTTGTTGCTGTGATTTATGTGTGTGGCACACACACACACACGCACACTAATACTCATGCCGTATGCAACCACGCTACACATGTTATTCTTCCCAGGACTTTACGTAACACTCAACAGTAACCCAATTTCAAATTCGGCTTAAACAAATTTCGGCATATTCCATGCACATCCGCAGCCACTGTTGTCCTCATTGCCCAGTGTCCTCGATTTGGTTCCGCGGGTCTATCTCTCTCTCTCTCTGTTCCGCTTGCTCTCTTTCTCTCTCACTATATGGTGTCATCGCAGCAGGATACGGCCAGGCAGGCAGCAGCTGTTTTACACTAGATAGATATAAAGTCGCATCTGTAAACTTGGCTTGTTTCACTGCTTGGCTTTAGCCCTTAAGTGTTATTGTTATTGCTGCCTGTTGTTGTAATCTTTTGGCTCACACTCATTCACACACACACATACACACACACACCTAAATACATGCGCTTTATACGCATTATCCTATAAACACTTAACGTGCAAGTTGTTGTCGATTTTTCTTAGCTTTTGTCTTGCGGCTTTTGTGCTTATCGCGCCAATCACAGCGTCCAGGTCCACAGGACAGTCTTAACTAAATATATGTACATAAATATCATCCAAATATATATGTATATGAAAATGAGTGCGTTTGTGTGTGTGTGTGTGTGTGTATTCACTTAGAGCAGCTTCAAGTTGTTGTTCGTTGTTCGCTGTTCTCGTTATTGTTATTATGCCGCCCCGCTTGCAGTCACCGGCCCCATAACGGCTTACGTGCAAGTGTGTGTGTGTGTGTGTGTGTGTTGGCTTTCAATTCCTTTGTATTTGACAGCAACAATAAAAACTACAAGCAGAAACACACACACACACAAACGCATACACTCTGCATATGCGTAAGCATTTCTGTATATACATATCGGATTTTTCCCAAGTGCGTCCTTTTGCATTTCAATTCAAGAGCTGCATAAATCGCCGAGCTTCGCAACTTGGCCTGATTTCAAGTGGTTGCCATTGTAGCTGGGCTGAAAAGCACTTCATTTGGCTTACAACTATTGCTTTGACTGTGTTAATTTATAGCAAATTGTTTATATTGCAAAACTAATTCTTAATCGATAATTGGGTCAGTAAACAGAATCAGGATCAATCGAATCTCTCAGTTAAAATGCATTGAATGCGATTTTTATTCGATATGTGAATGCTTTATTTATCTTCCGGTTTATTTTTACTATACACAGCCATATACATACATAAAAAACAAATAGCTAAAGTAATAAGCAAAGATAAAGAAAAGATAGGCAAATTTATAAATCTGTGAATAAGTTCAGCACGTGCTTAACGGTCAGAGATTTTCCGGAGATGTTGTGGCCTGTTTTAATGATGACTTCAAAGTCGTGAAATCAATCCACCGTTCCAGCGAAACAGACGTGCTGGCAATTTGTCTCGTTACGCAGATAAATGAAAATCAATGGTTGTACATTTGCTTAGCCATTCAACTGTGGTGCATATTTAACATAAATTTCGCATCGATCAAACTGTGAGCCAGTTTGTATCATTTCATTTGGCCAGCATTTACCCCAGCTGACCTCCCACATGGCCAACGGATGATGGGGCAGTCGAATCGACGTCGAGTCAAAACGATGCCTGATGTTTGATCACAACACGGCTGCCTGCTGATTGCTTTTGAGACAGGCGAAATACTTTTCATGCATCGTCAAAAGATTTCTTTGTTGGTGTGATTCATGGAAATTGTGAGCGAAGACGAAAACAAATTAAAAGTGTACAAAATCGAAGAAGATATCGCGAGGAATGTGGCTGAAAAGAACAGCATCACATATATATAAATATCCACATTTGTATATTTGATTGCCAGTTCCTAGGCAATCAAAATTAAATTATAAAATCATTTAAATTCATAATTTGGCAAGAGGCAGTACTTGAATTGCAGGCACGTGGCAGCTGAAACCCAAACGAAAGGCCAAAGTAGAAATCAAATTTGAGTTCAATGTTGCCAGTCGCTGCTCAGATGAGCAATCCATTTCTGCATTTCTTAACATGCACTCTAATTGAACGTACATTTTTGGATAGCAATTATAAATTCTTTGGACGCATTCAAATTCCGAACACGACATCTGACACTTCCTGACAGTCAGGAGGACAGCAAACAGGTAGAAAGTGACACAACAACACAGCTCGACATCCTGGCTAGCTGTGCTGCCCACCCACTCGCCTATCATCTGTCATATTTGTCTGGCTGGGGTAGGCTATGGAAATTGACGCTATGCTCACACCTCCTTCCCTTCCCTCCCCCGCCAAAAAGCTCACATATTGAAATGTATAAGACGGCAAAAACAGAGGATAAGTCTGCCAATGCATATACATCCATAGACGCTTATGCGAGTGCGTGTTGACTCCTTTGCGTGTATCTGAAAACGACGAGATACTTAAAACCAAACAACTCTAATATGCCGAAGCCAAAATACCCTTACAGAGGGCGAGAGAGAGACCAACTGCCTTGCTACAATATTATTAAAATAATATACTAAAAACAGGGTGTGAAACTGGTATTGGAGTCGAATTCAGAATTGGAATAATATCTTGCATCAAAGTCTATAACAATATCTGTATAATCTTTGCTTGCTGCATGGAATATAGTACAAACGATTTTTTATACAAAGTAATTACTTTTCTTCACATTTTAATTCCTTTAAATTTCTTGACTTTTTCTGAAGTTTTTCTTTTCTTTTGTCTCGTGATTGACTACAAATAACATTTGAAAATTGTTGTAAAGCTAATTTAAATATCTATATCATATTATATTTTATTATATATATACAACTAGGTCTTTTAATAGTTAACTCGTTTATTAAAAATAGTTTATAGGCTTTTGACAGGACACTAGAGTGATAATTTAGCCTTAACCTTAATATTCAATAGCCAATTAGCTGAAACTTTTGTAAGCAGCATTTTGTTTACAAGCGCCTAATTTAAGAAGCAAATAACAGTTGTCCTCTTTTGTTCGTTACACAAACAATTTTAATTACTTTTCTGTCTTTCTAACTTTCAACTTTACAAACTTCATGAAATATTTAAAAGAACCCAAAAGAGCTTTGCTCAAAAGGGGCAAGGTGGCAACAGCAACAGCAACAGCAAAAGCAAAAGCAAAAGCAGCAACAGCAACAGCAGCAATATCCGCTGGTTGGCATATTATAGTAGGGTATACTTATTTGTGCTGCTTTTTTTTAATTTCGAAATTGTATAACCTGATTACTCAGGAGCATTCTATATAAACTTCATTTAATGGCTTGTGACGTGCAGCCAAGCGGCACGAAGAAGAAAAACAAGAATGAGATAAAAGCGAACTGCGTCTCTCGGATCGCTCCATCGCGTGCCGCATATCCGGACTGCTAGTGTGGCTGGTGTGTCCTTAACTCGAGGGAATTACTGTTAGGAGCTGTCCGCTTAAAGTGTTTACCACACGAAGAAGCCAAAGGCAAAGTATTAACAGCATTTGTGGCTTACATATTTAATGGCACGCTTTGAGACGCTCATTTCTATGGGGTAATTGCATTTGCTGCACACGCATTTAAAAACACAATCAAACACACACACACAACAAAGTGGTTCACAAATGTGGGCAGCTGGAATTCATGTCATTAGCTGAGCAATAAGTGTTTAGTTATGAACGTCTATTAATTTGTGCATTTAACTAAGGGCAACTAAGTCATTTAGCCATTTAATTGGCAGTGTTTAGATTAGTTTGGCTTTTCATAATAATTTTATTGATTTGTATATGGCTTATTCTTGGCCGCCATAATTCACCATAATTCACACCGCTGTTATATTGGCCATAGACATGAATAAATAGAAAATACCACTCCCCAGACAAGTTATTATCCATCATATTGGCCGTAGCCCGTTTCACATATATTATGACTCAGCGCCCACATTACCTGCCTGTCATTTAGCCAATTACCTTGCAAGGCAAACAAAGGCGTTTTAGTATACTGTGTATTTATACGTATATATATATATATGTATATGTATGTGTGTGTGTGTGTGTGTATGTGTATTCGATTGGTGAATGCCACCAACCATTCATTCATATATTTATGTCTATTATCATCGAGTGGTCATTTTAATTTATGTCCAAAAATTACACATAAGTACAGAGCCAAAAATTAGCAACAGCTGTTCAACACAGAGCGAAAGAGAGAGAGAGAGAGAGAGAGTGGAATAGCGGGCGAGAGCAAAAATGCATCCCGAATGAACACAAGTATTGCCAAATGCCTCTTTGTCGCTTTGACGCTTTGTGGCTTTGCTGCTTTCCAGTCGCGCGATCGAAAAATGAATTCAGCGGATCCCCGACAAAAACAAAAAAACAAACCAAACACAAGAAAAAATGCTCGCACACATTTTGGGAGAGCTGTGTGGCAAGGCGTTTTCTTTTCGCTTTGCGAACGTTTGGCGTTTGGACGTGTCCGCGTGTCGCTAAATGTCGCGACGACTTCTTCACACGGCCTGCTGAGCACAGTTAGTTTCACTGGGCGTATACGCAACACATATGCGTCCCAAGAAGTTTTGTGCCTAGGCAAGAACGACTTTTTACTGCCGTTTCGGTCTCGGTCATTACTGCGCGTTCACCGATCAGCGTTCAGCGATCAGCCTTCAGCGTTCAGTCTTTCCCATTCCCATTTCCATTCCCATTGCCGCCAACAGATCGTTCGTTAGTCGTTGGCCGCCGTTCGTGCGTTCCGTTCGGTGTTCTCGCTCATAACTCGACATCGTCGTCGTCGTCGTTGTCGTTGTCGTTGTCATTTCCATTCGTTGCCGTACGCGTTGCCAGCTGTCAGCGGCGCTGCGCAGCGCCGTTTGGAACTAAAAACGTTTCAAGGCACGGGATTTTCTCAACATTATTTTGCTCAGCGACGTCTTTGCCTTTTGCTATTTTTAACGTGTGTGTGCGGCCAAACACAAAAATTTTCACCATTTTTTTTTTATTTAACAATTTGCCCGAGTTATTCAATGCGCATCTGTGTGTGTGAGTGTGTGTATGTGTGCGTGTGTGTGATTTTGCATGTGAGTCTGTGTGTGTGTATGTGTAAAAAGTTTCGATGCGTTAAATAAGTTATAAAACAATATAGGTGCAGCAAACGCCAAAAATTCCAATATATACTAAGTAAATATCAATTCAACTACAAAATTTCAACTACGATAAAATCCCAAACAGAAATTTGTGTTAATTACGGCAACTTTCAAATAAAATTCAAGAGGATTTGTTTGAAATGAATTAGTGAACATCATTTATTGCTGCAACCATTAGCAGCTATGTGGAAGTGAGCCAAGCAAATTAACATATATTAGTTGATAAAAAAAAACAATATGAAAGTATAACTAAATATTGTATATATAACTAAATATTCAGAAATTAACTCAACACTGCAAGGAATACAAATGCCTAGTTAAAATATCAATACTCTAGCCCTAAACAAATGATGAAAAATTCAAATTTGAAAAGTATATTAAGTTATAATTTAATCTATAACGAAATTACTAAATAATATTACGTCTCTTCAACAAATTGGAGTAAAGCTCAGAACAAAAGTCCAAAAATCTACAATAACAAATACAAAATTCTTTAATATTTAAATATTCTTATTTAATTCAAATAAGTAGATTAACACCTTCATTCACATCCACATCAATCGATAAGGCACAGAGCAAAACTACCCAAAAAAAAAAATGAAAATACCCTGAAAGGCGGATCAAGTAAATATGTAAAGGCTGAACAAGAACCCAAAGAGCAATAACTACAGTAGCTAGAAGGCTGTTGCGGTGTTAATACTTAATTTATGTGAACCTATAAATAATTTCAGTTTAGAGAATGTGTTGCCTGCCTTCTACAACACATAATATACGAATAGTGCGCGTTGTACGAAAAAATATGCTAAAAATACCTAAAAACTGAACGCTGCGTGTCGCTGTGCGAGTGTGTGTGTGTGTGTGTGAATGTTGATAAGTGTGTGTGCGAGTGTGTGTGTTTGGGTGTGTGTGTGATTTAGTGAGCGTGCGTGTACAAGAGTGCAGTGTAGATTGATTTAAATGCAGTCGCGTCTCTCAACTAAAAACGAAAAGTAAATGCAGCCAAAAGAAAAACAAAAAACAGAAAACAAGAAAAAAAACATACACACACACACACACACGCAAAACAAACAAAATGCAAAACGCACTCAAGAACTGGCGACACTGACGACTGTCAGTCGGCCCCCATCCACATCCACATCCACGTCCACGTCGACATCCACATCGACATCGACATCGACGTCAGTCAGTGGACTATTATTTAATTTTCATGTGTTGGCCGAGACAGCAGCCAGCAGCAAGCAGGCACCACAAACTGAAACAGCAACAGAATCAGAATCGCAACCAGGGACAGAGACACTTTCTGCTTGCAAAAACAAAAAAAAGAAAGGAAAAAAAATTCAATAGACTTTGCCAAAGCACCTAAAATACAGCTCAACATTATTACGAGTATTCTTTCTCTTCATTTCATCTACTTGCTCTTGTTGTTGTTATTGTTGTTATTTTCATTTTTGTTTCACCAAAGCGAATTTTATTTATTTTCATTTGGTCGTTGGCAGCCAGCAATTTTTAAAATAACAATGATACATGCGGCTGCTGCTTGTTTATAAATAAATGCGCATACGTAAATGCTTTTATCAGCCCAGCTCGAGAAAGCTCTGTGATAAAGTCGAACACAGCTGGCCTGGGCAAGCAGCTAACTGGGCTGACTTGCACTTGAAACGTTAGCACGCTTACCTCTCAATGTTAGCCAAAATGTCACCTGATTGAGTTTTGTTCCTCTACATTTTGTAATATGCCAAACAATTCTAGCAGTCTGCCCAAAACTGTAACAATTTACTTGAGAAACCTATTTCCAAATGTTGATTACTAGATTTGTTTGTGCACTTTGTACACTTTGTGCACATTGTGCTCTAAGCCATTCAAAACCCAACCTTGCAAACGTTAATTAAGAAATTGTGCATTGAAGGCATTGTTGCTTTGATTATTCTTCAAAATGTTATCTTCATAATAATGCATCTCAAATCCATGTCTGTTTGTTTGCTCAATGCATTACTGATGTTTATTAAGCAGAATCAGCTTTTATGTTTGTCTTTTATATGCAACGACATCGTAATAGACACAATTCGATTCTCGAGTTATTTATTCGCAGTGCGAATATTATTTCGACTAAAGCTACAAATTCATAACATAATGTGCAGTGTGGAGATGTGCTCTCTACCTTTGTAGTGAGAAGTAGCTAAGTTAAAATTCCCATTCTGAAGAATGAAAGAATAAGGTGAAGCATTTTGGTGTTTTGCATGTTGCCCGTTTGCTGTTTATGCTACGGATTCTTTCGCCACGACGATCCCTAAAAATTTCTTCAGCGTAATTAAATATTTTGAACACACCGAGCAGTAAATGTTGCCCAAGTGCGAATACGAGTACATGCCATGCACTGGGATGCGATGCGATGCGATGGGATGCGATGGGATGCGATGCGTGTGTTTTCATCATCATAAATGTTTAAACAAAATAACATTGGCAGCCAAAGACAGCAAACCGTAACGCAGGCAACTGGCAACATTCCACTCCGCTGCTGCGCTAACCTCCCCCCATTTCTTAGCGCAGCTCTGCTCGGTGTGTGTATCTTGCTATTTATAACAAAAGCTTCAGAAGAATTCAAATTTGAATTTCGTTCGCTTTCGTTTCGCTTCCACGGCAGCCGCAAAGAGAACAATAAACCGAACAGCAGAGCAGAATGCCAAAAAAAAATAAATTAATAGAAAAAGTGGCCGAAATGCCTGCGGTAGTTTTATGAATACCTATGTGGAACAGAAAGAGCTGCAATTCAATAAGAATCATATTCAGTTGATCGATTCTCATCAAAATACAGCCTTATAAATGGTATCGTTGAAATAAATATTTATAATATACATATGTGTACTAATAAACAGCATCATGTTTTTGAAACGATATCGAATATAAACATTTTTAAGTGCAAATCTGGAAAATTGTTATTGTGATCTGTTCAAAAACTCGAATGTCGTAAGTTAGTAAATTGTATCGGATATATACACTATAAATGGGTTCTCTGGCTATTGAAATTTCATCGATGAGCCTACGAAAGTATCTGCTCTTTTGGGTGCCACTTGAAATAATCCAACTATTTTATTCATATGAGTGAAATATCAATATTCAGCACCAGATTTCGTAGTAAACTCCCAATTTTATTGTTTTCTGTGCCAGCAGGTGAACTTTTCTGTCTAGCACACACTTGCCACACGCACAGAAATTCCATTCAACCATGAGATAAGCCAGTCAATGCACAGCATCCGTTTTGTCTTCTCTATTTATCTCTCTCCCAATCTCTTTCATTTGGTGTCCCTCTTGTATCTTGTTCGCATTGTGATGTTACAATAAAATTGTAAATAATTGGCAACAGAGTGAAGAATTTCCAAATAAACAATTTCCGCTGGAACCTCTGATTTAACCTCCCTATCAGTATCGCAATACTGAGGCATTAAATTCTGTGGCAGCCACATGGCGTATGCGCAATGTGCGTTAAGCGCAAATTTCCTGCCCATTGATGCTGGTGTTTTGCTTTTTGTTGGTGTTTCTTTTTCTTTCTTTTTCATTTATCCGTCTTCTTAATGCTGCACACAATGTTGCTGCCACTTCTGTTAGCTGTCATTTTAGATTTTTCAAAGCGCTCGAAAACGTTGATTCTGTAAATTTTTTAAACTTTTGTATTTAATTAGCTGGCAAAGTTTGTGTGTGCTTCAAAGTCCGTAGTATAAATTTGATATAATCTATAAACATTTTCAAAACTAATTAAAAGTTGTGCAAAAAGATGGGCAGCCTATAAGCAAATACTAAAAGAAAAAAATTAAAACTAAAAACCTTTTGTGTATGCGATTATAACAATATTAAATGATTTACTTGTTTTGAAAATGCCTTTTATGACACATCCACCATATACATAGGCAATTCATGCAAAAGAGACTTAAAAACTGAAAATAAAAAAAAATATAAATACAAATATGATTAACACATGGCCCAGCCGCACAAATTACACATCTCTTAAGAAAAGCAAAAGCCAATAGCAGAGCATCATAAATAATTACGAGGCAGTAAAAAAACGAAACTACTTGGCAAATCCACAAAAGACCACAGCAAAACCAAACTAAATACAAAACAACAACAGCAATAGAGATAGTTGGCTTAAAAACTCTTGGACCAAATGCATAAGCAAGAAAAATGAAAAGTTTGCGAGTGCTGTGCACGGCATTTGTGTGCTGCTATGTAATATTTCTAATATATTATTACTACCATCGTGCATACGTAGGTGCAAACAAAAAACAAACGAGTGCCGCGACTCGCTGATGAGTGAACGGATCGACAGCGAGTGTTTTGCAGCGTGTAGCTGCCACCGGGCAACAGCTGAGCAGCGTAGCAACCTGCAGGCGCCTCCTACTCATAAAGCGGCGCGCCATTGAGACTTTTGTTGTTGGCCTTTGACGTTGCTCACTTGCCAGCACAAATACACACAGATACACACACAAATACATACGCACAAATATATCTATAGCTATAGCTAGCTATATTGTACTATATACAAAAGATGATGCTGTGTTGCGTCTATAAATTTCGATAGCCCCGGTGCCAAGCAAAACTAAAATGAAAATCGTTTTTGTTATTAACAAACAACAATTTCGAGCCGCAGGCAGCCAGCGTTTGTACACCATTGTGTACATATACGATTAGTAGTTTTGCAATTGCACAAAATACATTTCACATCATCATTCTCAATCTTCATTATCAACAAAAACCACAACAACCACAACAGCAACAACAACAAAAACACATCATCGTATTCGTCATCATTTGTAGTAGCTCTCTCAGTGCTCATTCGTTGCGACTTCATTTAAGGTATTCGTCTATATAGTTTTTCGTTCCATTAGATTTTATACACATCATAAACATTTCGATCGCGCGTGCTTTTGGGAATATTCAAAAAAATTCGACAGATAAAAATGAACGAAATGCGCGTTATAAATCATTTTGGAATATGCAAAAAATTAATGTGCTGCAGTTTAGAACTTTTCAGAAATATTTACGGAAGCTAATGTTTCCAGAAGTACGAATAGATAGTGTTTATTTACTTGATTTCATAATCTAATCTAAAATATATATTAAAGTGATGAGACTTAAAATAAAATTCAAATATACTCTCTAAGAAGACTTATCAGAAATATTTAAAAATGAATTAAAAATGTATATTGAAGAAAGTTGTTCATTAAATTTTCATTAATCAGCTGGAACATGCTTTAGGATTTACATTTTATATATACATATATACATGAATACATCTTGACTATATTATTCTGCACAGAATGTCTAATCATTAACCAATTACTTCGTCTTTTTTTTATAGCCTTTCAGCTAACCCAATGATGGCCTACGATATTAGCATAAAGAGCCACAACTTTGAGATGCCAGCGATTGAAACTTGATCGATAATAAGAAGTCAAAGGCAAACAAATCACAAGCAAGCCAAAAGAGAAAACAAGTTGTAACTTTCGCGTTTCAGTGAAATATCAACAAATTAACCACACTAAAACTCAACCTAGCAGAACTAACTTTAAGTTAAGGAAAAGTCAAACAACACAACAAACAACCACTCAACTAATTACGTAGCAAATACACATAAAACAACAAAATCAACTAAAAACGAAACTTAGCGAAACGAATTAAAAGTTAGACTTAACAATAAATACAACAAACAAATGCAAATGAAGCAGGAGCAACAACAACAGCAACAATTGAGCAGTAAATCAATGCGTAGCATACGAAAGCATAAAAAGCTCAAAGCGACAACAGCAACAAGAACAAGAACAACAACAACACTAAGTAGTAAACACTAGAACAAGGGGACGAAAAGGAAGAGAAGAAGCAACAGCAACTGCAACACGAACAATAAGCATCGAGTATGCAACAGAGTGACCAACTAACGCAACAACAACTACAGCAGCAGCAACAACAACAGCTACAGCTACAACAACAGCAACAGCTGCAACAAAATGGCGGCGACATGGCCGCCTACACTGCCGCCCAGGCTGCTGCTGCCGCCGCAGGCAACAAGCGCGCCGCAATGAGCGGCGGCCGTTTCGACTTTGAGGACGGCGGCACCTATTGCGGCGGCTGGGATGAGGGCAAGGCCCATGGTCATGGCGTCTGCACGGGCCCCAAACATCAGGGCGCCTATGCCGGTGCCTGGAACTATGGCTTTGAGGTATCCGGATCGTACATATGGCCCAGGTACGATATAAGATATATGATATATGAGTTCTTGTATGGAACACAATCGCTCCCAAAGGAATGGTGCGAAATTTAATTTAGATGAGAATAGCTGGCTGCGGTTTGTCCAAGAAAACGTTTAACAGAACACTTCAAAAATTAATCTTTTTAGAAAGCATTAGCTGCAAGCTGAAAAGGGAACACAATAGATCTAACAGGAATGAATGAATAATGTATCGGAAAGAATATCGAGTGATAGATGTGGAAATGGAATAAAATTATCATTTGATTAAAATACGAAAGACAGAAGCTCAATTAAGACAAAAGGCAAAACACAATTCACTAATCGAAACTATTTACATATGGCTACATATTTAATTTGTCATCTATCAAAATCTACAAGAAAAACTAATTTTCGTTGGCACAAGCGATTTAAATGTTTCTCTTTTGATTATCATTAGTAAACTCATTTGTATAACAACTGATCGAAAACTAGAATTCTTTTCAGAAAAATATTTTCTAGCAAGTATATACAAAATTAGTCATCTACACATCAACTAAGATGGCTAAACTACTCTGTATATATATAAAACATCTGTAGGGGCATATACACTTTAAGTGCCAAACCTTTGCTGTTTACTAATTTTCCTAACTGTTCGCAGCGGATCACACTACGAGGGCCAGTGGCAGAATGGACGACGACATGGTTTGGGCGTGGAGCAGATTGGTCGTCAGATCTATCGTGGTGAATGGTCCAAGGATGGTCACAAGGGGCGCTATGGCGTTCGGGAGAGCACTGTGTCGACGGCCAAGTACGAGGGCACCTGGAACGAGGGCTATCAAGATGGTTCCGGTTGCGAGACCTATGCAGATGGCGGTAAGCATAACACACGGCGTATACGTAATGCGGACAATGCTCTATGCATGAGATCATTTCGACTTTTGTTCTCTGGGCCCACTTTCAGACGAACAAGCGAACGACAACAACAACAACAAATGAGGCAGCTGAAATCAATTTGTTGTTCTATTTTACTTTTTGACGTTTCTGTAATAAGTCGGCGCATGTCTCTCTGAGTACTCATATAGGCCATTTCAATGTTTTGTTGTTTTTGTTTTATTTATTTGGTTTTGCCTCGCCGGTAAGCCAAAAACTCTGGCACACATAGCCAACCATAGATACACATACACAGACAGCAGCAGAATGACCAAAACCTGACGTCATATTTTCCTTAGTCTTTAACGTTTTTCTTCGGAAACATTTTTGCAACATGAGTGGTTTTTTTCTGGGGAAATTCGGTTAGCTTGCCTGGCATCTGGCTCTACAGCTACAAATAATCTCTCCTCGCTGTGTGTGTGTGTGTGTGTGTATGTTCTGGGTGTGTAATGCAGTTGAACAAATGATTGTGTGTACAAGAATAATATCTATGATAAATATATATATACATATATATTTATATGTCATCCTGAATGAATTTGATGCACTTACAGTGTTGAATGTAATTAATTTGAAATCACTCGATTTTAGTTAGTGCTGATATGACCTTATTGGAATTTATAGATAAAACTGAAAAAGAAAGCAAGAACAACTCAGCTCTACACTGCAAGATATTCTTCTTTCTTCTTGAATTAAAAATAGGAAACATATTGACTGAATGGCGAATCTTTAACGGGCCGAGAAATATACAGATGTTTTAAGATGTTTCTGTTTTTTTATTTTCCAATATATTTTTGATTTTGTTAACTTAAAAAGAAAAGTAGGCGAATATATCTAATTTGTATATCAAGTATTAAAGTAGGCGTGATAAAATCCAGGTTGCTCAGATCTTCAAACAATTATTTGAAAGTTATTAAATTGTTGGCATCTGTTTGTATTTTTCACTAGCCTGATTAAGTTTAATCCAATTACTTCTGAGGCATATGTATTCAATTACACTTATGCGAATCCAATTATCTGGGAGTAGAGTATAAAAATACGATTATTACATTGAATTGTTAATAGAAGCCGGAGTAGACACAACTAACTTGACCTTCGCTTCGAGCTAAGGATCCTTTCTTTAGATTCCAATTCGTAAGCAACCCTGAGCTTATGTTATGGCCAGCTAGCGAATAGCTGCAGTAACCCATAATCCAGTTGAGTTAACTATGCAAATTTTTGTTTGCCTTCTGCGTTTGTCCGTCGCCAACAATAACTTGTCATTTGCTAAGCCTCAGCAAAACATTTACTAATTAAATAACCCTACCTGTTTCGACATTCCGCCCATGGAACGTACACTCTAAGTGGCGCAAGACACGTGGAGCCATTAATAGAATACTGCTGGTTAGTAGTTCCTAGCAATACATACGAATGGGTTACCAGCTAATGAATGTATTCCATGCTAAGTAGATGCAGTTTGCCTGGACTTCCGCTTGTCAAGACGAAGGCATTCCAATGAGGTCACACACTGCGGCTTCATTTATCATATTCATTTTAATTGGCCAGACCCAGAGATAGGGAGACACGGAGAGAGAGAGAGAGAGACAGTGAGAGAAAGATAGAGAGAGACTGATTTATTTTGTTGTTGCAGGCAAGTACCAAGGTCAGTGGCAGGAGGGGAAGCGGCATGGCTATGGCATACGCACCTCGGCGCCCTTTGGCCTCGCCTCGCATCATCGCCGCAAGAATCTGCACGCCTCGTTGAGCTCCCTGCGCAGCGGCGAGAATGGCAGTGCCGCCAAAACGGCCGAAAAGACCGAGGAGATCCGTGGTGGATTTGTGCTCACCGCCAAGTCCGATAAGCTGCCTGCGCGGCGCAACAGTCTCACCGACAAGACGAAGAAGGGATTTCTGATGGTAAGCAGTGCAAATCCTAAAGCAAACATTTGCAAACATTATTTAAACGTTGTCATCCTGGCAGGGTCTGAGGCGTAAGCAGCGCAGCACTGGTGATTTGGAGAAACGTGGCACTATTGCCTCGGGCAGCATAAGATCCACAATGTCATCGGCCTCATGGATTAGCACCGGTTCCGAGCAATCCAATTTGACGACAAAGTAAGTGTGAAAAGATGACAATAATTCAGAGCCAGATTAGCTTACTTGTTGTAGTTCAGTCATTGTAACTGGCAATCCAAGTTTAATTTCATTTCAGTATTATTAACAATTTCAGCTTAATCCTTTTACATAATTCATTGTCGATTTATCATTTTAAGTTTTCCGATTACAACAAATGTGTTATTTTCACAACTAATGAGAATGTGTCTATCACAGATCTGCGCATACGGAGTCTAATGCGAGTTTCACTTTGGAGGACGAGCAGCTGGATCCCACGGTGGTGGAAACCTACATGGGTGAATGGAAGAAGGATAAGCGCTGTGGTCATGGCGTTGCCGAGCGCAGCGATGGCCTCAAGTAAGTGGACAACAGAATGCCCAGAATCGTTTACTAATAGTAATCCACAACTCTGCTTCACACAGATATGAAGGCGAGTGGTATAATAATCGCAAGCATGGCTATGGTGTGACCACGTTCCGTGATGGCACCGTCGAGGAGGGCAAATACAAGAACAACATATTGATAACCAGCCAGAAGAAAAAGCATTTGTTCCTGGCACGTTCGCGCAAATTCCGTGACCGCATCACGGCCGCCGTCAATTCCGCGCAGCGTGCTCTCAAAATGGCCATGCAGCGCTCCGATATGGCCATCTCGCGCATGGCCACAGCCGCTGCCAAGGCTCAAAATGCCGACGTAGCCGCCGAGCAGGCTCGCATTGATTGCGAGAGTGCGGTGCGCATGGCTCGCGAATTTGCGCCGGACTTCAAGCCGTCGGTGCTGGAGCGTTTTGAGAAGTTGCGTTATCGCGAACGTGAACGCTATCGCGGCAGTGGGCCCGGCCAATCCAATGTGGATCTGGGTCTGGGCATGTCGGGCATGCCCAACAAGCCGGCAATATCCGCGCAGCAGCAGCAACAGTTCTCGCCGGCGAGCAGCAGTGGCGCCGGCTCCGGTTCGGATGCATATGCCACGCAGGCGCAGCGACAGCAGCAATATCTGAATATGCAACAGCACTCGCGTCGCTTCTCGCAGCAACAAAAGGAATCCGAGTGTCCGGTGCCCTCGTCGATGTACTCGCAACAGTTGCCCGTCTCGCCGCAGACGGATCTCTCTGGGATGGTTAGCCATGCGCAGCCCAGTCATGCGCAGGTTGTCAGCGCCATCAATCAAATGTATCACCAGCAGCACCATCAGCAGCAGCAGCAACATCAGCAACTGCAGCAGCAGCAACAGAACAATCCACAAATGAATCCTGCATATCAGTTTCAACAACAACAGCCGCCAGGCAGCCAGCAAATGCCGTTTGGCGCTGGCAATGTCGGCAGCAGCAACATGTCGCCACAGCAGCAATTGCTGCAGCAACAGCAGCAACAGCAGCAGCAACAGCAGCAGCAACAGCAGCAACAGCAGCAACAGCAGCAGCAGCAACAGCAACAACAGCAACAAAGACTCTACATGCAGCAGCAACAGCAACTGCAACAGCAGCAACTGCAACAACAACAACAACTGCTGCAGCAACAGCAGCTGCAACAGCAGCAACTCCAACAGCAATCCTCACTGAACCCCTCGCCCAGCCACAATGCCACCAGCCTGTTGCGTCGCGCTTCGCAGCAGCCGCAGATGCAGCAGCAGCAACAATTGTCGGATGCAGCAGCAATGGCTGCAGCACAGCAGCAGCAGCAGCAGCAGCAGCAGCAGCGGGGACAACGGCCACCGATGCTGGGCCAGATGGGTCAGCAGTCATCGATCGACCATTTTGATCACTATAAGCGGCCGCCGAGTCGCGACTCATCCATCGATCGCTATGCACGAGCCGCGAGTCGGATGAGCGGTGGTTTGGCTGGCTCTCGGCAGGCGTCGCTCGATCGGTCTGGTTTGGCGGAAGCGGTGCCCAATGGCACCAACACACCCGACGGTCGTCCACGTGCGGGCTCAGTATTTCGGGGCACAACACCGGTACCGGGCAACGCCGCAGCAACAACGACTACCACATCGACCTCGACAATGACCGGCAATGGATCGCTGCCCTCCGGGTCCGGTGGGCGTTTATCGCGCGCTGGCACACCCAGTTTGGGGGGCGGTGGGCGTGCGCCTAGCCAAAGCAATACTGCGGAGCCGCTCTTCTCTTCACCCAATCAGCCCTTCGAGGATGTGCTGCTGCGTCAGCGTACGCTCGGTCAGGATATCATTCCCTCGCCCTTGCAACCCAAACGCACGGAGAGCTTGTATCTGCCGGCCAAGCCAGCAACGCCAGTGGGCGGAGCCATGGGCGGCAAAGGTGGTGGTGGTGGTGGCGGCGGTGGTGGCAAGAAAATGAAGGTAAGTTATATTTTGTTAAGTTAACTATGGGTTCGGTGGGTTAGCTGTGGCTGCCTGTTATTTGCAGCAAGTCCTAGTGACAATCAAATATGCAAAAATACTAACTATATCGAGAAAGCCATACTAAATTAACTTGGTCAGCGTTAGTTATCATTTAGTGTAGCTTCTTACCAGCAATTACAATCACACTCAAATCACACTTTAAATGTTCACCTTATCGATGACCACAAAGCTGAGCAGCAGCAGTTGAGTTCTTTCAAAATAATCAACTTATCCGACTTAAAACAATCCACTTCCCTTGAAAAAATCCACTTGTTAAAAAAAATTAATAAAGAATTTCCTTAAAATAACTTTATTATTAATAAAATGTTGCAACTTTAAAACAAATATTAAATGAACTTCAAGCATCAATCGAACTTGATTCATTTAAGGGAACAAATGTTTCTTGTTTTTTCTTTCATTAAGTTAAACAAATATTTGAATTTGAGCCAAAATTAAATAAATTCGTTGCACTCAAGATACTTATCATTTTATGGGCATCTAAAGTTCAAATCAAAATTCAAATCGTAATATTGTTTTTATGCACTTTGCTGTGGCTCATTAAAGCATACGCGTCTGTGCCGTCGGTCGGATTCCCGGGGCAGGTACTATTTCCAAATATTTCATAGCACAGTTAATTCGCGCAATTAACTTAATCCATATAAGCCATATATCTGGCCAAACGCGAATAGCTGGCAATATATATAATAAAAGATCTTCAAAGAGAATGAGAGAACGAGAGCAATAATTTGTCGGACCGAACATGTGCCCATTCTCCGGCTATTTATAGTCGGAACTGAGTGCACGCCAGGCGCAGAATGGAATGCAGCAGAATTGGGCAGCATCTCCACAGCAGCATCTCTGCTGAATTCACGATGAACACTTCACAAGTGGTGATCCATTGGAAGTATTCGCCGTCGTTGTCGTTGTCGTCGTCGCTTCTCTCATTTGTCGCTCTGTTGTGGCTATATTGGCGACAGTTTTCGAAAGCACTTTGGTAGTAGCAAAAGACGCGTTGGCTAAGAAAGATTTCTGCTCAAAGTTGATTGCCACTTTGTCGATAAACAAAATAAATAATATATTATATATGTATATAGAAAATATACATATGTATTTACATATATTCTCGTGTTAAAGAATTTCAAAGAGCATCGGTCTTTCATTCTTGTTGTCTTGGCTCATTGCCGTCCGTTGCGACTATTTTTGGCCATTTGGCGCATTGCTGGCAACAGACAACCACAATCACAACAACGACCACGACAACGATAACAACTGTCGACTGTCGGAATAATTAGTGCTCAGTAAAAATTGTAGCGTCATGTACAACTCGTTTACAAGTTGGAGGTGGCGCCAATAGACTGAAGGACGCTTATGCAAGCTACCTAAAAATTGTCAGAATCTAGCTAAAGCACACACACACACATCACAAGAACAACAACATGGACTGGTATCCGGAGGAGGATGAGGAGGACTTGATGTTCTCGCCGGCTTTGCTAGCGCGTCGCGCCAGCGAAAGTTGGATAGTTGAACCGCCCGTTGAGGTGGAGCAATTTCTACTAAAGTGGCACAAGCTAAAATTTTGTAATCTTCAGGAAACGCAAAAAACAGGGTTTGCCGGGGTTTCGCTAACAACTATTTGTCATTAGTAAATTGTGCACTTAAATTAAAAGAAGAAGCTGACCAAATATGGTCAAAGCCTTAAAGCTTAAAAGACTTGCACAATCCATGCGTCAAAATTATAGTATTTTCATTAAGCGATAATAAAAACTTTTATTTGCGGTTATAAATAGTTTTAACAAAACAAAATTTTGATTTGTGCCATATGGGTTAGATAAGTCACCATCAAATCTGTTGTATGACTAATGCATAGATATTTTATCTTTTCTTGCCCGTAGACGGTGCCCATCAATGTGACGCTGCAGCGCAAGAAGTCGATGCCAGATTTTCAGGAGCTGCCGCGCGCAACGGAGGCGATGAGTCGCGAGGAAGTCTCCGCCTTGGGCTCGGCCCGCCGCGAGGCTGTGCGTCGTCAAATCGAAGTCAACGAACGCCTCCGGGCGAATCCCTTGCTGTATTTGGTTAGTCCGCAGGTTAAGGTGAGTTAAGGTGCTTGTGTACGAATACATTATTAATACCAGCATTTGAATATTATTTGATTTTATCCGTGTCCCTTGTATCGATAACAATCGATTATCGATTGCACTCTTCTTTAAATCTGTCGTAATAATTGTTTTGATTTCTTTGACAGGATTGGTTTGTGCGCCAACAGCTGATTCTGCTCGTGCTGTTTGTCAACGTGCTATTGGCGCTATTGTTTGTCAAGATGCTTACCTAGCGCCGGATGCGCAAAATCACACGAAACCGTTGCAAAACAACAACAACAACAACAACAATAATAACAAGAGCAACCAACAAAGCAACTTTAACTATTAAAGTATACAGTTTACGAGCCATTGTCAAGTGTATGCGGTGAATTTGAGGCGTTCTTACAGTTTTGTGGTCAGTGCGTGTGCAGTTTGACATGCAGTGAGTGGACGCTGTGTTTTTGTGTGGTGGAATTTATTTTGAATGGGGCTAAAGCTAACAATTTTTAGCATTTGCAGTAATCCGATTAAATTACATATATTTAAATATATATTTAAATACTATATGTATATCAATATGTATAATAAACACAACAAATTGAATTAAAAACTAGACTGCAGCCAAATTGAATAACAACAAAAAAACCAAAAGTAAAAAGAAAACAAATTTAATTAAAAATGCATAACATCAGTGCACAAATTGTAGAAAATTATATATTTAAACAATAAAATGGCTGTGCAGTCATTTCATAAATCAAATTTGACAAGCCAACCAAACAATTTATTTATTTGTGGCTAATGAAAAAAAAAACAAAAAAAAAACAGAAATAGAAAAAGTAAACTAAAAACTATACGCAAATCAATTTAACGAATTTTTCTACACATTTAATGTAAAAGTAATATACTACATACATATTTAAATGTATACAAAAACCATTTAAAATACACTTTAACATTATCAATATTTAAACAATGCACACACACACACACACACACACACACACACGCACACCCGTACACATATACATAAATACACGATTTCATACATACATACACGTATATAAATACATATATTTAAACTATGGCTATAATACAAGAAGCAAGTTTTAGACAAATGCAAAAATACAAAAACCAACAAATAACTATTTCCTATTTGCAATTGAAATTAAATTTAGTCAGCAAGCTAATCAAAAAGGCAACTAAATAATAATAACAAATTGTATTTGTATAATTAGCGAAATTGTGTGGGACCTAAAACGACAACAACAGCAAAATGATAAAAGAAACAAAAGCAAATTTTTTTAAATACAATACAAAATATTTGAAGCGCAAATTGCGCACATTGTTTTTGGGCTGAATGAGAAGCAAGCAACAACAATTTTGGAGATCACCCTAAACTACGTTAAAGTAAATAAATGATAGAGCGGAATATTGAGATTGTTGATGAATGAAGCTGTATATATTATAACTTTTAAATTTATCATATAACTATAACATTTAATTATTTTTCTCCATACAATTATATACTACATATTTAATTTCATAGCTGAAATTATGCCATTTTCGAAATGTTTGCAAATTTATTGGTTTTTAGTTCCATTTAATTTCAAATATATTATAATTATTATTATTTAATTTTTAATTTGTTCTTTTTTATGCATATATATTATTTTAAAAATAAAAAACTCAAAATTGCAAGCACATGTGCGTGCAAAAGTATTTATTTGTTTTTGTGTTCCTTTATTAAATCGAAAAAAAATTTATATATATATATATATATATAACTCTCAAGTGCAATTATATAAGCTGTAAAACTTTCTGCTTTCTTCAGTTGCTAATTAATGTTGGAAATTGGCAAATTGTTTGACCTACAAGCAGAAAAACTTACGAATTGAAAGACTTGAAACTGAAAATTGTTGGCTGATGTTTGAATGGAAATTTAATTTGTGCTAGCAATCGGAAAATTAATTTATAAATATAAACATAAAACATGATATATATTGGCATACATTGCATTAAAAAAAAAAACAAAACCAAACAAATTTAAATTATGTATATAAATACGTATGCCTACATACATATATACTTACTTATATCAGATGTGCAAGCATAACATAAATGATAAAGCTGGAAAATTATGAAAATAACGATCAAATCTTATTAAATGTTATCAACAAAACCATATATCAAAAAAAGAACGCATAATGAAATTAACTTTTTCAAGGCTATAATAAAACAACAAGAAAAATTATACTTAAAAAATGATTATTATTTGTAGTTTTTGTTGTTTTAAGTGGGATTGCTAATAAAGTGAACGATAGTCTTAAATTGGTCATTAGCATTGCACTAAATCTTAAGTTAAAAGTTGTCATCACAAATGTGTTGCTAGGTAATCTTTAAGTGAGCGATCGAAACTTGTATTGGTAAGTAATATTATATTATTTTTCAGTTTCTTTGGGAATATACCGACTTTTTGTTGAACCACTGGCGACAATTTGAAGAATATATCAATAAGATGATTTGTTTTAATCTATTCTCAGAAAATCCCATTTTTTAAAGCATACTTTCAGGGTGCACCAAAACGCAAGCTTCCTTTTAGATAAAATACCTCCGAACTGGCCATATTCATACAGAATCTTTAAGGACACTATGATCTCAAGGACCAGCGCTATCAATGAAGAATATTTAAGTACCATATCTTATAGAATAAAAACACAAACTATATATGTATACGAAACGCTTTATTATCTTTTTATGTTTTTTAGCATTATCAAAAATTTGGGAGTACATAATTCGCGATTGCATGTTGATGTTTTTTTTTTGTTGATTTCAGCATTTTATAACAATACGAGGCACTACACATAATCATTTGACTCACTTCGTATGTATAAAAAATGTAAGAATATTGGTAGCATATTGTACTATATAGAGCTGTATATTATTATAATCGATGAAATTGGCAATTCTTGAAATAAACGAAACTATAATATATATATATTTATATATATGTCTGTATGTATGTATGTTTATATAGTATGATCAAAAACATGGGCCAATCTAATGACACCTTGCTTGCATCCAAAACTATTAAACGCACTTCAGAAACAAATAAAATATAATATAATTACAACAATGAAACCCGTTTAAATGGCTTTAAGCGCAAGCAAAGCGCTAAATCGAGGTAAAAAAAAAGAGCAAAGCTGTTAACAAGAAAGACAAAAGGCACGCATTGCATGACGTCTCATAATGCGGCTTGCTTCACGGAAAACGATAACTTTGGTCTTGAATTATTTTTGCCCAATATGACCTTTTGCTCCTCCTTGACACGCTTCTCCTGCTCTTTGCGCATACGCTGGCGCTCCTCATCCATCAAGCGCTGCTCCTCAATGATAGCTAAACGCTCTTCGGCCTGTGAAAGCAAATGTATTTTATATTGAAGGCCATCATGAACACAAATTTAAAGCTGCTCAGACTTACCAATTTTCTTTGGGCCTCTTCGATTTTGCGATTGTTTTCGGCCAAAATTTCTTCGAGCTCTTCGCGTTTTTGTTTTTCCTCCTCCTATAAAACCCAAATAAAATTGCGTATTAATAAATCACATTTAGCGGTTTATGGAGTGCTTAAGAATAGTTATAGATATATAGAAACGGTTGCTTTAACATCGATGACGCAAACTGTGCGACTTTAGACGCATTTATTTTTTTGTGTTTTATTTTCTTTGTATATGGGCTGCATAGACAGTTAAGATCTAAATTAATGTTTTACAATAAGTTACATAGAGATATTGGTAGAAAGTAAAAAACATTTAGAAGTGTCTAATAAAAACGTTTAAATAATACTTGGTTTTTTCGAATTTAATTTTTTAACAATAAGAGCACACAACATTAACAAATTTACTAAAACTTGATTTGATTAAATTTGTTCTTCTTTTTGTTTTACTTTTTTTATTATAATATTTTTTTTGTTTTGTTTTGTTTTGTTGCTACTTACTATTTGAAAAAGTTCTTTTTTCCAGTTTAATGGCTAAATCATTTTGTAATTTTTTTTTTTGGCTTTGCTGCGAATTTGCCTTTTGATTTACGGTATTCAGCTACATAGTTGTTTGATCAAGATAACATTACATATTGTTTTTAAAGAACAAATTAAAAGGCATTTCGATTAAAGTTAAATGATAAATGTTTGGAAAACAAACACACGTAAATTAAAGTTGGCACGACAACAACAACAAGTACAGTCATACCCATTGACAAATGGAAATCCGGCTTATGATTAACGATAACAATCTTAAGACTGAAGTCGCTTTGATGTTGTTCCTATGAAGAATGTTCCTAGTGGGAAATGCTTAAGAGTCCTTGGAGTCTATTTTGTATATGTATTTATGATTTGTTTTTGTTTTGTTTTGTTTTTTTTTTTGTTTTCGTTACAATTAAGCAATAGTTGCACACTTAACACACTTTCAGTTTGTATATCCATTTTCGTATATATTTCACTCGATTCGAACTCACTCACCCGTTTTGGTTATTGATAGATCGGCTTAGGGACCTTTTCAGGCTTTTTTGGCATGCTGCGTACAGTTGGATCTAAGCTATTCTGCTAAGCCCGCCCCAAAGATAAGTCCAACTGAACAACTGGCCTGGCTGGCTAACACTACTGAACTTTGCTACTCGACAACAACTGTACGTATATACGTATGGTTATTTGTTTGGGAGTGTGTGTTTGTTTGTCTGTGTGTGTGTGTGTGTGTGTGTGTGTGTGTGTGTGTGTGTGTGCGTGTGTATGCGGTATGGTACATCTTGAATGATCTCCTAGAAAGCATTTGTTGCTCTCATCCGTGTGGCCGAATTCTCTTCAAAGTTGTGTCCGGCTTAGGTTCGGTTGGGGAGCGGGGCTACATACACCATATATATATATATATATAATTACATATATTGATATGCATATATATTCACACACACACACATATATACAAATGTACATGTGTTTACTCTCTGCTTGCCTGTGTTCGTATTCCCTCTCGCACACATACTCTCTCACACACACATTCGAACGATAGAAGCATTTTATCGCGCATTATTATGTAACAACAACAACAACGAGTTACAGTAACCAATCAAAATGAAAGCAAACAAACATAAGATGAATCTAAAAGTAATGCAAAAATAGAATTATGCACATTTTGGGGGGGCGTCAAAACTGCAAGTCACATTTTTGGCTTTGGTATTCTTTTCTTTTTTTCTTTTTTTGTAGAAAAAAATAAATAATAATTACAAAATTATTGTTGGCAAGAAGGTGGAGGCGAAATGTGCAGCGACGTGCCCAAAGGCTCAGTGTATTTGTGCATGAGTGTGTGTTGCGCTTATCAACTAAAAATAGTACCGTTTAAAGATAAGATGAGATGAGATAAGATGAATTAAGATAGTATGTGTTAGTGTTGAGCCGTGCTTTGTTGTTAACCATGTTCTTGATACCAAACCGATTTAATTTTTGAATTTAAGAATCTACTGCGGGTTGATAAATGAAATTCGTTAACAATTAGATTTGAAAATTAACGATGATATTTGAATAGCATTTTAAAAAAATAGGTTTTTCTTTATGTCATACTGACTAGTGACTAGTTTATAAGTTTTAATTGTCTAAGTAGGATAAGATTCTCAAAATAAATAAATGAATTTATTATGGAATATGTGCATCAATCATGCCAAGTTTTTAACTAAATTGGAGCTGAGTAGACCCGCAAAATTTTATTTATGTTGATTATTATTGGATGAATTATGAGTAATAAATCACCTAATATCATCAAAAGAGCTCTAAACGAATTACATACAAATTTACCCACATAAAAACTTCACCAAGAAATGCGGCGTAACATTTGGCAATGACTTCTGAGCAAGAACATGGCCTTGTGATTTTTGTGGTTCACAATTAAATGGAGATTAGTAATGAGGTTAGACACACACCCACAGACACACATAGGCACACTGAGCCATTTAGCAGCTGCCAATTGCAGTTAGTAATTGGAAACGTCGCTACACAAATTCGGGTAATCATTTTTTTCAAGACGACTGTTTGCAACTGCTGTTGGTTTTGTACGTGTGTGTGTTCTTGTATGTTTAGGTAGTTGTGTTTGTAGTTGTAGTTGTATTCGAAGGCTGTTTATTGTGCGTGTATGGTTGTATTTTTGTGTATTGTGGTAGCAGCAGTCGTCCAGCGAAATCTGAATACGAGCACCTACCTCGCGACGGCGTTCTTCATCGCGTATCTGCTGGCGCCGCTTCTCCAGCTCCAGCATCATTTCACGCTCCATTTCCGCTTTGGCAGTATCAACGCGTCGATTCACCTCCTGTTCGATTTCATCGCGTCGCTTTTCGAGCTCCTCCTCGACACGTTTCTTAACAAGCATTTCAATGCGTTTGGCCGCCTGCTCCTCAATCGTTTTGTGTTCCGCTTCCTTTTGACGACGCTGCCGTTCCATTTCGGCCAGTCGCTCCACCTGCAGTAAATTTTGCTGCCACCAAGAAAACATTTGTTATAGATGGTGTGTTGATTTTTTTTATTTTTATTGCTTACCTCATCCAGCTTCTTGAAGCGACTGCGTTTGTGTCGGCTACGCTGCGCCTCATGATCAGAGTACTGCTGGCTATCACTGCTCGATGAGCTGGAGCGTTTGCGCGACTTGGAGTGCGAGTGCCGGTGATAATCGCGTTCAGTGTGTGTGTGTGTGTGCAGGTGCTGCGTTGTGTGCCTGTCGTTGCGATGTCTGTCACGCTCTCGTCGACCATGTTGGCTAATATCTGTCGATTTGTCTCGATCCGTACGACTGCTGCGTGTGCAGCTGCTGCGCTCGTGCTCGTGGCCCCGTTCCCTGTCGCGATTGTGTGACTTACTCTTGCTGCGTTTCTTGTGTTTGCTCTTGTGGTGGCGACGCTTTACCGACGGACTGCGCGATCGTGAACCCATTTCATATAAATGTATATATATATATATATCTATTCAATAACAAATTTTCCCTCTTTCACAAAATTTATTGAATGCCTTGCTCTCAGTTTTCACAACAAAATCAATCCAATGATGCCTTAAAAATAGTGTTGCGCAACGCTCAAATTCGGTATTTTATTGACAGCGTTTGCAGCACTGTATTTTTAGTATTTTTATGGACAATCACAGACGCTTTGCTTTTTCTTATCCGCATCCAGTATCATTTCATGGCACTTATCAATCATTTTTTGATTGTCCTTGAAGCCCACGCACTCCTTGGCCGGTTCTTTGGTCAGCCATTTAAGTTCCGTGTGTTCCTCGGAGAGAATGGGTTCCTTATTTGGATTCCGAAGCTCGGCTAGCCAGTAAATCACAATTTTGGGTTTCCCTTTGACAATGTAATTCAGAGTTAACGGACTGTCACGATAGATAATCAAATCCGATTCATCATATCTGCAAAACAAAATCTATTGCTCACATGTCACTTTTTGAGCAAATTATGCACTTACCCGGCTTCTTCTTTGGTTTCCCGCAAGGCTGTGGTAAAATCATCCTCACCGGGATCCACATGCCCCTTGGGGGAGCTCCAGTGAAAATCACCATAGGATGCCTTTAATAGTAAGTATTCGATTTGCCCACATAGGCGCCGAAAAAGAACGAATCCAGCTGCTCTCTTGCCCATCTTTATCGTTATCACTGACTCCCTTCCAGTGCTGTAAAGTGTTCAAGAATCAAGCCTTAAGAAATTAAGATTATATGCTCGCAGACAAGGCACAGCTTAGCTTGCGGTACTGGTGATCATCATACAAATTATATACATGGAACTATAAGCTATATATATATATATTTATATATATTCATTTATTATTTATTCAAGTCAGCACCTGTGAACAGCATACTATTTATTACAGCACTATGTACCATTTAGCAGAAATTGTACCAAAGTCGATCAATTGTACAAAAGTCGATAAATTGTACAAATTACCTTAGGCGTTCACTAGCACTGGCAGTCGAAATTCATTGGGCTCGCCGCGCACGTTTTGTGTGTAAATTTATTACATAAAAACTGTAAAAACTCTGAAGGAAATGTTCGGTTTGCTGCGCCGCTTTGCGAGCGCCTCCATCTCAAACAATGGCAATAGTCGCTTTGCCTCCTTCACCGTCAGGGATGTTATGCGCGAAACTTCGGATGAGACCGGTACGCTGCTCAGCCGTTTTGCCAAGCACATTGCCATTGAGCGCTACAAGTGCGAGGAGCACGTGCTGCCCCCAACGAGTGTACGCTACTCGGATTATTTTCCCATAACAGATGAACGGTACTTTCGCCGCTGCGTGGAGAAGACGGAGGCAACACAGCTGCCGGCACTGATTATATACGCATCCAGCTATCGTCCAAATGCAGCTGGTCCCATGTACGCAATGGCCCTAAACACGTTGGATGCCCATGCAGCTTCACAGCTGCAGCAGATGGACACCAGTACGGTGCTAGAGACATTATATGCATTCTTATTCCTTATTCCCAACTGGATGAAGCGCACGGATTTCTACCACGCGGCCATGCGACGACTAACGACGGAAGCAACAACTGGCAGCAAACAACGTTTTATGCAAATCTGTTTCTACCTGGGCTTGTACAAGAAATACCAGCAAAACGATCTGGAGACGTTGCTCGCCACACAGCTTGCCGATCATTTGGAGAACTTGAGTCCTCTGGATCTGGCGCTGATTAGCAACGCGGCCTACAAGACATCCACACTGGTCACCGGCGCCGTGCGGGAAGCTTACGAGGCTGCCCTGGTGCAGGCTACTCTGAACTTGCAATTTGAGCCCGACAACTTCGCGGATGATGCGCTCCTCGTCTGCTATGTAAAAGCCTTGCGTCTTCAACGCATACAGGATGAACGCATTTGTCAACATCTCCAAGAGATTTGCCTACAGCCGTCCCAGTTGCGTCAATTGCAACCGCGTGGCTTGGCCCACATATTTGCCTATTTTGCTGAATTGCGGTGGGATCAAGTGGATTGCCTGCAGGCGCTTGTGGAGCGCTTAATGCAATTAAAACCCAGCGAATTGCGGGCAAAGGACTTGGCCACATTCCTCTGGAGCTGTGCCCAATTGAATTGCGACTTAAGTGCCGCTCAGCTGAGGCAACTGGAAGTGATTGCGTTGCGTAAATTGGATCAAGGTGAATACGACCGCTTCCCCGATCAGTTGGTTGACACTTGCCTTTCCCTCTGCACCATGGGTCATCACTCCAAGCAGCTTTTCGATGCGGCCGAAGAGCTGAAGGCCACACAACAGCAACGCCAGCGTGCTCAGCCAAAAGTGGACAGCCGTATGATTGTGCTACGATCCGCAGTGGCCATCGAGCAGCCCAACTGGACGGATGTGAAGATGCAGCAGGCATTCAAGGAGTTTACACGTGTGCCTGGTTATTTGCTTCAGCAGCGCGACGACCTGACCGCATACGCCAAGCAATTGGCCAGCGATCCTGAAGTGGAGGGCGTAGATCTCGTCTGTCCCATTGCTGGCATAAATTTGCCCAGTTTGCGTGTCCAGACGATGGGTGACCAGTCTAGCGTTTATTTTATAGAGCTGCTGACGCCTCAACAGACGCTCACATTCAGTCGAACGGCGACTTCGCTGATGCGCCTGAAGCGTCGTCTCTTGGAATCCGTGGGTCAACGCGTGGTGATGGTGAGCAATGCAACATGAACTCAATATGCTCATTCCAACTAACGTGCAACATATTTCAGCTGCACTCAGGCGACATGGCAACCAATGCACAGGCGCTGCATCAGCTCCTCGAGCAGGCGACAGTTGCTAAGAATGAAGCAAAGCAGGCGGTGCACAGCCTGAACAATTGAAACGTGTGATATATATATACATATTGAGTCTACGTCATCGGGTAGCTTTAATTAACAATTCTTTTTAATGTAATTAATTTAGTAAATTTAACCCTAAATGTTCAACAACAATTTCTATATAATACAGGGGGCAAGTTTTGTTCGATCCTAAACGATCAACGCTCATCTCATCGACTTGATCTTGGCCTTGAGCGCGAGAAAGGCGCCCACTCTGAATAATAATATCATGACGCTCAATGCAATGATATCATTCCAGAATTGATCGCCACGCATGGTGATCTCCTCGAGAAACTTCCTTGGATATCTGCGGAACATAATTGGTTAATTGATTAATGAATCAGCTTGGACAGTTGAATTCTTGGAATTACCTATAGTGGCAATATGTCGCCTCATTGCACTCCAAAGTGCCACGACCCAATCCATAGATGGCGGCTATGAAGCCCTCGAGGCCGTAGCGCAAATGGGATATGTGACTGCCCCATTTTAGATAGCTGGGCAGATCACGCAGTGTGACACCAAAGCCGGCAAACATCATCATGGGAATGGTCAGCACTGGAGCCAGGAAAGTGCCATTGACCACATCAAACCAAGCGCCAATGATGAGACCAATGCTCTGACCCACAAACACGATCAGCAAACTAATCGCGAAGAACATCCAGAAGCGCACCCATTCCAACGGCTGATAGCTCCACAGATATATGATGACCGTAAACAATAATGTGCTTAACAGCTGCAAATCGTAGTTTATTATGTTTTTAGATGGAGTCAATTAGTGATTCAAGCGTCGAACTCACCGTTATGGGCAGGTCAATCACCGTCAACGCAAAATAATAGGCCTTCATGGAGTACCAGCGATTGAAGTGTTCTTTGATTAAAATCGTCATCTCAATGGGGACTAGAATGGAAAGCAATATATTATCAATATAGCGCTGAAGTCAAAACCATATTGTTAATAAACAAGGCTAATAAAAAATTCTTTAACAAATTAGTTATCGCAACTGCACAAATATCAACCAAGCAATACTCACATGTTAGTACCGTCAACATCATCGTTGTCATGGAATGGTGCATCAATATGGCGAATAGTAAATTATAATTATCCAAAACTTTAGAGCCCTCGCGACCCGATCCATCGTATATGGCTCCATAGAGCACCGCCACCGCAATGTTGACTATGATGCGCAGATGGGTCATGGTCGTATCTCGTCTAGCCTTAATGTAGCCCCGTCGGAGCAGCACGGAGCACTGATTCATGAAGCTTGTGTTCTCCAAGGAGACGTTTTTGGAACGCCTGGGTATGGGATGCTTGCGCATCAGAGTTTCAGCGCGCAGCACCGAGCGGGGATCGTTAAACCAGGTCAGACAGCTTCCGTTCTCCGAGGCGCTCTTCAGCGTATCGATCTTGTCAAAGCCATACTCGCCACAGGCCAACTCAATGACTAAAACAAAAAATGGGAATCTTTGAAATCGGTTTGCAGTCAGTTTAATGTTGGCACTCACTGTAATCAGCTGGATTGTGATACATGGGGCAGGGCAACTCCACAGAATTCAGGAATGGCACCATCTTCTGGGTACCGCCTTGGTATACACAATTACCAGCGGAGAGCACATAGACCTGGTCGAATATCTGGAATAGCTTGGCAGTCGGCTGATGAATGGTGCAAATGATGGTGCGACCCTGGGTTGTAAGTCGTTTCAGTAACTCCAGGACTTTGGTGCAGGAACTGCTGTCCAAGCCGCTGTACAAATGCGAGTAACAATCAGAGATTAGGCATTGCTTTTGAATAGTTTCTAAAGTCTCCAAGCCCTTACGTCGTTGGCTCGTCCAGGAACATCACAGTGGGATTATTAATCAATTCCATGGCAATGGATAGCCTCTTCCTCTGACCACCAGACAGACGCATTGTCAGCGTCTGGTCGTGATCATAAAGACCCAACAGCAACAGAATATCTTCAATCTACGGATTAGATTAGATGCTTTCAAGAAATAATTAACACTACACCATGAACTCACCCTTCTTTCCTTCTCTTCGTAGGAGACATTCTCACCCAGTTTCAGATCGGCTGCTGTATGCATATTCTCGCTAACCGTCAGCAAAGGCTGCAGACGATCATCCTGTGTAATATAGCAGGACATGCGACGAAATGAAGCTGTTGAGGGATGCAATGTTGAATGCAAGGAGTTCCATTCGATAGATTTTGAATTACTTACGCAAATCGCGTCGTCTACCATTGAGCAGTATTGAGCCATCGACGCCGGTTGTTTTGAAACC
The DNA here is from genome assembly GCA_035041375.1 of Drosophila conformis. NCBI lineage: Eukaryota > Metazoa > Arthropoda > Insecta > Diptera > Drosophilidae > Drosophila > Drosophila conformis. Next base: position 1,357,597 of record JAWNLE010001234.1, read on the forward strand.
AGATAAAGCATCGAGTAATGTAGATTTACCAGCCCCAGATGGACCCATTATGGCAATCAGCTGGCCACCCGGAAACTTGCCACAGACATTATGCAAAATCTCTTTTTCACCTGTTGAAAGCATCATCGTAAGTTATTAGATGTAGAACGTATAGTCTCTTATGAATACATCAATATATATACTTATATAACAATATAATATCTAAATGCTAATGTAGCTAAAAAACGGAGATCTTGATCGTGATCTTGTTCAATCGAATCAACAATTAAATACACACAATACCTGTCAATTATCGACATCCTCTCTAGAACCAATTGCAAACTTGAGATATTATTGTCAGATTAATGACTCTATATGTTAATGGAGCCAATAAGTTTTAATTGAGAATTTTTAATTGGCTAGAGCTATTTAAGATTTAAATTAGTTGCATTTAGTTGAGGCAAATAATAATTTATTCGAATGTGTTGGATTTTTTACAATTATGAGGGCAAAGTTTGATTTAACTAAGATAATAAACATTATTTTTTATAAGAGTCAGTAAGGCAATGACATTCAACACATAAGCCCAAAAATAAATTTTAGATACTGTTAAGTTTAAGTGCTGGTGACCTCTGTCTGAGTGCTGTGCGTCTATTTGAATGTTTATTGCTGCGAAGTATCGAATATAAAAGTAACCTCTGCCATAAATTGCCAACATTTTAAACTAATTTTTAATGGTACGAAAAAGTGCACAACACAAACAGTTAATGTCAACACATCATAATCAGACCGTAATCAAGTTACCAGGGACAAATTACTGTCGGTATCAAAGTTAACATATTTGTATTTGTGGACTTTGAAACTATATAGCGAACTACCCACAGAAGTAAGAAAAAAAAACACATTAACAAAAGAAATTGATATGATATCGTTAGCCTAACGACTACTAAATGCTCTCCACTCAACTAGCAACTAACTAAAAACAGTCACTAACTAATTAAAATATGGGCGTACTTCCGTTTTTCATCATTATCACCATTATCATTCGAATATTCATAGGTACTTTTTATTATAGATAACAGTACATCAATTTTGAGCTTTGTACAAACTACGTAAGCAAGTTTTCATGCTCTGCTCAGCGAAACTTTTTTTGTTGTAGAAATGACTAATTGATAAGTAGGCAGGGGCAAGGGTGTGCTATCTAATCAATGGTGGAAACAAAGAGCTGTTATATATATGTATATAGATTCAGTTAACTGGTAGTTACTAGTTACTAGTGATTGTTAACATTTAAAGACAAATGCCAGCTGGTTCTTACTGTTTGCATGCCCCATATTCTTCAAAAAACTAGCCGCTCCATAAAAGTGAATTTTATTATTTATATTTTTGCATTTTGGCAATCTTATCGGCTGGGGGCGAGTCTGAATTGATATGGCCTGGCCACATCGAAGCAGCCGCAGCTGTGATCATAAATGCCATCACACTCACCTCGATTAAAGCCCATTTTGACCGTCAGCGATAGATCCCTGAACTCAATATCCACCGGATCGCGCGCTGGCAAATTGGACAGAGCATCCATCTGATCCCGATCCACTTCGTCTTCGTCTTCGGGCACAGGTTCCAACGGCGTTTGCTTGACAGCAACCAACTGAGAGGCATTGGTCGTGGCAGTCGCAGTGGGCGTTGTTTTGGTTGCTGTGTTTGTCTGTCCATTGCGCCAGCTGCTCGCATTTGTCATTGGCACTGTGGTGGCATTGTAGACACCTCGTCCCGCCTGCGATGTGCTGCTCTCACCAATCTCAATGCCCAGTCCAACGCCGGCTATGTCGCCATCGCTGTTGAAGAACTGCTCTCGCGCCGATATCATAATTTTCGATCAGCTGTAAAAAATGTAATATTATATAATCTTCAGGTTTAATGATAAGTGAAAACAAACAATATAATAACTAGTTTCAATGCAAAGATTGACAGAAAAGCTATGCGCTCCAGTTTGTTAATTTTATAAATATCTCCCTACTTCACTTATAGAAAAGAACAAAGTCTTAAGCTACTTGCCTATGTGTACATATGTATGTATGTTATTATATAATCTGCCATAACACAAATCTAACTGTCGAAATATTCACAACAAACATTTTGCTAGCATCGCCAATTAAATGAATAACTATTCTTTGCCTAAGCGCTCTATTTTGTGATTATTTCAAAAGTCAAGTTTTGGTCATCAATCGCTTGATTGATTTTCAAATGCTGCACCGGGCGGCGTCATGCATCAGGGAGCTGAGGCACATTTAATTCGGGCGTGCTTAAGCCAAACAGCTGCGCAGCCGAAGTTGCCTTCTTAGCCAAACGGGTTTATCGACGTGCTATTTTGCATGAACTACACACATGTGTTGTGAGTGTGTGTGTGTCAGCACTATTTTGTGACTCCAAATCATTCACCTTTGCACCTGTTGATTATTATTGAAATCGACGCATGCCCCCCCGCTGCAATTTTCCACAGCAAATGTAAAAAATACCGGAGCAGGAGAGTTCGTCACAAAACATACATATATAGACACAAATTTATTTTGTTTCGTATTTGTTTTTAGTCACTGAATTACGCAAATGTTGATTGTGGTTGACATCAAATCAAAGTGCAATAACAATATTTACATTAATTAACTGAATGCGGAAGATCACGCATAAATATTGATCAGTATGCATTCAAATAGGTGGGTCTATCACTGCCGCACATTATTTGCCTGTACCCTTTTTGTTAAGTACTTAATACAATTACTATATATATGGATAAATAATTATCATATGGCTTTCAACTTTTATATCAACGGTTGACTGACTGATTGAAGATGATTTCCACATCTACGAGTCGTTTAACTGCACGACGCATTTGAGTACGACAAATATTTCAATTATCTGCAACAACCTCAATAAAGTATTTAATATTTACGTACACAAATAGAGCACGCAATTTACTCCACATTTTATTATTATTTTTTTAATATACAGTGGCGGACACCTTATTCTGATCAGCGTCAAAGAAAAAACGTAATTGCCTGCCATAATCCTACCTAGCAGGTGGGGAAACCCCAGTGAATTGGGGTCATATATTAATTTTGGTGGTTAATACATATACCTACCATCGGTCTTTGGAATTTTTGAAAAATAATGAATGGTTAGCTTATGGCAGGCAATTCCTTTTTTTCTTTGACGCTGATCAGAATAAGGTGTCCGCCACCGTATATACTTTTTTTCAACAGCCCCATTTAAAATAGAAAATGTATTCTGTAAGATCAAGGTACAGCTGACAGAAGCAAAGCACAATTGTAAATGTGAATATGTAAAGGCATTAATCAAAACAACAAAAGCATTGTTTTATACTATGCATTGTTTAATATATGGCATAAATATATTACTATATGTGTTGACAACAAATACAATCGGTGCTCACTTATGACGATGTATTCGCCATGTGTCATATTTAACCCGCAGCCTGAAGACCTTATCAGCGGATCATCTCTTCATCATCAGAAAACACTGAGTAGCAAAAACAAGTGCCTTTAACTAACTGAAGGTGAATTGAATACTAGAAAGGGAAATGCACACATCCAATGGGCATTGCCCTTGAACTACTTACAACAAATGCTGCTCAATAGGCAATGTCAATGCCCTTTCTCTATATATGTATCTGTGATTATACCTATCTGAAGGGCTAGACTAAAACTACGCCATTTGTTTATGCAACGCACACGATGAGTCTTTATCAGCAGCATTTCTATATTGATTGACACTGATTTGAACCGTGTTTGCAGTTCTCTTTTAATATTTACGTGCAAAAAAGTTTCCTCTTCAGCTAAAAACTTGTGTGAGAATCGCTTTTTACACCTAAAGGTTATTCCCTACATTGTTTCAACTGGCTAACTCTTCGCAAATTATGATTAAATAGTAAAGCTCACACACACATCGCCTATATACTTATTATATGGTGTATGTGTGTGTGTGTGTATATATTGTTCGTAGCAGCATTATATTATGTATTTTACGTAGCAATATTATGTATACTATGCTCGGAAGTAAACCGGTTGGCAAGAGATTCAACGCTGCAGCTGTAAGCAGGAGCATCAGCAGCAGCCAAATAAATAGAGCAGAATAGCAACTGCTGCCTCCCGATGGAAGCAGCGCAATTCAAGCATTAATCAAAAAAAACTTCATAATTTTGGATAGTGTATAATCAGCTAATCAATTTGTGTTTTCGATATGATTGCATATTGTATAAATAAAACTAATATTTCTACAATGAATCTAGAATCTAGATTATCTTAAATTCTTTTCAAGAGCAGCTTTCGATGTGCTAGTCTTGAAATAATTACAAACTGTAAGCTAGACACTTTTGCAACACACATAGTTTCAGTTTATGCAGCGTGTGCATTAAATTTACCAGCCACATACATGTATATTCTATGTTTATACATATAAAATTAATTATGAAAATGAATTTTCATTTTCAGTTTGTGTTCATGTGTATAAAATAAATAATTATTTTCTATACTCAAAATTACTGCATTTATTTATGCTTTATTTGATGGCGCTTATTTTAATTGTTTATTTGATTGATTTGTTGCCCAAAAAGGTTTCTGTGAGCTTTGTTAGAACACTTTTTCTGTCTTTGATTTCACCATTCATTCCTAATTAAAATTAGCTCCACGCACAAATTTATCAGTCAAAACCATTATTTTGTTACTTCACTGTGTGTTCTGGTTTCTCTTGTTTTGATTCTTTGTTCTTTGTTATATGTATTTTGTTTTGTTTTTTGTTTGGCACATTTCTTGTTCCTGGTCTTGCGTTAATTGGTTGATGCAACAGCTGCTTGGTGATCTTACCCGTGCTCAAACGATCGCAGTTAAAGAATAATATTGCACGTCGCTGGGCAGTTTGATATATCTACAGTCAGTCTACAGTTTCTCGGTTTGCTTTGTGCGCGCTCTACAAAACCGCGTAACAGCGTCTTCGATGTGACATCGGCGACTGGCGGCCAGCAAACAAACAGTAATCCCAGCTAGCGCTGCCCGATACCCTCAGAATGCCAGTTGACTCGGTCGCAGCCGGTTGGCGAGATCGACACCGAGACCGAGACTCACACAAAGACACGATCGAGCGTCTCAGCTGTGATGCGTATGTGTGTGTGCGTATCTATGTGACTATTAGAAATACCAGCTTTATCACAGCGCATGAAACGAAGTCCGTTCGGCTTTGTTGCCTCGTCGCTAGCTTTTATTAACGTTTTTTTTTCGCATTGGTTATTGATGTTTTAGCGTTGTTATATTGTAGTTTTCCTTCATTGATAAGGTACACACACACACATGCACACATGCACACACCTACACACACACACACACACATATATATATACATATACTTACATACATACTTACCTTACCTGAGGCAGCTGATTGAATTTTGGTAGCTCGCTCGATCGCTTTGCTCGTTCACTTGACAACATTTTTGGGTCGGGTGTGGGCTCGGGCTCGGGTCAGAAGTCCACATATCGCATTTCCTTCTTTCAGTTCTCATACGTAGCGTAAGGTAATAAAATAAATTGCCATTGTTGCTATATTCTTCATTTATTGTATTTTTTATGGTCGCAACCTTCTACAATGGGGCGCTTAATACGTCCAGTATTATGGTTCAATTTAATAAGGCTAAAATGCAGTCGATACAACAACGTGCTTTTTTTGTGAATCATGGTTATTTCATTATTACATATCAATGAGACGCTATTCAGAAAGTGGTAACACATTTTGTATTTGAATATTAACTTTTGCATATTGTGACCAACTTTCTTTAAACGTTTACAGACTTGTTGCCAAAACGAGTCAGATTTCTATAGCTATAGTCAATCTTACTCCAATTTGATCTGTTAATAGATTTTAGATTTTTCAATGAATAGATACATTTTCTGCTAAGAACCATTTTAAACTAACAAATTTATTATAGATTTAGAAAATTGTATTTACATACAAAAAAAAACATTCAGTTCCTATTACAAACTGTTAACAGGATGCTTTCAAATAATGGGCATTTTGAAGTTTCGACCGATGCCCATAAATCGATCATGTACTAATTTTTTAATTCACAGATAATGCTTGCGAATCAAGTAGGCAAAGTTCAAAGTTGCTCACACGCAGTTCACTTGAAACCAGTAGTTGCTTAACTAGATTGAAAACTCAACTGCACGTGATGGGTATATAAAATTACTTACTTGCCCTGTAAAACACTCCTCATTTTAATTTTAACTTATTTCTAAAGTCTTCAATTATATATTTAATTATTTAACAATATCTATTTAGCAACAAACGTTACTCATATCTAATGGATTTTGTTGCTTTGAGCTGTTCAAGACTCGATTACTTATGTAGTTATTATCGCAATTTTGTTTATATGTGTAACTTGTTGAACTTTGGACCGCATTTGATTTAACTTTGTGTCGAGCTAAGCAAGAGCCAATTAAGTAGTAGTTTCTAAAAGAATAAAGAAAATACATAAAACACAAATTCATTGTAATTAAATTCCATGCATAAGCTTCGCCGACTGTTGATCGACGGTGCCCTCGAGTCTATAACGCTGATTAGCAGCAATGTATACTAGTTTCAACAATGTAAGAGTAATCAAGATGATATGGGGGTCTCCCCTCTGAGTCTTCGACATGTTAATAATGAGTAAATGTTTGCGAATTCCATTTCTTCGCAATGTGGAAAGTGAAATTTACATAAGTGTTTGATAATCTTAACTGTATACTAAAACACGAATTGTTTGTGAAATGATAAGATTAAATTTTACGAAACAATAAGCAGTCTATTCTTGGCAAATACTGGACTAGTATTTTAAGGCCAGAACTAACTTGGATTGCCGCTAAAATTTCAGACAACAGCTCAATGTGTTCAATTACTTATCACTTATCAAACATCCGATGCGATCGGCCATACACACAAAGTCCAAATATGTACTTGCGGCATCTTCTGAAAGCCTCCAGTCAAAGTCGATGTGTCGACGTCATCCACAGCGTTGAGATATGGGTGTTGTGGCATTGCGTTATGGACATACATATACAAAGAAACCCATTGCTTTTGTTCTCTAATAACTATTTATTTGGAGCTGATAACTTTGGGTTAGTTATGTAGAGCAATTAAAGCAGCATTTCGAAATGCTTCACGTCGGATGCTGACGTTTTAAAAAACCATTATTATATATATCATATATTTTTTATACATTTTTATTTATTTATTATTTGCATTATGTGTTATGTTATGTGCCCAGTTCCAATATTATTTGGCGTGCAGACAACCTTTTCCTGCATTATTCCTAGAGGAGGGTCAATTTTGTCAAAACAAAAGAGTATTTGTTTAAATATTAAAAAACAAATGCTGTTCACACTTATATCCATAAGTATATTGCTAGTTCGCATAAAAACATCTTATAGATACTTGAGTATGATTTTGAATCAGATATAACTTTTCGCATTTTCGCAGCTGGGGATCGAATTTGTAAAGCCTCATAACATTCTTAGTGATTAGTTACGTTATAGAAGAAGAAGATTTTCATTTTCATAGCTTCGGGCTACGAGCTGATAACCATGTCACCAGTCACAATCTGATTAATTAATGCTTAAGTAAAGCTTTTGTTTAGGATGACATTATAATTTATTAGCGGTCATTCACACAGTAAACATAAATCGCTTGTCTGACGTGTTCTTCATAAGAATGCTATTCAGGAAGAGATTGCGAAAATCCAGACGAGGTAAAAGCTTAAGTGCCAAATATTTGTGAGATGAAGAGGAAAGTTTGGAGACGAGAACAAAGAAAACTTTGAAACGAGGCATGTGTCCAAAGCCCCTTAAATTATATTGATTGGATATGAATCACATTTTTGAGCGGTCGAAGAATGGAAATTATTTAAAGTATTACGTATTTTCCATTTAAACTTTAGCATGATTTTTTTAACCAAAATAATTACAGGATAATAAAATTTGGCTAGGAAAAAGATTGCTAGAGGACACTTAGTACCAAAAAAGGTATATTCCTCGTAGCTTATTCAAACCAATGTTTGTGACGATTGAGGATTTGTAATATTGTTAGGTCGATTGTGCCAAATGGGTTGAAGGATTCTCAACAAATTACAGAATATATTACCAAATAATAATGATGATAATAATACTCTCCGGATATGATCAAAAGTGTTGGATACTCACCGTTATATCAGCTGTCATCATTACAATCTACACTTTATTTTTTATCTTTTTTCTATCCAAAAAGTGATGAAGTCGCTACAAATTTCTCACACACCTGAAATTTTGCTCAACCGGATTTGGATGTCACAGTGGTAACGGTTCAGCAAGATACAGGCGCGAATGAAATATGCCGGTCAAGGATAACACCAGAGAATGAGAGAGTTACACAAATTCGACTATACCAAATATATGAACATTTCAAACTGGCAACGTAATCGCAACCGCAACTATTCCTGACAACGCTCCGGACTCGACTGATGCACAGACGACACCGACAGCCGCTTTGTAGCCTCCCAAAATGCCACTTGATCAACCAACTAACTGCCCCGTCCGTGTGACTACATATTATGTACTACAAAAAAAAAACCAACTTTTTTTTTGGTCAGGGGAGTCGACATTAGAATTAGACTCGGAACAAAAGGAACAACAATGCCGGCTGGCCGCTTGGTTGGCTGACTGACTGACTGGGTGGGTCACACAAATGTTGCAACAGCGGCGCATGCTTTCTAAACGCCACCGTTTTTTTCTAACCGTTTTTGTTGCTGTTGTTGTTGTTGTTGTGGGACGCACCTTACTAGTACAAATAGCCAGATAGAGATAGAGCGACAGCTGACACCAGCGAACGCGCCTTTTTAATGAGGTGACCCCACCTAGTCGGTATATAACACATACATATAGCATTTGGAGATGCCCACAGCTCAGGGGGGGATTCACCTTTTTGTTTGTTGCTGTCCAGTTCCCATAGGGCGGGGGTGGCTTTCTGCCTTGGTTAGCACATAATGTAGCCGTTTGTCATTGGACGCAGTATAGTATAGTATTATATGTATGAATGGATATAGGCATATCCTGTCATATCAATTGTAATATGTATGTAACTAAATGGGTTAATGACTCGGCAAATGCATTCCTTAATTAAATTCATACACCAGATGCAGCTCAAAGAAATGACATATTTACTGATAAATGGAAAACTTTAAATACTAGTTCAAAGTTAATTTATGTCATCTCTCAACAATGACATATTACTACATATTATAATTACTATTTGACAAACAAATACTAAGTAATTTGCGCTTATCATATCAATACTTATATTTCTTTCTAAATCTAATGAATGTATAAAAGTTATTCGCCTAATGGATTTTTTAGATGGATTTTCGGTTGGGATATTGCGTGGAGCATGAAAATATGTTAAAATCGAGTATGCTAAACCAATTTTCAATTCTTCAGTAAATGCAGATAAAATAAATCATGTCCTGTTTTAAATAAAGCTAACAGTATCAAGAGCAGTACTCTAATACTTGTAATATTTCATAATAATCTTTGAATGATATGTTAAAAAAGCACTTTGTGTATTTATTGTATAGTTCATTTCTTTCTTGACTTTTGAGAATATTAAAAATGTGCAAGATATAAGCTCATTTTCGCTTCGAACATTATTGTTTTTTACTTTTTACTTATCAACTTTTTATAATTGAAGTTTGCGTTTTGATGTCTTCTTTTTATATACTCCGATATATTTCAAATCCCAAATATAAATAATATATATATATATATATATACAAAATATTAAACTACAATATATTCGTTAAAAATAAATAAAATAAAAATACTGAAGGGAGTCGTTAAGCCGTTGCCTTTCAATATTTATATGCCACTTTTATGTATCCACAGTCCGTTGCTCCATAGAGCACACACCTTGTTATAAAGCCAATCCTTAAAAGCATGCTACATATACTCGTATGAGTATGCGGTATATACTGACACACCCATAAAAAAAAGAAGAGCGATGTGCCAGTTTTCGCGCCCCACAAGTTGCCCTTTTCTCTAGCATTTGGCTTTGTTCTGCTCGCTGCGTTATGCCAAACGGCCACGCAAGGAGCAGGACTAGCACAGGGATGATCTGCGGTCACTAAAAGGGCGCGTTTCATATTAACGCATGGCCAAATGCCAGTCTGGCTGTGTAGTATACCACACGGTCACTGATAGTTAACTGGGATTGGCCCTGTTTCCTTGTACAAACGGGATATTAACATTTGAACACTAAGCAGCTAGTTTTCCTAATTGAAATTTGAAAGGGCTTTATACTCAATACTCATTAGGGAAACTGGGTTCAGTGGAGGCTCTTATAACTGTGGCAGCAAGATAATACAGATACATTTTGTAAAAAAAAGTGATTAGATTATTTAATATTCGGTTTCATGTTTCTGCTTGTTAATTTAATGATATTTTGTGTGTCACACCGTTATGACATTTTATTAATCTTTGAATACGTAATATTGCTAATTAAAAATTATTTATATGTCTACACGCAAGGAGAGTAAAGTATCCATTCAGTTAATTAACGTATGATAATTTGTTCAAAGACACGGGTGCAGGACTGTCACAGTTGCTCACCAGACAATTTCGGCATATTCCCGTAATAACATAAAATTCCAAATTTCTATGTGGCACATAGTATCTAGACTCAAACATTATTCCATCCACCCGCGACTAATACATTTATCACTGGGCGTGTTGTCAACGCAGTCCATTGGTTGAGCATTAAGCTTATATACTCGTGTACAACAATGAGATTTAATCCACTCGTTTTGTACCTTTTTGTTCTCGGCATTAAAAACCAGCGGAGGGTGCGCTTGTTGTTTGAACAGCATTAACTAGCAATGAGAATGTCGTCTAAATGCAACTAAATAATTAACAAAATTAACGCTGCGAAACGATTTGTTTGCATATAATTAAAGTAACAAATTGATTACTGGTTTTTAAAGCCAATTAATCAGGGAGAGGGTGTAGCGTAAACACAATGATAGTATAACAATAATGCGCACTACGCCAGTTCAGATTGTTCCGTGGGCTCCGATTTGGATTTGCTTTGCTTCACTTGTGGCGTGCCCAGAGCCATGGGCAGGCGGTCGCCCCAACGACTCACTCGGGCACAGCTGTAGGCGGCTCTGCAATGAGTGCAATAGACAAATTAGGAGCTAGAGACCGTATGGTAACCAAATGTATACTTACTTGCCATGTTTCGATGCTGTAAAGATTACCTCCTGCAAATTGCCCGATTGCGTACAAAGGCGACAAATCGAATGCTTCGAACGCACCAGAGTTGGTCGCACAATGCGTGGCCATTGCTGTGTGGCATCTGTTATTGCCCCCTTCTTCAAAATTACATAACTGTACACTGATGATTGACGATCTGAGGCCGAATCGCTGCTGAGGCGCAGCGGCGCGTAGCTTATTTCAAAATTGCAGGGTGTTCGATCCGCCAAGTCATTGAGCCGTGGACAGCGCAGATCATGCGGGCACTGTAGAAGATTAAAACCATTGATTCATTTGAAATAACCAAAGCTTGTTACAGACTCACTGGAGCTAGCGTGTGGCCCTGATGCTCATCCTCAGCACGCAACAGATACTGCCTCGCCTCGTTGACCAGCTCGGAGCCACGACGTGTACCCTCCTCCACGATGACCATATAGCCATCGCATTTGCGCCACAAGTTCAACAGAATCTCCTGTCGCTGCTGTTTGTCGGCCAACTCAAAGAGTGTATGCGAAATGATAACTAAATCGTATTTGGTATCGATTGCGGGCAGAAATTGTCTATAGAATACATTGCGCAGGGTAATTTGCTTATTCTCTTGTCCTTGCTGCAAGATTAGCTCCGACAATTCGTTCATATCCCGTGATCTGTCCACATTGTAATACTCAAAGATGCTCTCACGCCAGAGTTCACTGGCGGCCCACATCCCAGTGCCAATGCCAGAGCCAAAGTCAAAGTAGCTGCGTGGATTAAAGTGTGTATCCCGCAACTGAAGCTCGGTGAGCACACGCCTCATAGCTGCATACTCCTGGGCGGCTCTGGCAACGGCATAAACGATAGCCTCGTAGGCACCGTATTCGATGGGCTTCCAGGCGTAGGTGCGTTGTCCCAAACGCCTGTTAATCTCTAATTCCCGCTTGCGTTGCCAACGCGCCGCCTCCTCTTCGCTGAGTGTGGCCAATCGTTCCAGCGACATCTTAGAATTTACCTCCTCTACGATCAATCGCTTCTTGTTTTCAATTTCCAACGGCGTTGGTGGCGGATGCCTCGATTTTATATAATGATTGAGCAGTTGACTGTCGTGCAACACTTTCCTCACAGGATGATCGCCTACAATGCGCTTCAGCGTATCGCTCAACTGTTTGGGTAATTCGACATGGTTGGGTCTTATGATTCCAGGATGTTTTCGCGGCTTTATGTTTGCCTGCTCCAAATCCGACAGCACAGCCGGCTCAACTGCTGCGCTGATTTTGCATGTGTATCGTTGCAACAAGTGGGTGCTCGTTAGTAATCGTCGTGGTGCTTGCATTATGTGTCCAGCAGTGTCTCGCACAAAAAGGGAAGCCATATTCCATGGACTTCAACTGCAGAAAATGTAAATAAACTTAACGCATGTGGCGGCCGTTGCAAGCAATTTTAACGTTTTCCAACACTAATCCTATGAAGGTAAGTATGCAGCGCCTTAAAGCTGTAAGATGAAATATTTAACATATCGTCAAATCCTAATACCTATATATATTGAAAACAAGATTAAATCACTTTTCATAACAAAATAAAGTAATAATAATAAAAACATATAAGCGAGTTGTGCAATTTCTACACATGATATATTTTCATAGCACTTTCGAATATGTGCAGCGTACTAGCCTTAAATGCGTCGCCGGTTCGTTGTAGCTGGCACAGTGCTCCCGGGGAAAATATAAACAAAAAATGTCATAGCGAATTAATATGGATGAATTCGAAGCACAGGTAAGTTGGATTTTAAGTAACACTGCGATACGGTGTAGTAAGTCTGTCTACTCATTTTTAGTTACTGGTCGTTGAGCAGGCGCTGCTTGTCACTACCGACGAGCAGCAACGCGAGGAGTTAAGCGCACTACGAACAAACCTGGAGGAGCTCCTGGCGCTGACCAGATCCAGTGAAACAGAAGTTACCAATAGCACCAGCACGGAACAGACTACTGACAACTTCGATGACGAGCTAAAACGCTTCCAAAGCGAGTTAAATGACCTGAAGGAGCAGGAACAGGAACAGGAACAGGCGGATACCAGAGATGACAAGCAACAATTGGAAGACTTGCGCGCTAAATACAATGCCCTATTGGGTGAAAAGTGTTCGGCACCTCACGAACATAGCTGGGGTGCACTTAGCTATCACAATGCGCTCATCTGTGGCGTGGACGATGAATTAATTATAGATGGCAATGGTATTTTGGATGTTCGACTCCGTGTGCTCTTCACAAATCCGACGCATCGCGAGATGCTGCCCTGTAACTACTACCTGGAGGGTGAATGTCGATTCGATGAAATTCGATGTCGCTTCTCGCATGGCGCCCTCGTTCCAGGAGCATCCATAAAAGAGTACAATGCTCCCGATTTTCATAGGTTGGCACGCAATTGTCCGGTGCTCGCTAAATTGCAGGATCGCCTGTGGCATCGTGGTCGTGTGCTGTGTGTTAATTTTGTTGAACAGCAGTGTCGCGTGCGTTTGGATGGTCAGGAGCATAAGGAACGCGAACGAGACTTTCCCTTTGAGGAGCTCTTTCCGCTGGTCGCCGACGAAGATGACGAGCTGTCTAGCGACAGCAGCGAATCCCATAGCACTGAGGACAGTGATGCAGCGAACGATTCCGAAATGGATGATTTGGAGGCAGCGCGTCAGGCCCGCATGGTCGAGATCAGCTTGTTTACGTTCAAGCCAACCGAAAAGCTGGGTGCCTGGGAGCAGTATACTCGAGTATGTATTCTAGCTCTAATTAAACTTTGTCCAATCTAAATGCATTCAATTGCAGGGCATTGGCTCCAAACTGATGGCCAATATGGGCTACATACATGGCACAGGCCTTGGCTCAGACGGACGCGGCATAGTTACACCAGTGAGTGCGCAAATACTTCCACAGGGTCGTTCGCTCGACGCCTGCATGGAGCTTCGTGAGGCGGCCAACGGCGACAAGGATTACTTCAGTGTCGAACGCAAGCTGAAGCGTGCCCAGCGTCGCCAACAGGCAGTGAATGAAAAGGCATACGCACGCGAATCCAAGCGCACTGATGTATTTGCTTTTCTCAACGGCAGTGTGTTGGGCCAGGGTCAGAACTCCACTAAGGCGACAAAGACCAGCAATCTGCAGAAGCACTCAAATAAAACCCTTAATGTGGAAACGGTGCGTATTGCCGATGACATACGACGAAAGCAGCGAGACATTGCCAAAGTCCAACAATCGCTGGCGCGGAATGCAACTGATGCACAGCTGCAGAAGCGATTGAATGGACAGCTGCAAGCACATCAACAGGAGCTGGCCACGCTGCAGGCGCAGGAGAGCAGCCTCAGCAAGGAGCAACAGACCCGTAAAAGCAAAAATAAAATGTTTGAATTCTAAATTTTGAGTCGCCTTTAAGTTGAGATATCAATTTAATATCAGAAAGCAGTCGAAGCTGTGGTTTTTCCGACAGCTTGGCCAAGTCATTAATCACGAGTGCTAGTTTCATTCCCATGTTTTTGCTAAATCTTATCAATTTAGGAGCTCTTATTAATACAGATGTTTTCCCATATTTACTTATCTGCGAGCCTATTAAAACTTGTATTTATTTGCGCTTAACTAGTCGATAACCTCTCTAGAATATTACACTTAAATAGGGCTATATGTTGCCAAGGGCGTCGTCAGTACGGCAGTCATATATTGCTCCAGTAGCGCCTGGGCCAGATGTGAGCCGTGCGCCACGGTCAGCGCGTAAGCTGTCTCTCCGTTCTCATTGGTTGCACTAAAGTCGAGATCCCTGGCGAGCAGCTCGTTGCAGGTATGCGGATGATTGCCAGCAGCTGCATACATGAGCGCAGTATTGCCCACAATATCCATGTGTGTGGCGTTGGCACCGCGATCCAAAAGGAAACGAACTATTTCGTTGTGTCCCTCGGCGGCTGCCAGTAGCAGCGGACTAACCATATCTGGTGCCAGGCAGTTAACATTAGCGCCTGCGGCCACAAGCAACTGGGCCGGTATCATCTGGCCGTATGAAGCGGCCCAGTGAAGTGCTGTGAATCCGTGCGAGTCCTTGAAATCAATGTGCGGCTGTCGCAGCAGTTCAGCCTTCACCTGCTCCTCTGTGATTTCACCCTGGCCGGCGCGCTCATGAAATGAGAGCGACACCTCCACGGGACAAAAGGTAGCCTCCGTGTTGCCACGCTGCAGATTCGTGAGAACTGTGGACTGTGGTCGATATGGCAAAAAAGCGCTCTTGCGCTTGGTGGAGTTGGCATCCAGCAATATGCTTGACCCATGCAACGTCGACGAAGTGGGCGCATGCATGTTGGCCGGCCTTGGGGGCTCATCATCCTCGGAGTTGGCGCTGCTCTGCAGTTTGTTTACGGGCGCAACCATCTGTCTTTCGGCTACTTCTTTCAAGTCGAATTTACGGCGTTTGTATTAATTGCTTAATTAATATGATTTAAAACAAATAAATAAACAACTTAATGTTGATTTGTTTGTTGCCGAACTAATTTCCAGCTGATCTGCGTTAAACAGCTGATCTCACAGCTGATTGAGTAGTTAGCATTAGTAAATTCGATGTGCGCCTTTTGGTTCAACCAAAATGGATGTAAATAGTATTTCAAATAAACAAATTTGCAAGGGCGCCATAAAAGCGAAAAAAACATATAAACATACAAACACACATATTATTTCTGTTCACGCCTACAATTAGGGATGAGCGTAATTTGGTATATTTGCAAATGACCAAAGCAATTTATCGATAACAAAAATACTCTGCCGATAAAGACTGTTTTTTGTTTAGGCTTTTTGAACTTTTTTTTTTATTAGCAATTTTAATTATGTAAATAAATTTAACTGATTCATTAGCACTGACTTGGCAGATGTGTATGCTTGCTGGTTTCATAACAGGTTTACTACTGTTGCGTAGTTAAATAAAAAATAAAAAAGCCACCCTGCACCTGTTGTTCTGGTTTCTCAGTGCAAGCCTGCGTTTTGGGCCTTTTTTTGCACCTTTAGCACTAAGCAAATTTTGTGTGCAATTAAATTGCGTCGAAGTTTGGACCTACAAACAACCAACACACAATCACAAACAACGAAATGGGCAACAATGTTAGTGCCAAGGCCGATGGCGAAGGCAGCGAACCTCCGCTGGATGGTGGGAAACACCATAAGCACCATCAGCAGCAACACAAATCCAGCATACAATCACAATCGTCGAACAGCAACAATAATAGCAGCGACGCTATTGGCGTCGGCAGCAGCAACGCTAGCAGCAGCAACAACAGTCTCAAAGTGCAGTCACAAACGCAAACAATGACCAGGTCGGCGTCGGGCGCAGATGTGACTGAGAAGTACTTCACACAGCTGGTGCCCGTGGAGCGATTGGCTGAAATATTAAAGGAACAGACGAGTGCCAAGTATGGCATTAACGGCATTGTCTCGGATATTTTTGTGGTGAGCAAGCAAACGAGTTAATTAGCTGATAACAGTTTTTATAGCGCAATTTTTCACACTCACACACTTGCGCATAGTCTCAAGTGTTTCCACAATACGCTGACTTGGGTAACCGTCTCTTCAAATTGATGCACGTAAACTCGAAGGCAACCACAAAGCACTTGGGCACCGTTGCCTTCCGCCAGCAATGCGAACGATTTCTGGGCATCATGGACGATGGAAAGGTCCTGGAGAGCTACATTAAGATGTTCGCAGAGGACGATAATCCCGATTTTATAAATAAGACGGGCGTCACACGCCTATTGCACATCTGCTACACGATTGCCATGCAACACTCGGGGAACGCAGTGCTTTGCCCATCTATAAATCGAACATTTGGATCGGTGACCAAGTCGATATTCTTTAGCCACGACAGCCTCACATTGGGCTTCGTTTGCCGCTGGTTCGAACAGAATCTGATACGTCTTGTCCTGTTGGTGCACAAGTACTGTGTGCACACGTTGTCCACAGCATATCGCGGCCTGGAACAACAGTCACAATCCTGCGGCATTGAGCTGCAAACGCCTGTGCTGGAGCAGCGCAATCCATTCGCATCCAACAGCGATGCAACGGATCACAGTGCGCTCCCAAGCCACATTGAATCGCTGATGCCACTCTCACAGGCCTGGCTTCTGGCTGGCGCATTGCCGCCACTGTATTCTAAGCCGCAGACGATTGCGCCGCCAAATAACAGCAGCAACAACAGCAGCGCCTCGACAGCTGTGCAGATATTCAGGGAGAAACTGTCGATGATGCCATCACACTGGACACTTCTGTACGATTCCAATGAGCACGGCGTGGGTGCAAATCGGTTTTTGCATCATGTTCTTGGCTATCGCGGTCCTACACTGGTCCTGCTGCACACCAAGGACGAGCAGACCTATTGCGTTGCAGCGCCCAGCGAATGGAAAGAGACACATTTATTTGTCGGCGCCGAGGGCAGCTGTGTCATTCAACTTTTGCCCAAGTAAGTGAAAAGTGATCCGCATTAAGATGCGATCAGATATGATCGCATTTAAGTTTTTCAATATTTAAATTTAATAACTACTATAGCCAAATTTCAAACGTTTTCTAAAAGTTCCATAATCAAAAGGCAACAAAAGGCATATGATTGAAAATGAAAAATTTATTTATGGACGACTTTAATCTCCGAAAGCTTTAATTTCCTGTTTGTTAATATGTTACATGTTATAATGAGCTATTTTTATAATCCAATAACGTTTTTGAAAATTGTTGTAAATTAATGTTTAAATTCAAGGCGCCAACCTTTTCCCAACGGACTCAAGTTCTTATGGATTCTGTTCGCCTTGACCAATAATCTGTTTTATACGTTTGCAGATTTGTGATACTGGAGAAGAAGCCCAACATATTGTACCTTAATACGAGCATACGTGGCTATCCAAAAGGATTGCGAGCGGGCGCCGATCCCCGAAAGCCCATTTTAGCGGTAGATGAACATTTCGAGAATGTAGACTGCAAGGGCATCGCTGCGAGCCTCATGTCCATTGAGGTATAAAACGCATTCAAATTCGTTGTTAATATTGTATATTTCTTGCTATATTTATATGTGCAATAAGCCTTAGTCAACATACTATATATATATATATATATACTTTAATGTGGTATAAAAATTCATAGACATATCCCATGTATATATTGCATATATGTATATGGCATAGTTTCCAGTCTAAGCATTTAAAAAACGAACACTTTCAAGCTGCTGTCAACGAGCTAAAAGCTTAAACATGGACTTAACAGTAGAGCGCGAAAGTGTGTGTACATTTAAATCAAGTCTACATTTCTCCTTACCACAAACAAAATGAAACAACAATGGGGAAAAGCAACAGAATATTACCAACAACAATAACAATGCACTTGTGTCTTTCAGGTTTGGGGCTGCGGCGATAAATCGTCACGCGAAGTGCAATTGGATATCAAGAAATGGCAAATCAAGGAAGCGGAACGTCAACGCACAGTCAAATTAACCGCCGCGGATTGGATGGATCATCCGGATCGATATCTTCTCGAGTTAGGCGGCAGGCAGAACTACAACAACTAACAATTTGTCATTGTTTAAATTGCGTGTTTTGATTCGAGAGCAATTGGTGTGTGCCTTTTAATTTGAGAACGCGTTGAAAATACCTTAAAAACCAGAATGTTCTCAATTAGAATTCATTCGTTCACGCGCATCACGATACGAATTAACCCTGGACTGAATTTGTTTGTATTTTGATGTTATTCGATTAACGAATTTTGTTTCATGTTTTTTTCATTCGTTGGTTTTTTTGTAACGGCTTATTGGAATGATTTGATTGATATTTGTACGTACTGTTTGTAATGCCATTTTAATTTATATGCGATTATGCTTTTGCCTGTACTTAAAACATTTTGTCCTTGTCCACCAGTTCTGTGGTTTTTCTTTTGTTTACTAATCGTCGTTCGCTGCTCTTGCAAATTAATGTGTCAGGTAATTTACTTTTTCTTTAGATTAATGCCGTTTCTATTCGTTTTAATCGGAGAATGCAAGTATTAAGAAAAAGACATACAAATTATGGACATAATAAAACATAATAAACATAATCAAATGTTGCAAAATAACGCTTTAAATCATTTATATGACTGGGTGCTGATTTGCCAAAAGAAACTAATTAAGTAATTTAATATAGCTTATCAGCGAAGCACTTCAAAAGGTTGATACGTATGCGTCTACAATGACTTTGATATTTCTATTTTATCTGCTCAAATGAGTCTGATAAAAAAGTGTCTCGCACATTTATGGATCGTTAACAAAAATTATAAATAGACTATGGAAAATTTTCAGCTTGACCAATCAGAGCTACGATTCATTAGCTTTAATTTGGCTATTGCTAATAGGTTTATCTATTTGGATTTTTATTATATTTTTTTTTGTTGGATCGCTTAAATAGACGCAATCTCAAAAACTTTATCCATTAAAATTGGTCCAGGGCTATTTCCAGGACCGACAGTAATCTCAATAGAGGTTAGACTGATTTCTAAAATATTGTCATGAGTAGTAACGCGCAATTATGCATATATAAATTATAGATTAAATAAGCTTGATATCATGGCATTTTGAAAGAGTATAAATATAAAAAGAAAATAGAAGAAGAATAAAGATATATAAAGATATATTCCTATTAGCAGGCATACGTCAAAACATTCTTTAAGGTGCAAATAATATGGAAAAAATGTGTAAATTGTTGTGCAATAATTAAAAGAAAATGTGCTTAAAAAACGCCAATATTAAATTGCAATTTCAAATAATAAAAACAGAAAAAAATACATCATTTAAAAAATTGTTTGCATAATTATATTATTGAGAATAACATTTGGTAATATACAATATATAATTTTCAATATAATTTACGCCCTTTTCTGACCGGCAGTCACTTTCATTCACAATCTTTTGCTTCAAGGGTTTGTATAAATTTAACTACTATGCAACATACGTGTTCGATTACGAGTACGGAGTACGGAGTACGGATAACGGAGAACGGTTCATAACTAGCCTAACGAATGTACAATCTACTGACAGTCCCAAAGCAAATGTGTGTATTACTATGCATATGGTTTTCCTAGATTTTATTATTGCCTATTTGAATTTCAAATTGAAAATCTACAAATGTGTGAAGCGCAATTAACCGCTGCTCCTAAAGACATGTATTAATTGAAGATTCGCTGGAATTTCCTGAATCTTTCTATGTTCACTCCAAACTAAGGCCACGTAATTTAAATGTACCCAATTAGATTGGGCTGGCAGAACAGTTTGCCGCATTGTGAGTATTCGTGCTAATTTTGTGGCATACCAAGAATTTGTTGCTTGCCAATCAAATCAAAAAATTGATTAATTTAGAAAAAAATGAAAATGAATATATAAAAAAACATAAATATCGTTGCGTCAATAATCAATGGGTTTAGGTGATGTATTCTCTGTCGCGACGACGTCGTGTTGTAGAAGCGACAACCACAATGGGCATCTGTTCAACATTCGCTGCGCTCCCTACATCATCATTAACTTCATCGTCATCATCTTCGTCCTCATCATCGTCTGCGTCGTCGTCGTCATCGTCATCTTCGTCATTGTCATTGTCATTGTCATCATCACCGCCCGTTGAGTTTGACCACTCGGATGCAGTCTGATTGCTGCACGTGGCGCTAAATTTTAAACTACTCGACATGCCAAATGAAACGGACAGCGATGCGCTCAGCGATGAGGCATTTAAATTTTGGCTAACTTCTACATCATCTCCATCCTCGAGCACATCGATGTGCTGCTGCTGATAGCGATGTCATCTGCCCGCGCCCAACAGTAGCGCATAGTCATCGTTTGACTCGGGTATCGGTGCTGCAGCGGATGCAGCAGCACGTGCCTGCAGAAAACTGCTGCCGGTCGCTTGTGGCGGCCCAACACCGCCAAGAAAGTGCTGCTGATCCCGTTCGCGGAGATGCTGATTCGGATCGCGTTGACGCGTTGACTGTTTCAAATTAGTGCCCGGTAAGTGCAGTTGTTGTTGTTGGTAATTGTTGCTATTGCTATTATCACCAGCTGCATCGCCGCCTTCTATGGGAAATTGAGATGTGGAATGAGTTTGGTGTTCAGTTAAAGTAGCTAGTTGCCCAGTTGCGTTAACGGGCACAATCAAACGGTTCGTGGTTGTGGCACCATATGTGGCGTTGCTGTTACCTGCTTGTGTGGCGCTGCCCCCAGGAGTCGCCTGTTCCGGCCGTTTGCCAATTAAGTACTCGGATTCGCTGCTCGAGCGTCGAGGACCACGTACCAGCGGCTGATATGTATTGCGACCCTGAAAACGACGACTGATCGAGCTGCTGACCACACCCAAATGTTCCGTCACATCCTCCTGCATGTCGGAGATGTCCATCATGGAGAGAAAGGCGCGGCACCAGCTGTGATTCGGATTATTCCAGTACTGCGGTGAATTAATGTGGAATGGATGATGCGGGAAGCTATAAATGTGCGCAACGGCTGCAATAAACATCTCAATGCATATGAGAAAGTTCTAAGAAAAAAAAACAGAATGTGATTAAATCGAACAGTTCAAATATATATAGAATTCAAGGACTCACTTGCAGGACAGAGGCCAGATTGTCATCGCCCACATCGCCGAAAATATGCTCAATGATTTTATAGTACACCAGAGCGTTAAGCAGCACTCCTTGGCTATAAGACCAATAAGTAATAAGTAATCAAATTATTCGATTATTTAGCAAACAATTAACACTTACAAAAACGAAAAGAACACAACAGCTTTGATGCACAGAAATTTTGGTATCGGCTTCATAGGTTTCAAGTCCTCCTTGTTGGCACGATAGAAGAGCACCAGGCAGTACATGGCCACAAACTGTGAGATGTTGTTAATGATCACAATGTACGGAAAGGCCACATTTCCCGCAAACTCGCCCTCGCCATAAACGCCGCACAGCTCGCAAATGCTGTATCGATGAATACATACAAATTATTTTACAGATAACAATTTCATTTGGTTTTAAATCCAAGTCCAACTAAAACTACTGATAATAAAACAGCTCACACAATAAGCGTGCGAGAGACAAGGAATTATTCCGAAAAATAGCTTAAGTTGCCTTGCCTAAGATTGACTAAACACAAACCTTATCGAGCGGCTTATTGTAATCTACTGTAAATGAATTAAGCGACATTGCCAACAGACTGAAGTGGTACTCACACCGAGATGAATGCGGTAATGGGTCGCACCACTGTGTACTGCAATATGCCGTGCTTGCAATTGTGGATGAACTCCCTGCCCATGACCCAGGGACGCATGCAGCAGAGCGGAAAGAAATGATGCACCTGCGGCTTGTATGTCATTGTTGCCTCCAGATCCATGCTGATATTCAAATAGTTTAGCAGATAAACCATGAAATTGTAGATCACATATGCCTCGTAGCACTCTCGCAGCGAATCCACGTAAATGGAATGCTTGGGAAACAGCAAGCCAATCCACTGCAATGATATTGAAATTGTAAATAATTTACGATATCATAATCAAGATAATTTCAATATTTCTGGTAATTACAAATAAAAGTGTTTGGCTGCTGTAATTTGTAGTTTTAATAAAAGATTGAGATTGTATTTCAATCAATTTGGTGTCAATGGATTCGCAAACCACACACAACCACAAACGTTTCCATTGACCCACTTACCGCATTTAACGCATAGATGGGCACCATCCACAAAATGCGTATGATGTGCTTCTGAAGGATGGGCCTTGTGAAATGGATAACATGTTGGATGATATGCCAAATGGAAATGGGAACGGCGGAGAGCACAAAGAGGCCCCCAATTAGAATGAGTTGATCGTTCTGCTGGAAGCCATCCTTCACCGAGTTGACAATCAGTAGGGGCACAACAATAATGGCGAATATCACATAGGTGACAATCAACAAGGGACGTATCCAGATCCGCCAATCCTCGCAGAAGCGCCGTATATCCAGGCGGCACATCCTACACATATATTTATTGAAGTTGGGCTTGTACTAGGTTTTTATGTGGAAATGTTTGCAAGTTCCGCTTTCGTCACAAAGGCACAGCCGCTAAGCAAAACAGCAGCAGCAACCGAAGCGACGTCGTCTTCGTTGTTGCTATTGTTGTTGTTTTTGTTATTGTTATTGTTGTTGTGATTGTTGCCGCCGCCCCGTTATTGTTGGCTGTTGCGTTTCGTTTGCTTCTACGTTTGTGTTTCTCTTTAGGCTTTTACATGGCACGGCTTTTGCACCCACGCACGGTTTGCAAATGTTTTGCGTACATTTTGGCTTGGTTTGTTTGCGAAACAAACACACAACACTCACAACAACAAAAATTTAGGCCAATCTGAAGAATGCAAATTAATATTTGTTAATTTTCGAGTTTCTGGTGTGTAGCGACAATCCGAAGATAAGGGGAAATTGTAACTGTGTGGCAATACCAAAAACTGTCCAGTGTTGAAAGTCGCTAAAGCACTTGCTCAATTATGCAACACTAATCAGCGCATGGTTGTATTTGCAGCCATCAACGCTTATTCCCGCTCCCATAACAGCTCTGTAATAATTTCCCATGAGTTAACATTTAAATAATATAAATATTGTGGATTATTATTGTTTATTTTAATTACAAATGATAGAGTTACATTATGCATATCCCATTTAGATAAAAAATCATTAAATGCTATTAAACATATATGGTGTCCTTTAAGCTGCTGTTGCGGTGTAAAAACAATACCGTGTCGATCTGGCTTTGGCTACCAGTTAGCATAAAACGCTTATTATAATCATAAATTTGTTCACGCAACGTTTTCTTGAAATTTAGATTGACGACACCAGGTACACCCTGATATAGCGTTGCCAAGTCGCGCAGTGTGCCATAGATGTGACCCATTTTGTTCCACCATTCTATTGGAGATTCGTCCAGCTGCACAATCACCTCGTTGCGATAACGCTTGAGATCCGTTTCCACTGTGCTATCGGCATCCCGCTTTGGTGGACTTGGTATTTCTGGAACATCAAACAGCAGTTCCAGTTCTAGAGAAATTCAGTGACAAATTATACAACTACTAAACAGCAACTTCAACTCCATCTGCATCTATTCTCAGAGGTGAACTCACTTGACTTCTTAGCGCTTTGAGATGTCGCTGCTCCTGCTGAGGCCGAGCCACTGCCCGATTTGACATTTGGTTCTGTTTTAATGGTCACTGTGGGTGCGTTGGATACTGAGGCAGTGGCTGCCCCCTCCTCCCCACTCTGACTGTCCGTGCTCAGGACGCCGCCAAACGTCTTGTTGTATTTCTGTGTCAGCATACGGACACAGCTTTCCAGGTTGTCAATGGTGGTGAGGCGATGGAATCGGGGATCGAGCAGCGCAGCGCTGGTCAGTGTATCATTGGCAATAATCTGGGATTGCAAGACGGCCGCAATGGTGCGCTTGATGTTCATCATGAGCGGCTCATCCTGCTCGGCAATGCCCAGTTTCTTGATCAGTATCTTCGACGTAATCGGCGATAGCATGCTGCACAATGGCATATCCTCGCCACGTAAAGTATCCAGCGCAATCTAATTGTACAAGTGCAATCAGATTATTTACAATTTAGTTAATTCGTTATTTCCAATTGACTTACCACCAGAGCACTGAGCGCTTCGGTCACCGTTTTGGCCGTCATAACCAGTTGATCCATATCCTCGGACCACGAAATGGATTCAGCAAAGAACTTAAGCAACTCATACAAAGTCCATGGGAAATGCTCATTGTATGCCGGCAGCTCAGACACCTTGGAGTTTATCTCAGCCGAGTGGCGCTGTATAATATCCTTGACCTGGTCCAGGGCTGTGGCCACCTCCTCCAGTTCGAAAACGTGTCGCAGACACTTGTCAATTACCGACACATAGCAGAGCACAATGGGTATATCTGTTGTTTGATTAAATTGGTTGGTTACAGATAAGATGCATATAGATTTAAGTGTTGAGAATGGGAATGGTAATAAATAATAAACTACTTAATAATATAAATATGAAAGTAGCTATAATTAAGATAATATCTAATTACATTCATAGCTATAATTGTGATTGGAAATTAGTTCAACTTACTCTTTTCTTTTAGGAAGGACTGCAGCAGATCGTCCTCATCATCGTAATTAACAATTGCCATTGTGCAATTGGGCAAATAGAAGTCAGTGAGCAGTTCATCGAAAGAGACGTAATCAGTATACTCGATGGTGGCATACATCACACTGCGTAAGCACTGCGTCTCATCGCTCAAATAATTATGATAGATGCTGAGGAAGCGACGCTGCTCCACATTGATCCACAACTCGAAGGCCAAGGAGTAGGGCTTCTCGCTGGTAAAGTCACGCGTGAAATCGCACATTTCCAAGAACTTGGATGCATGCTGTTCGGTGATCAGCCCCTCAATCTTCTGGGGCATGGGCAGCGATGCCAGATTGCCCATGACGAGACGTATAAACTCGCTGATGCCCTGATCATACAGTGTTTCCACATTTCGCAGATCACGCACAACAATATCAGCCAATGCCTCGGGCAGACTGGCTATGTAGGTGCGCGCTCCTTGCACGCTACCCGATCCGTCCTCATGCTTGATGTTGGCCCGCGTATAGTGCATGGTGCCCGACGGTATTTTGCGCTTATGGGTATACTTGATTTCACGTGGCTCGATACTAATGGATCGATCCTCCTCCTCGACCAGATTATCGGCATCGTCATAGGTGAGTGGCACCATCGATTCGTACAGCATCGTCTGCGATGCTGGATCATCTTCGGCCTGCATCGCAGCAGCGGCAACAGCTGCCTCATCAATGTCATCATCCTCATCGTTGTCATTATCGTTATCGTGATGGCTGCGATTGATAAACTCCAATTTGACCCGACGCGAGGAGACGTTGCGCTTGGACAACGGCGGATGGTTGAGGTTGCGCGGCGTTTTACGCGGCGGCACGCGTATATCGTTCTCCATACAGAGGGCCTTGAACAGGTCTTTGTGGCGATGTTGGAGATGCGCACGCAAATTGGTTGTGTTGCCGTGATTGGTCAATACTTTGTGGCATTTGATGCAGACAACACTTTGCTTGGTTATGACCTCGTCATTGTCGTTCGATGGAAAGCCAAAGTAACGCCAATAAACGCTTTTCATTTTCGGCGAATACAGCTTGGAAAAATTTAGTTGCGAGAGATCTTCGTATTTGCCTTCGACAACCATTGGAGAACTTGCGACACCGGCACTCATTTTGCGTTTTGCTTTCTCTTGTGTGCTTTAATTATTATTATTGTTATTTTTGCTGTTTATTGATATCTGATTACCGATGCCAGCAAATAAATAAGCGCGCAATTTCTCGATTATAGATAGTCAGTTCAATAGTCAATAGTTTTTTATCTGTATCAGAAAGTACAGTTCAGAGTTGCCACGCGACAGAGTAGTCAATCGATAAGGCAAATGCTCTAATTCGTATTTCGTATTACAAATGCGCAGACGTTGTAATTATTTTTTTATGTTTTACGATTGGGCAAATAATTATCGGATGGCGTTTGACATTTATTTGGCGTCGAGCAGCGCTTGACTGTAAGCTGTGTAAAATTTCTGCTAACACTGATTGCATCACCAATCGATAGCTGGGGAAATTTAAGCGACGGCATGGGAAATTTCTGGAGGGTATTTTTACATTGCTATATGTTCATGACGTGAAGTTGGCTGCGATTTCCTTTTTGATTCGTTCTTGGGTAGCAAAAGGTGTGTGAATTTTTACAACGCATCGAAAATAATAAATTTAGTTAATCAGTGAACAACAAAATATTCCAAACGATGGTCCAAAATGTGTAGCGACTGACGAACTATCTGTTGAGATGAAAACATGCTTAACTTAAGCGTAAAACATGCAAATATGCACCAGCCACGTGGTATACACTGGCCGCAATTTGGTTAAAATGTAATTTATCAACTTTCATGCATGTTTATTAATGTGTATGTGTGTGTTTTTGTTTTTTATCTCCATTGCAGCTAATCTAAACCGCCAAGATGGGTAAGGGAAATAATATGATTCCAAACCAGCATTACCACAAGTGGTGGCAGCGACATGTGCGCACATGGTTTAATCAGCCGGCCCGTAAGGTCCGCAGACACGAAAATCGCGTCAAGAAAGCCAAGGCTGTCTTCCCTCGTCCCGCTAGCGGTCCCCTGCGTCCAGTTGTGCGTTGCCCCACCATCCGCTACCACACCAAATTGCGTACCGGTCGCGGTTTCACCGTCGAGGAACTGAAGGTGCGTATCTTCATGTGTTTAGTGATATTCAAATGATAAAGATTCTTAATTCTTAGGGTGCTGGTTTGAGCAGTGCTTTTGCCAGGACCATTGGCATCGCTATCGATCGTCGTCGCAAGAACAAGTCACTGGAATCGCGTCAGCGTAACATTCAGCGCCTTAAGGAATACAGAAGCAAACTGATCCTGTTCCCCATCAATGAAAAGAAGATCCGCAAGGGCGAATCTACTGTTGAGGAATGCAAGTTGGCCACACAGCTTAAGGGACGTGTTATGCCTCTGAAGAAGGAGCAGCCGGTTGTTGAGTTCCGTGAGGTCACACAGGACGAGAAGAAGTTCAAGGCGTTCGCTACTCTCCGCAAGGTGCGTTAACTTTGTTTAAGATACTTGTCTTGATTGTCAATTAATAATTATTTCATTTGATTTGCAGGCACGTACTGATGCTCGTTTGGTTGGCATTCGCGCTAAGCGCGCCAAGGAGGCAGCTGAGAGCGAGGAGGGCGCCAAGGCCGATACCAAGAAGGCCAAGAAGTAAACAGCAACTCTAGACCTGATAATTCTGTCTACAATCAACAAGAATCAGAATAAAATTTTAGTTTTTTCATAAACATGAACAGTTTTGCAAATGTTTTCAATCATATAACCAATAATACGTATGTGTACACAACTCGGTTTGTCGGTTTAAAGAGAAGAAAGCACACAATTTTTGTATGCTCTACTTAATCACAAACAGCTGCTCTGCAATGTCAATTGGAACGTGTTCAGCACAATGTGCAGACACTGTCGGAAATCTATTGTAGGTGGGCAACATTCGCTAAGCTGGTTGTGGATAATAAGAAGATATCCTTGCCTCAAGCGAACAATGAGCTCTGCTGGGAATACCAAGAAGATTTACTTGTGCAGCTGTTGATGATTGCCTGTCGCCTGCCTCGGTGCACACACACACACACACAAAACCTTCACATTGCTACAATTTCTTATGTGATGACCGCTTTCTTTATTATGTTGTGCTTAAGGTAATGTCACAATAACAAGAAATATATCACAGTTCATAGAAACGAGGATGTTTTTATTAACTACACGCATAGTAAGGTGGCATTAGACATTCACATTCATTGAAATTATCAGATATAAAATAAATGTATACAACAAATATTTTGGGACAAGGCAATTGTTTAACTAATCCAAACTAGAAGTAGCAGACATAATACAAAGTAAACTAGGAAGCTTATATTGTTTAAATTTAGTTGTTGAATTTAAAATAAAATAATCAGCTGTGAGAAGACCACAACGTACTTGTCCGGAAGATACACTCTGCGCAGATGTAGTAGCCATAACACACATTCGAACAGATTTCAATCTATGTATGAATTTATATATTTAGAGATAAACACTTTCTCAATTATTTAAACAAAGCATGTTTCCACATATTTTAAGAATTGAATAGCAATGAAATATTGTCAATTGAGATTTTTGTGTTTGATACAAATATGGCGGAATGAACTTTGATTTTAAATGTTGGTATACAAATCATATATAATTGCTCAAACTTGCTGACCCCAATATCTAAATACAATGTCTGATTTGCAGTTGACTTTTTCATAACATAACCAAAATAATTACCAGGTGCAATGCCAACATATGTGTGGCCACAATTCATTGAGAAATCATAATCAACTACAGAAGATTAACGACTGCGACATATAACGAGAGAACTCGACATATGCAAAAGGAAAACTTTTGTTTCTCCTCTAAAAAATAAAGGGTTGCTGCAGTTGCATGCTGCCCGAAAACCAACAGCGACCCAATTCAATTATCGGGATGGAGATGCTTTGCCGGCAACCCGCACCTTAAACCTTGTTTATGCATTTCAATGATTTTTATTTGATTTAACCTTGTTTTCGGCACTGTCGCTTGCTTCGTGGCAAATGCATTCAAATTTTTATTATTGAAATTTATGAGCGCAAAAGTGATTTTCCTGTCATAGATTTTTTTTCTTTTTTTTTTTTTGTGTGGTTTGTTATGCTGGTGGCTTAGGGTGTCGTCGGGGGTTGTCGGTAGCGGTAAACAAGCGAACTGAACGAGCGACCCAACAAAACACGCCTGACACCAAACGTAATTGGCAATTGTTTTTCCATACTTGTGTGTGGTTGTACCTTTTTTTGGTGGTGCCCAACAACTTTTTGCAACATGTGCGCAACACCCAAATGCTCAAATGCAGATCAGAGTTCCTTTTACTCATTTGAATGCGAGTGACAAAGTGAGAAAGTGATTTTGATATCGAAAAGATGATGAAAATAAGTCTTTAGCTGGGAATTGCAATAATGTTGCATTTTAGTTGATCAAACTATAAATGTAAATTCAATTTTGCATTGCAGCTAAATGCTTTTAATCGTCACATTTTCAACATTCTCGCATAATTGATGGCAGAGAGGAATGGCGACCAACACTGACTACTCTTTCCACTGCCAGCTCATAGCCTGTGGACTAATCTGCATATGTGCGGATTGTTCAAACAAATGTGTATATGTATGTGTGTATTCGTTTGTCTGCACCATAAACGCAATCAGTGTTTAATGATCCATGCAGCAATTGGATTAGTGCGTGCCTCACAGGCAAACGCAGGCAGCAGCAACAGCAGAAACAGAGACATACCAGATTCTGGAGCAACAGGAGCAGAAGTTGGTTTCCAGCCAGAGACGTGGGCAGGCTTTGGTCTGGGTAGGCTTCTGCTCGTCACGATTTGCATTTGAAAGATGCATAGCTTCAGCTGCTGTCGAATCGATTGAAAACATGTGCACATTCATATTATTTATGTGGATAGCTTAATTTAGCATAACTTGTGTGGCAAGTCCTTTAATTTGTACATCGACTAATAAATAAAAGAAATGTTCAAATTGTCCATTCGATATTAGCAGATTTTTCTGCAAAAGAATTTCATTAAAAATGTTGAATAAATATAACATAATCTTGCTTTGAGCACATGAATATCTATTTTTAAACTGTAATTAAACAAAGTAAAAAAAGTTTTCAAAAACCTAAATTTGCTGTTCTTCTGATAAAAGTTTGAAAAGATTACAATCCAAAATTATATAATTATGTATTATTAACCGAATCTTATAAAGCATGCGGCTGTCTATTCAATCTTTAGTTTATCAAAAATACAATTCATTACTCACCATACCAAATCTATAGAATTCTTCTCTACATAATATGGTGTGCATAAAAAATGGCACCCTCAGTTCTAGCCCCTAATAAAATGCATATTATTTTTACATAAAAAATCACCCAAAACACACAAAAAAAAAAAAACAAAACATATTAATCAAATATGCAAATAAGCAGAAGGCACACATTGAATAACACTTACGAAGACCACAACAATTTGTTTGAAATGCGCAATTTATGACACTCCCCACGAACCCTGGTCGGGCGCCATTTAAGTCGTTCACGCATCATCTATCAAAAATTGGCATGCCATAAAAAAAGGCTCATTCAAATACGAGTCTAAGGACCCCCTTGTAATAACACCTAGCTGGTAGAGAATGCGCCTGCTGTTGCTGTTTTCCTTTCTTTCTTTTTTGAGTGCCAATCAAAAGGCAACAACTGCCGTCGATTATGAGATCAATGCCAAAGGGGGCACTGCTCGAGATGAGATGAGCGGAAGGGGAAGGGGAACAGCGGGTCTAGCAAAACAAATCGTAAAAAACGCAAATTGCAAAGCGAATCGAACAAATGGGCGCGAAATATCCAAATTGCATTAGCTCAATCAACAATAGAATAGAAAATTTTTGCATATGCAAAATATAATTGGCGAAAAATATGCAAATGAGTTAGATGCACGCTGCGGGCTGGGAAAATTGAAAAGGGAAAACTGAGCGACGCCTTAGCGTGAAATTGTAAATTGAAAAAGAACTGAGCAATTGCTATGTTACCCACAACAAGTTGAACGTCCTTGCGGCGTTGACGTGCCAATGTCCTCGCCTCCCCCTTTTCGGTTGGAAACCAAAATCAATTTGCATATGTGGGCGTGCCACTAACAACAGCAACAACAATAATGCCGACCACATTTTGGGGCATTGTGCCATAAAATTAGAAAATGTTGCCAGTCGCTGCACTTACCGAGTTTGAGATAATTAATGTGGCAGCTTTCGAAAGGACCTTCCGTGTGTGGTTGTCTGCGTGTGGCTGTAGGTGTATGTGTGGCTGTAGGTGTAGGTGCAAGTGTGGGTGTTTTGTTCGTGTTTGTCAAAAGCATTTCCATGTATTTCATAGGCAATTTTCATGAGCCAAACAATTTTGCCTGAAAGATAATGTCTTGATTGTGAGCCAAGAATAATAAATTGATAGATCGATATGAATAAATGTTATAAGGTTACAAAGTTCACAGTTGAAGCTTAACAAGAATTTAATTTCGATATAGTCAACCTTTTAACATATTTGTAGTTAAATAGTTGTTAATGGTAAAATGAATAATAATAATGTAAATATGCACATAATTATCAGTTGAATATAAGCAACTAATAAATAAAAAGAGATTTCAAATAAAAAAAGATATGTGAACATATATTTCAAATAATTCAGTATTTTAAATGTGTAATCAAACTAAAAATTAAATGTTAAAACTTTGAACAAATTGATAAATCTAACAGATAAGTAAGTTCTTTCGAATATGCCCGTCAAAAGTATTTCAAGTAGTACAAAATGCTATCACACTTAACTCAAAAACCACAATGAGGCCAATTTTCCAGGAGAATTGTAAACCGCAGACAATTGAGTATCAGTTGTGGGAAAACAATTACACAACTGTCCAAAAGCGAAAGCAAACGAAAGTCCCAACTGTGCGGAGTTGATCGCATAATCAACAGTAGACAACAGATTTAAATTTTATACTAAAAAACACATGTTCGAAAATTGCCAAGAGACCACACGAAACCACCAAAAACACCAGACCCACCCAGATGAAACCACATAACGAGCGAGCCCAACAAGTGAAACATTTGAATGCCCTCGGCTTTAAAATCAAGTGTCTGTGTGTAATGCGATATTTAAATTTGATACAAAACGCACATAAAAAATCGCCAGATAAGTTGGTGTGAGGGCTAGTGGCAATATGGGCGGGTGGTTGGGTGGTTGTCCAAACCTGTTAATGTGAATACAATAGAGAGCTACTTGAAGCAGTGCCCCTCGCGCTAGCCAAACGATCATTTAATCACGCCGTGGGCCGTTAAACAACCCTGCAACCCCTAGACGAAAAAAAAGGTCGCCTGACTTTCAATTAATCAAATTATCGCGAAGAGGGTTGTGGGTTGAGGGTTGAGGAGAGAGAGAGAGCGTTGCCGGCACTCGTAAAGTTGCAGCCGGGCAAACATTTGTCCACTTTTTTCTTTTTGCAATCTGTACAGGTCAAACTTTTCGGACTGGCAACGTTTATTTTTAGTTTTTTGATTGTTGTCATTTGTCGCGCGCTCTGAGGAAACATCAATAAATTGTCAAAAGCTGTCAAAATTTTTAATGACTGTGCGACGCCTAATAACCGAAAATCGATTTGTTCGAGGCGCGCCGTTTTCATATCGGTTTTCAATTTTCAATTCTCCTTTTTTTTATGATACTGTGAACATTTTTATGAATTGCTCGCCAATAAATTTCACAAATCCCTGTGGTTGATTAGTTCCCATTTTCTTTTTATTTTATACTTTAACGTCCGCTGAACCATTTTTTAGGCACTCAAAAAATAGTGAACATGTGGGCACTTCAAAAATCCGTCATTCTCTTTCAATATCGGTCACCTTTTCCTAAATTTGATTGAAAATTAAACCTAGTAAAAATCAAAAGAAACTTAAATTTCTATTTGAACGCTCTTTTAATACAAACATTTTATTCCCTTCAATGTTTATTCAAATTTACAATTAGAATTCATATTTATTTGGAAAGACTCTTGAAATAATAATATTTAAAAATCGCATTTTCGTTTTTATATTTATATATTTATATATACATGAAAGTAATTTCTTTTAAAATACATCACATATTTTTCTCGTATCGTTTATAGTATATGTATAAGTCGTAATCTATAATTCAGGCAGCATATTTATTTCATCATTTTCCAATGTTCTTTTAATAGATTCTTAAATACATGTATGTGATTTCCATTTGTAATACAATCTTTAAGGTACAGCATTCACTTGGCTTTATAGCCTCGAAATTAATATTCAAGCAATGTGCCAGTATATTTCTTCCTTCTACGCGTAGCTGTACTATGCCTTTTAAATTATGATAGAGGATTAAATATAAACTTTCTCGGTCCCTACATTCTAGGGAGCATATCGCTGCAACTTTTTCAGGAAACCAAACGGATTTACGCCCAATGATTCAAATGAAAGAAGCAGCCCCGAAATTGAACAGTTCCCACGAAACGCTTAAAGTTCAGTTCTTTTATGGAACAAACCGCAGCAATCGACACTTCTACACCTGTGCTCGATGATGAACCAACCGCAAACAGAGTTCCGCCCATCAAATCCTGTGAATCTGAAATCCACCCCATTTGTGATTCGAGTGTTTACTATTAAAAAAACTCTAAAGCTGATATGCATGATTAAGTGCAAGTTGTGTTAACCCTTTTCGCCTCGATTTTGTTGGGATATCATTAAAAAAAACATTTGGCAAAAAAACCGGAACGTGGCAATGACAATGGGCAACGGGACAAGTCAATGGTTGTATAACATGCATAAATTATCGTAACTGTAACAGTCGCACATATTTCACTTCATTAACGGCCAGCAACCCTTTTGCGAGAGTACCCTTAACCCTTTCTGGACAGTGTCGGGAACGAGAGCAATGGCATATGCAAATAATGCCGCATCATTAGTGTGCGTAGAATCCGAAACAAAATCTGAATCGGCATCAAAATCAAAATCACAATCAGAATCTGCATCAGATTCAGTGCAGGTGCAGTGCCCATGGAAAGGGTTGCGGTTGCTGGGTGTGGAGCACGTGTCGAGCGCAGACCGAAACATTGAACGAAACTTCGAACCTGCGACCTCATCACGGTCATGTGGTTACTCTTGTTGTTGTAGTTTTTTTAGCTTTTCTGTGTGTTGCATGTGTTGTTCTTCTCAGCGATTAGTAAGCCATGAATATGGAAAAATTTGTTTTTGAGCCATTTGTCTGTTGCGGTTTGGCTGGGTCAAAAGGGTTGACAGCCGAATGAGTGCCAAAATAAGTCCAAAGTGTTGAGAATGTGTAAAGTGTTTTCAGCTATGGTTTCGTTGTCATTTTTCATATTTATATGTAAGTCTCATGTTTCTATTACTTCAGCAACTATAAGGAACCAAAAGCGAACCTTAATCTCTTTTAGATATCTATTCCACAAGAAGTCAGCTTTTATATTGTATGTGTTTCTAATCGAAACTTATAATCAACTGACATTTCTCAGTACTCCCTACGCGGAAATCTGTTCTATTAACTTTGTTCAGCCTCAAAATTTCAGCTTATCATATGTTTAACGCCTCCTGCAATCGTGTTCGGTTCTGGTCGGTTTTTTCCCACACACAGAGACGGCAAATTAAGCCACAACAAATTTGACCTTGTTAAGTTTTGCACAAACACCGGCAAAAAACCAAAACAAAAAAAGGAGAAAACCCAAAGAGGCTAAGATATTCCCAGCATTGTTTTATGGCCAGCTCACATTGCCGAGCGTCGACAAGGCAGTTACCTACCTCAGTTTTGTAGGTGATCAATGAGCAGTGCCGGCACCACCATCCACTATCCAACATCCAGCATCCAGCTTCGAGAATCGCTATGCAGCGGACAGGTATCCACATTTAATCCACTCATAAGTCACGCCGTCGTTTTGTATCCACACAAAAGTTGAACTGAGCGTGTTTCTGTGCGAAGCGAAGGAGGAGTTCAAAATTAGCTGGCACTGCCAAGAAAGCAAGTTGGAAATTGGTTTTGGATTACGCAAAAGTCGTAAAGCGAGAATTTGACGATAAAACATTTAGAATTGCCAATGTAAATTTGTTTGTAGTTTTAAGTGGTTTATTTTATGCTTTATATTTTAAATTTATGCTTAAAATTTGTGATGTGATTCCGATAGAATAGTTGGCAATAGAAACAAATGAGTAAAATATATATTATAACCATTTGTTAACAACAAACAGGGACAAGTGTTAATCTGTATACAAGCAGTTGTGACTTTCTCATTACACAATCCACCACGCAACAAAGGCTGTTGCCTCAGCAACAACCTCAGCAACAACCACAGCGCCAGCAACCGCCAAAGCAATAACAACTGCAACCTACAATAAAGAAGATCTTTTGGACGCCGACAAGTGCAAGAGCGACAACAGCAACAACAAAAGCACTACCAGTGCTAAAAAAAAGAGCAAAACACAACGACAACAACAACAACAACAAGAAGGAGAAAAGCACATATAGGCAAAGGTAAAGGAATCCCAACTACTCGAGCACGACGATCGCCTTCACCTTCGTCCAGGGCAGACATATGCATACAAGACAGCGATGATGATGATGATGCGACGATGTGATTGAAACAAAACATCTTATTATTACCTACGAACGACCGACCGACTGGCAAAAAGAACGACCCCGTGCGACCTCGATGTGGACCTGGGACATGGACCACTCTCTGACACTGGACACAACAAGCAAAAACAAAAACAACAACAACAACAAAAGAGCGTGCAAAAGCAAATTCCCACGCTCAGATGCTGCCTTTTGTCGACGTCGTTGTCGTTGTCGTTCGTCCCCATATAAGGCGCAATCTGGGAAACGTCCTTACCGCCCCATCCGAAGATTGTGCAAAAGCTGAGCTGAGTGCCAAAAAAAAGAAGAAGAAAAAAATGTCTGTGCCTTTCTTGCAACGCCCTCAAACAAAAGTTTTGGTTATTATTTTTTGTTTCGTAGGTAGGGCCCAGAAGTTTTGTGATTGATTTCACTTTGGGCTTTTGGTCATGGCTCTTGCGCATCATTTCTTGACTTTCACAGCTCATTGGGCTCGCAATGTCGCTCACACGTTGCCATATCCAGACATGCATCCACACACACATCCGCATATCCATGCACATGTACATAAATACATGGAGTGGCCCACAGACAGGTTGAAAATCGACAGGTATCAAGTGCTGATCGTTCATAATTGTAGTATTTAGTGGTGCGTAATATGTGATACATTGTAACTGAGTAGGGGTAGTCATGCCAAAGTTCAAGTTTCCATGTTATAAATAATAACAAAAATGATTTATATTTTACATATAGCAAAATTATCTTTGATTTTGTACTTATTATTATTATTATTCTATGCCTATTATCGATTTAAGTTCTTTAGCAGATAATAACAATCTTATGTAACTTGTAACTTACATAATTAAATAAAGCACTGTTTGGAATCACCCTAAGCTTGTCTCGGTCTTTCCATTGATTAATATAAATATTATAATAATTTCATTAATGTACCGTAAAATCACAGACTATAATACTTATATTCAATGAAAACTGAGACGCACTCAACTCATCGAAAACCAGCATCCAGCAGATGCTTGAGCAGCCTGGGAGTTTAAGTTTGAGTCCAGGTCGGGATTTTGTTACTTGCCGGCTTGCCTGCCCGCCTGCTCGTGAAATCAGTGTTATTGATCATAGCTGCATAATCAAGTTA
This sequence comes from Drosophila conformis, assembly GCA_035041375.1. Lineage (NCBI taxonomy): Eukaryota > Metazoa > Arthropoda > Insecta > Diptera > Drosophilidae > Drosophila > Drosophila conformis. The sequence goes on from JAWNLE010001234.1 coordinate 1,394,846, forward strand.
CCGACGCTTTTCATTATGTTGCCAGTTGCCGAAAAAGCATCCACCACCACCAAATATCACAAGTATGCTCGACAACAACAACAACATTATCATCATAATCATCATCAGGAATAACGTTTATGTGTTGTGTTGACCAACAGGTTGCCTGCTTCGGCTTCTGTATTCAACTTCACCGCACTGTTGAGGGTTGCTTACTCAACACGGACAATGTTGCGTTGGTGGTGTGGGCAGTTGCCCAAGCAGCTGGTGGTGGTGTGTTGGTGGTGGTAGTTGCAGTGGTGGAGATGGTGTTTCATGTTGAGTTGAGTTTTTAGCTTCAACTTGTTCGGCATTCGGTCGCAATTCGCACTTGTGAACGGTCGTGATTACGCGTCGAGTCCTAAATAATAAAGATCTGCAAAACGGTTAAGAGTTCAAATAAACAAACTACGTCGCAGCCAGTTGCCAGTTGCAATTGAAATCAATTGAATGCAATTTGCGAGTGCAAAGTTTATCCAGCGAGCTAAACAAAATGTTTGCCTAAGACAATTTCGTTAATTAATTTGTCGCGTGTGTCGCCAAGTGTTATTCGTTTGTATAATCAGCACCATAATCCAAGTCGCTTCTTCCATCAACTCTAATCGAAAACATAAACAAAAGCGCTTAACTATGGCCGACGAGAGTCTGCACACAATGCCACTGGAGCACAATATAGACTATCACATTGTCACATTGTTCGAGCGCTTGGAGGCGATGCGCAAAGATTCACACGGCAATGCCATCAACAATCGGCTCTCCAGCACCCTGCAGGTGCCCAAGCGCAGCATGCAGGCCGAGATACGGACCCTGGAGTTTTGGAGGTGGGCAAATAGCTTCTATAGCGTCAACACATTAGAATTTGTTCCCCGTTTCACTACTACTCCATAGTCATAGTCGTTGTTATTATCTTAGACTTGCTCTTTGTTTAGCTTGTTTATTGTTTTTTGTTCTTTTTGTATGTCAGCCTAGTCGGTAGCTGTATTTAACTTTTGTGACTCTGTGCATTATGTAGACACGGCCGCTTGAATAATGCTTAACTAAGTGAAATTTAAGTGGTTTGTGTTTGTCTTGCCAGATACTTTGAGGACTTCTCTTTGAGTTCGCAAATACTTATTCAAAACTTTGGAGCAACATATTAATTGGCCCCAGCAAAGCAAATTGTAATTTACATAGATAAAACAGTCGATATTAGTTAACAATAATAATAATTGAAAAATGTATATTTCTAATGCATCATAGAACAGTCAATTAATCATTTTATTATATTTAATTTCCAACGTTTTCACAAAAGACAAGTAGCAGAAATTTTAATTACAGAAATTGTCTTAGTAGTAGAACATTTGTTTATATATAGATAAAATGTATATCTTTTGCAAACAATTACAAATGATTTTCAATTGAAATTTGATTGGGTCATTCATTTGAGTAGGATTAAATATAGCCTTTGATAAAAGAACTATTATAATTATTATGTTTTAAATCTTTTTCCTCTTTATTTGGATTTTGTTTATGTGCGAGAATCGACTCCTTTATTGTAAAATTAATTACACGTGAAAAGTAAATTTGAACAAATTGAGTTTGTGAATCTCATTATAATGATGTCGAACGCAGTTGAAATAAGTTTTTGATCATCAGCATTATATTTTCATATTTGAGATGTAAAACAAAAGTTTGCCTTTAATTACGTGCGTGTCCATGGCAGCAGGACATAATATCCGAGCATAAAGCACAATTAGCACTTGGAGGGGTTTGGGAATAGTCGTTTGCACCAATTAAGCGCCATCAGAGTGCAAAACTTAAACAGAAATTTTATGGAAATTCATAATGCAAAGTTGAGGGCAAAGCAACCAAATTGCAGCTGGCCCTCAGACGCTGATGTTGTTTGTCTTCAGTCTTGCAGTTTTGTTTGATTTTTCGTTATCGCTCTAAAAAGCGGCAAGGGCGGAGTCCGTTTTGTATTTTATGTGTTTAACTGTCTGATGTTGTTGTTGTTGTTTTTGTTGTTGCTGTCCAGCAAACGACGACCTCAGGCAATCGGCACTCCAAAGTCAGCAGCTGCTGCCCCTTTGGGTTTGTATCTGTGACTGTGACTGTGGGTTCTTTCTGTGTTCGCTCAGTGTTGCCTCTGTGTGTGTGTGTGCTTAATTGTCATGCTGCAAAGGCGCTGAACAAGGCTGACATTGTGTGCAATTTGTAAGCGCAACATAATTTCTGGCATATATTTACTTTAATCATATGAAATGACATGCCCCAAACTGAAGTATGCATCCCCACCAGCTCCACCCGCCAACTCACCCTCCATCTATGTCTTCTCTCTTTGCAGATCCATCATCAGCGAGTGCTTAGCCTCGTTCCTGTATGTGTTCATCGTTTGTGGCGCTGCAGCGGGCGCCGGTGTGGGTGCCAGTGTCTCCTCCGTGTTGCTGGCCACATCTCTTGCCTCCGGCCTGGCAATGGCAACGCTAACGCAGTGTTTTCTGCATATATCGGGTAAGTCGAAATAAAAAAAACAAAACGAAAAACAAATGAAAACAAACAGACAGGCGACAAGTGTTGCATGTTTTTTATTTTGTTGCGGCTGTGCTGTTGTTGTTGGTGGCGACACAAGCTTCAAGCGCGTGGGAATTTCGCTGCCACCAAACAACAGCAGCAGCAGCAGAGGCAGCAGTCGGCACAAGAACCCCATTTCACATGCCACACATATATTTTTCGTTGGGTTTCTTCTTTATTTTAAATAATTTTCAAAAAGCCAACGCACTGTGGTTGTCGCCCACTCTCGACTCAGAGCCAGACTCCCGCTCCTCCAGTTTCCACTCCTACTGCCAGTGCGACTACACTTGCAGCCCCCTCCCGCTTACCCACCATGTTGCACTCGTATTTTTGCTCCTCTTATCTTTACGTGCCGCTCTTGTAGTGGCGTCGACTCTGGCCCCTGTCTGTTATTTTATTTTTCCGTGTTCTGTACAAACTTCCTTGTACATTTGTTCATCTGCGTTGACATTCAAGGCAATTAAATGTTTCCACAAAAACACCATGTATGTATGTGTGTGTGTATATGTTGGGGGAGAGTCCTCCCCTTGAGAACATGTGTTCTTGATTTGCCTTAAAGTTTCGTTATTTTTTTGTTAATCTGCTCTTTTTCACAGCCAATTGGCTGAGCATTAAGTTATGATATTAACTCACCCAGCTCTGCCGCCCCACAAAACAAATACTGTTTCCACGAAAGTGTCAAATTGTTTATTTAACGGTTTTCAAGCAGCGATTCGAGTACATTAATTATACAGTGGGCGCAATTGAGGTGTAACAAGTTTATAACAAATTATTGCTGTCAACACTTCTGATGAGCGATGCAAGTTAACTTATAAAGTGTTGTTATCATAGCCGAAAACTTGAGTTCATTTCTAGCTGCTTGCCAAACTTCAGCTTGTTAACATTTACATTTTCTTTGTGACTCAAGTGTTCGGCGTGTTAAATATTTAATGATTAATCCACTTATCTGCATGTTTCTTTCGCTCCACAGGCGCACACATCAATCCCGCCGTTACCTTGGCCTGTTGTGTGGTGCGCAGCATCTCCCCAATCCGGGCCGCCATGTACATGACAGCCCAGTGTGGCGGTGGCATCGCTGGCGCCGCCCTGCTCTATGGGTAAGTTAATACATATATACATTAAAGTAATTATCTGGGTATTCATTAATCAGAGCCATAAGCTGATTAATTGGTATATTTGCAGTGGGTTAGAACTGAAAGAATCAACAAATTAGAGTCTTTATCATCTTCATTTAATATATATAACGAACATGCTTAAATCTGAGTCGAACAGCTCGCAAAGAGGTTGATTAACTCTCATTGTTTTTTTTTATATATTCTAAGGATGAATAATTGTTAGTTTTCGGCATATGCTTCTGAGAGATAAGCATTCACAGCAGTAAATAATTATTTCATTCAACTTAGGAACATATATCACCGATGCTAAATTTGATTAATTTCCCATTTAGTTAGTCTTCTGCTAAGTGTACTTTAAATAAATTGGTCCATTTGTAATTTTCGACTTATCAGCTAAAATGCAACTGCTGCACATCTTTGAGTTTGCTAAGCTAACTTTGCATTGCAGTGTGGTTGCTATTGTAGTTGTTGCAATAAAAATCAGTGCAGCTTCCAAGTATTTTTAATGACCGGAAAGTGGTACAACAAAGCCAACTTCTACTTAAGCAGCTTTAATTCTACGAACAGAAATTGAATTGAGTGGAGAATGCAGACTGCATTTCGATTTAGGGGCAACTTTTAATTATCGTTGACTGGGCATATTTACTGAGGGCAATTTGCATGGCCAGAGATTTGGGTTTTGTGTTAACACGGCTCGTTGCTGGTGGGCCAAACCACTTTTGAAATAAGTTCCAACAAGGTGCTCAATGTCACTCAAATCGCTAACGACTGATGCGATGACTGTACAAGGACACTTTAACCAAAAACCATTTACAGGAAATACAAAGTTCGTGTGCAAAAACGTTCCCCGTTCCCCCGAACTAGAGAAATGTATATGTAGGATATGCAGGTAAGCGTTGTGTCCCCTGCACACACACAAACACACACACACGCACCATTACGCACAAGCACCTGCATAGGACGCAGGTAGATATCTTAGCACAGCTAGGAGTTTTACCCACGTTTGCCCACGTTTATAAACTAGAGAAAACATCTGCCGCTGGCAACGTGATTTCCAATTTTTTGTCAGGACCGGATTCCTTTGTCGAGGCCATCGCCATGTGCTGCCTAGATACACACACACGAATACGTATACATAATTGTGCGAGGATACGCACAAATCTTTCTACGAGCCTGTCAGCGTCTTTTATGCCTAGATAACAGCGCAAACTCGACGCAGGATATGCGTGTGGAGTATCACTCTTTGTCTTCGCGTAGGGGAAACGAGAGAAAAAGAAAAGAAAAAACAAATACAAAACAATGAAGCAGAATGTCTACTTTGTGGCTATGCATCGGCTCCTGCTCCTGCTCCTGCTCCTTCAGCGACTGCGCACCATTTTTCAAACAAATTTCGCTCCAATTTTGCTCCTTTTTGGAAAGATAATGCGCCTGTGCAGCTTGCCACTGTCTCTCCCTCTCTCCCTTTCTCTCTCTCTGTCTGTCTGTCTGTCTGTGCAACATCTGTTTTGCTCTTGATTCCTACCCCAGGCTCCTTTTTATTTTATTTTTTATTTTTAAGTGCGTTGGCATCTTTACTTTCTACAGTCGACAGTCGGAGCAATCCGAGTAGCCGCTGCAACCGAAACATGTTTCAGCTGCCACTCCGATCAGGTTCGTTTCTTCTTTTTTTTTGCTCCGCTTTTTTTTATGTTGTTCAAAGGGTCCCAACGAGTTCAAAATTGGGTTTTAGCTTGAAACATATGTTTCCAAAAGTCTCTGCAGCGTTTAAGTGTGCGTGTGTGTGTGACTATTGATTAATTGGTTAAGATTCTGTGGTTTCGGGTGGTTATTAGATTTGAGTTCGACTGTCAGTTTGATGAGCGATCAGCCGAGATTGATGCCCGAGTTAAAGAAACTTAAGCTTAGCTTAAGCCTAAAATTCAGCACACAAGATTGTGGTTTTTGTTTAATGAATCGTCGCAAGTTCTATTGGCTATAATATTGAAACTTAAAGTGCCCCCATCAACTCTAATTCCTGTAAGAATGTGAGAAAGCTTTTCGAATTAAGAGTTCCTATGTCCGAGTTTAGAATATGTTTCCCTAAGGTACTACATCTTTTCCTGGCTACACAATCTGCTCTATCCTATGTCCTGTCAAGTTTAATTGCCAATTACAGCAAATACTAATAATCAGTTTGAATATACTATTCAATTACTTCTTTTTTCTATGGTGTCATACTATTACTATATATATACCTACATAAATAGTTACTTATTAAGTTGAAAACATTTAATACTTGTATCCTTCTATATTTCTATACTGTTTTTCTGCTCGGGTTTATTGATTTCTTCAGCAGGATAACTAGCTTACATTTGAGCTAATCCTTTGCGTTGTGCATTGAAATAAGTCTTTGACACATATGGAGAGTCAACAGAATTTAATTTCTTCCACACATACTTGTGTGCATGTATGCATAAGTACTCTTGCACCGATTGTACAGTCGTCCCCCGCACACACGCACTTCACACTGTCATATTTCAATTGCCGCTACCCTAATTGCCAGGCCCATGTGTCGCATGTGCCACGGAACGTTGCCAAGACATAAATGCTGCAGCTAAAACACGCACTTGAAGCCTGTTCGCTTTATTATTTTTAATTTTGTTCTTATTTTTTTGTTGTATTTTTTGTTTTTTTGCTTCAAAATTGTCATGACAGGCCCGCATCTTATTTTAAGTATCGATATCCGGCTGCGCGATATTTTAAGATTCCCATTTGCTTCGTTATTGTTATTCCAGTTGAGTTGTGTGGATTTTCAATGAGGATTCAGTACACTCTCTGGCCTGTGGCCATCCGTCGAACGTGCGCCAAGCACGTTCCATAAAAATGCCAAAACAGCCTCATTTTTTTTGCTGTTCTTTTTGAAAATGATGAAAGATAAAAATCAGGTAGAGGCTGAAAGCAAAAGCGCATAATTAACATTGGCATTGGTTCTTCGGCTTTGTTGAACTCCGTTGCTGGCGTCTTTTGTCGCCGCCACCGTCGTCGTCGTCGTCGTCGTTGCGCCTGCGCAGGATGCGTCGGAAACTTGAAATCAAACACGTGTCGCCGGCGCTGCTCTTCGATCTGGTTGGTCAGCCAGCAGAGGCAGCTGCATTAAGCAACGGAGCAGGTCAGCAGGCAACACGCACCTGCCGCCCAAAATTACAGTAGTGCCACAGCAAGAGATACATACGAAAACAGGATTTTCGAGTTGAAAATTTGAATTTTAAATGACAAAAATTAAACGAAGAAGAGGCGACAGAGGAGTGAGGCTGAAATCCCGGCTGATGCTCAGGCATTCAGTTGGTTTCACCTCCTGTTGATTTGTATCTGGCGTGGCAATGCATTTCCTGTATTTGCATTGGACAGTTGCAAGAAGCACAAAGCGAGGCACGAATTCCAACTACAAATACAAACCCAAATCGAAATTGAAATCGAAATCAATTCGTGTCACATAGGCAATTGAATTAGGGAATCGATGCACAGTTGCGTTGATTTCGTTTGATGTCGCTTGCGGGCTTATCGCTTGCAACATGAAAATGGCATCCTGTTGGCGCTTCCGGTCGTTGCTCTCTCTACCTCCAACTCAGCACAGCTGGTCCACTTATAAAATTATTTATGTGTGTGTGTAATTGTGTATGTGTGTCTGTAGCTGACACACTCACCTCGAGAGCAAAACATTGTAGCAGCTTGCTCAATTCCTAAGCCTGCCACAAGAAGCGACATATTTGGCAATGCACTTTTTGAAACTCGAATTTCAGGTCAAATATTTATATGAATTTTGTAATTAATTGCTTTGTGGCAGAGTCAATAATAAATGATGTCTGTTACATGAATATAAATTAGGCATTTTAATTGCCACACAGCATGATTTTAATGTGAATCGAAGTTGCATCGAAAAGCAAACCTGTAATATTATTTGATATCATTAAATAGTGCACAAAATAAATTAAATTCAGTTCAGCTGTGTTATTCGCCTAGTTCTATATAATATATTGCCATTTGGATGCAATCATAATCAAAAATATCTGGTCGGAGTTTCGGTGTCAATGCTAACATGCCCAGTTGCCACAAACAATTCACACGCATCCTGTGACCAAATAACCAAAAACCAAAGCAGCCGAGTGTGTTGCACATAACACATATCGCCGCACTTTCCATGCGGATGTGGCGGCAACAAATGGGCAAGGAAATGTATGTTGCCGCTCATTTTAAACCGGGCGCTCTCCAACATGCTACACAGTTCAAGCTGTTTGTTATTCTTTCATTTCATTTTCCCCCCTTTTTGTTGTAATTCTCTTTTTGTTTGCCTTTATCATGCGCTAACCGTTTTGGCCAGGATTGGAAGCTGCAAAGATTAACGGCACATAAAGTTTTGCTATTTCCCGCTACTTAGCTGTAGATGTTTGTGTGTGTGTGTGTGTGTGTGTGTTTTTTTTTGTCGCTACTCAGTAAAATTAACACCATCTACACTCGAGAGCAAACAAACCGGAGCAAAAATCCAACTAAAAAAAATACTAAATAAAAAATAAAAAAAAAATGTTTTACTATGCGCTTAAAAATTTAATCAGCGTGCAATGAAGTGAAAAATTGTTTGGGTCAGCGAAATTATGTGGCACTATATTTATCAAGCAGCAACCAACTCACGAAAAAAAAACGCCAATTGTGCTCAGCTTATTATTCAGAAAGTATATTAAATGGGAAGGTTTTCATCTAATTTAAAGTATGTTTTTTTTAATCATTAGTATTTTTAGATTTCATACATAAGTCGAGTGTTTTTTTGTTTAGTGTAGAGGTGTTAAATAGTTCAGCATACGAACGTATTTTCTCTTTCAAATACTTGAGCTTTTCACATTTTCAATAGTCTACTTTATTGGCACAACTGCTGTTTGCGGGCAAAGCTGCTGCTTATTGCCGTTAAGGTGGCAAGGATATTGTTGCAGCGCTGTGCACCTGATGATGGCCACACCTGCTGGTTTGTCCTTGTCGCTCACTAACTCGCTCACATTGAGTGAGTACACGCTGTAGTTGTATTTGTTCAAGTACTTCTGAGTGCATTGCAAAAGCATTTATTTTCGGATTTTCGCAGATGTGCAATTGGCGTTGCAGCATGCATCAGTTGCTCGTTTATTGAGAGCTTCACAAATATTTACCCAAACACCACTCATATGTGTGAAAGCAAACAGATTTACGAACATCTCTGCGTACTCAGTACAAAAGTGGTTGGTTTATTTAATTGTCATATTGCTGTCAATAAACCTCGCTAACAGCAGCTTAATAGTGGGCGTGTGCGAAAGTATGCCTCATTGGAAAGTGTCGGTTCAATTTCAATTAAAACTCAAGCAACTGCACTAAATTGACACCAAACTGAGAGTTAGTAAACTCATTAGCCTTATCACATAAAATCAAATGGTTCATAAATCATAAAGCAGCTGAAAAACTTTTACAACTCATGCTGCCTGAAAATAGGCAACAATCTTTGCCGCTAGGCAATTGAAACTTTGGCAATCTAAATTATGTTGACTTACATCCTTTAGCCACATAAGAAGACACATCCTACTTATTTAGAGTGGCAGTGACTTAAAGTTCATGAGCTGCTGCTGCTGCTGCTGCTGCTGATGGGTGTTGTTTGTGAAAAGTGGTAGCATAAATTGCGAATGACTGCAAAACTTTTGTGACAATCTGTTATACATTAATCAATGGAAATTTGTTTCTCTCTCTGTCGTTTTTTTTATATAGTGTCACCGTGCCGGGGTACCAGGGCAATCTGCAAGCGGCAATCTCGCACAGCGCCGCGTTAGCCGCCTGGGAACGGTTCGGCGTGGAATTCATACTGACATTCGTTGTGGTGCTCTGCTATTTCGTATCGACCGATGCCATTAAGAAGTTCATGGGCAATTCGGCGTTCGCCATCGGTGCGGCATACAGCGCCTGTTGCTTTGTGTCGGTAAGTTTGACATTGATAATGATGTTTGAGGAATGCTTCAACGCAAAATCTCAAGACCCGAGTCCCGAGACTAAATTAAAGAAAAAAAAACGCACCTGCCTTTTGCGTATTTGTGTACGGTGCAAAAATCACAGCATGACAAGCGCTGGTTAACGTTAAGCCGTCCTCTACTCTCAGGTAGTCAACAAAGGCACCGAGAAATTGGCGGAGAGATAATTAATTTAGCACAAGTCATGGTCGAACCATGTTCAAAACATTGCTCCGTCCCCAGGGCCCAGGGCCAGCCAAGAAATTAAAAGCAAATATTTAGCCAGTCTGTTTGGTCGGACAATAAAAATGAAATTTATATGGATTGGCATAGCTATTTCAGTCATACGATAATTTTCGAACATGCAATCAAAAAAACAATTTAAGTCAATTTATTGACTAAATTGAGCATCCTTAATGTGAAATTCGTACAACATTAAAGACAGATCGTGAGAAAACCATCAAAATTGAAAGTATTTTTGCATCCTCCCAATATAAAGATGCATTAAATAAACAAGTAATGCCAATAAATATCCGAATTAACCAAATCAGCAATTGTTTGTATTAACTTTAAACTTTAGTTTTCTTCAATAATTTCATATTTGTAACACAATGATTTTGTAATTGATCCATTGCAGATGCCCTATCTGAATCCGGCACGCTCTTTGGGTCCATCGTTTGTGCTTAACAAATGGGATAATCATTGGGTATACTGGTTCGGACCGCTCGTTGGTGGTATGGCTTCTGGCCTGGTTTACGAGTACATATTCAGCTCACGGCGCAGCGTGCGACACACAAAGAGCAGCATTGACAACGACTCGAGCTCCATCCACTCCGAGGATGAACTCAACTACGACATGGACATGGAGAAGCCGAACAAGTACCAACAATCACAGGGCACCTATCCGCGTGGCCAATCGAATGGAGGCCCTGCAACAGCAGCTCAACATGCAAACGCCGCCAACATGGCCCAGATGGGTGTTGTGGGTGCTGGTGCGGGCAACTACTGCCAGAATCTGTACACTGCACCGCCACTCTCCTCCAAGTACGACCAGCAGCAGCAGCAGCAGGAGCCGCTCTATGGTGGAACTCGTTCACTTTACTGCCGTTCCCCAACTTTGACTCGGAGCAGTTTGAATCGCTCACAGTCTGTTTACGCCAAGAGCAACACGGCCATTAATCGTGACATTGTGCCGCGTCCGGGTCCATTGGTGCCCGCACAGAGTCTTTACCCCATGCGCACACAACAGCAACACCAGCAGCAGCAGCAGCAACATCAGCAACAGCAACAGCAGCAGCAGCAGCAGCAACAACAGCAGCAACAGGCAGTAACAGCAGCCCAATCTTCGCATTTACAAAACCAAAATGTGCAAAATCAAATGCAGCAACGCACTGAAAGCATTTATGGCATGCGTGGCTCAATTCGCGGACAGCAGCAACCACTGCAACAGCCGCAACAGGCAACGGTTACAATGCAACAGCAGCAATTGCAGGCAGCACCACAGCTTTTGTCGGAGCCACAGTCGCAACCACAGGGCTTCCAGCCAGTCTATGGATCACGCAACAATCCCACACCACTCGACGGCAATCACAAGTTCGAGCGACGCGATCAGCTCTATGGCATGACTGGGCCAACAAGGAATCGCGGCCAGTCTGCCCAATCCGATGACAGTTCGTATGGGTCGTATCATGGCTCGGCAGTCACGCCGCCGGCACGCCATCCTAGTGTGGACCCATCGCCGCCACCACCACCAATGCTGATGTATGCACCACCACCGCAACCAAATGCTGCACATCCACAACCCATACGCACGCAATCCGAGCGTAAGGTAAGTGCGCCCGTTGTTGTCTCACAGCCGGCTGCCTGTGCCGTCACCTACACCACATCTCAGGTGCCGACAACGGTCACAACAGCAACACAGCAACAGCAGCAACAACAGCAGCAGCAACAACAGCAGCAGCAGCAACAGCAGATGATGATGCAGCAACAGCAGCAACAGGCTCAGGCACATCAGCAACATTATGCCATGCTGCCGTTACGACCCAACTGAAAGCGGCTCTCTTGGGGCCCCGTAACGACGCCGCCGCCAACAATACACGCTGCCCTCGCCATCCATCCCACGGGCACCATGACCCTGCACAGCTGCAGCCTAGCCAAGCAGAGCAGTTTATTTTAGTGTAGTCAGGGCCATCCAAAGCATCCTAGCATTTAGATGAACCTATTACAAGTAAACACACAGTTTCATTTCTATATTCAAGCTATCAAATACGCATCCACATAAGTACTATATATAGATATATATATATATGTATACTAGCCTAGAGATAACAGACGAAACATAGCCACAATGTATTATTAATATGCGAGAAGAAAGTTGGAACTCACACCTAGCAGCAGACAACACTAAGACACAACGATAACCATAAGTGACATTAGGAACTAACATATATATCCCCCAATTCTACCTAACCTGAATTCGAAAATATTTACTATTCAATATAATCAAAGTTCAACGATTGCAAAATATACATCTTCATACTTACACAAAAAACAAAATAACTCAACACTGAAAAAAATATCCTACTCTATATCAAAAGTCAAAAATATCTATTCAGTTTCGAATTTTTAGTATTTCTGTTGTTTTTCATTTTATTTTTTAGTTTGTTATCCCTTCTATTGGGAATTTTTGTAGTGGATATTTTTGAAACCAACTTTTATATCAGATCTATTTTTTTTTATTATTTTATTTCAAATCAGCAAAGACAACGAAAACTGATTTAATTTTTATTTATACATAATTCGTTTGACATTTGTTCAATTTTTTAGTTCATTAATCTATTTCACACTTTTTATTTGTGTTAAGATAGAATTATTATAAAATAAATTTGTATATACACATACGAATAAATATGTAGTTTAAATGTTATACGAATAAATGATGCGGAAATGTAACAATATTTATGTAAATGTTAGGCTATTAAACATAAAATTAATAACTATAGTTGAAATATAAATATATATTCATAACCATTGAATGCTTTGTATTAATTGTAAGCAATACAATGTATATTTAAAGCATTGCAAAAAACAAAGAAATAAAAAATACAAAAATTGTTCAATAACCTAGAAAAAAAACCTGTTCTCTTAGTTCTTTTTGATATTCTAATTCACTTACTTACTGATTTTGCCTGCTTCGCGATTTTCTTATGTGCCGGAATAGTCCCGTTGTGACCACAATTGCAAATGGAAAGTTAATGTGGCTCCTGGCAAATAAGTCTTTAATTACTGACGTTAAGTAAACAATATACAGTGTCTCAGCTTGGGGTCGTTGTCCTGTTGTCGGATTTCTAGCTTTTCGTCCCTTTGGCATTTTAGAAAAATAATGTATAATGAGTGTAAAGCAGGCAATTAAAGTTGTTGCTAGACACCGTTCGAGTTAAGCTCTGAGTCACTGTATTGGAAATAAAGCTGCGTGCTGCAGTGCTGTGCAATTATGCAAAGTGCAAATTGAGTGCTGAAAGATGGCGTATTGAGTGATATGCGGGTAACTTTCAGCACTACTGAAGCGCGTGCATTTGTATTTTCTGACATCGAAATAATTATTAAACAATGCAGAGGTGCGTTTACTACCGGAATGAGACTACCGGATTGTCGCCGAAAAAATTGTGCACCAAAATCGCCGTCGCATCGCCAACGCCAAAAACAATAAACAGACGCTCTCGAGTCGTGTTTGTGGCGTGTGAGATAAAAACGTGGGAACTAAACATTTTCCACAAATTGTATCCGTCGTATTGGAAACGTCTTAATATCAATGGATATTACTCCACCAAAAGAGTGCCTTCGGAAAACGGTGCTGGACTTAAGCTGGCCGAGTTTCTACATATAGTCAAGGGACGATATAAATTGTCGGATTACGCTGCCTTGGAACTGTTAAAATTCTTTAGGTACAATTTTTCGGTTGCGTCTTATCATCTTGGCCTCAATGGAAGTCCGTTTAAAATCATGCTGGACATCGATCCGCCCTGGCGACTGGTCTCCGCCTCAATATATGAGCTGGAGCGCTCGAATGAGTTTCTGATGCCGTACGCCAACACTGTCAATTCGCCCATTCCGCTCAATGTCCTCCCCATGGCGTGTGCATTCCAGGCAGATGGAAGCCGCTCTTTTCGCATACAGCGCATGCCTTATGGGAAACGGAACATGTGCGTGTGCTGCGTCTTACCCGATAAGCATGGACCCTTCGGGGTTATCGCCCTGCTGATATCCGTTTTTAAAAAAGCTGAGTTGAATTGTTACACCGATCTCATGGATGATTTGGAGCTGTATTTGGCACCACTTGTTCAGTCCTGCATCATGTCTGCTAGTGAATGAGTCCTCGGGCATAGCAACTACTTATAGATCGTTGAATCTCACCTGACCAACTATACTAAATATAAGTTAAAAATTAAAAAGTATTTTATCTTTAAGATCTTTATTTTAATCTCTTTTTATATAAAATATTTCAGTTATCAGTCAGTATATTTGTATAAATGAACTCAAAACTATTTAAAATACAAGTCTTTATTTTTCAATCTGGTTTCATCCGTGTGCTTTATTCAAATTAAACAGAAATAGTTTTAAAAAATGTATTAAATTTCTTACGACGAGGTAGATTTAACATACATTTTAAATTGTCAGAAATAATTGCATAAAATTATCAAATAAAATCTTAAATTTAACATCAGAAATCCTCCGTTCATGAAATAGTTTTCTTTTGCTTAGGAAATGGTTTTGATTTAGGTACATATAATCAACAATATAATCTTAATAATATAATCAACAATATATAAGGAATGAAAGAACTATCCATTCTAACAACTCAACAAAAAGTTCTGATTAAACATCAAGCAGTATCGCTTTCGATCCAATCTTCATCCGATAGCTCATTCTGCTCATTCGGCGAATAGAAAATGCTATCATCGTTACCGTCCTTTCATGACCATCTTCTCATGCATTTTCCGCAACTTTCGTATGCTCTGCTCATCTCGCTTGCCAAATCCTTGACGGATCAGCACATAGGCTAGTTGGGTGACATTCACACAGTTCCTCAATGTGGGGCAGTCCTGAGCCACAGCAGTTTTAGCCCCTGCCGTCCAATCGCTCTCACCAATCGATGGCACCAAGCCAAGCTAGTAATTCTGAGAGTTTAACTCACTGTCGCTTGTCCGACATGTCCACAACGCGCACCCATTGATAGCTGCCACCACGACGAAGAACACACACATCTGATATTTTCAGGTTGTGCTTGGTGCGACGATTCTCCTCGCTGATCATGTGCATGTTCAGAGATGTGCTCAATTTGCGCAGTGCTGAAAGATTGGATGCATGCTGCCAGGCCGTGCTCTGCATATCCTTGTAGCTCACAGTCATAACGGCAAAGTGCCCTGGATCATAGATTTTCATAAGGTTGCAGCGCACAATGGTTCCTGGCTGCAACAGAGCGCAAATCGGTCGCTGAAAGTCTTCACTGACTGCCTCATGCCGTTTATTGCAGTAGAATTGACGACACTCGCCGCTGCACAGCGTTTCGGGGCAGAATGGACGACTGTAATCGCTGATCCGGTGGCAACTGGCATCCAGTTGTTTGAGTTGCTCGCCCAATTCAATGTGATGGGCATTAAAGAATTGCACAAGACGTTGCAGCTTGTTGCCATTGCTCTCGTCCAGCATCACAAAGGAAACAATGTCCAGCTTTGATGTCGGTGGAGCCAAAAAGTTGGCTATGTTGCTGCTGAACGCAAGGCAGCGAACTGCCCTTTGTGACCATTCAGTACCGCTGTCGGGCGCCACATGGGCCACGCCACCCGGTTGGAAGTGGATATGCCTCTGGCACAGTCTTGGCGGCAGCAGCCACATATTTTTCGGCTGGCATCTGATAGTAAAGCCATAGTCCAATGCCCATACCAGATACTCGGAGTGTTTGCCAACAATAACGAGGCCACGCAAAAGTTTGCGCCTCCTTACGATGACGTGCTGATCCGGGACGCAGGACTCCCGCTAGTTGTCGACGTGACAATGCGGCGACAGTTGCGTGTCCATGCGGTTAACCACGGCACCGCCAGTCGCCAGCTGCTGCCATGTTGTGTAGCAGAACAGTTGCAGATTCACATAGCACGTTATCACGATTCCCTCCTCCGGGTTAATGGGCTGCGGCGGGTCTTTATCCTCCAGTTGGTCTGTCAGTAAGTAAGTAAGTAAATTTAATATGATAACCTTTCGCAAATAAAATCATATTTATGACCAAAAGCTTAAAGTTCACATAATTTTCCAGAGCGCCGGCGAGAATCATTCGTGTGGAAATTTCTCAGATTTCCACGTACGACAAACTTTTGCCGCAAACGCAAAACAAAGTAAAATATAAAAATAAAATAAGTGGGGCAAGTTCACTTCACGACCATGCCAGCTTTAATGTGTTCAACTTCTGCACAATAACAATTGGTTGTGCAACTGTTGTTGTTGCCGCTCTTTGCTGAAGTGCTAAAAACCGCAACTGGCGCATCTAGTTTAGGTCCTTGTGCTTATTCCAGCTGTTCTTTGGATGTATGCAAAACCCTCATCGACAGTTGGCAAACAGAAATTGTTGTTGAATTAATACTTCTGTTGCCGTTAGGAAAAAGTTATCAAATGGCAACAGTTAACCCATTGCAACTAAGGCATTATTAGGCCATTAATAATGCGCTACAAGAAACAATAATCAAAACAAACGAGACGAGATTCTCTATGAAAGGGAAAGAGAGAGGGGGTGAAACAAATCTATCGTTTTGTTGCTCAGTCTCCATCCTGCACAGACTCTCAGATAATCGCAGTAAACTGCTGAAAGCAAAGGCCACTCACAGCAGGATCTACTGACAAGAGTAAAAAACTGCATAGTTTATCACCTAAAAAAAATCATTTGAATACCACTAAACTGTGCAGTAGCACAAAAAATATGCAAATAAGCCAACTTACAGTCACTCCCTTATATGTTGAAAATATAAGGGGATGACAGATCAATCAAATGTTGGCTATTCTAGCACAGCTAATTGGCTTAGAGTGAAATTACTACTGAAAGCAATGAAAATGTGTATGCTTACTTTGGCTGCATTTGTCGCTGTGGCTAGCTGACATCTTTAGTTGCATTGGCGCGAATTTCTGTTAAGTTAAGCGTCACAAACTGAAGTGGTGGGGGGTTTTCGCAGAACTGTAATTAGTGACCGATTGCTCACGCGCCCATCTCTAGTTGAACATCTGAAATTGTGAGAAAATGAGAAATGTAAACAAACCGTGTAACGGCGTCTTGAAAGCGAATTTTGAGAGCATCGAGAATATGAGAGCTGTATGAATATTTGTGCATATGTATGTGTGCTCAGCTCTGCTTATAGCATAACAGATTAGAAGTTTCTAATATAATTTTTATTTTTATATTTAAGCAGCACTCACCAAAGTAACGATTGGCAATAAAATATTGAATTGAAAGCAAAAAGTGCAAGTAAATAAGCGACAAAAACACAATTAGAAAACACATGCACACATGTAAATTATAAAATATTAGACAAACACATTTTCTTCTATTTAAATTAACAAACGCGCAGAGCACATTATCTACACACTCAACACACGATCCGAACCAAAAGCGAAACTACGATCAACCGACTTCAGCAAAGTTTTTACTTGATGGACAAAACACATCCAAGCGTCAAAACACCCAAACACAGGAGAAAAGACATTTGTACTTGTGCATCATACATATGTAAATAGGCATGTATCTAGTAAATGTGTGTGTGTATGTGCTACTTTGCATGCGTCAGTTCGTATTTCTTTTATGAACCGTTTCCAACACACGTACATACATATATAGTGCTGCTTTTCAATGCATTTAAAAAAATATGACTCATTTTATCTTCAATGTGAAGCGAATATTCAATTCTGCAAAGCAACAAATTTTGGTTTCTCATCTGGTAATGTTTTGAAATGCTATTTATTTTTTAAAGTCTTATTTATTGAAGCACTTTGAATTTACATTCTTAATATATTTCCATATTTATTTGTCCCTCATGAATTTTAAATAAGTTCAGAACTGTTGTAAATATAAATGCTATCCATATAAGCCCCTAACTTCGGGCCAATTAAACGCATATGTATATTTCATGTACATGTTTAACCCTATAATTCATTGCAATCTAAGCCTGCAGCTCCCCCCTCCAAACACCTTTGGCTAGCTAATTTCAGCACAAAGTGCGAACAATTTATTTGCCCTCAAAAAAGTTGCGACTTTTGCTATAGAAAACTGCACAATTTCACCCTTTTATACCCTCCCGCCTGCAACGTTCACTCTTCCGTTTTTTTATTTCCTTTTTACTTTTTTTTTTGTGCGACAGATTTTGTTTATTTTTGCGAGGCCTATATAAAAAAAATGTTTGCCACTGGGTCGTCGTGGGCAACCCCTATATCCTTATGTGGCTTTTACTCCTTTTTTCCTATTTGATTGTTTCATATTTATGAGGATTATGGTTTAGTGCTGAATGCGTCCGCTGTCTTTCCAAGTGGGTGCTACGTGTGGTAATTTATTTTGCGGTTAAGGACTCCTTTTTTTTGTTGTTGTGATGGATGCTTCGGCTTGGGCCTAAGTGAAAGTTCTACTTCGCATTGTTTGCGAAATTTGTAAAGGAGCAGGAAGATCGTACGCCAAAGATAAACAAAGCAATTGTGTGGATGGGCGGTCAGTGCAGAGAGGTCAGAGCTCTGAGTTCAGCTCCTAACTGACTCAATTGAATTGTGGCATTTGCGATGCGCTTTGCGTTTGCCAAACGTTTATTTAAACAAATCAGGCCGCTGACGGGTTAAAAGCCATTGAAAGCAAAAGGGGCTGTAATCTGATGGGTGGGGTTGAAGAATGGAGTGGAGGGGGGTGAATGTGTGCGCTGACTTGGCACTCATTTTTGTTTATTTTGCAAATCTGTGGATGGTCTTTTGCGAAATGGAACGTTCGATTTTTTATTTCTTTTTTGGCAAACTCACATGCTGCTCTGAATAAATATTTGTAATATTAGTTCGCTTTAAAAATCTCTTGGAGCAATTATATATATTATATATGTATATATATATGTACAAATAATTTTACAGAATGTTTGATGATTTTATAACAAAATCAGCCAGTTACCCTTTATTCTTAAATTATAAGTAAAGTACACAAACTAAATAAATAAAAAAATCAAGACATTAGAAATTTAAATAAAATTTTCCCATTTAGTTGCTTATTTTCAAATTTAACGCACGTTGTCGATCATTCGATATTCCCTTTAATTTATTATCGATAGTTGAAAGCTATCAATTGCTCAAGTTGAACATTTTGCGATAGTCCACCAACACTGTTTACTCATTTTAAAACGGTTTGCGGTCATAATTTTTTGAGATTTAGAAGAAAAAATCCAAACTTCCAACTAATCCATCCTTACTGCTTATATGAACTTAGTTCTAGTTTAGTGAATGCCAACTTATTTCAGAAATGCCAACTTGTGTGCAAGAAAATGCCTGAATAATCGATATGCATGCGCATCACATGTCGGTCGCCATTTTTGTTTTCGATAATTTTATATTTTGTATCGACATACACAAAGCGCATCACACAGTCGAAAAAAGAAAAAAAATAATCAGGCTGCGTACGAAAAATTAAGAAAATTTATTCAGCGCTCCTACGACGAGTTTGTGCTAGAGCAGATAAACCAGTCTTTCGTGTGCGTCGTCTAAATAACAGCAACAAAATAACTAAGTTCAATATACGCCTTGATAATATCATGTCGAAAAATAAAAAATTGTCGCTATCGAGCGACCCGACAGAAAAATTTATCTACAAGCCAAAGGATTTAATATGGTAAGATTGCTTGCTGCTATCTCACCCAAAAATACAAATACAGCGCCTCAAAATGCCAATAAGCACCAAACGCTGCTCGTGTATCTTGAATTACACTGTGTGGCACAAAGTATTAAATGCAAACATACATAACCTCAATTGACGCTCCGTTGGGCAAGCGACAAGTTATTCTTAAAAAAACGAAACAAAAATATCATTTAAACAATTAGTGCACTTCAAGAAATGCACAAAAAAAAACCATGAAATACAGTTATGTTCGATGGGCGAGTTTGTTTTCGTTTTTTGTTGCGGCGTCGACGTCGCCGTCGCTGTGTTGGCGCTTTTTTCGCGCGCGCGCCTAAAATCATAGCTTTCATAGCTAATCTAAATTATGATGATATAAAATAGCAAATACATAAAACCTAGTTAAAAACGGCAATAATTTATATATTTCAGGGCCAAAATGAAGGGCTTCACACCGTGGCCGGGAATGGTAAGCAAAATGTTTGTGTGTGTTTACGCTGCTGCTGCTGACGGCGACGCTGCTGCCGCTGCCGTGTTTGTTTTCGACTGTACTTTTTCATGCAGCCGAGCTACAGAACAAGCAGAGCAGAGCAGCGGCGTCGAACGTGCGCTGCTGCCTCTGTTGCCGTAGACGTCATAACGCACTTGTACGCTTCTTGGATGTTTGTGTGTGTGTGTTTTTATGTGTGTGTGTGTTGTTGTTGTTGCTGTAGCGTTGCTATCAACAATGAGTTCTTTCTGATGTTACCACAGAAAAGTGCAGCTTTCTTTTATATGTACAGCCGAACAAATTAGAGAGCGATATAAAAATGGGGTCTGAACTTTGAAATTTGTATGAAAGAATGTGTCCGTGAGTGAGCAGAGGGCTATATATGTTAGATGGGAGTAGCATGTGCTTATAATTATTTTACATGTTTACAGATTGTGGAGCCACCGCTCGATCTGTTGAGCCAGCAGCGACGCGCAAACACGAAGTGTGTCTTCTTCTTTGGCACGCGCAATTTGTAAGTAGTTGAAATGCGAGTTTTAAAAAAGCATAACTTTAAAGTAAATAAATAAAAATATACATATATTTATATGTGTGCAGCGCTTGGATTGAGGAGCCCAACATTAAGCCTTTCGAGGGTCCATGGAAGGATGAGATGGCGAAAGTCAGCAAACCAGCTGCGTTTAGGCATGCGATGGCTGATATTGATAAATATCTGGAAAATCCTGCAGAGATTGATAGCCAAATTGATGAGAGCTGCGGCATGGCGAATCATGCCACCGAGGCAGACTTTGACAAGATTCGCGATGGCCTCGACAGCGATGAGGCGACAGCCGATGGCAACAATGGCCTCGTGCCTCATGTCGTTGGCAGCCCGGATGAGTCGGATATGCCGCACGCTGCTGTCGAAAACAATGCAAAGGCCTCAAAGTCACCAGCTGCAACGGCGACGACACCAATTGCAAAGACCCAGACGAAACGCACACCCAAAGCAAAATCCAGCGCTGCTGTCGCTGTCAGCAGCAAACAGGCGCACAAAGCGGCATCGGCGAAATCGGCAGCCGCCCAGAAGCGACGCATCTCCGCACACCAGACGCCCACTGGCGGTTCAAGCGCTAAGCGCGGACGACGCGCTGCCTCGGGCGATATGATGCGCTATGACAGTCCAGTCGAGGATTACGATGGCGCCAGCTCGTCCTCGTGCGCTCCCCGGACGCGAGTCGATCCAGCTTCATTCTTGAGCCCGGTGCCAAAGCGTACGCCCAACGCAATTGCGCTACTGGATCGACCGGTTGTCACACGGCCAGAGACAAAGGCCGTTGACATGAAGTCACATACGAACACACTGGTCGATCGCGCCATTGAGCCGTCCGATCTTACATTTGGTTTTCTCGGTCTCGGCATGATGGGTTCGACCATTGTGAAGGACCTCATTTATACGGGACACAAGATTGTGGTCTGGAACCGCACCATTGATAAGGTTACTTTATATTATTATTATTGAAAATTGCTTTGTCATTTATAGTTTGCTCTCGCTCTCCGTTTGTGTTTAGTGTCAACCATTTGTGGAGGCGGGCGCTGAAGTTAAGGACACGCCTATGGACGTCGTGGAAGCAGCAGACATCATATTCTGCTGTGTATCAGATCCCAAGGGTGCCAAAGACGTAAGTCTTACTTCCATTGATAGAGGGTTCTCTCACTAACTTTCAAGTTTATACTCCTGATGAGGACAAGCTGTTGAGGCTAGTATATTCTTCTCTTCTATTAATGCGCTCTTTTTGTGTGCAGCTCGTCTTTGGCAACTGTGGTGTCCTGCAGCTGAAGGATTTGAGGAACAAGGCGTATGTGGAAATGTCGACAGTTGATCCAGAATCATCGTTGGACATTGGACTGGCCATCAAGCAGTGTAATGGTCGCTATTTGGAGGCACAGATCCACGGCACACGACAAGAGGCTGCCGAAGGCATGCTGATATTATTGGCCGGCGGTGATCGATCAGTCTTTGAGGAGTGCCATTCCTGCTTCAAGACTATTGCCAAGAACACCTTCTTTCTGGGCAGTAAGTTTAGACTGTCAATAAATTACAATTGCTTCCTTTCTCATCGTGTACACTATTTATTTTTCTTGTTCCTATCCAGCAGATATTGGCAACGCCTGTAAGGTGAACCTCATTTTGCAAACTATTCTGGGCGTCAGTATCGTCGGTCTGGCAGAGGCGTTAGCTTTGGGTATGTGCAGCAAACTTTCGTTTATTAAATGTGTCTAAGCTCAAGTATATAATTCAATATTAATTTGCTTACAGCTGATCGTTTTTCCATTTCGTTAAACGATATCATAGATATATTCGATTTAACTTCAATGAAATCACCTATGCTGCTGGCCAAAGGCAAAGGTAAGTCTACAAATTCCAAATCCCAATTAAAAAACAATTTGGCATATCTGCGCGGATAGCTTAATGGGTAGTTAAAGATTAATATCGAACAGATTTATATAATTAGCTAAGTATATTGAATTTAATGTGTATAATAAGTGGGCTTTTTATACTCGAGCAGTCTCGTCGAAAATAGTTTTGGTACATAACAAATATTCCCTGCTATAATTAAAAGATAGTTTTAAACTTTACATATATTTATTTATATTTTTCAAATATATTTCTAATGAATAATTGTATTATGCTTGTTTGCAGAAATGGCCAAGGGCGATTTTAATCCGCAGCAACCGTTAAGTCATATGCAGAGAGATTTGCGTTTGGTGCTCAACATGGCTGAGAACTTGGATCAGTCGATGCCGGTGACGAGCATCACAAACGAGGTGTTCAAGCATACAAAACGGTTGGGGTACAGCGAGCACGATTCGAGTGCTGTATTCGTAAGATCCAGATTTTAACATTTAGTTAACACAGCTACCATTTAAACTAACTTTATCATTTAGTTTAAACCGTACACACTCAGAAACACACACATACATTACAAAACTGACACACACACACACACAGATCGAGACGCGTTGACGGCAATAACCACAATACACATGTAGGCAATGGATTGTATCAATTTGCGTAGACAATCGAGAATTGATAGAATCGTATGCCGGACACATATTTGTTGTTATTGTTATTGCAACACGAATTCTAATCCATTCATATCTCTACCCCCGCCTTCCCTCCAACTACTTTCTTTTACTCTCTTTCCAACACCTACCCTCTCCCACCCCCATTTATCCGCAATCGCACACAAAACTAGGGTAACTTCTATGCAGATCTAAAGCAAAACTTCAAACCCGTCAAGATAGTGGTGAACGTGTCGACGGGTCGCTTGACGCGTTTCGAGAGGCCGTCGCCATGCTTGAGGCGGACACGCTGGGCCAGCGCTTAGGATGAGAGAGATGTGAGTGAATAAATGAGAAGAGGAAGAGTATGTGAAGAGAGCAGAGAAAACTTCAGGAGAGAACTTGATGGAAGAGAGGTGACGAGCAGAGAGCACAGATACGCGACTTTATACTTTATATATATATATATATAAATATATATATTTATATATAGAGCCAGTGCTGATTGAGAAAGAAGTGTCCCACCTTCCCGGGTCGCCTCGAAGAGTTCAGTCGATTTGCAAGAAGAGAGCATGTCGTAAATAAACGTCTATAATGTCGTATTGTGTGTAAATGTTGCTTCCCAAATATAATTATATCAAATTTACAAAATATATTGCAAATAAAGTGTGCAAAACAAATATATATGTACACATTATGAAACAAGTGCAACATTTAACAAACTTCATTTCGAGATCATTTTTGCTTGCTGGCTGCGGCTTCGATTTGATTTTAAAGCAAACAAAATAATTTTTACATTATTATACAGTTAGTTTATGTAAATTGCACATAAAATCTAGTACGCCTACTGCCCTGCGCAAGAACTGCAATACCAACCACCATTTAGTAGTTTTCATTGTTCGAAATCATTAAAACAAACAACAAAAACAACAAGACACACAACTGAAACAGAAATAAGAAATTTGCAGAAAATTACAAAAAAAAAACAAACATAAAAAATTAGTGTAAACTTTTAGAGCCAAGAGAGTTTCGAGGGATCTATATTAATAATAATAAGAATAACTATATATATGTATATGCATATATATATATATATATATAAATAAATAAATATATTTTACTTATTATTTAGTCTGTATTTTGTTGTAAAACAAAGAATAATAAAAAAACTTAATTCTTAACTATAATCTACGGTAGCTTAATTATTGGAAATACCTCTAATTTTAGTCGTGATACAAATCGGGTAAATCCGTTCGAAATTCAACTTTTCCATTCCACTATTATTTAGATAAATATTACAGAACTGAGAAGGCGATGCGTTTGCTAAGTTATTTCCAGGTGAAAGGGAAGCGATTCTTGTATTTTTCGAGCAAATGAAATAAATATCAATTTCAAGAATTTCAGCACGCAGCAGAATCATGCAGCTCATAAGGATTCTGGTGTTGCTCCTGCTGATGCTGCACGCTTGGATCGCCAGTGGGCAGGACGAAAATGCGCTCTTGCGGGCAAATTTGGAGATCTATTGCAATGCGGAGGTCACATATGGAAAGGAGACAGCAGTGGTGGTCACCTTGGCCAAATATCCAAAACATCCAATTGTGGTGCATCTCAGCACAACAAAATATTTGCTGATGTATCAGGAAGTCGGCATTGGATCTACACCGATGACACCCACATTTCAAAATAGCGACCGAATCAGCGACGAACTGCAGCGCAACAATATCGTTCGAAAAGAGCCGGTGGCTTATGAAAACGGTTTCTTCGTGGTGATAATGGCAACCTTCTGGGAGATTGGCACCACCAAACTGACTCTGACAGGCAGTGCGCCCAGCAAAAGTGGCATTCGACCCGTTTCCAAATTCATCAAATTAATCATCAAAGCGCCACCGGAATGTGTGCCACGCATAGTGACAAAGCTCTGCTCAAATCCCACGAATCCACTAGTTATGAGCGTGAGGCGAACTATCATTTTAAGTGCCCACGTATTAAGTGCGTGCGGAATGAATAAGACGATCCTCAGTTGGACGATTATGGATGTTGTGGGAAAAAGTGAGTCTTAGTTACTGTTTACATCATCAGATTTCATCAGTTTGATCAATGTTTGTGTTCCAGCTGTGCTGAAAACCTATACGGACCAACAGAAGCTATTTCCTCTGAAGCGCTACGAAATACGCTTTACAACGAAATTCAAGTTGTGGCGCAATCTGTACATGATTCTCGTCGATGGCGAGTTCAAGGGCTTGAAATTTGCGTCACGCTGCTACGTGAAGGTATACCCGGAGCATTTACAGGCAGTGATTAGTGGAGGCGTTGAAAAAAATGTGCAATACGGGTCCGATGTAATCATGGATGCTAGGGATAGTCGCGATTACTCCAAACCACGGAGAGACAAGCAGTTTAGTTCTTACCATTGGGAATGTTTCCCACAGGACGAGCAAACGAATTCAGTTTGCCAACATAGCGTCATTTCTAAAGGTAAGAGGATGCAGCAAAGTAATACTCTATATATGTTTATTATTATACAAGACTATTGGAATCTACCAAAGAGTTAGAATATGGAATATAAAAACTATTCATCATACGCATTAAAAAATAGAGTTCCTTTGAAAAATAGAGTAATTTGAAGGTAAGGTGGGGAGAAGCTTGCCTTCATTTTATTGAGACTGGCACGGATCATAACTGCTTTTTTTTTTTAGCTAATTTAATATGGGATTCTTTGGATTTGGGTGAAAAACATTTATTTTAGCATCGCTAGAGACCGTCCAATTGACGCAATTCTTAATTTTGAATTTTTGTTCTTACGCCTACCTAATTAAAAATGAAAGAAAAATCGGTTTTTATACTTAAATCGTGTAATTCTAAATTGTTTCATCTTATTTTTTTCAATCAATCCATACTTAAGTTGTTGACTTATCTCAGACAATATTTTTCTCAATTCGCTTACTTTCAGCTCCGAAATTCACAATACCTGGGCATTATTTCAATCTTCACTCAAGATATGTATTCATGCTGACTCTGACGGCCGATGATGACCCAAATAAAAACGTTTTCGGATTCCAGACCATCACCATTGTGAGCTACGGCACCTTGAATGTGGAGATTCAATGCATATCGAATTGCGCCTTGGGCCAGTACAATTATAACAAGAAGGTGCTGCTGATGGCCAAGTGCTACGACTGTCACACTCTGCATGATATTAGCTATGCGTGGTATGTGATGGATACGCTCACGCTCAGCACAAAGACCTTGGCCACATACATACACGCGGCGCAATCGGTGGCGACCATCCGGCTGGAAGTACACTCAACCGATGGACGCATCGGGAGTCAGGATTTGGTTCTTCGGCAGAATGTTGCACCCAAATCCGGCAAGTGTTCAATTCGGCCCATTGAAGGTGTGGAGGCACATACCCAATTCTCCATGTGCTGCATGGGCTTTAAGACGCACAATGCGCCACTTGTGTATATGTTCTACGCAGATCAGGTGCTCTTGACTGAGTGCCATAATTGTGCATGCATCATCCATCTGCAGAACAATGTGCGTTACGTTAAGGTCTTCATCTGCGACCATTCGCTCACGTGCAGCAATAAGTATGTGCCGGTAACGGTTACGCCACTCACCAACTTGACACTGAGCACACCGCAAGCGATCTGGGAGTATCTAACGACGCCACCGCACGATGTCCTTCAGCTGGCGTCCACTGGTCACATGGTTCGCCTACTTTCGTTCATTCAATCCGTGGCCACACGCATCGATAGCCCCGAGAAGGGCGATGTTTTGATGCGTGCCTTGGAGGTGGCACATCCATATAGGATAGCTTCGCTTGGCAAATTGGCCACTTTAACGAAAACATTGGCTGTCCAGTTGACGCCCATCGATGTAGCTGGTCAACAGGTCTTGGTACGTTCGCTGAGTAAACTGAACGAGATATTTGCGAGCATTTACGCAAACGAAATGCAAAGATCACTGGTCGAGGAGCCGTATGTGAATGTAACAATGTCCTGTGTCAGCGTCTACGACATGATGACGAGCTTGAACAAGCAGATACCACGGCCACCGCAAGAGATCTATGATAATTACAATGATGCCGTCACTTTTGATAACCTGGATCAGAATTTAGTCGATCTACTCGTGAAACGGATCGATAAATACAAAAATGAGGATAGCAAGCAGCGATCGCTCAACTGGCTAAACTCAATGTGGCAAACGGAGCGACTCTATCGCTTCCTATCTCTGGCCCGCAAACATGGCATTCAACCCGATGAGGCGAGTGGCTTGAACTTTGGCGTTGCCCTCGATATCCGTTGCTTCAAAGTGGATCCCGGACGCACGTATGTGACCAAGACGAGGGATAGGATGCACACCGTGTACACGAGGCCCGAGTTGCTCGAAGAGGTAATGGAACCGGGCACTGATACGGTTTGCATCAAGGTCGTCTCGGTCATACGTGAGCTAGGCTGGTGGTATCCGGAAGATAAACAGCCCAGCGCTGTGCTCCTCTCTGTTCACATCTACTTCCAAGAGGATAAGTTTAATCATGAGATTCATTTGGCTCACAGCAAAGTTAGCTTCAATACTGTCGTTAGCAAGTACAGGCCCGCCCAGGATCATCGGGATGTCACGGGTAAGCAATAATAAAATAAAACATATATATTTTTACACTTTACAGGATTCAGAGCAGTCTCCTCTGATTCTAGTTTATCTATAAACAATTTTGATTACTTGATCAAATTTGCTAGAAATTTTACATTTACTTTTTGCAAGGATTAATTATTAATTTTTTTTTTTAGTAAATGATCACACACAAGGACGAATCTGGTTTGACGATGACGATGATGAAGCTTTCGAGCAGGAATCTGTTGCTGACACTGGCAAATATGTGAATTTCCAGAATAACGAGCAGCTCCAGATGATGCAGGATGTGCGCGTTTATCGCACCAATCTGGATGAGCATTGCATGTTGGTGGTACGCTTTCAGCACACAACCCATCGGCTGCGAGCGCTGCTCGTTTTGGATGAGACACCGCTGATGATCAGTGAGGCGATTAGGAAGGATGGCTGCGTTGTGCCGGCGGATTCCAGGAATTCAACGCTGCTGCTGCGCAACAATTGCTTCGATTGGCATCGTGTCTATCTGGCGGTGCAGGTCGACAGCGAACACATCCTTGAGGACTATGATTCTACGCCAATACCCGGCGGACCGGCCTTCTACTCGTTTGCCATCCAGATGCGCAGCTGTGACTATTGGATGTACTCGCTGGGCGAGGAGACCGAGCGCTGGTCGCACGCCCATTGCCTGCCCGGACTGGAGTTTCCGCATAAGGATTCGATGTACTGCACATGCACAGTGCTGGGCACCTACACCAGCTATGTGTTCCATGTGCCCGCCATTGTTGTGCCCACCAATTATAATATGGCCATCAGCACCAATTGGCTATTTGTGGCCATATTTGTCCTTGCGATACTCCTCTTGTTACTGTGGCTGATCGCACTCTACATCTTTCGCAATGGGCGACCCTGCAAGACGGTCGTCTGCGATATGACCGGCTTGGAGGATAATGCCCATCGGGATGTGCACGATCTGTTGGTGTTCATCAAGACCGGGGGACGCATCAATGCGTTGACAACGGCCACAGTTCGCATCATCTTCCAGACAACGCAGCGAACGGAGTTGCAGTTCACACTGATGCAGGACCCGGAACATCCCAAGCTGACGCGCAACTCCACCTATATCCTGTGGCTGCGCACCCGTGACATACGCATCCCCACCCGCATCGCCGTCTCCCACGACAGTGCAGGACGCTATCCGACCTGGTTCCTGCGACGCATTGAGCTTATGGATCTGCAGACGGAGGTCACTCAGGTCTTTGTCGTGCATCGCTGGGTGCGTCAGAAGATCATATTTCTCAGCTCGGCGGCTTTGATTCGTGTGGGCGATGAGAATGCAGTGGAGAGTAGGCGGCATCGTTTCTCCTCCGAATTTGAGCGGCAGTGGATCAACTGGGGCCTGTGGCAGCCGCTGACGGGCAAGTGGAGGGACAGTGCCCTCCACGACAATCTGACGCGTGCCGAGCGCGTTTCCATCTTTATGACCAAAATAATGGTCACATATTGCATTTGTGCCTGCCAGCTGGGACGCACCACGCCCAATACTGTCTACGAGGATCGCAAGACGCTGGTGGATTACTCCGACCTCGTCCTCACGTTCATCTTCAGCTGTGTGCTTACCAATTTCGTCCACTTTCTGCTCGAGCACCTTATTCTCAGGAAATGTAAATTTAATCATTTTTAATATTCGGTTTTTTGTTAATCTAAATTTTAATTTTCAAATTTTGTGTTTCTGTATTGTACTAAATTTATATGTTTGAACTTATATATTTTCTAATTGACAATTAAAGCATAACTTTGTGATATAGACATTTTTTGCAATATGCGTAACGTATTTTCTTTTAACTATTTAATGTCAACTAAAAATAAAATTTAAATTAAGAAAATAAATATTTTGATTTCTTTTGAGTTTTGTTAAAACACACTTTTATTATGCCTGTATAAATTAAATTTTCTTTCAAAATCTTACACTTAATATTTAGCCGATTTTAGTTTGTTAAAATAAACGACAGTACAAATAGCAGATAGTTAAATAGCGTGTTTTTATAAAACTATCTTGAAAATTTGCTGATTACCATCATTAGCTGTTGTCACCTTAGCAATGTGTGCAGCTTACTAGTTTAATAAAAAAAATGCACATGGTTCCAAATTCGTAGTATTTTTGTTGGTATTTTTTGGTGCATTTCATATTTACTTTATACAATTTGTGTCTTCCTCTTGCCGTGCTCTTGTGAGTCCGTCGTGCGTGTGTGGCAGATAAAATAAAAATACTCGCAGTCAATTAATAAAATATCCTCAACTTGCATACGACTTGATAGGAAAATGTCGGAAAAGAAACGAACACGTCGCCGTAAAGATGTAAGTCCCTGCCACAATGAGCCCTCTAAAAGACTCGGAGTGCGTCGCAAAAACAAAATTAACGCGACGAGCTCAGATGTGTGTGTGTTCAGTGGGAGCATGTGTGTGCGTATTGCACAGTCCAATTGGCGTGTTTGTTTTCATTTGGCTGCGTTCCATGGACCGAAAAATCAAACAAATCGCAAAAAAACCATGAATGCGAACTGAAATAAGGCCTTTTGAGTTGTTTTCAAATCGGTTGCAGCTGAAATTTGATGTAAAATATGCTGCCATGCGGCCTGTCTGCATTTGCATGTTGTGATTCCTTACGTATGTATCTGTGTGTGTGCGTGTATGCGTGCCCTGTCTGCTGCCCCCTACATGCGTGCACCCTCCAGCTATTATTAACTTAATTGCTGTGTATTCCAACTACCCCCTTCCTAGTCTTACATCGCATAATCAAACAGCTGTGTTTGCTGTGAGAGCTTGTAATATTTGAGCAGATCTGGCAACGCAGTGTATCAAGTGAAAAGTTTGAGTTGAAGCACCCAGTGTTGCTTAAGGTGAGCGAACGCTCGCATGTATGCGTGAGCGGCAGCAGCTTTGTTAGCGCGCTCTCGCTCTGTAAAGCTCTGCAGAAGCTGAAGCTGTCTGTTGTAAGAGTGTGATCGCTTGCGCGCTCGCTCTCTTGCTCTCTCTATCTCTATCTCTCTCTTGCTCGTTCTCAGGTGCACCAACTTATCAGCGGTTTAGTTTGTATTCTGTTGTGGCTTTTGATTTTGCGCTTGGCTAATGTTGTTGTTGGGGAAAGTTTAAACAAAAAAAGTATAGAGATTGATGTGTGCGTAGATCGTGAGCCATGTGTGGATCACATCAGCACTCGTTTGACCAGGCGGCTGCCAGCTGCCTGTTTACAGCTACTGCTCAGTTTCAATACTTTCTAGACTCGCTTAGCGAATGCAACACGTCACATCTCGGAAAAAATTAAAAAACAAAAGAAGAACAATATTTGCTGCTACTCTCTTTTTTGGCATTGCTTATGTGTTCTAATTTTCTGAATACACCACTCATATTGCAAGTGCAACATTTTTTACAAAAATGAGAGAGGACGAACCACATTCTAATAGCGCTCAGGCAGAGATTGAGGGGGAAGAAGAACAGGAAATCTTCGACGACGGCACGGTACAATTATTGTTCTTATTATTGTTGAATTTACATATAAATGTGTACATATGTTAAGCGATCGACAGTGTGATGAAATACGAAATTGATGTCGTGGCCTAAATTCGTTGTCTCAACGTAAAGCTAAAAGTAAAAGTTGCTTCAAGCTTTTATTTATATTTTTTTCTTCTTCACAGAAACTTGAATTAATTATAACTAGAGTTGCTGTACGCATTTAATTTTAAATAATATAACTATAAAGATTCGCTTGTTTGTTTTAGGAATACACCGAGCCCGGGGAGCAGAAGGTTGAGAAGCCATCGAAGGATGAGAAGAGCGTTGCTAAATGGATGAAAAAGAATGTGAAGACAAAGAAGACAAAGTTTCTGAGTCACGTTGTCGAGTACTTCACCTCGAGCAAAGCGATCGATGCTCTGTTGAAGTCCAAATTCGCCGAGGGCGATAATGCATTGTTCAGCACACGCGAGCAGGTCATCGAGTTCTTGGACATTATGCTGGAGCATAAGTTTTTCCATCGTGCCAAGAAGGTGCCCGTTACGCTGGATGAGGTGCGTGGCAAGCTCGATAAGAAGTCCGAGTCGAGCAAAGCGCAGGACAAAGAAAAGGACAAAACGGACGTTAGCGGCAAGGGAAATGTCAAGTCGTCGTCATCGTCGGACAAAAAGGATACCGATTTGGATGCAGATGGCGATGCAGCTCAAGCCGGCAGTGCCGCCGCCGTTGACAAGAAGGAGAAGAAGAAACGTAAAATTCGACTGGACATGCATCCCGACCAGATATTCGTTGACGGGTCCGAGGCATATGTGTGGATCTATGATCCCATTCCACTGCACTATTGGATCATTGGCTTCACATTGCTGCTCGGCGCAATTGGCATTTGCTTGTTCCCGTTGTGGCCGCCACAGTTGCGCCAAGGCGTTTACTATTTGTCCATTGCAGCAGCGGGCTTCCTCGTCTTTATATTGACTCTGACAATCGTTCGTCTGATTGTGTTCACTATTGTTTGGGCACTGACTGGCGGCAAATTGCATTTCTGGATCTTCCCGAATCTGACTGAAGATGTTGGCTTCTTTGCCTCCTTCTGGCCACTATATGAGGTAAGTATACGAAATACGTCTTCAAGTTACTCAACTAATTAACTTAATTCTGTAGAGCAATTATGTCACTGATGCATCTGCATCCACATCTGACTCTAAATCCAACAAGAAATCCAAATCAAAATCAAAGAAAAAGGACAAGGACAGTGATGGTGAAGAGGACACGGCTGTCGATGCAGATGGTGACGCTGATGGTGATGCAGACGCGGATTCGTTGCCACTGGAACCTGAGAAAATTGAGCTAATAAAAGAGCACGATGCCGACATGGAGGTGCGAAAACGTCGCAAAGTTGGCGCCGATGAGTACGACGATGATGATGATGAGGCGGCTGATGGTGAGGCAGCGGAGACCTCACCGCCCCAAACGGATGCAGTGGCGCAAGCCAAGGATACCAAAGCTGGGTAAGCAGGACGCTTATTTGATTTTTGAAGCGAACGAATCTCGTTTTTCAAAGCATTGCTCGAATTTGAACGTATGATACATTATTGGCCTTGAGTTTGTTGTTAACACGCAATTCAAGTCAGCTTAACTTTAGATGTTACTTGTGTACATTTTTGTTCCTTAATAAATTGTATATTGTATGATTTCAATATGTTTTAAGTTTTATTACTCATTTTTTGTTATTATTTGAATCTCATTTAATTCTTTTAAAGCATGTCATTCATTCATAACTTACTCCATTGGTAGTTGGTTCTCGAGCTTGTGAACAAATGTGGTTGGCCAACTTTTGCTTATGTTAAGGTTAATATCATTATAAAACTTGGTAACAAGAATATATTAAAAAGCAACATGGCAAAGAGCAATAACTACTTCATAACAATTAATTTTAGTTGCAGCTATTTTTTGTTGCCAGCTAATGTTAGCCTAAGTAAATTGAACTGCGAAAAATATACATAATAATATGCTCAAAAGGATTTCCAGATGAAAAAGGGAAATTGATAATTTTTGTGAAAACAGTGTTTAATTTTGGAAAATATAGGAATAAAATGACTAGTTAATTAATTAAGAAAAACTGAGTAAAATGAATTTATGCCAACATGTACAATCTTGTATTTATGTATATTGAACCCATATGGCATGTAGAGTCACAACATTTCCAACCAATTCCTTGTATCATATCCATTCCATTTGCCATTGAAACTCATTCAAGCAGCTCGATTGCAGTCTGTTCTGATTCCTTGAGTTTGAGCTTCTTCGTAAAGTGTGGATATCAAATATCAAGGTTAACCCATTAACTGAGTAAGTTTTATAAGTTTAATTTTTCACACACTTAAATACACACATACACACACACACACACACACACACACATACGCACATGCGCACTCACCTCATAAATCTTTCTCAATTTTTTGGTTAAAAGTTTTTTTTTGTCTTATAAAATTTGCTTTGTTTATATTATGATCTGTTTTAGTTATTAGACTGTTGACTGTTGGTTTAAATCAAAAACGATCTCTTTTTGCAGCACGCCACGCAACTCGGAATCGGATTCGGAGAGCTCGAGCAAAGATTACGAAATAATTAGTTCAAGTGAAGTGCAAAACGTTGCTGGCAACTGAGTGGCGAAATAAAACCGAAAACAACGGCAACTCAAACCAATTCTAAGCTTACTGTATTTCATTAAAAACAAAATCCATTTCTAGCTAATTGATAAGACAAACTAACAAGAACAAGAACAACAACAATTCATGATTGATTGATTCCAAACAGATGAAATATGTGTCGGGCTTTTCCGCACATTACGCAAATTC
Organism: Drosophila conformis; assembly: GCA_035041375.1. Lineage (NCBI taxonomy): Eukaryota > Metazoa > Arthropoda > Insecta > Diptera > Drosophilidae > Drosophila > Drosophila conformis. The sequence goes on from JAWNLE010001234.1 coordinate 1,428,925, forward strand.
CGAATTATTTGTATTTTGCATCAGTAAATGATTTAATTTTTTGATATTGTGCCTGAATACACGACATTTCCTAACCATTATGCATATATATTGAAGTAGAAAATATAACTCGAAGCATTTCGCTAATGCAGCAGCTGCAGTTGGTTTTTTCGTTTTTTTTTTCTTACTTTTTGCTGTATTTGTTTACAAGTGAGTTCTCAAATTTGTTTATAACTTTAAATATTATACATTTTATAGAAGTTTGCGTGCAGCTCAGTGTTTGTTTTTTTTAATTGAGTGCAAGCAACGATTGCTATTGATAATAATGTTTATGTTGTGCATGATTATGATAACACATATGCAAATATACTTATGAATAAATATATACACTTACAATGTACGATCATTTACTTTAAAATGTAATTAATGCAAAAATAGCATTGAAATTAGTAGTATAAACACCTAATTATTAAATTAAATAAAGCTAGGCAATTCTGATGTGAGAAAACATAAACACACTGCTCGTTTCAATTCCAATAGACTTTATTGACAACGAATTTACGATATAATATATCTATATATATGTATATATGGACTGCCTATAGCTCGTCCGTAAAATGTTGCTCGATATGATATTGGCCTAGCAAATAATTCAACAAATACCAGGCGTAGCGCGGAGAGACCAAACCAAAGACGACAACGACACCGGCGCACTGGTAATTTGGAAACAACTCAAATCAAACGAATCGTATTACAATATCCGAAGTTTACTCACCAAAATCAGGCAATATGCCAACCAATATATCATCCAGAAGGTTATGCTGGCACAGCCACTGAGCAACGCAGCAGCAGGATTTCGATAACGCATTTGAATGGCTCCTGCCGATTTCCTTATAGTCAAGGGTGTGCACATTTTCTGGAAAATAAATCAAACAATGAATTGCCCAATATTCAATTATTCATTTATTATAGAACAAATTAATATGAAAATGTTTTGAGCGTTACTTTAATTGACAGACTACTAAAGTTATCTGAAAACCATGTTATGTTTTTAAATGCTATTTAATAATTTAAATAAAATATATATAAAGTTAATTATTTGATTTAATAATACAAAAAATTCCAAAAAATGTAGTATTTTTGAATGAAATGCTAATTACTATGTCGTAGTTCAATCGTTGATTAATCGTAGCTGATTCGCACTTCTAAATCGTTCCTTTCTGTAATCCATCCATTGATAATTAACTATGATAACGTTGACTAATTTAAGGTTAGCAGCCTAATGGGCTTGGTCATCATTTCATTGATTTTCTGTTGCACCAACTCGTTTGCTATCCACAAGTCATTAATCTTGCCACTTTTACGATTTCTTAGGGTTTTTTTCTCCTTAGCATTGCAGCCTTGCGGCTTGTTTTCAATAATCATACTTTCGTCGCTGATTTCCAGTGGCTTGTATTTAATGTGCCGCTTTCTGTGTTTGGATGGATGAGCTGGCCAAGCTGGAAGATTTGATTTTTGAGCTTTACGCCTTTTCTTTTCTATGATTATACCATTTTCAGATGATTCTTCAGTTAGCTGAGAAGTTGCGTACTGTGCAATATATGATACCCAGTTTTCCGACACAGCGCTGTCATTATCTTCAACCTTTATAGAATCGAGCATTTCGTTAACATATATATCCGGAGTTCGAAACTCAAAGATGTCCAATGGTTCCTTTGTAATAGCCGGGCTTACAAAATGTCTTATAATCTTTTCACTGCACGTCTGGTTTTTGGTGAAAGACACCATTTTGGGCAGAATGAGCTCACTGCACGCATATTGAACTCGTTCCAAGGATTTCGTTATCTGACATCCAAGTTGCTTCTGCTCATCCAAAGTTTTTGTATTTTTTGGAGGCTGCACCTCTACAGTTTCTTTGGAAAGTTTTACTTTCGGAGTTGTGTATCCGAAACGTGATTCGAAATTTGTTGAATTAGTAGAGGAGTGTTTCCGCTCCGGATCAAATTTGACAATTGTCTCGACATTATTTCGAAGCTCAACCGATTTGATGATCCTAATATTTGATATTTTTTGCTTACATTCTGAATTTTGCTTACACTTAGCTTTTTTTGTGTAACTGGTTTTAGAAATATTAAAATTGGTATCTGCAGGTATATGGTAGATACAGCTAGACTTATGGATTCCATTTCGATTGTTTGTTGAAGAAGCTTTTGCCGAGGTGCTCCGATTTCGCTTATTCAACCCACATTTCGGGCATTTGGGCATTGGACCCGATGGCTTCATGGTGCCATAGTCTAATTTCTGTGCACCTTTCAAGGGCTTCAGCTCATCGCCCGTGGCAAGCGATTTGGCCGAGACTGGCACGAATAAATCGCTGATTATAGACCACGTTGATTGCCTGCTTGGCATCTGCCCCGCCGATTTGACTACATCCCTCCTCCTTTCCCGTTGAGCGCAAAGTTTGCGGCATACTTTGGAATTGTTTCCGTCTTTGGAAAAACGCTTGAAATACTTTGCATCGCCTGCTGATTTATTTGTAGAATTTAAAGGCAATTCATTTGACATGTCATTGGAATGATTTGGGTCTGGCAAAGGAGAGTCGACAGTAACCCTTGGCTCTTCATCAACGTTTTTCGCTGGACTCTCGTCTTGTCTGTCGCCGGATTCCGCAATGTGTAAATTGACCATTGCTTGAACGATATCATCGGGTTCGACCTGTTTGGCTATTAGGGATAGCTCATTAATTTCGTCCCTAATTATTGGATTCGTTGGTGTGTTCAACAACAATTTATCCAAATCCTCAAGGGGCAGCAGATCGTCATAGGGGGGCATCACTCCGCCACGACTACAGACCGACTCTCGTCGGGGATTGGAGCATTTAGTATGATCTGCCGGCGGCGTCGAGGGCTCTTCAAATGTTGACGATGTAGAGCTGCTGCTTGGTTCCATGTCGATCTTGGAGTGTCGTGTGGTTGGCAAATATACTCGTTGCTCCATCTGCGACGCGTGGGACTGATGCAGCATAAGCCAGGCGCTGTTCACAACCAGCGCATCCTCCGAGGGTCCATCGTAGCTGTCAAACGGTTCGAACTGACTGACATCAGTGACATGAATATCTTTGGACGTTAAGCCGCCGCCTTTGGCTCGCACAATCTGCTGCCTGGCTGGAATATCAGAGAGCGGCGGCAGCGGACCGCTAAAGTGTCGACGCAGTGGTCGTCCAAAGCCGCGTTGCCGCTTGGAGATGGCGCCACCTGCCGCATTTGTAATGGGATGGTTCAGTGGTTTAAAGCCGCTGTAAAAGATGTGGTCATAGTGGACGTGCTGATGCTGGCGCAGATGCAGCGGTTGATTCAATATCTCGTGTGCAATAGTCTCCAAGCTGGGTATATCATCGCTGGGTAGATGCCACAAGGATTCGGTGGTTTTCCGAGTTGGTGTCGATGGCGGCGGTGTTGATGTCTTTGCCTCCGCTTCAACTTCTAGCAGATTTCCTTTGACTGGATCATCCTCATCCTTGCCTTTGGGCTGCATACCCTGCGGCTTGCGATATTGTCCAATGCGGCCCACATATACTTTTTTGTTGCTGTATTTGAATTTTGCAACGGATTTGAGTAGTGGCTTCTTGGCGTTTATGGCCACTTTGACCCGTACTGGGCCCGGCAGCGCCTTTTCCTTCCCGGCGCGTCGTTGCTCCGATAGCATGTCCTGACGTCGCTCCGCTGCCTTCTCCTCCTCGTCGCTGGAGCTGCCGCTGGCGCGTGGTCGACGACGTTTTCCGCACACTTCGCACAAAACATCTGGAACAGGAGCAAGGTGAAGCATTGAGCGTGGCAGTTTCTCGCAGAGACACCACGTCTGCGTTGTTCCATAGCCGGACATTTTCTTTAGGTACAGCAAATAGAGTCCGTAGAGGCGAAACATTTGCGAGCAATCGATTCGAAACGATTCGAGGATTTTATTTTATTTCAGTGCGTTTGGAAAACTCCAATGATTAAATGACTGATGTATTCGAAAACGAGCAGGTATTTAAACAGTTTATTGTGTTTTGTTTTTGAGAATACAAAGCCAACTGCGTTGCACAAGCAAAAACGAATTGAGGTCAATTGTAGTCCAGGGTTGCAAAGCAAGTATCGAGAATGTTTATGTATTTAGCTTGGTATGTTAACAACACAAGGAGCATAAATAATATATGATTTCCCCTTCTTAAAAAACTATGAAAACATAACCAACTTGCTCAAAGTTTCTGATCCGCAAAATATTTCTATAGATTATGTTATGATCCATCCTAGGGAAGCCTGTCATGAAGCCCAAGGACATAGAAACCCTCAACCCAACAAAGATTCTAGCATTCGTGCAGGAGCGTGGGTTGATGGAAGAGCTGTAGGTTCAGAAGGTGGCACAATAGACCTTATAGGTCGCACTGCTGGTTCCCGGTAATAATAATAATGTTATGATCACTGTTTGATAAATACCATTTTAAGTCAATCTTTAGAGTTCTCTTTCCATTTTCTTCGATGATTTCGCGAAATACTATCTCACTTTGTAGGGTCGTTCATAGATTTACTTACTATTTGTTGTGGTTGTGAAGTCGCTGCTAAGTTGGAAGAGCGCAAATTATTTAAATTAAATTGAATTTTGTTTAATTTAAATGTCCACATTTATTTCTCGGGACACGAACAAGTTATTCCGACGACATTTTTGGTTGCACTGATTTTTATTGATTGTTTGACTGTCAAAGGACACACACGGTTTATGCATACACATGTATAAACAAGTTGCATGTTCATCTAAGTGTTTTGTCATGTTAGATATGTATTTATTTCGCAATTTGAAAACTGAGCGTACATTAAGAATTCTTAGTTCAAGATATTAAGTTAAGTTAATGTCAAATAATTGTATACAAATAAAACGGTTTACTTTGAATATTGTCTGCAGTCTAAACTATTATTATTAATAATCAAAGTACAAATTATTATGCTGCACATCTCTTAGCGAATATTAATTATATATATTATATATTAACTATTTCAGCTTTAGTGGAGTTCTTCGTTCATTAACTTTTATTCACATGCCAAAAATGATTGAGTTCGGTCGAAAATGTTAAATCTTTAATCTCGAATACATTTGCGTGGTCCATGCAATTCATGCAGCAAATATTCTTCATATGCTATTGAAATCAGATTTTGTGCAATTCTAATTCGATTTCGCTAGCCAATTCTTCCCAGAAAACTTCCTTTGACTTGCAGCAAGTCGAATGCCAATGAACGCATTAAAAGCGCATTGGCCTCTGACATTGTGTGAAACGTTGTTGTGCATTTCCGGCTCATTGGCCAGCAAAAGGCGTTGCATAGTTGCGAGCGTCCAATGGCGAATTTATATATACGATTCCGAGTCTGTACCCAAATCAAGCATAACTATAAATTATAAATCCAAGTCGTTATACGACCACTGTGCACGTTCGTGCGTTCATTTTGAATTGCAACTCAGCTATTGAGGATTTATGCGAATTATTGCCCATAAAAATACTCCTTTTTTTTTTGTAATATAATATATGTATGGGTCATATTAGTTGTGGTCCGACTGTGGCGCCTAATCGTGCACTGTCTTAATACATATATATATGTATATTGGAATTGCTGTAGCTACTGATACTGCTAAGGCAGGGGCAAGTGGTTGTGCCAAAATGATTTTGTTGCTGGCGCTGGTATTTTAATGCATTTTCACTGAAATACTTTTCGCGTTCCTCTGCAGCAATTTTTACTTCGTCCTGGCATTTTTCATTGTTTCCTTTGCTGTGTTTTTTATTTATTTACGATTTTTTTTTTTTTTTTGGTTGGTAGGTTTTCGCTTTACTTGTTGTCGTGGCTTTTACTTGGCTTTTATTGCATTTGACCAGCATTTAAAACGCAAATGGGCAGCAGTAATTTAATGCGCGCCAGCAATTTGGGGCACGCACACACACAAAAGAGGCGTGGTCTTGATCTGGCAATGAATTTTCCAGCAAAAGTCAATCAAAAAATGGTTAAAAAACTTTTAAAGCCATCGATTGAAGTTGCAATTCTTTTGCAACGGGCTAAGATGCAAGATAGATTGCTTTATAGTGAATGGCAAAGAATTTGCAACAAAAAAAAATGGGCTTTGTATTCGGTGGTTTCCACAATCAGTTGAGGCAGCTTTAGATGCACATCGTAAGGATTTGACTGAATTTTAATTGAAATTGAAAACTTTCGCCATTTTAAACTGAAACAATTTCCGCTGTGGCTTAGCGTATTTTACAAGTGAGTACACTAGGAAAAATAAGCGTTTCTTCATATGTAAATGAAAATAAAACAATGAAAATTACTGTCAAGCGTTTTCCTATGTTCGATTTAATATTCGATATGTTATTTATAAATTCATTTAGCTGTGCTTAATTTAGTTTGATTTTCACTTTTCATTAATTAATGTGATTTTCTGCAAAATGTAAAAAATCCTTTAAATATTTTTGGAGATTAAATGCGTATAAAATTTGCAATAATTGATAGAAGAGAGTTTTTTAAGTGTACGCCTTTTGTAGACTATGTATGTAGTTACTCAGTCAACCCCGCAGGGATAGGGGCGTGGTCTAGCACCTTTTTTCTGCCTGGCTAGCTGCCTGCAAGCGCCATACAATATAAAAGTCTGCTCCAGCTCAGCTCAATCCTGCTGAGAGTGTGGCTGCTACGTGACTTGTGAGTATGTTTCATGTTTTTTTTTTGTGTGTGTCTGGGCATGTACCGCATGCATCAGAGAGCATGTATGCAACATGTGCAACGCACCAACTGTTTACTTATTTAACACTATTTGTACATTTCATAATGCAAGATGCTACCTCCGCGCATTTGCTGTGGCAGCGAATGTTGCTGCCACGCATGCGTAGCCGTCACGCCCTGGGGCGGTTAGATGTGCTGAACGTTTCTTCTTCAATAGAATTTAATATGCAGCTTCTGCAGTTTTGCGCTCTGGCTCCGGATGTCATTTGAAGTTTGTTACGTTAAGTGGAAATTGTTGTCAGGTATATTGAGATGGTGCACTGGCTCTGACTCCAGTCTCTTAGGCGATGTCACACCTTGAAAAGCACTCAACAAATAATGCCACAGTCCCACACACACACACACACACACACACACATATATATACTTAGCTCGGTACAAACAAAAGTCATTTGTCCTTCGTTCATAATTATGAAGCTGGTGTTTTTAGTTCACCATTCAATGTCATTTATGCCAGCTTGGACATTTTGGCTAAAGGCTTAAGCTGATATGTTTTATGCTGATCAGGAATACAGGCAGAAAAAAAATTTCGACTTCACAAAGTATATATATTCTTGATAACGATTATCAGCAGAGTCAATTTAACAATTTCCCTTTGTCAAATTCTCTTTTACAGAGAGCAGAAAAAGTTTATTATTTCGATATAGATTTTAAGTGCCAATATAGATTTCAAATTGATGATAAACAGTAAATATGTCACCAAAGTTAGAGGCCAAAATCTATGCTCCTATTAATTCTTCAATTAGTTCAGGGTTTCCTCATCCGCTTCCTCTTCCGACTGGAGCATTCTTACTCGTCTTTCATTCTTGAATTTTTCATTTAATTTTTGTGTTGTTTTAATATTTTGAATTTCGACTTTTCGATGTTAATGTTCGTTAGTTAGTTTTCCTGTGGAGCGATTATTATATAAAGGCATTGTGATTGCACACAAAGTGCTTATAGAGTACGCTTAATGCTGATTTGGGCCTTTCATGGGTGGATGGTTTGCTGGTTTGCCATTGAAGTGCTGAGGCTTTGTTGGTTGGCCAGCAAAGCTTCCGCTTTCATAAAAGTGCCTCCAAAGGTAATTGTTTAAAAATATATTTCATTTTATTATGGCGCACTGCTGCACAGTGACTCACCCCCCAACACACACACACACACACACAGAGTCTGTCTAGTTATGTGTGTGTGTGTGTATTCATGTATATTTTTGCAGTCCTCCCAAAATAACCAGCAAAATTTGCTACTGTTGCGGTTTATTTTGTGTTGCAAAAATATGCAGCGCCATTCTGCCCCGACCAACCTGAACTCCTATATGCCCAGTATATAGTCGCATCGTTTTCCCACCGTTCCCATTTAGAATGTTCACTCGCACAACGTTCAGCTTGACTTTTTGTTGGCATCGCCTGGAATTTTGAGATTGTTGGGTGGCTTGTTATTTTGGCCAAAAGCTGTTAAATTGCACAAAACAAAACAGATAGACAGCGGGGAGTCTGTGGAGGCTGTGGGTACTGTAGGAGGTGGCTGCAATGTGCATTTAGGTCTGGCAGTCGACTGAACATGTGCGAAATATCTCACAACAACAACAACTGACACTGAAATCCTATGCACATTAGGCCATAAATATTATAGTCAGTGTCAAAAGGAATATGTGTGGGAAATACTTCTCAAATAACTGCGTGGCTCTCAAAAGCTACTTAACGATAACTTCTCCTCCGCTTAAGTGCAAAATTCTTAACGAAATCCGAAGCGAAAATGTGTTCTGAATTTGACATAGTTTAGAAAAATTATTTAAACTTGGCATAAAAATTAATTACCTTGGATTGTGCCAGTGTGCAGAAAAACATTTTAAGCACTCGTCTTAACTAATTGAATTTAAATAAAAATATGTTAAATTATAAGCGGATTGGTCAATCGGCTTAAATATATTACAAATATGGCTTTTGTCAAATATTTTTCATTTGGATTATGAAAAAGAGGACACCAAACAGTAAACCATATTTAAAATATTTGTAATTTTGTGGATATCGACTTGGCTAACATTTATTACCCTAGTTGATTTTAGTACCGAACACATAGGTAGTAATAATAATATCGTATTTAATACAGTTTAATAATAATAGAATATTTTAAATTAGAATTTGTTATATGCCAAAAGCTTGAAATTACGTACCTGAACTTTAAAGAAAGTTCGTGTACTTTTCGCATTCTTGAGTTAAGGCCCTCCTTAAGTCAGCATCCTTATGTTTTTTTCATACCTTTCGTTTGCTGGAAGGAATATCCAATTTTAATTTAGCAAAGAAAATTAATTAAAATATCTTTATAAGTTGACCACTCAAGAGTAACCTATAAACACTTTAATTAAAAGGATGAATGTGAATATCTTTTCAAAAGTCTTTCAATTGCAGTGGCTCAAAGGCTTCTCTTTGCTTCTTGTGCATAAAAAGTTCGCTGCCTTTGCCAAAGAATAAACAGTTTCTCATAATTTATTTCACGTAAAGCGCTGCTTATGATGTGTTAAGAAATTGTGCAGCTAGTAGCAACGCGGAAGATTGGCATTGAACTATGCGGCGTATACGTAATTTTTTATCTGCACAAAGTTTGAAGCGCAAGTGCGCAAGAGTTTGCATTCTATCCGACTGCCTGCCTTGAAGTTAGCTTAACTTTTGGCTACTCAAAGTATCGGACTGTGATTATTTGTTATGAAAGTGCCCAGCAGGACGCGGCACCGACAAGAAGAGCTACAGATTTTGCTTAACGTCCATGAAAAGCTGCTCAAGCACAGCCCTTTTGTTGCTGCCAAGTGGTGGCGACTTCGATTCCAGGCACTAGTTTATTTTGTTTGTGTGTGCGTCAGTGTTTGTATATGCTTGCCACTACTTGTGTACCAGGAAGTTGTTGGCTTCCTGAACGAATATGCAGACTTCAAACAGAGTATGTTACTTTTTTTGTCCATCCTAAGCTGCATTCTCATATGCCATTTTTGTGGCACTATATGTTATTGTAGTTGGTGTTGCAGCTTGCCAACTGAGGCGCATGCAAAGTAGATGATTTCTCATCATAGAGTGAATTGGGTCTGAGAATCTGTTTGCAATTGTCGGCATGTGAATGCTCGTGCCTGAGGTATGCGCAGTGGATGTAGTCTATTAGTTTGCAATCTAAATTGTTAACAAACAAACGCTTTTTTGACACGTATGTGTTGGATTAGGATATACAACATTAACTTAAGGCAATAATCAAAGTATCCTCTTAGCAAAGAATGCTTAACAGTGAAAGAAAATATAGACATAGTTTTGAATATCAATCGATTTTTCTACTGTTGTTTAGTTGATGCTCTTGAGCATTACAAAAATGTGAATTTACATTGCAGCTTATGCTTAGCTGTGAACACCTACCAAACTGACACAATTGACGAATACCTTTAAGAGTCTTTGCCAACGTAGGTAAATATTTGCCACAAGGCAACTGGAAATTTAGCTTTTTTCAACACAGTTTAGCTTGTATTATGGACTTTTGTGGCAAGCCAAAGGCAAAGTGCTTATCGGTTTGTGTGTGTTTTTTATGTGCAGCTCCCTCGTGTAATGTCGTCTTTGATCTGGCTATTATATATTGGAAAGTGCTCAATCTTGAGCACCATAAATCATGTGCAGCAACTTTTGTCAGCTAGATAGAATTTAAGAAATAGCTGCTGAAGCAAAATCCATAAAGAATCTGCTTGAATTAACTAAGAGATAAATTTAAACGGGATACTTTGTGATTACCTTAAATGTCTGCTCGTCTATTTACTCTAATTAAAGCTGAAGGAAAATAAAATTAAAGAAAAAAAGAAACGAAAATGAAAATATGAAAACGTTGTGCTGCAAAAAAAATAAAAATGTTTGTGCAATGTAAAATAATTTCGCTTATTACAACACGCAGAGGCAACGTTGGTGGCGTTGGCGTCGACACCAAAGACAAAGCCCGACTGCGGCTGCACACCGTAATCACACTCTGACCGAGGCTAGCTCACCTGTCCGTGCTGACAGTTTGCTCACCCCGTACCCTCACCTCTCCCCCTTGTTGGGCATTTAATCTCGGCAACATTTCCTTTTTGGCTGGGAGCCTGTGGTACGACATTTCCTTCCAGTGGCCAGCGACCAACCAGCAGCCAGAGCAAGTTGTCCCCTCGGACTGCGACATCCCTTTGCCATTGTCGAAAACAAAAATTAGCCGTGCAGTAAAATGGCCAAAGGAAGTGGCAAGTAACTACCTGGCTGCAGTGGCAAGCTCCAACACTACCACTTCTCTCAATCTACCCATCTAGCACTTCCTACCCATAACCCACTATCTGCTACCTTTTACCATCTACCATGCAGTAAAAATTCGTTAATGCGCAGCTAATTAAGTTCAAAGCCTCGCTCCGGGCCTCGTTGCTGTTGCCTCAGTTGCTTGCTCTGCACCTGTCTCTTGCAGCTGGCAGCTGGCAGCTTGGTAACAGTTTTAATAAAGTTGAGAAGGCGCTTCAGAGCGGCGTTCTGTACTAAACTAGTTGGCTAATTTAACCACTTATGTATATTATTATTATTTTTTTATATGCATTTTTAATTTATATATATAATTAAAATTGAATTCGATTATAATATTAATTATGTTTACAAATATTGTTTAATCGCATGATTGGAAAGTCTTAATAAAGTGTTAAGCTGTTGTTATTGTTGAGCTGCTCAAATTTTGTTGTTGCTTTTGTTGTTGTTGTTGTTGTAAATGCAACAAGTAATCATAAAAAGTTGAAATATTTACTGGGTGTTATGCGACCCAGTAAATCAGAACTTTACGCATCTGGGGTAACATTTAATTTATGGGTAGCCTGTTTTAGGCACCATTAAAAATGCAAATACATAATTTGCTTGCCGCAAACGCTGCTGCACAGTGGTCTTCACTTCATCAGGCACATTAGGAAAGTTGTGCGACAATTTTTTTTTTCTTCCGTCGTCGCCTAATTTATATGCAGACTGTATTTTTTGTGAGTTGAGCTTCCTACTACAATCATACACAAATTGCCTGCAGGGCGTATGGCGTTTGTGTGCGTTGATTAAATACTTTTGTCAGTGGTTCTTAAGTGACATTTAATGAGTGCAGTTTGGGGATGGCAATTTAGTGGGTGCGGTTAGCTTATGCACAGCAAGAACTAACTAACTAAAAACTAGAAAACTTCATTGTGGCACGCAATCAACTTGAAATGAAATGAGTCCCGCACCATTGCGCCTCTGGGCACGCATACTTACAGTTAGGGCACACCAGCATACAGTTAGGGAACCACAATTACGCAAAACTCGTACATTTATACCCTCAACCAATTATAAGTGGGTAAAAAGGGTATGATAATATTGTGCAAATTGAAATATATGTGATCAAGTTCATTTCATGTTGCCGATAACTCGATATAAATCGATTTTCGATAGCAACAAAAGCAACAGTTTTAAGGGAATATTCTTACAATTAATACTTATTACAAGTCATATTATTGATCAACTGCAAAGAAAAGAGTATAGTCCCCAAAGTAATCTCAGATTGATGTCATTACTATCAGCCATGCAATAAATCTTGGTTCAGGGTCTCTCGTAGTCGAGCTCACTCGGGTAAAGTATTTTTGCTTGTTGTATTTTGTGGCTGTTGATAAAAGTGTCCTCTTAACAGCCGTCTGGTGGCGATTGCAATTGCAATTGCTCTGTTGTCTTGTGGCATTGCCGCATTGTCGTTTGTCTGATGAGTTTTTAAGCACAAACAATAACAACGCACAAATGCAACAACTACAACAACTGATATCCTCGAATCATGGCACAGTTGCAACAACGAATGAATAGCTGATTCGAGTCTGTGGCCAGTTTAGTTGCGTAACTGAATTCAGTTGCATTTGCCAATGCAAATGTTTTGGAATTTGTGCGACTAGACTTATAATTTCAGCTAATTCCAAATTGCCAATTGTTTGCTGTATCTGTCATATTTGTTTATTGTATTTAATATGCTGCATGCATACAGATTCAGTAAACTTAAATTTGCAATTGTTGCGATTGTTGGTTTAAGCTGAAAAACCAAAACCATTTCTAAGCATTTAGATTATTTTAATTTTGATATTTACTTAAGCTGCATACACTAAAAAAAAATGAGAAAAGATGGGATAAAATGTATTGTTATTTAATAATTAGAAGCCTTGTTTTTTATTTTCTGTATTATTTATTTGTGAATGGATGACTGCATGAATCATAAATGAAAATTATTCAAAGACTTGTTATGCTAAATAAATATGTACACAACATTAGAACAAAATTATTTACACACTTAAAATGATATTAAAAATGATAAGTGTAGTTTAAAAGTGTAAAAGTGCTTTTCCGACAAATCGAAACCGAATAGCCTGAACTGATTAAAAATGCAGGTGTGCGGCCAAATAAAGAGCCTTATGCGAAATGGACAAAACATGATTAAAAAGCCGCTTAGCGTCAAAATGTTCAACCTGTGCGTTTGTGGCTGTAGGGATAAATGAAGGGACGAGAGCGAGGACGCTGAAGCATAGATGACATGTGAAAATTTTGTGGCACACACACTGCCTCTACTCATTAAATTAAAATCGAAAAGCAACAACAACAACAGCAAGCTGTTGCAATGTTATTGTGGCTGCCTCATGACACTGCCACACATACGCGACATGTGTGTGAAATGGGTCTGACACGATATTGAGCACTTTCAGCGCCGACTGACATGCAGCGATTGACGCAGATGCCGCTGATGCCATTGATGCCGTTGATGCCGCTGATTGGCCAACCCAAACAACCCCTAGCCGAAACTTATGCATTAAATCAGTAAAGCGTATGACAGGATAATGCTTACAGCCTTATATAAATCATATCCGACTCTATGGCAACTCCATGCACGAGGCTCGCCTCGCTGACATTCATACGCTGCATAATTGTGCTCGAACGCACAGTGTTGAAAAAGTCGACTAAATGGTTTTCAAAACTAACAAAATGTTTTCAATGTATTTTTCCTTTCTCTTTTTTTTTGTTTTGTATATGTAGGGAACGCCCGCTTTGGAGCTCGGCTAATGACAGCCCAAACTTTTTGGGTGCATTGTCAACATTTGGTTAACTTTTAAATAATAAAAAAGGGCACCCTAGCATATCCCCAGGCACGCGCATTGTTGCCAGTGTTGCAAGCGCAGCACAAAAATGCCAGATAATCGCTAGCTAATACAATGAATGACCGCCCCCGGATGCGGATCCATTCGTATTGCCATTAAATTCAATTACATGACAATAACGTGGCGCTTATGGCGCTGCGGTCCACGAAAAATTGAATATAAAAATAAAGCTGCTGCTGATAAAAACTGCAAGCCAAAGCTAAACTAAAGCCGCGTTCATAACTGAGAATGTGTGTGTGTGTGTGTGTGTGTGTGAGAGAGAGAGAGAGAGAGAGCGGGAAAGAGTGAGGGAGGGAGAGGGTGACATAATAAGGGTGCGATTGTGCCACCAACTATCGGCGAGAAATTAAATTATGATTAGGTTTTCGTAAAGTTTTCGACGCAGTCAGCAGCCACTTGAAAGCTGCCACACTTTGCGGCGCCATTGCTATTCAAGCGTGGACAAGTCAAAGCATGCGGCATGCAGCATGCAACGTACTCACTCCGTAACAATAGAGTCTAAATTCTGCAACGTTTGCATTTCACTCTTCAGTCGAATGGTCCACCGCGCATTGTGTGGGCTGCTTTGTGTAATCGCTTCATAATGCGCCGCAAAATGATGATAATTTTCTCTTTTGAATGCAGCAGCTTTTTGGCTAGCAAGTTGTGAATTTTGGCTACGACAACATTTACAAAAACATTTGCAGGTTTCAAGTGCATTTTTAGATAACGTTCGGTGGGAGTAAAATTCAAAAAACATAGAATTAAATTTTACTAGTATTTAAAAATATTTAAATAGTTATATTTATTGGAGACCTTGGTTATTTTAGTAATGTTGATCTTAATTGATTGCCACTTTCTGACAATCTCTTGAAAGATTATACTTTAAGCATGGAAGGAAGAATTCATTTAATACATAATATAATATATAATACATATAACAGTTTGTAAATTTCAACACCGCTATTAATATAATTTTTACATCGAAATTTACAGCTTATTTTGCGCATTCAATTTGGTACAACGATTTCCTCTCTGACCATAATCAGTTTTCAAAAAATATATTTGTAAGTATTTACATAATATTACCATTGCTATTTGCATATATATATGTTTGTAAGTGTGTGGCCAGAAGTACGCCATAAATGTTATTGTTCCCGGAACGGCTCTGCTGTAACAGGACCGAGTAAATTTTGCACAAAAATACAATTTGTCACAATCACAATTATTACGCACACAAAATGAAAGACATTTGAAAACCAAGCAGCTGGAAAACAAGCCAAGGCAGCTCGAGGGCCTACTAAATAGGGATTTGGGGGTGAGGTTTCTGTTCTGACAAGTCTAACGATGTTTGTGGCCATGCACAATGATGCAGCAAACATGCTCAAAATATATATGTATAAAGATATATATGTGTGCAGGGTAGGAAAGGACACCTGGAGTTGCCGTGAAACGATGTTCTGCCACATTTTGTCATAATTTTTAGTTAATTTCAAAAATGCAAATCATCGATGCCTGGCAACGTGCCACACTCAGTACTGGCTTTTGTTCTTGTGCGTTCTGCTCCTGGTGCCGGTTTTGGTCGAGTGTCAGCTTTTTGACAAATTTTGGCATCATTGCTCATTGGGTGCACGCTCGTTAAAACTATGCAATATTTCATGGGACGCTTCGTGTAGAATTTCCATTTTGTTTCTGCTAGCATATACAAATTGTTGCCACCAGTCTCCCGTTGTGGTCCTTAATGCATACGGACATGTTTTCTCTTTGGTTGGCTTGCGGCAGTTATTGGTGCTTTGTTCCGTTTTAGACTTTTGGAGTTGAGTGAACATATTTTTCCCTGTTTTACCAATTTTTGCGGAAAATGTTGAAATTGTGTCAAGATGTTATCGACTGAAGCTCTGTTATCGATATTGGTATCATAGATGTCCAACAGGACAACTATTGGTATTTTACTGTCCATTCTGTTATTTAATTAAATCAGATTTATCTGTTAAGGGTAATTCTATAGATCATGAGAAACGAATCTTAAGCTTGCCTTTACTATATTATATATGTATATATATATATGTATTTATTTTGAAAGTATGTCTTTAAGTTTAAATTTAAAAAAATGTACAATGGTTTTGTGAGCCGTGCTTAATAGAATTTTAGTGATATCGGGTCCAGCTATAAAGACGATCGTAGACTTCAAAATATAAAATATTTAAGCTCGCAATGAGTAAGGTGTTGATATGCGCCGAAAGCTTTAATGTGCCAAGCTTTTGACATTGTTGTTGTCGTGTCGCTGATCAAAGCCGGTTTTGGTAAGATGTCATGTTGCATTTTGCATAAAGTTTTTAACACAATTTGCCTCGTTGGATATGATGGGGCAACAAAAAGGCAATGACAACAACGCAAACTGGTCGATCGGCGCAGCACATTTAAAAACTATTTTCCACAAGCTCAAAGCGAACAGTTGGCTCCGAGACGGCGACGCGTGCGCACAACGAACACAACAAACGGAACGGAACGGTAAATAGTGCAGCTTGCAAGTGAAACAAGTGGAATTGAAACTGTGTAGAGTGCCAGCAGTGTGAAAATATGATTACAATGATTTTACAATTTGTTCAAGTGAATGGGCATTCCAATTAAGTGATTTCTGTCAACATACTTGGGTATTTAATATTGAAAAACTTCTCTGTGCCCACAGGTACAACTGATATTAATTACAAAATGGCGGCTATGAAAATTTGCATATTCGCGCTGCTTGTAGGTAAGTGGAAAATACTTAATTGCATCTGCCAATTAGGGAAATGGCATCAGACATCAGCGTAATAAACAATATTATTCAAATATTCGGTCGAGATCGCCATCAATTTGCCTTAAATTGAGTACCAGCTGAAACCGTAGAGCGGCAAATGCATATTAATAAGTGTGAAAACATTTTACCTCATAATTCAACTGCAAAATTCAACTGTCGGCAACAGAATTTCAGCGATATGATTGGTTTCCATGTTTGTGTTCATTTACGCGTAATATATAAAATTGGATAGCCATATGTAGACAGCAAATAAATGAATATGTTATATATTAATTCATATCTCACTAATGCCGCTGTCATTGTTGCTGTTGTGTGCCAAATGCCTGGTGTTGGAGCTCATAAATATGCCAAATTCGACTGTGCAACGGCAAAACACATTTAAAATTGTATTTTGTTAATTGTATTGTTTAATTGATATGCAAGCAACTGTTGCGTGTGTGGGTGTTAAACATATTTTGTAATCATGTTTATATGACCATGAAATTTGTTGGCAATTATTTGCGACCCACTCAAATTAAATGTGCGAATAATTTGGCGAATATGGAAATATTTTTGTATAATTACTGGCTAGTTTTGTGTGCAATTAGCTGGTAAAATTAGAATAACATGCCAATAATAATAAAATTGAATAAATATGCAGTATAAATAAATACAATTTTTATTAGGCATCTATGCGTATTACAATTTTGATTAACATATTTGCGTTACTTGTATACATTTTCAAAAGTTAAATAAACCTTTTGATCGCAGTCTAGACAATTTCAATGCGCTCCATTAATTTGCCTAACAGTTGAGTGCGCGACTTGAAAAAGTGCTTCTCCAACTTGTTTATTTTTAATCTTGTTAATGTTCATTGAACTTAACACGCATGTTTCACGCACATTTATTTCTGCGATGACAGCCACAACACCCACAAAAAACTTGCTGACTCGAATTCAATTCGACGAAAGCGCACAAAAACTTTGGATTTTTTTTTTGTGAAATTTCAACACGGTGACAGGCAACGGCACTCAATTAATCTAGTTTAACCGGACTGGCAGCCAAGAGTCAAAGGGGCCCGGACCGAGGCGACAGTGGTCGGAAAGCGGTATTCTATGCCAAACTTGTTGACAAACTGTCAGATCGACGGTTGAATCACGTAAAAAACTCAAACCGCATATCCGACAACTAAGCGACTCTGCTTTCAATACGATGAAAAAAGGAACACTTATGCAAAGCTACGTTTGAAGAGCAAACTAAAGGCTAAAGTTTATAAAGTGGATTTAGCTGAAAAAAAGCTAAAAGATGTCGTTTAGTTGCTGACAATTTTGATAGCATCTGAACTCAACTACGAAAGTCAGAGCGACTTTGCTGCTGCTTTTTTTTTTGTTTCTCTTCTTTTTTTTTTTGACCAAGTCGTCTACGAAACGTGTTTCAATGACAATCCGCAGCAGCAGTGGCAACAACAGCAACAACAACTTGTTTCTTGTTGCCTGACACTTTACGCACTAATTGCTCTGTGGAATTGTTTCTTTATTAACGTTTAATCGAATGTCAGACAACCGCACTCACACTCGCCCCCTTCCAACAGAAAGCCACTTGTCGACATTGTTGTGTGTTGTGTGTGTCGACTTTATATTGAATTGAATTCGCCATTTCTTGCAATTGTTTGTGCCTTGGTCGTGGTTGTGTGTTATTTTTTTTCGCCATGTTGCTGATTAAAGTGGTTTACCTTGAATTGCATATTGTTGCTCATTCTGTCGGAAGTGCATGACTGACTCTGCATTGCTCTTGATTGAACTGAGTGAACCAGTCCCACCCATGGACACTGTCTGCCTTGGCTTTGTGTCTCTATATGTGGTGTAAAAACAGCTGATGTCACTTGGGAAACAGCTGTTTTTGTGAAGATTGCTTAAACACGCTGCGGTGATTAACGTAACTTTCACTTTAAAGGTCGCACACCCAATTTGCCTATGTCGCAATCCAGTCCGGCCATAAGGCATACTCAATCGACACATATTAAGTTGGTATAACTGGTTTCAGGCATCTGAAAATGAAACAAATATAAAAAATAAACGCATACACTGAACAAAATTATGGTTGTAGTAACCGGCCGGCATTACTAAAATGTGAACATGCTGAGGGTACACAAACCATTAAATAATTGTAGAGGCTAATAAAAACAGATTAAACAATAGGAGCAAACTTTTGCAAAAAATCTATTAATAAATAGTGTAAGCAATGAAATTTATAATTTATTTATGATAATTGGAACTCTGTGTTTATTGCAAGAACTTGACACTTAATCTTTTGAAATATCTCCTCTTTATATGCATAGGAACAACGCTTGCCCAGCGCAGCAATTTCCGTGTCGGAGCTGGTCATCCGCCATCCCAGCGCCACTTGCCACCAAGGACGCGAGATCCCGTCCAGGAGGCGGCAGTGGAACCTAAACGCAAACAGGCACAGGCAGCAGCGGCGTACGAGGCCACCGAGGAGTGCCCGGAACCAAATGGCTTCTATCCGGATAACAAGCAGTGCGACAAATACTATGCGTGCTTGTAAGTTGCATAACTAATGCGAATGAGTATTAAATCGGAATATTTGATGTTTCAGTATGATAAGTTAGATGTATTAATTCACGTCTTCATAAAATCGTGTACATAGGTTTGTTTATACACAAGTAAATAGCTAT
Source organism: Drosophila conformis (assembly GCA_035041375.1). Lineage (NCBI taxonomy): Eukaryota > Metazoa > Arthropoda > Insecta > Diptera > Drosophilidae > Drosophila > Drosophila conformis. The sequence goes on from JAWNLE010001234.1 coordinate 1,448,310, forward strand.
TTATCCTTGGCAGCCTGCAGCTGATTTGAACATCCAGTTGAGAACACCTAGGGGATACGGCTTGCTTCCTGTGGCCAATGATGCGTATGAATGCGCTGTGCTTATCTTTCGCACCATTGGGCCCCCAAGTGAGCGTAATCAATAATTCAGGCGTTCTACGAAAGTGTTAAAATATGACTGAATCCAGTTGATGTGTTAACACTTTTGGGACATTCAAATTATAGGTGTACATACACTGGCTTAAATATAATAGATGAGAGAGATACTCTTCTGCAGAGTTACCTTATTCAAGTATATTTGCATTTTTATTTGGTTGGTTCACTGGCTATAACTTGATTGGCTTATTTAATTACAGGGATGGTGTGCCGACGGAAAGGCTGTGTGCGGACGGAATGGTCTTCAATGATTACACACCCATCGAGGAGAAATGTGATTTGCCGTACAATATTGATTGCACCAAGCGCTCCAAGTTGCGTGAGTTTAAAACCAGAGTTCTGGTTTTCTGGATTTTTTTTGCTTTTGCTTTTTTTTGTTTTTTTTTTAATTTGTTTTCAGTATGCAGAGCGTGTTGTTCAGCGGCAAACGCGTTGAGGAATCCCACGCCTTGTGCCATATTTAAACCTGGCCAAAATCAGCCCAATAACCGCGAGCCGTACCCGCACTTATTTGCTCGTTACTCGTACTGCTACTTTAAAAATTCAAGAAAACCAGAAAAACCTCTGGAAACCAGAGTTATTTAATATGCAAACGGCATAGCCTCGGAGGTGGTTAACCCAAATTGTTGTCGTCAATAGGTCTTTGTGGTCTTGGTTGGAGTTAGAGCTGGGCTTTGTTTTGGTGCTTCAGTTTTATTTTATCTATTCCTTGGTAGACTTGTTTTATTTGTGATTTTATTAGTTCATTTTGTCACGCTTCGTAAGGCTTTATGTGGACCCGACACGTGGTCCTCAAGTGCTCAGCCATCTTCCGCATGACAACTGAAAAATTGACGTCAGTCCTAATGCTAATTGGCACCGTATTGCAATCAAAGTAAAGAGGCTTAAATGTTGGTGCATTTCCAGTTATCAATTTCCAATTATGCAATTAGTGAACCCTTAATTGAACTCCATTATATTCTCATCAAGTATGCAAATATTACTTGCAATGATATTTGACCCAATTAAAACTGGTTTCCAATTCCAATTAGCCATCTCCATTGTCTTTGTGTCCAGTTAATATTCTTTCCTTTTTGTGTCAGGCACTCTACATAATCTATTTTAGTCTAAGCAAGTGTCCAGCATTGCTAGTCTAAGATACTTCTATGCACATATGCATATGCACTCTGTTGGCCATTTTATAGTACTTTGCATTGTTGCCAAACTGTTGTGGCAATAAACTTCTCCCCTCGAGCATAAAAAAGTCCTGGCATGGCATGTGCCTGGGACACTGCAAACTGGACTAAGAAATATACTACAAACGAGGACACATAGAAACGGCACCAATTTTAAAATAAAGTGCACTGCAACAACTGCAAAATAATAAAAATATTAAGCAACAAATGTTTTAACACTTTATACATTGATATAGAATTCAGAAATTCGAAATATGAATTTTATACAACCGTCGCATGCAGATATTAAGAACTGCCAAGAACAATTGCATGTCCACTAGCTCCTTTATGGTATTTATTCTTTCAAAGTATGAAAATACATTTTTTGGAGTTTTGTTTTGTTCTAAATTTGTTTGAGATTTGCATAGTCTTGTTAATTAATTCATGAGCTATATTCTGCATACAGAATACGTGTTTATGAGCTAAGCTCACTGCAATGATTTCTATAAATTTAAGTTTCTTGAAAGTATTTAAAATGCACAAGAAATAAATGGCCAATACAAGAACTAACTGGCATCTTATATATATATAGTTTATTTATATAAAAATGTATTATTATATGTATTTATTTATATATATGTATATATTCAAAAGTAAAATTCTGAATAAAAGTAAAAACTGACTAGGTTAAAATATATTTTATCGCATATTGTAATTCATTTAATTATTAAATTCACTACATTTAAATCAAATGTCCACAGAAACTCCACAACCATCGCAGCACTGTCCACGGAAGAACGGTTACTTTGGCCATGAGAAGCCCGGCATATGCGACAAGTTTTACTTCTGCGTCGATGGAAAGTTCAACATGATAACGTGTCCTGGTGGCCTAGTCTTCAATCCCAAAACGGGCATCTGTACGTGGCCCGATGAGGTTGGCGTCACTGGCTGCAAATCGGAGGACATCTTCGAGTTTGAATGCCCCAAGGTGAACGAGAGCATTGCCGTCACCCATCCACGCTACGCAGATCCCGACGACTGTCAGTTCTTCTATGTGTGTGTAAATGGTGATCTGCCCCGTCGCAATGGCTGCAAACTTGGCCAGGTGTTCGACGATGAGAACAAAATGTGCAACTGGGCACGTTTTGTGCCGGATTGGTAAGTTTGAAAAGCGCACAAAATGCAAATACATATTGAAATTGCTATTTTATATATACTTTAGCGCTGACTGGTATAAGGATCGCTTCAGCGATGCTGAGCTCTATGATCTGGAAAATCCCAAGCCAAAGTCAACGACCACCAAAAGGCCAGCTCGAGTGCGTGGCGCCTCCAGGCGTAGGCCACAGTCGAAGGTGGTCAAAGAGGAGGAGCCCGAGGAGTAGTAGGAGCAGGAGTAGCTGGCCGAAGTGTCGACTGTTTAGTTTTAAGTTTGTCATTCCTGATTACGAATAAACAAACCTTTTCTACATACTTTCCCCGTTGACATTTTATTCTTTTCTGCATGTGTTCGAAGTTGAAATTTAATTGTCAAGCGCCCTATTAATATTCAGCATATATGCAATTGAGTATTTATTAAGGTGCTAAACATATGAGCTTATGTTACAAACTGCACAAATATTGTTTATCTATCATTTCTGGTTTATTAGCCATGCAACAATGCCAAGAAATATGTTCCAGTCTGTTTCCTTCCCTGCCAACGTTTGGGTCAACAACACAAATCCCATATGCGTTCAGATACTTTGAACACAATACTATCTGCTGCCAGAATAACATAATTTGAATGCGCATCCAGACGACAACATGGAGGAATCCAATCCAAAAGGGGTTTTCCCCCTTAGTGCCCCCTTTCTGCTTTTTCAGAACAAAATCAATGCATATATATTTCTATCTATCTCGCTCGCGCATAAATTCAATTTGCCGTTGAGCATGCACAAAAGTATGCAACAGAATAGCAACAGCTCGACACTCACACACACACATAAATATGCAGACACACACACACTCTCGGACATGTGTATGACGTTTGGCAGACAAGGAACATTCGATAAAACGTATCGAATTGCATTGTGAGAATTGTGAGCAGTTGAGAGCCGAGATTTACAATAGCCATTACCAGGTCGGATAAGAGGAGGGTGTTCAACGGTTTATCGTTGGGGAGATGTGGGAGGCGGAGGTGTGCTCGTAAATTGTATTGCATAAGTGGCAACGTAAAATCTCCGACAACGATAAGACATTTCACTTGGCTTTTACCGAGGCATTTGTTTACGCACTGCATTGCAAGACAATTGGCATTGGTAAGGGGATAAATTGATGTCAATAAAAGCTTATTGAATTTGGGTTAATTCAATGAAAGCAACTAGTTGAACGCGTTCGGATTTCAAGAAAACAACTTTAAGGGAACTCTATTGTCTGCAAAGGACATGGAGAGCTCTTTACTTGGTGAATTAGTTACTTATTTGTATTTGGGTTTGTTGTGCACATATTCACATGAGTTGGAACTATTTAGTATTTATTTGCTTGACAAATCGAGTTCGGATTGCGTTTTTTTTAGCCAAGTTAAAATAGTCTGCCAAAACTTAACTAAAACCAGGATAATCATATATATTAATCCTCAAGTAAAATACATTTTTCTCCCACTGAAGCACTCCCGAGCATTGTAACTTGTTTACTTTATAGCTGCAGAGACATAGACATAAGCTATACAAGTAGACTAAATAGTAAACAATACAATTTTCGAAAACAAATCACCTCTAGAAGCTCTGTAAGTGGTCAGTTTTTTGAATGTTAGGCTTGCTCTGCTTTCTTACCCTCACCATGCCTCATTAATAATATGTATAAACAAACACAATCAGCCGCTTCACTTAATACCCAACTTCATATTTACCCACGTACAAACCAAACAAATTTAACTCAAGCATCAGAGCGTGCTATTGTCCAACCATGGATAAAGGCTTCAACCATAGCAGGGCGTGTTTTGTATCATTGTTTGGCGTTAATCAACAACTCAATTCAACTCAACTGAAGTCTACTCAAGTTGAGACGACTCCATCCAATGGCGATTTATGATGCCGTTACTGGCGCACAGCCACGTCCAGCAGAAGGGGCCAGGACAACCGGTTAGCCCGTAGGCTTCTAATTAATCAAGTAATTCTGGCTGCCAGCAGTCGCCATGCTGAACAAACTGGCGTCATGCTGTCAATAATTTGGCACGACCTGTGACACGTTCAACATTGCCTCCACATCCATTTCCTCGTCCACGTCAGAGCACCTGCTGCTGCGGTGCCATCTAAAAGGCATTTCATCGAACTCAGCGCCTACTTAATCAACTGTAACATGGACATGTCCGAGCACACCTGTCACCTGGCAGATTACGCCGGGGCATTCCCTTCATCCCAAGTCACTGCCTGCTTGGACTAGAGTTGTGCGCGTGTCCGTGCAACACGCAACAAATAACTGAAACAAAATTAAAGTTCAACGAACACAACGCGCACGACTTTAAAATATCCAATTTGCATATTTTCGATTTGCAATATTATTTTTAATTTCACATTTTTACTTATCTAATTGAGAAATATGTTCTGTAAATTTGCAACATCTTATAATTGCTTCTTTTGGTTTAAGGCCCAACTTAGAATATGTATACAAATATTTTATGTATCGATATTTATTTTCAATTTGACCTTTCAAGCATCTCATATACAAATGAGAAGAAAGCTGGATTTTTCTCGGATTTCGCTAAATATCAAACCAACTCATAAAAAATACTCTAACAAAACTTAATATTTATTTATTTTTTAAGTTTAATTTTAATGAGAAAATATACATTTTACTGTCACGACTTGGCACGAAAGAAACACGAAATTTGAGCAACTGTTGTTTACGCACTGAAAACACAGAGAAAGAGTAGGGAGAGCGAGAGAGAGAGAAAAAGCGAGAGCCTCTTGGTGCTCGTATCAAATGTCCAATTTGACACAAACAAGTGTTTACATAATGACAACAACAATTTGCGTAATTGGCACAGACAACAGCAACGCAGTTTAAATAGTTGCCTGCCCTCAACTTGTCCTGCGTCCTTACAAAGCGTCACTAGGCAACCTTTTAAATGGCGATGCATTTTGTTTGTGTCTTCTTTTGAGAGTATAACAATCCATTGAAAATGGGTACAAATAGTATAATGGTTTTGTGAAAATCTGCTACGTATATCCGATCAAGATCAACGATATAGCATTATCCGTGAGTCTGTATGGCTGTAAGACCTACAGACTGGAATATAATATTTGGGAAATAATAAAAGAACAAGCTTGCTTCATTTTATCGATAATTGCATCCGTATATCGAATATCGAAACATTTCGATTTCTCATTGCAATTACTTAAGACTTGCAGACCTGCTCACATTTGATTAAGAAAATCTTTTACATGGAAATTTGGCAATAAAACTTAAATATATTTAACGTCTCGGTTCAGGGTATATCGAAGTCGAGCACACTGGATTACAGCGTTCTTACTTGTTTTTTGTTTTTGTAATCTTGTTTATCATATTGCGTAATTAGTTTTCTGGCGTGAGTTGACTAATTGATGAGGATTCCCAAAGTGGGGGATGTCTGCAGATCAGCATAATACGAAAGTTAAGCCTTTGGTAAGGGTTTGCTGCAGAACATTGAAAGTAACTGCGGAGAACTGCAGTAGTTACACTAATTTTATGTAAGAATTACTTCCTTAACTATTTTTTGTTTGGATTTAAAGCAAGCATTTGCATTAAAGTTAAGCTCTTGTGGTCCTGACGAAGATTGAGTCACACATATCTGAAAGAAGTCGGTCAATCTCTCTTACTAACAGAGCTGTATAATAAATACAGGTTCGTTGATGATGCAACTGACGGGTTATTTCCCATTCTTGCTTAATCCTTTTTTCTTCATAACTATATATGTATATGTATTTAAAACATTTAAAACAAGTTATAAAAGAAAAAACTGGAAATATTTAAGAAAATGTGTAAAAAAAGTAAAAATTGTATAATTTTTTTATATTGAAGTAAATTATATTTTCCATACCGCTTTTATCTGCCTGTTTATAATTTCGTGAGTTACATATTAAGAATCTTAGCTTAACCCAAAATGAAGACACGAGTCCTTGCGCTCAAGCGGCATCTTGGACATGATGCTGCTGCTGGTTACGCCTGCTTACTGCGTAACAAGAGCACAAGCAAAAAAAAAAAAAGAAAATAAAAATTCAAGAAAAAGAATATGCCAATGCCTTATGCTGGACAGAAGTTGATTGTTTGCTCCTTGGGCTATTTGCTTTCTTGATGAAATAATTAAATGTCATTCATTGAGGTCCTTTTGCCGTCTATGCTCGGCCCGCCTATGCTGTGCGGCATCTGCTGCCTGTGTTCCTTTGCCACGGATTCTGCCCCAGTCTCGCCATCAGCCGCTGCCTCTGATTCAGGCTCTGCCTTCCGTAGTTGTTGACCACTTGCGCCTATCCTTTTTGTGCCTTTGCTTCTGTAACTAATTTGTGCAGACGCCTTGGGGCGGTGTCCTTGCACCCAACGCTTTGATTTTAGCTATTCGCCCACAGCTATCCACAATTTCTTCAGCAAGTTCATTAAACTTTTGTCAGGGCTACAAATACCGCTAGCTAATTAAGTGCTGCACACTTTCGGGCTGCCCAAGTTTAATGAACTGGCTCCAACGATGTCACACCTGACGCATCTCGTCGCCATGCGCTCAATTTGCATATTCATAAGCGCCAAACTGGCCACAGTTGGACTTGAAAAATGTTTCAAAACATTTTCACAGCCAAAGTTCTGGCGCCTTGCACATTTTTTGATTGACTCACAGACGAGATACAAGTTCAGCTCTAGCAGTTTAATTTAAATTTAAATTTATTATAATTTGGCATTTTGTGTTAATTTAATGCTTATTTTTGTTTATTTGCTGAAATATTATACTGATTATTGGACAGCTTTGAGTACAAATGAAAATTCAAAATATCATTCATATTTATTCATTTATATAATTGTTTGTGTGTGTTGTAAACATTTCCAAGCGGCAATTTACACAATTGGAATGAAAATCAGAGAATTGTTTTACTGTCTCCAATGCACAGCAAATATAAATATATTTATGATCATGAGTTATACATGGTTAAAGTGCAGTGTTAGGAATGATTTAAATAAATGCTTAGCCAATGTCCAAATTTTGCTCTTTGCATAACTCAAAGGGTAAACCAAATGCCAACCTAAAACTGTCCAAAAGTTATGAATTTGTCATGGTGCACACACACACACACAGAGACACACTAAAGCTAAGGCAATTGCATTACAATTAAAGTGCAGGCAATTTGCAGTGGTACAGTTACCGCAACAGAAATTAGTTGCTCGATGCTTGCTCGCCTTAGATAAATCACATAAATTTATTATGATGATGGCATAAATCATGGGGCCCATATATAAAATTGCAGCAGAGTTTTGTTATTATTTTTTGTTCTCGGTTGGGCATTGTTTTCGTTCTCTAAAAGCCGCAAAATATGCAATGCAAGCAGGCAGTGGACAACCCCAAACCCAATCTGTGCCAACAGCCGAACCCGAACCCTTACCCGAACCTGGACAAGGACCACAATCAGGAGTTCCCCACTGTCAACGCTTGCCCAGATCTAAAATGCACCGCTGCGTCGCAATTTTCGGACAGCTGTGGCCATATACGAAATTCACACTGTCCCCCAAACAAACGGCAAGCCAGACCCCTTTGGGTCTTTGCTCAAAAATCACTAAAACTTGTTGTTGTCGTTTGAAAATTATTTTCTTGTTTTTGTGCCAGGCAACCAGCAACTAGCAGACATCCCCGAATACTGCAGTAGCTGCTTTTGTGTTGTCGGTTTCGCAATTTGCTTTAAGTGCATTGTTTTCATTACATCCTGCGCTATAACGAGGATGTTTGCGACCTTAAATTTACTCCAAATGTTGTCTGTCAAATGCTCTAAATTAGTGACAATTTCTTACTAATAACTTATAGCTAAAATATTTAAGTGTTAATGTTTCTATGTGCTCAGTTTTTTTTACTAATAAGTTATAGTTCAAATATTTAAGAGATAATGTTTCTTTTGTCAGTATGGTTACAAATTATATTTATATTTAGTTGATTATTTTATTAGTGCTGTGTAATTCTTGTGAAAGTCTTTAGCCAAATACAATTTATGGTAAATACAAGTTTGAGCAGGGTATCTCCCCTTTTCTAACACTCTAGCTGTCTAATTGTCTGGTTTTTGTGCGGTTGTTGTGGGGTCTGTCATTTTTCATTGTCCGTCATGTTCATAATTTTCATGTTAATATTACCCTTGGGTCATAATGCAGCAACCAAATTAACTCCGCTGTGTTTTGTCTACTGCCAATGTGAATACCGCAGAAACAGAAATCATTTTCCACGCAATTAGCATTCGGAACAGTTTGTCGTGAGAAGTGTGGGTGATTTCAACCCCTTCGCTTATGTATTTATGGTTGTGTGTATGCTTAGTGCTGGGAGCATTATCATAATTTAGACCGCAATTGACATATTGATAATTTCTGAATAACTATTAGTGGCAAACCAAGCAAAACGTGACTTTAAACACTTAATACCCCATTCGAAAATCATGTTTAGATGATTAGATTCGACATTATATCGGAATAAGAGGCCTCAATGCTATCTTGGTCCAGAAAATAGCTTGAGTAATATTTGTTTTATATAGTTTTATAATTCAACAAATGAAAAATATTTTAAATATTTAAATTTTAAATAAACTCCATACGTTCTAAAGTTCTTCTTCCTCGATCAATTGGATGGGATGCAATTAATAATGTATAAAATGAATAAGTGATTTCTGCGTGCCACGTGTGCCACGTTTGTTAGCGAAGCTATTAATTATGCAAAAGTTTTTAATTTTGCACAAAGAGCTAAATAATTCATTTAAAATAAATCAACAAATTTTGAGTGCGGCTCGTGGAGTAAATTTAATAATATCTAAACTGGGATGTCATCGCTCATTTTAGTTGATTTTAGTGATTTGCGTCTGCCGAGCTGTAAATCTATTTGTCAGATAATACATTTCCGACAATTATTTTGTTCCTGTGCTATAGACTGTCGACACATTGCAGATATGTATGTATGTGCTTGTGTGTTAATGTATATGTATGGATATATGCTAATGCTATTTGAAATTAATCGATAGGAGGGTGGTGAAAAGGAGGAATTGTAATGCCATGTTTAAGCTGTGGAATATGTTGCTGAATATTATTGTATTGTCTTGCAGTGCTTATTATAAGATATATAATAAGTACTGCATTTGAATGCAGTCAAAAATGTAAATTTAGAGCCAAGAATTAATTTTCTACCAGCTGAATGAACATTCATATTCACAGGCAGAAATTGAAATAGCCCATTTTAAAGGGTTTTCGGGCTATTTCGGTATTATCACTAGATATTTGTGTGATTTTTGTACCTAGCTTATTATAATACATTTAAATTGAAAGCACAGTTTACGATATTATATTTTGTGGCAATTTTAGTTCTCATGTAGAAGTGATTTTGGGAACAAAGCTCTTCTATCTAAATATTCGCTGCCGAGTTTCAAATGCAATCAAAAAAATAGAATTCGAGGCTCTAGTCGAGAAGCAGAGAGTGCTTTGGGGAAATGGGGGCCACTTGAAGTTGATTTGACTTTCTCCACTTCCGTCAAGTTGAGCATCAGCTGGTTTGCTCAACTGCTTAATGCCTACATATCTACATATGTATATACATATGTAGATTGAAATCCGTACTCCAGCTCGTTGACAAAGTGGTACCTGCAGATTGTCTTGGTGCGACTTCACTTGACAACGCTGCATATTTAAGAGCGTCAAAGTGCTGGCAAAAGTGAAAAACGCGTCGCCTTACACATCATGCATGCTGTTTTGGCTTCCCCTTATTGTTTTTAGCGTCAGCAACAAGAGTCGCATCGAATTCAATATGCAGAGCAACATAAAGTGGGAGCATTGATTGTGTTTGCCTCTGGCAGACAACAGCCACGCCCGGTCTAACGCCAGCGTAGAGCTGAAGAGGCGCATTTTCACAATGCCGTTGACATTCCAAGTGCATAGACGAGCATCGAGGGTGGTGGGGTGGTGTGCAGGACTACACCATACTTTTTGCTAATGCCTAAAAATGTGTAGAGCTCTTGAACCTGGATGCCACTCGAGGGCCGGCGTCGACATCCTGTGTTGCAGCTGCAGCTGCACCAGCGCCAGCACCAGGGACCCTTTTACGGGCGAATCGTTAAACAATAGCAGTTTAGGACAGACGCCCAATCGACTGGAATCGAGTGGAAATCACTGCACTTTTGAATTTTCAAATATTGACTCGTCTGCATACTGATTGGGTTTTGTTTTTTGGCGTTAATGCCGACTGGATTTAAGGATTTAATTCTGGGCCGGCTGCTGTGGTTCAGGCATCCAAGCAGCTTGTCATCCACACCAACAATCATCAACTTGTTGACATTTTTACAGCTGCTCACGGGCCACGCGTCGGCTACGTGATACGGGTTATGAGGGATTGGGGCACATCATGGGGGTTCCACCCGCACAGCTATTTTATGGCTATGCAAAATATTTTATGCGTTGCGCGTTGACATTGTAAAAATTGCTTTTAATTAAAATGCTTGGTGCAGAAAGCTCAACACGGCATATCTTGGCACTCCAACAGCAACGGGAGTAACCACCATGAGCAAAAGGCACCATATCCAAGTATATCCTGTATTTGTACAGCTTAAATGGTTTTATACGCCCTGCAGGGGGTATTTTAAATTTGATGTGCAGCTTGCAGCGCATTAAGCCAGACGCCTAAGACCTAATAAATAACTGCCCCGAGTTCTTCAATGAACAACTTTTTGATTTAAGCTTCACATAATGAAAGACGCCAAAGACCTCAATAGACATTTGTCTATAAGTAAACTTCAGTTCTTTTGCTACAAATGATGTATTTGCCCTAATCGGCTCTCTATATCATAAGCTACCATAGAAACCAACTAAGGAAAGTTTAGTTATTATAAAAAAGACTATTTTCATATTATGGGATTAATTCAGAAACAATTTGAAGTACTTTCAAATAAGTACATCTCAGAGGAAACTGCACTAAACAAGTCACAGTCAACTTCAGGTTTAAATCAATTTAAGCTTTTGCACAATAAATATTTGTAAAGATGTTTTTCCTTTCAGTGACAGTGAAGTGTAAGGTATATGTAATATTTCCCGAGTAGCATTTGTTGCAATATGTGTTTATTTTTTTAGGGGGATGTACTTTGCTAAGCTTCTTATCTGAACTGTGGCAATTTGGTTGTTTATCATTTGGCATCAGTCTCAAGTTCAATAGTAACAATTACCATTCTATGGTGAGCCAGATGGAATTGAGTACGAAATCCGCTTAGCAACCCTATAATTAGCCCTCGTTGAGTGTGGGTGCCAGTTAGACTCAAACTCACAGCCACAAAAACTCGGCATTGTCATCGATGGTCGGCAATTCGGTATTTTTTTCTTTTTATTGGTCTCGTTTTGATTGCATAATCTTGGAGACTTTGTCGGCTATAGCTAGCGACATGCATACCTACATATTTACATACATATGTATATATATGTACATACAAACATACGTATCTGTATCAATTGAACTAAAGCCGCCAAAGTCGAATTTTGTGGGTCCAATTCGTTGACGCCAATTGATTCTAATCGCTTCATAATTCGAAAAATTATTAATTTCATTGTTTGTGTCTAGTCTTTAAATCGTAATAGAATTTGTAGCCCCAGATGCAGACATATACATACATATGTATATGTATTTCTTTTTTAAACAAAATTCCAGTTCTTAATTTACTTTTAATAATTGTAAAATTATTTATATATATGAAAATGTTGATGTGGTTTTCCCCTGATAAGCGTTATATACATTTATGAAAAAATACTGACTAAATTTGAACATTTTTTTGTAGAGCCTATTCAGCAATTAAAAATTCTTTTCAAACATTTAGTTTTTGTAGACACATTTGAAAATTGCTTCGTTTGTTGTTTTATTCTGATATTTGGACAGCTGGAAAACAAAGAGTATTGTTTATGTTTTTCCCTTTTTATTTGTGTAAACTAATTTGTTTTTATAACAAACGGTTTGTCCCGACTGAAAATGAGTTAAATAAATAAAGCTAAAATATTTTCACGGTAGATTTATTTTGAAAGTACTACAACAAAACCAATTCCTATTTGATGTATTTCATGTAATAAAGTGAATTGCATGGACGCTTGTACTGCTATATAAATTTGTTATTAAACTTGTTTGATCAAATTGCAATATTTTTATAGCAAGAGGTTTATTAATGCGCTCCACCAGATTGATGTTTTGTGTAAACTATTTTAAAGTATTTAGCATTGTTTATTATTGCGCACAAATCAGTCAAAATATGTACATCATTTCAGGTGGTAAGTAATTAATTTTGCTTGCTGAAGGTTATATATGCTTTGACAACCTGCTTAAGTTCCTCTGCTATTGATTTTCGCAATGGTTCCCAAAGAGTAATTATGTTATGATACGCCTCAAGTCCAGCACCCTTCTGCTTTCTCTCCGTTCATCAGCTTTTCGCAAATTGTGTTGAGTGTTTTCTATTTTCTTGACTTAAGTGCTTAACTACGCAGCCAGAGAGTGCATGACTAACTATGTTGTTTCACAACCCAATCACAGTCCCAATCTCAAACCCAAACTCATTCGTTCTTTTCCTCCTACACTTCGCTGGTTAAGCGACAATTTTGATGGATTATTTCAAGCCGCATATTGGCGACAAACAAATCTGTAGTGGTTAGTGGGTTAGGGGGTTGGGGGGTTGGGGGTTGGCAGGTACGTCAACTCATTCATTGTACAGAATGTTTGCCATTTACGCGATTCGTCTCAGCTCGTTTGTCTTTGCCTGTTGACTGGCTGGCTGGCAATTATGCCGCTCTGCGGTCCTACTATGAATACTTTATACAATGCGAACGCGGAAAGGTGTTTGTGGGCTTTGATTTGCTTGTGAATGGAAAATATTGATCGATATCTGAGCAGGTATTCACGCCTCACACCTAATTGGCTTAAATGACCAAACATGAGAAATTGGCACAGTTCCTGTTTGATGGCATGCAGCTTAAAGGCAAGTTTAAAAGCTTACAGACTCGACAGCTTTTCCATTTCAATGGTTTGCTAAACACACACACAAACACACAGCCATACACACACACACACCCTGGTGTTTGTGTGTGTGTGTTCTTTTGTGTAAATTGTCTGTGGAACTGCCTTTGAATGTGTGTTTTATTTTTTTGTGCAACTAGCACCAACTTTTTACCTTTTTCACGCCACTTGCTGGGATTTTCTATATCTCGATGATTTCAGACAATCTACATCTCTCTCTCTCTCTCTATTTCACTCACTCTTTCTCCGTTTCCGTCTCCGTATCTGTCTCGTTGGGTCTTGTGGCATACACACGTTGCTCATTTCGCTGGCTAAAAATGCATTTCCTATCAACTGTGAAAAGGAAATGATGTGATGCTCTCGAGCTTTAACGTGCAATCAATCATTGCTGCCATCCTCGTATCTCTGCTATTTTTAACAGTCCAACACATTGCATATACCACCCCACACCCACACCCAACAGCACTCCCCTTTCCTGTAGTCCTTGCTTGTGCTTTTTTCAATTTCCACTGCACAGTTGTGCGCCTTCTCCTGGGACAGGTAGTCAAAGTCAACGAAAACGAGCTTATTAACCCAGGCAAATAGTATTTAGTATTTGTCAAATGTCAAAGTGTCTGCCTTGCTACTCCTGTTGAGTAGATTCGCAGTGCACTCTTCACATTCCTCATTGATTCGTTGCATTTCCGTTACCGCAATTTCCGCTTCCATCTGCTGCCATTCAATGCAAATGGCAGAAGTCATTAATGGAAGCTTCCATTTCACTGAAGTGAATAAGAAATCATTTTATTTACTCAGTAAGTAACTATTATTAAGAAAAATGTAATCTGGGTAATTCAATGGAGATACAATCATAGAATTTACTGATTTTTACTTAACCTAAGTTGAATGACACGACTAATATTATTATTTTTGAATACGACCAATATTATTATTATCTTTGAGGGATTGCTATATTATAGTTTGCCATAAACATATACTAGCTTTAAAAATCGATTAGATACATTTAAATTGCTGACATTATTGCTTCTATTGATTGTATACCGACGGAGCTGTCAACAAAGAAAGTCTTCAATAAGTTGGCAATTATTTATAATATGATCGATCGTACAGGAATTGAATATTAATATTCAACTTCACCGATCAAATCTTTCAGACCATTTTACAAGTCTTTTCATCACACGTAGCTTGAGTTCAAGTTCAAGCCTTCAACACAGTACCACATGCACATACGTACATAGGTATATGATTGTATGCCATCCATCTTACCACACATTTCACACACTTTTGCAGGCAGTGCTGAATCCGGCTGCCTACGCATCTTTATGGGCTTTGGGAGCTACGTGTCTGGGAGCCGTAATTGGCGTTTAATGCTCATGCAAAATAGAATGCGTTAACCTCCGTTGTTGAACATGAAATTCACTTATAAACGCTTTACGCACTTTTAATTTTTCAGTTGAATGGAAAAGCACAGCTCGGTAGAATAATAGGCTCGAAAATTCCTTGAATTTGTCTGCCCTATAATTACATTAATTTAACCCAAGAAATGAGTTGACATTTTTTTTGAATTTAATTTTTTTTTTTTTTGTATGCTTGCCCTTTTTGAATTTACTTGTGGCTAAAGAAACCTCTTGGTGGCCAGCCTTCAATCTTTTGTGTTGAATGAATTAGAGTTTTAATGAACGTTGCACTCAATTAGGTTAGCTCCATTATTGTTAAGCCCAAACGAAGGCAACATCCGCTGTGCATTGATGGCAGTCTTCGGTTCTGGATCTTTCGATAAAAAAGTCGAATAAAAATATGATTTGTTTAGCTCTTCATAATTGGATGAATTAAATTAATTAGGTTAAACTTAATACTGGTCTTCGTTTGGCATCTGTAGAATAAAGGTCAAATAATGATATATATCATTTAAATAACGAAGGATATAATAATATAACTATACTCTTGTATAAAACATATCTAATTGGATTACAATCATAATCAATTAATACTATTAAAATTAATTAAAATAATATTGAACAACACGACATCCAAAACTTGAGCTCTCAAAAATCTGCATTGATATATATTTTATTCAAAATACAAAGAAGTCATTGTGTAGTTATTCAAATAATGCCTTAAACCTATGCAATTACAAGTTTGGATTAAACTTGAGCTGACTCAAAGATATTTATGGTATCGATTGCGCCACGAATGGCATATTCAAAGTGAAGACACGGACAATGCAACAATTAACAAGTAAGTAAACAAATTGCTGACATTTGGAGCATGGGCACAAAAGCAAAATGGAACACAGACATTCCCTAAAAAAATAAACTAAAATTGAAAATGAAACCGAAACCGAAACTGAAACTGAAACTCATGCAGCAAATGAAGCAAATGTCGGTGACATACAAACGGGGCGGAAAAAAACAGCTGAAGGTGTTGACAGAGGGAGCACTTGGTGACAAATCACCTAACGGCAAGAGCAAGTCGTGGTAAGCCGTGGGGCAAGGCAACTGTCAGCTGCAAGGTGTAGGAGGGCGGGGTCGGTGGCTGTTGGGCTGCGCAGTTCCTCAACGGTAGACAAATGGCCTGACAGCCAAAAATGCCGTAAATTTGGAATTTCAAGTGCAAAAAAAAAGAAAAAAAATACTGATGAAAATGTGATGTAAGCCAAGCGAGCTGAATGAAGGATGATTGAATGGTGAATTGGCACAGGAAGACGGGGCTGGAGGCGCTGCAAATCGCGGTAAGCATTGTTGACCATTATCGTCTTAATTAAATAATGCTAGTTAACAGGCCTACAAGGAAGCGCCGATAGCGTTGAACTTGAAAAAAAAACTAAATCAAAGCAAACGCACCAGAAAAAGCGAAACCAGTTTGCTTTGCAATTGTCACATTGTCAAATTGTCAACTGGCATCTGCGAGATACGTTTGTATCTTTTGTTTGCCGCTGTACCTATTACCGGTTTTGGGCTATTGTCAGCGTGTGTGGGCGCAACTGGACAACGTCGTCTGTCGTCGATGGGCCGACTGCCAATTCTAGGCACAAGTCTGCTCCATATAAAGTGACATGCGCGCCGTTCAAAACACATCATTAAGCCAGCGTCGCTCACAGCGCCAACTGTCGAAGTCGACGGACGAAGGATAAATATCGAAATAAAACGCGACGGGTTTATATACCATTCTGTCCGAGCGTGTGTGTGCATCTGAATCTGTGTCTGTGTCTTGTCGTGAAAAGCAAAGCAGCCAAGTTAACTTCAAAATGGCCAGCAAAGTAAGTAAAAAGCAACTCTGAGCCAGAGTTGCGGGCAGAGACTGCAGCATAAAGGATATAAAAACCTATTCTTAGCAGGCAAAGTATACAATATATGCGTAGGGGAATATATAATGAAACTGTATTTTATTAAAATCCATCCAGTCTGATTTGAAACCTAACTTTTTTATATTGAGTTTTTGGTTAGCTGAGGATCAGTATATGATCCATGAATTAGACATATAGTTCTTAGAATATGATATAGATTTTAGTAGATTATCCTTTGCGTCAATAAGCCTTTAATATAATATTCTGAGTGATTTTTATATATATCATACATTGTACCGTTAGTTGGTATTCAAAATGGCAACTTTATCTTATTCTCAGTTTCATATTATAGTTATCAGCAACATTTTTATATTTATGGGAACCAAAAATGTCGAGCGTAAAAATTAATTTTAAGATTCTACAGAAAAGTGCGAGTTGGCCTATAAACTAAACTATTTAAATTTGTATCCATTAAATCCATAAAATTTATTAGACTCAATATTTTTACTTGTTTGACCTCTTAACAAGCAAGTTTTTTATTTTTAGCACTAATTTTCTTGGATGTTTTAAGCATATTAACAAGCTCTCATTTTCTTATCATTCCCAGTTTTTGACTGTTCTCTCGCTAATGGCGCTCACTGGCTGCTGTTTGGGCGGCTTTGCTGCCACCTACTCCGGCTTCCATCCCGGATATGCCACTTACCATGCAGCTCCGGCTGTTTACCATGCTGCGCCTGCTGCTGTTTACCGCCAGGCGGCGGTTGCTGCACCAGTTTACACCAAGACCTATGCTCAGCCCCTCGTTCAGCACGTGGCTCCAGTTGCTCCCGTTGTGCGAACATATGCAGCGCCTGCAGCTGTGGCTGTGGCACCCGTTGTGAAAACCCTCGCCGCCGCGCCTGTAACGCCTGTTGTCAAGCAGTTGGAGCTGGAGTCTTCTCCCCGCTATGAATTCTCGTATGGTGTGCACGATTCCATCACTGGCGATGTTAAAAGCCAGATTGAGAGTCGTGACGGCGGCAATGTGGTTGGCTCTTACAGCGTTCTCGATGCTGATGGCTATAAGCGCACCGTTACCTACACCGCCGATGACATTAACGGTTTCAATGCTGTCGTGCATCGCGAACCGGTTCTGGCTGTCCGTGCTGCAATTGCTCCCGTTGCTGCAGTTGCTCCCGTTGCTGCTGTTGCTCCCGTTGCTCAAGTGGCTCCAGTTGCGCCAGTTGCCAGTCTGCCTGCACCCATCTACTATCCACAACAGCAACTGTTCCAGCCACAACAGCAACTGTTCCAGCCACAACAGCAACTGTTCCAGCCACAGCAGCAGCAGCCAATTAATGTCGACCAGGAGAGCGAAGTTGTGGAGTCGCCACAGCAGCCCGACCAGGAACCAGCGTCCATTGATTACTCTGAGCAACAGCAGCAGCAGCAGCAGCAACCGATTTACTCACAGGATCAGCAGTTCCCGCCTTATCCAGCGGCTTCACCTGGACCTGTCGACGACTCGGACTCCGATGTGGTGGAAGCACGCTCCGTCCAGGAGTCGAGCAGCACCACAGCCGCACCTGCAACTCCGGCTGCCGTTAACGAGGAGAACATGGAGCAGGACAAGAAGTCTGCCTAAATTGTGATCCATTGCAAACTCTTGATTATTGCCCACATTTTGTTGAGATTAAAAACCTTTTATGCTTAAATTCCATTAATGAAATTTCATGTGTTTTATTTAAAGCAAAAATTCATGCTGACGTTGAATAAATTATGGTTATATAGGTAAGTGTAAATTATACTACATACTTTAAAAGATTTGCAAGTTGCAAATGCTCCGTTTGATCCTTTCAATCGGCAGCATGCGATAATTATTTAAAGCACACTTAAATTAAGAATTTCGAATAGATTAGCTGACTTTGCAGATTCCGCTCATGTGGATGGTAAGTGCCTTCGCTGCAAGCGTGTGGATTGTATTTCAAACTAGCAGCTCATACTCAAACAAACACAAACTAAATTTGACTAAAATATGTACAAGTTATCTTTGTTGTGCATCAATAACGCACATCAAAATATTTAAAAATATTAATTTGTATTGTATATATCATAACACAATACAAAAATGTTAAGTATTCGAAAGCGCCATCTACCGCATGATCGCACAGTCCGCCAACTGATACATTCGAAATAAACATGGCATGTTTTTGGTCTTAACAAAATAAAATAATAATTATTTTATTTATTAATAAAAGTAGTTACTATTATACTGCTAGTAAAAGAGTGATTTTAATTGTGAAAAATTAAAGAATTATTTGTCATGTCGTGATTGTCTATGAATGAGTAAATATCGTAGCCGGTATATCGGTATTCCGATAGTATCGATACAATTGAAGCATCTGAAGACAAGGCAAGCATCTTGTTCAAATTAAACGGAACTTTTTTTGTAGCGCAAAGCAGGCTAGGTATCAAATTCACAGCTATTTTGTGTATTACGCCTTGAAAACTCACAGTATTCATCAGATTTTAACAGTGTTAACACGCCCGGAAATTTTGTGTTAAAAATTTTTTTATTTCAAATAAAAATTGTCCAAAATTATTCAAGAAAATTATTAGCACACTAATTCAGTGAAAAATATTGAAATTCAAATACATATAAAAAAGGTAAGTGCTGCTAAAGAAAAATGTGCGACTGCAGAAGCAGAGCTAAAGGCGGAACTCAGATAAGCGCAGCTGCAGCTGTTGCTTTGTTGTTGCTGCCTTGGCCTTGTAAAGCCGGCTCCGCGCACGAAAAAATAGAATCGCAGGCACAAAAGAAATGCAGCAATTGTGCGCACACAAAAGCACTTTTGTGTGTGTGTGTGAGGCAATCGAAGCAGCGAAAGTTTTTTTTTCTCATAATTTCCTTCCAACAGAATTTATTACAGCTGTTCAGTGAAGAATTAATCGAAAAAAGTTACAGGATGAGTAAGTCTGAGGCAAGCGCTCGCCAGGGCCACTACAAGGCCAACACACTGAATACGCAGGCAAGTTACAGCTTCTCTTTTTTTCTATATCTTTCGCACTTAACCTCAAAATGCTGTATTTTTTTTTTCCATTTTTTGGCGGCTAGGATTCGCGCATGCGTCGCCATGAGGTGACCATCGAGCTGCGCAAATCGAAGAAGGAGGATCAGATGTTCAAGCGTCGGAACATCAACGATGATGATTTAACATCGCCGCTCAAGGAGCTCAATGGGCAGTCGCCAGTGCAGTTGTCCGTCGATGAGATTGTTGCCGCCATGAACAGCGAGGATTCTGAGCGTCAGTTTGTCGGCATGCAGCAGGCGCGCAAAATGCTTAGTCGCGAACGTAATCCACCCATTGATCTGATGATTGGCCATGGCATTGTGCCCATATGCGTACGCTTCCTGCAAAACAGCAGCAAGTAAGTTGATGCTACCGCCTTA
This sequence comes from Drosophila conformis, assembly GCA_035041375.1. Taxonomy (NCBI): domain Eukaryota; kingdom Metazoa; phylum Arthropoda; class Insecta; order Diptera; family Drosophilidae; genus Drosophila; species Drosophila conformis. Next base: position 1,468,549 of record JAWNLE010001234.1, read on the forward strand.
CTATATCATCCCTCTTATCAAAATGTGTCTCTTAGCGATATGCTGCAGTTCGAGGCCGCGTGGGCTTTGACCAACATTGCGTCGGGCACATCGGAGCAGACGCGCTGCGTCATCGATGAGAATGCAGTGCCACATTTTATAGCCCTTCTGCAGTCCAAGCATATCAATTTGGCTGAACAGGCAGTTTGGGCGCTGGGCAACATTGCCGGCGATGGAGCCGCGGCACGAGACATTGTTATCCAGAACAATGTCATTGACGGCATTTTGCGTCTGATTAACAACGACACACCCATGTCGTTTCTGCGCAACATTGTGTGGCTAATGTCAAATTTGTGCCGCAACAAGAATCCATCGCCACCCTTTGACCAGGTGAAGCGTCTGCTGCCTGTGCTATCCCAATTGCTGCTTTCACAGGACATACAGGTGCTGGCCGATGCGTGCTGGGCGTTGTCCTACGTGACGGACGATGACAATCACAAAATCCAGGCCGTTGTAGAGACGGAAGCAGTGCCACGCCTCGTCAGTCTGCTGCAAACCGATGAGCCGAGCATTATTGTGCCGGCATTGCGCAGTGTTGGTAACATTGTTACTGGCACGGATCAACAGGTTTGATGGTGTTTAATAAATTCAATATCGCCTGCTAAATTAACCTATTCTCGTTTGAAGACCGATGTGGTTATTGCCGCTGGTGGCTTGCCGAAGCTTGGCCTTTTGCTGCATCACCCCAAGGGTAACATTGTGAAAGAGGCTGCCTGGACTGTGAGCAACATAACGGCCGGCAATCAGACACAGATTCAGGCAGTCATAGATGCTGGGCTATTTCAGCCAATACGCCATGTGCTCGAGAAGGGCGATTACAAGGCACAAAAAGAGGCTGCATGGGCGGTGACCAATGCAACCACCTCCGGCAGTTCTGAGCAGATTGTCGATCTGATTGAGAAATATAAGATATTAAAGTCGTTCCTCGATTTGCTGGATGCGAAGGATGCGCGCACCATCAAAGTGGTGCAAACGGGTCTATGCAATCTATTCACACTCGCCGAGAAGCTCGGCGGTACTGAGAATCTTTGTCTGATGGTCGAGGAGCTTGGTGGCCTTGATAAGCTGGAGGCGCTACAGCAGCATGAAAACGAGGAGGTCTACAAGAAGGCATTTACCATAATAGATACCTACTTCAGCACTGGCGACGACGAGGCTGAGCAGCAGCTAGCGCCGCAGGAGGTTAATGGCGCGCTCGAGTTTAATGCCGCACAGCCCGAAGGCGGTTTTAACTTCTAGAAAAAACAACCAAAACAATGCACACACACATAAGCCCACACACACAAGCCCACACACATACTCAGACACATATATATATATATAATTTTTGTTCCTTATACGACCGCGCCCACACTATCAAACACCACAAGTTTGCCCCTTTCAGCCATTTGTGTGTTGCCAAATGCCATCCGCTATAGTGTGTATTTAACAGTTTTACAGTGCATATTTTTACATTGTCCCGCATCAATATGGCCATGAAAACGCATCCTAGGCTCGTTCCCCCTACTATAAACTCCCCCAATTCCAGAAAAAACAAGAATGCCAGCAGCTCCTGCCCAGCTGTGCTGGTCTAAGACACTGAAATTATAGTTCATAGGACGCAGCCCGATTGCGTTCGCATGGCCATTTGTAGTTAGTGTGCTAACGTAAAACCCCTCCTTTATTTTTTTGGATAATATGTATTTTGGCTGATATAGAATGTTTTCAATGTAAATGTATTAAATTTTTTTAGCGAATCGCTGCTAACAGAATGCCTCTTCAAACCACGGCACTCAACACTGTGCACGTCCCTTACATTGTAATAAAACATATTAATCATAATCCATTTGAAGCTTTTAACAGTAAATTATGAAGCATGAGCACGAGTCCAACTTTAAATCTTAGAAAATAAGGAATAGTATATAAACTGAATTGGCAAATTTTATAGAAGTTTAATTGTAATCGACTACACAGTGTTAGTAAGTTGAGAAAAAATTATTAAGAATTGAATAAATGCAGTTTGTGTATGTGAAATAATAGTCATATACTAAATTTGCCATCTCTACTGTTGAGCAGAGATCTATTGAGCTAAAGCTCCACTGTATAACGACCCAAATGCGCCAGATTAGATAAGCTGATTAAACAATAGAACAATGAAAACAAAACGCTCGCTAGAGATGACTCAATTCAATCAAGCGCCCCATCGCAGCTGCAGCAGCCGCCCAATCAGCGACAATTCTAGTGGTTCAGCGCCAAAACAACGCACTAATGGCCCCAGAAGCGTCGGACAGCAACCAGAAGAGAGGCGAGCGCAGCCAGCCCCAGTGTGTGCAGTTCTTCGTCTCTGGCGTCGCGTCGGCATCGAAATTATAAAAATAGATTAAAATTTTAGCGTCGAAGAAAAAAAAACAACAAAAAATTATTTGCAGAAAATTCGAACTTAGCCAGAGCTTTCCGTTTCCGACTCGCTTGTCCAAGTGTCGTCATCAATGAACAGAGCGTCAGGCCAACTTAATTAGATTCTTTCATCGTCTAAGAGCGAACGTGGTTTTAGTTCCATTTTGTGCGAAGCTGCGTGCGGGTGTAAATTCGCTTTTGCTTTCCCTTTTTTTGTTTGTTTTGCCATACGATTCATACATTTATTTGTTCATTTATTTCGTATTTCGTTTGGTTAAACTTTGTGTACACTGCGCAGTGAGCAGGAAATTTAATAGGTACATATAAAAAGTGGTAGAAGGAGAGTGATAAGAAAATGAACATTTTATAAACTATTATAGTGATCATAGAAAACCAATATTGTAATACAAATTGAACAATGTAATAATTAAATATATAAAAAGCGATAATAATATATTCGTTAATCATTGTAAAACACACCCAAGTATTTAAATAAAACAAAAAAATACGAAATGAAATTCAAAATTTTGCTGCATTACCCAATATATAGCGTTATAGATAAAATCAAAAAAACAAAAAAAAGAAAAATCAAATAAAATGACTAAAATTATTATACTGAGTAAAAATATACAAAATTTGCTCAGATTTCCGTTTGTGTGTGTAGGGAAAATCTCCAACACATGTTGCTCTTAATACACAATCGAGATGATTACCGTTGATGATGATAATGATCACTATGAAAATGATTCTGTGACCTCATGCTTAGCCATTGAAAATGTTGTGAGCATCTTACCATCTGCCACTTGGTTAAGCGTCAATAGTAAACATGCTCCAAATTTTGCCAAATTCAAATAACAAAATACATATGTACATGCTGGGAAAACACTAACACATTTGACAAATTCATGATGTAATTAATTTCCGAAAGGAAAACACACAAATTGGCACACCCAAAATAAACAATAAACATTTAAGAGCTGAGTACGCCGAGTAGCGCTACTTATAAAGTCAGCCAAATGTGCAGCTGGCACTAAGGAAAGCAAAACTCTTCTAATACCCTATACAGAGATATATATAAACATATACAGATAGACACATATATACAACAAATAAAATGCATTAATGTGTTTAAATTGTAAACTCTTTTATACGTTCAACATCAATCATTTCGGCTCCACTTTTGTAGAGTGTTTCTTAGTCTAACTCTGTGCATTCCAAAGATTGTTTTCAGTGCTTTTATGTGTGGAGGCGGCGTAGCACGCGAACTATATACGCTAGAAATACTAGATACGCGTCAGATTAAAAGTTGCCGAAATAAATATATATATATATATGTGTGTGTGTGTGTATAATATGTGTGTTTGTTTGCTTAACAGAACAATGTCAAAAAGTTTTTCCGTTTTGGGCTGTTGTGTATTTGGTTGGCTAACCGAGAATAGTGTCAAGTTTTTGTGTTTGCTGGCAATTGTCTTGGTCCATTGTTTTGCGCTTTGTTATTTTTTGCTGAATCCTTTGCAATAATGCCAGAATGTACCCTGTGTGCTTACTAATCAATTAAAACGGGTAAATTAAAATAAAAACAGAATAAGCTTACTCCGATTATATAATAAAAATATAAAGAGAATGCTAATACTAAACAACACGATAATAAAATTAAGCACAGCCCATACAGAGTATTTGCTAGTCGCACATTATCGAGTAAAACACTCGTAATGGACTTTTAATTGCGTGTACATATTTGTATGAATGAATACGAGTGTTATAGTACAGGGTATTTGTAAGTTGTGCGCTGCACATCGGAGCAATTTTCATTTGATGTGGCTTCCCAGTGAAGTGGAATAAATTAAAATTCATTGTTTTCTAGGAAGTGCCGTTTTAAGACCTTGGCCAAACTTTTCGGCAATTGAAAATAAAATTGAATAGAATTTAAGACATCTAATGCGTATGAAGCCTCTGCGCACATTGAAATACATACAATATGAGCAAATACATAAAAGTAGTGGATAAACAACATACGATTGCAGCTTAATAATATTTTGGTTGTATTCATTTGGCTTATTTTACAACTGTGTGTCTTATATCTAAAAGCACACGGTCTTGTCAAGATATCAAAGTTTTGAGCTGAATGCTTTGCAGTAAATCCGAATTATTTAAAGATCTTTGTTTAGACACATGTGTTTTGCATTAAACTTGAAGGGCATTTTGATATTTACTACTAGTCTAATAAAACAATGTACATCTGGTCACTACTTATAACGTAAAATAATTTATTTTTGCATATATGATCATATCATAAAAATTAAGCAATAAAATACATATAAACTTTGTAAATTAATTTTTAATCTATGTTATTGAAATAAGTTTTGTTTTCCTATTCATATTTATCTTATTATCACATTTGTTGATCACTTTCGAGATTATCTATAAGGCAAAAATAGTTCTTGTTTACAAAGCACACTTTATGTATCTATGGGATACGAATGTTTGTTTATTATATATATTTTTATTATAAACAAGCATATTCGTCTTTCGCCCAAGAAACATTTAAAATGCACACCAAATTCTACAATTTATCATTTCCTAAAATGATTAGTAGCCCTCCAGCAGTCTAATGGCAAAATGCTAAAACAACCGCTAAAAAACTAAAAGCTGTTTATTTTTTTATTTGTAGCTCCCCATAGTCAAGTCATAGTTGCTCAATCAGTATGAGTGTTGCACCCATTTCCGCAGCACCTGGAGTGCCACAAGAAATAAATCTTGGAGCCGAGATTTTTCACAACATTGCAACCGCAGCCGCTGATGAAAATGTAATTCTATCGCCACTCCTGCTGGAGGCGAGCCTGGCGCTGCTCTACTTGGGCTCCGATGGCGCTACAGCCGCGGAGCTGGAGAAGCTGCTAAAGCTGAAGCAACGCTTCGCCAGCAATGCCAAAATGGCCAATTTCTATGCCGCCGAGCTAACTGCAGCAACGGACGATCAAAATACACTCATCCAGCTACAGAATCGCCTGCTGCTGCAGGCAAGCGTTGGCACAAACATTGCGGATGACTTCCAAAAGATTGCCCAAACGTATTTCCATGCGACGGCCGAGTGCCTCGACTTGCAGCAGTCCGAGAAGCTGAACCGCTACATAACCGATAATATCTTGGCCAGCACTGGCGGCGGCAACTGGGGCCAGTCGCTCCAATCCAGTGGCAGCCAAACGTCGCAGCTGCTTCTCCTGCTCGCTGCACGGCTACAAAGCAAATGGTTTTTGCCATTTAGTGCGTATCGCACAGGTTTCTACGAGTTCCACAGCCACGCCACGGACGCACCAAAACAAGTGCCCATGCTCTTCGACGAGGATATGTTTGTGAAATACGCTGAGCTGCGGGAGTTAAACGCCCGCGCCATTGAGTTGCCCTATGAGCACGCCGATGAGCTGGCCATGCTCCTAATCCTGCCCAACAAGCGAGATGCATCGGCTTTGGCAGAGCTGGAAAATCAACTGCGCACAGTGGATCTGGGCGCATTGCAGCAGCGCATGCAAATGGAGAGTGTTCAGGTGCTGTTGCCCAAGTTTAGCATGGACTTCGAGTGCAGTTTACGGCAGGCGCTGAAACAGGTGAGTCAACAGGTGTTGAATATACATATGTGGATGCTTAACTCATCTGATTTAAATACACATTCCAATTGCTTTAAAGGTCATTGAAATTATATTATATTCGTACGAATTTGGCAAACTTATTTGAATTTAAAGTTATTTTTTAGCAAAGAGTTTGAACTGTTCTATCAACATAATTAAAATGCTTTAAATAAAAAATTTACTAAATCAGTTCAGTTCTGCTGTCAAAATATATAAGGAGTTTTCCAACTTGGCACAATTTGTTTAGATTTGTTTCAATGCAGTTCGCCTGCACCTGAGGTGTTTTATACGAATCTAATGAAAGTCGAATTTCGACAGGCAAGCAGAAGCAGAAAGTATTTTTGTACACCTGAACAATTTCACTCCATGCGTTGGCGGCCACCAAAGTATGCAGTGGATACCAGGAAGCCTGTTATTAGTGAGCAGCACAAAAGTCTGCAACAGTTATTTCCACTGCCATAATATAAAAGTATGTCACATATTTTATTTATTATTTTACTTCGAGCGTTCGAAAGTATGCAACGATTTTTAATGTGTAACAATGGCTTCAGGCGAAATGCAGTCAGTCTCGTTAAATTCTGGCGACGTGGTGAATACTGAGTGTCGCATTTGAAAATTTAATACTGTAACTTAACATCTGTAACCTAAAATGCAACCAAGTACTGAACATTGATATGGATGCCGATCGATATCAATTGTCAGATCTGCAACTTGAAGAAGAACAAAGCAGTTGTTGTGTATAAAGTTTAGAAAGAATGAAATATAATTCAGTTTTGACTGCAACAAAGAATTGGCAGCTGAATGACTTAATTAACTTGTTTGTAAATTATAAATACTTATTGAGAAATTTTTGCATTTATAGCTGGGTTTTACGGAGATTTTCGGCTCCTCAGCTAACTTCAAGCATTTGTATTCTGCCGCCAATCTGCCTGTTGGCGATGTTCTCCAAAAGCTGCGGATTGACTTAAACGAATCCGGATCTGGTTCCGAGTCACCTCAGCCGGCAGCAGGTGAGTTATTTACAATTGAAATGCCATCCCAGCCAATTTAGATTAAATATTCATTTCAGGTTATAAGCCGATTGTGATTAGCAACTCCTCACGCCAAAAGTTCTTTCGTGCGGATCATCCATTTTTCTTTTCCATACGCGGGGAGAACGTGACCCACTTTATGGGGCATGTGGTTAGCTTTTAGCAGAGATGAGTCAGCAATATCTATAATGTGTATGCCATACTGATAATAATCTATTAATAATTTGTCATAAACTCACAATTCATCATCGTTGCAATAAAAACAAAAAATAATAATCTTATATTTTTTGAGAGATTTTTTATAACAAGAGTCTTGAGTTTATTCAAAGATATATGTATGTGTATGTATAATTTGTTTGTTGCAGAAATAGTTCTGTTATATTCTTTAGTTTTACAATTATTGTATTTTGTAGAGATTTTATCGTTTTACATTGTAATTATGCATTAATTTTTATTTTAGGTCTAGAAAGAAATGGAATCAAAAACTTAAGCACACTCTTTTTTTCGGTGTGCTGACATTGAATTAACCTAAGGTTAATATAAATTTAGTTACTTTTTGCTTTTGTTTGATCTTATTTGTAAATCTAGCTAAAAAATTGTGTTTAGTTTAAATTCTTTCATTTGGTTTAGATGACTTGAAGTTTGATCTGGAATGTACTGAAATAGCTATTCAGTTTGAATGATGTCTAAAAATCACTTTACAGAGTTGCTATATTCGGAATCTGAACTAAGTATTGCAATGGATAAACTGCATATTCATAAGTGGGCTATTGGTATTTACAGAACACATAGATGTATCAGAGCTATGCCAACAAAATATTTAACAAAACATTGTGAAACTTTAAACATACAACTTTTCACAATAAATCCATCTAAATTGCAATAGTAAATTAGTTGAATATTACATTTTTTTTTAACAAGTTATTATTTACAAGATGAGAGATATATTTATTTGGCGATATAAATATGTACACTATTCAGTTTTTTATGCACCATCAAATGCCTAAGCATCAGACAGTGAGTACCCTTACTAAATGTCACTGCTTATAAATAGGAATCCAAAGTATTGTATACTCCGTTATCTAGTTAACTCAGGGTCCTTACAACTTGCTACTCTGCTGGGAGTCTTCGCATTTCTTGCTTACCACAGCAGGTGGTGGTGGTTGTGCTGGTGTGGCTGCCGTTGCATCCACATCGATATTACCCCGATTGAGCAAATAGTCCAGATCGTGTGTGATGCGATCCAAGGTTGCATTATTGCAGCTGCTGTCAACTACCGCGCTCTGCGTCGACGGCGTCCCGCAGATCGTTGTGGTGGCCGTGGTTGTGGTGGAGACGACTGCAGCCATCATTGTAGGCAGCAGTGGATCGAAGGTGGTGCGCGACGTTGGCTCCAGTATGGTCACACGCTTCTGCGTCTTGGGCGTTGGCAACGTGGCACTCGATAAGACACCACCAGCCAACGCACCACTCAGATTGCCGCTAATGGTGGGTGGTGGTGGCAGCTGGGGTCCCTGTGGCAGGCTCAGCACCAGCGAACTGGGAACAAAGTCCACATACGGATTATGCTGCAGCGGCACAAAATGAGGCGCGGCATGGCTAGTGGTGCGTATGCCAATGATGCTGTCTACAAGTTGTCTGTGGTTAGCCAGTGGCTCATTAGCAATGCAACAGCAGCACAAGGGATTTGTGTCAACCAAGTGCTGGTCAGTCACTTACCTGCCGCAAGGCCTTGCAGGATGTCCAGTGTCTCAACGCCTACGAATTCGTCATAATGTGTAGCTGCCTGTGGGTGGTGGAGCATACGCCTGCCCAGACTACCCGTCAAGCCACCCATCGTGTACGCATCGTAGGCATATCCCAGTGCATTGGCTGCCTCCGCATTGCCGCCGCTGAGCAGTGCACAGCAGCGTGTGGCTGGCGAGGCTGCCACAGTCAGCGGCAACTGTTGATGTTGATGTGGATGTGAATGTGGATGCGGATGTCCACTTAATAGCGTTTCTGCTGCGCTGACAACGGCAGCCTGGCATCGCGGCGCCGTCGAAATGATTGTCAACGGCAGCTGCACTCCCCCACCGACTCCAGCTCCTGTTCCAGTTGCCGCTGACAGTTCGAGTCCTTGCTTCTGTTGCAGCGGTGCAGTCCCCGCAGAGATTACCCCAGCTGCCCCTGCTCCTGCTCCAGTTGCTGCAGCTGCCGATGTTGCCATGCATTCGCTCTCCTTCTCCTTGTCATGATTGGTATAGACTGCAAGCGATGGTTAATGCAGTGAGTTGCAGTTAGAAGTGGCCTCGACTTTAGCCTCATCTCCGTATCCAAATACTTACAGCTCAGTGGACTATTGATGCTGGCCGTCGTCGTCGTGCAGTAGTTCTCATCCAGACTAGTTTTGCTCGTATTGAATTTGGTCTGCTTCAGCGAGCTGCTCTGACTGCTGCCATTGCTACTTAGGAAGGGTGGTCCGCGCAGCTGGCTCTCGGCCTTAAGCACAAAACAGAAGAGTATCCCAAAGCCCTGGAATTAAAGTTGCAAATAAACAGATATGATATGAAATCATTAAGTTAAAATAATAAATTAATAAATATAATAAATATAATAATAAATCATAAACATAATAATTAACAAACTCTCCACAAGCATTAATCATTCGAGTAAAAGTATTTAAAAAAAGGTATTTCCTTTTTATTATCGTAAAAAAAGTAGTCAGAAAATAACAGCCAATAAGTGTTGGTAAATATTGAAAAAGGATTTCAATAGCATTAAAATTTAGAGTGCTCTATATTTCTGCTTTTCATATTATAGAATACATAGTCCATACTTTGAGTCGCTGATTGCCGATTTTCCTATATTTAATTCAGAACTGAACACGGAATACGCTGGCAGCAGGGTTCTTTGGTGGGAAAAACTCAGCGAGCAATTAAAAGTCCATTACAAGTTACCCAATGCGAACTCAGACGTTTCAAATAAGTTGTATTTCGATTTCAGTTGTGAATAGACAGAGGTGTTCAGAACACACGAGTTGAAGTAGTCATCTCCAACGAATAATCTTAAATACCATCTCAGCGGAACAATTCTTGAAAAGAAAGTAATACAATCAATTAATCTTTACATCTAGAAACTTGCCCAGAGGAAAGTTTATATTAACTGAAACAATTTTAAAATGCCGCGAGAGTATGTCAGCTTTAATGATTTTATGAGCCTGCCTGTGCTTTACTATCGCACTATTGGAGTGGATCCATTTGAATCGATGAGCAGCAAGACAACTTCGCATCGCTGGCTCTACGCCAACTTTCTGTTGCAAGTGGTTAATCTAGTGTTTGTAATTGTCCTGGAGGTGATTTTTGTGTACATATCGTTTAGGAGGAGCGAGAACTTTGTGGAATCCTGCATGGTAATTGGCTACATTGGTTATGGTATCGTGGGCGAGCTAAAGATGTTAACCGTTTGGTGGCAAAAGCCCAAGTTGACCGCATTAGTGCGTGAAATGGAATCAATATTTCCATCATCCGCACCTGAGGCTCAACGCAAATATCAAGTTGAACACTATCTGCAACGTTGTCGTATGTTCACCAAGGGCTTCACTGGGTTCTACCTGGTGCTCGTCGCCACCTACAATCTCTTCATTGTCGTCCAGTTTGTCATACAACGATTTATTATGCAACTGCCTGGTGCACAGATGTCCATGCCCTATTCCCAAATATCGCCCTGGAGTGTGGACAACAGGCTGGGCTTCGGTGTGATGTACGCTCTGCAGGCATTGGCTGGTTACACGAGCACAGCCGGACACATTTCCAGTGATATTCTCATCTATGCGGTGGTCATTCAGGACGTTATGCACTATGACTTTTTGTCAAAGGAACTGGTTGAGTTGGATATTCAAACAGGTCGAGTGGCTGATGGCTATGCCAAGGATCTCAAATTGTTGCAGAACTTAATATCCTATCACTATAAACTACTCGGGTAAGTGGGGCATTACCTATGTGTATCTATTAACAGATGATATCACACTGCTCCCATAGATTAACCGATGTTATCAATAAGGTCTTTGGTTTTCCGCTGCTCTTGAACTTCTTGGCTTCTTCGCTGATAGTCTGCTTTGTGGGCTTTCAGATGACACTCGGCCTGAGCACAGAGCAAGTGTGCAAGCTGGCAGTCATCTTGGTGGCCCAACTCTTAGAAATCTACCTTATATGCTATTTCAGTGATATGCTTATCAGTGCAGTACGTGTATATTATATGACAATGATGTCAAGAAAGTCTTATGATTTGCATTTAATAGAGCGGCAGCTTGGCATCCTCCGTCTATCAGATGAATTGGATTGCGGCAGATACGCGCTTTAAGAAAATGCTTATTCTTATAGCATTACGGACTCAGAGACCGGTGTGCTTGAAGGCAACTGTATTCTTGAATGTTTCAATGCAGACTATGACTATGGTGAGTTATTTGTTTGCTAAATATAATCAATGAAACACGTACTTCATTTCTTAACCTTTCAGTTCCTGGAAATGAGCTACAGATTCTTTTGTATGATTCGTACCATGTATCAGTAAAGTATCAATTGCAAACTGAAACTGAAGTTGGCTATTTAAAAGTTACTCAAATGCTAATATTTACATATATATCTATTTCGATTAATCCAATCACCTTGCACATAACTAGAGTAAATTTCTTAAGTAACTTTTCTATGATGTTGTAGCTAGATAACATCATAGAGCAGCACATTAAATTGTTGTTCACCAATGGAATTAAATATGTTTTCCACGTATCGTTATAAAATCAAATCTTTCATTATTCTTCGACTTATCAGTGAATGAAACATTTAGTTATAGTAAATTTTCAGTACCGAGAAAAAAGCTCTTGCATCTGAAAATATTTTGAATGTAGGTATAGAGTCCTTCAACTAACCGACAGCCATCCTCACCTTACTTACATCATTTTTAAATAACGGCTTCGACAGCTGCAATTTTTCAGATACCCTTCACATTGGTCACATTCATAAAACAAAAGGAAATTGAGTAATTTGCTCAAATGACTTTATTTGCAAACATTGCACAACATTGTAAACCCACAACGACAGTAATATTTGACTGCATAAATAATTCAGGAACTTAAACCACAACCCAGTTCTAACTAGGTTGTAATAAAGCCATAAAACTGCCATGAAAACCACATTGTTTGATTTTCCTCTAAGCAAACTATGCGGTTTCAAGGGAATATTCGATTGGCATTGGAGATATACTGGCTGGGTACTATAATTTGTTCAGCAAGTTTATATTATACTCAAGGAGCTATATTTTGATATTATCGCAAGCAATATCAGCTAATAAGACGAAATATTTCGGTTAATAAAGAAATAAGAAATAATAATTTTAATTAGAAGATTGTAACACATTGAATGAAACGTCCTTAACTTATTAAGTACATATTCTTGATCAGTATCAGAAATTAAACGTGAAATGGGAAACACATAACCGAAAAACAAAATAATATCTCATATTATAGGAAACATTTTCGATTCCGTGTATAATATATCTCGTAGTCTGTATAAACTAACTGCAAACCATGTCCTTAAGGGTACATTATGTTCGACTTGCCTAAGATAGGGGTTCTTTCATTCTTATATTCATACTCTAACAGTCACAAGAGGACTGCTGATTCATATTTTAGATTGCGGTTTTGAAAATTGGACAAGTAATAGGCCCCAGAAAAGTATGTCATATTTACCCTCAGTTAGTATCAGTTGAGAACTTGAATTGAAATAGCATTGGTTATCAATTTGCCAATTTTGAGATGCCTAAAGCATTTGTAACTTTCAATGACTTTATGAGTCTGCCTCTGATTTTTTATCAAATAATCGGCGTGAATCCCTACAAGTCGCCTGGGTCCAAGGCAGTTCCCAGTCGGTGGCTATATGTCATCTTTCTGCTAAATGTTGTCAATATAGGCTTTAATATGTGCATGGAAGCCTTACTTACAGTGCTGTATTATAGGAATGGGAAAATTATAGATCTATGCATGACGATTTCCTATCTGGGCTTTGTCTCTGCCAGCCTACTGAAGATAATCAGCGTTTGGATGCAGAAGGAAGCTCTGAATGGATTGGTGACCGAAATGGAGGCAATCTTTCCCGCTGCAATCCGCGAACAGCAGGACAAATATCAAGTTGACTACTATCTCGAACGTGCCCGATATTTTATGCGGGGCTTCAGTCGGCTCTATTTGTTGCTGGTTATGATATACACCTTTTCCAACATTGTTCGCTATCAAATAGAGCGCTGGCTGTTCCACAATACCGATGCCGAGAAGCCACTGCCGTATTTCCCATCATGCCCGTGGGATTGCAACAACAACTGGAGCTACTATCTGATCTGTATTCTGCAGATTTGGTGTGGCTTCATGGCCACAGTTGGGCACATCTCGGCTGACCTGTCCATATATGCGTTCAGCATGCAGGTCGTCATGCACTTTGACTCTCTCTCAAAGTCGCTGACAGAGTATCAGGTGCAAGCCGGCCTTGTGGTGAATGGCTATGCAAAGGATATAAGACAGTTGAAGGGTTTGGTTATTTATCACAACAAGTTGTTTGGGTAAGTTGGACTTTAATTATAGATTGCTTTTAGTTCACTTTCCCTTTTGCAGACTTTCGGATGTTGTGAACACTGTGTTTGGAGTGCCGTTGCTTTTAAATTTTCTCACCTCCTCTGTTTTGGTGTGCGTTGTGGGCTTTCAGTTGACCCTCGGATTGAGTACGGATCAGACTTTGAAACTGGCTCTCTACTTTATGTCGGCCGTATCGGAAATCTACCTCATTTGCTACTTCAGTGAACTACTAATTGAATCGGTGGGTGTTGGTACTACTTTCATAAGACTTTTGACGATTTATATTTCTACTTGAACTTTCTTGCAGAGCACAGGCGTCACTTCAGCAGCTTACGAGATGAATTGGTCAATTGGCGATCTGCGCTTCAATAAAATGCTCATTTTAATTGCTCAACGCGCTCAGAAACCAGTTTGCTTAAAGGCCACTGTATACTTAGACATCTCAATGGAGACAATGGCAATGGTGAGTTAATCTGGACTTCAGTATCCAATGGTAATTACTAATTTATTTCCTATGTAGTACTTAAAAATGTCTTATCGACTATTCTGCGTAATTCGCACCATGTATCAATAGAGTATTGATACATTTCGGACGGATTACAGCTTCTAAAAGAAGCTCATAACAGGAAAACCTAATGCAAATTATACTACATTAATGGCCATACATAATCTATGCACCATTGCTACAAATTAAAACAGCACCAAAAAAAAAAAAAAAAAATTTTAAAAATAAATGAATTGTTTCAACTTATGAAGAAATTTCATATATATTAACTAAAATTATGCTACACCTTTTAAATAAATAAATACATTTGTATTTTGTTCACTAAATTAACGTAATTGCTGAGAAAATTAATGATTGGGAGGGCAAATCCATTATAAGAAGGTCAAAGTACATTGAAAGCAGAATGTAAATGAAGAGCACTTGAAATCAATTCATAGCAGGGTAAGTTCATTGCACATAAGTAGTAGTTCGACTGTTTAATGTTTAATTTATGAACGTATTAAGTTAAGATGTTCATGAATAGATGCCAATGCATCTGTCTTGAAAAACCAATAGTGTCCAGTTTTGGTTTCAATGGGAAATTAATTACATAGTTAGCACAGTCTTTCACTTTGCCCAGTGCTATCCCCCATTAAGGAGTTCCACGGCGTGCGTGTCTCAGCCCTTTAAATGCTCGTATAAATAATTAAACTTGAACATCGCCCAATCTGAGCACAGCCTAAGTAAATTATATTTGCCAATCGATGGCCATATTAGTAGCCTAGGGCCTCAAGACATGTGGCATGTGGACACGTCGACCACTATGAGCGTGATGTCTTGTGCATGCTCGGTTTGTTAGAAAAACAATAAATGTAATGCTATTATGGGCATAGTTATTTAATCTGACAGAAGGTATATAAATGTAAGGGAAATAAGCAAAGTAAAACAAACAGTTGCTATATCTTAATTATCAATTAATATCTAAGTGGCTATAAGTTGGTGTTACACGCAATGATTGGCTTTAAGAGTTGCGAAACTGGTCGAACATATATAAATCAAAGTTAATGCAATAACTATTATCCATAGAAAGTCTAAATTGTATTGATAATGATTAATATCACATGGATAAAGTCTCAACAGAAGAATTAACCTAAAGAAATATATTATATACTTAAAAGCTGCTGGTTGGCATCGAAGGTGGTTTCAAGTGAATATTGTGAAAAAGTCCAAGCCCTTTTTATAGTTTGCAAAATAAATCAGTTGGAAAATAAAAACACGAAAAGACAAGAACAAAACCAAAACAAACGGAGCAGAAAGAAGCACCAACATAATAAGCTTGCCAAGGGACTGAATCAGTAAGTCAGTGAGTGAGTTAGTGAGTGAGCCACTCAGTCAGTGAGTGGGGAGCGATGCCAAGTGCAAAGTAAACACAAACAACAACAACAGAAAAAAGGCTTCTTTAGCCACTTTGATACGAGACGGGGGCGACCTCAGAGCAGGCAGGTAAAACTTAATGCAACGAGTGAAAGTGGTTAGTGGGAGGCAAGTAGACATGGGGCTTGGGGCGTGGCTGATGGCTTCTTGCTGATGTTACTGTTGCTGTTGCTCTAAAAGTCTCAGTTGATTTTGCATGCATAATTTGTGTACCAAGCGTAAAAATATGCAGGCTTTGCACTTTGATGAAATATGCACGCGAAATAAGACGAAAAACTAAGTAAACCAGCATAAAACCCAAACTGAAAATAAGACAAAAAAGACAGTAGAATGTAATTTGCATAAGATGCCGATCCATAGGGGAGCAGTTCCTTAATAGTTTTGTTGACAAATTGCCAAAGACGCAAACGCTGAGCTCGAACAACCCAATCAACATAAAATCAGCAAATGCCATAAAATTTGCACATCAAATCGAGTATACGTACGTCTCGTTGTACGCACTTATGCTCTAATACAGGCAACAGCTTAATTAAATCTCAATTGACTGACGACTTTGCATAGCATATGATATACGATAACTTGACTCTGGACTTACCAATATTATGCACGATATGCCAAACGGATATGCCCACAAAGTATCCGGCGTGGAATTAACGAAGACTATGAAGCATCCATCGCTGCAAAGTTTTATGAGCAGCAAGCCGCCTGCCCGATAAAGTAATCCAAGTCTATGGAGCAGAGAGGATGAGAGAGTGTGTGAGAGAGAGAGAGAGAGCATGAGAGAGCGAGAGCGACAGAGGAAATTAAAAGCACTTTTATTGGTACGCGAACTGATTTTATGGTTGACTTTCGTCTGGCCGCAGTAATTTTCTATATTCAGCTTAGACAGCAAAAGGGAAATTACATTTTCAGAGTGAACCATTCTAAGCTGTGGCAGACATACATACAATACATCAATGCATTAACAAATACCAGCAAACGGAATTTCGATTTGATGCTCTTCTCCATCTATATTTGTACTTGATGCAATGCAATCTCTATTTATCTATGTGCAACTTACCGCCTGCGCAGAGCCATATTGAATTTATCCAACGGATGCGCGTGCACATTGCGATTCTTGTGCCACAGCCACAAAAGTTTCTTCATTAAAATGACAAACAGCACAAAGAAGAGCAGAATAAAAAGCAAATCAATGCAAACGAACAGGATGAAGCTCAGCGAAGGCGTCGTCGACGTCCCGCCCAAGCCGGATGTAAATGCCGCTGCCTCTGCATGTTCGCGACGATTCCAAGCGCCAGCCGACTGCTGCTCCTGCTGTTGTTGCTGCGGCCAAGTCAAAGCCGCAGCTGTCACAGCAGCTAAGTTCGAGGAGGAGCTACTATTGCTGCTGCTGTCTGTGATTGATGACGCTGACGTGGCCACATTATTGCTGCTGCTGCTGCTCATTGATGATGTTTGAGTTAGGGCCGGTCGCCGCCTGGCCGTTGCATTGCCCAGCAGTGCCTCCGATTCGAGCAGTAAATTATCGCCATTGAGCAGCGTGTGCGTTGCATAGTAGACACCAGCATCGTACTCCGTGGACTCCATCTCATCCGTTTCGCTGCCGCTGCTGCCGGTGCTCGAATCGCTGGCGGCATCCAACGGCAGTCGGGTGGTGAGCAACTCTAGCCACCAGTGACGCGGCCACTTGCCAATGATGCTACAGATTAGAGGCGCAGCAATCGCAAACAGCAGTGGCAGCAGCCAACTAATGCCAATTGCTCCGCGTATACCCGCTGAGCCGCTCTGAAGGGCCAAGGAGCGGGAGCTGCTGCAGTTGCTGGAGTTGTTGGGCAGCGGTGGATTCCGGCTGGCCCTTCTGCCGCTCCTCGCGGCTGTCGTCTCCGGGGACTGGGATGTGATTTGCGTAATGTTGCTTAGACTCTCGCGGCGTTTGTTCGGTTTGGTTGGTGTGGCGGGTTTGGCAGCGATTTGCAGATATTTCTTCGGCACCAGTTCTGTGTGTATTACCAACGCAACGGCAATCAGCGTAGAGATGCACAGCAGAAGGAGCGATGCCAGCGTGCTGCTGATTATGGCATGCCAGTTCTGAAAAGACAGGAAATTATGGGACACATTAATAACACTCCACTAAGTGGGACATTGGCGGCCACTTCGCCGCATCATCATTATTTTTAATTAAATATAAAAAAGTTGTAGTCACATTACAGCAACACCAACAGCACCCAGCATTCCATTTACGGCCAAGCACATATATTTCATGTTGTTTTTTTTCTGTATTTTTTATGTATTTCACAGCTATTTACTTGGATTTCCCATGCTCTTTCGGAGAGCCGTAAATATGACATCAAAATGTTGACGCGTGCCTGAAGCATAAATTATTTCATTGCACTGCTTGTCAATGACTGGACATAACTTATTAAAAAGTTATAAAACTTCCCGGTGAATTATGAGGCAGGACATTCAACTTAATTCAGGGGCTTGTTTTCCTTCTTTTTTTTTAACCTTTTATTGGCTGTGTAAATGTAATCTGAATATCAGAGGTACTTTGAAACAAATAACTTATAATGTACGTTACAGGCTACTAGTAGCCTTGTAATAAGACAACCAAATAATATCTGTGCATAACATTGATGTCGATAGATGATATCGATATCGAAGAAGAGGAAGAAATCGATGGTTGTGAGTAAAGGTGCGCTTGTGAAAGAAATATAATTTAGTTTTGACTGCTCCAATAATCGAAGTAAAAATTATAATTAGGGAAAATGCACTGCTTGAACACTGCTTCGCTACTGCTTGCTTAACAGAAATTTATATTGTTTGGGGCTTAAATAGCGCAGATTGAAAACTTGACTTTTTTTGTGTAAAGCTAAGTTTAATTAGTTCATAACTGGAAGCCACAGGGAGATTTAATTAAATTTGGTTTTACTTGTGGGATGACGTCATCACCATTAACCAAATTACAAGTTAATACACTTCAAATACTACCTGATTAAATATGCGAATCCTTATGCACGTTGTTTTTAAGTGCTAAAGTCAAGAGAAGTGGTTTGTGTAAAGCAAGACGTTGTGGCTTTAATATTCCTGCCACACTTCATTACATTATCAGAATTTTACTTTGTAGCAGTTCTTAATGCACACACGCACAAACATTTATTTATATATATATATTTATATTTACACACACACAAATTTATATGTAGAGTACAGGTAAGGAAAGAACTCGGCACTCGGTTGCTTCTGTTCTGTTCTGTTCAGTTGCTCTTGGAGGTCATCGGTGCGTTGCATTGAAGGAGATGGAGAAAAACAAATTTGTAAACTTTTTAATTTTCAATTCTCAACGCGAATATTTCGCGGCGTCGCTTTGTTTTTCGCGAAATTATGAGTTAAGTGCGCTTAAAAGCTTTTGCCTTTCATATTACTTTATTTATCCTTCTCTCTCTCTCTCTCTCCTGTCTGTCTCTCTCATCCCTGTCGTTTGGCCCCCGGGTAAACTGTGCCGTATACGATATTTATTTTTTCTTATATAATATATTATGTGTTTTTAACTGGTGCTGAAATTGTATTTATTTATAACCACAAATACATATGAAATAAGTAAAATGAATTTTTTTAATATAATTTAATGTGGTTTATTGTGTGGGCGGTGGGCGGAGGGCGGTGGGCGTGCCAGCCTGCGGTTCGTGGCTTCCTCTTAGCTGTGACTGTGGCTGTGGCTGTCACTGCGACACGTGTTTTCAACAATACAATTTCCATATGCCTTTGCGGTGTGTCGCGCTCATGTTGCAGTGTAGTTATACCCTGTGCCCATCAACACCAAGCCAGAAGAGTCGTATGAGGCCATGCAAATGCATATGCGAGGCATATTGAAGCATCTGCGACATTATTGATCATCATCAAAAGACTAGTCGATTTCAGGGACTATAAGAGCTTTACGATTTCAAATTTTACAAAATAGTTGTAATCCATATAAGCAGCAGCCGTGTAAAATGTACAGGGTATTTTGTGGACGAGCTCTCTCTGTGTCGCTCGACTCGAGCATGCTTACTTGCCTCCTTTGAATGTGTTTCATATTTTAATGTAGTCACTTACGCATTTGCATGCAATTAATGTAAAATAATATCCGCATTTATGCTGCATTATTATACATATATATATATATATATATCATCAAGCATTTAATAAGAAGGTATTGTACATATGTGACCACAAGCGCCTTTAAGTGCACATTGAAAACATGGCTTAAAACGCCAAATTGCGGCACACATATTTCAGAGCGCCACCAAATTGTGGCAGCATTTTGACGCTTGGGGGCATCGATGAACAATTTCGGCTAGAATAACACTTTGTGTGGCTATTAAGTGGAGCTGGCACACTTGACTTGAGCAACAACTAATCCCCAACCACCCACCCACGCCCCTCTCTGGCCCAATACAATTGAAACTTTGTCTTCGTGAGCAGAGAGAAAGATGAACAAATATGTTCATGTCATTTCAACAATTTGGCCTTGGCGTAGTTTTGATGATTTTCCACAACTTTGAGTTTGACTTTAAGTTGGTCTCAGTTTTCTTTGTTTCGTTTTCCCCTTGATTTATCCACGAGTTCTTTGCCATTGTCAACTTTTGTGAAATTCCCGCGACTCGGGTTGTTTTTCCATTTTCAATTGCTTAAACCTTTTATTTTTGTTGTTCAGTGTTTTTTTTTTTGTTATTTTGTCGCGTTTTATTTGTTTTTCATTCATTTATCGCGCTCCTGTTTCTACAGCGGCCCAGTTTATTACTAATTCAAAAATGTTACATCTTGCTGAGGCTTACTGGAGTTATTTTTTTTGTTACGAAACTGGTTCTGGTTTTGCATTGCGGCATCTCAAGACCCAAGAGATTAGGATGCTAAAATGTTTATATTTTGCTTATGCGCGAGTCTTACGTTTTATAATTTAACAGATTGTCAGATTCTTTTGGGAATTTTAAGCTTGTGCGCATAGGCTTAAAGTTTTGGTTGGATGGTGCTTGGACCGATGTCCCGAATTTTATATGCTATCATCTTGGTATACTCTTAGCTTGCCTTAGCCCTTGGTCTGGGCAAATTGAAAATTTGGGCATTTATTAATATTAATATGGACTTTAGCGATTTCACTCTCGGGAGAACTTGGCTCCGTGTTGTTGACTTTTAATTTCCTCTCCTCGCAATTACTGGCCGACAGCGTCGGCAACAGGTGGGCGTGCCGACAGGATTTGTATTTTATACATTTCTTTGCATACCATGCCATTTTATGGACCTGTTGCCATAACAAACTGTAAATTATAATATTCGCAAATCCTGGCCATGTTTATTTGCCAAGTTAATTTGTTTTCATGATGATGCTGATGATTATTATTTGAATTGTGACCTCTACAGATTACATTCTATATGTATTGCGGCAATAAAAGTTGGCTAATATACATGCTTGAATGCTTGCGAAAATTGGTAATTATTGCTCGTTCCCCAGGCGAACGGCTGATTGTTACTAAAGGGTCTAGACAGGTAGGTTTTTTGTGTGTAAGGAAAGGGCTGAATTTATTTTAATTAGACTTACCAGTCCAATAGTCGCTGTCTTGTTAAACAGTGTATGTATTTTGAGGAAAATTTAAAATAACTGCAAAAGACTTAACATCCTTTTTTTAAATTTCATTTTTTTTTTTTTAACATTTTGGTTGTTTTGCCAATTTCTTGGTTTTTTGCCCAAATTCATTTGTATATTTGCTGTAATGTAATTAAATGTTACGCTCTGATTGAGTTTATTGTGGCGGCGAGCGAATGTGCTTGTAGGGGTGTGTGTGTGTGTGTGTATTGACGCACTTTTTATTTCAATCTACAAGTCTTTTCGGAGCATATCCATTTTGAAGGAATTCAATTTTATTTTTGATGTTTATTTTTTTAATTATTTGTTGTATTATTTGTATTATTATATTTTTTTTCATTTTTAAGTATTTGATATTAGTTCAAGCATATCATTTATGCAAGTTTTTGTATATTTTAATTGAAATATCTTGTGTACTCACCGTTGGTAGCATTTTCATGAAACCCAGCAAGTAGATGAGCATCACACTCGAAGTGGAAATGCAGAACTGCATTTTGAGGAAGGTCACGGCACACTTGCGATTGCACCAGATGGGCAGTAGGATGAGGAAAGCGGAGCAGCACTGGAGGAGGCAGCAGGCGCAGCTGACGATCACAAAGATTGGCCGCTGTGAGGCATGCGACTGCGTGGACTGCAACGAGGCGAGGGGCAAAAGGATGCGGAAAAAACACAATAAATATTTCTCGTAAATTGGCTTTATATTAAAACAATGCTACGGGCCAAGTAAAGGAAATTTAAAATGATGCTTTGAGCTGATGGCGAGCAAAGGAAGCGGAAATACGATTCTGAGTAAAAAAAAGTTCAAATAATTATTATGGCCAGCAGGTATTTAGGCCATTATGATTAAAAATAAGTGGTTGGAGCTCAAGTTCGTTTTCGTAAAATGTTTAAAATATTTGAAATTTCACCCTCCACACTACTCACATGAAGCTGCCTCTTGGTCAGCATGACCACATAGGTGCCAGAAAGTGGGCAAATGCATCGTGTTATGTTTTCCATGAGATGTTTTGTGATGCACAGATCCGAGCGCCATGTCGAGTCAAAGGATGCTTTGTAGTCATGACTGTAAATGCATTTTAGAGTCAAAATTGGCAGTTAATTGAGGCTGCCATTGAACTTACCCACAGACGGCTACCCAGTCACCAGATTTGGGCACACTCTCATGCTGGAAAATGATTTCCACATGGCCGGCCTCGAACGACAGATCAAGAGGCTCTCGAAAGTTGTCATTAGAGCGGTTCGATTGAAACAACCAGGTCTGTATGATGCGTGAGGCAAGCACGTAGTCCGAGTCCTTGGGATCGCTGTGAGGATGGAATTTAAATTATAATCGGCTTATCTTTAACATAGACTCGATTCCATCTTGTACTTTATGTGTAAGCTGCTTAATAAATGCATTAACAGCTGGCACTAATTCACTATGCAATTGCGAACGTCTCTCGACTTCAATCTATTCTCATCAACACACCTAAGGACGAATTGTCCTTCATGTTTATTAAAGCTCTCGCACAAATGTGGATATATGGGTATTACAAAATTGGCAGCAATTCTAGCAGCAATTCATTTAATTTTTAGTTTCAACCAAGCAAATGTATTTTGTGTCTGTTGCCAAGCCACTTTGAGTGCTGAATGTTGCATATTTGCATATTATTTACAATATTCGAGAAACTACATTGTTGATGGCATTTTCGCAACAGCTTTAATGCGCTTATGATACAAGGCATTTGCTGTCAATGAGAATGTGGCAGGCAGCATTGGCAACAGTTGGCATTACGCACACACTTTCAAGGACTCTGCTTGAGATTTAGATATGCATAGAAATTAAACATGTGCTCTGCTTCTAGGAGCTTTGTGAGCAAGATGCGGAAATAGGAAATATGTTTTCGTAACTGCTACATTATTTATAACTAAAATACTAAAAGATGCTGCTCACTTTAATGAATAAGTAAATTGCAAATGTTGAAAATACAATAAAAATCAATCAAAGTCAAATCTGGGCTATAATTTGGGCACTTACCTGCCACGCGTGTAGTAAGTTTTTGGCAGAAAACTTTTCAGATTCTTGTAGGAGATCACAGAAGCGAATATTGTCGAATTGGCCATGATATGCAGCAGACGTGTGGACAGTCCAATGTCCATATAAAGTTGATCCGAAAATAAGTCGTCGCTTAGAAAGAAACATGCACACAAAGTATTAAGTCACGGCAAGCATAGTTCACAAGCTTAATTAGACTAATAAGACACTTGAAAACTCAAAGGCTTTACAGCTCAGTCCTGGCCAGAGCTGGTATAAAGTCCTTCAAGTTGAATTTTTTATGAGAAATTTTATAGGAAGCGGGCGCGTGCGCTTGTTTTATGCATTACGTTTTTTTTTATTATATTTTTTTTATTTATGTTTCCCCATAAAGTAAATTCTTCCATTAAAAGCAAATGCAAAAATGTTCAGCCTTGACAGGGTATATTAATCAAGCGGGCGTAAAAGGAAGTTAACGTTGGGCTTGGTTGAGAAAATTTGCATTTTACCTTTACTTCTAATTATGATATTATGCAAAGCAATTGACATATACAAGGCACAACTCTAGAATAGCCAACAAAACTTCTTTTGAATTTATCTTCTTATTAATTTAAAGTGTTTCTTATTGCAAAAAGAAAAATAACCAGTTCAAAAAGATTATAATCAACTATATATAAGCAGAGTATGATATAGGCGCTTATAACTTTTTAATCAACTTTATTTTTCATATTATTATAATTGCAGAAGAAATTATTGAGATGTTATGATGTTTTAATGAGTTCAAATACTGAATGCAACAGAAACCGATTTAGAGATAATGAAGGAATAGAATTTGTTAAAAGTTGGATACGATGATTGCAACACGAACAAACTGAGCAGCAATTCGATTCGACTCGGTTCTCAACTCACCCATAAATGCGTAAATTGAAAGGCAAAGTTTTCACTGAGGTCATATAGATGCGCAGTGAATTCAGGCGGTCCAGCGACAATGTGTCCTCATCCACTGTCAAAATACTTGCGGCACCAGTGCCACCCGTCCCTGCAACGCCGCCAGAGTCACCAATGGTTATGCCGCTGACTCGATTGGCCTGCAATTTACCCGCAGCGCTGCCGATGGCGATGCCTGCCTCGCTATTTTCATTTCCATTTCCATTACCTCTGCCAATGCTGCCGCTGTTGCTGCCGTTGTCCTGTGCGGTCAAAGTTGTCGAACTGTCAGCAGCCGTTGCCGAGGATGTCGCCTGGCTGCCACTGCTGCTGCCTGTCGATGTGGCCAATTGCGATGCCGCAATTGTCTCGCGGTTCAGCGCCGCAGATTGCGTTAAAAGTTGCAACTTTTTAATTTGCTGCAAAAATCAAATATTTTGAAGCATTAAATTGAAAGCATTCAAATGTAAATGTCAGCTTCGAAGTTACAGAGACGGAAAGTCAGGCCATGACCATCAACAGGTCAGCTGCCCAGGCAACACTTTCCAGGGCCATTGGTGTTTGCTTTTTCCGCACTTGTGATTCATTGTTACTGCTTGAGCATATTAAGACATATTAAGAATATTCAAGAAACTTGTCTCCTTTACTCAGTTAACAGCTTATTGCCATCGAGAGGTGGCGAACGCCATGACATTTATATAATAAACACTGTCTGATAGCTGCCAACATCAACTGTATACTTTTGACGGCTTAGGGCTGCTTCTTTGTTGTGATTTCATTTAGAATAGGTCGGAATCCCAAAGGTTATTTACAATTTGTGTGCAACATATACAAGAAGTCCTTTCTATAATGTATGTTTAAAAAAAGCATCTGTGTTTTTGGAATTAGAGGTAACTAAAAATTGTTTATACAAATTAAAGAATTATTCATTGGTTGTATTTTTTCCTTTCAAAAGTCATGGTGCCAACATGGTGAGTATAAGTCAACGTATTGCCCACAAATCGATGCAAAAATAAATAAGAAGAGTTGGCCAAACGCATTCGGCCATGTGTTCATCTTGGCAACAATAACAACATAAATAAGAACAATATTAAACAAGTCAATGAACCTACATAAAACTGTTGTCGACTGCGGTTCAGAGGGGCAGTAAGGAAAGAGGAAGGGGGGGGGGGAGTGGGCGACGGGTGGTGCAGTATTAGTCGGGTCATAAGCTGACCCAATAAGCTTAAGCAGCAGCCAAGCGGCCAACGAACCATTCAATTCGAGCAAACTTGTAAGGTCCATTACACTGCGATTTTACTTGATTGTTTTTTAGATTTGTTTTTTATATATATATATTTTATTTTTTTATAATGT
Organism: Drosophila conformis; assembly: GCA_035041375.1. Taxonomy (NCBI): domain Eukaryota; kingdom Metazoa; phylum Arthropoda; class Insecta; order Diptera; family Drosophilidae; genus Drosophila; species Drosophila conformis. The sequence goes on from JAWNLE010001234.1 coordinate 1,494,057, forward strand.
TTTGTGCTGTCATGACACAATTTCCTGTGCAAATCAAAAATTACAATGGGCCGACAAGCAGAACTGCGGCAGGACATAAGCATAAATAAGTATATTCGTCCTTTTGCAATCGAGAGCAAAAACAATTTCGATTGGAAAAGTTTTGGGTTCCAACTTTGTAGTCATAAAAAATGAAAAATGCATTAAAAAAAAGCAGCAACATCAGTCAAGCATGATGTGATACGTACATATGTCATGACACTGCGTCTATGCAAATTGTGGCATTTGTGTGTGATTTCGATTAAAGACAAAGCTCTCGAAAAAAAAGGTTGTTCAAAAAAGTTGCAAGTTCCGACCTGGCCACGTTTAGCAGTTTACCGGCAAATCACCGGGGCGTTCAACAATGTGGGCGTGGCCGCTCGGCCTTAAATGCTGCACATGTTTCAGAGTGTGTGTGAAACTTTTTTGCTGACTTGAAAGTTTGTCTGTGACTTTAGAGCACGTTCATTTCACTGACTTCACTTTGCTAAGTGATTTGTCGTGAACTTTACAAATTTGATTTTTGAGTAGCCCATATCTGCAGTCTTGACATCCCAGCTAAAGTTTCTTGGTCAAGTTTTCCAATGTGTGGAATTAAACAGGAGCGGATTAGCAGCGAAAAAGCCAACTATATGTATAAAAAGTACTCACAGGACACATGGAAAAGGAATCTAAATGAAAATTCCAAATAAATGTGTTAAAAGGTGAAAGCATTAGATTTTGCCAACTTGATAATGCCAGGTTTTATAGTTGTTAAGTCCGGCCCTGGAAATTCGAGTAAATAACTATTGGAAACTGGGTCATTTAACTTTATTTGCCATTTGTATTGGTCATTCCATAATGAGGCAGTAGGCATTGAAAGTTGCCCTGCTGTATTTCAATAAAGTTTTCCATTCTGATTTTGAAATGCAGCTGCACTCTAATGCCAAAACTTTTTCAATTGCAATATCCACAAGAGCGGTAAACGATTGCAAACCAAAATGAATGTTAATCAGCAAGCAGGTATAATAAATGAAGGCTGCTTAAAGCTAATTAATTGCAATCTTATTACTGCACATTTCCATTCACATTGTGTGTTATCAGCAATGCTTAATGCATGATTCAATTTGAACGTGATTCATTTGATATATAAATTCCATTTCATTTACAGAACGCGAAAGACTTGTAAAGATTATGTATGACATTTGGTATTGCATATGTCTGTTGTATTATTGATTTGATTGCATTAAGCACTATTAAAGAGCACCTTTTTTCTGCATTTTTGCGTTGTGTCGGAAGAACTCAATGATTAAACGAACATCGAATACAATACAGCAAAAACTTGGAAATGAAATAAAAATCAAGAGTTAACATGACATCCTTTTTTGTCATATAACGAAGTCAGCTTCGTCACACACACGTCGATATTCTTTCAAAAATAATAATATTAAGTAATTATTGCATTAAGACTTCCATCACTTCCCAGGGATTTTCTGATCGATTCTCTCCTCTCTGTGCTAATTAAAAGTTGGTGCATTATTACATTACTCCGTAACTCAAAGTTTCTGCTCAGTCAATAAAAACGATGCCAACTATTTGGAAAGTTGAGCGAAGTTGGAATGCTGGCATTTAATCGACCCAATTATGACGGAAAGTTCTCGTTCTTTTTTTAAATCGCTTCGTCAGCTAATAAAAATTTAACATAAAAGTGTTTGGCGAACTGTGACTCATATGGCGCATTATATTGAAGTGCCATAACTCTGCCAAACTCCTGGGGAAACAAAATTAATATCGGAGCATTATAAACTTTCTCAACTTGTCGTCTCATCGCCTCATCGTCTCTTAAGTCAACTATGTGTTACGCAAATTGCTCAATAAAAACTTGCTTTATTTCAGCGCTTGCCCCGTTTCCGAGCGATGAATATTAAAATGGATAATATTGGAAACGAGCAGATATCTAATATATTATGCAGTAAAGCCAACTCCATGACATTGAGACTGTTGTTACTATTACAGCTCTTATGATGAAGCCATACAGCAACAGCTGCAATCAACACTCACATAAATTTGCATACCAATACTTAAGTGTAATGCATGTGGCATACAACTCGTTGCAGCCGCCTTCGGCTACTCCTGCCTCACTTCGCGAAAGCAAAGTGTGCTCAACGAATAAAACATGAGCCTCTGGCAACCGTAGGTCCTCCTTCCTGACCCCGCAACCCACTTAAAACCTTAAGAAGTTGGGCGTGAGACGAAGGACTACAGACGGATGGAAAGATGGCCAAACGAACCGTAACAAAAACACATATTTTTAAACTACAGCACAGGCTCGTAAGTAACTTCCGTCATTGTCTGTGGCTGGCCATAAGGACTTCCTATTTTATGGTGGTTGTTTTGCGGTCCACTCAGGTGTCAGGTGACCCACCAAGCAAATTCATTAGCCTGCTCATAAGTGCGCAGCTTGATGGCCGATAATTAGCAGCAACTTGGGGGCCAAATTAAGCAGCTCTTACGTGGCTCATTGTTTCCTTGGTGAAGTAAATTATATGTAGAGAGAACTCAACGTCCTGCGTGAAGAATATTGGCTCCCCATTAAAGCAGACTCATCCGATAAATCTCTTATAAATTTCTAAATTAGCTTTAATAGCGTTCTCATTCAATGCCCTGTGATGGTCGTCAGTTCTGGATCAATTCTAGTCATTTGCGTTATTATAATACAATATTGATTTTGCACTTAGCCACTATCTCCTTTCGTGCTCGAATATGTGTAACTAACTTATGCACATATTTGGCTAACTATCTCAATGCCAAATATGCTCCATTTACCAATGAGGAACAGGCCAATGAACAAATTGGCCTTTCAGCCCGTGACCAATGGAAAAAACCTCAAATACACAGATTCTGCAGAAGGTATTCATTATCAGCAAACATGAACATCAATTCTGTGGCTGGTGTAGTAGTCTGCGCACTCGCTCTGGAAATGTGTGGTTGTAGATAAATGTAAACTGCGGCCCAATGACAGCCCAACTACAAGCTAAATAATAGAACCAACATCAGCAACAAAAAAAACCACACTCCGTATGCAGTCCAATTTAGAGATGGGCATGTGTGTGTGAGGAGCGTGTGCAATAAATCTGGAAAGAGCCACAAAACCAGGCTGGCAAATATTGAATATGGCTGTATGTTATAAATTATGGCACCCGAACGCACGACTGCCTCTTTTCGAATAATTTATGCGCGAATGCAGCCAAAGTGGCAGCTCACAAATCTGAGGGCATAGTCCTACATACATATATATATATATATATATATATATATAGGAGTACATAATAGAAGAAAAAACATAAAGACCTGCTGTGCTTTATGCTGTTCGACTGTTCCGCTTACCTGTTGACTGTTCAGAGATTGCGCATTCTGCATGACTTTATCTAGAATGCGCAGTATTATCTCCGCAGCCATTTCACGCTCCAATTGTGTGCCTTTCAGTTGCAAATAGGTGTCGAGCTGCAAAATAGGCAAAGGAATAGTCCAGCATCAGACAAGTGCTTCCAAATCGTTGCAAACGAAAAAAAAAAACAAAAAAAAAACCGTAAATAAAAATAAAACAGTGCGGAAGTAAGAGAAAAATACGGCCACCCGGAAAGTCTTCAGAGCCATTCGTTAGCCGGGAAAATTTGTGTGCGCATTAAAATGAAAAATTGTTGCCATGCGGCCCAGGAAACTTTTCTTTGACTATAGTTGGCTCCGAAAATTGTGTGAAAAATTGCATGTTGCTCAGTTGCTCAGTTTCTCAGTTGCTCAGTTGTTCAGTCGCCACTTTTTGCATTTATTTGCGTGTAAAAATAGTTTGGCAAGCTTGTTTGCGGACTCTTTGGCCCTGTTACTCAAGTGGAGTCGGCTATGGATCTTCAGGTCCAGGTAGTTTGTAACATCCTTGAGCCGTTTGCGCTCGTCTGCGTCGAGGCTTAAATGGGTTCAAGAGTTTTGCGGTGTGTCCCAAGATGCGATACTAGTTGTTTAAATTGAATTTGGGCATGAGGAAGCACTAAAAAAACGTTTGTTTCCTTGCTATATTTTGCCATTTTACTAAATTGACGATAAATCAATTTAATGTTTACGTAATATATCTAGCATAAGATTTGCCAATCGAAAGTCGAGTGGCAAATAGTTTAAGATTTTGCTTATTTAAATAAATGATGTTTTTTTTTTGCTAAGCTGCAACATAACTTTTCGGATTTTAAGAAATACATTAGAAAAAAATTAAAAAATATAGGAAATCAGGTAGTAGTTAATACGAGTTTTTATGTTATTATTAATACTCTTAACATTATTATAAATATCGTTAAGAGCAGCTCACCTCGTGCAGCATGTCTATAAGGAAGCTCGCTTCGCCCGGCAGAAAGCTATGGCGTCGCTGGAGCGTGTACTCAAAGCAAGCCTTCAGTATATTCGACGAGTTGGTCTGCTGAAACCCTGCACTGAGTGCCCGGAATCTGTTGTAGATGAGCAACAGTTCGTCACGCACACAGCTGGAGAAGTCGGGCAGCAGCCAGCTGGAGTTGCCCGCATCCCGCTGCTCGCAGATGCGTCGCGAGTGACCCTCAAAGCCACGGGGACAGTCAGTGATGATGGGTGAGCCGGGTGCACTGGTGGGCCAGTGGACGCCATAGCTGGACTCGGATGTGCAAACGTGGATGGCGTTGCGTTCGATGACATTGATGTAGACACTTCTGGAGACTGGACGCACACTGTTGGACACGAGGCAGGCATACTCTGCCGACTTTTGAATGTTGTTGATCTTTAGAATGCTGCCATCCGGATAGAGATCCTCCCACATGGCCGTCGCTGCATCCGACTGAAAGAGCACCCCATTCCGCGTCCAACTATAACCCAGCTGGGCATATCGCTTGATATCATCGTTGCCCGGCGATAGACAGCGCACTCGCAGCGAATCCCCACGCTGCAGCGTCACACTCGCCGGATCCACGCGCAGACGTGGCGGCGACTTAATGTGGATGTGCAGGGAGCGACACTGCTCCACGCCCCAGTCGGTGACCTGCAAACAGAGAGCACAGTTTTTCCCTGTCAAGTGGTGCTTGTTTGGCTACACAAAGTTATGCCAGGCCATGCCAGCTGACATGACAGTTTAGATCACACAATGGCAAGGGCTTCACGACTCACAGCAACGCAGACTGCTTTCAGCTCAGACGTACATCGATAACCCTGACTGATAATCACCAGCGACAAGAAGTATGAGTGCTCGATCTGAAGATACGCACTTTATAATATAAATAAACTGGTGTATATGTAGGGATTGGATTGTGCTTCCCAAAAATTCATATTGGTTGTTAATATTTATAATTTATGCTTTATTTAATTCAATAATAATCATGATTAAACAATTAGATATATTCAGCACGAGTTATTCAGTTAACATTTTATAGAATTTGGACTCGATGCAGAATATTTGACTTGTTAGAGATAATTCAATGTATATAGAGAAAGTCTAGTAAGCAATAACTTCATTATACCCTGTTTACTTACATCTAGTGAGTGGGGGATATAACAACAAAAATGTTTGTACGTATAGTCACAGACAGACAGGTAGACAGATAGATAGACATAAAGGCAGTTGGTTGGTTGACAGTGTCAACAATTGTTGCCAGTTGCATATACTCGAATTTAATAGACTCCTTTCTCTCTCTCTCTCTCTCTCTCTCTGTCTCTCTCTGTCTTTCTCTATTTGAGTCCTCTCCTGTGCTAGGCTGTTCCAACTGCTGATTGTATATGACTTTGGCTGAGTGCGCGGGACGTGTTTGTGTTCAAAGTGGAAAGCCTTTAAGGAGCTTTGAACTAGGATTATACGTTGCTGTGGCTACTTAAAGCTGCAGCTTGACAACAGCTTCATGTGGCACAAATATTTTGTGCAACTAGTCACAGCGAAACTTTGTTGTTTGCAAAAACTCCCCTTCATACGAATGCCTTGCGAGCCCATTGAGAATAAAGCAGAGGGATTCAACCCTGAGGACAACGACGGGCATTAAGATAATGTTGATAATAATGATTATTATAGTGATGATGATGATGTTGTATGTTCAGTCAGTAAGTCGGGCGGTAAACTTCCGATTTAAATTTATAAAAAGCAGACAGACTAACGAGCAGCAACGTCATGATCACACCTCGGGGTCTTCATTCCCGGTATGTGGCATGTGGCAAGCATTGAAGCCGCGTTGGTTCTGGGTGTGCTTGAGTGTGTGGGTGTGCTTGAGTGTGTGTGTTTGGCATGTCTGATGCTGAATAGAACTTTGTTGCAATTGAGCCGGAAACATTTGATAGACTGAAACTTTTCGCATAGCCAAAATCAAAGATTTTGCAATTTTTATGGCATTTGCAGTTTTTAGACTTTGAGTTGAGTTTTAAATTGGTGGCGATAGGCGATGATAACTGCGTTGGCTTTGTTTTACGACTGTGCCACGTCAACAAATCCTTGCCAGCCACAAAATCCAATTGGCAATTAATTCATTTAGCAGGCATCTCATTCCAGTCAGACAGCAAAGCATTTTTACGGCCAAATGTGATTTTACGGTTCCACCAACGAAGCTCAAAGCTGCGACTCATTAACAGTCGAAGTCGTTAAACAGCACATTGTACGAGTATGGCTAATGTCATTTGGTCTCTTATGGAACCATCCCATTCCTCTAACCAGAATCATTCTAGTCCTTCTAGTCTCCGTCTCAATTTCCATCTAGTCAATAAAAGTTGTGGCTGCTCTACAAAATGGTTCAAGAGCAACACTCATGCCACAAAATTTGCAATGTTAATGACGCTGACGGTTGAAAATAGCTGGGTTTTATAGTCGGCTAGATAAAAGTCTCTTTACGAACTGGGAAGTGCATGGTCGAAATTAAATGTGTCTTATCTCTATTTTTTGGTTTACTAACAACACCACTGCAGTCTGTTTCACATCTGCAATTGCAACTTTCGAGCAGATAAAAGTAGTTTTTCTTTCTAAGGCCACTTTTAGCCAAGTTTGTCGTGAGTATCACATTCCAATGTAGTTATTTATTCTCTCTTATTGAAAGTATCTATTTCCATCTACATTTTACATTTTGTACCAATCAGTGTTTTTACAAATCAATGTTAAAAACAGTTTATAAACAAGCAACTTGTGCGGCTTGTGCTTTGCTGGAGAGTGGTTAGAAAATGTTAATTGGGTGTGACGGAACATAAATTCCTGATCAGCGTTATGAATCGAAACTGTCAATTATCCAATGGATATATCCACTTTTTGAACAATTTACACTATTCGCCCTAAAACCCCGACACATAGTTTCATATTGCGCTTTAAATTTCAGACAAATGGAGGCAGCCTATGCTTTGCAGCTCCCTGGAGCTAATGAACTAATTGCGGCTTGATATCAATAAATAAGTAATCATTTCGCTTATAGCCCCATGAGCATTTTGCCATGTGTGTGTGTGTGCGTGTGTTTGTGCGTGAGTCAATGACATGAATACGATGTCCCCAATGGCAAATCCACAGGCCCTGCAACAAATTATTGACGTGGCGCACAAACACGCGAACCTTGAGGCGACTGTTTGCGTAAAGGATTTCTTCTTTTCAGTTTGAAGTCAACATCAGCCACAAGACGGCAACAATCAACCATTGGGGATTGTGCATTAAGCAAGTCCACAGAGGAAAAACAAAAAAATGCGAAAACATTATGTTTCTGCGGGGGAAATTCTTAAAGCTGCTAAAAAACCGTTGAGAGATGGTCGAGTCCCACACAGCGCCAATGCCAGCACTTGGCTTTGATCTGATGGCATCATTATGTGGACAATAATAAGTGAGAGTCGCAAGGCGTTCCAAAGGCACAAAGCACCAGTCAAGCTAAAAAGTGTTGGGGTGGAGCCAGGCAGCCCCATAGAGCGAATCCCCCTAGCGAATCCCCTTGGGTTGCTCGGACAGGACATTAAATACAATTGGCGCTGGGCTTTAAGAAAATGTTCGCTCGTTAGCTCGGCGCTCGACTCGACGATGAGCAACAGCTGCTGCTCTTTGCGGCCTTAAGCTATCGAAATGTATGGCACCACAGCTGAAATTGCAGCTTAAGCTATTTGCAACCTGGAAGAAATATTGCAGCTTAAAGGCCAAGACACGCGCAGGCATGAACGTGTCGCCAATGAACAGCTCTCCTTAATTGTCTTATTGGACATCAGTTTTATTATTTCAATCGTAGTTCTTTTATAAATATGAATTCACTAACAAACTACGTCTTTTAATATGCTTCAAACGAACCAAAGCAAATGAATTTGATAACATAATAACGAAGTTATTACAGTGCGTTCTTGTTTGCTTTTGAATTCAATATCTCCTAATTCGGAATTAGCCAAATTAGCTTTCATCGTCTGAGACTTTTGATATTTTGAGCATGTATAAACAATTGGCAGTCTAAGTCTGATAACAGAGACTACTTCAGTTAAGTGTGTGCCATGCCAGGAATGGCAATCGTAAGTCCAATTAAAATGCCGACTTAATTTCCTTGGTAAAATGTTGGTTAATCTTTTTCATTTCGTGTTGTTGTTAATTCACATTTTATAGCCTGCCAGTTTGTGGATTTTGGCTGACTAATAAATTTAATTGCCATGCGTTAAGCTGCCATATCAACAAAAACTCGGATGAGGAGGAGCAGGAACACAAACCATTCAAATAAGAAATTATTTTTAAATTTTCTCCTCTTTCCGTTCGTTGCTCAGTTCTTCCTGTGTGGCTTTTAATTAGCGAAATTGAAAAATGCACAATGTGAGAGCACAAAAAGAATACAATATAACACAAATAATGAAGAAATTCTTTTGAATGTGGTTTATTTTGATTTATACGTGCTTTTCAAATTACAGCAATATAATATACATTCAATTAAATTTTAATCTATGCGTTGAACTGTTCAACTGTACAGTCTTTTGCGGACTTGCCGCACAAATGCAGCTTAGTAAATATCCGGGTATTTTCGGGTTTAGCAGCTCTTACTAAGTCTTTAAACTGTTCCAGGCCATTAAACCTAAAATGCTGCGGGAAGTCGGTAACTGTTTTTGTTTATGGCTTTGGCAAATAATAAATTACGCAAATGGATTGTAAAGAATATTGACAAGTAATACAGCAACAACCACCACAAAGCTTCAGGAAGCTATTGAACGTTCGTAGTAAACAGCATGAACAACATGTTTATGACTTTGATGTGGGATATTGTTTGCTATTGACATTCAGCAGAAGTTCCTTTCTTGGCTCGTCGAGTAAGTTATAAATAATTGGGTAACTCGATTAATAGGGTATATATAAATCAAATCACATACACACATATATGGTTACTGTGCATATATAACTCAATATTACATAATGAACTAGTCATTTATTTTCATTTACCTTACAACTGTAGACACCCTCGTCGATGCGACTCGCTTTTGTTACGCCCAAAATGGCCGTGAAGACATCTTTCGTTTCCGGTGGCAGCACAGTCGTCCAGATTTCTCTGCAAATAGCATACAAAATTCAGAGTTAGTATTTTGTGGATTTATATCGCAGTCAGTTTGTTATCCGGCAACTTTCGCTATTGCACTTGATTCACTCCCAATATACCCACATATCCATCAGCAAATGAATTGGAGCGTATGCAGCTCCCCCGCTAATTGACCCACTAACAGCTGCTCACTTATCACTCCAGGGCTTAAAATGAGCCCAGTACGTGTGTAGTTGTGTGAAAAATCATTGCGAATGTGAAAACAATCGTGGGTGCTGTGGTTCGAAGTCAATTAGCAGGCAGTATGACTCACTTTGAAATGTTTTTCAAAATGTTGTTGAAATATCTGAAAGAGGATTTGGGTAAGCGAATAACTGGGTCAAAACAATCGTTGGCTGCCCACTCTTTTTGACTGCCTGCAGCCCAGACATAATTAAAACATTTACATGTTCTTTTTTTGCATTGAATTGTGCTCTTGTTTGGAAATGGCGCTTAATTACATGAGATGAGACTAACGAGTAGTTATCGAGACACACAATTGAGAGATAGCTGGAATCTGTGAGTAATAAAGATGCTGACATTTCATCCCTAATTTACCTAAACTTCCAGTTGATTTTTATACTCTGATACCGAAGGTAATCATTAAACACTAAACTTAACCATAAAAAGGAAAAGTAAGTAAAATAACCTCCAATTACAGAACTTCGATTCTAATTAAATTGTTATAGATTTCACTTTGTAATGGGTATGGAGTTGCGGTACGTAAATAAAAACTAACCTCTTAAGAAGCAACGCGAAATATCATAAATCTGATTACGAATATGGTGGTATATTCAGATGATGATTCAAAGATTATAGACATGTTACTAAATAGTCTTTTATTCAACAAAATGCCACAACTTAATCCATTCAAAAGTTTGACAATTAAACGAACCATTTTTTATATTAGTTCTGATTTTATGTATTTGTGTCCATTCGTGCTTGTCAGTCACAACTGTCGTCTGATTTACTACATCATTTGTTTTAATGACACATTTTGTAGCTCGTGTGCAATAAATAAAACGTTTGTGAAGACTATTTTATCATAATTAATGAACTTGAAGTATTTTAATTTAAATCACGTAAGCCAATAATATTTTTCAACATTAATTTAAATTATAGTTAGCTAGTGTACAATAGATGCTTTCAATTCTTAGCCACATCTATCTTAATCTGTGTATCCCAAAATTGGTAGTAGTCAAATAAAGTTGCTCCCATTAGCATATGCAAATGGGGCATATAACTCAAATATTCAGAGCCTATTAAGCGTGCTTTTACACTGTCTGTACTTTTTAGTGGTTACCTGAGCGCAGGGTGCGCCAAACGGTTACTTAGCCAACCAGCTGTCCAATGAAATGGGTAAAGTGTACACCAAGCCCGTCTCCAAGCCAAATGTGAAACTGGTCGCAAAACCAAACACTTGCAGTTCGTAAGAACTTAAGTGCTGTTTTGGGGCTTTTGGTGGCAAGCGAACAGGGTTGGGAAATGGGTGCTGGATGAGGACCTGGCGCATCCTGTCACTTGGCCGTGCTCGAACGCTAGCTTAGTGAGTGCATTCCACTAATAACTTTTGCGCATGGATAACCGTAAACCACAGCCGGGCCTCAACTGAGTGCGTCAAGCAATTTGCCCAGCTGCAGTGGCAAAAACTGCGCTTGCAATAGCCAAAAGGGGGTGGTGGTCAGGCGTGCTGCTGCCATGCACACAAAGCACTTTATCCACAATTTGCTAATGGCCAAACGGCGCAAGATTTCGCCAGGACACAGTGACTGTTCCAGCTACGCACCTTCAAAATCAATTAAATGGCAACGGAAGTAATAACGTTCTGGGCAGGAAGTGCGTAACGCTCAAATGCAGCACTGCCAGCAACCGCAAAAACAGCAAAACTCAAATGAGCAATGGCAGCAGCAGCAACACCAGCATCCAAACAGCAACCACCCAAGCAACAAACGCCCAAGCAACAGCAGCTCCAACAAGAACAACAACACAATAATGACTATGACGCACAGGAAGCTATCTCAGACCTGGTTACTCCTCGTCTAATACAATTACATAATAAACTGCTAAGCAAACACACCCACACACACACACGCTCACGCATATGAAACAGCAGCACAAACATAAAACGAACAAACCCAGCAGCAACTTCAGAATCTGTCCTCACGTTAGAGATGAGCGCGTGAAACGAAGCACGTCAGCAGTTGGAAATCGATTAAATATATATGATTTGTAAGTTATAAGAATTACATATAGAACGTTTTAATAATGTGGTGCTAATGATCTGTCATTTACTGATAAGAAGATGAACTGACTAATATGAATCGTTTGTTCTTTTTTAATAGTTTCATTTTTAAACAAACCACCCGCATCAGAATTGTGTAGCAAAAATGTAAAGACACAGGCCCTTCTCTAGTTGCATCACAACATGTGGTGCTCGAGTGTGTTTGTAATCTTGTAGCCCGTGTGGAAGAGGCAGATGCAACGATAACTGCAGTGGCATGTGTGTACAGGAGTGTGCAAGTGTGTGGCGCAATGTGTGCACGTACAGTTTCAGCCACATGTGTCGTTGTTGGCAGGCAGGTTTACTTTGATTCTTATATAAGTAGCAATGCCTTTACTTGAAAGCTGCTGTGATTTTTGGACTCTGAACGAAACGATCCATAAAATGGCTTTAACCATAAAGTTGACTGAATCATTACAAATTCCAAAAAGTGAATGCCAATTGAGTGGTCGTAAACGAAAATGAGGCAGCTCGATATGACAGCCCGGCATCCTTGTGCATTGCTGCAAATCTTCTTAGCTATCTATTGGTATTTTTTTTTTTTTTGTGAGCGTAAAATATAATTATTAAAGGAACAAAAATATAATTTACAACACTGCTGTGTTACTCTTGAGAGTCATAAATTTAAACACCGAGTTGTCATTCGGTGTTGGCAGACAGTAAAAATTTAACGCTTACTCGTATATTTAGTTGTTGTGTTGATTTTATTGGTTTTCATATGATTTGCCGCATTGCTCAACGTTTTCGTTTTGATTGAAAAATGTGATATGTAATAAAACAAGCCGTACACACACATACACACACACACACACAAAGAACAGCATGCATGAAAAGTCAGCTTTTTGGCCATATGTACGGGTAGATATGCATAAATAACAAACATATGTTAAAGCAGTCCCATAAAAATCAAACTGAACAACAGCCAATAGTAGCTCAGAGCTATCTTCGGACTCGTTTCTCCTGTTGTCACATGGTGAACGGAAGCAAAGAGCAAGGAGCAAAGAGCAACGAGCAGAGAGCAACGTCACGGATTAGATTTTTATATGACCAACACCGCAAAAGCCTTTGGGCTTCAATATACAAATCCAACGCAAAGCTTTTATGAGTTCATAAAATTGGCCTATAGGTGTTTACTCTGCCAATATTTTTGTTTCTTTCTATTTTTCGCCGAATACTCAAAGTACCGTGGGAAATTGAAATTGTGAACTTACTTTCCAGCTAAACATTTTATGCAACGCTCGTAAATATGAATATATATATATATATATATATATATATATATATATAGAAATATCTATATGGGGATGACTGCTGTCGTGGCAATGCATTTAAGCTGCTGGAGCCCATAATCGTAACTTGATTAGAAATACGATACAATGTCCCCTCGACAATTTAAGAGCGCAACAAATACACAAAGCATCGGCCTGTTTGTCCTCTGTGTCCAAGAGCCATATAAAAACTTTATTAAACGCAACTACACATAAAAATAAAACGATGACAAAGTACGCGACGCGTTTTCAGCATCGGTTCCAGTTGGTTGTCCTGCTGCGTGACTGCGACACCGACGGTGGCATTTTTTTTTTGCTCTCCTAGGCTTAGACTTGGGCAGAGCAAAATTCACTTCAAGTTGTAACGAATTTCATTACAATCGTAACGAGAAAACGTGTCTCAACAACTAAATTGCGAAAGCCAAAGCAAAGACAAAAATTGCACATAACTGAGCGGAATCCATGGCCAAAGGCTTGATTGGCTTTTTACAGAGGCGCAGCAACTTTAACTGCTGCTGTTCAACTACATCGGCTTAACAGCTGTATGTTAAACTTATGCTGCTCTGCAAAATGACAAACGCTGTCGAGTCGAGTAGCTGTTTTCCCCAAAAAATAAATAACGCCCACAAATTTTTGCCAGACCTTCTCCCCCCACTTGGGCCCATTTATGAACAAATTCACATATTATTTGCCCCTTGGCATATTGCTGTCATATATATGTGTATGTATCTATTTATATATATATATATATTATATGTATTTTTATATATATTTTGTTATTGTTATCATGCCTGAATTTCCCTTTCTTGTTTAGGTCAAACCTGCGGCAACATTTCCAGTTTTGTGCTGACAAACAGCTGTCTTTCCGACTCTGCCAGTTTATTGAAATGCGTATTTGAGGGTCAGGCGGGGTAAAGGCACTTTTTGTCTGCGGAAGGATCTAGGTGTTAGTGAATTTTATTCAAATTTGACACTAATGAAACGGCACGTGACAGGCTTGTCCAATGAAATCGAGAATATCGCAATAAATACATATGTATTTATATAGTTGTAGTTCACGAGGGAAAAAGTTCACGCTAAAATGTTGAATATCTGATAGAAAGGAAATAAATGCCTACAGCTGAACACGAAATATTAAATTGAATAAATTAAAATCAATAATACTCAATAAATATTAATAACTTTAATAAAATATATATTGAACCTCTATACAAGCTTTGAGAGCCTTGGAAGAAGTGAAATTGCTGCATATAAGCATACGGACTTAAAATTGGATTGGATTAGAAGCATGTCTAAATAGCATTCTTCGGACAAACCAATTCAATCTGTACCGAATATTCGACAGATGTGTTCACTTTTCTAGTAAGTCTGTCCAATAAGTACGTATGGAGCTCAATTTGGTGTGCTTATGATAAAGTCCTTTATTGGCATTAAATAAATTCCAAGAGCAAAGACACAAAAACCTTAATGTTAATGCTGTTATAGTTAAAGATTCTTGGAGCCATATTTGATAACGCTTATAACAATTTCACTAGGTGTTAACAAGAAAGTAATGAACAATTTGACTAATAACTGCGATGGAGTTGAGACTCCATCATTGAAGGTGCACGATTGTGTGAGTGAAGCATTGGCCTTGCCACGAATGCTGTCTGCGTCTGCTACATAGGAGTATTGTAGAGTACTCTTCTTCTTCCAACTTGCTTTCATTTTAGCTTCTTTCAAGCTGAACGACCGACTCTGACGGGCTACACGCTGTGCAGGAGGCGCTTCTTCCACTTGCAGAGTGGACGCCAGGCACGCGCAACCGCCAGACGTCGCCAGCTTCATTTGTCCGTCGCTGTGCCAGCAGTCTGTGCCTCGCCACCATCTGGGGATGATGCGTTGGCCGCCGCCGCTTCCTCAATGGCTCTGGCCGCACTGGGATCCGCAATGCTGCCAAAATAGTTGCCAGTGGACTGAATTTCTACCACACGCTCAACGTCATCCAGTTTGGGTGGTGCTGGCACCGTCACCATTAGTATGCCATCCGCCGAGAATGTGGCATGCGCCTGTGTTGCATCATAGTGACGTGGCAGCTTATAGCAGCGCGTAAACTCACGCGTGATGCACAACTGTCCCTGGTTGGCACGCTCGTCTGACTGCTTGCCCTCGACGCAGATGGTGTCGCTGTTCTTTGCCTTGACCGTCAGCTCGGCCAGCTGGAAGTGATGCACATCCAGCACCACCTTAAACGTGCCCCGTCCCATCGAATCGGGCTCTGTGCCCGTCTCGATGACCACTCGGCCTACCAGACAGGAGCCGTGGCACCAGGCGCTGTCGTCCACGCGCAGATGGAACTCTCGGGCGCATACGTCCATCTCGTGGGAAAGATAGTAGCGACGCTGTCGGCATTTCGGCTCACCCGCCGACCAATGCCTGCCCGGCGGAAAGTGATAATGTGCACCGCCGTGGCCGTGATCGTGCTCGTGCTCCCAGTCCCAGTCCCAGTGTATGGGCATGGTTGTGGTTTCAATTCGTTGCTGTGTCCTGCTGTATGGTGATGAAGTGCGATGTGATTCGTTGCACTCGGAGCAAACGCGTTGCTTTTTGGCAAAGTGCGCCAAAAAAACCGTTGTCCTCGGCTGTCTTCCTCCCTGCTCGACTCTTACTAACTAACTAACTAGCCCTGGCTAACTTAACTTACTCCACAGACCCACTCGTCTAGTGAGTGTATGCAAAGTTATTCAAGACGGATTCGATTCGATTCTGGCCTGCGCCTGGCAGCAACTGCGCCAAGTCGTTTGTGAAATCATTCCAGTGCCTCGCATAAATATTGCAAGACTCCTGCAGTGGTCTCTCCCCACTTCCTCCTTCCAGCGAGGGACGCATAAATACCGCCCAACAATGGCGCAAAAGTAGAGCAACTCACTAGTCGAATTGTTTGATCAATATTTATTTTTTTTTTTATTGTCAAGCGCAACCATTGCAGCTATTTTTGCCAACAAAAAAGGCGCCAATGAGCTGGAAACAAGTTACCCGACAAGCCAAACAGTTATGCGATAATGCCCCAATAATATTATCAAGCAGCAACAGCAACAGCAACGGCAACGGCAACAGCAACGACAATGACTTTATGCAACTAATTGTGGCATTGTCGCCGGACTCCAATGCGAGCTCTGTCTACGCATTCGAGCAAATGGAACTAATGAAAATCGTGCCCCCATTCAGCACGTCTCTCATATAAGAATGAATTTGACACATACATCGCATGGATGTTCATGTGGAACTAATACAGGGTGCCGCAGCCATTGCAACTTACGTTTCAATAGCAACATTAAATTAAAGCAAAATATGATTTTGTCAAGCTAAAGATTAATTTTTCTGCTGAGAATTTAATATTGAAATTGAGGTTACTTAATCAGTGCTGATTAAAAAGATGAACATTAATTTTTCACACGAAAACCGGGTACTGAAACTGTGTTAATTTTATCAGTGCTGATCAAATACTGTATAAATAATCTGTCATTACTTTGTTTTACGTATAATTAACTAAGCAGGAACACCATCGAGTTAAAGTAGTGGTCAATTTCATACACACATCAGAAACATTACATTAATTAAACTAAATAGTACAAGTTTGTTCGGGTCATTACTCAGACACCCTTTATGCGAGATACACAAGAAAGTATAACAGATTCGGGTACAACAAACAACAAACAACAACACGTTGAATAGCATTGTCCTAGACAACGCTGGTGTTGTCAAGACATTTGCCATTGCATTATTGTTGATATTGTTGCTGGTCCCGGGTTGAGTCAATTTGTAAAATAACGAAATACATATTTATATATGTATATGTATGTACTTTATGCTTCTTATGTCATACTGGGGGTCGGTCGAGCAGTCTTGCAGCTTGGCAGGCGAAATTGAATTTCTGCTGTTAGCTATATAGTTTGACAAATTTTTAGCAAACGAGCCAAAAGTGACTACAGCTTGACACAACAAAATGACAGAGTGTTGTGTTCTCAAATGAAACTGGGGAGATTTTAAGCAGATTGGCTGCAAAGTGACAAGATGGAAGTCCGATGTTGGAAATTGCGCTGACAGGTTTCTTACAAAGTATTTGCTGAAACAAAAGATCTTTAACCAAGCGCTTTAATAATAATGCAATTTATTTCAAGTTAATTAAAAGTGTTGCAGGGAAAACAAACTCTGTCAACTTGCGAACGGAAATGCTGGAGTAGATTTTTTACTAAGTGAAGACCATTACATTAATCACTTTATTTAATGTTGTTTCTATATAAGCAATGGTTCACAATTTAATAAAATCATGCAGAATTCACAGCTGGCTTCCAGTAAAAAATTATACAAAATTGATTATATTTTGTTATGTAGATTTATATTTGATTGAATTGCTCTCCTGGATTTTGAAATTATTGTGAAGCAAAGACTAAAAGTTATTCATAAGTACATCAAAGAAATCAACTCGAATATGTTAATTTTCATGCCTCAATGCAAATGATGTGTTTTGGCAAGTCTCCCTTCCTTTTTTTATTTTTATTTTTGCACGTGTTTGCTAAATTAACATGTGCTTGTGATAAGATTACCAGTCAAGTCGTATTTCAATTCGCGTTCAGTTTTGTGCGGTTTACAAAGCGGTGCACAATTGAAAACATATTCTCGGAATCAGTTAATTTTCAGTGGAAAATTACAAGGAGGATAATTCTATTATGGGTCCATTCAATTGAAAACAGGCAAAGCCGAAGTTTGTGTAATTATAGGTGAAAGCAATTCGATTACGGCTTAAATAAGTGAGTGCTAAACGAATTTAATTGCCAATTATTTCGTCCTTAAAAATGTTAATCTAATTTCTTTAATACAATTATTCAACTGCTGCTTAGCAGTTTATTCCATGGATAAACAATCGATTGGGACTTATGGGCTACCCTCTTAAGTTAATACTAATAACTGTGTTAGCAACAGTGGTGTGATACCTAAAAGGGAACTTTCCTCCTCTCCAGAGAGACACTTAAGATAAGGGCCAAGACGATTAGAAGTAAAATTAATGACCCCAATACGGTGTCTACCTCAGATTATTCAACAAACATATGTGACCAGACTCGGTGTGTGCTTGTGTGATTGGAGAGAGAGAGAGGGGGTGATAGAATGGTGGGGTGTAATGCATGCTAATTAAAGTGTCGGCCTTGGCTAAGTTGTGATAGCTCAGGGATGCGTTAACGACGCGATTGGAAAGTAATTGCATTAATTACCCCACACACAAGCTAAAACTGAAGCTGTTTGCTGTCGATTGAACCGTTGCTAACTGGGTCAGAGTTTGACAGCTAACGGCTTGTCGTACAGCCATTTCAACTATTCACAGCTAGGACTAAAGTGTGTGTTCAGTATTTGAAGTACCATTGAGCAGGTGTATGCAAAACAGCTGCGTGCGAGAAACTGAAATAATAAATAACCCTTTTTATAATGCTATGGTGAGAGGGGTGTAAAGCTTTAAGGCTGTGAAGGTCGAGTGAAATCAAGCATTAAAAATTCACTTACTTCCGGTTACTTTAGCCCAGCCCAGCCCAGCCCAGTTACTGACGAGGAGAACGGGAGCCTGATTGTGGATGTGGACGTGAAGTGACCCAATGCTTAGTCGCTTGTGTAATGCGAAGTTAGTAAATGTCCAAATGAATGACTTCACTTGACTTTAGTTAAAATATTTACACATATTTTGAACGCAGTTGGCGAATGTGTGTTTTTGTGGCTTTCTCTACAACAGCAATTATTTACACATCAATGCGTTTCACTCGTCGGACGGTGAGAAACACAAAAAACACATGTAAGACACTGCGTAGCATGTACTACTACGATATTCAAAAGTTGGGGGCACACGCTTCAATCTATTGAAATTTTGCCAATCAAAACATTTTTCAAATTCCATTCTGATAAAATTGAGAAAAATCAGTTTCCTTATCTAACTTAAGCTGCAATTCCTGTCAGCTTCATGAATCAGCTTCTTTCTTTCCTAATTGGAAATTATAGTTTCGTTGTGTAGCTGTATATATAATAGTCATTATGCTATCAAATTGTATTTTTATACAAAACACTTACTTAACCTTATTTTTACACTCAATTAAAAGTCTGAAACCTTTTTAACCCCAATCATTCAAAAAAAGTTTTTTTTTTTTTTTTTTTACATTATTTTAAAAAATAAACAGAAATGTTGATAATAATCCATGTGAAATTATTTTCCGTTAGCATGAATTTATGGTATGAAAATATGCTCTTTTGCTATTGTTGCCAATGCCATAACTCGGGCGATGCATTAATCAATGTGTTCTTCCACCTGACGCGCCAGCTTCCTACCCCTCGAGCCCCTCTCTATGTTAGCTTGAGTATTGCTTGTGCAACAAAGATGAGCATCGAGCTTTGAGGGGCCAATGTTGCCCCTGCAAATTGTCAGGGCTCTATGGCCTGTTAGTTGCGGCTGAAGCTAAGCCAGCAGAAGCCCCTATCTGCCCCAATACTCGAGCAGTCGTCCAAGTAATAACCCCTCGTTAGTTACGCCCATGTGCTTTTTATGTAACATATATACTGAGAAGGTGACGGATATAGAGGGGAGGGGAGCACAGTTTTGGGTTTAGTGTTTGTGTGTAGTAGTCGTATACCCACTGCGTATGCCACACAGATGTGTTCTGCCCCCTCATTCGGGGGGTTTATGATCAATCATTCGCCTGGGCTGACTGTGGTGAGGATGGTCCATCTACCAGAAACTGGCTAGCTGCGGCGATGCTTCTCGTCGCTGACAAATCTTTATCTGTGCTCTGACTTATTTATCCTTTTTTGGCCGTTTCATTTTATTTTTCCAGGGCTTTTTATGTCATGTTTATTGATGTGTAAAAGTCATAAAGTCAAATTGAACACTTGTGCTGGCGAAAACCCCAAGCATCCCCACCATCATTTCAAAAATATATTCGAACCACCCTCTGCGCAGACTGTTATTACAGTTTCAATTTTTTGATTTTTTCTACCAGAATTTTGTATTTTATTTCATTGTAACAAAAAATGCAGAATTAGCAAAGTATGAGATGGAATATGCTGTAGACGCGAGAAAAACACACATAGTTTTATATAATGTAGCTGCAGGGTATATTGCAGTCAAGCATTTTCATTAAATTTCCACTCTATTGAATGGCCTTATTTATTTTACACTCGTAGTTTTCAGTTGCTTCCGGCTGAGGCAGGGTTTCAACTTAAGATTGAACTTACCTTGTTGCCTTGGTGGCGTTTACAGCGGCGCCATCTTTGAACCACTGGAACTGCATGCGTGATGAGCCCTGAGCGGTGCAGGATATGATGAATTCGCTGTCCTCGCGTACCGCTGCTTGCGGTTGATTGACGCTCAGGTCCTGCAACGAAAGCGAACCACACACACAGTTTGAGTCAGACCACAATACGTTCACTAATTAGACGGACGCATTGAAGGCGGAGGATTATTGGACGGTTCCGGTCCCACGGCGCCTGTCAAGCGACACAAATGCTGTGCTGTGTCGTTTGGCAGCGCCCGTGAGGTTTCCGGGTTGTCTGTTATGTTAATGCAACCTAATTACAGGCAGTGGCGGTCAGGCCTCCTGATGCCCACCTGATGGGGCCAATTGTACATTCGCTTGCCACAATTAATAAATAATTATTTTCACTGTTTGCCAGCCGAATGGCAAGTGGCAAGTGGCAAGTGGCAAGTGGCAAGTGCAAAATTCCGTATTGTTGACATGTTTATGCACATATTTATTTCCATTCATTTGTTGTAATTATTGTTGTTCGTTTTGTTATTGTATACAATTATTTGTATTGTTCTTACTGGGCTTGTGACTGCCACACATGTACGGCAACAGTAAATAAATTAATGTTTAATTTATAACGGACATAAAAGTGCAGAGACACCTTCGCAAATGAAATGTTCGCATTTATAGACAGAAATATTTTTATTTTTAATAAATACAATGAGGAGCAAAAATCAATAATGGGATGATTCAATTGATTGATTGAGCATTCACAGCATAAGTCATTTATGCATTTCAAAAGTGTCAAAGTGTAAATTTAATGGCATTTCATGAAGTGGATATACAAATAATTTCATATGCAAACTATGACTTGGAAATGGAGCCAGTTTTGCTCTGATTGAGGATATATTTTGTAATAGCTTGTACTAAGCACAAGACAGCTCGATTATATTAAACGGAGAGTAAATAAGGATATTCTTGGCCTGCATTTTGCTATTCTCATTAGATTAAATTTCTTAAGGAAATCCTTAAAATGTATTTAGTAATTTTAACAATACACATTCAGGCTTTGATGAACTTTATATAGATTTTGATCATTATGGCATTAAGTTCACACTCTTAAAATACTATTACTCACCAACATATTTAACGGTGGGTTCTCGTCAAAATGATGGAAATTTGAGACAAGTGTAAAGTTTCCAATACGTCCACGTTCCACCATTCGAGTGATGGCCTCCCTAATGCGCTGGGAATCGCCTTTGATGCCAAAGAAGTGAAATGTTATATCCAAGCGATCGGTGGTATTGGAAATTAATTCCAGATCGCTGATTTTTGTTATATTGAAGTTGCGCAAGACGCGTGTCAACTGCAAATGAACAATTGAATAGAAATGATCCTTAATTAAATTTATCATACATTTTATTGATTGATTGGTATGTTTCTAAAAATACAAAACACACTCAGCAGGCCATTTTGGCCAATTGACAGCGTTTCGATTTCTGAGCCAATGGCATTGATTTTTTATTACCTAACTAGCTTTGCTTCTTACCCGAACTGGAAGCCCAATGCTTTAGGGTTATGGTTTGGTTTTTGTTTGCAGACAGCTCCCAAGTTTCCGTTTATTATTCGAAATTAATGATAATATATTCAAGTAAATGGCACTATTGAGTTTTGCGCACACGCATAAGGAACATGGTGATAAACGGCAAAAGGTAAAAAGTTGCTGTCATATAACATATGAGCTAAGCAAAAACTTGCAACGAGATACCCTAGTTTCTTAGAACTCAGGGCATTTGCTCAAAATTAAAGTTAAGAAGAAACAAAACGTCGCTCGTTTCTATCATTTTTCTTTAGCTTCAATCTTTAAAGACATGTTTAAAAGCTAAATATTCTCATATGTGTTGCATTATCACAATTAATTTTAATTGAAACTTAAATAATCATTCATTTTGTTGGTCGTTAAAGAATATTATATTTAAAAACTCGGTGGTCTTCTACGCTTGGGAGCACGTGAAGTGCATTTCACGTACTTATTCTTTGGCTCTTTACTTATCTAGCCAACTTAAAGAGAAAAGTTTTTCCTTTGCCCGTTGAAATTGGCTCTAAAATGTAATTTTGCTTTTGCCTAACGAAAGTTTTCTTCATTTTTTCCACCGATGCATCACACTGTATCATATTGTGGGACCAGTGTGGGTTTATTGTGCTGTGGCAGTGCCCTATCTGCCCTATCCCTATTCAAATGATTATGCATTATGTTAAAGTCTTTTGCTCCGTCTGGTCGTTGGTTCCGTTCCGAGGGTCATTGCTCTGGCCAAAAGTTTTTACAAACTTGTGAAGTGTATGGCAGGACCAGAGGACCGCAACTGTCTACTTAAATATTAATATTATTGAGCTATCTACTGTTCATGGTGCAGGCCTTTGGAGTCAACGAAACCTATCTTTTTTCTGAGGCAACCGCGACGTACGTATAAAAATTGTCCAAGTATTTGCAGGCACAAGGATGGGATAAGAGTTGTGGTTGCACACGTTCGTTGTAAGCTGGTAACTGTCACTAGAAGTACTATTAACTTGGCAAGTTAAGGCCAATATGGCAACGCTTCATTTGCCACCAGAGCAGCATAAAGCGGACGGCCAAAAGCCAAAGCCAGCACAAATGCAATTTGAGACATTTTCACTGGGTAAAATGTGAAAATGTTGCACGAAAAAAACAAAAACCTACCTAAAAATGAAGAAAAATGCGATGGGAAAAGAAAATGCAAAAGAAACAACTAAAAATAGTTTAGTCTGGAAGGCAAAACTTGACAGACTTTTAGCTATTTTTACATTAAGCTTTAAATTATGATAATGTTCATTTTAATCCATTTGCTGGTCTCCAAAGAAAAAAATCTTTCTGCTCGTAGTTTTATCTGCTAATCCTAAGTATCCTTAAAAAATGTAATGCGCCAGAACTAAATATTAATTTTACTTTGTTACTTTGAAAGCCGTTTAAAATAGATACATAATTAAAAATATATTTTAGGGTTGGCTTCATCTTATTTTATGTGTGTTTGGGAAAGTGAAGCTTGAAGCTTCCAGGAGAGCAATATCTACTACATTCGTGTTAAATACATATATCTGTACTTGAAAATGTTATGAACAGACAACTGGCAACAATGCAACTGCCTCAAGCATAGCATCATAGCACAATGTATGAGCTGCATGTGCTCTAAACAGTTGCAGCTCTAATGCTCAAGCACACACACACACACACACAGAAATACACACGTTGCCCTGCGAAAGGCAGCAATTAGCACTTATAATTAGCACAACATTAAGTCATTTCAAAATGTGGCAGCAGAAAGAGAAAATCTTTAAGACACTGCAGCAGGAGGCGAGTCATGAAATCAAAGCTGACAACATGAGTAAAATGGCCTTTCGGAACGTTTCCAGAAGTTGACTTCGAGGCTGCTGCACAGGCAGCCGACAGGGGCAGGAAGTGGAAGTAGAGAAACTTGAACTATGAGAGACGTGGCGGCAATCAGCCGTTTATTGGTAGTTATTACAAAATTAAAGTTCACGCCTTCAAAACGTGCGCAGCATGCCCCTGCTGCACTTGAAAAGTGCTTTGCGCTAGTTTTTAATTATTATTATTATTATTATTATTATTACTTATTTCTTGTTGTGCACTTTGTAATTATATCGCACAAGTGCACAAGGAATGCATTTTTGTAGCTCTAATTAGTGCTCAACCTTCGCGCAGCATTAGCGGGCTGCATAATCAAATTAGCTGCACGCTGTGCCCCATTGTTCGACAGCGCACAAATATCAACAATACTGTGAACAATAAATATATATACAAAAGGAATGGCAACATTTAAGTGTTAAGTAAAGCCCGAAATGTTTCCGAGGGTCCACTTCAACTGGGGCCGTCAACGTTGGCGATGCAGTGCAACTTTACTTTAAAAATATATTGTTACGGAATTAATGAAAAAGTGCGAAAATAAAAAAAGTTAGAAGGGAGGACCCGACGAGGAGATACCCTGAACAAAAGTGTTTACCTCAGCAAAGCTAAGATATTTATTTATTTGGTGAAGAAGAATAACCGTATTTCTTAACTAATCTGTATGTAGGTGATCAATATTGTCTCAAAGTAAATTCGAACCCGATTAGAATGATATTTCTTAAAAATCTAGGACAAACAAATCTGTATTTCAGCAATTATATTCCAAACTCAAAGTCTCTAGCTCTCATAGTCGCTGAGATCCGTTTGCTCATTCAGACAGATAGACGAACATGGCTATATCGACTCTGATTTCGATCCTGATCAGGAATATATACCTTACGGTCAAGGAGACGCTTACTTCTGCCCGTTGCTTACTGTTTCACAACTTCGTTGTAACCTTTTTAACAATTTGGTACGGTTTCAGGGTATAGAAAGAAAAGCCGAAAAGAAAACACCAAAACAATGAGTAAGAAAATAAACCTTTTCGGTTTATATAAAAGAATATCGCGTTCGCGCTGTTTTCATTTTTCGTTATTTTTTTTATAAATATTGTTTTTTAATAAATAAGTAAAAACTCGCAAGGGCTGGGCAAAAATGTGCAACAGTCAATGTGCTGAAAAGTGGCTTCGAAAGTTTACAAGTGCAACGGGCTTGGTGGGAGAATCGGTGGAACAGACTGATCCTGTTGGGCTCCTCTGCTGTCATACGGGCAGGACGTTTGTTTGCGCCTGTTGGGAAAAATGTTTCAAGTAAAAGAACGGAAACCAAAATAAGCACATTGTTCGATGAAAACTTTCAACAACGGCTGGCAAGTTTAGCTGATGCTCTTATTAAGCTGGTGCTTTCAATTTAAAATGGCAATCAGCTTTAAATAGCTCCTGCTTGGAGTTATTTCATATTGCCCATTGAGGCTTACATAATGTCTCAACAGATCTTAACTTAAAATTGATATTCAATCTTATGAATTTATTTTAAATATTATTTATTATTTTTTTATTTGTATCTCTAATACGATTTTTTAACTTGACTATATACATATACGTATGTATATGTCGTTATATAAATTTTGATAATCTTATTAGTTTATCAGTAGCATTTCTATGACATAAAAGCATTTAAATCTTATTTAGTTGTTAAGATACAATACTTAATAAAGCTTAATGTGTCTTCAATGCGAAGTTTCTTTGAGGGATTATGTTGTGAATTAAAGTCATCTTTGACTTTTCACTGGCCTACGCGTTGAATATATCACAGTTCAGTTGCTTATCTTTGGTTTTGTTTGCATCCTGCAGACTAATCGGTCCTGGGAGCTTATGTCCTTAACCCTCGACTGGAGCAGAGCTTGAATATGAACTTCTTCGTATCTTTTTCATCTCAACTTTGTGCTAATGGCGTTTTAATTTCAAAATTCGAGAGAGTGCAGAGTGGAGAGAGCATCCTTGGGGGTGGGAAAATCAGTTGCCATGAGATTAACGTGTGTGTGCTCAACAACAGCAGCATATTTTATGATAAAGGAGTATTTATAATGGAAATACCCCAAGCGTAATGAATACGACAAGAACAGTATAAAATGTATAATTAAATAGCGAAGCTTATTTAAATTAAGCTACAGCTGAAAACAGTGCAACAGTATTCAATGTCTGTAACGGAATACAGTCAAGAACTGCAAAGCGTAATGCAAGACAGTTGAAGCCAACTTTGTTTTGGTTCCTGCAACTGACGACATTTTTTTGGTCATTACCTAGCTGCGAACTTGCTATCTAATAGGGCTTAACTGCAGAAAGTTAAAAGTTTAGAGCCGTCAACGGAGACTAACTTTCCCGAGGGTCCTTTAATTAGTCAAGCTGAAAGTTTTTTGTTGTTGTTTCCTTTGCAAACTCCAAAGCCAGACGCTTTTAAAGAGTGATGTAATTAGAGAACCGTGAAGATGCCTGAAGTAAATGCCAAAATTTAAAACTTGAAGCTCAAAAGATAATGAAAATGAAACTTAATGTTGGCTACAAAATGTGTAAGCTTAAAGAGTGAAAATTAATCTCTAGCTGACTTATTCGTATTTGCAACTTTATGACTAACCCTCGCTTGCAAAGACCTCAAGAAATCTGCTTGCATTTTGACTTTGACAATTTGGCATTTTTCGGAGCTTGCCAAGTTTTTGTGGTGCTGACTACATTTAGGCGTCGTATCTAGAAAGGCGACTTTTATGTTAATGTACTCGGCCTGACTGTAACTATCCAGTTACACACACACACACACACACACTCTCTCTCTGTCTCCCTCTCTCTCCCTCTCTCTCTCTCTCTTTATCTGTATATGACCACCTTTGCCGAGCTAAAGCACACAATTTGTAAACTAAAATGGCCACTTGTCTATCTTGCTTTTAGACATTCACAGTTTCGTCGCTTGCCACAACTTAAGGGAGCCAAGGAGCAGCAGCAGTAGCAGCAGCAGGGCGGCATATCATCCCGAAAATGCCGGGCGTTGTCTTCCTAATCGTCGTGCCAACGGCGAATTTTGAACGGGAGTTGATTTACGGTAAGTGGGCAAAGCGCAAGAAATTGAATAAGCGCTGAGAGCTAATTAAATAGAAAGTTACAAATTTGTTTGCTGCTATCGTCCAACAAGCTGCAACGTATTCCATGCCTACAAGTGCAGATTATGTCCAACACACAGCCCCTCTCCACTATCCCCTCTCCCCTATCCCCTATCCCCTGCGAGCATGTACCTCGGCCTCTTCATGTGGTGGTGCTTTGGCGCGTAATTATGTTGTTTAGTGGCGTTATTAATTATTTTATGGCATCGTAAAAGTGTAAAACTGCTCTAACGGCGTCTAAAAGCATGCCTCGAATGTTGCCCACAACACACACAGCACACATTCACACACACATACGTTCTATTTCCTTTTTTTGCTCGTCCTTTTAAAGAGGTTTACACGCCAACATTTTGCTGTCTAAAAATTGAATATTAAATTTTAATTAGCATAAATGAGAGAGGTTAAATGTTAGCATGTGGAATGGAGGCGCGACACGAAGCTGCGGCATGTTTATTTACTAACAGCCAGGATGTGTAAACATCATGTTGCCAGTTCAAGTTTAGCTGGCATACGGCGGCAATTCATGAGGTTGTGTCTGAGTATGAGTGTGGCAAAGCGGTCGTGTTCAAAGCAAACGCTGTGAAACTTAATCAAATTTGTCGTCTGTATATAAGCACTTCAAGTTAATTTTCTATTCGGTTTTTTTTTTTTCATTTGCAAGGCTATTGGGGAATGGGATTGCATTAGACTTTGAGTTACAACACCTTCGCCATATGCAATACGAGAAATATGCTCAACACAATTCCTTTTGATACATGAAACTTACGAGATTTAATTGGGTTGACTGAAAATGCACTTGGGTCGAGATTTGATTAACTCAGGAAAATAAAAAATTAATTTAATGATTAATTATATTCTTTGGCTTTAAATTTTAATTTTGCCTATCTATCTACATATTAATTCGCCTTGTCACAACAATTAACATTCAATACGAAAATCGCTCAAAACAAATAAATTCTTGTCATATCAACTTTAACAATCAAGTGTCATTAGGGCCACTGGCACATCATGTCAATTTATCATAATCAAACACAAAAATGCCAACAATAAAAATCTATCAAAAACCATTATTTATGAAACAGAAACAAGAGCAAAAATATGTCAGTTTATCTGGTTCGATTCGGTGATGTGTGCAGCATTGGTTGGCCTGTTTTTCTCGATTATTTATCAAATTTTTATTTAAATACAAAGACTCGTATAAAAATAGGACAAAGCCGGAGCCGTCAATGAGCATCACCATTAATTTTGTTTGTCACCATGGTGAGGTTTCCGCTGATAATGACAATGAAGCTTATGAGTGGCTCGGCTCAGGCTAGGGCGAGGGGAAGAGGTGGGAAGGTCAACTGTTGGCCTGATGGCTGATGGGCGTGAACAAAGTTGCGTATAGTCAAAGTAAAATAAATGACTTTTTCTAATGCAAAAGAAGGCAATGAAAGTGCGTTCGCAGCAGCTCAAAAAGTGCAAAACCAACTTTCAGGCATAAAAACCAGAAAGAAGAAAAACAGAAGAAAGTAAGCCAAAGTACTATCAAACATAAAATAGAAAAAGAAGCAAAAACTTGACATGTACATATTTGATACTTGTGTCAAGTCACTGAGCAGTAGGCTGAGGTGTCTGGCATAAATCACGGAGCTCAATGCCATGCCAAAGCGTTTTCCGAAGTTCGCCAAGTCTTCAAGTTCAGCACAGAGAAACAGACAGAGATAGAGAGAGAGAGAGAGAGGTGGTCTGAGGCCAGTTGGCCCTGAAAAGTCTATGCGAAACAAAGTCTTGGCAACTCATAGCAAAAATTGATGCTGTTTCGTGACCTAAGCTCATTTGAGCTTTATTTTGGCATTTGTCAATGCTTGGGGATTTATACCATATTTCGATATCTGTCTGTCACTCTCACTCTCACTCCCTTTCTCTTTATTCTTGACTTTCCAACTGTATGTGTGTTGGGATAATAAATTGTGGTTTTTATGTGGGATTAGATCTGATTTTATTTGTTTAGCTCAAGTGGAGTTTAGGTGCACATGCCAATCAAAAGTTCCTTAATTAATTGCAGGCCCCAAAAAGGTAATGGAAATAAAAACAATATTTAATTATAAAATGCGAAAATGTTGTGGCAATAACGATTGCATAAATTATGTAATTAAAGGCTGCTGTTTGGGAATTCAAGCCATCAATTTAATTATCGCTATTTATGAAACAATGTTTACGTTCTGCTCTGCGGTCAAATGCAATTTAAATAAGGCTTATTTTTTCGCCACTCAGACAGAAAGTAAATATTTATAAAATGCTTAGTTATGTGGCATTCCAAATTTTGCTAATTAGAAAATAAATCGTACAATTATGTGAAATTACATAAATTATGCCTAATTTAAATGCTTACTGAGTGAGTAAATAAAAAATGAGAAAACATTTTAAAATATATTTGTAGGAACTTCAGCAGCCTTGATATTCACAAACTAAATATACGCACTTGTGGGTCTGATCATTGTTGCTACAAAATAGATTGCAACCACAAACAGCCAACCTCAATTATTATTATAATTAGGAAACATCCTTGTTAGGACAGATATTAGACACATTGTGGTTGTCAGATAATCATATTGGACAGTTTTCCACAAAACTTTATGAAGTTTGCTTCCCATGTGTCTAATTTAATTGACTATAATAACTGTTCACATATAAGTTGCACTTCATAATAATACCTATATAAATAGTTGTACGACTGTGAGTACACTCCTGGAAATGTACTCACAAAAGTTCTTGAATGAAAAAATTCACTTTTATTAAGTAAATCTAAGCGAAAATGTTTCTTGTGCACTCTTGAAGACCAAGTTGCTACTTGTTATAACAAGTTACATGTTTGATAAGAGAACTATTATTTCTGTGGTATTTTTTCCTTTCAGCTCAGTTGTAAACAAGAGTAAAAAGCATGTGAATATTTTTGATTGTAAACGTTACTTTTACCATTCATTGAACAAATCTACACAAGTTGGTTTTTCTTTTCCTTTTTGTATAGTATTTGCTGAACAACAATCAACTCACAACTGATCCATAATCATAAACTGTATATTTTTGTACACAGGTGAAGTACTTCTATCACTTTATTATTTACTCGCAGGCACTTCAAATCATGCTATATCTGAGTCGGCGAGTGGGGCTGTGGGTATTAAGCATGGCCACCACCCGATGACCACTAGTAATAATAATCTGAACATCAATCTTCCGGAAAATAACAACGCAATACTGCGACTCGAAGTTGAGTTACGTGACAAGAATGTGCCCAAGTATCGGCGCGGTGGTGGTGGCGGTCGCGGGGGCCCTGGGGCTGGTCGTGGTGCTGCCCCCGGACGTGGTGCTGCAGCCAAGAGGGCACTGTCTGGAGAAGGAATAGCCGGAACAGGTGGAGTAACAACAACTGTTCCGTTGGACAGACGTAACTTAGTGGTGCCGCTCGAAAAGGTGAGTCCGTTGGGCAGCTATCACCTGAGAAGCCCCTAAACACTTAGAGTTGACTGTTGTTGTGTTTCTGTGTTGTGGATGCACTTAACCAGAAGAAACGTGACTCGAGCACAATGCATGCTAAGGGAGGGAATATGGGGCTTAACAATGTAGAAGCCAACTGAATTGTCTTTTTGTGGGCGGTTGTATGGTTGTGCCGTTGTGCGGTTGACCAATCGCGAAGCTCAACTCATGCGTTGATTTTGATGAATGAAGGTCAGTAGCCGGCAGTTGGCAGAGACAACTGAGCCCCAAGCAAATAATCAGCAAGATAAGCCAGAGCGACTAAAGATTGATGATTGCCGCTTTAAAGTCAGCATTAAGCCACCGATGGGGAGTACAACTGTAACTGGGACTCAACTGGAAGGCAATCCAATCAGATGCATAGATTAAGCTTTCCAAGCTATTGTTTATTGAGATCCCTTCGCCTAGTTGTTATTGTTATTTCATTTTGTTTGCCAGGTACTTGAGGAGTTACTTGTTAAGCTTGAAATTGAGCACGTTACTTGGACGACAAGCAAAAAAGGTTATTTCCATCACGTCGTTTTCCCGCTGCAAGCCGGCGATGCCTGCGAGACAACACTCCACTGTCTAACGAAGCTGGGTATTGGCACTAAATTGAATTCCAGTGTCAGGTAAGTTGAGACATGGAAAGGCACCGCCAAACGGCAAACGGCAAACGGCAAACGTGCCGGGCAAGCAAACAAGTCGCCACTTTATGCAACAGCTGCTCCGTCTCCCTCTCTCTCTCTCTCTCTCTCTATAGCGGCTACTACTCGGTAAGTTTTTAATAAAAAATTCAGCGTAGCTTCAGTTCAACAGTTGGAGTTGTTGAGGTCTTAAGGGCTTGGCTAACTCGCCCAAGCAAGTTCATATTTTGATTGCCTCCAGGCCAAAATGGCTAAAGCAAAAAGCTAAATCTAAAGCTGCATCTATGGCTAAAGGCTGTGCTCAAATCGGATTGTTTTGCAATAGCTGGACAGCAACGGGATGGAAAATGTGAATGTTTTATCAAGTGTAATTGGAGTGGGCAGCGATAGAGTAATAAAAATAAAGTGTGCAAATAATCGGCACTAAGCAAAGTGTAAGCAATGATGAAGTTGAAATTGAAACAGAATGTGAATAAGAGTTGCACAGCTAAGTGCTTAAAAGCTGTGAAACGTTAAGTCAGTAGTTGAAAGTGGAAATATTGACAGTAATTTATATGCAGCCAAAAGGTCGAGAATAAATTAAGTATAGGTAAATGTTAGCAGTCATTTCTTATATGGCATACTCTGGTCGCAACATCATATTTGAATTCCCAATAAAGTGAGTAGAGAATTTGTATTTTTAAATATAAATAAATAGTTGAAAGCACAAAAGATAAACACCTATTCTATGCTTTAAACAATGTAGTTTATAGCTGTGCTAAATGGCTTAAATTCTGTATTAGCAACACCAGCCGTGCTAATTGAAAATATCCGGCAAGTTTCAACACCCCACCATATATCCTGGGACTGAATTAAACAACAGTGCTGCCCAGGCATTAAGCAAAAGTGTCTTAAGTAGCCCCACGAAATAAATTAAAGATGAACAGGCAAAGAACAAAAGATGCCAGCAAGCAAGTTCTCCCAGAGCAGCAGCGACAGAGGTGTAGAAGAGCAGGTGTGATAATCATTTAATAGCATTAAGCAGGTGCATTAAAATGCAGTCAAAGGTGTGACCAGCTGTTAAGGGGCGGACAGAGGCCAAATGAGCTTAAGCAGTAAGGGTAGCTCAGCTCTCAAGTGCATCTGTTTACCCTAGAATGAACGACAGTTCACAGGGCGGAGCGGTTTCGATGAGTAAAGTAGTATTTAAGCTGTTGAATGTGCACAGAATGCAATTAAGTTGCGAGGAGAGTAAAGCTACTAAAGATGCACCGAGTCCTTTTGGAGTAGCTGTGGCCTGTAGCCAGCGAGGATTAAGCAGAAGCTGCAGCTAGCATTGCACGGCTTTCAGATTGATATGCATGAAGCAGGGAGACAGGCAGAGAGGCAGACAGGAGCCAAGACATTTCAGTCGAGCGAGTCGACTAAGTGCACAATGCACAATGCAAGTCATGTGTACATGACTTGTTTCAACTGCAAAATGTAGTTCCATATTCAAATACATGTGCTGTTTTTTATTATCCTCTCTTGGTTTTGTTTTACAGCGTTTTACCTTGCAGCGTTAGCTATGATGCCATTTCAGATGCGGCCAACATTCAAGATGACTACAGGTACGCAAATATGAACACGAGTATGAGTACGGGTTTGAGTATGAGTATGAGTATGAGCATGAATTTGCGCATGAGTATGATTGGGTGTTTTTAATTTGAACACCTTCGTCACGTGTGTTTTGGTTGGCGTTTGAGTTGACTGCACAATTGTCAAAAACTAATTTGAGCACCTGTCTTTGTGGTTGCCACTTATATTTGTCTAACATTTCATTAGTTTTCTTTCACTGTCAGTCGGCGATGTTCTCTTTCACACCTTTATTCTGTTCTCCTTATTTGCCGTTCAACCCATCCATTCACTGAGATCAGTGGCAGCCAGGCTTGGAAAAGAAGCATGAAGCGCAATTAAGAATGAGTTCAACTTCATTAACAATAAGCCGAAACATACCAATGTGTATTGCTATGTCATCCATTATAATACAATAAATACAACAATTAACATAAAATTAACATAAATAAACTGATCTTAACCCAGCTTAAAATGTGCCAACAAGATGACTCTCCATTTGGGTTTTTTTTTTACAAAAAAAAGAATAATAAAAGACATAAATGGAATAGAATAGAAGAAAAGAGTTGTGAATAGATGTGGCAATTAGAGAAATGCACAGAAGTGCATTGCACCCACATTAGCCACACGCCATATGCCACATACCGCATGCCGCATGCCATTGCATTTTATGATTGTGTAATTGTGTTTATTTATTTCACCCATTGCAGCGACGATGCGGATGAGGTCTCCAGGTGGAACAATTTTGTGGAATCAATTAAGTCCAAACTAACCGTTAAGCAGGTGGTGGACGGTGTACGAGCTGGTGGTGCCTTGTCCTTTGACTACCTGCTGCTAATTGTAACCGCCGAGTAAGTAAGGCGCCATAGTCATCATTTCTCGGATTGGTAATGGGTTTGCTGTGTGTGTAATCTGTGGATGTCTTGCAGCTCTCTGGCCGCTCTGGGTCTGGTCGAGAATAATTCACCGAATATTGTTGCGGCCATGCTGGTTTCACCGCTGATGGGGCCCGTTATGTCGATTACATTCGGCGCAATTATCTCGGACAGAGAGCTAATGGTAAGTGGTGCAGCAGCAGCTGCTGTTGCTGATGCTGCTGCTGCTATATTCCTGCTATTTCAGCTATTGCTGCTGTTGCTCCTGTGTCTGCGGTTGGCCAAAACAATTTCGATTCGCTTTGTGTTATATTCCTGTCTCTACTCTGTGTGTGTGCGGGGGTGTGCGTGTGTGTGGGGGAATCATCAAATTGTGCAGGTCTCTTGCAGAGTGCAGCGTGCAAACATTGCAAACATTGCGCACAAAAAAGTAGCCAAAGTCAGAAACTGAATGCAGTTTCAACCGACGAACCCCATTTGGCCACCACACTCCTGCGCCTTGTGGCGTGATTTATGTGTGGGAATGTGACAGATGAAAATAATAACAAATGCCATTTCACTAAAAATTGTTGTGCGAGTCAGTCGCTGGCACACTTCGTTCGTCCTCTGCCCGCTATCAGCTTTTTGGTGGAATTGAAAGCTTCGACTCCCCCAAGAACTCCAGTCAAATGCAGAGCGACAGTTTTTATGCGAATTCGTTAGATATTTTCAACACTTTGGTATATGGAAATTGCTGGAGTTCTTTGCTGACAGTTCGATGATGTGCGAGTAAATGTGTTTTTGCCACTTTTGGCAAAATGGTCGATGAGGTAACAGCTTTATTCAAATGCTATACAAAGGTAGTCTGGGTGTATTATGTTTGAGTAATAATATTTCTATGAACATTTGAATTGACTCATAATTGAATCGCTGGTTGAGTGACATATGCAAAACTTGAACAAAGACAAAATATTTCAATTATATTTAAAGAATGTTTCTCAAGCCGCAAAGGAATACAGTAAAATTCTTGTAGTATTATTTGTATTATGGATTTTGCAAATATGTGCTTTGTTGTTCAAATGTAATTTTTTCTTCTGCTGTGCAGCCCCAAGGCTTTGCTCTTAGAAGAGCCCTCGTAAGATATAACTTATCTTCCTGTTTGCTGTCTATAAATGTCAGCGGTCTACGAGTTCGTCTTCGTCTTCGTCTGTTGACCAGCAGTACAAAACCAAACAAAAAGCTCCGGCAAAAGCAAACTTAAGCTTCTTAAATTAAAAGAAAGAACCACTCAAAGAATTATCCAAACTTGACGCAAATAAAACTTAACGTCAACTGCAGCAGTTTCTTTTACTGCGGTTGCAATGCCTCTTCCTGTTGTCGCATCTGTTTCTCTATTTCACAGTTTCCACTGCTATTATGATATTAATTTTCAACAGCAGGTAGGCCAACAGTCGTATTCTATGGTGGAGATAGGATTTTGGTATTGTTTCGCAAAGTACTTTAAGAGCGAATTGCACTTAGTAAATTTCGCAGGTGTGCTTTATGATAAATGCATTCACAACGTGTCAGACATCATAATTGAAAGTAAATAGAAGCTGCCCAAAAAGCAAAGAAATCTACACAAATACCATAAGGCAAACAATTTTCGCTACCACTTTTAATGAGTGCGAGTCGGAACACAACCAGTTCAGTGTCTGAGGCAGCTCTGGGGTGCAACTAGGTGTCTGCTGACACAATTTTACAGATTATGCACTCACAAACACACATAATCCACACACACGCACACACTCACACACAGAGCGGGAGCACATGTCTTGTTGTATGCGGTGTACTTCAATTAAATTTAATTGAAGTGAATATACAAGAATATTTTTGCCGGCTTTTTTGTGAAGTAGCAGCATAATCTATGCCACAGTAGTAGGGTTTTAGCCTGAGCAAAATAAATGTGCCATATTTTCTTAAGTTAAAATGATGCTTGTCCAATGTATGCAGCAGTTACTTAGAAAAATACTTGAATACAAGTGCCCAAAGGGCAGTTTGCTTTGATTCAAATGCCATATTTTTCTATTTCCCTAATACGAGAGAGTAGGAAATATAGATTCAGTAAATATTTGAAAAACTAATTTGGCGAATGTTGTGAAAATTGTTTAAACCATTTCACACAAAATGCCAATTATTCAAACAGATGTCGACAAATGAAGTAGCTGTAATGTCAAAAAAACTGCAAAAAAAAAATATGAAACATAAAGTTGCAAAATGAAAACTAAATGGTTTGTCTATATACATAAATGTTTATGGGACCATTTGTCAAAGTCGTTTAATGTTATTGAAATGCAATTTTTTCAACAGCAGCAGGCAACACAGCCAAACACACACACTCACACACACACATAAAGAAAATACTGCGAACGCAATGAAAGCCTGCTATAAAATATTTGCACACCATTTAAACTTGATGCAATTGGTTTCCACATTAATCATACAACCGGAAGCCACCTCCCCTCAATTTACACACGTACCTGCAAGGGGAAAGTATAGGAAAAAGCCAAAACAAACCAAAATTCCAACATTAGTTGAACGCAAGTTATCTTTACACTTTATTTTAATGCACGTTGGCAAATTGCTGTGTCAGAGTCTTTAAACTGCATTTGCCGCCGTTATTTCAAAGTTTTTAGCGCATACAACTTAAACAGTTGTTAAGATGTTAGGGACAAGTTGTCCTCTACGCGCTGCATTTCAATCGAGGGTTGAGGTTGGACTCCAAGACGACGACGACGACGACGGCATCAGCTGGCTGGCATGAGAACATTTTAGATTTGTGTGCAGCTGCCAAAAACAGTTTACGCTGCGTGGCTGCAAATTTGGGTTAACATGTCACTCGCTTCTTGTTCTGTTCTTGTTCCATCTTCGCCCTCTACTCCCTCCCTCTTTCTCTCTATCTGTCTTTTTCACTCACTCTCTGGTTTGGCAACTATGCACACTGGAAAGTATGCTACATTATCGCTTAAAGTGTCGCTGACTGCCGTCACTTGGCATTCAACATACAACATACTGTTCCTAGCTCTCCCTTTCTAAACGTCATATATATCTTAGTCTTTAGCAACCACAATGCACAATGCTGCAAGGTTTAGTGAACATTTGAACATTGTCGGAGTATGCAAATTTTTAATCAGAACCAACACTTGCACTGACTTTGATCGATTACATATTCTAAACACACATAAAAACTGTAGGTATTATTATTGAAAATAAAAGATGCTATTGTTTTCAATTGAAGAGAAAACACTTTACTTTACAAGACATGAAAGCAAACATTTGTAAATGTGTGAAATAAACTTTCTCTGCTGTTCATTTTATTAAAATAATATGTGTACATAATAAGAATTTCGAATTGAAACCAATGCATGTTTCTATACAGCACAATTTAATTATTGTGGCTAATTGAATCAAATGTTGGTACGTGCTGGAAATTCATAGCATTTGTCATTTAATGGGAATCACTTTAAATGTTTAGGCTGCAACATAAATGTCTCCACAATGTTCTTTAATACTTATTTATTTGATTGCGTTTAGTCCTACAGGTTTCAGCTCTATAAATTATTTATAAATATTTTTTGGTGCCCTCTCCAAGTAAGTTGTTTATTTTGTGAGTGGAGGAAATCCAAGACATCTGGTCTGTGTATCGTATACTTTAAGCCGAAGCAGAGAACTAAGTGAAGAAGTTTGAACAACTGAACAAATAATCAAATTCAATTTTTGTAAACTCAACGTACTCCAGTATTTGCGTTACGGCAAATACATGAACAAATATTTTGATTGTGGGTTTTAGCTCTGTGTCGTATTTACTCGCAAATTATATCTTAGCCATAAGCTGGACATAATTATTTCTCAATGTGTCTTTACAGCGCGTTGGCTTCTTAAGCTTGAGCCTTGGCATGTTGATCTCGTGCGCTTTCGGGTTTTTTTTTGGCCTAATCCTTGGCACCACGGAAATGCCTTGGGGCCAAAATTCAGATTGGCCCACAGAGGAGATGCGCGGCAGGTAAGCAAAGCTGAGTTCATTTAATTTGCATTGTTTAGCATTAAGTGTGACTCAAAAACCATGCCAACTGCGAAACTCTGAGATGGCAATAGATAAGAAACAACATTATCAGAAAAAGGTCTTCGTAATTTATTTCTTAATAAGAGAAAATTAATTACATTACAGTTTTATGGGGATGAAATTAATATCGACTTGAATTCCCACTTTAAGTTTAGCAATTTAAAATCAAGCTATCTACTCCAAAATCTAATTAAGCTAAGTGGATAAAAAATGGAAATCTTATGAGATCTCTTTTAGTTATCTTTTGTTGTACAAATATTTCAATTCTTTCACTTAGCATTTAATACAGAGTTCGAAAAGGCCATAACAAATTGACAGGATTATCATGTTAATTTTAGACTTGAGAGTGGCTATCTAACTTATAGCAGCGCTTTTAAAACTTTGAGCTTACATGCACTTTAAAGTGCTGAATTCTGAAAAAGGATAAATAAAAAGTTAAGTTTTGTTCTTAGACAGGCTTAGCTATTGAGCTACTGAGAATGGGAACATAGACTTTGTATTGCCTCGACTTTGAGACAAGGCAAATCCATTAAGAATGCTAATTACGCGTCAACTCATGCAAATGCCGAAGTTAGCTGTTACTTTAAGTCAGCTGGGAATCTATGAGAGGGAACGTAATAAATTACTTGCAAATAATTCAACTAATCTGATCCGCTCGTCCGAAATGTGAGGCGTGTGCTCATTAGGCAAACACTCTTCGGGTTACTCACACTCCTCGACACCCGTCGAGCCCATCGACTCCGGCTTCTGCTTCCCCTATTGAGATACTCAGACAGCGACTCGCTGGCATAGACTCTAGCCAAGTACATAGTAGTATATGAGCCACACATTTATTATGCCATCGTTTTTTGCCAGTTTGCCAGGCAAAACAATGAGCAAATCTTGAAGTTGCCACGCGCCGACTGCGTAAATCTCTTGCACCAGTGGGCCAAATAGGCTTATGGCACAAACAGTCTCGTGCCCCACACAATAAATAAAGCTCAGACGAATTTCGCCGGGAGCTGTGCGTAATGAATGTGTGTCGGCAATTGTGTTAATTGCGCAAAATAAATTGTTAAAATAATAATACAAAAGAACACATAGGCAGAGAGGCAGACAGAACGAGAGACAGTCACTGTTGCCAAACCTAACAGCAAAATAGACAACTCTATACCAACAAGGCCAACATGGCCAGCACACAATGGGCAATGAAATGTGCAAATACACATCATCATAATAATAATGTAAGCCGAAAGCTTGCCTTCTGCCTCTGATTGCGTGTTTGCCCTATCCAGGGTATATACATATACACACACATATACATGTATGTATCTCAGTTATCGCGTGTGTTAGTAATGAACAGCATTCTGCACGATGACCAAAAACCGCTTCGATCGCTGTGGCAACTGTGGCACGTTGCGCGTGAAAATAGCTTTGTCACTGCCCACTGAATTAGGCCCATTTGTTTGGCAAATCATCAACTGGCGACAGCAGGCAAAAGAAGAATACAGTAAATTAAAATGGGCTAGATAAAAGCGTGCAACTGCTAGATATATTTCTAGCTGTTAACTTGTCAGAAAATAACAGCAAAATTTAAATATTTATAACAGTATTCAGAAATAATTTAATTTTCCTTCTGACAGAAAATATGTCCTAAGTCAAAAAAATAAAAAAGTTTGATACTGATATTTGACACAATAATAATATAGAACTGAACTCACATTTTTGCGTAGGTCGGAAAAAGTTAGATTCCCCCTTTTCCAACTTTGTACACGTCATAACTAATCCATAATATAATAAATGTATTTAACTATAAGTTCTTCTATTAAGTGCAGTCCGCTATCCATTGGCTATTCCATAAATTAATTGTTCTTCAAAAGTCTTATATTTCACTTGTGCCAAATATCGTGGAATATTTCAATTCAAAATGCAGCACTCCTCACCAAAGTCTAGACAGCTGACAATTGACATCCCCCGCTTTGCCAGATGCAAATTAACAAAAAATAATTAGTGTTAATGTGCCCGACTGAGCTTCTCTGTGTAAATGTCATTTATAATTATTTTGCTACTCTTACAAAAATAAATACAACATAAATTTGTGGTACAAAAACTGGCATAAAATGCTTGTGATTGTTAAGAGACTAATAGAAAAAGTTGAGGGAAAAACATGCTTAAAATGATTACATTTCACCCCTCACAAATCCAACAACGCACTTTGATAATGTATGTGCTTTTACTTTCCTGGCATAGTAAACATAATGCATTCGCTAATTTATGGGTCTGGCTCCAAGTTCAACAATAATTGAGCGTAAATTGTAGCGAACAATAAAGTTGTTGCTTGATAAAAAATGAAATGTATAATTTTATGTGAAAGTCATAGGTACAAATTTCAGACACTGCGAGGTGTAACCAAAATCAAGCGCCATTAATCAAGCAAAGTTGGGCAGAAATAAAAAAAGGAAGAAAATGTAGGCACGACTTTCCATGTAAAGGTCCAAATGAGGTGCATGAATCAAAAAGGCAACACAATGAAAAGTTTTCCAAGTTTTTTTTACAACGATGTGATTCCAGGAGCGGCGACAAGGTCGCTTGCCGGAAGTGATAACAAAAGCCGCTGACACTTGACAAAGTTGCGAGTTACACCATCATCACCAAAAGAAACGTACCCAGAAAGAACCAACAAAGTGAAAACTGGTGCCACCTGGCCGCGTGTCCAGCTGACAGAGCAGCGAAGCAGACTCAAAGATAGCTGATTATATATAGCTAACGTTGCCCAGCATTATTAGCAACTACATTTTTCGGTACTCGTTTCGCTCCGGTCGCTCACAGTTGGGATTTGTCATTTGGCCGCTGTTTGGAGCTTTAATTAATTTTTGTTCTTTTTCTTTGTGTTACAATCTCCATTTTCAATAATTTCAATTTGCAATTTACAGAGGCAATGTGCGTGCCCTGTGGATGGGCGTACTCTGGGCCCTAACATCTGGCACCGGCGTTGCCGTCGCCCTGCTCCAAGGCTCGGCGGGACCGCTGATTGGTGTTGCCATATCAGCATCACTGCTGCCGCCCGTCGTAAATTGCGTGAGTATCTGCTACAGCTCAGATAAAAAAGTCTTTATATAAATACATTATTATTATTTATGAGCAGATGCTATTGCTAGAAGTAGCATCGAATTTGACGGTAGGTCTTCACATTGATTACTAATAGCAGCAATTATTATAGGCCATGTTGTCAACCATTTGATTCATTTAAGAATGTCCGCTTAATTAAACTGCTGAGTTTGGGCTTAAAATATTGAGAGTCTTGATCGATATAGCTATTTTGAGCTGTCCGTTTGTCAAACGAAATTTTAAAATTAATGAAAGACTTCAATCACTTTTTCTTTTGCATAAAGTGCTTATTCAATGTGCAAGAAAGTTGACTCTGCTAAGTTATGCATTTTTTTGTTGATGTTTATTTCACTAATAACCCCATTTTATACCCTTGACAATGATATTATACAATTTTCGTGAATTGTACAAGGTATTTTTTAATCAATCGTTCGTATTCATATCTTCCAATATTTTGAGACAAATTTCGATTTTGCAGCTTTATATGCTAGGCAAAGGGAAGAGGGTAAATGGAAATTGGAGCAAATATTTTGCTGCTTAGATTCTGAAAAAATGCTAAAGCATGCTGACCAAGGCCAAGCCCAAACGCTGAGCACGAAACTTGTGTGGCCTGAACATAAATTAGACCAAAATACAATTAGCTGATTAATCTGAAGTGTAGAGCACAAAAACTTTTGGTCATAAATCCATCCGTCCGATTGCGCTTAGCCTGTAATTTGGTT
Source organism: Drosophila conformis (assembly GCA_035041375.1). Classification (NCBI taxonomy): domain Eukaryota; kingdom Metazoa; phylum Arthropoda; class Insecta; order Diptera; family Drosophilidae; genus Drosophila; species Drosophila conformis. Next base: position 1,535,485 of record JAWNLE010001234.1, read on the forward strand.
ATTTTCTTAGCTATAGCATTGGCTCTGGCTTTGAGGCTCTTTGCTGAGTTTGAGGACCAACTGGTTGTGCCTAGTTTTGTTTGCAGTTAACCGCAACGAGTGCATAAATTTTGACCCAATTTTCAAGTACGAATTGCGCTGTGTGCCTCAAGCAAGCGGATGTTGCGTAAAATTATTAAGCAAGCACGCACAGAGAAAGACAGAGAGAGAGAGAGAGATAGAGAGAGAGGGGGAGGGAGAGTGATATTGGGGGAATGCATACAAAAACTTGCACAGCGGAAAAGGCAGGCTGACAGGCGAAACAAACAAAACTCCCAACAACAGCAGCAACAAGAACAACAACAACAACAACGTTCTCTGACATTTATCAATTGTGACAGAAAGACAATGCCAAACAGGCGGCAGACTGCAGGGGGCAGCGAGCGGGGGACAAAGGCGGCAGGGTGGCAGTGGGTAAGTCAGAATGCCGACCGCAAGCATGACAAAATGATGCAAGAGAGCAAAATATGGAAACGTCCACTGGACTCTTGGGCTCCCTGCTCTCTGCTCTGCTCTCCGTTCCTGCCTGAACCTGGTTCTCGGCCTGGCACTTGTGCAAACTGCATGTGCTGAAACAATGGCGCTGAGATCGCTTAATCATGGTCGAGCATGTGTGCCAGCCAGCCGGCCAAGTTAAGTCTCATACTCAGCTTTATAGCTTTGTTTGTTTTTTTTTTGTAATTTGCATTTTGGCTTATATGAGCAGCATAAATCAGAGACACATCGTGCTCCGCACGATTTTAACCTAAAATCTGCTAACTGCATCGCCGTAAACAGCGTGCCACAATTAATTGCATGCAGGCGGCTATGAGTAATTACATTTATCTACTGTTCACATTACTCATACGCACCGTTTCTGCTCACAAACAAATTACAACAACGTCCGTGACAAAAAAACACTAATTAATTAAATAAATGCTATTAAAAACTTATGTATTTTTATAATTGTGTAATGTGTTTGACATTTTGCCTGCTTGCACCAACCGCAAAGTTTCAAATGAATAATTGCAGTTTTATATACTTTCGACATTGACTTTTAATGGAGTTTATTAATGCTACATTTTCTTTGAGTCCACATTATTTGTCGACCTACGCTTTCTCTTCGAACTAGCAATAACTCTGCGAAAATTGCCATAAATATAACAAAAAATAGAAAATAAACCAGCTTAAGATGCCGAAATCACATGCGACACCAAAACACACACCCACACACACACACACATACACACACACACACACACATACACACGCAAACGTCCAAGCGCTGAGTCATTATAATTTATAAGAGCAAAGCACATGGGGCAAGAAATTGAAAAAAAAGGCACAGAGCAGACAATGCGACAATGAAGTTTTATCTATGCCCTGAATGTATACAAGTGTGTGCGACTGTTTGTGTGTGTGGGTGTGTGGCTGGATGAGATTTATAACAATCCAAGGCCGGGATCACTACTTGATATGCTAAGAGCAACGCTCGTGCCGGTTTCAATTTCAATTTGGCAATGCACACGCGACGACCTTATGACCTCGAAAATTCACGCTTTTCTTTTGTCCTCTTCTTCTACTTTAATATACACAGTCATTGTGGGCTGGCCAACACAAATGGCCAGTAAGTATGTAGCACACACATTCCTTTTAACACGCATGTGCTGATTTAATTTTACAGGGTCTATTTTGGTCACTGGCATGCATATGGCTCATCTATCCGGAGAAGCGAATACCGCACTTGAGAAACGAGGCAATGAACTCGACTAGCGACTATCCGTTTCTCTATACGGACTATCTGCCCACCGAGTTCCTGATCAATGGCATTGTTTCCGCCTGCCTTACAATTGTCAATGTTATTTGTATATTTATCACAGCCATTATCGTGCTGAAAATCAAGGAAGTATCGGCGCCATACACGGCCAGTCCGGATTTAAAGCGGTAAGTGAATAAAGTCGCCTCTAACAAAAAATGATATTTCACTGGCACATTCAGTGCATGCCACAATTACAACGATATGTGGCAGCAGTAAAATCAGCTCGAGTCTGTGTTATGCACCGAAGTGTGCTTAATGGGAAAACACTTGCCTTTTGGCTTATCATTTCCGTTATGTGCTCCTGTTATATGACCAGTCGACCATTTGTAAACGTAATTAATAACAGCAGCTGCACCAACAAAAATAGTAATTTAATCTTCTCTGTCTCTGTCTCTGTCGCTGCTTAACCATGAGCATGATAAGCTGAATTATGTTTGAAGTGCTTAACGGATTCGCAACACATATAATATCATTCCATTAAAGTCAATGTTTTAAGCGAAAATTTAAAGCGCTGTTAAAGCAAGCAGTGCGACTCGCATTAACATAGATTAACCACAAATGTTATCGCGCCTGCTAACTTAAGACTCAAAAGCAGAGCAGAGTTAACAGTCCCTGTTAAAAACCAAATGTCAAACGAAATCTGCTTATCATCTTTAACTTGAAACAATTTAATATATAATAACATTTGTTACTTTAGATTAGCCTTATGTCCAAGATACATATTGAGAATGACAAATCGCGTGATTAACTGGCTTATTTGGTGTATTCCATATTAAGCATTACTCATAAGTCAAGTGCCGCACATTGGCGAAATAAAAATAGATGAGTTTTATTGCGTGTCCTGCTCTTATAAATAGCCATCTGAGTCGCGTAGACGCCACTGACTTGTTATCCCGCTCAGTTATCGAATGGATCTGGGAGTCTGTGCGCATTAATGTCATCAGGCACATGTCTGGCAGGCTATGTGGCCTTCAATCTCATAAAGTGACGCATTAAATTACTTGAAGCGCGCACAAAACAATTTTTTTCTTCTAAAGCTTTGTCAACACTTACGACATAAACTGCTCGCAGAATTTCTGCCACAGTCTGCACAATTTTCCGCATTAAGGCGAGCGCACGCTCGCTCATCCACTAAGCCACCCGAGCTATACCCTGTAGCAGTCAAATGGATAAAGAGCTTACATTAACATCATACTTAAGAGGCAGAAACAAAGTAAATACATATTTAAAGAAGTTCTTTGAGAGAAAAAATCGATAAGTCAACTGATTATTAAAGTCTGCTATTGTCTGCTATTGATAGATGTATACAGGGTATGGGTCAGCTGACCACTTTAACTGTAGCATTATTGTCATGTTGTCTGTAAGCATTTAAGAGTTGTTTATGCAATATTTCTGTTTGCCTTGCTGCATTCAATTCGCATTCAACCACTTTTCACTGGAGTGCAACGAACGCACTGCTCAAATAAATGCCTGGAAATGGGCAGCGGATTCATATGGCTGCGGGGCATTATGACACTATGTTTTCCATTCCGGCCCGCCGGATCTGGCAATATGCATTAAACTCATGATTTATATTATGTATTCGCTTCGTTTTGGCGACATAATGTGGTTGTTTCGGAACTTGTAATTTCTGAATACTTTTTTTTAATGGTTTGACTGCCAGATTTAATGGAATTTTCTTATTGTCGCACAAGAAAACTGATTTCATCTCCGATATTGACGTATATTCACATTTACCACATATCTACCATAATAATTTTATCTCTTGACATTTCCCGTGCAAACAGAGATGTTTTTTTTTATAAGAATATTAATTTCTAAGCTTATTTGACAATCATCTTTGTTGTTTGGATTTCATTTGTATGTCGTTTGGCAATTTGCTTTCAGTTTCTGGGAAACAGATCTTCGCACGGTGAGAAAAACGAATCGCTCCACTATGCGGCATCGACAAGGAACACCTCGAGGCAGAGGAGCAGGTGACAAACTTATGAGGTTAGTACATTGACGGAAAAAATGCGAAGCTCGAAATGCCGAAATTGTCGAACTCGTTTATATTTACGATTTTCCAATTGTTGTTTATTGTTGTTGCGGTAATTGAGCGCATGTGTGACACCGGGCATGAATAAGATTGTGTGTGTGTGTATGTGACAGAGGGAGGGGTGAGTACGTCTGCACATGACATTCCCCGGGGCCAACGCAATTTTCTCCGTTTATTGAGTGGAACGGACGATTCAAAACAATTTCGTGAGGTAAATAACAAAAGTATTTATATTTATGGAGCTCTGTCCTCGTCTCCTCTTCTCCACCGCAAGCATATAAATAATTGTGATGGCGCGCAGCATACAAAATATATTTATCGCATAATTGAAATCATTGCTAGAAATTTATGGGACTTTTGTGCACAGTTCATGAAATTTACATATATAAGAAGTTTTAAAAATATATAGGTATGCAAGGCCTTAAGTATACAATGAAGCCCCAATTAATATTTAATATAAGCTAACAGAGCAGTAATCCAAACACCACATTTATGAACTGAAAGGTTTTTATGAAAGGTTTTTTGTAAAAAATACGATAAAAACAATTTGAATATCACCCTTGAAATGCATATGGCAAATTAGTTAGCTGCTGCTAGCGTTTTCAATTTAACGCTCCGTCACCACTCTGCTTATTCAAACTACAGAATAAAAAATGCTAACAGCGGTCCACACAAAAACGCATTGAGGAATTTTCACAACAGTTTTTCATTTTCACACCAAATGCAAATTTGCAGAAGACTATTGTGGATGCTCTTGCTAGCAGCTTATTAAAAATTTTAACAGTTTTCTTCAATAATATTGTATAAGTAAAATTTAAATAAAACTTTTATTTTTATTGGACTTATTTTCTTGGACAAAAAACCATTACTAAATTGATCAATTCGATTGAATTATGAAAATAAATTAAACCCAGTAACAATTTATACTGGGTTTAGTTACAGTTTGTAGCAGTTGCAATTCCAACGGACGTTAGTGTAAATTGACTTCGTCATGGTTCTTTCAGTCTCAGTTTATTTTTGCAACTGTTGCATGCTTTTAGCACAGTTTTTATAACTAACTACCAAACTAACTAACTAACTAATGTTAACACTGCAGTGGGGCAAAATACAAGGGACTGGATGCTGCGCGTAATGCCAAAATGGATACAGCCCTCGAGCGGGCTCTCGCCCAGGCAGAGAGTGATGCAACATTCCAGAAGGTCAAACGGATGAGCTACTCCAGCAATGCGGTTGGTGAGGTAAGTCCTGTAAAATTGACTACCTACATACAAGGTATATAATATCTTGCGAGCAATGTTTTAACCACAAGAATCCTTCGAGTCGTCTTTCAATCGAAAGTGATTGGAATTTTCGAACACACAAAGGATGCTTGAGGTAGATAAATATTTTGTTGCGTTTACTCAGCCGTTTATCTATGTATTTGCAAAGTCGATATAAATTATATTGGGATAAGCTAAGGATATTCTGTTGAGTGGATTGATCAGTAATAATCCATTTCCAAATTTTTTTTTGCCAGTTTATAAATAATGTTTATATCATAATTAACATGATAATTGTGACAAATGAAGTAAATTCAATTGTTAGGCTGATTCAAGATGAAATAGATGGATAAATTGAATAGATAAAGATGTGCTTAGCATATTGTAAGAGCCTTAGGTGTTTCCCAGCAGACCAATAAGAACATGAGCATTTAAAGAAAACAAGCAGAACAATTAGAATGAATAACAATAAACGTCCGCTTATCGCATTTGTCAAGTGGCTGCAAGAACACAAATGGGCCAAGACGGCATTTAAGCTAAATGAGCAGCAATTACGAGTATTTAGAGAAGGGAGAAGGGAGTACAGTGCTCATAAGGGACTGACCTCAATCATTAGTTGATAAGAGCGGCAGTGGTTGAAAAGTAAGAGCCAGTTGCGAGAAACAACGACAGGCAAAAGCCCAGACACACACACACACACACACACAAACACACCCACGCACCGGATAATCAAGTACGCGGTCATAAATCAATGGGTGGCACAGTGCGAATGGAAAAGGTCAGCAGCCATTTCGCTCTTGTCGCGAGGGAAAAACTCGAGACTGCATGTTTATTTCCAAGCATCGCTCAAGATTTATGGTAGAACCAGATGAAGCCATCGCTGATAGCAAAAACCAATGCTTGGAAACAATTGCAGTGTGTCCATCCATCCACGAAGAAAGTCGGAATATTGGAAAAAAAATCTACCATATGTGTTTTTCATTCTGCTCTCACGATGCAGTGCAGTTTATTTTTTGGAATTTTTTTTCGATTCATGTGAAGATTGAATTTTAGAACAGCAGCTTGAATGTTGAGTGACAATTGATGAGAGTCAATTCGGGTATACGGAACTCTAAAGGTTATTCGAAGGTGAGATTTCTAGTGCAGAGGAAGTATGAAATATATGAACAGAATAAATAAACGCCAGTGTAGGTAATTATCAGAGAGTCTCCCACGAAATAAAGTGAAAAGAACTTTCGCAATTTCCTGCTAACTAAGGAGATAAATGCCTCAATTAAAAGTTACTGTGTAGCAGGAAGTTAGCCAAGCATGAATTGCCACAAATCAACTTTCACATTAATTCATTTTGGAATGATGAAAGCCCAGTTGTGAAATGGGATTGAGAATGAGAAGACACTTGAGTGAGTGACAGACAAGACATGCTCCAAATATTTAAGCCGCTGGCAGAGAGCAGAGTGCAAGACAAACTGGATAAGTTACCAGAGAGGAGGGAGTGTTTGAGGCGCCTAGATGCTGAACGGCTTGTAATCCATTTAAAGTGAGTCGCGAGTCGCCACTAAAACTCAATTAACCCCGTTTGTCGAAGCACAAGGCAATTGAAAACGGCAGAGACAGCAACAGCAATAGCAGCAGACAAGAGACAGAGACAGTAATAGAAAAATAAAAATAGAGAGAGAGAAACGAACGTTGAAATCAAGGCAAAAGATTAAAAACGGAAATGGCCGACCATTGAGTGGGCTGAGCGGAAAGGGCCCTAAATAGAGAGCAGAATGTGTGTGTGTGTGTAGTGAGTGGTATGTGGTATGTGGTCTGGTTGTGTATGAGTGGGAAGACCTTTTTGCAGCATTTTTCACTTAAAACCGCATTGATACTCAATTACCAGTGAATGGGTTGCCAGGTTACCGGGTTTGCGGACTTGTCGGGTTGCTATTCGAACTTGGGCGGCAGACCTGAGGCGTGGGCACCACACAACACAAAACAAACGTCGGATGTTGAGCACAGGAAAGCGGAAGCACTTTGCAACGGAAATGAAACATCAATTAAAGTCGCGCCCTGCTCTACGCGAGAAACGATGCCAGTTTTGCACACTGAGCCCGTTCCTCCTTAAAAAAAAATGTATATTGCTTTTTGTTCGCCATTGTTAATCCTTGCGGTATTCGGCTAGCACTGCGACCACCAGCGAAACGGGCATGGGTACCCCGACTGTGTTATCCCTAGGGCCTCTCGCGTCGTAAGTTGTAAGTCTGTGCAAGTCTGGGAGTGCAAAAGGCGTATTTTTCGTTAGTTTACGGATTTATTTTATTGTAAAGCGGCATGTTTCACATGGCCGCACTGCGACAGGACGAACGAGGACGAGCAAAATATCTGCATGGGATATTTTGCTTCAATTAAAATACAAAATCTCGCTTCAGCCAAAGGCCGTCCACTGCAATTCGTGTGAGCACACATCGAATTAAAAGAAAATTCTCAGTGTGGCTGCGCTCTATTAAATTAAATTACTTTTGCAGTTCTTAAATTATTACTTATCGACGACAGTATCTTTAGTTTGCTATTCTGAAATTTATACTTTAATAACAATGCACTCTGGTTTCTCTGGCTTCTATAAAATAAGTAACATTTTACGCCATATTAAGGATGAAACATGTTCTCTATTGACTCCAAAAATGAGTACATGAAAAAAAGGATCGTTAATTTTTGTCTTGTCTGCCTCATCTGTTCCAGCTGACGGGACGCCTTGCCGAAATTGCTGGCCTCAATGCGCGCCACGGGGAGGCAGCGATGCGCTCAAAGCCGAGCAGCTTGGCGGGTAGTCGCATGAACTCTATACCCGAGGCTCAATTGAATGTTGATCTGAAGGTCTTGGATAAACTGGTGAGCAGCTTGTTGGAGCAGCATGCGGCAGGCGCCGGTAGCAACAACAGAGCCAGCTTTAATTTGGAGTCAGGCAATCGCACGTCGCTGAGTGGACAGCGCAAGGCGTCAAAGACACTAAATCGCTGGGGCCGCCTATCGCGGTCGGTGCACAGCTTCAAGCGTGGCGGCGGTGGTGGCAGAGACTATGCGAGTGGACACTTTACCCAGCTGCAGGATCGCAGCGAGGCGCAACAGTCGCTCGCACAGCACCCGCATAACATGCCCACCATCATGGAGAGCAGTGCTGGCAGCGCATCGCCCAACAATGCCCAGCAGATGTCACACAGTCCTTGGACCGCCTCATTGGAGCGTACGCCCGGAGCGGTTCGCAACATGTTGCACAACATAGGTCAGGCAGCCACTGGAGTGCCTCCGGCACACGAGGATCAACTTAACTTGACCCAAAACTATGTTGGTTAATTTAACATTTCATTTACGTCTTCTATTTATGAATATAATTGCTCACGAATAATGCTATTAAAAGTTTAAGAGTTATCAGGTCGTATGTGTAATGTTCAGGTATGAATTTGTTTGGTTTGTGGTATTATAACTATAGAAGCAATGAAGAATAAAAATGTTCTACTCTCAAAAAGCAAGAAAATGATGAAGATTTAAAATAAAAAGAGACGAAATTGTTTAGTTGAACTAAATTTAATAAATATTACACAATTGAATTGAATTTCAGCAAACCAAGGTATAATATTTTTTAAATAATAAAGTTAAGGTTATAAATATTCGAAAATGTAGCGAACTGTCAACTGTCAATACTAATCAAATATGTGTTCTAAGATTGAGTATCAGTCTATTAGTCTGACTTCATTAATTTAATTTATATTTGTTGTCAATCTTATTCAATTTAGCAACGCAGAATTTAGGTTCATCTTGACCGCTCAAGAGGCAAGTGTTGGGCAAGGAAATCTTTGCAGCCCCTAAATGTCAACTGGCTGGCAGTTACAGTTAATAATATTATGGAAGGGCAACAGGGGGCTTGGGACTTGGGGCTGGGGGAAACTGCACTCAACGTTGACTGATGATGATTTCCGTGTTGATGTTTGCAGCCTGTCATCATCTGAGATACGAGCCGAGTGACCCAGACCGCATGAGGTAACCACCAAGGAGGAGCTAACACTGAATGCTGACGCTGGGCAGGCAATAATGAAGCAGTTTGAAGTTGTCTGCCAGTTGCGGTTGTCAGCCAGTAAAGATGCCAGGCCTTCAAGTTGTAATTCAGTGCGAAATAAATGGCAAAATAAAAAGTCTGCCATTTAGTTGAAAGTAGGCGCTAATTAAAGTGCTGTCTCTCAGTTTGCGTGTCATGTTGGGCACTAAATGGAGGCTTGGGAAAACAGGTACTTTAATTTAATCAGCATAAACGCATCATTGCCCTTTCGATGCTATAGGTAAGCATCAAGGCTGCATTGTGAGAATAATTGTTGTAAGAGTAGGAAGCCTGCAGTCTCTTATAAGTGCTAATGTGAGTCACGTAAACCGTAACTGGCTTTTGGGAATGTTGGTAGGAGTGGAGGAGGTCATCTAGCCTGCAAAGTGCTGCTTTCAGATACACACTTAGTACGTATGGAGTAGCCTAATTCAATTCTTAGAGTACTCTCCATTATTTGTATGTGTGTGTGTGGATTTATATGTGAATATATGTATACTCTTGTAACACACTCACCTGTCGCTCCATGACGCCAGCCAACTGTTCGCGCTCCGAATTGCGATAGTATCCGGTGAGATTGGCCCCCAGTCGCATGGTCACCTCGTAGCGCGTCTTGCCACTACGTGCCGCATTTCGATTGCTTCTCACGTTGAAATAGCCGGAACTGCCGCTGAGAGTGGAACTGGAACCGAAATTGCCGCCGTTGCTGTTGTTGTCGTTGTCGAATTCACATGCACGATGGCAATTACTTGCACTGGCATTTCCAATACATCCTGCATGTAAAGGATAATAAAAAACTAATGATATGCAAAGTAACGTAGGTGGAAAATATAAAGTAAAAGCACATGCAGATTCCCTTACAAGTGTCAGATAGCCAAGTGAAAAAGTTTAATATTTGCCAGCTATCAACATAAATGTATTAAAGTACGGTTAAGGAAAACCGAGTAAACTGCACTATCATAGTCAGAGACAAAGTGTTAAAGGTTCCTAGCCCACAGCCTCGAGGTCGGGAAAAATGCAATAATGGACATTACTGTGCACGAAAAATGTTAGAAATGTTTACGTCAGGTGACAAACACACGCAACGAGAATAACCGACATTTACATGCGGCCAGGATAACCCAGTTTCATCCTGCCTCGCTTAGTTTCGTGACAAAAACATTTACTCTGCGTTTCCCACCAGACCCCTGCTGCGCTAGAAAAGCGAATTTCAAATTCGATGACAACGTCATTTAAAGGAAACGTTGCCAGGGGAACTTTCACGGCATGCGGTGGACATCTATTTTAATGACAGCAAAGTTAAAAATAACTCAGTAAAATATTCACATATTGCCATGAATATGTCAATTGTAAGTCTAACTGTCTCTGTGAGCGGACTACTCAGCTAATCTAAGCAATCTTCAATAATTTTATTTATTAATATAACTTCCACCGGAGAAACTACGAAATCGAAATCGCCCAATCTTACTTAAACTTTGTTTGCCAACTGTTCTCTACCTTTTAATATTCGGGACATTTGCGTGTTTACAACAGTTGCAGTTGCAGTTGTAACAGTGCATTCGCAACAACAAAGTACATTATTGGCGTGGCATGCCACCCAGCGACAACCTGCAGCTTGCATACAATTGTCCGTTAAATGGTGCGACAAAGTCGCCTCGCCTTACTCCGACACACAGTCTCCATTTTCGTTTGCTGCACCCTGACACAGGGCAATTTAAATGCATTTTTTGCTTAATTAAATATTTTCCCCGGCATCTTTTTTTTATTTTCCTCAATCTTTTCCTTTCCCACTCTTTCTGTATGTTCCCTGTTCCTCTCTCTTTCTTTCTCTCTCTTCACTAGTGCGTTTTTACAATTTTAAAATAAATCTTTTGTTTTCCGGTTACTCATACTCAATTTAATTAATTGTGATTAAGCTCCAGTTGCATTCTGGGAGTTTACTTACCCTGGGTTGACTCGGTTATTTCGGGAATTTCACATTTGGTGCCTTTGTAGCCCGTTGTACAGTGACAGGTTATTGCCGCATCGCCAATGTGCCTGAAATTATAATAATAGTTGCAACAGATGTTGGTCCATTTCATTACTACTTGTACGAGCTTGTTTTGTTTACATCTATTACACATGTCATACACGAGTCTTAATCAGCTATTTAAATATTGTCATTGGGATTATCTTTTTAAACATCAAATATGATCATAAAAAAACGATTCCTTATTTTATGTAATAAATTTTCAGCAGAAGAACCGCATTAAGTTGAACGAAATAGAACCGTGAATATATTTTGCGTTGACTGTACTTACTTGCATGTGCCACCATTTTGGCAAATATTTGTGTGGGCATCCGTGCAGAGAGGACCATGCCCACAATCGGTGCCACTGAAGCCGGCGAAACAGGCGCACCCATAAGAGCTGCAATGAGATATAGTTGCAAGATGCGAATGTGTTGCATTATTGTTTGTTTTTCCTTGTATTATTATTTAGCTTAAGCTAGGCAAACATCGACTTTCGGAAAGTGGCACAGATAAGCTGCCAGAACATGTCTGGGAGATAGGCTTTGGCGCAGTTGTCAGCGCAGGATTCACAGCTGCTTATCGCTCAGCTTGCGGCTCGGCACAAAATTGAGACTTGTCAGTTGCTAAGGCACACAAGTTGTACTACATATTTGTTCTTGCTTTATCATATTCAAGTATTTGAGTATGTAGAAAATTTATGTTTTGTTCTTAATTCGTTGGTACGTGCCAAAGCGAATATTGTGAGAAAGCTCATTTAATACTATCAGAGTGAGAGCATCAACATCATTAGAGCTAAATGCTAAGGTCACACACTTAACCCGGGGCAATAATTTGAAAAACTTGGCGCCAAGGATACGTCAGCCGCATAAAGCGTAGAAAATACGGCTGGAAACAGTCGACGTCACCCCGGCAACCTTGAAAGAGCTTTGCAACACTTGTTAGGTTCAATTACGAGTAATTACGCGTACAGGCCGAGAAGTCCTTAAGCTTCCCCACGTTTGCTCATTAAAGCAGACAGTTTGAGGCCCCAGGACCCCAGGACAGTTGAGAACATAAGCCGAAGAATGTTGAAGAATGTTATTCAATGTTATTCTAATAAGTAAAAATAATTGTGGCCTCTTGACTTTCAGAAGGACTGTTCAAAATTTTAAGTGCTTTTCATTGCGCAATTCAAATTCGCTTAAAGTCGCTTAGCAAGCCCAAACATTTTGATTCTTTAATTCTACCACGTCAATTTCAATTTACAATTGAATTCGTTCCGTGCGGACAGGATAAACGGCTGCAAATTGTGTTTCAGCATTTTAAATCACAGAAATTAATTTTCGCTAACAAAATATTCCCGTTGACAATTTAATTGGGGTTCGCAGTTTAGCTAAGGCTCAAAGCCAAAATTAAACATAAACAAAAAGGACGCCATTTGTTAGTTAAATAATTGCACATCCCTTTTACATTCTGTGTAACCCGGAGACGAACATTTGACCGTTCCGCGCACGCTTTTCAGCGTTGACAATGGCGATTGTTGTTTTGTTTGTTGTTGTTGTTGTTGTTGTTTCGTTGACACATGTAACAGAAATTAATTTATGGACACATTTTCAAATTATTTAGACGCAGTGGCATGTGGCATTTTACATTGGGTCTATTTGCATATGCTAAATAAAAGAAAAAAAAACTTGTTCAATTTTAGTCAATCATTTTCGTTTCGCAGAAGAAACAAAAAATATTTTAAAAAATAAATAAATATGTCGAAAAAAATAATAGCATAGACTGGAAATAGAAAACCAAATTCAGATCAATTTAATTTTAGCATACAATGAAAGCATCTGTCTGTTTGCCTACATTGGAAAAGAAGCCAAGTTTTATTTTGCCCTACAGCACAATCTGAGAGCAAACTTTAAGGCACTTCCAGTTTACTTTCTTACGAATAAACATGAAACTTTTTATATATACAGTCCACTTAACTCACTCTCCACATACGGTTCACATAAGTATTATGATGCTATTTGCAAATTATCAGTCAATATTTTACTTGCCCCGATGTCAAGGTTTTTGGCTATCAAAGCGCAATAAATGGCCAACTAATTGATCGGCTTTTAGGGCTATGGGCCATACACATTAGCTGATAGCCCGGCACATATGGTGATATTCGATGCAGGTTAAGTATACTGCGAGTTAGCCACAATACATTAAAGAAGTAGAAGCGAAAAAGTTTCGCCTATGCCTATAACTTTAACGGAAAAAATCAAAACGTGCCCAGGGGTACGACAAAACAAATAAAGAAAAAAGAAAAGAAAAAATACAACTAAAGGGCGACAAAAAAAACTTTTCCTTTCACATTCCTCTTCTGTTGTAAAACTTTCCCTAGAAGTTCTTGAACTGCTCACAGGACTTCTTGTGTTTTAATGGGAATTCTTGATATGTGCTGGGGCATTGCGGACAGCCGATAAAATTTGGATTAGAGCTCTTTCTCGCCGGGGTAATCATTTTGAAGCGCTTTGCTTCTTCTTCGCTTGCTTGCTTTAGCCATAAATTAAAAGCACATTTCGTTGCTGTCGACCACAAAGCCAAGCTATGGCCAAATTCGAACTGCTTTACGCAAATGCTTTTGTTGCCACCAGCCATATATCATACAATTCTCTGGGTATGTATGTGCACGATATACTTGTATGGCAGGCCCATATACCCTTTGTTAATACATACATTGACCTACTGCCAACACTGTTGTTGTTGTTCTTCTTCTTCTGTAAGAAGAGGAAGCTCCTACTTGTATATCTCAAGTATATAAGCAATTGAGCCTTTGTTTAGCGGAAATTAATTGCCTTTATGTTCGGGCATCTGCGGCGCTCACGCATACAAAACGCGTGCAAAAACCAAACGTCCTTGCTTGTCCCTCCGCCTGTGACGGAAACGTTTGCCCAAATAAATGCCACACGGTTGTGCAACACAGACTGTTGCCAAGGAAAAAAATCGAATCAAAAGAGTTAGTCAACAAATGCAGCTGACACACACATGAACTCGACTTTAAGTTACACTTTATATATTTTCAGCGCGACACATCATTTATTCCAATCCCGAAACTCATTTAAACGTATATTGATCAGATTAACATGCTTATTCAATTTATATTCCTCTTTACTGCATTTATAAATCTACCCTGGCAATGTGTGCAGAGAGAGAGTGTATACCGAAAGAGGTCATTGAATAAAGTCTATCTCTGTATTTTACTTCTTATTTTTTACGAATTTTTTGAAAATCACCTGCAGCTGTTTCCCTGTGTGCAGTAGTTTGTCTGCATATTTCACGATTATTTTTGTCAATTTATGCGGACTTAAATCTTTTTTCAGAAATGTTGGCACACCCAAATTTACATATTCGCTTTATTTTTTCATATTATTACACCCCTTAGTCATACAAAGCCGAAGTATGGTGCGAAATAAGTGTGCAAATAATTTATTGTGAGTAATGTGTTGCAAATTGAATGCATTGCAGCTTAAGGTGCACTCAATGAAAAACGTATACATGTGGAAACATTCGGAGGAGTGCTGCATACCTCAGTCGGGGGTATATTTCTGAAAAACAGTTTCGAATAGAGCATTCTTGTTGGTGTTATTTCATTTCTTAATTTGTTTAAACAAAAAATTCATTGGGTCGAGCTTCGCAGAGCGTTGTAAATTCATTTAAATTGCAAATGCTGCTCAAAAATGGAAACTGTGTGCCAAAACTTGCTGCATTTGTATTTTATGAACTGCTACTCGAAAATTGCTGACAGTTCAGTGCAGAGTGCGGACAGCAGGGCTGCTTGCAGAAAGAACTAATAATTTCCATGAGACACATTAAGTGTATGTGTGTGTGTGTGTGTGCATGTCTGCCAATGGATGCCATGAATATGTCATACCCGCAACGGCAGCCAAGATCCACCCAGCCAGTTGCACTTACGCGCAAGCGACAGAAAGCAGAAGAAATAGCACAAATATTATTCTCAATCATACACTGTAAACACAGGGTATGGTTTTGAAATTAATTCTAGAAAATGATTTGAATAATAACTATTCTTAGTTGGTCTTACAGAATTGCATTTTTTTTTTTTAAAAGTTCACCAAAGCATTAAAAGTAATATTCAAATTCGTCAACATATGCAATTAAGTTCTTTGCCATATGACATATATGTGTATATCTTATATTATTTATTTTTGACAATTTTCACTACAGTGAAAACTCAAATAAATAAGCTCATTCTTCAGCTTATTTCTTCTCTTATCTCATGCGTGCTATGCTATATTTCTAGGTGTGTTTTTTGTCGCAGTGCTGGTCGCTTGGGTTAATTGAGAAACTGTCTAACATTTCTAGAAGTCTTCTTGACACGACGCCAAAGAGCATGGCAGTGCCAAGAGTCATACAAAATATGAAAAGAGTCGAATAATATCTCAGATGGCTAGAAACGCTGAAAAAATTCTATCTGAGCCAATAAATATGTATGTATGGCAATTGTAATAAATATGTAGAAATATATTATAATATATGTATATAAGTATATATTGGCTGAATTGTTTTAATCTATACATATTGCATTGAGTAGTAGACTAAGCAGCAATTCCAAATATGAAATAAATCATAAACATTCCACAAAACAGAATTGCCTGTTTCCCCAGCACTGATAACTGCGAACAGTCATTACAATTTCAATTTTAATGCTTTTTAAAAATCAATAAAACCATCAGCGCCTTCATACGCGTAGAGTACTGGCCGCCATGGGGGTTTTCAAGTAGAACACAATGGAAAGGAATCAAAATGGCAAATTACAACAAATTGGCTTTTTCGCGTGTGTTTGTGAGTGGGTGTTCCCGAAGCGTGGGTGTGTGTGTGTGCTATAAGTGCCGACCGACAAATAAAATTGTAGCAGCAAAAAATAGGAACAAAAATAAGAGAAAAAAAATGTTGGTTGTTATTTTTTCCCTTACCTATTCAGCTAATGCAATCAAATTAAATGCCATTAAATTTGATGGGAGCCTCTAAGTGGACGTGTATGTGTGAAGGGTTAGACCTGAGTACGGCGAGTGTATAAAATGTAGCTGATTGTAACAATTGCCTTACGGTTGTTTTTTTTATGGCCAGACTATCGTAAAAAATGCTGTTAAAATAAATATATTACCATTTGCATTTTTATGGTTTTATCTTTTGTGAGTAGAAATTAATTTCCAAACATAACGAATGCGAAAATTAAATTGCATAAGCAACAACAAATTCGAAAAGAGTTTGACAGCTGAAAAGAGAGAGGGTGGGACAGAGAGGGAGAGAGATAGATAGGGGGAGAAAGATAACAACAGCCAATTATATTTGTAAAGTTTCCTGCTTGCAAGCGAGAGTTGACAACAATTTTTTGGGCAAAGGCAAGTTAAGCCACACAGGAAAATTAAATGTAAAACTGGCATACAAGAACTGCAAAAATAGCAAACTTTTAATTGAGCAGAGAGAGAGAGAGAGAGACAGAGAGCGTGTGTGTGTGTGTGTGTGCGTGGAAGAGAGGATTAAAGGCTGGCATTCATTCAGATGATGTGACAAAGACAGGTCAAAATTTTGGACAAACAAAACTTAATTGCAATATGCAAGCACCCGTCGTGACCCTTACCCCAATCGCAGTCTCTAGTGGTTGCCTGCACGGACACATACTGAATGCGGCGAGCTACTCGACGACTTTGGATAGATGACAATGTTTGACATGGCAAACAATATACGCACTCACTCTCACTCATGACTAGCAGAGCTGTGCGAATGACACTGACACAGTTCACAGACACGAGGCGGTCCTGTGGTGTTGCTGGGAGGCGAGTCAAGGCTGGCGGATGTCAACCAACTCATTGGATTTGCAACTTGTGTCTGCCGCTTCCCTTGCCGCATCTGGTACTCTGTTGACTCTCGTACTGAACCTGTTCTCATTTAACGCTGTCGGTTTGTTTGCTCAACTTGCAGCAACAGCGGCTGCGGTGCTTTTTGCTATATAATACGTAAAATAGGATAACTCCAAAACGTGGCTGCGCTGCACATTGATTGCCGCAAGCGGGCCGTACCGCCCCCTACTCATGTGGCACACGTGAACGTGGCATTTTTTTCAGTTATCCTCGCTGTTGTCCTGCTGCACTGATTGTCGTCCGGGTAACAGTCACTTACGGCTGGCTATGGAGGGTGGACGTGAACATTTTATTTTATATTTCATGCAGTGAAAACGCTGCTAACATCTGCACATTTATATAAAAACGGAACTGGTTCTCTCAGAGCTAACATTGCTGATGAATACCTATGCAAATTATTTCTTTGATAAATACATAATGATGTTGGACTCTTTTTGTTGGCAATACATATATATTGGTGTCTTCTTTATTTACATCTTACAATAAGATTGAATCCAGAATACACTGTAAAATCGACTCGCCTTTTCAATTTTGTCGCACATTCCTTCAGGCTTAGCTCGAAATGAGCACCATGACTGCCATAACAACGCAGGCTGCAGCAACCCAAGGCGACAATCGCTCTCCAATCCGCGCCAGCTTCCACAGGGTGCACCTCAAGCCAGTCGTGTTGCGATGTAAGATGTTGGGAAACAAAGGGCGCAAATAGGCGCAGGTGCAAATGAGCAACAGTATAACCGAAAGTAAGCTTTGCAAATTGAATAGTGCACTCATTTTCTTGTTTTTATGTGATTTCGTTGAAAAACTTATTTGATTGCTTGAACTACTGAAAGCCTACTAACTTTATTGAAAATTGGTAAGATTGTTGAGTTCGAAATCAGAATATCAATTTGCCCAATTTTCACACAGCAGCAAATTTACACATGCATATACATACCATTGGTATAACGTTCAGTTAATGAAGTACAATCTTTTATTAAGTTAACAAACACTGCTTTATAAATATTTTGGTTGCATTCATTAACTGGCTTTTGCCAATTAATGGCATTTATTTAATTCAACTTTGAGCTAACGCAACCTCAAGAAAAAAAGAGAGGGAATACGCCCGCATCAGCTCAATAAAAATCCCCCTTTGATGGCACTCAAAGCGAAAAACTTTTTCAATTAAGCCTTTAATCTTAAAAAGAAACATTGGCACCGACCGAAAAAACTGGGTGTCATGCAAAATGAAGGAAAAACAAAAAAAATCATACGAAATATTTAAACATAAATTGTTTTCAGATGTTTCGAACTTTTGCAGTGAACTGCAACAGACATATGCAACTCTAAATATTAACGCATGTGCTGTGCTGTGGATGTGTACTCAATGTCGGATGCCAACACATAAATGCGTTCAAAGGTTTTATGAAACCAACAACCAACATTGGTTTTCGCTATTGCGCTTAATTTTTTTAGTGCTTATTTTTATTTTTTATTTTCCAGAAGAAATAGCAGCAACTACGAAATTAAAACTCAGAACCCAGTTGCCTGGCCAATTGCTGATGACTTATTATTCATTATGGAAGTTTTTTGTGGCGCTTTGGTGCCAAAACCCAATAGCACTAGATGACCATGCGAACCATGGACAAACATTCGAATTTACAAACATTTTGAATATTTTATACAAACTTTATTAGCCATAAAATTAAGTTTGTTGCCGAGCACTTGTAATGAGTTTGCAAAAAGGCAATGGCTAAGTGAAAAGTCAGCATGGCATTGGAAATGCAAAGCAATTGCCGCATTTTCTTTTAAACGATGCATCGCTTAGAATCTTTTTTTTTTTAATATTTTAAAGACATGAGATGTGCAGGATTTTACTAAATTAGATACTTTTGAAGAGAACCTAGTTGTTTAATGTAATTAGTAGTGATTCGAATTTAGAAAAGAAGTAGAAAATCTGCATAACTAACTGATGAAATTTGTACATATCTCTCTTATCGACAAAGCCAGAACTGGCTTTTCCTTCATTTCTGACTGAAATAAACTATATTTATGGCATTTTGAAGTTTCGAACTATGTCCATATATCGATATATCGATTTTCAGGCTATAATTTTTACTTGTCTTCCGATCTAAGATTGCGTTTTCAACTTTAAATGTACGATTGATTTAGGGGCAAAACTATGATCAAAAAGCCCTCGCTTTTTAAAATAAGATGAGTTTTGACGAAGTTATGGCATTTTGAAGTTTCGACCTATGCCCATATATCGATATATCGATTTTCAGGCTATAATTTTTACTTGTCTTCCGATCTAAGATCGCGTTTTCAACTTTAAATGTACGATTGATTTAGGGGCAGAACTATGATCAAAAAGCCCTCGCTTTTTAAAATAAGATGAGTTTTGACGAAGTTACGGCGTTTTGAAGTTTCGACCTATGCCCATATATCGATATGTCGATTTTCAGGCTATAATTTTTACTTGTCTTCCGATCTAAGATCCAGTTTTCAACTTTAAATGTACGATTGATTTAGGGGCAGAACTATGATCAAAAAGCCCTCGCTTTTTAAAATAAGATGAGTTTTGACGAAGTTACGGCGTTTTGAAATTTCGACCTATGTCCATATATCGATATATCGATTTTCAGGCTATAATTTTTACTTGTCTTCCGATCTAAGACCGCGTTTTCAACTTTAAATGTACGATTGATTTAGGCGCAAAACTATGATCAAAAAGCCCTCGCTTTTTAAAATAAGATGAGTTTTGACGAAGTTATGGCATTTTGAAGTTTCGACCTATGCCCATATATCGATATATCGATTTTCAGGCTATAATTTTTACTTGTCTTCCGATCTAAGATCGCGTTTTCAACTTTAAATGTACGATTGATTTAGGGGCAAAACTATGATCAAAAAGCCCTCGCTTTTTAAAATAAGATGAGTTTTGACGAAGTTATGGCATTTTGAAGTTTCGACCTATGCCCATATATCGATATATCGATTTTCAGGCTATAATTTTTACTTGTCTTTCGACCTAAACTTCGTCAAAACTCAACTTATTTTAAAAAGCGAGGGCTTCTTAATGGTAAAGGTTTTAAATGCAACAACTGAAAGAGTATTAAGTATTCATAAGGATTCTGGAGAAAGTGTTTTGTAGCTATTTTGTCCTTGGTTGGTTGTGCGTTATCGCTGCTCAGCTGTTCATCTCATATACGACTGTTATGGGGTACTCATTAACTTTGAAGACATGCAGACATGAAAATTAAACATTTTCCTCAAAGCTCCCTGCCCATCCTTCACTCTTAAACATATACTCGTATATTCCACATTTGACGCCGCTTATTAAAATTTTGCACACAAAGTCAAACGAGTGCTCCGCCACTCGTCTGGCAAATTAATAAACAAACAAGAAAAGAAAAGATTGTCAAGTATACGCAATGTGTGGCGCACCCCACGATGCCGAGCTCTTATCAGCCATTTGACATTTTAAAATGCTATGCATTTTTTCGCACATTTGCGCAACAAACGCGCTAAAAACGAGATACATAAAAATGCAATGAGAAATTGTGCGGCAAGAGTGATGAGGCAGAGGAAAAAAGAGAGAGGAGAGAGAGAGAGAGAACGAGAATGTGAAATGGTATGAAGACTGGGGGTTGTACAGCTTTGACTAGGGGTTGTCAGCTCATAACAAACATTTTGCTCGTTTTCAGCTGACAGACGGCAGTTGTGTGGCATAAACTATAAACTGTGAAGACGGCACCAAACTTCTGAGGATGAGGCTGCGACTTCGCGGCAGTATTTCTGTTTGTGTTTGTTTTTGTGTTTGTGTTTGTGTTTTCTATTTATCCAAGAACACGTACCCGAAAGCCAAGATGCCTCATTTGCCTCTGGCTGTTAATTAAGTTGGTGTCGTGCCATGCGCCACCTGAGCTGTGTTTGATTGGGAAGTGAGGGTCAGCTGTTCCTCAGCTGAAAATCGGAAGCTGTCACTTTTATATTAAATTTCTAGGCAACGCATTTCGCTTTCGCTTTCATTTTGACATTAATATTAATATTCAATTAGCCAGGCCAACACGCAGCCTTGGGCCGTCCCATTAATGTTAATTATGCTAAGTAGAAGACGCCACTCGGAAGTTATCCTTAAATTTGCTGACAAGTTTTTATTTTCGTTTTATGTGTGCATCTTTGGAAAATTGTGTCAGGCTCATAAGTCCTGACCCTTGACCCAGTCCCCAAAAGTATAAAATTGATTTGTCTTCGTTTTTTGTTTTTGAACTGCTCTCAGAGTCCTCAATATCATTTGTTCTACTACATAAAATAGCAATGGTGTGGTGTGCTAATTGCCATTAAATTGTCAAATTCTTAAGCGCTCAAATTCAAATTAACTTGGCTATTGAAAAAGTTCTTCGATTCGCCCGACCGCCTGGCTTCTGTTTATTATGCTAATTGAGTGTCGTGCCTCCGGCTGCTGGCATTTCGCCGGCCTCTGTTATTACGTCAATTTTGCTTACAGTACAGCCTTTGTATCCTTGTGGTAGTATAATGTTGGTGCTGGGACTTTGTAATTTAATAAGGCATCGAATACTATATGTTGTTTAATAATAGAACACGATGAACATTCGTAAATATTATTTTGTCGTATTCCTTTTATCTTTGGAATCAAATATTTATTTAATATTCTTAATTACGTTCAATATTATGAAATATTATATTGGGTTTTGATTACTTCAATAGATTGTTCAAATGGAAGCTAAATTTACGTTTTTTCTAAGTTATCTATATAATTTGCGATGTTTTTTTTTATGTTTTACATTTTTATATTAAATTTTTTATGGAATTGGATTGAAAGGAATATTATGAAGTTGGATATTATGCATGTAAGTTAACTTTTTGTTTTCTTTACAAACGCTGCATTGTTTTGCTTATTTTTATTTTGATAAAGGTTTCAATAGTTTTAAGACAGGGTTGAGTGTGCTCTAGTTTTGGATCACACTTGTCATTCGTTTAACCTTCACAAATGCCCGACATTGGCAAACAAATGTTATTGCTTTTAGCCAACTAGACGCCCATTAGCGTTGCTGCCGCTCGCATGTGCCGCCATTTATAAGTTATGCCAAAGAGCTCCAAGCGTGGGAAGCGGTGAGGCAATGGGTACGCAGTGGAGCTGGGAACTGGAAGCTGGAACTGCTGCACCTGCGTCCGGTTGCCACGCATATTTAAGAGGAATGCCAAAACTTTTCAACCACTCTCTCTCTCTCTCTATCTCCCTGTCTACCTCCCTCGACCACTCCAAATGGAACGCAGCTCAGCTGCTACACCAGCGAGTCAAATGCTGATGATATCAAAATTGAACTTTCCTTTCGCTTCAGTTCCGGTCAATGCA
Organism: Drosophila conformis; assembly: GCA_035041375.1. Taxonomy (NCBI): domain Eukaryota; kingdom Metazoa; phylum Arthropoda; class Insecta; order Diptera; family Drosophilidae; genus Drosophila; species Drosophila conformis. The sequence goes on from JAWNLE010001234.1 coordinate 1,557,961, forward strand.
TAAAAACTGGGCCAATGGCAACCGGCAGACGGCCGACGGCGTCCGGCAACCGGCATTGGCAATTGGTAGCTGCCGACAATCGCGCACAGAATCAAACGGTAAGTATTCAAACGGTTAAATGTGTGCATATCAATCTCAACCCGTCTTTTGGTTGGAGTGTTTGACGCGGCTGTTGTTTCAGTAGCTGGCTCATATGCTGCTCAGATCCTGTTGGCAAATACGTAGTATTACTGATTTGGGACTTTGAACGCTGAGCTCTCAGCCTAAACCAAGTGGGAGCCATACATTTTGCAATGTTCCAGTGGCTGGTTCTGTTGCCAAATAACTTTCATTTCGTTGTGCTTCGCTTGCCATTCCCCAGAGTAAAACCGAAACCCCAAACAATAAGAGGCAAAGGCATTGCCAACACAAAAAATACATACATATATATATATTTATATCTAAAGTTTGCATACGCCAAAAGTCAATTGAAAGGCAGCAGCAGCCACAGTAGCAACAACATTACATAACGCACTGCACTCTTCCCCTGTTCCCCTTAGCCCATGGCAATTCACCTGTGCTCGCCAAACTAGGGTCGGTTCTTATGAATAACCTCTGCAATTGAGTTTGACACACATGCGAATTTGTGTAGAACGGCGAGAGAAGCTTGATTGATTGATGCAATGTTTGGGGCTACGTGCAAAACTGAAAACGACGACAAAAGGTTGAAGTCGTTACCATTGTTAACACATAGTTTGTCAAATGACCATAGTTTGTCAGCTAGAAAGTACATCATAAGAGTTGCAAGAGTTTGCAATTGCCATTTGCCCTATTGAATCAAAATTGTGTGATATTAACAAGGGTTGATATTTGAGTCAGCCGTGAGACCAAAGACTATAGAGTTACCTTGTGATATATACATATCTTCAGTATATATTTTTTTGTTTTTAGCTTGACTCTTCACTTTGAAACGCATTGGATTGAAAATAAATTAATTGTATTTGTTATTTTAAAATAAGGGGAATAAATAAAAAAAAACTACTTGCATCCTACGGGATTGGACGTAAACAATTAAATATACCTGATTGATTCCCTTTAGCATATTGGCTAGTTCTCAATATCTATATTTATACTTATGTGATATCCACTCACCTATAATCCGCACTGGCATAGCAATCGCCGAGGAAGCGACATTGCAGAGTATTGCACTGTGTGGTCTTCACTTCGTGTGTCACCTCGTATGTTATATTGAAGCCGTAGACGTCGAGCAAACGGTCCAGAGCACGCAGATGTGTGCCATCCAGCGTGGACATGGTGAAGCGAATCTCCAGATACTGGCTGTTGAACTGCAACCAGGTGACCTGAGTCACGTCGTCCTCGTTGAGGGCGAAGACGCGATGGGCGGGCACCTTGAAGTCATCCGAGTAGTACATGTACTCGGTGAACTTGAGCCCACCCAGCACATAGAGCTGCGTCAGGTAGACCACAATCGAAATGTTTCCCTGAGCCGTTGATGGCAGCTCGGAGGCGTCGATTATCCAAACGCATTCGATGGGCGTTGAGAAACGATGTGGGAAATTGGGTGTTTGAATTTGGCCATAGCGTGAATTGAGCAGCCCACCACAGCCCGATGTAGAAGAAGTGGAGCTGGAACTGGAACTGGAGATGGAACTGGAGCCGGCTGCATGCCCGGCAACGGCAAACGCATTCAGGGCAAAGTTGTGCTTGGCCGCTGGGAAGGGCGGCGGAGGTGGCAGCGGCACCGCTGGCAGCGAGAATTTCTGATCCGCATGGTTCTCGCGCTTATGGCGAGCTTGTGGTTGTTGTTGCTGTTCTTGTTCTTGTTGTTGTTGTTGTGGTTGACTTTTTAACAATGTTGCCACTGGCAACAGCAGCATGAACAGCAGCAATGTCGTTGAAAACAATCTGACTGTTGTCAGCAGCGACATTTGAGACTTGTTTCTTTTGTTTTCAATTCTCTTGCGCTTTTACTGTGATTCCTTCAGCTGGCTGCTGGCTGCTGTCTGGTTGCCTGATCATTTGGCTAATGACCAACTGCATTGAGCACGTTCACTAATCGCACTTGCTCCGTCACAGCCACTCATTGGCCTTAGGCACACTGCAAAACACAGACATAGAGAGAGAGAGAGATATATACAGCTATAGCGATAACGAGATGAGAAATAACACTACAAAAAAAATGGTGAAATGAAGTCAAATTTTTGGCAAAAACCTTTTTGACAGCTGTCGTTTGCATTTGAATAACTGCCACTGCCGTTTTATCTGACTTCACCCACTGACCCATCACCGCGATACCTCGCACACACACACACACGCACATGTCGCCTTGCATTTGGCCACTAGAAAATCGTAAACTGTCAGTGTGAAAAAGCAATTTGAAAATCCACTAAAAATGGAGAGCAACGTCACGCATCAATCATGGCTGCCGTGAAGCGTGCCAGGCTCATAAAACAAAGGCCCGAAATGCAAAGGCCCCTCTCTCGAGCGCCTTTCTTTATCAACATTCAAATTGTTTTCCCATATTTTCTGTTTTTTATTTTATCCATTTTGCAAAAGCCGTTTCCTGCTCAAGTCCCACTGTCGCTTTCCTCGCCTGGCGCCCATTCTCAGCGTCGAATTGCGAAAGCTCTTCAACTTTTTGACTTTGGTAGTTTTTGTGGGGTTTTAGTGACGGATTTGCCTATAAACAACAAAAGCTTCTGCTGAAATCCTGTTGAGAGCCACAGTCAAAAAGCAAGCATTTCATTTCATGGGTATATGTACATATATGTCTGTGACAATAATAATTGGCTAACTTACAAATATTCTTCTTGTGCCTTGGCCTTTATCAATATTATCTTATTTAACCGAAATTGCTTTTAACGCATTATTATAAATACATCAAAATACCCACATACGTATACGCATCACAAAATACGATTCGAATACAATCGCGCTTTACAAATATTTTACCTTTAAATAATCAATACTAAGCACGAGGCAATATTCAAAGTTCACTATCTTCAGAAGAACCACTTTTGTAAAATGAGTGAGATATGAGGGAATGTAACGAAATGCTACTCAATTCTGGAGTAGAAGAGAGACAAATGAAGTCCCGGGGTACTGCCAATTAGTTCAATTCAATAACATAATTAAAGCCAACATTTTCATTGGGTTCAATGCCAAATTTATAAGCTTCAAATTTGTCCACTTTATATCAATATATCATGCAATATTTTTTATAATTATACAGCGACCAGATAGAAATTAATTACAAAACGCCAGACAGTCTAAACATATTCAAGCAAATTTACATAACACAGCTGCAGAATTATATTCAGCATATTGCACAAGGTAAACAAAGCAAAGGCAGCTGCCACAATAATTTGAAGAATAAAATAAGCAAAATTAAATTATCCAAAATACAAGCCACAAAAATTGTGTAGCTTGAATGCCATCGACTCAAATCGTTATGAGCATTTTTAATTGTATTATCTTCGCCTATTTTGATTCAATCCCTATCTGTTCAATTTACTAAGTGCATATATTCCATCTTAAAGTAATGTCAAGTAAGTAACTCCAATACTAACTTATCGATTTTTTCAAAGGCATTGCAAACTTATCTGCATATAAGATACATAAATTAAACAACAAATGCTAAAATTAAAAGTATTTTTGTAAGTATTTCAGCAATCACGAACTTTTTTAAAAGCCAGATTTCACAGCAGTAGCAGTCTGTATACCTATATGTGTATATATTTAGATAATCGATGAAAATACCTTCTTTTTGCGTAAGTTTCACTTGTCGCCTTAAAACGGGAATAAATGTATTACGCACACGTCGCATTTAGCTTTAAGGCAACGTGAGAGAGTTGGCCAAAAATAGGTGTCTAAACTTTGTTGCTGCTGCTGATGTTGATGCTGATGCTGATGCTGCGTGCGCGAACAAGTTTAATCAAATGACAATGTCGTAACACGTGCATACATTTGAGCGCCCCAAGCTCATAGACGTCGCTTGGCTTAGACAAGATTTTTTGGCTGAGACAACAGCCTGACAGCCTAGCACCCTGTCACCCAGGCACCCTGGCACCCTGGCACATGTGAGCATGCAAAGCCGTAGGCCTCCAACCCCCAGCTGCTCCCATCCCCAGCCCACTTTGGTGTGCGTGAGAGTGCGCGCTTTTTACTTGAAAATTACTTCAGTTACGCATTTTAAGCATAATGAATAATTTTTCGGGGTTTGACATCCGTACATAGTGCCAGCACAAAGTTAATTTACTTGCCCAGTCACATATCAAGTCTCAGGAGAGTTTTATAAAGTTATTGCCCTGCACTATGACTTACATATAGACAAGTAAGCTGCTCGGCTTCCAGGTGGTACTCGTTGTTGAGCTCTAGATTAAATGCAAGATTATGCATTTTTTTTACACTTTGATCTCTGAATTATGACTTCGTGTGTCACAGCCTCATTAAATAAGTATGCAAAGCATTTTGCAGCTTCATATAAAGCTTTGCATACCTTTGGGCAGCCCTATTCAAAATACTTTACTTCTTGACAAATCTTCAGATACTGCCAATTAACCAGGTGAATAAACAAAAAACAAGTCAATGGAATATTTCTGTCAATTTCTTACATGTTTATTATGAACAGTATATTAACACTTGGCATAGCTTACTGGATACATCATTTCAAATTTCAAAGCTCAATGGAGATAACACAAAAAATTGCACATATTGATTGACACTTTTTTTATTTATGGGACTACCCTGTACAAATATAATATAATAAGATAGATAAGGGCTACCAAGGTGTGAAAGCTCACGCAGAAAGATTATTCAAACTAGATTCTCATATATTAGTATTATACATAAAAAGTGAATTCAAAGAAACAAATAAGTGTGATTTTGGAAATATCTAATAAAGAGTTCAGTTCTTGTTTCATCTAAAAGTAAGCCATTACATTAATTTCTCATTTTTTCATTTTAAATTCCAAGTGCTCCATTTTAATGGGACAAAATTTAGTTTATGATTTCAATTTCAATATAAATTTTTACTTGTTAAAACCTTCTTAAAAAAATGTAGTGTTTTCAGAATACATTAAATAAATTGCAGTCTATAGCTACAATAGTGAAATTCACACAAACAGCTTATGCATTATGAGTATTGTTTTAAGCAATAAATAAGATTTATATAAAAATAAAAATAAATATTGACAGCAACTAATTTAACTAACACTGCAAAAAATATATAATTTAAAAAACAAAAAATCATAATGATGACGCGATGCCTTGCACCACCTGTACGTTGATAGTGGGGCGGGCGTTTAGCGCCGCTTTGCCGGGCGAGAGGGGAGCACTTCAACCTCAACTCAGATACCGATAAAGAACCCCGGGTTCTAGTTCCAGCCCGCTGCTCAGCTGGCGTTGGCAGCGACCGACGGCAGTGGTGTTTGCCGTCGACGCGTCGAGCAAATTGCCAATTTAAATTGGCCGCGTTAATTTAGTCGAGTTATCAGCCTCCACGGCGGCAGGTGTACGGCGTACGGTGTACGGGTACTGAATGTGAGTTCGAATCGAATCGAATCAAAACGAAACGGGTCATAAAAGTGGCAATTGTTGCTGTTTTGTAAATATTTTTATTGCTGTTGCATTTGCATTCTTAAAGAAATGAATCAACAATTGTAACGTGCTGAATTGTGCAAAATACGTAAATGATTAATCCACGTAAAGGTCCGAACGGAAATGTTTGCATAACATCCATATTAATATTAGTTTGACTTGTTGCCTGCCACATGGTCTGTGTGTGGTTGCATGACCATGAGCGATTGCCATGTCCATTTCAAGTGGTTTACTCAGAGCTGAATGGAATAAATTCGACAAGTGTGCACCGAGAAATAAAGTATTTATATATATATGTAAAAGTGTGGCTATGTGTGTGTTACGAGTGTATGACTTATCGGAGTCCATGAAATTATAGAGTAAATTCGATAAGGAGTAGTTTCTTTTGGCCATGGCGCACAGTCGCGGCCAGAACTCTGATCTATACATATTTGTGTATTCCATGGATTTAACTAATAAAAAGAGCAACGTGCAAATCAATCACATTGCGCCCGATATGGATATCTAATCAAAAGAAATAAACTTCACACTGCTTGTTATTTTACTTGCAAGCGAAATTCAAGTGTTTTATTTTAAATTGGATCCAAAAATCGAATCAAATCAGCTTTCAAAGCTTGCATACATATGTTTTCCAGCTTATCGAAAAACAAATAATGCTTCTGCCAATCGTTGTGGTATCGACCATTAAATCTTTTATATTTAAGGTCAAGTAAAAAACTAACAATTACTATTAATCAAAATATTGTGAGGTACTCGGTTAATTCGTGGAAGTGCAAGGGAAACCTATGAAAATCAAACAAAACAAAACCAACGACATAAACAACAACATAGAGCACAGCAACAACAACAAGTAAAACACATTCCGCTGATAACTGCAAAACGAAATGTCAATAAAATAATAAAAATGACGGACTCGTGACTTTGGTGGATCGCTTGTCGATGTTGTCGATGGTTGCCAAGAAAAGTGAAATACAAGTTGTTGAAAGCAAGACAAACGAAAAGAGAGACAATAATAAAAACAAATGCTTTTTTTTGCTTTATTTTTGTTTTCGATTTGCAATATACAATTGTTGTGTTCTCCCGCTGTTATCTGTAGTTGTCGTGTAATATGAAACTGATAAAACCGATATCATACATACATAAGTAGCAAGATGTATGCATAACGGTATTGTTCAAGAAATATGTACTTGCAACAAGAGACAGCAAGAGACAACTGCTAGAATCAGACAAAACTTGGCCGAGTGCCATGCAGTTGGCCAGAACATCTGCTGAGCTGATAAGATACTACCACGAATAAGCCACTTTCGAAAAGGCCGAGCGGTCTTTATGCTCGAACCCCAAAGCTATTGGCCAAACAATGAAATCCCCCCGCATAAATAGAAAACAATTAGGCTTTTCAAACGATAAGAGATGCACGATAAAGACAAAAAATTAAAACTCACTTGCACAGTGACTCATCAGCGCCTGGAGCGGAATTGCCGAGTCTTTGGTTGACAAGGGGTAAAGTAAGTTCCGGGCTAATTAGCCCATCCATTTGGCGATGCGTGAAATTTGTGAACTTTACCACTTTTGTCTATAGCCAAGCATATACATATATCTGATGAAAAGCAAATTTTCGGTTAACTTTTGTACATGGCCCGATTGAGCACGGTACGCGTTTGTGTGCTCGACATAACTGCTCAAAACTTGTCAGCGGCGATTGAAGGATTACCCGTATTTCCCCTATTCCCCAACTTTGGATCTGCTGAACTTAAAACTAGTTTTGCATAAGGGCAAAGATTCAACAAAGTTAAGCATTTTCAGTGCAATTGACAAGAGCTCAGAGGAAAACCTACGGAAAACGGGATATCTAAAAATATATGTTTTTATCTCACATAAACACTTTTCGTGCAACTAAAATTTCAAGTAAACACAAATAAATAGTACAGATAACATAAATATTTCGGGAAATGAATGCCGTGGAAATGGCAATAGATCTAATTTCATTTTGTACTCTGTGCATAAATATTACCAATAATTAAATACACAAACGAAAAACGAGAACAGCCGCAGTAAGGAAATCAATCCGCAATTAAATCAATATTTATTTACATGGTTTAGTCGTAAAAGCGCAACAAATCAAATAGGTTGCCATAAATCTAAAAGGAAATGTATCTGTAGCAGCACTTGAACCTATATATACATTCATATACACATATATATATATAAATATATAAATGAATATAGGTTGTATAAATGACCAAGCCACTGGCCCTGCAGATAACGCGCAAAGTACTCGATGACAGTATGGGAAAATCGCATACGTATTCAAATTGGGACAATTCGGATTGAATTGGGTGCTAAAAATAAACGATAACCAGCAATTTACAACAATTGCAGCCGAATAAACCAATTTACAGCGGCAATTAAATACGCGACCATAAATCACGATTCGTGCAATGGTTATTAAAAGCGGTTTAGATTCCATTAACAGCTCAGCACTGCATGGCTCTCTCTCTCTCTCTCTCTCAATCATTATTGCAATAATAAGTAAAACCATAACATTAATAGCAACAGCACCAACAGAAGCAACATAAAATGTGTGATAAATATGCTAAATTAGTAGCTGGCAACTAAGCAGACAGTAAACGGTTCCCCAACTCAACTATTGAACTATCCAACGAACTTAGCGCCCCAACGTGTGAGCTTTAACCCATCAGCACCACCAATTGCACCACCCCTGCCTCTATTCGCAAACATGGCCTGCTTTCCGCGCCTCTTTCATCATCGGAGTAAAAACAAATTTACGCCTGCCCATGATGAGAACACAGACACGATACTCAACACACAAGATAGCCCAGTGGTGAGTTACAGAACACACACAATACACACACACGTCATACACATCATACACACACATCCTGTTGTTGTCGCACTTTTGTGTGCCGATAAGCAGCACTGATAAGTTGATCAAGTGCTTAATTAAGTTAAGCGCGGGGGCAGCGTGCAAATGTCACAACTAATGGTTCCAACTATGCACGACAACTAACCAAATACTAAATTAAAAAAAAAAAAAAAACACGTGTGCAGCAAAAAGCATATCAACCTTATCAATGTTTGTGCCGCTTGTGACGTTCACTTTCCACAAGCTTATCAAACAATGGGGAAATTGCATTAAGGCACCTCAACTATGATACACTCATAAATCTATCTATTAACTATTTTCTAATTTCCTTACTACATTTTCAGTCATTAATATTATTTATGTACATATATATTATTCATGTGTTTTACAAATAATAATTACATTCAACAAAACAAATTACCCAGGAGATTAAATGTACAATACAAGGAAATTTAATTAAACGAATATATGCAACAAAAGGAATTTAATGATGTACAGTTAAATAGGTCCACTTTCTAAGGGTATACAAATAATACATATATATAAATAAGTATGTTATTGTATGTTTTGTAATCTATATAAGCCATTAAAAACTCAATAGCTGGTGGCAATGTTTGTCAACGGCTCACATCGGCCCCATATCTCTAATAATCATAGTTATATAGTATGATTTTACAGTTGAGAGCTTAGTATTTGGCATATATGATATAACGAGGTACGGCTTGTGTGTCACCATATGCTGTGAGTTAGACACAAGTGCCTGTGAAATTGTTGCTTAGATACAGTTTCTGATTACCATATTTTGTTATCAAGAAATTCTGATTTACATGCACTTTCAATGCGATTCCCTTGGAAATTGAATTTATCAAATTATCAGAGGCAATGCCAAGGTCTCGACTGAAATGTCGTTTGAGTATTTGCAATCTCCGCACTTCATCGGCATAGGTTGGCATCCAAGCAGACATTAAATATTCAAAAATATGGTAAGCATGCAAATGAATATGGCTGAAAGAATGAATCTCATGCAAATGTGGTAAGGAAAGCCGAGCAGATTACATTATAAATATGCACAATCCGTAGATGAACAGCTATCTATATGGCCAGCTATCTACTGTCGGCACAACAAAAACAGATGCCTGCTAGGCTGCTTGCCTACACCGAGAAGACAACGTGAGAGAGATCCAAGCAACCAGCCTGGAGCGGGCACATGCCTTTCTGCTTCCAAATAACTATGCGTAGAGTTCAAAGTCAATGTCGTTACACAAACAACGCCCCGGGGGGCAATAAATGCAATACGGTTGTCATTTTCAAGGATACGCTCACAGAAAAAACCTGTTAAGTATGCGTAGGACACATTTCCTTTTGCTTTTTGGTGTACTCCTTCAAGAGTTCACATGCCCACCTACATACATATAGACATTTGCATACCGAAACCCTTGGTTGGCAACGATTAAGACATTGGAAATACCGAAATCGACGCATTCGTATCTGAGCAGAGCCGAACTGACTGATTGCTTGTGGCGAATGCGTCTTCCCTTGATCAACATTAACATCTACCTCGACTTTTGGCTGTTCCGTTGGGAAACGGAAAACCTGTCAAAATGTCATCGTTTAAGGTTGATTAGCATATCAAAGCGGCGAAGACAACAACGCGACCTGCATATTGACATGTGTTTACTTTTGCGGATTCTCGGCAAACATACGATAACATCATCAAAAATTCAAACAACAACAACAACGACATCGTTGTCACATTTCTTACTTTTACCCAAAAGGTTTGAATATTTTATTGGCCACACGCCTGTCTGCCAATTGAGCGATAAGACAACCTGTTATTTTGCGGGTGGCGCCAAAAAGGGGCATCAGTGTGTGCCAAAGAATCTTTTAATGTAGGCCACTAATCGTTTCAGCTGATCAACATAGCCATGAGCCAAGAGCCTGATTTTAAAAATGGAAGACTTAAATCGATGATTAAAGTAAACGTAAAATCTTTTTGCATGAGAATTATTTAAATTTGTGCATGTTTGATTTTTTAAATATTTGATTGAGTTGTATTATACTTAATTAATAATTTCTTTTTGGCAGATATAGTAACAGAAAACTAGGACTTATTGAATATATCAAGGGCTACAAGCTAATTTATAATAACTAATTATTCTTTATTTCGCTTGCCATTTCTGAAACAACCCTTTTTACATTATTCTGGCTATTTCAAATAAAGGCAATAACCATTGTTCGAATTTATTTTAAGTGTGTACAAGTGCGTCAACGGCAGCGTGTGTATAACTTTATGAGCAAGTTTACTCTAGATATATTTGTATTTATTTGTGCGCACACATGTATGTGCTTACGTATTTATAGGAACGTCATCCAAGGGCTTACTGAGCTTTTTGCAGAGGGGGCTGAACTGTATTTTTTGCTCATATTTCTTAAACCTAACTTACATTCCTGATTGAAAATTTCCTAAGATTTAAAAAAAACTCATCTAAAATTGTTTTATGTTTCTGATTTTATTTCGGTAACCAGGTAAGGTTACAAGGTTACAATGTACCCGACTTCTACCCCTACCCGTTCCCTTTAAGCCCTCCCCTTAGCGATAACCATGGCACGTCTACGAGCAAAATTCATTATTTGTTTTGAACAGTAAATAAAAGCTAGAAAGCAACGAAACCAGAGCAGATAAAATTGTGGCCCAAGTTGGGGCTAGATATCAAGATGTGGCTGGCAAAAGTCAATATAAGTAAATTAATAACGTATTTAAAACTCTGTGACTCATTCGAACAGCAGTTGCGCAAATAACCCAATACATTTTGTGTGGTCCAAACCAAGCAGAAATTAAAACATTTAAAGCAATGGTCCTAATACTTTTTAGCAATATGTAGACACACATTTGTCAAGCAGGGAGCTCAGCTTTCATTAATCCCATCATCAAGACACAAATCCGCTGCACTCATATTAACAAAAGTGTGGAAAAGCCCTACGCTCAGTCAGTTGACGACACTTTGCGAGTCGGATTCAAATAAATGACAGTTTTGTGTGTGCACTGTGAAAAGCACGGCTCAAAAGTATAAAAAATCTTTTGGCACCAACATAAACAAATTTATGAGATACAAAGATACAATGCCAGCGCACAATGGCCGTTTGTTGTTGTTTACTGGGGCGGGATAAACTGGCAACTGTAGCTTACATTAAATTGCACGGTTCTCCGCATTTATCAGCATGTGTCAGCAGCAGATTGATTTCAAAGCTAACGGACACACACAGGCACACACGCACACACAGCACACACCAGCTGACAGACAAGAACCGGCATTATTTGCTTCCTTTCACAGATTGTTTGGAATTTATTTATTTTCTTTTGTGTGTCATTTTTGCTGTTGCCTCTTTTTTTGCAATAGCAACAGCAATTGTTGTTCTTTTCGCTGTCATATTTTGTATATTCCGTTTGTGAGCAGACGTGTTGATACTTGACTCGACTTACCTTTCCACACTGACTGAAGTTAAATTATGCTCGACATTAATTTCAGCAGCTTGTTTACACTTAAGCGGTTATCTGCTGACATTGAAAAATATTTTATCTACAATATTTATTTATATATATTCTTTTTGCGGCAACAAATCATAAGTTGAGGCATATAAAAAACTCGCAACAAGAATGTTCAATATTTTGAAATAAATAACAATTTTGACAATCCCAACTTTATTTATTTATTTAATGGAAATTTTGTTCATTTCAGAAAATTGAACTGTATATACGACGCGAGGAGAAGCAACTTTACTCACCCAACATTACGCCCAGTGCCAGTGAGGTAAGTCTTTAATTTTGATTTTTTTCTTAAACCTGTTGTAAAGCACATTCCTAGCACATAATTCAGAGGTCCGGCGGCTCCACACAACATTCAATCTATTCAACCGTATCTTTATTTCTCAGTGCTTGTCTTTGTCAAACTCAATTAATATTTGTTCACCTGTTTCTTATACTTTCAAACGAAATGATGCAAACAACCAAACAACACACTTGTAAATATATACACAATACAACAACAATAACAACACAAACAATGCGCACGGACCCACATATGCACCCCGCACTCTTGTTTGTCTTTGTAAATATTTGGGCGTACGTCCACATCTGCCTCCCTCCCCCGGGCCCATTAGGCTCAACTGCAGCGCCTAAAACAACAGCCCTCCAGCTCCTCCGCCCAAGTACTGCAAGCTGTGGCCGAAAATGGGTTCAGCTCTAGTCGAGCTAATGGTAGTCCTGACAATAGCCAGCAAGAGGACCAAATACCTCAACCTCAACAGCAGCAGCCAAAGAAGTTTCGCTCGCACAAGAGCCGGCTTCAGGCCGAGGAAAAAGAGAGAGACAAGGATGGGATGGGGAAGGAGAAGACGGCAACAGTCGGTGGTAGTGCAATTAATGTCACACGTACCAATTCCAAATTAAAGCCCGTCAAAGAGCGTCGACCAACGGCCCTGCCCACCGAGGCACCCAAAATTAATGGCGACCAACGTGATGAGGATGATGGTAAGGAAACGGTGGAGCTGGAGTTGGAGGTCGATGTTGTGGATGGCAAGTCAAAACTCAAAGTGAATGTGAATGGCATAATTGATGATAGTGCTGACAATGAGGCTGGCAGTACTCCATCCATAGAAACGCCCTCGATATTCACACCAACATCAACAGCCTCAGCAATAGGGGCAGGAACACCGACAACAGCATCAGCAGTAGCAGCAGCAGAGTCAAATGTAAAATTTTTCATTGGTCATACACAGGAACTAAATACCGAGCAGCATTCTGATGGCACTTTGTTCCGGCCCAGCAGCGATGCCAACAACAATAAAAAGAACAACAACTTGACAAATGGAACATTGCCACAGAACCAACAAGGAGACGAATTTGGACAACAGCCGACGGAGTCAACCGCAACAACAGCAACAACAACCATTCCACAGGCAAAGAGCTCCAGCAATGTGTCACTCAATTATCTAAGGAGATCCAAGAACACCATTGCCACCGAGTCGACTGCCAATGGACAGCGTCGGCGTGTGTCAACCATGCCCGATATTAACATACCAACACCGCCACCCTTACCCCTGGAGCTCTTGAATCCCGTTACACCGCTGCACTTACGAAAGAAACGCAGTGCAGAGCCCGATGCAGCCCCAGAGCTGCCTCCAATTACAAACAGTCAAGTAAGTATTGAAACAGTGAGGTCTTGCCAAATAAAAAGAGTCATTTAGGAAAGAGCTAACATCATGTATCGATTCTCATAGAGTGGCATTAGTAGATCAACCTTATGAACGTCACTTCTATATTCCTAATAAGCCAATACTCCGACCTTTTTGCAACGTAAGGCATTATATCGTTGGCCTGGGCGTGGCAGCAATTATGTACTCCTTACTAATTAAATAATTCGCTCTCAGCAACGAAGCTAACACAAAAATGTACAAAAAAAAAGCAACAGCTGAGCAAAAGTCTGCACAGTATGTATGTTGCATGTACCAACTAGTTGCTGTGGAGCATCGAGGGACCAGGAAACTTCTCGACATGCTACTAATTACAAGCGAAATGTTAATTGTTTGGTTACCGACATGAACTCTAACTTTTTTGCCAACAACAGCAGAAGCAGGCCACAGATAACACTGTTGCTTACAATTGCCATCTACCTACATGTTTAACTGCAGCTACTTTCATTTTTCGCCCTTTTACTACCCAGTCCAACAACATGGCTGGAAGCCCTTGATATTTACCTCTATCGTAGTCTCTTGTCTTCATCTCTCCCAACTGCCCAACTGGCTGCTGAGCCAGCGTATTTTGCCAGCCCACTACTGAACAAGTTTTGGCTGATGTAGCGACTTCGAAGATGGCAGCCATCCTTATATATATTATACGACTTTGTCCCTTATTCTTCGTGCCGCCTACGTGCGATGACTGTGGCGACGATAGTTTGTCCTCCGGAAATGCTTATAATGGCAGCGATTCCACTGTGTAAATGGAGGTAAATATTTAATGGCTAGCGTCCGTTAAACCTCTCGGGTAAACAATCCGTTTCATGTCCGTGGTCGACTGCATTATTGTCGCTCCTAAAATCTTTAATACGCAGCCAAGTCAGTGCGCTAAACTCAATTAGAATGTCAGATATGCTTGCCGCACGAAGTGTCAGTATCAAAGCGTAACTTCAAATGCCAAATGACAACATATAAACCACAAAACTAGGTTGACCATCAAAAACACCGATTTGGAATAAACAAACAGCTAAATCACTTGCACTTTTATTTGTTTAATTTTGTGCGATATCAACCGCATCAATTAGGATGAAATGGCCAAGTCGGAGGACAGTGAGAGGAGCAGCAGAAGTCTCCGGCGAAGCAGCTCTGCAGCAAAAACACATCGCGTGGAAGGTGGCCTCATCTATATGCGACCGAATTTGCCCGTGCAGCAGAACATTGAAATCGAATTTAATGCAAAGGACGAAGCGTAAGTCGAGTAAACATCTATTTGGCTGATTGGCTGCAATTTTAAATGCCACTGATTCTTCTGTTGCCCAACCACCCCATAGTACACGCAATCTCATACTCAATGCCATTGAGCACAATGATTTCCTCAATAATCTAATGGACAAGGAGCGCAAGGATATGGTCATCAATGCAATGGCGCCTGCCAGCTACAAGAAGAACAGTTACATCATCAACGAGCACGACGAGGGCTCCGAGTTCTTCATCTCTGCCGAGGGCTACTATGATGTCATTCAGGCGGGCAAACATGTGGGCAACTTTGGGCCAGGCACAGTCTTTGGCGAACTGGCAATACTCTACAATGCCCCACGCAAAGCCACAATTAAAGGTAGGTGTTAGCCAATACCCCTGTTTCTTACAGTGAATCACGAAATCGTACTATTTTATTGTTAGCTGCAACGGATGCGCGTGTTTGGAAGATTGCACGCGAAACATTTCGCGCCATCATGCAAATCTCTGGATCCCGGGAACGAGAGGAGAACTTGCAGTTCCTTCGCTCCGCTCCATTTCTACAGGAGCTGGAAGAGAGTCTGCTGAGCAAAGTTGTCGATCTACTACAGCGGGTAATTTATAAACTCATTTACCAGAACTTTATTGCAAGTGTTAAGAAGGGAACGAAGATTAGAGTCATAAGGTCAGCAGGTAAAATTGCTGTTGACAAGATGCATATATGCATTTTAACTTAAGCAATACTTCGGTTGCCAAAAGTAATATTCCGAATAAAACATTTTTGGCCGTCTGTTTAGTCTTTTAGTTTTGAACTTTGGAAATATCTAACTTAATGGCGAACTTACATTGAACATTAAAGACTCTTTTACTTAAACGAAGTATTTTTCCTGCAGAAATTCTACGAGACAGGCAGCTGCATTGTGCGCGAGGGGGAGCTGGGTAATGAGTTCTTCATTATACGCGGCGGCACAGTAACCATCAAGAAGAAGGACGATGCAAAACAGGAGCAAATAGTGGCGAAGCGGAAGCGTGGCGACTATTTCGGTGAACAGGCCCTAATGAATGCCGATGTGCGACAGGCCAGCGTCTATGCGGATGCTCCAGGCACCGAGGTGCTCAAGCTGGAAAGAGAGTGAGTGGACAGCACAGCCAAATAGTGAAGATCTTGTTATATGTCCGACTCTCTTCTAGAGCCTTCATCAGCTACCTGGGCACCATTAGGCAGCTGCGCGAGAAACCTAAGGAGCTAGCCACTGAGAATGGGCGATCGAGCAATAAGAGTGCCGAGTTCGACAATGAGCATGCGCACATAGCCATATCGGATTTGAAAAAGGTGGCAACACTGGGCGCTGGCGCCTTCGGTCGCGTCGATCTGGTCACACACAGCAATCAGACATTCGCGCTGAAGATCATCAAGAAGATCGAGGTGATCAAACAGGACCAAATCGAGCATGTCTACAATGAGAAAAATGTGATGATCAAATGTCGAGCTTCGCCTTTCATAGTGCAGTGAGTAGTATTGACTGAAATGGCGTGAAATGAATAACTGCATTCTTGATTCTGATTATGACCAGGCTCTATCGCACCTATCGCAATGAGAAGTACGTGTACTTCCTGATGGAGGCGTGTATGGGCGGCGATGTCTGGACTGTGATGTCGAAGCGACAGTATTTCGACGATAAGACTGCCAAGTTTATAGCTGGCTGTGTTGTGGAAGCCTTCGATTTTCTGCATGCGCACAGCTTCATCTACAGGGACCTCAAGCCGGAGAATCTAATGCTAACCAGCGATGGCTACTGCAAGCTGGTAAGCAATTTAAAATTATAAGTAAGAGTGCTCTAATCGAGGGATGCCCGTCTACGAAATAGCATGTGTGTAACTCTAACCTTTCTCGGTGTGGTTATACAGACAAAACCAATCTTCCACCCAACTTTATAATCCCCTTTATCGTTTTTGCAATTTTTAAGGGAACAAATTATAAAAATAATATGAAAAATATTTCAATCTCAATTCCGGTTCTCCAGGTGGACTTTGGATTTGCAAAGTATGTGCGTCCCAATGAGAAGACAAATACATTTGCTGGCACACCCGAATATGTGGCGCCAGAGATAATTTTGGATCGCGGTCATGATCGATCCGTAGATTATTGGGCATTGGGGATACTGGTGTACGAGCTGCTGGTGGGCAAAACCCCATTTCGGGGCGTCAATCAAATCAAGATCTATCAGAACATCCTCAGTGGCATCGATGTGATACACATGCCGTCACGCATACCCAAGTCCGCCCAGCATCTGATCCGGCATCTGTGCAAGCAGCTGCCCGCTGAGCGTCTGGGATACCAACGCAAGGGCATTGCGGACATTAAGCGGCACATCTGGTTCGACAATCTGGATTGGATGCGACTCCGACAGAAGCAGTTACCGTCGCCGATCAAGCGTTGCCTGAAGAGCTGGACAGACCTGCAATACTTTATGCCACTCGGCGTTAACGATGACTATGAGCCGCCCGAGGAGCTCAGCGGCTGGGATAAGGACTTTTAGTTGCCAGCCGAAGAAATTACTATTATGATTATTGTTATTATTATTATAATTTTACTGCGGATATTTTGTACATAATTGACTAGTTTTTACTTAGTTAGCTACTGAGTAGTTTAGAGGCACATGGTTGTCGTAAGTTGTAAATAAATTGATACTACAATTGTTTAAAGTCAACGTTGTAATCCCTCTCACCCTCCCTCGTTGTTCCCTCTCACTCTCCCACTTTATCTGTCTCTTTCTGTGTATGTGCACCAGCTTATTTGTTTACGCTACTTCAATTAGAAGCGCAAACTGGTTGTTGTTGTTGTTATCGAGTTGGCAAAGCACATCTACACACACACACTCACTGAGAGTTGGCCGAGTAACAAGAATAAATAAACATTTTCAATTAAGCGCTCTCAGCGAATATTTCACTTGGCTCGTGGCGAATGTTCGCAAAGATTGCACACAAAATACGCAGTCGAAAGTCTCACAGATACTATTCATGTGCATACTGTATATACGGTGGCGGACACCTTATTCTGATCAGCGTCAAAGAAAACAAGGAATTGCCTGCCATAAGCTAACCATTCATTATTTTTCAAAAATTCCAAAGACCGATGGTAGGTATATGTATTAACCACCAAAATTAATATATGACCCCAATTCACTGGGGTTTCCCCACCTGCTAGGTAGGATTATGGCAGGCAATTACGTTTTTTCTTTGACGCTGATCAGAATAAGGTGTCCGCCACTGTACATACATACGTTTGTATGTGTGCGCAGTTTGTAACTGTTGCATAAAGCACTGTGTCTGTAGACAGACCCAACCATGGCCCATGTCCAATTGTGTGGCAACTCGAGTTTGTGCTGCTGTCATCATTATCTGACTGAAGTCTTTATTATGTCCACATGCCGTTGACATTCATTTGCATCTTACAAATGCACATCCAACATAATTGCACTGTGTGGCAGCCAACATATGCTGCACATGAAAATGACACAAACTACTTTATTGTTTTTGAATACATCATTGTAAATTGCATCTGCCTTACGGCTGCCAGCGAACAAAAGGATGTCTTCCCCTTGGTAGCTGCTATTGCTCTACAGTCTAGACCAGAACTTTTCGTCTTGCTCGTTGTGCACAATGTGAAATGGAGTCAAGTGCAATTATGACTTTATATCAAGCCTCAAACTAAATTCATGCTGTTGACTGACTCAACCACATCTTCTACGAGCTCAACTCGAAGTTAATCGCCAAGTTGGAGTAGGCAACAAATGAATGAAAGATGTACAAATAAAGTTAAACATATATATGTGTGTGTATATACGTATGTATATATACATATACAAATGTCGAGTGCTGAAGAAGCTTATAAATATGCAAACACGTGTAAATTTACATATTAATTTGTGTGCATAATTAAAACTAGCAGACAAGTTGTTTCAAATTATACATTTGTTTTATGGTGAACTCAAGCATCGGTGGTTCAGTGGTAGAATGCTCGCCTGCCACGCGGGCGGCCCGGGTTCGATTCCCGGCCGATGCAACTGAATTAAACTCTTTTGTTTATTTTTTTATGCGTACATCAAAGTAATAAGCTTTTCATTTTTAAGATGAAAATACATATTGCAAGCTAGAACAAACGGAAATAAAAACAGTTCTCGTTCAATCAAAATGAATAAAATGAAATAGCTTAACGTCAATTCTTCGAACCCGCAGCAAACTGGCACAAAAGCGCAAAACAGAAATACTATAAAAGACAAAAAGAAAGCGCTTAAGGCAATAAAAGCACAACGCTGAGGGAAACAACATAAACTGACAATGCTTAGTGCAGTCACAAGAAAAAAGAGCCACACCAATAATAAATGATAATTGATAATAACGTTTTGCTACCTTCCTTCCGCTGTGAGTCGCCGTAAAAGAACAAGCCAAATAAAAGAAAGTATGTAAAGGAAATCAATAAAAATGATGGCGACAACATTTGCCCACAATTTCAATTTTGTGGCAGCAAATCGACGCAGTAGCAGCAGCAGCAACATTTCCACAATTTCCGCCGACAGTAACGGCAAGTGAAAATTTTCATTTTCGCAACTGTCGCAAATGTTTTCTATACATTTTCTTAGACACCTACACAGACAAACGCCTTTCAGCATTTCTATGCGGCTGCACACACACACCGCAGCGACAAAGTTGGACGAAATGTCATCATTTCCGTTGGGGAAACACTGTGCTCGCTCAACCGTCAACGAAGAGAAGGCGAAGGACGAAGGACGAAGGCGAGGACGAGGACGACGACTGGGACAACGAGCATGTCGACGGGTTATCAGTAAAACTGAGAGCACACCGGGTGAAAAGGGTTAACTAAGAGAAACCATGCAAATCCCCATTTTTATTTGCACAAAAAACTTTTGATGTAAAAAGCCTCAAAAATATACAGACATACACACATCTACTACCATCGGAATCAAAAACGCAGCACGGAAAGCAGCGTCTCGATTCGGTTCCCGGATCCGCTCACGGTGCCTAAACGAAGCGTGAAATTGTTAAATGAGTGCAAACGTCTACAAAGTAACAGGATGAGCGGGGTGCGAGTAAGGTGATGTTGTCTTTCTTTCCATTTCTGCTAAATTATTGATTAAAAAACTTTTGGACATGCACGTTTGGTCAGCAGAATACAAAATAAATATCCCTGAATTGTCAATGCAATTGAGTTGAATTGATTTTATGTGTTCGCTTTGATTTTAATCAAATTGAATGTGAATTGAGTCACTAAAAGTGGACAGTCTTGGAATTGTAATCTAATTATGACCCAACAACATTTACATTCTCTTAAATGAATTGTAGCTAACATTGAAGCTATTTGCATGCACCAGTAACTGGGTTAATATGTTTCATTCAAAATAATTACATCTAGTCCGAGAAAAACTTTAGCAATGTTCAAGTTTTAAATTTCCTAATGCCAAAACAAGAGCTAGTCTCCTTCAGGGCACATATGATATGTACAAACATATGCATGTTTTGAGTCCAGAAAATCTTTTGCAACAAGACTGACACAACAGGACTAAAAAGCAACTTATAACTTCTTGTGAGTGCCAAGGAACACGGCCAAAAAACGAGAGCAATAGTACATTTTTATTGTGGCTGGAACTTTTGGCCAATATAGCAGAAAGGTTACGAGTATAGGCCTAATATATGCAGACGCAGACGCAAACTAAAAGCTGCTTAGCAACTTCAAACTACCAATGCCAATTTGAAGTCAAAGTTAAAGGACTTGGACACATGGCATCTCTTTGCATTACTTGGCCACAATCTGATTGAGACTGTAAACAAAATTTCGACCCCAATCAAAGCGACTATTGTTTACATTTCAACTTTTTACAACGTCTGCTGACGGCCAAAAACTGTGCATAAAAGTATGTTTCGAATTTCGCTTTAAGTCAGTTATGTTCATTGACTTAACTTGTATCCTGATTACCTAATATTGTTATACCAACTACTAACGGCTTAGAAAAACAGCTGTGCCGAGTTTTTTTTTAAATTACATGTCGGCAAGGTTTTATACACAATAGAATTCAGATATAAGGCTGGCAATCGTCTAAACATTTCGATTATGAACTTGTGAAAAAACCTTATTTCTTTCTGATATGAAACTGAAATACAAAATGTGGCAAGATATTTATTTATTCTTTAGTTATTATATATTTACAATTTATATATTTATTTATATATATATAGAAATGGAATAAAAAATTAAGGAATACTTATAAATTTTCGTCTATGGTAAGAAAAATTCTTAATATTACATACATTAACAAAATAAAAATACTAATATGAGTGATAGAGACAAGAGCCTTGACTTAAAGATAATATTTGTGACTATTCTACGAAATAAATTAATGCTAGAATTATTTTGATTATTTTCTCAGAAACATTTACAAAATATACTTCACTAGATCACGATATCCTCTATCGCCAGATGGAAAGGTAGATGGATAGAAATACCCACCGAAAAATCTCATTTAGATCATCTTGTATCCACTAAGCAATGTGATGAGCACTTCATTTGTCAGCATCAGTTTCATCATCTCAACAGATGGTCGTAATTTGGAGTGGGGCTAGGCTCAGTTCGCCTCAATAAAGATTACTCCCCAATTGGCATTTACATGCACTCAAGTGCTGAACCTCAACTAAAATCGTTTTGTTGCATTCAAATCACAAACACTCGCACAAATCATCGCCGGCCACGCCCCCACCGAGCTAGAGCCGCTGCTACGTTGACTATTTACATTTGCTGGCAAAACACACACGCAAACTGCCGCCCTGGGTGCAATTGCAAATTTCGGGCATTCAATAGCGATTTACACAAAAAGGCACACATGCACACAAACACACAAACACACACACACACTCATACACACGCACATAACATGCATAACATCGTACGTGCGGTCCAAGCAAATAAGCTTTAAAATTTTACCATTAACAACCGACCAATGTTTACAAATGGCCATCGACAGGCAAAACCAATGCAAAAGTTGTTGTTGTTTATTGTTTGTTGTTGTTGCTGCTGTTGCCCTATTTTCAAATGTGCGTTTAGCACGCATGGATTTGTTGTGTATCACAGCAGCAGGAGCAGGAGCAGGAGCAGCGGCAAGGATAACAAACGTTTGTCCTTTTGTAGGCCTTTGCAGGGCGGGGTCGCCTGCTCGATTTCGATCTAATCAGCTTTGTTCTAGAAGAAGCTGTTAACAATATTGTCAATTTTGTGTCCACTCGCTGAGCGGGCGGGCACAGCTATTTTATTTTTATGCTGAGAAAAAGTTAGATTTGCATATATTGTGTGTTCCTCGTTTCCGTCTTATATTTTTTTGTGTTTGTCGCTGGTGAGCTTCGTGCCAGGTTGTTGAGTCCCTTTTATGTCCTTGCTGCTGGCGCATTGAATGCTTGCTGTTCATTTTATGGGCGATGCCTGAGCGGCGTTTGCCACATAAACACTTTGGTGCTGAACACTATGAATAATTAATGAGTTTTGTGTTGTCGTTGCCGGTCAAGTTGTTGTCGTCGTTGTTGTTGCTGAGAACTTTTAAGCAGACTGGCAACAATTGTTGTTTGCTTGCCTTTGTGTTGCATGCTCTGAGGCGCGTTCCGCACAATAGGCACATGCAATATTCGTGCGGCTTTTAAAACAATGTCAATGGTTCAAATTGAAAACATGAGCTTTGTCAAAATGTAAGGCAACAGTTTTCTATAAACCATTTGCAGTTCACGAATGTTTTGCCAAGTTTTCAATGTCAGTTCATACTTTGAAGAGCTTTTTGAGCTTGTCAATCAATATGAATACTAGTCTTGACTATATTATGCTAAAGATGACTATTTTTCCATTTTAAGCCTAGTAATATTTAAGAATAAGTAGTAATATTTAATGCGTTTGTCCCGATTATTGATTATTAATCAATTATTATGCCTGAAGATATGCTATAGTTTTTTTTAGTTCACGCCTAGCTTTGGCCAACGACCTCTATGAGTAAAAGTATAAGAAAGTTTTTTTTTTTTGTTTTTTCTTACTGTCTATTTGATTCTGATTCTGCCTTAAAATAGAAATAGAAAATCAGATAGAAATATAACAAGACATAAACAAGAGCTCATAAGCAATCACCAATGGGAACATTTCAAAGCATATGCACAAAATCCCATTTCCACATTCTCGACAAACGTCGGAATCAAATTATGTTATTTCCATGAGCAGCCCACAAGTGGGTAAATATTTGCTATGCACAAATACATGATTCGCCTGGTTGGAGCAAGCGTTTGCAGTCACAGCAATAATAACAACAATGGCACATAGAGGAACACAAGCATAAAAAAAAGTCCTTAGATTGTTTACAAGTTCATAAAAAGACGCTATAATATAAACATACACACACATCTGCAAGTCGCAATTATAGAAGTGGCAGCATCTACTCCTTACTATGGGTTGAATAGGGGTAGGTGGGAGGCACTTGCGTCTCTCTAAATACTGCACGATGCGACTGGTTGCGTATTTACAAAGCACTTTTTCCATTCAGCTTCTGCTGCTGCTGCTTCTGCTTCTTCTTCTGCGTTAGCTGCGATGAGCAACAAAATGCAAACAGCACAAAAGTATGCTACAAAATAATAAAGGTCAGATCATCGTGTGGCAGTCGGAAGCAAGAAAGGGATGACTGCTGCTGCTGTTTATGTGAGGCAACTGAAGTTAAATGTGCTATGTGTAAGTTTGTGTGTATGTGTGTGTGTGCGTGTGGGCATGTCTGCATGCCTTTGCATGAGCTGATTGTAGGTTGCTTTTGGAATGCACTTTCAATGCTAAATACAATAAGGGCAACCAGAGTAAATCCGCTTAAATGCAATACAAATTGTTGAAGGCCTAGTTGTAGCAACAAAAACAACAGTTGTTGCGGCAGCGGGAATTTAATGCAATTTTTAACCGCAATCGAAAAAGCTTTAATTTTATTGTCATCGTGCCAAATTTGCGTGTCTATGTGCTTAAGCCGTTTTAAATAGTTGACAATATTACGCATTTGAAACATTTTTGACAAAATTAATTAATTTTCAACAAAGCTGTCATAATTAATTGCATTCAGTTTGTTTTTTTTTCGTTTTCCAATCGATGTCTATTGGTTTTGAATGCATATTTAATTCAAGTATTTTAAAATAGATATACTCATTTTTATAATTTAATAGTGCGATTTCTTTTATTCATTATATTACGTTTTCTAATTAAATGACCATTGCTCTCATTTAATCAAAGCTCTCAAGTCAAATATGAAATATATATTTAAGTGGCAAAGTTAGCACGCTTGGAAGGCTAAGTAATATTACTACCTACATCAAAAATTGGTAACACAAAGTTTGACTCACCCTTTTCTCTCTTCTAATATTACAACGTTCCAACTTGTTTTTAATTTATTTCCATAACTGAAAGTACTAGCTTAGATATATTTATGAATTGCAGCTTCGCTTCGAAATTTGATAAAATATTAAATCAATCATTGATGCTGATTTTTAATTATTTAATATTAATCGATATTGTGCTGAATTCTAGTAAATAATAAATTGAATGAGAAACAACAGTTTTATTGTTTTAGATTAATAACTTCAAATACATATTACATAAATCATCTATTATTCATCTCGTACATAACCTCGTGTGAACATTGCAAAATGTGTGTCATTTAGTTTTCTTGCACTTTCAGCGCATGGAAATGGTTTTAATTCTCTTGCAGTTTCTGCATAAATTATTTATGCCGACTCTTAGGTATCACTTAATATTAAGTTTTCAACAGGTCACAAATGACATGTTTATTTATCAAGTTAAATTAATTTTAACCAAAACATGCACACACACACACACACATACACGCTCTTGAGCTCAATTCATAAGTTATTTGTTTGTTGTTGAACTCACCATCAATCATGTTGGCACTCAGCAGCAGAATTTTGTGTGGCTTCCTGTTGGACTCTGCAATTAGAAAATTCAAAGTTTTAATTAAATAGAAAATATTTATGCGGCATTTATGCAAATAAAAGGAAACAACAAACTGCTACATTTTTAACATTTAAGTGGCAAGCAGAAATGTTGCCGCACAAGTGTTAATAATTGAAATACATGTTGCTGCAGGAGCAACTTGCTTAACAAATAGGCGAACCAAACTTTTCGCCTGCGGCCAATTAATAATAAATCGTAGGTGGCAAGCAGGCCGAGGCACGGAAGTCGAGGCACTGAAGCTGAAATCAAAGCCAGAGCTAGAGAGGCAGCCGGCTGCCAACTAATGACTCGCTCCATTTGGGGCCGAGTGCCACGTGCAACAACAAATTACCGCCGCACAAATTGATCCCAAAACTTTGTTCAGATGCCGCGCAAAAGTCAAAAGGTGGCCAAGACAAAAAAGATAAAGGTGCAAAAGAGAATGCGTCCGACACTTTGCCAAAGGGTCGTTCGTTCAATTGTTGCGGGCTTAGCGCTTGATTAAGCGCGTCGAAATTTAAGGACCATCCACAGCCGCTTTCACTTTCAGTTTGCAACAAACACTTTGCAACTCGCACCCCACGCTGTGTTTTTGTTCGCGTCACGGACTGATTGATAAGGTAAATTTGACCCGGGCCGAAGCAACAAGGTCAGCACAAAAAGTGTTACAAGCAATTTGTTGAGGTATTTTCGAGGTTGAAAATATGAATGGGCTACGGCGTTTAGGTTCTTTGCTTTGTTGCATGAGCTTATTTAAAAATTAAATCAAGTTGCCATGCTGGCCAATGAATTAAGGCGACTTGAGCCTAATTGCGTTACTTAATTATCCGGGCGGACGTGCTGGGGTCAAAAGCAGAAGTTACGCAACAAATGAACTTTAAGAAATGAACGTAGCTTAATATTGCGCGAAACGGTGGCGACCTTAAGCCAAATAATATGCAAACTGCAATTGAAAATTTAAATTGCGAAATAAATGATTGTAAAAAGCGGAGCCAAAATAATCCTCTTCAATCATATCACTTCAATTGGAAAACCTTTTCGTAAATGCCATTCGGAATTGCCAGCATTGTTCAATCTATTTCCCAATCAATTTTCAGCAACTTAGCGTCACTTATTAAGCCCGAATCGAAAAGCACGGCATGAAGATAATCAATCAAAATGCGCAGCCTGCCTGGCAATAAGTGAAGAAGCCAACACCCAACACTCGAGAGGGGTCAGGCTTAAGCGAGGCAAACAATTTACGCACTGGCCGAAATATAAAAAAAAATAACATAAATAAATAAGCATAAAATTTATATCAAGCGAAAGTCACGCCAAAGTCAAAATGCCGAAAATTGTATTTGATTTAAGATAACCGCCCCATCTCAGCCCGTCGCACTGGGCCTATTTCAAATATCAAAGCTCTTTCTGACACATATCAGAGAGTGAAAACTGACAGCGTGAAGAATGGTTCACGAGAATTGGGTTCGTACCTAGAGGCATTGGGTGGTAACTCATATTGTTCAGATGCCTTTGATTTCAAATAATGCAGATGATGGAGATGATGGCAGCTGCTTTAACAGCATTTGAAGCACTAGCCGCAAGCTTTTTTAAATTACTTAATCAATTGTGAATGTTGCATGGGAGCCATCTTTTTTAAATCGTAATTAAATATTCTAATTGACTGGCAGCCAACTGTATACTGTAATACTGCAATATTATCGCAGTCATTGCCTCATAACTTGACTCTGCTGATTTATAAACGTGGCATGCCTGTCGACTTTGCGGCAATGTGGCTAGCAGTCTCTTGGCCTTCAAATGCCCCGGATTTTGCTAATAAATTATTTGCGATAGTAAAAAACTTGCGAAGTATAAAAAACAAAAAATACTCGTTACAGGCCTAAGGGCGGGCCATGCTTTATGTTGTTTATGTGCAAATTGTTTTCGCCTTTATTGTTGCCGTGGCGTTATGATTTATATACCAGAACCTGCCACGCCCCAGCCATAATTTATGCATCTATACAAGCCTTAGGATCAAATAAAAAACGATAAACCGAAATGTTCTGAAATAAGCTTGAAAATAGCATTTGAATAACTGTTGAAACCAAAACTCACTTCAACTGTGATTGAAGAGATTTTCAATCACCCAATGTCATTATATATGATCACTTGTGCATATTGTAATGCAATGTTGTATTATTGAATACATCAAATATTGAAATAAACATACAAAAACAGGAAATAAGGTTATGAATCCAGGTGACATGAATATCAGAAACCAATCATTTATAGCGAAATTTAGTTACTTCTGTGTGCTTAAAAGATATACTGTTTAGTAAACTTCTTATTCTGTTAAAATTGAAGAGAAAATTGGATTGACAAGAGAAAGACGAAGATTGATTGACTTACAATCAATCAGATAATTTCAATTCACTAAAGAGTATCTGGGTTACTCATTAATTTTCAGATAACACACAAAGTAGACCCACATAATTGTGAAGGTTCTTAGATATACTTTATAGAACCAGAGATGCAGATATATCCATATATTCGCACAACTTTATGACGGGCCCCATTCTACGCAATTTAATGAGTACAGGAAATGAGGAAAAAAAGATGACGCCGCATAGGCCGACTGCAAGCATGCAATTCTGCCTTGCCGAACGTAGAAGGCATGCATAATTAGAGCAACCTGTCTGCTGAAATGAATAAATTTGCGCCCTGAATGCGACTCACATGTGTACACTTGAACATGAATGCACAGCACATATACATACATACACACATACACGCATAAGTAATTGTGTGCGTGTGGACATTTGCAAGTGGGAAACTGCAGAGATAAAGAAATACTTTGGGCGCCAGCTGCTGAAAGTGCTGGCAGCATAAGACATGAAAATAATGTAAACCACATTCGCTTTAAAGTTTAACAATTTTACTCAGCTACTGAATATGTGGTTAAAGTAAACTTCAACTTTAACTTAATAAAGCTTAAAAATTAAGCTTCTAACAAGCATTAAAATGTCCTTACAACAAAATAATTCAATCAACTTATTGATTTAAATTTAATCAAAGAAAGTAAGCATATTATTTTACAATGATTTAATATCAAAGATATATGTTAAAATCAGACCAGTCTTCTATATTATTTCACGAGGTGCAGCATTCCTTAAGTATGTATATATATATATGTACATATAAATGTGAGCATTGAATTAAAGGGTTAACGAAGATAATCAAATATTAACACAATTTCTCTTTCAAGTAGAGTTGTCCCAAATCCTCGAAAAATTATTAAAATATAAAAGCTCTTAAGCGAGCTGCTTTCTGTGTACCACTAAAACTGTTGCACATAATTATGCAAAATTATTTCTTAAAGCATGCCATAAGCCATGAAATTACGGTCTTTAGCCATGAGCCGAAACCGCTGTTATGACCGTGTTTAGTGCAGTTTGCCGACAACAGAAGACAAAGAAAACGAAAAAAAAACACCTAATTCACAACGGTGATTAAAACTCCTAATGTACACACATTGTTGCTAAAAGCAATGTCCTGCCCGTGTCCAGAGTTATGTATTGCCAGGACATACGTTTGCTTTATTGAGTGATTATTGAAATTTACGGCTAACAGCGCTGTACTTAGTTGGCTACTAAATATGCTTAGCAGCGTGTTGAATTTATGTCCCAGACTTGTGTTTACTTTGGGCCTTGCTGCTGTGGCCCAAAGTGATCGACTCTGGACCCATAGAAAACAAGGATTATATTGAATTGAAATAAATTTGGAATGCATCTGATTTCATATTTAATTTTTCTATAACTTCAGTTTGACTCCAAATAAAAGTTAAGTTTATTTAAATAAGTAAATAAATAAGTAGCTACTGTGAAAAATTTTTCCAGCCTATCAAGGTCTGTTCAAAATCATACACAACTGAATTAAATGTGCTTGAGAAATGCGAAACATTATAAGTCAACAAATTATATGTGCAAATAGAAAATGGATAGGTAGAGATAGATCACCAGAGAGTAGAGTAAGTAAGTGCAACCTTCATCAAAACACAAAAAGGCGCAAAATCACTCATACGCACTATGTAACCAACAAGAGTGATAGAGTGGGAAGCAACGGGATGAAAGGCAGAAACATCTGAAGAAGAAAACGAACACCTGAGTGTTGGTAAGACGCAGGTTTATTCACACCTCAATGCAGTTGTTTAGCATCTACTTTGCGGGATTTGTGGAAGTGCTTGACTTTGGCTCATTGTCGAGCATTGTTTTTGTAAAACAAGAACTAATGGCAGAACACGTGTTCTAGTTGTGGCTAAACTCAAACACAAGCAATGCGTAATATGTGAGATATATGTGAGATGTTAAAGTAAAAAAAAAACAGAGAAATCATATAAATATACTCTTACATATAAGAGTATATACCCGTGCATAAAAAAAGAATAAAATAAAAGTTTCACTTCGCTTTGTTGTTTGTCTGTTTGTTAGCCCAAAGTCAATTTATGGTTGCTACCCGCATAATTTCATTTTGTTTTATTTGACTTTTCTTCTTTTTTTTTGTGGGGTTCTCGTAGATAATGCGATAGCCTATAAAATGATGCCAAATTTTTTGATTTTATGTTGATGCTTTAGTTTGTTATTGAGGTCATAAAATAAAAAGCATAATTAAAATGATATCCAAAGTACTACCAGCTCCATAAACTTTTAAAATCAATTGAAGTGTAGGCCGCACACATATATACCAAATGTGTACTTCAGCAAAATTATTTTGCCTGAGCATTTTCAAAACACAGCGGAATTTTCGCTATATACTGTAAGACCGACTTTTAACTACATATGTAAAATGGCGTCAGATGCGGTGTATGCGCAATTAATTTACAGAGCGGCAATGCAGGTGTCGCACATAAATGCTCGCATAATAGCCATCAATAAATTTACAATTAATTCAATTGTTTCCTTCACACACGCACACACACGTTGGCTGCCCATCTACTGCGTGCATTTTTGCTGGCATTAATGCAATGATTAAATTTTGACCGCAGCAGCCCAAAAAAAAGTAGAGTACATCATTTTTTTTTAAGCATTCGCTTTAAAGGTGTTTGATTCGCCTGCATCTCTTGCCTTATCTGTGTTCTTATTTTTATTCATGTTTGTCTGAATAATTTATTTATTTATTTATTTTATGCTTTTGTGCCTGTGCATTTTCGATTTGTGAAAAACACATAGATAAACTTTACTTATCAATTATTCTTATATGTTATTAAAAATAATTGTTTTGAATCCAACATCAAATAGCAGCTCAAGCATAGTGTTGACTTCTGCAGTTGCATTGTTGATCTGCTAAAAAAATATATGTTCATATTTTTATGCTCCTGGTGAAAGCCGCTTTTTTTTGCGCTCTCTCAGCATTTTAATCGTTTCTCCCTCCCGCAGTTTTGTTTAATTTTCATTCCGTTGCATAACGCAATAAAATCTGTTACATAAAAAACGCAAATGTTAAGACGATTTTTTTTATCCTGGCTGTGCGATATTGATATTGTGTCACCGGAAGAAATAAGCTTGTCGTACTCGGCGTATTATTTACATAATTCAAAGTTCAAGGTTGAAATGTGAAAATTGTAGAGAAGATGAAGAGGATTTGATGGGATTCATTAGGTAAGCTGTCTACTGGACCAATAGAGGATGGCGAATATCGATTTTTTATATATTTTATTTTCTGAGTGTACTGAATAATTACTAAACCTAAGTCTTATTTTTGTGTCAACCTAAAACCTAATTATTCAAAACTGTAACAGTTTCTACTGAGCAAATATCTGAGTAAAGAACACAACAAGTCAAATTTTGTTTACTATATATTCCAATTATGGCTAACAAACAATCAAAATTTGACAAACTCTGTTCCAGTGTTCCATATATTTGAAGACAAGCCCACATACATTGAAATTGCAAATGGAGAACCAGCTGGGTAAACTTAGCATATATCCAAGAATTGCTATAAAAGCAAATGGATCAGAACGAAAAGTATCATTCACCAACGGATTGGAACAAGATGAACACTAAAGTAGTAGCATTGAGCTGTGCTCTCTTGGCCATATGCTTATTTTATTTGCCGATGCGCGTCGACTGCCAAACCACTACGACTACTACAACGGCTGGTACAACGACTACTACAACGGCTGCTACAACGACTACTACAACGGCTGCTACAACGACTACAGCAGGTACACCTACACCCAGCGGTGGAAAACCTTGCAAACCCTGGACGCTTCACTATAAAGAGAAGATCAGCGGCGGCTCTAGAAGAAGACGACGTAACAAGGGAAACAAATTTAACAAATTTTCTAATAACGGAAATGGCGGAAGCAATGGAGGACATGGTGGTGGTGGACATGGTGGTGGTGGACATGGTGGTGGTGGACACGGTGGTGGTGGACACGATGGTGGTGGACACAGAGGTGACAGACGAGGCAGACGAGGCAGGCGAGGAAGACGAGGCTTATAAGGAACACTATGCTGAAAAATATCACGAAGATTTGGCTCAATAATGAATCGAAATTTAAACAATGATACCTTACAAATGGACCAATTAATTTTAGTAATTACCTTTTTCAAATTTGTTATTTAGTGCACTTAATAAATTAATATATACGCTTATAATGTTTAGATTTCAATATGATTGGTTATCTTAACTTTGATGGAAATGTACTCATATATGTGGGAGAGTCTTTTGCTAAAAGAATCTCATAATATAAGAATATTCGACAGATAATCCCTTATACTTTAGACAGACAATTGACAAAAAAAAAAAAATTTTTTTTATAGCTGTCATAGATTCCATTGGTTGTTATATTGTAGTGGCCAGTTACAGACACTATAAATTACAAAATTTAGATAGACCATTAGTAATGGAAACTATGCTGTATTGAAAAGTAATACTGTTACTCTTAAGACCTCCAGTCCTCTTCACATGTACTTTAACTCTCATGCTATAGAGAAAAGTACTGAAAAGCACTCGCGCTCATATGTGAGCTAGAAGCATTATGTCCACTAGCTTTCACTCAAGAGCAGTGGCCACGATCCCGCGACTATCAAATAGATCGAATAGAACGCGTGTCCGCTAAAAGTGCCATAAATAATTAAATTATTGGCTAATATCGTTGTAGGGCGAGAAAAAATGTAGTTCATGAATCGGAATATCAAAGGGGAGTGGCAAGAACCCTGACAATCCGGCGAGGTAGCAAGAGCATAGCTAGAGGTGTACATCGCAAAATTCTGCTGTACACGGTGCATGAAAAGTTTTAGATCATACTAACGTATATGCACATCACAAGATTTCTTTTTGTATGAAAACTGTTTTGTTAAGTAAAAAAATATATCAAAATTGGGACACAATATCGTGTCGGTCCCTTGAGATCAATTGAATCTCTAAATGCCATAGAAATTTAATTGTAAGTCAAGTGGGAATGCAAAGGGTAATCAATCTATGTTTACAAGGAACCGAGTCGAGTTGTACATTTAAACCATTGAATTCGAGGTGTAAGCTCGAACTGATTTATTTCTTAAAATTCAATGCTTATTTAGCTAACAATGTTCACTTATTTTCTACCTGCTGTACAATCAAAGCAGGGAACCATTTTAACCCATGAAAGAGTAATTTACAATTTATATATTTTTACTTATCATTATCCTGTACAGGCTAGATATTTTTCTATATGTTTCTGCTATCTTAAACCAGTGTTCATTCTTGAACCACATTGGACTGCATTTATTTTTCCTTTGCCCGGTGCAATGAGCCTTTTCGGGAAGAACCCTTTACTCAGTAAGGACAGAAAATGTGCGATCTAAATATATATAGTAGTTTCATTGGAACTGGAATATTGTCTCCCAAGGAATTTTATTTCTGAATTTCAGAATTTACCGTGGTATTAAAAAACTAAAGTTCTTGCTCTTAGAAAGCAGCAACCTTCAATTTTAGAAATTCACCTTTTGAAAAATAAGATGAGCCACCCTTGCCAATAGAGGATGGCGAATATCGATTTTTTATATATTTTATTTTCTGAGTGTACTGAATAATTACTAAACCTAAGTCTTATTTTTGTGTCAACCTAAAACCTAATTATTCAAAACTGTAACAGTTTCTACTGAGCAAATATCTGAGTAAAGAACACAACAAGCCAAATTTTGTTTACTATATATTCCAATTATGGCTAACAAACAATCAAAATTTGACAAACTCTGTTCCAGTGCTCCATATATTTGAAGACAAGCCCACATACATTGGAATTGCAAATGGAGAACCAGCTGGGTAAACTTAGCATATATCCAAGAATTGCTATAAAAGCAAATGGATCAGAACGAAAAGTATCATTCACCAACGGATTGGAACAAGATGAACACTAAAGTAGTAGCATTGAGCTGTGCTCTCTTGGCCATATGCTTATTTTATTTGCCGATGCGCGTCGACTGCCAAACCACTACGACTACTACAACGGCTGGTACAACGACTACTACAACGGCTGCTACAACGACTACTACAACGGCTGCTACAACGACTACAGCAGGTACACCTACACCCAGCGGTGGAAAACCTTGCAAACCCTGGACGCTTCACTATAAAGAGAAGATCAGCGGCGGCTCTAGAAGAAGACGACGTAACAAGGGAAACAAATTTAACAAATTTTCTAATAACGGAAATGGCGGAAGCAATGGAGGACATGGTGGTGGTGGACATGGTGGTGGTGGACATGGTGGTGGTGGACACGGTGGTGGTGGACACGGTGGTGGTGGACACAGAGGTGACAGACGAGGCAGACGAGGCAGACGAGGCAGGCGAGGAAGACGAGGCTTATAAGGAACACTATGCTGAAAAATATCACGAAGATTTGGCTCAATAATGAATCGAAATTTAAACAATGATACCTTACAAATGGACCAATTAATTTTAGTAATTACCTTTTTCAAATTTGTTATTTAGTGCACTTAATAAATTAATATATACGCTTATAATGTTTAGATTTCAATATGATTGGTTATCTTAACTTTGATGGAAATGTACTCATATATGTGGGAGAGTCTTTTGCTAAAAGAATCTCATAATATAAGAATATTCGACAGATAATCCCTTATACTTTAGACAGACAATTGACAAAAAAAAAAAAATTTTTTTTATAGCTGTCATAGATTCCATTGGTTGTTATATTGTAGTGGCCAGTTACAGACACTATAAATTACAAAATTTAGATAGACCATTAGTAATGGAAACTATGCTGTATTGAAAAGTAATACTGTTACTCTTAAGACCTCCAGTCCTCTTCACATGTACTTTAACTCTCATGCTATAGAGAAAAGTACTGAAAAGCACTCGCGCTCATATGTGAGCTAGAAGCATTATGTCCACTAGCTTTCACTCAAGAGCAGTGGCCACGATCCCGCGACTATCAAATAGATCGAATAGAACGCGTGTCCGCTAAAAGTGCCATAAATAATTAAATTATTGGCTAATATCGTTGTAGGGCGAGAAAAAATGTAGTTCATGAATCGGAATATCAAAGGGGAGTGGCAAGAACCCTGACAATCCGGCGAGGTAGCAAGAGCATAGCTAGAGGTGTACATCGCAAAATTCTGCTGTACACGGTGCATGAAAAGTTTTAGATCATACTAACGTATATGCACATCACAAGATTTCTTCTTGTATGAAAACTGTTTTGTTAAGTAAAAAAATATATCAAAATTGGGACACAATATCGTGTCGGTCCCTTGAGATCAATTGAATCTCTAAATGCCATAGAAATTTAATTGTAAGTAAAGTGGGAATGCAAAGGGTAATCAATCTATGTTTACAAGGAACCGAGTCGAGTTGTACATTTAAACCATTGAATTCGAGGTGTAAGCTCGAACTGATTTATTTCTTAAAATTCAATGCTTATTTAGCTAACAATGTTCACTTATTTTCTACCTGCTGTACAATCAAAGCAGGGAACCATTTTAACCCATGAAAGAGTTATTTACAATTTATATATTTTTACTTATCATTATCCTGAACAGGCTAGATATTTTTCTATATGTTTCTGCTATCTTAAACCAGTGTTCATTCTTGAACCACATTGGACTGCATTTATTTTTCCTTTGCCCGGTGCAATGAGCCTTTTCGGGAAGAACCCTTTACTCAGTAAGGACAGAAAATGTGCGATCTAAATATATATAGTAGTTTCATTGGAACTGGAATATTGTCTCCCAAGGAATTTTATTTCTGAATTTCAGAATTTACCGTGGTATTAAAAAACTAAAGTTCTTGCTCTTAGAAAGCAGCAACCTTCAATTTTAGAAATTCACCTTTTGAAAAATAAGATGAGCCACCCTTGCCAATAGAGGATGGCGAATATCGATTTTTTATATATTTTATTTTCTGAGTGTACTGAATAATTACTAAACCTAAGTCTTATTTTTGTGTCAACCTAAAACCTAATTATTCAAAACTGTAACAGTTTCTACTGAGCAAATATCTGAGTAAAGAACACAACAAGCCAAATTTTGTTTACTATATATTCCAATTATGGCTAACAAACAATCAAAATTTGACAAACTCTGTTCCAGTGCTCCATATATTTGAAGACAAGCCCACATACATTGGAATTGCAAATGGAGAACCAGCTGGGTAAACTTAGCATATATCCAAGAATTGCTATAAAAGCAAATGGATCAGAACGAAAAGTATCATTCACCAACGGATTGGAACAAGATGAACACTAAAGTAGTAGCATTGAGCTGTGCTCTCTTGGCCATATGCTTATTTTATTTGCCGATGCGCGTCGACTGCCAAACCACTACGACTACTACAACGGCTGGTACAACGACTACTACAACGGCTGCTACAACGACTACTACAACGGCTGCTACAACGACTACAGCAGGTACACCTACACCCAGCGGTGGAAAACCTTGCAAACCCTGGACGCTTCACTATAAAGAGAAGATCAGCGGCGGCTCTAGAA
Source organism: Drosophila conformis (assembly GCA_035041375.1). Classification (NCBI taxonomy): domain Eukaryota; kingdom Metazoa; phylum Arthropoda; class Insecta; order Diptera; family Drosophilidae; genus Drosophila; species Drosophila conformis. The sequence goes on from JAWNLE010001234.1 coordinate 1,593,904, forward strand.
GAAGACGACGTAACAAGGGAAACAAATTTAACAAATTTTCTAATAACGGAAATGGCGGAAGCAATGGAGGACATGGTGGTGGTGGACATGGTGGTGGTGGACATGGTGGTGGTGGACACGGTGGTGGTGGACACGGTGGTGGTGGACACAGAGGTGACAGACGAGGCAGACGAGGCAGGCGAGGAAGACGAGGCTTATAAGGAACACTATGCTGAAAAATATCACGAAGATTTGGCTCAATAATGAATCGAAATTTAAACAATGATACCTTACAAATGGACCAATTAATTTTAGTAATTACCTTTTTCAAATTTGTTATTTAGTGCACTTAATAAATTAATATATACGCTTATAATGTTTAGATTTCAATATGATTGGTTATCTTAACTTTGATGGAAATGTACTCATATATGTGGGAGAGTCTTTTGCTAAAAGAATCTCATAATATAAGAATATTCGACAGATAATCCCTTATACTTTAGACAGACAATTGACAAAAAAAAAAAAATTTTTTTTATAGCTGTCATAGATTCCATTGGTTGTTATATTGTAGTGGCCAGTTACAGACACTATAAATTACAAAATTTAGATAGACCATTAGTAATGGAAACTATGCTGTATTGAAAAGTAATACTGTTACTCTTAAGACCTCCAGTCCTCTTCACATGTACTTTAACTCTCATGCTATAGAGAAAAGTACTGAAAAGCACTCGCGCTCATATGTGAGCTAGAAGCATTATGTCCACTAGCTTTCACTCAAGAGCAGTGGCCACGATCCCGCGACTATCAAATAGATCGAATAGAACGCGTGTCCGCTAAAAGTGCCATAAATAATTAAATTATTGGCTAATATCGTTGTAGGGCGAGAAAAAATGTAGTTCATGAATCGGAATATCAAAGGGGAGTGGCAAGAACCCTGACAATCCGGCGAGGTAGCAAGAGCATAGCTAGAGGTGTACATCGCAAAATTCTGCTGTACACGGTGCATGAAAAGTTTTAGATCATACTAACGTATATGCACATCACAAGATTTCTTCTTGTATGAAAACTGTTTTGTTAAGTAAAAAAATATATCAAAATTGGGACACAATATCGTGTCGGTCCCTTGAGATCAATTGAATCTCTAAATGCCATAGAAATTTAATTGTAAGTAAAGTGGGAATGCAAAGGGTAATCAATCTATGTTTACAAGGAACCGAGTCGAGTTGTACATTTAAACCATTGAATTCGAGGTGTAAGCTCGAACTGATTTATTTCTTAAAATTCAATGCTTATTTAGCTAACAATGTTCACTTATTTTCTACCTGCTGTACAATCAAAGCAGGGAACCATTTTAACCCATGAAAGAGTTATTTACAATTTATATATTTTTACTTATCATTATCCTGTACAGGCTAGATATTTTTCTATATGTTTCTGCTATCTTAAACCAGTGTTCATTCTTGAACCACATTGGACTGCATTTATTTTTCCTTTGCCCGGTGCAATGAGCCTTTTCGGGAAGAACCCTTTACTCAGTAAGGACAGAAAATGTGCGATCTAAATATATATAGTAGTTTCATTGGAACTGGAATATTGTCTCCCAAGGAATTTTATTTCTGAATTTCAGAATTTACCGTGGTATTAAAAAATTAAAGTTCTTGCTCTTAGAAAGCAGCAACCTTCAATTTTAGAAATTCACCTTTTGAAATATGAATATCGATTTTTTATATATTTTATTTTCTGAGTGTACTGAATAATTACTAAACCTAAGTCTTATTTTTGTGTCAACCTAAAACCTAATTATTCAAAACTGTAACAGTTTCTACTGAGCAAATATCTGAGTAAAGAACACAACAAGCCAAATTTTGTTTACTATATATTCCAATTATGGCTAACAAACAATCAAAATTTGACAAACTCTGTTCCAGTGCTCCATATATTTGAAGACAAGCCCACATACATTGGAATTGCAAATGGAGAACCAGCTGGGTAAACTTAGCATATATCCAAGAATTGCTATAAAAGCAAATGGATCAGAACGAAAAGTATCATTCACCAACGGATTGGAACAAGATGAACACTAAAGTAGTAGCATTGAGCTGTGCTCTCTTGGCCATATGCTTATTTTATTTGCCGATGCGCGTCGACTGCCAAACCACTACGACTACTACAACGGCTGCTACAACGACTACTACAACGGCTGCTCCAACGACTACTACAACGGCTGCTACAACGACTACAGCAGGTACACCTACACCCAGCGGTGGAAAACCTTGCAAACCCTGGACGCTTCACTATAAAGAGAAGATCAGCGGCGGCTCTAGAAGAAGACGACGTAACAAGGGAAACAAATTTAACAAATTTTCTAATAACGGAAATGGCGGAAGCAATGGAGGACATGGTGGTGGTGGACATGGTGGTGGTGGACATGGTGGTGGTGGACACGGTGGTGGTGGACACGGTGGTGGTGGACACAGAGGTGACAGACGAGGCAGACGAGGCAGGCGAGGAAGACGAGGCTTATAAGGAACACTATGCTGAAAAATATCACGAAGATTTGGCTCAATAATGAATCGAAATTTAAACAATGATACCTTACAAATGGACCAATTAATTTTAGTAATTACCTTTTTCAAATTTGTTATTTAGTGCACTTAATAAATTAATATATACGCTTATAATGTTTAGATTTCAATATGATTGGTTATCTTAACTTTGATGGAAATGTACTCATATATGTGGGAGAGTCTTTTGCTAAAAGAATCTCATAATATAAGAATATTCGACAGATAATCCCTTATACTTTAGACAGACAATTGACAAAAAAAAAAAAATTTTTTTTATAGCTGTCATAGATTCCATTGGTTGTTATATTGTAGTGGCCAGTTACAGACACTATAAATTACAAAATTTAGATAGACCATTAGTAATGGAAACTATGCTGTATTGAAAAGTAATACTGTTACTCTTAAGACCTCCAGTCCTCTTCACATGTACTTTAACTCTCATGCTATAGAGAAAAGTACTGAAAAGCACTCGCGCTCATATGTGAGCTAGAAGCATTATGTCCACTAGCTTTCACTCAAGAGCAGTGGCCACGATCCCGCGACTATCAAATAGATCGAATAGAACGCGTGTCCGCTAAAAGTGCCATAAATAATTAAATTATTGGCTAATATCGTTGTAGGGCGAGAAAAAATGTAGTTCATGAATCGGAATATCAAAGGGGAGTGGCAAGAACCCTGACAATCCGGCGAGGTAGCAAGAGCATAGCTAGAGGTGTACATCGTAAAATTCTGCTGTACACGGTGCATGAAAAGTTTTAGATCATACTAACGTATATGCACATCACAAGATTTCTTCTTGTATGAAAACTGTTTTGTTAAGTAAAAAAATATATCAAAATTGGGACACAATATCGTGTCGGTCCCTTGAGATCAATTGAATCTCTAAATGCCATAGAAATTTAATTGTAAGTAAAGTGGGAATGCAAAGGGTAATCAATCTATGTTTACAAGGAACCGAGTCGAGTTGTACATTTAAACCATTGAATTCGAGGTGTAAGCTCGAACTGATTTATTTCTTAAAATTCAATGCTTATTTAGCTAACAATGTTCACTTATTTTCTACCTGCTGTACAATCAAAGCATGGAACCATTTTAACCCATGAAAGAGTTATTTACAATTTATATATTTTTACTTATCATTATCCTGTACAGGCTAGATATTTTTCTATATGTTTCTGCTATCTTAAACCAGTGTTCATTCTTGAACCACATTGGACTGCATTTATTTTTCCTTTGCCCGGTGCAATGAGCCTTTTCGGGAAGAACCCTTTACTCAGTAAGGACAGAAAATGTGCGATCTAAATATATATAGTAGTTTCATTGGAACTGGAATATTGTCTCCCAAGGAATTTTATTTCTGAATTTCAGAATTTACCGTGGTATTAAAAAACTAAAGTTATTGCTCTTAGAAAGCAGCAACCTTCAATTTTAGAAATTCACCTTTTGAAAAATAAGATGAGCCACCCTTGCCAATAGAGGATGGCGAATATCGATTTTTTATATATTTTATTTTCTGAGTGTACTGAATAATTACTAAACCTAAGTCTTATTTTTGTGTCAACCTAAAACCTAATTATTCAAAACTGTAACAGTTTCTACTGAGCAAATATCTGAGTAAAGAACACAACAAGTCAAATTTTGTTTACTATATATTCCAATTATGGCTAACAAACAATCAAAATTTGACAAACTCTGTTCCAGTGCTCCATATATTTGAAGACAAGCCCACATACATTGGAATTGCAAATGGAGAACCAGCTGGGTAAACTTAGCATATATCCAAGAATTGCTATAAAAGCAAATGGATCAGAACGAAAAGTATCATTCACCAACGGATTGGAACAAGATGAACACTAATGTAGTAGCATTGAGCTGTGCTCTCTTGGCCATATGCTTATTTTATTTGCCGATGCGCGTCGACTGCCAAACCACTACGACTACTACAACGGCTGCTACACCGCCTGCAGCACCCAGCGGTGGAAAACCTTGCAAACCCTGGACGCTTCACTATAAAGAGAAGATCAGCGGCGGCTCTAGAAAAAGACGACGTAACAACGGAAACAAATTTAACAAATTTTCTAATAACGGAAATGGCGGAAGCAATGGAGGACATGGTGGTGGTGGACATGGTGGTGATGGACACGGTGGTGGTGGACACGGTGGTGGTGGACACAGAGGTGACAGACGAGGCAGACGAGGCAGACGAGGCAGGCGAGGAAGACGAGGCTTATAAGGAACACTATGCTGAAAAATATCACGAAGATTTGGCTCAATAATGAATCGAAATTTAAACAATGATACCTTACAAATGGACCAATTAATTTTAGTAATTACCTTTTTCAAATTTGTTATTTAGTGCACTTAATAAATTAATATATACGCTTATAATGTTTAGATTTCAATATGATTGGTTATCTTAACTTTGATGGAAATGTACTCATATATGTGGGAGAGTCTTTTGCTAAAAGAATCTCATAATATAAGAATATTCGACAGATAATCCCTTATACTTTAGACAGACAATTGACAAAAAAAAAAAAATTTTTTTTATAGCTGTCATAGATTTCATTGGTTGTTATACTGTAGTGGCCAGTTACAGACGGGCCTTCACTCAAGAGCAGTGGCCACGATCCAGCGACTATCAAATACATCGATTAGAACGCGTGGCCTCTAAAAAAAGCCATAAATAATTAAATTATTGGCTAATATCGTTACTCCGTAAGGACAATAGCTTTGCAGTTTGTAATATCCTTTTATGATGTTAGACAGAAAACGTGCTATCTAAATTTATCTATTTGTTCCATTGAAACTGCCGCGACTTGGAGGCGCACGTTGAGCATAATGAAGTGGCCTGGAAAGATGAATTTAAGAAGACGCAGCCAAAGGTTTTCAAAGGAAGGTTAGTTAAAAACAGACTTTACTTATCCAACCGATCAGGGCCAACTCGCGGATAGATATGAACCGACCTTTGCATAAGACTATCAATGCGGCCTATAAGGTAAATTGTGCCCCTTCTCAGTCTATAGTTTCTCCATTAATCACAGCTCCTGCACTAATACTAGATTCTTTGTTGACTTGAGGGCTTCTATGTCCTGGGATTTCATAACATGCATCCCTAGGATGCTGCATATTTTCCTAGTTAAGACGACACATTCTGCTAGGATGTAGCAAACTCAGCGGAAAGCCATTCGAAACCTGTTGCCACATCAATGTCAGGCAGAGTTACTGGGAAACTAAGTGTGACGGAGAGTCAGCACTGAGCAGATGTGATAAACAGATGGCATATATTATATATCAATCAATGCACAGAGAACAATCATATAAGACACTTCCTAAATATACATATATATATATAAATATACAAACGAGTAAGTATGCTAAAATAAATCTGGAATATAGGGGAATATAATAATTGAGTTTTAAGTAGTAAATATAATTACGAGTGGCTGTGCTTACCACCTGGTTTGATATCTCCATTGACTCTTGCTTATAATGCAAGCTTTCTTATATTCAGTATCACAGCAGCAAACTGAGGTATTGTATATTCCATATATCGAGTTACTTTAATTTAATTTTTCATATAAATGTATTCGTATGTACATATATATATATATATGTATCTATTTGTCATATAAATGTATAATAACAAAGAAAAATTCAGTTTCATCGAAAACCCTTGTTCATGAATGGAATACGGGAAGATCTTAACAAATTTGATTCAATCTGCCATTCAAAAGCTAACTTTTTAAATGTTACATTAATTATTCAATATTAGGAAGGAATAAAGTTGATGGCCTTACCGACCACCAGGCACTTAACTCTCTGTTCCCGTTAATGCGTTCCAATTGCAATTCTTGCAATGGAGTTTGCTTCGCAGCCGACTATGCCGAATAGCCAAACAAATAAATTCATTCCAAAATATTCTCAGTCAAACAATATTAAAGCTTTCGTAAGAGTCTTTGCGAATGCAAAATGAAATTTTGAATCAGGGCTCAAAATATTTTCTTTTTTTTAGACTCTAATACCGAAGGTACGACATATTTCTGAAAGTGGAAATTGATAATCACGCATATTTCCCACAATTTTTAAGATAGAGTCACCAAACTTAGAATTGGCCTTTTTCAAAGATCGAAATTTAAATACATTTCATAACACTCCCACACCGTCCCCAGAAGCGTTGGCCCTAGAAAGCTTTAAGTATCTATGTAAAATAACAGAATGGCCACGCCCACTCCCACCCTCAAATGTATAAAAGCCTGTATCTACCTATATACATATATATACAAATATATATATGTATGTATAATATGTATATATGGAAAGCCAAACATTGAAGGTAGATTACTAGGAACTTTTTTCAAAGATCGAGGCACTTGTTGTCAGCTTATATAATTATGGGTGTAAAATATTGATAATTTTATTATAATGATTTTATTGATAATGATATTGGGGAAGCAAGGAAAACACCATTCGAACAAGCATTTTTTGATCGTTAGTTGTGAGGAAAGAAAATAAAAAACATTCTCTACGGCCAACCAATGTTCATATGCCAGCTAATGATACCAAGATGAAGACATTTTGGGAAGTAGCTATATCAACTCGTCATTTGATCCTGATCAAGAATATGTATATTATGAGATCAATCGGTTCATGGTATAAAAACTGTTAATGCGAGAAGAAATCTTGGCTGTTAATTAATATCCGGATATCCGATAAGTAGCATCAAAATACTTTAAAACTGAGGGAGATCTTTGCGCTTACAAGAGTAAAACATTCGGAAAAGGGGAAGGTCGGCAGACGGATAGACATGATTATCAAATGTGCAAATATACTCTGTGAAGTGAGAGATATTTCCTTCAAAAAGTTACACATTTAATGACAAAATATGATACCCCTCTGCAAGGATTTCACAAGGAATTTGCTAAACAAAACAGGACATTTACATGCAGACATGCCGACCGAATAGTTGAAGCAGGCTGGAGTTGTAGTACATTACTGTACTAACTGCTGGGATGCTAATGTCTTTTAGATAATCGCTGGCATGCGGTGCGCCTAGCAGCCAGATGGCCTATTAAACAAAATGGCGTCGACACTAACCAGCACACACATGCACACATACAAGCACCCACACATGGCTGCAGAAAGAGCACACAGCAGGAGCAGCAGAAGCTTAGTCGAGTCGAATCGAATGCCTAAGGCTGTGTTCACATTTTCATGCCATTTGATTTTACTTTGCTACGTTATCTCACTCGCCGCATATGCAACAAACATACATAGACGTCGCCTGGGCTATTAGGCTTATCGCTTACATGATTTAGTAAAAATAATAAGCAACCGGGATTTTTCTGCGAGTATTTGTTTTCGGCTCACAGTGTCAATGGCACAACTAATGATCAGATTATGTGTCATGATATGACCAAAATGACCAGCTAGACAAAGGTCGAAATCAGTTTACGCCGGTCACAGGTAACCGCCACAGCAAGAAAACTATCTATCTGACATCTTGTGAATTCTGTTTCAATCTTGTAATCGAAAACTTGATTTATATCAGATTTGAACAATTATAATTTTATAATTATAATTACATTTCATTCACATACAATAAATGATAGAAACAAAAACAAAAACAAATCAAAGGAAATTGGTTGTTGTTATTAAATCGTTGTGCCAACATAATTATAGTAACTTTTTATTTGATATGCATTAACCCGTTAAACTGAAGGGGGCACAAAAATTGCTTAAAATCCATTGTAGAAAGTATATTTCAAATCCGAATAGTATATTTGCAGAGACCCAAGTGAGTTTGCCTCCATGGCAAAGTCAATGCTGTTAACTGATTTTTGAAGGAGAAATATGCCAAAAAAGGTCAATTGGGATTAATTAGCTTTATTTTGCTTTCCTTTGCCATTGTTTAAGTCGCACATTTTACACAGTCTTCATTGTTGCCAATGTTTTTTGTTGCAGTGTGCAAAATAAGCTTAAAAAAGTAATCTTCAAAAGTTAACACATCAAACGCTTTGAAAGGAAAATTAAAGAATTGTGAGAAAGCCAATAGAACGTAATGTTTTTCGAAACTATTAAATTATATGAATCCATACATTTCTCTACGGTAAAAACCCAAAACTTAGTTTATTCATTTTTTGTTTTTAAATTAATATTGAATTTCCTTTCTATATACACGTTACATTCGTTACAGGGTATATTCAATGCGACTATTTTTGAACTGAGCTTATTACTGCTGGTTTGCTTTCATTTGAGCAATGCCCTCGTCACTCCAAAGGGTCTTGTGAAATACGAAGCAGCTTAGCAGCAAAATTGAAACAATATTTTCTATTGAGAAAATGAAACGGTTTGCAAATGAAAAAGCACTCTCCCAACATAAAAAAAAAAGAAAAATACTGCATTGAAATCACATTTGATATTGGTGTGCGCTTAAAATGCACAACAGGCCTAAGCATTATGTGGGCATAAGCAATTGTGTGGCAAAGAGTTTAATTTTAATGTAAAATATAAGTATAAGCAATTATAAAATACTTGGGCTTAAACGTGTACTACTCTCGTTTTATTTACTAAATATTTCACAATAATCAAGTCCAGCAATCAGAGCACTCAAAGCTCGATAGTGCTCCGAATGTGGACCAATAAAATATGCATGGCAGGGCATACAGTAAAATCCTCAACAAAGCTGACATGTAATATGTATTGTACGAGTAGCTGGCTGCCTCTATATATTTTTGAGTGTGTGAACGCACACACACACCTACGCAATCACACACACACGCGCAGTACACACAGCATACAAAGCAGCCTGATCAAATATTTATAAAGATAAAAATAAATGCAAAAGACGAATGAAAATAACTCAAGTGTGAATTTCGGCGGGATGAATGAATGCAATGTGGTGCGAGCATTTAACAGGTAGCTGCTAATTTTGCACTGGCCAAGTGGAGCAACAGTGATTTATTGTAAGCCCCATGTGCTGCTGTGTGCTCCTTTTTTGGCTTTAGCTGTTTTCAAGCTAGAAGAATGGAATCCGGTGCACATTTAAAAATGCTGAAATGAGTTATGGCTAAGGCGATCGGCTTTCGGCGGCTTCTGTTGGCAAGTTAAAAAGAAGCTTAGGCCGCCACTCCGCTTGCCGGCTTCATCTGGCAACTTAATGTCAACCACGCCAGGGTATTATGCAAATATTTATATAAGAGTATATACATATGTATGCATATGTATATATACATATATATTCACACGCAGATGTGTATGTGTATCTGTTTGCCACTTTTTACCGATTCTTTGCGCACTTTTGTTGCCTTTATTTGTGTTTGCTTTATTTTACGATAGTTTCCATTTATTTTTGTAGTTTTTCTTTGCAGCGCTTGACATTTATGAAGTGGAATTATTGCCAATAAGTCCGGGTCTTTGTTTTTGTTTGCCACATGATGTTGTTTCTGTTGTTGTTGCTATCTGTGCAAATTGGTTTTGTACGCCATTTTCGCCATTAACCACCAATTTTTTATGGAACTTGTGGCCAATTCAGTGGCAGTGATTTTGAATTAAATATCTAATCGTATTCTTTAGCTAAGCTGTTGTTATTGAACCGAAAACCGCATTCTACAGCCGATCTGAGTTGCATTTGATTTGCACTTGACCACTAGGCATTTCTATTGTGGCATACTATAAATTCTCCACCACATTTGCATAAACACACAAAAACCATATCATGCTCTATTTACATAACCAAACTGTGCTTTACACTCCATTCCAAAACTTTTTTACCGACCAACCACATCATGTATACGTCATGTGTACAAGAAAAAAAAAAGTTTAAAAAAATTTACATAATGCAAACTAAAGCAACATCAAATAAACTAGCCACACAGAAATGCAATAAAAAAACTCAAATGTTGCCAACGGCCGTTGAGTGGAAATAGATGAATAGGAAGTGGGAGCATTGAGCACTGAGCAAAGTTTCAAAACTTATTCAAATATGCTTCAAAATTGTGCAGAGGGTTTGTCCAAATTTCAAGTTGAGAGCTTGTATTGAAGGGCAATTACAAGACAAAGCTGGCCAACAAAAGTTGCACTTGCCAAACTTTTCCAAGGAGCTGCAAAATGTCTGCAAGGAGATTAGTTTAAATGGACGAAACTATGCAAAAGCATCTGCCAACATAATTCACAACATTTTACACCAGTAAAATATGCAAACACACACACACACTTATCTCTAATACCATCAGTGGCTAAGAAAGCCACAGCAAGCGAAATAAAAATTCGAAAACTGAGCATCCAAATTGCTCAGTTTTAATATTTTTTAAAGTGTTGATAAATTGTTGTTTTTTTTCAGTCGATCTTCCATCTACAAATAGGATGGGTTAGACATGGACATAAAGAAAAATCCAATCAACTGGCAATAACGTTCTATCAACTTGTCACATCAGCTCATACAACGTTGTCAAAATGCATAGATTCACAAATTGCAAAATGTTGTCAAACTACCAGTTTCCTATGCTGACAAAATAGTCTTAGTGGTGGCTATTTCAGTGTTTTTAAAGCTAGGTTACATTAAGATAAGCAGACGAATTATTATATGAATCATATAATTTTCTACGAATTAATTAAAATGAAACAGTGTGACCAAAAAACATACATTTAAATTATTTTCGTTTGATCTGCATAGGTTGCTACAAACAATATTTCTTTTTGTACAGATACATGCAACATCAAGCTCAGCCATTATTGCAACAGGGTTTATATGTATGCATCACGCTATCATCTCTAGCTGTTCGCTTTTACCTGTTAAAAATTCAGAAACGGAGCATGACGAATTAAAACAATGAGCTTAGACTACATTCTGGGTGTGCGTGTATGTGTCTATGGGGCACCTCCGATTTTCATCGCCCCCATGTTTTGTTAATGTTCCTTGACATGACAACGATTTCAATTTCACCAGAGACAACCTAAATGCTAAAGAAAGCTCTGGCAAAATTGAATGATGCCCAGAACAAAAAAAAAATATATAATTTTAGTAAATTCATGCAGATATCTTCCACTTGTGCGTAATCTAATTAAATAGCTCAGACGCCATGTGTGGCACAAATTAAATTTCAAAGCATAAAACAGCAGCTGCCTAACGTTAAGCTAAAATAAAAATTTACTTTCGACAATTTTTATTAGTCGGTTGCGGTTGCTTGCTGCACAGCATTTAATGTGCCTCCGCCCTTCCGGCACCCTTCACTGTTCATTGTGTTTTTGTGCTGTCTCTCGTTCTGGCATATTGGCACGCGTGTCCTTTAGGCTATTTGCTATGCCTTGTGCATTAATTTCATGCTTTAATGCCCCTCCACACATCAACAGAGTGAATAGGCACAACAAACATACACACACACACACACACACACACACACAGGCACACAGACACACAGCCACTCAGACATTCAAGCATGCTGATATCACAACTAGAGCGTGAGACAGAGAGATACTGGATGTGTTGGCGTCAAAGAGATTTGTCTTATAATTGCGGTAGATTTTCACCACTTGTCTCTTACATTAAAACACATAAGCATACCTACAGATAAACACACATACATATGTACACATATTTATGCATGCTAATAGAATTTGAATATTTTATTCGAGATAACGCTTGATTACGGCAAAACAGTTCACGGTTAGTTAGTTGCCCTTCTTGCTGCTCAACTTTGTCCACAAACAAAACCAATTTTAATTCATATCATTTACTTTTAGTTGAACTACGCTTATGCGAGTACAACAAATTGAATGGTACTTAAACGCCAGTCATGAAACCAAATATTTATGGCTGACGACCCTGTTGGCAATTCAACTCATCAAAATAAAGCCAAACTCATAAATGGGCTTAAAGGGCACGAGCATAAAGAAAAACTAGCGGAATGGTATATTTCAAAAAAGGCCAAGGCAAACCAAAGCGTTTAGAAAATCCTCGCGCTAAGCCGATGGAAATCAAATTGTGCTCCAACAGCTGCCAGACCCCAAGTATAAATAAATACGTAAAAAATATATAAAAACAAAAACCCCATTGCAACTGCACACTGGCAAGAGTACACTGAAAATGGGGTCAAATGCACACACATAAAAAATGCGATTTTATTTAAATTCAAAATGGTACACCGGATACCAAAATTTAAATGGACATTAAGGTGGTAAAAAAAAAACTAGAACCGTATGGAAAAAAATTGAAATTAAACATTCAACTTAATATTTAAATAGTGTGTATTAATAAAAACAAAATTAACTTTGCTTGCTTGCGCTTAAACAGCTTTAAGCATCATGGAAATATTAATACGACTAGATGTCGAGCATTATCTTCTCACATTTCATGATATTTAAATCAACTCAGAAATGTTATAGTATATTAATGTGCATTTCTTCTCGCACTTTTGCCCTGACTCAATGTGCATTGGAGCTAGAGCTTAGCCGCATATATGTATGTGAGAATATCTACGCCCTGCTCTTGTTGTTGTTGTTTATGTTGTTGTTGGTCAGTAAGTTGATTTTATATGCAAGCGCCATGAATTTTATCATCGCATAAAAAAATACGAGCATAAAATACCAAAACGAAAACAAAAACAACAACAAATATACAGAAACATGCCGTTAAAAAACACACACACAAACACACCAAAGCTGGGGCCAGCGAGAGAATGTCCAGGGCGCTCGTTATCGGGCACTTTGTCTTTGGTGGCATTGGGGTTTTTCTAAACTGCATTTTAACGACTCCCTGGACGCGGCCAACAAAAGTAAATTTTACCACTTTCACACACGCACATCACTGTGTGGCATTGTGTGTATGTGCGGCACATGCCACATGCATGAATCACTTGGGTCTGTTGCTGCAAAACATTTTTAACGATGGACCCGAGCCGCTTAACTGCATAATGAAAATTGATTTCATAAAATTAAATTTTCCTTCAACTTGACCAATTTTCGAAAAGGGATCTAAAAACAGGAAAACACTTTTTATTTTCATTTCATGGATTTTCTGCAAATGTAAAAATGAACCGAACGTAGGTCTATAAATAATATGCATTAATCATTTCAGTTCCGTTTCCTTTTTTTTTTGTATCATACTTATGTGCGCTGGGCATGAGAAATGCTTACATTCTGTGCATGTTTTGTAATGGCACAAATGCCTTTTATGTTCTTCAGTTGGCCATTAGTCCGAACGGAAAGTCGCTCGTCTGTCACAAATTGGCATATTGCCGATCCCAAATGTTCAACTGATGCCTAATGAATTGAGCAAAAGGGTTGACAACGCTCATAAATACTGACCCAAAACTAGTTATATAAACAACAAATAAAATTAAATAAACATTCTTACTGAATACACAGCTACTTATGCAAAATAGACATACATATGTTTGGCAATGATTCAAAATTGCGTTGCACACATTTTCACATTGGTTATGCCACAATAAGGTGATAATTGTGGCAATACTTTGAACATCAATTTCAGCATAATCGAATTAATTTAAATGGGCTTTCTGCATTTAACATTTAATAAATGTAAATTTATTTTTTTGTTTTTAAATTGCAATTAATGCACTTAATATGATTAATGAAATCAGCGATTAACTCAAACAGACTTGAAATAGCTGGCCACCCATAAATTAGGATTTAATTTATGCAAATCTATTAATCGAATTTTATAGCCACTTTTGTCATTTTTTAATATATGTAAATAATCAATAAATTAATATGGAAAATATATTATATGCATATTCAGTTAATTCAATATTTGTTATTTAAGCACAAAGTTCTTTAAAATTCATTCCTAAATTATATATTTCCATAAATTATATTAAACAAATATTATATTAAATAATCCAAAAAGAGGCTTATAATTAAAATAAGCCAAAACAAATTTGCTTTATTCATTTTTTTTTGGCCTAATGTGAAAATATTGTTGGAATCAGTGTCAGGGCAAGCGTATAATTCAATTATAGCAAGAGCCAAGAGCTGCAAAAAGCGCGAAATCAACAAAATTGCAATGCAATGAAAAACCAAACTTTTACATTGCAAACACAATAACGAAATAACCAACAACAAAAAAAGGACCAAACTGAACAAAATGCGCAATTTAAGTCACAATACCACTTGAGCATGTCATTGGCCTGCCCCGGCTGAGTACGAATCCGAATCCGAATCCGACTATCAGCCCCACAATAAAAATCGGCTACACTAACAAAGAAATCCGTAAGATAAACTTAGACCACAAGAAGGAAAATAAGAATCAAAATCATAACGCTTGAGAAGCGCTGAGTTGCAAAAAGAAGAAGGACGCCGTAGACTTACGTGAACCCCTGCCATATTTACTATGTAAATAATTTAAAGCGGAAATGACGTAGATTACGTACCGGCAGACGGAAGTTGCCTGGGCTGGCCCAAGCAAATGGGACAGGCAGAACAAAACAAAAAAAAAGATCCAAAAACAACAAAAAATAGACAAAACAATACACAAAATAAACGAAAACATGAATACAAATAATTCGCAAACAATAGCTCCCACCCTCAACACATAGCCATAGGACCATGCCACAACTCGCCAACAGAAAGCGGCAACATTTTGCCGTTATTTGCATTTTTCTAGCCAATATCGAAATTTTTTTTTGCTTACCAGAACAAATTCAAAGCAAGCATAACAAAAAAAAGAAGGACAAAACATGATGCTCATTCTTTGTTGAGTTCGACATTTCTTTTATATGAAGATTGCTTTATTTAGCATTGGCAACGATTGGGACAGCAAAGCGATAAAGTATGTAAATATACTATACGGTATGTTAAATAACCATAAGAATGTAATTATAGTATATAGTTAGATACTGTATATTAACTAACCATAAGAAATATATCGAATATTTTATTTATTTAATGTGAACAAAAAATAGTTCTCTAATTTGAAAAGGTTTTAACAAATACAAATTGAATATGATATAATCAATGAATAAATCGGTCGACCTAAAAATTTAAAATTAAAAAAAAAAACAAAACCATAAATACTTGCACAAATTAAAATTCAGTGTCCTGCCAAGGGAGTTTTGAGTTATTTCCCAAGGAAGCTAATTGCTTAATCCGTTTCTGATTATAACTGCCTAAAAGACATTTGCCTTGTCCTCTACCTGATGCCGGTGCTCTAGCATACAGTTAGAATTTTTTCAAAATAGATTTTCACATTTTCCTTGCCATTTTCAACTCATTTTATAATGCAAGAGCACTTGCACTGGAGTCCATCTTTCGGTTGCAGTGCACATAAATTCCGGTCCGACTGACTGGCCACAGCTGGTTAGCCTGCACAGATAAATGCATACAAATATGTATGCTTGGTAATTGCGACAAAATTCAGACACTAAGTTCATTTATTTACCGCCATGGATCATGCTATAAAAAGCAATAAGCATTGCTGCAAATGCTGCCAGCCAGCCAGGAACACATCTCGAACAGTTGTCTATAAATTGAGTGCTGCAGCAGTCATAAAACAGCATACAAGTCAGTGCTCAACATTAAATACTACACGACGTGGCAATGCCCTGTAATTGTGGCTTGTAAGTATGTGTAGCTTGTGTAGCGAATAGATATGTAACTACACTTCTTGCCTTTCTCCAAAGATGCACAGTGAGAATCAAGAACCAAGCACTGCTTTACGCTGTTTTCAAAATACCCGCTTACTGTTTGCGTTACAGCGTAGCAGAGCATTTGACCTTGAGTCACATGCTTTTAAGCAGTATGGCGACAGCCTATGAAAATCGTATAAATATGTATAACAACAAAATTCAGCAGAAAAAAAATCAAACACAAAATGCGACAAAAAAAAACACAGCACAATAAATACTCTTATAGCGTCGCATTTGAGTTTCGTGACCAAATGAGGCCTAACGGGCTATAAACATTACGAGCTAAATGGCGACGACAACTGCGGAGTGGCTGACAGACTGACTGACTGACTCAACGACAGACTCAAAAACTGCCAGGCTGCCAGACTGACTGGCTGGATGGTTTGCTGTCCAGCGAATTGAATTTCGAGCAGAGGCCAGAAAATTGATGTCAAAGGCAAAATTCATTGACACATAAATTACTGGCACTGAAAATTGCTTTAATGAATGGCCGACTAATCCAGATTCGAGAGTGCCACACAAAGTCTCCTCAACTTGACTTCCTGTGTGGCACTTCCTCCCTCTCTCTCTCTCTCTCTTAATGAGAGTATATATACTGTATATTAGATTTTAGTTCCTTTCTTTTTCTTTCTTTTTTGTTCTTGTTATTTTTTTGCCTTTGACAGCGGCTCACTTCAAACAACGGCACAATCCGCAGTCATTTCAGAGGAAATCCGAAAAGTAACGGAAACAATTTACTCAATAAAACTGCTAGGCTTTGAGCATGCTGCAAATACCTTTTGAAAATTATAAACAACATCTGGCAGGCAACGGGATCAGAGCAGAGCGAAATGTTGCGAAAAACCCTCCATAAATTATAAATATTACGCAAAAAGGCAGCGCCAAAGGCTAAATGGCCAAATTGCCGTCTAGAGTTTGGCCCAAATGCAGCTTACAACTAAACGATACCATATACATATATGTATATATGTATATGTATATTTATATACATATATGCCCTTCTGTGAATTGCCTAAAAGGATTTCGAAAGAATAGTGCGGCCACAATGCATTATAATTCCCTTCAATGGGTTGAGCAGCTTTTGTGGGTCTGTCTGTGTGTGTGTCTGTGTGTGCGTGTGTGTGTGTAGATGAGTGTATGTTTCTTGGGATTCGTTGTATTCAATGTAGATCACCTTTAGGGCATTGGGGCACAAAGCTAAAAATAACTTGCAAACAAGCAGCAAAAAAGGGCAAAATTAAAATCAAATAATAAAATTAAATATTTGTATAAATACTTGATATATCACGAAAGTCAATAATATATCTAAATGCCCATAAGTTATCAATAAGCTCCACATTTCGCTTTTATGTAAGTTTCAAATATAAATCGAATTAATATAAATGAAATATTAAGCAAATATTTAATATTTAATTTTAAGTATAAAAAAACATTACATACAAATAAAAAAAAAAATGTGCGCATATTTGAAAGCTGACATAAATCGAGCTTATCTAGTACAGCTAATTGAATTATCACCCAGGTGCAATAAAACTAGAAGATAGTCTGAGCAAAATAGAACCACGGCACGTGGAGACCACAACGAAGCGCACGGTGCGTACTAAATCGCTTACCTTTGCGTGTTTGGTTGGGTCCGAGACCACATTCAAATAAATAAAATGTGCTTTTATTACACACACACGCACCGATAATGTACGCATGTGTGTGTGTGTGTTTTTGTTTTTAAGCAAAGTTCTTTTGCACAAAACATTAAACTTGAATGCTTGGTGGGTGGGTGGCGCATTACATACTTCTGTTAGCAGGCGTAAAAATCATTTAAATGTTTATTTGCACCGAGCTCAATATATGAATGTGTTTGTATAAATATTAATAATCAGCATAAACATAAACACACTCGTAAATAAAATACACGTGCCCGGGTGGCATGCTGAGCAGCATCAAACGTCAACTGGGAAGAGACGCTTTTACTGGCCAGGTGGAGCCACGTTTCATATTAAATTATGACTTATTTTTCGCTTTTATCACCATTTACAATTGAAAAGATTTGGCCCAGCTCGGCCATTCAGTGGACAAAAGCTCATTACGCTTCTCAAGGACATCGACGGCTTATGCAAAACTTGGCCGTAAACTAAATTAATAGCTCGACGCTGGCGCAACTTTGCGACGGCTGTTAACCCCAAAAGCAAGTTGTGCTTTTATTTCGCTGTTTGTTGAATTAATAGCATCAGCGAAACAGGCCCTTTTGGAGGAGGCGCCCAAACAAGAGTAGAAATCGACATTCTGTCGGTTTAGGCTGCTGCTGATAAGGCAGGCGACCAGCCAGCAACAACAACGAGAATTATCTCAACTTTGTCAGGACCTCTAAGCTGCGCCTTGTTTAATGACACGGATATGAAGTGCTCGGCGATATTTGGCGAGTTAAATTGTCTGTTAGATCTTGATAGAATCCATGGGGGAAACAAGTCTACGTATTGAAAATGTGTGTGTATAAATGTATTACATATATTTAATATTTATTCATTTTAAATATTTACAACCAGTCGTACTCAACAGGTCTCAGTACTTATAACAGTTTAATGCCTTTCGAAAAGAAAGAATGTATTTATATTTATTTAAATAAATATATTTGATTACTATACTAGTGCCTAATGGATCTGATGTGAAAGGGGATCCATTTAAGAGATGTTTAAAGTTTCAAATAAATATTTTCAGAGATTGAAATTCTTCAGTTGGCTGGCAATTGCTTGATCTGCGTATTAACTTTTTCTGGATATATATTGATAGTTAAAATATAGAAACTTAAAACTTGTAAAGCACCTTTTGCGGTACGGAACAATACATACTAAATTCGAAATCAATTTGAAAAATCTTGTCCATCTTCAACACTCCAGCTCTAGCCCTATCTGAAGGCCAAGATGCCAAGTGAACCACAGCACTTAGGCCAAGCTGTCAAACATTTTAGCCGGCTCGCTACGATTAGACGCAGCCACAATTGTTATAACGCTTATTGTTTTGCCATATTTTGCACACAAATACAAAAGCAAAAGAAAAAACGATGCTAATGCGACGTCAATAAGAAAAGCAAAAAAAAAAGAAACTTTTTGCAGCGCCAAGGAGGCAGAGGGGCGCCAGTAAGGCAGAGGGGTGCAAAGGAGGCAGAGGGGCGCCAACGAATTGAGATGCTGACAATGTGTGTGCACTGATATTTTTAGAGCGGGCCCCCAAGCCGCAAACAGAAATAATAACAACATGCTTCTTAGGGCATGGCTGGTGTGGAGGGATGGAGTAGCAGGAGGAGGAGGAGGAGGAGTAAGCTGGCAAGGGAGTGGTGTTATATTGACATAGGAGGCGAATGCGTTCGACAGTACGCAGTACATGCCAGACATACCAAATAACTTTACTTATTTATGGCCAAGATCGCAACGTGTTGGAATTAGAACTTAGTGGAGGAGTTGCTCGATTTGGCTAGGTTTGCTTTGGTTTGGTTTAGTTTGGTAAGCCAACAACAGCATCTGTCTCATATGGTGTAAGCGCAAAGCAATCAGCAATGAGGCATCAATAATTCGCAACGCGATTTCTATTTGCTGCTCACAAGTGTTGCAAACTCTGTGGAACAAAAAAGAGGCAAAATCACCCGCAGCCAAACTGGTCATATTATAACTAAAATTGCTTTCAAGTTGGCATTTGTTGTGGCTTCGCCTTTGACTTGACTTTTGTTTGTGGTCGGCACTCAACGCTTGCCTCGCTGATTTATGGCGCCACTTGCAGCTGACAAGCGCCACAAAGTACACCACATTTTTTCCACTCTCCTCTTTCTCTTTCTACCCGTCTCTCCGGCTGCCTGCCTGTCTTTGTCTATGTTTGCGCTTATGCTAAACGTGGCCCATTAAAGCCACTGTCGACTCGTCCTCGGCCCCTTTCCCACTCCAGTGCTTATCGTCGTCATGGCTTGTGTCTCATTTTCATTGGGCTCGCTTCGGCTTTTCATATTTTATGCTTTCGCGGTCACGTTTTTATCTTTTACAAAGCAGGCCCAAAAACACAGGGCCCAAATAAATTGAAGTTTGCTTTAATTTTGGTTGAGCTAAAGTGTTTTTCTGTTTTTTTTTTTGGTTTGCGTTCTTGGCCTGATTGATATCGGCTTATATACCCTACATACATAATATACAATACTTCAGCAAGCCTAACAAAATGCGATTAGCAAATGTTCAAGATGGAGAAGTTCAATATTATTATTACTATTATTATTATTATTTTATTATTATTATTTATTTTTATTATTATTATTCTTAGTATTCATATTATTATTTTAATTATTTTTATTCTAATTATTATTATTATTATTGTTATTATTATTAAGCTAGAGCGCAATGCTTGTTAGTTTTCATTATTCTCTTATTTACTCTATCAATATTTTTATTAAAAATCCTTACGAACAAACAACAAGATACAACAAGAGTGTAGAATAAGTTTGTCCTTCGAGCACCTACGTACTTCACGTGCAGAGTATTTCGTGGTAAGTCTGTTTGCAACATGTACTTTGTAGTAGTTTTGGTGTTGTTCCCATTCGGCTGCTTGCTGTGCATTATTTATGCTTTGTTTTGCTGTCCACTTAGTGATCGCTTCGCGCTCTCCACCTTGGCTTACGACAGTATCGTTAAACTGGACTTTTCCTTTACTGTTGCCTTTTTTTCTCACATTTTGTAATTTATGGCCAAATTTTAGGTGGGCTCTAAGCGAAATTGATTTACTGCTAAAATTCAGCAACGATTGCGCAATTTTTATGTGAATTCAACAAAGTCACGTAGTGGAAAGTGGATATTTCGCTAAACCTAATCGCACAACCTAAAGCCAAGTAACAAACATAAAAAATAGAGAAGGATGAGAGAGAGAGGGAAGGAGTCTGGAGGAGAGGGGGAGTAAAGAGCTTAGCTTGTTTACATGTGAATCCACAAAAGAATCCAGCGAACAGCAGGCCGACTTCCGGTCCAGGCAGCAAACAAACCCAGAAAGTTGGAGAATGACTACCAAGCACCAAAATCTGATTCTAACAGGTCTTTGTTGAGCTCTTGATTAGACTGTGGCACTGCGGCACTGTGGCAATGTGTGCACTACTAATTGAAATTGTTGTGACGCCTTATTCCAAGCACGGCGTCTCGGCCAAAACTCTAACAAAACAAACTTGGTTGGATGGCAACTTTGCAACTGCTTCGGCAATTGGCTGTTTTGGTTTTAAAGTTGCTTCTTGTTATGACAAGTCTACTCTTGCATCTCTCCACAACTTTCGCATCTGTCGGCCAGAGGATCTAATTTCGGAAAATTAAATTAAGTGCGTAATTAAAAGTTGCTGTAATTGGCACATCAGGCCAAAAAACTAGTCAAAAGAAATAACTTGCAACACCTTCTGACAGGCATTTAATTGGCCAATGCAACCACGAAATGCTAACAAACTTAAATACACTTTCTCAAGTTGCGTGAAGCCTCAAAACTTGAAGTTTTATTCGCTTTCGAGCAGCTGAATAAGCTAAACTATAATTTCTGGCAAGAAATTAACTGAAACTATTAATAATTATTTACTTTTCTCCTATTTAATTATTGTTGGTGTTATGCTCTCCACTTTTGCTAAGGTTAGTAAGAACAGAGTTGTAGAAATCGAAAGTTTACCCAAATATATACCGAAATGTACACTAAAAGAAAAACCAATACTTAATTTAAAATATATTTTTTTTACTTATATTTCTATAAACTAGAAATTCCAATTTTCGAATCTCCGTGAAAGCAACTTTTTTTGAATATGTGAAATATTAAAAAAATTGATTAATAAATATAAGCTCGAAAAATTCTTATGTTAGATGTCCTTGAGCACCAAGTGTATATCTTTTATATTTCTATAAAGGTATATATTATTTATAAGACAATAGATTTATCAGAGTATGAAAAAAGCAATTTTACTTGCGGATGTTAAATAAATATGAAAGCAAGCTGCAAAAGTCCTGATAAAATCGCCTCATTGTGTGTGTGTGCTAGCGTGTGTGTGCTCAGTGTGTGTGCTAGTGTGCATATTGCTTGCTGTGACAATAAAATGCATTTCAAATTCAAAATTGTGTCTCAATATAATTGAACAGCAGCATAAATCCAAGCAGAGAAAAAGAAATTAATATTCACTGAATAATTTTATTTACACAAAAAACAATTGGCAAAAATAAATTTCAATTGCTTTTTATGGGATAACTAAATAAAATTTGTTTGCCATGACGAAGATTTAATTAAAATTTATGAATTTTGGATGTGGCATAGATTACAAATTGGTGTGTCGCACGACGAGATCAATGCAGAGAAAATGGTATAAAGTTTCATTGTTTGGGAAATGAGGCATGGGGCAAGGGGGGATGGGGAATGTAAAGCCAACGGCTAACATAAATTGTCAGCTGCAAATCCTTGACAAATCTGCTGCATTGGATATTTTTTATTTTTATTTTTTTTTTGGTGCGCGGTGTCCTTTGGCGTTTCAATCGAGATAAATCTTTATTGCCTCATTTTGCTCAAAGCTGATTTCCTTCTTTCCATTCTGTATGCCTCGCCTCAGCTTACTTACACACAAAAATTCGTTGGCAAACTAACTGTGTCTGCCTCTGCTCCTAGACTCCCTCCAGCTTCCCTCTTCGCTGGATGAGTGTGGCCAAAAAGACAAAGGAGCACAGATAACGTCGACGGGGAAAGGCCCGCATCGCAGCAAAGGAAGCAGTTTCTGTATAACAACAATAATAGCAACAGCAACTTCAGAAATAAAACGACTAAACTTTGCAGCAATGAATGACAAATAAAAACGAAAAACATTTCAAACGCACAGACCAACAGCAACGAAAAGAAAAAAATTACCCAAGTAGAACTAAATGGATACCGGAAAACTTTTCTGTTAGCCATTTTGCAACTTGTCCATTTACTCGGCTTTAATTTTTACACTGCGGTGCCCTATTCAAGTTAATAATTAATTTTCTTCTCCCGTTGCCAAAAACTAACTTAAAGCCTTAACCAAGAACTGGACATGGAAGGCCTTTTAGCCAAAGCTGCCGTTGTCAGCCTCAAGTTGTGTCTGCAGCTTAATGGCTGCTGGCTGCGGTGAATGTTGGTTTCCATACTTATTATTTCGCATATAAAAATCGCTTATTGATGGCCAGGTCAGACGGGTTGGCACATGGCTGCTTCTGACCCATGACAAGGGTCGAACGGCATTTGGCTAATTTTTGCAGTTAATAAAGGCTAAGCGAGCGTAGATAAATCTTAATCCAAAAAATATGGCTAGACCCTAAATGTATTGCTTAATATTGATAGATAGATGAAAACAAATAATGCCAAATAAATAAATAATAAAATCGTTTTATATATTTTTTTTATTTACATATTTTCAATATTAAATAGTTTGTCTAATTGATTTAAAATGAAATCGCTATGTGCCAATAGCCAAAAGCCAATGATATAGAATTGTTTCACCAGATTTGCTATTATTACAGTTTCAGTTCCCTTACCAATTCCCATAGTAATGTAAACAGTTGATTGCCTGTTCAAAGGTCCCACTAGGATATTCCCACAACTGGCAAAGTCAAACTAAACAATTGTAAACACACATTGTCGAGTTCTCAGGCTCAGCCTGCGCACAGAACTAAAATAAAAACGAAACATCAAAAAAAAACACACACGGATATAAATAAGTAAGTGCAAAAAGTTTGGCCACTACTCACATTAAGTATACGCCATATATGCTGCCAATGCAGAGCACGTTTCGTATACGTTCCGTATGCCGACCCCAAATCACAATTGTCGCGCTGTTCTGCTCCTGTTTTGCTGCTCTCTATTTCTGCTTTTGCTGAGGCGCACCGCCATAGAAATTTGAATACAAGCAACTGTAATTATGAAGTACCCGGTTCACTGTGGACACCACGAAAAGTTACACTCACACACACACGCCCGCAAAGCACACACACCTACACACACACACACACACTGCGGCAGAAGCCGTAACTTTGTGTTTGCTTAAACAACAGCAGCTGTCGCCGCCGCTTTGTTTGTTTTTCATATAAATTGTTTCGCACAAATTTCACTGTTGTTGTTATTTTCCCTCTTTTTTCCCTGTTTTTCCTTTTGTTTGTGGGTGTGTTTAAAATTTCATACACATATTTCGTATTGTTCTTTTGCCCGCACGTCTCTCATTTAATTGTGTGCTACTTGTGGGCGTGGCTCGAGGCGCACAACATTCTTGCTTAGAGCTAAACGAGTTTTAATAAGCCACTCGTATTGCCTGTTTATGCATTTGCCATGCCATAGTTTAATTTTTCCCAGTTTCCCTTTTGCTGCGGCTAAACTGAAAAGCAAAGAGACGGAGAGGGAGAGGGAGAGGGAGAGAGGGTTAGCGATAGAGATAAAGCGTGAGTATAAGTTACATAGTTTCAGTTACAGTTTGTAGTTCTGCTTTATAAGCGTTACAATTCCAACAATTTGAACTTTCAGCAATGCCAGCAAACAAAACTTTCACCGCAAATGAACAACAACTAATGGAAACCAATGCTCCATTGCTAAAGTACATAAATAAATATAATATTATGTTCGTATATATGTTGACGCACAACTGTGCGCCGTTAGTCGCAGAACTCAAAAGTAAACCAGGTTAAGCACATTAACCCAAACCAGCAGCCAGTAAACAGATGGCTGGCAGTCTAAGCTTAAATATATAACTTTAAAAAAATGTTGAAAAGCAAAACAGAATTTAAAACAAGTAAGAATGCGCTAGATCCGGACTATCAGAGCTCATTGATATCGATTTGTATCGATATGTGTATGGAAAACTATAATTCTCTACCTTGTTTAGCTTGTTTTAGAACTTGTTTGTGCAGAAGGCTTAAATGGATCAGCTTTTTTTAAATATAAATACGATTGCTTCATATTTGCTAATCCCATTGTCAACTTCGATGGAACAAGCTAAATTTGGGTCTCCATAAAAAGGAATCATATAAAACTCAAACACCAACACAAACTATACATATCGATAAAGTGAAATGGGGCTGATATGTGTATGGAATATGGAAATGTATATTTCAAATATTAAGTAACTAACTTTTGTTAGCACTGGTTTATTCATAAGTACAAAAATAAATGTATGTATGCGTTTCAGGGTCGGATGCTGTTTTCTACCTGTCTTCCAGAACATAATTATGCCGCTTTTACTAATTTTAAATAGGTCAAGCTTATATCAAGATTTGCTAAGCCCATTGCCAAATTTTGTGGAACAAGCCAAATTTGTGTCAACTTGAAACGGAACTAGACCACCAACTGAGCAAATATCCCTGGAAAAACCGTCCATACATGCTGTGTTTACCATATTTTTTTGGTCTACAATCAAAATTTGACAAGCCATGCTCCAGTTATCCATATAATGGCAGACCGATCTAGATATATTGAATGGCAAATGCGAAACATGCTGATTAAATTAAACTGAACCTAAATTTGAGTCAACTTGAAACGGAATTATTACCAACTGAGCAAATATCCGACTAAAAGAGGTCCAAACATTTCTGTTTACCATATCTTCCATTTATCGCTAATAATCAGAAATTGACAAACTATGCTCCAGTTGTCCAAATAATTGCAGACAGACCCAGATATAATTGCAAATGCAAAACCTGCTTATTAATTATTAAATAAATGATCATTCACCAATGGATTGGAGCAAGGTGAACATCAGAGTTGATAAGCTGAGTCTTATTTTCCAAATATCTCTTCTATTCACCGCTGGGCGATGAGGTGATTCCCAACAATACTAGAAGCAACTACTGCAGTCCCATCCACACCTACCAATAAAATGATGAGAATGAAATCTGGTAAGCAGAACATAAGGACGCATCGCACAGGTAAGGAGTAGGACTTCTTTACGGGTTAATTGAAAACGAACCACAAACAACCCAGCGATCAGGACCAACCAGACTGAGATAAGACAGTAATGTTAAGGGGTTAGCTATATAAAAGAGACAATGAATAGAGAAGCCTTCAGTTGTGTGTTGGCGGGACTTCACCTTTAAGCTCCAAGCTCACAACCGAAGTAGTTTACAAAGCCAAAATTAGGGAGATATTACCATAATCTCTAACGGATTCCTAAAGTACTTACTCTGACCTGGTGGCAAGGGAACAGGCTAGGCGAATGATTCTTGGGGAGACTCCAGAAGACGCGAGGAACGCAGTTGGGCAACCAAACACAGCAAACTAGGTAGTCAGGTAGCATGACAGGTTAACTTTAAGCTAACCATTGAGGACCCACAATACGCATGTTTTGCGTGTCCTGCATGTGTCGCACAAACAAGAACATGTCAAAATTATGTGGAAGAATGCAATATATACAGTAAATATAAGTAAGACGTTTGTGCTTTGGAATTGCTATCGGAAATCGATTTGTATCGATATTTGCGAAACGGGAAAAGTTGTCAAAAAAGTGGAATAAATACAGAAGCACAGATGGACAGACGGACAGACAGAAATGGTTAGACCGAATTGGGTGTTAGCCCTGATCAAGAATAATAGACTTTAAGGGGTTGGAGATGCTTCCTTCTGCCTGCTATTTACTTTGGCATAGTAACATCAAATAAGAGAGAACGTTGCAGGACAATAATACCTTCGATACCAGAGTATAAAAAATACATTCTATATATATTTAAAAACAGAAGTGTATATAAGAAACCACATATAAAGGACTCAAAGCGGAAGCTACAATTTGTGTATTTAACCCACCTCGAAAAAGTACACAGGGTACACAAGTGCTTGAAGCAGCTGTCAAGCGGACGCGACTGGCAAATTAAGAAAAATAAACAACATAAATATGCGAGCATATACGAGGTGTATATGGTTATGCTGTTGTGGCATGCATTATTTTAAGGTGTTAGTGCAGCCTGTTCGCAAGTGTGCGGAACATAAAACACTCTGGCAACGGGCAACTTTTGGCAAGAAGCGCGCAACGTGGAACAAACGAACGAGCGTGCAACAGTAACAATAAAAATGTTGTTGGACAGCAACACACAACACACAGCCAGCCCGAGTGTGTTACAGCTTACAAACACAAAACTATAAACTAGTTCATGCATACCATAGAAGTGTCATAAGGAAATACTCTGCTCCATAAATACACACATAAACTAGACCCACTGGGAAACAGTGTCTAAGCTGAGCTCCATAATAAATTGCCCGGCAATTGGATTTGGTTTTGATTTAGCATGCATTCATCTCGGCCCGTTCTCAATTGAGAGCAATCAACGCAAATGTCCCAACCCTGCAACTTGTGATAAAAGTGCAATCATCTTTTCATATAAATACAATTGAGCTTGTTGGCAACAAATCAATTCGAGTCCATTAAATTAAAAATTTGCCTCATTTTCACACTGCATTTTCAGTTTTACAGTGATTTCAGAAAGGGTTTTGACTACGTAAGTCAATCACATATTTCATCTTCGTCTGAGTTAATCAGCCAAATCAGTTTTGCAATTCCTAACACAAGGAATTTTCTACGTCATTCGCTGCCAACTTGTAGATCAAACTATGCATTGTAATGAGTTTATCCCCTTGATGAGGTGTGCTTCTTCTATTTCTCCTATTAAAACTGCAGTGCTATGTCATCAATTCGCAGCCTCAGTCGGTTGTGTGGGAGCTGGGTCACATTTGTCCCGGGTCAGCGCGTTAACAGGTCCATGCTTGGTGTCGTTGGGCCACTTGGCTGTGTTTCTCGTTAGTAGTTTAACCATACCATACTTGCACCACTTACTGTGGTTTTCGTCTCAGCTTTAGAATTTTAAAGGCAAAGTTGATTAACTGCTCGAAGTCATTGCTAAAATAAAAATATGAATATAAATAAATATTTAACGAAAGTACATAAAAAAAAAATAAATTAAATTAAATTAAATTAATTTATTTAAAGATAAACCAAAAAAAAAATTCATAAATGATAACAGTTGACATCAATCAATGACAAATAAACATTAAATTATCCCATTTAGCCTTCACTGTCTTTCAGAAGCATAAAATACTCCAAAGTTCTAATGAAATGTTTATTTAAAGCCAAATTTATTTGTTAATAGCTAAAATTACGATTATCTTAGACTCGAAGCCGAAGCTAATCTGCTGACAATAAAATTTCTGATCGAAGTTTAAAATATTGTTAGGTTTCCTATTTATTATTTATATGTCTCCCTTTTCACGAATTGTGAACACTGTTCTGTAAATGAAGGGTTTCCAATGCAATTTTAACTGAGCAGAATGCCAAAGAAAGTCATTAAATTGTTCATACCCTTCAATATTCATAGCTTCAATTCAGTTCTTTCCAATTCATTCGCTTTGGATATATAAAATGATTGATAAACAGGAAATCGTTTTTTTTATTCAACTGTAAAATATATACAAAGCTACTTTTACAATATTTCTCGATTTAATTAATTATAATTGAAACAGCAACCGAATATGAAAAAGTGAAAAGTGTCTTTCTTCTTTTGTTTCTTTGGTTGCGATTAACTGCAGCTTTACTCTACCCAGTAAGCAGCAGCATTGAAATGAAAGGCTTACCAAGTAAAATAAATATAAAACCATATGTATATGGCCACGCCCACAACTCAAAATGACGACAGCACAAAAAAATATATAATATATGAAAGGAAAAAAAATAAAGAAAAAACATTCCGTAGAATTTTGTGAAAACTGTCTGAAAAATACGAGCATATATTATTCAATGGTAAGCCAATATGTTGCTGCGCCTGACAGTATGCAATAAAAAACCACACACACACACACATTGGCAAAACAGTACAAAAAGTTCATAGAAGAGCGGGTGGCACAGTGGAGCAGGCTTGCAAGTGCCTCAAAACGCAGCACGCACTGAGCTTTGCCAAACCACTGATGTGCAAACAATAAAGTTCAAGGATAAACACACACACACACTCACACATATATATGTGTGTTGGTATTGGTGTATGTTCGTGGTGTGGCCACCATATGAATAGGGTTTTGTTGCCTACTGTGAGGTCGCATAACCCGTGGGTCAAGTTGCGCCCATGTTGACTTTGGCAGCCCAGCTACTAACACACACACACACACACACTCGCATACAAGTTGTGTTTGCTTTAATTATGCTAATGCAAAATGCAAGCAACACATGCAGCTAACAAACACACTCACAACACACACACACACACATACACACAAACACCCTCACACCCACAGGTGTTGTGTCTTGCAGGCAGTCTTCCGTTCTTCGACTTTTGTGCAGCTTCTCTTGGCCCTTCAGCGAAAAGCGTTTAGGGAAAATATTTTGTTTTAGGTCAAGTTAAGCACAATATGCACTTGTGAGGCATTTGTTTTGTTAGCTGTTTTCTTTTTTTTATTGTTTTAGTTTTCTAGTAAATTAATTAATGCACCCTTCTTACACTTGACTTGCACAAAAGTTGTGATAATTTGTTGCACACACCTTGTTTGCAGATGGTTTTTGCTCTTAATTTAAAATTCAAATTATTGGACTTGTGGCAACAAAGTAGCTAGTTGCCGCTCCCTCATTCGCCCGCTCTCTCTATCTCTCCAACTATCTATCTATCTCTCTTTCTCTTTTTCCACCCCTGCAATGAGACCAACAGCGGCAGCAACCGTACGCCATTGTCTGATAATTACCAAAACACAGAATTGTAATTAGTCGTGATTTAATGCGAAGTGCAACTGATTGTTAAGCACTTGTCTGTGTAGCAGCTGCCACATGCCCCACAACATCTGCTCACCTGCGGTCTCACTTAAAAGACAATTTGTTGCAGTTATTTATGAGCGGTTTTTAACTCAGAAGATTTTTATTAAGCTGCAACTTTAGTAATATTTTTCAAAAATATTTAAGTTAAGTCTGCGTTTCATAAAATCATATCAAATAAAAAAAAAAAGTTAAATTTTAAATGGCATGCGCTGAATATATGTATATAATGAATTTCATTTGATTTACATCTCATTTATTTACTCTCCTTAGCTGAATTTATATTTATTATGGCTGCTTTGTTTATGTTGTTATTGTTCAATTCAATGAACATTTTAGCATAATACAATATTAAATTATTAAATTCCGTGGCATGAGCATCCTCCAGGTATTCCAGGAAACGAAAGGAATACATGTAGAGCCTATTCATTAATATTATATGAAAATTCTACACCTGCTGAGTCAGCACATTTATGGAAGTCACAAAAATTGCGATGGGCCACAATAAGAGCCCAAAGCCCAGCAGGCAAAGAATGGTGTCCCGTGGACTCCAACTAATGATGGGCACTTATTGAAAAGGACAAAGCCGCAGTGTTAAATCATGATGACAAATGATATACATAACTATTAAGTGCTTCAGTGATGAATTTATGCATTATTTCGCTTGTCAAGAATTCCAAGATTCATTAATTGAAGAATAATGAATTCGTATTATTTAGTGGCAGTGAATGTAGCTCTTTATTACCATAGAAGTCATAAAGACTTTCGCTTTTGTGGAAATTAAAGCAAACCACAATAAAATGGTTTCCTCAGATTTCACAGACCATTTCAAAGCAAATGTCAACCAATAAATAATGTTTTAAATGTGGTCAGAACTTAATTAAATTTCCAACAAAGAAACCAAATTGTAAAACAAAATGTGAAGTCAAATAAATTGAGTTCCATTTAAAAGACGTAAACACAAATCGACAAATAAATTTGTCCCTTTTAATTAAAATTCAATTCAAGAATTTAAATCAAATAGTGTTTTCAATTTAAAAGGTGAAATGATTTGAGGCATGAAATTCTTTTCAGCCCATATAAGATTGGTTGGCTTATCACAAATCACAAATCTCAAATCAGAAATCAGCGCCACACAATTTGGTCCAATGAGCTGAAACTCCATTGAGAGCGATTCCCAAAAGGATCGTAACGGCAGCCGCTGCCACATATAGCAGAGTTGGAGCACTCACCTATCTAATCCGCACACGTCTTTTTCGAGTAGCAGCAATCGCTTGACTTAGGTCGGAGTCAGAACGGAACCATAGAACCATTAAGTGCCGCGCGCGATAAGCACACACAAAAATGGCGCAACTTGCAGGCTGTGGAAGACAATTTATATTTCTACACGGTTTGCTTTGGGGGCCGCACTATTTGCATGTGTAATTTTGTTGGCTGCATTTGCCGCACGCACATACCCACAGAGACCCGGACACACACAAACACACACATTCACACACAGTGTGTTAATTGGAAATGTGACATCTCGTGAAAATTACGCCAAAAATACCGAACTTAGGCAAGAGAAGTGCGCGACGTATGGTCAGTCATATGGGATAACCGCACGCGTAGGCAGACACGAAACAACTGAATTGGACGACAAGTAGCGCCCCAAAGTCGGCAACGCCAAAGCCAAGCGCAACAGCATTAGGAGCGCCCGCACATAGACAGGGCTGTTATGCAGCCGAAGGTCGATTTTAGCACTTCGACTTCGACTTGAACTTCGTGCCAGCTGTTAACTTTTAGCTGTTAGCTTCGGCTGCATGCTGGATGCTGGATGCTGTTCGAGGGAGAGAGCGAAATGTTCTCTCTCATCGCCGCTCTCGTGTGCAGATACAGCGCACAGAGCATACGTTCCACATACGTGTGGATGGATGAATGGATGGACAGACAGGCCGATAAGTTTGTCACTCGTTCACTGGGTCAATACACAGTTTAGTTTGCTTACACGCAGTGTAAGTGTGACTCTGTGTGTGTGTGTGTGTGGGAAGGCTCTTCACATTGTCTGTGAATGCTGCATATGCAATGCCGGTTTTGTGGATTACTTTTTGATTCGAGTCTCTTTTGTTGGCTGTTGCTTTTCATTGAGGATTTAATTCGCCTTGCTTTTGGCTTTCCATTTAGACATAGCTTGCGGTGATAAAGAGTCGACTGCACGCTCTAACTTCATTTAAAGCAGCGATCGCATACACAAGCAAAAAAAAGGTATTTGCCAATTGAGCTTGCAAATTAAATCAAAACCAATTTATGGTGGTTTAGAGGGGGGATTGAGTTTGTCAATGTACCAACAAATGCTGAAAATCATTCGACCAATAAAATTGTAACATTTCCAGACAAATTCGCTGCGTTGTCATTCTGATATGAATTTGACGCTTCAACTGGCAGCTGTGTGTGTGTGTGTGTGCGTGTGTGTGGACACACATCGACTGATTATCATGCGTGCCCAACGACAACAATAATGAAGATATTGTGCTCTTAAATTTGCTTTCATCTTCGATTTTGGCCTGCGGAAATAGACAAGCCAGGTTGCAAGGCAAGGCTAACAGTGGTAGGTAGGGGGAGGGGGAGGGGATGGGGTCAAGATTGACAAGAAGTGGATTTCCATTTGGGCATTTGCGGAGTCATCGTTTGGGTTAATCAGAAACACTTTGCAGCCGTTGGCTGACATTATCTGGCATGCTAAATTCAATTCTAGTCCACGAATTTAATATTTTAAACAGTTTTAGTTGAATGCTGTTTTCCAGATTACTCAACTGACTAATTATTTTCATACGAATCAATCAATCATATCATATTCATAAGCTCTTAAGTGAGTGGAGATTGGAGATGCTTCTCTGATTAATCCACAAAGCACATAAAATAATAAAGATTTAACTTTAGATTTGGAAATTAAAGTCAACTTTTCCGCATTAATATTCAAGGTTGCATTTAAGTATAGTTGAAATAGTTTTTTCGAGAATATATATGTATTAATAAATCTTCTTGTTTGTAATCCATTTTTAAGGCACTTGCCATGATTCGTAAACTTAACGCACATGCTGCGCCTTATGATTTATGCACACAGAAACTCATAAAGAAAAAGAGTAAAACAATAAAGAAAATAAGTCAGAACATTTTAGTGGCAAGAGCTCGACTCAAAGATATCCTGGATACTCCAGTTAAATATATTGTATCATTTAAGACACCGTTTTTAAGTTTTTTGCCAAATTTCCACACAGTAAATTCAAGTGTTATAAATTTAACGGTTTTGTTATAGATTGATATTGTAACAAGGATTATTCATTCGTAGATATCAATAATAAAAAAAGCTATAAACTCGATTTGTGAGATTTGTTCAAGAATGTATGTATATATATACCTTATGGGCTCGCAGAAGCTTTCTTCTGCCTTTTACATAATTATGCACAACTTCAAGAACAGCACAGGAAGGGACTTTACCAAAGAGAAGATAGCATTTACATCGAGAATGCATTGAATTGTGCAATTTATGAGAAACACACACATTATGATTAGCTAACATGAGTGGAACTGAAGGCAGAATGAAGAACATGGACCTGAAACGTGAAAACAGTTTGGAAAGAGCATATACGTAGCTTTGAACTGACTGACTGACTAACTGACTGAGTGTCAGGCTGACTATTTACGGCTTCAACGATTGTGAAAGACATTTACAAGCGTTTGAATTTGACAGATTTATTTTGTTACAGCGACAGATACATATATAGATATAGATATAGATACAGATAAAGATACAGAAACTGAAGGCGACTGCCAAGCGCTCGAGCAAATGAAATTCAATCCTATATGCCTGCTCATGTGTGTGCGAAAATTGTGGAAAATTTAATAACAACAAGCCGCAATAAGGACAACCTGATATAAAAAGAAAATCGCATAAGGACGCCATAATAAAAGTTGCTCACTTGAGCGCGTTTTACCAGACAGGCGAAAAAAAACAACTGTAGGCAGCACTGCGTACGTCATATCGAAAGTTGGGGCAAAGACTTTTTTCAAACAGTGCCAAAGTGTGTCAGCCAGCAGATGACGTCCGCAGCACTTTCAACACTTTTGCCGCAAGCGTATCAATCAACAGCGTGCGTCTGTTGTCTGGCCGCCTAATTAATGAAATAATTAATTTGCAACTTTTTCTTAAGTGCTTTCCAAGCACACTGACACCCACACACCCACACCCACTTGTGCACATGGGCATCTACATCTACGTGTATGTGCGTGTATCTAAATTTGTGCACACAAACAATTAATTTCATCAGCAGCACAGCCAGAATAAAGAAAGTAAGGCAAAAGCCAAAGTGAAGCACATTTCAAGATGCTGCCAAGCATAAACAATAAAGTCAAGGTCTCTGCTAGACTATTACTGTATACCACAAAAAAACACACAAACATAAAAAATACCCCTAACAGAAAGCATTGAAACGAGCTGAATCAAAGTTTTCCTCAACTTAATTTTGCTTAGCACAGAAAAAAAAACTTTCTCTTGAACGTTTTGCAGCACGTTTCACAGCGCACAAAGAAACGAATTGATTGGCATCAGATTGAGAGACTTATAATGCCCTTTCCAACTAATAAATAATGTATATAGAGGAATATAATACTTTTATGTATCTTACTTATTTATATTGTACATTAGTGTATATAACTATTAATAAATCGATTCAACGCTTTTTTTTAATTTAAAGCTCACACTGAGTTGAAATGATTTCGAGGAAAGCTTTATTTCTGCGCTGTAAATTTCTTAACAAATCAATTTCAATTTCCAAGAAATCAATCATATTCAAGATTAGAGCATACAAAAATCCATAGTAGATAAAAGCAAAGAAAAATCCCTTATCCAGCAAAGAAAGCAAGGCATAAGCAAAGCTTGATGAGTGTGTCAGCATAAGAAGTTACACACACAAACGCACACACACACACAGAGAGATATGCTTGGCAGCACCAAATAAATCAACAAATCAAAGAACTTAACTGAGAAACAAACGAGTCTCATCGCGTCGCGCGTCGAGCACAATGAATTAACCAATGTACACACATGCATAGGATGTATGTACAAATATATGTATATGTTTAGGTGTGTTGAGGGAGCGTAAAAGGAGAGAGTCGTTGAACATGCACAAACATGTGTTGAAGCTCAGCAGCACGCTATCAAGCTATATCTACACACACACATACACACACACACACATACGTACACGTAAGTTTGTTAAAATGTATATTTTGACAGCAGCATGAGTGATTAACAGGGCTGGCGAAGACGCATTCCACAACGCTGTGAAGAAGACGCGAATGGGACGTGGGACGTGGATTGAGCATTCAGCTTGAGCTGGAGGGAGCCAGTGGCCCTGCCAATTATGTGGATTAGCCTCAATGGTGGGCTGTCTGGCTGTCGGCTGTCGCCTGTCTGCTGGTCGGGTTTGCAGGAGCGACTCAAACTTTTGGCAGCGATTTGCGATGCTTCGGCAATTAGTCAAAAGCAGTTAACACGCCCTTAATGCGAACGCGGTGCGTCAAATGTGTATGTCTAGCGAATAATTTATCGCTCAGCACTTAACAGCCTAATAAAGCACATAGAATCTAATTTAATTTATATTTCTTGTTTCAATGGATTTAAGCTAAAAATATTTAAATCTAAATGGAATTCCTTTGATGTCAGCAACCGATTAAGTTATAAGGTTTGATTATAAGTTTCTCATTATCGATAACTTTTTTAATCTGTAAACTGTGCTTAGTTTATCGATTTAGTGGCGATATCTGAAGAGCCTTGAAAGTAGGTAGAAGAAAAGCGTGTTAAGCACGATCATGCATAACTTGACACACAATCAACATTATAAATATAAAATAATATATATATATTAAAGTCTTCATATGTAACTCTCCATCCCCCCTCGCTCTGTTTATATTTCACAAAAAGATTAACCGAATTTAATTGTAATTATTTACCTGATTTCAATAAACAAAAATCGTCCCTCAATATTTGCCTTAGCTGTAGAGAAATGCTTTATCAATAACACGGCTCATATTCTATTTGGTAGACTGCGTATCGCAAAACGTTTTCTTTGCCACTTTTGCATGTCAATTAACCCATTTTGGCTCAACCACTCC
The DNA here is from genome assembly GCA_035041375.1 of Drosophila conformis. Taxonomy (NCBI): domain Eukaryota; kingdom Metazoa; phylum Arthropoda; class Insecta; order Diptera; family Drosophilidae; genus Drosophila; species Drosophila conformis. The sequence goes on from JAWNLE010001234.1 coordinate 1,630,002, forward strand.
AAAAATCGAAGCAACTCACAGCAACAAAATAAAAAGGGAGAAAGAAATCCCTTCCCATTTGCAGGCTGCTCATTGCCAATTAAGCTTAATTGCCTGGCAGGCTAAATGGCCTCAAGCCAAACTACTTGAAATATGCATACAAAGTTAGGGCTCAAAAACGCAAAAATATTTCAGACCCCTCAGCCCCCCCACAAAGCAATGTGGGCCAGACCCATTTAACAATCAATTTATTCCACAATAATATTGCTTTTGTGGCCAACTGAACTCGGCTACCCCATTGACCTGAACACAAGCGTTGAGGTAAGCCCCAATTGTGTGGGGGGTGGGGCTGTTTGGGGTTGAAGCATAAATTCATAAATGTTGTTGCCACATTTCGTTGCATATTCATGCAATTATTAAGTGCAAGCCGAAACGATTCCATTTCCAATTTTCGATTCTAATTGGACTGATTTAGATGCCGACCAAGTGTTGTGAGCCAATATTTGGCCATATATTATTTTGCAACTGTTGCACACAGCTTCAACGCAATTGCCAATTGAAAAATTGCAATGAACTCATTTGATTGCCACTCTACACACAAATGCAATTGGCTTTTCAAATTCCCTGTGCCTATTAAATGGTAAAAAAAAAAAAAAATGGTCAACATAAAAACCACAAAAAAAACGTACTTTTATTTCTGATTTATTTATAGTTTTGTGGGTTACTTAAAACTAATCCTAAGGAATCTTAGATGAATTTTACAAGCACGTTATAATTCAATGCCAGTATGATTGTTATGTTTAAACTAAATTATTATTGTTAAACAAATAAACAAACATAACAAGAGAAGAATATGCAAATATATATATAAAAGAATTTATATAAACAAATGTAAGTTAGACGTCAGAAGGATGATCTTCTTAGTATATTTTATTTTTATTTTTTGATTTAATACTTTTACTTAAATGATACATTTTTTGTAAATAATAGTTTGTTTATTAAATACTTTTATGTGTTACTGTGAATTAGATAGTTTTTTAAATACAAATTTTATTCGTGACTTTAAGCGAATGCAAATGAAGTCTTCAGCCGACTTGAAGTCCTGTTCAGTTGGCCAAAGTCACGTTCACGTTATTGGGGTTGCTACACGGAAACCTACAAGAACACACATAGATACACACACTGCACTTGCAACAAATAAACCAAAACTAACACTCATATTTCAGTCATACTGTATATCTACTGAAGGGTATATACATACATATATATATGTATGTGCTCATAAGAAAAATCAAACATCCGTGCGCACAAATGTATGGGTTCAAATCATCTGGCTGTCAGCCTGTTAGCGGCATGCACCAACCCATTCAGATGTACGTATGGATGTATGTAAGTATACTTCCCAGCATGAACTGTCACGTGGTCACGTAGCGCATACGCACAGTTGGCAGGACGAAAAAGTATTGCGGTAGAAATTTAATGTTTGCTTTTGACATAACCACTTCTTTTATTATGTAATACTGCAAGAAATGGGTGTGCATATATATATGTACAGATATCAATATATATATATTTGTGTTATATGTATAAAAGTATAAAATGTATATATAAATCACATTTGACACACACGGCCGCACAACTACAAAGGCCACAATATGGCTCCCCCAAAACTACACAGAAATCCATTTGATCTCCCTGCTATAATAACATAAGTACTACAATTAAGCAATCTACGTAAGACAATTAAATTGTTCACATATATATATATATATATATATATATGTATATATGTATATTTAAGTTAAGAACTGGTGGCACCGTTCAACTGGTCCGCTTTCTGCAGCAGCCCATGAAAAATGGAGCTGGTCTGCTGCTGCAACTGCCGGGGATTGCCATCCTCGACGATTTCACCCTGCTCCAGCACTATAATACGTTCATAATCCAGAATCGTGCTCAGACGATGCTGTAAGAAATAATGAAAAAAAAAATATACAACAAAGGCCAATAAACAACAAACGCACTCAAAGATGAAATGAGTTAAGAGCTGAGCGTAGCTGTTAAAACTCACGGCAATCGTTATAATTGTCCGACCCTGGAACGCCTTGTCGGCTGCCCTGAGCAGCGCCCGTTCCGTGCTGCTGTCCAGCGTACTTGTTGCTTCATCCAGCACCAAGCAGGCGGAGCCTCGGAGGATGGCACGTGCTAGGCAGAGCAGCTGCCGATGTCCAGCACTAAGGCTGATGCCGCCGTCGCTTATTTCAGTGTCTGCCGCAGGTAGTTGCAGCATTCAAGGCAACAATGCCAATAGCAGGTGGACATAACAAAAAGAAAGGAAAGAAAAATAAAAAGATATATATATAAATATATATAGATATATATGTAAGTATGTAATAAAATGTCCGGCTTAGTGCGTAATTAAAGTTGTATTTAATAAGCGTAACGTTATGGCCGCTTGGCTAAGCACGTCTTTAAGCCTTAATGGTGCGTATTAAGCGGAACAGGGGCGACTCGACTTGGCAGCAAGACTACGTGTGCCAACGACGTGGCACCCGCCGTGAGTGTAAAGCATTAAGGGTTTGTTTGCCGACTCAGCTAAAGACTGAACAATTCAATCTTGTTAAAAAAAAAACTAAACTTAAACTTAAATAAATATTTTCATTTCTTTAAAACAATATTCCCAAACCATCACTAGATTAATTTTATATATTTCTACTGTTATGATATACATTTTTCTGAATTAAAAAAAATATAAACAAAATTCTGGATTTAGGCAACTCAAAGAACGGCAACACAGAAAAAGGAAGTGTTGCTGATACAGGAAGTATTCATATTATATTAAAAGCTTCAAGTAAATGAAATAACTAAAATAAAATAAAATAAAATTTCTTTATAAAAACGAAAGAATTTAATCATAAAATAATTTTTTGCTTTTGCATCATATTAAATAAATATGAAAAGGCAACTAGAACTTTATATTATATCCATTTGAAACCATTTTAAAAATATGAAGGAGAGTTTCAGTTTGTTTATGCCACACACACACACACAAATTGTATATAAATACAGACTGAAAGAGTTTGCCACAAATTGCCAGATATATATGTATATACGTATATGTGGCTAATCAACTTGGGTTCCATTTGATAGAGAGATGGATAGATAAATGTAGTCTTGTATCTAAAAACATTTGCCATTTGCCAATCAACGCAAAAAATCAAACATGCATAAAAAGCGTATCAAAATTTGTTTTTTCTATTTTTTTTTGGCGCTCAACAAACATCAAACAGACAAGTTAGCTGGGAGACTCAAAGTCTGGCGGAGTGTGAGAATGGGTTGGGGTGGGGAGGTTGATGGTTGGTTTGAAATTCTGGCTAGGCGGCCAAGCCCAGCGTCATGTTTGCTGCCAAAAATAAACATTATTTTTTCATATGGCAAACACATATGAAGCTAGATAGCAAACTGACGGAGTCAGTGAGCCGCGTTGCACAGAACTGACTGTCAGTTGTTGGTTTGCTTACGCAACAACAATATAAACAGCAAGTGAAATGACAAAAACAACATCAACAAAAAACTTTGGGAAATTGGGAAACACAACGAAAAAGGCGCCTGCATTGTTAGCGCGAATTGTGCACTTACCCAGACCAAGTGGCAGCTGAACGTTAACAAACTCCTTGAGCTGTGCCAATTCGAGGCAATTCCACAATTGCAAATCCGAATAATAGCCATGCGGATCGAGATTTTCACGAATTGTTGCATTGAACAAATGCACATCCTGTGGTATTATCGATAATCGGCTCCGCAGCTCATCTGGCCTTATTCGCTCAATGTCCACATCATCGATGCGAATGTGGCCACTTGTCGTCTGTAATACCCCGAATAAGGATAGCGCCAGTGAGGATTTGCCGCTGCCCGTGCGGCCACAGATGCCAATCTGCAAGAGAAACCAAATAGTTAGTTCGTCTAAAGTGAGTTGAGTGAGGTGCTGTATATGTCAGTCCCGATGTCTCTCTTATTTGAATTTTAAATAACCTATGCACTCAGTTCTTTTATGCATGTTTGTGCATTACACACTCTGTATCCGGGTATCTACGCTCATCTGGTATCGAGGACCGTTAGCCATCAAATCAAATTCAAATAAAATGTGCCACATATCCAGCTGCAGCCTTCGGCCTCGACTCCCATAACCAGTCGAACTGTCACTGCAAATATGCAATACACATCAACTGCACTGAGAGAACTATTGCTTAACTTGGAATATGTGAATCCTATTAAGCTAACTTACATCGTCATGCAACATTGATATATTCATCAAATATTAAATTTGGATGTAATTGTGTAACTAATTTGATTTTCATATCTATTCAAATTATAACAAAAAGTCACACCAAATAATAAGCAATGATATTTTTGATATGTAAATAATTGTTTCACAGGCAGAGTAATATATGTATAAATAAAAATATTTGCAACTGCGAACCAAAATTTATGTTTGTTTATTGGCCGATAAATAGCGTTCCCAATAAAATGGACAACATTTCACTATCAGCGTGGCTATAATTCATTTAGTTTCAATATACACAATCAATCAAAAATGTTATGATTTTTGATTTGATTATTTGTATTTGGCATATTTTCTAACAAAAGCGTAAATGAAATAATGCAAATATAAACAAACAACAAAACGAGTTGTCCGAACAACTTACACACATACCCTGTAAATGTACAAATATGTAAATGTCACACAGCCAACTTGCATAGACAAGCCAATTGCAAAAAAGGTCAATCGAAAATAAGAAAGGCAAGAATCCTTGTTACTATTATTTTAGTTTTATAAGTAAATGTGATATTTTCATTGGCTTACTAACCCAATACCAAATTGAAATGTAAAAATAATCAAAATATCACAATATACACCTTTAATAGAGCATTCATAAGTCTCTCTTCTAATTTTGGTGCAACCAATTCCAAATGGATTTTTGGTTTATTTATTTTGATTGCCTATTTTGCAGTTTTGTTTGTATCAGCGACATTCCGTGCATATCATGAAGGTATATTCAATTTAGAAGCTATTTTAAAGCAATTAGTTTTTCACATATTTTATTTTTATTTATGAAATGCTAATTATATGTAATTAGATATTGATTGAAGTTTGACATAAATAAAATATGCCGGTTCAAATAATTTCTTTGAGTTCTGAGTTGAGTTCTAATTTTATTATTGGCTGTCATGCCCTGTCAATATATGTATATTTGTATTTACATACATGTATATATATATTGAATATATATATATATGTATATATTGCCATTTATGCTCTTAAATAGCAAAGCCTAACTTAGAACAAAGTTTGATAAAATTTGAATTTGAAATATAATAAAAAGCAATTAAAATTGTAGTAATAAAAGCAGATTATTTATTTTTTAATTAATTTTGTAATGAGTATGCTAAAAAAAAATGTATAATTATTATTATTATTTTTGTTAATCAATGAAAATAGCGCTCTACTTATTGTTGCTTATATATATAGGATATAAAGCCCACCTACTCACTCGATATGTATGTGCACTTTGCCATAATAATAATGGATCGAAGAACATTCAATATTCAATCAGCTGTTGACTTTTTACGCTGTCTGGCTATCGTAGCTTGGTTAGATTTCTGTGGCTTTGGTTAGTTTGCGGCAAAAGTGCACACTCTACACACACACACACACACACACACACACACACACACACACGACACAGTAGTGAAGTTTCATTCGATTTCATTTATTGCTTACATTTCTTTCAGATTATTTACAGTACGGTGCACATTGAACCCAAATCCTTTGGTCCGTTGTGGTTAAGCGAAAAGAGCAAGATGGATAGATATGTACATATGTATAGTTAGCTACTCACCCGTTGACCCGCTGGTATCTTCAAATTCAGGTGGCTGATAACTTTCTGCATTTGTCCCTCATAACGCAGACTGACATTTTCGAAACTGATGTCGCCGCGTTGTGGCCACGAAATTGGAACGGTTTGGTCTACCCAGGCAAATAAACAATGGAAAGTTAGATGAAATAAATGCAGACAAATGCTTTTATTATTAAATTTTAAAACCAAATCGACAAAGCATGAAATATGTGACCCTTTCGCAGATATAAGAGGTATTTGGTATTTTGCGCCCGCAACTGTCAGTTGAGCAACGCTCCAGAAAAAAGCCAAACAATTAATGCAGCTAGGCAAAAAGTGATGAGGGCACGAGCCAAACAAAAAAGTTAATGAAAAAAGGTTCCCTCATACAGAATCATGACACACACAGCAGTTAAGCACATGCTTTAAAAGTCAACTTTAGCAAATACTCTAAAGTAGTTTTCGAGTGTGGTTGGCGGACTACTGGCCATATGACACTAGAGTAAAAACAGAGTTAACATTTGCCCTAAGAGCTTAAAAATTTAAGTAGCGGGGTTCAAACTACTTTTGCAAAAGAGAAGGGTTCGATACGATAAGAGTTGTAACCCGATCAAAGACTCTTTTCACAAATTACGCAAATATTTTATCTATGTACAAAAGGCTACAAATCTGTCATGTCTACTCACAAACTTTGGACTTGCATAATCGCTTTTGGATTATTAAATAACCTGAAAAGGTTTTGCATATATATTTGCTCGTATTAGGTATATTTTTTTTCAAGCCGTTTGTTTTTTAATAAATTTCAAGCTTAAGTTTAATCATTTAATTTGATTTTGTGGAAAGTAGTCGAACACTTTGCTTATGCAAAAAACCCTGACAAAATAAATACATTTTTATATATATCGCGAAAGCCAGAGCACAAATTCCTGAGAAAATTAAATCAAGACAAAGATATAAAGAGCAAAAACCGTGAAGGTCATATTCAAATGCTGTAAAAATAGAAAACGAATTTGTCATTATAATAATGTGTATAAGCAGAATGAAACTAATTGTATTTAGTAGCATCGATTAATCTGGCCCTTTCCAATTTGTCCACTTAATTTGAAGCACAATAATACTAAAGCAGAATATTGCTGCATGAGCAAAAGTCGATTAACGTGCTAACTTAATTTGCAGTTAAGGAGAATCGTCAATTTATAATACCACAAATTGCAAAAGTATTGCAAATACATGGCTAAATGCTAATTAGGATACTTCACTCCAATTGCACTGGCAAACTTGACTACCAACAATTTGTTCCAATGGAAACTATATATACGGCATATTTACAGCCTGCAGCAAATAGATATCTTCCAAGTTGCTGCCACAGTTGCACAGTTCATTATTCTTAAGCATTTTCAATGGGTTCAGAGTATAAGAAATAATCAATAAGCCATCGAAAATGCCTGGCACATAGTTAATGGCCAAGGGTTAAGCAAACTGCTCTAGATACTCACAGCTTTTGGCGCGTCTCGCTTGCTCATTAGAAGGCGCGACGCCCTTGTCAGCAAGTGCCGTTATTCTCTTATCTACAAGCAACGTTGTCTCTGCTGCAGTCTCCGTCGTTGGCTGATGCTTGTCAACACCTGATGCTGTGTGCTGAAAGTTTAAGTGATTGCCTGCATTTAATTTATCAGCAGCCAGCTCGGCAACGGCATCGACATCTACATCAACGGCTGCTGACGTCGCAGCGTCTAGGTGAACTTTGTCAACGGTACTCGGTACGAAGGACCTATCGACTTCATTGCTGATTTCCGCATCCGGTTGCTCCGCCCTTTGCTGCTGCGGCTGCTGGGCGTAGTGTGCAATCCGTTCAACGGAGCCCGCATACATCTCCATATCGGCCCAAAGTTTTACAACGCAATTAAGGTAAATCGGCACCAACAACGTGTAGTTGATGGCCAAACCGACCAGCGAGGGTGTCGGTATCAGTTCCTTGGGGCTGGCGCTCTTATTGATGGCATAAGTTCCTGACATCGTCTCTGTTGCTGTCGCCTCCTGCTCCTTCGCGTACCTGCTGCAACTGACGCTGGCCGTTGTCAGTGCCGTTACAATGGCCACAAAAACAATGCATCCGCCCAGGTAATCCTGCAATAAATAGAGAGAGAGAAACAGAAAGAGAGATAGAGAGGGAGAGAGAGAGAGAGAGTGAATGAGCGAACAAGCAAGAGCAACTGCCCTGATGAGTGCTTGTTAGTTTTGGCAGTTTGGTAAAGATTCTTTCCACATGACTTTTTAATCAGCACACGTGTGCGTGCGTGTCAGTTTTTTTATCTCCCTTTTTTTTGCCCTCTAAACGGATGCCCTCAGCTCGCTCCCCGCGCGCTGTACAAGTACAAAAAAAACTTTTTTCTCTCTTTCATCTTAATGAAAGTTTTATGGGGTAACTGCCAAACCACAATTGAAAACTTTTTGTTTGCCTCTTCTGCGGAACTGAGGCTGTCGGTGGCTTGATTGCCCTTATTTGGATGTATGTGCTTGTCAGCCATCGAGTGCGCTCAAAGCTGTTGCATGTGTTGCTCCACAGTTTTGACTTTGCACGGCATGCAGACAAGCTTGTGTGGGTGGGTGTGTGTGTATGAATGTGTGTGCGTGTGTGGGTGTATGTGTGTGTATTTAGGTGTATGTATGCTTCCTTGCTTTAAAGTGGATTGTCAGTTTACTTGGTGTGCAGGTTTGCACAACCAATTTGTTCGCTAATTACAAAATAATAGTCAATGGACTTGTCTCTCTGAAGTCGACCTCAAGCGGAATACTAGTCAATTAAAGGGATTTATTTTGCAACTTATCGATTGTCAATCAATTTTCAGACTGCGAAATAATCTGTGGGAGCGGGCTCTTGCGCTACCTTCTAGTTCCTCGTTCTGCTACTGCTACTGTTAATTTACAGAGCAATTTAAGAGTCAATAGCAGAGAAATTAATGCTCTTTCGCTTAGCTCTGGAATATGTTTTTTTTTCTTAAATAAATACTAGTAACTCTTGCATCTGTTTTTAACCGAAAACTGTATAACAGTTTAATTTGCTCAGTAGGAAATCGCACCTCTAACGCAAAAAATATATCAAAGTCGAACAGCTGTTCACAGAATCCACACAGGTAACAGTGAGTTAACATTGTGGATTTTCTGTTTGCGGTCTCTAAAGCGGCCGTCAAAATTCGGTTTCGAAATATTTCCGACGTGTTTGACAGCTTTTTTTTATACGGAGTTTTTCATTCTAGGTCTCTTTTGGTCCTTTAATTGAGTCTTGTGCTAATGTTTGTCGTGTAAATCATTTCAAGCATGCACCTGTAATAATTTAAGTACTACTTGCTAGGGGTTCTTTTAAGCAGTCAGGCCCCTTACCAAGAACATAGATTCTATATATATATATAAATGTACATATATAAATATACATATATAAGTGTATTATGTCAACACAGCTAATAAAGCAAACCTGCTCGCCAGAGCTCTACAGCATGCGAGTGTCAACACAAGACAATGTGCACCCATCTTGAGCACAATATAAGGATACTTAAGATCTGAGGCAGACACATAGACAAGGTCCACACAAGCAGCTAGGCGGACTGCCCCAAGACCACCGGAATGGGTGAGGAACTAGCAACCATAGATATAAAATAGCCGATATTAAACTACTGAACTACTATATATATACAACTACATTTGCTAAGCGAATACTGTTTATGTACAGAAATCAAATGTGCATAGCTGACATATTGACTTGAACTGGGAGTCGAGTGTATGGAGGGTGTGTAGTGTGTGTGTCGAGTGTGTGTATGTGTGTGTGTGTGTGTGTGTGAAGCAAAGGAGTACCGGACTCCAAGGACTTACCAGTGATATGCCCAGCCAGCGATGACTCGTATTCAATATGGTAAATGCAATTGTGTTCGCCTCAAGACGCTTAAAGAGTATCTCTGTGAAACGGGCCTGCTGATTGTATGCACGTATTGTGGTCACACCCTGTATTGTCTCTGCTAGATGCGATATCACCGGCGAGTTTGTTGAATTCTCAATGCGTTGCAGCTCACTGAAAATACAAAGATTTATAGATTTCATTGATTGAGGCGTTGAGTGCCATTGCAAATTGCATTTAGATTGCATATTGACCACCGTAAACTTGTTCATTTGTGTGCTGCACTAGAAATGTTTGCACTTTGAGATAAAAGCGTTATTTGGAATGCACTTGTGTTATGACTATGATAAAGTAACTTATTTGTAGTTATGTTCGTTTTGCTTACATCTACATTTAAGCAGCGTATTGTGCTATTATTATTTTAAGTATTTTAAGTAGGTTTAAGTACTTAAAAGCTAAATTTAGTTGTATTTTATTTACTTATTTTAACTTTCTAACTTATTTTAATCTCTTCTTTGGTAACTCTACTGGGATCTACATTAATTCAACTATTAAGCCTCAACATTTCTAAGAGTTATTCTTTAAAGCTTTAAATTAATCTCATTAAACTCTTTGTTACTATGTTTAAAATGACAATCCGATCTAACTAGCAAATATGCACAAATATTAAAAGTATTCTATACTCCTATTAGAAATAAATTCAATTTATGGTCTCAAAATAAACTCAGCAATGACACTTCAAATATTATTTTCTTACTAAGCAATTAAATTCCGAAGAGCTGCAAAACTCTTTAAGAGAAATAATCTCAGAATATTTTCATTAAAAACACATTTTACTTGCGTGTCGCTTCAAGCACCGCAGGCTGGGATACTCAGTAAACTTGGCTTGTACAAATATGCTTGAATTAGTAAAGGAAACAAACGGTCGGTTAGAAATCTGCTAATTGTGCCACTCGCACTATCTAAACAACAACAATGACACAGAGAGACAGAAAACGAGAGGAAAAGTTTGCTGCCAACAGCAGAGCCACAATGTGTATTGCAAAAATCTTTTGTTTCTGTTGACTATGCTCGAGCGATACGTAGCTATAGCCCAGTTCAAGTGCTTATGGCCAAAAACTTTCGTTGACAGCAATCATACGTAAAACTGGCTGTTCACAAAATAAAACAAAAAAATGTTAAAAGCTAACTTAGTACTCTATCAAAGCAACGCATGTTTGCATATTTGTTACACTTAGCGCAAGAATTGTGAAAGTCGCTTTGTCAGCATTATAATACGGAACAAGAAATCATCACTTACCGCGCCGAACACCTGTAGAACTTCTGTATCCCATAGTATGCACCGCAAATGGGCAGGAAGAGGGCCAGAAACCAGGGTGTAATGCTCACATTTATCAATATGGCGCACAGGCAGAGCAACGAGAACTGCACCAAGCGTTGACTGGTTGCAGCAATTTTCTGTAAATGAAAATATATATAGTATATAGATTATATATACAAATATGTAGCAAACGGAGGCAGGTACACTCTGAAAAAATATCGAACTGAAAACAATTAAGTTTTTCTAGATTTTGGAAATAATAATAATTTATTAAAATTAGAAAGTTTTATTTTTTTTTTTAATTTTGTGTTATGACCAAAGGCGGAAAATAAATCGCGCTGAATATTAGAAAATCGCATAAAGCTAGAAAGTGTTTTCTCCAAGTGTACGTAAATATGTATGTATGTTTACACATACGGTGGCGGACACCTTATTCTGATCAGCGTCAAAGAAAAAAAGGAATTGCCTGCCATAAGCTAACCATTCATTATTTTTCAAAAATTCCAAAGACCGATGGTAGGTATATGTATTAACCACCAAAATTAATATATGACCCCAATTCACTGGGGTTTCCCCACCTGCTAGGTAGGATTATGGCAGGCAATTACGTTTTTTCTTTGACGCTGATCAGAATAAGGTGTCCGCCACTGTATGTAGATAGGAAGCATGAGGTAGCTAGGCAGGTAGGTTCTGTGGCTCTTTTGGCCGTCATTTTCAAATGACATTTTCTCGTTTGCAACAAGAATTGACAAATGACTAAATTTGTGCATGCCTGGCCAAAAATGAACGACTACACGTTTGCGTACACTAAGCAGGCTGCTGCTGTGATGCCATCAAAGCGTTGTATACCGGCCGACTCCCGTTTCGACAAATGTGTGCCACCAACGCTCAGCCAGCAATGTTTCATAATCAAATTTGGTTTGCAAGCAGGCTCCGATTTTACACAGCGCCAGGACCAATTGGGCAGCGCACAGCATATGAAGATTTATGTGCAAAACACAAACACAAATAAAAGTGGCTTATTCGTTTTGAAACGGATTATCACAAATGCCAGCCAAATTGAAAACGCACATTATATTTATTACTATCACTATTCATATAATGAGTTTTGGCAAATAGGCTTAAAATTGCGTATTATTATTTTAAAAAATACTAATAGCTGATCCAAATTTATGTATTGAATAATTGTGAATTAATGTAACGTATACAAAATAAATTAAACTAACATCTAGGTTTCTATTAGATAACGTTTTTTCTATTTTTGAAAATCTACTCAGATTTAATAAAAAGTTGTGGCTTTGGACACTTGACACTCTAATCTTAACATGATTATGATGATGAGCTAGAATCGCGTTTTAAACTTTATTAAAGTATTAAAGTTGAGGTCAAACCATTTTCAAAGAACTGTCCTTATTTGACAAAGGTATGGCTATGGAAAGTTTTGACGAGAAATCTTAGTATAATTGTTCTAATTCAATATTGAGCTTAACCTGAAGGACTAAGTTTAAATGCAACAAACAATGAATAAATTGAAGATTGCAATTAGATGCTTAAGTGGAGAATGATCATAATTCAATAAAATAATATGATTAAAAGGAATCAGTTTATTAAGAGGACATGTGTATACATCCACTGCGTCGAAAATCAGTCAACATTGTCACTTCAATCAAGCCAACAGCACACACAGATACACACACACAGGCATATCGCAGAAAGCTTAGTAAACTTTTGTATGCAAAAGTGTCAAAGAGTGTGAAAAAACTATAATGAAAGCATCCCTAAAAATGGCGTCAACAAACTCATATATTACACACGCACACACACACACAGGCGAGTGCATAATGCGTGCTTATCAGCGGTATATCTAAAGCAGAGCAACAAAAACAACAACAACAGCAGGCAATATGCTCATATTTTATGCCACCCAATACAAAAAGCTAAACGAAAATTATGCATTATATGTACGTATATACATACATATGCATATGTATATGTATATACATATGTATGTACATACATAGGAGTATAGGAAGCAACAACAACAACAAGAATAGCAACCGAAACAATAGCAATAACAAATCTTACCTTATCAATGATCGCCATATCGTTGCTGAAACGATTCACCATACGTCCGAGCGGTGTCACTTGAAAAAAATGCAAACTTTTATGCAAAATCGTTTGCAACAGTTTATCGTGCAAATTACGGCGCGCATTACAGCCGGCCCATTGTCCGGCCGGTGTTGATATCATGGCCATTATAATGCAAACACACGATATTGTTGCATACATCCGAAAATAGTACGTGACTCCGTGGCTGTCCATATCCATGTCCATGTCTGCGCTTGTGTCTGTACTGATGTGCTTCTCCCGATGTTCCACATTCGGTGCGACGTGGTCGCTCCAATGTTGCAGCCAAACGTCCGTGTAGATACGCAAACATTGCCAAATTAGTGCGGTGATAAAAAAGACAATGATTATGGGCAGACCGGAGGCGTGCAAGTACAGCAGATATATGTGATGCGATATTTTGCCATATTTGCGTTCAACATCCATCGTTGGCATTGCACCTGCCAGATGATGACCCTGATCCAGCATCTGCTCCTGTTCCTGCTGCTGCTGCTCCTGCTCATGCTGCTGACCCTCTTGCTCCACTTTTGGTCGCATCGACACGTCCGACACGTCAACGTCATCCACGCCATTTTCATTCTTGTTATTGGGCTTGTCCGTATTTTGGCCATTGTTATTGTTACCATTTGTTGGCAATGCATTGAAGTCAATTTTAACGCCTACAAAACAGAAAAATAATACTTAAAACTTGCACATGGTATTAAGAGTCTTGTGCTAAGCCACACAATTTTTACTGTAGAAATCAATAAATAAAATATATATATAGGTTAACATTCTAGTGCTTAAAACAATACAAACAATTTCTCAAATTTTTACTGGATTTCATTTAAATGACAATTGAAAGATCTATGAATAAATGTTTTTAATTATTTTGAAAATGAATTTCAAGCTAATCAGATTTGCAACAGTTCCTTTATGTACCATTAAAAACTTTGAATATGTTATCTATTCCAATATAAAAAATGTGCTCCTCTCATCGAATTTAATTATAACAATATCTTTTATGTAGTGTGGTAACATAAATTTTGGTTTATTTTTGTATGAACTGCCAGGATGAAAGTTGTGGCACCAAAAAAGCTGTTCTTCTACACCTGTCAGGTTTTCAATGTGCTTCTTTGCTGATGCTTCTTTCAATATAATTTCAATTCAATATTCATCCACAGACCAACTATCACGCACGCCCTGTCATCAAATATACATATATATATTTTTATTATCCTCTGCTATCTGTATTTATTCAATTTTTATTTTTTTGTGTATTTGCATTGCAACTTTATTGCAATATGCAACATATTTGCAACAAACATTGCCCTACATATGTCACATACAGATTGTTGCATCCTGAACATGTTTTCAAATAAGAAAATTAATAATTGCTTGTATTTAAAGCCACAAAAAAATTATTTTAATTTATTAGAAATATTTAGGTAACAGCTAACATATCTGATAAATAATATAAATGAAAATTGAAATTAAAGAAAAATGTTTTTTTTTTAGAGAATTTGTTAATTGAATGAGTATGGAAAGCAATGAATATTACAGTTATTTTTTACTATTTATCTTTATCTTCTACATTATGACAATAAACTTTAAATGATTGTTTGAATAAAATCAAAAGCTTAAATCAGTATCGAGTGCAGATGTGCAAACAATTTTCATTGTAATTTCCAAGGATTGCAATCCCGACGATTTCTGTGACACTCGAGCATCTGATTAAATTGAAAGTTTCCGCTGCAGGCCCAAACCAACTCGGCAAGTTGTCAGCCAAATATTGACAGCGAGTAGATAGATCAATGCGTTACGTTAAGTAAAAGTTTTTTGCCCTGCACAACTTGGGTGGCGAACTCAGGACGTGGTGGTGTCTCTTTGACTCACCGCTGGGAGCCAAAAACTTTTAAAATCAAACTTGATTTAAGTTTTTCTTACCAACGTACACACACAGCAAACCGGGAGATGAGGGCGCCTCCTTTTACGGATTGTTTTGTACGTCGAAGAATTTATGCTGCCTGATATTGTGATAAATATGGCAATATATTGTGTGCAACATCTTGCTGCATACTCGCATTGGCTGACGTCGCGCCAAATAAACTCCATCTAATCAATATTCATTACGACTTACAGCCAACGCCCAAACAGTTTGTAAAGTTTTCGCATTCAACATTAATTGTAAACTCTTTTGCACATTCCCAAACGGTTATTGATAGTCGGATAAATTGAACGCGTTGAAGATACTTTTTAATTAACCCAAATGCAGAATAGTTGTCAGATTCCTTTTTATCATTCTTTTCGGCTGTGTATTATTCCTTTATTGATCAACTGAAGTTGCATTCAATTAAAAAAGACAACTTATTTGATTAAAACTCAACAAGATGATTTTTCACTGCCAAAAGAAAGGCTTACTTTCCCACTGACCTTAAGCGTCCTTGACTGGGCTCAAAGGGAAAATTAAAAATATGTACGGAATTCAGGCAGAGTGAAATGATGAGAATACGTAGCTGCAAGAATGTAGTCTGAAGTTGCCAAGTATGCCAATATTTAATAACAACAACAACTGTAGTCGAAAGTTATTTAAAGTAAAAATCACGTATGCGCACAGTCTGCCATCGATTAAGTTGACCCATATGGCGCAGAGCAACTTTGGATGCATACAAATGTTGCGAAAGCAGGCAATGAGCAAGCAAGGACTAACTTAAGCCAGTTGGCAGCTAGGCAACTACCAGACTAGTAGTTACAAAATGCCAGATGCATAACTTACGCTTCACTGGTGTCTCCACAGGAGCTGATTCCGGAGCGGGAGCGGGAACGGTAGCTGTAGAAGTAACTTCAACTTGCATCTTTCCCTTCAATTCCAAATCCGTAGTTGTTTGTGAATTTGTTGTTGTCTGCGGATTGGATATGTCAACGACTGAACTTAGCTCAACTGTTGGCAACAGAGCAGCGGCACTGGACTCCTCCGAGATGCTCCTGTAAAGGGATAAGGATTTGTTACGCATCAAGCACATTGTTGTGAATTGTTATCAATCACTTAAATTGGTTCTCTGTGTTGCAAGAAATTCAACTTAGGTGGCTCCTCTTAGGAGTAAAGTGATCTGTTCTGATGGAGTATTATCTGCTTTAATCCGATCTAATTAATAATAATTTACCTAATTGAGTTGGCTGCGCTGAGCGGTCGATGGTGAAGTTTGGGCTTGTTGGAGCGCCGCATGGACATGCGTCGCAGGAACTGCTGAAAGCTGCCGCGACTTGTTGCCACCGCTTCCTCAGTTGCTGGCGCAGCCACCTCCACATCCCCAGCCGCCTCCATGGCCGGCGGCGATGAGGCATTTCGTGTTACGGGCGGATGATGCGGTTTCTGCGTCGGCTGCCACGATTGCGATCGTGCACAATGCTCGGGCGGTGGCGACACTTTCCCACTTGTACTAGAATCGCCGCCATCCAGACTGCTCTCCGCATAACTGCTGCAACTGGTGGTCAGCACGCTGCGACGCAACAAATCTCCACTGTTCGTGCTGGAGGTGGACGTGGCCGTCGCTGTGCTCACACCGCTCAGACGGTGCCATGAGTTCCTCGATCTGGCGCTGCTGCCACGACGCCGCGGGCCGGAGCGTCGACGCGGTCGCATTATGACATCATCCGCCTGGCACTCATCGATGGGCAGCGGCACATCGTAGATCAGATGTCGGGAGCCGTAGACACTGGCACGCTTGCGCTGCAGATGAAAGCTGCCTGCCGACTGCAAGCCCAGGCCACTGGCCAGCGAGAGGGACTAACGAAGCAAAAAAGGGATTCATTTAATTAGTACAGAGATGACTTTTAGTAAAACATTTAAGCAGATTAATCTAAGCCTTAACTTAAAATCATACTTAATTCATTTAACCCCTATTATTATATGTATCCAAATCCACAACTATCTGATTAAATCAATATGTAAACAAACATCTTTAAGAGTAAATGAAATGCATGCATTAGATAGTTGTGTAATTTACTATACATAGATTCGTTAAACTGCATTCCAAAACTTGGCGTTGCATTAAATATTCAACTTACCGATGGCAGCTCATCGTCCTCATCATCCTCCTCAACAACATTGTTGAATGACGCTGAGATGCTGACATCTCCGCAAACGGAATCCAGCTCTGAGCATCCACCTGCTTCCGAAGTAATCGATATTGAGCGCTGTAATCCGAGTTTGCTAACATTCTTAAATAGTTTCCATCGTTCCCGAGCCGTGAGCTCCGCCGTACTTTATGCAGGTGATTGAAAATAAAAACAAAATTGATTATAGCATTCGCAGACTGAGAAACAAGTTGTGTAAAATACTATCGATGGAAAACATTTTCAATGTTCAGATTTATTTTCGACTCTGAAAGGAAAACTAGAATTAATTGAATAACATCATTTTAAATGCGATTAACTCATTATATTTTTTAAACTAATATATTTAAATTTGAATAGCCAAATAGAAACCGCATTCGGACATTTTTTAAAATTCGGAGCTATTAATCAGATAAATATTTCTCAGCTCTTGATGAAATTTCTTTTCTAACAAAACTGGAACTTTGAAGAAGATGCGTTGCCTTAACTGAACTTTAATAGCACTCAAAGACTCGCACAAAAAGTGTGGCCCAAATAGAAAGGATTCTTTCACTCTCTGCCATACAAAGGGATAAGTCTCTGACAATGACTCATTCAGTCATGTTCTAATCTGCAGCTACCTAAAGAAATCATACAGCTTCTTTGCGGCTCTGTCGTACTCACTTTTGTTGTTGGTCCTTTGTGTTTGCATTTGCCTTAGCAATTATTGAGTTCCACTTGGCGATCATTTGCGGCTGCTTTAGCTCAATCTCCTTATAACTGCCGCAAGCCTGCAGCCGCCCATCTTTCATCACAATTAACTGAGAGGTCGCACAAATGGAACGAAAACGTAACGAAAGAAAATGAAAACATCACAAAAAAATTGACAGCACTTACTAAGTAAGCATCTTAGATTAAGAAGTGATCGACTAGCATTTAGCCTGTAAATAGGGTTACACAAATGTATGTATATAAAAAAGAAATAACTAATCCGTTAACAAGCTTATCAACTATTAAGAAGTTTTTTAACCCTTTCAAGACCATTGTCGTCAGCCCTTTTGAACTTTTTTAATTTTTTTTATTGTAGTCATGTTAAGAATAAGCGCTGTAGGGTAAAGATATTGTTTGCTTTTAGAACTTTGCTCGGGAATACCCTATTTAAGTAATTTAATTTTGTGTGAGGGGTATGTGCAAAAAAAAAAGTAGTCAAAACAAGGAAAGAAAAGAGGTGCAGCACAAAAGACATTAATTCAATTTCCAAATTTAAATTTGAAATTTTTTTCCATCTGCTGTTTTTCCTTATGCGTCGTTGCAGTAAATGCTGCTGCTCAAATAATTGTGAAAATGTGTGTGTGTGTGTGTGCGCAAGAGGGACGAGTAGAAGTGGTGCGGAGTGGAGTGAGAGCCAGTAGACCGGCAACAAATGGTCCTTCCAGGCAATTGCATTTATGGCCAAAAGGCGATAAATGGCCCCGGCATTTGGAGCGCAAAGTAACAAACGGATGCTGGTAAAAAGCCCAGCACAAGCAAAGAATGTTGAACCAAAAGGAGAAGAGCAACCACTGAAAACTGGACTGAACTGGACAGTTTGTCGGTGCTGAGATATTTGAATATGAAATGCTGTCTCTCCAAAAGGGACTGGCACAATTTTTGACAGGGACACTTACATAATCCGCCTCTTTGATCAACTGTAATTGCTGTGTCACCAGAATGATGGTGCGATTCGACTTCAATAGCATTTGACGCACACATTGCTCAAAGACATGGCTGGCCACCTCATTGTCCAGCGATGACAGCGGATCGTCCTAGAAAACATAATTACATTCACAGATGACAAGAATCAAAGAAATGTGCCACAATAATATGATTATAATAATTATAATATAATGAAGGCACCTTGCAATTCATCATTGCAATATTTCGCTAATAATCTCCACTTCACTTTACACCTCGTCGTGTTATGTATTGAATAAATTCATTACATTTATTTACATTTACACCTCATCGCTTGTGAGTGTGATAGTTTGTTTTGTTTAACCCCGGGCATCTTTGTTCTTGTGTTGTGTCTTTTCGATTTATGATTTAACACGGCTGAATAAACTTCAGATTCATGTGAACCTAAATATTGAATATTATTCTTGAAGCAGCTTCAGGGACGATGTTTGAAAAAGGTTGCCAGCAATCTGTTCTCCAAATATGGTGACTATAGTTGTAAATTTGAGACAAATATCTTAACGACTTCTATCTACAGATGTCAAAATGAATGTTTTAGTTTTTTAAACAGCAGGTATAAAAACCTAATCTTCTAATTGCATTCAAAAAAAAAAACACTTTTATACTTTTTTCCATAAAAACGTTTCAAATTTTCGTTCAAAAGACAATAGTTTTTCTTTATGGTGAATACTACAAAAAGTTTCCGTTTCGCTCAGTAAATGAACGAAAAAACTGACAAGTTTTAATATTTTATGATAAGTTTCACAACATGGCCATAAAACTTGTTTACCCAGCTACTCGTTTACTTCCAAAGTCCCGATTTTTTATGGCAAAATTTGAAGTTCAAACGTTACGAGAATCAAGAATAATCGGATGCACTCTCATAAAGTGCACTGAAGCGTCGGATTGGCTTGCAGTTAAGTCGAATACAGCATAGCTTGTTTCGACTTGTCCTTGTCCTTGTCCTTGGCGTTTACTTACTCACCATTATGACCACGTTAGCCGATGAATAAATTGCGCGTGCTATGGCAATCCGTTGCCGCTGTCCGCCTGACAGATTGATGCCTCGCTCACCGATTATCGTAAAATCGGCAGTGGGCATCAGTTCAATATCCGGTCTCAGTGCGCACGCATCCAGCACAAAACCGTAACGCTTGGGCCGAAAAGACTCGCCAAACAATATATTCTCCCGTATGGTGTCGTTCAACAGCCACGGACATTGTGGCACATACGATATGGTGCAGTTTCTGTGGGGAAGGAAGAATAAGTCCATGGTTATTACTGAATTTCTATAATAACATAAATACACATTTACAGAACTAGTTCAGCAAATTATTTTTAATCTTAAAAAATATATTTTGCTAATCAAATTTGTACTACGAGCTCATTGTTAAACCCTGTCCCTAATAATTAAAGTGAAATAGGTGATAAAAACCATAAAAAATATAACTTAAAATTACCATAAGATACTTAATACTAAAATAAATTAAGAAAAAAATAACCTTATATTAGATTCGTTAAATGTATTTTTTATTATAATGTATTTGCCTAATTTTATAATTTTCTTGGATGCGCCAAAAGTAGAAAATCGGAGAACAAACAATATATTAATAAAGTTTCCATAAGAACTATTCCACAACACTTTTGCTGCTCATGAGCTAATAAAAACGAAAAGTTTTCATTTCATTGAAATCTATATCAATATCTATAAATGGAATCTATCTATATAAACTAGTTTTTCAACTTATATTACGCTAATAAAGTTAAGAATGATTTTTGTCATATATTGAGCTAGTTCCACAACACGTATTATGCTGTTCAAGAACTAGTTCAAGTGTCTTAAAATTTATTAAGTTGCAATGAGGCACCTATTCGCCATAAATTGAACTAGTCCCCAATAACTTTCTCTGGTGCGCGTAAACTACATTTTATCTAAATAGCTCCTAAGCTACAAACTTTGATCGTTAATCAAGTCAGACATCGTTATGCCGGCATACACATAAATACACATAAATACATATATAGATGTTTGCACAGACATGTGTAAGCTTTTGCTTTCCCATGACATCGCTAATTATTGCAAATGCGGGTGACTTCAATTAATTAGCTGCAATTTAGTTAAGCCGCTTATATGATAACTTTCCACGTGTTTGGTTGACCAGCGCATAAGCTCCAACACAGATACACACACACACATACAACAAACACACACATACTTGCGGCATAATGAAGTCACTCGCAGTGAAATGCAGATAAGATGATTGCCTCTTCTTGGCGACCACAAAATTGCAAAACCCACAAACTTCTGATGACCACTGTACTACGTCAAATCGCTTCATGTATTTCACACAGAGATTTTCGCATTTGTGCGGTTCTGGTCAATCTTAGATAATTCAATTTACAGTTATTGCATTTACTTTGGCCCTCATTTGAATTGATTCGTTGTAAAGTAAAAGGAAATAGCCTGCTCTTTAAGTAAAGTACTTTCCGAAATTGTAGCTGAAATTCAATCGGGTTCAACGCATATATTCTGAATGATTTTCTTGTTTTCAATAATACTTTACAAAAATTATTTTAATATTTTGAAACGATTTTTCTGCTTTTTCTGAGTGTATAAAACAGTACTATGTGTAATTGAATAAATGTACATATTCATACAAAAAGTTGCCAGTTGCAAGCATTATTTAAGTGCTTTTCCAATTTCATTTCAAATGATTTTATGCAGCTTTCCCGGAGAAAGAACAGCCAAGTTCCTGATTTCAGGACATCATTTAAAAAATTTGTTAATATAATTTTAAAATTAAAATTCGTTTAAAATATTAAAATTTTAATCCATTTACCTTTTTGAAGACAGTAAATTATGAACAGTCCATTAAGATTTAGGTGCAGCCTTGTCAAATAATTTCAAGTGAAGTTAAGGAATTTGCTTGCAACAGCTGCTTAACGCGGCACGTAACTCACATTATGTGTGCGCCCCGTTGACCCGCTTAAGCCAACCGCACATAGAGATACACTCACGCATACACACAGACACACACACACACATATATATATATATATATATGTATATATATATACATATACTATATATACTTCCACATTAAATCACACTTTGCACCTCATATCAAGCGGAGCTGACTAGAACGCATTGTGGCAAGGCGTTCCCCTTTAGATGTTGCCCTTGTCGTCACCCTTTGTGGCAACTCCGTATGCTCGCTTCGTCGTTTCGTGTGAGGCAGCTGAAAATCACAAAACCGCTCACACTTAACAATCGTTAAGTTCACGAGACCCCTGCAATTCATACCACTATATACGTATGTACATGTGCAGTCGTACAATAAATTTTGCAAGCCAAAAGGAAAAGGCACAAAACTGACAGAGGCAGGGAGGGAGAGAGACACACACACACACACACACACAAACACACACACACACACACTGCTGAACAACACAGACATTTATTACAGTAATTGAAATTATTGCACATTTTGCGTTTGCCAAGGCAAAGGCGAATCCTGGCAAAGAGGCTGCACTCCCTTTTCGTGGCCTGCTGTGTGATTTCTGCTTGTTAAATGCATTTTTATATGGCCGCCACGCCTCCAGATTGTACGGGCCCTTTGTCAGAGGGGGCGAGTAATGGGGGCGTGCCCAAAGTGGGCGTGTATGCCGATTCATTCTCTTCGTTTATTTTATGCGCAATAAAATTAACATATACAGACATTTTGCGATAAATTACTGCATCACGTGCTGTGCCTGGAAACGACTCCACAAATATGTTGAATGACTGCGTCGGCGACTGCAGCTACAATTGCAACTGCAACGGCAGTGGCTTCATTTAATTTGTGCGTTTTTCTCTGTCCACATTAAGGGAGAAATTGTGATTACAGCTAAAAGTTGTTTCGTCTGGCCTTAAGTGCCACAAGATGCATGCCACGGGCGACGACTGACTGATGACTGTCGCAATTGTCTCTCAGCACTCAGTTCACAGTCTTACTTTCCCCTTAACTGTGCGAGACACTGCAACAAATGCCTTTTAGCCCCTGCACAATGCAATTCATTTAAGTTTGCTTAACGGTGCGTATGCGTGATGCGAGAAGCGAGATGCGAAATGCGTGCTACGCCATGCTGCTTCCGAGCGTCTTTGTGTGTGCCTGTGTTCCAAGCTCTTTGAGTGCAACAGACTAGTTAATTAACTTTGTTGCTATTACCCATATTGTCTGCAGTAATTAATGCATGCTGCTTAGCAGTATAAGCCCCTTATTAACTTATCCATCAATTAGATTAAATGTAGCCAGCATTTGAGCAGCGCCCTTCCAAGTTTAAGCTGAAGCACTTCAAATTGGTATTCATAAATGGAAATCTAGCAACGTTTGACTTAAATAATTATAATTAAACATTTAACGAACCAAATTATAATTAACCATTTAACGAACCAAGCTGCGGCTTTTCTGCATTCAACAAATTGTTATAGATATCTACAGAGATATAAGTTCGGTTTAATTTCATATAAGAATTTGAATTTTAGAGCGATAAATAAATATAACTAATCAATTAATAAATAAAAAATTCAAATGAAATGTAAGGTTAATGTTTAAGTTACTAAATTAAAAACAACACCCAAATTGATAGCATCGAAAATCTACTAAAATGCAATGTAAATATAGTTTAAGTTAATTGCATATCTAATTAGGCTTGTTTTACCAAATTTGTTTCTTTATATTTTCTACAGTTAGTTTGTCATTTGCCATTTGCCATTTTATTTTGTTATACTTTTGTGGTTTTGTTGTGGTTGCACGTTGCTCATTTACCATTTAGCTGTTGGTGTGTCAGATTACGCACGTTTTGCTGTGTGCCCGCAAGCCAACCGAACGTAACAAGGATAGCAGCCATAGTCCAGCCAACACTGGCACGCCCCCATGTAAATATTTATATTGTTTATGTGCTATTTTGAGGTAAGTCAACAAAAGGGCAGACATGCAGTCAGAGGCAGGCAGCCTTCTGCTGCCACCCACCCCAAAAGGTGAGTTGCCCTTAGTTTGTTTGCTCATTTCCTGGCATTTAATTGCATAATTTCTGTGCTGCGCTCGAATTAATTAACGAACTGACTTTGGGTACTGCTACTATTCATTCAATTCTTACATACTCGGAACTGAGAGCGCCCGCAGCCCAGCATAGTACAATATAGTTTCAAGGGCATATCAAACTTAAACAGCGTTCAAATTCATTTTAGATTGAATCAACAATAAAGGTGGGGAGCCAGCAGCTTTTTTTTAGCTGAATACGAAACACGCACACACACACTCAAACCGTTCTCACACTTGACTACATTTAATTAAAGTTTTCCAACTGTTTGTGTGTGAGTATTCCGCTTCTGACTTACACTTGCTTCAGTTGGGGCTGCCAATTTGCTAAGGCACACAAAACGGCACTTGCAAGTTTTCTTGGCCTTCTAGTGGGCCATAAATAAAATGCAGCAATAAGCGCTTCGCGTCTTCGGTTACCCTTTTTTATCCAATTTCTACCCCGTTCACCTCGCCATCTCCCACAGACACACCCACACCCACACCCCTATGCCCCGTCTTACTCTGTATCGTTGCAGAACGACTTCAATAAATTTTATTTTGCCATCAGCATGCTGTTACATACAAGTGTGTCTAAATGAGTGTGTATATGTGTGTTTGTGTGTGTGTTTCATTTCAATTCACAAGTTTCTCGTTTTTCGGTAATTTCCCGCCAAGTGAATTGCATACTTTTGGGCTGTCATTGAAATGCATTTCCATAATATGCGTTTTATATGCAAAAACGCAAGCACTTTACATACGTACGTACACATATGTATACATACGTATGTATATGAAATGCCTTTGTGAGTGCCAAAATTTATTGGCTAACTGACATATGAAGCAGCGATATATGACCCACTTCTTTGTACACACTTGGATATTGGGGTATTATAAAATAAATCTTGCATTCCACCAACTGAATGCAACTTTTATTTGATAAATATATATATATATATATATTTTATATATCAGCTCAAGCTGTATATATGGCTTTAGATAATGTATTAATGGTCTTTTTTTGCATTTCCTCAATTTAAATTAGTTTATTAGATTATTTTTAATTAATTGTCCGTCCCCACGGCGATTTCTGCATTTCGCAGGAGAAGACTTCAGAAATATGTCCGACCAAATCAGATGGCTATGTTCATCCAACCTCCAACCCCATGGAACACGGCGCTTCTTTCACTGATGTTGAGTAACGTGAGTAAGAGCAGACGGAGTCACAGCCATATGATATCATAATGAGCCAAACTTGGCTCAAGTGGGTCTTGTGGGATGGGAGTTCATTCGGATATTTAAATGTGTCTAAAGACAAAGGTGCACATATTGACTCGGCTATTAATATATATAAATATATATATCTTATACTTTAGTATAGTGAGGAAAATGACTCCTCCATCGACCCACTCTTGTGCATCTTGTGGCTCCGTGAAAACATCACATATCAAAATCACTCCAAAATCACTATGATCAATAGATGAAAATAAGAGCTTGTACTTACTTGTGCCAGAACATGTTGCCCGCTAGCAGGGGCATCTCCATGAGCAGGGCAGAGAGCAGGGATGTTTTGCCGCTGCTAGTCTTGCCCACAACGATGGTCAGCTTGCCCTTGGGAATGGACATTTCGGGCACATGCAGCTGAACGTTGGGCAAGCATCGCTGCGACTGCGGTTGCCAGGTGAAGAGACCATCGTTAATGGACACGGCTATGTCGTCGGGCATTTTGAGAAGCAGGGAATCACGACGCCAGCTGTCCGTGTTCCTGGCCCGTAACACTGAAAACTCCAACGGTTTTTCGCTGGTGCCGCCAAAGAGTTTGGGCGGCCGTATTGCAACATAGGGCGTATTACGCAACAGCTCGCGACGCTGCTGGACGAGCTTGTGGTGACCCAGCTCGTGGGCAAACGATGCCGGTGACTTATCCTCCGACGATTCCCCATTGCTCTGCAGCAGCGGCGTAATCGGCTCCGATTGAGCCAATGGCGCTGGCGATGACGCAGCTGGCGCTAGTGGCTGTTGGTCGGGAATGCGATCGAGCAATGCCAGACGCTGCTCATTGAGCCTATTCTCCGCCTTGGCGGTACGCAGGGTCATGTTCGATTTCTCCTGCGTCTCGTACATGTCCAGGGAGGCGTCACTCTTACTCAATATGCGTGCCATATTGCGAATGCCCTCGAATTGCTTTTGAATCTCGGGCGCGTGCAGAAATCGCTCGAGGCGACGCGTGGACGCTCGAGCCGCAATGATGATGGGCACCGTTAAGGGAAACATTAGCAGTGGCACGGTTAACTGTTGAAATAGCGCCAGTGCCGCAAACAGACGACTGGCATCAAAATTTAGTCGCGAATCCTGCGGCAGGCAAATGTAAACAGCAAAGGTGACAAATGTTATCAACACCGTCGAAATGTGCATCAATATTGCTATGAAGGAGTAATTGATTCTCGGTTAAGACATTATCTGAATATATAAATATATATATACATATATGTGTAATCTAACACTTACTCATTATCGTCCAGTACATGGCGTCCTTATTGAGATATTTGAGCTCCTTCTTGCGTGCAGCTTGTATCTTTCGCAGAAACACCTCGTCCCAGGCATTCAACTTGATGATCTTAATGCCCACCAGGGTGTCGTGTATCTTCTTCAAGCGCTCATCGGTGTATTTCTAGTGGAGTCAGACAAGAAACAAGTTGATATCATTAATTATATTTATTATTTAAATGTTATGCCTCATTAAAAAAATGCGCTTTACCTTAAATTAATATTTAATATAATAATTAGTCTACAACATTTTTTTTTAGCTATTTGTATAATTTGTTTTGTCATTGTGCAAAATTATGGCCAATATAGTACAAATTGAAGTCTTAATTTCACTTTAAATTTGAAACCATAAATAAATAATTACTCACAATCAGCCAAAATGAAAACTCAAACAATAATTGCCTGTTTTAATATTTATACTAAATCAATATTAAATTAATATTGAACTCCGTCCCAAAATGAGATTTAATTATGTCATTTTCATTTTCATAGAATGTAATTTTTGATTTTAATCGATATCAAAGGCAAGGGAATCCATGTCTCAAATTTGCTGCGTACTTATTTGCCTAACCCAATTAATTTGCTCGAAATAATTTCGCAAAATTACAAAAGTCTGGCATTTATCAAATTACAAGACAGCTGTGAAATGTTAGCCAAAACTTACGATGAGAATCTAAGCATGCCTCAAAAACCAAAAACCACAAATTCAATTAACTGATGTTTACCAGCCAGCAGTAACTTTGAATTGACCACAAATCTGTTAACAATAAACTTTTTAATGAGCTAACAGCAATAACAGCAACTCGTCAAAAGTTCAAGGACTAAAACCCAAAGCAAATTCCTCACTTTGAACATCAAAATAATGCCAAAACTTGTGTTTGGGCAACACAATGCGAGAATCTACAATAACCAGTCAAATAAATTGTTGGCCATACGCCACACGCTGGCCAATTCACACTAGCCAATTGTTGTGCATTTCATTTACAATGAAATTAATTAAACTGAACCACCAACCCCTCACACACACACCCGAATACACCCCGCAATGGGCAATTTATTGCATATTGTGTTACTTACCGCTATCACTTCGGCATTCTTCGACATTGCACTGCCGATGAGAAACTGCAAAGGTGTTATAATGAGAATGCAGACAATGGCGCCAATCACCGCACTTATGCCCAGCTTCAGGTACAGCAAATAGATTACCAGAGATATCTGCAAGACAATATGAATAAATAAGTATGTATGTGGGATTCCGGTATTTCAATGATTTGTTTATGCAAAATTATGCAGTCATTACAATATCAGTTGGTTGTGTGCAGATAATTCAGTTGTGAGTAAATTATTTCGTTTAATCAACATAATGTCATCAAATATGTAAAAGAATGGTATACAAGAAATTGAATTAGAATATTGAATTAGATAATGCTGCAAATGTTGAGAAATGCAAGCATGCATCAATATATCAAATAAACAAACTACAGTTCTGCCAGTTCAGTCGCCACAGCAGCCGCAATAGCACTCACATAAGCTGGCCAATTGCCACTGATTTGTGGAAGCGACACATGCAAAATATATTCCAATTTATTGCAATAAAAAGATAGCACTTAAAGTCTAATTAATCTTAATTATAAAACGATTTAATAAATTAGCAACAAATTATGTTTTAACGGCTTTAAACCAATTATAAAGTTTGAATTCAAATTAACATGGATCGAAGAATGAAAGTGCAGATTTGAAGAGGTTCACTTGGTGAAAGATTAATAGGTTTGCATATTATTAAATGAGACGGAATTATATTTATTTTGACACGTGCTACAATTATACATTAATATTTACAAAAATTGATCAATTTCCGCTTAATTTTAAAGTGTTCAATTAACATAATTTAGCAACTACAAGTCCCGTGAGATAATGGTATATATTTATTTACTTACTTACTTTAAGACACAAACGTGTTTCTTGCCCTGAATTCTTCAGGCTATTTGAACAATTTGGTCACACTTAAGCTGGATTTAGTAACGATCTACAATCTGGAAATTTAATATTGTATACGAGAATTTGGTCTAATCCTCAATGGCAACATTATTGGCGAAATGAACTAGGCCTGTAATCGATTAATGCAGAGTTTCCTGCATAGATACTGTATGATATATTATTCTTCCGCAACATACAGCATGGAGGCAGAGACAGCCTCTCAATATCTGCAACTTAAATGCTAATTAATTTTTTACACGATAAACATGATGCTAAGCGAATTTGCCTACGTAGTAAATCCGATTTGGCCTGCATACAAACTAGTAAATTATATTGCATCTGTTGCCCTGACAGTGCCACAGAGCAGCAGCCACAAATCCTAAAAGAGGCAAGATGCGAATGCGAGTCGCCCAAACATTTACAAATCAATTCATGCCTGGACTTTAGCTGTAACTGGAACAGAATCCTTTACCACGGCCGTATAGCTAATTATACAGTATTTCGCAAATACATACACAAACACACACACACACACACACACTGACATTTAATACGCATAAATTATGCGTACAGGACATCCGTGTAAGTGTGTGTGTGTGTGTTTGTTTGTTTGATGTTATTGGTTTTAATCGTTAACAAGTTTGTCCAATTACATAAAAGCCGCTAGCCATAAGCTGAGTACAATTATGTAAAAGCGTATTTAATAGCCATGCCCAAATATTTGCGCACAGTTTAAATGCAAAAAGCAAATAAAATTTGCATGCAATTTGTAAGAAATTGCGCAAATAAAATACAAATCAAATGCAATCGCAATTACATGAGATAAATCTATAGTGTGTGATTAAAAGCATAAAACAACAACTGGCTGCAAGTGTTATAAATAAGCTGTGTGTCGCACACAAGATGCTCGTAAATTAGATGTGATACGAACCTTGAATGGTATTGCCCAAGCATAGTGAGCGATCCAAAAGAATTCCATAATATTGCGAGTGTCCTCCGTCATGTGGTTCGTGATGGCGCCAATGTCACTGAGCCCTGTGCCTGTGCGGACCAGTCCAAATAAATTACATTTTATATTGCATGTTTGGGCCATCGGAAATTAATGTTAGAACATAAAAGTTAAGACGGAAACGGGAGATCTTCAGCGTAGTTCAATTGAGAACAAGACGCAGCATTTTCAAAGACTTTTTTATATTGCAAATAATAAAAGTTGATTATATCTAATTAATTGCATTTGCAGTGCAAATTGTAATCAGTTTCTCAATTTGGAATTTAACTTAACACACCAAGAAAAGATATTTATTTAAATAAGTGTTTACATCTATAATTTTTACAAACATTTTCTCTTATTAAGTTATGTATTAATCTACTTTTATATTTAGAAATTATGTCAGTAAAACAAAAAAAACTTTCTAGCTTTTAAGGCGATTATCATTTTAGTGGAATTTTTCAGCGGATCAATTTTTTTCCTGTGTGTAACTAACTTTTGGGTTCAATCAATCCACTGAAAACCTATATATAAGGGTCTGATTGCTAAATCAAATTCAATTATCGTCATAAAACCTGTATAGCAATAAAACCAAATCGAAAAGCAATTTGGCTTTACCGGAGACTAAAACAACTCTAATTGCAACTAAAAACAAATCGCTATCAAAATAAAACAGTACAAAAACCGTACTCCCGAACGCCCAGAAGGGACCATGCCCACTTAAGCCAATTACACGTGGAAAATTGGTCAGCTGGCTGGCAGCCGAAAGCACTTCAGCCGTAAAACTTTCAATTAACACCAAACGCACATTTACCTCTGTCAAACACGGATGAGTTTGATATAAGGCCACAGTGGATATGGGTGGATAGGGGACTGTGGCATGCAGGGGTTGTAGAAGGAAGTTAGCAAAGCCAAACACTCACCGCCTGAACTGCCCGTTTGTTGTGATGTGGCATCCACCTCTGCGGGCGGCTTATCGTTGGGTGTCAACCTAGTGTTGCCATTTTGTTGCACAACAACATTAGGTGCGGCAACAGCAGCCGCGTCATCATCATCATTAACATGAAAAGCGCCATTGTTGGCACAACCGCTGCTGGCATTTAGAAGTAAACTTTTGCGATAAATTAGCCCTTGCAGCGATGTTTTAATCCTGATGCCCGTTATATTGAGCACATGCGTGGAGGCCTGCGACAATGCGGCCTGTGCCAATGCAGCCAGCAGCACCAGCCAAGCAATGCTCCAGCCATTTGTTAACAAATCCGACCATCTGGCATAGTAAATTCTCACATCGCCAACGGCAATACCAGAACCAACATCATCATCATCCTCATAGTTGTCATAGTAAACAACATCTGTGGCCGCATTAGGGCCACTCGCTGGCCCCACTTCCGATTGTATTGATCCATTGCTTGCTGCAGACTGTGCCGCCGCATAGAGTCTTTCAATGTACTGCACTATTTGCTGGATGGCAAGTGGACCAATCAGTGCAAATAAATCGCCGGTCAACTTCAAAATGCCGCCTAATGCAAACATACGCCAACTGTTCTTCATATAGCAATACCATAACGATGGCGGCGAACTCGATTTTTTCTACAATTGGATGGATAATAACAAATTAATATGTACCTTTTGCATAAATACAATCAATTTTACAAAATCATGCTCGTGCCCTTTGATTTGATGGCAATAACAGTAACTTTATCCTCAATCTTAAAAAAATGTATTTCTTTTTTTTGTTTCTATTTTACATCGCAAACAATATATAAATAATGTGTATTTTAATGAATCAATCAATTAAATGTTAATGCGGATTTCAGTCAATTATTCCAACACATTTACTATCTTATTTAATTACTTTTCAATATTAATGCCGTATTTTTGTGTATCAACAAACACAGAAATGAATTCGTTCGTTTTTGCATACAATTCAATGTTCACTTTAGCCATTACGCGCAGGCCGCTGGGTTTGTGTTAAGAGCAATAAATAAATTAAATAATTAATGCCAGACATTTAATATATCCTTCGGCTTCCTTTATAATTTACACGCCCAGTTGCCATTTTTTGTCATTAAAATTGCGCACAAAATGCGGCAAATGAATGAACATTGAAAATATACACCAAATAAGAACGTTACACTCAAGGCTTCACATCGACTGACTCCTATCCTATTTTGAAGTCTCCAAATGATATTATTATATATATTTGTC
The DNA here is from genome assembly GCA_035041375.1 of Drosophila conformis. Classification (NCBI taxonomy): domain Eukaryota; kingdom Metazoa; phylum Arthropoda; class Insecta; order Diptera; family Drosophilidae; genus Drosophila; species Drosophila conformis. Next base: position 1,661,779 of record JAWNLE010001234.1, read on the forward strand.
GCCCAGTTATCGTATAGTTCATAATAATACCCTTTGCCTTTAACACTGATTTAGAACAAGGAAAGAAAGATGTATCCTTTTGACTTAGACCTACATCATACCCTTTTGTCGTCAACTTATGCACACTTAAAGCAAACTGACAATGGCCACACTTTCACTTTGTTATCAAGCAAATGGCCGTATCTCTGGCTATATCTATATTTATATATATGTACATATATACGTGTATATGTATTTTATTTCCATTAATAATTTATAGCCCTTATCCTACGGCGACGTTGCATTTAAATAAATAATTAAGCAATTTGCGTGTTGTGCTTTTTGCAAATTAAATACAATATTTTCTTAATGGTAATTCAACAGAACCAGTTGGCCAGGCCAAGCCGGAAAGAAGTCTCAATTGTAACCGGTTTTTGGTCACAGGCAATCAATTATTTAATTTCGTTTGTAAATGTGCGCATTTTAATTAAATGCATATCGCGCTTTAATGGGTTAATAAATAGGTCAAAATATGTATTCGTATGCATGGTATATAATTAATATGATTAATAGCACACAGCAAGTACTTTAATATGACATTAAGATCAACTTCGGATTCACTCACCACCTTCTCCGTGTAAATGTACAGAAAGCGATCATAATGTGCTCGAGCACTATCTTCCAAACGCATATGTCCCAGATCTTCCAGTTCGAGCGGTTCCTTATAGCCCAGCCAGAACAGCGATGTCAGCCACCAGAAGCAGGTCTTGGAATAGAATGTGGCAAGCGTATGCCTATAGCCAATATGATCATAATCCTCCAGGTAATCGTCTCGATAGCGCTATATAGAATATAGTCACGTTAAGCTTAGTATTTTAAGAACATGTAAGCGAATTAAGACTTAAGTTAAAACTTAAGAATACAGCTTATGGCTTGAAGTGACAGCTCACAAAGTTTGCAAGGTTTTTTTTTGTTTATCTTCGTTTTGCACATTTCATGACCAGAAGTAAACAAAGCTGTGCGAAACTAGACCATAACTCAAAAGCATTTTGGCAACTGGTCTTAAGTCCTGCCAGCGAATTTAACCGTTCTTCCCCATTCACTACCGTGGCCTAGTGCCTAATGCAAAATGACAAGTTAGCATTTTGTTGCCTCGTGGCTAGCGTGTGTTACTGTCACTTGCAGTTGGCAACGCTGCACTCAATCCGCAAAGGGTATATTGGCAGGCAAAGGTTCCATTCATAATTAATTAATTCTAATTGCATTTAAATTGTTCTTGGCATTAGATAAAATTCAAATTAGTTTAAAATCAATTTAGATTTCAACTTTAATTTGAAACTAAGTACTTTAATTATGGTCAAAATAAATTCATTAAAAGTAAAGAATTCGAATCGATTGTGTATTTACTACAATATTATACAAATGTAATCTCATGTCTGAGCAGCCATGTATACTTTGTACAGGGCATTGTGTTATCTCTCAACACTTGAAACTCTTCTTCTTTGCCTTTTTTTATTTTTGTTGGTGAATGCAACACGTTTTGTGAGCTGCTCAACGCCTTAACAATGGCACTTTGTCTGGGCAGACTTCTGGCCTTTCTTTTGTCAGTGTTTTGTTGAGTTGATGCTGTTGCTGTTTCTGTTTCTGTTGCCAGTTTTGTCAGCTGGCATTTGTTGTGGCATTTGTTGCACTTAAGCGTCTCTAAAGCAGCCGTTTTTGTGGCACTCGACGTGCGGTCAGGCACGCAACGCCTTGAAGTATGCATGCGCTTTGCCAAACTGACATAAATAAAATATTTGCCGAGCGCCAAATGCTTTGGGAGCAACTAATCTGCGCTTAACCTCAATTAAAATGTAAACATATTAAAATCCAGCTGCAATTGCTGCACACACATACACTCCATTCCCTCAGCTACCCTCGAGCAACGATAATCCCCTGTTAAATTAAATAAACCTTTTGCATTGTCACTGTGAGGCAAGTGCTTTACTTTCTCCTACTCGGCTATTTGCTCAGCTAATTTAACGCACATCCTCTCCCCCTGCCCAAAATGCAAATCCAAAATGCACTGCATACCCCCCCCCCCCCCCCACAGCCCTTCCCAACTTATATCTTCGCTGAAACACCAACTCACACATTTATTCGCCCAAACCAACATCCGCTTTAAACAACAACAACAACAACTATATCAACATTAAAATCCGCATCCGCCTTGCAGCAAGCCCTAAAAAGCATTAGGGTAGCTCAGAATCGAACACATCAAGTGGTCACTTTATTATTAGCTTATACAATCAAAAAAAAAAACACTTATCATATTTAATCATTTTGGTATTTCTTTAGGCATGTCATGCTTGATCCTAGTGGAGTATAATTGTAATTTCAATCTAAAAAGTTAAGCTGAACAAATATATTATAATTAATTATACATTATATGGAAATCAGTTAATTTTGGTTATTTAGAAAGTTATATTAGCTATACACGGTATGCAGTCGTTGAGCAAGCTCAATTAATGGCAGCTCTATCGCAGTAGTTTGTATTTTGAAGTTTGTGCTTAGCGTTGCATGGTATTATTTGTTCACTCCCCGGCTGGCATTCGCATTTCGCAAGCAGCGCTCCACGGCCAACGCCGCAAACTAGCTTTATTAAAATTATGCAGTGCATGGCAGCACCGAAATTAGGTTGGGTCTTCTCCGGGTGTAGGAAAAGTACGTGAAGCGGCAGTTTGTCAGTGCCACAGCTTCCGGCTGCTTATGGTTATGAACGGCCGGAAGTGGATGTGAGCGGGGGGCACTGTTGACATTTGCCCATCGTTCAATTGTCGGCCATAGGCAACTACTCAGTTTTTAGAGCTCCAATCGTTTATGCAACGTAATTCCATTGGTTGCATGTGGCACACAAAAAAACAACTTGCACAACCGGCACACAAGGCATCACTTACGAAATATGTAGCATACTCCAGGGTGTCTTTCATGGGAACACTGAAATTTACATACACATGTGTACAAACACAGATATAGTTTTTGAGGGTTTGCCGAAACCAAAGTTTGCCTTTCGATTGGCATTTAAGGCTCAGCTGGCATTGATTTGATGTTTGAGTATCACTCATACGACATGTGTACGAATATGTCAAAGGAAAAGTTAAGAAGCTTGCCTGTGAGTTAAGCGAATACCAAGCATGCCCACACATAAATTAAACAAGGCATAATCAATAAGGGGAATATGGAATGAAGCAGACATCTGCATAAATATGCAGTAAAGCGACCCAATAATGCATATTTCCAATGGAAACGAGAAAAGCCTTCAACGAAATGCGTATCTCGGAATGGCTTTAGGGTTTCATTTAATTTCAGTGAATTATATTGAAGAAACAAGTAATAGAAAAATGCTTGAAATGTTTGAAAATAATGATATACAAAATACAACACAATACTGCAAGAAACTACCTGGTGGTGAAAGGTGTATTTTTATTACACAATCCTTATTCAAAAGACTTCGCCACTATGCGAAAGAATGTTTTAATCCAGAGAGAGTGGAGATACCCTTAACCTGGAATTTATACATCTTACGCTCGCGTGGATTATCCCCTTGTTAAACATGCATACAGAAAATTCTTGCGCATGCTGATGGTATGAGAATTAATATATGAGTACGTTTTGGGCCAAATCATGGAGGTTATAATCCGAACTTCATGAAATTCTTACAGTTGGCCCAGCTATATTAAATATCAATTGAAAAACTCTGCCTTTCATTTTATCTTTTATTTCTATCGACAATCGATGTGTACCGATATTCGATATACATTTCTTGGCATCGGAGATGCTTTCTTCTGCCTGATACATTATAATAATAATAATATTTTTAGACTACGAATCAAAACTACCATCAAGACCCTAAGAATTTGTACCACAACAAATGAAGCATCGGTTATTTGCTAGTGCGTCTCTCATAAATCAAATAATTACATTCACCCAAGAAACTGATAAGATGGCTAATATCTTCTACCATATATAACTTATTCAATCTTGTATTTCTTACACACAGCTACTAAGTATGCTACATTTTCCATAAACTTTCAACATTAATAGTTGATATGCACATTTTTTCAGAAACACAAACCTACACACGGCCATCCACACTCACACAGATGCATTAGAGTGCTATTGTGGGCTACTCTCATATGCGCATTCGCCTTAAAGTATGCAAAAGCATTAGTGCATTTGGCTGCATAACAATGACGGGCACAAGTCGAGATACAAGTTGGTCCAAAGCCTCTGGCGTTGTCTCGCTTATGGCCCACAGCGCCAGCACCTGAGTTGGCAACACGGCATAAGCCAACGTAAACTGCAAGTTTTATATGAAGACCATGCAGCGTCTGCCCCGGTTACCACTGGCCCACACCACTTTCCTTGCATGGCCAAAAATGTAAGCAGCAAAATCGCCCAATGTAACTTTAATGTTTTTATTTGCTTTGTTACTTTGGTGCGCTTATTGCTTTGCGCCTCCTTTAGCTGCCTTTTTGTTTTTGTTGTTGTTGTTGTTCTTGGGTTGTTACGGCTGAATATCTGTGCATTTGTGGCAAGCTGTAGCAGGCTGTGTGTCCTGCGTGGCAACTTTAGATTTCCGGTCTCAAGCGGAAATAATGTCAAGCATGAGGAGACACAACAACTGAAGGCTTCCTCGGCGTCCACATTGCTTGCCTTGGTTCTTACCCTGTTTAAATATTTAACTATCTTCTGGGCCATATTATATGCATGCACCTTAATTCGATAATGCGACTGAAAATCAGGCATGTTGAAATATCACACAGATATATATAAGATACTTGCTTAAAGAAATACTTGCTTAACTTACTTAAAAACATATTTAAAAACTTAAGCCATACTTTCAGTTATTTAGCTTATAAGCTGACTGTCAGACCATATATAATAAGATATGCTGCTGGCAGGGAAAACACAACTGAAACTAAAATTAAAGCTCATCTTAAGCGAAATACTTCAATTAGAAAAGTTTTTAAGTTTTCAGTTTCAGAAAATATATGTCACAAATTTAACACATAAGCTTATCGCCTCTAATCTCACTCACCTCCTTATAAATGGTGTATCCGTCAAGTATGGCTAATGTCAATAGGCAAATCGCAGTTATGGTGACCAGGCAAGTCTCCAGCTCAAAGATGTCCTCTTGGTAAACAGCCTCGGATAGTTCATAGAAGCGCAGGACAAAAATTAACATTTCCATTGCAATGCTGCCATACAAGAAGGCTGCGAAATGAGACAGCGTTTGATTAATGTTCCTCAAAATATCAGCGCAACACACGCAGATACACACACACACATAAGCACACATACACACATAGACAAACACACATACACACCTGTCATCTTTTTGCGCTCCAGCACGCGATGAAAGCACATTAGCATAATTGTCAACAGAATTGCGGCAAGTGCATTCCAAACAGCGCCAGCGCCAATGATGATCAAAACATTAAGCTCCCTAGGCGTCGACTCAAAGAGCAGCTTTAGCTGCTCATCACTACGCTGGGGCAGCAGACTTCTGGCCAGCTCCAGACTGTTAACGGCCAGCAGCAGCAGCGAAACAGCTGCGCGAAAATTGTGAAATGCCAGCAAAGTTTTATGGCACCTGCAAGGAAAGCGGAAACGTTACCATTAACACAACAACAAATAACACACACACACAAAGAGCCAATGAATAGATAAAAAGTTGGGATAGGTATACACTCTACAATTTTTCCCTTACTTTTGCAGGCCTTCTACAGAACACAGAAACTCAAAAAATTATAATGCGATAAATCAATAATAGCAAATTGTAAATAAAAATAAAAATACAAAAATTAATTCATTAAAACAAAAAACAATAACAATATTGGTCACACTTGTAGTAAATAAATCATCTTTATTTTAATGATGTGATTTAAATTAAATGCTTTTCAAAACAAGAAATTTATATTTTGTGTAATCGTGATTAGCAGTTAATTTCACTTGTTGCAACAGGTAAATGCAAAAAATGGATTAACTGTTGCCACAAGTAACTAAATATTGTCTATACAGGTTTGTTCATGTCGTCGGATAATGACAATAAATAAAATAATAATCATATCTGATTATTCATTAAACTCCTTTTATTAAAGAAAATAAAATTAAATCGCTCACTCTTTGTCTCTATTTCCATCTATCTCTTCCACCCTTACTCTCACCTTTCTTAACGTTTGACATTATTTTTGGCTGTGTAAGTAGAATACAGGTTGAATACAAGTGGATGCCACAAGTTAAGTAGTGGCCAAAGCTTAGGTCGCATAAATAGCACAACATCAACAATTTTGAGTTTAATTAAGTGGAGTGCCAGACGACCAGGTGGACAGACCAGCACACAGATAGTTAGCCAGAGGACCAGACGGTTGACTGTGTACTTGTGTGTGTGTGTGTGTGTGTGTAGTGGTGTTTTTGCGTGTGTTCAACTGTTCTTTGTAATTGCCACAATTATATTCAAGTGTTTATCACGCTTCTCTTTGTACAGCTTCTCTAGTACACGGCCTGAATTTCAGTCTCATTGCACGCCTCTTCCACTGAGAGCTCCTCGCACATCTGTTTGTCTGTTTGCCGGTTTGTCTGTTTGTCGGTTTGTCTGTTGTCTTTGTGCTGACTGCCTGGCCATAATCTTAAGTGTGATATATGGCGCCCACTTGACTGGCGCACTTTTTGATTGCATTGCCATGGTTGCTTATTCAAAAATAAGCCAACAAACTTTTAATTGCCACAAAGTGGAGTGTCCCACTGTAGATTATCCTATTGCTAGGCATTCCCTCGAGTTTTATTCAGTTAAGTAGCATAATTAAGGAAAAGTATGTGTTTAGTTTATAATAAACAGAAATAAGAGTATTATTGTAATCACTGAAGTTGTAGACTTGAGTTTGGTGCTGCTATTACAATAATAATAGTATTACTAATAATATATTAATAATAATAATAAATAAATAATAATAATCAGTGAGAAAAATAATAATAATGATATTATTAATCATAATATTATTTTGTTTTTAAATTTGCTGCATAAGATATAAAATCTTTTTTTGCCATTTAAACTTTGAAGTCTAAATTGCTTTTCTACAAAGTTTCGCAACATAGAAACTTAAATTTGATTTACTACCAATTACACGATATAAAATATAAAAACTTAGATAATAGTAAAATAGAAATTGCCACAAGACCCATTTCCAAGTCACTGAAAATACTACCAAAAAAAGTGCTTTTCCTTCACTGGTTTTTTTTTCGCACGAAATATATTCAATGATGTGCAAAAATGTGGCATACTTTTTGGCTGCACAATGTGAACATTTACACGTTTGCACATGGTAGCCCCAAAAAAGACAACTAACTAAGACTGGGAGCAGAGGAGCGAGCAGCTGGTAGGAGCAGGGGGAGGGAGGTGGGTAGCAGACAGTTAACCTGCGTCTGCAATGCCGTTGAAATATTATTTATTGCGTATACTGTTGCATACTATTTGGTGCAGTGTCGCGCTCAGTGCAAAGGAGTACGAATTTATATATGTATGAATATACATATATATATATATATAAATTGATATATGTAGGTTGTGGGCTTGCGAATATTACGGCTACCAAACAATTGTGGCTTGTTTTTAATATTTTAACGCGCAGCCAATTTTTGTATATTATTATTTTCTTCTCTTTTTTTTTTTTTGATAGTGGGTGGGAGTTTTATTTATTGTGCACACAGGCACAGGCAGTCTATAAATTTAATGAAAAATGCCTGCCCTGACAGCCGGCAGAGTCGGGGAGACACAGAAGACAGACGACAGACGACAGAGAGCGAAACACGTCGCTTACATATTAATTATATTTTTGACCGCTCTAAAAGTGCATGAATAATTGATATCAATTTTTTGAAAAATATGTGCACAATGTGCATATTTTGGCTATTTTCGATTCTATGAAAAAGTGTTATTTTGATGCAACTCACACAAGAATAATAAAAAATATTAAAAAAAAAAATTGAGACCTTTTCAATATTGTTTACAGTTTTGCACTTTGATCAATTTTACTTGCACATTTTCTATTGATAAACCGTTTTATTTGCACTTGTTGTAGTGTCTCAAATTAATAGACGTTGATTGAAAAAATACGAGCAGCTCTGCCGGCTATTTGATTGTGTGCATTTGCATGTGTGCACCAATTTGTTGCCAAAAAGTTGATCAACTAAATATGATAGAAATTCAATCATTTCCCCCTTTTCTAGTTGGGAAGAAATATTTCAATGCAATGCAAAATATTTCTATGATATCGATTTAACTACGTATATGGCTGCAAATCAAATAATCGCAATTCATTTAAAAATCTGATGAGAGCAAGAAGCATGAAAGTTTAGTTAAACTGCAATTGTTGTACATAAAGTAATTGGACAAATTCGAAATTTCAGAGCAACCCAACAAATACAGTTAGGAATAGTTGCATTTAATCTGCCACTTTCTGTGTTGGCAACAACTAAAACTTACAATTTGTATCACAGCTCAAGAGAAAGTCGTTGGACTTTAAGGCCCAAGCATTGGTTTGTTCTGGGAATATTTTAGCCGAAATTCTGAAAATATTTATTCCATCCGATAAGGTCATAAAAAAAACCTTATATTCCTTAAACGCCTGATTTCCACCCGAGCTAATCGATTTTACCAAGAGACCCTTCCAGGTTAGATACACTGCAGAAACATAAACTACAAAAATATTAGAATTCAAATGATATTCATGATAAACCACTTGAATTTATTGGATTCCGTAAGATCGTCAAACACTTGAACGAGACCTTCAGTTTTCGATTGAACCAGTCAATATTTGGTAAATCAAAGAACAACAGACAGACAATATCAAAACACAAGTGTCTTACATTAGAAATGCAATTTATAGTTGCCCCGTTCTGGGGAAAACATTTGTGTGATTTTTTGTTTGTGTGCGTGTGGCACACCTGCTGCACCACCACCTTTTCTTGGCCGGCTTACGTAAGGCAGGAGTGTAAAATAAAGAAATCAAATAAAATTGAAAATAGCCGAGTCTAAACTCGCTCGCTCGCTGCACACACAAAATTAAATACACCTCGGTGTGTTCAAATTGGAGCAACTGATTTGTTTACCCAATGATCCAAAAATACCAGAAAATTGCATCGAAGTGTAATTGTCGCTGTTGTTGTTGTTGTTGTTGTGGTAGTTGTTTTTTTCTCTGCTGTAGCATCTGCAGCTCTCGCCTTGGCACGGGATGCTATTTCTCAAGTGCCGGATATATTATGGCTATCGGGAGTTGAATTTTAGTGAATGAGCAGGGCACAATGAATGCACTCACGAGTACACCGAACGAGTGCCACGCATTGTTTGTGTTGCTGCTGCTGCTGCTGCAATTGTTTTTCTTAATGCACTTGATTCAAACGGCTCATTGATGCCCATCCCAACTTTTTTGAGGGCGGGTTTGAGTTGTTCCCCAGCACTTACAATAGTGCTATAAGTTCGATTAGTTCCGGATATCAATGATGTTTTAAATGAATTCAAGTGGCTTTGAATCAATCTGAAAGTACCTCAAGTGTGTACGGAGATCTGAGCATACATTTAAGACATTTGACTCATTACTTAAAGGTGCCATTTTTGCATATGGAATACAGAAATGGAACTATTGAAAAAAGTGCATAAGCTTGGTTTTAAAGTGATCATAGAACATTAGACTAATATCGCTTTGATTAATACTGAGCAAAGCCTTAAGAACTTTGAAGGGTCTCAATTGTCTCATCCTTTATAATAATTCGAAAAGAGTTTTTAAAATATGAATTTATAAAACAACTCATTCTTTTTGTGCGAATCAGATTATAGTTGAATAGTTAGAAACAGGTAATAGTTCCATAGTTTTGAAAGTATCTTAAATGCCTAACAGAGACTAATCAATGCTTAGTAGATAGTTTAAACTAGCAAATATGTATATGAGATGAGGAATTTAGTCCCTAATTGTCCTTGTGCAGCTGCCTGAGTGATGTACTCACTAATTGCCAAACTCACATAACGAGGACTAATGTCAACTGCAATAATCCCAGTGCATAATCGACTGTAGTTCTGTAACTGTATAAATATTTGTCTGTTCCACATTCCTAGGCATTTGAGTGAGAGTTTACTTCAATTAAGTTGCATTGCATCGACCACAGATAAATATGACAACATATATTGAAATGACAATGCGGACAATTGTTTAACGTTTTGCTGGCTGGCTCGTTGCCGCTTCATTTTGCAGCTGCTGGGCGGCAAGTCAGATGATGAAGATATATATGCGCATATTGAATGACCAATGACCAATGATCCAGCTCCCATCCAAACATGCAGCAGCATGCCGCATCCAGCTCATTTCATTTACGAGCGTTCAATGGCCACTGAGCCGATGACAAGTCCAAATAACCAAAACAACCAAAGCAACCAAAACAGATCCAACGAAATTCCTATGAAAACTTGTGCGCCTCTTGATAACATGCTTGTTTACATACACACACATATGTAGTCACATACATATGTATGCAAACTGGAGTAAACTTTTATTAATTGAGCGGGTATATACAATGCAAGACATACAAACAATCACATATCCAGAAAGCCACAGATACGGCCACAGCCACTGTCAGTGGGGCAGAGCCGTAAACGTGGCCACCTCCGACGACATCGTTCTTTGATCCACATACAAACTCAATATGCGTCTTTTGACTACTACTACATAATAAAATGTGCTATTGAAAGATGAAAGGGTATTAAATAAAATGCGATCTTTGTTAAAAATAATCTTTTTAATTATAATTAATAATTATTAATAGAAATTAAAAACTATGTATTCATGCAAGAGATATCCACACAAATTCTAGAGCAAATTATTATTTACCTATTTGGCAACAGTAAATCAAACTATATTTTCAGTTTATAAAAAAGCTAAGCAGCAATCTTGTGCTACTACCGTTCTAATCCAATCTAGCCCAATTGTGCCTCAGTCAACCGAACCTTTCTTAACTTCACCTGACTGAACCTAATCTTTCTTTAAGCCTTCCCTAGCCCAACTTGAAACTAAACCCACCAAATAACTAATTTTAATCTTAAGCCATGTTAGAGTATCTTTTCGTCGACTTTTTAATTAATATGAACTCTGCATATAGTGTTTATGAAATTGTTGGCGTCTATTTTTCGTTTGACTTATGCCATGGCTGTCAGTAAATAATTCAAATGATTTTGCAACTCGATTTAGATTTCATGTTTTGTGTCGATGTCGGCGTCGTCATTTGCTCTATGTGCAAATGTATCTCTGGACATGTATCTTATATTTACATCTAGCTATCTATCTAGCTGCGTATCTGCATCTGCACACATACGGTTTTGTCATTGTCGTCATGCAGTCAGTCAGTCAGTCAGTCATTCGGTCATTAGGCAAGTGTCTGGGGACGTATAAAGGCCAATTTTAAACTGCGCACACTGGGATTTTCACAAATATAAAATCACATCGATGTACTAAGAAAAATGCATCACAAAGACGACACTATATGGAAAATAATACGTAAAGCAAATTTTCAATTTCATTGTTGTCTGTTTTTGGGGAACCGACATATACATGTGTGTACATAAATACCTACATATATTCAACAGCTGGCCTAGCGCCACATGAGTAATACGTATGGCCCGCCAACCCCTTGCCCAAGAAAAAAAAAAAACACATGTATATCCAAACACCGCGTCGGTTTGCTGTCTTTGCACATTGTTTATAAACGCATGCGCTATATTTAAACAAAAAGTTCAAATTTGCTTATGCGTCTATAATACTTATATGGCATTTAATCACAGTCGGGAAAATAATTCCAGTGGGTATCGCTGTTATTGAAGAAAAACCAATTCGTTAAGTGATCAAAAGTTTATGAATATTTTAAAATGAATTTATAACCCTAACAAGTGATATAGCTGATACTGTATTTCTATTCATATTAATCAGTTATATTTTGCATATATATGTAGCATTGAAATCGACATGATAATTAACATTTAATGAAAGCCAAATTAATAAACTGAAGCATTTCATTCTTGCATTCATATCTATTCATATCAATTTGTCATAATTCAATCAAACCGGTCACTCCCAAAATTTTCATTACAAATTAATTGAAAAAGAAAAAACGTAGAAGACATTAGCAAATACGTGATTAGAAATATAAAAATAACTTTACAAATGCCTTCAATATTTTAATGAACCTTGCAAGGGTGATGAGTAAAATTCCAAATAAATACCTTGCTAGTTTATTGGAGAGCATGTGATCATCCTCCATTGTGCGAGGCTACAGAAAACCGATAACCATTAGTCAACTCGTATTTTAGAAATACTATCTGCACTACTATTCCCATAGATACCTATTGGAGTACAATGGATTTTGATCATACATACTTGCATTATTCGCTACCATTTCAAAATAGGACGCATAACTTTCAAACATCTGCCCCTTTTTCAAATACTTGGCCTGTAGTCAAATAACTATAACCGAATCAAAATATTTCCAGCGCAGTTTCGATCAAGGCAAAATAAGTTTTTTTTTTTTAAATATATATAAGAAACAAAATCCAAAAATGAAGAAAAATAAAATCCAGAATATCTTTGACGCCAAAGAGTTCAATCAATTAGTCACGAAATTTTCCAATTTATATTCCAATGCGTTTTTAAAATAGTTTCCCATTTAGATGATCTTCACTGACGCGGAATGAAAACAAAGTAATAGAAAATTAATATGGTTGAAGCACTCATATTTGTGTATTCCGTAAATCTAGGACACATTTTTCATCAATGAGATACAGATTTATGGCTCATTGGCGTAAATAGATACAAATATTCAGCTATGCCAGCAAATACAATTGAAAGTAATTTAAGAGAGCGAGAATTTAAAATCGAAATGGATGTTTATTGATAGCTATATACGCATATATGTATGTATGTAGTATTTGTGTTAGCTGAAATGTGTTTAAATATAAAGGAAATGATTATTAAACTATTTCAGTTATAGAGTTCGTGATATAGTTCCATAACATTAAATACAGAATTCAATAGTTAGTAGAAAATATTTAACTTACCTGTCGTATTTCCGACAGACATAAATGGCTGTAACAATCAGAAGAACTATGCAGAGGCAAGTTAAAACGTATTTAACACGATCTATGCCACAAATATCGGTTTTCAAATTATCATATGTGGCACGTGCTGAACCATTTAACTGATCGCAGCGAACAAGGTTAAAAAATTTTGCCATTTTTTTGTTTTTTATACATTTAATATCATTATATTATACTCAAGTATTTAATTTGTATCGATCTTTCACATATGTATATACCTATTCACTTTGTATACAATATATATATATTTATGTATCATTAGTCGAGTAATACTTTGTATACGCTCAAAAGATTTGGCGCACCTAAGTTTCAAAATTTAGAAACCTCACTGAAAATATAATGTAAACAAATTATTTCGCAATTACAAAAATACACAGCAATTAGTTAACTAAATCGTTTTCGGCTTGAATTTTCCAAACGTAAATTTTGATTTCCATTATACACATATCCAATTTATGTATGTATCTAAGTACTATTAACGTTTGTACGTTATACTTTTAGTTTTGACTTTTTATCGCAATTATTGTGAATATAAACAAAACGACCGAGACAGAGAAATACACAAATAATATGCGCACGTTTTGACTGATTCGAAGAACGGCCGAAAACTGTTTCGCTGGTAACCGTAGCCGCGTAGAGCTGCCCAAACGTCTGCAGCCGACGAACGCAACGTACTGAAAGAAACGGTAAGAACTCTTGCCGAGAAGATGTGCGTGCGTGACTGAGAGACACAGAGCGAGCAAGTGAGCGGGCCGGCGAGCAAACGAGCACGTGCAAGATCATGCAAAAGCTCTCTCGTCATTTCTTGTTCTTATGCCTTGCACAACATTCTAATTGGTCGATGCCCTTACAAAGGGTATAAAGTGCACCGTTACATACAAATGATTTCCATCCTCATATGTAATAGTTGATTTGGTTTAACAATTTTATATCAAGAATAATTCAGTTCGCAGCCCATAATAAATAAAGTACGGATAATTTAAAAGAGGTTGCTAACATTATATGGTAATTTAGATAGAGAACACAAAATTTAATTTGTAATTCTTTTTAATATTGAATTAAAAAAAAATAAGTAAAATATTTAATTATTTCTTATTGATATTTAAAACCAAACAAAATAACATATAACAGGGTATCGTTTAGTCGAGCATTCTTCTCTAAATTATTTTAGCTAAATGTTGCTCAAGCTTCTTGTTGCTGTTTTTATGTGTGTTGTGTCTTTTTTGTTTACGAATGTTTTGCTTATTTTGCCGGTATGGTCTAATTCTCGATGTTCCACGCCCGCAGTTTGAGAGTCGCAGTGCTTGTCAAACCACATTATATGCAAACCTGTTCGAATTTCGGTCAATTGCACCAGGTGAATGAATTTTACTACTTTGAAGTAATAGTTTCCTCATTTGATATGTAGAAATGGTGCAGGTAAGTTATAAAATTGAAAATACAGCTGTGAGTTGTCACTGAGTTTATATTCGTTGCCGTCCACAAAATAAAATAAAATATTATGCAATTAAAAAAGCCATAATCCGATCAAAAATTATTTTAACATTTTAATTGCATTTTTTTCCCATTGGCTTATGCACTTCTTATTTTCAGTACCCTGTAATTTGTTTGTTGCTTATTCTGTCGGCTCAGCCTCTCCAAGTAAGTACTAGATTTATTAAAAACAAACAGGTTTTCCAATGAAAAATAATATGAATGGTCTTAAAAATGGTAACAAATGTCTACAAATATAAATATTTTCCATGAATTTAAAAACTACAAATAATAAAAATGCAAAATGCAAAAATACGGACAGGCTTCAAATTCAACAACAAATTGCTAACAATCCAAATATTTATAATGCAGGCGAGACAATGCAATTCGGATGCCCAAAAGTTAAGGCCTACTGTGTTGGTGCATGGTGGAGCTGGCTCAATACGCGATGAAAACGTGGCAGAGGCCAGGCTTGGCGTGAAGAGAGCGGCCAGCAAAGGATATGAGGCACTGCAGCAGACGGGCAGCGTGCTGGATGCCGTGGAAGAGGCCGTGAGACTCATGGAAGAGAATCATATGTTCAATGCAGGCTACGGATCCGTGCTGACGTGGCAGGGTGATGTGGAAATGGATGCGTCCATCATGCATGGCGTACATTTGAAAGCAGGCTGTCTCTCTCTGGCTCGAGACATTTTGCATCCCATATCGCTGGCCAGGCGGATTATGGAGAAGACACCGCATCTGTATATGGCAGGTGAAGGCGCAATGCGTCTAGCCGCAACCCAAGGATTCGATATACTGCCCAAGGGTGCGCTGGTGACGGAAAAGGCGCTTAAGTATTTGGAGGTTTTTAAGGCCTCTTCGAATCGAACGCAGGATGGCCAGTTATATGGTCCACCCGGCACTGTCGGCGCTGTGGCAATTGATGCTTGCGGCAACGTGGCAGCAGCGACATCAACGGGCGGCATGATGGGCAAACTGCCAGGTCGGATTGGTGACTCCTCGGTGCTGGGTGCCGGCACGTATGCAGACAATGAGTCTGGCGCTATATCGGCCACCGGACACGGCGAAACCATAATGCGTTTCAATGTTGCCTCTCGCATATTGGCACTGGTGCATCACGGCAATCAGACGATACAACAGGCCACGGAGCACGTCTTGCAACAGATGACCGAGCGATTCAATGAAACAGCGGGCGCAATTGCAATTGATCATCGGGGTCAGCTGGGCATATACTTTACATCGATGCGCATGTCCTGGGCCTATCAGCAGGCTAACGAGCTGCACTCCGGCATCGATGCTGGCGAGGATGTGGTCGAAACTGTGGGCGAGGCGCCCAATGTTTAAGGTGCATTAGCAGAAATGATCAGATCAGATATTATACATTTTGTGGTTCTTATGAGAGCTATATGATATAGTGATTCGATCACCAACGAAATATGTTTAGACTAAATTTACAAATTTACAAAAGTTGGCTATGAAATTGAACTCAGCTAATCATGCTGATCAATAATTTATATGTATTTTGGTGCCGATCAATTACAATTACAAAACATAAATTTAACCTAACTAACAAATACAAAGACAATATAGACACAAGATCAAGCTGGACACAGCCAGCATTATATAGAAATCATTCGATAGACAAATGGAAGTTTCTGTGCTGAAAGTCAAACTGAGCAGCAATAATCACAGCTGCCGCAAATGGCAAACAGGCAACGCGACACGGATTGCTCTTCTATGAAAAAAACCAGCGCCTGGGTGCAGGTGAGCTCGTGCTCGTTGATCCTCTGTTGGATGAGTTGCTGTAGTTGCGGCTTATCGGCCGGATGCTCGAAACGCACTCCACACTCGCAGCTGTATTGGGATTTGATGCGCTGCAGCGATTTAATCAAGCACACGGGACACAGCAATGAAAGTTCTTTGGCATCATCATCGGGCTCCGTGTAGAGTGCTTCCAAATGCTGCTCCTGGAGCGCATACCATTCGTTGACATCCGATAGCAGCTCCTCGTAGACATGTTGCTCAAGTTCCAAATCCTGGTCCAACTCGTTAAGTTCCAAGCGCAAAATCTGTTCCAGTTCGGCCTGCAATCAATTTACGTTGATTAATATTTTCAGTATCATATATTTTGTGCTTTACCAATTGCATTTTGCGATTGCCATCCACATTGTCCTTGCGTGCATTTATAATGCGAATGCGGCATTTCTTTTAATGAGAAAGAAGAAAATGTAATTTTTTGCAATAAACAAATCACACTAGGCTCACCTCGCGTAGCAGTTCTCGCAGCTTTGGAACACCCAAACGCTTCCGCCTGGCCACACCTTGCGCGTGACGCTTTTGCTCAACGCTTGTGTTGTAGACGACGCTGCTGGGATTCTGCATTGCAACAAATACTTACCAATAACGCAATACAAAATAATTTTGCTAATATTGTGAAATGCGCGGGCTGGCATCAGCAGGCACACAGCTGTTTATTTATCGCTATGCCGTTATCGAAGTGCAGCCCTTGTCTAAATTTGGTGCTGCACAACACCGCAACCCAGGGTTGCTTTGAGTATATTTTGACATTTGCAACATGGCGTACTTCATGCTTCCGCTCTTTCTTTCCCTTTCTTTTACCAACGTGCATAGTGTCGAGTAAAAGGTTAGTGTTCACATTTTCAATTTTCTTAACGAAAACAACACTAAAATGTTGACAATTTGTGCCCCAAACAGATGCCAGCCCCGGCCGCTAAGAAACCAGCAGCTAAAAAGCTGCCCGCTGTGCCGGAATCCAAGCTAAAGTTCAGCAAGAAACAAATCGTTAAGCGTGTTTCGGACACGAAACGTCGTCTGAAGCGTGCCGCTGTTGTTGCTCTGCGCAAGAAGGAGAACCTGGTGCGTGCCGAGAAGTACCAAAACGAGTACATCAAGACCGACCAGCGCGAGATTAAGTTGCGTCGCCTCGCAAAGAGCCGCAACCAGTTCTATGTGCCCGCCGAATCCAGGTTGGCATTCGTCGTGCGTATCCGCGGGTAAGTCGTCAATCTGTTATCGATTCCACCTGTACTTTTGCTAATATCGATTTACCGCTTTGCAGTATCAACAAGGTGGCACCAAAGGTGCGCAAGGTATTGCAATTGTTCCGTCTGCGCCAGATCAACAATGGTGTGTTCATCAAGCTGAACAAGGCGACCATCAACATGCTTCGCATTGCCGAACCCTACATCACCTGGGGTTACCCCAATCTGAAATCGGTGCGCGAGCTGATCTACAAGCGGGGTTATGTGAAGCACAGCCGCCAGCGTGTGCCTATCACCGATAACTTTGTTATCGAGCGCAAGCTGCGCGTGGCGCACGACATTCAGTGCGTTGAGGATTTGGTGCACGAGATCTTCACCGTGGGACCTCATTTCAAGTACGCCTCCAACTTCCTGTGGCCGTTCAAACTGAACACACCCACCGGCGGCTGGCGCAAGAAGGCCAATCACTACGTCAACGGTGGTGATTTCGGCAATCGCGAGGACAAGATCAACAGACTGCTCCGCAAGATGGTCTAAAGTGCTACAGAGTGCTTTGCAATGGAATAGTTAAAAAACAAACAAAACGGTCTGGCAGCAGCGAAAGAAATAAAATTAACTCTTTTTTTAAAAGTACCCAAATGCCGTTCACAAAATCTAGTGTTTTCACTTTTATAGTTGCAACTACGTGTACAGTCAAACTTCCCTATAACTTCCACGGATTCTTTTATTGCACCGGATCATTGAGCGAGGCTATATCGCGTCATGTCCTTGATGAAACTTACTCATACCTGAATTGGTGCTGCAGGCTGTATATATGTAGGAATACTAAATCTTATAGCTCACGCTCGGTGCTCTTTTGTTTGCCAAAAGATCCGAACCAAACTTACCCAATAGGCATATTATTATGGTCCTTGTTTTAATGAAAAACCATCGAGATTGAAGAACTGTTTTGTTTACTAACATATCTTAAACAAACTCATTACTTAGGCGTGTGATTTTCCTCGTAACAAAAAACTATTAACATCGGTTTCCAATTTCATACAGCTTTCTTAAACTTATAGGGAAATATACTTATTGGAAGTTTGACTCACTTCTTTTGTCTGCCTAAGATTGGCGATCTTTCCTTTCATAAGGTACATGTATTTCTTGAACATCAAAAAGTGTCTTCTCAATAGGTTTGTTTGAAAGGCTTGATGAGACCTTGATAATTTCCGTATTTCTCAGAATAGGATTTCAATTAATAAATTTAAAACGCAAAAATGCGGCTTCGTGCTGCTCGAATGCACAGTTCTCTGAATTGCCCTGTAAATCAATAACAGCAGCAATCAAGCAGCAATAATTCGAAGAGTTAACAGCAGCTTAACATGGGATAACGCACTAATCAGCAGATTTTTATTTAATATGTGCATAATATATTTGAAAAGACAACTGGAATTGCGATGTCAAATGGCCATCTCCATTTTAATTTTTCCATACGGTTTGTAGTCAACAATTTCGAAATCATCGTAGCAGAAATCTTCAATTTTTGCAACCTGCCGCTTGATGTTGAGCTTGGGAAATGGACGTGGCACACGTTGCATCTGTTCCCGCAACGGTTCCACATGATTCAGATAGACGTGCGTATCCCCCATCGTGTGCACAAAGTCGCCGGGCTTCAGACCCGTCACATGCGCTATCATGTAGGTGAGCAGGGCGTATGATGCAATGTTGAATGGGACGCCCAGACCCATGTCGGCACTGCGCTGATACAGCTGGCAGGAGAGCTCGCCCCTCGACTGCGACACAAAGAACTGCGCAAGGCAGTGGCACGGTGGCAGCGCCATCTTTGGTATATCCAACGGATTCCATGCGGACATAATGATGCGACGATCCGAGGGATTGTTGCGTATGGTGTCGATCACCTGCTGCAACTGGTCGATGCCCTGTCCGGTGTAGTCGTCATCGCAGCTGCGATACTCGGCCCCAAAGTGACGCCACTGGAAGCCGTATACGGGACCCAGATCTCCCTCAGCGCGATCTATGTGACCGCATTTGTCGAGGAACTCGCGAGTGCTGTTACCATCCCAGATATGCACATTCTTCGCCTGCAGCAACTTGGCATCCGTTTTGCCGGCTACAAACCACAACAGCTCCTCGGCGACGCCACGAAAGAAGACCCGTTTGGTGGTCAGCAGTGGAAAGGATTCGCGTAAATCGAATCGTATCTGAGTGCCAAAGATTGACAATGTGCCCACCTCTGTGCGATCCATTCGCTTATCCCCCGTCTTAATAATCCGGTCCAATAAATCCAAATACTGCTGTTCATCTTTGTTTGTTGGTGTGTGCTCCATCGACGGTGCCGCTGGCGGCGATTCTCTCACATTGAGCTGCGCCGTCATCCTGGGCGGAGTGCTGCTCAGACAATTGAGCCGTGATATATCCGTTTTACTGGGGCTGCACAACATTTTTGCAAACGTAGCAAAATAAATGCTAACCTTCTTTGACTGCCGCCAGTTAAAGATTGCAAAATTCAAAGGTAAAGCTAAAGGAGAAACGCGCCAAAACAGAAAGAAAAACGCGCCAGAAATAATAACCGCGAAAACAGGCATCGAATGCAACCATGGCGCAAAGAAAAGAAGGCGGACAATTTGAAAATATCGCAATATTAAAATAAAGAAGCATTAGTTTAAATTCAGTTACTAACTGTTTTGAAAATTTTTACTTACAATTCATTGAACAATAATTCGAGTTGCGTTGTCTAAATGCATATGCAATTGTATTCACCTGTGTCTGTATAAGTGAAATGCACACATTGTCAGAAATATATCAAAATGAAAATATCAAAATTAAGACGCAATATAAACGCATACATTGTCAGAAACATATCAAAATGTTGGACAAACATTTCGCAAAATTAAGTCGCAATAATAAATATGGCCACTAAGTTATCGAAATAAAAAAAAAAACAGCTGTCACCGATAGCTAGCTCGATAGCCCCACCGATTCTTTTATTATAGTCGGCGTGTGAGTTGCTACTGAATTCAATTCTCCAATTTTAAATTTGTTGATACGTGAAACACAGAAATGGCTGCCATCAGCTTGTTAAATCCAAAGGCCGAATTTGCCCGTGCTGCACAGGCGCTGGCAATTAACATCAGCGCAGCCAAAGGTTTGCAGGATGTGATGCGCACCAATTTGGGGCCAAAGGGAACAGTCAAAATGTTGGTCTCCGGCGCTGGCGACATCAAGATAACCAAGGATGGCAACGTGCTGCTGCATGACATGCAAATCCAGCATCCAACTGCATCGATGATTGCACGTGCCAGCACTGCCCAGGATGATTCAACTGGTGATGGTACGACGACCACTGTTATGCTGATTGGTGAACTGCTGAAGCAGGCCAATATCTATTTGACAGAGGGACTGCATCCCCGCATCATTACCGAGGGTTTTGAGAAGGCCCGCGACAAGGCGCTGGAGGTGCTCGACAAAGTCAAGGTGCCCGTCGAGATCAACAAAAAAAATCTAATGGAAATTGCCAACACTAGTTTGAAGACGAAAGTGCATCCGTCCTTGGCCGATCTGTTGACAGAGGTTTGCGTTGATGCTGTGCTGACAATATCCAACGAAAAGATGCTGCCCGTTGATCTGCACATGGTCGAGCTGATGGAGATGCAGCACAAAACCGACACCGATACGCAATTAGTGCGTGGCCTGGTCATGGATCATGGCGCCCGCCATCCCGATATGCCCAAGCGTCTGGAGAAGGCCTACATATTGACTGCGAACGTTTCGCTGGAGTACGAGAAGGCCGAAGTGAATTCCGGTTTCTTCTACAAGACGGCAGCAGAGCGTGATTCTTTCGTACGGGCCGAGCGCGAATTCATTGATCAGCGTGTGAAGAAGGTCATCGAGCTGAAGCGTGCCGTCTGTGATGGCACCGACAAGACCTTTGTATTGATCAATCAGAAGGGCATCGATCCCATCTCGCTGGACGCTTTGGCCAAGGATGGAATTCTGGCTCTGCGTCGCGCCAAACGTCGCAACATGGAGCGACTGGCTTTGGCCTGCGGTGGCACTGCCATGAATTCCTTTGACGATCTGCAGGAGGAGCATCTGGGCTATGCTGGTTCAGTTTACGAACATGTCCTCGGAGAGAACAAGTACACGTTTGTCGAGGACTGCAAGAATCCGTTGTCTGTGACGATTCTGATCAAAGGCCCCAACAAGCATACAATCATCCAGATCAAGGATGCCATTCGGGATGGTCTGCGCGCCATCAACAATACGATTGGGGACAAGGCATTAATTCCTGGCGCTGGTGCCTTTGAGGTGCGTGCGTACAACGAGCTAACCCTGTTCAAAGACACCATTAAGGGCAAGGCTCGTCTAGCCGTGCAGGCATTTGCCGATGCCTTGCTGATAATTCCCAAGACGCTGGCCATCAACAGCGGCTACGATGCGCAGGACACCATTGTTAAGCTAACTGTCGAAGATCGCCTCAGTCCGGAACTTGTCGGACTCGATCTGGCCACTGGTGAGCCCATGAAACCCATCGATCTCGGCGTCTATGACAACTATATTGTCAAGAAGCAGATCCTTCATTCCTGCTCCATCATAGCCAGCAATTTGCTGCTCGTCGACGAGGTGATGCGTGCCGGCATGACCAGCCTCAAGGGCTAGTAAACCCAGTTCGTGCCGCATGGTGTAGCGCTTATGAGCTTCATATAATATTAACCAGGCTAACTTAAACTACACACACACACACAGACTCACCATTATACTCATTTATAATAAACAACAACGCAACTCAAATATTCACGAGTTGCCTTCGTCATTGCTGCCTCGATAGCTGTTCGAGCTGAGAGTGTTAAATGCTTCAAACTAAAAATAACAAAAATCAATCTTATGTTCATCATTTTTTTTTATATCACTAATGTTTACTTAATACGAACCATTGGCTTAAAAAATATATAAAACATCATTTCAATAGCTGCTTAAAACATCCTAAACATAAAATTTAATTAATAATAATGAAAAATTAGAAACCAAGTATCGAAATTTGTTCTTACCACTGAGTGCTGATTGCAGCTAAAGTGATGCCACCTCGTAAGAATTTGTATAAGTATGTCTGTCGTCTCTGTAGATAATTCTTTAAATTTATATATCCTGCTAAATAAGTCTGCCGTCCAATACATGGTTTTCTTTCATTAGTTAGAAGTGCGGTTAAAGATGTTTCTTGCGAGTTGCTAGGTTTATTTCGTGTTATTCTATTTGGTGTTATGCCAATTAATATGCCTAGATTAAATACTTCACAGTATTATGCAGGTCTAAGAATATATTGTATTGAGCTCTAATTTGATAAAGAATTTACAACTCAACGATTTTTGTGTAATTAAAAAAAAAGTGGAGCAATATTTATGTTATTTTTACTCCCTTTCATTTGTCAGGAAGCCATTCCTTAGTGTGCAAATAGCCTGCAAAGAGCACAGAACTAGAAATGAAACTAGCCTTTATCAAATATGTTTATCAATATTGTATTTTGCAGATTTGTATGGAATTATGGATTGTTTTGCCTATTACCAATCTCTTTTAGCGTAATTTCAAACAAACAAATGTTATTTTTATTCTAAAAGGATGCCGTTTCAAGGACAAAAAAAAGATAATATTTGAATATATTATTTGCCTCACAGCTGGCAGTGTTTGCAATACATTTTATACTTATTATGTATGCATTTCAATGAAGTTTGTCTCTTGAAGGAAATTGGAATTATATGAAAGCAAATTAAATCCAGCGAACATTAACAAGGAAATTGTCAAGTAATGTGAAAACAGCATCCCGTTTACAAAATATACCAATTTGCTCATAATAATTCTTGTCAAAACATTTGCAGTTTATATATAGCATTTTACAAATGTGTACTTATTTTATATGCTAACGATATTTATGCGCCATTGTCGCAATTGTTTCGTGTGTGTTGTTCTGTATTTCTCCTACTGATGTGTTGTGGTTACATGTATGTTCTGTACCAGGCGCTGGCCCCAATACTGTTCCAGATCGAATGGCTTGAAATTTTTCAATTGATTATCAGATTCATTGCAGTCAATAACTTCTGTATCCTGCTCGCGCACCTGCAAAAAATTAAGTGAAAATAAGACAGAAGACACACACAGACACTCAAGTAATAAAAGCGACCTGCCACAAGTTGCAACAAATTGTGTCTGTCGTCTGCCAATTCAAATTAATCGACTCACTTTGTTCCAAGCCTCTCGAATGTAACGAATTAATTCATCATGCTGTGATATGGTCACACTCTGCTGCTGCTGTTGTTGCTGTTGTTGCGAGGCCGCTGCATAAATCACATTAGTGTTTGTTGGTGCATTATTAATGCTATTATTGGAGTACTGTGTATTTGTTGCTGCTGCCGATCCCGAAGATGTTGATGATGATGTTGACGATGTTGTTGCTGTGGTCGACGACGACGACGAGCTGGCATTGTTGTTGTGGTGATGATGATTGTGTGGTCCATTGCCGCTGCCTTGACGGCGCATGTAGGGGAAACGTCTGTAGTAATATTAATTAAAGAGAAATTAGTTTCCACAAAATCGCAAAACACACACACATGCATACGCTATGTGTGTATATCACCTAGTTTTTCACGTCTACACACATGCTCACACACACATAAGCTGTGTGTTTACTTTTTTTCAATTTGTATGCGTCACTTAAGTCGCTTACCATAAACATATCGAGAAAGTGCGCTTATAAATATTGTACTTACCCATTATTGCGGTCCATTTTGTATTTGCGTTGTTGAAAATATTGCTTGAGTTACTCTTTTACTTTGTTTATCACACAAATCCCAATGCTATTATTGGGAGTATTGTGAGCTATTTTTTTCTGTTCGTTGTTGCATTTGACAGCAATATCGACAGCATTATTACTATCGATTTTTATAAGCGGGTTGGCAGCCCCACGAGCCGGACGATTAACAGTATGTTAAAATTTGCGATTACTACTGTCGTGTTGCCAGCAGGCGTTATGAATGAAAATGAGTTTTAAATGTTTTCACAATTTCGGTTTACGTTTATTTTTATAAAATGCATAACATATATATTTTTTATTCAACTGTTAATGATAAACGTAAAAATAGTTGCACATTTACACTCATATACATACAACATAAAAAGGAAATGTAGAGTCGTCATTTAAAAATTGTACTTTACAAAAGAGTTGCAATATTTATACATATATATGTATGTATAAATATAAATATAGTTTATACTGAGCATTCTTAAACACAACGCAATGTTCGTGAATCAACAATCATCATGTCGATAATATGTTCATTTCATATGTATTTTGATAATAAAACTACTTTTGTCTTTAACAAAATAAAATGCACATTCCGAGTTTCATATTTGTCGTTACAATTTGGCAGCACCATGGAAATGGGGGGCGTGGGAGGAAGGGACGAAAAGTACCGTATGATTTGTTCGATTCGGGATTAATATAATATAACTTCTATGCCTATGAGCTGCATACATATACATATATAATATATAATTAACGGTTAGATTTGTGCTAACAGTTACAATTAGTTTAAGAACTATTTTGGCGGCGCGCTGTTTACGAATGAACTAAACAACAAATTCTTTTTTTACATTTACTTACCACACATAAATACGAACTAGTGCAGTAGTGATGGATAACGATCGATAATAACAGCATTCCCATTAATAATTGCAATAGCAAGGGTTAGTCCATGTTATTAATAAAAAAAAATTGGGTTTACCAGTTACAGTGATCGCTCGATTCAATGTTGAGGTGAAAGTCTTGTAGGAAACCAATTTCATTGGATTTTTAAAATATTCTATAGGGTCTAAAACCATAACTAATATTGAAAATATATATCTCAATAGTATGAAATTGGGGTAAATTTACGACCGATCACTGACTGTTAATTATCGATGGTTTTCACACTACTACCAGGAAGTTTACGTACGTCTCATATACATATGTAGATTACAGATTACGGATAACGGATTACAGATCATCGTCGCCAATTTCCTCAAATGCCTCGTTTCGCACCGCAGCCGCATTTGCATCGTTGCGAAAGAAAACGGCCGCAAAGGTGCGAGCCGTTGTCAGTTTGTGGTGTTGCCGGCTGCGTTGCGCTAGAAACTTGACCGGCGGTGTTGCCGCTGCTGTTGTTGCTGCTGCTTGAGAAGCTGTTGCTGTTGTCGATGTGGATGTAAATGTGCAGGACGAGGCCGAGCTGGGCGTCGATGAGGTCGACTCCGATGCGGCACGCGATGTGCTTGCCTCCTGCTCATCATCACTGGCACCTGCTCCACTGTTGCTGCTACAGTTGTTGTCATTGTGGAGCAGCTCATCGACCATGGCCTGCAGCGAGACGGACATGAGCATCGCCTGTTCGCTAGTAATGGTTATCCAGCGAAGCGTTTGCTTTGACATCAGATACTCGAACGACAACTGCAGCTGGGTGGGCTGATCCCGCGACTCGAAGGTATTGTGCATGGCACTCACCCGCCAGCAACGCATGCGTGTCACCCGAAATTTCGTCTCATAGATTTTAGCACCACGCGCCGTTCGCAGGCTCAGCTCCCGATTGCCGATGGTCACCAGCGCTGTGGTCTCCACATCGGGATAGTCGACTTGGGCGGCGCCAAATTGCAGACAGCCATAGGAGGGTAGCTGACGCACTAGCTCCAAATATTGCAGTGGTCGCGACTGCAATTGCAAGCCGTACAACTGCCGCCGCATCTCGGGCGTACAAATGATCCATTCGCGTGCCACATCCGCCAACGTTTGATGGTACAGCAATTTGAGGGCGACGCCATTGCCCAGCAGCTTGGCATCCCAGCGAGCGTTCCAGTAGCACGTGCGCAACAACAATTGACATGGCTGGGCGTGCAGCCGCGTTATAAATGGCGACTCAAAGTCCATCAGACGACGCAAGAGCAGAACCGTTGCTGGTTCATCTGGCGAGGAGTTGGATGTGGACATGGAGTTGGAGGTGCCGGCATCATCATCGTTTGCATTCACTTTGCGCATGAGATACAAGCAAAAGAATTGGATTAGGTCGTCGGGCAGCTTGAGCATCCGACAGACGCACTGCAGCAGCGCACTCGCATTCTGCTGCACATGACAATTGACCAGCAACTGTACACCGTCCGCGCCACCACTGTACACCTCCACCTGCAGCTGCTGCTGCTCATCCTCGCTACTGATGGTGCACTCGGCGAGCGCAGTGTCCAATTGGGCTCGTTGCAGAAACTGTTGTAAGTATGACAAGCGGGCAATGCGCGCATCCTGTCCAATGATCTGCAGATAGTGCTCCAGAGCAGCACGTCGCGACTCCAACTGACTGTTGCTCAGCGGCAGCAAGCGCTTGGATGGAAAGGGGGGCAGGGCAGCGTCTGTGCAACGGCTGCGCAGCTGTTCGTGCAACGCGTGCAGCTGCTTGTATCGCAGGGAGCAGTGATAGTTGCCATTTATGTAAATATTGTACACCGTGTAAGTGGGCGAGCCACCCCGCCCATCCACATACTGCTCCTGTGTGTCGGGTATTGAGAAATGCATTTTCTTTTACTGTTGTTGCTTTTGATGTTGTTGCTGCTGCTTTATCTTGTTGTTGTTGTTGTGGGACGCGCTGCTGGTGCTGCGTTCACTTTTTCATTGCTTTAGACTTGTGCGTCATTGAATTGACGTCCTTTGGCTATTGTTGGCCGATTAGTCACTATGTTTTGATTTATACATGTATTAATTTAATTAATTAAATAAATTGCAATTGTGAGTTTTTTCACCTACACGCTAGAGGTGACAAACAATATTGGGAATATCGATAACTTACAACCAACTATCGATTAACGCCCTTACTAAAAAAAGTAATTGGTGTACGATGATTATTTCATTTATTGCTAGACATTGCAACTTGTTACTAATTCTCTCCCTGGTAAGTGTATTTTTCCTGCAATATTTTACTTAGAAATATTAAACCTCAAATTCCTCTAGCAATTATCATCGATTGATAAAAGCAGCAGTTGATTCATCGACATTGTGATTTAATTTTTCGCGCTTGAGCACAACACCATCTTTCTATAGTTATTTGTAGCATGTGTGAGCAGACCAGTTGAATTCAAATTGAAGACACAAATTATTAATTTTTTAATGTTTAACTTTAAGTTTAGTACAAGTTTTATGCTGGTAAAATCAGTTGTTAAAAATGGGTAAAAGGAGTGGCAATTGGTTGATGTGTAGCTCAGCTGATCCAGCAGCTGATCATCGAATATCAGCTGAGCGCGAATTCATTATGAAAAACGTGAGCGTTAAAAAACAACACACGAGGAAGACAATCTCTGATATTTAATAATATTAATATTTATGTACGAATGGAGCTGCCGAAAGAGAGACCCCACAATGACATAGCTGCACTCTTTGCCAATGCTCAGGATTTTGTGCGCGTCAGTGCGCCAATGGTGCGATACAGCAAGCTGGAATTTCGCAGATTGCTGCGCCAGAATGGCGTTCAATTGGCCTTTACCCCAATGATGATTTCTGATTCGATAAACAACAGCGAGAAGGCGAGACAAAATGAGTTCACCACTGGCCACGATGACCAGCCGCTCATTGCCCAGTTTGCAGCCAAGGATGCCACAGAATTTGTAACATCGGCCCAGCTCATCTATCCTTATGTCGATGGCGTCGACTTAAACTGCGGTTGCCCCCAATCCTGGGCCATCGCCAAGGGCTACGGCTGTGGCCTACTGCGTCAGCCGGACCAGATGCGCGACATGGTCCAGTGCCTGCGACGAACTCTGCCCACGGGCTTCAGTGTTTCGGTGAAGATGCGTCTGCTCCAGGGCAGCGATAGTGAGACATCCTTGCAGAAAACAATCCAGCTGGCCCAGCAGCTGGAGCACTGTGGCGTGACATTCCTGACATTGCACGGACGCACGCCGGCCCAGAAGCATTCCAAGGACACGCTGAACGTTGCGGCCATGGCCGAGGTGGCCCAATCCCTGCAAATTCCTCTCATAGCCAATGGGAATGTAGAGAGCTATCGGGATGCGTGCGAATTGCACGCTATGACCCAAGCAGCTGGAGTGATGGCTGCCCGTGGCCTGCTTGCCAATCCGGCGCTCTTCAACAGCGACTATCCGCTGGCGGAGATAACACCCAAATCCTGTGTGCAGCAGTGGCTCGATATTGCCCAATCCGCTGGTGAGCGATTGCAATTCCAGTGCTTCCACCACCATCTCACGTTCATGTGGAGCAGCGAAATGAAGCGCGCATTGCGCGTTCAATTCAATAGCCTCGGCACCAAATCTCAAGTCCTCGAATTCCTCGCCGAGCACTACGATGTGTGTCCAAGCGCAGCTATCTCCCCAGATGCCTACACAAATTGCACCTATAAACATTTCATGCCGCCGAAGCATGCGCGTCACCTGGCAGCCGAGGCTGAGGAGGAGCACGGCTGGGATGCGACAAGTGATGGCAAATATTTCACAGAATTTAAAACCAACAAACTATCTGCCGAGCAGTCGGAGGATCTGGAGTGGGGTGATCTATTTGCTGGCGATGACTGATGTTGGAATTAAAAATAATGAATGTTGAATGAATGTTGCAATATTTTTAAAGTTATTTTCAGACAATATAATAATTTAATTTTTAGCCTGGACTGGGCAACTGTCTCTCATATTATATATCTTGCAAAAACTGACCGTTTTCCAATTCTAAATTTATTCAAAATGCAGTTTCCTACGAATAGGTATAAAAAAAAGTCCCAAATATTGCGAGTTGATTGTTTGCCATTCACATGCAACGCGACGCCATTCGATAATTTCTAACGAACTGCAAGTTCCAACTTGCGCATCACTAGCCTGCAAAGATAGAAAACAAAACAAAGGGGGAAAAAAAATGCGTCGCCGGGAACTGCAAACCATACAACTGAAGCTCTCCGAGCTCAAGGAGTACGAGCAGGCCAAACTAGAGCGGGCCAAGGCGCGGCAGGTCTCCTCACCACGCACCCCAACACCCAGTTCGGACAGCGACATAATGCTGTTGCCGTCCAGCAGTGTGCCGGCAATTTTACTCGCCAACAATGAAGCGGATGCGGATGCGGATGATGCATCATCCAAAGACAATGCTGCATAGGCGCAAGCAGATCAAACGATGCATATGGTAAGTCGGTCATTTATATGAAGATTAGATTACATGTCAGTTTACAGTTAACATTCAGATTTAGTACTCATCGCTGCTAATGTTATTGCTGTTGTTATTGTTTCTGTTGTTTTGAAAACGCACCGTTTCGAAGCCATCGACGAGTATCTCCCGATCCTCGGTATGCTGTCGCTCGCGCAACCATTGTTCCCGCACCGGTACATAGCGTCTCAATCCGGGCAACTTGCGCCAGCAGCGGCGTTTGTACATCAGCCACATCAAGCAGACAGTGCATCCAAATAGAAAACAGATCACAAAAATGCTAATTCCATGCACTTGCGAGTGTGCCTCAGTGGTCGCCCTCTGTTGCTCCTCTTGCCCCGCCCCTGACGTCCCTGTGGCATCATGAATACGCTGAATGAGCTGTCGTTTCTCCTGCTCCGTTGCCAACTTGATTAGGTGCTTGTCACACGTGGTGATGTTCACATAGCTTGTCATCACATCCCCAGCCAAGGAATGCACACGCACAGCGCACTCATTGTAGCTGCTGTTCAATCTGGATGCATGCACATAATTCGCCCTGGCATGGGCAAGTCTAGTCACACAACTGACATGCGTTTGGGTCACCAGTTCGGAGACATTGATCCGATAGTGCAGCACGTAATTGAGAATCAGTCCATTCGGTTGTGCTGGCTCCGCAAAGCGTACCACATACTTCGTTGTCTTGGGCACCCGGCACGCACTCAGCTGTGGCAAAAGATCGGCACCCAGTGTGAAATTGGTGCGCTCATTTAACGTTGTGGCGCTGCTGCAACCGACAGCATTGCAGGCCTGCAACTGCAGCGAGTACAAGCGATAGCGTTCCAGCTGCCGCAACTCATACTGTGTTGTATTCGCAGGCATGCGGAAATGTTGCAATGGCGCCGTCGACTCCTTGCAGTTGGCGGGCGCATTGAGACTGCAGCGATACGACTCTGCCATTTCGCCAATAAAATGCTGATCGTCGGCCAGCTCTGCTCGATTGGCACAGCAATCGTAAAAGTCGTATTCTTGCAGCGCACGCCAACGTATCGCATCCATGTCCTGCCACAGAAATGCCGATTGGCGGCAATAATTGCGCTCATCTATGTACGCAGCATCATCCATCAGTTGGTACACGCTTAACACATACGAATCCAACGGCTCCTCCATTCCACCGAAGAGCAGTGTCAAAGTGCTGTCCGTCTTCTTGGTGAGCGACAGACTTGGTGGCTTTGGTATATCCAGCTGTGTCTGCACATAGATCATATCGCTGCGCGCATCGTGCTGCCCATCGCCGCCAAAGGTGCGCAGAAGGCAAGCGTAGCGTGTGTTCGGCTCCAGTTGCTCCAGCTGGTAGCTGTAGTGTGTGGCATTCGCCTGCAGATCGTCGACGAAGAGCAGCAGTCGCTGCCAATTGATACGCGTACACACAGGCGCCTCCAGTTCACTGTGTTCCGCATACTCCTTGCCCGGCGGCATGCTTCTATATATCAACTCTAGTTGGACACTCATCTGCGACTTGGGCCAGCTAAACTGTAGGGTGTGATGCGAGCGTGTCTGCAAAGAGATGGGGATGAGAGAGTAATCATATCTACAAAGTGTGGACTCACCTGAACGGACAGCTGCAGCTTGGACGGACTGCAAAGCACTTCCTGGTCGCTGGTCTGCAGCGAGTCCATTACCTTGTCGTGCTGCACCTGGGCTTGAAAGAGTTTTATGTGCTTGTTGCACAACTTGTTGTTGCGATGCATGAACATGCCGCCGTTGACGAACTCCAGATTCACTCTGGGCTCCCACAAGTCCGTGAGTTGCTTGTTGTCGTAGAGTATGAAGGCGTAATGACGATTCTCCAGTGGATCGCCGTGGACGATGCGCAAGTTGCTCAGAAACTTTAAGCTGCTCAGCTGTGAGGCGCTAAAAGACACAAAAAGAAAATATATAAATATATTGATTGATTGATTGATTGATTGAGAGAGTTGATCATTTGTTGCAATCACCGATAGATCTTTAGGTGTCCGCGAATCTCACGTATGCTGCGCAGACTGTCCTCCAGTTGCAGCTCGTTGACTTCATTACGTATGGTGATGATGAGGCTACCGTTGACAATCTGGCAGCCGCGCAACTCCTCCGCATCGGCCAAATTGTAAATGACAATCATTCCATTCGAATTATTCCGCGAACAGACACTAATGCAAGGCTCCTCTGCACCACAGCGCACGCAACTCGATTCCTCATTGGCCTTGTAGCCGCTGGGACAGAACGAGACACACTCAAAGCCATACGTAAAGTGGCCATGATGCGAGACACACTGCTCGCGCGTGTAACAGCGCTGATACTGCTCCAGCACATACCTGCAAACGGACTACGACTAAGTGGCAATCAATAACAACACGCCACCAGGCCAGGCGTGGCTCAGCTCACTCACTTGTACGCCGGACAGCGTTTCACGCAAACACCAGCATCGGTTAGACCACGACACACCATACAGCCAGCAGCGGTGGCATTGTGGCAACCACCCAAGCACTCCTCGTGGCAGCTTTGTATGTTCCTAAAACCAAATTTATTTCAATTAGACAAAAATTGATCAAGAATGTATACGAATAGAATATGAGAAACAGTTCTTCACTATATGGGTGTTTGACTGTACGCCAATTGTTTAAGATTTTGGATGTGGCGGATATAGTTGAAAATTTAACCAGCCTGTTAAAGTCATACCGATCAATATGGACCACATTATCATTCTCGAAGCGTTGGCATGTTAAATTGGACCAGCAATAGTTCGATGGACAACCCTTGCAGCTGGCTCGGCTTGAGCAGTTGTTGGATCCAACCACGATGTGATTCTCGCCCGGGCTCAATGTGAGTCGATCCCAATTGATCTGCAAAACAATTCAAAGCGTGAGTGGGCAAATCAATAGTTGACCCCATATTACCCACTCCATTCAGATGGCACAGATTGCGGCAGCTTCCAATGTAGACGTGACCACGCTGGATGGCAACTAGTGAGGGGAACGCTACCTGAAATGTGAACACAAATATGAATACAATAATTAGCCATAGAGGGAATATTTTATTTGATTGATTTTCAGTTACTGTATATGAATTTAGTTTCATTCAACAGAAAAGGTCAAAAAAATTGTTATAGGTGAAATTTGTTGTTCTCATTGTTAAAAAAAAAAAATTATAATATAGTCTAGGGAATGTCTAACGACGAAACCAATATGCATTAATATTCCCTCACGAGATTAGATACATTTCTGTATTGTATGCGCTTACCAGCTCAAGTTCGGGCATTTTGCTGATGCCCAGGGCATAGTTAAGGAACAGTCGACGGCCGCGTATCACAGTGAGGTTGGGGAACATATTACGGATGCTGAAGAGATCGCGCACGTCAGTGAATATCATAAAGTCGGTGATTTCGCGCAGTTTGGGAAACGAGTACGCGGAATAGTTGCACTGCCTGTGTTGGATTAGGGCGATCATAACAAACCCAGTGATCACTGTACAGTTGTCAAGTAGACTCATTTTGCTGCACTCATTGCGTATGTCAATGCTGGTGCACTCCTTGTGTTCGGCCAGCGGATTGGGCAGCATTGCTGCCGGCAAGCCGACGGCAGCAAGCGCCAACAACATGTGCCCAACATTGTTCGGCAACATGTTGCTGAATTGTCTGAGATTTGTGAGTGCTTATAATTGTTGCTGGGACTGGTGTTGTTCTTGTTGTTGCTGCTGATGCTGTTTACATCGACGTGTTTTCAACATTGCTCAGCTTTTACACTTTTATCAGATTTGTTTATTTGTTGTAGTGGGCACAGTTATTGCATTTGCCGTTCGTTTTGCTCTTTAACGTCGTTTTTTGCGCCTAATTAGCGCATTTTTTTTGCGATCGATCCCCCCAAATTCACGATTACTCGCAATTTATGACTTTCTTACGTTGATATTTTCTTTTTATTTTTGTTTTTTTTTGCGCACTATCTTCAACGAAAATCGTTCGAAGGGTTTCTGTTACTTTTTTTTTTGTCGCTGCTTTTACGCTTAGTCGTCTAAAAATGTTCACGCACTAACTAATACACACACACAAACACCGTTAAAAACAATTGTTGAACTAGTTAAAAAAAAAAACTGTGATCCGTGTTGAAAATTCGAGAAGATCTCAAGGTTTAGCTGGAATTGATCTCATTTGATTTTTGTCGTGCCTCTTTTTCGGTAATCTCTTTTAGTTCATAGGGTTGTCAATTTTTCCGAGCCTAAGCTTGGGTTAACTTTAGCAAAACTATTTGATAATAGTAAATTGAACTTTATGTTAATAAAACTGTTCCCGCGGCACAAACAATTTTTTAATTTACTATTTCATCACTTATATAATACGCACTGCTTTGAATTGCTATTGATCAGCTTTTTAAATGAAAATTTGTAGTTCACATCACTTTTACATTTTAATTGTATAGTCAAACTTTAGATGAACATTTTAAAACACAATTTTTGAATTCGCCACACACTGTTTTCATACACAAATTTGAGTTTAAAGATAAATTTTAATTTTAATATTATTATCATTTCAGTTGATCAGTCCAGGGGGAGCTAAATGATTGACATTAAATATTTATACCAAATCTGGAGTGGATTACTTTGGAAGTCGAATTACTTTTTAATATTAATATTTTATATAATACATATTTAAGTTGAGTAGACACGAAAAGCATAAACGTACTGACGTAAAGTGTATTTCGATCATTAGTTTTTAATTGATGTTCGTGTAATGGAAGCAAATAATAAATACAAAATTGGTATTTTAAAGTGACTGTCTCGACAAATTGCACAGAAATGAGCGTCCGACGATCTCGACGCCTTGATGACCAATTGCCGACTGCCGGCCACTCACAGCCAAAGAGTCTGGCCTGTCGTCGTTGAGCCGGGATCGTAACGATGTGTTCGAGCCATCAAATTGATTTTTCATTTAGTGTTGCCCTCGTTCCGCTACACTGCGCGTCTCGGTTGCGGAATGTGCGGGCCTTTGCGTCATGTGCCTGTCTTACGGCTTTCGAAGCCAGGCCGTAAATTAATTTCAAGCATTTGATTTGTCGTCGAGTCTACAGGCTAACTTTGTGTTATTTGTGTCGGTATCTCTTTCATAATACCGCATATTATATGCAAAAGGAAAGCGGCCATCGAAGGTTTCTCTCAGTGTATGCTGATTATCAGCAGTTAGCAGGGCTATTATTGCAGTCGGTTTCCTGTCCTGTCCAACAAGCAGCTGATCGACCTTGTCATTCAGCTGACTCCAATTAGGCATTTGCTACCAGCCTCACAGGAGAAAACATGCGGACCTAACTGGACATCAATACTGAGAATTCCCAATGCAGTCTGAGGCCAAGAAGCTAAGCAAATGCCGCATGTTGTTTTCTACGTAAAGCATTATTTGTGTGAAAGATCATTTTATATAATTTGTGGCCTTCTCCGTTGCTTGTGTGTCAAAGTTCAATTAATTCAATTAAATTATTTGTGTGCGTAGACGTATTGGATGGTCGGGCGCAGATCAACTACATACATACATTATATATTAAAATCAACTCACTCTTGTTTACAGTTCAGAACATATAGTTACGCTTTGTTTTGCAAAATAAAATATATACGAAATTTGCATTGTATATTCAACATATACAAGTTTTGAATTTAATGCTTAACTTAGGGTACTGCTTGTGGCTGCGGGACTATTCCGGTGGCGTATTATCGTGAATCCACTCCTGGAAGTAAACCAAGCTAGTATAGACGCTGGGAATGCGAAGGCCACCACAATTATCCGAACCAAAAGACATAATGCCGATCTGCAACATGTGTTAGAAACAATTGAAAAGTTAATCAATAACTGTATAGAAATCAATCCTGATGTAAATAAATTTTCAGCACATACCTGTGAGAAGATGCCACTCTCCTGGATGAATAGAGGTGCACCACCGAAGCCCTGGCACACATCCTTGCCCTCGCCGCCGGCACACATCCATTGGCCCTCAATTGAATTGGGTGATTCGAGGGCGCCCGTTGAGCCATAGTTGCGCAGGCACAGATCCCAGCTAGTCAGAGGCACATCCAGATGCGACATCTCCGGCTGGCGTATGCTCGACGTGGACATCTTGCCCCAGCCGGCAATCGTTGCCCGTTTGCCCACCACCAAATTGGCACGTGTCTTTTGCAAACAGATCGGCTGGGTGGCAACTGAGGGAAGATCAACAAGATTGAAAAGGTGATTAATTTTTAAGTTCGTTTAAAATGTAGTTTACTGAGTAATTTTTAATACACGTATCGCTTCATTCATCAGGAGGACGTGCCACTCAGACTCGGCATCGATAATTTGCAGCGTTGTACCCATTGAAAACCGGTAGAAGGGGTATACCTATACTTATCAGGTTGTGGACAGGTGTGTGTAACAGGCAGATGGCAGTATCTTCAACACCATAATGTATATATTTATGCCCTTAATCAGCATTAAATGAATCTTCAAATGTGGAATATTAGGTCTTGTATGCCACGCTCATATCAAGTCTACTAATTTATTAAAGATTAAGTTTGAGGGTATCTGCAAGTCGAGCACCTAAAACATTCTTACTCGGTTCGTTTTTCAATCACGCACGCCTATTAAACATTATAAAGCCATAAAACCACCTTGGTATCGTTGGGCCACTTGAACGTGTTGCTCGTTAGTACTTCAACGTCCAAATAGAAACGAGTTGGTCAGCAGTTCAGATAACGCTTGCATTGTTCTTTCATTGTTGCGATGCTAATGTGTTTTTTAAGACTTGCTGCCCAACAACGGGCCAGGTGGCGGTAATAGCCCTTATTTGTAAAGATCGCTGGGAAATTGACGCATCAAAATTCAATTAAAAGCCCTTATTGGCTGCTGCACAGGCACAGTTTTGCAGAATAAGAAACAATAATAAACAATAACGCAAGAACATTGTGAGAGCAGCAATCAATTTGAATACGTTGATAATCATCTATAATTTAATGATCAACTTTTGTAATCCTAGAGATTGTGCTCGAATTGTTGGTAAATACCATAAATAATGGTCAGATTAAATAAGACTAGAGATTACAGTGTATTTATTTCTTATACGAACAAAATTGTTTGTTTAATATTAATTTATATCTCCATATAAAATCGTTTATAAGTTTTTATACTCTCGTACAAGGCGTAAGTATATATATTCTTGTACAGCATCTGTATGTAGAAATATGAAAATCGATTACTTAATTTGTATGCTCTCAAATCAAAGCTTAAATTAAATATTCTACTCATTCCTCAAGCAATGCAAAGTCCATGGCCATTGAACTGTGGCTAAAATCGAAAACGGATTTTCGGCGACCAATGCTTTAGCTCATTACTTGCTACACTAAACACACACACGAAAAGCTAGTTGTTGGCCAATTAAGTTAACCCCGCCAGCCTCTCCATACGCTCCCTTGAATGGGCGTTGGAAATGGAAATGCCCCAACCTCAAATTAGCGACATGCAATATGAGAGACGCAGTTGACATTATTGAACTTGGGCAGCAAGTGCGACTCGAAAAATATCATAGAGCAAAACGATTTTTAATTAACGTTGACACTGCGAAGCGTAACCAGCATACAGTCCCGGTGTCCCCCTAGTCCCCCCATCCCACACTGCTGTCCCCGATGCTTACCCGAGTAGTTGAGTGGGGTTTTGAGCACTAGCAGCGCAATGTCGTGATGATATTGGCCTTGCTTATAGTCTGGATGCACAATCACATGACTGATGGCATGATTGACAGAGCGCGGTGCACAGAAGCCAGTGCTGGCACAGTCTGGATCACTGGAGGTGTCATACTCGCCCACGCGCACCGATGACCTACAAGGGAAAGTGATGCAGATGCAGTTGCAGTTGCAGATGACCTTTGACACACTTACAGTCGATGGCCATCGGCCTTGGCCAAGGCACAATGAGCAGCAGTAAGGACAACCCGTCGAGCAATGATCGAGCCAGCACACGGATAAGCAAAGGCGCCCGTATTGATATCTGAAATTGAAGGAATGAAAATGATTACAATTATTATATACAGATACATCAATTATCAATATCTATTCTATATACTTATATGTATATAGTCATAGTCATAGTCAAAAATCATTTTCTACATGTTATACATATTTGAAAGTGGTAGATATAGATATGGTAGATGCATATTCTTACATATATTTATACATATACATATATATGTATATATATATATATATATATATATATATATCGGTTTTGTAATTTCATTATAGAACTTGTAGTCTCTACCTATTATAATTATGTTAATTGAACGATGAGTCAAGCAATTTCTGAACTCAATCGTATTAGCACAGTATAAGTTCACAGTGTTGGAAATTATAGTGGTCTTCATTGGTTGATAATCCAGGAAAACTGCTCCTATTATTATGACTAGAACCGTTGATCTAAGCATGTGGTCTGCTGTACTTTCCAGTTTCAGATAATAATAGATAATACTAGATAATAATGGATAATAAACTACATACGCTTGAAGCCCACACGGGCCACAAATGGATACGAGCCGAGTCCTTTGTAGAAATGACCCTGCACCAGGGATTTGCCGCACACCTGATTCTTCTCGAGCGGACTGCTGGGGCAGCACACGTAGGGCATCTCTTCGCCGCCGCCGCAGTAGAGCGACTTGTCACCGTAATAACAGTTCTTGGCCACCTCATAGATCATTGTGGTGCAGTCGTGCAGCGGTGTGCATTCTGTGCCAAAGGAGCACTCCGTATTCGATGCCTGGCCGCCGATATAGGAGCGAGCAGCCACCGAGTGGGCGGCACTTGTATTCCCTTTGGACACGCCCCCATAAGTCGGTGGAATAACGAGTTTTTCTGTTGGTGTAAAGTAAATGGGTGTTTAATTACGTTCATTAATTACTCTGCAAACATATTTATATTTTATATTTGTTTATCTATATCCGAGATTTAATATTTGTGCTTAAAAAAAATGATTTAAAATGGGTTTGGTGTATTCAAAAGATACCAAGTTCATTTTAGATATTTTAAGAATATTTTCAAGTTTCTCTTAATCTCCATTGATTGATAACAAGAATTTATTTAGCGGGTTTCGCTGTATTTAACGAGTTCGAGATAGATTTTATTTAAGCTGTTGCTTGTACCATTGTTCTGTCAGAATCACTTGTTAAAAATAATGGTTAGTCGACCATTTCATATATATAACACTTTAAAATCCAGTGCGTATTCAAGTTGAAAACTTGACTATCCCTCTTGCTCTACCCCCTTAGAATGACCTACCAAATTCACCAGCTTCACTTCGAATGCTTGCAAATATGTTGCAAATAACGAAAATGGTAGCAGATAACGAACGCATTATTATTTAAACTGAGCCAACAGCACTTGGGCGATTTAACAGAAATGATTTGAATATATATCACTTTTGTAAGAACTGTTTACATAACTGCCGCTTTTGGATTACTTTCGAACCGTGCGCGTTCACAAAACTTTTTCAACTAAACGGCTCGACGTTGGACCTACCATTAAAGATCGTACAGCCAAATGAAAACGAAATTTTAATGGCCAGGTGCGGGAAACGCTACTCGTTTACTCTTCGCTGGTTATTAACTGATTTTTATGACAGTTTGGTCTCAGTTCGCAACCATTTCCACGCTGTCGTTTTTTTTTTGTTTATAGATAGTTTTTTTTATTACTCTGATAGCAGATGATTCGCTGTTTCATGAATGATATGTGGATCAC
Organism: Drosophila conformis; assembly: GCA_035041375.1. Taxonomy (NCBI): domain Eukaryota; kingdom Metazoa; phylum Arthropoda; class Insecta; order Diptera; family Drosophilidae; genus Drosophila; species Drosophila conformis. The sequence goes on from JAWNLE010001234.1 coordinate 1,701,368, forward strand.
ATATATATATATATATATATGTATATATAGTCATTAGATAGTTAGCGGTTTTAATGCATGCGTCTCATTGCATTTTTTTGTGTTATTATGCCTGCCACACGTCACAGCACTGTGGTCGAGAGCATTCACATCCACGTATTTCCACACATACATATGTAGAAAAATCAGTTTATTTATAATGTGCCTAGTCTGGCAGGGCGGGGCATAATGAGTAAATGATGCGACAGTTAGTTGCACTTTTTTCCGTAACTGTTGATACTACTGAAAATAATATAAATTATTGGGATGCGCATAGCTACACAATGCTCCAATTGATTCCCAGCCAAATAATTTATATCAATTTAATATAATAATCGAGAAAGTGCTCAAATAAGTGCATAAATTTAATATTTTATGTAGTTAAAGACTGAAAGATACCTTCTGTAAGCTAAGCTTCTAGTATTCACACTAAGTTGGCATAAAAATAAGTAATTCAAATAATTAGTAATAATAATTCATTTTTTAGAAGATATATAAATGATTAAAATATTTTTGCTTATCATGAATTTATTTACATACGGTTATTCGACATATTTATAGCTTGGGAAACCTTAAACTATTTAATTATAATGTATGAGACGTGCTTTAGTTAAAAAAGAAAAGTCTTAACACATTCTACACGCAGTGCACATCCCAGTTCCAGTCAGCCGAAGCTTTCTTCTGGCCACGAGTACGAAGTTATTTAAGCTAATTTTACTTGTTGAATACATGTGCGTACATATGTATGCGTATACTATATTATAGTAAAATATTTGGAATGAGATCATTTTGATTTGATAAGCGTCCGAATGACCAGAGCGACGGTTCCACTTTTTTAAACATGAAAACAAGCGCGACAAAATGCACATTAAAATGTTTTAATGTTTTATTGCACACATACATATGTATGTATGGAATTGTGTGTACATGTATGTATGCTTGTACTAAGCTAATTCGTTTTCTTTTTTTTTTTTTGGATAATGATATATTTTACTTTCATTGTGATTAACATCATTTATCGCACTTTTACAGAAAAAATAAAAAGTGCTGCACATTATTTATATTTTTCTTGACTAGACGATTTGTTCATTTTGCTTCATCGCCTTGGCCATGTAATTGTTTCTCTTCCTGTTCGACCACCAGCTGGGCCAGAGCTGGTGGTGAGCTGCGCTCAGCATCCTCGTAGTAATCACAGCTAGAGGACAAGTTGGAGCTACAGCTTGCACTGGACATGATATTCGACTCGCTGTCACTTGATCCGCTTGTATTGTTCTCCAGGGAGGTGCTGCTTTGCGTACCGAATAGATTGTCGTAGCGCTGCTGATGTAGTGCTTCGTGGACGTACTCGTAGTCGGGTTCGGCGTGCAGCGGCATTGGAAAGTTGAGCATCACCTGGCGGAACACCTCGAAACGATCACGCAACTGGATGTCCACCTCCTCGGTATCCAGATTCTCAGCGTGCAGCGATCGCAGCATCGAATACACGACTATGCGATTGGCCATGTAGCAGTCAGACAAGAGTTGCACTTCCTGATTGGGACACATGCCGGTAATCAAGTACAGATTTCGGGGGTATGGCCTACTTATGAATTTGCAATTCCTCAGATAAATACTTTTTAGCAAATATGTGGAAATTTTCAATTTATAAGTACCGTAAATTTTTCTAAATGAATGAACACAAGAAATAAACTCGGATTGTGTAAAACTATTGTATAATTAAATGCATTTCGAAAGCATAAAACAAAGCCTACTAAGTTTTCAACAAAACAAATAATCAGGTCAATTGAAAAATGCGGAAGCTAAAGTGTTACTGTACCGCGACAAAGCTCCTATAAAGGCATTGGTATATTCATATGAATATAAGCCAGATGATATCTGCGTAGATGATATATTGTTGGGATTTTTATTATCTCTTTTTAATATCCTTCTTTTACATCTAACATTCTCTAGTTGACCATCTAACAGTTAGGCAACTATTTAAAATATATACACATTAAAAAAAAGTAGAGTTTACAGTTAAATGCCATCAATATAATGACACACATTCGTGCCTAAATTGCCAGAAAATGGTCCAAATAGATAAAATTAAAGAGCGTGTCCAGTTTTTTGAGTACTCTTTTTACTTTATTGAAATGCAAAATGTAATCGAATGTTGAAGCATCTTTATGCATATAATAATATTAATTAAGATGTTTTAATTTTATTACAACAATAACTAACTAAAACAATCGCAAACAATGGACCCTGATGATAAAAATGAGTACAGAAAATAAAATGAATTTAAACAAAAACAATAGAATAAACTACATTTTTGTGCATTGGTCCTTAGACATTTAAAAATACGGTTATTGGGCAATGATCGCTGCCCAGACATTGGCTGCGCATCACATTGTCCACAATACGTGGAGCAAAGCGCTCCGAGACAATGCAGTAATCCAAACGCCAGCCAACGTTTCGGGCACGAGAATTGGACATATATGTCCAGAAGGTGTAGGCACCAGTGCGATCGGGATACAATCGCCGGAATGTGTCTACATAGCCAAGGGACAGCAGTTCAGTCATCTTATCGCGCTCTTCCTTTGTGAAGCCAGCGTTGCGTGTGTTCGCCTTTGGGTTGGCCAAATCAATCTCCAAATGTGAGACGTTCATGTCGCCACAGATAACAACTGGCTTCAGTTCATCTAATTTCTGTACATACGCCTGGAATAGCTTCTCCCAGCGCATGCGCATCTCCAAGTTAACCAGCTTGCGACCAGAATTCGGCACATACACATTGATCAAAAAGTATTTCTCATACTCGGCAGTGATCATGCGGCCCACATCGTCAAACTCCTGATTGCCAATGCCATACTCCACATTTATGGGCATTATTTTGCTGTAAATTGCAACGCCAGCATAACCGCCGGGCATGCATAGCCAGTACGGATGGTATCCGGCCAGGCGTGTAATCTCATCGGGTAGCTGATCGTTGGCGCACTTAGTCTCCTGCAAGTGATAAGTCATATTAACTGAATGCATACCAATCACTTTTTAAAGTTATAGAATTACATATAAACACAGGATATTCTCTACTTTGTTTTGAACTTGTGAATTATATTGAGGTCTGGTTTATTTCAATTGATCACTTTTTTAAAGAACTAAATCTCTGTTGTGCTACAAATAATTAAAATATCCAAATTCTGCCCTACAGCAAGCATTCGAAATTGAATTAAATGAGATCAGATCATTGTCATAAATGTAAGGATTGTATTTTCGTAAGAAATTTACCTGCAAACAAAATATGTCCGGTTCCTCAACTTCCACAAACTTTAGACCATCCTTCTTTAACCAGGCGCGCAAGCCAGCCACATTCCAGCTGGAGATTTTCAAATTGAATGTCTTATCTGTTGGCGACGTGAAAAGACTTTTATCATAGCTGCCAGCAGCATCCGCCTTTTGTGTTGTTGGCTTTTTGGTCTTGGTCACTGGAAAACAATAGTTGAGCACATTTTGCAAACTTTTCAATACCATACCACCACAGCCGGGCTCCACCAACGTACTTTTCGAGCCATCAGCTGCGTCGGCTGCAATGGCATCAGCACCCTCTTCGATAACTGCAGCTTGACGCTTGCGACCGCGTGCTGCAAGGGATATATTTATGAGTGGAATTCCATTCAAGTATTAATAGTTTCTCTATGTGACACCAACCTGATTTGCTCTCTGGCGCTGGCTTTGGCACGTTTAGTTCCTCATCCTGTTCCTCATTGAGGGGCTTCTGGGCACGTTTCCTGCTGGTGTTAGGTGCTGGGACTTCACTCATCTGTATCGGTTGTGGCTCAACACTTGCTGCATTCCTGCCCCGTTTCTTGACGGGCACCTCAGCGTTCTCATTGTTGGTCTTCGCTGACCTTGCACGCTTGTTGCCCGTTAGCTCAGGTTCTGGATCCTCCTCGATCTCTAGAACAGCAGCAATTTTTGAGGCTGCTAGACGCTTAGTGGCCCGTGTACGTTTTGTTGTGGCTGCTGCCGTTGCTATTAGTGGTGGAGTATCTGTCTCGACACTTTTGGCCTTGCTTTTGGTGGCTGTCTCTGAAACATCCTTTTTGGCACGGCCGGCCGCTGGGGGCTCAGCCGATTCAGCTGCATCATTCTGTTCTGTTTCCTTCTTTTTGCGTCCGCGCGCCTTGGTCGACGACTCCTTGATTGGTGCGGCAGCGTCCTCCTCCTTAAGGGATGTTTTCTCTCTCTTGGCGCGTCCCTTACTTAGTTCAGTCTCCACGGGCGCAGGAGTTTTATCTTTTTTGGCGCGCGACTTTGTGAGTTTAGTTTTAGGTGATTCGACCTCTCTCACCTCAGTAGGCGTCATTCTTCGGGAGCGGCCCTTCGGCTTAGGAGGCTCTGCGACCTCCACCAAGTTTTCATCCTTTTCAGTCTCCTTCTTTTTGCCCCGCGACGTAGTCTTCGTTACAACAACCTCAGTCTCGTTCGCCTCTGCATCATTGGCTTCGCCAGCAGCCGTTGCAGCTGCCATTTTCTTGCCGCGCGCTTTGCTTTTAGGTGGCTGTTTGATAGCATCCGCGACGTCACCGATGCCCGCAGTCTCATTTGAAGAAGACGCATCATTGCCATTTGTTGCAAGCAACTCTGGCGCTTTTTTTGCAACTTTTGCGCGTGGCATAATTCGCTGAATTGTATATATTGAGTCGTCTAATAAGTCACAAAAAAAACAGACACTTTTCTTTAAAATGCTCTTGCTCTTTACTAATTATTAAAATGTTTCAACTGCCAATACCAATCGAAAAATAAAGGAGAAAAGACAGCCGACTATTAGCTCTGCGCGGGCAATGTCATCACAAGCCGGCACCTTTAGTGACCCGCGTGAAGTTGGCAAAAAAATACAATCGTAAATGTGTTCACTCGATATTTTCGATTGTTGGAGAATTGTCAAATTTTAATTTATAAAGAAACTAAAGAGTATCCCTTTGCCCATATATATGTGCAGCTTAATTCACTTCTGTTTCAAAACGTCTTGGATATTTATAGAACTATTGTTAGAATCACTATGTACTTTATTGTTGTACTCGGATGAACTCGATAACATCTTCACTTATAATAATCAAACATATTTCTCTATATGTGTAGCATCAAAGCAATCGTGTATGTTTAAAAAAGCCTGTCAAAATTAACAGCAAGTGTTGGGAGCTGCATACCAGGTCTTAAATAAGTATTAATACATTTGCGCAAAATCGATAGAAATCGAAACGATAACAACACGAGAAGCCAACTGCACATGACATCGATTGTGTCTTCGATTGTCTTTTGGGCAATACCCGCTGCATCTTTTATTTAAGTTTTATAATATAAACAATTCGTTTTGGTAACAATTTTTAGTGTTTTTAGTTTGTTAAGCATATAAATTGAACTGCGCTTAGCAGCATTTAACGACAAGACGCACAACTAAGCACAAAACGCAAAGAGGAATCGCATCAGTCACCAACGAAAGCGCATCTCGTAAAAATGCCAAGTGAAATAATTACGCTGCAGCTGGGGCAATGCGGCAATCAAAGTAAGTAAAATTTGAAGTTCTGAGTGACAGAATACTCTAAATTTGAGACCTTTATCTTAAGTTGGCTTTGAGTTTTGGAAGCGGCTGTGCCTGGAACATGGCATCTCACCGAACGGCGTGTTGGAAGACTTTGCAACTGATGGCAATGATCGAAAGGATGTATTCTTTTATCAAGCGGATGACGATCACTATATACCACGTGCAGTGCTGCTAGATTTGGAGCCACGAGTTATAAACACCATTATGACATCTGCTTACTCCAAGGTGAGTAGCCATACCACGACAGTTGGGCGGATCTTATATTCCAATTCGAATACATTTTTATTCAGCTTTACAATCCTGAGAACGTATATCTGTCTAAGCATGGCGGCGGTGCTGGTAATAATTGGGCATCCGGTTACGGTCAGGGCGACAAATTGCAGGAGGAGATTTTTGACATAATCGACCGCGAGGCGGACGGAAGCGATTCGCTTGAAGGTTTTGTTCTCTGTCATTCTATTGCTGGCGGTACGGGATCGGGTATGGGTTCATTCTTAATGGAACGCTTGGCAGATCGTTATCCAAAGAAACTCATCCAAACGTACAGCGTGTTCCCAAATCAGGACGAGATTAGCGATGTTGTCGTACAACCATACAACTCAATGTTGACGCTCCGTCGACTGACCACCGCTGCGGACAGCGTCGTCGTACTGGATAACACGGCTCTTAATCGCATTGCCTGCGATCGGTTGCACATACAAAATCCAACCTTTACACAGATCAATACTCTAGTCTCGACCATAATGAGTGTGAGCACGACGACGCTGCGTTATCCATCGTACATGAACAATAATCTAATTGGCCTCATGGCACCATTAATACCAACGCCTCAGCTCCACTTTCTGATGACTGGCTACACACCTCTGACCAGCGACTCGAATCTCTGTAACAATGTAAGTAAATTGCAAATGGCATAATCGATATTTATAAATAGCTAACATATTATTTCAGTTCATTCATTCATTCATTATCATTTTTTCATTTTATCATTATCATTTTGAATTGCACTTAAAAATCAATTATATTTCAGAATTTTAGGAGTTCAACTCTATATCCCTTTTTCCTTTTTTTCATATCGTTTTAATTTTTGCATTTTTCATTTCATTTAATTTTATATTGTTCATATATAACAAATATAGCATAATCCCTTGTCTTCGCATCAGGCCGTTAATGTGCGCAAGACCACCGTGCTGGACGTGATGCGCCGTTTGTTGCAACCGAAGAACATGATGGTGTCCACCGGCCCGGACAAAAGCAATCATCATTGCTACATCTCGATATTGAACATCATACAGGGCGAGGTGGATCCGACGCAGGTACACAAATCGCTGCAGCGCATACGGGAGCGCAAATTGGCACAGTTTATACCGTGGGGGCCTACATCCATACAGGTGGCGCTCTCGCGCTCCTCGCCGTACGTGCAGAGCGGCCATCGTGTTTCTGGCTTGATGCTGGCCAATCATACGAGCATTTGCTCGCTCTTTGAGCGCACCTTGAGCCAATATGACAAGCTGCGAAAGCGTGGAGCATTTCTGGATCAATTTCGACGCGAGGATATTTTCAAGGATGATCTGAACGAACTGGACGAGTCGCGAGAGATTGTGGATAGTCTCGTGCAGGAGTATGAAGCGGCCACGAGCATGAACTACTTGCAGTTCTCGGCGAACAAGCGGGATCCCAAAGTGGATGGCGATGTACGATCTGAGGAATCCAAATCGTTGAAAAGCGTCGATTTTTAAGCCCAATAGCAATTACTTGTGCCATTCTCGTACCATGATCAAAGTATTTTTCACTTGCTCGAATATATATGTATTCATATATATATGTATATGTGTGTAATTATTTAGAAATTATTGACACGCAAGGATTCAAAATCCTTCAAGTATTTAATCAGCATAAATTGTTTTAACTTACACATATACGTTTAAATGTTATTAAAAGTAAGAACTTTTATGTTTGCACACTTTGTCGTTTTATGCTAATTAAAATGTGCACAAAAAAATAAACAGAAAACGTCTCTTATTTAGACTCGAACAGGCAAATTTATGTATAGTTGGACCTAATGTTCTAAAAAAACCGTTTATCTTAAATGGATTACTAACTTGTCGAAAAATAGTGGTGGCTGGTCGATAAATTGTATTCAAACATTTGACATGTGAATGGCAACAGCTGTTTTGGCTATTAATCATTTGCAATTTAATTTAAATTCAATATGAGTTTTCGTTCTCCATTTTAATTTTACAGTAGACGCCGTAATTTTCTTAGATGCACAATTCTATATTAAGTTTTTTCTAAGTAAAAAATTCTTCACTATAATAACATTTCAACATATGTTGAAATTGCATTTGTAGATGCATACACTTGTGAATGTTGCTGCATTTTCCATTTGTTGGCAAACAATTTTTAAACAGCTTCAATGGAGCCAAATGTACCTGTTGAGAAAGCAGGCCCAGAGCTGGCAGCACAAATCTCCACTTTCGCATTGCTCGACCTGGAAACGTCGAATTTGCCAGAGCTTAACCGTAATCGGGTTAGCATCACCGAACTTTGCATCTACGCATTCGATCCTGCAGTTTTAAAAGGCAACGCAGGAACTCAGGAGGAGGAGCTGCAAACACTGTGCAGGTATTTGTCACCGAGCCCCACGAATAGGGTGCCAGAGCCGCCGAGAGTGATGCACAAGCTAAATTTACTATTCCAACCGTCAATGATGGTACATCCGGAGGCAGAGAGAATCACAGGTTAAATGAAATTAAAATTACTCATGTACTCAAATTCGCAAATTACTCATTATTATTTTGGTTTTAACAGGCTTAAATAACTACATACTGGAACGGGAATCAAAGCTGGACGAGAATGCGGCACAAATTATACTGAGATTCTTGGAGCATTTGCGCCCACCCGTTTGTCTGGTCGCTCATAACGGCTGGGCGTTTGATTTTCCCATTGTTAGGCATGTATTTGAGAAGTTAAAGCTGACATTGCCATCATCCATTCTGTGTGTGGACTCGTTGCGCGCCTTTATGGAAATCGATGAGAGACTATACGTGAACGATAATGATTTACCGCCTGAATTGAATATTGAACGGAAGCAGATACCTGAGTCGAACACAAACTGGCAGGCGGTTAACGAAACAACACCGAAGCGACCAATTCAAACGCGTGCTTTTGCTGATCTCAAGCGCAAGATTTTAAGCGATGGAAATGGTGATAAGGATGCAGACCTTATTTGTTCAGATGCCAAGCGTAGAGACATACGGGCACGCCGACAACTATTCACTGGCCTGAAGTGTGCGCAAACTAAACGTTTTCCACCACGCGGACGGTATAAATTAGATCATCTATATGAACGCACATTCAGACAGCCGGCAGAAAATAGTCATCAAGCTGAAGCTGATGTAATAATGCTGACTAAGCTCATACAACACTATGGTGTTGATTTTGTTGCTTTTGCCGAGGAGCAAGCCATTCCATTCGAAGATGTTGTCCCGCTTGGAAGCAAGTCTTCAAAGTAATATTAATTTTTTTATATGAAACACGTTTGCAAGCCATTCCATTCAAGCATGTACCACTTGTCCTATCAAGTGTTCTTCAACGTAGTATAAATTTTAAATTTAAATGTTAATATTTTAAAATATCGCAATATATTTTTATATTTGAAAAATTTTATATTTTATAATAAAGAGTATGATTAAAATTAAATTGTTTTCAATAAACATTGGTGGAAGACAGGCATCTTAATAGCTCTTGTTTGCGGTATACTTCCGTTATAATCATATAAATTGATAATTTTAACCGACATCTTTTGAAAAATGTTTTTTTAATTGCATAGGAGAATATCCGTCGGACTTTCAGAATAGTGCTGAGTGATATATAAAATATGTAATTCCAATTGCAAGAAATCTAACATTTTTAAATTTGGTTTTGTGCTTTTATTCAGACCAAGTGAGCAGAAGCTGTGTATCGATGATTTCTTTTTCGAACGAAAGACTGCTGCCCATTAGTAACGTATTTTGTCTAAAGTGTTCACAGATTGGATAAATTTAGAAACATAATTTCGATAAGGTTTAAATCTCATTATCTTTCGATGAAATTCTATTTGTTAATATAAATATATCGATACTGTGTTCTCGATATTTTGTACAGTCACAATTCGATAAGTCAAGGGAAAGTCTCCTAAATCAGCTGTTCCCAAACAAAGAATCAGAACAATTTACGTTGCGAAAAACGGCACAGATAAAACGAACAAAGATCAAAATACAAAAAGTACGAGCGAAATCACAAGCAGATAGGTACATAATTTAATACTTACGACACTTCCCAAAAAGCACTGAGAATATCAGATATCAGTGAATTATGAATTTATCCTTCGCTGGCTGCGGTTTCCTCGGCATTTATCATGTCGGTGTGGCCGTCTGTTTTAAGAATTATGCGCCCCATCTATTGCTAGAGAAAATAGGTGGAGCATCGGCTGGCTCGCTGGCCGCTTGCTGTCTGCTGTGCGATCTGCCGCTGGGCAGCATGACATCCGACTTCTTTCGGGTGGTTAACGAAGCGCGACGCCACTCGCTGGGCCCCTTCAGTCCCTCGTTCAACATACAGACCTGCCTGCTCGAAGGACTACAGAAGCATCTGCCCGAGGATGCACACAAGCGTGTCAATGGACGCTTGCACATCTCGCTGACGAGCGTCTTCGATGGCCAGAACGTGATCATATCGGAGTTTGAGTCTCGCGAGGAGGTTCTGCAAGCGCTGCTCTGCGCCTGCTTCATACCTGGCTTCTCTGGCATTTTGCCGCCTCGTTTTCGTGGAGTGCGGTACATGGACGGCGCCTTTTCGAACAATCTACCGATTCTGGACGAAAACACGATCACAGTTAGTCCCTTCTGTGGCGAAAGTGATATTTGTCCGCGCGACCAAAGCTCGCAGTTGTTTCACTTTAATTGGGCCAACACAAGCATTGAGATTTCGCGTCAAAATGTCAACCGATTTGTGCGTATTCTATTCCCGCCACGACCCGAGTTCCTCTCCAAATTCTGCCAGCAGGGCTTCGATGATGCACTGCAATTTCTACATCGCAATAATCTAATCAACTGCAGAAGATGCGTTGCTGTTCAGTCGACATTTGTTGTATCGGAAGCAATAGCACAGCCACCTGAATTCGATCCAGAGTGCCATGAGTGTAAAAAGCATAGAAAGGTATGTACAGCAATAATTATATAACTTCATAATTCCTCGAATTGGAGATCCTTCGTTAATATATATTTGCATTCGCGAGAGCATTGTTTACGTATTTATATATTATTTTTAACGAATCCCCCCTAATCTCTATAATTTTCAATGTACATATGCATATCAGTTGTATATATTTTATTATAATAATATTGTGACACATGCCATTTGTTTACAAACTTTTTTATGAGTTTTATTTAATTTAATTGACCTGTTTACGATTCTCGGCATTTCATAATTTTCTTGAATTTTTTGCAGGACGCTTTGAGTTCAAATATGCCGCAGACAGTGCTCGATGTTATTCAAGACTACATTGAGCAGGCAAACAAGGGTTTAGCCAACTGGATCTTCAGGCATCGCGGCATTAAATTGCTCTCGCTGCCAGCAACAGTTCCCATGGACTTCTTGCTGGCTACCGTATACAAAATAACCAGCTTGACACCAAAACTGACGAAACAATTGCGACAACTGGTGGCCCAATTCAATACTGCCATTCAAATGCGGCTCTTTAGTAAATTTACGCTCTACGATACGCCACATTTTGATGCCACAGGCCTGCTGCACTCAAGTCGTCTATATGGGCCGCGTGTTTCGATACTCGTTGATGAGTGGTGAGTGGGTCCTTTATATTTTTGTTTACTGATTCTTATCAAATATAACTTTTTGTTTACAGCGGCGCAACACCACTGAATGTGGATGTTGATAATTTCGAACATGTTCTGAAAATGAGCACGCATAATGACGCATTATATGCCTACTACTACACCGATAATAGCACTAATCAGGTCAAGGTGACCGAAATTTTTGATTATGATGAAATGACGGAACACGGTGAACTGGGAACAGATTTGCAGCTATATGAAGGCTCTGTCGAGGATCATCCAAACCCCCGCCAGCCACATTCCCACAATGCAGTCGTCAGCGAATGGAATGGCGTCGAGTCCGGTCAGTACACACGATCATTTTAGTTCACCGGATCATGAGTTATCAAATCCATTTAGCTTCATAAAAAATCACTAAGCCATTTCTTACAGTACAAATAATGCCAACAACACCCGAATTACACGATGTCGCATTTTAAAGCATTCGCACTCGCACTCACACAGCTACGAATTGGCATTCATAAACGATTAAACAAAAGTTCATATCATTCGTCAGGTATATTTGGCACATTTCCATATCAGTAGGCTAGGGTAGTTTTTGATTCATCTTATTATTTTTCCAACATAATCGAGTAACTATATGATCTTTAATATTAATTGTTACTGTTTTACAGACTTCTTCATAGACGCTCACACGCCAAATTCGACAGAATCGTCTCTATCGAGAGTACCAGAGTCGCCGTACTTCAACACCTTTAATATCGAACACAATTCGGCAGAATTGGATGATCCATCGACCGATCAACATTCGACCAGAACGTCGACAAATCGCAACGATTTGTGTATAGAAATTGAATTATAGATCCCCACATGACACTCAAATTCGAATTTGTAATGTAACATTTCCAAAGCGGCTCCTAGCCAAGCGAAGAGCCTTGTAGCTTTCCGTTAGCTTTTAACACTTATATAATCGTAGTACGAAATCGTATGTATATATGTATGTATCTCTGTAATAATACATAATCTCTTGGCTTCGTCAATTTTTGTGCTGCAGCGTGCATATCATTAAACGTTGCTTTATTCTCATGTATTTAAAGCGTTGTATCAAATCTATGTTAAATGTCTCCCAAATAAACCAAATAAACAAAAATATACATTTTTATTTACAAATTTAAAGGAATGGGTCATTCTAACTGTGATTCCAAGAGTAAGCTCGATCGTTCGTCATGTCTTACACTATGTTTTACAGACAAATGTTACATCTGTTGAGTTAACCTCTTTTATTGCCATTATACGCACTGGCAAATGCAAGTATGCTGAAAACTATATAGGCAAACGTTATCAGTGCGAAACTAAGAGACTAATGTGGCACTGCGTGGCCTTATCACTATCTTCAACTCCCAGTCTATATATATTCTGTAAGGCTTAGCTGATCTGTACTACGTAGTATTTGATTATAAGTACGTACATATATATGTGCCGCTTGGGGTACGTCCGGTGCAGAATAAAATCAAGAAACAAAATTGAACGAACGGTACGACGGAGATACTATACCCTTCCAGACCGTAGTCAATGTGCCCACCATACTGAAATTACAATAACCGTTTTCTGAAATAAAACTAAAGATTTCGGATTTAAAATGATCCAATTTGTGGAAGTTGTAACAACAAAAACAGTGTACAAATCTATTCATGAATGCAATTCATTTAGTTTGAATTTACTGTACTCATTGACAATATACATGGATTTTGGGTGAATTATAATAATATTATTAAACATGTTACAAATAAAAATTGACTTTGTTAATTATATAAATTAAAGATGACATGCGATAAAATGTGTCACTTCCCGCGCCGTTCGATCGTATTGAATAATCGAACATGTAATGCAATATAATATAATAATTTACATATTTATATACTTCAGCCACTACAATATATGTTAGATACCTAGTACTATATAGATTAATGTTAACTAAATTACATGCACGTCTTCTCCGGTATATGGTATATAAGAGTGCAGATGCACAAACATAGAAATGAATTCTTACACTTTGCTTTAATTATTACGTTTTGATAATTAACATAATTGATTTATTCATTGTTGTATTTATAAATATAGTGAGAATTGTTTTATATTTTAAAAGCTTTCAAAAGACTTGTTAAATAGGCATATGCACGAAATTAACTGTACAGTATAAAAAGAGGCTTAATGAACAAAACTTAAAGCCTATGCTATTGCTTTATACAAGGTAAATTGTAATTTGTAGCTTATTTACGTGAATTTGCCTGAAATACCGCCGCTTGTACAATGTGCGGTTCTTTATTTTTTTTTTACTTATATATAGTACATTTCATAAGTTGCTGCTTTATATTACTTGTACAAATGTATACCTATTGGTAACTAATGTATATCATTTATATATCCGTAAGTGCTTCTGATTCTGTATTTGTATTTGTATTTGTGTGTGTGTGTGTGTGTTTGTGTGTGTCTGTGTTGATTTGCGTGTGTTGTGTCAAGATCGTTACGAAAAAGACTAATCAATTAACTGCGTTCGACACAGACACCACAGCCAAGCTTAAAACAAACCTAATCTAATGTATATACAACTGCTGCTGACGACGCTTACTCCACAGTCCTCTCACGTCTGAGTGCGTCGCTCGTATTCACTGCGTCTGTATTCAGCGGGATAGTCGCGCGGCATGACCGGATAGCCGCGTGGTTCATTTCTATAGCCTGGTGGCGGTGGCGGCAATCCGGCAATGCCATTCGGCACATAGTAATTGGGCGGCAGGTAGTGGCTCGAGTAGGCGGCGTGCGACGGCAGGACGGAAGAGTATCTGCATAAGAAAATTGATTCAATTTTTATAAATCACAGAAAATAAACCAATTTAATAAATGAAAGAATATAATCTTAAGAAAACTTAACAACTCAAGGAGATATCGTTTTTTTGGACGATATGTGTTATCTGCGACTTAACATTAATTGTCAATTTAAGAAGAGCAAAAGGGGGTCTCAGTGAGTATTAAATTTAAAAATTATCAGCGCAATTTTAACTAATTATCATTGTTTGTATTTAATGGCATAGACCTGATGGATTGGTTGCTTTCAACTCACCTGCGCTTGTCTGGTCGCCGTTCGCGATCGCGCTCGCGATGATCCCGATGATAACCACCGCCGGGAGCACCGGCGCCTCCTCCGCTGCGCTGATAAACCACCGAATCATATCGTTCGCGCTTGTAGTCAAAGTTGTACCTGCACAAAATTACAATGAAAAAAAAGTGGATCACAAAAATATTCAATTGTAGAGCTTTTTGCGGCATTGTGCTGCACATACCGATCACGTGCATGCCAGCGGTCCATCTCTGCCGGGTAGTTGGTGCCCACGGGGGGAGGCTCGAAGCGGCGACTGCTGCCGATAGTTGATGGCGAGTTAAGACCCGAGCGACGTGAGCTGCTGCCCTCGTAGCCGCTGGATGCACCACCGCCGATGCCGATGGCATAGTAATCATCGCCTCTGTGATGCTTCTTGCGCTGATCATCATGGCTGCCATGGCGTGAAGAGGCGGTCGACGCATCCATGTTGAGGCGCTTAAACGACATGGCTTTGAGGTTGTCGCTGATACCAGCACTGCTCACTGGCGTGCCGCCCATGCTGCCTCCTTCCGCATCGTCGTCATCACGTTTTCTTTTGATCGGTGAATCGTTGGCAAAGCGGCGAGCTGACTTTTCCTCGACAGGAGCACCGGAGGAATAGCGACCCTGCCGCTCCTTATCCTTGTCCTTTTTCTTCTTTTTACCACTCTTGTCACGCTCCTTGTCCTTGTCAACGGAGGCTCCATTTTCGGTACGTGATCGCTTTGATTTGCCGCCATCGGAGGTTGCCGAATCCTTCGAAGCGTCTGCTTGCGTCTGCTGCTTGAGCGCATTCTTATAGATCTTGAACAGTCGCTTGGCATCCAGTTCCGTAAATTTTGACACAAAGTACCACAGATTGCTGCGCCACTCCTTCTTCTCTGTCTCCCCATATGGCTGCAGACACACATCAATCTGTCGTCCGATCTGGAACAGACAATCGCGTGTATGCTGCAATTGATCCTGATCGGACAAACTGAGATCGGGCTGATCGAGTGCCTTAAGCGCTTTCTTCACCGGTCGCATCTTCTCCTTGCATTCGTTGAAAATGCTGGGGTCCAGATCGCCTAGCACTTCCAAAGCTCTGGGCTCGTTGTGTGCCGTAAAATGCATGGGCTTGTTGCCATTGTTATCGGATGCGCTTGTTTTCTTGCTGCGCCCCTTGGATTTCTTCTTTTTCTGTTGTGTGCTGGCATGCTCCGTGGCCGCAGATGTCGCAATTGGAGAGGCAAGAATGCTGCTGCCATCTGTCGCCTGTCTGCCTGGGTTGTCGCCCGGCAGCGAGGAGCTGCCCTCCAGCTCGGCAGCAGCCTCTTTGCTCTCCGGCGTGCTGACAGCTGTTGTGCTCGAGTTGAGATTGGTTTTCAGCTTGCGCGGTCGTCGCTGACGTCGCTTCTCGCCTTTCGTCAGTTCCACATTCTTCTTGATAATCTTGAGCAGGTACTCGGCTCGGGACTGCAAGTGCTTCGCCTGTGGCTTCCGCGTATCGTTGAGCAGTATCTTTTCGCTGAGCTTGAGGGTCGGATCGAGCTTCATTTGCTCCCAGGAGCCAATGCCGTATTGATAAATGCCGCGCAGCAAGTGGGTATCCTCATCGGCGCCCCAGTCCACATCGAAGTTGGCCGAACGCGTCTTAATGTTGAACGTCCACTGCTGTCGCTCGTGCGCCGAGCTCGGCAAGAGCTCATTGAGCGGCTGCAGCTCCTCTTCGCAGGCGAGCAGCGTTTTTGCATTGAAAGACACGCCGCCTAGCTTCACCGAGTATGTGGCGCGTGTGCGTCGTTGTTTGTTGTTGTTGTTTCCCGACTGCTGCTCTTCATCCTTGACAGTCTTGATATCTTCCTCCTTGTGCTCGTGCAGGAACTGCACGCAACGATCATGCAGCATCTCGCCAATGCGCTTCAATTCTGCCAGCGGTTTCTCCTGCAGCTCCGCATCGCACGCAATCGCTTCCAGTCGCAGCAGCGGCGCCGGAAATTTCTTATAGCTGCGTATAAAGCGACGCAGCTCGGCATCGGTGAATCCATTGATTTTCTCTTTCATAGCGGGGCGGCCGCGTTTGCGCTGCCTACCCTCGTCGCCGCCGCCTCCGCTGGCATCGGAGCCCAGCTCATAATCTGAATCAGCTGAGTCGTCGCCCTGCTGCTTGGAGCGTGCACCGCTCTTGGCTGTGCCCCGTTTGCCGGCATCATTTTTATTGGCCGCGGCTGTTTTCCGACGCGGTGGCAGGTACAAATCTTCCATTTCCTTGGCACGCTCCTCATCCCCGATGACCTTGCGGAAGCCCTCGGGTATAATGTCGTCCCAATCCTTGCTGTCATCCTCCTCATCGGCCGCCTGCTGATCCTTGCCCGCCGCTTCGCTGGGCTCGTCCTCCTGGAATGCAGCAATGCTGGCCACCTTGAACGCGGAAAGCAGATCATCGCCGGGCATTTCGGGATCTTCGTTGCGGGTCTCGGCGCGTCGCAGTATTTCATCGATATCGCAAACGAGCTCCTCCTCATGCTCCTGCTCGTCCTTGAACAGCTCTTCGGCGCCAAATTTGAGTATGGCCGACAAGTCGTCTTTGTTGAAGGGATTCGAATTGGAGGAATGACCATTGCCGCTCTTATCCAGCACCGTGCGTCCCGTGGTATCCATGCGTTGTATCACCAAATGATCGAGCACCATTTTCTGTTTGGCCCGCTCCACAATCTGCTCCTCGACGGAGCGTGCAGTGACCAGACGATATATGTTCACCTGATTCTTTTGCCCAATGCGATGGGCACGCGCCTGCGCTTGCAAATCATTCTGTGGATTCCAATCCGAATCAAATATAATGACCGTATCGGCTGTGGCCAAATTAATTCCCAGACCACCAGCCCGTGTTGACAGTAGAAAGCAGAAATCCTGACTGCCCTCAGCATTGAAATGATCCAGCGCCTGCCGTCGCATCTCACCTTTTATGCTGCCGTCCAGGCGCTGAAACGAAAAGTGCCTCTTCTGCAGATAATCAGCGAGGACGTCCAACATGCGAACCATCTGGGAAAAGATGAGCACACGATGGCCCGTGTCCTTGAGTTTGCATAAGAGCTTGTCCAATAGCACCAACTTGCCGGAGCCCTTGAGCAGCGTCTGAAGCGCCTCGTCCTGCTGCAGGCCAAACAGCTCAAACTCTGAGGGTCGGATGAGCGCTGCATGATTGCAGCACTTTTTCAGCTCGATGACAATGTTAAGGAAGGTGGAGGTGGAGCCTCGTTTGCCTTTGCGTAAGGCATCAAAATTTTTGGTCAGAATCCATTTGTAGTACTGCTTTTGCAGCGATGTCATCTCCACGCGAAGTATCTGTTCCACCTTGGCGGGCAGCGATTTCTCCACGTCCTTCTTCACACGCCGCAGTATGTACGGCTCGAGCTGTTGATGGAGACGCGTATAGCCCTTGTCCTCGGCATTGCCATGCTGCAGCTCAAAGTTCTCCCACGTATCGAATTTGGCGGGCATAATGAAGTGCAGTAACGCCCACAGCTCCTTGAGCGAATTTTGCAGGGGTGTGCCCGTAATGAGCAGTCGATGATTTGTCTCGAACTCCTTGAGCGACTTGTACAACAGCGAGTCATCGTTCTTCAAGCGATGCGCCTCATCCACCAGCAAAGCAGCCCATTGGAGCGCGCCCAAATATTGCTTGTCCTTCAGCACAATCTCATAGGTGGTCAGTATACAATTGAATTTCAGTCTTTTCGAGCCCTCAAACTGCCACTCGTACTGATGAATGAGCTCACGCGACTTCACATCGCCCAGGTAGGTGACCACATTCATGTCGGGTGCCCACAAATCAAACTCGCGCTGCCAGGCGGTCATTGTACTGAGCGGCACCACGCATAAAAATGGACCGTACAAGTGATGGATCTTGAATAGCGAATAGAGAAAGCATATGGTTTGGATGGTCTTGCCCAGACCCATTTCGTCGGCCAATATGACCGAATTCTCCTTACACCAAGAATGCAGCAGCCAGTTGAGACCATCCATTTGATAGTCTCGGAGCGTGAGACCCTCCGCCAGGAATTCCGGCTGTAATTTGATGCGTGAAAATTTGGGACGATATTTGATCACACGACAGTGACGCGATGGTGTCCACTTGGAGTTCTCTCGCTCGGTAAATTGCTCCACGCAGCGTTGCCATTTGCGCAGCACGAGTGGCGCATCCTCCCATGTGGACTCGGCGTACGGCAACGATTGCCATTTACAGAAGAACTCCTCGCTGCCGTCATCGGGTTTGGTGCCGCGTGCTATAATCCTGTCTACATTGTTGTACGATTTGAGCAGATCATGCTGCAGCTCCAGTTGGCACTCAAAGTAATCAATGTCCTCGGGACCGGCATATCGACGCCAGCACGCTGTATCCTGCTCCTTTTTAATGAAATTGTCCAGCTTTTTCATGCCCTTGGCCTTCATGTCTCGGAGCGTCGTCTCCGACTCCCAGGTATTGTGTATGTAGCTCCAACCCTTCCATTTGATCAGGTATTGCACCTCCGACGCGTCATCTGAGGTGTCATCGAAACCGGCATTCGGATCGCACCCATTCTCCTCGATGGCATAAATCGTTGTCTGATTTCCGGTGCAGCCCTTCTTGCCGACACGCTGCGCAAGTATGCGTTCAATGGTCTCGCACTTCTCATCCTCCTCAGCGGCAGCCGCATTCGCCGCCGCCTGATTCTCATCGTATTCAAATTCTAGCAGATCCTCTGAGTCGGTGGCTTCGTTCTCAGACGTCTCTTTGTAACTGACAGCAGCGGCGGTGCGACGAGTGGCACAGCTAATTTTCAAGACTTGCAAATATAACGGCGTTCTATTGTATTATAGAATATTATAGGTACTCACCGTTTGCTTGCATCATCATCATCGCTGTCCTCGGAACTGAAGGGTTTCACACGCCGTCGCTGCTGCTGTTGTTGTGACTGTTTGTTGCCGGCGGAGCGGGCATTGCACTTGCGCTTCTGTGACCCAAACGGCGCCTCGTCGCTGTCAGCGTCGTCGCTCTCATCGCTCTCGTCCGAGTCCCAACTATTGTGTTTGGGATTAAAGGTTTTCAAATGATGCGCATAAGTGTCATAAACTAGTTATATTGTGGTTACTATAAATCGAAAGCAAGGCACCCAAATAGAATCGATTTTAAAGAAAAGATTTTGGTTCTTGATGATTCTTAAATTTTAGATAAAACTATTTGTTTTTAATCTTATATAAATCTTATAAATAAATTATTGCAATCGAACTTGTACTAAATAAAAAAAACTTACTTTTGTTTTTTCTTCTTTTTGGCAGGCTGTGGTCTCTTCGATTTGTCAGCTGCTTGTGGCGGTCCTCTGCGCGGCTGTCGCGTGGATCGCTGAGGTCTGTAATCATCCTCCTCATCTTCCTGTACAATGAGACGAGATTAAATGTAAAGCTTATATCTGGGTGACAAACAGAAAGAACGTACGCTACTGCTACTGCTGCTGGAGGATGTGGGCGAGGCATTGGCGGAGCTGTCACTGGCATCATCTTCATCGGCGCTGGCTTCGCTGGCGGCCTGCAATTTTGTCGGCTGCTGCACTTCATCAGCATCCTCATCATCGTCGTCATCGTCATCCTCCTCGCCAGCCTTTGGCAAGGTTGCGGCCGAGGAGCTGCTACTGCTACTCGTGTGCAATTTATTGCTGCTGCTGTTGTTATTGTTATTTGTTCCATCTGGCTCGACCTCGGCCTCCGGCTCAGAGTCGGAATCACTGGCGCTGGAGCCAGCACTGGAGCTGTCGTCTTCATTACCATCCGTAAAGCCATTTGTTTTGGTATCTGCTTGAGCGGCCGCTGCTGTTGGTGGAAAACCAGCCACCGCCGTTTTGGCAACCGTTGGCGGAGAGCTTCGTCCATCGCTGGAATTACCTGAGGAACTGTCTGAATCGGAGTCGGAACCGGAAGAGCCACTTCCACTGCCGCTTCCACTGCCACTGACATCGTCACGTGTGTCATCTTGTTCGTCTGAGCCTATACTTTGAGACGATTCATTGAGTGCCTATGTGAAAAAAGAATAACAAAATAGTTTTAAGCCTGCAATCCGTCTTAGAACCACGTCAAATGCCACTGAATTATTTCAAGATATGCACCGAACCACGCTTTAACTTTCCAAAGCCGAACTCAAACTTAATTGAATTCGTAAAATCGTTTCTCGAATTCAAAATAAATCAAGCCCACAATTCCTTAACCAAAATCCGTCGAGAAATGTTTACTAAATGATAAGAAAGCAAAAAATTCTAATCCACGATTATTATGACTTAAGAGACAGTTCATACATCCAGTAAATATTCTGCTGAACAATATATACTGCAGTTTCCAAATTCGCACTTGAATAAAATTCGTAAAATACGGATAATCCTCTCCAGAATATAGATGCACTGCAATTTAGTTCGAAATTTTCTATTGAGAACTCAGGAAGAGATGTAATTAGATAGATGTTAAACCAGACTAACGATAAGCCGTGCAGTGGTACTGAGATATGACTGGACCTTGACCTAATCCTGTCCAGCTTTCCACAGGAACATTTTCTGATTAACCTCATAGCCACATGGTTTCCAGTCTGTGAAATGATTTAGGAACTCCTAGAACTTACCACACACTCTTGTAGTAAGTCGTGGCATTATTTTACGATTTGTAAAGAGTAAAAAAACTAAAAAACACACTTAATCATGCCCAGAAATGGAAGCAATACAAGAATCCTCCAAATTACTTTCAAAACACACATAAAATGAAGCAATAATGGCTGTAGCCTCTGTTGAGAATGTAAACTATTTAGGTACCTTGTGTTGCAATGCAAAACATAGATGTGTACAGCATATTTATGGCCAATCCTCTCCAGAAATGCACTTGGTAGTCTAACAAGAGTGTTTTTTTGTTGGAAATATCCAAAGTTAATGGATTCTACAGGTTATCAGCCATCGGTACACAGGTCTACTACACTAAAATGGGTGAAAATACGCTTTCTACAGGATCCTAGCCAGAAAAGACTGTAAAAAACATCATAAATACGCGGATTTCTTGCTTTCGGAGAAGTTTTCTTGGTCAAAATACACCAGGGTCTCAAAGAAATGCGATGGCATTAGGCCACAATTACTTGAAATACTTTTTTATACAAAAATTAGTTGAAAACAGGGTTATTTCCTTAGCAGTTCTCTTTTGGCGGGCTGATTGGCACTGAAAACTGGCCAAAAATCCATGGATTGGAGCACGAGGAAAACTTTGCACCTGACAAAATGTGATTACGTAATCGATGAAAATTTTCAATTGCCACTGGAATTGTACAAAAATAATGCAGTTTAGTGCATTTTCGATGCGGCATTCAACGAAAACAAACCGAAATGCCCAAATTCAAACGAATTTTGCGAAAATGGGTACCCAATGGATTTCCAAAAAAATGATACTGTCTGCCACGTTGGATCCTCAGGCATCGTTTGGCGTTGTTAAAATGTTGAAACACCGTTGGATTAAGTGTGATTTAGGCACTTTTAGGCAAAAAGCCACTCTGACTAACGAACCAATTGCAGTACAAGTGACGGAGTCTCAAACGGGGGGGACACCTCTTGGGTCCATCTAAGTGGCTTTTGCTTGCCACACCCACAAAAGCAGCGTTGGAATTGTTAACACAGTTTTTGAGAATTATACTCACACGACGACTTGAGTTGGACTGACTAATAACGGTTTGTTTCGAATGATTGAAAGTTTTCATAGTTTCTTGTTATTTTTTTTTTGCTCTTACACGACGTTCACTGTCACAGCTTTTTCAAGGCCTACTTACCTGGCTCATTATATTTTCGTGGAAGCACACTGAGTTGCCTTGCAGCGCTCATTAAACATACAATACACTTGTTACGGTTCTGATGAATGTTTATGTTGTTTCTTAAAATGAGCCACTTGTTTTTAAATGCAGTTTTCAACTACACAAAAGATGTTCACGTCGTCTTAGTCTATTAAAGTAAAAAATACGCCATTTTGTTTTACGCAAAGTTGCATTGCAGTGAGCATTTATCGAATTGACCAGAGTTGCATTACGCGATAGTTTCATCGCATCCTACACACCTGTTTCCGATTATTACCAGCTGATTGTGTATCGGATAGCAGTAGTTCACACAAAAAAAATCGAGTTAGCAGTCCCACGACAATTACACTGACGCCTACGGTTTTCGATCCATCTATTTTCTAAAAATTTTTGTGTTTTTGGTTTTGAAACTGTCCGAATCGCAGCATGTAGCTCTTGTATATACATATAAACGTGTACATAATGAAAGAAGTGGGCATTGCGCTGCCCAAATCGCGCGGCGTTGGAGTGGGCATTGTGGGCGCATTTCTGCTTATTTTCATTTTCTACTACTTTTATGGAGGTTACATGACGCTTACGCTCTTTGCAGTCATTCTATTACGTATGTAGATGATAACAAATGTGCCATGGGTCTTATTGAAGAATTTCTCCACTTACAGTAATTTTCTACCATGCACAAGACCTGCTCTTGTATCATCCGGACTTGCCAACAAACTCGCGCATTTATATACCCATCCCAACCATGCATAATCTGCCACATCTTACTGTTAGCATTAAGACGCCCGATGATGTGACGCTGCACGCCTTCTGGATCAGTCAGCCCGCGGAGCGCTGTAAATCGGTGCCCACATTGCTCTATTTTCATGGTAACGCTGGCAACATGGGTCATCGGATGCAGAATGTAATAAGTGTGAATCGAATAACATTTTATCAGCTTTGCATTGATGTAGAATTCTTGATTTCTAGGTGTGGGGTATTTATCATCACCTCCACTGTAACATATTGATGGTCGAGTACCGTGGCTATGGCCTATCGACAGGAGTACCTTCGGAGCGTGGCCTCGTAACTGATGCACGCGCTGCAATTGATTATTTGCACACACGGCACGACCTAGATCATTCACAGCTTATACTCTTTGGCCGCTCGTTGGGCGGCGCCGTTGTAATTGATGCTGCCGCTGACACTGTTTATGGCCAGAAACTGATGTGTGCCATCGTGGAGAACACGTTCACCAGCATACGTGATATGGCCGTGGAGCTGGTGCATCCAACTGTGAAATACATACCAAATCTACTATATAAAAATAAGGTGATTCATAGAGAGTTCTTTGCAGAATTCATATTTATATCAAATCATATCTGTTATTCCCTTTCAGTATCACTCACTTAATAAGATAAGCAAGTGCTCGGTACCTTTTCTATTTATATCGGGCCTTGCGGATAACCTTGTGCCACCGCACATGATGCGTGCCTTGTATACTAATTGCGGTAGCGAACAGAAACGTATGATCGAGCTCCCGGGAGGTTCACACAACGACACCTGGATAGTGGATGGGTAAGCTACTTAAAATCTGCAATAAATCCGTTTTACTTCTGATTGTTAATTCAATAAT
The DNA here is from genome assembly GCA_035041375.1 of Drosophila conformis. Taxonomy (NCBI): domain Eukaryota; kingdom Metazoa; phylum Arthropoda; class Insecta; order Diptera; family Drosophilidae; genus Drosophila; species Drosophila conformis. The sequence goes on from JAWNLE010001234.1 coordinate 1,725,377, forward strand.
TCTCAATTTTTTCATTCAATTAATTCATATTGCATATCAAAAGAAGTTATCTGTTGAAGCTTAACTATTATTTTAATCTCCAATAAATTTTGCAGTTACTACCAGAGCATTGGAGGTTTTTTGTTGGAGCTACAACAACAGCCATCTCCGCTGCAAAAGCCGCCGGAGAAGAGCAATGTTTGGATAGAACTGGAACATAAAATTATTGATGTTTAATCCCAATTCTTTATATACTCCCTCACACAAAAGTGTTCTATTGACTGTGTTAACACTGCGTTGCTATACTGCTATATATATATATATGTATATATATACAGATATATATATAGATATATATCAGCGTTTATAAATCTGAAGTGTGCACTTAGGTTAAGCTACTTTAGGCGCTTATAGTTGTGTTTATGGAGATTACACGAATTGTGTGCTGTGGGTTCCATATTTTAAATGTTAAACTACTTATGTATTTTAGAATAATTGTTAACAATTAAAGAAAGAATTAGCTTTAGGTTAGCCTTAAATCTAAATCAGGTTCCGCAAATGCTAAAACAATAAATTATTTTTAAATTTAAAGAAGCTAAAAACCACTAAATTCTTCACCACTGCTACAATTTAACACAAAGTCTTCATCATCATCGTCATCGCTGTCCAACGTCTTCTTGGCTTTACGTTTGGAGTCTGACTGTTCCTCGTCCTCGTCTGTTGTTTCAGCTGCTGGCTTGGCCACTGCTTGTGAGCGATGATGAAAGACAAACGAAACGCATTTACTCGCGGTCCAGGCCTGGGAGAGTATCGCATCGGGCAGGCCGCGATTATTGGAGCAGTGAAACCACTGCGACAAATGGGAGGTGCAATCGGTGTTGTCTGGCGGCGGCTGTCTCTGCACATCTTGAAAACATCGCTTACACTTAAGTCTGCAAGAGAAAACATAAAAATATAAATGTTCTATAAGAAGCTAGAAACAAAAGTCCACCCACTTGTTGTGCGTGTCGGATAGCACGTTGGCCTCAAAGCTAAACAAATCCTTGAGATCGTCGCGTGTGAAATGCTTCTCCACCGACTCGTTATTGTCTATAATTGTGCTTGATAACGATTTCTTATGCGTCTGTCGCTGCAGTATCTTCTCTTCAATGGAGCCACTCTGCGGGATTCGAGAAATGAATTGAAAATTGGAGCAGCAGCATTTTTTGTATAATCAAACTTACAGCCACCAGGCGATAGATGTAGCAAGGTTTCTTCTGGCCATCACGCCAGACGCGGGCCATGGCCTGCTCATCGTTAGCCGGATTCCAATCGGGATCGAACATAAATAAGCGATTGGCGCCAATCAAATTCAAACCGCAACCACCCGCCTTGCTGCTGAGCATGAACAGGAAACAGTCCGAGCTGGCATCATTGAATCTGTCCACAACCTTCGAGCGCTTCTTAATCGTCATGGTGCCATCCAGACGAACATAGCTGTATTTGCGCTTGCGCGCCAGCTGCTCGAACAGATCCAGAGTCTGCGTGTAGTTCGAGATGAGCACGACTTTGTCATCGCTATTGGCGCGTATGGCGGCCAGCATGAAATCCAGCAGCATAAACTTTCCACTCAGCTCCGGATTGATGTCCCTATTAATGGACGGACAAACATTAATGCTATGCGAAGATTTTGATGTTTTCGTACTCACTTCGGTTTGTAGTTGGCCGGAAGCACGTTCTGTGAGTTCTCGAAGCCTTTTTCACGGGCAGCCAACTTTTCGTATATCAGATCCGGATGATTGCACAATTTCTTGAGTGTGGTAATATCCGATAAAGCCGTCAATGATGTCTTATCGTTACAATCTATAAATATTAAAACAATCATTAATTAAATGCTGTATAACTGCCTAGAAAAAAAATCGAAGTTGATGAATCTGACTGACTTAGTAACGTCATTTGGCATCAGAGAAGCTTATAAAGTAAATTTGGAGCTGGATTTTTGATATATAAGTGCGAAGAACCTGTTAACAATTTACCTGCCAGGCTGCGACGCACCTGATCCGATTTGAGAAAGTTCGTATATATCTGGAGCTGCACCGCAGTCAGCTTGGCACAAACGACCATTTCAAACTTAACCGGCAGATATTTGGTTAGAATCTGATTGGTGCGACGTATGATGCATTGATTGACCAAACCAATTAGCTCCTGTGTCTTGAGCAGCGCTCGCTCGCGTTCCGCATCCGTGGAGTCGGCATTCTGACCGCGCAGAATGGCATTCTCGAAGTTACGCTTAAAATCCGGAGCAGTGCCAAGCATCTCCGGATTGACGAAGTTCACCAAACTGAAATATTCGGTCAGATCGTTTTGTATCGGAGTGCCGGAGAGAAGAACACGTCGCTTGGTCTTCAGACCCATCAAGGCCTGATAGGTTAGATTGTCGCTGTTCTTCAGCCGATGGCCCTCATCGCAGATGACCATGCCCACTTCCGTTTTGCAGAGTATGTGCGCATAGAGCCGAAATGTCTCGTAGCTAATGAGGAGCACGGGTGTGCCGCAGCGGGTCGACGTGTTCATGGCAAACTGTTCGAGAGTGCGAGTCGTTTCCTCTTTGGAGCCACCCTCCATGGCCAGGCAGTGCATGCGACCATGCAGCCACTTTGTGAACTCCTTCTCCCAGTTCTTCACCAATGATGAAGGCGACACCACAATGGCCTTCGATATGGTTGGTTTACAGTCTGCGCTCTGGCGCAGCAGGGTCCATGTCAATGTGACGCACTGCAACGTCTTGCCCAGACCCATCTCATCGGCCATTATGCAGCCATTGAAACTACCACGTTTTCCCTCCACACACTCGTACATGAAGCGCACACCCTCGCGCTGATGTGGACGCAATACGTTGCTTAGCAGCGGATCCACGACGACATGCACCTGTAGCTTGCTGGGATCCAGGGACATGCGTTCGTGCTCCGTGTAGACGGGCGGCGTAAACAACACCAGAGCATTGCAGGCCAAAGGATCATGCAGCGCACGGCGCACTATTGAGCGACGCACGCCCAGCGAACGATTGCCACCGTAATCCGGCACATAGTTGGCTATAGGCACCTTGAATTTGCGTGCCAGCACTTTGGCAATGGCCTGCTCATATTCACTGTTGGCCGTGAATCGTATGGGCAGCGGCAGCTCCACAATATTGGTGGCATCGCGAAGGGCGCTTTGCCGTTTCTCTAGTTCCTGTTGGCAAGCGCGTTTGTTTTTCTTAAGCAATGGTGGAGTAAAGGCGTCCTTTGATTTGATGCGCACTCCCAATCGTTGGCTTGGCGCCAAGCTGCGTCTCTGCAAGATGCAACATTGAAAATGGTTTAGTGCAACTGCAGTTTAGGCGCATAAATATTTACCATTTTATGTCAATTTACTTGTAAGCACTTTTAAAAGCGCGGGGCATCAGCTGTTAAGTAGATGTTTAACAGCACTGTCAAGTGCGTTATTTGGTCACACTAAAATCAGAAAGAAATTTGAGGTGACCATAGTGTTTAATATGAGCCGATATTTTAATACATTTGCCTATTTTATACAACACTAGTCTTTTTGCAATATATTTTACTAAATAGAATTGATAAGAACTGCACATTTACCAATTTAACAACTGCCAGCAAAGCGTTATTACTTACGGCCAACAACTACCTATGTGGCAGTTTATCTAAGTACAATATACGCATAATAAACATCTGAAGCGTACAAATCTAAATTGCAGCGAGCGGTCGCTGCTCGCTTTTCGGCGATTTGCAGTCGTGGTGTTTTGTTATTGGACCAGGCAGCAGCAAACAAGATTAAAAATAAACTATTTCGGAATGTTACTACTCTAAAAGCAAAAAAAAAGAAGAAAGAAACCATGCTCACAACGCTGCTGAACATGTCGCTAACGCACAAGTGCAAAAAAAAGTGCGAGACATATACAACATTCTTTTTTTCTTGGGTGAGCAGAGTCATAAATGTTAAAGCAATTATATCCACATACATACAATATTTGTGGGTTGTTGTATGTGCATGTGTGTGTGCACATTAATGCATATATAATATATTTTAATTATGGTTTTTCTTATACCAGTCTTCCACTCCAAACATTTAAATCAGACGATGCTAATGTAAAATTAAAAGCAAGCGAAGCACACAATCAAAGCGGACAACGCGATAAATTCAAAAACTTACCCAAGAGCAGCAACAAGCAATATCACGTTCAAAGTGAAGGTCAACGTCACAAGCAACAAGCCAGAAGTAATAAGTAAGAAGCAACGAAAACAAACAACAAGGTGATAAGCAACGGCAACTGTGGCTGCCCAAAGCGAAATACGAACAGCTCCAGCTGCTTGGAATTGGAGCTAGCACTCCAAGCCAGCAAAGATTTCGGCCTTCCACTTCCACTTGCAGTCGCAAGCTAAATTATTGGCAAGATGATGAGCTCGCCGTCATTGGTTGTGGCACAGCAGCGCCTGTTGCTGCCCACTCTGGTCTCCCTTTTGGTGCTCATCGTCACTGTGATCAGCGATGACGCCAGCACGATTCCCACACAGAACATGTCGCACAAGGAACGTGCCGAACTGCGGTAAATACAAATGAGTCAAATTATTCTTTCATTACTTTCTACAATTGGAAATTTCACTCCTTCTTTTTTTTGGATGCGCAGCGAAGAGTCGCGAGAAATGTTCTATCATGCATATCATGCCTACATGGAGAACGCCTATCCCGCCGACGAACTGATGCCACTCTCCTGCAAGGGACGCTACCGCGGCGTGACGCCCTCGCGCGGCGACATGGACGACATATTGGGCAAGTGAGTACAAGCGGAAAAGAAACCCAACAATCCAATTTGTTGTAGTCGACTACAAAAGAAGCGAAGAATATAGATTTTTGACTTATAATACTCATTTTTGTTGGCGTTAGCGATAATTATAATGATTAGATTAGATGAATAAGTTAACTTGCGTTCTACAAATACAAGATAAGATATATGCATATGTAAAGGTTTGAAAGATGCACTAACAAATTGTAAATATGAAATTGCGTTAATAACTTTAAAGTCCTTGCTATGTTTACATCAATATTTCTCATATGCATGTCCTATTAGCATATTTAACTAAACTATACTCTTGCAGCTTCTCCATGACGCTGGTGGATGCACTGGACACACTTGTGCTGCTCGGCGATTTTGCTGAGTTCGAGCATGCCGTCAAGCTGGTCATACGGGACGTGCAGTTCGACAGCGACATCATTGTTTCCGTGTTCGAGACGAACATTCGAATGGTGGGCGGTCTGCTGTCGGCGCACATACTCGCCGAGTATCTGCAGAAGCAGGCGGACGTAATGCACTGGTACAAGGGCGAGATGCTGGAGATGGCACGCGAGCTGGGCTATCGTCTGCTGCCGGCGTTTAATACGACGACGGGCATACCCCATGCAAGGGTCAATCTGCGGCTGGGCATGAAGGATCCACAGCTGAAGAAGTCCCGCGAAACCTGCACCGCTTGTGCGGGCACCATTTTATTGGAGTTCGCCGCATTGTCGAGGCTGACAGGTGATCCCATATTTGAGGTGCGCGCACATGCCGCCATGGATGCCCTGTGGAAGCTGCGACACCGTGGCTCCGATCTAATGGGCACCGTGCTAAATGTCCACTCCGGCGATTGGGTGCGTCGCGATTCGGGCGTGGGTGCTGGCATCGACAGCTACTACGAGTATCTGTTCAAATCGTATGTGCTGCTGGGCGATGACAAGTACTTGGCGCGATTCAATCGCCACTACAACGCCGTGATGAAGTACGTCAGCGAGGGTCCGATGTTGCTGGACGTGCTGATGCATCGACCACATGCCAAGTCGCGCAACTTCATGGACTCACTGCTGGCATTCTGGCCCGGACTTCAGGTGCTCTCGGGTGATCTGAAGCCTGCGGTGCAAACCCACGAGATGCTCTATCAGGTGATGCAAATGCACACGCTCATCCCTGAGGCGTGGACGGTGGACTTCCAAATCCATTGGGGCCAACATCATTTACGGCCCGAGTTCATTGAGTCCACGTACTTCTTGTATCGCGCCACCGGTGATCATCACTATCTGCAGGTGGGCAAGCGGGCGCTCAAAACGCTGCAGAAATATGCAAAAGTCTCCTGCGGCTATGCGGCTGTCAACGATGTGCGCACCGGCAAGCATGAGGATCGCATGGACTCCTTTGTGCTGTCCGAAACATTTAAGTATCTGTTTCTGCTGTTCTCCGAGCCGCAGGACCTCATCATAAATGTGGATGAGTTTGTTTTCACCACAGAGGCGCATCTCCTGCCGCTGTCCATAGCACAGCTGGGCAATTCCACTTTTAGTAAGTCAATTACGACTCTGACATGGGCATTTTTAAGGCAATATCTGGATTTAAAATATCGAATTTATTACAGGCTTTCGGCAATCGGACGAGCACAATGTACTCGACTTCATGCGAACCTGCCCCAGTTCCAATAAGCTTTTTCCTGAGAAAGTACGCAAACCATTGCGCAACTTCATTACGGGCTCGTGTCCGCGCACCACAACCGGCAAGCGACTCAGCGCCCTGGACTTTCAGGCAAGCAATGCGGATCATCTGCGAGCTGTATACGACATGGGCATCACCATGGTTTCGGTAGGCGACCGTAGCCAAGGCAAGGTGCGACTGTTTCATAGTTTCTATAATGTAAGTTTTCTGTTCGATCTCTTCAGCCATTTGAATTTGTTGGTTAACAGTTTAATAATAGCTAAAATGCCATCAGGCTTAGGTGCTACCTTAATTCTAATGATTATTCACTTACGTTTTTCTGTGACAGGCCAAGAGTCAGGAGGAAGGCGAAATGGGCTTGCAGTTCATGCAGGAAATGTTGGAGCTGACCAAAATGCAAAGCATGAATCAACTGGCCCAGCTGCAGGTGCGTAAATCACAAGAGAGTTGTGCGAATAACCAAATGGTGAGATTGGTAATACAAAAATTGGCTATTCAATAAAAAGTAGACCTAAAATAAATGTAATAACTTGATTAGACTAGTGATAAAAGCATATTGGAAACAGAAAAGTACAATTTATCCTTAAAACAAAATGATTATGGTAAAAATTTTAATAATAATATATTATTAATCCGAGAGTTAAACAAACTCTGCAGAAAACACTTTACATTTTTCGCATATAAATTCGGCTATATGAAAGAAGGTATTTGTAAATGTGATTTTAAATAATTATGCAATTATTATTATATTTATAAGTTATTTATTTGAATTGTATATTAAAGACACAGAAATATATATATATATATATAATATTTGAAATTCTAGGCGGTTGCCTATGCATTGGATGATCAGTCACAGGACTGGACAGCATTGATGGCCGGCCCATCGCACTTCAGTCCGGAGCTGATTGGCGAGCAGTTTGTTGAGGGCGATGTTACGTTGGCCCATCCATTCCGTGCCTGCGACGACACGCTTCAGAACGCCGACTTTGTGGCTGGGAAGATCCTGGTGGCGGAGCGCGGAGATTGCACGTTTGTTAGCAAAGCGCGCTTGGCACAAAAGGCGGGCGCGGCGGCGTTGATCGTCTTTGATAATGTATCTGGTTCTTCCGGGGAGACGCAACCAATGTTTGCGATGTCCGGCGATGGCAAAGATGATGTGGCCATACCCGTTGTCTTCATGTACAGCCAGGAGGCCACTAAATTGGCCAGCGCGATGGTGGGACGACCAAAGTTGCGCGTACGCATCATGCAAATGGTGGAGTTCAAGCGCTGGCAGCTCGCCAAGGAGGCTCATCAGAACGAGACAGCGGCAGCAGCAGCAGCAGCAGCGGCGGCGACGGCGGCGGCGATGCCAAAGAAAAAGCCTGACAAGGAATTGTAGTGCAGACTGCTCAATGGTGGTCTGGGCCCTCGCTATAACGCTTCAATGGCGCCTGTTTAAATTCGAAAATGGCTTTTCTATGAACATTTCACTAATTATACACGCATATACTGAAGTATAAGCCATTTCCAAATATCGTTCGCAACAAAGGCATGCGATAAAATGTTGTACTTTACCCTAAGACTCGGAATCCCAACATGCACATCAAGGCGCTATGGCTTAAAGTTTCTAGCATTTGAAGATAAACATTTATAAAAAACGTTTCGCAAGCTAAAACGTTAGCTTAACTCTCAGTTTCCTAGCAGTAAACCAACCGACTACGCGTCATGCAATTGCCGGGCTATATAACTAAAGTATGGCCCATGTTTGTATCTGATATGTATGATATAATGATATAGATATGCAAGCGCATATATTGTATATGTATATGTATACTAGGTGTATTTGTAGTCCATAAACTTTCACAATTTTTATATGAATTTTACTTTCGTGTAAGTAAATCTTGTGTACATAAAATTAGCTGTTACGACGAAATTAAAATAATAATTGTAATAATGAATAAATAGTTCATAGTTGTATTTGTAACGAATGATGGAGTGTGTAGTTGAAATTGATTAGTATATATGAAATTAAAGGCGTTCTAAATACAACATTCAATTTTAAAAAAAAATTAACTGTCTTTGCAATTAATTACCAACTTTCGTCGAGAAAGTCGACAATTGAAGAAAAACTCACCAAACGTTTTGATATAATTCTAGATTTTATTTGAATTTATACGCTTTTGTATTCGTTTTGGTGTTGTTTTTTAATTGTTAACCAAGAGTAACACATCTCCACTCCATTATATAGTACATAGCTAGCATTATGCTAGAGTTAAGCCTAAAGCTTTATTTTTCTTTTAGAAAATAAAAATAAACACATTGCAACTTAAAGCTTGACTTCAAAACCTACACTTAAATATAAAATAAATCAACGGACGTCTGGACATCGATTGATATACATTAATTGAATCTCCTTCATGGGTAGGTAAAAGTAAATTTAACATGTATATAAATGATTTTTTGTTTGTTTTTGTTACATGTATATATGTATATATATATATATATATGTATATAGATTTACAGCTACAAGGTTGAATTAAAACAGGTTAGTGACGGACACTACTTAAAGAGCATCTGTGATATAAAAATCTATATTTAAAATTAGATGGTAAGGTGTTACGAACAATTTTGGTAATCAAATAGGTGTTCTTTAAAATAGCAACTAAAAAATATATGCACGTGCGTGTGTTGAAACTACATTTTAAAGACGGGATTTGTATTTTTTGTTTGTTTGAATTTTGGTTGCTATTTTTGTTTAGTGTATTTTTTTTGTTTTTAATATTTCGTTTATGTGGACACGGCTGGCTGTGGACTGGATGAGGCCTCCATCATAATTTTATCCTGATGCTCTGTGGCCAGTTTCAGTATATGATTGGCAATGCTGTCCACGGCGAGCGTTGTCTGCGTCATTGTGATGATCTGCGACTTCTGACACGTGTAGAAGCGCTGCGTGCCCTGTGGCGCTACATACGTCAGCTGGCGTGGATCGGAGGTGCTAATCCAGACCTCGTCGTCCGTTGGCGCTATAAGTATCAGATGATCGCCTGTATTGATGGTAAACAGTTGACAGTCAAACTGCGGGGAAGGCAGATGGTGGACGTGCAGCAAGCGATGCGAAGGTGTCACATGCGACAGTTCGCACGCAATTATGCGCAATTCGGGCCAATTGTTTGGCTCCTTGATATGCTGATAGAGGACGAGCATGCTGCTCTGGTCCATATCGAAGCTGGGAAAGTGCAGAACGCCCAGATTGTGACCAAGCTCAAAGCCGAAATCATAGTTCATCAACATATCGCCGCTGCGATGGTCCCAAATGGTAATGCGCGTCTGCCCGTAACCAATCAATCGATCCTCCGTCAAGCACTCAATATGCCTCAGCACATGGCGCATCTGTTTAAACTCCCGAATGCTGGCCAGCGTATCCAGTGTGGGCGTCAGCGAGTACTTGCAAATGCCAGCCCGCGGCTTGCCCAGATCCTGCTGGCACGCCATCACAAAATAGCGCGAATCCCGAATGCTCGTATAGATCACCTCGTTCCAATCGCTACATGGATTATAAATGTATAAGTAAAATAGATAAATGCCACTGTTTTTTTTTTATAGGTTACCAATTGACTGCATCCAGGTGCACCGAGTGCATTTTGGGACGCAGCTCCTCCTCGCAGTAGTAGTATACATTCACGTATAGCGATAATAGTTTGCTCTCGCGCTTGTGGTGCTCCAGCAAATGGCTGCGCATCTCGATGTAGACGGGCGTCGCGTTATGTGTGCACAGTCGATTGCCATGTGGCGTCGGTACCTCAACATCTATTTGGAGCGAGAATTGTTTAATAAAGGCTGGGCAATGGTAAGTGGGAGAAAAATGATGTGGTGGTTGCTCACCGTTTGTAACGCGTCGCGTTCCTCCTAAATATACCCAGCGGTGTGCATCGATGCCATCCGATTTGTCCGAGTCTATCGATGTCTTTCGGGTATTCTGATTTGGGTTTGGGTTTGGGATGTTGAATATGTTGAAGGTGTTCTGTTGGGTTGCTGCAGCACGGCTGGCTTCTGGTGTCTTCTTGCGAAGCACACGGAAAATATTTGAGTACTTCCAGAACGAGATGAGCTTCTCCTGCAGCACAATGAGCTGATCCATTTCATAGTACATGTGGAGCACCTTGCCGTTCTTGCCCGCCAGCGGGTTGTGCAGTGCCGTTGAGCCCTGGCTGAGTGATAACAGTCCACCCGATGGCCTCAACGGTACATTGGGAGCAATCGGTTCGTCTCTGCGCACAGTGAAGTCGGCCAATAGGCGTGTGCGGTGCGAGAAGTGCGGTGCCCGCTGCGATGTGGGTGGCGATAATGGCGGATATTCGATTAATGTTGGTGTGAAGCCGACCTGCTGTTGCAGTTTTTGTTGCTGTGGCAGTTGCTGTTGCAGTTGCTCCTGCTGTTCTCCTCCAGAAATCAGTTCGCTGGGCTTGCATGCAGCATTCGCATAGCGACGCAGTGCCGCACTGTATTGGGGCAAACTGTCTACGCCCTTGAGCGTGAAGAACTCCTGCTGATCCATCAAACGCTTGGACTGCGGCTTCTTGGGGCTCAGCTTGGATGTGGATACTACCATATCGCAGTCGCCAACGACCAACGCGGTTGGCAAAGATTTGGCACGCAATCGCATTCGCTTCGTGGTTGCCTTTGGTGGCAGCTGCACCGGCGTCTGCTTCTGCTCTGAAGGCGACAGCTGCTTTGACGATTTCAGCTTGTGCAGCTTGGGCGACGATGGCGCCTGACTGATAACCGCCTGTTCGTGCAACATCTTCGGTTTCTTTGCACTTCGCTTGTCCACCTTGGGAATGCTGAGGCGTTTGAAGGTTGGCTGTGAGCCGCCGCTGATGCGCTGCTTTCCACGTGCATCGGATAACTGGTAGCTCTTGAGCAGATTTACCGTGCGATTGCGCAACAGTTTCGAGTTCATGTGCGTAGTCGAACGCGTGACCAGCTCCCTTTCAGGCCGACCCATTGTGTTGCCAGAGGTGCGACGACGCTTCGACATCTTTATCATCTTTTTGCGGGTCTTGCAGGTGCCCTTGTCGGGCGGAGCAGATAGCTCTGGTTTATCATTGTTGTTGTTGTTGTACTGTGGGCTGTGGCGATCTGGCGAAACGTGCGGCTCCTTGGCTGTGCTCGGTGGTTTGGAGCTGGTGGGCATGGCACTGTTAGTGGCCTTCACTATGTAAATCTCAGGCTTCCTTTTGCGCGACTGCCACAATCGATTCTGCATGCTCTCAAAAAGATCGCTCTGGGTCGGCGCGGCGTTGGCATAAACCTTTGCGAACGCCGCCTCTAAGGACATTGTGTGAAAATCGTTGGCAGGCAACTGGTAATGGGCATGGGCAAGTGGCTCTTGCTGCTGCTCATGCAGCTGCTTCACATCGCCCTGGGCACTGCAGTAGTAATTGGTAGTGTCGCCAACAGAGCCCATTGTGGCATACACCGGATAGACGAAGTTACCGCTTTGTGGCTCCACCGAGAAAGCATCCAATGCAGTTGTGCTCTTCTTGGAACTGCTCGGATTGCTGCTGATGCTGCTCGTCTCGCTGGTCAACTCCTGACCAATTGTCTGCTGTTGCTGCAGCTGCTCCCGTTGCTTGCATCCACGCCGTTTGCCACGCACATCGCTGCGCATCCTGTCCAGCTGCTGTTGCGTGCGCACCCGCAACGAGCGACGCGCCAGATTACTGTTGGCCAGTTCCCGCATGGCAGTTGCGACGGCATTGGCCGTTGCCAGCTCGGTGAGGCCCAGGTAATTGCAGAACTCGTGCTGCTCATAGAATTGCGCATCATTCGAGTGCACTGTGGGATTGCGAAAGAGATGGAGTTAGAGTTAGAGGGAGAGAGAGGAAATGTGAACTCACCTGGCGGCTGATGTTGTTCTTCGTGTTGTTGGTGCAGTTGCAGATGTGTCAGTGCTGATGCGGCATGCAACTCTTGAGATTCGCCAATGTGCTGCTGTGGCACCTCCACTTGCACCAAGCAGTCCATGGGAAAAGGTGGCGTGCTTTGATTGGCCAGATCTGTGGTGGATGTTTCCTTTGATTCCCGCGGAACTGGCAAAAGCGTTTGGGTCTGCATTGTTTTAACGTTGGGTCGCTGCTGCTGCTTCTGCTTCTGTTTCCGCTCTGGCACCAGCGTCATTGTGGATGGATTAACGACGACCTCATAGCAATCATTGTCATCCTCATCTTCATCATCGTCCAGCACAATGGGCTCGACCAGCTCGGCGGGCGGAATGATGGGCAGTAGGCGTCGATGGCTTGGTCGCTTCTGCATGGCAGCATCCTCGCTAGAGTACGGCGTATCTGGTGCAATAGCCGTGTCCATTGTATCGCCTCCAATGCGTTCATTCAACCCCGGTTTGCTGTTCTGTCGCAAATTCTCATGGAACTCGCTAAACTTGAGTCGCTTGGCGGGCTCAGCTTCTTGCGCTGCGAAGAGTGCCTCAAAGTTCTCCACATCCTCGACGGCCTCACAAACGGGCGAACAATCCCAATTGGCCAGCTTTTCGCTGAAAGTCATCTGCGGCTGCGACTGATAAATACTTGCCAACCGGCGATCCGTAGCCTCCGCGGAGAGGGTATTTTTCAGCATATACTTGCGCTGCACCGGAGGGGATTGTTCCTCGGCGGTGCCTTGGTCGTCGTCATAGTCATCGTAGTCGCTTGCCATCGAAGTGGAACTGACTGGAAACTCTGTGGTGCTGCTGTGAGGCACGGCAGCGCCAGTTGCAGCTACTGCAGCCGGCACTTCTTCCTCATCCTGCTGCTGATGATCTTCGCTAATGATTTCCAGCTGCTCCATTGCCACCTGCTGCTCTGGCTGCAATTCCAGTTGTAAGCTGGTATCCTGATCATCCTGATCATGATCCTCTAGCTCGTGATCGTACACATCACAAATGTCCGCCTGCCCGTCGACAAATGCGTCACAAACCTGATCCTCATCGCAGGCATCGAGCTGTAGCTGCTCTTCCTCCAGCTGCTGGTGATGATGATGCTGGTGATGCTGCTGCTGGTAATAATGGTGCTGCTGGTGATCGAGAGCCGCATCGCTCAGATAAACGTGCGGCTGTGCTCCAGCACTGTGTTCCAGCTCATGCTCGCTGTAATAATTGACGCCATTGTTTAGCTGCTCATGCTCGCTGCTCGGCACATGCTGCAGACCCAACATATAGGAAGAACGTTCGATATCCTGCTCAGTGTGGCCGTCATGGGCACCCACAATGATCTCACAGCAGTGATCATCATCGTTTAGCAGCACCACATTCTCATCCTCATCATCATAGATGACGCATCCGGAGTTTTCATCATTTTGACAATCCATGACTAACTGCTCCTGCTGCTTCTGCTGTTCATGCGACGGCTCCAGCTCCGACTGCCTGCCATTGAGACTGCCATTTGTGATGTGCTGCATGTAGGCAGCAGATGTGCCTGCGTCTATCTCTGGCAGTGCCAAAGGAGAACCTGCGAAGCAAACAACAAATTTAATGGGGGATTGTTAAAGGATGACTGATGACTTACCCTCATTGGACAGCGGCCTGCGCAGGGAGCGTTTTGGCGATGGCCCGAAGACTAGGGATTGTTGGACCGTCTTGCTATCGTCTGGATAATCGACCATGTCATCGCAAAAACCCTTAAAGGGACTGCCATTGGAGCTGGCCAACAGGCTTTGTATGTCCAGGTCGTCCGATATTACCTCCATCATGTTGTCCCTCGAGGGATCCAAGTCAAACAGGGGCTCACCCCTTTCAGCAGCAGCAGGAGACGCTGCATTGGCCGCATCAACTGCATTGTGCATTGCATCAGCGCCGCTTGTGCTCACCTCCTGGGCACCGCTCGGAGGTGAGAAAATGTCGAGCAAACGCTCCTCGGCTGCAGCATATTCCCGCCGTGAAGTTCCCGTGGCTGGTTTCCGCTTCGACATTTGGTTATTGATCAATCGAGCTGTGAGCAGCGCAAATTGCAGTCGAAACGCAGCACTTAATGTAAATAACAAGGCTTCAAATAGATAGTTCAATTATATTTTGTTCGGAATTTAGCACGTGAAATTTAAATAAAATGTATCAATCGCTCAACAATGTTTGCAAAACAATACCGAAATCAAATATGACATGATTCGCGGCGCCTATTTTTGAACTGAAATCCGAACGCACTCATTTTCATTAGGTCTATAATTTATAGTTAATTCTTTCTAAAGAACGTACGGAAAACAAATTTCTTTGGGAGCAACAATTCGCGGCACTTGTCGGTATGTGAAGAAGAAGCACTATACATCACTTATGCGATGAAACATAACGCGATAACAGACACACGAAACTTTTTATTTATTAATATTAGACACTTTATTTTGATGTCGCTGACTTGACTAGAATGCTTTTAACTTTAACCAACCTTTATTACAGACTAGTCCCTATGAAATATTGCTAATAGCAATATGTGTAATCAATTGGAATGTAAATATTTTGTGCGAATGGTAATTTTAGTATGTATGTATGTCAGTGCTCTTGCAATTGTGGTCACACTGGCAGTCAGCTGTTAGTGTTGCTTTAAGGGAACATCAATTGAGCAATACGATTGTAGCGCGACTAGAACTAAAATTACACACAGACACACTTGGGGGAAAAGAAAAGCGTTCGCGCGCTGATAAGCAAAACAAAACCTAAGTAGCTGCTGCTGTCGAAATAAAAATATTGAACGTACACACATCTCGTCACACTCATCATTTGGCGCTTGAACTGTGCACGTCGCCTGTTATTTTTCGTACAATAATCAATGTGCTTATAAGTTGTTCGGTATTCTCAGTGTAAATAAAAAATATATATTATAAATATATGCATAGTTTGTGATTCTCGTTTAAGTTTGAAAAAGAAAAATAGCAAAATAAAAAAAAATTTATAATAATGAGTGAGAAATTAGTGAACGGTAACTGCAACGGCAACGACGATGCCAGCAACAACAAATGCAACGGTACAAAAAAGGAAGTACGCGTATGGTGTGATGGCTGGTGAGTCAGTTAAGAGACACATATGTACAATTGACATGTGTGTGTGTGTATTACATTTATTGACATTGAAATGGGCAGTTTTAAAAATACACAATTATATATATGTGTGTATGTAAATATGTTTATGAATTTGTAATATTCCTCTTCTATTCATAACGGTAGTTTCCATTCCATTGCGTCACTTTTTTGTTGACTATCGGCAGTTGGCATTTAATCTAAATTCCACTGATTTCTCATACTACTTATCGCCTATATATATATAGTTATATATTTGTGTGTTGATGTTTGGATGTACGTAGACTGAATGTTGTTAATGTAGCTTAACTCATTCAGGTTCAAGGTCAACTAAAATCGAAATCTGTAGTTGTATTTAAATTGATCATTGTTTGCTTTGTATTACGTAGTTAGACAAGGCATTTGTTGTTTTGCAAATGACTCGCATCGGGAGCCAATATCAAATTGTCTAATTACGGAGTACGCTGCGCCTGACTGACGCTATTCGAATTTCTACGCAGCCCGTTTGACCGGTTTAAATCGGCAGACCGGGTTAGGCAAAAGTGATTCCGTTTCTATATGTGCAGTACAGTGATTATTCGCATTGTACTACGAGTTCTATTTGAAAATCAAAAAATTATAAATAGCTCAAATCAAAATATCTTTTATGCGAGTGCCAACTGTGCTTATATGTTTGTATGTGCATACATATGTATTTGTAAATCAATTAAGAGACTTCCGGAATGGCTCGCGCATACATAGAACCACTCTCTCTCTTTGTCTCTCCCCCATACCGTCTCTCTTTCTCTTCATCTTACATACAACGTGCTCACGCCCAAGTGTACGTTGTGTGTACAGCAGTCTCAGCAGCAGCATCAAGCCGACATTCCCCCATCTCTCTCCCTTTCTTCTTTATTTTATTCTTCCATTTTTTGTCGTCTTGTGTTCTGCATGATTTTAATTTGGGCACGGTTTACGTGGCCCAATGTTGAGTGTGGGCCGGTGCCTTGTCTGGCCAAACATCACGTGATTTATTTTCGCGCATGCTCCTCAGCGAAATGTCCCTCAATGGTGACGGCCTAATTTACTTGGACGCCAGACGCGCCATTGACCCAACTGGCGAATCGATGTAGTCATTGCCAGAGCCATCGTTTGTATTGCACATATTTCTGAATACCCTTTATGAAATGGGAAGTACAAATAAATGTAATATTTCGAACTGCTTACTGAGTATAATATGCCATAAAAATGAAAATAAGTCTTTTTAATTTAATATTTTTCTGATTATCTTCAATTGATGATTTATATACATATGTGTATTGGAGTAGGATATGATTTAAACATATTACGGGGTATTCGATAGTCAAGCAGTCTATTTTGCAGTTAATTTGTATACTGAAATTGACATTTTAAAGGTCAGGGGCTGAAACAGCACGTGGACAGTAACGCAACGAAGAGATGTCAAAGATGATAATGTCAAACAGCCAAAAGTTTAAAGGGGCAAAAGCGCAGATCCAAATTAAAGCTTAAAATATTCCCATTATAAAAGAAGATGAAAGTATGAACTTATTATACCCTTTTTCCTACGACTTTAATAAATAACGGATATATAAATAAGGTCATCTAATAATGCTAACGTTGATGTCAAAAATATGTTTTTTAGATTATCAAAATAATCAATTGTAAATTCATAGCAAAAATCTATAAATATAATTCTCCGAAATTAATCTATTTCCGGCACAATTTTGAAACTAGGGCCTCGAGATGAGTGGTGATTATGTGGGTCAATCGCCTGATAAGACACAATGCCTACGTAGAATATAACGTCAAATCCCCTCAGCACTTGTCGCTGATATGTTCGTCACTAAATTAAATGCGTATAGGGTGTTTCTATGTTTGTATTGTTTTATATGTAATCACGGCCCAATAACCCCTGGGAAGTGAAATCGTTTTCCTGTAGATGTCAAAGATCATTGAGCTGATCAAGTGCCAGCGTCAGGCAGCATCATCATCAGCTTCATTATGAGTACTTTAAAATGTTGTTGTCGCCCAGTCAATGAACTTTTGGGCCCTATATAATTTTCAAAGCAACTGTAAATTCCTTGGGGCACCTCCCAGAATGTATTTGTAGATATATATACATATAAATATATATACATATAAATATATATATATATATATATATACATATATAGTTATGTATATGTATATGTGGGGTAATAATACTTGCCATTTGTGTGTTGCGGCAGTTATCGCGAGAGCGCAAATTCTACTCTAAATCGCGTGATATTTTTTAATCAGCAATGGTCGACTTTAACTCAATTGATTAAGACCCCAGTACATTGTGATGTTGTACTTGATCCCACACATGTGTACACATATAATATATGCATTTGTCCATCCCCATTCGACATAGATTTAGCTTGAGTGTCGCAAAATCTCCGGGAGCAAAGGTTGCCATTGGCTCTCCTCATATTGTCGTTTTAATGAATGGCTCACAATCGGCTGGCCACGCAAACTTACAGTTTCGATTCGTTGTTATGCCAGATTTCAGCCCTTATCAGCTCAATGGAATTCGTTTATAAATATTTTCGATTATATTCACTTGATGCTGATCGAATGACGTCGTTTATTGATTGCCGAGACGGATCTCTTGTCAAACTGGTTTATGTTGTTAGACAGAAGGCCTTGATCATGCATAAAAGAACATATGCAAATATATATATATATATATATATATATGTACGTCTATATGTATCTGTGTTTGCATACAGTGGTCGCTAGACATTTGGCACGCTTTAGTTTTTTGTGTGACTTATTTCTGTATATTTCTATTTTGGTGACTTAAATAAGTCTCTGACTCGAATCGATTACGTCTTGTATTAGTAATTGGCGTGGCCCAATAAGGCTACCCTGTCTGCCGGTTTGATAAAGATGACGTCTCAGACGCTTATCTTTAAATGTTTTTATGCCAACTGATTGGAATTTGATTACCATTATCGAGTGTTGGTGACTTGTCATAATATTTTCAGTTTTGTATTTTGTTTTGTTTTATTTTTATATGAGGCCTTGTCTTAATGCAAAAGCTGTAGAAAAGTAGCGCGGAAGAATTATATGATAAATTACTTAAATAATATATATCTTAAATTTAATATATATATATGTATGTAATAAGATCCGTAGTAGGTAACCAAAATATATCATAAATCCAAATTTTTATTATATATAGCCACATATTGTTCTCTTTTATGTCGATAATTTGTATATATAGTTTTACTTTTGCTTTGCAAAATCTTAATTTTCAATTCGTGCGATTTTAGCATTAATAATAATAAATAACAATAAAATGTCTTCGACAATATTTGCGCGAATTTATTTCATAAGTGTGGCACGATTGCTTGGAATTTTAAATGTAACCCTAAAATGGCATAAGATGCACTTTGAGTGGCTTGTCACGTCGAAAGCAGTTGCTGCTCAAGACATGGCACGTGTTGCCTAGAATTGATAGGCGATTCCATACATAATACATATATACACATTGGCAGGCAGAAGTCAACGGTATCTCTCTCTGGGTTGTGTGTCTCTGTGTCTGTCTGACAACGCACAACCTGATGATCGTGTTCAAAGTGCGATCTTGTGCCCATGGGGCTTTCTGAAGAGACCAAATGTGGAGCAAGCGGAACCAGCTGGGACAACAACAAGAAGCTTTCGTAGCTTGCTCAGACCTTGAATTGTGCAGCGAACTTTGAATGAGCGATATGCTAAATGAATGCGTTTTTTTTCCTTATTTGCCTTTATTATTTAACTTGTTTGCCAGTTGCATAGATCATCGTTTAGCGCAGCAATAGCTAAAATGAATGTAGTTTGAAAAAACTGCGAAAATAATCTCGATTTGTTACTCCAAAGATGTCAAAAGCCACACCCGCCCTGATTGATTTTCTATTTTCAAGCCTTGGGGTATTTGAACTCGACTACACGAACAACTACGGCCCTATTAAATAGAAAAGCTTTGCGAGCCAATCACCAATTTAGCTGCCATTATCGCCAGTGTTATCTAACACATTTCGCTAACGTCGTTCCCCATGAATCAGCGCCAGGGATCGCAACATCGCATGTCAATATTAACTCGGCAAAATCATTTCAGTTCATTGGCAAGGTATACTCATAATTTAAAATGAGCTTCGTCTGAAAATTTAACCTTGTACTTGATGGGTAGTTTTACACTTTTTTTTTGCAGTGCATCAATTTTGCATTTCGGTAATTGTTTGGCAAGTTACTTACCAGTAGCACGCGCCTTGTTGGCCTAATAAGAAAAAGCAAAGATATGAAATACATTTCCTGATTGTTCTAGTTTCTATCTTAGTCTGATAAGAGAATGTATAGTGATATTATGAAAAACCATCTTATTAATTTGAATGTTTCCGTTTCTAGTTATGACATGGTTCACTTCGGGCATGCCAATTCACTGCGACAAGCCAAAGCACTTGGCGATAAAGTAATTGTGGGCATTCACACTGATGAAGAGATTACCAAACATAAGGGCCCGCCCGTCTTCACCGAGAAGGAGCGGGTCAAGATGGTCAGCGGCATAAAATGGGTGGACGAGGTGGTTCTCGGTGCGCCCTATGTGACCACTCTAGAAGTGCTCGATGAAAACAACTGCGATTTTTGTGTGCATGGCGGTAAGTTTACAATTGGAATGAAGTACGAAGTAAAAGATAAAAATGGTATCATTAAAAATAGTTGTCGTTGTAAATGATTTTTCCATTCTAGTCAATTATGCATCACTTATAGTAATTACTTTAATTATCTACAACTCTTTCATCCTTGCAGATGACATCACAATGACAGCCGAGGGTGTGGACACCTATCATCTGGTCAAGTCGGCCAATCGTTACAAGTAAGTGCACTGAATTATTGTGTAGGCGTCTATTTAGATGACTACCTTTTGATTGTTTGGTATTACTCTCGTCTCGCTCCCCACAGGGAAGTCAAGCGGACCGCCGGCGTATCAACCACAGACCTCGTGGGTCGCATGTTGCTTCTCACACGGAATCATTTCCGTCAGGGTTCCGCCGAATATGATATCGAGAAAGAAGGTAGCGTCTGCTTCATAAACTCTGAGATCTTTTTCTTTTTTGTTCGATTTAAGTTGCATTCTGTAATGTTTTGTGTCTCCCCGTTCCCCTCATCTGCCAGCTTGTCGTTCATGGTTTTCATATTTACTTAAACCAAAACTAATGTTTAATATTACTTTCGTCTGGTACTTTCTTTTTTACGATACTTTTTTTTATTTCCCTGCATGCTGCTCTAACACACACTCACACACACGCACATATTCAATTCGAAATAAAAACAGCTCCAAGTATGAAGAGAGAAGTCAAGATTAATACTTGTATTTTGGTTTTTTAGATGTACTTACATACATACATGATTAATACGAACCTGGGCCACGCACGCATAGCTCTTAGTGGTTGGAATGTTTTTCGTAGCATTTCTTTTTGAAACGTAACAGAAACATTTGCTTTATTTTGCTCTCTACATCTTTACTATTTCTCTTCTTTTTATTTCTATGTGCGCACTGTTTACCACTAACCAAAACTCAAAAATCAAATCAAAAAAACCCAATGAACTAAAATCTCAAAATCCCGTGCGTGCTGCTGCCCCCGCGTTCAAACCAAAATAAATATCCCAAAAAATCGAAAAAAAAACCTGCAATCAAACGAATCAAATCTCAAAATGTCAAATCGAAAACCTATGTAACTGTAAAATGCGCTATGCAATGCGATGCTCGTATATATATATGTCTGTTGCTCAAAAATAATATAACGACAAAAACCTGATAATCTTAGACAAATCGAAAACAGCAAAAATTTTAAAACACCAACAACTGCAATCCCGTTTAGGTTCATCGAACATGGGTCAGGATTCGGCGGCCAAGAGTCCATGGACTGGATGCAGCCAGTTCTTGCCCACAACGCAGAAGATAATACAGTTTAGCGATGGCAAATCACCAAATCCCGGCGATAAAATTGTAAATATTACACTAAATCTCATCACGTTTACGAACAAATCTTAATAATTTCAATTGCAGGTTTATGTTGCCGGCGCTTTTGATCTCTTCCATGTGGGTCACTTGGATTTTCTGGAAAAGGCCAGCCAATTTGGCGACTATCTGATTGTGGGCCTGCACACCGATCCCGTTGTTAACTCATACAAGGGGAGCAACTATCCCATTATGAATCTGCACGAGCGTGTGCTCAGCGTTCTGGCCTGCAAGGTAAACTATTCGCCCAACGTGTCCTTATCAGAGATGGCGTTTATTTAGTAATCAGATATTTATTGTTTTATTATATTATTCAGTTTGTCAACGAGGTTGTTATTGGTGCACCCTACTGCGTCACAGAGGATCTTGTGGATCACTTTAAGATTGATATTGTGTGTCATGGACGTACGCCCATTGCACTCGAGAATGGAAAGATTGATCCGTATGCAGTGCCGAAAACGCGTGCCATTTTCGAGCTGCTCGACTCGGGCAACAACATGACCACAGAGCGCATTGTGGAGCGCATTATCTCGCATCGCTTGGAGTACGAGCGCCGGAATCAAGCCAAAGAAAAGAAGGAAATTGAAGCATTCGAGGCGCTGCAGCGACAAAAGCAAACGCAAAAGGCGGGCTAGAACCAGATTTTAACACAATTGATAACGTCCCCTTTTTCATAGTTACCCCCACCATCGTACTCATTTAGTTTGTTTCGTTTTTATCGTTCTCAAATTCTATTGCGTTTTGCATATTTGTTTTGTTTTGTTTTGTTTTGTGTTAAGCAATTGCTACATTGTTGCGGGCCATTACTGATTGCCCCCAACACACACAAAACTCAATTCTATACAAACTTATATATGTACACAAATATTACCCTAAATTAGTATATGAAAATCTAAATTGTATGTATGTAGGGTCAAAATTGTAAATTCTTTTACTATGTTTTTAGTAACGAGCGCGTTCGTGAACTCGACGAAATTATACGAAATATAATTTAAGTGCAAATTATGAATATATATGTATATGGATTGCTTGAATATTATGTTGAAACATCTACTCGGCTATACACGTGGAGAAGTGTGAATAACTGTGCGGCTAAGATGATTTCCAATCATATTTACAGTCTTTGGTCTAGCGGTAATCTCCAAATAATGTGTTTGCTTGCTAAATTTATAATTTCCTTAGTTCAAATCTATGTATGTTTACCATTATTATGTTTCCATGTTTAGTTATACACAAATTAAGCGTAATATACTATTGCCAAAAACAATAAAAATTATTTATAGACTTAATGCCAAATGTTCTGTATATTAAATCTTTTGCTCGCCCCTAATGTGCAGCTCCACATTGATCAGCTGCTGCCCACGATTCAACAGCATAAGCTGGCTCAAATCTTGATAGCTGATAATGATCACGTTGCAGTCTGTTTTGATGATCTCTCGGCATTGTGGCAAGGCTTGCAATGCTGATGCCGGCAATGGATGGGCCCTCAAGGTCTTGGCATAGTATCGTGTTGATTGCGAGATCTGCACCACACAGTGCACCGATACGGATACGTCCTTCAGCAATGTCGACACCCATATGACAACCACATCGTCAATTCGCTTGCGTTGCCAAAGCAGCGCATGGCGCGTGTGGCAAGCAAAAATCAAAACGACGCCATGCTTCGAGAACTTACAGTACTCCTGTGGCAGCAACGTATTTCGTTGGCAGTTGAGTGGATTGAGCCCAAATCGCTGATAGCCAAATACGCCCAATAAAGTGTTAACATCCAGCTCGAGACTACCCACATTACAGGAGGCGTGCAATGTTTTCTTTTCGGTGGGAAACGATACCTCCATAAATGGCACCCCCAACTTGGGCATATGTACGTTCAGATAGTGCGCCAGCCACGTGTTTGGATCTAAGGCAGAGGAGCAGCCGTGACATGGACATGCAACCATTCTTAATTGCGCCCATTTCGACTTCTGGTCAGGTACCACTGCAACAGGCGGGTGCCGGTCATGATCATCAATGGACTCATAACGGGTCAGGTGCACAATGTTGGAATCTGTTGTGCTCACCGGCACCGGCAAGCGATAGTTTGAGAAATTCTTGGTGAACAACATATGTCTTTTCTCCGCCAAACGTTTCTGGCGCTTCTCTTGGCGACGACGCCGTTTGCTCTCGCTGATTGTTGGCTCAGTTTCCAACCCACCAGCTGGGCCATCGGGGGACATGGTGGGCTCCATTGTGAAACCTAATAAACTGTTAATATGGCAACATAATTTTAAATAAATTTAGCAAACTGAAATATCTAAATATTAATGATACTTGTTTGAAGCTACATCATAACTTATAAAAAGACTACTGAGTGTATTTCTTTGTTTTAATTTAAATGTAATTTTACTTTTAATCATTTCTGTGCGTAACCTAAACAAACAATAAAATAGTTTAAGTTGATTAACAGCAATCGATACACGCTCACGCACAGCTGTATTTTTCTGCCTCGACTTTTACAACACTGTACAATTTTGTGGCATTGTACTTTGCGTTCTTATAATTCACAACTGGTTCTAACTGTTAGCTGGTGTAGTGTTAGAGTTTTCGCTTGTCAGGTTATCGCTTCTCGGCCTTATGGCTAAGATCAAAGTGTAGTATCTGTTCTTATCAGCTTAACATCTGATAGTTTCTCCATTGGAGAACAACAAATGTTAAACTGATTTTTGGAATCAGACGGAGTGCTAGGGGCTTGCTCCACCTCTGTCGCGGGTTGGCCCGGTATTGCAGTACCGCCGGGATTTCGGCCCAACTAATTAATACATTGTAAAGAGTTAAGGAGAACAACTAATTGTTCGATGCATGTTTTAAATATACGCTTTCTGTTAGAAGTAGAGATGTTTAAAAATATTCATTAATTACACATAGTATTTAATTTAACAATGGTAAGAGGAAGGAGGACTCTTGTTGAGAAGATCGTTAATGATGTGCGCGGCATCCATCGTAGGATAACGAGAGTAGCAGCGGTCTTAAATATTTTCCTAGATGAAATGGGATAAGAATAATTGTAGATAGCTTTAACATAATATCAAGAAGTTCCAATAGACATGCTGAAGCATTTCGGCTGCAGTCTATACTCGATGATCTTGTGATTGTTATTATATTTTAGTCGTACATTTTTATTGGTAAATACACCTATTATTAATACAGTTTGATTCTTTTTTGAATGTTTGCTTTTCGATTTTGGTACATTATTTGCAATGTTATTTGGGTACGCACTGCGATCTTTGATTGCACTTATATGATTAATGATTAAACGATTTTTTAAACATAAACATTAATAGGCTCGAGTTGAACAATTTGTTTCAGCAAATACGATACATGCGATTGATATACATTTCATTTTCGCCATATGAATTTTGGTTTTCGCTTTTATAAAGGTCAACTTTCAACTACTACGGAACAATCAGAGGCCGGCTGTTTGCTGCTGTTACTTTCCTGACTAACTACTAGATAATAATACTAAACACTGGGTGATACAATAGCTTCGAAAACGTTAGCTGCAACAGAGCATCTAGCTTTGGCATACAGATAGAGCACTACGTTCAACTTTCAAATAGAGAAATGTTTCAAGCGTATACAATGCAGTACACAATGTAATCGAGGTGTAGATGAGTGGGTGTGTAGTGCACTAAATATAGTAGAAAGTGAGTGAGAACGTTACTGGAGAGTTAAGGCAGGTCAACTAAGAAAGTTGGAGGAGTGCGTCTTAGACAACTACAGCGCCTGCCTCGGAACGACTGACCGGCAAGTCGGGGCAGTTTTTCCAAGTGTCCGACAATGGATCATAACATTCGACGTCGCTGATGGTAACTTGGGCGCGATAGAAGTTCGCCTCACAGGGCTACGAAAAGGCAAAAGAATATTTATGTTTTAGATATACTTTGTAGATACTTAAAATATAACCCACCTGATCCCCACCGGCCACGTAGAGCAGACCATCGGCAGCGGCTACAGCGGGTATGGCGCGTGGCACGTTCAGCGCACAGACTGTCGACCATTTGTCATCGTCAAAGTTGTAGCGCTCCACAGAGCTCAGTACGTCCTGGCTAATGCTGCTGCCGCCAACCACATACAAATAGCGATCCAGCACAGCCACGCCCATTTGACAGCGTGCCGTTTGCATGCGTGCTAATTGCGTCCACTCCTTGGTCACGGGATTGTAGCTGCACGTTGGAAAAAAAAAATAAGATAGGATTAATATACGACACAGGATGAGTACAATCTCAATCAAATACCTTATTAAATCCGGTAAGTGTCTTGTGGTTGTGGTGCAACCACCCACTATGTAGATGAGTCCCTCGAAACTGACGACGCCCATGCTGAAGCGAGGCTGTGGCATGCTGCCACTCAGTTTCCATACATTCTTCTCGGGATCATAGCATTCCATGGTGCCGCCGATGTCGTCACCAATCCAGCCGCCGACTGCAAACAGGCTGCCACCCATGGTGCACAGTCCGAATTCGCAGCGCGGCACAATCATCGGAGCGATGGGCTGCCAAATATCATTCTGTGGATCGTACACCTCGCCATTGGCAAGAATCTGTGAGCCTCGCTCGCCGCCTACCACATAAATCTTGCCATTCAGTGCCGACACACCCGGCAGAATGCGTCCCACCTCCATGGGCGCCGTTTCCGTCCACTCGCGCCGAAATATGTCGAACTTAGCCACCGTCTCGAAGGTGCAGTCTGCCGAGTTCCATGTGCGCGGCGTGTCGCGATGTGAGCCACCGATAATGTAGATGTTCTTCTTGGCCAGTTGACGCGGGCAGACGCGCAACGGCACCAGCTGGCCCCGTTTCGATGCAATGTCCCGGCAAATGGAGCGCAAGGCAATCTTTACGGACATGTCGCGACAATCGTCCTTCAGTGCCTTGTCGATCACCTTGACCGGCACCAGGGCCATGCGGACATGCGACAGTATGTCGAAGACATAGCAGCGACGTTGCGTAACATCGTGCTTGATCCAACGCAGCGCTGCCTGGAACACCTGCGACTCGGAGTCAACGCGCAACAGCTCCGAGTTCAATAACTGCGACAACAAAGTCTGCGGTGTCTCCAAAAATTCGTCTTCCAGCGTTATCTGTGCGGTGCAGAGAAGTAGAATACAAAAGGAGGTTAATTAAACTCGCTTGAAACTAACTTACTGCCAATAAAAAAAACTGGAGAAATGGTATAGTTTTCTATATTAATTACTATTTTTAAAAATAAATACGTAAGTTGATATATATTTTTACAGTTAATTCTTGTGTATAATTCACGAATTACAATATAATAACAATCAAATACACGTACACGGAAATGGTGATCACAAGAGCTAGTAACAGGACGACATTGTTAGATCATCGAGTATAGACTGCAGCCGAAATGCTTCAGCATGTCTATTGGAACTTTTTGATATTATGTTAAAGCTATTTACAATTATTTTTATCCCATTTCATCTAGGAAAATATTTAAGACCGCTGCTACTCGCGTTATCCTGCGATGGATGCCGCGCACATCATTAACGATCTTCTCAACAAGAGTCCTCCTTCCTCTTACCATTGTTAAATTAAATACTATGTGTAATTAATGAATATTTTTAAACATCTCTACTTCTAACAGAAAGCGTATATTTAAAACATACATCGAACAAATTGTGGTTCTCCTTAGCTTTTTACAATGTATTAATTAATTGGGCCGAAATCCCGGCGGTACTGCAATACCGGGCCAACCCGCGACAGAGGTGGAGCAAGCCCCTAGCACTCCGTCTGGTTCCAAAAATCAGTTTAACATTTGTTGTTCTCCAATGGAGAAACTATCAGATGTTAAGCTGATAAGAACAGATACTACACTTTGATCTTAGCCATAAGGCCGAGAAGCGATAACCTGACAAGCGAAAACTCTAACACTACACCAGCTAACAGTTAGAACCAGTTGTGAATTACACACAGTTGGGGTTGTATATATTTTTATCTTTGCATACATTAAGGCACATGTTTAACGTGCATGTATCTTATAATTCGTAAGCAGTTTAAGCATGCGAGGGAACTAGCGCTTGGTGGTTGCGCATGTTGAGTTACTCTGGCTTCTCTTCAGTTGTCGAATAAATCTTTCGCCTTTTACTAAAGATTTCCGTGGAGAGGAGCACTCTAATGAGTCTTAACAGAATTTTTGTGTTGCCTGCTGGACTTGTCCGGCTGGGCCATAATAAATGCATTAGTTTCAAGCAATGGGATATTTGTGGAATTGCCGGTGATTGTGAAGAAGCGAGAATAATTTTAGGTTGAATAATATTTTCAGACATCCGAGTCTGGTTCTGCTTCTGCACAACAAAGTAATTCATGCATATGAAAGGCATCAATTGGAAGTTGTTCATTGGCTTAAAATAGCCTGATTCTACAATATAAGAACAGAAAATCCGACGTTGCAGACAGCTCACACACCAAATAAAAACTAAACGCCTATAAGCAGATGGTACAACAAACAGCCTCTTAAATAAGGAATTTGCATTTGTAAGCTCATATATAAGAGTTGATTGTTTAGGTCAACTTGTACATAGATAATTAGCCATAATCAATCAATACCGTCTCAGAATTTTGTATATAATCAATGCTTTTACTGAATAAATTACGAAAAGAACCTTTTTCACACCAATTTGTTTAAAGTATCGATTGCTTTTGCTACTGGTGCCTATTAACCGGGAGCATAAAACAATTGCATTCGACAATTCAGAGTCAAATCGACAGAAGAGTTTCATATTGCGAACCATATTTCGTCGTTTCCGTAGTGTAGCGGTTATCACGTGTGCTTCACACGCACAAGGTCCCCGGTTCGAACCCGGGCGGAAACATACCTTTTTTTTTCTTAAATAGCTAAGCTAAAATCTATATAATCTATTTAAAGAAAAACAAACAATCAATTTGCTATTTACCGCTGGAAAGTTGGCTTGCACAAAGCTCATTGCACTCTTTGCTAGTGATTCACAATTGTGAGTTTCCGCGAAGCGCAAAATGCCCAATGCATTAGTGGCATGCAACTCCCGGCAAAGAAACTCACAACAGCCATCGACCACCTCGTTCAACTGCAGCATATCCGCGGCCGCAAGTAGTTCCTGCACATTGGACTGAATAAGAGAAAGAATACAAAACAGAATTAAAAAATTGTAAAGTACGTTGGCTGATATCAAATATGAAAAGCTTACCTGCGTAATTTCACAGCGACCTGAGTAGATGAACTCCAGCAGAATGTGTAATATGTCGCCGTCGATTGTGTGCAACACGACCGACTTCTGTTTGACTTCATTAAGTCCCAGTTCTGGTCGGAACATTGCCTCGAAGTAGGCACTGGCAGCGCTGAGGACAGCACGGTGTGCATTGAATGTGGATTCGCCAGCGATGATTTCGATGTCGCAGAAGCGCGATTGCTCCCGCAATTGATTCAGATTGGCCAGCACCTTGAACGGATATTGGGCGTTGCAATAAGTGGGTCGATTTGAGCGTGGTGTGCTAGCAGCCGCAGCTGCTGCAGTCTGCTGGCTGAAGTAATCGTTATCGTTATCATTATCGGTGGTATTATCATTTCCGTTGTGACAATTTGCATTCGCATTGTATTCATGGTGCATGGAGTAGCTCTTCAGTGGTGGCATCTCGTTGTACGTGCTGCGCTAGCTACGATCTCTGCTGGCTTCTTTCTATATAATAAATGCACTCTGGCAGCCTGTTCACATCCAATTGATGATGAGTTAATTAAACTTAATTGCTATTGTTGTTGCACTTTAGCACACCACTACGAATTCCACTGTTTCCATTAATCAAGCACCACCAACATGCACACAAACACACAACTCACACACACACGCACACACACGGAGACACACGCACACATGCATAAGCGCGCAGAGATGAAAACTAACTAAGCAGTCGTCGTCAGCTTGTACATATTGTTTTTGTTATTATTGCTTGAGGCGTAGTCACTTCCTTGGCCTTGCACTCTTTATTGCACTGATGTGTGACTAAATATTATGAATTAACTACAAATATTTTGCATCTCTCAAGTGAACATGTTCACTTTGATGAGCGATGATGTTTTATACAACACTAACCGACACAACTCAAAATCTGTGGTCACCCAAATACTTAACGTTTGAAAAAATAGCCGAAAAACACTGCACATACAATTTTAACAGCTGTTAACTGGGACATAAAACAGCCGTAACAGACCAGCTATACAGGTGTTGGCTTTGTTTCCAATCAAAACGAATTTTGACTTGTAAATTAATTGGTGATGAACAGCTGTGCAATGAAAATAACGAATTGAAATGTTAATAATTCAACTCTAGCTAGTATGATCTGTTTGAGTATAGCAGAAATTTGTGTTTGAATCGATAACAGCGTGTGTGTGCTCACTGACAATTTCTAACTGCTTTGCGATTTTATGTCAGCCAGCAACATTTAACATAAGCAGTTATTTAACCACACACATTGTTATTGTTAATGCTTTTGCTTGAGAATGTTGCTTCGCAAATTGTTAAATGTGCGCTACAGTTGCCTAGTGCGACGCTGGGCCAGCACAGATCCGTTCAGTTTGCAGAACGAAAAAGTGCAAGCATATCTGGAGTCACTTCGACAGGAGTACTACGCGCTGCGGGTTAACGCAGCCGGCAACAGCAGCCTTTACGCACGCCTGTCCCGTCTGGATCCTGTTGTCAGTTCGCTGGAGAAGTACCGCGCCCTACAGCGCAACATAACGCCAGAGCAGGAGCTGGCTGCCGAGAAGGACGAGGATATGCGTGCGTTGATGCAGGAGGAGAACAAAGTGTACGCAGATCTGTTGCGCAAACAGGAGGAGGACATGTTGCAGGAACTGCTCACGCTGGCTGACAATGTTGACTATCCGGCGCTGATATTCGAGGTGAAGGCCGGCGCCGGAGGCCAGGAAGCGATGCTCTTTGCCCAGGAACTGTACGATATGTACACCAGTTACTTTGAACACATGGGCTGGGACTACGAGGAGTTTGCATACGAGACGACCGACATTGGAGGACTGCGACATGCCAATCTGCTAGTCAATGATCCCGAGGCGTACAACTGGCTGCGCTACGAGGCGGGCGTGCATCGGGTGCAGCGCGTGCCGGCCACAGAGAAAGCGGGGCGCATGCACACCAGCACCGCCTCAATCACAGTGATTCCGCGTCCGGCCGATGTGCATGTGCATCTCGCGGACCGCGATCTAAAGATCGAGACGAAACGCGCCAGTGGAGCCGGTGGACAGCATGTGAACACCACAGATTCCGCCGTGCGCATTGTGCATCTGCCCACGGGCCTGGCAGTGGAATGCCAGTCGGAAAGGTCACAGCTCAAGAACCGGGAACTGGCAATCAAGCGGCTGCAGGCCAGGCTCATGCAGCAACAGCTGGAGAGTGTCGCGGCGAGCACACAGGCCACCCGCAAGTCGCAGCAGGGCAATCTCAACCGCAACGAGAAGATTCGCACTTACAATTTTGTGCAGGATCGCGTCACAGATCATCGTGTGCAGCAGGGTGGCACGCTGCACAATCTGAGCGGCTTTCTTGCGGGTGGCCAGCAGCTGAGCGCACTCATCGAACGTCTGCAGCTAGAGCAGCGCAAATCAAAGCTAGTGGAGCTACTCGAGACGTGGCAAGCGCCGCAAGTTACGTCCGAAAATAAACTAAACTAAACTAAATATGTTGCGGAGACAGATTACATATGAATTGTTTTTTAATAAATATGCATTTATGTTAACATACACGCGCCCAGTCGGCGGCACTGCCAATATGTATAAGATGCTCTTTGACGGCAGCCTCAAGAATATCACGGATTTCCCGGCAACCGGCCATCGCTGTCTCAATTACCGTCTCCAACTGATCGATGTGAAACCGTTCGCTCATCTCCATAAAGGCAATCTTCTCAGCAGTGGGCAATGCTGCAATGGTGAGCTTTGGGCCACCTGACACCTCCTCAATGTGAGAGATGTCTGTCAACGGAATGTTGGATTTACTCAGCGATGCGGTGCAGGCGACAACAAATTCGTTTAAGCAGATGCCCGCATCGATTAGGGCCAGTGTGGCGGCGTTTAGGGACACCGCATAGTTGGCACCATCTGCCTGTAGCACCTCCACATATATGTCGATCTGGGAGCGTGGATATAGCTCGGATTTAATCGCTGCACTCAGCGCTTGTTGCAAATACATTTTAAATTCTTGCGATTTGCGATCGCCGCGTGGTCGATTCTTGCGCTCTGCCGTGGAGAACGTTGCCTGGCTGTACTGGCAGTTTATGATCAGATCGTTGCCTTCGCTCTTCTTGGCCTTGGCCTGATGCGGCCCGTAGACGGCGGCCAGCACCTTTGTGTTGCCCTGTTCCATGTAGGCGCTGCCATCGGGCTGTTCGAAGACGCCCAGCTTGCACTTTATGTGGCGTAGTTCGTGTGGCCGACGACCATCCAGACGCAGCCCCTGCTCACTAAGTAGTTCCATTCGACCAGCCATGTTCTATTTAATTTATTTAAATTCAAATGCGGCACGTGCAGCAGCGTTGTTTACTCTATTTTTGGACTACGCAGCTGTTTGGTATCGAAACTTTTTGTTATCGTTCTTTTCAATGATTTATCGACCAGCCACCACTAAAAGCCATTAGTTCTGTTAAATTCGAACATTGGGAAGGGCTGCTTGATATAAAACTGCGACTCTTCTACGAATAAAATTCAGAATAATAGTTTTGCATTTCGGTTTTATTCTGCACATACATATACTGACATACATACTAATTCATAAATCATTTGTTATTATGTTGTTTCTATTAGTTGCATTTGGTTTTGTCTCTTTTGTTACACATGGTTGCTATTATTTGCCCAAATGGATAGGTGTAGCTTTATGTAATTTCTTTGATTTCCGATTTCACATACTCTGGGCTTATTTCATTTGATTTTCAATCAATGTTCTCTGGTTGGTTTTGCAAGTTGAAAGAGCCAGGAATTATTGTTTGCATTTTGAATGTTGCCATTGATTTTAAAAAGTGCCTTAAGAAGTGAAAAAATCTTTAAAATGTAAATAATCGACATGAAAATATATCATTTTTTAAACTTTAGTTATTGCATTGAGATTCAACGGAATTGAATCATTTTCCTTTTCTATACTCATTATGTTGCTAAAGAGCTCTTTCAACACATTTATTTTGTAACTCTCTGGGATTTGTGATGTGGGGGTACTTATTGTTAAACCTGGGCCATATTTTTTTTATCCATTTGTTACACTCAACTACATCGACATTCAATTTCGGAATAGTACATATCTAATTAGTTTTACATATAATATGCATGTAGGTTTCATAGTTTTCATAATGCCCATGCACAAGACCAACTGGACGACGGTTTTCGCACCTTGCTATCGCAACAGTGTTTAGTTATTGTTATAAATATTCTATTATTATTATTTTTTGTATATTTATTTAACGATATGTTGGTATACAAACTTTATAATACCCTGACTAAAATAGGGATAGCTTTAAACAGCGCGGGTTGGCAATTTTTATTTGCTGAGCACTTGGCCAAATTGATGCCACTGAAAGGGCCGAAACTTTAAAAGGATCCGGTCAGGAAAGTGCATTTATTTGAGAAGTCTTTGGAAATTGCCAAATCTATACATACATATATAAATGTATATATATATATATATATAAACATTAAAAGGAGCAAGCCCTAGGAAATAGACACTGAAAGCTGTATAAGGTTGAACAATATTTTTGTTGTATTTGCAATCATGCTCCAAATTCACCAAAGCTCAAAATTACGAAACTAATTTAGTATAATTTTATATAGACGAGTATATCTTTCATAATATATAAAAATACTTTATACTTAGAGTATGCAACTAAAATCTAAAGGTATTTAAATTATAAAACTATTCGAATCGGTTTCTTTTTACGATTTTTACAAAGTAAGTCTTGAATGATGTAATTAGCTTTGGGAATTTAGAACACGAATGTTGGGCGTTTTTTTTTGTCATCTGTTTAGCTTGTTCTTTGTGGCACATTCAAAAGAGAGTAGCTACACACACACACATACACACATTCGCACACTGACACATTCACACCCTCACACACACTCACACATACATGCAGGCATACTAAATGGAACCTAGACATATACAATAAGTAGTTAATAAGTTTGTGGCTGCATGAAATCCTAACTAAAATCGTAACTAACTTGTGTCGCATAAGTCTACTGGCCGAGCTTCGCTGGACTGAGCACTAGCTCCGGCTCCAGCTTGCTGGGCGCCAGTAGCAAACTGCTGCCACGCCCCTTCATTGTTGCGTTGGCGGATGACGGCTGTGATTTGTGCACCGTGCTGCCGAATATGGACGCCGATGTGGTGCCCGTTATCGAGGATGCCGTTGCTGGCCGCATCGGCTGCAGTATGCTCAGACTTGTGGTGGCCATGCCCGTCGTTGGCTCCGGCACCTGGCCGGGAATTAAGCTGGCTGCAGCGGAGGATCCACTGTTTGCAATGCTCGCCAGTGGCGGCGCCGGCAGCGGCAGCAAACTAATCGTCGTTGTGGTGGGCGGCGTGGCGAGCGTGCTTATCCGACTGTTCATGGCGGGCATGGCATATACGGAACTGGAGCCGGTCAGCGTCATGCCGAGCGGACCGCGCACCGTCGCCGCAGCGGAATAGGTGTGCGGCAGCGCCGGCGGTAGATCGTAGCTAGTCGGATGCGATTGGGAGCTGGTCAAGCGCGTGCTATAGCTGCTGCTGTAACTACTGCTGCTGGCGGCTGCGGCGGCGGCGGCTGCGGAGGTGGTGGTGGTGGGCGTTGTCTTGGGCGTGGCACCCGTCCAGATGCCCGGTCGTTGCGGTGCTTGCGTGTTGTTGCTTTTGAGCCGGGGTATGGCGCCAGTGCTGCAGCTATTCGGCATTGGCACTATCGTCGTCACATCTGTGTCCATCAGTGAGGTTTCCTCCACAACCACAACGCCATCCAGTGAATCTTTAATCGTCGAGGACGATGACAGCGATTGAGATTGTTCCGCTTCCTGTTGTTGCTGTGCCGACGATGATTGTTCCTGTTGTTGTCGCTGCTGCTGGAGTGCGACACGTTGGCGCAACAATTTGCTATTGGGTCGCTCGTCTACGGTGCTCAGGGATGTTGTTGTTGTTGGTTGGTTGGTTATGGTTGTTCCTTTGGTGGTACTACTCGTAACGGCAGTTGTTGTTTTTGTTGTACGTTTGGCTAGCTGCACTGGCTGCTGCTGCTGCTGTGGTTGCAGCTCCTCCTGCTCCTCATCGCTCATCTCGCACAAGTTAAGCGCCGTCTGCAGCTTCTTCATCTCCAGCGGCGCATCCGCTATAAATTCGAATTTAAAATGTAAATTATTAAACATCACGGATTGCGGCAACCAATCTCTTACCACCCATGTGATCCATGCTCTCCGGTTCGTTAATGATGGGCACTACACGATTTATGGCCGTCTTCTGTTCGTTTTGCATGAAGAGCGATGTGGTCGCTATTTGACGTAGTGCCTCCATTCCCTCATTAAGCATCTTGCTCTGACTACGCTTGTGCGCAATCGGATATTTCGTCTGTTCAAAAATCACATATATTTGAATCGATTTTTTGAAATAAAATATAATAGTGTACCTGTATAGAGGGTCCTCTAGCTATTGAAACGCGTTTGCTCTCATTGCGAAGCAGCGAGGTCGTGTGATCCGCATCGATCTTGTTACCATTTTTCTTGCGCGTCTTTTTGCTGGATGAGATGCAGTGTGATGGGCAAATGCAGAAGAGAATGCGTAAAATGCAACAGATCAGACCCAAACCTGTATTAAAAATAAATCAAAATGAGTAATGTGACAATATTTGGATATGCTCAAAGAATTGTATTGCCTATGAGAGAGGGCCCTATAAGTCTTAGCTCCACTGTTTTAAAACCCTTCTCGCCGGTTCCGACAAATGCAATAACCAGTCCCAGTGCGACAGTTCCGAGGCCTACATAGAGAAAGGCATTCGCAAAGGTGCTGGGGCCTCGTAGTACTCCGAGAAAATCTTCATCGTCCGATGAGCCGCCCAATGAGGCATCTTGTATCTGGCAAATGGAAGTGCACATAATATTATTATCGTCAGTGTTTATACTAGCGATTAGACTAGAGTGCTGTCCCTAAACTGCATATCAAAAATAATTTAGATTTAGATTAGTTAGAATCATATATATGATGTATATATATTTTGTTCAATATGATTCCATTTAAATTAATATTAAGTTATCTCAGTTATTTTTGGGGACAGCACTCTGAACGATAATTATTTATTCATTTATCATATAGTACAATGTTTAAGAAGGGCATGAAAATCGCAGTTAAAATGAAAATGTTGGGCATTTGGGGTTTTTTTTGTTTTGATAATAATGGTATATGGCTTCTATAAGTTGTTATCCTGCGCCACCAAGCGTCGAATGCGCTGAACGTTTGCTCAGCTTGATATGTGATCGAAAAGAAATACGTAAATTATGCAGTTGAAGGAAAAAAGGTGTGCGTGTTTTTTATTGTGAGAGAGAAAGAGGAATTTATTGGGGGAATTTATTTTGTTGGTATTTTTGCACGATTACTGGTTGTTGTTAACAGATGTTGATTAAGTACAAAGGTATACAAAATATGCATGTATGTACACAGCGCTACGTGAGTTGCTCTACGTGATGAACTTACTCGGTTGCGCTTCACCCAGCGTCTGTGGTAGGTGGCCTGTTGCTGTTGCTGCTCCTGTACGCTGCAGCGGCGGCCGCGCTCCAGCCATGCGGCACGTCCCTGAGCGCACTGTGTGATCGGATAATCGGGTAATCGCGTGATCGGGTTTATCGATATGGACAACGAGCACGAACATCAAAGACGATATTGATATCGATTACAACGATGACGACGAATACAACACGCGCGTACACACACACACCCGCACAGGAACACACGCACAAACACACAGACACACACACACGCCCACACAATGGAGCGTGACGTGGTTGCATGGTGTTGTCGTTGTTGTTGGCGGTGGTGGCGTTGGTGTTGGTTGTTTGGTTGTTTTGGTGTTGGTGGTGGGCAAATGCATAGAAGATATATACAGTTACTGTGATTAGTTCAACTGTGTGAGAGCAGAGCTCGGTGGATTTTATTTTTCTTTCAATATTTTTGTTTTCTTTGGACTATTATAAATATTTATTCAAAAGCATACAGGAAACATAAAATATAAATAAACAAACAAGTACAACTCATCTCACAAGAGTAACGACTAATGCATAAGCAATCAAATTTGTAATTTTGCATTTTCAATACTCAATTCAATATTCAATTTCATAAAGTTGTTTGCGGTTTTGGGTTACAAATTCGCCATCAATTACAACAACAATAATAATATAGTTGGCAGCCAATTAGAAAGACTTCGTTTACAGTCTTTATTTTTTTTTTCATCAGTATTTTTAAAAGGCATAAACACACATAGAGTTAAGTAGGAGTAGACAGTTAACAGTTAGGAAACAGTTATGAATATAGAATATGGAAAAAAAACACACCAAGTAAACTGGGGAATATAGTATGGTTTAGGGGGAAGAAGTGAGAATTGTCAACACATAAAACAAACATAAAAACATAAACAAATCACTTTGGCAAATGTTATAAATAATTGATTAGAAGGGGCGAGAACACGGCAAGGCAGAACTTGAACTGCATTCAAAAAAGTTATTAAATATTCATAATTTGATGTGCGTATATTCTCATGC
The DNA here is from genome assembly GCA_035041375.1 of Drosophila conformis. Classification (NCBI taxonomy): domain Eukaryota; kingdom Metazoa; phylum Arthropoda; class Insecta; order Diptera; family Drosophilidae; genus Drosophila; species Drosophila conformis. The sequence goes on from JAWNLE010001234.1 coordinate 1,762,708, forward strand.
CGCAGCAGACATATTGTAAATTGTAAAGCTCACAGCAAGAGATAAATATATATATATATATATATCGACTATTTAACTCCCCAGATCACTCATGCAGCAAAATTATAGAGAAACCCCATTTATAGAGTGTGTGGACCAGTTTCTTGCATACGCAACTATACGAAACCTCAGCACAAATTTTCAAAATGTTGCTAAAAATTTTAATTTTCATGTAGAAATAAAATTACAGCACTTAACACAAATTATAGCAACATTATTTGGTTGAAAAGAGAAGTATAAATGGTATTTTAAATAAATATTAAGTGATCCACTGATTCAAAATTAAAAATACGTTTTTATTTACGTATTAACAAAACGCATATATAAATATGAATTTACATTTAAACAATAATAAGAAATAAAGGCCAAAAACAAAAAGCAATTCAAAACAACTAAAATTCAAATAAATTGAAATGAAACCGAAAAAAAATGTAAATTTTCATTGATGTTAAACCACTGTAGGCAAACACGTAATTTAGGTGATACACCATGTATGATTTATTTATTTGCTTTTTAAAGTGAACTCGCCGTTAAATCAGACAAACAAAAGTCAATGCCATTTCAGTTCGCACACACAGCCACGCACACACAGACACACACACACACACACACATACATATATACATACACAGACACAGAGACAGGGGCTACACACCTACAACTAGACAGACCTAATGAGTCGAAGCGAATCGCGAGTCGCGACTCGTGGGCGCTACAAACCTCAGCTCAGAGCCATAGACTATACGATGAACAAGGCAGTGCCGCTAAGCAAGCTACTAAATATGCTGCGTGTTAGTAATAAGGCAAATAAAATGACACACATACACACGTAGACAGAGAGCGTCCTATATACACAACTAACAGATATATAGGTGTTGTATATATATATATATATATATGTCATATATAGCAGTTGTTATATGTGATAGCCTCAGGTCGTACGCTCTACGGAGTTGAGTTTGCTTTTGGTTCTTTTTTTGGTTCTGTTTCTTGTTTCTGGTTTCGTTTGCTTTTCGTGTGCAAAATCGCAGCCACATGGAGACTATCGATCGGAACTATGTGGCCCGACTGAGTGCTCCATATATAAACCAGAGCTGTAACTGTAACTGCCCTTGACTTGCTGTTGTTGTTGTTGTTGCTATTGCTGCTCTTGTTGTAGTAGGTGTAATCAACAATTTGCGACGCTGATTGACGAATGACGAAGGCGCCCTCAACCTCAAAACTAACTGTCACGCATTCACGCAGTTACGGCCGGTTGGCGGAAGGGTGGTGGGGAGGAAGGGAGTTGGTCTGTTAGGGTTAGGTAAACAAAGTGCTATTGCGGAATAGTTGACCCCCACATAGCAAGTACGCCTGACAGGATTGCTTATTTTGCCTTCTGTTGGCACTATACATCCTTGCAGCAAAAGCAATAGCCAATTTTGAGCCAACAAATGTAATTATAATTATTGTTTGTGAGACAGCGACACGTGTCGCAAACATATTGCAAATTTCCACTCGAAATACACATAGAGAATGTATAACCAGTATTTGCATATCATTTATTTGCATTTTACCACAGGCACGCTAGATGTTCATTAAACTTTCACCTTTTGCAACTAATCGCTAAGCATATAAAATACATTTCATAACATATTAACGCTATTTATAAATACATACATACTGACGAACTAACACAAGTTAACGCCTAAACGTCTTAGTCACCCCGCCTTCTAAACACACACACACTTAGCGCTTTTAAGCACACGCAACGTAGTCAAGAATGATGTACAAATTACTGCAAAACTCGATAAACATACGTATATACAAAAATGTATATATATATATTGTTTTTTGCCGTAGCTTGATTTTGTTGCTAGCTACTGCTGCTGTTGTTATTGTGGTTTTTGTAGATGGGTGACAAAACGCTAATGAACACAGCACACGGAAGCCAATGGCAGCCAATCTGATGCCCAAAAATGTAGCTGCCCCAAAAAGTGCGCTACAAAATTTTATGTTATGTGTTGCCTTTATGGCAAACCAAAAATATGGTCACCCTAGCAGAGACTAAGTCTGGTAGATTAAGAGCAGCTATCAAATGCAATTGCACTAATGTGTCATGAAGTAAATCTGCATTTTCAAGTTCAGTGTCGTAAAAGAGGAGAAAAATTTCTAAATTCGAAGAGAATAAAACTGATGAATTCGTTAGAGAATTAATTGGTGCAGGTTATATTTTGCAAGACCACAAAACATTTTATAGACATTTGCCACAACTCGTTCGAGACTCATTCGAGACTCATTCATTTGATTAATATTCGTGTTGGAAAATGCGTTTCTGTTCTAAGAGTAAGTAATATGATTTTTATATCGTTTACAAGCAGATCCTAAGCAACATGGTTCGCTTAAGTTCTGTTAACTTGTACTTGAATAAAGTCTTAACAATTTCGGAGGTATTCAAGTTGATTTTACCTGAACTTTTTATAATGATATGTAATTAGATGTTGGATTGGGACTTGGCTAGGTTACTTTAAATGTCGCCATTGATTTGTTGCATAATAATGAATTGTTGCGGCCCAACAAATTAACATGTATTTCCCATCCCCATACTGGGTGACATTAATGACAGCAATTTATTTTGGTTCATTGATTGTTCAGATTGTTGTAGGCTGTTTTTTGTTTTTCTTTTGCTTTGCTCTTTTTGCTGTTAGCTTGCTGTAAATAGTTGGCTTGAATAAAATATGAGCACGGCTTAATTAGATATTTATCATGAATCAGACATGGATATGTTGACATGATAGTTTCGTTTACAATTGAAACTGTAATCGGAAACAGTGCTGTAAAATGCGGAAGGCGTGTTCTGAATTCGATATTGAGATTTAACTTTAAATAATCAATGATATGGAAATATTTACTGGACTAGTTCTAAACTCAATAAGTGACAATTTTATTAAATTGGATAATCGCATTAAATAATCAATGATATGGAAAAATTCACTGGCCTAGATTTAAACTCAATAAAAGAGAATTTTATCATACCGGTTATTCAATGAAAATGTTATTTCGAAACTACACGAAATGCCAGCTATGCAATGATACATTTGTATTTTGTACAAAAGGATATGCGATGGCTGAAAAACATTAAATTAAGCTATTTACCAAAAAAAATAGAGTAACTTTCTTGCAAACTTTGACTAGAGTATTCCAGTCAGACTATAATTTATTCTTATACAAATTTAAAGGATCACTGATTGCAAATGTCTATGAGCAGACAAGGCATCTAGCCAAATAAAAACACATACATATGTATATAGAAAGAGTAGATAGTCTAAGCAAAGACCATAGTTCAGCATACTTAAGGAAGTTAATGTACATGTCGGCAGGTACTGACTTGAAACTTGGCATGTGTGCCATTTTATTATGCATTTCGAAAGAAACGACTTGAGTTGAGTTGAGTCGAGTTGAGAGCTGGTCTGAATCAAGTGCAAAATGCACTTGAAAAATCAACAATCAGAGACTCTGGGACAGGGAGACGAAAAGGGATAGGTGGAGGTAGTGGCTGGGCAGCTTGTGCAAGTTTTACAGGTGGGCTGGCAGCCAAGCTTGAGTTGCAAGCAAAAAGTGCGCAGGCTAATGAAATATGCAGCTGCAGCAGTGGCAGCCACAGCTGGCACTGACACACGGAAAAGCACATAAAGAATGAAAAACCCAAAACCAACGAGTGGCGTTTAGACAATGCAGCTGCCTAGGAAATAAAGAGAGAGAGAGAAAGATAAGGCAAGAGAGTGAGATGAAGATGCTGTTACTATTCAGGGACAGGGGCACAGAGACATTACAGGCAATTTCACTAAATGACACTGAACACGTCGCCCCATTCAGTGCTCCACACCGCAGCAGCGTTGCCTCTCGCTCGGTCGCGTGTTGATGCTTCTTTTGTTTAGCTGTCGCAGCCATTGGGCAAAAAAGCCTCAAGGTGTTCTCAGCTCATGCGGCGAATGGGTTTTGTCTTTACAACCAGCCCATAACTGGCACAGGGCCAGGGACCACGGGCCAGGGACCACGGGCCAGGGACCACGGGCCAGGAACCACTTCCCAGGACCCATCACGTGCTCTGAGGCTTTGCAGTAAATTTGCTACACAAATCAGCATTAAATAGGTACAAGCTCAGGTCTAGGTGCAGGCCCAGGAGCGGTTCATTAGAACCAATAATGCCATTGTCCACTTCAAAGGACGCAACCGCAAGGCTCACAAGGCTCACTCAAGGGTCCCTCAGGTCAAAGATGCTGCAGCATCACTTGAATAGAAGGCACATACATAAATATATTTATTGAAATAAATGTAAATGCTAGAAGTTGAAATATTAAAGTGTGTCCCGGTTCGAATGCTCATGGATATTGTAATATCTAGGGACTATTTATGGATATATAAAAACATCTGTTTTATGGGGACAGTTAATCCTCAAGATTAAGACTGCGCTTCCACTTTGTAAAACACTTTTAATACAAATATATTTTAAATATCAAACATTTGATCGTTATTCACCTATCATAAACAGATTCTTACCTTACCTTATCTCAGTTTTCGATTCGAAAATAAATATAGATATTTTCACACGACTTAAGTAACACATAAATAGCATTTTATGAGCCTTAAAAACCGTCTGCGCAGATCGAATGAAATTCAATTGAAATTCAATGTAGTAAGCGTTAAACGCATAAAATCCCTAAAAACACATGCAACACATGTGGCAAACACACATACACCCACACACCCACACATTGAATTCAAGGCTAAAACTATAGAAAGAACACGCAGAGCTAGCAAAAGATGCAGTGAACGGGCTGAGAAGAGAGAGGCAAGAAGTCCACCAAAACAATTTGAAAGCAAAACCACAAAAGAAATAAAGTAGCCAAGTTCTGTTGCAGAACCAGGAAGCAAGAGCAGGAGTGTGGATTGTATAATGAAATCGGAATCGGAATCGGACCAGCGGCGCATAGTCTGGAGATATGGCAAAGAGAGGTTGGCAATTTTTTTTTTCCTAATTTTTTGCTGAGACCATGACAGGATCTACCCCATGGACACCGCAAATTAAAATCGTTTTGCGGGTAAATGTGCCACAGACTACAAGTGTGTGAGTTAGTGTGTGTTTGTATGTGTGTCTAGATGTGTTTGTGTAATTTTCTGTTCCAGTGCGAATGCACAGCGGAAACAAACGGTTCTTTCAGCTTTTCTTTTGTGGCGCTTCCGGCCATGAAATACAAACGTCGCTTTAGCTTTTTGTACTCTTTACTTTAGCAAATTCTCAACAAAGGGTATGAAGTTGACCAAGTGTGGGACTATATAAAACCGTTGAAATCAAGTAAATATAAATGAGTGGTCTTTCTTTCAAAAATCAATTCAAAACTATTGCTTAGAAACATTTTTCACTCTTACTTTACCACCCTTTTAAATCCTTCTAAAAATTTCATTAAAATCGGGTCAAGAAAGGTACTTGTTTTATTATTTATATGTAGTAGAGAATGTGGCTGTAATCTATAAGGCCAATTTGTTAAATATCAATTTCCTTTGGCTGAGAGATTACAACATCCTTGAAATTCGAGCTCGGATTCATTTTGTCTCTTTGACTGGGTCAGTTGGAAAATTTCTCGACCGAGGAATGCAACAAAGGAGTCTTTATAAAATGAAACGACAGCTCATGGATTTCAAGAAGGTGTCTGCCAGTCATGTCGCCTTTTTCCAACTACATTTCAACTTCCAAGGAAAATGTCAAAGGGCCGCCGAGTCGTCAGTCGTTGGCGAAAGGCCGTGCTAATTGTACGCATGTCATGGAATGATTAAAGAGAATTCAACAATGGACTGAATCCATGGGTGATTCCTGGCGTCCATCGATCAGAGTTGCCGCCTTTGGTTGCGCTCAATTTCACATTTAAGCAGCTACGAGGGCGCCACACTCATAAATCAAGAGGGCGAGAGTGGAGAGACGAGCTACATAATTTGTTAGCAATAAAATTTTTAAAGTGCTGCGCCAAGCACTAAAACTTACTCGACAGTTCTCAAGCAGAACAATGCAGAGTGCAGTGTGGGGCGAGGGAGGAGGAACTTGATAGAGTGTGCCGTGGAGGGGGCTAGTGGCTGGCTTATGGTATTATTTCGGTTCCATTCCATTGCAGTTCTGAATGGCAGCTGCATTTTCGCTGTCTAAGGGAAATGGTCTATGGCAGCAGCCTGAAACTTGCAAAAAATGTTTGTTGGCAGCACTTAAGTCGAATTTGTATTTTGTTTTAAATGATTTTGTAGAAGTTTTCATTTGGAATCTTATCAAAATATGTAAAATAGTTTTGAGTCCGTTTTTACTTACTTGAAAATCGTTATAGACGATTTTAGGTTAATTCTCGAGCTTACCATAATGTTCAGACACGATATATACAGGCGCGAGCGAGAAGAATTACATCGAAAATTTCTATTTTCTGAGAGAGTATATATAACTAGTATGGATTTGATGGAAGACATGAGCTAATGGACATTTAAAAGCCTGGCTATGTAGATAAATAAGCAAGGGATCTAGTTGGTTTAATATGCTATTGAATATCAGTCCTAACTCTCTGAATGATTATTTACCAAAACTATGTAATATCCTATCTTATTTCAAGAAAACGTTGCCAAGGCCAAAATAAGAAAGCATTTATTAGTGGGTTAGTTCATCATAAAGTGCATAGTTCAGAAATCTGTGAGTGGTTGTTTTCTGCAGCAGGTTGGCAGCCCCGATTTTGACGTTGCTGCCATTACGTATATATATAAATTGTCATGCAATTTATGGCTGGCCCACTTGAAAACCGAAAATCAACAAATGCAAAGACATAAAAAAACTATTAAATTAAACATAATTTTTTTTTTTTTATAATTAAGCGCATGCGAGCAACGCAGAAACAGTTAAAAAAGAGGAGAGAGAGAGATAGAAATACAGAAAGAAAGAGGGAGAGGGAGAGACATAAATATAGAGATTGGAAGTAGGAGAGATAGAGAGAGAGAGAGAGAGTGAGAGCAACAACCATTGTTTGCAGTTGTGAAACATAAAATTAGCGTCAGGCAATGCAGTCATGCAAAAGACGATATTTGTATTAGTTTAAAAATTATACGATATTACGATAGTTAGCGTGGCTTGACGATACTTTCGATATGCTACACACGCACACGCGCACACACACATACATACACACACAGCCATACACACGCACACATATAGTGTCATACTTATATGTATAAGCTATTTACTAAACCTAGCACGCTACTAAGTTTTTAGTCACATAGAGCACGGGCCACAGCACAGAGAGAGTGAGATATTGACAGACAGAGAGAGAGAGAGAGAGAGAGTTATACAATATATATTTGATATTGAGAGCGAGACAGATACAGAGAGAGAGAGAGAGAGCGTTGCGATTAGACGTTTAGACACCAATATTTATAAATTATTTGCTGACAACTAGTTGTAACGTTAAATTTTTGACTGTACCTAATTCTCGCTGGGATAAATCTGAAAGTTTTTTTTGGCAAGCGCGTTGCATACTTTAAGGCGGTGGGGGTGAGAAAAAGAGAGAGAGAGAGATACAGAGAGAGAAGAGATGAGAGAGCGCATGATAAATTGTAATTTGATGTCGCGTACCTGCGTTGAGAAAAAAATTAACAGTAAGGTGTAAAGTGTGTGCTTGTGTGTGTGAGTGTATTTTCTTCCGATTTTTTCACTTGATTTTTGTTTTTGTTTTCGATTTTTGTGCGTGCTTCGAATAGAAGTAGTAGTAGAAACAGAGAGAGAAAGAGTAAAAGATATAGAGAAAATAGATGAAACGATAAGCAATCTGGTCAGTTTGTGTGTGTTTGTGTGGGTGTCGTTGTTGTGTGTGTGTGTGTTAAAGAATAGCTTAAAGATGAGCGCCACAAAATGAAAGCATTTTCAAAACAGTGCTTTTCGTAGGTGCCACAAAATGTATATAAAAACATAGTTTAAAAAAAATGAATACTAAAAATAAATTATAGTATATGTGAATGTGAATGTTGAACGCATACATTGGTTTTCCATCGTCAGTCAAGATTTTAAATTCCAAAAATATTATTGAAATGCAGCAAAACTCTTTGGATAAATGCAAAGCTCTGCCTCTTAAATATGTGTTTTTATTGAGATGCTCCAAATGGGCAATTATTCAATGCTTTTGTATGGGAAAAACTGAAGCATTTAAAAACTCATAAACACTCATATCATCATTTTTTGCTTATCATAAATTATGGAAAGGTATGCTTTATACTTATGAGCTGATTTTATCACGTTTAATATATTTTTTTTTACAAATTTGAATTGTGGTCAGATAGGAAATTTGTACATATGGATGGGCCGGCAAAGCTAAACTCAAAGGCTTGCTAAACTACTAAAACACAGTTTCGTTATAACGTATTTATAATATTTAGTTATTTGTAGGTAATACGTCAGCTTCGACTTACCCAGAGTGCTGCAATTGGGCAGATATTAAAAAAAAAAATGTACAGAACCCAACCTAAAACAGGGAATACAAACCCCAAAGGACCTTTTTAAACTTATTCTATCGCGTACACGTTGCGGTATTTTTTTTGTTTGGTTTTTTTTTTTGTATTTCTTGTATTGTATTTTTAGTTTTTAGCGCTTGCTTCAACGTGTGAATGTTCCACAAAAAATGCAATAAATTCTTTTTGATCCGAAATTAAAATGGTGCATTTCAATTTGGGGCAAAGTATTTCTTCCGCTTTGACATCCGTTTTCGAGTTGTCAAAGCGAAAACTACTTTAAATACTTTTTGTAAAACATTCAAATTGATTTGTTTGTTTTTGTTTATTTTTTTTTTGTTTTGGAATTTTTGTTTTTGAGGTTTTCCGTTTTGCTGGGCGATTGGTTTTTCTACAATTGGCTTTGTGGAACAATTTTCGCAATTGAATCAAGTTGAGCTCCTAGATCGAAAACGGGAATGAGAGGCAAGTAAGCTTTACAGAATCTTTTTGGGAAAACTTGATACCATTTATCATATTTATAGATTTAAATGCATATTTTTGCTTATGTGTGTGTTTCTTTGTTTTGTCTAAGTATTATTTTTTTGTTTGAGTATTTTTGATGGTGGTTTGTTCTGGTTGTTAGTTAATGTTGCATACTTTCTTTTTGTTTATCATTGGATTTGTTGATTTGTATGTTTTGTGTTGTTTTTTTTGTATACGTATGACTACAAATCAAGTTGAAGCTTTAAGATGAGTGTAAACTATTTAGAAAAAATTATAAGCTAAACGTTTCTCGGTTCGTAATAAAATGTTGCGCACACAAAATATTATTCTGCAATGAAATTATTAACAAATATTTGCAATTGAAATTGGTTCAGTTTGTGGCTTTCGACTTGTTGACTACGCTAATCTCTGAATTGATGTTATGCATATTTAACCGCGCCAAATTTGCATGCGCTAATGAAAGCGAAATTTACGAGCATTTTCCAGCACAGGAGCGGTTCAGCGGTTCACAGACAGGGCCGCAACGAAGTCGATATTCATAAATTTGCTATTGTCATTAAGAGTTTCAGACAGCTCCTTCAAATTCTTGTCTTTCTCTAAATTTGTATATAATAATCATATTTAATTTAATATTGTATACTAAGATATAATATTTTGTGTGCGACTAGATTAATTCTTATAATATACAAAAAAAACATGTTGATGACATGAGTTGGCAGTCTGGCATTGTTTCGCACGTGTGGCTTAAGTTAAGTTGGCAGCTCTTGCAGTACAGTCGCTTGCGCTCTACATGGCATTTGGGGGTTTGGTACTTAGGTATGTACATGGGTCGTTCAAATCAAAGCAATGAAAATGCTTGTAAATATTCAATGCAATCTTTATGCTTCTTCTTGCTTCTTGGGCGATTTCCTTTTGACTACGGCCCGGCTTTGCAGTTTATAAATTATTTAAAATATGTTATTGGCTTTTGGCATAATCAAAGAAACAAACAAGAAACGAAAAAGTGGACACAAAAAAGTAAAAATGGAGAAAAGAGATTACACCAAATGCAGACCAACGAAACATTTTAAATAATTTATATGCAAATGCGTAGAGGCAAATTAAAAACAATACACTGGCGAAAAATGTGTGTAATTCGACATTTACAAATACAGATACGGTATAGAAAGTTTGAATAGTGTACGGAGAGAAAGAATTCAAGGCAAAAGCATTTGGATTTATTTACAAGCATTTTCATTGTACTTTCAAATTACAACCAACTGCAAGACGGCAACGTAAACGGCACAACGTTGTTGCGTTTACGGCAATTACGTAAGTGTTCATTACGTTACACATACAAAAACAAAATTAAAAAAACACGTAACGGCAATAAGAGAATTCATGTGGCATATGCTTTTGGAATTGTGTATGAAGGGAGGAGTAGGAGGATTTATTTTACAAAATCCTTTTTGATTGTCACTTACTTCCGGCGGTGGCGGCGGCGGCTCCGGCAGTGGCGCCGGTGGCGGTGTCACATATGTGTTTTTCTAGTTACGCAATTGGCATATAGAGTAGCGTAACGTAATGTGATGATTGTTTTTTTTGCGATATACGTATTTCGCAACGACATCGAGACGGAAAGGGAGAGTGAATTTGAGACGTAAAAAAAAACGTAAAACATACTTAAAAAACAATTGCTCGTTTTAGTGTCACGTTGAGAAGGTAGCGTAACGCACACTACGTATGCGCAACACGTTACGTAAGTAGCAGCAAGCGATAGTGACAGCGCGAATAGTTTAGATTAGATTAGAATAGATACAAATGGACGAGAGATATGTGGGTGAGCAAAAAACAACAGAGAATTTTGGAGATTTGAGTTGTTCTCTATTGTGAGTATATGTAGCTTGAGGGACCTGAAGCATAGATCACTTGAGCTTACTCACGTTTCTAAACAGTGGGTGGTTAACTCAAAAGAAATGCGTATTTTTGGTTCTCTAGAAACTACAAAATAAATACATTTGGTGTCAGTGTGTGTTTTTTTTGGGTATTGTGTGTGTGATCGCAAATTGATTGATGTGCTTTATATTTGTTATGTAGGTAATTTGTATTTGATATTTCATAGCTCGTTTTTTACTAGTTGATTAAGATTTAAGTTGAGTTTATGTGGATAGTAATTAGAAGCGTTTGGGCTTATTTTAAGTACTACGGGGCTTGTTAGTTATAGGTTTTTAAGGTGCAACGTGTGTTTTTGTTGTTGTTGGAAGAGCGCACTAGATTTATATTGTTTATTGTCTGCTTGTTCAGTGAGTGAGTGAGTGAAAAGCTACACACGTTGTTTAATAATTTGTTTATTTAGAGAGAGAGAGAGAGAGATAGAAATAGTGAGTGAAAGACAGAGACGGAGAGTATTCTCAGAGCATTACTTTACGGTTAGTTTGAAGCAGGTGCAAAGTAGGCGATTCAGCTGGGGTGGGGGGTGGTTCGGTGGTGTTAGCAACTACATTTAAAGCTAGGTATGGTGGGGTGAAAGACAGACACATAGATGGATAGATTGGGTAATAGCTTTAGAGCATTTATAGATAGTTAGAGAGAAAGAGATACAGAGAAAAAGCCGCAAAGATTGATAGAGATTGAGAGAGAGATAGAGAAAGAGAGAGAGAGAGAGACAGAGAGAGAGAGTGGGTGGGGAGTGTGTCTTAGAAGTAGAGCAAAAGCGCTAGTTATATATATATATATATATGTTTTGTTTATATATATTTCTATATAGAGATTTATGTAAGTATATTAAAATTGAAAAATAGGTGATTTTAAGCTAATTGTACAGCGCATTAAGTAGTTGGCTGGCAGAGCGCTCAAGACTTGAAATATATATATCTAAAATTTCAATATATGGAATATAATTTAATCACTACTAGACGAGACAGAGCAAAGTTAGGTTATGTACGTTCCAAAGCGATTAATTGATCTATTTTGTGAGGGAATTATGCTTTCAATGCCAAACAGTTTTGGGCACACGCTAAAAGTTAACTGTAAAATTGGAGGAAAACTAGAACTAGAAAAACCTAGCGTATAACTTGTGCTTCACCTCTTGGCACACTACGAGACTAAAAACATATGCTCTGTGGGAATAACTGTTGGGGGAATTTGACAAAATCAAAATGGAGTGTGTCTTGGAGAAAGAAAGAGAGAGAGATAGAGAGAGAGAGAGAGATTGCTTGAAAGGATAGTATTAGAGAACTTGGTTTTATTTAGTATTCGGTTGAAGGTATATCGATTAAATGGATTTGGATTTGGGGCTTCGGGACTTTAGAATTTCATTTTAGCTGATGATTTTCATTTGACGGCTTTTAAAAAGAGTTTTGCGCTCGTTGCTTATTCTTTTAGATAAGTTTAGATAGAAAGCAATTGAATGGTTTAAGTACTTTGCCTTTCTATTGTTTTTATAGAGAGGGAGAGAGAGTGTCGTATATAATTAATTATAGTTTTTTTTTTTTTTTTTTTGGTATTTTATATTATTACCCATGACTCAGGTGGATAACGAGGAAATGGAGCTATTTCTTTAGTTGCTACATTACTAGGCAACTCAAGTCTTCCACCTAATTTTCGTAGCTTTCTTCTTCTCGCCACCCGAGATTTCGATCTTAGCATCAATGCGGCCTGCATCTTGTTTGTTGTTGTTGTTTTGCTTGTTGTAAGTTTTTAAACGGTCAAACGGTCACGTTGCGTACTCGTAACAAAATATAAACAGTGTAAACAGTGTTTACGTTTGCGTTACGTTGAACTTTGGTTTTACGGCTTACAGTACAAAATCAATGGGATGATACAGGTTACGTTTAGGAGCTTAAATACGTCAAAACTAAAAGTCACGTTCGTCAATCAATCAGTTAGTTAATCGATTTGCCTGTCGCTGCATCCAATTGCTTAACGTTATTTACGTAATGCTCAGAGCAACGTTAACGCAACGTTCGAATGAAAGAAAACGTAAAGTGAGAGAGCACGTTCAATTAGGCACAAGGAGGAGGATTATAGAAATATATTTAGAAGTAAAGACTTTTTCTTCTTCTTTTTTCGCTAAGAGTATTGTTGTGCTGTTATTGTTGGTGTTGAGCAACTGCGTCAGTGATTAAGTCCTGGCGCAGCTGAGTGGCGGGCTGAGGATGTGCTGCGTTGATTGCCAGTGGTCGGCTCTGCTTTCTAGCTCCGTTACGTCGTTGTTGTCACGTTTCCCGCGATGATGTCTAACTGCTGCTGCTGCTGCTGCTGTTGCTGCTGTTGCTGCTGCTGCTGATACTGCTGCTGCTGCTGCTGCTGCTGCTACTACTGCAGTTATCTGTTCTTGTCCGAAATGACTTTGCCGTTGACGTAATGGTGATGGAGATTGACGTAACGTAACGAAGTGATGATTGCTTCAACTAGTTGAATATGGCAATGACGTGTGTTGATTGTTAGGCTATATCGTTTTGCGTCTATTGTTTTGCCCGTTACGTAGCGTAACGTAACGCGTTGCTGCGTTGCTACGTTGCCACGTTAACGTCACGTAGCAACGTATTCGTTGGTGATTTCATTTTCGTTTTAATTTTGGCATTAAAAGCTATAAACATTTATTGATCTCTATATATTGACAGCGGCCTTTGGCGTAACGTTAACGTAAGCGCACTATCACGTAACTGTAATTGATTGCCCGACTTAGTCTATGCATCGCCTAACTAATCTACAGCTAACGCATAAGTAGAAAAATTGTATTGCTATGTTCTTTAAGTATTGTTGTTTTTTTCTGAAATCCTATTGATCAACGTAATTAACTTTGTTGCTTGTTGAGTTAAGTTTCTTGTTTGATTGGTTTTTTTTTAGACTACGATTTCGATTTACGTTTTGCAATGTAAATGAAAGAAGGCAATGTCGTTGTTTGTTTTGTTCTATAATTATTGTAACTTGATTTTTTGTTGTTCAAAATTTAATCATGTTCGATCACATTTGGTGTGTTTGTGTTTCTTATCCATCATTGTCTACGGTTGCTTTTCAAGTAGAAAATATATTTAAAGCTTTTATCGTAGCTTTCCAAGTATCCAATACGGTTTTCTTTTATATTTAGTTTCATTATTCGATTTGATTTGCTCTTTTCGCTCCAAGTTTCTGTCATGTTGTTTTAGAATGTATTTTAGTTATATATTTATTATTAGTTTAGTTCATATCACATATGTTGCAGTTGTTTTTATTTTTCACTTTTTGTAGCTGTGTATTTATTTAAATCATGAATAGTAACTTTTTAGCCTTTCAAAACTTGCTATTTAAATGAATTGAAATATTTGTTAAATTGTAATTTTTTCGTTAATTGGTTTGTGTCCATTTTAGGTCAAGCCAAATGCCGAATTAATTTACGATTATAGCACAATCCCATTTCCAATCAATGTTGTCAATTATTCACTGACTGCATATTTCAATCTGGATTAAGAACGACAACATGTCGTATAAGTGATAATCAAACAGGTTTTCAAATGCAAATTCAATTAAGATCGAAATTTATGGTGTATCTATTGTATGGGTATTATTGAGTTTATTTCTTTTTTATATAATCATATATACATATATTTTCGTATATAGAAAATGTAATTAATTTAATTTGTATTATGGTTTTTTAATGATTCGTTTTTGTTATTTTTATCATTATTCTATAGAAGTCTTATTATTATTATAAATTAATTATTATAGTTTGTAGTATGATTTATTTATTCTTTGATTTATATAATTTTAATAGAATATTAAATTTGATTATTGGCTCGTGCATGTTGAGAGCTTTTATCAATTTAAGTGGAGCTCAACTTATACCAACCAAAACAGCCTTCAGACTAGCTACGAACCCTGCTCAGGGAATATGTGCAGACATGTAAAATACACAGTTTTCACTCTAGATAAAATAATGCATTTATGGCACAACATTTCCAGGCCATTGCAACTAAGAATTATCCAAATAAATGTAATATTTGAGTTGAATCGATTTGCTGCTCATTCGCATTCGTATGCAGAGTTTTCATTGCTGTGCGCAGCTCAGCTGAAAGCCCAGTTTTCCAGGCCGTTTGCAAATCTCGAGTAAGAATCATCTAAGTAATGCAAACAGAGTAAATATTTATGGGCAAGACTCGCATAAGCCATGTTACAGCACTGCTAAGCCATAAATCAAATGCCAGCTCAAGAGATGCAGCTACTCAGCACATATACAAACCTAAGTATGTATGAGTTTTGGGTGTGTCTGTGGGTGTGTGAAGATATACGAGGATGCTATATGTATGAATATGTCAGAGAGCATTTCGCGGCCCCAAAAATCAGAAAAGTTACAGAGAAACGACTGCAGCTGTTGGAATTCATATGCAAATGTAGCCGGAGCAGCTCTTTTGTTGTTTTTGCTGTAGCTATTCTTTTTTTTTTGTTCGTTTTGTAGTATTTGAGCGGGAAGCAAATTTCTAGCGTAACGACTGTGCGAAACTGGCAACTGCGAAAACCAAAAAATTTCAATAATTCAACAGCGCAAAGCGGAAAAAGTCACTCGTTGAACGATGCGGATGAAATTTTAATGAAATACAGATTCATGCACAGTTCACACACAAGCACACATACACACACACACATAACAACATTGCAGTCAGGGCCGTTAATAGACAATAACATGGCGCACTGACAAACAGGCACACAACACGCGCACACACACACAGCAACAACTGACATAACGAAAGCTGTGCTTGTAACGCCTAAAAGATTGCAACATATTTGCAATTAAACGCAGATACATAACCGCACACACACACACAGACACAAATGCACACACACAGACACAAATGCACAGACACACAAACATACTCACACTGCATACATCACACATATATGTATACATCGAAATGAATTTTGGCACTGTGTCCTGCACATGTTGCAGCTACTCTTGTCGCATGCTGACAACATAAGCGCTTAAAAGTGTGCTATGAAAATTAATTTGCACCATGACTCGCCCTTTCCTATTATATATCATTTTGCTATATGTGTATATTATATATACGTATATAAATATATATGTACATTTTATTAGCACGACTTGCGCTCGACAGCATTAAAGATTCCTGCTCTGCAATTTTGATATTATCGAAATAAGCTGAAAGTTTCCACCGATTAGTCAGCGACAACAAAAGAGGTTTAGTGTGCCACAAATTCAATTATTCGGATAACACAAAAGGATAGGTTATTCGATATAATAAATGAAAAATCATTTTTAGACTTACTGCAAAAATGTGGTGTATGAATAGATATTCTGGGTACTGCAGATATATATATGTACATATATGGTTTTCGGACATGGGCAGCCTTGGCTTAAGTTTTGGTCAAATAAGATGGTTGATGCCATTGTCGATTGCGTTTCTATTAAGTCATCAAATTGGGCTTTTAGTGACCACAATTACCTTCAATCTTGTGCAATTATTGTTGGGCAGTGAGCCATAGAAATGTCTGGGAGCCAAAAGTACTTCTTATGATGTCTAAAAGCCAATTTCAACTTTCACATTTAAGTGATTCTGTGTGGTTGCTAAATCAATAACAGTTCAAAGGTTGTGTGTTTGCATATGCAAAATGGGCCTATAAAAACCGAAGGTAAGTATCCATAAAGAGTAAGTAACCGTTTCGACTGTTGCATGATGGGTCAGTGGTTGCCACAATGTCGACAAAGTTGCAACCCTACTACTCATTAATTCCAATTGCCATCACTCGTGGCAGATATTCGGTATTCAGCACTCACTGTTCACATTCACTGTTCGCATCGGCAACATTTTTTGGCACGGCGCCCGCTGTCTTGTTTACATGTCATCTTACGAGTGGTGAATGCGGGGGAAAGGGGCTGTGTTACGAGTGCCTTGTCTACAGGTAATTAAAGCCAGTGCATCGCTTCGCTAAATTTGCATATGCCACATGCCACGTAGAGCTTGCACACGTGAGACATGCTAAATGTTCTCTCCGAAAGTCATGTTATTTGATTGTCCAAGGCAATCATATATCTCTTTGAGTGTATACATGTGTGTGAGTGTGTGTGTGTTGGCATTAAATTTTATTTATTCGACCGTATGATCCAAATTTGCTCCGGCTGACCAGGAGTTAAGTTTATTGAGGCATTTGTGGCATTTGATTTGCGGTCAGTTAATTGAATATAAATAAAATTTAAACGGTCTTCTATGGAAGGAGAGTGTTCCCTAAATCGTATACGCTTGAAAATCGCAGAGAAAGCAACAAATCATTTAAATAAATTGCATATCAAAAAATCAAGGAGAGCGAGGAAAAATTCATGATATTAAAAAATTATTTTAAAATTTCTAAAAGCGCTTATGGACTGAAGTTCAAGAACCATTTTGAAGTTAACCAGTTAAGATTTTTCCCATCGAGAGTGCTTGGCAATTCGATAATCCACTGAAATATTGTCAAATATTCAACTAAACAAAGACAGTATGCTAAACAGATACATTGACGAAAGTGATTTTCAGAACGGCTCTTGAAATTTGTATGGCCATAAAAATTTCAAATGCAATTGAGATCTGTGGGGAGCACAACATAATTTGTGTCTTTTTAAATGCTTTTTATTGTCGATGGCAGCGACAACAATCAGGACACACACATATAAATATATGTATAAGCTCGAATAAACCGATGGTCTTACCCACACACACGAACACATGGGCAGACATTGAAGATAAATGTTAGCAGAGGAGGAAGCAAAGAAAACGACAGCGGGCAAAAAACGCAGTGAGCCAAAAATCGAAAATGAATTTAAATGTGGCTTCGTAATAAACGAGATGCGTTTATCTTGCCCCAAAAGATAGGAGTATTGTGTGTGTGTTGTTGTGTGCGAGACCATGAATTATACAAGGGAAATTCAATTTAGACAGCAACGGAGTGTGCAACAAAAAATGGGCAAACTCAAGAGTCGCTTAGTGCCGCAGATTGTCACTTAATTGTGAGCTGTCATTGAAAAATAGCTAGGGGCGGTGGAATAGGGTAGCTGGGAATTCAATATGTCAATTGCAATTACGACAACGGTAAGAACAAAAAAAATAAAATGAAACAACGACAAGCCTGACAAACAATTACGACAACAACACAAAAAACAGAACGAGTCTCCTGTGGGGCCGGCTGGTCAGCTCCAACAAGCAGCCCATGATGAAGAGCCTGTGAAGAGCGGAGAGATAGGAGGAGAGTGGAAGTGGCAGCAGATCGCATGCCACAGGCGACAGTTTGAGTAATTATTGAGACTGCAATTTTGGACTGGCAATTCTTGTTATTGTTGTTGTTTTTGGTTTTTTTTTGGCAGCCAACGCGTAATTGAAAATTAAATTGCTGCCCGATGACAATGTCTGAAATGGGCTGTGGGACAATTGTGTGTGTGTGTCCTAAAAGGAGGCTGTGCACTTGAGCGTTAACGATTTCATTCAGTCGTAATGCCACAGAACTCAGCAACGCTGATTGGTCAGCTTTGAGGAGACCCCTTAGCTCAGGGACAGCAAATTGCATTGCAAATGTATCCATCCCACTTTGAATCAATGATAAATTGCAAGAAACTGAGTAAATCACTAATTGAAATAAGATATAAAATACAAATTAAATGTATATGATTATTAAAATTCTTATTCTCCATGTAATCGACTTATTAATGGCACATATATATAATTGAGTGTATAAAATTATAGCCAAATAAGACAATCGATCAATCAAATAATTCGAATTTGATCGCAAACCAACATTAACTTCCTAAAGCTAATAGATTTCAGGTTTCAGCAAAGAAACTAAAATGAAATGTGTAATTATGTTCACCTTGTGCACTTAGGCAATTAAAGCTAATGCAGTTGCTAAGTTCAATCTCAATGCCGTCACCTGGCTTGTTCATGCTTTGGCTTTTTACTACCCAGTCCACATGTTTTTACACCTTTCGGAGCTAGTTTTTACCTTTCTAACACCTTATTTGCCATTTTCATTTTCACTTTCAGACGATATTTTTTTTTGCTGTTCGCTTTATGTTTTTCACATTTTTGGCGTCCGCCATTTTGCCGCACAGTTTTTCCACTATTTTTCAGCTAATTTACCGTGGCCGTTGTTTTTGTGCATGTCGTATAGGCGAGATAGAATATACATATATATATACTTATATAACATGTACTATAAGTGCTTTCTACATATATATATCTATGACTCTCTTAGAGACTTGAGTGGCCACTCAGCAAGTGCAAGAGAGATGGGAGAATTGAAAGAGTGGGCGCGGAATATAATAAATTTTAGCCAACATTCGTTTTTGCTGTTTCCATTTTTTGTTTTTCTTTCATTTTTTTTAAACCATTTTCCTCGGTACACAGATTTTTCTTTGTGCATAGTTTTGTTTAATTTGTGCATACCCTGTAAATACGAAATTGTAAGGAACGGGTATTATGGTGTTTGCAAATGCACTTAAGAAACCACTACAAAAAAATCTCATCATCTACAAAAAGCATAAAAATGTATTTCTATTATTAAAATTGCCTGCTTCTACAAGCAAAGGGCATTTGCGATTCGAGCACTCTCAACTAAAAGTTTTCTGTTATACCATAATTTTTTATAACTTTTTTTTCAAAGTTGCGCTTGGAAGTCAAATAATTGCACTACGTTAAGTTTTTTAATTCGTTGGTCGCTCGTTAGCCCGAGCGAAGGAAAGTTTAAAGCCGCAACTTGAGCCACTCAACTTCCGCCTCGTCGCACCACAGCTCACCTTGAGCCACTGGATGTTGCACATTTATGACACACATTGCGGGCTGCCTTTTGCCTTTTACACAACATTTGGCAAACGGGTTTTGACTCATTGGGTGTGGCGGGGCTGGTGGTTGCCTATCGGCGTGGGTGATTTTGTGTCTGAGCTTGCCAAGCTTTTTCGGGGCGTCGCATTATCAGGCCGATACAAAGGCACATTATGCGCTTCCGATTTGGTGTTGTTGTTGTCAGTTATGGCATCAGTTATCGCAACAAAATGAGGTTAGCTGTGGGAAATGCTGCACGAACGCAAACCCAACGAAACAGAGTGCCACGTTTTGTCGTCCACTTGCGACTACTGGGTCAATTGAAGCTGTTGACTTTGGCAACAGCTCCCAAATTCAAGAAAAACCAAAATCTTAAATGCACCAATTTTCTATCAAATCTGCCTAACCTGATGGAACCTTTTCCACCAAGTTGGAATTCAACTATAGCTGAATTTGGTGCATTTGTCAATTTGTCAACAATGTCCGCAGCTCCAACTTAAATTTGTTCACAGCCAGTTGGTGCTTTTTACAATATAAGCCAATAAATCAAACTAATGACAAACATTTATATCGGGTCATTTCACATACATGAGCCATTTACGTATTGCGTTACGAATACCATTTGAATTTGAATTTAGATGAAAAAGCTTCTGCACTCTGACAATAATGATTTTTTTGGGACTTCTTGAAAAAGGTCAAACAGAGAACAAACGATTTTGTACCAAAAATTAAAATTATTCTATACATACATAAGTTTTTGATCTTTTGGCATAAATCAAGTAGGCCATTGAAAGCACGAAATTGTTTATATATATATGTATCTAACACACATTTTGTATTAACAACAACTATTCATATAAATATCAAATTATACATATAGATATAAATCGGATGTCTAATCGCAACGTGCAGCTGTCCATCGACGAGATTGTTGTCGCTGTGAACAGCGAGGATCCGGAGCTTCAGTTTCTGGGCACGCAGCAGGCACGCAAGATGCTCTGTCGCGACGCACCCAACATTGATTTAATTATTGGCCTTGGCATCGTGCCCAATTTCATACGATTCCTACAGAACAACGACAAGTATGTTAAAGCTAATCCTAATTTCAATTTCTTCCTCTCAATATTTTTCACTGACTGAGCTAGCAATGAGCTGCAGTTTGAGGCCGCCTGGGCTTTGACCAACATCACGTCGGGCACAACGGAACAAACACAGTATGTCCTCCAGATGAATGCAGTGCCCCATTTAATTGTCCTCCTACAATCGCGACGTATGGATCTAGTCGATCAGGCCGTTTGGACGCTGAGCAACATTGCCGGCGATTGTGCTGCGGCCCGAGACATTGTGATCCAGCATAATGTCATCGATGGCATTCTGCCCCTGATCGGTTGTAACAACTCATTCTCCCTTAAGCGCCATGTTGTGTGGCTAATGTCGAACTTGTGTTTCAACAATCATCCATTGCCGCCCCTTGGCCAGGTCAGGCGTTTGTTTTCGTGGTTCTCATTATTTCTTGGCAGCCATGACACACAGATTCAGATCGATGCCTGTTCCGCTCTCTCCAATATCACGAATGGTGGCAATACCAGAATACAGGCTGTGATCGAGATGGGAGTAGTGCCACGCCTGGTCCACTTACTGCAATCTGACGACAATCGTATTATTATGGGTGCATTACACACCATTAGGAACATTGTTTCCGGCACGGATGAACAGGTCAGTTGTCAGTTAAGATGCCAAAAATTGAAGACCTGAAATTTGGGAATTCGCCGGAAAGTTTTTGTAGATTTACGAGAAACACAATACAAAATTAGAAAATGCCCATCCTAAATTTCAGGTCGAATACTATCCGAGCATAGAATTAAGCTGATATTACCTGCCACCATCAACATTTCAGACCGATGTGGTCATAAGCTGTGGCGGTCTGGCCAAGCTTGGCCTCTTGTTGCAACACTCCGACGGCTCTATTGTCGAGGCGGCAGCGATGACTATCAGCAATATTACGGCTGGCAACCAAATGCAGATTCATGCTGTCATAGATGCGGGTATCTTTCAGCAGATACGGCATTTGCTGGAGAAGGGTGAAGTCCCGATACAAAAGGAGGCCGAATGTGTAGTGACCAATACAATCTTTACGGGCACCTCAGAGCAAGTTTTAAATCTTATAGAGAAGCAAAAGATAATCAAGCCATATATTGATTTGCTCGATTCCACGGACACTTCCATCATCATTGGGGTGCAAAATGGTCTAAGGCATCTCTTTCAAAAAGCCGAGCAATTCTGTGGCACTGAGAATCTATGCCTGATGTTCAAAGAGTTGGGTGGTCTCGATAAGCTGAAAGCGTTGCAGTTCCACGAAAATGAGTACGTTAAATGGAATGCCTTTCGCATCATAGATGTTTACTTCAAGACATCAATTCAATTCGATTAACACACACATTTATACTTAGACACATATTACTTTCACTAAATCATATTTAGGCTGTTAGTATTTATGGCATGTATATATATGTATGTATATACCTCAACACACAACATCACTTTGAGTTTTCTCAAGCCACTCTAAAACAAGGCTCAAGGAAACATAATAAATTATAACCGAGAAAATTGCGAGCAATGATAACTGTTTTGAAAAACATCTTACATTTAAAACGATACGTGAACCTGATCGTTTAATTAATTATTTAATTTCTTACTGTTTAATTTAAGATTCTAAAAATAAAATAAATCCCACAGCTTTTATAATTGGTATTTAAAATTAAAAATGTGTTTGTGCTGAAAATGTTTCAGTTTAGAATCCTTATCTCTTTCGCAAGGAATAAAATAATCCTTGATATTTCTAACACATAAAACTATTAAAACTTAATAGTTGATGTACTTTGTTGGGGCATGCCTAAGTGGAGAGATAAACACAGCTGACATTTAGAATGCAAATAGCACATGCAACAGTTAGGCTTATAACTAAGATAAAATTGTTTAAAAAAACACACACACACACACATAAAAACAATGAAAATCAGGCAGCCAATTGAGTTGGATCCGGATTTACCTCGATGTGCTCACAGACGCAGATGCCCTCCTCGCAGTAGGCGCATAGTTGCCACTTGCGCCCGTTGCTCAGACCCTTGAACAGCAGCTGGGGCTCATCGCTGACCAGCGGCTCGTATTGTGTCTGTTGGAATTGGAGTTCGCGCAGCTGACGCTTGAGGCCGCCGGTGACGCCGCCTCCTTCATTGCTGCTGGCGTCGCTCTGCTCGAAGGCATCGCTGCGGCGCATGCGATAAACGCTGCACTTGCGCTCGAGCGGCCCACTTGGCGGCTGCATCGCCTCATCTTCGTCGTCGGCCTCCGCTGAGGTCAAAGGTTGACGCTCCGCCGAATCGTGCGGTTCCTCGTCATCATCAGCGCGTCGCAGCTTGACGACGGCAGCGGCTGCCTCTGCTGCCGCTGCATGACCCGGCGAAGCCATGGGCGTGGCTGGCGTTACAATGATCGCATCATGATGGCCAGCAAATATGGATAGCTCCGCTTGGGCTGCAGCGGCAGCAGCCGCTGCTGATGTGCTGGGCATGCCCAAGCCCAGACCCAGTTCGGCTGGCGTCGTTGGCGGTGTTGCCTCCATTTGTGATACCAGCGGCAGCGTTGCCGTTGCCGATTTATGCAGCCGACCGCTCGATAATGCCGCCGCTGCGGCTGCTGCTGCCGCTGCCGCTGGTTGGAAGCCAGCGCTGCTGCCGCTGTGCCGATGCACAAGTTTCGGTGAGACGCGTCCGTGTGAGGAGGCAAACTGTTGATAGGGCGTCTGTATCGGTGCCGCATGCAGATGACTATGATGCATATGACTGTGGCCGTGGCCATGATGGGCATGACCGTGCCCCTGCCCCGTCACCTGGCCATGTGTATGCGAATGCATGCGCAGCTGCAGCACCGACTGCGTATCGCTGCCCGCCTCCTCGATGGGCAGCAGCGAACGGGATTGCGTGTAGGTGGCGCTCAGCTTGCGACCCTGGGGCTGTGGGGCGCGCAGATAGCTTGTGGGCAGCTGATGGAATTGGCGCGACTGGCTTGGTATTGGCGTCGAGGCGCCACCGGCATCGGTTGCCGAACCGGCCGCTTTCGGTGGATGTAGTTTCGCTTGTATCAATTTGTTCTTCTTCTCCTGCCGCTGACGTTGACGCGCCTGGCGCGAGGCCAGCGAGGCGCCACCCGCAGCTGCATACATTTTTGCTGTCTGCTTTTCGCTTAGATTAACTCTAGTTACACACTAAATTAATACACTTATTTAACATTCGCTTGGAATATTAATTGTAAGTACACATATATTTTATTTTTGTTTCGTGTTCAGTTTTTAACTCAATTTTCTACGTTTCTAACACCAATTTGCAAATTCTCTAATCTTACTAAGCAGTTCTAAACTTCATTTGCACTTTTCTATACTTTAAATCTGGATTTTTGTTATTCTAAACTCACATAGAACTGCAAAATGTTGTTTTTTTTAGCAATTTAGCAATTCTAGCAATTCAAAGCCCCTTTTATGCTCCGAACTTTCAGTTCGTCAATTTCAATCAAGCAGTTTTAACTCACTTTATACAAAACATAATCTCATTGTAGCAAATTGAAGCCTCACTCTTAGCAAGCTTTATCTCAATGTGCAACAAATGTCAGTTGCTCATGTAAAGAGTGTTGTAAAATAAATGTTAAAATTCTTAGCAAAAGTTTCGTTAATGTTTGTTTGTTCTTGTTGATGTCTGTCCCTGTAAATATGCCTAATTCGCAGTGATTCTCAATTTTAAAATGCTGTGCAATTCGTTTATGTCGGTTTCATCTAGGTCTTTAAGTGTAGTTTTTCTTTGTTATTTCGCTTCTATTTTTTGTTTTGTTTTGTATTTCTTTTTTGTTTTTTTTGTTTGTTTGTTGGGTGTCTGTATTGACAAAAATGATTGTACTTTGGATTACTTGCTTAAGCTTCAACCGAGTGACATATAAAAATTGTTTGAAATAAACCTTCTTGAAACCATCAAAAGTAAATGTTTTTTTTTTTGTTGGTTTAACAATCTTTAAATATAAACTATTTTCGAATCTGAACTGAAGAAACTAATTCACTTAACTTAGGCTAGGGAATACATTTTTGCTTTGTTGTTGTTGTTGTTGTTGTGGTTGTTGGTTTGGTTTATCAAAAAATATATGTATATATATGTCAAAAAATTGGTGTCTATTTAAAAATATGTTTCTATGTTGGGCTTTTGTTTTTATTTCTTTTACAAATACTTTTTTCTACTCTCTGATTATAAACATTTAAAAAATATGCTCTGCTCACAATCGATTTGCATACTTCCGGGGCGTATTGTCTGTGTGTATCCTTTTTCGTAGCTGTACTTCTTCGCACTGTCCATATGATAAAAATAAATTGGATTAACATTTATATATTTATATTAATTTGTAGTATTTCCTTTTTTCTTTTTCTTTCTCTTTTCTTCGGTTTGTCTTGCTAAAAGCTGCCTGGATTATTCTTTTTATATATATAAAATGTACTATACATTTAAGAATACATATATTTGGTTGATATTTGTCTAACTAGTGTTCATTAGAGTACAAAAAGCGCTTAAATCTTAAAGCACACACACATACACAATGTAATAGAATATTTTCTACAACTTTTGAGTTAATTCTTCTTTCTTAGAATTTTTGCAGCTGTTCTAAATGGAAGCGTCCTAAAGCCCGAGTTTTTTTATATTAAATTTTTCTATTTAGTTTTCTATTTTTTTTCTTCTTTTCTCTTGCGACCAATTCACATACATGTACAGCTTTATGGCCAGTTGAAATACACACACATAACGATTGAGAATCCTTATTTTAGAGCAGCTCGTCTACATTTTCAACTTGTTTGTTTCTGTTGTACTTTAAATTATAGTTACATTTTTGATGTTATTTTGATATTCGGCTTTGCACATTATATTATATAGATTTCGCTTGGCTTTATCTAAACTTATATATAACGACGGAATTTCTGCAAGGAACACGACGATAATTGATAAAAACTGTACTTAAAATAACATAAATATATGGTAGACGCATATCTAGAATGTTACAATCTATAAGCTGGAATATGTGTTTTAAGCGGGTGTACAAAGTAGAGAGTAATATTAAGTATAAATATCATTGGGGGATCTTACAAATACATCGCTATTGCAAAGTTCTCATTGGCATGCCCCAAAATGTAGATGACTACATAAAATATATTGAAAAATTTAAAAATATGCAGAATACTTAAAAATATTTGGAAAACGGCTTAAATGAAAATCAAGATATTTTGAGATATGTGAGATATCAAGCTAAAGTGTCACGACGCTCACCAAACAATATCAAAGTTTTATAATATGTAAAAAGCTTTTTTATTTTCGCATTTCTGAATTGCATACAGGTCCAAACTCAACCACCATTAATCAATTTCACAACTCGTTATGGATGATTTGTTGAAAAAGAAAAGTAAAGCGAAGAAAAACAGGGAAAAACAATTTCCACAATCGACACACCCCATTGCCACACCCTTTTCAAAAGTCATCAAACAATAAAATGTGCAAACTTTTTTATTTTAACTTTCGCTTTCGATCTAAGTTCTGGGTGTAAAATCACAGTCAAAACACAAATTGAACAATGCACCAAATGTTGTCGTCGGCTGATGAACTATAAAACTATAGATGACAGTTATCGGAATACAGCAAACCTATGCTAATGTGTGCCCGATTGCAACGATCACGTTAACCTTACACGTTTGCTGTTGTTCTATTTAGTTTTGACTTGTTTACATTTATACCAATGTTACTGCTGATATTTTCATGTTTTTGAAAATATTTTGTTGAGTTGTATTTATTTCACGTTGTTTGCTCTTGTTTGTTGTAATGAGGGGAACATGCAATGTTGTCGTAAACACGCAAATTAAAAACGTTTTGGTTTCAGTATTTGGCTTAGTTTGGGCCACCCTAACCTTAACATTTGCCATGGCGAGGCCTGTCCTGCACAATATTCAGGGTTATAATAAATGCTTTCACACAAGCCACAAGCACAACTCCAGCCTTCACTGATATCGTCTTCTGTCTGCTGTATTTATATTTTGTTGTCCAGTGTAACTTGGTCAACTGCAAATGCTTGCTAAGTGAGGGCAATGTTTAGGCGCTTAAAACGCTTTTGTTGGGCGTGTGGTTTATATAACAATTTGTTGATGCCTTTTGGCCCAACACACGCACTCAAGGCTAATTAAAACTCAGACCCCGGTAACGCCTCTGCATTAAATATGGCGGCCTTAGCCAAAACCGATGACGAGCACTATAGCTATAAGAATTTTTTTTTTTTAGCAACTTTGCCAGCTGCCCAAGTACGATAAATGATAGTTGGCCCAAATGCGCTGACGTGTTGCGGCCACTTTTTAAAGAGCGTCGCTTAATATTGATTTACTTGTATCATATAGAAGAGCTAATGCATACAATCTATAATCTATAAGCCAGCAAGTATGGGCACCAGGTCATTGCCAGAAATATTTTGTAGTTCGCAAAAAAAAAGAATTATAAATAAAATATTATAATTTGTTGAGCTTAGCATAATCTTTGGAAATTTGATAGTCATATTTTGTTGTGTGTATGTAGATCAAAACTAAAAATAAAAGTAGCTAGTTTATTCTTTAAAAATAAACCTCTTCGAAGTATTAAGAAAATATAATAATAAACGCCAAAGATTAATATATTATATATTTACATAATATATTCATGAAGGTAAGAGGCATTGTATTTATTTAGCAAATATAATGCAGAAGTGGAGCTTTGAGCGGCCTGACAATTGCTTAAATATTTGTATCTTGCGTGCTGACCACTAATTAAAGTGGGACCTAGGGTAATACGAATTTAGATGACAGCAATTAATATAACGAAATGGCATTGAAAAGCATTTGGGTGGCTACCAAAAATCAATACAATTGCAAACTAATAACAATTTGTTGGCCCACACAAAAGGCGTTGGCCAAAACGCAGGCCGACCGCTAAGTAAGCCGAAATGAAATAACATGACGCTAAATTATGCAAGTTAGCTAATTACAGTCTGATGCTGCTGTTGGTCAGGCGTGTGTCATTATGGTTAAAAGAGACCCTCCCTCCCTTTCCGGGCAACAAGCCAACCGTAGCACGCAATATAAACAGAAATGAATGAGTCAACTTGTGCATAGTTACGCAAATCGAGCGAGTCGACTGGCCGCTGGAGACATTCTATCAGGAGTCTGCCCATTCGAGTCAGACAACGCGGCGTATACGTCATGCGGCTGGCAAAGGAACAGCCAGGCAGCTAAAGGTAAAAGGCAGCCCAAGCGATTTCTCTTTATTCATTCATGGCCCATGAATATCTAACAGCCAAACACACACACACACACACTCACACACAATCCCCTTATCCCCACACACACAAATACACTCGTCCACATACATAACACAAACAAGCCGCCAATGTGTAGAGCGTTCCAAACATCTGACACATTTCGCATTTTCATAAAATGTGAACCAAATTTAAATCCTGATTTTCTGCAGCTGTATGTTTTTTATAAACATTTTGAGATTACTTTAACGGGTGTCAAAAAAATCGGAAATGTCTGGTGATTTTGTGTGGATAACGTTTTGTGGAACACATGCGATTAAGTCATTTATGCGTCAGTTTACCCGGGTGTGCAATATGCATACACGCTGTCTCTCTCTGTCTCTCTCTCTCTCTCTCTCTCTCTCATTCTCTCTCTCTCTCTCTTATACAAACACACACACACAGAGACACACACACAGATACACACACACAAACTCTTATAAGCAGGCGGTGCCCCAACAGGGACCTGCCAATGCTTGCCGTCAGACCGCACACACACAAAGAGAGAGAGAGAGAAAGAGAAGGTGATTGACAGTGAGAGAGAGACACATAAAAGTGGCAGCTGTGGCACGTAAAGTTGTCTACGCAGCAGCAGCAGCAGCAACAGTGGCGGCATGTTGCGATGTCTGTCGCTGCCACATTTGGCTTTTGTGTGCGCTTGTTGAGATTGAAATTAAAATTTAAATTTATTTCCAGTTTGATTTTTGTGTCGCAGCCAGTGCTGTGTTTGATACACGCTAAGCGCCACAGAATGCTGCACATGGCAGAAAGAGTTGCAATTTAAATGTAAACTAGAGTAAATATTGGGTAAATATGATTATGTCTGGCACTTAAGCCAGTTAAAGCCAGTGAATAAGTCTAAGCCACTTCTAACTGAAAACTTTAAAATACGCATTAATTTTTAAGGGGAGTTTTTTAAAAAATATTGGAAAACAATGAACAATAATTAAATTTGATCATATAGATGGTGTATATGGCGCTTAGATTATGGAATACTAAATCCAGATTCCTGGCAAAAATGTTATAATCTTAAGTATCGTTGATTTAAGATTATGTGAAGCCGGCACTAAGGCGTCAAATGACTAAATCAAATCTAGTCCAACTTCAATATTGTATGCAAAAGTATCAGGTTATTGACTCTTCAACTGATTGTTTTTTATGATTCTTTGCCTGTCTGTCTATTTTTCAATATTCCTTAGCGTCTCACTGATGAGACAGCCAGAGCGAAAGAGCAAAAGAGAGGGAGATACATATTGCGAACTCATTGACAGCACTCGAGGGCGTCCAAAAATGTTGTAGAATTTACTACAAACAATTTCAGAGCCATTGCCATGCAAATTTGTCAATAAAATTGCCACACATCCACACACACACACACCCATACACACACACATACACAGAGACACAATCACACACTAAAAGATGGAGACAGACGTGCTAAGGGGACTTTGAAATTGAATGGCTGACAGGCATATGTATGCGCTCGTCCTTAGATGGAGTAAGTCGGAAATGTTTGTAGCCAGCTCGAACCGGAAATATTATTGATTATCGCAACGTTAAACGTTTATTTTCTCTTTAGACTATTATTATTATTATTATATCATTTCCATTTATTAGAACATTCTGTTTTTTCGCTGGTGGCACGCGTTACATGTGCAAGAAAACATATCAATTTGATAGCAACTATTTGAGGGCCAGCAAGCCAGAAATCGCCTCCTTTTTGGGCCATTTGGGTATTTTTGGCAAGGAACTCGTTTGATTTCTTATGTAAGTGGAGCAAGCGGCGAAACGCAACTCGCAGCTGCTGCTGCTGTTGCTGTTGCTCGTGTTGTTGTTTGTGTTGTTGCTGCCTTAATAAGCAGTTATCTGCACCGCCTTACCCTCTTCAGCCCTCACCAGCCATCTGTTTGCCCTTATTTCAGCTGTTTGCCTGGCTGACTACTTCCGTTTCCGCTCGCGTTTTTCCATGTTTTTTCGTCGTCAACACTTGAGGCAGACAGCTAGTTGGCAAGCGCGCAAATTGCAAAACGGGAGGGTGGGGCAATAGTGGCTGCTGTCATTCATAAGCATTTTTGAGTTTTGATATCAAATTTAGGCACATTTTTAATTAAAGTGTTGGCCAAACCAACTGACTGACTTACTGACTGGCATGAATGGATTGCAGCTTAGGCACATCCTTGAACATCACCTTCAACTCTTCAACGCCTAGGTCATGTTTGACAATGACATTGAGCTCACACAAATAGTTGCTGCTTAAACTCTAAGAGCAAGAGTTAAAATGTTTTGTATTTGAGTAAATTTATTTGAATCAAATTGAATCTCAATAAAATCATGTCTTATTTATCTCAGCTAACCGATTCCTTGCACATATTTATTTTAGCATAGATGTGTCTATTGAATATGATGACAGGGTAATTCATTGAATGTAATTTGGTTTTGGCAGTGATGATAAATTGTTTGGCCAAGACGAAACTATTGTAATTAAATTCAATGAATAAATCAATAAAAGCAAATGTGTGTTGAGGTCGCTTTGCTGCGTATATTATTTATTATTAATTGCTACTTAAGTTCGCTATATGATTAATAATTGAGGGTTACTTGAGGGCAATGATGGCATGCAACCATTCCAAGGCCAAAACGATAAACACCCTTTATTTAAAACTGATTGCCTTACAGTGGCAAATGGGCGTATACTTAATATACTAATATCGATTTCCTTTCGTCTGCAGGCCATGGAGCGTATACGTAATATAATTTGCCATGCTTAATTGAAGCCGTTAGGGGCAATGTTGCGTCGAATGGACGCCAGATTAAGACCAAGCACCCAATGCCACGGCATTAGGGCAATAAGCAATAGGCGAGAGGCAACAGGCAGAACATCTCATAAGAACAACAACAACTGCCACATAGAGATACACATAAATTGCAACACCACAATACCACCAAACAGTCAGCCAGGTAGGCAGGCAAAAAGTGTTGCTCTGCTGAAAGCGTTCAGTGAAGGCGACCCTTCGCGCCCGGCTGTGCCACGCCCTTTGGGGCGGTGTGTTGGTCGTTTAACCATTTGGTTTAAAGCGCACATTGCAATGGCATAAAGAACGCTGGGAAGCGACTCTGTTTATTGCCTTTTATGTGCAGGCTTAATGGCTACATTTGGCACCCAGTCCGCCATGGCCGTTTGCAACTTAAATAAAGTTGCAGCTGTTGTGCACTTGCCACAGTCATAGTTGCATTTGGGGCTTACAGTTGCAGTTGATCACAATAAGCAACAGCTTCGAGTGCTACACAAAAAATGTTGCGATAAAAGAGAAACGACATTTACGAGTTTCTAAAACCTTGGGCACATAAAAAACAATTGCAACTTGTGCACAACTAAATTTTTAAACAAGCTTCTAACGCTCTAGTTAGCACACAACATCTGTTACTAAATAACTAACTAACTAATTAGCTAACTAGGAAACTTTTTAAAAATTGGACTTCAGAGTTAATTGTTCGATTAAAATATTTATGTCCAAGTGAAACTGAGGTATAAGAATAAATATAAACATGTTTGCTTGAACCCATTCAGTTGAACGGTTCTGTATATATTTTAACTTTTAGAAATTAACTTGTGTAAAATTAAGTTTTAAATTTCTGGACAATTTTAATTGGCAGTGAATTGTAATTTTGTGTCAAAAGCAGAACACAAAGAGTAGACAGATCTTTGTTTTATACAAATGATTGTCCGCCGGCCCGTGCAACTAACACAAAAAGTTTGATTTCTTTTTCCAACTGAAAAACAGTTGCACTTGGCTTTAGTTGCAACCTCCGCAACCGCTGTTTGTAAGAGATGGAGATAAATATATATATAGAGAGAGAAAGAGATAACCTGAATAGTGTCTCAAATTTTTTGCTGACCCTTTTGTTCTTTGTGTGGGTGTTGAAGAGACTCGAAATTTATTTTGCATCGTTTTGCATTCAGAAAATTTTGGCAATTTATTTTGCTTTGTGTATTGAGGTCAGTTTTGTCGGACCCTCCGCTTTGTGTTGACCAATAAAAAATGAGGTTAGTTTTGTTTAGACAGGCATGACCCAGAGACAAAATACAATCGGCCACAAGCCAAGCAAAATAAAATATTATGCATAACCATTTGCGACCACACACAAAGAAAAAAAAATGGGAAAAGCAAAAAACAAAAGGCTTTGCGATACGGGTCAGCATAAAATGTTTGACATATTGGCACACTTGGCGTATGATTGATTTTTCATGGTCTCCACCCATGTCATGTTGACCCTACTCTAATGGCCTTTGCTAGAAATATGCTGTGTAATTAATAGCGAACCCAACTTGTTGATTCAAAGCGCCCCAAATCAGTGACAACAAATAAAGCTCGCCTGCCCCAAGCGGCATGCGACATGATATTGCCACAATATGGACATTGTAGCAGACAGAGAGTGAAAGAAAAGAGACAGACAACTACACAAATAAATTGCTGTGTAAATACAGCAAACAACAACAAAACCGAACATAAAAAGCTCGACATTGTAATTTTTATCTACTACATAGCATGTCCTGTTGCCCTTCAGCCACCAACACTCCCCCTTGTCAACCGCATCAAATATCCTGCAACGAATTGACTGTGCTAACTGCCAGTCAAAGTCAACGCAGGCAGCCAGGTGAAAATCGGAAAAACAACGCGTTATACAAATGTTCAATGGTAAATGGAAATTTCTATCTTGTTGACGCTTCTGCTGCACATTTAACACTGCAAATGTCATGTTGACCCAACCCATTCGCCCAAACTTCTACCCCATTCAAAACATGATATAAATAACAATATGTACATACACATACATATGTATATAGGTTTTGGCCTAGAATACATATGAATTCAACCTGAGTCAGATAAATCAATTTGATTGAAGTATTTGCTATACGGGTTTGTTAAAATCCATTTATATGCCAGATATGTGTTGCAAATCTTGACCTATCACATTTAAATTCAAGGCCTGATTTTGATTGCAAAATAGCACAATAAAGGCTCGAACAGAAGGAAAAAAGTCGAACAGATAAGTCGAAGAACATAAATTATCAGGTTCCCAACCAAATTGCAGCAAATAAAACAAAAAATGAATTTCATAAATATTGAAAATATAACAATCTGAACAAAAAAAAACAAAATTACTTATAAATAATAGTTTAAATATTGTAAAACTTACGCAATCTCCAAAGCTGTGATTAAAAACAAAGCAAATAAATAAAATACGTAAGCCTTGGGCGCCCAAAACCCCAATATAAAAATTGTGAATAAATATAAAATAAATAAACATTATAGGCTCAATTATTATACTCCATTTGTTGTTGAGTAAAAATCGTGTTAATTAAGAATACAGATGAAAGAGAATACATGATAAATAAAAATTGTAATAATAAATTCTAAAAGTGCATTGTAAAAAATCTCATATCATTTTTTTTTTATTTTCAGAACTATAATATAGATCATAAATCGAGTATATTCGTCAGCACTGCAATCCGGCTTTGTATAATCCCAGAGAAACGGAGAGACATATTTCGAGACGGAATAATTGAATATATCGCTTGACCTCAAAATGTATCTGTGGCTGTGTGCGATTTGTATCTATGAGTGTGCTGCTTGTTTCTGTTTATGCTGATTGTGTGTGTGTGTGTGTGTTTGAGTGCAAATTAAGTGCGCTTCAAGTGCCATCAGCGTCATTGCCAATTGGTAGGCGGCTTAGTGCGAGTACTCAGTGACTGCCACATGCCACATGCCACAGCAGGTGGCTGCCCACCTGTGTCTTTTGGGAGCACATAACCCAATTAGTTGAGACCAGCCACGACATATGCCAATTCATTTTTGGCATTAGCCAGACGACAAGCTGTTGGATTTGGACACGGCCGACAGTTGAGGGCTGATAGAAGCAACTGTCATATTTTCACATTTGCATTTGCGTCACGTGCAACGCTTTCTTTTCTTAATTACGTGTTATAATAGAATTTACTTATTTAAAATGCAGACGAGAAATGCAAAATGCATAAGATAAAAGACAAAAGTTTTGCAAATGCAAATGAACAAGTGAGAAAGAACAAGGACTAAAATTAAATGAAATAAAATGACCCTGGCAGCATTGGAGGGCAGGACACACACTTGAGCCTGAGGTTGTAAAAAAAAAATAGTAAGAGGACTCGAGCGAAGGATATGCAACTATAAAATACCCTGTAAGCAAGTCTAAAGTAGTCAAAGAAGAATGATAACATTGTTTCTTGAGTTATGGCTTTGGGAAGTTTAAAACAAATATATAAAGACAAATAGGGACACAAGGATAAAATGATATCCGCACGACTTTAAATACTCATAAAATACATTCATACAGCAATTTGAATTCATATTAATTTAAATAACATACTTGTTTCTTTGCAATTTTTATGCTTGCGGGGTATAAGAGAAATAAAAGAAAAAGAAAAAAAACTCAAGAAGCGGCTTAGAGTGTTTGCTTCCTGGCACACAACAACGCACTCACACACATGCAGACAAACACTTACACCAACAGCAGTGTCAACAGCTTGCATGCTTGTTTATGTGTGTGGGCTGCGCTCATAAGTAGGCTACAAACAGCGTCTTTGCTAAGGCTGGGAGGGAGTGTAGGGTGTAAGGGGTTAGGCGCTTCGCAGCTCAATGAAAACAAAGCAACACTTAAAAGTTAAAGCAAACGTAAAGCGACTCGTAAGAGGAAAAAGGGGTTACGTGACGCAAAAAAAAAAATGAAATGGTGGCGCGAGGAAAGGCAGGTTGAGTTAGCTTTTTGGGTCCTTTATTGAGTAAAGCGATGCATAGACTACGCTCTGTGAATTACGTGCTTGCTCATTATGACTGGTTGGCATTTTAAACAGAGACAAAAAGACGAATTTTGGTACTGGTGATCCTCGAATAAGCGAACGCACAATATATAGTAAGCATCAAAATGATAAATAGTGGTTTGTTCAATTGTTTTGGAAATAAAATATAAGCAGAGCGATTCTCTAAGCTAAAACTAAGTTGAAGCTATTCAAAGGAGACAACAGGATTTTACAGAAATTGTGTTTACAGTATTTCACAAAAAAGTACATACATATATGCTGTTCAAATTGAACTCTCTTTCTATTTAAAAAAAATTATTTTTTCTATGCAGAAAAGACTTCATATTCAACAAAGTTTTTAAGAACATTAATTCAGTTTCGAAGCACGTTTGCTGCTCTCTGGCTTTAGCACATGGTGCCTGTGAATTATTCAGGCACAATTTTAGTTAAAGTTGTACAGATGTGCGAGGTTTCACTGTTTAGTTATGAAACAAGTGTTTTATAGGGCGCACATTGGCTGGCGTTTATTTACTTCCAGAAATGTTAACTGCTGTTGTCTTAGGCCACTTTCACCCCAATCCTTTTACTGCCAGTCCGGGGGCTTAAATGCAAATTCAAGTTAATAAATGACAGGGCCATCAGCATATCTCCACGCAAGCTGAGGCCATAAACAACCCGGAATCGCAAAAGCGGAGCCCAATGGGCTCAAAAACACAAACCGAGGCTGATTCATTAAAAAACATTTGCTATTGCCCCTGCTCCAATGTCGATAAGCGTAAATTTGCCAAATACAAATAATCTTTTTGTCTGTTGTAGATGGCCTAATCCAAGACAAGATTAAAATCTCAACAAACAAAATGCGTAACCTGATAAATATGCCAGCTATAAAATCTAACGAGCTGCCTTTAATTTAGATTTCCAATTTGAGAGCGCTTGCATTTGTTTTTTGGTCTTTCAATTCATATGCAAAATGTGAGAAAAACAAGAGCAGAAGCAGAATCAACTAACTGGGCCCATATACCCAGTTGGTAGCTGCCAAGTTGTTACGGCGCATATATTTTTATGACCCCATTGCTAGAATCTTAACACTCACTGGGCGGAGAGTAACGGAGGGCTGAGTGAAATTGGGCTTTAGAGCGATGGGTTCCATTGCATTTCAAGTTGTGCAAAGTTTTTAAGTGCTGCACATTGCCTGATTGGCTGCGAGTGCCTGTGATTTAAGCTAATTGCCTTCGCTGCTGACTTGACCAAGGGGAACGGGAAAAAACGGCAAGAAAAGCAGCGTAGTGAGCACTTTTCATTTGACTATAAGCCTGGTAGTTCATTGTTTTATATAGGTTTTATTTGAGTTGTCGAATATTTCAGAAGTGCAATACTAAAAACCTTTTTGAAATAATGCAAATATAATCAATTTATATTTTCAGTATACATTTTAGATTTATTGAATTTACAAGACATTTTTTAATAAAATTAGCATGGCCCAACTAGTTAAAATTTCAACTGTCATTGAAACAAATAGTTGGCAGCCAAATTGACAAGGAGAGTTGGCTAAATCTAATAAGTTAGCCAGCAGAAGCGTGAAGCACAACGCAAACAAACTGTGCCTCATTTATCTCAGCCGCAAAAATGTCTGCCATATTTCATTTTAAATGCAGCACCTGCAGCTCAGACAGGCTCCTGCCACAGAAACAGCCTCGAAAAAGACACAAGAAAGTAAAATCAGACGCAGAGAAAGAGAGAGAGAAAATGATAGATAGAGTGTGAGAGAGAGGGAGAGAGCGAAACGTTGAAAACAAAATGTCAACGATAGAAAATTGAGCACACAGAAAAACAAGCAAGAGAAGCCAAACCTTGATGTCTAACAATTTCCAAATACTCTTGTATATATATATAATTCCATTTATAGTTAAAGCTCAGCTGAATTCGGATAATGTTTTATGCAAATGCAAATAAAACAATTTGCTTGCCACATGTACCACAAATGCATCCAACGAATCATTGAATTTGTATAAGATTGTTTTAGACATGTTTAGAAGCCAAAACTAAGGTTTCTTACAAAGGTTTCAGAACATTTTCATTCGATCTTTACATAAGAGTTTTATAGTAAAGAAATAACTACGGATTTTAAGCTATTTCTGGACACTCTCTTAATATCCATTGCATCTAGTTTCTACGTAAATTAATCCAACTTACTACTTGATTTCTATAAGATTGTTTTCAATATCTAGCAAAAATTTAGTTGCTTGCAAAGGATGCTGATACATTTTTTTTTATCGACTTTTACATAGCAGTTTTATAATGCAGAAATATGTAATTAGTGATTTAAATTAGATATTTCTTGACACTCTTGCAACACTCTCTGCTAATGTATGAGCCGATTAACCAAGTAAGAGTAACTGTCTACAGCAGCATCTGAAATCAACAACATCAGCATAAAGTTAAGGATAACACGCACACCCACACACACACCCACACACACACACACACAGACACTCACGGTATAAAAGTAATGCAGGACACAGGCAGATTCGCGCCAGTTTTGTAGTGTTTGCGACAAGTGCGATGTGCCCCATTGGAGGCGGTCTCTGAACAAAAACATATCTAATAACATTAAGTAGTTAGTTGGCGCATCATTTGAATTATGACCACGTTCGCCAACGCAGCCGGCACATTGTGTGGTTGCCCAACACAACCACACAAATCCCGCCCAGGCCTTAGGCATGTCAGCTAGAAATCTTGACTGACCAAAGCACACACCCACACACACATATATGAGTATTTAATTTGTGTGTTGTTGTGTCCCAGCTACTTTGCACTATTTCGGCTGTTCGTCCATGTGGCTAAAATTGAATTTTGAAATATGGTTCGCATGCACGAAATTACCAAAAAAAAAAAAGAAGAAAGTAAGCAAAAAAATTATGCCTTGAAGGTCGACTGACCAACGACTCGGCACCGCAAAACGTGGGCTGCAAGGTCAAGCATTGCAA
The DNA here is from genome assembly GCA_035041375.1 of Drosophila conformis. Lineage (NCBI taxonomy): Eukaryota > Metazoa > Arthropoda > Insecta > Diptera > Drosophilidae > Drosophila > Drosophila conformis. The sequence goes on from JAWNLE010001234.1 coordinate 1,800,717, forward strand.
TAAAATCTATGTTTTTCTTTGTGTCTTGAAGTCACTCAAATACATATTAAAATATTATTGTGTTAATATTTATTTTAGAAATGGAAATAAGATACTGAGATATTCCATGGGCTCCCAAAAAAGTTGAATAAAAGTCGCTAACGATCGCATATTATAGATATTTTTCTAAAATACGTTTCCGAGATTTGGTAAAAATAATAAGAAAACTTTTCACTTTTCCACACAGCATAGTTAGTTTCAAGGATTTTTATCGCACTCACTCAAAATATATTTGTTGAGTATTATATATAGTATGTATATCATTATCAGAGTGTTGGAAATTGCGCCTGCACGTGCTTTAAGCTTGCCACGCTGCCAAAAAGGCCAAAGGTAAGACAACCATCCCTCAAACCAGACCCAAAGCTGTGCTCAACACTACAAAAACAGTCGAGTGGACGGCTGAGAGGGGAGCCGGAGAGCGTGTGCTGACAAACAACAGAAACCTGAACAAAGTTGTCACAACTAGCTGCTGGCTGTAACAGAAGATATGGGAATCTTATAGCAAACAAGCAAACAAACATTTTCATATTTGCATTTGTTGTTTTGCTTATGTTTTGTTTTTTTTAATGCCTCTCGTTGAAGTGCAGACCCCTAATTAAGTGGCAGATATTAGCGTAATTGCTACAAAATGGGGGCGAGGGCGAACATAATGAAAGTGCCGGGAGGCGCATGGCGTATACGCAATGTGGGTCGAGCTTTGCTGCGGGCTCAGCGAGTTATAATTTGCAATTAATGGAGTCAATATAAAGTAAAATCGATGCACGATTTTTATTCGCGTATCCTTTGTGTGGGTAATTAGCTCATTTAACAACCGCCAACTGCTCTCTCCTATAAGCAGATCTACGAATGTATATATGTATGCATATATATAAGTAATCACTTTTCGCATTGGCTGTGGCTGCCACAGTTGCGGCTGTCATTATCATTTTTCACGCAGTTTCGTTGAATTTGTTGTTGCTATGGCTTGTTGTTGTTGTTCTCGTTGCTATTTGCTGTTTGCTGGCTGTTGTGGTTATTATAAATGTTGTTGTTGCCACTGACATGTGGCAGCGTTAGCCGCCATCTCTTCATATACGATTTAATTTGAAATATATTTATTTTTATGTATTTGCTGACTATGCACGTTTGTTTTTATTATTTTTTATATTGCATGCAATCTGCAGTTTTCTAGGATTATATACAAATAAGGTTTAAAATTGGAGTAACAGTTGCTTCAAGATGTTTCCCAAATTTTGCTTTTATTTTGGAATTTTTAATATTTTTTTCGTTTTATTTTTTAAATTGTTTCAATTTATGGAAATATTTGTATGCCAATATTCGATAACTATAAGAATTGGTAATAATTTTTTTAGAATCATATCATCTGAATAATTTGAAGCCACCTTTGTAAAACAAAATTTTATATCTTTAAAATTGTTAAACAATATGAACAAATTATATTTTCTCGATATATATCAAAGAACCTCAGTTGTTAACGGTAAATTAATAAAAATATAGTTGATTTATTCATTAACGCCCAATTAATTAAATAAACATAATTAACATAATATTTTATAGGAATTCATTTTATTTAACATCAACATATTTAATTTGATTTTAATAGTGATAAATATTTATTTGTTTTATTGGTAATATATTGTATTTATTTATCTGATTTGTTACTTATTCAAAATTAAAACTTTGAAATTGCATTAGCATATTAAAGATATTTAATTATTATGCATCGAGATTGGGATTTGGACGATTTGTGCTCGAAGTAAAATGGACACACGACAATCGAAATTACATATTAATATATTTGATGTGTTTTTATATTTTATTGATTGCATTTCACTGCATTGATTGTGGTTGATGTTGTTGTTGTCTGCATGGTGACAGTTGTCACTCAAGCGCCACTATTGGCCAGGACGACATTGATGACTTTTTGAAGATATTGTATGAGCAAATTGCTGAAATGTGCTGCAGTCGCATATTGTGGTTTATTACGGGGAAATACAAAATTTACTTTTACATATTCGCTTTAAGATTGACCATACATTTGCACTGTAATTAAAGCATTATTAATTAATAATGCACAGGACTCGCATCGGCAGCCATATTTGGTTTGTTGAATTATTAACGTGATTTCTTGTTGTAAGGCGATTTTTTAATACACAAAATTATTGCTAAGGCATTTAATAACTCAATGGCGGATTGGCGAATTGCACTTGGAATTGCACTGAATTGAACAACTTGCGTTTATTTTAATTTGTAGAAAAAGTGTAGAAATTTCTTGTTGTTTTTATAGTATTTTATAAATAGTTATATATATTTGTTTTTGTTGTTTGTCAGACAAAGGGCAACGCGACGTGAAAAATGCAGGCGAGAACACGGACCCAGCCTCGTAACAAGACTCCCAATGTAAAGTCCTGCTGCGGCAACTGCTGCGGCTGCTGCTGCTGCTGCTGCTGCTACTGACGCCGCGACGACAACGGCAACGACGACAGCGAGACACGCGCGAGGTACTACAACAAAAACACGACTGAGCCGTCAAACGGCCAGCAACGAATTACAAATACGAAATTGAAAGCGAGCCCGATACCAATGCCGAGGATGGCAATGTCGTCGTGTCTCAGGTTGAACGAAATTGAAAGCCGTCCCACACGAAGTGGGTCGCTCGGTTGCTCTGCATTGCAGCAGCAGGAGCAGCAGCAGGAGCAGCAGCAGTGACAGAGCGAGCGCTTTGTTTACATGTCACACACATACACACAGGCGTACAATCAACCGAAGACGGAGCTGTGCGTCAGGTAACTTAACGAGCGATGAACGAGTCAGCCAAGGCTCGTTAAAAGCTCAATGCATACTCTCAGTCAGCTGTATGTGGGCGTTGCATGCGTACTCTTCTCGGCTCTCTAGCTCTAGCTCTCCATCTGTCTGGCTGGCAAACAGCTGTTTGTGCTCTCTCATTCTTTCATTGCTTTGCCCTAATTTGCTGACATTGCTAAGGCCGCCTCTCCAAAAGCTTCGTCTGCAATGAGCACATTTCATGTGCCTGCATGTTATCCTAGCTGACATTGTAAACATGACCAAAATGCATGTTCCCCAAGGTGTGAGTTTGTGTGTGTGTGTGGGTGTGCGGGGGGTGTAAAGACGCATTTGAAGTGCCAGCGCCACATTCATTTGCATATTTGAGCACAGTTTGTGTCGAGTGCGTGCATACTCAAAGAATCAGAGCGCATGAGAGAGAGAGAGAGATTGTGTGAAAGAGAGGGCGAGCTAGGCCTTTGGTCTTATGTGTGGCGCAAAGATAAGTTCAACTTAATTAAAGTTTCAGCAAGAAACAAATCGCTGGCTAACTCGAACTGCATAAATTATGACAATTTTCCATGTTAGTTGCGAAATGCTTGCAGAAACTTTACTATTTATACGGTTTCATAATCATCCTTAAATAACTTGTAAGGCCTCCATGAACGAGTGGCTTATTTGCATTAATTTTATGTGCCAAATCATCATAGGTTGATAGCTTGAGCCTTAACGTTTGTCACTTAATCTCACTTTTGAACTTTTGCGGGTTGGCTTATAAAATTTAACATTTAATCTCACTTCTTAACAATTTGGTTTCTGGAAATTCTCAATTTGTATTTTTTATTTATCTGTTGTTATCTGTTGTATCGTTATCAATTTAACAAGTGTGTTTAGTTGGAATTGTTATTTTAAATTCTCATCTCTTTCTAATCCTGCCAGTAAATTTCCTCGTCATACAATTCCTGCAGATATTTCAGCTCTGCCTGGTATTCAGCCAAAAGGGTTGCCCTGTCGGTCGAATATGGTGGGTAGGTTCTAGCGATAATTGTTTCCCGTCGTGCGATCTCTGCAATACCGCGCTCATAGATCAGAGCCTCGTGTTCCTTATGGGCCTCTTCTATGATACGATTTATCTCCTTGCCGGCACGAACGTGAGCAGTTTGCAAAAATGCTGGCCGCTGCTTCTTGGTGCCATCCACCTCCTCACAGGCGGCTGGTGGCTCGGACATATCAGGCTCACAGTAAGACATCGAAATGGGAAGTTTTCGTAGTGCAGAAAATATTCCAAATTTAATTCGCCGAGTTGAAAGTGTGACATTTAAGTCAAAGCTTGTCATTGTTTTTTTTAGGTGTGACCATATTTGAATCATGGCTAATACAAAAAATATCGAATCTATGAAAATCTCTCAGGCATTCAATTATATCGGTTAGGTTATATTTCAAGTTATATTATATAAATCTTATACTCGATCAACATTTACATTATTTAATGTTTCATTTGTGACTGTGCTTGAGTTCTGATTTATTTGATGTTGCCCATCCATAAAACATTGCTGCTGCTTAATCTCATGCTCTAGCGCTGCCTGCCTGATGATCTCAGCTACTTCCAGATCCGCAGCCTGATCTTCCCCCTGGCTGAGTTTAGAGTTGCTGGGCACCTCCACGTAGGCGGCGGGCTCAAGGCAGTACCACAAGCTGGCCAGTTTGTCGTTGTTTGTATACCCAGCTCGAACTGATTATGAAAAGAATTTCGCGTACTCGCCCAGTTGGTGTTGCTTACATAGATTTAAGTCAGCGCAATTCCAATAAACACAAACAAATGATATATGTACACATAATAAGCGGCTCCATCTCAATAAACATTTGCCATAAACAAAAGCAAATGTGGAATATCAACAAGTCGACTTGTTACTCGATTTCAATACCACAACTCCGCACCGCATCGTCATTCATTTCAATTTGTGTCAATTTTCAATAAGCGATTTATTACGGCTACATACCATTTGGCTCTCTGAGGTCACTGAGTGCCTGCCCCAGGCCAAAAATACCGCATAAATCTCCAGCAGTTCATTAAGGGCTTAAGAGCTAATTGGTCATGGACCTGTTTTCAAACTTGCTGAGAGCTTCTTCACTAGCAGTTCCCTTTGCTAGTGCTTTCACTGAGCTTTCTACAAAAGCTTTGTTGGTTGTCGTCCCTACTAACTGGGAACCAAGGACACGTTATTGTGTGTTGGCATAGGTTTAAGGACAATGGAACCATTAAGTTAAATAAGTAAGAAAATGTAATTCGAAAAAAGTTATTCCAAAAACTTAAATTATGTTCAAGAGGCAAATCAATATCGATGTTAATTAAAATAATATTTTTTATACAAAGTTGTTAAGCCTAGAAAATATTAAGAAAATATCATTTGGAGATTTTATGCATATCGAACATTTGTTATTTAAATGTAAAAGGTGTGTGTGGTAAATAGGTAACTCGATAAGTTAAACTGGGAGAAAGTTAACTGGTAGTTACAAAATTAACTTGAATATTTATTGGAGTGTAATTCACCCCAATAATCGTCTATGTTAACACGGAAATTGCTTAGATTTACACACTCCTACGCCTTCCACTCGCTACTCGAAACTCCTAATTTGTTTGGGAACCATCAACTGTCAATTGTCAATCTTAAATAGCTTGCCAATTAGCATAAGCAATTGATAATCAAGCAACTCGAACACAGATCCCCGCGAGCTAAATAATTAATCTTCTTCATATATAGCGTGTCACTGCCAAAACCTAATGCATATTGATTGGTTAGCAAACAGATAGGTAGGTCTCTCTCTTGCTCTACTTAATAAATTATTGTTTGTTTCCATCGCCGTTCAACTGTGGAGACCCAACAGGAAAACTCTATATCACCAAAACCAAAACAAAATGTGACACCTATTCAATTACGTGGCAATAGAATTAAAAATGATATTGGGGGCGTTGGATCGTTTATTATAGGGTGAGGAAATACTAGTTAGTTATTTATTGTGCTTGGTGAAACGAATGACATCAAAATGCTTTAACGTTTATCGAAAGAAAATCACTAACACTGAATACTAATTATCGACACCTGGAACACGGAACTGATTAAATAAAATATTGGTTATACTAATTGTACACATATATTATTGTATATAAGTAACAATTGATAGATGATATCAGGTGAAGTTATAACATTTGAAGACACAACTTAGATTTCAACAAAGAAAATATAATTAAATATTTAATTGGTATTGTATACAGAAACTGGCAGCGCTCAGTACTCATGAGAGATGAGTGTATAGACTTGGAATGCCATAAAAAATTACAAATTTTGAACGTTGCTTACCAAATTATATGTTCACTCTTTAATTATCATGACTTTTAATATAAAATATAGAGAATATATAGAGTGCAGTCAATAATTCCTACATCTACATTTTAAATTTATCTCTACGAATTCATAGATTAAAAATTGTTGAAGTTTTTAATATACAAGCAGTTGGATAAAATTCCTAAATAGTAAAAAGAAATATTTGGAGCATTTTCTGAATTTTTTATAACTATATGCAAACGAAAATCCTGACCAGCAGCAACAACAAAATAATAAAAAGGGAAAACAGAAGAGGACAAAGGCAACATCCCGAGTCTGAGGCCAATGAGCCGCATAAAGTTGGCGCCAGCCACAGAAAAAAAAACACGAGAAGAAAAGCGAAAAAGCAAACTAGATAAACAGACACCGTGAGCGGGGGTGGGGCGTGGGAGTGAGTGGTATTTTCCTGCAGAAGGTGGAAGAAGAAGAAGAAGCGAGCAAACCGATTGACAATATTTTTTGGCATGCAACGCACGAGTTGTGCCTTTGCGCAATTGTTATTGCAACTTGTTGCACTTACTATGGCAGTGTTGCTGTCCCCCGCCTGCAACTCCGAAGGCTGTGGAGGCGGCTGCTGCTGCTGATCTGATTCCCCATTGAGGTAGTCCGCCAAACTGGGCACGAGAAGGACGCCCACCTTATTGCTCGCCACCTGCTGATGCGTACGACGACGGCGCTTCGGCAGCATCATCCGATGCGCCACCAAAGCCATCTTGCCACCTGCTGTCTAAGACGCACTAACACACATACACACCCACAAACACACACACATACACACGTAAGTGTAACAATTGCACCAGGGCGCAATAATCAAAAAAAGAAATTCGGAAATCCCAAGATTAAAAGCAGCCGCGTGGCTGCTCGCGTTTTGATCGAAGAAAACGCTCGCCGCCAACTGAAAAGCGTCGCGTCGGAAAAGCATGGCAGCGACACTGAAACGCACCGGAAAAGCCAGCCAAAAGCACATGTCAACAAGCTCCATCTCGCTCTTGAACTCACAAAACACACACACCCGCATACAGGCACTCTACAGTGGACTCTGCTGCAGAATGAAAACGGTCGAGAATGTAAAACATTTTTAACTCATTTATTTACAACGTTCTTATTTTCCCGTCTTTTTTAGGCCAAGAAAAAATTCAAAATTTTGATTTATAATGTTTGCAAATATGAAATCTAAGCTTTCTATTTTGCGAGTGACTACTGTAATACTATCTCTTTCGCTCTCTGACTGTGTGTGTGTGTGTTTAACTTTGTATGTGTGTGTTTGCGTATTAAACGCTGCATGTTTGATGAGACTTTTGTTGATGTTGTTTTGTTGTGGCTTTAACGTTAATATTAATGCCCGACGCGACTGTCTGCCAGCTGTGTCTGTGTCCCCTTGCTTATGTGCGTGTGTGTATGGGTGTGTGTGTGTGTGTCCTGGCGACACTGTGTTTGTGTTAGTTTACCAACACGTGCGCAAGACATTTAATAAAAACAACAAAAATAAAAATGAGATACACTTACAAGCAAGCGGAAAACATACCGCAAATATCATTTTTGTTGTTATAATAAAATTAGGATACAAAAAAGTTACAGTCAAGTTGCGACTGGCAGTTGCCCTATAATATATCTACATATATATATTTATATATATATAACAATATTTTTCACTTGAATTACATTTTTTTCTACACTTTTATTTACAGCCTCAAACCCTTATAGACATGATTCCCTAACACTTGGTCATTTTTACTATTGGGAAATCAGCATGTAATAACTTTTAATTAAATGAATTAAGAAAACATTGTGCATACTAAAATCAAGAGGAAATTGGTTAATTTAAATCGCATATTCGGTAAAAGATGCTGAAATATCGACCATAACCATACAAATCGTAAAAAAGAGGCAAAGTCAAAGAACTGCGAATTAAATATTGGAACACAAAATTATAGCAGAAGAGAAAACAGAACCATTAGGCTGTATTGGTAAAGAGCCAGATGTTCACGAGTTTGAAGTATCTGATTTCTTTTCGGCACCCTGTAATTCGAGGCAGCCTGGCTTGCTTGATTCAGCGTCGTCAACATGGCACCGAAAACTTAAACAACAACTGGAAGTTGTTTCGGCAATGTACTCGGAGGGTTCTACATCGGATAAATACGAATTGTATATTTTTCTAGAGGATTTGAATAATAATACTCGATATGCACAATATAGAAACTTTCTCAATGTTATCGATGAAACGATTTTCTGGAGATACTAAGTTTTAATTTGTATTTATATACATTTATCTTGTATTAATGTAAATGGAAATTATCATAATGTTGAAATTCAAGTTTAAGCACCTTGTAAAGGTGAAGTCTCTTAAATTTGTACAATTACAAATTATAAAATTTTTATGAACTCTTCAAGGATTTTGCACCGATTTGAAGGTATTCTCTTTTGTACGTACCATTGCTTGCTGTCGTGTGCATATGTCTGCAATTTGTATAGGGTATATGTCCTTTTTATGTACTGATATGCTCAGACCGACAATTATAATTTAACACGCAGGCACACATATGAATGTATGTATGTATGAATGTGCGCATACACATATGTACATGCGCAACAACCATAACCCATATACTACAACAATTTACCTCTTGACAAGCACCTTGTTTACTTGACCTTTGCAAGCTAACAACAACAACAATAATAACAGCAACATCATCGAGAAGAACAGAAATTGAAATCACCAAAAAATGTTTGGGCGGAAAACAAAGCGGAAATTAGCCGAGCTTTCATTTTACCCTACATTGAGTCTAACTAAAAACATATATTTGTATGGTATTAACGTATCTAACGTATCTAACAATACCTTTGCATAAGGTCAAAAGCCCTAAAAAACGTAACTTACAAAATCGACATGACTGCAGTTGTGTTCAAATAATTATAATCCGACAATAAATGAAATTGCACAAGGTCCCCAAGAAATAGTTTAAATAATAAATGGGATTTAGTATTAATCAATGTGATTATTATTAATACATTCTGGGGATTACTTTGAGAACTTTGCAATTTAAAGGATGTTTTGTCGTCGATTAGAAATTTATTGCATATTTATATATATATATCACTTACCTTTCCTATGACATTTTATGCGCTCAGCCAGCTACACCAACCGCATGACGTCATTATAGTGAGCACACACACACACGCCCACTCACTTATATATGTATATGCATGTATGGCGCTATATAGGCAGTTGGACAGATAGACTGGGGGGGTCGGTGTGCAGACTGTTCCATATCTAACGGTTCTTCAGAAAACGCAACATTTTATTGTTGTTACTGTTTTTGTGTGTGCATAAATTAGATGAAAATTAGATGTGCGTTGCGATGCCTGCAAAGTAAATAGTTACCATATAAAGGGCGAAATAGAGAGAGAGATTAGCAAAAACTAAATCTGTTTGTAAGCCTAATGTCTGATAACACGTATGCTCCATTGTTCGATGCTGTCGTATTGCAAACCATTTTTGCCAATGTTTTCTCCTTTTGTTTGAGCGCTAGGAAGGAAAAATCAAAACCAAAAATACAAAAAAAAACACAGCCAGTTACAAAATTTGAGCAGCTGGCCGCAACAGAAAATGCCCACAGCTCAGTCATTTTGTCTGCCGGCTTCCGACTGAGCCTCATAAATCAAACAGATCCACAACCACTTACAGACCCCCCCCCCCCCCCTCCCACACCTAAACATAACAGCCAAACACACACACACAACATAGAGTGCCCAAAAATATAGTTTATGAAAAATTTAAGTGGAATAAGATGATATTGCCTAAATTATATATATATTTAAGATTTATTTTGCAATTTATAATTTTGTTTAATATAATATTGGATGACAAATCATTAAAATATATTTATATTTTCCCCTTACTCAACAAAGATAAGTTTTTGAATATTGGCGCCCATTTGAGTAAAGCAGTTACTGCATAGCTGCTGGTGTTGTAGCAGTCAGCTGCTAAGCGTATGCACAAAGCACAGCTGACTTCTTGTAGTCGAAATGAGCAGAAACTATCGACAACCCTGGCAATGTTATACGCTTCTGCGCATGCAAAACATTTGTGCGCTGAAAAAATCATTTGTTTCACGTTTTACAATCGCAAAAAATTTTCATAAATTAATAAAAACATTTGCGGAGACCTGTTGAAAATGAATTGTACATTAATGTTGCTGCCATTGCAAGCAAAAGCTTAAGCTTCTAATTATACAGCTTCAAACATTTTGCTATCCAAAGGTCGGAAGAAGTCGGCAAAACCCACACAAAAAAAAGAAGGAAATAATATGTCACCCTTGTCTAATGCAAGTCCAATGATATCCACCAAGTTAAGTCCATTTGTGTATTGGTCACAAACCAAATACACGATACTGCTGAAGGTGGACCTCAAAGATGCACAAGTAAGTTCAAACCGAATTATTTCACAGATAACGGAAAATCGATAAATTCTAAACAGAATCCAAAATGTTGTTGCAGGGCGTCATTGCGGATTTCACGCCCACAACACTGTCGTTCAGAGCCAATGGCGTTGGAGCACGCGGCCGGAATGCATACAAGTTTCAGATGCATTTCTATCAGGAGGTCGATGATGAGAACCCCGCACTTACTGTAACTGACCACAAGATTGAGCTGGTCATAAACAAAACCTATCCGGGTTGGTGGGAGCGTCTGGTAGCAACGCCACAGAAACCACATTGGCTGCGTGTTGACTTCGATCGATGGCGCACTGAGGACGACGGTGAACATAACGAGCCGCCGGGCGACCAGCGAGATGATCGAGATGTGAGGGATGTGCGCGAGGATTATGTGGAGGAATATAACAATCTCCAAAAGCAGGAAATCGGTTATGTTCGGGGTGAGCATTTAAATGAGGAGTTATTCTTCAAATTGTCGTAACAACCAATTGTAGACAGTTTAAGCATCATGTGGTCACCTTTTCACATAATTCTGACTTTACAGAAAATGCCAAGAAGGTTTATTTGGTCATCTACAATCTGGCCATGTTTGTTGGTTATCTGCACATTCTTATCATCATGGGCGTGCTCTATATCCGTGACGGACCCGCTAGCATAAAGCATACGTACGAGTACGTGGGCACATCATTTAAGTTTGTACAACTGATGCAATATATGGAGGTAATGCATCCACTATTTGGCTACTCTAAGGGTAACCCTTTAGTGCCCTTCTTTCAAATCTCCGGACGCAACTTTATACTTTTCCTACTGATCGAAATGGAGCCGCGCATGCATGCGAAACCGGTAGTCTTCTATGTATTCATTATATGGTCACTAGTGGAACTGGTGCGGTGAGTATGCAATCTGCATTTTAAATTGAATAGCAACTCAAATTTTCTGTGGTTCCTTAGGTATCCCTACTATGTAAGCCAGCTTTTGAAACGAGAGAACGGTTTGCTTACCTGGCTGCGCTACACTATTTGGATTCCGCTCTATCCCATGGGCATTATCTGCGAGGGAGTTATACTGCTGCGCAGCATACCCTACCTGGAGCAAACGAAACGCTTTAGCGTTGATATGCCCAATAAATGGAACTCGACCTTTGACATGGTTATGTTTGTGAAAGTGTATCTGCTGCTTCTCGCTCTGCCAGGCAGCTATTTAGTCATGTCGCACATGTCCAAGCTGCGCGCCAAGAAACTGGGTCGCGGTCGCCCCAAATCAAAACATAACTAAGAATATCCCAATGATTTTTACAAAGATTCCATTATCTGTGTTTAGACACTAGTGCCCCAAAAATGTTACGTTTTTTGTTTTTCAAATTTTCACTCAATTGTTTTCGTTTAAGCCGATTCAAGATGACATAAATATACAAACTAGTATGACAAGGTTATATGCCAAGTTAATATGTATAACAAATGCACAGTCAACACTTAAATTCACACAGTTTGCATTAAAAAAAAAAAAAACTATATTTAATAAGATTTGAAGTACTTTAAATTTATTGATACGAGTATCAATAAAATCTCTTTGACTTTCCTTGAAAATAAATCGACTGCAAAAAAGAGTATCAGTATCCGCAAAATCTGATAAAGGTGTTTTAGCCACGATCATGGCTGATAGGCTATAATAATTTGAATTTTGTTATTTGTTATGTATGCCATAGTCAATTAACATTAACGCCACATATTGATAATTTTGTTTATTCGGTGCGGTTCCTGATTTTATAAATAAACCTCTACTCTACCTTTGCTTTAACTACTTGAATTACTTTTGCATACATAGTGTTTACATGCACTTAAGTTGTCGCTTAATCTACATTTAATTATGGATCCATATGTATGTGTGTTCAAATATGTGTGTGTTGAGGGATAGTAAAATATACCTTTGCTTAAGGTAAGTTTAAATATATATTTGTTTTTAATTATTTGTTGACAACTTGGTATTAGATTGACAAACAATGTAAATAAAAAATTGTAAGAGCAGACATTTGTATGAAAAGTAACTGCGTACAGAAAAGTTATAAACTTGATTATGTTAGATTTACTTGGACAATTCTCTACAAAAATCTGTATAGATACATATTGTGTACAAAGGGTGTCGTGTCAAACTCCTTATGGTGGTACCCATTTTTTTTTTACTGAATTCTAATACGCTCTGCTAGGTGTTTAATCTAAATCAATTTTGATCTAATAACAGATATAGAACAGACACATACCAGAAGATCGTGAGCATTCAGCTTCAACATTCTCTCCAGCATTGCCGATATTGTTGTTGTTGTAGCTTGTTATCCTCTGTGGCTGGCTAATCCAATTAGCACTCGAGCGTTATGCAAGTGGTTTGCCCACTATGAATGCACACCTAATTGTATTTCCCATGGTTACCTAACCACCATATAAGTTATCTTTAACACAAAGCCATTAAAGTAATTTGACAAAGTACCTGTGACACCTAAAGTATGAAATTAAATTTGCAGAAGCCCATTTTATATCTAATAAAATATATATGGACACATACGAAATGAGATTATTTTATTTTTTGCTTTCGTTACGTATTTAAATAGTTTTGGGTCTGATCATCATTTGTACAAACTTAAGTGGTTTAAAATGCCATGTTCTCCATTCGACTGCTTTTGCATTGTCAACATTCAGTGTATCGTAAGGTCCATTAAGATTACTAAAAACATACCATTAAGAATTAAATCGTATTTAGTTGCAATGTCATGGGTTTACCAGATATAACATCCACTATTGAACCACCAGCCAGATTGATATTTTTCCGCACAATTCCGTTGATCAACGGGTCGATCAGGTGTGGAAAATTTACTATTCAGGTGGTGCAACAAGGCATCATCCGCAGTACCAGAATATTCGCCAAGGCTTTCCAGTTCATATGAATTGTTTTCATTACCTACAAGGAAGTTACTATATCGCGCATAGCGACTGTTATTATCTAAATCCATTAGATAAATATACAATTCATGTGGTTGCGATCTAGTTAGTAAATGCAGTTTTTCGAGTCCGATGAAGAATTCTCCGCGCAAATTGCCGAAACCAGAGCGATAATCTGCCCAATTGCGGTAAAAGTTTTCGGTGCCATCTTGACGACGCTGAACCACTGTCCAACCAGTGGAATTAGCCAGACTCGAATCGCAGGGCACAGCAAAGTTCTCTATGCCTGGCACCTTTAACAGGTAAATATCATTCAACTTGCCTAGACAATTGCCACTCAGATATTTATCGATTATGAAATCATGATTTTCTTCCAGATTATCGATTTTCCCAGCATTGAGATCATCTTCGATTAAACTGTGATTTACAAAGGAGGAACCTAAGTTATCTATTTGTAATTGATTCTTCTCATTCTTCACTTGATCTTCCAAACTGTGATTCAATTTGTCATTAATATTTTCCAATTTAAGTAGATTTAGGATCTTTGCTTGTGCTTCTGAGATCTGATTCAGTTTTAGGCGTTCGATCTCAGTCTGTAATTCCAGCAATTGCTTGTTCTTTTCGATTAATAACTCGTCTGTAATTTCATTTTTTCTCTTATAAGAATTGCTCAGTTCTAGTTGTTGTTCCAATTGGATTTTCGTATCCATAACAGTCCTCTCTAAATGTTTTACTGTAGTTTCTAGATCATGTACTTTAAGCAGTGATGCATCGCACTGTATTTCCTTTGACTTTACCTTGGCAGCATATTCTAAAAGGGGCTTCACTACTTTGTAGCAATGCGAACCGCATTGTTCATCTTTATTCCGAGAATCCACGTAATGCTGGACAATTTAATTAACTTTTATCAATTTAATTACACTTTATAATGTATACTTTAGGCTTACGGTAGGTTGGTCTTCGTCAGGCTGTGTTGTTTGCTCGCTCACTTCGATGAAACCACATATCAATAAAATTAAATTGAAAATGCAAAAATATATTGTCATATTTTGAAATTTACTGAACGCTTCGGCGACAAATTGCTAAATGAATTGAATGTACGAACAAAGCTATTTTGTTATCAACAAATATTTTGGACCACGTCAGACAGATTTCTGAGTACCAATTGCACATTGAAACTAATCGCTCGAATATCTTCGCTAGTGTCATTTACGTTGTATATTTTAGAAGCGGGTAAAAATACAGCAAACAATTAAAGCCAAGTCTCACTAATAAGCCTTGCCAACACGTCAATGTATTATTCCAACCAAATTAAGATTAAGTGTCAGCTCGAGTTTGATTTTATTGACCATAAATTGTATATATTGGTTACATAATATTTAAAAAAAAAATCTGTTTAATGTTATTTTCAATTGATATATATATATATGCCGAAAAAAGTACCTTTTCCATCAAGTGAAATTCAGTTAAATTGCAGGTTGCAGGTGCAACTGATGCAGGCTGCCTATAAATTTAACCCAGCCATAAAAATTCGGTTTCTATGGGATAAATGAAACCTTCACAAATTGTGTGAACCGGCAATTGAATCAAATGCAATCAAAAGCAGCGCCAGCCAGCACAGACAATTGCAGTCGTCAGCAAATAATATGGAATTTATATATAGATATATATATATATATATATATATATTACATGCACTTAATCTACATTTAATTATGGATCCATATGTATGTGTGTTCAAATATGTGTGTGTTGAGGGATAGTAAAATATACCTTTGCTTGAGGCAAGTTTAAATATATATTTGTTTTTAATTTTTTGTTGACAATTTGGTAATAGATTGACAAACAATGTAAATAAAAAATTGTAAGAACAGACATTTGTATGAAAAGTAACTGTGTACAGAAAAGTTATAAACTTGATTATGTTAGGTTTACTTGGACAATTCTCTATAAAAATTTATATAGATACATATTGTGTACAAAGGGTGTATTCCCCATGGTTACCTAACGTACTTGAACTCTATTCAGTCATATTAATTTGTGGTATCGTTATTTGACAATCAATGTATACATTTGCTTCATTTGTGGTCAACACTAATTTATTAATTATTTGCTATTATTATAAGTAAGCAGTGCATTAAATCGATTCCTATTTCAAATTGTGATGATATTAAAAATGGAATTATTTATATTTTTGCTTAACTACTTTCGGTATAAACCTCAAAATATAAGTTATCTTTAACACAAAGACATGAAAGTAATTTGACAAAGTGTCCTGTGACACCTAAAGTATGAAATTAAATTTGCAGAAGCCCATTTTATATCTGATAAAAGATATACATAGACACATACGGAATGAGATTATTTGATTTTTTGCTTTCGTTACGTATTTAAATAGTTTTGGGTCTGATCATCATTTGTACAAACTTAAGTGGTTTAAAATGCCATGTTCTCCATTCGACTGCTTTTACATTGTCAACATTCCGTGTATTGTAAGGTCCATTAAGATTACTAAAAATCATACCATTAAGAATTAAATCATATTTAGTTTCAATGTCATGGGCTTACCAGTGATAACATACACTATTGAACCACCAACCAGATTGATATTGTTCCGCACAATTCCGTTGATCAACGGATCGATCAGGTGTGGAAAATCTTATATGTAGGTGGTTCAACAAGGCATCACCCGCAGTACCAGAATATTCGCCAATGCTTTCTAGTTTATATGAATCGTTTTCATTGCCTACAAGGAAGTTACTATATTGTGCATAGCGAGTGTTATTATCTAAATCCATTAGATAAATGTACAATTCATGTGGCTGCGATCTAGTTAGTAAATGCAGTTTTTCGAGTCCGATGAAGAACTCTCCGCGCAAATTGCCGAAACCAGAGCGATAATCTGCCCAATTGCGGTAAAAGTTTTCGGTGCCATATTGACGACGCTGAACCACTGTCCAACCAGCGGAACTAGCCAGACTCGAATCGCAGGGCACAGCAAAGTGCTCTATGCCTGGCACCTTTAACAGGTAAATATCATTCAACTTGCCTAGACAATTGCCACTCAGAAATTTATTGAGTATGAAATCATTGTTTATTTCAATCAATTTTACAATTTTCTCATAATTTAGATTTGCTAGGAGATTATCTTCAATTAAACTGTGATTTGCAAAGGAGGAACCTAAGTTATCTATTTGTAATTGATTCTTCTCATTCTTCACTTGTTCTTCCAAACTGTGATTCAATTTGTATTGCTCATTTATATTATCCAGTTTAAGTAGATTTAGCATCTTTGCTTGTGCTTCTGAGATCTGATTCAGTTTTAGGCGTTCGATCTGAGTCTGTAATTCCAGCAATTGCTTATTCTTTTCGATTAATAACTCGTCTGTAATTTCATTTTTTCTCTTATAAGCGTTGCTCAGTTCTAGTTGCTGTTCCAATTGGAGTTTCGTATCCATAACAGTCCTCTCCAAATGTTTTATTGTAGTTTCTAGATCATGTACTTTAAGCAGTGATGCATCGCACTGTATTTCCTTTGACTTTACCTTGGCAGCATATTCTAAAAGGGGCTTCACGACTTTGTAGCAATGCGAACCGCATTGTTCATCTTTATTCCGAGAATCCACGTAATGCTGGACAATTTAATTAACTTTTATCAATTTAATTACACTTTATAATGTATACTTTAGGCTTACGGTAGGTTGGTCTTCGTCAGGCTGTGTTGTTTGCTCGCTCACTTCGATGAAACCACATATCAATAAAATTAAATTGAAAATGCAAAAATATATTGTCATATTTTGAAATTTACTGAACGCTTCGGCGACAAATTGCTAAATGAATTGAATGTACGAACAAAGCTATTTTGTTATCAACAAATATTTTGGACCACGTCAGACAGATTTCTGAGTACCAATTGCACATTGAAACTAATCGCTCGAATATCTTCGCTAGTGTCATTTACGTTGTATATTTTAGAAGCGGGTAAAAATACAGCAAACAATTAAAGCCAAGTCTCACTAATAAGCCTTGCCAACACGTCAATGTATTATTCCAACAAAATTAAGATTAAGTGTCAGCTCGAGCTTGATTTTATTGACCATAAATTGTATATATTGTTTACATAATATTGATTTCAATTGATATATATATGTCGAAAAAAGTACCTTTTCCATCAAGTGAAATTCAATTAAATTGCAGGTTGCAGGTGCAACTGATGCAGGCTGCCTATAAATTTAACCCAGCCATAAAAATTCGGTTTCTATGGGATAAATGAAACCTTCGCAAATTGTGTGAACCGGCAACTGAATCAAATGCAATCAAAAGCAGCGCCAGCCAGCACAGACAATTGCAGTCGTCAGCAAATAATATCGAATTTATATATAGATATTTATAGTGACATATCCAGATCACGCAGATCTCTCATGTCCACACTCACTGCAACCGCAACAGCAGCGCACAATAATTAAAACGCCGTCTCAGCATAAACACATCCGTCAACGCATTTTATAAAAGCAAACAAAATCCACGAACTAAAGATGCAGCGACAAAGCTACAGCGACTCAGCTACAACACCGCAGAAGACGCAAATGCGAGCTTTCTTAATAGATCAAACCATAAGCATAAGTTCGATTTATTTTGTACCTCAAATGAATAAGACGTACTTTTGAATAAATAATTTTATTGTTTACTAATCGAAACCGTCGTTGAATTTTCAATTCTCTAATATTCAGTTGGTGCATTTAATTCTCAAAAAAAATATAATTGGAGCATTTTCAATTCTCCAAATATATAATTATATATATATATTACATGCACTTAAGTTGTCGCTTAACCTACATTCAATTATGGATCCATATGTATGTGTGTTCAAATATGTGTGTGTTGAGGGATAGTAAAATATACCTTTGCTTGAGGCAAGTTTAAATATATATTTGTTTTTAATTATTTGTTGACAATTTGGTATTAGATTGACAAATAATGTAAATAAAAAATTGTAAGAGCAGACATTTGTATGAAAAGTAACTGTGTACAGAAAAGTTATAAACTTGATTATGTTAGGTTTACTTGGACAATGGTTTTACTTG
Source organism: Drosophila conformis (assembly GCA_035041375.1). Taxonomy (NCBI): domain Eukaryota; kingdom Metazoa; phylum Arthropoda; class Insecta; order Diptera; family Drosophilidae; genus Drosophila; species Drosophila conformis. The sequence goes on from JAWNLE010001234.1 coordinate 1,819,373, forward strand.
GACAATTCTCTATAAAAATCTGTAAAGATACATATTGTGTACAAAGGGTGTCGTGTCAAACTCCTTATGGTGGTACCCATTTTTTTTTTTACTGAATCCTAATACGCTTTGCTAGGTGTTTAATCTAAATCAATTTTGATCTAATAACAGATATAGAACAGACACATACCAGAAGATCGTGAGCATTCAGCTTCAACATTCTCTCCAGCATTGCTGATATTGTTGTTGTTGTAGCTTGTTATCCTCTGTGGCTGGCTAATCCAATTAGCACTCGGGCGTTAGGCAAGTGGTTTGCCGTTGCTCCTTCTGCTCGAACCACTCGATCCACTCGAACTGTTAACTGTCTTTCGGTTAGGTAAGCTAACTTCTGTACCTCACGGCGAGCACAATTGTTTGTTATTTGATATTCGTTTAGTCGCTCATAATGTATTGGGAATTACCACTCAATAATTAATGAAGTCGAGTGTATTTTGGGTCTTCAATAAATTGCTTTTGTTCAAGGTGTCAATCAATTTATTTTGTGTTGGCGCTTATTTTCATGTTTAAGACGTAACGAGTGCGGCAAGTGCAACGAATTTCGGCTGCCACTGAAGATAAATGCCACGAGTGGCGCTATTAATTGCCAGGGTGCTGTTGCCAACACCCAACATCCACCACGCCCGCCTGTCAAATTCACACTGCAAATTTATCCTCAAAAAAAAAAACAGCCTCGCTCAAAAAATACTCTGTCGGCAACTACAGAACGAAAGATACTCTGTTCCCAGATATATAATGCTGACAACATGTATTCGATATACATTTCTTAGATATTCAAAATTTGAAAATATATATGTGGCAAGCTACAAATGATCTCAAATTTTATATCTCAGGAAAATTGATAAAAGCATTAAGAAAATTGCGTTTTATTAAATGACATAATAATTAAATATTTTTTTGCACAAGGATTGAGAAAATACTTCGAATAATATGTAGATTTGAATAGCTCGACAAGCGATGCGTTTCTATGTTCGAGTTATCACTGTACCACTAGCGCTAACTCGAATACTGATATTCATCTACATATTCTACTCTTCTCCGCGCTTGGGAACAGAGTATTAAGGCAGGCGAAACGTATGCACTGTTCCATAAATGAATAATTCAATGCAATTTGCAAGCGCATCTGGGCAGAAACCAACCGATCCGAACCGAACCGAACCGAACTGAATTGAACTGAACTGCAGCGGACACAACGCACAACTAATCACTTGGGTCTACCAACTGGAAACACTGGCTAGGCCCCAACCAGGAGCAGCCCATGGTCACCCAAAATGAGTTTTTGATTAATGTGCCACACAAAGTGGATAAAAGAGGTGTGCGTGGTTTGAGCGATTGATTTTTTTGTATCCTTTTTGTTGACATTGAGAATTACAATTTGTGACGCCAAAGACAAATGCGTGGATTAACGTCCGATGGCAGATGGCGGGGACTTACAGCAAGCCGATTGCAGCAGTCGGCAGTTGGTTTTTGATTTTGATTCACTACGCTACGGTTCGAGTTTCTAAAGCACTTATCATGAGCGAACCAACTGACCAGTTGGACTTCCGGCGTAATTCTAAATTACGAGCAGTTGCAGTGCCCCGTTTTACAATTAAGTGTAGTGACTTTGCATAACGGTTAACGGGGCGAGTACGATTTTTTTATATAGATAATGCTATATAGTATATTTGAATGGACACCTAATTGTATTCCCCATGGTTACCTAACGCACTTGAACTCTATTCAGTCATATTAATTTGTGGTATCGTTATTTGACAATCAATGTATACATTTGCTTCATTTTTGGTCAACACTAATTTGCTAATTATTAGCTATTATTATAAGTAAGTAGTGCATTAAATCGATTCCTATTTCAAATTGTGATGATATTAAACATGGAATTATTTATATATACTTTCGGTATGAACCTCACCATATAAGTTATCTTTATTTATTTATTTATTTATTTATTTATTGTCAACTAAAAGTCAATCGACACAAAAAATACAAAATCTTAAAAAAATTACTTTAATTTAATTTAAATAATATAAAAATTATAAATATATTTAAAAATAAGAAAGATTAAAATGACTAAAATTATTTCTGGGGGTATTTAAAAGCAAATTGGTCCAACATTTGTTGCATGAATTGGGGAAAACCCAGAAAAAACCCAATTAGACCAAACACAAAGCCATTAAAGTAATTTGACAAAGTTCCTGTGACACCTAAAGTACGAAATTAAATTTGCAGAAGAAACCCATTTTATATCTAATAATATATATATAGACGCATACGGAATGAGATTATTTTATTTTCTGCTTTCTTTACGTATTTAAATAGTTTTGGGTCTGATCATCATTTGTGCAAACTTAAGTGGTTTGTAATGCCATGGATTCCATGAGACTGCTTTTCCCTTGTCAACATTCAGTGTAGTATAAAGTCCATTAAGATTACTAAAAAAAACATACCATTAAGAATTAAATCATATTTAGTTGCAATGTCGTGGGCTTACCACGTATAACAAGCATAGAACCACCAGCCAGATTGATAATATTCCGCACAACTCTTTTGCCTATCAACGGATCGATCAGGTGTGGCAAATCTCATATGTAGGTGGTACGACAAGGCATCACCCGCAGTACCAGAATATTCGCCAATGCTTTCTAGTTTATATGAATCGTTTTCATTGCCTACAAGGAAGTTACTATATCGTGCATAGCGAGTGTTATTATCTAAATCCATTAGATAAATATACAATTCATGTGGCTGCGATCTAGTTAGTAAATGCAGTTTTTCAAGTCCGATGAAGAACTCTCCGCGCAAATTGCCGAAACCAGAGCGATAATCTGTCCAATTGCGGTTAAAGTTTTCGGTGCCATCTTGACGACGCTGAACCACTGTCCAACCAGCGGAATTAGCCAGACTCGAATCGCAGGGCACAGCAAAGTGCTCTATGCCTGGCACCTTTAACAGGTAAATATCATTCAACTTGCCTAGACAATTGCCACTCAGAAATTGATCGATTATGAAATCATCATTTATTTCAATCAATTTTACAATTTTCGCAGCATATAGATTTGCTATGAGATTATCATCGATTAAACTGTGATTTACAAAGGAGGAACCTAAGTTATCTATTTGTAATTGATTCTTCTCATTCTTCACTTGTTCTTCCAAACTGTGATTCAATTTGTATTGCTCATATATATTATCCAGTTTAAGTAGATTTAGCATCTTTGCTTGTGCTTCTGAGATCTGATTCAGTTTTAGGCGTTCGATCTGAGTCTGTAATTCCAGCAATTGCTTATTCTTTTCGATTAATAACTCGTCTGTAATTTCATATTGTCTCTTATAAGAATTGCTCAGTTCTAGTTGCTAGTTCCAACTTGGAGTTTCGTATCCGTAACAGTCCTCTCCAAATGTTTTACTGTAGTTTCTAGATCATGTACTTTAAGCAGTGATGCATCGCACTGTATTTCCTTTGACTTTACCTTGGCAGCATATTCTAAAAGGGGCTGCACTACTTTGTAGCAATGCGAACCGCATTGTTCATCTTTATTCCGAGAATCCACGTCATGCTGGACAATTTAATTAACTTTTATCAATTTAATTACACTTTATAATGTATACTTCAGGCTTACGGTTTGTTGGTCTTCGTCAGGCTGTGTTGTTTGCTCGCTCACTTCGATGAAACCACATATCAATAAAATTAAATTGAAAATGCAAAAATATATTGTCATATTTTGAAATTTACTGAACGCTTCGGCGACAAATTGCTAACTGAATTGAATGTACGAACAGAACAAAGCTATAGCGGATAATCTTGCTTTTTGAACTTTTGGCATTTTGTTATCAACAAATATTTTGGACCACGTCAGACAGATTTCTGAGTACCAATTGCACATTGAAACTAATCCCTCGAATATCTTCGCTAGTGTCATTTACGTTGTATATTTTAGAAGCGGGTAAAAATACAGCAAACAATTAAAGCCAAGTCTCACTAATAAGCCTTGCCAACACGTCAATGTATTATTCCAACACAATTAAGATTAAGTGTCAGCTCGAGCTTGATTTTATTGACCATAAATTGTATATATTGGTTACATAATATTTAAAAAAAAAATCGGTTTAATGTTATTTTCAATTGATATATATATATATGCCGAAAAAAGTACCTTTTCCAACAAGTGAAATTCAGTTAAATTGCAGGTTGCAGGTGCAACTGATGCAGGCTGCATATAAATTTAACCCAGCCAATAAAATTCGGTTTCTAAGGGATAAATGAAATCTTCACGAATTGTGTGAACCGGCAACTGAATCAAATGCAATCAAAAGCAGCGCCAGCCAGCACAGACAATTGCAGTCGTCAGCAAATAATATCGAATTTATATATAGATATATATAGTGACATATCCAGATCACGCAGATCTCTCATGTCCACACTCACTGCAACCGCAACAGCAGCGCACAATAATTAAAACGCCGTCTCAGCATAAACACATCCGTCAACGCATTTTATAAAAGCAAACAAAATCCACGAACTAAAGATGCAGCGACAAAGCTACAGCGACTCAGCTACAACACCGCAGAAGACGCAAATGCGAGCTTTCTTAATAGATCAAACCATAAGCATAAGTTCGATTTATTTTGTACCTCAAATGAATAAGACGTACTTTTGAATAAATAATTTTATTGTTTACTAATCGAAACCGTCGTTGAATTTTCAATTGTCTAATATTCAGTTGGTGCATTTAATTCTCAAAAAAATATAATTGGAGCATTTTCAATTCTCCAAATATATAATTATATATATATATTACATGCACTTAAGTTGTCGCTTAACCTACATTCAATTATGGATCCATATGTGTGTGTGTTCTAATATGTGTGTGTTGAGGGGTAGTAAAATATACCTTTGCTTGAGGCAAGTTTAAATATATATTTGTTTTTAATTATTTGTTGACAATTTGGTATTAGATTGACAAATAATGTAAATAAAAAATTGTAAGAGCAGACATTTGTATGAAAAGTAACTGTGTACAGAAAAGTTATAAACTTGATTATGTTAGATTTACTTGGACAATTCTCTATAAAAATCTGTAAAGATACATATTGTGTACAAAGGGTGTCGTGTCAAACTCTTTCGGGTGGTACCCAGTATTTTTTTTACTGAATCCTAATACGCTTTGCTAGGTGTTTAATCTAAATCAATTTTGATCTAATAACAGATATAGAACAGACACATACCAGAAGATCGTGAGCATTCAGCTTCAACATTCTCTCCAGCATTGCCGATATTGTTGTTGTTGTAGCTTGTTATCCTCTGTGGCTGGCTAATCCAATTAGCACTCGGGCGTTAGGCAAGTGGTTTGCCGTTGCTCCTTCTGCTCGAACCACTCGATCCACTCGAACTGTTAACTGTCTTTCGGTTAGGTAAGCTAACTTCTGTACCTCACGGCGAGCACAATTGTTTGTTATTTGATATTCGTTTAGTCGCTCATAATGTATTGGGAATTACCACTCAATAATTAATGAAGTCGAGTGTATTTTGGGTCTTCAATAAATTGCTTTTGTTCAAGGTGTCAATCAATTTAATTTGTGTTGGCGCTTATTTTCATGTTTAAGACGTATCGAGTGCGGCAAGTGCAACGAATTTCGGCTGCCACTGAAGATAAATGCCACGAGTGGCGCTATTAATTGCCAGGGTGCTGTTGCCAACACCTAACATCAACCACGCCCGCCTGTCAAATTCACACTGCAAATTTATCCTCAAAAAAAAAAACAGCCTCGCTCAAAAAATACTCTGTCGGCAACTACAGAACGAAAGATACTCTGTTCCCAGATATATAATGCTGACAACATGTATTCGATATACATTTCTTAGATATTCAAAATTTTTGAAAATATATATGTTGCAAGCTACAAATGATCTCAAATTTTAAATCTCAGGAAAATTAATAAAAGCATTAAGAAAATTGCGTTTTATTAAATGACATAATAATTAAATATTTTTTTGCACAAGGATTGAGAAAATACTTCGAATAATATGTAGATTTGAATAGCTCGACAAGCGATGCGTTTCTATGTTCGAGTTATCACTGTAGCGCTAACTCGAATACTGATATTCATCTACACATTGTACTCTTCTCCGCGCTTGGGAACAGAGTATTAAGGCAGGCGAAACGTCTGCACTGTTCCATAAATGAATAATTCAATGCAATTTGCAAGCGCATCTGGGCAGAAACCAACCGATCCGAACCGAACCGAACCGAACTGAATTGAACTGAACTGCAGCGGACACAACGCACAACTAATCACTTGGGTCTACCAACTGGAAACACTGGCTAGGCCTCAACCAGGAGCAGCCCATGGTCACCCAAAATGAGTTTTTGATTAATGTGCCACACAAAGTGGATAAAAGAGGTGTGCGTGGTTTGAGCGATTGATTTTTTTGTATCCTTTTTGTTGACATTGAGAATTACAATTTGTGACGCCAAAGACAAATGCGTGGATTAACGTCCGATGGCAGATGGCGGGGACTTACAGCAAGCCGACTGCAGCCGTCGGCAGTTGGTTTTTGATTTTGATTCACTACGCTACGGTTCGAGTTTCTAAAGCACTTATCAAGAGCGAACCAACTGACCAGTTGGACTTCCGGCGTAATTCTAAATTACGAGCAGTTGCAGTGCCCCGATTTACAATTAAGTGTAGTGACTTTGCATAACGGTTAACGGGGCGAGGACGATTTTTTTATATAGATAATGCAATATAGTATATTTGAATGCACACCTAATTGTATTCCCCATGGTTACCTAACGCACTTGAACTCTATTCAGTCATATTAATTTGTGGTATCGTTATTTGACAATCAATGTATACATTTGCTTCATTTGTGGTCAACACTAATTTATTAATTATTTGCTATTATTATAAGTAAGCAGTGCATTAAATCGATTCCTATTTCAAATTGAGATGAAATTAAAAATTGAATTATTTATATATACTTTCGGTATGAACCTCACCATATAAGTTATCTTTATTTATTTATTTATTTATTTATTGTCAGTAGACACAAAAAATACAAAATCTTAAAAAATTTACTTTAATTTAATTTAAATAACATACAAATTTTAAATATATTTAAAAATAAGAAAGATTAAAATGATTAAAATTATTTCTGGGGGTATTTAAAAGCAAATTGGTCCGACATTTGTTGCATGAATTGGGGAAAACCCAGAAAAAACCCAATTAGACCAAACACAAAGCCATTAAAGTAATTTGACAAAATTCCTGTGACACCTAAAGTATGAAATTAAATTTGCAGAAGAAGCGAATTTTATATCTAATAATATATATATGGACACATACGGAATGAGATTATTTTATTTTTTGCTTTCGTTACGTATTTAAATAGTTTTGGGTCTGATCATCATTTGTACAAACTTAAGTGGTTTATTATGCCATTTTCTCCATGCGATTGATTTGCGGGTTTCAACATTCAGTGTATTGTAAAGTCCATTAAGATTACTAAAACAACATTCCATTAAGAATTAAATCATATTTAGTTTCAATGTCATGGGCTTACCAGTAATAACAATCATTGAACCACCAGCCAGATTGAAAACATTTCGCACATCTCTTTTGCTTATCAACAGATCGATCAGGTGTGGAAAATCTCATATGTAGGTTGTACGACAAGGCATCACCCGCAGTACCAGAATATTCGCCAATGCTTTCTAGTTTATATGAATCGTTTTCATTGCCTACAAGGAAGTTACTATATTGTGCATAGCGAGTGTTATTATCTAAATCCATTAGATAAATATACAATTCATGTGGCTGCGATCTAGTTAGTAAATGCAGTTTTTCAAGTCCGATGAAGAACTCTCCGCGCAAATTGCCGAAACCAGAGCGATAATCTGTCCAATTGCGGTTAAAGTTTTCGGTGCCATCTTGACGACGCTGAACCACTGTCCAACCAGTGGAATTAGCCAGACTCGAATCGCAGGGCACAGCAAAGTGCTCTATGCCTGGCACCTTTAACAGGTAAATATCATTCAACTTGCCTAGACAATTGCCACTCAGAAATTGATCGATTATGAAATCATCATTTATTTCAATCAATTTTACAATTTTCGCAGCATATAGATTTGCTATGAGATTATCATCGATTAAACTGTGATTTACAAAGGAGGAACCTAAGTTATCTATTTGTAATTGATTCTTCTCATTCTTCACTTGTTCTTCCAAACTGTGATTCAATTTGTATTGCTCATTAATATTTTCCAGTTTAAGTAGATTTAGGATCTTTGCTTGTGCTTCTGAGATCTGATTCAGTTTTAGGCGTTCGATCTCAGTCTGTAATTCCAGCAATTGCTTATTCTTTTCGATTAATAACTCGTCTGTAATTTCATATTGTCTCTTATAAGAATTGCTCAGTTCTAGTTGTAGTTCCAACTTGATTTGCGTAGTTTTTACTGTATTTTCTAGATCATGTACTTTAAGCAGTGATGCATCGCACTGTATTTCCTTTGACTTTACCTTGGCAGCATATTCTAAAAGGGGCTTCACGACTTTGTAGCAATGCGAACCGCATTGTTCATCTTTATTCCGAGAATCCACGTCATGCTGGACAATTTAATTAACTTTTATCAATTTAATTACACTTTATAATGTATACTTTAGGCTTACGCTGGGTTGGTCTTCGTCAGGCTGTGTTGTTTGCTCGCTCACTTCGATGAAACCACATATCAATAAAATTAAATTGAAAATGCAAAAATATATTGTCATATTTTGAAATTTACTGAACGCTTCGGCGACAAATTGCTAACTGAATTGAATGTACGAACAGAACAAAGCTACTAGCGGACAATCTTGCTTTTTGAACTTTTGGCATTTTGTTATCAACAAATATTTTGGACCACGTCAGACAGATTTCTGATTACCAATTGCACATTGAAACTAATCGCTCGAATATCTTCGCTAGTGTCATTTACGTTGTATATTTTAGAAGCGGGTAAAAATACAGCAAACAATTAAAGCCAAGTCTCACTAATAAGCCTTGCCAACACGTCAATGTATTAGTCCAACAAAATTAAGATTAAGTGTCAGCTCGAGTTTGATTTTATTGACCATAAATTGTATATATTGGTTACATAATATTTAAAAAAAAATCAGTTTAATGTTATTTTCAATTGATATATATATATATGCCGAAAAAAGTACCTTTTCCAACAAGTGAAATTCAGTTAAATTGCAGGTTGCAGGTGCAACTGATGCAGGCTGCCTATAAATTTAACCCAGCCAATAAAATTCGGTTTCTAAGGGATAAATGAAAATTTCACAAATTGTGTGAACTGGCAATTGAATCAAAATGCAGCGCCAGCCAGCACAGACAAATGCAGTCGTCAGCAAATAATATCGAATTTATATATAGATATATATATATGTATATATATATTCTCATATACGCTTTCATGCTCGTTTATTATGATTTGTGTGTGCCCAGTTGAATGTCTCAAATGACGCGCTGTCGATGCCTTATTATGTGTGTGTGTGTGTGGACTTCTGTGTGTAAAGGACACACCCACACACAAATGTACATATATAGACAACTCCAACTATATAAACTTAAAATGTCGGCTTAAATCCCTTGTGTGGCGTGCACAGTCGACGTTTGTCCATTTATTGGCAACTGTTTTGGGTCATCGGCTACAGTCTCGCAAATAGTATGCGTCCGAGCAGGTCACGTACGGTCATATACTTTCGGAGGCATGGGGCAAATGTCTGAGAAAAGCTGCAGCAGCTACAAGCAGATTTTTATAGTTCCCTTTCGAAACTTATGATAAATGAAGAGCAGCTGCAAACAGATGCTTCTGATAACTACGCCGGACAGCCGAACGTACAGACGGACAGCTGTATATGGGTGTATATGAAAAATGAGCTGAAATGATTGCCACGGTGGCAGCCGCAAAGTGTGGGTCCTGCAATCAATTTCCATTTACTGTTTCGTCTCTGCGCCTGTCATAACTTAAAAAATATATGTTTGTTTGGTTTTATGTTGCTGCCATGATGAAGCTCAATGAGTGGGGAAATTTGTAAAGCATTAAGCACATAATTTATTAAACATTATATAATGAGCGCAAGTGTTATTTATTATTCATACTTTCAATAATTACAACAAACATGTTAATGCCCATAAAAGATATGAGAAACTATGTAAGTCAATATGAGTTATAATATTACTTCCTGTTTTGAGAGTTTAAACTGTATATTTGTCTTATTCTCAACGCCTATTGCTTTATGACACTCTCAAAACGCCCACAAATCTTTGGCCGGCGGGTGGGCAATGAATCTTCAAGACCCACTTAACGACTCACACAAAAGGCCAAACAATTGCGGCCAAAAGGGCTGACTGAGTAAAAGCGAAAATTTGCCAAATTTCTTTTTTCATTTTTTTTTTGTTTTACTTTTTCATTATTTTCTATATTCAGTAGCTGGTTGAAAATTGGCCAGCATTTGCCATGGGCATTCGCCTGGGCTCTGGTGCCCTTCTCGCACCATCCTCGCACTGCTCCCTGGCGCCCTTGCGAAGGCCACCACAATTACTGAAGTGGATAATTAGAGTCTGACGTTGGCGTTAGGCCTGTTTCAGGGCATGTGGCTGAATAAATATTTAAGTTACTTTATTGAACGGAAAGCAATATAAGTCTAAAGAGCTGTTTGGTTAAATGACAATATAAAGTGGCTGCGCTCAAATGATTATCTTATACATATATACGTATGTATATTGTAATTAAAGGCTCATATGTTAACTTAGCAGCTATTGATTTTATTTTCTTTGCCTATCGCCGAATCAGAAATATACAAAAATTAATTTTGAATAAAACAGTTCCAACGCTTTCAAATTAAAGAGACTTTTTATTATCATGGCACAGCCACAAGAATAATATTTTCTGCGATAAATTGTAAAATTTATGGCTTGTTAGGCATTTATCACGACGACTGGTATTTTCCTAAAGAGAAAACTCAAAGTAAATATATGACTTCAGATTCAAAACTGCTTTTCAGTCCACAATTTATGACTACAAAACGCAATAAGTTTCGAAATTATTTAAACAATAAATCAACTGCTTAAGAGGTGAACAATTAAAATGTATTCAAGAGAAATACTCAAATTTGAATAGCTTTCAATTTTATATTCTTAATTTTACTTACTCGTATCTTAAACTGTTTCTAAAAATCTAATTTTTATAGAATACCCGATCTCTAATCTTACCTTAAAAATAAAACACTTAAATATTTTCTTACTGATATGTATTATATTTGTAATTGTAATAATCGTTATAATAATTGTAATTCGAACTAATTGGAACTGTGCATTAAGCACTCTTTGAAAGAGAATTTTTATTTCGAGAGAAACGCATTTAATACTTATTTTTGAATTCTGGAACATGGCCAATATGAAATATGAAATATAACAAAGTGGTTTTGATTTTCATTTAATTTCCACTCACTATGGATTATACTTGATTGTCTAATCATTTTAATGTATAACTATCCCTTGAGAACAGATCATAGAAGCGGACCCGCATGCTTCTTTTGTCCCTTGAGAACGCGTCGATTGTGGGGCATGGCATAGCGCAGCTTACTCCAGAAGAGAGGATCGCCCCACTTGAGATAGGTGTTGAGCTTGAGGTAGGCGCGCAGTTCGCTATCGATGCCCTCAAAGTGCTCCAGTTCCTTGTAGAGGATAATGATGATTCGCTTGCGCTTATCCTGCAACGTTGCCTGGTAGGCAATGCGAAACTCCATTCGAGCCCACACGGACTCAAGGAAGTGCTGCGAGAGGATAATGATGACCCGCTTCGAGTCGTTTACCGTGCGCACTATCTGCTCGGGAATGCAATCGCCGATTAGCCAATCGCGTCCATGGAGACACACTCGAAAGGAGTGCAGGTCATTCTCAAGCTTGGGTAGCAATTGCGCAATGAGATCCTCGTCCTTGTGCGAATAGGATATGAAGGCATCGTACGTTTTGTCCTTGTCCAGCTCCTCCTCGGACACCCACCACAGGCAAAAATTGTGATTGTACAGCCAAATCTTGACCTCCTGCTGATAGATCAGATAGACGACACTGATCAAACAAACCACAATCACAATTCCACCCATAATGCAGCCAATGAGCAGAAAGTACGACGGACACAGCTCGAAAACCTCCAGCTGCTGAAATGGCTTATCCGGGCGACTGCTGCAGTAAATATCTGATATGTCATTGACACGTTGCGGCTGGGCACGTACAAATCCCAACAGGGGCAGGGCTGAACAATCGCACCTGAACGGATTGCCACCAAGGTACAGGCTCATGGTATTATTGTTTAGATAGTCGATGAACTGCTGGTCAAGGACAGTGATCCGATTGCGACGCACATCCAACATACTCAGATTGCTTGGCAGCTGCCTCTCTCCATCCAAGCTGCTTAGCTGATTGTCGGCCAGACTTAGTTTGCTCACATTGGCATAGCCCACAATCCCATTGGCATCCGGTAATTGAGTAATGCTATTGTTCCTCATCTTGAGCGTTGTCCTGACCAGCGTCGTGTGTGGCAACAATGGCAATTCTTTAAACGCAGCCCCGCGACAATCCACGGAGAGCTGCAGGGCATCGCGATGCACCCAACAGATGCACTGCGGATCGCATTCCCAGTTCTTCGACTTGTATTGACAGATGTCCTCGCTGGTGCAGACGAGCGCCTCGAACGGCATCCACAGCTGCATACCATAGAATTGTGTGTCACGCATATCGATAAGGCTCAAACTGTGCACATTCTCAAATGTGGTCGGATCCAATGCAGTCAGCGCGTTATGATTGAGCAGTAGCTTAGTTAGCGATGTCAGTGTTGTAAAAAGTTCACTGTGGAACAGTTTTGGTTAGTAAAACATTTAAGATTCTATACTCAATATTCAAATCGTTTAGTCTGAACTAGCATCCAAAATATTGTACTACATATTTATCCTACTAAATGAGATTTAAATTTACAACTTCTTCTTGACTACTTAATATATAAAATTCGGTAGTTTCTAAGCTAATCAACCTAATACAATAAGTACAAAATAATTATTTGGAGCTTAAAGTTATGAATAAAGTTAAATGAAAATTGAAGAGACTTCCATAATTACGCCAATTATAAAAATATATTCCACTTCAACTACAGGTTAACTCTTTATTTTATTAATAAGATCACAGTTAATATTAGTATAATTACTAATGAGACTACAACTAGCAAACCCATATAAGTATTTATGACATTTATACTATATAAGTCGCAAATCTACAAAATCGAACGCTACAAGCAAAACATGTTGGGTATTAAGAGTGTTCAGTCCAAAGTGCAGAATATTGTACTAACCAGAATAATTCTTTGTTTCATATCGATAAATCAATAATTTTCCTTAAGCACTGTAAGCCACGAGACCTAAGACACTTTGATAGATGGATACACATTTAGCTTGAGTTCTTCGTGTCGTGAGTAGTGCCATCTTTTAATCAGCACAAATCGTTTGCACCCACCTTGAGAGGCTAGTTAGCCTATTGCTGGATATATCCAGGAGCGATAGATTGACCAGGCCATTAAAGAGATCCGCCGGCAGCTTGGTCAATGCATTGTATGATAGATCCAGCTGCATGAGGTTGCCCTGGTCAACAAACAGATCGCTGGGCAGTTCATTTAGCTCGGGGTTATGATTGATGCCAATGATGCGCAGATTGAAGCTACCCTGGAGCATTGTGGCATTCACGTAATTTGTGGCACGCGACAAGCGTAACTGCTCCAGCTGCTGCATGGAGATGAACAGACGTTGCTGCTGCTGTTGGGAGTTGTGTTCAGATCGCTGCGATAGCTTCAGAGTTAAGTTGCGCAGTTGCTGCAGCTCCTGCATCAGAGCTGGCTCGAATGTGAACATGTGCGGATTCCGAATGGACAGCGTTTGCAGGCTGTGCGAGATGCTGGAGAAGAGCTTCGCAGGCAGCCGGTGCACAGACAGGCGCAACTCCAGTGTTGTCAAATTGTCAAAGGCATGGAAAATGGATTCGTTCAACTCCTGATGACTGCTCTCGTATTTGAAATATTCCAATGCCGGCACCGAACTAAAAATCCAGCTGCTCACATTTTTAGTAGCTGAACCCTCAGACAGATCGTAGACATCCTCATTTGGTTGGATTTCCGTATCGAGGCTGCGATCGCGAAAGTGTATTCTGAGCACCTGTTGTACTCCGAGCGCATTCAGTAATTCCCTGAAGAACGTCTCCGACCAGTAATTGTATGCATCGAACTCAAACTTGGCCACCTGAGTGACGTTGAAGCGCGGCAGCCAACGGACGTCTCCATTGGAATAGTAACTCATGGAAATGTTTGTGCCCGCATCCGTAATCTGCAATATCATTGCGTACTCATCCCGGCAATAGACTCGCACCAGATTCGCCTGTGGCTCACAGCTGCACCCCTCATCCACATTGCGGCAATAGCTCGACAGCGGTATGATCTGAGAACTCGCGCTCGCAATCACAACAGCTACGATAAGATATCGATAGCAGAACATGTTCGCCACACTCCACACTCACACTCACACACACTACTCACTACTCACTAGTCTTAAACATTTAATTCACGCGCTTGGTTCGCACACTCACGATTGTCTGTAGACTTTTTCGTTTAAGCAACTTCGACGCCTCAGTTCTGACTAAACACTAGAAAATTTTGCACGGGTCTCTGCGACCTTATCAGCATGCCCCGTAACTTAGGAAGCTCTTCTTCAGTGATACCCATGATTACATATACAGACATATCTATGGCTTCGTACATGCAATACATACAAACGAAACACATCGAGTTGACTGCGTGAGCTCTAATAATAGTTTTCAGGAATGTGTGAAAACTAATGATTCTATGAAACATTTCTAATTTATTATATCGAAATATACAATCTCAACATCATAAGTGCTCAACTACAAGACTAACTTCATCAGTCATAATTTGTATTGTAATATAATTTGTATCCAATGTTGAAAATAATTTGAATTAATTTGTGTACAATTTCAGCTTTTTCAGTAGTAATATTTCCAGCTTTCATTCAGTAATATAAAAATAGATATGATATAAAATTCCATCGTGTTTTTCGTGTCACGTGCTCATTTCAAGTGCTTTCAAGTGCAACTCGCACTTTGCGCACTATCATTCCAATTACTTGACCACAATCAACAATTCAAGTCGGTTTCTCATCTGGGATATCTTATCATTCCCACAGCAAATTAACGTATTATTGACTTCTGCCTTTCTATTTTCAGATTGCGCACTTTATAGGAAGTCAAATTCTTTTACTTTACCATAATATTTTGTTTACATTCGTTGGTTGCTTGCGAGCTTGTCAACGAAGAACGGGGGAACTTTTCGAGGGCACCCATTAATGAGTCAGTTGTTATGAGAAATATTGTTGCCTACTTTCGAGAAACGCAAATAAATGATAAGCATAGTAAAAGGCCTGGCAAGAACTGTTATCGCAAGTCATGTCATTTCATATTCCAAGTGAGCATAGTTAGTTAGTTAGTTGATAGTTATCTATTTGACAAATACAGACTGTCTTCTATCGTCTAACATACTTGAAACATATACAACAATTCAAAATAATGAAGTGTAAATGGTATCTGAGCTCTGTTCCTGCTTCCCATTTTCATTAACCATACATCTTAGAAATAAAAAATAAAGCAATCCTTATAATCGAACTCTTTCCATTACAAATGCAGTGTACGACTGACCTCAACAAAAGCTTTAAGAAATATTCGTGTATATAAATTGTGTATAGACGCCCTAATGCATACCTATAATCAATAAGGCGACCACAATGTTTAACTTAAAGCCACTCCCCACTTCCACACACACCTGCACACACCTTAAGCGCTGACAGTTGTACTCAGGCCCACGCCCAATATGTGAATAGCTTTAGACAGAACGACACGAACCGGACAAGGAATAGAGACTGAGTGTGAGACTGTCGCCAGGTGAGAACGAATACGAATACGAGTACTCAAATATAAATTACAATAAGGCCAAGTCAATCATGTAAATAGCTTTAATAATGATTGACCGTGAATCTGCCAAGGACGTCGTCGCAAAACTCCTCCACGAAATAAGACCTTGCAAAAGTTTGGCAAATTGTGCTGGCAGCCACGTAAAAGTTGTGCACTCTAAAACAAGTTTTTCAAAATTCATTTTTGCGTTCACGCCTGCAACTCAATTAACAGTTTTTAAACAAGTGGGCCAAAAGCCCACCATAATTGGTATTATGTGGAGAGAAACGACGACGATGCAACGACAATAAGTTATGCACTTTTTTCGCGCACATCCACAAAACTGACCTTTATACAATTTTATGCCCAATTACACATTATCTAAGGGGTGAGTCGCCTCTTTATTTCCACCCCCTTGGGCGACAAATTAAGTATTCGCGGCATGTTGCATGTTGGACTTATCAGCGTTTCCACCTGATTGAGTTTTACACCCATAACTTAACAAAGGTGGTTCAAGTGACACTTATAATAATTGCTCGAGCTATTTTTTTTAACCAATCATTTCGAATAAATTATAAATAAAATTGAACCTCGTTGGAATTAAATTTGTATACTTTAAATTAATCGAATCTCATTTTATCGTAGTTTCCATTGAGCGTTAATACATACATAATATTATTGCTGATATAATTTAAATCAGATAATTCTTATGAAGATGAACGTGTGAAGTTCCTAATAATTGAAATTGGATTGAAAACTGTAGATTCTCTCATCTCGAGGCTGTCTAGAATATTTCAAATGTCAGAATTCTGCCCTCAACAATTTATCAGAGCACAAAATAGTAAAGTAAACATCGTCGTTTCTTTGAGCTATCAAAAGCATTCGTTGCATTGTGTGTGTGTGCTGATTTCATGCCCCAAATATCTAGTGGGACACATATGAGACAGCATACAAATTGCCACATTGGGTATACGCAATGTTGCAAATGTTATTAAGTGGATGGTGTGTTGTAGTTGTGGTGTGGGTTGCCTTAAGTACTTCAATGACTGCTGTTGCTTTACACATTATTGATTTCTAACAAAAATCTGATCTTGTTTACAATGCTGCCAAATTTATTTACTTTGATTTTTCAAGTGCACCACAAAGAGATAAAAGGAAAAGGAAAATTACAAAATGTGTGGCAGAGAAGCGAGGAAAATGCATTTCATTTGTTGATTGGTTGTTTTCATTTTAGCTTCCGCTGCGTATCTATCAAAAGAGTTTAGGGTATAGTCATGGCTATGTGTATATTTTGATTCCATTTGGAATGCACTTCTGACTGTGCTTGCACCAAATGCCAAATTTTATGTGGAATAGTGGATGGGTGGGTGGGGAGGCGGGATGGGTTGGTTGGTTACTGCTGCTGGCTTAAGCTGCCATAACAATTGCATTAGCTGACAGTTGCCAGCTGTAGCTTGCCAACGCCTTGCAACATGCCACGTGCCAGAGCGAAGCACAGACATAAATTAGCCAAGTAGTTGACTGGTGAGTGTGTGTCTCTCTCTCTCTCTCTCTCTGTCTCTGAGTGTTTTTTTTTTGGGTATTCAGCAATTTAGTGTTGACATTTATGTGAAATGTCCTTTTAAGTGGTCCAAGCTCTGACTGATTGATGTGGCTTCCAACCGCTGCTCATTGCCATTACCATATCCAACCGGCATTTGCATAACGAAATCTGTGTGGCACACTCGGCCAAATCAGACTGTGGCTCGCTTTATTAACAGCGCGAGAGTCAAACTAAGTTTTGTTCAGCAAAAGTTTTTATAGAGCGCAATTTGCTATTCAAAGACAGACATAATAGATATAAATTATTCTAACTATATGCGGGAGTAAATAAAATAATAATTACTTAACTCCAAAAAATAGATTTATTTAAGCTTTGATTTTAATTTATTTTCCACAAGTCACAAGAGTATTGAATATTGCAATATATTCAGTGGGTTATAGTTGGTTGTTATACAACTTTGCTCCTACATTTAATACATTATTTTTTCGCATTCTGATTTTATATCCTAAGATATATATGAAATTGCTATTACATTTGGACTGAATAACTTATTATTTCTTCTTTCTTTCCAGTTTTGTATTTTCACATTTCCCTTATAATTTTTCATTGTTTCGTCTCTGCTCCCATATTTTGTTAATCCTTTTTCTGCTCCATTGCCTTTGCTACCTATGTCCTTTGCCTTTGTGTCCTTCATCTTTGTTTTCTTCTTATTCTTACTCAGTTCGGTTACTTGCATTCGTCGCTTTGAAAACTCTTTTTAATCTCAGTCACCTAACTTTTCTAATCCTTTTAGATGATGTTAAGCGTTGCATTGTTCTCTTATCTTCAGATCCTTTTCCTTTTCCTTCTTAAGAACTGATTCACATTTTGCTATGGTTTACGTATTTTCTTGTGAAACAAAGTTTTTCTTGGTACTAAATGGCAGTTTGCTAGCTGACGAAAATATTAAGTATTCGCCGTGGGATATCTTTGACAGATATCTGCACACTTCCTAGCCACAAACTTGCAACTACTCAGCTTTCCAAATTGCCAAAATGCCACAACAAATAGCGACTGTGGCATGACCGCCTTTTGTTTTTCCTCTTTCATATTTCTCTCTCATTTGGTGTTGGGGTAAATGGAGGCTAGTTCACAGCATGTGTGTGTGTTTGTGTAAATATATTCTTTCATCTTCTTTCATTCATCGTCCTCTCCTGTTAGACGTCCGATTGTCTTTCCATTTTGTTGCTCTGCTGCCGCTGCTCTCATTTTGTGCAAAAATTGTTGTCAACATTTCCTGCAGCTTGCCGCTTGTTTACCCTTAAGGCGGCTATCCAAAACGCCGGTCAACACTCGACGTGTTTAGTAAGAAGAATTGCGTAACGTAAAATGCGACATTAGTTTTGGCACTCTTGAAAACTTACACACATTGAAGTTAGTTATGTGAAAGATGTTCAGTATACGCTTCGGCAGCCAAACAAAAATATTTTTACATGCATTTTTACATGAATTGCAAAGTGAAATGCGAAACTGGTTTTGGCATTTGTAGGCGTATTTTTTGTGAGATTTACGAACTATTTTGAGAACTCTAAGCATTAACATTCTAAAATACAAATATGGCTTAGTGTTGCAGTTATAAATATTATAAACAATGAAAAATAAGTCGATCACTTGGAAATTATGGAATATTTTTTAGATATTGCCGGGTCTCGGATAGATTCTAATACCCGAGAGGAATTTAGCCGGTTAATCCTACTGCAGTAGTTTCTCAGTTTAAATTACTACAACTCCCAAGCACTGTTCATGATGTTTTACCTTAACTAAGTCACCTGTGTGTGCAACAAATGGATATGTTTAACCCGAGCGAGTTATTTTTAATTAAGAAGTAGAAAAGTGCATTCAATTTGACGGCCAACTGCAGTTCAAAGCTGCCTATGTACACAGACTTTATTTTTTATATAAATTTGTATTTATATTTTTTGTAGCGCTGCACACAGACCGCACTATAAAAGCAGCAGAAACTGCTGTTTGGGGGCGTGTTTTTGAGTCTATGAACACGAGCGTCGACTTGCCCATGCCGTTGAACATGACAAGGACACGCACAACACCAAACACAAGCACACACACACAATCGCATTTACTTGCTTAAAAAAATAAAAATAAAAAATAGTAAAAAATACGGATTGCTAGCTAGCTTGTACCCTGTAGTTAATTTGAAATTTATGTAGGTGCCCTGAGTAACTTCGAAAATATTCTTGGTTTGCAAATGTTCAATATTCTAATACAATACTATTATGCGTATATAATATAAAATAATACTTATACCTGAAAGAGAATATTGCTTGTTTTAGATATTTTTTATGTCTATGTTGTGGCGTATTAAATATTTTATTAAATATTTCATGTGCCTCAACCCGCTGCCAGATTGAAAGGAGACACAGCGGCAGCTGCTGAGTTTCTCTCAACTTTGAATGCAGATGCATGCGACATCGCAAGCGTTCAAATGCATCGGCGCATGAAGCGACACGACATAAAGCAACAAATTTGAATGAACTAAAATATACGAATAGAGATGCAAAAGTGGACGCCTTGGGGATACCCTGTAAATGTAGGTTCTATTTTGAATTGCACACCGCAATATACAAATTAAGTACTATCCCCTCTATATACTATACTCTATATACTACACTATACTTAATATACCCCATCCCTGCCGAGCAGGAGTTCATTACGCCCTAAGCAGCTAATGCACACAGGGTATATACAATAAAACGAATCTCCCTGCACAAGTTTCAGGTTTCACGTAGAGCTGCGCACAGCTTGTATTTTTATTTGGTATGCATCTCTACATAGGATGGTAAATCCTATGGAAAACTGGATGATGGATATGGATATGGCAAACGTAATAAATTACTTTAAGATTACATCTGCTGCAAGGAACAGCTTGAAGTTTTAAGTGAAATTAAGCGAATTCACTCCACTGTTCGACATGTAGCGCCACCATTATTGAAACTGTTGGCCATAATAACTGCAGCGCAAAAATCATGCAAGTTTGGTCAAGAGCAAGGCACACACACACACATACAAACAAAGCGCCTTACACACACAACCAACAACACATAGAGAGAGATGTGTGCATGGCTTTCAATCATCTTTTGCATCTGTTGCCACTTTTATTTGCATAAGCAGCAAAGTTGCGTTACAAAATTGTTGCGTTCGCTGGCTGTATTTACTGTGTGGCTAGTTGTTGCAGTTTCCACCCATGCCCACGCCCCTTATGCCCCTAAAAATGCAAATGCCGCTGACGCACGAACCCAACCACCCCGTCGTCGCCCATTTCGCATGCGCTCGAGTGTAAAACAAACATACAATAAATTATAAGAGCAGACACACATCCACCTCCGCACACACACATGCCACCCTGTGTTGCATTTGAAGCTGGTGGAAATTAATGAGACGTAAAAAGGTGTTGCAAGAGCGTACCGTAATGCTGCAAGTTCCATAGTTGCATCATTCGATTCAGTGAACTGTACCATTTTCATTTTGAGAAACACTTCTTACCCAAAGAGCAGCATCGCATTGCCTGCAGCTGCGTCTAATTGCAATAAAATTCATTGCTGCAGCTGTGCGTGTGGGAAGTTGCAAATAAGCGAGTCGGAGCCAAGCCATAAATATTTATTTTGCAGGGCATTAATAATGGGATCATAACTAATAAATAAATATTTATTGGATTTTAGTCTATTTATTTGCGTCCTTGCACTGTGTGTGTTTTATTTGACACGCATGCAATTGGAACTCTGTTATTTGTTACTCCGAAAATATGTTGAATGCATCTTGAGTCATTTTCTTCATTACTTCATAAATATAAATTTAGGCAAGCCCAGATCAACTCAAAGTATAACAAAGTATAAGGTTGTTGCTTTCTTGACTTTCATGACTAATAATATATAACAAAAAATATATATTTAAAGTGCGTCGAGGAATCGAGGCAACTGGGAGAAAATTGTGGTCCCATATGCCGAATTGCAGAAAGAGTGATGTGTATATAAATACGATCCGTTATTAGAAAATTCGGATATATTCATAGTTTCATCAAGATAGCTTTGAAACTGACAGAGTTCTGTTCATATAAACATTGAGGACAAACCGGAATGGTGATATGATGTTTGGGTATAAAAAGCTTACAAAATTCTTAAGTCAATTTTTGTATTTCAATAAATTGTTATACCTTGATTAAATTATGATTTTATTCAACTGTATAAGAAAGTGAAATAATGTACAAGGACATTATTATTGATAACCAGATCTGCTAAGCATCTGAATTCCTAAGGACATTTGGTAACTTGCTTCTCATATATAAACCAAAAATGATAAATTATATTTGGCTGAACTTTGGCACTGGGCCATACATAAAACGTGGTGAGCAAGACCTAATCAGCATTATCGTCACTTTAACATTAAAAACAGCAGCCCGCATTTGCAGTTCAAATGCAATTAGCTGCGACAGCGAAAACTTTGTATTACTTTTTTTTTACTTTTATTTCAGCTACTTGGCCACAAGGTCGATAGCCTAATTAAGAACTTTTCAGCGCGAAGTTGAGCAGAGCTGAGGAAAATAAAAAAGTAGACACACATATTTGGGTACATATGCATATTATATGTAAGTATGTGAATGTGCTTATCGCATCGTCATCTCATAACAGGAAGCAGCAGGAAGCTGCTACAGCGCTCAAGTTTCTCTGACATCAGGCGGAAACTGCAGCGCTCGATTATGTCATTCGCACCCCAGGCACCACAGCAATTCGGTCATATTTGCTATATAGTCATAATGCATGTCATATCTGCCGCATCAACGATGCCAGCACACACAATAACAGCAGCAACAAGAGCCACAACAACTTGCTACAAACTTAGTGCGTGTCTTTATTAGCCATGTGTTTGCTTATGAGCCATCCGATAATTTTAATTACAAGAGATAATGCTCGTTGGTGTGCTAAAAGTTAACTCTTTAAACATATCACCAAATTAGTCATTAGACTCATAAGTGGAAACTGCTATAGAATATTAAGTCATAACAGTAAGCCGAAGTTTCTCGAATGTAGGTGAACAGAATAAATGGGCCAAAGTACATTTTTTGTCAAATATCTTAGAATTTTCATTAAAAACAGAGCAAAATAAATGATTGAATACATGCTTAAGCAAATTTGGAAATTCCAATAGGTAATAAGACGAAAAGTATGGCAAAATATGTTTTACACAGAAACAAACTGTCTGAAGCCTTTTGGTCAACATCATGTTGATGAGCTATCTGAAACCGTCTCCTGAAAGCTTGCAAATTTGGAAACAAAGTTCAAATACCTTCTACAAAGTGTATAAAAAAGTAATAAATTTATATATTAATCGGGAAAATAAGTAAAAATACTTTGACTTCAGACCACAGCAAGCAATACATTTTATTTTAATAAAATCAAAGAGACAAATCACATTTTTAAGCACAATGTCAAATACTTGTCAAATTAATCACAATTTATGGCTGCTGTCGTTGACGCCAAACGCAGTAAAGCTGCCAAGTCATAAATATGAATAAATAAGCCAAATGGCCAATACCAATGAGGACAGAAACTGACATCATCATCATAATTATTGATGGGCCATAAGCAAAACAAAAAAAATAAATTTATTCACATGTATCAATTAAATTTAAATAAAAGTGCACTCACATAAATAAAGGCTGCATTGAGTGCTAAATGAGGCATAACCACTTTTGCCTTTTGCTTCACACACTTCCTTACACTCGCACACACACATACACACACAGACAACACATCCTGTCACGCATTATAAGTTTATTATGTGCTTTCTGGCGGCGACTGCAGTCGAAGCTGATTCCGATGCTGCCAGTTGTGGCTCCGCTTGCCTCGTTTTACGAGCATGTAAAAATAAATGTGCATAATTTGTCAGCACAAATCACTGTCGATGGCCCCCATGCCGAAAATTGTCGCTGAAACTGACCGACCGGAATACCAAGTGCAGTAGATCAAGGATAGTGCGCTGTTAATTTGCTTACTAATTGAGCCGAACAGGCGCACAAAAGCGAGTTTTAGCTGTAGTTATCCGTGTGGTGTTCCCAACTTTTGATTAATTTGTTCATATTTAAGACTTGTAGCTGTTTACACTTGATTACATATCTGATTACCTTTCAATTCAAAAATTTGTAGATAAAATAAATAATAAAGAAAATGCGATTATTTATCCTGATTTTCAGAATCAAATGAAAAGTGGCAATATAATTTCTAGTTCAGCACTTTATTAGAAGAAAGCACTATCAGTGATCTACGATAAGCGTACAGTTACAGTAGCGTTGAATTAGCTGTAACCTAGCTGTTTTTCAGCTGTGTCAGCTGTGGCCCTGAGCAATCCGAAAGTAGAGAAACTGGCTAATTTCATATGCAACAGTCGGCCAACAAGCAACAACTGAAGCAGAAATGTTCTTTGTTTGTTGGTTTTTGTTTTTTATTCAACTGGCTAATGCGCGAGCAAACACGCATGCCACGCCCACCACTAAAATGGGGACCCAAGGCAGGCGAAAGTTTTGATGTCGTGATAAGTTCAAATGCAGTTGCAGCTGCAGCTGCAGTCGTCTCGTCGCAATTGCATGACTTGGCCTTGCCTGTGTAGCGTCTAGGGCTGCCACCCAACCACCCACAACGCCCAAAAGACCCACCACCTGTCCGAGACAAACGTGCGAGCGCTCGCGCAGCGTGGCAACGGTCCTAAGACGCCAAATGCGTCCTTGAGCGCACTTTTCTGCCACTTGCCTTCTATTTGTAATTTTAACGAGCTTGCCTTGTTGTGTTTGCTGGTGTTGCTGTTGCTGTTTTGCCTACTGTTTGTGCAGCTCAACGAGTGACGAGCCCTTGTGCAACATATTTGCTGCACGGTCTCAAAGGTCTCGCTTAGTGTTGTTGTTGCTGCCGTTTTCTTTTCAAGCAGTAACTTTTTTATTTTGAGTTCGCAACCAAAAAGAAAATGAATTTCCTTTGGCATTTCCTTGTCTTGCTGTGCATTTGAGAAGATTTTATATAAAGCTCCCACCCAACTCGCACAATCCCCCAATCAGTCTGTCTCGCTCTTGCACATGTGCAGCAATTTCCGGCGGAAGCGCGCAAAACTTTTGCAGGTATTTAAGTGGCCCTCTACGCGTAGCCAACTCTCGTCTTAGCCAACTTCTTCGACGAGCTCTTTCGAGTTATTTAAGCCAAACTACTCACACAACATGGCTACTGGGCGACTTTGAGCTGCCACATTTCTCGCGGTTTCCGGCGCGAGGCGCTACAACTACAACACATAGTCATCATGTACAAAAAAGGAACCGGAACTAGTACTAGAACTGGCTCAGGCTTTTTGCCAAGATATCGATTAATTAAATCCCACTTAAATGACTTTGTGCAGATCGGTCTGTAGTGGCATATTTGTGTATTTACGTTGCAGTTACAGAATTATTATTAATTAAGTATTAATTCTTAATTTACCGATTTTTTATATTTTATTCTGATATGTATTAAACCTACAGTCAAAAAATAAGTACAGGATTACTAATGAAATTTCTCTAAAGAAGTCTTGAATTAAGAACAAGAAAGAATTGCCATCTTTGGAAAACAGAAGTTTCCCTACGCCTTCAGACCAAAACAACATACTGTTGTTCCGGATATCTGGTTGATCGATAAAACTCATTATACAACAATTTATATTTCATGCGATAGTTCCTATGGCAGATATACACATATGTATATGTATTTGCACACTTTATAACCAATTTATAATGCCCCTTGTAAGGGTATCAAAAAAGTCCTAAAATTCCCCACACTGACCACACATACATACTTTGATTCACATTTGCATATTTGTTGTTGTGTGTGCCAGCGGCTGACATGATATACGATTTCGTATTTACTTTTACAGCAATTTGCTTTTAGCACCGGCTCCTGAGACGAACCTAGCGTATTATGTAAGCATTCCACTCGACTGATTTATGATGACAAGCGTCAGTTGCGAATGGTTTGGACGGATAATTACGAGTCGCACCTCCCACATAAGCAAAAATTTGAATTAAAAGCAGACAGTCCAGGTAATATGTAAAACTGATAATATTTGGGCATTAACTTTGAGAATTCATTAATATATAAATAATCTTCTTGCAGTGGCTTGCCGAATTCACTCACATATCCAACACATTTTGGCTTTGCTTTGGCTCGCAAACGTTGAGAATCCATTATTAATATCCCTTTTAAAATGAGCAGGCAGATATACTGTAGTGGTATTTATTTAATGCAGAATAAATATTGTGGAAACTTTTTCAGGATTTTTTTTGCATTCTTTACGAAATGCATGAGTACAAGCGTTATTAAATTTGGCTGTATGATTTACCTTTCTATTTTCTTTTTGGGATCATAGGAACCCGATATGTTTGACAGACATATTTTTGCTGTTCACCAAATACTTTTTACGTATTTTATTATTGACTTGATTAATATCTAAAATTTGTTGTTACAAAATATAGTATATATATATACAGTGTTGACTTATTCAAAATAGTTCATGTTAATTGAAATTATCTATATCAATAAATTAATAGTATCTTGATAGCATGGAGCCCGCAGATACCAGGCCCGAATGGGGTAAATCCTGTAGCAAAGGTAAATAAATGTTGATTTCTTGTTGGAACTACTCGTTAATCGCATACCATGGCCATAATGCCAGGCTGCCTGTTGCCGCAACGCGTTGTTACCGCTGTGATGGGTTTCTTTGGACTACTCTTGGCATATACGCACCGTGTCTCGATTTCACATGTTATCACAGAACTGGTTGTACCCATAAATCGTACAGATTCAAGCCTGGAACACGAGGATGCCTGTCCACCAGAGAAGGTCGAGGGTTGGGAGGTTTGTATGCCACTACACTCTACTATAGTTTTGTCCATAATTTTTATAAAGATAATTCGAGGACAACCAAATTGGTTACTTTCATAAGATAATCAGGTAGGAATGCTCCGTTTGCAAGTGCTCTGAGTGCTCAGACAATCAGATACGACCGGCTCTAGACTCGGCTTTCGATGCTGATTAAGTATATATATATATATATATATATATATATTTGTTCATAATGGAGTTGCTTTATTCACATCCTCATTATACCTATATTACACATAAAATCAATATTTTGTAATTTCTTTTCGCACACACAGAAGTTGGGCATATATGAGTGGTCGGAACAGATGCAGGGCTACGTGCTGGGCAGCTTTTACGTTGGCTACCTGATCACTCATTTGCCCGGAGGCATTATTGCTGACAAATACGGTGCCAAATGGGTATTGGCCATCTGTATGGGTGTCTCGGCTTTAGGCACTATTTGCTGCCCGTTAGCCATTGATTACGGCGAAGAATGGGGCTTGATATTTGTCCGCATTATAATGGGCGCTGCACAGGGACTCCTGTTCCCCTCTCTGGCTACACTCCTATCGGCGTGGGTGCCCTCGAAGGAGCGTGGTAAATTGGGCACCTTCTGTTACAGTGGGGTAACTGCCGGTACAGTCGTTAGCAACTTAGGCTCCGGTCTTATGCTCCATCAATTTCATTGGCCGATTACACTGTATGTGTTTGGTAGTATATCTGTGATCTGGTTTCTAATATACGTGAGTATTGATTATAGAGAGGCATACAATTTGCATATAATTTGACTTTTAATTCCTATTGTAGATTTTTCTATGCAGCAGCGGGCCCTCTTCGCATTCGTGTATTAAGCCGAACGAGATGGCCTATCTAGAAGCAGAGATACCAAAAAAGTCTGATAACAAACTGCCAATACCATGGAAACACCTTATGTTAAGTAAAGAAATGTTTGCGCTTATCGTTAGTCAGATTGGACACGACTGGGGCTACTTTGTGATGATCTCTTGTTTGCCCAAGTATATGGCCAATGTACTTCAGTTTTCAGTTCGCTCCAATGGTATAGTTACAGCCTTACCATTTATAGCCATGTTTATTAGCACTCTGTTGTTTGGCCATTTGGCTGATTGGCTCATACATTCAGACAAACTTTCGATTACAGCCGAACGTAAATTGTTTACAATTGTTTGTAAGTGTAATCAAACATTTATCAAACACTTCAGTCTATATCTATTGATTCTGTAACTTAGCTGCCGTTTTTCCGGGATTGTTTATGGTCCTAGCCTCGTATGCTGGCTGTAATAAGACTCTGGTTGTTGCCCTATTTACCATTTCAATGTTTGTGATGGGCCCGTATTATAGTGGACAAAAACTGACACCATTAGATATGGCACCCAGTTACTCGGGCACTATCATGGCCATAACTAATGGTCTTGGCTCTCTCGCCGGTATGCTTTCACCTCCTATTGTCGGACTTCTTACGCCCAATGTAAGTATTTTGTGAAATTCGATTTCCCAATACTAATGGAACTACTCTTTCATTGTAGGCAACTATGAATGAGTGGAGGATGGTATTCTGGTTGGGCTTTGCTATATTAGTTATATCGTCTATTGTATTTGCAATCTGGGGCACGGCCGAGGTACAGCATTACGATCCAAGTCATCCCGATAAGAAAGCGGGATAACATAAAGCTTTTCGGTTGCAGAATGCCACATATCGATATCATTAAACATAAGGAAAGCTAATCGATAAATTGAAGCGACTTTAATCAAGACCTGTCAGCGGCAGGTTGACCTTGGAGTCCACTCAACCTGACAGAAGACCAGATAGGCTGACATGCCATTAGAATCGTAAAATATGCAGACTTGCCAATTAAAGGCACAAAACAGGAACCAGGAAAAAAAAGAAAGCAGAAAAACTGTCAACATGTCTTTGCTTTGTGTGTAATTTCTTTTGTATGTTTTTTCTTATACATATTTAAAAATATATACATGTTCATACTATACTTAATACTAGTGCCCTATTTTAATAATAGCTTACAACACAATATAAATGACTAAGGAATATAAGCTTTAGGTTGAATACCAAAGATTATGAGGTAAAGTGCTCCATTATATAACATGATAATCCATTTGAAATTCATATTTATGAAGTATTTAAGAATTAAGATTTTACTTTATTTGTTTATTTAATATAGGGATTTGGAGGCTTTTCCCTGTCGTTCGCCATGCAAATTATGTTCTTCATGGGGGCCCTATTCGGTTAATGGCTCATTGAATAATTTATTGTTCCGCTTTGCGACATGTTTGATAAGCCAAATAGTCCCGCTATCGTTCTCAAACATGTCTCTATAATTTGAGCAGTGTTTGTTCTCGTAAATCTTAAAAATAATGCCAATATTTGCTTTGTTCTTGTGCCTGACCATGGCTTTGGCTTGTTTTGTTTTCTTTGGTTTTTTGTGTGCCCTGCGAGTGCCATAAAACAATTACCCAACATGTTTAAAATTGTGTGTGCTATTGACTAAGGGCACATACAGAAAACAAACACACACAACGATAAACACACACACTTACCCACAGACGCACACAAACACTCATACAGAAATGTATGTATGTGTGACGGAACTGTTGACTGTCTATGATTTCAGCTGGTAACTTTTTGTTTGGCTCACCTTGGACATTTTTTCTGTATTTATGACAACATTTTGACAATTTGTGTAGCATTAAATATTGATATTTGTTAAATATTTTCGCAGTTCCGCGCAGTTTCATAAATATGATGAATGTGACACATACGACCCAATGACAGTTCAAAAAAGTTGCCACAAAAATACAAAATAAAAACTGAGACATATTTCATGGAGAGATCTATATTTTGTGTATATTAAATATACATATATTAAGCGATTCGAAAGGCTTTTAAATACAACAACTTTTATCTAAACGATGGAGCATACGTGATGAGCTATATATAAAATTGTTGAAAATATATTTGATTCACTATATATGCATGTGAATAATGTTCCAATAACAGCGTGGTTTACTCATTATTATTTATATACAAATAATCAAATATACTGGTATAAATATCTAATTTTTGAATTGAACTCTTTGCTACTTTTTTATTGGAACAGTTCATGATATTTAGTATTTACTGGAGAAGTCATTAATATTAGCTAGTTAAGCATTGTACTTACATTAGGAGCGCATTGTGTTTGTAGTAACCGCCAATTGAAGCCTTGCCTTGTTTATTTCAGTTTGAACATGCATTTTCATTTTGCATTTAAAAGCATTGTGGTAATTATCATTGTGCGATTGTTATTGAAACTACACTTTGTAAACACTACACTCACACCACTGCAATGCGCTTTTAATACATATATTTTTTATAGATTTGCTTTTAGCAATTTTGCATACTTTTGAAATACGATTAAATCTGATATCTAAACACGCACAAACAACGATATTTATACACGATATTTTAATGGACTCCGAAACAGTTGTGAACTGTGAGTTGGGTCGAGATTTAACTATTCAAATTATACGCTGCTACAGGAGCTGAAAGTAAAAATTGAAAAAAATTGTGAAAGTTAATATAAAGTAATGTAATGTGTATATATTTAACTCAGACACGCTAAATCCTTTAGATAATATACCATAAACAAAAAACAATTGTGTGACCATGGCCCAAATTAGTTACCATCTCCTATAATTTATTGAAAATGCATGACTAAGCCCCAATAACACAAGCAATTTAACCACAACAACATCAACAACGACAACAAGTAATAAGCAGAACAAAAACAATAACAATTTAATACATTTATCAGAGTGTCTGCTCAGCAATGGTGAATGTAATAAGGGATTTAGCTATACACACAAAGCTCAAATAATATCTTTGTACAAATATACTGCCACTGTGGTTCGAATTTTGTAGAACTAAATTATAAATAAAAAAAATATAAAGTATTTATTACGATACTTTATAAATATAAAATGCATATACTTATGCAAAAAATACTTGCACCTACTGATAGTACAGATATCAACGATTTCGACTATAACTTAAGTATTTGTATCCAGATCTGGATTCAATATCTTGAAGTTGATCAATAATATGTCAAGGTATATTAGTTACCATTTGGAAGGCTCTACCATAATTGTGGCTTCTATTGTTATCGATATGTATCAATATTAACGAAACGTAGACAGTTTTCGATAAAAAATTAAATAAGCTTGATCTACGTGGGATACTAAAAATTATATTTCAAATTGGAAGTGCCTGGAAGAGACGAACATAGCTATATCGACTCGACTGTTGATCCTTATCAAGATTATGTATACTGTATGTGGTTTTACATTTTGATCCAAACTATTTGTTTTTTTCGCTCCACTGTCTTCTATTGACATTTATTTTTTGTGGATTTTTAGTGCACGCTTTTCACAAATCTAATACATTTGCTGTGCATTGCGTCTGGTGATGTGGCATTTCGTGAGGACTTGAATGGGATTTACATATGTAAATACACCAATCTGCACGTCATATAAATATACAAATAAATTTTAAATGCAGATTAAGCATGTGCATGCTACTTGAATTTCCAGAAAGATTTTATTTCTTAAAAAAAAGCAAATTTACGGCAGCTATAAAAGTCGATAATATAAAAGTAAAGTTACGTTGACATCAATGGAGACTCCGTTCGTATTTACGAGAGCTACCCACATGCCCACACACATGCCCACATACACATTCTCATACACATACACCAATACAAGTACAAAAAAGCTATGAACCCATTGCATTATGCCACTCATAAAAATGGCATCGCAAATATTTCCATTTGTGATCGAACTCTGCCAGCAAAAATCTCCTTGCCACTCTGCTTAATTGAATACGCTGTTGGGACATGTAACTCCCGAATAAGTATTAAAAGCTTAAGGAATTGAATTCAATTATAAAAGTTACAGAATCGTAATATACTCAAGTGACATTCATGAATACACTTCCAGCCAGATAACAATGATATCTACAATTGTATTCAAAGGCTTTTAAAACGAAGGTAAATCCCGGATATAAATTAACATATTCATGCATTGAGAATTAAGAAACCTGCGGTCTGCTGGATTAATTAATTTTTTGGTAAAAATGTACAATGTATGAGCGCAAATAAAATTTATGGCCAAGTGTCATAATTTTCATAAAATGCCGGCCGAAAAAATATTACACCCACACAGCTGAAATGAAAGCAACGGCAAGAACAACAACAACATGTGAAAATGTGGGTCAGCAGTGTTGAATTGAAAAGCAGCCATGAAAACGGCGACAACAACAATGAATTACAGCACATACATATGTATACATGTGTGTTGTGTGGGTGCGATCATGTGTGTGCGTGTGTCTGTGTTTGCTTGAGAGCTTTGTACTTTGTTTGTCACACTGTAAAATCAATTTTCATTAAACTACACCACGCGTCGTATGCGTAATAAAAGTGCAAACAAACAAACAAACACAGACAAACGTGGCGTATGCGGAATTCGTGTTGTATGTTTTTTGTGTCTGTTGTTGTTATTGTTAGCATATTACGACATAAATCAATTTAACACTAATTTCTGTATACAACCGAAATATAATTGCTGGCCAACAAAGCTAACACATATCCTAATTTTAGTGAATTCATTAAATATATAAATTATGACAAAAGAAGACAAAAGAGAATTAAATAGTTTTTTTTAGTTTTGGCTTACAGTCCAAATTGATAAGTACTGATTGATTGAATGCCTAAATATGTGTAGGACATGTGGCTATCAATCTATATTCTTTAATTTTCAGCAGAGGTAATGTATCCATATACCAAGTTAGCATATAAGCAAACGGATAGACAAACAGATGTGTAGATATATAGACAGGGAGATCGATAGATAAATTTATTTAAAAAATGCCTCTATTTATGTATAAGACAATTAGCTAGTTATAGTTTTCTGCAATCGTGTACAGTAATTGTATATACCAAAAGGATAATTTCATCAATTGCTGGGCTGTAAGCCTTTTAGCTTGCAATCTAATTCTATGGACGCCCTAATAATAGCGTTTTGAAAGCATATTCTTCCACTTAAAACATGTGCATTATTTATGGGCAACTTAGCTGGAATCGGAGCACTTGCATTGATTCATGTGTATATGTGTATACCAACATTTTGTGAAAATTCTGCGCCTTCGCCGCCCATCCCCCAAAAGTAAGCAACAAAAAATTACCTGCTGCGCTTTGCATGTTGTTTTGAGTGTACTTTATGTTAAATTATTGTTTGTTCTTTGATTGTAATAGAATTTGTTGTGTTTTAGGCATTCGGTTGACTTATTCCCTTTTTAGATCAACATGACAATGATGATAAAATAGCAACAGCACATCAATATTTTAAAGCTGGATAGCCGGGCGCCCTTAGCTGATTTGCGTGGAAATTGCAATTGAAACTCGATCTGGCTGACGTTGTCTTCTGGGGTTTTATTCTCGTTGTTTTCGTTGTTATCGTTGTTGTGGTTGTTGTTGTCGTCGCCGTTGTTGTCGTTGTTGCAGCTGCTGCCCCCGTACTGTATGTTCGCGCAATTTTTAATGCACATTTTCCTTCTTAGCTGACCTTTTGGTGTGTCAGCAAAAAACAATTTATTTGATTGCACTTTCCACAGTTTTACAATTGCCGTTTCCTGAACTTGTATTTTTTTTATATTTATTGAGTTATCAAAGTTACTGAAGTTGCACTTTCAGTTTTAGTTATAGCAATAGTTATAGTTTGTCTAGTAGTTTAGCCTTGCACAGCGTATAATTTGCATAAATTGTCCTGAAACACGAGGAAACCCAAAAAAATACGAATGAGAAGACGATTATAAATTGAGTCGCCCAAACCCCCTAGAAAAACCCAAGGAAAGCCAAAAGATAAAATTACACAAACCAAAGAGCAACCACTATAACTGCATCAGAAGAAATTTCGTTGATAATAAAGAATGGACAGCTTTGAGAGTCCCGCAGACTCAAATACGGCGCAACTTAAAGGACTTAAGTAGAGGACTTAAGTAAGTATTATTTTGCGTAAAGTCAATTACAATAAATTGTTCGCAGACAGTCCTTAACCCAAAAAACCAAGTATATAAAAACATAACAACAACAGAGAACGCAAATCGCCTTAAGATTTTATAAGCATCTTTCCCAACGGGGTTACACATTTTGAGACACAGTTTGGACAAAATATGCGAAATTATATTAATAATGGCAAATTTTAATGAGCTTTACTTAAATTAAAGAATGTCACACAAAACACAGCTGAATAAGCAATATGTCCAAAAAAGCTTACTTCTTAATAACTGAAGTTAATAAATGATACTTCATGTCTACAGTTTATATATCTGTTTATTTCAATAAAAACAAAAATGATAAATAAATAAAATTCTTCGAAGCTCTACAGGTTCTATTTTATTAACATTTTAGGCAAAGGATATATCATATTTTAATTAATTAAACTGGATTATCACAAAAACTAAAGGAATTTCCTTGAAAATTAACTTATTGTCAAACAAATTGTTGAACATATTTAATAACATTTAAAAAGTAACAAATTAAAAAGTCGATTCTGCTCTTCAATTTTTTGAGAAAGTTTCAGCATACAAATTCCATTTTTTATTTCGTCACATTCACATTTCAAGCTGATTGCTTTTCACACAATTTTGTTGATGTTTGTTGGGGGGCATTCAATGTTGTAATCAGGCCCAAAAGAACGCATTTCGATGACGGCTAGCGACAGCTGGAGACAACAACAACAATCGAACATTGTCAATGACGAAGTGGGACTCGAATCGAAAGTCAACCTTTCAATATTACACATAAGCACGCAGAATTGTAAAGGCAGGTTGCAAAACTTTCACTTTTCACAACATTTGTCGGGCTTTTTGGCGCTGCTTCACCTGCTGCTGCTGCTGTTGCTGCTGCTGCTGCTGTTGCTGTTGCTGCCGCCTGTGGCTCGCGCCTCGTTGCCTGCTTGCTGGCGTTTTGTATACTAAGGCCAGATGCCCGAGCAGCTGCGTCTCAGCTCCTGTGGGAAGAGTGCGTGTGTGTCTGTCCTGTGCTCTCTCTTCTTCAAATGCGCGCGCAGAGAGAGAGAGAGAGAGAGAGCGAAAGAGAGAGAGAGAGGGGCATCCAGAGAGTTGACTTCGTTCCCGACTTGTTTATAACAACAAGAAAAATATCGCAGCAATAAAGTGTATAGTCATAGTCGTTATTATTGTTGCTGCTGTTGCTGCTGCCGCTGCACTTAACTTGAACTTTTTGAAAAGTTGGCAAGACTCTTGGGGCGCCCTTTTTTAAACTGATTTCAAGGAATTTACTTAGATTTCAACGCTCACTCTCTTTTCATTTTTCTTCTTGTATATTTTCTCCTTGTTTTTTACTACTGAGACAGTTAGGCGTTGGAAAGGCCACACATATGGCTGGGCCTTGCCAACTAAGTTGTGATTGTGCTTGTGTATATATTATTGTATGTGTGTGTGTGTGTGTGTGTGTGCGAAGGCTTGGCCCGACCCACACAACCTTAGTCAACCACCCACACGATGACGACTTTGAAAGAAATACGCATTGGCCTTTGGCTTTGGCTCCGGCTTTGGCATTGACCAGGCACATTAAAGCGACAACTTATTGCCATGTTTTAGCATTCGTATTCACCAAAATGGCTTATCAGGCAGGCAACAAACTGAAGCACTCCTTCAGCTTAATGTCCATCAATCCACTGACATTGGCAAATTGACTTTCGGCAATTTAATTGGACTTAGACAAGTTCACAAAATAACAACGAGCTAAAGTATTGTCAGAACAAAGCCCTAGTTTCAGAAATACAGTTTTTTTAAATTAAATAAAAAATTTTCCAAAGTTATATTCTACATGAACATACTCTGATAGTGTGAAATCTGAAGCTTCACAAGTTTCATTTTAAAATTGGTTTTATATTTATTTCAAATGAAAGGAAACTTTCACAATTTATATTGAAATCGTTAAGGATTCGACTTGAAAGTTAAAAGACTAATTTTAGCTGAATATCTAAATGACAAACAAAAAGTAAAATAAATAAACAATAAAACAAATTGGGTTTGCTTAAAATATTAGTTTATTATTAATCAGAAAAAGATAACAATTCTTTGACCAAGAGAATAATTCTAATGTGAACTATATTTTTTGTTTATTCTAGACTGGACAAAGCCGAAATCATCTTTAGAAAATGTATAAAAATGCTTTAGGGGTAGCTTTTGACAAATGCAAGTCAGATATGCTTGCCAAAGTCGATGCTATAATCTATTTTGCAAAGCAGCTCGACACTCAACAATACTCCGCAACCTTCCAAAGAACCCCCAACACAGACTCCGCCTACCCCCGCGCCATTATTATGTGCAATATATATATGCGAGGCTGCCTTGTAGATGTATTCAACGAAATTATCATCTGGCTTTCGTACGTGCCGCCTAGCCAAGTTAGAAGTCTGTCGTGTCCTTGTGCTTCGCCAGCGCCGCAAGCTTTGGCTCGTGCAGCTGTGCTGCTTGCACCACCAGCCCTTCCCCCTGCTTTATTTTTTGTGCTTATCTCATGGCAAACACTGGTTGCTTGCGACTGCTTTGGCAAAATAATACAACAAAAATGTGAATTTTCGAGTAAAACGAAATGAAAAAAAAATGGCAAAGGTGGCCAAATGGAATTGGAGCAAGAAATTTTAAGTGAAATGTCGAAAAGTTTTTTTGTTGTTGTTGTGAAGTGCAAAAAGCGTACTTAAAAATTGTGCACTTGTTTATAGCAAGCCCAGTAATAGAATAGATATTTATTTACTGTAATTCTAGTCTTTGCTTGTTGCCAAAAAGCGTAAAAAAAAGCAGAATGACCAATGCCTCAACAAGTATCTTAGTGGACAAAAAGCTTGGGCAACATTTAAAGCTTGCGTTGTGGCCAAGTTCAAATTGTGTTAAGGATATTCACAGAGTGAATGTGTGTTTGTGTTTGTGTCTGTGTGTTTTTGTGTGTACTTATGTACAATGACAACAAAAAATACAGGCAGCTCAAAGCCAGTTTTATATTCATTACGAGTCAAGCACCACAAGAACCAACGCCAACAATTTACGACTTCAAAGCAAGCAGGTCCACTTTCTTTATTGCTACGGGCTGCTAACCTTATAGAAAATGCGCTCTCATGCATACCGATAAACACACACACACACAGAAAAAAATAAAATAAAAAGTAAAAAAAAACAAAACAAAAGGAGAATAATATAGAAAACAGTAGTTATTAAGATAGTCTAGAATTTATGGGATATTCCAACGTGTTTTCTTTAACTATCAAATATTTAATCGAAAGTTGCCAGTAAATGGGAATTGTATAAAAGAAATTTAAGGCTTAGAAAAAAACAAACGATGCAAATAACATAAGGAATAACACAGGAATAAATCTTAACGATGGCAGAAGTTCAACGATTGCCAAATTGTTGAAGGACGGTCAAGCACACAGAGAAGTAATAGACAAAACCTTAGAGTTGGACGAACACTCACATACATGTATGTACATACATATGTACATATATGCGTCTTAACTTGGCTTAGGCAATAACAACAATTACAACAAACAGCAAGTACCAAAAGTCTGAGGCAGCAAAAAAAAAGCGAAAGTAATGACACAGCCAAAGTTTGTATTTTTCATTTGCCTTTTGCTTAACAAACTCAAGTTGAACTCAACTTGGCTCATTTTGTCGGACTGTTTGGCAGTTGCTCGTGCCTTGTGCCTTTTGCTATTGTTTATTTATTTTGCGCTAAAAATTAAACGTCCACGAAAGTTTCGTTTGGTGGATAAATTACTTTACACGCCACTTGAACACGCAGGCAACGTAAATTCCAGACTCGACATGAGCTGAACATTTAATTTAATTAAAAAAAGAAGAATAAAATGTGAAAAGACCCAAACTACCCAAAATTTGAATGGCATGGACGTAGTCAAAACGCATTAAACATAAATTACAGCTGTTATACGGCTTAAGGACCCTTTGAAAGCTACTCCAAATATGAAATTAAATAATAATTAATAATTGTAGTCTGCATTGTTCAACAATATAATCTGAAAATGATTAAAAAGGTTTTTATATCACGAAATAAATTAAAAATAGCACTAAAAATTTGTTACTTTCGTTAAACCATTTCTTAAAGTTTTACTTTTGCCTAATCACAAAACACAAAAAAAAAAAAAGGTTATGCTAAATACTTTTTTTGATTAGCATGTTTCGCAGCTGGAAGTCCATGTTAACAGACGAAAAGAACATAACAATTATAATGCTATTATTAGTTGTGGTTGTCTATAACTTCCCTCAAGGGTAATAATTACAATGTAAACAACCAATTTCTGAATACGTGATTATGGAAATACTATAATCACATTGCTTATAGGAATTAAAGCATTTCACAGTCACGGTCAGGACAAGGTGGCACTTAAAGTGCCTAAACTCATGCAATTGCCATACACTACAATTGGCAGCATTTTTATCAGCATTTTTGTGCTGCTATTTGGCCATTAAAGCGCTACGCACAACTTGGCTGATAAGAGATACATTTTTTTACGTACATTCGTTTCGGAGCTACATTAAGAGCAAGAAGCACAACAAGGATACGCACTCGACGCTCACGGCAGGAAACAATGTTTAACCAGGACGACACGTTAAGCGACAAATATTATAGTTGTTTTTATGTGTGAGTTATATTATTTTAAATTACAATAATTAGTGACATTTATTAAAATACACGACCGTTAGACAGGTGCACACAGTTAAGCTCTTTCAACACTAGCATATTATTTATATATTTTAATAATTTATTATACGGTTTTTGAAGCGTTACTTTTGGGTTTACATTAATAATACATTTTTTTTTTTTTTGGTTGGTTATTCTATTAGTTACGGTTGCTGGAGTTTAAAGCCAGTTTTTGTTGTGCTGCGTGTCTATGTGTGTTAACGAAATGAGGAAAGATTGTCTACTGAATTTGCAAAACTTGACCCGAACCAAAAAACCCAAACGAACTGAGTCGAGACGAGGCGAGCGAGCCAAAGCCACAGCCAAAGTCAGAGCTTTGCTGCTGCTCCCGCTGCTGTTTCACGGACAACGTTGCGTATCTGTGTTGTGGAAAGTGCGTGTGTTCGTGTCCCGTACAGTGTTGGGCAATGCGCGCGCAAATTGCCAACGCTTGCACACAACAGGCAAATGGCAATGTCGCCCACAACAGCTGAGCAGCTGAGCAGCCGAGCAACCGAGCAGCCGACCAGCTGCTGAGAGAGCCAAAACGAGAGCGATGACGACAGTGACAACGTGTGTGCGAGAGAGTAAGAGTAAGAGCGAAAGAGCACGCGCACAGTGTCCAGGCCATCTGAAGTGAAAGTATTTTTGGTTGATTAACAGCCCAATAGTCTAAACCGACGCCTTGCAAACCAACCACTCAACCACCCAACCACCCAACCACCCACTTACTCAATGGCGAGTAGCCATTCGAAAGGTCGCCAAATTCACTGATAATAATTCGACATTGCTGTTGGCAATGCTCTCAACCAAAATTGAGCATGCGTTCGAAAGAGAGACCAATAGTACAAACTCGCTTTTTTGTTGTGCTGTCCACTTGAGAATAGTGGGCCGGAAGTGCCTATTTGTAAGTGGAATTTCCTACAGCAAACAATTGTTAGCCTAATAAAATGCATTTCAAGAGCGAGACTTGAGCGCAAAATATGATGATGAAATCTCGACAGATTGATTTTCAAAATTGAGGTAATATTCATAAAATAAACTCGAATATAATTTAGATCGTAGAATAAACAATTACTTAAATTTTTTTTATTATGATGTTATTAGCAGAAGTATTAAATTTTCCGGGTTAATGTAAGTAATACATGTTTCACATCTATTATCTTAAAACATATTCTTATGAATTTTATATATCACAGCTATAGTCTTGAATTCGGTTCATTACGCCTAACATTGATTTTCTATATAAATGATTCTAAAAAAACACGTTTCTGTGCAAATGCAACACGACTCAAGCCAATCAAAACTCAAAACGTGACTGTCTGCTGTGTAATATATGAGAGAAGTGTCGGAGCGTTATCTGAGTAGCTCCACTGTAGAATCAAAATCAAAATGTTGTCAAAGCTACATTTACATGTGGATTTGCACGCCAAATTCAACTCCAAGCCAGCTGCTGCAATCCAATAGCAAAGTCAACAAAGCTATAAAAACAAAGCAAATGCCATAAGCTTGCAACAGTCAGCGAAACTCAATAATATGGAGAAGTTTACTCTGAGCATCATCTACACTCTGATAGCCTTGATCAGTGCGATGCCAGTGGAAGTGCCGCGATATAAGCAGCTGGGGTAAGTTCAAGGTGCACACATTTTTTTATGGTCGACTTCACCTGTCAACTCTTAACTGAAACAGGTACAAGAAGCCATCAGGGACCAATTCCAGTGGCTACAACAACAGCATAGTGACGACCACAAATCGACTGGGCGGAACAACGATAACGACCACTACGACACCAACGCCACAATTTGAGTATGCTCTGTTGGGTCAGGATCCGAAGGATCAGCACTGGTATCGTGTCAGTCTGACGCCGACAGATAACAAGTCTGGTTATCGTGCTCAGTTTGCCACAAGGAATTCGCCACCATACGATGCAGAGCAGGCGCACAAACATGACAAGATCATCAAGAGCCTGCTTAATTTCTTAGCGAATTCCGAGGAGCACAGTCTGCTAAAGATGTATGGGCAAATCTTGGACAGCGAGGACTACAAAGATCAGGAAGCAACGGAAAAGCGCAATGTGGACAAGTTTGAAATCGATGTTGATAACGATTTGGATATTATGAATCTTTCGAAAACCGATGGCAATCGACCGTTGGCTTTAGTCGGCGAGCTATCAGTGGCCACGCCTCCTACTAATAGTCAAAATGGCAGCGATTCGACAATGTTTAAGAATTTTTTTTACTTCGTAAAGGGTTTAAAATGATTGCACATTAATTAGGTCTCAATAAAAATACCAAGTATTTAACAAACGAACAAAAGTAAGGAAGCACTAAATATATTTTTGATAACAAACTATAAATTGTAATTTTAATGTGAAAGCACAAATATTAAATAAAAATATTTATTATCTATGTCCTATTTTTCATCTTTTCGAAGAAGTAGCGAAGGTATAAAACATAATGTTAATGTAATATAGATATATTGCAATCCTTCAAACAAATTCGGTGAATTATTTACATTTAAAAAAATCAACACTCGATACGTTATCGCATACCACAACAACAAAGGAAAAATTAGAGGGTCACATTGCAGTAGAAAGAAACAGGTTGGCAGGGTTAACGAGAGCACACTTTAATGTGACCACATTTTCCACAAGGTGGCGTTTAATGTAGTTTTGTTGTCTGGTGGGAGCGACAATTTAAGTTTCTATAGATATGCACGAACTCATTTTGTTGTGCTTTGTGGAGTATAATTTACCGTGTGTCCGTGTAAATAATTATTAAATTGCATTTTTGGATTTTTGCAAGTTTTAGGTAACATTTTTGTATCAAAACCAGCTTTTTCAAAATTGAGTTGCCGTTTACAATTTATATCGCCACCTAGCGGCAAGTTTTGTTATTACCTCTTTATATATTAAGCAATGATAGTTAATTAAATGATAAAGAAAGATAATGATTTCAGAATAAGTTCCATGGAGGGGAGAATCGGCGGGAGCGTCGAGTTAATTAATTATCGATTCGAATTTAAGCGCGATGGGCCAAAAAAATAGCAGTAACGGCCATAAACACCAGACCTGCCAACTATTTCATTTATTTTAAGTGTGCATGTAGGGCTTATGCAGTGTTGTGTAGGTTGAGTTTGTTTTGGTGTGTGTACTGTCTATGCCTGGCAATTAGCACATGCTCCTTGACTTTGCTGACACGATCTGGCAACGCCAGCGCACTCAAATCCCAGCATTTGCACTCAGTGCTCAAGTTCGTTCAACTATTGCTTAATCATTTCTCTTTGTGCTCCGCTTTATTAATTTCCACTTGCAGAGATGCATTTCGCACAGCCGAGTTTCTCACGTATCTCATAGTCTGATTAGTACGTAAATACAGTGTTTCAGTTTTTCTCTTTACCGCTAAGAGCGCCGCATAGCAGAGCTAATCACGCTCTTCACACACACATATATGTGCACATGTTGTATTCTCTGTAAATTGACAGCTAAATTGAAACGGCAATCGTAGCTTGATATTAGTCTCAAAGTTTGCCTAGTGCCAACCGCACGTTGTGTTTTCACAAAGCCAGCCTCGATTGCCTTTGTTATTATTATTGAACATTGCAAAACAAACTTAAATTAAAAGTAAATTGTATTTTTGCAATTATAAAAAGTTACAAGCTCGTAAGTTCCTAAGAACACCCAAAACACTGAGCAGCTTATCAATTGCGAGATGAAAATACTCTATTTATTTAAATATGCATTAAATTCAAATCTAATCGAGTCTTATCGGAAATGCATTTTTTTAACAATTCACAGTTGCTGAAATATGAGACTTGTAATCTTGGCAAATAGGCCGCCAAATCTGTCGCCCAGCGGATCAATGACTTCAAGCAAGGTCCCGATAAGTAATTACCATTTAATACACACATATGAAAAGTGTTATCTATAGATTTCTCAATATATGTTCCAGACGCTTTATGTTGGGCATGCCCACGGATATATATATGCCCCTTTAGGCATCCAGAAGAAGCTGATTGAGTTTCGCAAGCAGGGCAAGATCTCCTTTCGCTATGTGAAGACCTTTAACTTGGACGAGTATGTGGGTGAGTATTTTGAGTTTGTTTTCCGTACTTGTGCGATTGAAATAACAAATGCATTTCTTGGCAGGTTTGTGGCACAATTTCTTCAAGCACATCGACACCGATCCGGCGAATGTTCACATTTTGGATGGTAATGCACAGTATCCCGTTGCCGAGAGCGATGCGTTCGAGCAACAGATTAAGAAAGCTGCCGGCGTGGAGCGGCATTGGACCCGATGGACATACTGCATTTAAGGCCATAGGGGAGGGCGTCAATCATATGTAGGCTTTCAGCGCATTCCAGCAGTATGTGAACACGCTGATGATCCGCGATGAGGATGCAACTTTCAATTTCGACCAATTTCAGGGTATACTCGAGGCAATTGGAATTGTAGTTCAATTCATAGTACAGCTTTATAGCTTTAGCTGGTTAAGCTGTTGGTTTCCTTCGGGAAGAGCTGAGCTGCTTTGAATTGTGAATATAAATATATGTTAGATATAGACGATAGGTTTTAATTAGAGTTCCTATAACTAGTCAATATATTAACACAATATCTACTGTTTACTTACCGGCTTAAATTTATGGCTATAGTTATAAAGCTTGCTAAAGCTAGGCCATCAACTTTGATAACATTACAGGTCACACTCATAGATACAGGTGCAACCATCTCCCAGGAAGATTACGTAAACCTCAAATGTAATGTTGTAGAATAATCAAAACTCATTTTTATATAATATGTTTTATGTTAATTAAATTCCAGAATTCCGAAAGTACAACTCTAGCAGAACATAAATATTGTTATTTTGTTAAGAATATGCATAAAAGCTGATAAAGACTTCAAATATTTTTATAGAGTCTATTAAAAATATAGAAACG
The DNA here is from genome assembly GCA_035041375.1 of Drosophila conformis. Lineage (NCBI taxonomy): Eukaryota > Metazoa > Arthropoda > Insecta > Diptera > Drosophilidae > Drosophila > Drosophila conformis. The sequence goes on from JAWNLE010001234.1 coordinate 1,862,646, forward strand.
TCAACCAAAGTAGAGCATAAAGTCAAGAAATCTTAATGGTAAACTCAAGAACTTGCAGATGTATTAAAGATCTCAACTTAATGACTCAAGAAGAGCCAGAAGATAAGGATAACTAGTCCTGAATTCTTGCTGTTGCATTATGGAATTAGTTTAATTAAATTTTTCTTTAATTAAAAATATCTGAAACAAACATTTTCCTCCCATTGCAGAGCCTTTTGGATGTGCATTCCAAACTGATAGAGCTTATTTTGGTTGGGAAGAGAAAGATGATCATTTTCATGTTATGCATTTTTATTTTTATTTAAAAACTACTGCAAAATAAAAATAATAGAATGAATGTCTATATAATTATATATATATAGAATTTGAATATCCGTACCCAGGCGAAAAAGCTCCTTCGCATAGAATATGGAATGCACCGACTCCTATTCACATTGAAGATGCCGTCGGCGACGCTGATGGCGCTTCGATTATTCCACGTCTTATATTTTCTCGGATTAGTTGTCAGATTTTCGCCTCACCCAAATACCTACGGCGTATGTGCTGTCGTCCAACATCAAATGATCAAATGGGCCACATCCAAGTTGCTCTTAACCGAAGAGCGAGAAAGACAGCAGCAGCAGCAGGGCCAACGGCAACAAGATGAATAGCTAATTGGAGATGCTGCTTGGGCAGAAAGCCAATTTGCCCTGCTAATAGATGATGAGGATGATGAAGAGAATCGAGCACCACACGATGAAAATGATGTCCTGGGCATTGTGCGTTCCAACCTCTTGAGATTATAGACACCATTTTCGAAGCTGCGGAAGCGTGAGAAGACCAAAGTGAAGCATTTGAAACGTCGCACTCTCACATCCTCGAAGAAGCAACTATACTTACTTAGTCAATTATCAATGTAAATAGTGTATATATGTATATATTTATTTGTATATTTTTTAATTGAAATTAAAATGTATCGCTGCTGACACTCACTTAAATTTAAATGTAAACTGTTTTTTGACCAACTTTTCTACAGGCTCAATTCGATTACATTTGGCTGGCAAAGTTCAATGTGCTCGCTGTGTATCCTGTGTCAAGTGAGCTGTGTCCCAGGACGACCGCTTAACCCTTATTGCATAATTAATATAAATCCCCAATCGGCGGCCGTAAATACTTACCGACTAATTGACGATTGACTCTGGCAGACAGCTCGAGTTTTAGTGCAGTTGAGGCCAAAGGCCTTTGACATGAGATTGGCTCACTTTTTATCTGGTTTTTGTGTTTGTGGAATAGGTTGAAAAGGCCGGAAGATCGGCATGCCGAATATTAAATACCCTATAAAATAAAAAAACATGGGAGATAGATGTTATAGTTTCCCGATTCAAATGGTTAGTTACCCATTCTCCTAGGAAGGCATAATATTACGCATATTGACTAAGTTTAGTCTCAATATCTTGTTATATTTATCTTAGAAGCACAAACGACATTCCTATTTTAGTAATATAAGATCCGAGCCAGCAAAAATACGCATAAGTGCTAAGTTTTATACAGATATTAGTTTGCATAGAAAGATAATGCAAAAGTTAAAAAAAAAAGTAGATCTGAGCTCAAGAAGATAAATTTGCAGTAATTAAGAACTTCAATAATTACACTCATCAGAACACAATCGAATTGTGCTTCTTCATACACTGTATGCACTTATGTAAATTTGAGATACACGGACCACCTACACCCCCTGCAGAGTCCTGCTTCACTCTGCTCCCTCAGCGGTTGCTCCTTCCCATATATAATATTAACATAAACATAATTTCCCACATTAATTTGTTTTTTTTTAAATATTCGCACTTATTTTAGACTTATGTACTCAGAGCATGCATTTCAACAAAACGCAGCATTAAAAAAATAAAACTTGTCTATGTCATTTAACTGTAATGATAGGTAAAGGCCCTCAAAGAATAAAACACTTGTCCCAATGGATTCTTTGAACTTGTCCCAGAAACGTGTGCATGCAATTAGAAAAAGTGACGCAGCAATTATGGCGTGCATTGCTCACATGTTTATATGAAATGCTTTTCGATAAAACAATTTTAATATATAATTATGCAACTGGTATCCTTTGGCTCCCCCTCAACTCCTGCGATTCGCGCTCACGCACTTCTGCATACGCAGACAAGTCGCCAAAGAGCCTGACACAAATTCCCTTTCAACTTGCATAACAAGCTCTCAAGCGACCCGCCCAAATGGCAATCCTCATCCCAACTTTTCCTCGTCCTCTTTGGACAATTTAGAATTCCTTGCAGCACCATCAGCACCATCAGCAGCAGCAAATGAAATGGTGACATGTACAGTGGAGCAATCCTACTTCGTACTGGCGTTACGAATGCCCCTGCCCCAAAAACAATGCCAGCCTGAATGGCAACGTGGCGTCCAAGTGAGCAAGTAATATCACTGTAGATTATAGTGTATGACTAGCAGATACCCATCCACAGTTCATATCCATCGTCAAAAATATTTGAATTAACACACGAATTTGGAATAATATAGTTAGATTTCAAATCACATCCAATAAGTAATCGTTTTTTGGATGGACCGATTGTTAGTATTTTTATTCGGAATGGGAAAGCTAAATATTATAGATATGTAAATAATATATATATATAAGTATATATATAAATATACCATAAAAATAATAATTATTTGATATATGTATTTTTTTAATTTAATTTATATTTATATTAATACATTTGTTAATCTGTTTCGTTATCGAACATAAATTAGAATAAACTGGTTCTTCGTATTGTATACAAATTTGAATATTAAAATATCTGATTTCTAGATCTTATAGTCTCAAAATTCTATGAGGCTATGTTGAAACTATGTTAATAATTTCATCATAGCCTTCATCGCAACTTCTTATGATTGCGGGGCTCAGAAATATGTGGCACATACTATGCTGCATTGACAAGGGGTGAAACGAGTGGAGGATGGGGGTGTTGCAACTTGGACTCTCCTGGACCACGCATGTTTGTGTGTGTGTGTGTGAGAGAGTGTGTGCCGTTTGTTAATTGCTGTGCAGGCGGAAAGGGCCAAGTATTTTCTTTAATTAAATATTTTCAGTATGAAAAGCATTTTTTTTTATTAATTGCACAAATTTAGCTGTTAGCATTTTGAGTTCTCTGTAGATGCCACCATTTAGGGGTTAGTTATTAAAAAAAGCTGTGGTGGCTTTTCATTTCCTTTTTTGGCCATTTATCAATGCTTCTTTGTGTGACTAATTTTGGTTCTTTGGTTGGTTTTATCTCGGAAACTTGTGGCTATAAATTAAATGAAAAACAACCACCAAAAGCTGCAAGCAGATTTAAATATTGCATAATAATATGTATAAAAAGGAAGTTTATTTGTAGGTTTCGAATCTTATGCGATCATTAAGAATCCTTAGTTACAAAAATTGACAGATATTCATATATTTTTATATGTACTCCTTACTTTAAATAAATGCCGAACTTTTGTTTCATAAAACAAGCAAGCTTTGCGTAACGAGTGTGATATAATTAGAGAAAATATAGAAAATTCATGGGAGTCTTAGTAGCCTATGAATATCTGTAAACCAGCTAAATAACTGTACATACCTATATAATTCATTTCGTTTTTGAGTCGTACAAAATTAACACGTTCTCGTATTTGTTCCGTTTTTATTTCGAGAAATCCAAAACATATATGTCCGTGTATTGAAAAAGGAAGAATCAAAATTACGGAAAACTAATAATACACATTAATTGTTTAGTCACCTGCAAAATGTGAGTTTTATTTTTTGAATATTAGTGCGATAAGTAAAATAAAGCTAATACACAGAATGGAGTCCAAGACTAACGACAAGGCTGTGGAACAGGAGCACTATCAGTGCCACAAGTGCAACGAGATGATTACAAGGCGCGTTGTCTTCGCACTTGGCAAGCGATGGCATCCGGAGCATTTTCTCTGCCGTGACTGCGACAAACAGATTAAGGATGATATTTTCAGTGTTCAGGAGGGGGAGCCTGTGTGCAGCGAATGCTTTTTGGAACGCTATACGAGCACCTGTGCCGCCTGCAAGGAGCCAATTCTCGATGGGACCATACGCGCCATGGGCACCAATTGGCATGAGAATTGTTTCGTTTGTGATGGCGCCTGCAAGCAGCCCTTGAAGAACAGCGCTTTCTTTGAGCGAGACGGCAAGGCCTATTGCAAACAGGACTATGAGGATACGTTCGCGATCCGTTGCGCCAAGTGCGAGAAGCCCATAACCGAAAACGCCATCGTTGCCATGAATGCTAAATGGCATTCAGATTGTTTCTGCTGCAATCGCTGCGAGAATCCAATTACGACGAAAACATTCACCATCGAGGGAGACAAGCCCATCTGTCCAGCCTGCACCTGCTAGGTAGCATCGCAGCTGAATTCTCTATAATAATATACAAAACAAAAACGAAATAGTAATTAGCTTCGACTCTCCTTGAGATTCGGAGTCCCATTTCCATCTTTTTTTTTTGATTTGAATACAAACTCAATAAACTATGTAAAAATAAGCAAATACCTGGATTTAATATGCACCTCATAAAGCCGACTTCGAATCCTAAATAGTGTTATGATTGAAGTCCCTTGGGGCAGTCTTCGATTTTCTCATTCAATCTTAATTCCAAACGCTGAATTCAGATAAACATAAGGAAAACATTTTTCTTAATTTCGAAATTGCATTAATTAGGTCTTCTACCGGGGCTTTCATTAATGTTCATAAGTTTTTGATAAGGTAAGTTAATCTGAATCTTTATCCAAGCGCTACCAGCGGGTGAATTCATTCACGAATGTTTGCCCGACAGAGATAAGCAACCCTTGCCCAACGTACACAGAAAAAAATCATGTATTAAGTCTGTATTTTCTTAAGCTTGTGAAAATACTTGGTACAAGTGCCGTTTCGCACTTAAAATCAGCATGATTTATTATTTAAGATTTTTTTTTAAATTTTATACTGTCTTGAAAAAACATCGATGTATTCCTATTTTTATTTTTGTGTATTTTTTTTATTGCTGTGTAAACGTTTTGATTTTGTATTTGTCTATTTACCTATTGTCTACAGATGCACATATGCCAAGAAGTAAATGCAGAACGGGATGAGATCATGTTTCGAGATGAAATCATGCCTCTCAGTGAGCGAGACAAAACATAATCAACATGATTATCTCCATGCACATATTCATATATAGTATATATATATATATATATATGTTTATACAACATATTGGCTATCAGTGCGCGTTGGGATAAGGATTACCCCGATGATAAGCAAACAGAGTTCATCATTTACAGCCGCACACAGCAACAGGGCGAGTCAAGGGAAATATGCTGCAAGGGTGAAAAATAGACTCGTCAACACAACCACACACCCTCACACACACACGCACACACGCATACACATACGAAGCTAACGATGACAACCGACTACGACGACGAAAAGTTTTTTGTGTGATTTTGTGGGTTTGCGGCTTTTGCAGTTGCCCCGTTGCTGGTTTCAGTTTCATTGGTAAAACGTAGCGCATGGAAAGCGGTTCCACAGCAGCTCAACGCTATTGTTAACGTGGCCATAACCGAATACGCTTTTCCGACTCTTTAGCCAAAGCGCATAGTCTCGCTAATTCAATACAATTATTAAAAAAAAAAAGAAAAGAAACTGTGAATAGTGCAACAACCAGTAAGGAGATTTTGTGCAGCTGCAACAGATAAATAAAATGCCTTTAGTTTTTCTTCGCTAAATTTCCGACACACTTATTGCATGTTTGTGGATATTTGCGTCTGATAAGAAAGCACGATTTTGTCGCAATAAAAAATATACTAAAGCGTAGCTGCAACTTGCAGTCAAGCTTATGTTGAAATCAAAAAAATAATATTAAAGTTGTAAAGAAAGAAAATATCTCTAAAAATGTACATTTAAGTTTGCATGCGAACGATTTTTAATGTGCGATTAGTTAATTATCGTATTTTGATTTTTTTAATTGGCACATTATTTATCCTGATAAACTTATGTTAAATTGCAATTCAAGATTAAGCCAAAAAGTAATTAAATTTATTTTTTAACGACAACTAATTGCATACAAACTTAAAGCGAGAAAAAAATGCTATATCTCAATAACACTGAATCTCATTAGCAGCTATTCAGAAATGTGTAAATAGTTTAATACTAGTTCAATACTACATACTCAACTGTGCACTGCAATTATAAACTGAGTGACACTTGATTAATGACTATATGACAATTATGAATCTCAGCCAATTGGCATTTTGCAATCTACGTGCAAATTGTAATACAAATCGGTTTAAAGTGTTCTACACTCAACGAGATTCATTTAATAACAATATGCAGTAATTATACAGTTTATAAGCTTAGCCTTATGAACAATGAATTGACTAATTACTTTGTCTGCAGGTAGTTTGTAAAAATTACGCATTCGCCACCGTTGCAAAACAAATATTTATCATACCCAACTTACCTTTTTTCTTGGAAGTAAAAAAAAGTGCTTGGCGACCCAAGGTGTTCGACTTGAAGCTACCCTGAAAAAATATCTGGGAGTATATTGATAAAAACTAATACATTTTCAAGTTAATTAAAAGCAAAAGCTTTGTGCAAGAGTTAGGATACATTTTTCAATCTGAAATCTATTCCAAAATAATAAGGAAAATTTTAATTTTTATTTAAATGTGAAATTTTTGCTAAAGCAAAATATTGAAAAAAACAGTAATATTTTTCGATATATAGCAAATTTAACAATTTGTTGGCTAATTAATTGAAAATCGTAATAAGTAAGTCAGTAAGTAAAACACCCACACTCATAATTAGTTTGGCAGCGTGGTAAGTGAAAAACATTTCAAAATTGACAGCTCCCACGAATATTCCGAAATTTCAAAAGCATAACAAACAATTCTCAGTTTTGTTTTTGTTTTTTTTTTGGGTTTTTGGCGATTGCCACAAAGTCGGCGAATTAGCAGCGATAGACACAAAAGCAACAACAGACAACAATTGCGACGGCAACAACGTTTCTGAGAAGCCAGAAATTCATGCAAGCTGAAACAGTTGTAGTTTGACTTTTGCCAGCGACGGTTGTCGATTGTCGGTTGTCGGTTGTCGCTTCTCGACTGTCGGTTGTTGGTTGTTGCTTGGCAGTTTGTTTGCCGACTTGTCGGTTGAACATTTCCCGTTTTATGGCGCTGCCTTTTTCGGCCGCAACAGGACGCACCTTAATAATTTATATATGTATAATATGTATGTGTATAAATCGAGTCGCGTTGTATTTCTAACCTTTAATTGAATAGAGGAAGTTAAAAAAGAGACAAACAAAGCAGCTAGCAGCTAGCAGCTGCCAACTGCCAATTGGCCGCATACAAAGGCCTGTTGGATGTTGTATGTTGGCTGTCGGAGTTGGAGTCCACTCACAAATTGGCAAGTGGCGGCTTGTGGCCCGGCTCAGAAGCCGGCTTTGTGTCATTTGTTGCGGTTGTTGTGCGGCGGCTCAGTGTGTCAAATGTGTTGAACTTTAAAGTGGCTTCAGGTGCAGAGCTCGACTGTCCGTCTGTCTGGCTGACTGTCAGTTTGTCACTCTGTCAATTCAGTTGCAGTTGCTTATCATGTCGTTTGACTTTGAGTCTCTTTTGAATTATGCTTTGTGCTATCTGCATATGCCCCAATGCCAGTCTTTTATCACACCTGCCTTTTTGTATAGCTCAAAAGTACTTCCATTTGCCCCCTGGCCCCCTCACACACTTAACAAATGTTAAGCAACCCACTTCAAACTAAATTCGTGATCTTCACTTCCCTTTAAAGTTTTTAAGCAAAGAATTCTTGTTATTTTAAGCTGCCCAAAAATTATTAAGTACAAAATTGTCGAAACAATTATGTGCACGATTACATTTATTTAACAAGTTAGAAAAAGAAACCAAAAATAATTTTTAGAGAGACGAAGTCTTAATACTCTTGTAAACTTGAGACAAGTGATCTTATTGAAATAACTTAACACACAACTGGTCGTTTCTAGCACAGCTATAAGTTAGAGTAAAATGATGTTCAACGTTTTATGTTGGTTTCGAAAAGCCAAATAGTTCTACACTTTCTCGGAAAACTATACTACCTCCTGGAAGTGTATCAAAAAATGTTTTCAATTTAAAGATCAATTAAATATGCCAAAAGTGTGTTTGTTCAATGAATCGACAAAAAATGCCAGCACCAGGGGCTTGCCTTGGCCTGTGTCTGACTTAAGACCAAGCAATCCCCATATAAATACAAAACGAGTGCTAAATCGATTTGCCAAAAATAGCACAAAAGCAACAGAAATTAATCTAAAAATATTGTAATACGAGTAAACGAAAACAGCAACAACAACAAACAGAAACGAAATCGAAGCACATTTTTTAATTGCAATAATCAGAAATTGTAGGCAAAGTCCCTTGAGCTCGTTGGAACTTTGTGTGGCCTTAGCTCTATGATAAATTGAATTCAAGACCAGGCGCCAGCAGTCGAGCACCGAGGGAAGGGAGCCGTACTGAGGAGGGTACGACTCGTGGGTGCTGTTATCAATAAAAATAAGTAATAATAACAAACTGCTGTCGCAAGAATAATTGAAGAATTGTGTGTTGTAATGTTTTCTATTATTATTAAAGATTCGTTTGAAAAAAGGGTTATAAATTTGTTGTGAAAATATGTGTTAAAAGAATGAAAGCTCTTACAGATCGAGCAGTATCGCAAGGACTATAAACGCACGACTTCATAAATTTGCAATGTATGTTTTAATATATCCTATACCGCTTCAGTTGATTACTTAAAAACACCAAATGAAATAATATCATGAATCATGGGCACCTTTTAATGCAGTTACCAGACCAAGCTCAGATGTAGAAGTGTTAACAGGGTATCTACTTCTCGAGCACTTTAAAAATATAATAATTGTTTATTTTATATTCTGTTTCTTTTTTATCGCTGCTTAGATGTTGTTGTTTGCTTTTTTCGCACATTAATTGATAAATGTGTCTTTTATCAATTTGTGATCAAAAGTAATTAAATGAGTGGAACCTGAACAAAAAAAAAACACATCACAGAAAACACACTGACAAAAATGTGAAAAGTGCGTGAGGAAGATAATTGTCACATTGTGGAATTAACAATTACAATTATAAAAGAGAGCAAACAATTTGCCAAGTGGCTGGGCAAATAATAGAACAGAAAAAAATACGAGAAACTGAAACAGAACTTCAGGCAAGAGACCACAGACACCAGACTTCAGCCGAAGAATCCAAAACATAAATAATAACAACAAAGATAAGGAACAAACAAAGAGGCGGCCGAGCAAAAGTTCTTCGTATTTTTGCAGCGCTGCTAGAAGCAGACGCGAAAAAAAGATGGCGTTCAACAGCGGTACCGTTATTCTGGCCGTCATTGTTCTGCTGAAGCTACACAGCTGTTTGGGTAAGTGAGAGAGAAAGATATACATTTCTGCTTGTGTTTGTGTTTTTATTTTATTTTTTCGTAATTGAAATACAAATGTTTGATAGGCACATGCAAATGTCAACAATTAGATGTAAAAGCTTGATAAGAAACTTGTGAAACTGCCATCAAGTTGGGCATTTGAATGCCACACTTGCCCCGAGAACTTAACGGACTGCAAATCGATCTCAGCGATCTACAGAGCGGACAAAGTGCCAACTCAAGTTTGAGATACTTTTAGCTGAAACACGAAGAAAACAAGATGAAGATAGAGCATAGAGCGTGCTAAAATTGTGTGCTGTTGCAGAGAGAAAGAGAGAGAGAGAGAGAGAGATGAAATGAGAGACACAGAGAGAATTCGACAGAGAAAGAAAGATTGAGGTAAAAATAATGTGAAAGACTACAAAGTTACCTCATCATACAAAAATAAAGGGCGATTTGAGTTTGGATACTTTTACCTGAAACATTAATAAAACAACATAAAGAATATCGTACAAATAAGAGACAAAGAGAGATGGAAAGATAGAAATAGAGACACAAGCAAATTATTTTAAGACATTAAATAAAAAAAAAAGTAAAAGAAGTGGATTGATTTGAGATACTTTGCGGTTAGCTCAAACACGAAGAAAACAACATGAGGAAGGGGAAGATAGTGCCAAAAAAAATAAAGAGAAAGAGAGAGTTCAAAAGAGACGGATAAAAAATGTAAATACTGACTGAGGTAGAAAAAAAGCATGAATATGAAAAGAGCGACAAAGAAGAAAAGCCGACAAGCACATAACTAGTTAAAATTATGTATATTTATAGAGACAATTATAAGCTGACTATATCATAACAGTACAACAATACAGTAAATAAAATAAATAATCTTATATATAATATATTATTATTTACAACCCTTCGATTAGCAAACATATTGTACAATTTATTGGATACAATAATACCCCAAATTGAACTTCTGCAGTGCAGGGTAGTGTACCACATTCCAACAACACATGAGTCTCAGTGCAAATGATTCGAAAAGGCAATAATCGATGATATTTAGCACGCCCCATATCCAAAAAGCACGCCCCAGCGATACGATCGTAAAATGTCCAATAACACTAATTTGCATCGTGTGGCGGACAGGCGAGCAAATCAAATCTCACAGATACGCGGCGTGGGAATGCAATTCCAGATACAAATACAAAAAGGGAAGAACTGCGTTTCTACCTGTACAAAAGCCCCACTTCTCCACCACGTTTATGATGCAGTTGGTGGCTCTTTTATGTGTGCTTTATTATGGTTTATAATGCTCTACCCAATGAAATGCTCAAAGGTACCGCATACGTTGTTTTTCCATTCCCCATTTAATGAGGACTCGTCGTTACAGGTGTGAACTTCCAATTTGATGGCAACGGACACTTTTGAAATATTAGTAAGTGATATTGTGGTCATGGCCCTGTACTACAGACTTCTACAACAGTTTGTAGACTGACTGACTGCCTGTTAGTAGCGGGTGTGCGTTTGTGTGTCTGTGTGTGTACACTTTAACAAATTTTGGCTTATAACTTAAATCTTATTATATATTTAAAAAATCAAATTAAATTATAACTCAAATTACTAATACTTTTTAATTTGCATTTTAAATGTTATTAACTGACAAAATATCCATTAAGAACATAACGAATGGAACATGTTTTATGCTTATATATAAGTATACATATTAACTGAATACAACAATGGAACTTAAAATGTTCATAGATTTTTTGTTGTATATTAGGTATTGAAAATCCTAAGCTGATAGTTAGTAAGAACTATTAATCAAAATAATAAAAATTTCAAATCCATTTTTTTTAACAGTGCATTAGAAACACACCCAAAATAATTTTTACCGCATAGACATATCAAATTTGTAGAGCTACGTTCGGGGGTAGGTTCAAGAGTCAGTCAGTCAGTTAGTCAGTAGCGTCAGCATTGGACAGCTGACCTCAGTCAACCCCACCTCCCCTAATGGCAATCGCGTCCCTCTCTGTCTCTCTCGCTGACTTTATCTTTGGCACATATTGACTCGGAGCTGGCTTCTATTTGCATTTGGCCCAAGTTGAACGCACTGCGTCGTCGTGACTGGGCACAGGGCAGAAATGTTTGTGCCGCGCATCCCTCTGCCCCCCTTATTGCCCCTCTATGATCAGGTTAAAGGTGTCGAAATCCACAACAGCTGCCAGCCAAAACAAAACGGTATAAAAGTGTATAAAAACTCAATTTATGCGAAATCAATTAAGTCAATAGTCAATAGGTGTGTGTGTCGTATCACCCTGCCCCCCTCTCCATGTTCCAATCTCCACACAATCGTTCCTCGATTTTTGCTTTATTTATTTTGCTCACCATATTTCGCATTGTACGAGCTTTTAAGTGGCCGTGGACGCTTTGCTTGCTTGGCACTTGGCTCGGCTTCTGGCCCAGGCATTTAAGCGTCCTCTCTCCATCCCTCCGCAGTCCACCTCTGATCGCCATGTAGAGCGGTCACACGGCTTTGATTAAATTGTTGTAATTGTCAGATATGTTTTTTGTGTCGTATGCCAAGCAAGTCTTGCAAATCGGAGCTGCTCACGTGTTTGTTTAAACACGACACGAATTCAAAATCAATTCAATCTACACGATCTAAACAAATATGGAAACAATGCCAAAATCGAGCTGACAACTATATTTAAAATATTTTTGTATTTATTTTATATTTTTATTACTTGAGAACAGCAAAAATATAGAAAAATATTACAAAAACAAGTCATTAAAATTTTGTTGTATAGATTGTTTTATGGCAAAAAGTTTGGAGTGACCTTTAATTTAATCACCTTTAATTAAGTTTAATCCCCAGTTATGTATTCATACCTGATGCATATAATTTAATTTGAAGAACATTTGAAAGATGCAGCAATGAAGATGGTCAAGGGTGATGCTCATCCGGGGAGGAGGAAATGCGACGATTTGGGCTCTTACTGGATCTTAAAGGAAACGAAACCTAAACCTGATAGATTATATTGAGTAAAGCTGACAAGCAACGATTCCTTAAGTGCATTTATTGCATGTGAACAAAGTAGCTGTCTGAACTAAAAATAGCTCTACAAAACAAGCAGAGCAAAAGAGCAATTAGCAAAAGCTCTCTAACACGCAAATATAAGTGAATAATCATTATAATACAGCAAGATACTTGTGAAACACACAAGGCCGCTGCTCAGCACTCATAGTTCAAATGCAAGGCAATAAATTCGTGTAGAGATTGTCAAAAAAAACCAGCACAATTATGAGTGCTGTCTGTCGCACCCAGATACGCTCCATAATGCAATAATTTTTATTATTTTTGCCCATGATGGAAATTTGTATAAAGCGCTGCATTCAGCTCACAATTCCTGTGTGTGGACAGCCTTTAATAGCTTTGCATTTGTCATACTTGCCAGAACAACAGCTGGTACAGCGCCTACAATATAAATAGTAACACCTTCAAAGATACACTTCTAATTAATTGCTCACTCCCTCATATACGATTTCAACTAATTGTTGGCTCCATTAATTAGTCCCAATTAACATATGAGAAAGTAAAACTTATACGCTGACTTTGATAAATGTGTTTAGCTCTCTCTCTATCTATCTCTCATATCTCTCTGTCTCCCTCTCTCTCTCTATCTATCTCTATCCCTCTTACTCTGTAAGTGTGGTGACAGTTAACAATTACGAGAGGCAACCATCGATCACCTTTTTAGAGCAATGTGCTCCTATTCGAAGCGTCAGCTGTGTGTGTGTATGTATGTGTGTGAGTGTGCGTGTTGGTGTGCGTATATGAATACTCGTATTTATACTCGCTGACTGCATATTGAATAAAGCGAACCAAGTCTTTCAAGTTCATTAGCATTCACAGTGGATGTTGTTTTCCCTTTTATCTGCTGAGATACTTTCAAGTAGAGACAACTTGTGGAAGTGCAACAAATGTGAATTTAAGCGATAAGTGAAACAATTCATTTCTCATACCCTACAATTCTCTGCTGATGTGTATAAATATACCAATTTTGGCTATCATGGGCATGTTATTTAACTGCTGCACGCAAGTTTCAGTAGTCGAAAAAGGCTATTTTAGGTTATTGTAAAAAATATTAAGAAATTAATGTGCTAATGCAATTTTCTTAGAAAACTCATTAAATTTAAATTCATTTATATTAAATTATGTACGTAAGTGTTTAATTTCATGTAATTGCAATGATACTTAGGAAACGATATATATTTTAATCATCTGCTCACACATTAGTTATTGCACACTTTCGTAATGTTACTTATGAATTTTAGCAAAGTCTCCAAAGACTTGCGAGCTTGTCTTGAATATTGCAATTTATTTATTGATTTTGGATAGTGTATACTTTAATAATCGATCATATTGTTCACAGTCTGGTTATTTGTTATTCAATTTGTCTTGGCAGACAGACAAAGGAAACCTTCAGGGACAGCTGTAGGAAACAAGCCAATCAATTGGATGACACAAGTATTTCACACACACACAGACACATATATATATATATATATATATATATATATTTATAGATATATATATATATACCGATGCTTATATGTAAGTGTGTAGTGAAAGTGCGGAGACAAGCGGAACGAATTTCATAATGTGAACACGAGATCCTGTGCCAAAGACAATAAGCCACAGTTGCCAGTTGCTAAGCTAAATGCCAGTTGCAAAGAGACTGTTGACGTCTGCAAGGGTCGTATGAGTAATGAAAAAAAAGCACAACAAAAACAGAAAGGAGTAGGAGCTTGGACCGGAAAAACATTTGACACACACAGACGAAAAAAACAACAAAAATACAACTGTCACAAAGATAAAGTTTTCATTACGCAGACTGAAAAAGAGGAGAAAAAGATGACAATAAAAACTAATGACCGGATGCTGTGTGTGGAAATTGGCGAACAAATGACTCACACGGCAAAAAGGACAACGCACCGAATGGAGGTGTAGGGTAAACAAACAACAAGCAACAAACAACAACAACAACAATTACAAGCAAGCAAACAAGTAAACCAGGCAAACAGCTGAACGACCTAATTCGATGCAAAGTCAATTAATTTGAGCAGATTAATTAATTGAGTCGAAACTAGCCGCACCTCAATTACAGTTTTCAGTCTCCAATTACCCGGTGCCGGAACCCAGCACCCCTGCCTCCATACACCTTCCCCTCCACCACCACCCACCCGTTAGTCGTTGCGGCCAAGTTCAGGTACGAGTCGTAATGGCCCAAAGGACACTTTGTTGACTGCTGTTGTCATTAGCGTGTGTCCAATCACCCCAAAAAAAAGAACAAAACTCCGGCTTTTCTTTATCCAGCGTCAGCTGACTTTTAATGCGCCATTCCGTCCCGTTTTAATTGTCCTTCTGATAGATAGTCTTGTTTTCCTGGGCTCGTTTTTTATTTGAGTGTTTTTCTAACTTTTTTCCACCACCAACTGCTTTTTAACAACTGCACTATGGACAAAAAGTCAATTTCTTTGGCATTAAATCCAAAAATCAAGATATTAACTGACTTAAAAAGTGTTGCCATAAAAGATTTAATATGCTAATTTCTGGGCCCGACAGGGTAGGCTAATTTTAAAACTCAATTTTAAAAAAAAAATCACTTTTTGCCCATAGTAATCTGTTGACTTTTACTTAATTTTTGTAACACTTCCCCAGAGCATGAAGTTCAAGTTGCGTTTACAGATTAAAGACGGTCAGTAAGCACTTAATTGGGTTTATTTTTTAGATTTAGCTAGAATCAGTTTAATTATAAAGTGGGGTAAATAGGAACACCCACTGGAGTTGTTTACTTTGTATGCAATCACTAGATGAATTACAATTCCCAAACGGTTCTTACGTTAACTCGCATTACATTTACCGGCAGCACCAATTCCCAAGCGGTTCTAACCGTAACTCACATTACATTTGGCAGTAGTAACATGGGTTTTCATGATTTGGGATGGCCAAGAGCATCAAACGTGATACCAAGGCTGTAGCTAAACCCGCTGCTCCTGTGAAAGCAGCTCCCACCAAGCCTGCAGTTCCTGTTGCCACCAAGAACGTTGCTCTAAAATGAAGCTTATTTTCAGCTCCGATGAGCTCTTCTCCAACACTTGACAGAGAAGAAGTTGAAGAAGATCAGCCTGCTGGATTGGATTCAGGTGGTGGTCAATGGGAAGTACTTGTACGAGCTGGGCTACTTCGAAACCTGCTCCAATGATGATGTGAACGATGATGCGGATTAATAATACATATAACAAAAAAAAATCATATGGCTCAAAATAAAGCTAAAAAACTTTATATAACCTCTAAGAAGTATTTGGCATCTACACTCAAAAGAATTAGGGTTTAAATTCAAGTACAACAGAGTTGCACATTCTATTCTATTTTACTTTTCTACAAACTATAAAAAAAGAAAAAAATTCGTTTCAGTATAAGTATCTGTCTATGTTGTTCAATCATATCAATCAATATTGTTAAATCAATCATGAACAAATTAATTTTTGTATTTAAAATTAGTTTTAATGATCCAATATGGTTATTCCAGTGCAAGTAATGTTATTGCAAATTAATATTGTGGAGTGCCATAACTCTCATTCAAAGCTCACAAAAGCTGTAATCAAATTGGCAGCAACATTCGCTGGCTCCACTGCCAATTCCAACTAATCATAAACACAACATTTGTGGAGGGCAATGTAAACAACAAACTGTCGCTAATTGGATGCCGCAAAATGCCAGCCTAGCTAACTAAATACCTGTCATAATTATGGCGAAGAGCTCAAACAAATGAAGATGTGGAGAAATCAGCTAACTATGCTCATGGGTACGCATACTTATGCCCATCAGTGTGAGTGTGTTTGAGTGTGTGTTGATGTACTCGCTTCATAAATTATGAGCATTTTCATTACAATTGCTGACGCTCAGGCATGCGAAAAATGTCTGATAAAATATGTAGATGATATGTTGGAGCAGCGACAATCTCACAGACACGCATTTATAATGACATTTTAAATGCTTTGGGGGATGTGGAGCAGGGGGAAATAGAAATACTACATTTGTATGGAACAAATGGCGTCAGGCTTCGTTGTATCCTGTATTTCTGTTCGTGTCCTTGGCGCTCTTTAAGCAGGGTCGCAAAAAATTAATTCAGTCAGCATTTGTTTTTATATATTCTTTTTCCTGTTTAGTAAAATATGCGTGTGTCCGTACGCAGTGGAGGAATTATGCTTGAAAATAGTTTTTTATGTTGGCTTTATACGCAATGCGGCGCCAATGGTGTGTTTATGGGCAACACCCACCAGCTGGGACATGATAAAGTGCGTGGTCCTTGACTAAGATCCAAATGAACGGCAAATATCTGAGCTTAAGTACTTACGAGTTTTCCTTACATACTTTGAATATTTATTGAGCTTCGAGTTTGAATATAGCGAAATTAGTGAAACTGAAACTGAAAAACAAAAGTCTTGCAACATTTTTAGTCTATATTTTTGAATGCTATAGAATATGCCGTGGTTATTTATATTATTATTTGACCGGTGACTTTTATATAATTTTGGTTCATATCGTTACACCATTTGTATCTATAATTTAATTACAAATTTCACGACCCTCCTCTAACCCCAAGTTGAACCCTTCAGCAACCCCTTTATTCTTTCACCCCATCCAAAATTGTTCCATATTTAATCGTACAACATATATTATTTTGTTACCAATTATGCATTGAATTGTATTTTTACGCTTACAAAAATTGGTTAGTTTTTTTCAACACAAATTGTTTGATTATTTGTTATCACAAAATCAATACGCGATGACGCGGACAAGAGAGAAGGGGCGTGGGTGATTTTGATTGTGTGGGTGGGCTCGTTTTGATAACCCATATGCTAATAACTAATATCTGTATTATATTTATTTTTGGCTTGTATTGGACTTGAACGTATGCAAGCACACGACCCAGCAATAATAACAATAGTATCAACCACAATATTAACAACAAACACAACAAATACAACAAAAGCAATCGGCGTCATTAGCAGCATAAAGATTCTTATCAAATTACGCATACGCCGTGTGTTGTGCGTAGGATTTAAAGCAGTGCTCCCCGTCCTGCATTAAATGCTCCCTTATTGGGGTCAAAGCAAGCTTATTAAACTACATTCATAATTTTAATGAGTCTCAACGCCTTTCTATTTATGAGGGTGCTGAGCATATAATGGGTAAATACTCCAATCTCTTGATGAGTATCAGGGGGATGAGAGAATCCAGCGCAAATAAAGCAGGGGTTGCACTTGAGTGGAATTGGAATGGGTTTGGGGTGGGGCTGTAGCTGGGAACTGGGACAGTTACTTATGTATAACTTGTGGACGCCACACTCTGTTGGCCATTGATTTGTATCTGTCATACACTAAGAAAAAGATACTCACCTGACTTTTTGAGACGGCTGACGAATCTGAGAAACTTTTATTAAGCTATTCCAGTTATGACCGAAAATAAATAAATTTGTACTTTAGATAATGTACATAATTGAATTACAATTACTATAAAATATTTATTACTTTTCTTTAACTTTTGTAATTTTTCTCTCAGTGTATGGAGTGCTTGACCCAATCAACTAATTTTCTTTTTGTTATGCTTCTTCTTTGACAGCTCTGGATGTTTATTTTCCCACCACTTCAGTGAAATTCAAGCTGCCCATCAATGAGGAGTCGGAGAGCATATTCTCAAAGATACCCCTGGCCCAGTTTCAAGTGTTGCGCCTGGATAACAATCAGTTGGCCCACAACTATATCTACAATCTGGAGCAGAACACTCTACTACGTATCAATGCCAGCTCTGGTGAGGTTTATATGCGTACGGATTATAAACCTTTGAATGGCAGTGTGAAATATGTGTTGACTGCCTTTCCGCGCAACCAGGATGACTCGGAGTCGGATTCGAAGTCAGAGGAGTTGCTGCAGCAAGTGGCGCACCTTACGCTGGAAGTGCTTCCCCAAAACTTGACCGAGTACTGCGCTGAGTTGGAACACATTTGTTTCTGGACTGGGGCGCATTATACGGTTGCCGAGTCAACGAGTCACAGCAGGAGCAGCTCCACCTTTCAGCCAGTGCTAATTGGAGCACTCAATTCACGTGCTGCCAAATATCTGTGTCCGCTGGTATCCGTGGAGTACTCACTGAAAATGGGCAGTGCTCATTTTGCACTCAAACAGAATCGTTTGTACAGCAAACAGCCGCTGGATCATGATGAACTGAATGGCCTCCAGACACGAGCTGGTCAACTCCAGGCAGGCATTAGTTGCACCGTCAAACTTTCGGCAAGGGAATCGCGCCAATTCTGGCGAAGCTATAATGTCACGCTGCTGGATCGCAATGACAATGGACCTCGGTTGCAGGAGCGTCAGCCACACTTTAATTTCCGGCTGGAGCAGCCGTACTTTAAGGCGGTAAGTTTTTTACTTGCAGACGTTTGTCTGGCAGCTGTCTGGATTTTTCAGAGCTGGGTGCGGGCTTTATTGAATTCGCGCTTGATAAACGCCCCCGGGACACGCAAACCCAAAGCGCTGCCATTATTTGGCCATTATGTTGTCTGGCCGGGAAGTTCACTTTCATAGCTTTCATCATTAAAAACGCATAGCATTTCGACGAACTTTTATGATTCCTTTCACGAAGGGTGTCAAGTGGGCCGAGGCGAGTTCAAGCTCCAAAACAGCTTTAAGTTTCTGTGGCTGGGTGGTTGGTCTGTTTGCCTCTGAAATTATGTTGTCATGTTGTTGTGGCCAAGTGGATCCCCAGCGTAGCCAAGCCTATTCCCAGAGAGTGTCGTCGAGGAGCCGCGAAAACTATGTCATTTAGTTGTTAGTTAGTTAGTTGCAAGTAATTGCTCAAACTTACTCAAATAACTACTAAACTAAAATAAAAACGTAGATTGCATTAAATGAGCATACTCGACTGTGATATGCCCTGTGACCGTTTAAGCTAAACTTTTAATGTGCACAGATCATGTTAATATGTGAAGATTGTGGCCTTAAAAAATCTAATTGAAAATGCATCTAAAATAAATAAAATGCCTGCTGCCAAAAACCAAATACAACCTCATAACGAATAGGTCTAGGATATGTTGGTGTTCAGTTAGAAGGACCCAATATAAGTTGAGTTTACACAAACTTCTCTCTCTGTTTAATACAACTGCAATAAATAATAATACCCATTCCAACCAAAATAATACAAATTACCCTAAAGTTAGTCCCATTACAATTTGTCGCAGGTAATTCGTATTTAAATTAAGTATACATCCCATGGAAATAATTGTGCATGAGATTAAGAGCTCTTTTATTAGCTGTGCGCCTAAATTAGCAGGCAGCAATGAAGAAAGCCAGTTGAAGGTAATAGTAGTAATAGGTGTGTCCCTGCGGGAATACAGCTTGTAATTGCTGACAGGCTTTTAGAATTTGTGTCAAAGTGTCATCAGCTGAGGCATGTTTTTAATATAAGACTTGGTGAGGTGGAGACTCTTTATGGACTTTATATTGCAAGCAACATTTCAGAGTGCTACGCTTTGCAGTCCATTAAAACGTCAGAAGTTAGTTAAAGATATATAAAATGATAATATAAGATATTTGACAAATTTTTTATCATTGAAGAAATTCGATATATTAAAGAATGACCATGTAATTGAAATTCTATCTTCAATGCAAACATCTTCTTAACTCATCCAGCGCCTAAAAGTAAAGTGTTAATACTGAGAAACAGGTTAATATTCTGACACCAGGGAGTCATTTCTAGTTCCTAGTACATCCAGCACAAGGGTCAGCTCTCTAAGGTCTCTCAGCGCTCCGTATCCCCAATTGCTGACCTTGTGCATAAAAACTAGAGATAATGACCAGGAGTATTCATTGTTTTCCTTGGGGAGCAAGCTCGTGCAATTTGCGCTCGAGGTCACTGGGAGCGGTCCACGTAGCATTTAATTAGCGTTGGTCAGTTAATGCAAATGCTAATGAAGTTAATCTCCCCTTCACTCCGCGTGTCTCCTTGCAGGAGGAGCCGGTGGGCGATAAAATCATCTACCTGGACAAGGACACGCTGGCAGCGAATGCGCATCTGAAGTATGCCATACTTAATGATAAGCATGGTCTCCTCCAGCCTGAGTGTCACGCCTACGAGGCGGATCACACCGGCCGACCCCATACCATCATCAGCTGTCGTAAGTATGGCGAATAATGGAATCAATTAAGTGTTAATTAATACCATAAAATATTTAATTAAATTATAATTCTTATTTTACTTAGAGCTACGCTTTGCCAGAAGTGGAATACTACCTCAGTCGCCCTACTGCATCGAATTGCAGGCGAGGGATTTGACCATCCAAGTGCGAAATGTGACGATGTCGGCAACGGCTCACATCTGTCTGCACGTGGACACCAGTCAGGATCAGGAGCGACCACAGGCGCTGCCGTTGCGGGTGAGGCAGCAGCGCATCTTTGACAGCACCGGCGAGCTCACTGGGGAGGCTGGAGGAGGACGTCGCCGTATAAGCATTGACTATGAGAAGGATGTGTTTGTGCATCGAGCGGCTGCCTCATTTTATCGTGTTGCCCAGCCGGAGAACTTTCTGGAGCTGCACAGGATGAGAGGTTGGCGGTTCGCTTTGGCCGAGGATCGCAGTGGCGCCTTTGGATTAACGGAGACGGCGGGCATTGTCTATGTGCGTGATGCCCTGGCCCTGGAGCATGCGCCGGAGACGGTGTATTTCTTGAATGTGACCTGGCAGGATGGGGAGAAGCAACCCCATGCCTTTGTCATCAATGTTCACCTCGAAGAGGGTCGTCCGGCAAATACCAGTTGTGAGCTGCGGCTCAAATCACGTTCGCAGACCTGCGCCCAGGTCAAATATCGGACGCAGTGCACCAAGTTCTGTGGCTTAGCCACAGATGGAGGAGCGTGCGTCTGGCGTGGCTCCAGTGCGGCAATGTTTAGTCGGAACTATGGCTCCTGTGTGCCAGATGCACGCTATTGTCCGGATCACGTGTGCGATGCATTAGAGGAACTGAATACGCATGCCTGTCCACAGGATTGCACACCAGCTGCAAGAATTGTGGGTCCACACACTAGCAACGACCATGGACGGGGGATTCTGATTGGATCGGGCACGTGTCTCTGCGAGGATAATGGCAAATGCAACTGTGCTCCTCTGCCGGACGAGGAGGACACCAAGGTACGCAAGCAGCGTAAGCGAAAGAATGAATCGGAGCTGGAAGTGGTAAGCGTTAGGCCAGTGGAGGGGCAGGATCAGGTGGAACAGGATCGAGATGGTGCACTGGCACTAGGCGTACTGCATCTGGCAGGCATGGAGTGTAATCGATCCTGCATCCTAGTCGTCATCAGTTGTCCGCTGCTCTTTGTGCTGCTGCTGCTCTGTCTGCTGCTCTCGCAGAGAAAACTCTGGCAGCGACGCTTGGGCAAACAATCAGTCACTCCAGGAACCAAGCAAAATCTGTCCTGCAACGTGGAGCCAGGTGATCTGCCCCTCATGCCGCTGCAGAGTAGCTTCAAGTTCGAGAGTGCCGATGCTAAGTGGGAGTTCCCGCGGGAACAACTCCAACTGGACACCGTGCTGGGTGAGGGTGAGTTTGGACAGGTGCTCAAGGGCTATGCCACTGAGATTGCTGCATTGCCCGGAGTGACCACTGTTGCCGTGAAGATGCTCAAAAAGGGCGCCAACTCCGTGGAGTATATGGCTCTGCTTTCCGAATTCCAACTGCTGCAGGAGGTCTCGCATCCCAATGTGATTAAACTACTCGGCGCCTGCACACTCTCCTCGGAGGCACCCCTGCTTATCATCGAGTATGCCCGCTATGGCTCGTTGAGAAGCTATCTGCGTCTGAGCAGGAAGATTGAGTGTGCCGGCGTCGATTTCAGTGATGGTGTCGAGCCCGTCAATGTCAAAATGATGCTCACCTTTGCCTGGCAGATATGCAAGGGCATGAACTATCTAACGGAACTGAAGGTGCTCATATACGGTTGGGTCTAAATTTTGTAATCCTAATCCATCTGCTGCTTTCTTCTAGCTGGTACATCGCGATTTGGCTGCTCGTAATGTTCTCCTCGCCGATGGCAAAATCTGTAAAATATCCGATTTTGGATTGACCAGAGATGTTTACGAGGATGATGCTTATCTAAAGCGCTCCAGAGATCGTGTGCCCGTCAAGGTAAGTAGCTCAAATGAACAGTCTGCATATATATGCTCCAATACCTGATCTCTTTTTAGTGGATGGCACCAGAATCTCTAGCGGATCATGTGTACACCAGTAAATCGGATGTTTGGGCATTTGGTGTGCTCTGCTGGGAGCTGATTACGCTGGGCGCCTCCCCATATCCCGGCATAGCGCCACAGAATCTCTGGTCCCTTCTTAAGACTGGCTATCGCATGGAGCGACCCGAGAACTGTTCCGAGACAGTTTACTCCGTGGTGCGCACCTGTTGGGTGGATGAGCCTAATGCACGTCCATCCTTTAAATACCTCGCAGCGGAATTTGAGAAGCTACTAGGCAATAATGCCAAGTACATAGAGCTGGAGACGAATGCTGTGTCCAATCCGCTCTACTGCAGCGATGAAGCGGCACTGATGCCGAACATTGAGGAACTGGGTGAACCGGAGTCACTGCAGCACTTGTGGTCGCCACCAAAGATCAACAGCTATGAATTGCAGGATTTGGCCAATAGTCGCGATGAGTCTGTCACCGAATTTCAGGCCGCGGCAGCACCACCTGGCTATGATCTGCCCCGTCCATTGATCGAGGCCAGCACCACGGAGCAGGTGTTGCGCTATGAGAACGATCTTCGCTTTCCGCTTAACATACGCAAATCCAGCTGTGTGCCCAGCTACAGTAATATGACCAAGAATGGTTGTCCAATCTCTGCGGCAACAGCGTTGCCAGATTACGCTGTGCCAGTAAAGCGTGGACGCTCCTATATGGACATGACCAATAATACACTGATACCCGATAATCTCGATAATCGCGACTTTGAAAAGCATCTCTCCAAGACTATCTCATTTCGTTTCTCTAGTCTGCTTAATCTCAAGGATCCCGAGACGCCGCAACCGCATGCCGAGGATGCCGTTTAAAGTCCGTACAAGTTTTTGATCCTTACGCATTCCAATTACCCAAATTACATTTTAACTGCGCCTGATTTTCCATTCAAATTGTTTGTTAATTAGTTTTAATCTTGTGTAAACTTTATGATAGCTTTATGATGTTGCCAAAATTAACTCGAATACTCGGTTTGCATTTACAGTGTGGAGCTTTCTAGTGGTGTGGATTATATTTCCGAAGATCGTCATTCAAAACTGATCAAAACTGATTTTATTTTATAGAAGCCCAAAGATCTCTTATATTAGTTGTTTCTTCTTTTTGCAATTACCAAATTTTCATAATATTTTTTATAGGATTTACAGGATTTTGTTTCGGCGATCAACTTCCAGCTGGAGCTTTGTTAATCCTGTAATTCTTTTCCATAAAATATACTTAGTACCTTTTCAAAAACCGTTGATAAGATCGCAGACATGTATTAGAAGCTGTGCTAAAGAAACATACCTCCATATTGAGAAACTTGATCAGCTCTATTTATTTTATTGGGTATACATTTATCGTAAACTCTTATATGTATTATAATTTTTAAATTATGTAAGCATGCCATTTTAATAAGCTTCTTGCTACACAATTAAGTCAAGCCTTAAGTCAGACGTATAATCCAAAATTGCATATTTTTCCATACGCCAATTTCCAATCGAAATATTTATGAACTTTGTAAACTCTCTTAAGCTTATGCCATACTTTTAAGAAATCTCCTTGTATAATATTTTACAGTTAGTTAAAATCGCCTATAAATCAGAAAATACGCTTCTTGTCACAAATGCGGAAAAAAAGTTCATGAATTAGCTTAAAGCAAATGAAATAACTTTTGCGTTGTGCAATTTGAAAAATGCCTTTATATAATTTTTAAAGTCAAGTATTCAGAGCATACCAAATAACTATATTTATTCATATTGTGTATTTTACCTAAAACAAGAAGCCTTTGAAAATGTTGCTTAAGACATGTGCACAACAATTTTATCCCAAGTATTTCACGCATTAATCTTTAAACTTAGGCACTTGATTTAGCCATAACAATACATATACATACAAATATATATATATATATATATATGAAGCATACAAAGATATATTAGGTTAAGCCGTAAGACATTGGACCATTTGTACTTATTGATGTATATGCCAAAGATTAGACTGTATATAAATAAACATATAAATTTGTATGCTATATTTCCATATATAACACGAATCAATACACATATATGATAAACTCTCAGAAGACTACGTAACTCTATTCATCCTCTGGCACTAGGAGATTAAGATTCGCCGCATTGGCCGTGCTGCCGAGGTGGCTTTCCTCGTCGCCACGCAGCGATAGCGATTCCCTTCCCGTGCACACCTTTCGCTCCCTTATCATAGCTGTGCGCTCCCAGCGTGATCCCTTGCAGCTGCTGCAGCTTTGTTTGGGTAGCTTAAATACGGTGGTAGTGCGATTACCGCAATCCTTACACTGAAAGAAGCGCTTCTGAGCATCCACCACTTTGAGTGGATGCCGCTCCTCCTTGCAACGCTCGGCAGCGGAGAAGGCGGTGTATTTACATTTCTGACAAATGACTGCCTTGCAGGGCATTTTATATGTGTTCAGCATCTTCTCCTCCATCGCTTCCTTACGCTCCAGCTTGTTAAAGTAGTCATTCTGTGCTTCCTGTTCGCGCATCTCGGCCAGATTAGAATGCGTTGATGTGGCGGCCATGATGCGTTCAATGCGTGATTTACGCATCAACTCGCGCTCCTCTTCCTCGAGTTTCTGACGCTTCGCACTGCTGCAGTACTTTTCGTTGAGCTCATCGATGGCTCGCCGTTTGCCCGTCTCTGTGCCGCGCGTGGAATTTGGATTCACCTTCTCCAGCGGCTTCTTCTTAAGCAGCGCTGCTGCTTTCAATTTGGCGCTCTGCGCCTGACGCACTCCTACATTCACTTCAAAGCTAAAATTCTCGCTACCCGCCAGTTTAGGTGTCACGTTGGCATCGAAGGAGAAGCCGCGATTTTTAAACTTATCCGGTACGCATTGTGGCGTTGTGAGCGTGGCAAGCTCTTTGGCAGGTGTTTCTGGAGTCATTGCTGCTGCTGCTGCTGCTGCTTCTGCTAGCTTTTGTAAACGTTCATTTTCCGCTTTCAATAGACGCAGACGTTCGAGATCCTGACAGCGCTGCTTTGTGGACGCCTGCACATTGTCGGCTAGCCGGGATACTGGTCCACCGCGCTCCGCATACGGTATATCGGCGGGCGTCACTTTCGGCTTGGACTCGTGATCAACGTTATGTGCAAACGGAGACACATCGTAGCCAGCTAGTTTGCTCAGACGCTCGCGCTCCTTGTTGATCAGCTTGGCGCTCTTGCGTGCTGGCACCGCCGTAAATGTCTGTCCTCCATAGAAAACCTCGCTTTTGCCTGTGGATTGGTATATCGATTAATACTGACTTCATTACATTTCAGCCTGCTTAACTCACCCAACACCTTATTGCGCAACTCGTTGAGACCGCGTCCTGCATTTGCCGATTGCAGTTCGGATCGCTTGGACATCTTGCCGAACTCCTGCTTCACGTGGAACACACAGTAATCGCAGTCTGTGAGATTCACCAGAGCTGTGCACTTGTCGCCATTCTTTTTGGTTGCACGACAAGAGCCAAAATCCTTGGACTGACCGAGTATCATCACCTTTTGGGAGGTATCAATGGAGAGACAAGCGACATCTTTGCTGCCCGCACGCTTTTCAAAGATCGTTGGGTTGAGCACCGCCAGACACATGCCTTCCGCTGTTTTCCACAGCGTTTTGTGCGCCTCCTTAAACAGAAAGACGGATGCGGTCTTTATCTCACCACGTAGATCCGATAGTGTCCAAGTGGAGTAGGGATCACCTTTTTTGGTATTGCGTACCGGCTGCTTGGACACCAAGGCACCAGCAATGACCCAATCCTTGGCCAAATCACCACGCTCGATGTGAAATGCTAAAGCCGAAAAGGGAACTGCCTTTCGGCTGTCCATGCGTTCCTTAAGTAAGGAACTGGAAATGAGCGGATTAATCATGCGCAGTCCAAAAACCGGATCTGTGTAGGTAGTAGAAATAGTCGATTGCTGCAAGGATGTACTGGAGCTTGCAGTTGCTGCTGTTGCTGGTGGGGGTCTTTGAAAGGAGTTGCTGGTCAGCGATTTGCGCTGGATGGGATTATGTGGATTTTTAAGACGCAGTGCTTCCGTCTGCGGCGTTGAGCTGATGAATTTTGTTGTTGCCTTCAGCGACTGATCCACTTCGAGTGCTACTTTGCTCTCATGTGCCGTTTCTCGTTGTTGTTTAAGTTTTTTGTTGATATCACTGCCATACTCATTGTATTTGCGTTCTAAGAAGTTCTTGACCTCCTCGTCGTCCGATGAATCTAGTTCCGGCTCGGTAGTTCTGGGTTTTTGCTGTGCAATCGTCTTTGCTTGTTTCACTGTCTTCTCGTAGCTAAATGCATCGGCAAAACTGCTGTCATCGCGCAATTTAGGAACTGCTGTGGACAAGGTGGGCAGCTTTGATGTTGTTGCTGAGTTTGCATTTGGTACATTATCACTATCCACATCGCCGAGCAATTGTTCCAATGCCAATATTTCTGCCTCGTCTTCTATGCTTATATCTGACTGTGATACGTTAGCAGGACCCATTATCTTAGATTCATTTGCAGCACATTAAAAGTTGTTCGCGAGTTAATCAAAATTGCGCGCATACAAATCGCTTTTGGCGGGCCCAGCTGATATGTATTGCAGTTACCAACACTTACGTGTTTGTTATCGCTCCATGTATTGGCAGCAACACTAACAGTCTTGCTCAACTAGTGCTGTATAATGACAATTACTTGAGTTCATTTGTCTGGTCAGGGTACCAGAACGAAAGTGGAACCCTTATACGATATTTAGCGATTGAAATTCAGAACCAAAACTGGCACTGGAACTAGAATATGATTTGGTTTGATTCCCTGGCTTATGGTGAAATATAGTTCGCTCCATAGAGCAATTAGTTCTTTTTCTTGCATGCACAACCCAACACTAATTTCTTCGTCAATATGTCATCTTTCGGCTTTTATTCACGAAAAGTTTAGTAGCGGAGCACCGTAATATTTAAATTTTAATGCTCTCGACAGTGATAAATCGCGTCTTTCCGCTTGTTCAATAAACAAGCACAACACAATCACACGACTACACGCTTAGCGCAGCGGCTCTCACATAGCGCCCTGAAAACTCGTCACATATATTTTTGCTTGCATTTGCACGGAGACGGACGCGGTGCTGTTTTGCCAAAAGAAAAAAAATAAAACGAAAAGAAAAGGGAAAAGGAAGTGCAAAATCAAACATAACGGGAACTTGCATCCACAATAAGCGCACATTTAGTGTTTAAGCATAAAGTTTTCTACCTTTGCTCCGCCCGGCAATCAATACCCAGGTAAGAAATGCAACATCAGCCAGCGTCGCGCATCACACATCAATTTTTTGTCTCTTTTTCTCTTTATTTTATTTTTTTTGCAATTATTGCGTGTGCGAAATGCGTGTTTATTGACCGACTTTTGTATTCGCTTTCGCATGGCATTAAGATAATATGATAATATTGGTCGAATTGTGGTTAGAAGCTTGATTCAAGACAATCGGCCCACGTGTGTCCCCCATGCGCAGCTCATATTGCAAATATTCAGTTGTTGGTGTTTTTGCTGCTTGTTGATAGCTTTTGACTTGTGTTTTTTTTTTGTTTTTTTTGTTTGTTGCCATCGGTTATCGCAGCGCATGCTGTGCGTTGACACAACGGGCTCACTGTAATTGGTCCAAAAGGAGCTTCAAAATTTGCAAATGAATAGAGAGTTGTCAGACACAGAAACAATGTACTGCAAAACAGCAATAACAAGAGCTGTCAAACATTACACATTTACCGTTGCATTTTATTGCACACTGCACTTCTTGCACATTTTGTTTTACGCATTTTCTTCATTTAGCATCCATCGCCTGCGCGTGTTTTGAGTTTTCATTCGCCTGCCTGTCTGCCTGCTATTCTCTTTTCTCGCTCGCACACGCACACATCTCACACTCATACTCTCTCATGCTCTTTCTGCATGTCATCTGTCGCGGTCAGTAGCCGGCCCCGGCCCCATCGAGGGTCTCACATGCTAAACAAAAAAAAAATAAAACAAATGGCACTGTGTGAAATTTTCATAGTCGAAATCAGTTGTTTTTGCCTAGACTTACGTCAAGTTCACCCCCTCCACCCTACGACCGCCCCAGCTTACATTTGTTCGCAGGCAGCAAAAAAATTTGTTCGAATTTATTTTGAAGGCGTCATTTGACCCCCTTTGAAATACATTTATGTTTGTTTGTTTGTTATACTCATTGCTGTTGACCAAAATGGAAATGTTTGTTGTCTATCGTAGAATTGGTGCAAATAAAACTTTGGTCTGCATGTTGAATGATTCTACGTGTGATCCACAAGATTTTACCGGTATGTGTTAATGTGTCATTGTTTCTTGCATTTGATATTGCTCTTTTTAAATTCAAATTTGACCTTGATGCACCAGCTTCAGTTACCTACCAGAGGTTACATACACACAACATACATATATTCATACTTCCATATATATTTATTGGCATATAAATAGGCTTAAGAAACTGGAGAATTGCTAGTTGCAGTTAACTGCTTCATAAGTTTACATTACTTCAACTGCAACTGTTAATCACGCTCTCTCTCTCTTTTTTTTGGGCAGTGCTGCAACGATAAAGATATGAGTTCAAATATATTTCTAACGCCAGCGGAGAATGGACTGCGACACGATAAAATTGTTATACTCGATGCTGGCGCACAGTATGGCAAGGTGAGTTGTTACCAATAGCCAATCTTGCGAATCTTAATTATCATTTTGTCACTTGGTCAGGTAATCGATCGCAAAGTGCGCGAACTTTTGGTTGAATCGGACATTTTACCGTTAGATACGCCGGCGGCAACGATACGTGATAGCGGCTACCGTGGCATCATCATATCCGGCGGACCCAATTCTGTGTATGCCGAAGATGCGCCCACATATGACCCGGATCTGTTTAAGCTGAAAATCCCTATGCTTGGCATCTGCTATGGCATGCAGTTAATAAACAAAGAATTCGGCGGTTCCGTCCTCAAATCGGATCTGCGAGAAGATGGCCAGCAGAGTATTGAGATTGAAACGTCATGCCCGCTGTTTAGGTGAGATAATCCGAATCACCTGGAAATTAATCTAATTAGCAGCAAAAAGAAAGCATTCAAGTTGCGAGCTTATTTGAGCGCTGATACAATCCTGCTAGATTATAATCAAGATGCTAAGAACAGTTCAGTTTTGCGTAGTCTATAATCTGTTCTACACGTGCCATTACAAATTTATTTCATTATCTTAGGGGCCTAATAATTTGTAAATATAGAATTTGTGTAAGCCCCTTAATCTATAAGACTCATTTTATAAAATTGAGGACTATTTGCGCATTAGACTAACCCCCTAATCGAATTATTATTATATTATTAATTTAATTAATAAAATATTTAACTCTTGCAGTCGCCTGAGCCGCACCCAGGCTGTGCTGCTCACCCATGGGGATAGCGTGGACCGAGTGGGTGATAAACTTAAAGTCGGTGGCTGGTCATCCAATCGCATTGTGACTGCCATTTACAATGAGGTGTTGCGTATCTATGGTGTTCAATTTCATCCGGAAGTCGATTTAACCATCAATGGCAAACAGATACTCTCAAATTTTCTCTTTGAAATATGCGAACTAACTGCGAACTTCACCATGGGTAGTCGAAAGGAGGAATGCATACGCTACATACGCGAAAAAGTGGGCAATAACAAAGTGTTGGTATGTCTATAAGTCTATAAATAAATAGATCGAGAGTATCTGAAACTGCCTCCCTCTTTTAACACAGTTACTTGTCAGCGGCGGAGTCGATTCAAGTGTGTGTGCAGCGCTGCTGCGACGCGCGCTGCATCCCAGCCAGATAATTGCAGTGCATGTGGATAATGGTAATGATATGTATATATATTTATATATTATTAATTAGTCACGCAATGAAGCAGGAAAATTAAAAAAAAACATGTCAAAATATGTCCCTCAATTTATATACATCCGCTTAATCTTTGTCAAACACCGAAGATACCTTATCTTTTGCGCTTAACTGCTATTTAATTGACAACTTTTATTGTACAGGTTTCATGCGTAAGAACGAAAGCGAACAGGTGGAGCGCTCGTTGCGAGAAATTGGCATCGAATTAATAGTGCGTAAGGAAGGCTACACGTTCCTCAAGGGTACCACGCAAGTGAAGAGGCCGGGGCAGTATTCGGTAGTTGAAACGCCCATGCTCTGCCAGACCTACAATCCGGAGGAGAAACGTAAAATAATTGGTGATATATTCGTTAAGGTGACCAACGAAGTGGTCGCCGAGCTGAAGCTGAAGCCCGAGGAGGTGTTGCTGGCACAGGGCACACTGCGACCCGATCTAATTGAGTCCGCCTCTAATATGGTCAGCACGAATGCCGAGACCATAAAGACGCATCACAATGACACGGATCTGATTCGGTAGAGATCACTTTTTTTCTTTTTGCAAAAAAATGTCTATTTTTTATTCTCGCTAATGCTCGCTTGTATCACTGCAGGGAGCTGCGCAGTGCCGGACGCGTTGTGGAGCCATTAAGTGATTTTCACAAGGACGAGGTGCGCGATCTGGGCAATGATCTGGGACTGCCAGTGGAACTGATCGAGCGACAACCGTTTCCCGGACCCGGCCTAGCTATACGTGTGCTGTGCGCCGAGGAAGCATATATGGAAAAGGATTACTCGGAGACACAGGCATGCTAGAGTCGCACAATATTAAACGTTCTGCATCTAATCTGATTCCTATTTCTTCCTAGGTCATTGTACGCGTTATTGTGGACTATAAGAATAAACATCTGAAGAATCATGCGCTAATTAATCGGGTAACGGGCGCCACCAGCGAAGCTGAACAAACGGAACTGCTGCGCATCTCTGCCAATTCGGATATTCAGGCAACACTGTTGCCGGTGCGTTCGGTGGGTGTGCAGGGTGATAAGCGGTCCTATAGCTATGTGGTTGGCTTGTCAACGACAAGCCCAGAGCCCAACTGGGCGGATATGTTATTTTTGGCCAAAATTATACCGCGCATATTGCATAATGTGAATCGAGTGTGTTATATCTTTGGCGACCCCGTGCAATATCTGGTTACGGATATAACGCACACAACTCTCAACAATGTGGTCTTAGCGCAGCTCCGGCAAGCGGATGCCATTGCCAACGAGGTGAGCTATTGCAATAATCTGCTTATTATATTTATATTTATTTATTATTATCTATTGACAGATAATTATGCAAGCGGGCCTCTACCGAAAAATCTCACAAATGCCCGTCGTTCTCATACCCGTGCACTTTGACCGTGATCCCATTATTCGCACGCCCTCCTGCAGAAGATCGGTGGTGTTGCGTCCATTCTTAACGAACGATTTTATGACTGGGCTGCCAGTAGTGCCCGGTTCCGCTCAACTGCCATTACAAGTGAGTTTTGAATTATGATTAAAAATACCCTTAATTAATTGTAAAACATTTTGTGTTCTAGGTCCTAAATCAAATGGTTCACGATATATCGAAAATGGATGGCGTCTCGAGGGTATTATACGACTTGACAGCTAAGCCACCGGGCACCACTGAGTGGGAATGATGCGTTCATACCAAAACTTTCAACAGCCATTTCATAGAAATAGAGATATGTAGAAACAATAAACTGCTGCATGGTAAAGAACACAAGAGACGCAAGAGACAATAGCAGGAGATGCCGCCGCTGCTCGTTCTCAATCCTGGGAATAACAATTAATAAATAAACTGAGAGAGCAACTGAGCGAAAATACAATATAGAGTGCCGCTTAAAAAACAAAACAAAAAAACAAAAGCATCAGCAACCAAGAAAAAAGATAAAGATTATTAACAAGAAAATTCAGGTTTATTATATCGATTATTTTTGTGTAATTAAAAGTAACGCGATACGATGTCAAACAAACAGAAAATAACACCAGAAGTCAAAATAATATTATTGGCATATATATTTAAATTAAACATGTTCTATGTGCATGTGCGATTTGTTCCTTTTATGAAAAGGAAACTTAAAACAAAACAGTAAGAAAAAAATAAAATCAATTTAATTACGCATTTTTAGTTATATACAAAATATATATAGTATATGCATACATATGTGTATATGTATGTGTGTATGTATGTATATATATATATATATATATACAGATATTAATTTAAATGCAAAATCATGTTCTGAACGTTGTATATTTGCATGAAAACTGTTTTCGGAGAAATAGTGTTTGCAAAACAGAAAATTGTAAGAAGTACGAAACATAAAAAAGAGTTACATACTGTAAGCTAAAATTATGAATTGTTATATAAAAACGTTTTACTATTTAAATGGCAAAAAAAAACCACAGCAAAACAAATTATTATGATAAAGAAAAAACAAAAAAAAAAAACTACAAGAAATGTAATAAAATCGAAAAAGGCTATATGTAAATATATTCTCGAATTTTATGATGACAAATGTTTATTGCTAATTTTTCAGTACTGCCCTTACGGGAGCTTTGGAAGAGCCTCCTCAAGTTCTCCAACGATTGCAGTGTGTTCCCAAAAGGATGTGCGACTTTTGTTCTTAGACGCAGGGATATAATAATTTAATTGTAAACATTATTACACACATACATATATGTATAAGCTCTAATTTTCGGTTAGTTTAAAAATTGTAAGTTGAACAATACGAAATTTACGTCTTTTGATTGGCATTCAAGGATTTCCATGATTCGGCAAAAAAATGTGGATTCGAATACATAAGGAGGTGGCTCAGAGAAAGTGAGAAAAGCCGAAAGATCCGATGTAATTCGCTCCATTCACCATGACATTGAGATTTGAATAAAGTAATAAAAATAATGAGTCATTAAAACAGCTGAAATAAAATTACATTTTTTATAATAGAAAATTGCTTAAAACGCGGCCCAATCCCTGGGGATTTCAAGTTTTTGGGTTCGTAAATAACTCCATATTTCTTGAATCCAGTTCGGTGGAATTGTTCGTTGAGATTAAAACGCACCATATTTAAAAAAATCTGCAAGAATTTGGTCAACTCGAGTTTTTCTGAATTACTAACTATGGTTTCATAAGCAAAGAATGCAAATATCAAAGCGTACTTTTAGGCATATCAATAAAATGAACAGTGAATCATTGTCTGAACCAAATCAAAAATTTTAAAGCATATCTTTAGGGTGAACTGTAGTGTCTTAGGGTCATGCTGATTCACAAAATATAAATTTTTGATGCATATTCTTAGGTTGATCAAATGCTAATACAATAACTTTTCGTGAAAATAACTTTAACTTTAACCAAGTCCGAGCAGATGACAATTTATTTAGCAAGGGCGTAAGAAAATGAGTTGATATTTCAACATTCTCGTTTAATCACAAACCAATTCTGAAATTCCTTGTTTGTAAATTAATGGATGTGTTTACTGTGAGCTTAGATAAAAATTCCCGCCCTCGGATGGGAACGACTGACAGGTCAACTAGGGGAACGTTGCCCCTGCCACGTTCCAGTTAGCCAGATTCAGCGAATTATGACCAGAAGAAGACAGTTCAAGCTGTTGTGGTATTAGTTTTTGTTTTTATCAGTTTGCGTGTCTCAAGTGCATAAGAAGTGCATATGCGGATTTTGCAACGATTAAATTCAATGACTCCAATTTGTAATTAAACGTTGAAGTACGGCTAGAGCTCCAGCTGCGTGCTTTTAATTGGTTTCTGCAGTGCATCCTTGGTTGGCTTTTGGCGCAACGGTTACGCTCGACCCGAGCGCGGCGCCCCACAGTGGAGGTCAGTTCAGCTCCAAAGAGCCCAGCTAACTGCACATTCCAGAGGATCGAGAGAGAGAGAGAGAGAGAGAGAGAATGAGAGGAGAGACAAG
Source organism: Drosophila conformis (assembly GCA_035041375.1). NCBI lineage: Eukaryota > Metazoa > Arthropoda > Insecta > Diptera > Drosophilidae > Drosophila > Drosophila conformis. The sequence continues at coordinate 1,897,298 of JAWNLE010001234.1, forward strand.
AGTTTGGTATTCGTAATGTAATTTTTTTTTATAATTTATTTGATTGTGAAAAATAGCTAAATATTTGTTTAAATATATAATATATATTTCAATAAAATAAATCAATTGTTTGCTTGCCTAAACGTAAACATATTTTTTAAGTTGACCGACGCTGCTTGGCCAGTAGCAGATGCCTAGGGTTTAAAATACATAAGCATATATAATGATATTTAATAGGTATATATGTATATATAAATATATATATATATATAAGCTAAAAATAATTAAATAAACAATATATACAATGCATTTGTTGTTATTTGTTGTTGTTGTATGTGTTTGTTGGTGTATTGTCTTCAAGTCTTGGAGCTCTTAAATTATGGTTGAATTTTGAATTCCAATGTGCAATGGCCGCAAAATATAATTGTAGTGTAATATTTTGAACAACAGATTTTTGGGTGCTTTTAACAATTGATATTATCTAGTATTACATATATCATATATATATATATATCTTTTTTTTCTTTATAAAAATATAAAATAAATAGCCTTTTCTTTGCTAAACAAATAAGGAAATCAAATTTTAAAATTGAAATTTGTTTGTTTAAGTTATCTGAATGTTATTAAATATAGTAATAATATTTACTGACTAGCAGTTATAAACGAAAATTGAATATATATATATATATTTATATATAATATTTTAAATAAATTATAAATATATATCTGTGTGTAAATGTTGTGCAAAATATTTGCGCTTAAGTACATAAATCATTATCGTTAGTTCATAATAAAAACTCATTTAAATTGACTAAATTGCTTGATTAATTATCATATATTATGTTAATAACTTTAAGTGCTTTTTCTTTCTCTTTGCAAATGGAAGACTTTGCGATTGTTGTTGCCGTTTTAAAGTTTACAACTTTAGCTAACATTAATTTAGGTTGATTAAAATTAGTTAAATGTAATTTGATTGTGTGTTTTTTTTTCTTTACATTTGAAAGCTCATTTGGTACAACAATTGCAGTTGAAATGCAATTTGTTAGCATATATTTATATATGTATATATATATATATATATATATATATATATATTATTGTTATATTTTGATTTAATTAGTTTAATTTCGATTGTGACAAATAAGAACTAGCTGGCAGTATCCTTATTGTTGTTATTGTAACTGTTGCTGGTGTCGGCAGCATCAAAGCTGCAACGCAACAATGTTGCAGCAACATCACTGCTCATGTTGCAGCTATCTGCCGTATTGCTGCCACTGCCGCTGCCGGTGCCGCTGCCACTACTGCTGTTGCTGCTGCTGTTACTGCTACTGTTGGACAAACTACTGCAACTAGTTACAACTGTTGTTGTTGTTATTGCTGTTGGTGCAGTTGCTGTCGTTGTTGCTGTTGCTGCTGTCCCTCCTGTTGCTGCTGCTGCTGCTGCTGTGCTGTTTGTAGTTGTTGCGGCCGCTGCTGCCGCACCCGTTTGCAGTGCCAGCATTTGTTGCGCCTGCGCAACGCACGCAACACACGGACACGGCCCGCCCAATTTCTTCGCCAATATGGAGCGCAACTTCAGCGCCGGCCCCAGCTTCATGCCCAGCGAGCTAACCAAATGATCCTCGGTTAGCAGCGGCAAGCCCGTGCCATCAATGCTCTGATCACGAAAATGCTGCAAAGACAGATACAAAGTAGGAGAGGCATGAATTAGTTATAGTCCAACTTCACTACAACGAATGTGTATCTAAGCTTAAGTGTATCTAGCTCGCACTACAAATTTGAATTATTCGAATTATTCAGTAAATATTGCTATAAATTTAATTTGATGAGAGTAGAAAAGTTTGTCATATTGCTCTTGTGGAAGTTGGCAGTTGTTCAATTCACAGAAGTACCACTGTATGCTGCTGCTGTTGGGGCATTTAAAATGTATGCATGCTTGCAACATGCTGCTGCCTCCAATGGAGGGCGTGTGTGCCAGTGCCTGTGCCTGTGTATGAGTGTGTGTGATTAATGCGCCGCTTTTTTGTTAATGAAAAACGATTTTTAACTGCAGCGTTGCTCTGTGTTCGGAGGTCCAGAGCGCAGTAGCATTTTCATATTTGCAACGCACGACGCCACAAGCGATTGAAAGTGGGCTGGCTGCCAGTTGCAAGTTTGCTACTTGCCGCTTGCTGTTTGCCCCGCCACATGAGATTTCTATTATAGATTGGCCCTGATTGAATTCCATGGCCGTGGCTGTGGCCGAGACAGAGGCTTTCAACCTGTTTGCCACATACAGCTCAGCACAGCTGCTGCCTATTTGCTGCCTGCTGCCTGCTGCCACTGTGTGGCAAGAAACTGAACTGTGGCCACACATTGAACATAATATGCATCGATCCCTAGTCAAAGTTCACTTTGTTAACCAATAACCATGCAGATCTTAACAAAGTCTGTAAATTATTTGCTCAAAAGCGTAAAAGTTGTTGTTTTAAGAAGCTGCCACCTGTTGTTGCAGTTGCATTATGGCTTTTTGTATGTTTAGATGACAGAGAAACACCATTTCAACTAGTTACGCTTATGTGTTTGCATATCTTTTTAAAAAGTCCTAAATTTGATGAAAATCGAAATCTGTTGCCGGCGTTGAATGATGCCACACGTTGCACTGAACGGCCCTCGTCTTATATATAAAGGAGAGAAAATTGGTTGACTGCTGATTAGAGTCGGTTGAGCAGCCGGCTGGGCATAAGTCTACACATTCTGGAAATTAGCATGGCTTTGCTGTGGCAGAAGTACCATATGAAGTACCAGCCGGATGGTGGCGCTTGCTCGGCCGGTGTAAGCGGTGCTGCTTGTGAAAGCGGAGGTAATATCCCTTAATTAACCGCTAATGGGGATGCTACAGTCTATTCCGAGCACATTAATGCGGAATCTGGCGATGGCAGTGGTGGCAAACTGAGGTAAGGACGATGCTAGCAATAGTGGCGGACATGATGATCATCGTGCTACCAGTGGGGGTCGGGCTGGTCGTCAGCATCAGAGTTTGAAAATGGATCGCATAATGGACAATTGTTAATAGCTTCGGGGGATTCTGTGTGAGCTCCATATGGACATTTCCACAGCAATCTGGGATCGGGTTCGGGTTCAATAATGATCAGTCAGAATATCGCCGCAGGACAATGAGGGCTTCTATATCTTGATATACTTCCTTTTGGTTATTAATTATTGTTCTCCTCTAGTTACAGAACCCTGACATTTCAACTGGTTATTTTCCGGCATGAAAGTTCTACAATAATCAAAGCAAATCTGTCCAATTTGTTCTGACTGAATAGTAATAAAATCATTTGGACACCGATTATTAATACTGGTTTAAATCAATAATCAATAATATTTTGTAATGTTTCGCTTGCTTAAGTGTTTAACGTGATTAAAGCTTATCTGAAGATTAAAGATATTATCAGGTTTTTTTCTCCAATTTATCAGCATCCCCACATAATTAATTTCCAATTCATTTACGATGACACTATGTCATAAAAGTCGAATTTTTATCACCACGCATTATTTTTAACAGCAATAACTAACCCCAAGTTACAATCTAGGCCAAAATATCTTTATTCGATTGATACAAGTTTTTCTTTATTAAGCATATTTTTTATGGATTTAATCGTCTGATCGTCAAGATTTTTATTTATGACAACATTTCACAGGTTTTTCCACACACACATTATTCCTTCATTAATATTTGATATGCTAATAAAAAATTACTTAATTTATTCACAATCATTTTGTGATCATCCAGGGACATGTCAATACGATTTTACTTTGCCATTGTATAAATCCATTTCCTTTCAGCGCCATTATTATCAGATACTGTTCACTCAACTCTAATTCATTTAAATTTTTTTCAGTGCTGTTACATGTCAGCTTCGACTAAGAATTAGTAACTAACTACCTAACTAACTAACTAGTTTTAGTTTTTATATTGAAAACTCAACCACAGACTTGCTATAAGCAACTTCTAAGTGCGAGTCCCTTAACTACCTCTTATTTCAGTGTAATAAATTTCCCGCTACATTTCCCACAGCAGGTAGACAAAAACAAAAAACTTCAATTAGCTGAATGCATACCGGAAATTGGTGGCTTTTTGTGTGACTTGAATTTGGATTTGTACTAGACACCGTCATAATTCGCTAGACAACAACAACAACAACAAAACACACAAAAAAAGCCAAGACGTTGCAAGGGGCTTTGATTTGGTGCCTTTGTGGTTACTACCAACAATATTTTGCGTTCTAAATTCTGTGCCACCAATAATTGACAAGCCAGCGCCAGTGAGCAACAATAGAGCAACGACAAACCAAACTGACCGTCAACAAAAACCAAAAACAATAAGAACAACAACAACAAAAACAACAACTAAGTCGAGCTTTAACTAGAAGTGAGCAATGCAAAACTTAACCATAACAATACCATCGAAAACCGATTTGAATGTGCGACTCGGTCTTGACTTTGAACTCAAATTCCGACTCCGACTCCGACTCCCAACATCAACTCGAACTTCAATTTCAATTGGAGGCCATGTGTGCTTAAATCTTGGAGCTTGCAACTGCTACTGCTGCTGCTGCTTCTGCTGTGGCGGTGGTGGCTGTTGCACGCAATGTAATTGGACTCGCATACAACGGGGGCAATTTACAAAAAATATGGAAATATGCAAATCATTTTGGAGCATCAAACAAAAGGCCAACAAAACTCAGCTGTGGGCCAACTTGTTAATGTTAGAAATGAGCCAAGAAAGACAAAGCTCAAAAGACAATGCAATAAAAGATATTCGACCTGGAGATGTCCTGTAATCTGGATGTCGCTTTATATGGACCTTAGGAAACTTTCAGAATACATATACGTGTATACACTAAACTATCAATTAGTGTCGCATTCATTTTGTGAGCTTTATTTTATGTTAGCCACAAATTTGCCAGAATGGAACAGAACATCAGATTGCAAAATAAACTGCCAACTTTTTTGGTTTCCCGTTAAACATCGCATATAAATCGAAAACTAAATGAGTTAGTTGACAGCTAGTCTAGTAAAACCAAATAAATCATTTAATGCTAATTTTGTTGTGAGTTCTTTAATAAATTAATTCGTTTTTGGCCGTTTAGCTTTTGAAAGCAAACTTAACATAATAAACACATTTCTAAGCATCACCTAAAAATAAATGGTATTAAAAAATTTGTAAGTTTAAATAGATATTACACGAAAAAAATATTGAAAAAAAAAACGATAAACAAGAGGAGAATTCATTCAAATTTCTCAAGTTTCGATTAGGGTTATGAGGCAACTTTAATGGTCAGTCTAATCCCGAAACCTCAAACAGAGAATGTTTTGTCATCGCATTCGATTGTCACGAATCAAACCGAGTCAAGTTTATAGTTCAAGTTTTCACACTGACTCAAGTTTCAGATTCATGAACTTTTAGATTTTAGCGGATTACCAAAGAAGTCATCTATATTTGTGGGCTTGTGATTTATAACATTTCAAGTTCTTCATTTGTTAAATAGGCAAAACTTGTCCTATTCCTGTATTTGATAGATCAATAAAAAGTGAGTTTCAAGCAACTCTAGTCATTTGTTGTACATATTTACATAGTATTTACATAGAACTGGCCGCCAGTCTGCTCATAAAACTGAATTCCTCTCTCTTTTTTTCATCTTAAGCGCGAAAAATTCATAAAGAATGAATAACCCACAAAACGAAGCAAAGCAAAAAAAAAAAGTAAATAAATTAATAGCAGTCCGTGTGCAAGTCAAGTGCTGAATTTTGGATCCTGCGTCAAATGTGAAACGTGCCGCTCGCAAACTTGCAACCCTTTTTCAATAAGACAACAAAAGAAAAAATAAATGAAAAGAAATAATACTAAAATATACACAAGAGCGCACTAATAAGCGGCTACAAAAGTGCTTCTGGCTGCTTCTGGTCACTGATCGGCTGCCTGCCTCTCTCTCTCTCTCTCTCTCTCTCTGATCCTCTTGTTGCTCATGCTCCTGGTTGTTGCAAGTGTTGTTGCTGATGCTCAAAATACATTTTAATTTGAACGTTGCAGCACACACACAAAAATGAATTTCAAGCAGCAACAGCAACAGCAGCAGCAGCAGCAGCTCAATTGTATTTCTGCGCTCAATTTAGTTGTACGGATTTTGACCTGCTTAACCTTAAAGCCAGAGTCAGAGCCAGAAAGTCCAACAGCAGCAGCAGCAGCAGCAGCAGCAACAGCAACAACTTTAAATGTACCACCAACAGCAGCAGCAGCAACAGCAACAACAACTTTGAGGGGCACAAGCGAAGACAACAATTTGAATTCTAAATTGAACAGCTTTTTGTGCTACCTATGCCCGGGAGCAGTCCACAAAAAGCCGCGTCTCGAGGAACGTGGGCCGACCTGCTGCCAAAAGACGGCAGACAGCAACTGAGAGGCCTGTTGCTGTTGTTGTTGTTGCTGATATTGCTGCTGCTGCTGTGGCAATTGCGCCCAACTACCTACTCATTGTAATTCTTCATGTCTGGCCAAAAGCGACTCGACTGCGACTTCGAGTTCGACCTGATTGCCGTCAGCAGCAGGCAACAGCTCCAGCAACAGTCGCTGTGGCCCATCAACAACCTTTGGCTGCCGCTGCTGCTGCTGCTGCCCAGTTGGTTTGTTGGCCCGATCTGCCCACCTAAGAAAAAGAAAAAAGTTGACTTGTTTGGCTACACTCCACTTGTGACTTTGGCTTTGATTTTGGTAGCTACCAACTACGAGTATTTAATGATTTCGTATTTTTTATTGTTGTTGTTGTTGTTGCTGTCTGCTTCTACTCTTTGTTGTTGTTGTTGTTGTTGTTACTGTTTGCTGACTGGCTGAATCGAGAGTTGACCGGAGCACAACCAACAATTACGCTTAATGCCAAACATCCTCTGCTGCGGTGGCTGTGGTTTGATCTTGTTACGCATTGAGCACTAGCCAGGCACCACTAAGGTGGGCTCACCCACCCTCCACCATCCGAACGACTGCATGCGCCAACAAGTTGGCTAGACAAGTTTGTTGGCAACAATCGTTTGAGCACGTGCACTAGCCAAAAGGGTGTTGGAAATTGCCCGGTTTGTGGAATTTGGACCAAGTTTAGTTTAGTACTTGATTGATTCTAACAATGGGGTAAACGCTTCGCGCTGCCTTAAACAAAAAGCTGGCCTATTCTATTAGATGGTTTAGTAAATTACACAAAAGCCACCCTCAAGGCCCATCAAAAGTTGACTCGTTGCTCGTTGGTCGAGCGACTCGAGGCTGTGGTAATAAATAAGATTTTTCTTTTCACAGCTACTGCCGCCGGGCATAATGAAGTCGTGCTACAATGGAAGTAGCAGTAAAAAACATCAATAAATAACAATTTATATCAATGGGGAAGGTCGTAGATAAGAAATCGATATTATTCGAATCGATAGTTGACTGAACGATATAAAATGTAAATATGTACGAGCTACAATTAATTAGTGGCCCATTAATTGAGAGAGCAATTTTGTCAAAGCATTGCTATTTACTGGCAAATTAAGTTCTTTGGCCCATTGTACAATCATGACCAGCATGATATTAAATCTTGAGGTCAAAATATTAGCAAATTTGATGTGACCCAACGGGCAGCAGCAAGCAAAAGGCCTCAACTGCAGCCAAGCAACTTGGAGACCCCAAGAAGACCCTTGGAAGAACCTCGTCTGTGGATCGCCGTTAATTTTCTTTGGCAGCATCACGAGGTTGTGCGCTGTTGAGTTCGACTAAGGCACATAATCAGTTTATTTTAGTTGCCTTTTGTTTTGTTTTGCTTTTTTCACAAAAAGGGGCAACATGGAGAAGCAACAGCAACGGCAGCAACGGCAGCAACGGCAGCAGCAGCAGCAGCAGAAAGTGCCCCGGGTTACACGCCAAAGATACAATTTTAGATTATATGCCTCAACTGTGCGCATGCGCATAATAATAATGCATGCAACGAGCTGCGAGAGCTGCAACACCGGCGCTGCAAAAAAGGGGGGCAAGGCAAGCAGCAAACGACGCCGAGTAGCCAATTGGGAGAGACGCTTGAAGACGCTCAGCTCAAGCCGGGCTTCCTGTTTGGGGTTTTGGGGGAGAGTTTGGGTTGCTCGCAGGGGCACACAGTGCAAAAACAAAAAAAAGGCGTGCAAGTGGGTATAATCATCATCAGCTTTGATAACACACCACGAGCGACGTCGACGCCGCTGTCGACCTGCCCGGACTTGTATAGCCGATTCACTGATTTTTTTCTTTTGCTTTTTTTTATTTTGCTTTTCGTGAAGCCGAGACCCCAAACCCGATCCCGAACCCGACCCCGAACCTCAGGCATGATCTCTTGCTGCTTGGCATTTGACTTTCGGTCTCGGACTTGGTTTTGGTTTTAATACCCTGCACATAGAAAAAGTATAATGATGTCGAGAGCATGTATGTAACATGCCGACAACTCAGACGATAAGGTATTGCTGATCTGAACGATGAAAGTAATCTATATGCAAAATCCCTCTGTCTATATAATATTAGGAACTGAGAAACTCTATCAGTCTCAGAGAGTCTTAATTTGATCAATAAAGCATATATAACTACAGTTATATATATTCAGAGAGTATCTACTAGTCAGTGCCACTTGACAAGCTCACTTTTACTTATTGTTGTTATTGTTGTTGCTTCCAGTCATGAGTTGCTGCTGCCTGACTTGTTTTTGCTGCTGCTGCTGCTGTTGCTGCTGCAGTTGCTGTCCGTTAAATAGCAGCGCTGGTGCGCCGTGTTGGCCACCTTTTAACCTTCGTTGCATATAACCTCTGCACCAGCATGCGGCAACTGCCACTTACAATGGCCTGCAGCAAAAGTTGATACAGCAGCAGCAGCAGCAGCGGCAGCAACATTCTCGTCGATTGCAATCATTTGCTTTCGTGCTGTGATTTTTGCCCCCAAAAGTTTGCCAAGTTCTTCAATGTAGGTGATTGTTCTAACTGCGCAACTGCCTGCACTCTTGGCCATGGCTAACATCATCAAACAGACGACATCATTATCGTGCAACAATATCAAAAACAAAAAAAAAACACAGAGGGATCCAAAGGAACAGCAAAGAAATTGCTTGTCGTTGCCGATTTTTGTAGGCGGCCTCCAGCAGCAACAACAACAATAACAACACCGACGACGACGACGACGAAGAGTTGCCAATATATTGAAATATGGCGGTAAGCGGGCAATTTAAATGTTCACTCCTGCACCCCCGCCCGTGTGCCCGTCCGTTCGATAGCACGGAATGTGGTTTTAAGTAATTCATGGATTAATGGCTAGCATATTGCTCTGGCCCCGATGCATCCCGGCTACCATGGATCCAAGCAACCAAAGTGACTGACTGAGAGTGAATGGTGGTCGTGTCTATGTCTGTGCCTGAATCCTAAGTCTGTTGGGGCTGCGGATGCTGGCGATGGTGCTGCTGCTGCTGCCGCGGCAAGAGTAGGAGTTGCATGTTTAGCACGTGCCTCAGTTGTTGTTGCCTGGTGCATGTTGTTGTTGTCTTTTGTTGTTGTTGTTGTTGTCTCGTGTGCGGTAGTTTTGTTGTTGTTGACTATGGCTAGCTGATAATGCGTTGACCGCCAACGCCGCAAAACAACAGAAACACCAACAACAACAACAACAACGGCAACTCGAAAAGATCGTTACGTTTACTATCATTAGGCCGGTTTGCTGTTCGGCCGGCTGATTTCATTTAGGCCACATACATTTTCTTTGCGGCTATGAAAGTTCAGTGTAAGCTCCACAACAGTACCGTTATTAGTATGCATGAAGGAAAAAAAAAAACGGAACTTGAGGCGCTTTAATCATAACACTTAACAGATCCGATCGGATTAGATCGCTGGGCAAGAGGAAACCGCAAATATTCCAGACACAACTTGAATTATCTTTTATCTGTTAAATTGATATGTTGTGTGTAAAATAGGTAAATTGCAACAAGTACTATCTGTTAGTTTAGGGAATCGGTAAATGGGCTGAACAACACAAACTAAATACATATAGCTTATGTGTGCTCAATTTAAAAATAGAAAACAATTCAATTAACAAAAAGAAAACGGTTTAAAATCGAGATAGAGAGAGAGAGAGAGAGAGAGGCTACCAAAAAACGTAATAGAAAATTAGGAATTAAATTGCTTGAATGAATGTAAGAGAACGCAACGTCAGCATCATCTTGCGATCTTTATTATGTCATTAACCCATTGAAGGGGCAAGTCATACAGTTGAAGTGCTGTAACAAAATCGAAATATAAAAGAAATCCCATTTTTCAATAGACACAAAATGCACTTGCTGGGGCAAGTCATTTCCCGAGGCAACAACTTCCTGCAACAGGCCAACTCATATGTGCAACAATTTGCTTTTTGTCCAAATGGCTCAAATTGCATTTTAATGCAACTTTCCAAATCAATTGAAGCGACCACAATCGCGCCAAAGCTACAGAGAGAGAAAGAGAGAAGAAGAGAGACAGAGACAGAGAGTGAGATGATAGCAAGCGCATGCGCAACGGGCCAATAAAAGAGGTAGAAAAATAAAAAATAGAAAATGAGAGAAAAATAAATAAAACTTTAGTCAGCATGTGACAGTTATGGATGGGGAAGGCCTATGCGAAAAGCCAAAGTAACGAGTCGACTGTGCGATAAAAAATCGAACTTTAATACGAATTGAGATAAACAAATAATGCACGATAGAGATGCAGATAGAGATATGTGGCAAACGGGGATGGGGCTACAGATACAGATACAGATGCAGATACAGATGCATGCGAGGCTGCTTTTTGAGACCTCTGAGCCCAGGCTCAAGTGACAAGTGCGCCCCTCTACTTTATATATATATATACATATATATCTTGACATTTGTGCAAAATGCTGCTGCTGCTGATGATGATGATGATGATAATAATGTACTGGCTGATGATGACGATGCTGAGCGCTGTTTACCTTTGTGTAATGCTGAAATATGAAACTATGCGCTTAGTAATAGGGTCGACTTTGAAATGCATACGACTCGCAATAGCAGTCGCGAGGTCCAAACTACAATGTTTAAAGCGGGGGCGTTAACTGTGCCGCAACATCTAGAGCTAAGGCGATCTCTACTCTACATATGCACACACGCACACACACAAATATATAAATACAATTTAAACGAGTATGCATGCATGTGCGAGTTATGCATTTGTTGTTGCCTGCTTGACATTTATGTGAACCCAAGCAACAATAACACGTTGTGTCTTGTGCCACAGTTCAGTCTCAGCCACAGCCTCAGTCTCTGTCTCTGTCTCTGTCTCTGTCTCCGCGCAGAACGTTCGACTCTTAGCGTTTGCGACACGACACCGTGGGCTAAAGCGTACCATGATTTTGTTTCCTCTTTTTTGTCGTTGAGTACCCTAGCGGGTATTATCAATTTGCCATGAGGTAAGTTGTAAGAAGCATTAATAAAGGCATTGCTGAGCCAGAAAATCTACGGATATTGCTGCCAAAAAGATACGGAAGTGAGAAGAGTACTATAGCTTAGGGCAATGCTGATCAAACTTTGTAAAGATTACGGTTTTTGCTGTAAGAAGTACGTATAGGAAAACTAGCCGGAGTACGACATACAAATGTAAGAAAACTGTTGCATAAACCTTTCTAAATGCAAAATCAAGCCCGTATTTTATAATATAGTTCAAGGGTAACAAGATCATAAATTAGATATACTATACAAATTTCTTGACTTAGAAAGTAAAGTGCATTTGAATTACTTTATTAAGACAGCAGTCAATATTTAGGGTATTTGCGATTCGTTAGCAAAGAAAGAGTTGGTTATTTTGGTGTTGTATTTGGGTTTTGGTTTTCGGAGTTCGAGTTCGAGTCATGAATCTTATGACGCCTACGTGTGCTTTTGGCATTTGGCATGTCAAATACAATAAGTACGACTGCGACTGCGACGGAGACTGCGACGGCGACGGCGACGGCAACGGCGACTGAGACGGCCTGATGGCGACGTGTACACGTAAAGTACTTGGCCCGAGCCCGAGCTAGACCCGAAACACCCCGAACACTGAAGATGGAGATACTACGAGCCCAAGACAAACAAACCAGCAAATAGCTATGAGAAGCCAGTGTAGGGCAGGCAGGAAGAGAGGCGGCAGCAGACAGTTCCGCGTTGGTTGCCGTTTTTTTTTTTTTGTCTTTTTTTTTTTGACAGCTTTGTTGTTGAGGCTCAGAGCTTGTAGCTAGTGTCTGGGCTTGGGAAACATTCCTGAATGTCATCACACACACAATCAGACAACTGCAAAAAAAAAAACTAATTCGGGCCATTTAGGGCAAGCAAGTTCAAAGCTTAAGCATTGAAGTGGCTGTAGAAAATGGTAGACCATTGAGGTGGGAAATTACAGTATTACATTTTGATTAAGTACACAAGTACACACGAATTCACATGATAGATAAGTGTGACTAATGGGCAAACGAGAAAACTGGACGAAATAATAAGAAACGAGTACAACTTGAGGTGCAAGCAGTTGTAACTAAAGAGGTGACTATTGTAAATTTAATTAGATTTAATAAGTTTCAACGAATTTATTGTAAAATTGGAGACTTTCGAAGCACAAGATCGAAAGAAACGTTAGATAAACTTAATGAGTTTACAGAGAGATGGATATAGTTGGATTTATGATTAACATTTTTATATTTATTTATTTCGATATTTCCTGAAATAAATTTTCCTAATTCAAGTTCCATTTTAATTAATTGGGACTATAAGGAAATTCAAATTTATTTCGAAAGATAATTATTAAAAATGGAAGCTCATCTTAATGTATGATATCTGTCACTTTTAAGCAAACGAGCAACCTGCTGTCTCAGTTCACTTAATCAATGCATAATTCAAGGCAATTTAGCAAACGAATTCCAAAACCATTGAGCTGTGATAGACAGAGAGAGAGAGATAGAGAGAAAGAGAGAGAGAGAGAGAGAGAGCAAGGGGAAAAGAACTTATTGCAGCTGCAGCTGCTGCTGCGATCACGCATCAAAATTATTATTGTGCCTTAATATAGCCATGAATCAATGCATTTAAAATGCGCAAAAAAATAAGCAAAAAGAGGAAGAAAATACATATAAAAAATGTTGCATCCTGCTGGCACAGAGCCGAGCTGTACGGTGCAGAGCTGCTGATGGTCAACCTTAGTTATAACTTCATCTGCATTTGGAACACGAACGTGGCGATAATAAACCGTCGCATTGAGCCACCCATGCGTGGTCTCCGTCGCAGTCTCAGTCTCCTCGTTCAGCCACTCGAGACTCAAGATCATTTCAACTTATGGTTATATCTAGTTGTTTACAAGTGTGTGTGTGTGCGAGTGTGTGTGTGTTTGTGTGTGCTGCCTTTCAGTGCATGCCAATCTGTGACCAAAGTCTGAGCAATATCAATAACACTTGCCAGCCGCTCTTTGGGCCCAAATGCAACATGATGCGACAAGCGCAGACCCCAGATACGAGACCCGAGACCCAGACCGAGACTGAGACTGAGACCCAAGCCTAGGTCCAGGCTCTAAGCTCGGCCAATGTCACTGAACCAGTTCTCAATGTCTTCATGCACAGATACATATATATATATAAATATATATATATATATATATATAAGTACTATATATCTATTGGGATTGTGCAACAACCTCTGCACTAAATATTTACAGCCTCCGCAATATCTCAAAAGCAGCAGACAGACAACGACAAAGTTTCATCTAACGTGCGCCCGATCAGGGACTTTGGCGAACAAGTTCAACTGCCACAACAGCCACAAAAGGTGTCTTTTGCGAGCAGCACAAAAAGAGCAACAGCAAAGTCGAAGAAGAAGAAGAAGCAGCAGAAACTGGCCAAGTGTCGTTGTGGCCATAAATTCAATTGAATATTACGCCAATTGCCTTTTTGTCTATCGCAAAAATGGGGCGGAGTTGTTGGCGCTCTCTCGAAAAAAAAGCTGGGGGGATTTGAGGAAATTGCATTACAGTTTGCCAATTGGTTGTGTGTGTGTGTGTGTGATAGGTAACTGGTTCGAGCATGGTTCGAGCACGGTTCGGGTGTGTGTTTTAATACCCTGTCGACATTCATAATGATAAAAATAAATTTATATCATAAACAGAGTTTCGCTTGTGAAATGCAAAGGGACCATATAGAATATATATGTTCTTGATCAGTCGGCGAACTGAGTCGATATAGCAAGCGAATAAAATGAGCTATAGACCGAGATTCAGAATGTAAATTTGTCCTTATTATATTTATTAGCTTAATAAATTACATCGATAAATATCGGTTCTTATCAAAGATCCCTCTTCACCGATGTCTCCACGAATACCTTTCTATTCAGGACGCCGATTTGTTGTTTCATACATTAGTGGCTGCAAATATGTTTTGTACTTGTCTACAGGGTATCTCCAAGTCGTACACACTAGACTAGAGCACTGCTTGCTTGTCTCAAACTGTTTTGGCCAAGCTAAGCAGATTGGCAGATGGCCTCGTGGTGGTAAGCGGCTTTGGGCCAGCTAATTAGGCGACTTTTGACGCATCATCAAGAGGAGGCAACTTCAACATTCAGCAGGCAGCAGGCAGCGGGAAACGGGCAGCGGGCAAACAACCAAGCACAGTCGAATGTGGCCGAGTTAGCGGCTAATATGCATCAAAATGTGTCAACACCTAAAGCCAACTTCATGTTAATTGTTAGCGCTATCTTTTTTCTGTTTTTTTTGCAAGATGCTGTTGCAGCTAGGAGGCTGGCCAGAGACACAGAGTAGCCAGGCAGCCCGCCAGCCAGCAGGCAGAGTCAAAGCCAGCTCTGGTTGTTGTGTTTGGTTGTGGCCGTGTTTTCACCTCCATTAACGCGTGTAGCAGGATCTGGGACTGGCTCTGGCTCTGGCTCTGACTCTGTGGCTTTAATGACGCCTGACGTTGACCGATCGTCGACCGCAAGCGGCTGACCGATCAAAAGTCGTTCAACTTGCCGGAACTGGTCGTAAAAGATCACATGGGCCACAACGACGACAACAACGCCGCCAACAACAACAACAACAACAACCAACAAGAAGAACAACGAGGCTAGCTATGTGGAGCAGAAGCAGAACCAAGCGGAGCAAACAGCCTGCTACAAGTCAGCTAGGCCAGTTAGTTAGATGCCGCAGCACATGGCCGCATTCGTAGCTTTATTACCAACACTCGCATTCGCATTCGCATTCGCTCGCGTGGCACAAACACATAATATTAATGGCCGCCAATGGAGTTCAAATCCCGCTGCCTGGCCAGCCATATTGCCAACAAGTTCAAAATGCAGACACATAGTTAATCTTGCGGCGACTGACAGGAAGCTTGAATGCAAAGAACTGTAATGCATGACTTTCGCAAAGTGCGAATTGGCATTTGGGTAAATGAACTTTGACAGTAATGGGGCCAGAGGATAGATGGCCATAAGCATATAGAAGCAGCTGCATGCGATACGATACGATACGATTCGAAACGATTCGAGTTAAGACTTCTCAAGTTGATTTACTTAACGTATTCGTAAATTGGTTTTACTTAACGTCATGCGAAACTATCTTATCTTGTTGAACGTACTTTAGTGCTTATATTAGTATACTATCAGACTTATCGCGGAGACTTCGCAGTGATAAGTTCAGTTTTGAAATACTATCCACTTGAGGTGTTGTTGTTGTCCAGTGCAATTAAATAGGCTCAAAATATGAAAAACTATAATCGGAATACTTTAAGGTTCCATATATCAATCATCAATTATTCAAACCATAAATTTATTTAAATATCTTTAAATGTTACTCCTTAATAATTTATTTATTCAGAAACTGGAAAAATTCTTTTTTTTGGGTTTTTTAATCAGTTTACAAGAATTTTTATAAAGCTTTTTTCTAAAACTTGTAAATTTATCGTAATTTTGCAGTTGTCAATCATTGTTTTCTTCAAGTGTAGCGATTGTCTGGCAATTTTGTTAGCTTAAAGATTTAAAGATCTACTGATTGGTTATACACTTTGACGACATGGTAATTGGTTCTGCTCCGGTTTTGCCAGCTATCTTAATCGAGCGTGGGCTTGTATCTAGATAACATAACAGTGTTCAGTTCCGTTAAGCAACAAGTCTTTGCACCATAAACATTAATTAGGAGTTGAGGGCGGGCCGTGGTTGGTGGAGGGGCAATTTAGAGCAATTTGCATGTGGCACACAAATCGAAGCTTAATCAACTGAAAGTATTCTGCTAGCTCTCTTTTTGAAGACTGGTTCAAAATTATGTTGGTGCTCACCTGAACGTATTCGGCGCATATATCAATTCCACCCACAAAGTTGCAGACATCGTCCACAGACCAGGAGTTAACCTCTTCGCTCTGCGCTTGACACTGACGCACTGTGCCCGCTGGCGATGTTGCTGCTGTGGCTGTTGCTGCTGCTGTTGCTGTTCCTGTTGCAGTTGCTGCTGTTGCGTTGGCGTTGTCTTGGCCCTCGAGTGTTTCCAGTGTTGGCTTCTGCTCTGAAAGTGGCGGGGATGGTGTGCTAGTTGTTGTTGTTTGTGTTGCTCCTGCTGCTGCTATTGCTGCTGATGCTGTTGTTGTTGTTGCTGAGCTGGCACGACGTGCCGCCAGCAAATCCAATGTTGCCGTTGCAGTTGCAGTTGCTGCTGTTGTAGATGATTCAGCCTTAAAACGTTTGGCGGCTGGCGGCTGTGAGCTCAAGTCGAGCGGCGCCGCCGAAGCCGCAGTTGTCGCATTGGGCGCCGCAGCAGCAGCCTCCGCATTGCAACGTGGACTAGACTGACGCGAGGCGTGATGCGATTGTTGTTGTTGTTGTTGCTGTTGCTGTTGCAGTTGCGCCGAGTAGATTAAAGCGGGTGTAACAAATTGCGCCGCCTGCTGCAGTGCGGCATTTAAACTGGGACGCGGCGTGCTCGATGCGCTCGCATTGGGCGATGAGGCATTCGAGCTGCTACCTTTGAGATGCAACTGTTGCTGCTGCTGCTGCAGCTGCTTGCCGCGCAATATCTGCTGAATCTCAGCATCTTTCGCAGCACGCGCCTAAAAAAACAGAGAGAGAGAGGCAGAGTGCAAAACAAATTAGCATTTTGGGTGGTCAGTAAATATTGTTAGCAGTTACTTTCAAGAAATCTGGTGATTGTATAAATGATTTACTTGAAACTTCTGTACTTTGGCAATGGTTAAAGGGAATCGACCAGTAAATTGGCCAAAACTGATCCGATAGCCATTTTGATTATGATTTGGTTTCTAGATTCATTTGGCTGGTATGATTCTGAGCTGCTGTCAGTCAGTCAGTCAGTTCAACTTACCAGCGTTAGCAGCGCCTGTGTGCTGCTCATGTCCATCATTGGGAAAATGCCACCCGAGAAGGGCAAAAAGTTGCTCATAAAGGGTGAAACACTGGCGGCGGCCACAACAGCGGCCATTTGGCTTTTGGCCTGTTCCGTGGGTGATTGCGCTGCAGCTGGCGGTAGACTATTGCCTGCCAATGAAGACGTGATACCACCGGCCACGCCCACACCCACACCGACATTGCCGCCCGTCAACGCAGACTCCTTGACTTCTCGCAGGCTGATCGCCGTCGCAGACGATGAATGCTTTTTGCTTGCGCCGCTCGCATTGTTTGAGCTGCTGCCGCTGCTGCTGCTGCTGCAGTTGGCAATGTTTGACTTGATGCCGCTGCGCTCCGTGCCACCGACTGTTGCTGCTGCGCTGACAGAGACACCAACGCCGCAGCCAGCATTACTGCTGCCGCTGCTGTCATAGTAGGAATTGCGACGAGTTGCATGATGACTGTAAAAAGCCAAAAAAAAACATAATTGAAAATTCTTACATTAGTTGAAAAGTTGAGTTTCGAATTTTATCTTTTTGAATCTTTTATTTTAATCTTGTCATGAAATGTGTAACTCATCGTAGAAGACTTCTGCAAGCCCATAAGGTATGTATACTTCAGTCAAAGGATCACGAGACGTATATGTCACCCTTACTAAAAGCCAGACCTGAAGAAGATTTCATTAATAATGCTAATATTTCGAACCGTGAACAAACATTGAAATGTCAGCAGATTAGCTTCGAGCGACCTTAGTATATAATCTTCGGCTGGCTCAAGATCTTTCTTGTTATTGATTATACAGATACAGATACAGATTTTAGCTGATGAAAATATTCGATCTATCTATTTCAAAAGAACAAATTGAAGCTGTTGTTAGTCTGTATATAAAAAGCTTTATTTTCTGTAATCATTTCACATTTAGCCTAATCATGTTCAAATTAACACTTTAAAAAGATATTTTGGATTTGATTACTTGAGCTATAATGAAGCTTAAGCTATATTGTTAATTTATAGGAAAATTCCAGCTCAAATTGCTCCATTCTACATAAATTACAAAATCGTTTATAAGATATAATATCTACATAGCTAACTAGATGGAATCGATGCATAATCTCAATTAAATTATAGAAACTAGCTGCTAACCGTGCAACTCATTTGCATAGCTAATCTTAAACGGTGTAGCTGCCACTTACTCATTGGGATTGGTATTGTTGTATTTGGCTGCGAGGCAGCGCATAATATCCGAATAGTTGCGCGTAGAGAAATCTGTGGCATTTGCTGTTGCGGCACTTGTACTTGCCGCACCAACTGGGCTGGTGACAGCGCTGCCAACGCCACTGGCAACATTGTTGGCCGCACTGCTGCCGCTGCTGCTGCTGCTGCCACCGGCAGCATTGCGCTGACTGCTGCTGGCTGCAGCCGCCTGTTGAATGCTGTTCAACAGATTGGCGGACAAATTGTGCAGGGGCATTTGGGAGTGCGTTTGGGAGCTGGGCGGGCTCAAACGTTGCTGTTGTTGTTGTTGTTGTTGCTGCTGTTGGTGAGGCGTCTGTTGTTGCTGATTGGGTGAGATGCCACCGCCGCTGCCACTGCGATATGTTGCAGATGAGGGCGTGGCGCTGCGAGATCTGCAAACAGAGAGAGAGAGAGAGATATATATATAGATCGATAAGTTCAAGGTGAAGTTTGTGGCTGATATTTGTTTGTGTATGCAAAAAGGCCTACAAATAAATAAATAACGAATAACTTGCCAAATATGTGTTTTGCCATATAAATTGGAATTAAATATTTAATTAGTTGTCGCGCTTGAATAAAAAGCCAAAAGCATTCGCATTCGATTGGATTATTTGTCACATTTGCCAGTCGAGAATTAATATCTAAAGACTGTCGTCCCATTTGACATGCTAATGAGCGGCTTCCGTGAGAAGCTCGAAGTAAAAGCGCTCTGCGAAAGATCGCCGAAGCGATCTGATCCGTGTTGACGTCTGATATTTCTAGTAATTTATTTTGTTATTTCCGAAGCCGGCTTTTAATGCGATTACGATTTACGCTGAGTTATAACCAAACCAAGTTGACATGGGAAACGGCATCAGCTGGCAAGCAGGAAAGAAGCTGAAATCACAC
Source organism: Drosophila conformis (assembly GCA_035041375.1). Classification (NCBI taxonomy): domain Eukaryota; kingdom Metazoa; phylum Arthropoda; class Insecta; order Diptera; family Drosophilidae; genus Drosophila; species Drosophila conformis. The sequence continues at coordinate 1,916,785 of JAWNLE010001234.1, forward strand.
CGGTACCCGGGAAGTGTTCGCAACAGTGTCTCAAAGCACAGACAGCTCGATGGGAAGAGATCACTGTGTGACAGCTCGTGAGCAATGAAGAGTTGTTCAGAGTTTAGCTTCTACTTATAATAATCACTTAACACAATTGAAACTCTAATTGAAAGCATCAAATCAAGAGCGAAGAAAACGATTTGCTTGGAGCGTTGCGACACTATTCATAAAGCTGTCATCGATAGATCCAAACGTCAGCTCCATTTTCGAGAAGTGTGGTTTTTAATATTTTTCAACACTAAAAGTGTATTAGGCAAAACTTTCAAGATGACATTAAAAAACCAATATTAATTGGAAAATTATGATAATACAACATAATAACAATATTATCAAATCGTAAAGAAAGTTTTGCATTTGATCAATAATATATCAAGGTGAAGCTATCAAATAAAATAAACTTGATAAATATATTCCTTATGGGGTCGGAGACGATTCCTTCTATATATTACATACTTTAAATGATTTCCGGCTATGTCACAGAAATCTATTAATCTATTTTGACAGCAAATAACTACAACTTACTCACAAAACTGTTTACAAATCGAATACTTTTGCATAAGCATAATTTTTTTTTCTGCAAAAACTGAATTTTGATTCGAGTTTGGCTGTCATGAAAATAAGCCATATCTTAACTGCAGACAATGTTCATTTATCTAAAGGAACTGATATATATATATTTTTGTTTGTTTTTTGGTCCCGCTGCAGTTGGACTCTCGCAACTTGCGCAGGTGTTTTGGGGGAGGGGTGGGCAAATGTGTGGCATTTGCAACAAGCTCCTAACGTGGCCATAACTCAAACATGCCACCAACATGGCCCCATGGCTAAAGTCACAGCAAGCCCCAGACCCGAACCCAGGCCCAGGCCCAGCCCTAGCCCCCCAAATCGCAGTCGCCAGTCTTCGCCAATCCAACCACGAGCCATGGCTAATAATCAGCAATGGGTCAGCTACACTACCACATCCCTCCTCCTCGCCCCCAACACCCCTCGTAGGCTGCCGCTACGTTTGGCAGCTGCAAGTGCTTGGCATGCAAGTGAACCAGGTTCTGTGAATAGTTTGCTGGAGCAGGGAGCGGGGAACAGGGAGTGGTGGCAAATGGGGCATTGGCATTGGTTGCTTGCCTCTCAACTCGTGCTGCACGTCGTCGCTCATTTCGTGTTGGCTGCTGCTGCTGCTGCTGTTGCTGTTGCTGATGCTGCCTGCACAAATGTATATATAAAGCAGCCAGGCAGTTGTTGTTGTTGTTGTTGGTGCTGCTGCTGCTGGGTTTTTACTGCCATTGATTTATCGTGATCTGTTTGGCTGTCGATTTTATGTTGCTGCTGCTGCTGCAGCACCACAACAAACAACTGCAACATTTGTATACTCAGGGTATAAAGAGTATTTAAATTTTGTCATAAGGTATGCACATACTACAAAAAACTATAGAGATAACTTTGTAGCCTTTGGTGATACCAAACTTCTACCGAGTATAACTACAAAAAACCCTCTTTGCATGGAACCAGTGCTTTTTTCATTGTATTTTATCGGTAGTTTAACCTTCAACTCGTCAGCGACCTATAAATATAGGTGTTCGTTTTTTTTAACTTATGTGTCAGTCATCTATTATTTATGTTTTTGTTTTAAGCCGTGTGATATGATTCATATCATATGTCTGCAAGGGCATTTAAGCTTCGGTAAGATAGTCTCACCTATTTTTGGTATTTTATTACAATTTGTATTATCTGTTGTCTTGCGTTTTATTTCGTTTTTCTTTTGTTTTTTATACCCTAACCGAAGCTATAATAATTTTGATATCAAGCTTGCCACACTTTGAAGGTAAGGTCTACGACCCATAAAGTAGATATAATGATCAGCATCACTAGCCAAGTCAATATAGATATGTCCGTCTTTCCGAATTATGTATCATATACGCGCAGAACTCCCTCAGCCTTAAGGCTAACTTTATGAGACTTAGTATATATCCGTCTGTCAAAGTTATCGAACCACCATATTATATAGCTGCCAGTGGATAGATTTATTCATGTATTGAAAGAATTAGTTGTTAAGTTCCTCAAATTTCGAAAAAAATCGAAAAGAGTGGAAAAGTAACCAAGCTCACCTAATTCGAACTAATTTAGACGTCAGCAGATTAGCTCCGGTCGGCAAGGGTATATAATCTTCGGCGTATTTGATATAATCATTTTTCCTTTTTTTTATATTTCTTTTTTTAGATATTTTTTGTTTGTTAAAAATGTTGATTATTGCAAATTGCTTTGGCGATTGGCAGCAGCTACTTGGTTGTTTGTTGTTGTTCTTGTTGTTGTAGTCTGGTTTTCCTTGTTCTTAGCAATTGTTAAAATTGTTAATGGCGCGATTATGTTGCCAGATCTGCAAATTTCCTGCCCTGCCCAATCATACAAAGCCGGCTACTGTGGCGATCTATTGCGATCGCCTTCTGTTCAGGTGTGTGTGTCTGTGTGTGTGTGTGTGTGTGAGAGAGTATCTAACTGTTCTGATCTATGGCATGCCTAATTGGCTTTGGGGCTGGGACTGGGGCTGGGGCAGTGGCGACTCCATCGGTTAGACCGACAGGCATATGCTAATGGTGTCTACTGTTACGCCCACGCCTGCTAAAATTATATGGCTTTAAAATCAAAACTAGAGAACAAAACAAAACTGCGGAAAGTCATAAAATAAACGCCTATAAATTTGCATATATCTCAACTATCATAAAATTTGTCTCAATGAATGGCGCACAACTTTAAGTTATGTCAAAATAATAAATATTAAAAAAAAACCCAAAACCCAATAGAAGTTAAAAACATTTGGTTGTATCTAAACAGCTAAAAGCAGCAACAACAACAGAGGCATAAGAATATATATTTATACAAAAAGAAAAATTTTGAATAGCATTTTGATGTTTCTTTGGCTTTTGTTGCGTGTGTGCGCTGTTGTTTGAAACTGTATTAAAAGGCATTAGGCATAAATTTTGAAAGCATTAAAATCAAATATCTATTAATGAGACAGACTTGAGAGTCAACTTGAACTTCGAAATAAATGACACACTGAATGCACTATCAAAATTTGATCCGAGAACTGAAGAGGCTGTCTTTAACTTGACTAGCGACTAGGCGTCGTTCATATTTAGACACTTAAGGTTAAGAGTTAACTCGAGTGCGCCTTGAAATTGAGCTGTTCTTGAACGTTTCGAAAACGATATTATATACGTAAACATAAGAGCAGAAATCGAAACTTGGCTGAGTCTATTATACATAGAGATAAAATATAAAATAAACAATTGGAAAACATATTTCCCATTTATTTAGTCATATATGTTCAGAAAACTCTTGAGAAAACAACAATATTGGATACAACTCTTAATTTGAAGTCATGTTATCAGGTATTTGTAATTTTCCACACAAGATTAAAAAAAAAAGACATGAACAACTCGTCGCCTCAACAACGTGGCCAACTCGTTAAAAACTCATATGCCACTGAGTTGATCAGTCCCAGTCTTCGTGATGTTCAAGTCATTAGTTTCGACAGCTCAACACAGAATTCGTTTTGCTTCGTTTTGTATTAAATATGTATTTATAAATTGATTAAATGGCATTTATGAGACTAACTGACTTTTCCCACATAATTAATAATGAAACACAAAGTCAAAAAAGCAACAGGTGTTTGTCTCTAGCTATGGGCGCCTCATTAGCAACTCAATTAAATCCAACATTTTTGAGCCGGGCACACTGCTCAGTTGGCAAACGCAAGAAACGTAAAGACCACCCTACAAGAGCGAATTAAAAAGATGCAAAGATACAAACCTAAACATATATAGCCATAACAAGCATCGCGACCTTATCTATTGTTAGATTTAGGCACACACCTCAGATGGCGACAGATTTGAACAGCGTGTCTCATTAATATTAATAAGCTGATTAGCCAGACCACAGCAAGCGACTAGGCCACAAATGTAAATGGCTGTTAGCTGAGTATCTGTATCAGCTATAAACGAATATGTATCTGTATCTGTAGCCACATTTTTATGGATGGGCTTAGATATGGTTTCCAGTTGTGCTCTATATTTTGGTTATTAAGATTTTTGAACTTCATTTGAACTCAGATAATTGGCTGATATTGATAAATGGAAATGTTAATGCCAATCTATGCTTCGACTTTAACGCCATTAATAAAGTTGTGCGTGTTTTAGACACGTTTTTTTTTATTATTTTATATTGGCTTTTGTCTCTGTTTTGAATGGTTTTTTCTTTTGCTTTGTTTATGTTGTTGTTTAGCCGCAGGCGTTGAGTTTATTAATTTGTCTTATATTTAAATTTCGAGTTTTCTGCGTTTTCCTTTGGCCTATTCGCCTTTTGCTGTTGTTGTATTTATTTTTTTTTTCTTTTGACAGCTGAAGCGTGCGCCTTGTATTTAAGCGTTTTGATTAATTTGCTGCCTTTTGGGCCATTACAAACAGTAGCCAAACAAATATGAAAGAAAAAAAACCATATCGATATGGTATAATATTTTTTTTTTCATTTCGTAGCATCAATTTGTTAAAATGTTAATTAATTTGTCAGGCGACGAGACAGCTTAACAAATAGTTCAATGAGCAACGATTTCACAGATTCTAATTAATGGTTTAGTGGAAGGGTTTGGGGCAGGCTATAGTGAGATTTAACACTTAACAAATTTGGCATGTTTTTGATCATTCCCATCAACAACCAAATAAGAAAAACTTATACAAATCGAAAGACAAAATTGCTAAGCGTGAGAGAAAATATATACAAGTGGGTCACATCAATTCGAGATTCGTTTTTATATTATGCGACCAGTACGACAACCATGGATGCAGCTGGCAGGACTTTTGAGCAGCTGCCTTGCGAATCCTATCACACAACGTCCTGCTAAATAAGGAATGTAAAAGGCGGCAAATCTCAATAAATCCACACCCACAAGGTTAGACTCGGCATGGAAGGGAATCGAATAAGTGTAATAAATCACAATAAATCACAGTATTCAAAGCAGAAGCATTATCATCTCAAAAGCTGTAAAAGTGATTAATATTAAACTGCACTGGAAAGAATATTGTAGAGCCTTAGAATTTTAGTTGAATTCTCAGAAACAATATTGCTTTTGAAAATTGATCACAATGGATGTCAGTCTGATGCTTCAACACTTTGCATACATTTACATAAGATGGAGTATTTTTAAAACTTGTAACAGAATTATAATTTGGCACAGTGTAAGGTCAATCCAATGAAAAACAATCCAAAGAAAGTAAGGATTTTGAGCAGTATTTAAGCGCCTTTCACTCCACTAAATCCCAGCTAAAGCTTAACGCAAAATAAAACGATTAATATTGTTGCCAGATGTGTAAACTCACCTGGCAAATGCCGCTGAGACGGACAGCTCTCCGTTGTTGTTGTTGTTGTTATTGTTGTTGTTATTGCTGTTGTTACTATTGTTGCTGGCGGGACTGAGACGCTCCCGTTTCACGCTGCTGCTACTGATGCTGAGCAACTGTTGCTGCTGTTGATGATGATGTTGATGATGATGATGATGATTGCTATTGCTACTGTGATTGCTGTTGTTATTAGTGCTGCTATTGCTGTTGTTGTTATTGCTGAGCATTGCATTGTTGTTGTTGTTGTTGTGCATATTGGCCATGGCCGTTGACTCCATGAGCGCATCCTTGAGCGAATCAATCTGTGCGCCCGTCATATGCAACGGCGACAACTTCTCATGCTTCACCTTCTCCAAATACAATGCAGCGTAGGCGGCGGCAGCAGCACTTGTTGCCGCCGCTGCTGCCGTTGCAGCTGCAGCTGCTGTCGTCGTTGCTGCCGAATAGGGTGAGGCGGATGGGGAGACGGAGGCGGAGGTGGCTGCTGTTGCTGGCGTTGCTGCTGCTGTGGCAGTTGTTGTTGCTGCTGTTGGGCTGCTTGCCTCGCACAGCTTCTTGGCGCTATCGATGACCCCGTAGCCGCTTAGCAGCAGCGAACGCTCGCTGAGCATTTTTGCAGTGTTGCTGCTGTTATTGCCGCCGCTGAGCAACTGTTGCTGCTGCTGCTGTCGCAAATCGCTGGCGAGGCGCTCGAGATGTTTGCGCTTGGTGGCCGCCGCCGCGGGCAATGAATTAAATTGTTGCGCCTGCTCCTCGTTGTGGTGTTTAGTTGGTGTTGCCGTCGTCGCCTTCGCTGGCTTCTGTTGCAGTATGTCGGTGGGCGTGTTACCTGCAAGTGCAACAGACCAAGAGCGTACGTAAGACAGTGACAGTGAGAGAGAGAGAAGCGGAGAAAGAGAGCCAGAGTACGTGGGAAAGCGGCACATGGGGCACAAGGTGAATTTGCATAACCAGAGTTAACATTTTTACATTTACTCAAATTTACACAATTTCAAAGGGAAATTTGAAGTATTACTCTGAAATTTTCAGAAACTTCAAACTTTTTTGGTAAATGAAAAGATAAACAACATCAGATATTTTTGAGTTCTTGGTTTTCTAGTGCAACAAGTTTACTACACAAATTAATACAAATTATTGGTTTTCCTGAATTCAAGGAGAAGGAATTACCCATCTGTCGAGCAGTGCCGTGCACACACAGCGCGTCAAGTGCTAACTAAACAACTCTCGCTGTGGAAAGCTGACAACACAGAAAATGCTATTGACAGCGAGAGTCCGAAAGCGATTCGGAGTCGAGTTGAGTCGGTTCGGGTTTTGGTTTTGGTTTTGGTTGTGGGTTCGCATGCAAATCGGCCAAAGGTTAAAATAACTTATAATATGTTAACAAAACCATTGACCTGCAATGTTGAACCCCTAAGCTAATTATCGGGGTGAGCGTCGAGTTCAAAGCCGGACGCCATACGCAGCAAATGACGTCGCACCACAACAACAACAACAACAACAAAAACAACCACAATAACAATGGCAACAACATTTGGCACAGATACGGAAGCGGCTCGACTCGCAAATCAAAAATTAACTCACTCAATGCAATATTCATTCATACACAACATAATTCTGATTTGTTGCATATTTTTGTGTTAGGTTTTCAATGCAATTGAAACTCGAAAATTCTCTTTGCGTCCATATTTGCAATGATTAATTGTGTACAGAAAGAATTAAACTGAAATTAAGAAAAAAGAACCGAAAAGATAAAAGAACGCTTTGCAGTCACAATAATTCGTAAGCAAAAACACAACAGAAAATAATCATAAATATCAAATTAAATTTTTCCAAGCTGAATCATCAAAGCTCAAGAAATTTGATAAAATAAGGCGTATGGGCGATAAATAAATAAATACTTCTTAACTTTATTTGATTTAACAACAATATTTAAAAAAAAAAAACAAATCAATGTTTATTATTACAGATGTATAATTTTATTGACAGTTCTGAAATTGTAGCATGATTTGAAGAACGATTTTTGTAGTCTTTGAACACTCATTAATTGAGAAAGTTTTTGAGCAAGACGGATGAAATTTCTCTTCAATTAGCATTAGCTAATCAATATGCCCTCTCTATTAAAGAGTACACACACGAGCACACACTCACACACACACTCACACACACACACACACACACACACACTGACCGCGGTGGCATACATTGAACTTTATGGTGTGGTTGAAGCTTCCGTCGCGCCCAACGCATAAATTGTTTATTTACATAGCACAACCATTTCTTTTCTCTCTGTCACTCTCACACTCATACTCACTCTCTCTCTCTGTCTCTCTCTTTTTATCTCTCTCACTGTGTCTCTATCTTTCGACGCATATAAATAATTTAATTGCAATTCAACGGACAAATATTAAAAAGGCAAATACGTTTACCAATGAGCCACTGCCAAAACATTGACCTTTTACATGTGGCTGTTTGGGGCAAGCGGGGGGTCTCTACGTGTAACTAATACTCAGGTGTAAATTAACACTAACACACACACACACACACACATACACAGAGAGAGATTGCAGCACGAGCAGCATAAATAATTAAATGAAATATTTACTAGCGAAATTAACAACAATTTGTAGTTGTGGATTGTTAGGATCATTGGCTAGAATCATTGGACTAACCAATAAGCATCTGTAATCGTAGCCATGGCCAAGAACCAGTCGGGCATCTCTGGACCCAAGTTGGGCAAGGGCGATCACACACTGGTCACCCCTGCGGATTGTGCATGTCTCATATTTCTGAGATCGCTGCCACGCACAATACAAAAACTATGTGTATAAATATTGTATATAGTAAAACGATTAGTTTTTTTATATATTTTTTGCTGTTCTTATCATAAAGTTGAGTTTATCATTAGTTAGCAGTAAAATAAAGTGTTTATGTTTTCAAACAGTGGCAAAAAAATCTAAAGACTTGAAAGAAATAATTTTAACAAATTTCTTAAAAGGAGAAGTTTTTTTTATGTATTTTTGGAAATTTTCTTAATTATTTAAAGTTGCTTAGCTGCAAATATGAAATTTAATAATTAAACCATGAAAATGGAATTAAACATTAATTGAAATAAATTAACTTTTATTTTATGCATATTTCATAGATGCTTTTTAAGACACTTAACTACAGAGCGAGTGAACCCACTGTGCCAACATTTTGGGTGCTTTCAATCGAGCAATCGTCACCACCCCAACCCGCACCTACTCTACTCCCCAGCTATTCGCCCTCATCCCCCCTTTCGTTGACCAACATGACTAGCGGAGCTGGCTGGCTGGCTGGCTGACTGGCTGGCTAGCTGCTGATTGGCATCGCTTGGTGCCAATGGTGCTAAGTGCCGAATGTCGAATGCCGTCGTCGGGGGCAAACAGTAAGCAGCGGTGTGGTTGAGGAGCGGGAGGGGTAAAGTAGAACGGAGAGAGACTGTAAATCGTAAAGCGTAGACTTGGCATATAGAGACTGGCGTATAGAGAAGATTGTAAAACGTAGAGCGACATGCGCCGCAGCAGAACTGTTGACTTTTTCAGTTGAGACTTGTGCGGTTTTTTTTTCTTTTTATTTCTTCTTTTTATCATACTAATCGCTTGCATGTGTGTGAGTCTTGCGTGTGTGCAGTGTGTGTGTGTGAGTGTGAGTGTGCAGAGTGTGTGATCCGCCGAGTGACAGGCGGCCGCATGTTGGGTCGACAAGTGTCAATAGTACTAATAGACGACGATGGCAACCACGAGCGGGGCTAGGCTCTGCCGGGGCTAGGCTCAGCTTAGCTCAGCTCAGCTCAACTCAGCGCAGCGCAGCGCAGCGCAGCTCGGGTTGTGTCTGGGCACGTTCTGTGTTTTAACCGAGAGGTTCTGGAAAAACGAAAACACAACGGTAAAGTTCATTGCCATTTGGTTGCTTGACTGTTTGGGGCACGTCACGTTGCTCCTCCACTTCCCTCCCCAGTCCTAACCTACAATTGGAACGTCACGTTGGCAAACACAGCTGCCGACCCACAGTCGATGTTTATTGTCGTCGTTGTCGCTGTTGTTGTTGTTGTTGTCGTTGTCACTATCGCTTGTCATGTGACCAATTTTTAAAATAGTCAAACCTACCTCGGGCCCTGGGCCAAGTACCACAGTTCGTATCACTGCCGTAATTTGATTTCAACTTGATAAATAGTCCGATCTAGGCACAGCTGTTGCTTTAGCATTTTTGATGGGTCGAATACGGCGAGAGCGTCTAGACTCGACGAGACCTTGGTCGACAAAATAAAAGAAAATTAAGAAACTCGACTGTAATTTGACTTTCAAAGGCGAGCTACGGGTTCGAGTTGGGGCGTTAAAATGTGTATATAAAACACACACACTCACACACACACACGCGCTTATCAGCTTTTGACCTCATTTAAAAACCAAATAAAACACAACGCTCGAGAGCAAATAGCCGCCCAACGATTTATGCGAACTTTGAGACGCGTCACATTTGTAAATTCAGCGCCTTATCAGCAACGCGCAGAAAGAGCTGCGGGGATGTGCGGAGTGACGGGGTGTTGGATGGTAGTTTCAACTTTGAGCTATCAAAAAAATAGAACTATATGCATACATCTGTATATGTATGTAGAATAAAGTAATAAAGACACCTAATAAAACATTTCTTGTGTGGGTTGTGCTATTATTTGTTTTTAAGAGCTGTTCATACAGTTTTGGTTAATGATATGATAACCAGCGTCATACATAACATACATTTCAGCTATTTATTGTGATTTTGGTTGAATTTAAACAGATTTGAAACTATCTTATCGAACTGACATTGATTCGGCATTTGACGCCGAGCTAGTTTTAATTCCATCAGCGTAAAAATGGAGCTGTTTGTTTCAGTAACCTTTTTCGTTGATTCGTGTTGTTTTTTTGATAGATAAACATTTATAGGGCTCTATCGGCAGCTGCATCTGGTTTAGTTTTTCATTATGCACACACTTTGTTGCTGTTGTGGCCTTTATTCTTAACGTGATTTTTTTTATGTGTATCTCAAGTGTGCGGTCGCTCGGTCGCTCGGTCGTTATTTGGGCTCTTATCGCACGATGTTTGTCCAAGTGCCAAGTTGAACTATATGAAAACGTAAGTAGTCCATATATATATATATTTATAAATATATATAAATATATATATATATATATATATATATAGCTGTTTGCCTGCTCTTGTTACTTACTCACTTTACTGTATTATTGTTATTATTCTATGCCGCATTTGGTATTCTTCTTCTTCGTTGGATTATTATTGTTGTTGTTAATATTTTTCAGTGTGTTCTTAATTTTCTTTATGGTCGCATTTTTGTAAATCATGTCGCATTTATTAGATCATCAAGGTGTTAAAGATTGTGTGTGAGTGTGTGTGTGTATGTGATGTGTGTGTATGTGGTGTGTATGTGACGCGTTTCACTGATAATATTTGGTCTTTATGTGTTGCCCTCCTCAACTCTTGTTCTTCTCGTTATTATTGTTGTTGTTGTTGTTGTCAGTGTTTGCTTTTGGACAAGTGCGACACGAGATGCGGTGAAAGTAATTCAAAGTTCATTAGTGTGTGATTTTCCTATCTATGTCTGTATGAGTGCGCTTTGACACGCCCTCAAAATAAACAAAACTACGCCCCACATTTATACATGCATACATATATTTCATGTTGTATCATTTATCATTTATCAGATGATGATGTTTGCATAAAACTTATGAAAAAAATAACATATAACAGATACACCATTGCACACACACGCAACAACAACAACAACAACAAAACTCTTTATCTTTATGATGACAAACATTACGGAATTCAATTTCCATGTGTGATTTTCCAAAATATCAGAAAAAAGAAAGGAAATAAATGGTTATTAAGTGAGTTCAATGATTATTGCCGCATGAAATGAACTAGTTCAGTGAGCTAGCAATTTGCAGGCCCATTAATAATATTTACTAATATTATTAACATATAGCATAAGAATATTTTTTATGAGTACCATTTGCAAAGCTATTTGCTAATATTACATATTATTGTGTATAGTTCACATTACATACAAAACTAAATAGTAATTAGAATTAGGATAACTTTTTAAATAGTAAAGTTTAGGATCGATTGTGTCTATAAGAAGTCTGACTAACGTCTGCCAAATATCATTAAGATAGCTTTAAGGCTGATGTATAAGTTGATCTACAAACAGACAGACATGGCTACATAGTCTATGGGGTCGCCGTTATAAGCCTTATGACCAATTAGGCATACCCTCGCCAATTCATAAAAAAAGCATGCAATAATAAATAATAAGGAAGCTATTGCTCATAAGATTTGCATACACATGCCATATAAGGCATGCAATTAAATATAATGTTGCCGAGTTCTTGGCCAATTAGTCCAAATGAAAAGATAGCCGTTAGATAGTCATATAAATGTATCTATAAACGCAGTTCCAAACTCAGTGATATGCCAACTATCATATGTTAGGCAATATATGTGTATATAGTGAAACCGCGATGCGAAATATTCAACTGATATGCTTTTATATGCATATGTATACACATATTTATATTTATATATATGTGTATGGTCTGTAGTCAGGCCACGTCACACGTAAAGAAACTAATTGCCGAGACAGAAGAAACAAATGTGACGGATATATGGATATATGATGAGCAGCGAGTTGAGTTTAGTGTGAGTTGAGTGATAAAAACTCAACCGGTGTGCAATTAATGAGAAATATAGCCAAACAGACAGACGGACGGACGAACAGATAGACAGACCGAAGGCGCGCGCCAAAAAGCACCACTTAACGGCTAGGAGGAGGGGTAGATTAAGGGGGGTGTGGTGGTGTGGCAGCTCATGTGGGCATAGCGCACACGCGAATCTGCAGCGAAGCAGCAACATTAGACATGCAACTGTTGCAACTGCAACAACGAATCTCTCGGTAAATTTATGAACCTGAACCTGGGGGCCAAAGACAAGACAAGACAAGAAAAACAAAAACGAACAACAAAAAAAAAAGCTTCAAGTAAAAATCAAATTAAAACCAGAGCAGGCAAGCACGAAAATTTCTAAGGAAATTTCACCCCGTATACGTAGGCAGCAGGCAGCAGGCAGCAAGCAGCATGCAACAAATGGCAGGCAGCGGCAACAGAGATGTGGCAGGCAGGCGAATGACCAAAGCGCATTAAGGCAGCCAAGCGGCCAACCAGAGCAACCAACTAACAACAACAACAACAGCAACAAGCAAACAGCCAAGTGAAAAAAACCTGTGCTAATTATTATTTAGTGCAGTTCAGGCAACAGAGCCGCAGAGGCGAGTGCCACAGCTACACTCACAAAAAAAATCATACTGAAAAGTCAGTCTTATAAATAGGAAAAGCATAAATTAAATACAAATATTTATGTAGAAGAATAAAATACTCCTTTAAATAAAATTTAATCTCAAAATTGGTGTTTTCTGGGCTCACAAATTATTTTCCAAAATTATTATTAATGCTTATTCCAAAATTTAGAAAAATCATTTCAGAGCTGAGAAGGACTTCATTCTTCGATCCAGAGAGTTGTGTCTATGTAAAAAATATGCGCACATGTTTTGATGAACATTATTTTTAAGTTGTAGAAGATTGCAGAGCGAACATTGCAAGCTCATTTCTTTTTCTGCGAGTGTAGCTGTGTGGCACAGCTAGATGCCACAAGAGACACTAGTCTCTAGACCCGGCTCTGCCACAGCAATCTGCACCAATTTAACCAAATAAGGCGCTTTTAGCGGCCAAATGCATTGCATGCAACGCGCAACTTGCTCTGCGATCAAAACGCATTGCCCAGAGAGAAATCTTCAAGAGTTGAAAGGCCCCTCAAAGCCACCACTTGGATGTGTGTAAGATGAGCGTGTGTGTGTGTGTGTGTGTGTTTGTGTTTGTGTTGGTGTTGCACCTGTTTTACAGGAATTCAGAATGCCAGCGTCGTCGATAATAAACTTTAATGCTAATAGTAGTTGTACATCATCAAGCAATGGTCCAAAAATGTGCCAGGCACAACAAGATGGAGGCGAGGGGCGGGGTGAGTTGGTGTTCTGGCATGTGTGTGTATGTGTGAGCTAAAAATCAAATTCCATTAAAGCAATTACAAAAACAGACAAACAACAACAACAAGCATGAATGAACTTCTTCTTTCCCCTTTTAGTGTAATTTGAATTTTTGCTTGGCCAAGCAACAAGCCAAAATCAAATCAAGTCAACTTCAGTCGGCTCTTTCACAGTTCCTCGGTTCCCGTTCCCGTTCCCGATTCCCGAATCCCGAATCCCAATCCCAGTACCAGTTTGTCCAGTTCAAATGGCCGAAGAAGGTGTTAATCATTTATGAAATTCAAAGTTTCAATTTTGCTGACAGGCACCGTTAGTTTCTGCGCTCTTCAACTGTCAACAACTGGAACAGTTTCCTTTCTTTCAATCTTGACTGTTTAATCAAATAATTGTGTATTAAGGCGAGACCAGAAACTTGATCAAAGTCCAGTTGCAAGTTAAAAAACAAAAAAAAACAATTGAAAGTTGCATGATGCGCCCCAGCGTGTGGTCTGTTGCAGTTAGCTGTATTGGGAAGGGGTTTTCAGCAATCGTAATACGATAGTGGCAGCTCAGAGCATAAAATTATCCACAACGATATTGATATATTATAGTCAAAACTTTTTTCCTGTATATATATATATAAATCTCGTTCCATATAATTCCTAAGTGGTGGCAACCTTTTGAAGCATTCAAAGCTCACCGCAAAAGTTTTTGCGAGCAATAAAAATTGTATTTAATACTCTGTGCTGCAAGAGTTATAAGATTTATCCGCTGAATGAATGTGCTATGGACTTTAATATGTATTTTAATGCTGGCAACTTTTTGTTGCACACACACACACACTCTCTCTCTCTCTCCATTCACCTCCCTCTCTACACTCAAAAGATACTAACAGGACAGCTTATAAAAGGCACACGCCCAAGAACACAAAAAAAAGTAAATAAATAAAGAAAAAAGTCAGTCAACATTTCGCTGTGGCAATTGACTGTTGCCATAAATTTGGACGCAACAAGAACAAGGCTTGAACTCGATCAAATTTATGTGCCACATGCAACGATTTTGGCCAAGCTCGACTTTCGAAACACATGTTTCTAGCCAGGCAGGCAGCCGGCCAGCCAGCGATTGAGTTCAAGCAGCGGCATTTGCTGCTTTATCGCCCAAAAAAATATCAATCAAGTGTTTGGCAGGCGGTTGCATGCGCCACAATGTGACGTTGCAAACTGCGCAGCACCACAGACCAAGAGAGAGAGAGAGAGAAAGAGAGAGAGTGACAGTCTATAAAGTTCAGAGTTTGTGGCTTTTATCGCTCAACTCTGCTGCTGCAAAGCTGCAAGCTGATAAATGGCACGCGGCAAGCTCTAAGAACGGGAGTGTAGCAAGTGGTGGGGTTTGGGGGGTGGAGGCAAGTGCCTCATTTAATTGCTGACAAATTTATAGAGCGCTGCGCATTAATTCGCTGCGCCCAAATCACAGAAATGCATTAGCCACAGAGCAGTTGCAATGACGGGGCAGGCAGGCAGCCTCAATGTGCAGCCAAGCTGCCAAATGCTTTCAACTAACAACGAAAAAAAAGAAAGAAAAGCAAGTATAAGGAAAACCAACAACAACTTGCAACTTGCAAGCTGCAAGTGCAACACGATCTCCGGGGCTTTGCTGCTGCTGCTGCTACTACTGCGTTCATTTAATTATCGAATTTAATTAATCTGCACTTGATTTTTTACGCCACTAAGCCGCAGGCGCAAGACACCAAGCTGAGCAGCAGCAACAACTATCTGTGTATGCCACAACCGCGCCCTCCCTCCGTCCCCTCTCACCACTCCTCTTTGCTCACTTGCTTAGCTGGTTTTTGTTGATGTTGTTGTTGGCCACAACCTGCACAACAGTTGGCATTTGCCGCCCCTTTCCCCATTCCTCATTCGCTTCCTCCCTTCTCCCATCCCATCATTGGCCTTGCTATCAGCAGACAATTGCCAAATTTGTCTCTTTTATTTCTTTCTTTATTTGATATAATTTTTTGTGAAATTTGTTTTGTTTTATTTTTCATTCATGGATCTTTTGAAATTCAATTAAAATCGCAAATAAATAAAAGAATTAAAAGTAAATTATAAAAGGTATAAGGAAGTCCAAGCAGCATAGTTAATTTAGTTTTCGAAATCCTAGAACCTTTCAAAGGGTTAAATTTGATAATTAAGATAAGTCTGTGTATATGGAATCGAAGCTTTTTAGAGCTTTTAAAAGCTTGTGACGTAAATTATAAGCAATGCTTTAAGTACCTTAAGCTTAAAAGGTAAAAAGAAAAAAACTTTGGCATTGTTGGATTGTTCAGATAATGCTAAAACTACCTGTCTGATAGAGCTTTAAGATTTATTTAAAGCTTTATAAAAACAGCTGCCTATTTCAATAACTTCCATTTAATTAATATGGGTAACACACTGCGTATGCGTTATGTGTGTGAAAACAGTTAAAAATGTATGTTTTAGCTTGACCAGATTCCATATTGTTTATATACTAGTAAAACTGTATTATTCACGCTTTTCATTTGTCCTTTATGCAATTGTAAATCACATTCGTAACGCACAAAGGTTTAATCTGACTTTGCACACATCGTCCACTTAAATATATAGGTGGCATACATTGTAGGAGAGTCATATACTGAGACATTAGTTGTTGCCTTAGTTGTTGTTGTTGTTCTCGTTGCCTTGTGTTCAACAAGTTCAAGCAGTTCAGAACCTTTGCTCGGGAACTTATCGCCGATGTGGCGGCACACAGATATACTATATATATATATATATATATATATATGTACATCCATGTATGTATGCGTATGTAAGGCACTCGAAAGCATTGTCTGGTTAGAGTGGCCCAAAAACTCTCACACCAAATATACACGTACATACATACATAATCAACAATTGCTTTTGCGTGCATAATAATATATGAGCCATTAAATGGCAACAATCTTAAGGGAAATACATTTTTATATATTATTTATTATATATGCAACAGCGTATTTAACGATAAATAACAATAAATGTATGGCAATGAAAAACTCAAACTTATATAACTCAATAAAAATGTGAAAATGAAAAATTGCTGTAAAGCCCCAACTATTTTGTGGCAGTGTTGAGTGACCCTTTTTTTTTTTTGGTACATTGACAAATACAATTGAGCTGTATTTTGATTGTTTCGTAAAGTATTTATAATCAAACAATAGCAACAACAACAGAAGCAACAGCAGCTGCAACAACAACAACAAAAAGAACAACAACAATAGCGACAATCAACAAACGAGCAGCGATGTCGCGCCTGATTATATAAAATAAATATCTTTGACTTGAACTTTTGCTGTGTTGACTGTTCCCATTTTGCCTGTACACACACACACACACATGTGTTCATATATATATATATATATGTATATATACAAGCATACGTACATATTTAAAAAAACCGAGCAAAAAGTCAAAGCAGCAAAGCGGTCGCCGCGTACAAAATTCAACAGCAGCAGCAGCAAATATCAGCAACAACAGCAACAACAACAACAACAGCGGCAAGCTGTCAGGCTACATATGTATAGCACACAGATCAGCCAACAGCAACAGCAACACCAACAACAAATGTATACACAAACGTCAAAAAAGTCAACTGCGCCGCTGCCATTTGATAAGAGGCCACAAGTGTAAATATAGACGACGACACCAAAACCAACAACAACAGCGGCAGCAACAATAACAGCAGCAGCAGCGACGGCGACGACGACGCCAACGTCCACGACCGTTGACTGGCCGAGTCAAACGTGGACGTCTCTCTTGCACTAGACTTATGCATGTGTGTGTGCGTTTGCGTGTGCCTGTGCGTGTGCGTCTGTGTCAAAGAGAGCGCAATAAAGAGTAAGCAATTGACGTGTTTGCTCTTACGGCCTTTGACGTGCCACACGACGTATGCGCAATGCGCTTTCGTTCACACTTTGCATTCACATTCACATCTATGTACATTCACAATCGCATTCGCATTGATTGATACTAGAAGAGAATGCGTCTTTGTTGTTGTTGTTGTTGTTACTGTTGTTGTTGCTGTTGTTGTTGCTGTTGTTGTTGCTGTTGTTGTTGCTGTTGTTGTTGCCGTTGTGTCCGCTGCTGTACTTTAGCTTTTGTGCAGTTCAGTAGAGTTCATTTTAGGCATTTTTGTCGTCGTTGTTTTTATACGTATATTCTTTTTTTTTTGGCATGTGTGCAAGTGGGTGCGACGTGTGTGTGTGTGTGTGTCTGTGTTTGTGTGACATCAACTATGTCTATGTATATGTGCATATACGTGTCACAATGCAGTACAAATTGCTAGCAAATGCGCAAAAGCTCCTTTTTTTTCTAAACGCAGGCAAATTGAGTTCGATTCGCTAAACTGGGTCAATTGTGGTGGGGGGAGCTTGCTGCTCGTAGTGCTCAAAGTGAGAAAAGCTTCGAGAAGAAGAAGAAGAAGCTTTGTTTTTTTATGAAGTGAACACAAAAAGGAAGTCAAGCTAAATATGACCTAAATTATACTTATAGCACAAGCGATAACAGGAAATGTGAGTCATTTTGATATGATATTATGATCCTGAATATCAGTAGTTAATTATAAATAAAGCTGTACAATAAAAAGTTGAGTGAGAATGGAAAAAAATGACATTGATGGAGGTGCAATTAAATGTAATTTTACACATGATTTTCGTTCGTTTTTTAACTATATCACATACATTTTGAAAAGATAACGATGCTGTCAATCAGCTTTCGAAAAAGTGTTGAGTCCGTAGCCATATATAGATGGATCCACCCATTTTAAGTATAGCATACAAAAAGTAATTTTCACGCAATTGTCAAAAGATAAACGCCGTAATTTATGCAACATAAATGGCCATAATGATGCATGCAACAACTGCAAATGCGACTGCATTGTTTTTGTTGAGTCTGCAACAATGCGATTAAGTGACGCGTGCAGCAGGCAATTTAACAGCTCAATATTTGCATAATAACAGCGTGTGACAACAACAACAACAGCACCAACAAATTGAAAAAAAGTCGTTAAGATGCGACTCCTTTGCTTGGCCAAGACAAAAAGCAGCCAATCGATGCAATTCAATTGCAATTGCAACTTTGGGGCACAAAAGAAACCAAACAAAGGAGCCACAAATATGTGGGTGAATTATATCGCAAAAGGCAACCCAAGACAAGGAAAGGGTAGCAGTGATGAGGCGATGAGGTGATGGGAGCGGAGGTATGAGGAGGGGACTGCAGTTGGATCATAAATTGTCGTTGGCCCAAACGGCGCTCCAATGACTGATTGACAAATCGCCAATTCGGGGGAGTTTTGTGACAAATTTATGACAGACTTTTGTCTTCGGCCAAAAATGTGGCCGACGATCATAATGATCGTCATGATCGTAATGAGCATGATTGACGTTGTTTGTGCTTTGTGGCACGTGAAGACGCGCCAATTATTTATGACTCAGTGGGCCAAAGTAATAATTTGCCAACAATTTCTCAAACGCATGTGGCAAGAAAGGAGGAGGTGGCACGATGAACATGATGATCATCCTGCTGATATGTAATCATAATGATCATCATAATTTGCATTTTAAATGCGCAGCAATGTGGCACGTGAAGTCGTATTTCGAATACTGTGCACAGTGCAAAAATAATTGCTTAAAATTGTTATATTTATTATTTATGTTTTTTTTTTAGTTATATATTCTTAGTGATAAAACTTACTCGCGTTCTTAGTAAAAAAAATAAATGTAAATTGGTAAGAAGTGACCAAAATAAATATCCCAAACTATTCAAAATCAATCGCAATTTTTTTTCGCTGTGCACAAAAATAAAAAGTCAAGTCCAAAAGCGATGGCATCTTTTGGTCATTTGAATACCGAACGAAGACGAAGACGAAGACGATGCGAAACGTGGCGCAAAGAGACTAATGGACAGACGAACGTTTGTTGCATGTGGCATAAAGTACTCTGCACGCGGTGCCGTCTGCTGTCCACACACACACACAGGTCTCAACTCGACTCTCAACGGCTGTCGAGTGTCTCTTGTCTCGTGTCTCTCGACTCTCGAGACTCCAAAGGAGTCGCCTTATTTGGCTGTGCCCCAAAAGATCGTCTTTCTTCTTCTTCTTCCTCGTGTACGTTTACATTTTGCCTGAATCGCTCAGCCATACAAATTTGTCACACGAAATTGGTGTTTGTGACAAATCGGGTAGATGCCACAATCCAGAGAGGCGAGCGGAGGGGACTAGGGATTGGGATAGAGTGGGAGGTGTGTTGGGGGGGTGTGTGGGGGGAGGGGAAGGAGGTGTTGTGACAAGTGATTGAACTATTATACGCTGCATATATGGAATGCTTTGAGTATAATAAGTGTTTATGCACTCTGCTCGTATGCATTTTTGTACAGTTAGCTTGGCAAAAGAATGCCTCAAAATGTTTATTTAATTTGAGTTGAGCATTAACTTCAACTGCAACTGTCGATTGAGAAAAGAAAGTTATGCAACAGCGACCAAATGCGGTTTGTTTGAAAGTTGGCTTCGATTTGGTATCTGGTTGTTTATGCATATATCTTAATCGGTATCCATAAAATACGGAGAGCATTTCTTATATGCATATAATTATCTTGGTTTGTGCGTAGATCTTACGCTCTGTTTACATTCAGTTGAATTTTACGATTACAGCAAATAATTATTTTACGTTTATAACATATATATAACTGTAAACATAAATGCATTAATTATAAATGTTTATTACAATTAATCATGAACCATAAAGAAATCAAGTATTCAACTCTAAAAAACTCTAATAAATCTTATTGTTTTTTACATGTTTTTTTGTTTAATTAAGGTATTAAAGAAATGGAAAGAAATTTCCTAAAGCTATATAATTATTATACTAGATGAATGCTAGGGTATATAAACTGGAATTAAAAAGAAAACTTCAAGATCAGGTAAGCTATGAACGAGCTATTACGATCCACGTTGCAGATAAAATTCAAATGATCATCAAAGATGCAGCTCAATTGGAAGATTATTGGCTTGGTTTATGTTTATGGACCGAGTTATTAGTTCTGCAATCAGATCAGAGTTTATCTTAGAGATAAGCCAAAGGCCTACTTTGTGTGGCTCTCACTCTAACTCAGTCTTTGCCATATTTTCCATCTCTTTGGTAATTTAGTGCCACAAAGTCCGCAAAACTTCCCAAGATGCCAACTAATTGAGACATCTAAAATGTGGAGAGGAGAGCGGTGGCAGGGGAGAGGAGGAATGTTTGAATGGGCTGCGTCTACACTGCAATGGTTTTGGAGTAAGTAAACATTAAAAACACACACAACTGGGAGTAAAAGGCAAGTGTAAATAGCGCATAAAGCGCCAGAGGATGTCAGCAAAAAAACGGCTGCAGATCGTTTCAAAGCTGCAACAAAAAAAAAAAACCTTTCAAACGCAAAACTATAGAAATCTGAAAGATGCTCCTTGCTGCTGGCAATCGCTGCTGAGCTTCACGCCGCATGCCGTTTGCCACACGCCCCACACTCCAGACATAAAATCAGCAACAATTTAATAGCAATTTTACAGCGTGTGCACTCCAAGAATCTCTCTCTCCGTCTCTCTCCCGCAATCACCCTCTCTCTCTCTCATATTTCAAGCCAAGATATCCCAAGCAAACATCTTCAGATTTAGCCACAGCTTCCCCAGCTGTTAATGAAGATTGTTAAAGATGTTGGCTGATTCTTTTCTTTTAGATACTCTAACTTGAGGATCATCTTCGCTTTTACAATTAATCACTTTTAAGATTAAAGATGTTTCAAATATTAAGTTTTCAAATTGCAAATCTTATTTGCAAAAACCATAACTATCTGAACTGAGCGCCCACTTTAATATAATATTTTATTCTTAGTTTATGCCACAAAAACTGAAAGGGTATTTCAACTTTGGCATTTGTACAGCAAGCTTTTCAATCTAGCATGTTTATTTTATTTTTTCGTTGTCATATCAGGATTTGTATAGGAAGTGGAGACTTCATTTAATGGCAGCTGCGGCTGGCTAATCCCGAAACTCTTAAAGAAGCTGTCAAATCAGCTAGTCAAGGAGCAGGGGGCGGCAGCGGGGGGCAGCAACAGGTCGTTAAGGTGCGCAAGTGAAAAGTTCATTAGGCGAGTCATAAAAGAAATTCAAATAAAAAGAAGACGAACTTGGCAAATGTTCGACGTGTCAGTTATTCAATTTGTAATTGTGGCCAACAAAAACACAGAAAAAAAATAACTAACCAAAAATACCCATCTGAATTCCGCAGCAACTGTCATACGAACATTGACCTCTACTCCCCTCCCATTGCCTTTCCTCCCCTCTCCATTCTTCTGCAGCGGAGGTGGAGGTGGAGGTGGAGGGGCGGGGCACTCAACTCACTCGAATTTGGTAGCTTGGGCGTGCGTACGTGATCGAATAATGAATAACTTTCAAATTGAATGATCAAACACGACCAAAGACGTCGAATAACCCAAACTCAGACCGCCTCCGAGAATTTGTTGTTGTTGTTGTTGTTGTTGTTGCTGATGTTGCTGTGTTATTGCTGTCTGGGTGTCATAAAGCTGGCGAGGCCAGCATAGGCAAAAAACATACAAATAATAAAACCTGGCCATAAGCTGTTAGAGCCGCATTTTGTTTTGGTGCTAAACCAAACTGATAGAGCTGAGAGCGGAGAGCGTTATTTTTTTTAGGGTCACGAGCGCCGTGAAGGAAGCAAATAATAAAAATAATATAATAATAAAATACTACATGAAATACTTGCAACTAGAAGCATCGATATGGATTGGTTAAAAAGTAAAGAAATAAAATCTTTATTCAAAGTACTTTTCAAATTGAAGCTTCAAAACATAAATCACATCTCATTGATCCTTATGATCGTAAAAAGCTGATGCTAAAATATCAATCAAATATCAATATCAATCTTTGTGATCTTAAGTCTTAGTAAAAATAGGTCGGTGGAAACGATTGAAGCGGAAATCTTGGTAAAAATCGATCTTCTTTGATGCAAATCGAAGCTTAGAACGACGCATATGATCGTGAGGTTATTTATATATTTCATTATCACTGATTCCAATAATTTTACTATGAAAATATATCTAAAGATTTACTAAGAATAATTAGTGACATTTTGGCTAAGGGGAATTACATTCACTTGACCTGTGGCCAGTAAAAAACGTTAGTGGAAAATATATACATATGTATATACTTGAAATCTATTCGAGTTGCTTTTAGATCAATTAGTACGTGCGTTTTTCTGACATGTGTCCCCCCATAAAAAATTCTTTATTTATGTTAATTTTAAAGCAACGTTTTTTTTTTTTATATTTTTACAGATCTTTTTGGCAGCTTCAAACAAATGAAAAGAACTTGAGTCTTTTGTCAGTTACTTTCTGCAATTTGTTGGGGTCGTAAAAGGCCTCACCTTCGGAGGTTCTGGTTGGCACCGCACCCTCTACTCGACTCCCCTACCCTCCCCTCCCCTCCCCCCACCCCACACCCCATACACTCTTTATATACACTGAGAAATGTTAATAAGCAGTTGGCAATTTGAGCAAGCGACACATTTTGGAGACACACATACAAAGACACAGATACAGACGGAGACGGAGACTTCTCTGCTGCCTGTTTACATATTTTATGCATAACTCTCAGCTTCTCTACCTCTCTCTGTCTCGCTCGCACTCTCTCACTCTGTCTCTCTCTCTCCCTCTCTCTCTCTCACTCTATCTCGCTCTATCTCTCTCTGTGTGTTACTTAGTCTGTTTCGATTTGCCAATTCTCATCAGTATTTTGAGCACGTTGCGACATTTTGTCAATATCTGCGCCAATGATCAACGTATGTGAAGGCAACCTCCCCCCCGCAGACCCCCATGCGCCCCTTATCCAGCACCCTAAGTCACCTCTCGCTGTGCCGCTGCCCACACTTCATCGTCATGTTGGAGACGCGTGAGTCGTTCAATGATTCTTTTTTAATTGAATTCTAAAAACGTTGTCAATTCTTCTTTGTAGTTGCTGCTGTTGTTGTTGTTGTTGTTGTTGTTGGGGCGCTACGCGTTGGTATCTACATATGGAGAGGTATGTCTGTGTGTGTGTGTGTGTATATACATAAATGTAGTTTAAGGTATGAGGTATTTTATTATAGGGTATAGGATATTTATATGTATGTTTCTCAGCTGCCTTTAAATCAAAGAGCGCAAGAGAATTCAGCCTTGTTGTTGTTGTTGTACATTATCAGACTTAAAGCAAGTTGATGGACAAGACTTTATTGTTGTTGTTGTTGTAGTTGTTGTTGTTGCTTTATTTTATTTTATTTTTTCGCGCGCTCTTGGACTTGACAATTACACGGCTATTTTTTATGTGCTTGTTGTTGCTGGCTTTTTTTCAATGACGTTCGTTAAATTTGTTACAGTCATGGTTAACACACATACACACACACACACATACACACACACATATACGTGTAAAATATGATGAGCGCCCTGACGTTTGTTTTTTTACACCCGCCTTGTTTTATGTTTATAAATTATTATTACTCTTTTTTTGTTATTATTTCTAACAAACGGCAGCAGTTCAAGTTCAATTGTTAATGTAAAAAGCTACTCATACAGAGCTAAAAAAAAAAAGAGGCAAAAGCTTAACGCCATTAAATTTGTTTTGCCTTTTTGTTTCATTTTTTCATTTTGGCATAGTGTAAAAAATGTAAAGGGGCAGAAAGAAAACAACAAATGGCAAGTAAAAAATAAAATTGGCAGAATGCTTATAACGAAAAGTCACCTTTCTCAGTGAAGAGCGAACATTTAATTAATGTCAATTATTATTCAATTAGAGCGCACATCGAAAGGTCATCGAAATTAATGAACTTTTGACTCCTCAACAAACACGGCGGCAAACTCTTTAATGTTCGCCGTTAAGCACAGCGAAATTCAATTGAAAACAAAGGCCTAAAATACGAAGAGAAAATGATCAACTTCAAAATAAAAGAATGATATTTAAATAGAAAAGACAACTACCGATTTGGTGGGGCTTCTTCTGCAGCTCATCTCGGAATGAAAGACCCCTCATTATCGAGTGCCTTCTGTAATGCACACAATCTAATTCATTGCTTAATAATGCTCCTCTATGCGGCAGCTTCTAAGGCAAGCACAAATTTGACTTTATTTATTACTTTTTTTCATGTATGTATTGGTTTCTTATCTGTTTTACTATTTTACTTATTGCGCTGGCGAAGCTGTTTTTATAAAAAACTATAATTATATTTAAAATTGTTATATATCCTAGAATAAGTCATAATTGGATGTATTGTAAGCTTTTTAAACTTATTTTGCAGTTGCATCACAATATATACATATGTATATCTTGATACATGGCATTGTACAGTTTTCCGTTTACGATGTTTGGCTTGTGCTATGGATTCGAAGCTATGCCGCCTGCAAAGTACGGGGTCTGCTCGCTGCTGGGCTGCTTCTCTTCACGCGACAGACAAAGGGAGTGATGCAACGCGGCAACGAGGCAACTAGGACACGAATGCTTTCTAATGTTTGCTTAGCCGGAGATCTGCTGCAGCAATTGAAAAGCTGACCTTAATGATGAATGAGTTAACGACAACGGGCTATTAAGCTAAACCTTTGACAAAAAAAAAACAGCAAAACGCCCAGGAATGCCAAAACAAACAATAAACATAACTCAAGATGAAAAAAAAACAGAAATAAAAAGTGTCAACGTCAGGTGAGACGACGACGTCGACGGCGAGTCATTATTGATGTGGCTCAGTTGAGGCTGATGAATAAACGTCAACGGTAGACGCAACTTCCACTCCACTCCCAAACTTTGCGCGCGCGCTCAGCGCACAAAAGGCGCGGGCGTCACTGCTTTTGGGTGACAATGGCGGCGGCTGCGGCAGACTCAAGAGAGCAAAAAGCAATAGCAAAAAGCAATAGCAATGCAATAACTACAGTCAACGCAAAATGTATGTGTCTGTGTGTGCTTTATTTGCGTTGGCTGTGACCGCGACGCGTATAATTTACACGTTTTGCTCATTTGCGATTCTATGGGCGCGCAGCCTGAAACAAAACACAAATGAATTAAAATCACACACACACACAAGGGCAGAGCGAGTGATGGAGCGAGAGAGACACACTCAAAGCAAATTCCAACAAGTGGCATAATTGCGCCCTGCGGCGGCTACCGTGCGGCCATCGATATTAAATAGAGAGAGAGAGAGAGAGAGAGAGCAAGAGGAGTCAGGGCATAAAAATCGCAAATCATAACTACAACAAACAATAAATAAGTGCATGGCAGGCAAAGAGAAAGAGCGAAAGAGCAACAAGTGTGCGTGTCTCAAGTCGTTTAACTGCCATTGACGTCGTCGTCGCTGCTGCTGCTGCTGCAGCGGCGGAGTGCAAAGTTGAGCAGACATAATGAACGAGGACGCATAAGGTGAAGGAGACGACAGAAGGCAGCTGCGGCTGCGACTGCGCAGCCGTCTCCAACAACTGCACGCAACGGCAAATAAAAAATAAAAAATTATCATTGCGCTGCTGATGCTCTTTTCGCTTAAGAGACGCAGCTGCATAAGAAATGGATTGTTAAATGAGAGAACATTAGTTTTATGTTTCAATCGCATTGAGCGAGTGATTGAAGTTAAAGTTGACGACTTGGCTACTAAAAAGGCTAGCTAATGAAAAAGCAGAAGATGCTTTGAGTAATTCATTTAACACTCTGAGAAAAACATTTACATTGATTGTCTTTAGTCATATTCAAAAAGAATTGGCAATTAAATATGATCTTGGAGTAAATCTTTTAAGGATGGCAACATTTTATATACAATTGAATATATTTCATATTTATTTACAAATAGTAAAATTCAATGATTTGTCATTTGATATAAAATGAAGTCATCTATCGCTTATACCAAAATATCAATTTTATTTGTGGTACCAGTTAGTACAAATGTTGTTGTTTACAAGCAATTTAAGAGTCATAGAGAAACCCAAGCTCAAAGTGTATAACAAATTCGTCATAAATACATATACATATACACTTATGTGTATGTATGTATGTATTTTTTCTTGCCTGACTGCAGTTCACCATTCTCAGGTCTCAGTTCTCAGAGTCTGCTCAGCAGTTGCAGACAAGTCAACATTCCATGGCCATTTGCAGGGCATAAGTTCGCGTCAAAGGTTTCGAGTAAGGTAAGGTAAATAAATAAAACAAAAACAACAAACAACAGCAACAAAGTACAGAGTGCCAAAGAGTGAAGCGCAACAAGCGACAAAAACAACAGCAACAATAACAACAACAACGACAGACAAAGGTTATAAATGCAGCGCTGCTCATATTGATATTGTATAAGTGCTTGTTCTTCTTGCTGTTGTTGTTGTTGTTGTTGTATTAGCCATAACAAGTGGTGTGAGGGGTGCAAGGTGGGGGGGAGGGACTCTTAGCCGGGTCGCTTCTGTTTCTTCTTTCTGCACCTTCTGTGTTTCAGCCCGAATCGCAGCGCCGACTCGTTTTGCATTTTAATTTTACTTCTGCTTGTGTTTTTTTTTCTGTTTTCTTTTTAAATCATCATCATCACGATCATGATCATGATCATGATCATGATCGTCATCGTTGCATGCTTGTTTATTCTTTTTATACTTTATTTTTGATTATTTTAATTTTAAAGCCGCGCAACGTTGTGTTTTTTATCGTCTTCCTCAACTGTGCGTGTGTGTATGCGCGTGTGTGCGTATGTGTGTGTGTGTGTTGCCTTTTTTGAGGAGCCGGTCAAAGTCAAGTCGAGTCCCAAGACGCATTCAAATTTTCGGGGCGTCCCTCTCTCGGCGTATATAAAGAGGTGCTTTGTTTTAATGAAAATTTGCATGCTGAATGCTTAATTTTGCCAGCACTTCACTTGGGAGTGGCTCCGATTTTTTTACCCTTTTGTTATTTTTTTTATAGTGCTTTCTGGTCATAAGGTTGTGAACGTTGCCAAAAAACAAAGTCACTGCTGCATAAGTATTGGTGAGCTTTTGAAACATCAAATGAAACAGCGTGTACATAAATGATATGTGTGAAAGCTCCTTAGCTTAGAAAGCTTTCTTATATAAATATATTTTATAATTGCTATTTTATAACTTTTATCTAATAGTTATTAACAATGTATTCAATTTTTGTATTTGCTCAAAATAAATTAAATAAAATGTTTTCAAGGTCATCGCTCCTTAAATTTCGCCATAAAAAAAATCCAAATCTGTATCCAAAAATACAATACAAAATCGTTTATTATAAGCTATAAATATAGATAGCAATCAGAAGAAATAACAGCCACGATTGCTTGTATTTTATCAGATACCATAAAGCTCAAACTGATTAATTTGCGTTTTAAAAAATAAATAAATTCATTTATGTTAAATTGGCAAAATTCCGCAGAATTTGCCTTTTACGTTTCGTGTGGAAGTGTTCTCATTCCCGTTTGCGATTTGTGTGAGTGGTTCGAGATCACAAAAGTCAAAGGTCAGCCCCATGACATCATCATTATGATTTTAATAATCATGAGCATGCGAAGCAGCTGCATTTTGGTTGAATTCTAATTGAATTTGTACATATATAAAAAAAATGTTAAAAACTGAAACTAAGCGAATCAAATCCGAATGTCAGATGAAATTACACAAATATCTGTCAGAGTTCAGAAATTAGCTTCGTCGGTTTTCTTTTCTCATACAGTGGCTACAAAAAGTAAGCAAACTGACCTGACAACAAACAAAATGAGTTGGAAGATGGAACATCGACAAAGGAATACTTAAAAAAAACAAACAAATAAACAAAAACCAAATGAGAAATAAATACAACAACAAAAGGAAAAACAAAGGCGTAAGACGATAGTTGAACTTTCAACACCTAGTTTTATACCCTATACATTGGAATTCTGGCTAGGGTATATTGAAGAGTTGTAGATGATATGCAACAGTTGACAAACTATTCAGAGTATAAATCTTTAATAACAATACAAAATAAAATAACAACAATTAGAATTGAACTATTTATAAATTATTTCAAGTGTTTTTGACCAAAGTGAACAATTTGAGAGCTTCGTTTTTTATTCAAAACCATCTTAGAAGAATTCTTTTAAGGTTTGCACTATTTTGTATATTTTATAATGTTTCATATTTAAACGATACTTACAAAAATCATATATCGAGTTGAAAAGGTAAAAAATTATAATGATAAAGATTTCATATAAATTATTATTGTATGATATTTATCACAATGATATATGAATAGAAACTTTAGAAAATTACAGTTATTTCGAGGGTATTTCAATTTCGACAATCGAAACATTTTGACACTTGTGTCGTGTTTCAGTTTGGGGTCTTTGGGTCTGGTCTGGTGTCGGTCTAGCTCAATATGCATTGTTGTTGTTGTTGTCCAAGGGGGCAGTTAAATGAATGCTGAATGCGATAAATGCTGCTGCTTAGACAACGGAGGCAAGCGACAACAGAAGGAGAGTCACAGTAGTAGTTATAAAGTGCGGGTCGGGGCGGGAGTAGGCGTGTCTCACTTACCGGAATAACACCAGGCTGGCCATACTACTGTTGTCTCGGTATCAATTTCCTTCATTATGGTGGGCTCAACATATTGTCAAAACCGCACCGCACCGATTCGATTTATTTCTTATTGTTGTTGTTGGCGTCTCTCTGCTCCCCGCTCCTGTCGCGTATCCGGAAATGAACAAAAGAAAATCGAAAGAAAACAAAGAAAAAACGTTAGAAAGAGCACGAATATAAGTGGACTTCAGTTATTAAGTTATTTGAATGCATTTTTTGCAGTCATCATTGCGGCGATTATTTTCCTTTTTATCTCTTTCCCTCTCAGTCAGTTTTGTTATACCCTGCATCAATTGAATGTTGGGTATATATATTCTCGATCAGCATCAAAAATATAGCCGATTTGGCCGTGCCCATTTTTAAGCTTGTCAGTCTTGCAGTCAGTCCATCTGTCAGTTTGTTTGTCAGCCTGTCTGCCAGTTTGTCTGCCCTTATGAACAAGCCGGAACCATAACAAAATCAGGTTTATTTCATGTTATCGATTGCATTTCTCGTAACATCGACTATCGATATAGACAAAATTGCAAAAATACGTATTTCTTATCGGGTTTGTATATAAATTGAGTCAAGTTAATTCACACAATAACAACCATATAATTTTTGGGAATTTTCAATATGTTTTCATTGGAATGTCTGAGAATAATGGGTAGTTAAAGATATGGACAGGGTACCTACTAGTCGAACACTCTTGACTAATGCATTGTTATTTGTTTTTTTTTTTCTGTTTTGGCTTATGTTTGACCAATTTTTCAATTATGTTCGCGCAACAACAGGTTGTTGGCCATTTTTATGTCGCTAATTTGTCTTTGAATTTTTGTTGTTGTTCTTGTTGTTGTTGTCATTTAAACTAAAATTGTTTGCGTTAATGTCTTCATGTGTTTAGCGTGGCTTTTAAATATGACTCGGCGCATGCATCTGTCAATCTTTAACTGACCAGCAGCCAAGAAGAGAAGCAGCCAAGAAGAGAAGCAGCCAATTGGGTGTTTCTTTAATTAATTAACCTGTTGTCAAAGGTACAACTGTTTGCCAAATACCCTGTAAACATGCTAATCTGAGATTATCTCTGCATTTTAGAACTCTTTCCATCAGTTTTCGGTTCATTAAATTAATTTTTCATTTAATTTGTCAAGACAGGAATCTTTTGCACCATTCTTGACCCATTTAGAAAACGCATTTTAAACAGATTTTACAAAATATGTTTGGTATAATTAACCAATTTTGATTTCCCTTAGTTACAGAAGTTAAAACATTTTTCAATTGGTGAGCTAATGTTAACAGTTTTCTTATTGAATTTGTTTTAATTATTCAGTTTTTTTCAATTCTCAATTCACTAACATTTTCAATTCAAAGGGTAATCGCATGGTTATCATACATTCAAATACAAACTTTGCTTATCGGAATACTTGATTTTTAATTAAATGCCATTTAATGTTGTCAAATTGGATTTAACACACATATTTGCTAAGCATGGCAACAAAAAGAAGAAGCAGAACTAAAATACAAGTGGCTTCAACACTACTAAACGATAAGACATTAGTTTGCAATCGACGAATTGTGTTTGGGACTTAGTTGGATATTTAAAGATCTCCCAGCAAACAACAATCGAGACAAAAGAATCTTGAAAAGCTATAATTAAATATAATGGAATAATGGTATAAACAAGTGCAAACTCTTATTGGCAGCGGCCATAAAACTGATGTCGAGTTAAGTTTAAGGTCGCGTTTGGTTGAGAAATATTGAAACCGCTTTTTCACTTCAAGTTTACCTTTTTGCTTTTGCTTTGATTGTTTTATGTTTTATTTCAATTTATTTTTATTTCATTGATTTATGTCGATTGTTTCACGTTGAATACCGCCAACGACTTTATTGTTGTTGTTGTTGCTGCTGCCAATTTGTCATTCCAATTGACAAAAAACAGTTAAGGCAAAACTTTTGTTTGTTTTTTTTTTTGCAAGTTTAATTTTTCTTGTTATTAGGTTCGTTGTTATTACACTTAATTATTTTTATTTGTAAAATCACCGTTTCACATAATTATTTTTATTTTTTATGTGTTGCATTTGCTGGATGCGTTTTCCGCTGCAGTTTGCAATTTTTTGTTGTTTAAATGTTGGTGTGTTTATTATGTTTTGTTGTTATTGTGTTTCCACTCCCAAAAAAATGTATATTTAAATAATGACATTTTTTGGTTTCTTCGTTTTTGTTTAATTTTTTAATGACCAACAACAGACGCGTCGAATTTCAGTTGATGTTGTTGTTGCTTCGTGCACAAATACAAATACATAAATATATAATTTTAATGCATAATTTTTTGGTCATGTGGATATATATTTTGTTATTTGTTAATTTGTTAAGCTGTCACTGTGACCTTTAAAAAATGGCTCGATTCCTATGAGAACTTCAGTTGGCATTCACTTCTCGACTGATTTGCATTTCACATTTGCACTTTTGTGCTGCTAATTAATATTATGTATCTCAAAGATACATATTATTTTATTATGCTTTTGCTAAAAATTCAATTTCAAATTTCAGAACAGTTCTACTTGTTTAGCTTATTAATTGCTGGTCACGTGCATTTTGGCATTTGACAGCAGATTTCTATACACCGTCTTCTTCTTCTTTTGTTATGTCGCTCAACACGTGCAGCTTTGTTGCACACACACACACACACACTGAAAAAATATATATAACTGAAACTGTTAACTGGAATGGAATCGCTTAATCCTTAATCTCTTTTGAGCTGCGCGTTTGACGCACGCTTAATTTGCACGTTGCACGTTTGTGGTTTTTTTCTTTGTTAGGAATTTGTGGCTGGGTTTGTGTTTATCAGCACTGGAAATGTTGTGTTGTTGTTGTTGTTGTTTCAGAGCGCCCGCGCTTTTGCATACAAGTTACCGAAAAAAAGGTTGCGATCAATCGATTTGAGCTTCCTCAGTTTCTGTTTTTTTTATGCTTGTTGTTGCTGTTGCCATTTAGCGCGAGCGCAATTCGCACGACTCGCAACGCAAACGGGCACGTACTGAGAATGAAAGCCGAAGCGGCTCCACTTTGGAGCCGCCGCTCAACACGTGTGCACACCAACACCAACACACCGACACACACATGCAAACAGCAGCAAGAAAGAGAGTGAGCGAACGAGCGTACAAGAGAGCGGCTAAACAAAGAGCAGGCGTGGGCTAAGAGTGCTCATTGAGCTTTATCAGTTGGCGCGAGCAATCTCTTACTTTGGCGCACGCTCTCTTGCTCTCACTCTCTGTTTGTCACACTCTCTTTCGTTTGGATTAGCCGTGCAGTGCGCAGCTGAAAAGGGTTCAATGAAGGTCAGCTGGTTCAGAGTTCAAACGCAGCCACACACTCACAAAAAAAGAGAGCTGCTCAAATGCAAAACTCAACTTGCAATGCATGCGTGTGTGTGTGTGTGTGCGTTACTTGTTGTGACTGTTTCGCTTTTGTCCATTTGATACTTTAGCCTCGTCTGTCAATTTTTGTTGTTGTTTGTTGCACTTTTCCTATTTGCCCAGTTGTTGTTCGGCAAAAAAAAAACACAAAACAGCTGCGTATTAATTGCGCAGCGTTCTAATGAAAAAACCTGTCCTGGCCAATAAAAATATGTCCACATATATCTACATGTATATATATATATATATAGGTAATTCAATACAAGTCGATATCATTTAATATCACAACGACCTAAACAACCTTTACAAATGAAAAAAAACGAAAAAATTAAAATGAAATAAAATAAAATATATAAAACGCACGTTAAAAGACGCAGCAGAAGCAAAAATATATATATGTACATACACATATGTGTGTGTATGTTTATAAGTATCTTGGCCCATAGGCCAGTCGCCAAGATATACAGCCAAGAGATACAGATACAGATACAGATACTGTGATACAGATACAGATACAGATGCGCCGCACACTTAACCCAAACGAGACCAAAAGCGAACCGACGACCAACAAAACGACGACCGAGCGACCTGAAATATTTTTAGAACTGCGACGGCTGCGGCGACGGCGACTGCGACGTCGGCAGCGGCTACGACGCGTCGCAATGGCATGCATATATTGTAGGATATAACCCCAACACGCTTCCCTCCCCCTCCCCGCTTTGACCGACGGACCAC
This sequence comes from Drosophila conformis, assembly GCA_035041375.1. Taxonomy (NCBI): domain Eukaryota; kingdom Metazoa; phylum Arthropoda; class Insecta; order Diptera; family Drosophilidae; genus Drosophila; species Drosophila conformis. The sequence continues at coordinate 1,950,064 of JAWNLE010001234.1, forward strand.
CACCCGGCATCCCCCTCTCAAAGTGGCCAGGGGTTGCGCCTTTTGCTGGGACATTTTGTCAGGGCGCAGAGACAGAGAGAGAGAGAGAGAGAGGCAAACAAAGAAAGAGAGCGAAAGAGAGAGCGGGCAAGAGAGAGAGAGAGACAGCAAACGAGTGAGGTCAGAAGGTCTGTGATCTTTTTCAGGCGAACTGCAAGCAAGCAAGCAAAAAGCGCAACAAATGCGACTAAAAGGCAAATAAAAGCGACACATGCCACATGCTGCAAACCAAAAAAAAGCAACGCAAAACAAAACAAATTCTTACAAGAAAGTACGCTTTCGGGTGATGTTCCCAAATGCGATTTCTTCTGTCTTTTCAACATTGCTAGCAAATTAATGCTTTAAGAATTTTCAAAATTTGCTTAATAGTTTGATAAGAAGAAGAGGAGAAAGATTTTAAAATATTGTACAATTTAAAATTTTTTTCGTAAAAGCAAAACTGTCTTAAAGAAATGTTAGTTGCAGTTTTATAAATTGAAAAACTTTTAAACATTTAAGAACTGTTTTGACAGTTTTACATTTAAAAATTAATTAGTTAACCTTTAGTTTGTTGTGAAAAGACTGTTTTGAACGTTTCTAGAACCATTTACGCCGAATGTTAAAAAGCCGTCACTAAATATATTTACAGACTTAACAAATTATATTTGTAATACTTAACTTTACTATTAACACTTTTAATTAACCGATTTTTTTTGGTCAGAGTCTTAAAAGGTTAAAATACTCGATTTTATTTTCTTTTGGCGATTTACTTAGAATTTCGGAACATCATGCCAAATACATATTTATTTTGTATATATAATTAAATTTTTGTCGTGATGTTTGTATCGCTTTGAAGGAGACGTCTCTGAGTCTACAAATTAAATATATATTATTGATCTGAATCAGTAGGTTCAATACAGCCATTTTTGGCTGACCCTCAAATTCAAAACTAACTTGATGAAACTTGGATAAAATACACGTCTCTGTGCTGCAGGCAATAAATACGTCTAAATCGGATCGGAGCAGATCACTATATCATATAGCTGCCACTAGAAAAACGAGTACTTATTTGCTTGCCGAGATATCTAAATAAAACTCACCTAAAACGAATTTTTGCTAAAAAAAATCATTATTAGTTTTTTAAACGTTAGTTTTTGGGCAGATTGAATCCGTTTCGCAAGGGGATTTGGACTTCGGCTTGTCTAAATTAAACCTTTTACTTGTTTTTGATATATTTCAGATTTTTAATGTGTTGCCACAACTTTGGATCGACATATTTAAACACTCGAAAGAGTGTACATATATGTGCATGTGTGTGTGTGTGTGTACTTTGCTGGCCAGGCAAAGCCAAAAAGTCAAATGACAAGACGCAAAAAAAGCAGACAGCAGAGGGTAAATATGTTGCCTTAGGTGCATATACGAATATATATATATATATATATATATAATAACATATGTATCTATATGTGTGAGCGTCATACACGCAGCACATCAATGAATCAAAAATACAAGCAATACAAGAAGAAGATGGAGGCAGCCAGCAGCAGGCAGTAGGCAGAGTTAGGAGCAAGGTGAGAGGGCGAGAGGGCGCAGCATCTTATTTGTTTTTTTCTTATTTGACGTTGACAACTCGACCGAACAGCACCCAAAAGGTGAGTGTGTATGTGTGTGTGTGTGTGTATGTGTGTGTGGGACGAACTTCAGTGTTGCAAAAATAAGAAAAATGAATATCAGTGAGTAGAAGAAGAAAACAAATACACACAACAAGCAGGCAAGCAGGCAAAAAGCGTGTTGCGGCTTTATAATTTATTTTTGCTGCAGTTCCCAATTGACTCGTTGGCTAACACTCCTCAAAACGTGGCAAGCGCAGCAATCGCTACTTTTTCATGTCAGAGTTTTGGGAATTAATTATCACTTATCACAATTTCAGAGCGAAACAACTTTAATAATCAAGAATCAAAGTCAGTTACATAACTTTTAATTCCCTCTTTGAATATGTTTTTATTGATTGATTTGCATAATTAAAAAAGATAACTTTAATTTAACTTAATTTATTTATTTATTTTTACTTTCAAGTTGAACTAACTAATTGCTTAAATTTAGCAAATTTCTCCAACTTTCACACGATCTTTTTTTTGTTATTTTGCTTGCAGCAAGAGATGATCCCGCAAGGAATGCATCAAGTTTTAACTTCTATTTCTTTATTTGCGAGTGCGGCTTGAAATGTTGACCTGCATTTTTGTGGCAGAGACGCACGCAGGTGTCGTCGCGTTGAGTTGAGTACAGTTGCCACACCACGACCTGACCCCTTGGCAAAGTCTCTAAGCCTCTCGGCGACGCGTCAATCTTTGTCGCACAGTCTGTGCCTTGTTTCTTTTTTTTTGCTTTTTTTTTTTGTTTTTCCTCTGATCATGTCCCAAAGACAGGCTTGAAGCATAACTGGTGCAAAAGTCTCAACACGCGCGCGCTGCCCACACGCCTGACTTGTGTGATCGGGCCTGGGGTATCTGCCCCACCACCCCTTTCCCCTTCCCCATGTCACTGCTTGCCTCCTTATCTCAGTCTACGGTGGCATGGCCGTGTCTGTGACAGAGTTGACTTGTAGTTAGTTCGGATCTCAGGCCAAGGAAAAAAAGACAGCAGAAAAAAACGAAAACTTTCGCAACAAGCTCTTCTTACACACACACACAGCAATATATATCCTAGACTGCGATTCGAGGCCAGAGTGTGCCGACTACACTGAAGAAAAGCTTCGCCTATGAATCAAACTTAGTCTAGTTAAATATGTTAAGTATTTGAGAATAGAACAATAATAGTCTTCCAATTCAGCAAAATGTTTGTTTTTTGTGTTTTGTTTATTAAATAACAATAAATCAAAATTAATCACATATTAAAAGAAAAAAGATTGATAAATAAAAGACAATAAAAGATAAAACTGCATTTTCATATATATCTATATTCTTTTCCGATTGTGTTCATTTTGCTTTCTTCAGTCACGTTCAACGCGTTTCATATTCTGGCAAAAGTTTTTCTCAAGAATCAAGCATCATTTTATTTGGTTCAGTGTAGATATATATATATGAAGTACAACGAGTACAAGTTGTATATTCAAATCGGTTCACAGAGTGTTCAGTTTTTTAGTTTTCAGCTTTCGGTTCAACTAAATTGAAGTGAACTCGACGCTGTCATTTTGGGTGCTATATGTGTGTGTTTTGGGTGTGTGTGATTGTGTGTGTGTGTGTGAGGGCAAACGGGCGTTCGTTTGAGGTCTGGCATCGGTCGCCTCGATGTCGATCGGTTGTCATTCCGTCTGTCTGTCCGTCCGTCTGTCTGTCTGTCGGTCGCCTGGCATTAGCATTTTTCAGTGTTGTTTTATTTTTAGATGCGCGCAAAAAACACACACACACACAGATACAGAATTGCAAATGTATGTGTGTGAGTGGATGTCTGCGCCAACGCTTCGATGCTTGGAGGTGACTGACTGACGAACTGACTGACTGACAAACTGACTGACTGACGCACTGACAGCACATTTTTTTTTTTTTTTTGACAAACATCTTTGACAGCGCCCAACGACAGTTTGCACCACATTCACATTCACATTTACATTCGCATTCACAACCACTCACATTCCCATTCACATACACTCATTTATAACGTTCGCTTTGGCATTTGGCGCTTGATCCTTTCTAGCTGCATGCTTAAAGTTGAGATCAATTAAGTTTCTGAGTGAGAATTTTCGATTTTTATAGATTTATTTTTTTTCCAGATATTATTTCTTTAAGTTCTTTGTTGTAGCTTATAGTTAAGGCTATTCCCTGTGCTATTATATGTCAATCCCTTATGGTAAGCATATTCATTTTCCAAAAGTTACGAAAGTTTTTGTTTGTTGATCAAATTGCATTCCCATTCAAATTGTGCTTTAATATATTAATTGAATTGAATCCAGTTTAAACTGTTCAAGTTAAACTCTTTTATAAATAAGGACAACTACTTCCAGCAGATTTCATTTTAGCTCATCTGAACTTTCAGCTGAACTTTAATTACATTTTATATCTGTAGATTAGATTTGTATAGATCCGATCAAAAACTGCCATTAGACGATGTGTTCACAATTAATATTAGATGATCTGATGTTCAAGCTCAACTCAAATTCCAATTTGAATTTGATGAACTAAAGCTGAGTGCAGTTATTATATATGGTCGATTTACATATATCTTGATCTGCATCAGTTTAACTGATCGCGGCTGTTGTTGTGGCTGTTTGTGTTTTGTATCAAAGTTCAGTTTTGAAAATTTGCAAAAGCACACATTTAATTAAAGTTCAGCAGCACCTCAACCCACTCTCGAGACAATATCACGACATTTGCAATCATTAAGCAGAGTGAACTGAACGAAGCTGAACCTCAGCCGAGAGTCAGTTTGAGTCAAGTTGAAGTGAACTCTCCACAAAGTATTTTTTATATATATATTTTTTTTTGTGTGGGCGCCAGTTTAATCTGCCAACTGGCAACTGGTAAAGTGGCAACTGAAACTGAACAATCATTATTCCAACAAAACAACTGAACAACTGCGCCGACTATAGCGAAATAGTTTTCGTGTTTGAGAAATCACCGACAAAGTGGGATGCTTTATGGATTTATGATTTCGGTCGGCGGCACAATTCAAACGAAACCAAAACAAATTAACAAAATCACACTTAGAAAAATGTACTCATTATTTGTTGTTTGATGACCTCTTCTCTTACATTAAAAATATGTTTAGCTAATATTAAGATAATGCTCGAATTATTTTTATAAATTTAAATCACTTAACGTCGATTGCAAGCGTAAGACCTTTTCAGTTGCAATTCACTTAATATAAGCAATTGATTGAAAAATCTTTATAATAACTAAAGGGCCAATAAAATTCCAAAGTTTGAATTTAATGTGTCATTTAATTATTACTTAATACTTTATTTTGATTGGAGTTTTTTCTGGGATTTCTCAATCCTAGCAATAAATATTGGACATTTATTTACATTGTTTCAATATTTTACTAAATTTTAAAAGTAATTTCTCCCTTTTAGTTTTCTATAATTTAAACAAAGAATTTATGAAACTATAAATATTTTTTCCCAAGTGTATTGGCAAAAATGAAGTGCTGCGGTCGGCGTCAATGTTTAACCCCCAACCGAAGCGAGCAGACCTCAATCAATAACAACAACAACAACAACAACAGAAACAACACAAAAGTCTCGCACTACCGAACGATCTTTGATCTGCAGTTCGACTAAAAACGACAGAAAAGAGAGCAAAAGAAACGAAACGAAACGAACGAAAAAAAAACTGTCAACGGATCAAATTTCGAAGAGCATGACAAATGCAAGATCAACGCAGCAACATAAATAAATAAATAATATAACGAGTGAATCTCTCGATCGAAAGTGGTGGGGTGGAAGGAGGGGAGTGCACAAAAGTGTAACTGTGATTTGCCGCTTGTTGTGGTTCGTAAAAAAAAGTGCTGACAGAATATGTGTATATGTGTGAGTAAAAGAGTGGACAACAACAGTGCTCAAAGTGCGAGTACATAAAGCATCATCGACAGATTTGAGGATAAGTTGCTTGAGGAGGGGGATGTAGAGGCGAGGGGGAAAGGGTAAAGGATCACTGGCTCGCTCAGTTCATGTGACAAAAATGTCGCAGTCAGCGGAACAGTGAAACAAAACAAAAAATGTAAAACAGAAAAGAGATCGCGATATTCATCTCGGCGATCTTCACAATCTGCCATCAGGCATAAGATACACAACGAGACAACTCCACACCCGCACCAACCCCTCCTCGCCCTTCCAGCAACCATGCTCCCATGCCCCTTCTCCTTTTGGGTGAAACGGGTTTGTTTTTTTTTTATTTGTACGAGTATCGTTTGTTTGTCTTCGTCAAATATTTGCTTTGGAGACCCGCTAATGACATGAAGCGGCAAAATCGGCAAAAAATTGTGTGGCACGCTGCTCTTCCAGGTCTTCTTCCGCGCTGTCAAGGGCCCACTGTACAAGGCGCACTCTGTGCAGGAAGTTGTTGTTGTTGAAATTGTTATTATTATTACCATTTATTTTGATTGCCCTCTGCAGGTAGGCATTAGCATTTTGTTAAGCTTTTGTAAAGGGGATGAATGAATTTATTAAACTTTTTTTTTATTATTATATTATAATTATAATCATTATTATTATTTTTATTTTATTTTATTAAGGGTCACAGAATTTGTAGTTATTCGCTAGCAGCATCACACTTATTAGCTAGGATATTCCATCGTATTTTATTATTTTAATATTCTAATTAGTAATTTTAATTAATTTAATTCCCACTATCCACTATGAAAACATATAAGCAGGGGATTCCTTCAGTTTGCAATCCATACATAATTTTTTTCCTTTTTATAGAGAACTGAATTCTTTGGGGTGCAATTCTGTTAGTGAACTTATCAAGTGACAGAAACGAGGATGAATGAGGTAAGCACTTATATTTATATATAAATCTATATATATATATGTATACTTATATATACAAAGTATATTTGATGTAATGACATATGATATCCGCATAAGGAGACATTATAATGCTGAGCATTGCGTAAAAATTCGTTGAAACTGATTGCGTTGAGCTGTGCAAAAAGTTCCATTGACAAAGCAGCGCTAAGCAAAGTGAAACGGAAGTTTATTGGAGGATCAGTTCTGGGGGCTTAACCCAAAGGTCAAAAGTTTTGAAGACCAAAGAATTTCGCACCATTTAGAGATGTTGATTTACAGTTGCGGATTTTGTGCTGATGATTTTTACAATGCTGACCTACCAAAAAAACAAAAACATAAGTAAACAATCCGATTTGAGGCGCTAAATAGCCAAGAAATATCAAAAACAAATAAGAAAAAAATAAAATACTTGTCAAACCTGTCACCGTAAATGAACATATATTTAATTTTTGGACTTGGATTGAACAATGGGCGAATCAACGAATCACATTGACAGTGAAACGCGAAACGTGAGACGAAAGATGCACTGAGAAAAAACGCAGTCGTATCTTTTATTGCTATAGTAAAACGATATTATCAATCAAATTTGAATTTTTTCCCTATCTGGTATCTATTTGTTCATACAGACGAACAGACAGACATCGGTAAATCGACACTTGTGCTGATCCTGATCCGGAATATACATGCCTTATGGATTCGAATACGTTCCTTCCGCCTGTTGCATACTTTTACACAACTTTCTTCTTTCAGTGCAGGAGAAGCCATTACTTCTGAAAATCTAATCAGTTTTGACAAAGATATGTCTCTGGAAAGTTTTTGATTGCAATGTACTTATGATTTTTGGCTCAGTGTGTCTTAATAAATTGGAGAAGTGTTCATCTTAAGCCAAGTTGTGTGAAGGCCATTCAATATTCTGAAACCCGTTGACCTGAACTCGTTAATCCACTTTCGGTTGACATTAGATGGGTTTGGTCGTCGTTCAAGATCACACGTCAGCCAAAGTTCAGCAGGTTCAGGTATTAGCCAGTATGCTAATCTCCAATTTGGAACGCCCATTCACACCATAAATTGATGAGCAGAAAATCACAGAAAGGCACAAAAAGAAGCACATTTGGGTTAAAATTATAATTTCACAACTTATTCCATGCCCAGGTCAAAAGATTTCATTTACATAACTCAAGCAGTGCAAATATCACACATCAAAACTTGATCCATGTTTGTTTTCATTAAAAACTCAAAATTTATGCATCTTGGAATATTATGTAAATTTGGGGCATAAATAAGACACGCTAGTTGCCTGAATCAATCTAAATGTGCCAAAGAAAAGACAACCGATAATATTCATTTAAAGACATAATACCCTGCAGCAGGTATACGAAACAGGGTATATGAAATTAAACAACTTAAATTCAGTATATCATTTTTATACCCTGTACCAATCAAAAACAAAATGTGAAGAGGGGAAAGTGGTGGTATATATGTTCATAATATCTAAATATCTATTTATAAACAACATATTTAAGGAATTAGGTTATAACAATGGCAAGAATTAAAAGTATATAATGGTCTCATCGCTTAAGCATATAGAAAAGAATTAATTAAATGAATCAAACAATCGAATGAATATGAATTTAATTTAATTTAAATGCAAATCTAAATAGTTTTACATTTGAAAAGTTTTGACAAAAATAAAAATCAAAAACAGTTGCGCATTAAAATTCCAGCAAACTGATTCATTTGGCCAACGACCAAAGTTAAAACTAAAATCAAAATTAAATGCAAATGCAAAAAAAAGAAAAATCAAACAAAATGCATGCAAACAACTACAACAATAAACAACAAGAAGAGAGTGGGGAGAGAAGTGCGCTTATCAGCAGCCAAAACAATCGCAAGCGCCGGATATGAGCGCCACTTAAAAAAGCTGTAAAAACAACGCGACGACAGCAACAAGTGTGTATGAATGTGTGTGAAAAAGCGAGAGAAAAAGCCAGAGCGAGAGAGAGAGTGCGCATTGGCGCTGCTTTCTGATAACAGTAACAAAAGCTGCCGTGTCAGGTAGCCGATGCCGGCGGTGTTGTAGACGTCGTCGCCGTTTTTACACAGGCCAATTAATGAAAGCGACAAAATTGCGAATAATAATGTGAAGGGTATGTAAAAGGCATAAATGCAAACACGTAACAAATAAACACTCACACACACACACACACACGCGAAGAGAGCACAAAAGAGAACAGCAAGCCGATTGCCTTTGCGGGGGAGAGAGAGTCATTTTTTTTCTATGCGCGTGCTACTTTGTTGTAACAGAGTCGGCACTGGTAACCACAATAATAATTACGCAGACTAATTGCAAACATGCGTTGAGCAAAAGCTTTGTCACCGATGCCAACGCAGACGTCGACGTCGTTCAATCACTATGAAAGAGCGATAGAGATACAGAGAGAGGGAGCAGAGAGAGAGGGATGATAGAGCTGGCTGCAAGTGTTTTTACAATTTACTGTTGCTGACAATTGCTGAATCATTTGTTTATTGCCAAATCAAAAGTATGTTTGTATTAATTACCGTTTTAAGCAGCCGTCGTCTCCGTCGCTGTCGCCTTTGTCGTTGCCGTTAGTTTTATTTAGTTGCTGCGCTGCCGGCTGTCAAACACTTCAATGAAATTTTTTATGTGGAGCAATTGATAAAGATGCTCTCACACACACACATATCCACACACACTCACACACACTCTCAATATTTGTACATCAAAATTAAGTACAATAATTCACTGGCACTTGTTGCTGTTAATATTGCTGCTGTTGGTTTTTGTATAAGTTTCATTGATCGCCGCGTTTTGATTAATTGTTTAAATTACATTTATTATTATTGTTTGTTTGTTTTTGTGTTTTTTGTATCGTTTCGTTTTCTTCTTTGCGCCGCCGCAGACCACTTTGTGTAGAAAAGCTGCGCTCCCCAAACCGTTAACGACCCGCACTCGAGAGCGTTGCAAATATAACTGACCGTTCGGCTGGTTTGGCTGCTCTCGATCGTGTCGGCTCTCACATCCATTTGGGGGCCGTGTCGTTTTCGGCTCGTGCATGTTCCATGCACTTCGTGGAGCATTCGAATGTGTGTGAGTGAGCGCGTGTATTTTATATGAATGAATTTTTATGGAGATATGCTTAAGAGCGTCATTTAAAGAGACTGTCCAAAGAGTAATTTGTGATTTGAATGCAGCAGGTTGCTTGCTTTGTGTAACAATCAACTGTTATGATATTTATTAATATGCGAATTATTAGATTTTAAGAGATTCAGGTTTATATATTTTTAATTAACATCATGTGAGCTTATTAAGTATCATAAAGATAACCTGAGTAATTAAGAGCAGGAAGGAATAAGAATTTATTGGAAAGCACAAAATATTGTTTAGAAATGCAAAAATGTATTAATTTGTTTTTACAAATAATATTTGACGTGCCGCATAAGTACAATTTTTTTCTACTTAATATATGTTTTGATATAATTTCTTGTCCAGTTTCTAAATATTTCCAACATATTTCTAAATGCAACCTACACATGTGCTAAGCATAATCTTTCCATCTCTGCGAAAAATCTTTTTTCACACTTTTTTCATTCAAACTCAGTGTCGACGTCGACGTCTGCTGCTTCTGCCCATGCTTTTGCTGCAGTTGCTGCTAATAGAAACTGTCAAACAAAGCACGAAGACACGAAGCATCATCAATGCTAAAAGTGTGCAGCGATTTCTTTACTCTTTACATTGTTTACTTGTTGTTGTTGCTTCTCTTTTCAATGATTGCACTCAGCATGCAAATACAAATGGAGCTAAGTTGAAGAAAGGGCGTCAATGACAGCTGCCGTTGCCACTGCTGGCAATCAGCGACGACCTTAGACTAAACACATCAAAAGGAAGCACCAAAGAGAGCGCCAAAGAGTGAGTGAGAGGAAGAGAGATGGCAACGCATATAAATTAACTGCTATGAGCGAAGTAATGGAGCAACAACAACAACAACAACAATGATGACGAGGTAACAATGAAGGTTGCGCAAAAGGCACAAAGTAAAATGGCAAAAATGCAACTGCAAAAGGCTGCTGCTGCCGTCGACGTCGCTGTCGCTGTCGCCGTCGCTGTTGCTGCTGCTGCTTAATCTATGCCTACGATCGGTCAAGTACAAATGGCTGCAGATGCAACAGCAACAACAACGGCAGCAACAACAACAACGATTGCTGGCGAGGTCAAACAGCAATCAATAAAGGTCAGCGACTACTGCCACGGCACGCCTGAGTGCCTGCTGCCAATGCCAAAATGCAGTCAGTCAGTCAGCCAGTCAGTCAACCAACCCACGCCCCACCTGTCCCAGCAGCATGTTGCCCCCTGCTGCTGTTCCTCCCTTTGCCACAACACATTTTCCCCTGGCAGTGCCCATTCATGCGGCCCACGATGAAGATGCTTTATGTTGCAAATTGAAAGCTGGACGTCCAATAATCGAGCCGACTGCCGTCCACTGGCCAAAAGCTGCAACAGCAGCAATCCAAAGAGACAAGAGAAACAACAAACGTTGCAACGGCAACGGCAGCGGCGACGGCAGCCAGACAAATGTAGACAGTCGCGACTGCGCAGCAGCCTAGTCGCGATTCAACTTAACCCCCCAATGAGTCACTGGGCTACAAAACGCCAGTCATCTCTTCCCATCAGTTAATCAGTCGATTGCCAGTTAAAAATCATGCATATAAACTTTAAAACATTAAATGTTGATTAAACATGAAACAATACAAATATTTAATATAATTTATACAAATTAATTTTATTGACTTGATTTTTATTTTTTGGTTTTCATTTGAAAAATTGCTTTAAGCGTTTGAAAACTTAAAGAAAAATAATTAATTAATTCATATATAATATTAAATTTATTTCTATGCATATTTAAGTTGATTTATGATAATCATATAAAATTATTATTTATTTCCAATTAATTGTTGTTCTTAAAGCAACACAAAAATGCTGAGCATTTAAAAATTCGGAGGATATAAAAAGATGCTACATTAAAAATTCAACAGATTTTGATGTAAGAAACACGTGTGCATAAATTTTGGCACAAAACCCACTGGGGGTTTAAGAAGTTAAATGGCGGATGTCGATGTCTGTGGCATTAGGCGTATGTTGCAAGCGTTATCCACGCTGCGCCTGCCTGCTGCCTGCTAGTCCAGCCCCCTTTCTGCCGCCCCCGCAGCTGCTGTTTTGTTGCAAAGTAGAAGAAGTAGCCAAGTAGTCAAGTAGCTGCCTCGGCTTTGACTTGTTGCTGTTGTTGTTGTCTACCCCTTCCCCGATACCCACCATCGTCGTCGTCGTCGTTTGTATCTTTAGCTCTTTGGCATCCACAAGATATTTTTAATGGGACTCGCTTCCTTTGGTTGCTTCTTCGACTGGGTTTTTCTTTTTCGCTTTTTTTTTCGTCAGATTTTTGTGAATGAAGTTGTTTTTAGACGCAGCACCATTATCGCACTGACATGTCTGGGGATTGGGATGGGATTGGGATTGAGTTTGGAATTGGAATTGGGTTTGTGGCCTCCACCTGCAACAACTTGTTGCTGTGTCACCTGTTGATGGATTTCGCTGTTTGATTAACATGAAACGCATTGATGCATTGACTGAATGCAACAGCAGGCAACTTCAGCTACTCAAGATTTGCATTTAAGTGACTTTATCTAGAGCCTAACAAGCTACAGCAAACTGCTCTCAGAAAAAAATATTCCCTAGCATTTAGAAAGTCGCCTTAAAAAAGGAAAACCGCTATCTGTGTTTCGGAAATACCCTATAAAATATATAGAAATATTTCGTTGCATTTTGAATGTTTCTATAAACAATGAAATTCACTTTTGTATTTTAGAAACACACTGTAAGTTTACAAAACAAATGTGTATATATAGAGATTATATATATATATATATATGTACTTATACCTTTCAGAAATATATTTAATTTATTGAAAAAAATGGGTGTGAAAACTAGAATATAATTAAAAAATTAAAGAAACTTATTTCATATTTCTAGACAGTGTAGCTTCTGCCGTAAATCCCGTAAAACCCCTGGATCTTATATATGTATTTAAGCCATAATTTATAGTTGGTATTAACCAAGAAAAAACTCGATTGTCTTAGCAATAAGATTTCTGACTTAAACGGCAATCTGACTTTCCTGATTCTCTAAAAGTATAACAAAGAGAAAACTTGGTAGTTTTAGTAATACACTTTCTGACGAATATAGGGCAATTTGCCTTTGTCAATTTTTTAAGTCAGGTCAGACAATTTGATCTGAGTATTCAGGTAAATCCGGTGCTGCTGCTGCAGCTGTCAGTTAAGCAGCCCTTATCCCAAATGACATCATTAGAAATCGCTTAACGCCTGCGCATAAGCCACCAATAAATCTGCTTACCTGCTGCACATCAGTATAAAACGTAGCCCGTCTGCCATTTGGATAGATATTCCCTCCAAAACTGTCAAGCTGCTAAGATGTCAAACTTGAAGTCAATTTCCATGCTGCTGTGCCTCGCCAGCATTCTGCTCTGTGGCTGCTGGGCACGCCCCCTTATCGCTGACGACTCCGCTGCGAATGAGGTCACCCCCCGGGAAGCCACTGCCGATGACGACTATGGCAATAATGATGCAATGCCACAATTTGCACCTGTTGTCGGTGGCGCCTTCTACAAACAGAGACGAGCATATTACGCTGCTCCTCCTCCACCGCCTTCTACTGCTCAACTGTGGCGCAGCTCATTTCTGCAACACTTCTACAATATGTATCCAGATCTGGCAATGGCGACCGGCGGCGGCAACTATCTCAGCAACGAGGTCATTCCGCTGTCCGCCTACGAGATAATCGAACCGGAGGCGATGTATTAAAACTTCAGAAAATTTAGACTAAGTTTAAGAACTTTACAAATTGTGACATAGCTTTAAGTTTGCATTTTTTATATTAAATATACATAAAAATAAATAAATACAAATTGAAGAATTGAATATTTAACTTTATTTTTGGCTCTCTAGAGTTTGTTTTGGGCTTAAAAAATTTGGTTGATTATTTCTCGTTTGACAACAAACTAAATAAATCTAGATTTTTTACGCCACATTGAAAAAAAATATGGAAAGTGTTACAGAATTATTTTGAATATATTTAACATATTTAATTTATAACATAAATCGTTCATATTTATCTAATTCTTTATGTAACTCAAGAGCGGCGAAAGCGAGCGGGTTAAATGATAATCAAATTTCATATATGGCAATTAAAGCCTAAATAGCAGTTAGCTGTTGGCCAAATTAAGGTAATTTACAGGCTTTTATAAGAATATTCTTATTTAAGCCAATTAAATCTGTGCTTAAGTCACGCGTTGAATAATAAATGAATATATCGAAATGTCTGAAAAGCCGCATCCACAATTCACACTCGAAACACGCACAATATAATTGATTCGGTTTTAATCAAAGGCGAGATGGCCTTTTCTGTGCCCACCTACCGCATTATGTTGCAACAACAATCAACACTCAAATCAACAACAATCTGTACAAACTACAACAACATAATCACAACACAAAAGCAAGAACAGAAGCTGGAGAAGAAGCCACAGCAACATGTGCGTGTGTGTGCGTGTGTGTGCGTGTGTGTGCGTTTGTGTGTATGTACATATCCCCAAGGAATTTTCAATGCGGCAGGACAAATCCTACAGCAACGGCAGCAAGCAGCAGCAATAAGCAACCAGCAACCAGCAGCACGAAACAACCGGCAGCAACAAGCAACCAGCAACAAGCAGCAATAGCAACAAGTGTTCCAAATCAAAACGGAAGCCAGGAGGCAGGAGTCGGGAGGAGTTCGGCCTGATTCCACATATGTACATGGGTTTTTGGTACGACATGGCAAAAGCATTTGGAAAATGTAATTTACAACGCGCAACAGCAACAACAACAACAATAGCAGCAGCAGCAGAAGCAGTAGCAGCATAGGCAGCAGCAGCAGAGGCAGCAACAGCAGAGGCCACAACAACAACTGTTCAACTGTGCAACAGTTTCAGCTCACCTGCCACCGATCTCACACTGTCAGTTTTGTGCAAAAAGCCATCAAGTGTTTGCCCGGGAGCCGAGAGTTCTCCAATGATGTTGCTGCGTTGATTTTAATTTTAACCTTTTTGCTGCTGATGCTGCGACTGTTGTTGCTGTTGCAGCTTCTGCTGCTGTTGCTGTTGCTGTTGCTTCTGTGCAGAAGTTTTTCCTTTTTTTAATTTGCTGCTCTGCTTCATAGAGCATTTTTCATTAAATTCCTGAATTAAGGCATTCTTGCGACCCGTACAAACGATGCAACTTGTTGTTGCTGCTGCTGCTGCTGCTGTTGTTGTTCATGTTCTGAAATAAGAGCAACATTGCTGGCAATGTCCAGAGCGACTACATGGTGACGACGACCGCGAAGACGTCGCCGCCAAAGTCTAGAGAGCCACCACCAACAACAACAATATCAACTACAACTAACAACAACAGCAGCAACAACAGCAGCAACAACTACCGGTTAGCTGGCAATCGCTGCTGTTGGGTTCCGTCTTGACCGCCTCAAGTGTCCCGCAGCTGCTGGAATTTCATATTTCTTGCTGCTTTCTGCTGCTGCAGCCGCAATTTTGTCGCTTGCTTGCCCTTTTGTGGCGACTCGCGACTCGGCCAGCTAAAACTTTGAACCTGCACCCAATTCACCAAAACAAAACAAATCAAAAATAATTACCGCAGTGTCAGCTTTTCGGTTAGCAGCAATCTTGATTTGGCCAGCAATAAATAATTCAAAATTCAGTTGTCAATTTTGGCTTGAGCATGAAATTGTCTTCGATAATAAGTTAAATTTTGGATATTATTATATAACATATTCCCTCGGAAGAAAAGCTTATAAATTCTGGTTGCAAAAGCCATGAACCATGTTGTCAAAATCAAGTTTAACATTTTCTCTTTTCAAGAAGGTTTTTCCTAATCCTCAAAATAAAATTAAAGGTTGGGGCTCAAAATTTAATTTAAATATTTGTCAATAATAATGTTAAATAAACTTTTAACAGTAAGACTTATTTTCGAAACATTTCAACATTAATCTCATAATATCTTTGTGAAAGCCAAATCCTTTTTATTTTAGTTCTCCAGATTTCCAATACTTGATTGTTGACATTTTCTGTCAAATTCAAAATAATTGAAAACTATTTTAAATATATTACAAAATTCAAATATCAACAATATATATATCTACATCTATAAATATCGATATATACTTAAATCAAGATTGCTATCATATTGAAAGGGTAGATTAATACTAAAGCTTGATATGACTGTCAGCTTATGGCTCAGTTTTGCTTAGTTTTGTGAAACTAACTAGCTTCCAACGTTGCAACGTTCAGAGGCAACTTTCCTCGCTAGCGATACGCAATCAGCTGAAGCTGAAAAATGCCAGCGCCAGTGCCCACATGAATTCAGAGCATTTTCTAACTTCCTTTTACCAATAGAACGCGAAAGCCGCAGTGCAACCACAGCGCACATAAAGTGGTTAAATATGGAGCAGGTGGGTAGGGGGGCGTGCGGCGATGAATGGCACTGGAGGAGCTGGAATCGAACCGGTGGCGACCCAAAGCAATGCGCACCAAAATGGGCGCAAGATCAGCAGCCGAGTCAAGAGGCAAGCCACATGCAACGGGGCGGTGGCTGCGACTCCACCAACCTCGACTGCGGTTGCATAGTTGACCAGATCAGAGCGCAAGAGCGAGCGAGAGGACAGTGTTGGCCAGGCCAACATACTATGGACAGAAAACAGAGTGTTGCTGGCAAAAGCGCAACCGTTAAGCAAAGTTAAAGTTGGACAACTATAACTTCTTAAAGACAATCAGTCGAGTTTTTAAATGTATATCGAAATTTAAATGTCCGGTTCAGATATTTAACTATAATTAGTTAAGGTTTTGAATTCAAGCAGTTATCATTCGAAGCATAATTTGATGCTTTAAATCTATAAAGTTGAAATATTATATGATTTCAATTATTGTTGTGGGAAAACTATAAAAAGGAGCTATGCTATGCACACAAGTCCTACCGCAGTTGACCAAACATTCCTCGCCCAATCTTTATTTTATGCCCGAAAAAGTCTAGTTTTGCTGCACTGTGCAATGCCAAGCAGTCCGGCAGTCAGGCAGCCCGGCAGCCAGGCAGGCAGGCAGGGAGCCAGGCAGCAAGCTCGTAGATACAGATATGCGACGTCGTGTTTGAAAAAGTCGACGGCGCAGTCGCAGATACACTTTAGGGGCCATGACATGACTCGCATACGAATTATTATAAACGATCTGGCGCAAAAACTAACAAGCGATGTGCCTGCTGCTGCTGATGCTGTTGCTGGGATGTGGCTCCCCCTCCCCTGGCTTCCTTTCTTTCTGGCATGCCTCCCTGTGGAAGCATCCCGCTGCCAGCCCCACCCCAGAGGTGGCCAGGCAAACTAGCCATCTAAAAGTTATGGTGGCCAATTGCAAAGTTAATGGAGTTTGGCTACTCCAGCAGCGATGAAGTGCAACGGATGCGGCTACCGGACACTGGACAGCGCTGCAGCTCAACTGAACTGAACTCAACTGAACTGGACCTGGACTTGGACGTGAAGTTGGAGTTGCCGCTAGCCGCTTGCCGCTCGCCGCTTTGCCAAGATTGAACTTAATTTTGCACAAATGCAATTTATAGAAAATTGTTGCCACTTGTTTTTACGTTGATGGCACTTGAGACTGGTGCAACGGCTACAGTCAGGCCAGGAATTGCCAGATAATAAATGCAGGTAGCGCTCGCTGGAGAGTAGCGCCTACCATCCTCTGCCTGCAGCGTATCCATTATTTAAATTTTTGCAAAAAATTAACAATTAAAATGTCTAATGGTTAAATGCGTCGCGGTGCGCTGCATCATAAAATATCAGCGAGGGTCGCCAGCGAAAGCGAATAGGCAGGCGGCTTCTTGGAAACATCTGTGCAACTGTTGCCTGATGAGGCAGCAAATGACTCGTTGCCATCATCAGTTAGCAGTTCAGTTCCAGCTACTGATGATGCCCGCAATTATTGCACATACACACATATTGTTGACGGGCAAATCATGCCGTTGCTGCATAGAGCTGGCATTGACTGGATATTGTTAAGTGGCGGGATTTGCATCATTCTTGCAGGAAGTGGAAATTGCCAATGGATTAGCGTACTTAATTCGCGTAAGCTGCGCGACACACACACACACACACACACAAGCAATACTTTTCCAAAAATAGAAAACATTTCAGATCGTAAATAATGGCAATGGTTTTCCTTTATTTTATTTTATTCAACTTCAATATTCCCTTTTATCCACTTTAAATGGATTTTTCCTTACTGCTAAGCAAAACCAATATACTCTATTCCCCTTCAGAAACAGAGTATACAAGCAGCTTGGCAGGAACAGTCGGGA
The DNA here is from genome assembly GCA_035041375.1 of Drosophila conformis. Taxonomy (NCBI): domain Eukaryota; kingdom Metazoa; phylum Arthropoda; class Insecta; order Diptera; family Drosophilidae; genus Drosophila; species Drosophila conformis. The sequence continues at coordinate 1,968,053 of JAWNLE010001234.1, forward strand.
AGCATTGAGAAAAGTGTTCAGCTACCTGATATCTGGGCAGTTCAGGCTATAAAAGTGATGATCCGCAACTGAGTAAGACACAGTCGAATTTGTGAGGCCTATGCAAAGCAATCGCAAGTATAGTAAAATGCTGGTTGTACGATATCTAATTGCATTGGTGTTCTCCATCTTTATGATGGCCACCTCGCTGCGTATCGAGGAGCGCTCTAGACGCACTGGGAACTACAAGATCTCAACACCCGATCGTTTGGTACTCCAAATGAATCGACGTCAAGTTAATGCGGAATACACGCAGCTGGAGAGGAGGCAATTGGCCATATGAGAAATCAATCAGGCTCCAATTATATAAGACATACTCAGAATTCAACTATAAGTTATAGCACTATCAAGTCACTTAGCTGGAAACCCAACTCAAAAGGACTCTGTTAAATGTAAACTCATAGAGCTCTTGTAGAAATCCTACTAAGATAATTACGTAGATCCTACTAAAATGAACTGTGAAACAAACTGAAAGCCATTTAAAGAATTTTAAGTTGTGCATTTAAATATTTTAAATATAGTATAACTTTATTAATAGTTTCATATTTTACATAGATATTGTTATAAGTGTGTGACTCTATTCATATATCCTTTCGGTTTCATTTTATATGTATTATACAATAGCTGAAACATTCAATTTACAAAAGGAAATTGCAATTTTTCTTTCGTTCTTTCATTATATTCGCATTTTAGCATATTTTGTATATTATTTTACCACACCATATGCAAGCATAAGATTTTGAATTTTTTTTAATAAAACAAAAACCATGTGCGAAAAAACATAAAATTTAATTTATGTGCAAGTTTATTATTTAATATATATATTTTTTTAAATATTTTTTTTTTGTTTTTAAACTACAATGAAGCATTTTTCGTGTATCATATAACAATGTTAATAGACATTTATATACTTTTGGAGTCTTAACTTTAGTTAATCGCACTAAATATTGGCATTTTGGAATTATGCTAGTTTTAAATATTTGTTTGTGTTTGAAATGTTAATTTATCAAAGGGCTGTCATTTTTTGTTGTTTTTTCCTTTTTTTTTGTATTTGTTTGTGTTGGGTGCTATGGTTTCAGATCGAAGCTGAAGAGATTTACTTCCTGAAGCAGGAGATGGGATTGAAGTAGCACTGTCGGTATCTCACTTGACGCTTGCTCTCCGGGAGTCGGTACAACTCGTTCATGTTGCCATAGGAGGGTGTGCGTAGATAGCCACTGTAACTGTAAAATTAACAAAATTCCCATATAGCCAACAATTATATATAGGTACATATATCAGAGGTCTATATGAAAGACTTACGTAGGTCTGTACTGTGCGAACAGCATCTGCAAGCGATCCATTGGAATGTTGGGATAAATGGCCTGAGCAGGCAACTCATAGCCCGAAAAGGCACTACGCACATCCTCAGCATCCGGAGTATCCAGTCCATCCGTATCCTGTTATTTAACATCAAGTTGGTTAAGTCGAGTTTTAGTTGGGTTTCTTTTAGCTATACTTACAGCAGCTGCCTCGCCTGCCGAGGGTCGTGCCTCGTTCAGGGCAAAGAACATGGTCAACAGCAGACCGTAGCACAGCAGAATTTGCATAAACTTCATCATGTTGTTTTGTTGTTGAGCTAGAACTAAAATAATAAAAAACGAGAGCTTAACAAATAATCCGAAATAAACAAACGTTAATTTATTCGAAAGCTTCATTTTGTATCAAAAACTAATTATTAATTATTTGAAAATTCCAAGCCTGCGACATAGTTTGTGCTCTGATTTTAAATGGTTTCCCATCTTTAATCCCAAGATTAAGCTAAAGAATATTTTCACATAACGAAATGAATTTGATTTAGATTAAATAACTGAAGCGCGATAAAATTTTATTTTATTTGCTTTCACTCACATTTCAATTTTCCAATTCGCAAGAAAATAATTTATCTGCAACATTATCAAATGCAGTTTGTAAAACAATCTCAAATATGTGTTAGTCAAAGGACAAACGTACTTGTTGCAAAAGCTGATTTGGAACAGCAACAAGGATAACAGCTTATTGGAAACGAGCTCAAGTGTAAACGGAAACTGAACACTTGCTGCCACAAACGTGACTCGCATGCCTGTGAAAACTTCTGAAGCAGGGAGGGGGAATAGGCTATGGAGTGTTGCTAGGCAAGAGTGCATTTCCGCAATTAAAACCGGATATGAACTTGAACATAAGTATGAACAGAATAGAGGTGCAAACTCTGACCTGCAACCTGCAACCTGCAAGCGTGCAGCAGCAACAACAACATATAACAACAGTTGGCAAAATGGACATCGTGCTAAAAATGGTTTTCAAAGTTTAATTGAATTTACTGTGGCATGATTCAAGATACGAATCGAAATACAAAAGACCTTGAAACGTTTTCAGTTTATTCAGTTTTTGCCATTGTGTTCGATTACGCATTGTGCAATTTTAGTTCTGAGCAAACTTTCACGCAGCTGTTTTTATGAAAAAGTTAAGAGCAGTTGGGCGAAAGCCACTAAATTTAACCAAAAAATAGAACAAATAAAATGTTACTTGAAGTTAATTGGGTTGGAAGTCAGTTAAAATGGTTAAAAGTGTTTTGTGTACATATATAATGGGTATTAAGGGGATTAAAGTCTCCTATTTTAATCATATATTTATTTATTTGAAGCATGAATATATCAAATTCGCTGGGGATAAGATCAATTAAATATTTAAGCTTATTAAGTATGAAAATGTATACTTTTTGAATCCAAAGAAATTTTGGTTACTGAAATTGTCGTAGCATGTCAAAAGTGAGATAATTTTTTACGATCCACTGCTATGCCATATTGAATTAGAACGATCATCCAACTAACACTGAGAACACAGCTGCGTAGCCAAGTCGTTTGTCCACAATCAAGGAAGCCATAAAGCTTAACCTTCGGTGTAAAACAGGCGATTTGCAGTGCAAAGAGATCACACTGAAAGAAATCGGAATGAAGTGAATAAAATAGACACAAGATTATGGTAAATACCATACGAGAAAGTTGTGCATCTGGATGGCGAAGATCATGCTGTTGCCTGAGCAGCCACGAAGTCTTACGATGAGTTTGCACCACCCACTCAAACATCAGATCAATCATATACCCATCTAGGGCAATGAGAGCATAAAGCCCAATGCCGATTATCTGATTATTTAGCGAATGAATTTTGATTATATAGTAACCAAAAGCAGCAGCCGAGATGATTATAGACAATCGATAAGTCAGTATATTGAAACTGTAGACTGATGTGAGGCGATGCATAAGGGCTGTCAGCTGCCAGTGTTGCCAGCTCAAATGATGCAGTTGCAGTGTGTCCCCAGCTGAATTCCCTTTGACCAGGTGCTCAATGCGTCGATTGATGCGCTCGAGCAATCGACAAATGCGCCAACTGATGAGAAAATTCAAATGCGTTGTCAAAGTTTGGCCATCCAAGGCCAGGATGTAGAGCACCGTAAACGTTCGCTCCAGCAGGGGATGCTGCAGCTTTGAGGCCATAGTTTTATAAACGGACATCATGAAGACCATTAGAGTGACAACCATCCCCCACATAATGCAATTCCTGACCAAGTAAATGCGATCCAATTGCAAGTTCCTCAAATCATGCCGCGGCCATCGGTACCGATAGATGTGTCGTAGTCGGCGCAGCTCCTCGGCAATGTGGTAGGTGGCTCGTTCTCTGGGAATACGTTGCAGGACACGCAGCAGGCAAAGCAAATTATTTAGGGTCGCCTGCACGATCATAGCAAACTCTGCAACCCCTTCCATAATGATAAACGCCGAATTGTATAGGTCCGTACTGATGAGCAGTATAACACATAAATTGGCCAAAGTGGCAATCAACTGTGTCCATTTCGTATTTGTATATCGCTTCAGGACATAATCGTAACGATAGCTCGTGACACCGGTAATTATCGAAAAGTAAGCGTAGAGCTCGTAGAGCCAACGTTGAACTTTACGTGTTGGTAACATTTCAAAAACTGTTGCCACTTGCGTTATGGCCACAGCTATTTAAGAAGCCAAGTTGGCCAGTAAATCAATAGACCTAATTAGTCAATTAATTAATTGCTAACTAGACATGCATCGATGTGGATAGCATATATTAGATGTTACTGGTACTTCAAAAAGATTAAATTGATTCATGGCATTAATTTTGTAAAAAGGGTTGAAAAGTAGATAAGAAAAAAAATTAACACATAAGTGAATTAAAAACCAAATAACTACACAGCTTAGCTCAATATCAGATTAGAAATGGAATCCGGCTCAACTGAAATATTTGCAAATATTCAGAGCTCAAAATGTTATCCAAATTGTTCTCGGAAACACCTGCTGCAGCTCCAATAATTAACCTAATTTAAATGACGTAAATCAAATGCAAAGTTGAAGCAGCAACCAAGCTAAGCAGGCAAATTAATTATGCAAGAGATAAGACACTTATCTCAATGCATAACGTAAGGAATTAACTATAGTTTGCACTTCAAAGGACATGCTCAGACAGGATAACAGCATGACGTCACTAATCACACACGCCACAGGAGACAAAACGAAACGAAATGAAACATAAATCAGAAGCACGAACTCGACTCGGTTACATAAGCACTGAATCAACGCAAGAACTCGGAAAATGTAAATACATTTATGCGTGTGTGGATACCAATTTGCAGGCATTGTCCTTCAATGCCTAATTACGGCACATTGTAATGAATAACATATCATCCGTCCATAAATCGTTGGTTATTAGAAACAGCTCTCAGCATGCAACACGTACAAGGATAAGAGCTTCGAATGAGTATCCGAAAAGAAAAAGGACCCACCTAAGCTGTGACTGCATCAAAAAACTCGAAAACAAAACGCAACGAAGCAAGCAGTAAATGTTAATGACTTTCCTGCCACAGCTTTAACGCGCCACACATTCGAGTAGTCATCTTGCTCGTGTTGCACCTCATTAAATGTTGTCGTACGTCTGCAGTTACATTCTGCGGCAGCTGCGCAATATTATCTCTTTCTGTGCTTTTATGGCTCTGCATTTTTTACAGTGTGAAAAGGATATGCAAAGAGCTACTAGTTTATACTAGGATTCGTAAGGATATGTTTGTTTTACACCTTCCAAACTAGATATAGATGAAATGCTAATGGAATCAACGGATTATTTTAGGAATCTGAGCATTAATTAGAAGCTATCACATATAAGAATTCTTTGGATCTCTATTGAGTAAAGCTAAAATATAAGTTGTCCGACATTTTCATCTAATTATATCTCTCCTCCTAAGAATCTAAACATTTATAAATTTTCATTGGAGTTTAGTTTTAAATACGATTATTATTAATTGGATAGTTAAAATATTTTATGTAGTATATTCTCAAGCGCAATCGTTTTATTTAAATAATATTAATATTTTAGATGCTACTCATTTAAGTAAGTTGGAATGATCTAGTCGAGAAAGAGCTCGTTTATACTTAGTTGCACAGTTACTTTATATATATCCTACATTATATATTGGAAGACAATATCTTTACGGTTACATCCTTATGCACAAATTCATTATACCCTTTCCACATTATTAATGGGTTTAGAGTATAAAAGTGTAACATCGCACTAAATATAAAGTAGATGCTAAAATATTCACATACTAATATATCACTGAAAAATTAACACGTGACAACTCATATTTTAACTGATTATAACTATAGCTGGTGCTATTCTATATATATTTATTAATGAATGTACACAGATACCTAGATAGCCCTTAAGCCTACCATAAAAGTGCAACAACAATTGTGTGATATGAGTGCTTGGAGTGTTGGATGGAAATTCATACATTAGACAGTTAATACCTGAGGCACAGATAATTATAATGGCATATTGTAAATGGTGCTATCCCCATACTTGGGCCAGCAGCAACAACATACAGTCATAAAATGTTTGATGTACAGATAGAGAGCGAAAAAATGAAAGCAGCTAGTTTGCCAGTTGGTTGCGGCGCGGTCTGACAGTTGCCGGCTGCTTTGGGTTCCGCCGGGCCTGCAATAAATTAAACTAATAAGAGCAGAATGTGGGGGGGAGGGGATGACGCTGGCTTGTGCTCGGGGCGTTGGCAAACTGTGTACGGTAGTCAACAGAGAAACCAAATGGAATAATAAAGCAACAAGCGTGGGGGGTGGCAGCGAGAGAGAGGAGTCAACATAATCAGGACATTTTTATTGTGGCCGATAAATAATGCTGCAATGTTAATTGGAAACTTAATATCGGCCCGAACTACTACAGAGTAGAACAGAGATGGATAATCATCCCTCAATGTGGAGAAAATGCAATTTTCACGTGCAGCATTTTCTCTTGCTCACACAAGGATTAAACAAGGATTATGCGTAGCTCCTGGCAACTGCAGCAAATCCGGTAAGCAGCTCAGTTGGTTTTTCTTTGTTTTACATTTCACTTTTAAACGGTATTTCACAGTTTCGCATCGCTTTAAGTATATAAATATACCGTTGTACTTTTGGGGTACATTATGATTTATTTGCGTCCGTCATACGATACGATATTTGATGGCTAAGGGAAATAACGAGACGGAGCCACGCCTTGTGTCAGAAGCACTTGTGACATTTTTTCGTTCTTCTTCTTTGTTTACGGCAACAAGAAATATTTTTTTTTTTAGTAATTTTACCGTTGCAAGTTAATTTATTTTACTGAAGATTGTTGCGTGCTTTTTGGGGCGAGATTTCATTTGATACTTTGAGATCCAGATGTCCTATCGAATTTCTTTGACGGATCGGCATATTTACGGATTTGGGCCCAAATGCATTGATAGCATTGATAACAAATGCGGCATCAAACGCGAAAGGGGGAAAATCAATTTAGCAGTCTATTAAATTTAAGTGTTTTCGCAACATTTTGTTGGCTGAGCACTTGGAATTTGAAACTTGTTGCTGGTTTTAGGAAGAACAGTGAATTTAATTGAAACAAAAAAGATATCTCAACAAAATGACGTCATGAGCGTCTTATAACATTGTTAACTGGCCCTCATTCTGACTAATTCAAATTTTAAAGTCTGATTTAAAAACTCCATTAAAAGTATTTCAGATTTTTGCTTTTACTAGTTGATTTTAAAGCACTTAAGTTTACCTTATTCATTGACTTAAAAGTTCTACAAGCTGTCTTAGCTTTGAATTAAATTAAATTTGTTCCTAAGGTTCAGCAACTGTTTGGCAATTTTTCAAACCAATCAATTTTGGCTTTATCTCTTGGGGTTGTCTAAATTTAGCTGTCCTGTAGAAACTGCTGGGGGGTAATGTAATAAATATTAAATGCAATTTGATTGCGGTTGGTTTTCATAAGCAGTGCTTTAAGAAGATGGGCTAAAAAAAAACTATGCAATTGAAGTGAAACCCGAAGGGCCAGCAAAGTAGAAAAATTCATTTATTTGTTGTGTGTAATTTTCTCTTATATATCATAAAGAATTCACAGCAATTTCCATTTGCCAAAAAAAAAGCAACAGGCAGTGATTTAGCGTTTTGGCCTTTCAGCAACCCCATCAGTATTTTTTTCTTATGGTTTGCTATAACACATGAATTTCAATTTACCCAAAAATGAAAAGGTGCACAGACAGTTGATTAATTAGCCACATTTGTCAACCAGTTTTAGCTGCGATGAAAAGTGAATTTTCCACATAACTGAATGTCTGAATGTCAATCTTTTTGACCTTTTCTTAGAAATATAATGCATTATGTTTCACTATTTAATTATTAACGAGCTAAGCAGTTTGATTGATCAAATAAAGTAACTTAAATAACTTTCACTCAATGAAAATTTGGGCAATTGAAAGCATAAGAATGGCAGGATAAGTTTGGATACAAATTTTGCAATTATTCTTAATGCTGAAAATATTATATTATATGAAACTTATTTTTCAATGGTTTTTTTTTTCGATTTTCCTACAAGTAAAATTTTATTAAAGCTTACAAATTTTAAATATTTTGAGCTTTTAAGAACACCAAAATGATTCGAAATTACATTTTGTGCGTAATATATTAAATATCTAAACTCTTCAAAAACAAAATTAATGAAAAATGTATATTTTCAGTAAAAATAAACTCAAATTAAAATAGTAAATAAACAATTATATATATTATTTTCCATAAGATCGTGCCTATTAAAATATATTGCTAAACCTTAGATTCATTTGTCACACGAAAAGTAAATACAACACGTCTCTAAAATACTATCAGTTGCACATATGTTTATATCACCTTCAATTTCTTGTGCGAGAAACTCAAATATATTTCACTTAGGATAATTCACGTCAAACCAATAAATAAGTCAATTAGTGGCCAAGCCAGTCAACAGTTAATACAAACCAAAAATACAATAAATGCGAACACTCACCGATTTGTATAGTAGAATACAAGGATAATGGTTGGCTAAGCAAATAGCGACGGCTACAGAATATTGGCAATAATTCGAGCGCGAAAACTGATAACTGCTTTTATTTTTATTTATTTTGCGCGAAATTGTCTAATTTATAGTGCTGTGGATCCAGTGAGATTGACGGTTTTTATTTGTTTGCCTGACAGCCTATTTGTGACTCGATGTGAACACCAAGAAGTGAATTTGTTAACTCGATGTTGGCTATGCACAACGCTCGGCTTTATATACAAAATAGCAGTAGCAGCACTCGAATCGACGACAGCAGCGACGACAGCAGCGATGCCGGCAGCAGGAAGCAGGAACGGTGTTGGGTTAACAAGCGGTTGTTTGTGGGGGTGTTGGTGTGTGTATGTGTGTGTCTGTGTGTGTGTGTGTGTGTGTATGTGTAAGGGAGAAACACGTTAACTTGGCTTAGGCGTGTGGCTACATGTTGTTGCCGTACTTTACTGCAACAATTGCTGTTGTCGTTGTTGTTGTTATTGTTGTTGCTATTTCCAGCATTGCGTATGGGCAACGTGCGGCTTAAGAGCCTGATTATTCACCACACACACAAGCACAGCATGATGGCTTGTGTGGTGAAAACTAAAGTCACCTGTTGATATGACAAGACTTGTTGCATACTTGATGGCGCTCCCAATCAGTGACGTCATGCGGCTGGCACTTTGATTTATGGCAGCAGCCTGTTAATAAAAAAAGATGATGATTTTATTATTATTATTTTGACAACATAACTCGCTGCTCTATGGCGACTATCAATTAACATCCGAACTCGTCGCTCTTAAACTCACATCAATTCGTAGTGCAACACCATTAATTTTACATATTGGCCAATAAAACTTGACTTGGCTCTCAGGCTGTTGCAGCCGACGCAAGAGGCAATTAAACTTGGCCATAACGCGAATTACGTGCGCTGCACACGCAAAACGATCTGCATGTAGGAGAGGGGTGGGGAGGCAGACAGGTAAGTGGTTGGATGTGAACACGCTGCAACAAACTAATAATTATATGCACTTTGAACTTTACGCAAAGCAGGAAACTAGTTGAGTTTGAGTTTTAGAGCGCATATCATTTGCATTAAATATGCGCAGCTTGGCCAAACGGTAAAAAGGTTGCAGGTAGACATTTAAATAAACTTGAAAAGCATTTGCTACTTATGGATCTGCGAAGTTCTAGAAATACCCATGCGGACCTTCTGGCTTGCGTACAACATTCATATTATGTAAATCAGCAAATCATAAAATCATGTTTGCTAATTACGAAGCAGTATTGGATAGATAGCAAATCTTGATTAATAATATGCATCAAATATGCAGAGCTTGCCCAAAAGGTGAAACGTTGCAAGTAGAACTTTAAATGTGTATATAAGCTATGGTTTTTTATGGATCTCGAAGGTTCTAGAAAAAGCTATAAGGATCTCGTAGTATCCTGCAGACCAAGCCATAATCAAAATTTCTTTGATTTGCCTCAGCTATAACTAAGTTATAGCATTTGGTGTTTTAGATCCTTATACACATATAATTTTTTTATTTTTTTATTATGCTCTTGCTGAACTCAAAGACTATCAGCACCATTATTTTTGATATGCCGGAAAAAGTTATTTTCAAATTGTGTATGAAAATTGTGAGCATATTACATGAGTGGACCATATTAGACGGGTAAGTGTATAAACAAGCGCAGAGTGCTACTTCCGCTTAGGGCCAATCTCGACTAAGTACAACAAAGAGTATTATGTGTTTGCAACCAGAATTAAAAGCACTGATAACAAACCGATATGACACGAACATGCTGCACGCAAAAAATATCCAATGAATGTTGGATTACTGTATGAAGTCCATGTTTTATGGTTATGCCAATCAATATTAGGCAGTGTGAATTAACATACCACATTTATGGATTATACAAATGATATATATATACATATGCATAAATCTATATATTAATTTATTGATTGAGAAATAAGGTAAGCAAGTTGATTTCTAGTTTATTTATTACGCAGTGCACAGCTGCATCGATATACAGAGAAATAAGTTTTTTGTTTTTTTTTTTTGTTTTTTTTAGACACAAATACAATTACACAAAATTTCAGTTTACAATTCATGTTTACAGATGATTTCAGTTAATCACGCGAACAACTTTCATAGCAGCCAAGGAAACGCACAAAAATATGTTGGTTTTGTAGTGTTAAAAAGCTGGAGCCGAGCCTGGAGCTACATAAATTGGTGGATTTGGTTGGTTTATTTATTGATTTTTATTTTTATTTTTTGGCCTGGATTGCTTGGCTGGCTTAGAAGCAGCTAACGGCATTGAAATAGCAGCGCCAATACATGCGACCACCTCCATTGGCAACGTGATGGATGCGCCTGGCACCAGGACCAGCTCCAGCTATAGATCCTGCCGCTGCTGACGCTGAGCCGCCGTTTGTTGAGTGTGCCGCATCGTTGCTAGCTGCAGCGCCGGCTCTTCTCTGAAAGCTCTTTGCCATTAACTGAAATTTTCTTACACATTTCTCCATTGCTAATTGCTATCTTTAATTGCATATTTTGGTTTCAATATCCAACTTACTGTTTCGCCAGTTGCGCGATTTATTTGATTTAAGTCTTTGAAATCATAATCCATCATCACGCCAGGATCATCATCGCTGTACATGTGAAAGTTGTGGCTATTCATCGACATGTGCTTGTGTCCTTTATAAATATATATATATTGAAAAATATCAGACATTTAACAAATCTTTCAGTCATTACCCTCTTCCATCGGTTGCAGCTGCTCGAAACCACTTTTGATCTGGGTGGGTTTTAGTTGCAAGAGATTCTTATTTGCATAAAAGTCACCAATGCGATGTCCTTCACGTTCGTTCTCCAGCGCATGATGCAGTGCCACCATTAGACGATCCAGCAACAAAGCAGCCCTCTTTGGCACCACCATCTATAAAATGGGTATTGCAATTGACAGTCAAGTTCAAAAAATGTCTAAATACTTGAAAATTTTTTAAGAACACCGCATATTCGAGATCTCAAACAGAGCTGTTGTTTCAATTTCAATTAAGATTTTATGACCAATATGAATAATATATATATGAGAAGTTAAGAAAATCTCTATTCAAGTTTTGAGAAATTGATAATTTAACTTTAATTTAGCAAGAGCTGAATCCATTTATATGAATTTAAAATATGCCCCACAAATAAACCTAATTTACATTTGCAAATGTTGCATTTCTGTTAGGTAAGCTACATCAATTTATTTATGAAATAGTTTTCAACATTTAAGCCGGGCATAAACGCAATTTCGGTCACATGGCCATTTTTTGTGACTTAACTTATTTTTAAACGACTTTTTTTGTCAAATAACGTGACATCAACTGCGAGTGCGAGCCAGAAAGATAGAGACATGGGAGATGGAAGGTGGGAGGTGGGCAAAATCCCCCCCGCGATGTCAAAGCAAGAAATTCACCTGCAGGGCAAGCAATCAAATGTAAAAGATACAATTACAAAAAATATCTTGTGTAATACGAGAAGCATTTCTGGGGTTCGACCAAAAGCCCACGCAGTGTTAAAATTTTTTTTGGTTTTTAGCTGGAGAATAGGGCGGAGAAGTGTATACTGAGCTTAAGTTCCCTTATAGTTGGACTTTCTAGCTCAATTCAGTTAAGTATTTTTGTATATTTTCTTGTCAACATTTTCAATGTCCATGAAAATTGGCTTAGTTTTGATAAAGTTATGGCCGGATTTTAAATACAATTTATTGTGTAAAATTTGTAAATTAATTTTGAAGGAAATTGTGTTTTCTAATTAGAGCGCAGTATTATTTCAGAGGCTAACAAGTCCTTGCTTTTGAAAGTCTGTTAAAAATTTGAATAAAATCGGTGGCTATGTAAAGTTTTAAAGCCGAAAACTGAGATTTGATTCAATAGTTCAATTTAGAGCTCAGTTCAGTTGAACGTACTGTGAACGAATTGGTACAACACTGGGGTCCATCACTCACCGGATACTCATCGTAGCCCATGTCAACCGCATCGCTGGGCGCACTGAATATCTCCTCGGGCTGCCGTTTCTCGATGGTGTCGATATCGCTGTGTCTGTGGACACCGTCACCAGCGCCCATCAATTGCCTACACATGTGCAGCTCAAAGTTCTGCAGCAGGACAAGCAGCACAATCAGCAGGCCTGGCAAATAGTTAGCACGACACCTGCTGCTTCTGTTGTTGCTCCTGCTGCACCTTCTGTCCAGCTGCAGGCGGCAATGACGTCGCTGCTTTTGGTTGTCCAAGCTACGAAGCTGCTGCTGCTGCTGCAGCATTTTACAGTTAATGAGTGGATAGTGAATGCCAGCAGCTAACTAGACTAATTACAATCACTTGCAGTTTGTCCTTATTTTTGGTGATGGTACTTGCAGATGGATGCACTTTTCCGCTGGTTGTGCACACTTTGAAATTTCAACTGAAGCGTTCGCTTTATGGGCTTCTCGCTTTTATAGACGAATTTTCCGCAGCGGCCGCCATTATTTATTATTTTCTTTTCTTTTCTTTCATTTTTTACAATAATGAAACATTACAAACGCTTGTTAATCGCTCTACTTGGAAAGTCCTGTTGAGATGGCGGGGGGGAAGGGCAACAGTGAAATGCTCTTTTCATGCGGGTGATTTACGCCGACATGTTTTTTGTTGTTGTTGTAATTATTGAACATAAAAATACCATGTTTGCCCTACAGCTGTGTGTTATTAACACACACACTCTCAGAACTCTCAGAACTACAGAGCCCACACACATACGTACATATATGTGTGTTGCAGTCAATTGATCCTTGCGAGCTTTTCATCTTTGTCCGCTGCCATTTTTCATAACTAATGAGCAAAAATGGGCAGCGCTGCAGGATATCCTTCTTGCTATTGAGAAGAGTCAAAGGATTTGCATGTGGGCAGTCCTTGCCAAAGTATCTCATACAACTTGAAAAGAGGGCTAATTAAAACCATACATTGGCTAAAAATACTTTTGAATCAAGTATTTACGGAGCTTGAGAATCAAAGTTAAATCAAACTATGAATTTAGTGCATAACTTGATCATTGTGGCAAGGCATTTATGGGCTTGTACTACATCTGAAACACACACACAGCTGGATTGCTGCCAACGAGCTCGTTGGCCATAAAAACATTTCATGCGTTCCTTGACCCCATAAATCCATCAAAACACACTCATATTTGTATATTGATTAAGCAAGCATGCAAATCATAATTAAAACCCTCCACACCCCTTCAAACTATGCGCACTTAACAAGTAACAACAAAAACCAACAAGTGAGCAAAAAAAAATATAAAAAAAACAATAAATACTCACATATATTTTTCTATTCGTAGATACGCACTATTTCAATTTAAAGACTATATATGTATATGGTCTATTGTGACCCCCTTCTGAGCCTACAACTCCTCCATCAACCCCAGCTCCTGCACGAATGCTAGAATCTTTGTTGTTCTAAGACGCCCTCGACCTCTTGAGAATAACATGATCTTGATTATCATCAACAAATAAATCATTAAAGTCGTTTGTATTAAAAGTGGGATTACTTTCAACTGCAGCATAAATATACAATTTAAAATATGTCCACACATTCTGACGGCATCAAAATTTGTACATCCAACATGCTCCATTTTTTTCAGAATTAAAGTAATTTGTAAAAGCAATTCCTTTTTAACACTTAATGAATACTCCACTTCAATTTAAAAACACAATTTTTAATTGCCTATGCCCTAAACAACCCCTAAAATTTCTTCCAGTGCATTACACGTCACAGCATCCCTGGTAGCTGTCAAAATGATGGTTCTGCGCAGTCTCCAATGCTCCCGCTAGCCCCAGACAAATGTCAAAACAGAGAGAGAGCGAGAGAGAGAGAGAGAGCACTTAGAGTGTAAAGGGCGGCCTGGACCCTCACAGCATCCAGTGTTTGGTAGGCAGGCAGCAAAAGCGTCCGCAGCTACTCCCAGGTAACCCAGGATACCCAAGCTTGTGTTGCCAGCAGCACGAAGCTGTGAGGCTTTTTGAGCGGGGGGCGTGGAACGGTCATTGAAGACGCAGTTGTGTGGAAAATCTTGCATTGAAAGTGCATACAAAAAAGAGTGTTGCCATCAAAAATGTGGCACGCAAACAATTAACAACAAAAGCAGAACTGTGGAAACAGGACAAGAAAATGTCAAGGACTTAACCAAAAGCGGCAACGAGATAATCGGGGGAATTTAAATTAATTGAAAGGTGCTAAAATGCGTGCCTACTACACCACAAGGGATAACAGAAAATACGGCGATATGAGCTATGAGTAAGTAGGGGTGTGTGTGTGTCTGTATGAGTGCGCGTGTGTGTGTCTGTGTGCTAGTGTAAACCGCTTTATGTCTCTTGCCTGCAGTCTGCATGTTTGCTTTACGGACCAACTCGTATGCCATTTGCACGGCGAGTTCCTTGTGTATTTGCCCAAGCCAGAATGCAATTGATAGATTTGTGTTCAAGCACAAGAATCACAAATAAATCGCAGACAAATGGTTTTACCCTTAAGTTTGTAAAGTTATCATGGAAAGGAGCTGCAAGCTTATTAACTCGTTTCGACAACAATTTAAATTGCATGCATTGAGTTTAAATTATAATGTAGGATGTGTTGCAAAGAGAAAGGACCCCGTAAAGTTTCCATATATTTTTATTAAAGGTTTCAAAAACGTGTTGTATTTTATCTTTATTCTACTTCAGAAAAGGATACACAAAAATCAGCTAACAGGGAATTTACCTGTGATAGTTATATGTTATTGAAAGGCAGTAATGATTAGAGAAGCAGCGAGTTAAGTTTGAGTCTTCTCTCTCCTGGGTTTCATGCTTTGATGAAGTGGGTGGTGTTAACATAAGTAACAATAGCTAAAGTCTACAAATGCCATTAATTTGATGTGAATCAAAACGCTGCGCCCTCGCCACCAACATGGTATACATTTTCAATTTTGCCACCGTTCGAATAGAAAGAGATGGGCGATGTATTGTGAACAGGCACCAAGAGCTAAAAGCCTTTGTATGTGTAGTTTAGCCATAGTGTTTTGTCATTGCAGCATTTCGCAGCATTTCGTGTTTAGTCTCGCATCGCATAAATGTATACTCAAAATTCAGCCATAAATTTGCATTGCATACTTTCGGGCGCGCGCTAGTTGCACACACACGCACATATGCTTGAGTCAGCTATACAGCTCGACTCTTGTCTTCACATATAAAAATAGGAAAAATAAAAACATTGAGAACGGCACGTCCTTGTGCTCATAAAATGACACCTAAGACTGACTAAAGGATGCTCAAAAGTTTGAGGACTCCTCACTGACTCTGTTGTGTGTGTGTGTGGGTACGTTGCCATTATATTGTTTGTCGTCTTAATTAATGATAGATGCCTGCAAACTGAAGGCAGCTTGCTTAGGCACGACGTCCAAAGACATTGAACTTTGCCAGATCAGCCTTCGAAAAGGATTAAAAACGGCATGCAGCAAGTTAAGCTCAAGTTTTTTTCACAAAATGTAATGAAATTATTATTTAAATTATTTTAAAATTCTTTTTAATATTAAGATATATCCAAGAATATATATTAGGGTCAAAAGTCTTTTTTTTTTCGTAGAATATTTTTTGTTATATTATTCTAATATAACAAATTATGAAAACATTTCTTGCATTGCAGTAAGCTTAGGTAAATATTTTTTTATATATGTATATAAAAAATGTTATGAAAAAATACATAAAAATGAGTATTAATACAATTCAATATTTGAATATTTATTTGCAGAAGTAAATATCTGCTGGATCCAAAGTATATGACAAAGCGTGATCTACAGCATTATTACAGATATTATAACATGACTAAGAACCGGAGCCAATTCAAGAAGATTGTGATTATCATATTCTGCGTGTGCGTCTTCTCCTATCTATTTGTCGATTACAACTTGAGGACGAAACTGTTGAGACTGCGCGATCGCTTTGATTTTATTGCGCGCATCGATGATGAGTATAATGTGACAAGGGCGTATTTTATCGACACACCCGGCTGCCGGATGCCCTACTTTGAGGTGTTCGACGACAACATCGCACAGTTTATGTTCCATCCACGACCATTTTCATGCCCAAAGCCATTGTTGCGGACAAGCGATGTGGTGTCCGGAAAACTTCTGCTAAACATGGATGCCAAGGAACAGTTACATTACTACAACATCAGGGATGTGTCCAAAATCAATTGCAAATATACGGAGGTGCGTCGCCAGACAGACAATACGAATGACTATAGGCCACAGTTGTCGTTTAAGTTGGCCAAAACCGTACAGTTGTCCAAGGATCTGGAGTTTATCAATATGGAATGTCATGATCCGGCTGGATCGCTCATTTACAAAGATTGTCACTTCTTTGCCGTCAATAAACCGGAGACGAAGCGTAGAAATAGCACCAAGTCTTCGCTTAAGCGTAACAGTTTTAATGATACGCCAACGGCGGAGGCTGAGGAGCGGCTCTCAGTGATGGTGTTGGGCATTGATAGTGTTTCACATTTGAATTTCCATCGGCAAATGCGTCGCACGGAGGCCTATATCCGTAAGAATCTGACGCACGTGGAGTTCTGGGGCTTCAATAAGGTGGGGGACAATACGTTTCCGAATCTGATGCCGCTTTTAAGTGGCCTGGATGATCAGGAGCTGAATATATCGTGTGTGGCACCGCTGGCGCATCCCAGCTACGACGGTTGCACCTTCTTGTGGAAGCGCTACAAACAGGCCGGGTACAGGACGGTCTATGCCGAGGATGTCGGCTTTCTTGGATTGTTCAACTTCAATCGCAAAGGATTTCGCAAACCGCCAACGGATTACTATTTACGACCCATGCTGCTGGAGATGGAGAAGCACATTGCCCAAAAGAAGGACATGAATATCCATCTGTGCATGGGCGGGAGACGCACAGCGGATGTCCTGTTGGAGTATATGCGAAAGCTGGTGCCGCACATGCGTCAAGAGCTATTCTTTTCCTTCTTCTGGTCGGTGGCGTTAACCCACGACTATTTCAACTCACCACAATTGTTGGATGCGGAGCTGGCGTTGAATCTGCAGCGGTTGCAGGAGTCAGGTGTGCTTAATCGAACACTGGTGCTACTCATGTCCGATCACGGTTTACGCTGGGGGTCGTTTCGACGCACTTATCAGGGCATGATGGAGGAACGGCAACCGCTGCTAATCGCACTCTATCCCGCCTGGCTAAAACAACGATATCCGCTGGCCATTGCCAATCTGGAACTAAATGCCAAGCGTTTGACAACACCGTTCGATCTGCATGCAACACTGCTACAATTGCTAGATATGCGCCAGCTGGAGCCGGAGCAGCTGCAACGCAACGCCGCCGAGCTCGTTGACATCGATAGCATATTGCCGCGTGGAATTAGCCTATTCCTGCCGGTACCGGCAGAGCGCAATTGTGAGCAGGCGGGCATTGCGGCCCACTGGTGCACCTGTCATCAGCGCGAGGAGCTCCCAACCAATAATGAGCGAGTGCAGCGCGCTGCTCGCTATTTGGTGCGCCTGATCAATGAGCGGTTATCGGCGCATTCGCAATGTCGGACACTCTATTTGAATTCCATACTGCAGGCGTTTATAGCGGCGCCACATCACAAGATGGTCAAGGAGATTAACAGTGATTATGCCGTGGATATAACATTGCGTTTGCAAACCAAACCGGGTCTGGCTATCTTCGAATCCACTGTGCGGATGACTGGATATTCGAGTGCTCTCACTGGAACCATTAGCCGCATCAATTTGTATGGCAGTCAGAGCTACTGCGTCAATGATTCCACACTGAAAATGTTTTGCTATTGTCACAGATAAGCACAAGTGTCCCCTCCTCCTCCTTACACCCACTATGTAGCCTTAGATGTGTTTGATGCTTACACCATAGTTCTAAGCTAAGCATACAACTATTTCTATGAAATAATACCGCAGATAATTAGTGCAGACATTGTATAAAGTTAAACGAATTGACTCTTGACTAATAAAAGGGAGTCTAAAAATAGAATTCGGTCGTTTATATTCATTTAGTGACAATAAAAATATATAAGCCTATAACTAAACGTAATTTCTGAAAAGTCGATTAAATCTTGTACACTTATTCTTTATTTATTCTTATAAATAAATATCTTTCAAAAATTCCTTTTGGAAAAATTTAACAATTATGGCAAATATCACTTCTTCAAAGGCGCAAGTTTTATTTTGACAGAACAGTTCTCGGCTATATCCTGTCTTAAGGGCTCAAAAGAAAGTTTCAATTTACAATGTTGAAAGCATTGACGAATCTGCAAGATGAAAAATGAATTTATTTAAATTGGATCTACGCAAAAGATATTCTTATTCTTCTCTACTTACCAAATTCTCATTATTGCCAGTATTATAACAGTGTAGAGTCAAGGGAGTAGAACGCTTGCTTAACACATGCTCCATGAAACGACGACTTTGGGCAAAGAAATTGGCATATAACTGCATGCCTGATATATTTAACACTTTGAGAGTCGGACACATGTCGATGGCTTGCCAAAGCTCATTTTCGTTGCACCAAAGTTGAAAATTAATCAAATGCAACTGCTCCAACAAAGGCAAAGCAGAGACTAAAGAATTCAGACAATCAACAGTGAAGCCATCATCGTCGATTAGTGTTAACTGACGCAAATTCTTAACCTGTTGGAGTTTGGGCGGATCGCACTCCCAAATCGAGTCAACAAAAATAAGCTCCTCTATGTCCAGACAACGCAAATCTATAATACTATGCGTAAATGGTGCAAGGCTAAATCGAGAACCATTAGTAGTGTAGCTCAGCACTTGAAGCAGGGGCAAACTAGCCACACTGGCCGCAAATGAATCTCCACTTTTAAAAAATTCACAAATTATCAACTCTTCCACCATCGGAAACTGACTAATTTCTGTTTTACTTATATCGCAAACATCGGTTAAGTCCAGTTTGCGCAACTGCGTCCATTCGGCTGCGACGCTGTAGTTAACATTTCCTCTCGGAGTAGCAGATCTCACTCCTGGAAACAGTTCCACGAACAGTTTCTGTACTTTCACCGCATCATCATCTAATTCCAAGTAGTAATCCAACTCTCGCACGCTCGGGAAACTGTGACCCATCCAAGGTGTCATTGACTTAAACGTGATATGCTTAAGATAAATACATTGTATCGTTGGAGCAACGCTGCGTAGAAACACCTCCAAATATTTAGGTTTTAGTTTTTCGGTCCGCTTTGTGGGACAGAGGATAGTTATGTGCTGCCAGGCATAGATTATGTTGTTGTTCAATCTACTTGATAAGTTTTCTGTTGCTTCATAGAGAGCTTGTTGGTCTTCTAGATTCAAATAGCCAATAATCATCAATTGGCAATCGTCGTTAAGATTCTCCATCATCTATTTAAATAAATTATACGAATGTTGTCTTAAGTTTGCTCAGACCTTTTCTCGCACATGGTTAATACCACACACCTTTTCTTTGATATCGATAAATTCAACTTTGTTTTGGGAAATTTAACTTACAGTGATGCCAATTTAGACCAGCTTATGTTAGTCAAGTTACTAAGTTACTAAGCAGTCAAAAATTCTACTAACGATATAGATCTATAACTGCAAATAATATCATTCGTCACACAATAATTATAGTAGAAGAAATAATTAAAAATATTTCCTAATCTTTCAGTTATATTATTGCTAATAATTGTGAAGTGCACATATTCGGTGTATTCAGCCCTGGCGTGCTAGCGATAACAATAATCGATATAAACGTTATGCGATAGTTTGTTATTGTTCGTGCTCTTATCAGTTCGTTTTGTTTTGTACTGTAGTTAGTAAATTAATTAAGAATATCACTTTATGTTACCGCCAACATCACAACCCACAACACCCGCATCATAGTAGGATGCCGCCAACAGAGACACTACGCGCTGGCAGTGGCAATGGTGAAAGAGGCGCCGGCGGCGCCGGTGGATCCGAACAAACGTACATCATCAGACAAAGCAACAAATGTTACGAGCACCGCGATTCCCAGGCGACGGCGATGTCTGTGGACTACTCCGGTCAATGGGTGCTGTTGGCGGGTCGCGGCCATTTGGCCCTCCAACGTTTGGGCCAAGACGATGGAACACTGCGTCGTCACGAGCGTCAGTCCAAATACGACGTATCCGTGGCCGAGTTTGCTATTTGTCCCAGTCGACGAGAGTACTGTGCCATAGCGGTAAGATTGAGCAGGCACATTAAGCAACAAAAAAAAAAGATTATATTTTGATGCCTTTGACTTCCTTACTTGTAGTCCAGTCAAAATATTGACATTGTGCGCTGGGGTCCTGCCGAACCCTACTATGAGAATTCGTTGCGTGGACATACGCGCACAGTCACCGACATCGACTGGCATAACAAGAATCCCAATTTGCTGGTCAGCTGCTCCATAGACACCTTCTCGCATATATGGGATCTGCGCGATCCGCGCAAGCCGGCATTATCCTTGAACGCCGTCTGCATGTGTAATTGTCTTATATATATTTTTTTTTTAACTTGCTGAAATGTATTGAAACTTTCAAATTGCAGCGGGCGCCACACAGGTAGGCTTTAATCGTCGCTCGGGAAACTTGTTGGCCGCCGCTCACGACGGTGACTTGCGAATCTGGGATATACGCAAGGGCAGCTGTCCCACACATTATATAACCGCGCATCTGAATCGCGTGCATGGCATCAATTGGAGTCACAAACGGGAGACGTGCCTAGCCACAGCCAGTCAGGATGGCACCGTCAAGTACTTTGATGTGTGCAATCCCAGGAGAGCTGAGAAGATCATTACCACACTATCGCCCGTATGGAGGGCACGATATACAGTAAGCCCGGAAAAGTTTTTAACTCATAAGAAATTCTTAAAAAGTATACTTAACAGGATTAGACATATCCAATACACTTACAAACTTATGTCCATCTCTGTCTGCCTGTCTGTTCGAACATATTTAATGTATTTCGTATTTCACACAGTTTTCCCATTTACCCTTGGTTTCAGCTTTAAATTACATTTATTTAAGAATCTCTCACATATAAGATGCTTTGGAAATGTTATGTTATGGAATTGGGAGTTCAGCTTAGGATATATCCTGTTCAGGCCCTTTGAACTAACTGAACCTTTTTTTTCTGTAGCCCATCGGCAATGGTTTGGTCAGCATTGTGGTGCCGCATTTGGGCCGTGGCGAAAACAGCCTGCTACTTTGGAGCAACAGCAAGCAAACGGATCCCATTTGCTCATTTGTGGGACACACCGATGTCATTCTGGACTTTGCCTGGCGACCCAATCGCGAGGACTCCACAGAAATTGTAAGTCACGTCAAATGACAAAAGTAGATTGATTGATATAAATTCTGTGACTACTGGCAGGAATTGGTCACATGGTCGCGTGATCGAACGTTGCGCGTCTGGAAAATCGATGAAGCTATGCTGAAGCTATGCGAGCCCTCGCCGGATGAGGATGAGGAGGGTGATTCATCACGTTACGAGCCGGAGATAAGTGAACTGCGCGCTCTAACGCCGCCTGAGTTTATGCATACGCTGCAGCCGCGTCCGATGACGGCTGCATCGCTGCCCATTACGGCGACACTGGATCCGGGTTTGGGTGCCAATACCCTGCCCATGGCACGCTCGCCCAGCTTTGGCGGCGTCTATGCGCGACGCGAGGAGACGCACATTGCACGCTCTCTAACCGATCAGCCGACGTGTTCGCTGCAGCACGAATTCTCGCTGCTGAACACAAATATGCCCCATGTGGACGTGGATATGCTGTGCGCGATAAAGCGTTATGCATGCTTTAAGATCTGCGCTGCGGATCACACGATCATATTACAGGTGACATTTCCCACCGCTTATCCCAGTCCGAATGTGCCGCCCGATTTTCAGCTGTGCCAGGGCACCACTCTGTCCAGCGATGTGAGCGGTGTGCTCCTCAAAGTGTTGCGCACCAATGCGCTGCAGCGTGTCAAGAAATCTCGCAGCTGCCTGGAGCAATGCCTGCGCGCACTGGTCGCCGCGATGAAGAAGCGTGTGACGTCCGTTGCTGGCGCTGGTGCGGATCGCAGTCAGATGTTATTGCAATCGCCGCGATTAGAGGGAGCACTGTCGAGTGCTCTGCACGATGCCTGCATACCATTTCCACGCACGTCGGGCGTGCAATTCAATGCCATCGGCATGTTGACCACCTTTGCCCAAGTGATGAACACCAAGCGGTTGACATTGCGCCAGCATCATTCGATAACGCCGCGCACTCTGAGCGCCATCAATGGCAGCGGTTTGCTGGGAAATGTGATGGCAACAACAACAGCGCAACGGGATCCGAATGCTTCGTTCTATCTGCAGGAGCGCATGATCGCCTGCAAGCGTATGCAGGGCAAACAGCGTGTGATGCGTCAAATCAATGGCACCACTCCCGTTGTTCACATCTACGATGCCAGCCAGTTGCTGCACATTAATCGAGACATGGCACGCGATTTTACGCTGGACAAACGAAATATTGTCGAAACGTGTCGACGCAATGGTGAAATTTGTCGCGAGCACGGACGACTGGATTTGGTGCCCATTTGGCTGCTGGCGGAGCTGATAGCAACGCCCCATGTGCCGCACGAGCCGTCTATGAGTTGTCAACTTCTATTCTACAAAGATCCGTTCAAGAAATCACTGCTCGAATCGCTCATTATGCACTATGCTGGTGCTGGGGATGTTCAAACAGCTGTACTTCTCGCCTGCCTCTTCGACAAGTGTCCGACGGCGGCGCTGATGGGCATGGACATGGATGTGGCCAGCTGCCGTCTGCCCGCCCAGCTCCAAGCGCAATTGTCGCCATATCATACGGTTTTGCCGCTAGATTTCAAATCATCCACCCAAGCGCGTGCCTCGAGCGGCACTTGGCAACAGTTGAAGCAGTTGCGCAGCAATTCGTGGTCGGATTCGTTAGATTGGCTGGACTTTAAGCTGGGACAGACGGATGCGTATGCGTGTTCGCTAATTCGACGCACCAAAATGCCGCTCTTCGATAAATTCAAGCGCGTCTATGCGGATGTCCTCTTTGGCTGGCAGTTGCTAACGAAGCGTGCGGTAATCCTCAAGCATACGATGCACACACCGCCTCCTTCGCAGGGCGTTGAATTTGTCACCGAGTGTGCCGGCTGCGGCAAACCGAAGCGTACGCCCAAATGTGAGCCATGCAAGCGGCCAGTTTTAATCTGCATCCTTTGCTGCCTGCCCGTGCGCGGTGCATCAAATGCGTGCCTCTCCTGTGGCCATGGTGGACATATGCAGCACATGATACACTGGTTTGAGGTGCGTAACAGAAAATCACTTTTCCCATAATTTTCCAGTTTTTAATTTGATTCTCTCTATTCACAGCATCACACGGTTTGTGCCACGGGCTGTGGCTGCAGTTGTTTGCAGCGCACCTCGGAGCTACTGGCTCTCATTAGCTGATTACGGATGGCGCTGTTTTGGTGCTTGAAATTCAACTAGCTTTAGATTTGCTAAAACTTTACGCTGTGGTAATCAAAAAACATATACATAATTGTTTGTTTTTTTTTTTGTATGTCTCCAAGACAACATTTTGTAATATTTGCATATATATGACGATGAAAAATATAATTTGTACTCTACTCTTTGACTGGCTATCAATTCTGCGTTGGGTACCAAAAACTGCTTCAAATATTACCCAATTTTTGAAGTAATTGGGTGCCAAGATGTCCCCATTATATTTGAATGCACTTTGGTAGATTTGATCAGTACGATTCTACCGCACTCCAATTCCATATGGATTTTGCCGAGTTAGAGATATTTTTCTAAAAATTACTTTCTTTTTAGCCATACCTCAGTCATATCCTTAAGAATCTCGGAAGGACTCATGCTTGGAGCTCATATTAAAAAGGATAACTCGGTAACTAAGAATTTTGTATAATCGACTTATTTTTACAAGTGCTTGCGTGGTTATTTAGGTGACCCCATAATCTTCGACTGCAGTTCGATAGACTTGGTCCTTGTGGTTCAAACGCAGCATGTCCTTTGAAAATCTGCAAAGATTTGGAACAGGTAGCCTTTTTTTCCTCGTCAATATGCTCTTGAAAGTATGCCACATTTTGTTGCGTAATCAATGCATAAATCAAATGGTTATACATGCTATCACAAACAGTAAAACAAATAGATGCTCATCTTAATTTTTATATTGGTATTTGCTTATTGACCATGTCAATGTATTGACCGTCAGTTGCAGCAGATAAAAGGTTAAGGATAGTGCCCAATTAATATAATATATCCCATCCGAATACTATATACAAATCTGATCTGAATTAAAAAAAAGTATTGTCCCATATATATTGACAGAACATTTGAACAACTTCATGTAGTAGTTTAATCATGCGAAACCTTCAGTGTCCGAATGCAATAATTATTTATTAGTTTTCAAATACACACATATATTAGTTCTTTTTATTATTAAATTTTTTTTTTTTGATTTTTTTTTTTTGTTTTTTTAGACTTAGCTTAATATTTACGTGTTTACTTGTAGTTCTGTTATTCTTTATGTTTAGCAATCATCAAATTTGTTCGTCTCTCGCTTGGAAAGGCAGTTATCATTATTTTGAAAATATTTAGCATTTTAAAAGTAATTCTATAGCTCTGCTTTAACATGTATGTTACTCTTCGATAAGCGTCATGATAAATGGAAAGTGTATAAATATAGAGCTCGAAAGGAACAAAAAGAAAAATACTCAATATTTCTTTAAATATATATATATCAAAAAGATACAACTTATTGCAATTGTTGATCACGCTAATTGGACTCGCACGTTTCTATTCTTCGCTATTCTCTTCTTTTTTTTGTTTGAAAACATAATATCGTGACAAGAACAGATAAGAGTAAAATCTAAGTATAATATTTAAAAAAAAACATATATACGCACAAAACAAATATTTACGAAGAAACTGTGAAAAACTTTCAGCTTTTGAGGGGAAAGGAGACACAATGTATATATATATTGGGAAAGGTATTGAGGTCAAATTGAAGCTAGAGCTAGAGACGGTTCAAACGGGATAAGCTGCTTAACTACAAAAAATGTGTGTGTGTGTCTGAGTGTGTGCGTGTGTGTTTGGTTGTGTATCTGTTGCTTTAAGTGTGTGTGTGTGGGTATATGTGCGGGTCTCTATGCATAGTATTGTGTTCGAGTGGTTGTCCTTGCCAAACGCTGGCGGTTGCCGCCACGTCACAATATCATTTAAACTGATCACGATACGTTGCATTGCACATGGCGATTAGCAGGCGAACATTGCTGCATTGCGGACTCTTCGGGCAATTCTTGATGAACAGCTGGCAATTGCGATACAGCTCGGAGAGCACTTTCGGTGCATGCTCACGCGTTATGGGATCCGACATATTGATGGCCAGCAGCGCCTCATTGAG
Source organism: Drosophila conformis (assembly GCA_035041375.1). Taxonomy (NCBI): domain Eukaryota; kingdom Metazoa; phylum Arthropoda; class Insecta; order Diptera; family Drosophilidae; genus Drosophila; species Drosophila conformis. Next base: position 1,994,003 of record JAWNLE010001234.1, read on the forward strand.
GTAGCTGAAAAGGAAATACAAATTAATAAAACAACAAACAAAAAATCCCATACAAATGTAAGCAATTAAATTAAAAATTACTTACCTCTGTTTATCCTCATTGTGATTGCTCATGTCCGCCGATATTTGCTGTATGAGCGAGAGCAGTACCTTTTGCTCCAGGCGGCAGCCCTCGGGCGCAAATACCTGCATGCGATCCGTGTGACGCAGCGTGAACTCGACCAGGTTTAAATCATTTGCCAGCAATGCCTGATGGAAGGCCTTGTTGATTTGACCCGCCTGCAACAACTGTCTAATGCTCTCGCGCAGATCGTATGTGGGCGCCGGTGTCGCCGCCTGTGAACGCAACGCCATAGTCTGGTTATCCATGTGTTTGCGCAGTTCGGCTCGAATAGTCTCCTGAACTTGGCGGGCGAGCAATATCTCCAGGCTCTTCACTTCACGCTGTGTCTCCAGCATGGCGTCTGTAAGTTCGGTGCGATGCTTTAGCAAATTCGATTCCACCAGCTGCTTCAATAGGCCCAGCTTGTTGCTCAGCTCTTCGCCATTGTGCGACTGTGGCATGTGCTGCAGATACGCATTAAACTCCACCATGACTATCAGCAGCAACGGTTAATTTAATAATTAGTCAATTGGCAATTGTTAAGTGTTTTGACAGTCTTACAGTCTTTAATGCCAATGCTAAACGCCTCGTGTAACTGCTGGAACATGTTCTGCGAGGACTTCTCATAGGCCGGTATCAGAGTGCTGCTCATCGATTCAATGAATGCTGTCTGCAGACTGGTCTGTACGCCAATCAGCACGGACTTGCCAAAAGCGTCCAGAAATTGCTAAAATATTTGAAATACACATATAAATTGAAATATAAAATGCCGAAAATTAGTGATTTTTTTCATACCTTGCTCTTGACCACCTGTGCTATGTTTTCCTTGACCGTCTTGTCAAACACATTCAACTTTTGCACAATTTCTAGCCGCATTTGATTCTGCAGTTGATCCATTTTTGCATTGACACGGGGCAGCAACTGACGTTGCAGCTCCATAGTCAGCACGTTGCCAATGATGTCCGTGAAATGATTCATAACATACTGATTGAGCACCTGCAGCAGCGAATCGCGCAGCTCACGATTTTGAGTCTCACTAGCATTAACAATGAATGAAAAGAATGAATAAAAATAGTCATGTGTTCATTAAAGAGTTGCTGATTAGTCTTATTCCTTCTTCTTTTCTTATCTGTGAAAAATATTGATTTTAAATTTTTTCCAGAGAAAACTGACCAGATAGAAATAAGAATTTTAAAATAAATATTGTTACCATAGGAGCAATATCCTATATACATTTTAAACTTTTTTATTCTTCGCCAAACATCTCCAATTTCTCTCATTATCTTTTACTTACCGTGCGTGTAGAAATTCGGCTAGTTTCTTTTTATGCTCGTTCTCGTAACGCTTGAGATACTGCTCCATCAATTTGGACAATTGCATTTCAATTTTGTAGGCTAGTTCGTTGACGCTTTTCGGCTGCAAAGCGGCAGCAGTGCTACAGCTGGGTTGTTGCTGTTGTTGTTGCTGATGCATTTGGCTAACCTCATGCTCCAGTTTGTTGAGCTGTTGCGATTGCGCCTTGACAAGATCTGTGAAGTGAATTGGTGGATTATTGGATTGCTACGTATGCCCTCAGTGATTAACTTTTTTATGTACGCACCCAATAGTTGTTCTAGTTTTACATTCATCTCTGCATTGCTCGGGCAATTTTCAATAGTTGCATTATGGCTGTTGCTGCTGCTGTTGTTATTGTTGCTGCTGCCGCTGTTGTTTAGTGTTGTTGTCCCGCCAAGGGAGGGCGGGACATTGCCATTGTTCTTATGCTGCACTGCCTGCGACATGATTTGTGCAGCATTTTGCAACTCTGCGGATTTTTTGGTCGGCTGTAGCATGGCTTCTTGTGGTAACCAATTGGCCGTAACTGCCGCTTCCTCGACGCTCTGCAATAGCGGTGAGGGGTTTGCCAATTCCTCATCCGTTCTAAGAGTTGTAATTTGAAATGAGAAGAGAATAAAATCGAGGTTCATTTGGATATTCTTACTTCTTTTCCGTTTTGCATAGCATAAAGTATGGATTTTCCTCGTCCGATTCTAGGTTCTCCAGTTCCGGTTCGTAGTCATCGGCATCCTCCTGGGTGGCCATTATCTCTTGCACCTCGCGACTGGGACTGGAGCCTCCACTAGCCAAATTCTCAGCTGCATTGCGTTCCGGATTGCGATCAATGGCAATAAACTTTTTACGCTCCTCCATTTTGTCCTTCAGCTTCTGCTGCTCCCGATCTTCAATCAAAGTGTTGTTCACGAGATTCAACAAAGACGTATTAACCTGTTCCGTGCTATTCGCGGTGACTGTGGCCAACATGCGAAGGGTGTTCAACACTTGCGAATTGATCGCACTTGGATCCACACTGGCAACAGTACTGCTCGAAGCAACAGTGGAGCTGTTGATGGCATCAGTGCCAGTTGTATTGCTGCTAATGCTGGTCGTAGCCAAGAGCATGGTGGCACTGGGCACGCTACTAGCACCAAACGCATCCGGTGTCATTAAATTCAGATGTGGATATGCGCTGCAGTATTGTGGGGATGAGGAGCGAGATTTGCTCACTGCTGTCGCATCCTGCAATATGGCCGAAGGGGCAGCCGCTGCTGCAGCGACAGCGACGGCAATCACCGAAGCTGACGTGGAACTACTCGAGTTGCGCTTCGACTTGGCAAAGAGGGCATCTAAAGGCACAGCGCTTGAACCGCTGCTACTATTAAGAGGCGAACTGGGCTCCTGCTTGATCTCATTGACACCGAGCAGACCGTCGGGCGTTAAGGAGCATTTATTGCTGATGACGCTGGTATTCTTGCTGCTATTCAAACTGCGCTCGGACTTCATCTTTTCGGGCACACAGGGCTGATATATAATCTGACACTCCTGCAGACTCTTGGCCTGCACGACGAACATGTGCAACACCAGAGCGTCGGTGGTGGCATTGCTCTCATCATCATAATCATCGGGCTCCTCAAACGGATAGTAGCTTTCATTTGTGCTCTTCAAGCGACGCATGCTCGCATTCACAATGGAAAATGAGAGAATGCCCGAACTCAACTTGAATTCGGCAATGTTCAGTATGCGAAGTTCGACTTCATTGTTGCCAGAACCGCTGATAGCATTGCCAGCATCGCTGCCATTGTCCGAATCGTTGCTATCGCTTTCCTCGGCATTAGTAGTGTTGCTGCTGCTCCCACCGCCTATGCTGCCAATTTGCATAACATATACGGCTAGGGACTCGAGACTGGATATAACCAAATAATTGGCACTGCGATCAATGCCAGCTATGAACATGTTCGGCTGCACACTGGTCGGAATCGAGGCCATTACGCTGACCGTCTGCAGGCACTCCCACAGCGAGCAATTCCAAAGTTTGATCTCCGTATTGTGATCGCTAGTAGTGATTACGTACTGCCAGTAAGCACTGTACAGCAAGGAAAATGCGTTAAGTACAATCAATCGTAATGGGTTTTGAAGGTTTACTTACTCCTCAACGGGCTTGTTAATGTTATCGAGGAAGAACAGTGAGGACACCGGCTTGCCATCGTGCGGTTTCCATTCGTGCAAGCAGCGATGATTGCGCACATCAAACAAATAAATTTGATAAAATCGAACCAAACCATCGGCACAAGCAGCCGCGACGGTGGTGCCATCTGGCGATAACGATGCGCAGGTTATTAACGATTCCATTTCAATCTTCAGATAACCAGTTTCCAACGCCGATGGCTTAATCTGAGTGCGCTGTAAATTTCACATAAAATAGTTGTTGGTCTAAATATCGAAATAATGCTCTCAAGACTTGTAACACTTACGCCGTGTTCGGTCACAATCATTCGCACAGAAAAACATTGAAATTGTTTGCTGCGTGACCAAAGCAATAGCTGCTTTTCATCTTCGTCGTGATGACGACTGCCACTGCCGCTGGATTTCTTGCTGGTGCTGCTGCTTTTCGTGATGTATGGACACCATGAGACCATATCATATTCGGGCGAATAGTTGGCAATGGGATCATCCACTTTCAGCACAAGTTTACATATCAAATTGCCATCGATTAAATCGATTTTGTACACAAATAGTGAGCTCACATCTATAACTGCCAGAGTGCGTTCGTTTTCGCTGTGGGCAAATTGTAGATCCAACACTTCACCGTTCATGCCCTTGATGAGTGCACGCTGACTGGTACTGGTATTGCACACACGAACCATGCCCTCCATTCCAGTGGCTTTGTTGTTAACTATACATATTTGCATACATTAAGATTTCATATATTTCAATTGTCAGCATATGGGCATTCCCACAGAAAAATTATCAAAAGTCTCTTTTAAGAAAAATATTAATAATGATTAAAACCGACAGTTCATGGAAAAAAATGCAACCAAAATAAAGTTAATTTTGTGAATGTTCTTAGTCACTTGTTATTAATTGCTCTCCCAAGCATTGGCTAACCAAGTTTTTCATAAATACAGACACATTTCGAAAGTAAACAAAGTGCAAGGAATGCCAGTCGAAAGATCGATTAATGGTCAAATTAATGCGAAAGCTTGGATATCAGTTGTAAATATTTTACCCAACGTTTTTACACTCTCATACTGTTTGAACAAGAAAAACTGAACAATTTCATAGAATTTGGAGTGCGACTGTGTGTGCATACCTCTATAAATGCCCATATGTGTTTGCAATCGATTCGCTTTTAAGCATTTGTTAGCAAAAAAAAAATATTTGGAATCTCATGAAAATCCGAACCCTAATATACTTTTTAAAATATTTAGCTGTTAAGCACTCACCATTAATGGCATAGGCCAAATGCTTGCCATCGCGATGCACAGCCACCAAATGCCCGGGATAATAGTATTTGTGTTCCCATTTATAATCAACGACATTCTTAAGCTTCACCTTGGAGGAGCCACGGAAATGGGCAACGCCAGAGCCATAGACTTTCGTATGATTCGTTTTAATGTTGTAGCAGCATTGCTTGTCATATGGTTGAAAGTTGCTGAGGGACAGTAGAGCAAAATTATAGCAATAAATGGAATATTGTATTTTTGCTGATTATGATTTTTGACATACATAACTTCGATTTTCTTCGCATCCGTTGAATTGCCGTTGGCGACTGCTGCTGTTGTGGCTGCTGCCAGATCCTGTTCATTACTTGTGCTCATATTGATGCGGGCGTTTTCAAATAGATTTCTGTTTGCTGTTGTCTGCAAATTACTGTTGCTCGTTAATGCCGTTAAATGAGGAGCGTTGTCAGTAGTGGTTGTTGTTGTAGTTGTGGTTGTTGCTGTTGTTGCGTTGCTTTTGCCTTTGCCACACCTAGATGATTGCAATTGCAGCGGCTTACGAAAGATTGCCAGATGTGCGAGCGCAAAGAGCGCGATTAACATTGACGCATTCACTTACTAGGAAGATACATCATCTTTTTGTTTACTTTTGAGCTCAATAGCATTAGCATTTTCCATTACCCATTGTGTAAACGGTAAACGTATGTAAACTAACCTGCACTTGAGCGCAGCAGTTTCAGTTGCTCGCTATTTTTCGTTTCGCTGGGCTTGGTGAGGCGCGCAGTAGATGGTCACATAAATTAGGCACGCACGCAGCAATTGTTTAACGCGTCTTACACCATTTAAACAATCAATTTCAACAAATGCACACTCACAAATTATATCGCAACCTTTGCGAAAATTTGCTCCAATGCCGCAAAGCGTTAGTGATGTGCAGCGGCGTATGCAAATCAATCGATAGCAGCGTGCGTTTGTTATCGCAAAGCGCACAGGGTTGCTTTTCAAGTGGCAGCGATTGCAATGTGAATTCAATTCAAAAATAAAATTTGTTGCCTATACAGAATATTATTTATTGCCTTGAGCATTTGTAACATCAACTTAATACATTTATCTTTATTTATGTAGATGTATATCCGTCAAAACAATACGCATTTGTTACGCTGCAACGTAACAATAAGTTTACATAGTGCTTAATATCACTTTTATTTTTGTTTGTCTTACTTCTTTCATTCACTGCATTGAGTTTTGTAGTTGTAAATCTTTGAAAATTGTTAACAAGATTTTTTTTTGCTTGATGAAAAGTGAAATAATATACATTCATTTATATATTCATATATTTAATAGTATGCAAAAGAAAATGCGCACGCACTCATATGGATGATATACTCAGTATTTCTGGTGGCATATCATCTTGTAAATTCGAAGTTAGCATACTTGTGGTCCGGTAAATTAAATAATTTTGTTTGGATTTTCTCATCGTTATTCATTTGCTTATATGCTTATACAAATGGTTTAACAAACATGAGAAATGTACATAATATCAATTCGTGTATACATACAAGATAGTTTCGAAAAAATGACTTAACCTAAGCTAAGCTTTGAAGGAAATGAAATTGTTTGCATGTGTTTATATTGCTTTTTTGTGGTAATCAATTTTAACGTTTCGTATACTTAAACATTTTAGCCTGGCTTACGAAAGTTACGATTTTTTGACACATTAACATAATAATTTTGTTTATTTCATTACCGGAATGAATGAGAAGGTCGAGAGATTGTTTTTTCCTAATGGAACCATGTTTCGAGTTTTACAAAATTAATAGTTAATAAATAGCGATTTAATGCCGTTGAGCAAAATAAATGTTTTATTTCAGAGATTGAAACGTGGTTTATATTTAAAGATTTTTTTTGTTTTCTATCAGCCAAAGAAAATCGCCTGTGTTGCTGGTTTCGAGATACAATTAGCGCCACTTTGTGGCAACATATCTGTTTATATGTCTAGGGAGCAGGAGCAGTGTTTCATTTTAAAGCGAACTATGATTCTCATATACAATTACATTTACACATTTACGTTTTAACAATTAGTTCACTGAGCCACAGTGTGCTCTGAAGAGAAGTATACATAAATTGATCTGCATAAATATGTATGTATCATTATAGAGGCGGCATTATTGTTATTCGTTATGTTATTGTTACTTGCTTGACAATTTTCTTCATCTGTTTCTTACATTCACTTTTGAAATTTAGATTTAACTAGCCTATAATTAAATTAGCAAATTTTAAGCAGCGTGCTAAAACCAAAATTCGCATAAGCGGACGCGCAGTGCCTACCCTTCTAAATAACTGTATGTTGGTGTGTGTAGGTGTGTGGCGTGTGTGCTGTCTGTTTATGTGCACATATATATGCGGTGCATGCAACAAGCAACTGAAAACGCTGCTTAAACATTTGTATGGCCACCGGCTGAGCCGGATGAGCCGCCAGTCACATTAGCCGTCACCGGCGCTGATATTGAGGAGCCGGTGCGGGTTGGTGCGAGTGCAGTCGCACCACCACCACCACCACCACCATCGGCAACAGCCGCCAAACTCTCTAGCTTGAAACGCATCTCCTCCTTGCAGGTCTGCACGCTGAGCAGCTCGTCGCTGAGATCATTGCACAGGTGCAGGAGAGAATTGTTTTGCTCACGCAGCCGCTGCAGTAGCTCCGTGGTGCTAGTTTGATTATGCTTGAACGACACATGACGCAACGAGTCACTGATGGCCGTCACACGTTTCTCAAATGTCTCCGCATTGGGCAGTTGCGATGCAGCTGTTGATGTTGTGGATGTGGATGCTGCACCTGATGCTGGTGCCGGTGTCTGCGGCTTCCGATAGACCTCAAAAGCAGAGATGCGCTGTTGCGTCTGCAGCGTGATGCGCGTAGGCGGCACAAAAGCGGGTGGCGGTGGCACTGGCGGCAGTGAATGCTGCTGCTGCTCGGAAGCTACACTGATATGGGCATTGGCATTGCTGCTGCTGCTACTGCCACTGCCACCATCCAGCTGCAAGTGTACAAGGCATTAGTATTAATTTATTTACAATCGCTTCGTTATATTCATCAATGGCTAAACTACTGAATTTTGGGTTGCATAACACTAAATAAATAAGCTACAGCCAATTGCGGATGCATTTGATTTGATTGATGTTATTATTTTTTGTTTGGTATGTCTTTTTGTTACACTTACAACATTCGCATCGTCGGCAAAGTGCGTGAAATCGGCAAAACCCGCTGAGGTTTGCATATCGAAGCTGGCTTGCGCGGTTATCTTAATTGAAATTGGGTTTATGTTACAGATTGTTTACAAAATAAGTAAAATATAAATTAATATGGGCTCGCAATAAGTTAAACACTTTTCATCAGTTCAATGTAAATATTTATTCGGTGCACCGAAACAGTTTGTACTATTGCAGAGAATAGAAGAAAAAGAAATGCTTTAAGTTAGCTGGTTACTTCAAATTTCGAGCTGGCAATATGCAAAGAACTTGTTTTCAAATTAAATTTCAATTATCAAGTCAAACTCTGCGATAATATAATGAGAACATAACAAATGGAAAACCAGTAATAAACCCAATAGTGACAGTAATACCTTAAAAACTAGAAAGCTGTACCATATTCTTAAAGCAAACTTCTATAACTTAGTGTTACTCACAGTTTGTCTATCATTTTGATTTGTTAGTAGGTTTTCGTACATTAATGAGTGGAATATGAATATGAATAACGGTTAGTAAATGAAGCACAGCTAAAATAGCATTTGGAGCAGACTGAAAACAGTCTAAGTAGCTGCTAGAAAATTAAGAACAGCTACAGTTTTCAGGACACACTTTAAGGCTGGACAATAGACACAATTATAATATATCTGAATATATCTTCGACTCACCTCCGGCTGTTGGGAACCCGTTGTGCCAATTTTGAACTTGTTCAAATCCAAACTGCTGCTGCGCGCATGTCGATGGGGACGTGGCGGCGGCAAGGGCGGTGGCTCTTTCTTGGCAGATATTGTGGTCGATGCATAGGCAACTGGCAATGGCACCGCCTGATCGGGCGGCTCACTGACACCGGCGGACCCAATGCTGGGCTCACGTTGCGGCGGCGGTGGCAGAGCACCAATATTCTTAGCTGGCAGCTTCTTCGCCTGCGGACGTTGTATGGCACGGAGATCACTGCTTTGAATCGATATGGAATCACGATCGCGGTGCGTTCCACTTTGATTATTATGCGTCGATGTCGTTGGGGCTGTTGTTGACGTTGCCATTGCCATTGCCATTGCAATTGCACTGGGACTATCCTCGCGCAGCACAACAACACCGTCCATGTCGCTGGCACTTGTGCTGCTCGCTTGTTGACTCGATTGTTCGCCGGTTGTGGCAATGGCTGTGCCTGTAAATAAAAGATAAAAAAGATAAAAAATGAGCTAACATCACATTGTCAAACACTGACCAATGGGCGTTACACGCAACGGCACGGGATGCAAAATTTGAGGATTTGAGCCCACATCCTGGGCAGTGCGTTTCATATCGAAGAGCGCTGGCTTAAGACCGGGACTAGAAACGGCTGGCGCGGCAGCGGCAACTGCACTGGATGCAGCAGCAGCAACAGCAACTATTGCAGCACCACTTGCTGTTGATGTCGTTGTAGGAGATTCGCTAAACTTGGTCCATTGACTGGCAGCATCGTTAGTGGTGATGGCGGCAGCAGCTGCTGCCACTGACGCACTCGTTGTTGCTGCTGTTGTTGTGGTTGCAGATGCTGATGACGCTGATTGATTTGATTTTTCCACATTTGGCGAATTGGAAATGCTGCGATTCTTAAGAACTGGCGGCGTTATTGCTGATGTTGTTGTTGTTGTTGTCACCTCACGCCTCGAGCTGCCTGTGCTGGCCTGCGATGATGTTGAGATGCTGCTCAGATTCATAATGTTCTTATCATTGGGCAACGGACGTGGCTTCGCCTGCGAGCTACTAATGATTGTATTGTCAGTGTGCTCATCCTCGTCGTCGTCATTCAAATGCAGGAGATCAGCCTCAGGCGGCTCTTGAGGTATGTGCGCCGTTGATGACGACGACGTCGACAATGTTTTAGCCAATACATTCGGATGTAGGCAGTGGGGCAGACTGCTCGGCAATGGTATGTTGTTGCGACGCAGCACAACCAGATGCATGGCAGCTGTGAATTCGGATAGACTTAGTGCACCGTCTCGTGTCACGTCGCACAGCTGCCAAATGTGGCGCAGCTCCTCGACAGGAATGCGGCTCTTCTCAAAGAAGATGCTGTAAGAAAGTGTCATAATAAGTTGAAATTAAAAAATTTGCATTAATTAAATTGCAATGTAAATTGGTGACTCTAATAAATAAAAACTTGTAATCTTTATCTAAAATTCTATAATTTTTATAAGTGAAGGGCCAAAACTTACCGCGCTGCCTGTCCGGAGAGCAGACCATTCGGATCACGTTGCACCGTTCGGAACTGTTTTTTGTAGTACTCACGCTGCTCGGGAGTGATTTGATAGAGCGTGGTCAGTTCGCTTTCGTTGTCGTCATCGTCGCTGCTGTGACGATCCGATGACTCCTCCTCGGTGCCCAATAATTGGCGATGCTCATCACCGAGGAGGCCCTGCCACAGCGTATCCTGTGCCCAGGGACGCTCCGCCACACTGTTGGTGGGCGTGGGACTATCGCTGTTTGTGCTCCACGCTTCCGGTGAGGCACCAGCGCCACGTCGACGCTGCGATTAGAGTCAAAAAGGTGAAGTTATTTTCGAGAAGTTTAAATACTCTCGCAGATATATATATACAAGCATTTTGGAAACTTAATTGGTGAGTTTGAGTTTTTATACAAGAATTATATTTTCGACTAATAGTTCTGCAGCTCACCAAATTATAGACTAACTATATTCCTTATGAAGAATATGTACACTTTACTGCATAAAAAGTTAATATATATATATATATATATGTTTCACATAATCGTCGCATAATCATAATATCCGCTCCAAGAGTATACAAAAGCGCTGTTTATATCTAATGTCTATATGCATAGGCATGATAAGATATAATAAAATAATAATACGCACAGTTTCGCGACTGCTGCTGCTGCTTACAACAACAACATCAGCACCGGCCAACTCATCAAAATTATCTCCACAGCTGGATTCGTTCTGCTCAACCTCGGAATCGGTGCTGGGCACATCTGAGGCGTCTTGTAACTGATCTAACTGCTGTAGTTGCTGTTGTTGTTGTTGCTGCTGCTGGGAATTGCGACGCAGCGAGTTGCGACGATCGGTGGGCGGCGGTGGGGGCAGTGCACCCAGTCCATTTTCGCTTGTTGTGCTCGCCGCCGGCGCTGTAGCTGCCTCCTTCCAGCCAAAATGCGGCAACGGCAATGGCACAGTGGCTGCTATCAGCTCTTGACGCAACGGCACCGCCTCCTGATGTGCCGCAATTAGCTTTAGGCATGAATAGAACTGAGCGCGTGAGATATGCAAAGCTGTCGCCGGTATACCAGCCAAAGCAGTGATCTGTAAAAACAAACAGACCAAATAATTAAAAACATACGACGTCGACATCATTAAATTGTTGCGGACCTACCTCAATCACCGTCTCGTTGGCAATGTCCGCTGAGCGAAAGAGTTCCGTTGCTTTTAGCATAGGCACCTTGCCGGCATTTTCCACGTCGCAGCATTGAAACAGCTCGCTATAGAATCGTGTCTCGGGCTCCGTCAGCGTTACCTCTTCCATAGCCGCCTACTTGTTGCTGGCAATCGTTTTACGCGTCTTTTTTAAAGCTCTATTAAGCTAGCCACGCCCGTTCCTCCTTGTGAACGGCAACTGCGACAATGCCAATTTGTTTGTTTATTATCTATCTCCACACACTTAACTAAACAAACTGGCTGACTCGCTGACTGACTAGCTGACTGACTGGCTGGCTGCTCTCAGCTGTGCTACGCTGTCCACCCTGCCTCTTTTATTTGTCGCGCAGCGTAGGTGGAGAAAAAAAGGGCCAATAAGAGACAAAAACGAAACGAAAACCCGAAATGCAGCAGGTTTGGCAACGGTTTTGCAAGCACTACGCAGCCCCCACAGCCAGCTAATTGAGTGTGCACATTAACGCATGACTCGGCAAAGGCGGCACAGTTGTTCGATTCAAGTTTGAGCTTGCTTAACACTACACAATTTGCCAATCAATTGCAATTTTTACACGGATTTTTCGCAAACTGTTGTTCACTGTGGTGGCATTATCATCGATAACATCTGACAGATTAGGGATGGCCGACAAGTTCGCACACGTTACTTGTAACGAATACTGCGCTCATGGCACGGAATGATTGAATGCTCTAATGTGCATATTTAAAAATTGCTGAATTGATAATTAATTAATTCTCTGAATTAATAATTCTCTTGCAAACATTGTAATTTTTTATGTAATTTTATCCCACTATATATCTAATACGGAATTACTTGGAAGAATTAATATGTAGTTTTAAATAAGTCTCTTATAAGAATAAAATAAAACCGTTGAACATATGGTAAAGTTGTTTAAAATATGTGGCACCTATCGCCCATCTCTAAATTCGATAACATACAAAATTTTGTTATTGTCTCTTAGTGCGATTGCAACGCAATTTAGTGTTTAAATACTTGTGAACAAGGAATTCGAGTGCCTAAGCAAACGTCATAGACATAGTGATATTTCCTCTAACTAGTCAATAATGTTCTCTCGGAAAAGGCCAGAGCCAGCTAAGCGTCGACAGCATGATTTGTCCCAGGTAAGGAAAACACTAAAGCACAAAAACTTCGAATTGGCAGTCTATTTTGTATTATGAGTCATGCCTTTCCTTTCCTCTCCTCTACCCTCATCCACATGCACACGCATAGTTTGGCTTAACGGAAATACCGGATGACTTTGATCCCAGCGCTGGCTATGGCGGCGATGATGCTGGCGATAGCGATTTGGAAGCCGAGCTGGCGGCAATTACCAGTGGCGGTGGCCCGTCAAAATCAAAAGTTAAACCAAAGCCACAACTGTTACCCAGCAGCGATTTGGATCGAATGATTGCGGATAGCCTCCGTGACGTTAGCGATGATGATGACGATGATGCGCTGGAGAATGACAGCGATCTGATGGGCGAGCTGCATGGCATTGCGGGCGATGGCATCAACGACGATGACGAAACACCTGCTGCTGCCGCTGCAGCTGATGCAGAGGAACCGGAGCCGGTGCAAACGTTTCTGCCAACAACCACAGTGGACACGTTGGGCATCATAAATGAACGCATAGAGATGTACAAGCAGGCGGAGGCCAATGCTAAAGCCGCCGGCGAATCAGGCAAGGCACGTCGCTTTGCACGTGGCTCAAAAACGCTGCAGGATCTGAAGAAGCAGTCGGCAGCCGGCAAAACCATCAATGTTGATGACATACCGCCCGAGGTAAGCGTGAAGCCAGCGGCGGCAGCGGTTGCTGGAGCCACCAATGAGCCCATGCAGCCAATGCGTGCCGCGCCAATGCCACCTACGCCTAGTACGCCGCCAGCAACAACTCCCACTCCAGCTCCAGCTGCTACACCTACTGAGCCGGCCACGCCAGCGAATCCATTGGTTTCTGAGCTGCGCAGTCGTCAAGCTGAATATAAATCGGCTGCTGTGCAGGCGAAGCGCAGTGGCGACACAGCTGCTGCTATCCAGTTTCTGCGCATTGTCAAGCAATTCGATGTGGTTGTAAAGATGTGCGAGGACGGACAGGAGGTGGATCTTAGCGATATGCCGCCGCCGCCTGGAGAATTTCTGGCGTTTGTGGCCAAGATGCAGGGCGGAGCAGCAACTGCAGATACAGCGGCTCCCGAAGTATCGCCAGCTCCAGCAGCGCCTGCTGCAGAAGTGGTTGATCCACAGGCAACAGCGCCGACTTCCATGCTTGAGGCACTGCAGCAGCGTTTAGCTAAGTATAAATCGGTGGAGGAAGCCGCCAAGGCAGAGGACAATACCAGCAAGGCGCGTCGCTTTGGACGCATTGTTAAGCAGTTCGAGGATGCCATCAGGCAACATAAGGCTGGCAAACCCGTTGCATATGATGAGCTGCCCGTGCCACCTGGTTTTGGTCCACTGCCTACAGGGGATGCTGCGCCCGCTGCATCAGCAGCACCTGAACCCACGCCTCCAATGTCGCCCACATCACCGGCAGCCACAGAGAGCACTTCGGCTGGTGACACGCCGTCCAGCTCAGGCACAGTGACGCCGACGGTGCCACGACGCAAGGTGCCATCGCCAGCGCAGCCCAAGGAGCTAACGACGCGTACAAGCGGTAATCATCAGAAGAGCAATTTGGCGGAACAGCAAATGAAATTGCTGCTCGAGCGACAAAAGGAGTTCAAAAGTGCCGCTGTAGCGGCCAAGAAAGCTGGTGAAATTGATCAGGCCAAGGAATACCTGAGGATCTACAAAGGATTCGACTCTCTGTTGAATGCGGCCAGCAGCGGTTTACCCGTGGATCTGAGCACGGTAAGCCAAAGTAGATGTATTATTTAAATATCGTTTTAGCTACTTTATATATTTATATATTCGATGACAGCTGCCTGTGCCGCCATCGGAGCGCGACAGTTTGGAGGCATCGTTTGCCATTGTGGCTAGCGAGGACTGTGATCCGAGCGATGACATTTGCGAGATCGGGGTGCGCATGGAGGAGCAGCTGGCCAAGCAGCTCATGATGTGCAAGAATACACGTGATCATCACAAGGCCATGGGCGATGTGGCCGGCATGAATCGTTTCGAGAATCTCGCACTGACCGTGCAAAAGGATTTGGATTTGGTGCGTTATTCCAAACGCAAGAATCAAACACTGCCCAAGTTTCACTACGAGAAGCGTTCCTTCAACATTGTCCACTGCAATACGGATCTGACGGACAATGAGCTCGAAATTGTTGTCGTGCGTGGCATTAACTACAATGTGGCCAATCCCAAAGATGTGGACACATATGTCCGCGTTGAATTTCCACTGTTAAATGTAAGTTGACAGCATTGCAGTTATATTAATTTCTCATCACATTTTATTGCTACAGGAGGAGTTTTTTAAGACGAAAACAAATGTGATCAAGGACACGGACACGCCCGACTACGATGAACGCTTCAAGGTTGATATTCAGCGCAGCAACCGTCAGTTTCAGCGCATCTTCCGGCGGCATGGCGTCAAATTCGAGATATATTCTCGAGGGTGAGTCCCACGCTCTCTACTATGTGCCTCAAAACGTAACATTGAGCACTATAATTATTAACTCTAACAAATGCCAATCGCATATGCATCTGAATTAACCAAGGTGAAGCGAAAGAATCAAAGTAAAACTCCTTCCACGTCTCTAAACACAATTTGCATGAGAGATTTTCTAATTATGATCCACACTAAAAGCTCTTATACAAGATCAACTTTCAAGCATAAGAGTCTTAGAGTCTTAAGCATAAATTCGAACCACTTTTTCAAAAATCTTAATGATCTTAAATTTGTACACGAATGTAGTATTCATAATTTCTTAAGACTTTACAATAAAAAAATATTAAATAATTCTTACAAAATTCCACATTCTTTCATCCAAACTTTTTAAAATGATCTTAAATAACAAAATAAATGAATTTCTTCCAAAAATACGAGATCTAAAATTGTATTTTATAGTCAATATGATTACGCTTGCTTTGGGTACGTCTTAGTATATACCACCAGTATTTTGAGATATTTAAATGCTTTGGAGACACCCTGCTTCTAGTAAGAACGTTCTTGTTTTGCTGCTTTAGGACATTATTGAAATACAGTATTATTTGAACATTATCTTTTGAGTAGAAGAACTCTATTAAGTTGAGAGTTTAGAGCTTTCCACATATCCATTGTTGCAAACATTGATCGCATAATTCAAATGTTTTAATATCATATGTTTTTATCAACTTTTACGCCACAAATCCCAACAAAACTCATTTCAAAATGCTCTTAATGGTACGCAAATCGCTTAAATAATAAATTACAAATGAAAAATGAAAAAATAAAATAAAATAAAACAATAAGCAGCTGCAGTATTGATTGTTGTGGACTAAGTCGTAAACTGCCCATATGTTGTTTCAGAGGATTCTTGAGATCCGACACGCTAATTGGCACCGTCAATGTGAAGTTGCAACAGCTGGAAACAAAGTGTGACATCCACGACACCTACGATGTAAGTCCAAGTCCAATCACTATATCATTTCAATTTAATATTTCAAATGCCTTGCTTCTATTCTCCATATGCAGCTGATGGATGGTCGCAAGCAGGTGGGCGGCAAGCTGGAGATCAAACTGCGTGTACGGAATCCCATATTGACCAAACAAATGGAGCACATTAATGAGAAGTGGTTGGTGCTGGATGCCGAGGGATGAGCACAGTTATAGTCTCCACCTTTGTTTATTGATTAAGTCAGTGTTTTGCACGCTTTAGCCCCTCCAGCGGTGGCATTAGCTTGTATTCCACACAAAAACACCTACACAAACATACACACAAATACACGTTATGTTCTATATATATATATATATTTATATAGATATTTATGTATTTGAGATACTTGTATTTGAGACAAGACGCTGCGCTGCTCAGAAGATTTGTGCCCCATTTGTGTAAACAGTTCCATTCCAGAAAGTTGTGTGAGTGAGGAACTTGAGAGAGAGAGAGAACAGCGCCAGCAAAGCCTGATTATGTTTCATCTAATATGCACGATATGTTATTTAAACCCATACAATATATGTCTATATATGTATAAGTTTTTTTGATTTTTGATAAAGTCGTTTGCTAAATTATAACTCCAGATATTCGACTATTTGCGAGAAGGCGCTGCTCTCATTAAACACATTCACGCCGCGCACCTTATAGAAACCTGCAAGATAGCAATGGTGATTACAATGAAGATGCCTTTGATAGTTGTTTTTCCTTGTTGGAACCTACCGTTGACGCTAGCATTCACGCAGGGCGCATATTGAAATGATGGATACGGCAGATGCCAACCCTTCGAGATGAGCTGCCAGTCGGATGCGGCACGCTCCCTGAACCATACCTCATAGCTCTTAAGGCATTGTGTGGAGCGCGCCTGTTCGCTCCAGCTGATGAAGACCTCCCATTGCGTCACCTCCACAATTTCCAGTTGTTGCGGACGCTTTAGTTTGGGCCACGCTGCCGAACAGACGCGCAGCAACATCACCCAGGGCAGGGGTAAACTGGCAGAGTTGACAACAAGTTCGCTGTTGTACTGCCAAATGGGTCCCGTCTTATATAGACTGGGTGTTTGCGTCCGTCGCATTGCCTCTCGTAATGTGGCATTGGGATATGCCGGACTCCCAGCCAGCTGCCACACATGCACCGGATCTGTGCTGTGCGGCACCAGCAGCTCCGTGATGAATGCCGATTCATTTGCGATGGACATGTTCAGCGTGTACTTGTGGTGATAGGCAGTCAGCTGCGGTCCCGCCTGCTCGGGACTAAGGAATATAGTCGCCATATATTGCGCGATGCCATTGCCAGAGATGGTGCGGAGCACCTGCACACTGTGCCTACTATCCATATTCACCAGCTCCAGATCTGCCGCCCGTGTGCCCAACTTGGCCAACATGCCAAGCGCCGCATAGACGGGTTTCTGCACGAACTGTGAGTGCGCCGGTTGCGTCTCATTCATTCGAAAATGGGCCAACAAAGTGCTGAAAGTTTTACAACATCTTGTTATAAACGTATATCTTTATGATAATAATAGATTATTAAAGGATCTTAAATTCAAAATATTCCGTTTCCCTATAAGACCTCGATAGAAGTTAAAAATAGATATAAATAGAGAGATATATTCCAGAAGGAATATTCAATTCAAAATATTCCCTTTGCTTTCAACAGTTTCGTTGTCAAACAGAATATTTAGCTTACCGCTGGCTAAACTCGTATGGATGATAGCTGAGAAAGGCATTGTCATGGCTAATTGACTCCAGTTGGGACATCACTCCTCCAGCGAGCTTGGCATGCCAATGCAGCATCACGGTGGACAACAAAGTGGCCGCATAACGCACATCCGCTTGAAAGTCCCTCGGCGTGCTCCAGCCCGCAATTGGATCAGCCTCACTGAAACGTAGACAAAAGCTTTAGCTGAAGCAAAGTTACAATCTTAACTCACTCATTGGCCACCGGCAGATGCTGCAACTGGGGATAGTCCTGATACACTTTGGTGAGCAAGATCAGCGATCCATTGAGAATTTCTGTGGCACCACCATCGAGTCCCTTGCGATGATAGGTGAGTATATCGATGGGACATTTGGCCAGCTCCTGGTTGCACACATCCAACAGCTGCCAGCACAGCGGATGACGCTCCTTCGACTTGAACAGGCCAGCGGGACCACGCAGGGCACGATAGAGCTGCTGTTGCCGCTTCGAGTTTCGCCTGCCTCCAGCTTTGCTCAGGCCACGACGCACCGCCTGCACATATTCCAAATAGGATTCCGCTGTGAAATTGATGCGATTATAGTTGCGCAAATCTGGTTCGTTCCAGGTCTCAAAGCGCCAGTTGGAAAGACGCGCGGCGCCATGACGAGCTACGTTACGGATGAAACCACAATTGTGAAGCAGGAAAACATTATTACTCCTTGATGATAGCTTTACCTATTTGATGATTGATGATGCTCTTCACAAAGTGCTCCCAGAGGAACCAATTGCGTTCGGGATTGGCAGTAAACACATGACCGGGATTCGCCATAAATTCCACAACCGGCGATAAATGCAACTCCTGCAGCAAATCCACAAACTTATCAAACTTCTCAAATTCATAACGGGGCACACCCTCCGTGCTATATTCGAGAAACTCCACCAGCTCCAGCAGCCAATGAATGCGTATATGTGTGATTGCTCCCACGGGCAATGCTGCTATCTGGCGAAGATTCAGCTGCATTGCTGTTGATTCCAAGCTGGCACTCATGCCACTATGATTGATTTCACCCGCCGGACAGAAACCGACGCCCGTCCAGAAGTGTGGTAACGTGTGATAAACCACATCGCCACTGGTGTAGTGGGCGTGGCTATGTCGAGGAGCAGCATCTAACACCAAGAGCACACCCAGGAGTAGCAGCAGCAACCACATTTCAAATAAAAATAAATCCAATATTATTTCAGATTTAATTTCGGATTATAGTTGTTTATTATTATTTGCGCATTGCGCGTTGATTTGCTTTGATGGCGATGATGGCGATAAGAGCTCTCGCCACAATATGTACTGCACACTACTGTGTGTCTGTATCTGTTGTCGATGTCCGTTGACCACGGCCTTGTCGTGACGTCAGAGGCAGCAGCAACAGCAGCAGAGGCAGAGACAGAGCAACAGCTAAGCAACACCGTGCCAGTTTCACACAATCTCCCCCTGAAAACAACAAAAAAATTAAAGGAAAACGAGAAGAAAAAAAATTGCCGGCGCGCCGCATTGATTGAGAATTGCAATCCCTCATTAGGGGTGGAAAAATGCGGAGCGATGGCCGGTCCCAAGGCAGGTATCTACTCCAACATTGCATCTACACGAACATGGGCGCAGCAAGGGGGGACAACTGATTACTCACTTTAGAATTTATGCCATAGAACACACTATACCTTCAATGCTAAGTTATTCAGTTCTTTAACGAATTTTTAATAAACATTTTCTCATTTTCAGCTAATCACAAATCAGTAAGTGCGCTAACTAATTTTTAATATGCGGTTTCTAATATTTGTTGTCATTTTTTGATTGTTTGTTTTGGATTTATTAGTGTTTACACCATGTAATTAAGTAAGCTGCTTATTACGAGCTTAGTAAATTGGATTGTCCGAACCTCTAGCTGTTGGCCCCTTAGCTGAGATACTGACTGCGCTCATGCCTACACAGCATATCTCGGCGCTCACAATGGGGGAGTGAAAGGTGTGACAAACATAATATTTTATGCTTGCGGGTGATAATAATACGTACAGCAATTACATGCTATTTTAGGGTGGATTCTTAACAGATACAGCTACATAGATTAAATGCTTAACGCGCAGCTTTTAAAAGATTTACTCGCTTTTAATATTCAATTATTTAATTACAGCATCGTAGCAAATTGCATAAGAGTGTGAATCTCTAAAATGGACGATTTAAGAAACTTTTCAGCTTTTTAAA
Organism: Drosophila conformis; assembly: GCA_035041375.1. NCBI lineage: Eukaryota > Metazoa > Arthropoda > Insecta > Diptera > Drosophilidae > Drosophila > Drosophila conformis. The sequence goes on from JAWNLE010001234.1 coordinate 2,014,048, forward strand.
CTGAAGTGTCAAAAAATCAGTCTTTGAAATTCGGTACAGTTTTGAAACAGTTATGGTGTGGAAATTTGTGGGTTAATGAAAAATGTTCCTAAAATTGACCTCCACACAGCTATATCGATTTCCAGCGAGAACCTTTAACTTGGAAATGTAACAAAATGTAAGGAGAACCTAATCGTAGAATTGCCCCCAATTTTTATTAATGACAACATTCAATGGTAATGTCAAACCATAAATGAGAGGCACTTAATCACTATATATGCTTAGACCATATGGAGGCTCAGCTCTGTCCCAATTTTGCGTTGTAGTTCGGAGTCCAAGGATAATGAAGATTCTTCGTGATATAAAGAGCGTGGCCACGCCTACTCAGTTGTGTGGCCTTTTGCCCTTTTTTAATGGCGATCAGGTGCATAATTTTAGCATGAGCAGAGTCGGAAAGATTTACGCACGAATTTTGGCTTTCATTCTGTTGGTCAGTTCGGGGATATTCTGCGAGGATGTGCTGTTTGCATCGCAGGGCTACAAGCTGATGGCTAATGCGCAGGGCGACACTGAGGACATTAATCGCACCATTGAGACACTGTTCTGCATAGCCAGCTATACGATAATTGTCATCTCCAGCGTGATGAATGCATCCAAGCATTTTCGCACCATCCGTGATCTGTCCAAGCTGGATGAGTATCTCGAAGCGAATGGCTATGTGGCGAACTATAGCTGCCAATTTCTGGGCACTCTGCTGGTGTTTGTCTCGGCAAGTGTTGTGGCTGTCGCCTTCTACTATATCCACTATCTGAGCAACATCATTCCATCGCGTCAGTGCATTCTCATGCTAATCTATAGCCTGCAGATGCTCTACACTTGCATGTTGGCCATCTATCTGCGCACTCTCCTCAAGTGTCTGGCGCAGCGGATTGAGTTCCTCAACGCTCGGCTCGTTCAGTTCACGCAGAAGAGGAAGGAGCTCTATGAGATGGATGACTGGTGTAAGCTGAGCAATCTCATCGAGATACTCTGCAAATTTCGGTACATCACCGAGAATGTCAATGCGGTGACTGGTGTCGCGTTGCTCTTCTTCTTCGGATTCTCCTTCTACACGGTGACGAATCAGAGTTATCTGGCATTCGCCACACTCACCACATCCATTAAGCTGGGCAAGCAATACGATACGATAGGCTTGTCCTGCGCCTGGGTCCTGGCGGAGACAACGATAATGGCAGTTATATGCAGCTCCTTTGATTGCTTGGCCTCGGAGGTGAGTGCGAGTAATGATTTATTCATATGGCCGAGTGAATGTGTGAGTGGATGGGTGTGGAAATTCATAAGTATTTTCTTTTAATTTGTGAAAGAATAGTATTATGAAACTATGCATGTTTCAGTGTGAATGCTTGAATCCATGAGTAAGTATTCGTTTCTTAATTCGAGTACTTAGCGTATTCATGATTAAATTCCCAAGTATTGGCAGGGGACTTACGTTTATATAATAACCAAATGTACAAGTGAGTCCATTCACCACTGTTAACGAGTACGTTCACAACAACACACGAGTGCACATTAAAAAGCATAGGGTTACTCTAGCTACTGCAATTTCCAATATTAAGCTCAACGACATACAAATTAATTATTTTAATGGACTCGCATATCTACATCTGATATGACCAAGTGCGTTTTCAATCGGAGTTCCACATGAACCCACCCATTTACGCATCCAGTTAGTAAAATCCTTGTGGCAATGTCAGTGTCCCATCGGCAATGAGCCCCAACACTTGGGTAATTGAAATGGCATCGGGTAAATCGCGTCTAAATCCGCGACGCATATCACCCCAACGCATTCCGATCTTCAATGATGCATTTACTCGGCCAGTGACAGCGCCATCGACTGCTGTCCCGCTCGAGAATCCCGTATTCGAGGATATCAGCACGATATTGTCGGTCCTAAAGGTGACTGGTTTGCTGCCCATCTATAAGCAGGTGTCCAGCTATAAGGTTGCACCACCCAATCGGACCAACGAGTACTATTCGTTCTTTGTGCGTGGCGTCGTCCATGCCCTGACCGTATTCAATATCTACAGCTTATTAACACCCAATGCTGCCCAGCTGTTCCACTCGATGCGCGAGACGGACAATGTGAATCAATGGATTGAAATGTTGCTCTGTATTATCACCTATACGCTAAGTGAGTTTCGCTAGATCCCATTCAAATCGGTCAGTCACTCATTATCGCTATTCCCATTCTTTAGTGGTATTGGTTTGCGGCCGCAATACGAAATCCGTTCTGCAGATCATGAACGACATCCTCCAGCTGGATCAGGAGGTGTTGCGTCAGTTTGGCGTTGCGCTCAGCAATCAATGCAATTTCTCGATTAAATATCTCGTGGTGATTGTTTGCTGTCAGGCATATATTCTGGTGATGCACATCCGTGAGGTTGAGGGCATTATAACGCCCACTTCCTATATCCTAATTGCCTTCTTTGCGATCCAGAATGGCTTGAGTGCCACGTATATAGTGTTTGCCTCGGCTTTGTTGCGCATCGTCTGCATTCGCTTTCATTTCGTCAATCAGCTGTTAAATGGATACACGTATGTGCATCAGCGGAACAGGAGTCGGCGTCCCTTGCGGTCGCGCATGGAGAACTTTGCAGAGGATTCGTTATTCATTTATCGCACCCACAACCGACTGCTGTGCATTTATAAGAGCATCAATGAGTGCTGCAGCTTGATAATTGTGTGCTTTCTGGGCTACTCGTTCTATACGGTGACCACGAATTGGTATAACCTCTTCGTGCAGATCTCCAGTAACAGGGGTGGCATCTCGTCCCAAATAATGCAATGGTGCACGGCATGGTTGTGTCTACACATCTCTCTATTGGCCCTATTGTCGCGTAACTGTGGTGCCACCACCCACGAGGTGTGTCCTAATTGGCTTAACTCGTCTAACCTCTCTGATTTAATCAGTTGACCTTTTTCACTCTTGCAGGCAAATATCACATCACAAATACTGGCACGTGTCTATGGCAAGAGCAAGGAGTTTCAGAATATCGTAAGTTATATCTAAACGGAATGTATAATATGGAAATACCTAAATAACTGCTTATCTCACCATCAGATTGATAAGTTCCTAACTAAAAGCATTAAACAGGAGGTACAATTTACAGCCTATGGTTTCTTTGCGATTGATAACTCAACGCTCTTTAAGGTTAGCCAAGGATTAATTGTCAATTATAAATATATTTTCTTAATCTAAACCTTCTAGATCTTTTCGGCAGTGACCACATATTTAGTCATATTGATACAATTTAAACAGCTCGAGGATTCCAAATTTGATGAAGAAACTCATGCCAACACTTAAAGTTCTACACGTTTTCATTTGTATTTTTTAACTACACATTTATTACAATTCAAATTCTTACGTCAATTTTACTAATTGCATATATTAATTAATATACTCATTAGATCCGACATATTAAGCGCACATTCAAATATTCAAATACATGAGAAAAAATGCATTATTTGTATTATTCATTTAAACAATTAAGAAACCAAAACTAAACCACTCTAAGTTTAAATACAAGTTGCAGCCAGTGGGGGGCGCTGATAGAGCTGAGGTACTCACAAATTAATGAAAATCATTCAGGACAAATATTGAAAATATACTTATTGAAGGAGAATGAGGTGGAATATGCGCAATCAATGATGCGCTGTCTAAGTCATTTGTGGCTGTTGTTTAGATCTACCTCTAACAGTTTAGGACTTTGGACTTGCTACGTGTCTCCCCAAATAGGAATGAACAAATGCGATCCAATGCAAACGCACCAACAATATCCACAACCAGTACAGTGAGCAATGTTTGGCGGAACTGTAAATATAAAATATTATAAACAAATACATATATATATATAAATATAGTAAAGTTACGCACATTTGCTGGAAAATCGACGATTTCAAAGAATTGCGTCATGCCGGGCACAAAGCCAGTGGTGAGGAACAACACCAAAGCAGCAGAGGCCCCAATGGCACACATTAACATACGATTAGCTCGCAGGCTCTCCATAAACGGATGACCCTAAAATATACCACAATACAATATAAATAATATATGCAGTTTGTGATTATGCCAGCAGACAGACAGACCTTATAGTTAACCGCAATGGTGGCCACCTGCAGCGATACGCAAATGATATAAACCGTGCTGCTAACTATATTCGGATCATATTTGGTTTTCTCTTCGGCATCCATGTCAATATACAATTTCACCTTGCCAACTCTGCGAAGGGGGTAATTATATATATTAAATGAAATTAAACTATGCTGGCATTGATTCACCTGGGTGGCGCCAGCGCCGTGGCTTCACTGGTCAGATAATAGAGCGCACCAAAATGCACCGCAAATTGTGTGAGTATTGTTGATATGGTGTACAAATTGAATATGTTGGGTAGTGGTGCGACCTTCGACAGCGTTTTCAGTGGCTGGCATAGACAATATATATTGTTTATATGCATTAACTATCAATAAATTATTCATAAGAAGCAGCTTACCTTGGAGCGTGTAATGAACAGAAAACAGGCCGCTATAAATATGCCTTGCATGGTGGCCTGAGTATCGCTGAACTTGACACCATCGATATAGAGCACAGACTGACAATAGGCCTGGATGAGTGCATTCAACGCCAAAATCTTGAACATTTGCAATGTGGTGACTAAAGTGCAGCGGCCCTGCTTGATGATGTGGTTCACTGTGTAGGTAAGCAATGCAGTTATGATTATTAGCATTTCATTCTGTAAATTATGTTTAATCTTCAACTTTACCGCACATAATTGAAGATAGTTTGCTGGTAAATGGCGCCGCAATGGACGCATCACCTAGCTTGACCATTGTCTGCTCCTCCATGTCGCGCAGGGCGTGCTGGAGACGCGCCTGTGTTCGATCGATTTGCTCCTGGCGCCGACGCAGGGCACGCTCACGCGGCGACAGCTGCTGATTGGCGTTGGCCGTTGCAGCAGCAGCGGCTGCTGTGGCAGCTGCATTAATCTGCTGCAATTCCTGTTCGGTGCGTTTGCGCTTCACAGGCGCACTGGTCAGCAGGGAGACACCAACGTGTGCGTGCTTGAGAGCGCCCACATCGTTAGTGCCGTCGCCGCACATTAGTGTATAGTAGCCGAGCTGTTTCAGCGTCGTTATGATGTACTCCTTTTGTTTGGGTGCGAAACGTGCACAGACGGTGACCTGGGGCAGCACCTTGAGCATGTAGGCAGGATGCGATTGCTGCAGATACATTAATCCCTCACCGGTGATGCACAGATCGTGGGCGGCAAGCAACATAGAAATGCTTTTGCCGTCCTTCGCTTCGTCCACGGCATAGGTGCGCGCGCCATCGACGGACACCCAGCTCCAGTCTTCCGTACATTCCTGTTGCAGCGTTGAACGCGTCAATATCAAAAGTTTCTTGTTTGTAAAGCGCAGCTCCCGGGCCACATGACAAGCGGTCAACGGGCTGTCTCCGGTGATCATGAGCACTTTGTGCGACGAATGCACGAGTTCTTTAATTACGGCCTTGGAGTCGGGTTTCATGGGGCACGAGATGATCACGAAGCCGGCAAATGTCAGATCACATTCGACCTCCTCCCGTTTTAGTTCGCGTATACGCTGACCACTAAGCGTACCTAGCTCCTTGATGCCCAGCGCCATGACGCGAGCACCACGGCGTGCGTATTCCAAGTAGATCTGCAATTTGAAAGAATTAACTTGGTTTATCTATTTGAAATTATTTTGCTGCACCACTTACCTTCTCGTAATCTTGGGGAATGTTCTTCAGCATGCCCATAATGACTTCGGGAGCACCCTTGACAGCGCCAATATAGTTGATATCGTTAGAGAAGGGCATCAGATAGCCAGCAAGGACAGACATTCGCTTCAGAGCCGATGAGAAATGATAGCGTTGCACGATGCGCAATGGCTTGAGCTTGCCACGTTTCGGTATCACACTGTCCGACTTGGTGAGGTTCCAGTCCACGGCAGCCAAGGCGGCTTTCTCCAGCGGATCCCCGACAAGGCCATCGTCGAGCAGGGCCAGCGAATGGCAACAGGCGAGCACCTGAATTGTGGCATCCTCTGCCTCATCAATGGGCACACATTTACCATTGGGCGTCAGTCCGGCGATGCCCTCGACCATTAGATTATCCGTTGTCAGGGTGCCCGTCTTATCGAAGCAACAGATTTGCACCTTGCCCGCAAAGGGAATACGAAACGGTTCCGTGCAGAAGACAAATAATTTGGTCAATTGTATGAGCGACGTATTCACGGCCAGCGTCAACTCAATGGGCAGATCCGGCGGTATAATCGAAGTCAGTATGAGAGCACATTCCAGAAACAGTTTATACCGATTGCGTTCCAGATCCTCGCTTCCCTTGACCCACACATACGATGCAGCGGCGACAGCGAAAACCATCAGGAATGCAATAAACGCAAATGTCTCCGAATTGTTTTCAGTCGCCCGATTTGCGCCAAACAGAATGGTGCGCAGCAGTCGGCCCTGGGATGTGTTAAAACCAGTGCGGATGACATAACCAATACAACCGCCATCGGGTGCACGCATCGATCCCTTGCTGGGCGCCGTATGCTGGACGACCTTGGTGCCGCCAAAGAGTACCGTCAGCTTGCCCTCGCCCTCGACATCCAGTTCGGTATTAAGCTGTTGCAGTGATTCAAGGGATTCCTTCATCTGTGGCACCGACTCGCCAGTCAACATGCTCTCGTCCACAATACAAGTGCCGCGCAGAACGACCACATCGCACGGTACTATGCTATCGTTCTGAGAACGGGTAATGGACACCAGATCGCCCGGTAACAGTTCATTGCTGCCAATTTGACGCCATTTGTTCTGTCGCAACGCATATATTAAATATGGTTTATTTCCCATCTTGCGTATTTCGGACATGTTGCGCAGCTGCTGCTTAACAATCGTACACTCGAAAGCGATTAGCATGAAGAGCGTGAACAGGGAATAGTACCAAAAATCATCCATGCACCACAGACCCACCGAGAACACTTGGAACACAAAGAACGGCGCTGTGGCGCGCTCAATGAATAGCTCATGAAATTCCGGAACAACCATATCCATTTCATTGTTGCCATACGTCTGCATGGCGGTCTTAATCGATTGCTCCGATTCCAGGCCGCGGGAGTTGGCATAGGTGCTCAGCAGTTCATTGACGGGAAATTCCACGGAACGGAACGTCGCCTTGTTCTCATCCCAAACGTATTTGGTCTTCTGAAACACCAGATAGAACTGCTGCTGGCCATCCTCCAGTTTAAGGCTCTGTATGGGCACAATTTTAGAGTTTCCATTATTCGCTGTGGGCACCACCTTGGCTAGAACACCCAATGCCGGCTGCTTGACCCGTCGACACGTAAGAAAGGCGAGCACATGAACGCTCCAGTAGCAGAAGAGCAGGGTGAGCACATGCAGAAATGCGATGGCTACCACAGCAATGAAACCAATATCATTCCAAGCGGCGCCCTCATCCTGATTGAGTCGATCGAACACATCATCAGTTTTGTTTTGCTGCTGCAGGGCGGCAGTCTCATCGGTGTCGTGGCTTTTATACACGTAGATCCACAGATAAAATGCGGTCAGATAGAGCGGGACGAAGGGCAGCACGACTCCACTTAGCGGCGTCGGTTTACGTACGTGCAGCGTCACATATTGCACCACATCGTCCAGAGCTGCGTCTGTGGCTACGGTGTTGTTTCTTTTCTCGTTCTTATTTTTGTTGTTGTTGTCGCCGGCAGCGCCGCCCGTTGTCACGGCTGTCGCGCTCATCAGTGTTCGGGTTTGCGATTTGTTCCGATCCTCTTGGTTCCTTTTCCGTTCTTCGTTTGCCCTGAGTGTTAGCGCTTCACTCACAATTTTCGCTTAGAATTACTTCAATTTTGGGGCAACATAAAACAGAAACTTGTGTGGAGAAAAACGCAACGTTGTCGCTCAGCTGCTTGCGCCGTCGTGTATGTAATTACAAGTACTCGTTTGTGCACACTGTCATTGTCGATTACTCTATTGGCCCGACACGATAACATCGATATATCTATAACACAGAACTTGCAGCCCTGTCGTACAACCCTGCCTTCTATAAGCATTTACCAAAATTTCTCAGGCCTTTTATTATTGTGCTATTTATTAATGCTAATTTGTGTTTAATTAATATACAATATTATTGCCAACTGAACAACTAGAATGTGAATATGCTAAAGTATATCAAAAGGCAGACGAGTAAGTTATATAAAGCACACTTTTCGATGTGATAAATAATTGCTGTATTATTGTGTGTTTTGTTTTGCTGTCAATTTCGCTCTTACGACGTACACAAAAACACAGGCCGCCGACGCAGCTCTCACGACACGGATGCTAACAACGATGCTGATGATGTGGTCGATTGCGCGGCAGCGGCGCAAAAGCGTCACTCGCTGCGCTCAACAACAAGTTTCTGCGATGAAGTATTCATGGAGGAGGAGGCGGAGGCGACATTGTCAGCTACTTCGGATGCAGTCAGTTTGGGCAACAACAGCTTGCTAAATGTGAGGCCAGCTGATGAAGGTAAATTTAACAATGTTGTCAAATGATAGGTTGCTCATAACAGTGTGTGTGTATGCGTGTGTGTACGAGTTTGATTGCTTGTTTATTTTGCAGTGGACATTTCCGGACAGTTGTGCTTCAGTTGAGAGAGCACAACTAGCAGATACCCATATTATAATTATTATTGTATACGTTTTGTGTGTATTGTCCGATCATCAGAAATAATTCCAAGAAAACCTCTTTTACGTCTCAACACAGCGGAGTTTGAAATTAATATTTATCGATTTTGCTACGCTTTTTTTTTTACCGAAATTTGAAATATATTTGATTCCGCTTAATTTCCCAACTTTAATATATGCTCTTATGAATGCTCCTTGCAGATATATTCAAATATTGTTCACGTCTTTCGATGTCGCTAACGGCTATTGTCAGTGAGCCTGATTGCCTCAGCTACTTTGTACAGTATTTGGAGACGCAGCAGTCGTTGCCGCTAATAAAATTCTATCTGGACATAGAGAACTTTAAGCGCGCAGCATTAAATCAGCTCCAACAGCAGAAGCAGCAGCAACGACCAAATGATGTAGCATCTGCAGCAGCAGAAACTGCTGCAGTCGAGGCAGAGCAGGAGGATGAGGAGGAGGAGCCTGCTGTGAACGGGGGGGATGAGGAAAACGATGTACCTGAATTGAAAACTCTGTGTGACTTGTCCATGCGCAAGCCACTAACCGATGACGAAAAGAGTCGCATCTACGCCGAAACCAGCAAACAGATTAACAATAAACCAATAACGACGACAACAACGTGTCGCCACAAAGTTGCTGCTGCAACGGGTCAGCAGTCGATAAGTGCGGCGAGCATCAACGATGCGATTGCTATTTATCAAAAGTATTTAATTGTGAATGCGCCACTGATGGTGGAGCTGCCAATTGTCTTCCTGGCACACATTTCACTGCTGCTATGCGGCAAGGGCAGCGATAAACCGATACCAGCCAGCTGTTTTGATGAGGCGCGAGACTATGTGCTGCAACAGCTCGAGCGGGATCATTTGCAGTGCTTCCGGCAGAGCAGTTACTATTGCAAATACTGTGTGGAACTAATCGAGGGCAATGCCGCATCTCTGAATATCTACGATGTGCTGTACGATGAGCTGGCACTGTTCTATCTGACCGAATATCTAGAGCAACAGCAGGAGCGTGAATGCCTCGAGTTCTGGATAACGGCCATAAATTTTCGCAAGAGCTACGATGATCAGCGTGCTGCTCAGTCGGATGCGATGATCATCTACGATCGCTACTTTTCGCTGCAGTCCGAGTGTCGCCTGTGGATGTCACAGAAGTTACGGCTGCGCGTTGAGCAGGCCATTTGTGCGCCCGGCCAGCTGGCGCAAGCCTTCGACCTGGCACTGTTGGTCACTGCCAAATATCTGGAGCAGAAGCACTTTGCCGCTTTTCTCAAATCCCATATATTTGACAAGTATGTCAACGAGCTCAAGTTGAAAACGTGCCCCGGCCAAGCGTCTGTGGATACCACGGATACCTTTACTCTGCCGCATAAACTAAGCCTGCATGGAGCACCAAAACTGAGAGCACACCAACAGCAGCAGAGGCATCGCAAAACCATGTCCATGTCGGACTGTACGCCCATATCGCAACACAATACACTGCTCGCTGGCCTGGAGACGTCACACAAACCAACGCTAAGGTCGACGACAACAACAACAGGGGCTAATATGAACATCGATGCAAGGCAGCTGACAAATCCTCAACTGCTGTGGCAGCGTCCAGTGAGTGCTCTAAAATTTGGGCACGTCAATTCGCTGGGCCGGTACGAGCGGGACTTTGAGGCTGTCGATGCTGTTGCGGCGCACAAGGCACCAGCCTGGTCGCTGAGCGTTAAGAATGCTATGAGGAAGTTGGTCAATCTGCCGGAGGATAATGTACAGGAGGAGATTGCATGGCAGGTGGCCGAAATGATTGTCAAGGATGTCACAAGCGTTACGCTCCACGGCAAACATTAATGCAATATTTATTTAGTTTATACAAACACAAAACAAATTATTTATGATTTGGCGCTCAAATATTTGATGAATCTCGCGTCTCAAGAATTGCACAAATTCGAAAGAATAGCTCTCTCCTTAATCAGTGCTCTCTCTTTAATGCTCTCTCTCTTTCTCTCTCTCATTTTACACTGTTGTACAAAACTACTGAACGAATAGCAGTTATACGTTTGAGAAAGCTGCTTAATTTGTGTAACTAAGTTTATTGTTAACTTATAAAGCTTGCAAAGCTTTTTAAAATTCCACATTTTCTTGTTCGCTTGCTCATTTGTTATATAATGCACATACACACAAAGCTAATGCTAGTTTCCTTGATTTCGTACCTATTTACTACATACACACATACGTAAAATACACTTTTCTCTGGTATTTCAAAGGAAAGCTTCCTCGACAGGCTAACTATAATTTGAATTTGAAAATTCATTCCGCTATATATATTTATCTTTTATTTTATATAGAACATATATACTTATGCAAATACATACATATTTTTGCATACTGAAAAACTATATAACATGATGATTGTTACAAATACACTTTTTACAATAACAATGGATACAAATATATCTTGTAAAAAAATAATCCTGTGTATACTAATGGCAAACAATTATTGTTACTTTTTTGATTTATCTTTTTATTCAAGTTCCTCGCACAACAAGTAAGTTAAACATTAGTTAAAAACTGTAAGAAATATTGTAAGCATAAAAATGTATTAGAGGTATTATATAGCCGCCTCTTGAAGTTCACAACAACTGGCAACTGTTTAACTATGCATCGTCCTCGGGCACGCTGCCCGTTTCGCTGAACCACCGCAGGATGCGCATCATCGTCTTGGCCGAGTACAAACAGAATGGATACTCATTGTAGCAACGATCACTGCTGCCGCGTAACGCCAGTCCCCGACTGAAGGCGCGTCCAATTTTAGCTGGCGCCATTTCCACCGTGGATTCAAGGTAGTTCATCAGCAGTTCCGCCTCCGCGGAATGCGCCTCAGCTCCCGACATGAGCTGACAGATCAGCGATTGCAGGCACTCGAAAGGATCGCGGGACAGAATGCGTTTCCAATCAATGGACAACGACGGAGGCAAAGCAGCATCGGCGCCATCTCTCGTCCCCCGCCTGCCATGCACCCAGTCCAGTTCACGACTCAACGTGGAGCGTTTGCCACGTTGCAAATTCAATGCGGTGCTGGCCTGCCCAACCAGAGCAGGAATTCGCTGCAGATTCAATGCGGTGCCAACTTGACCCGCCAGATTCGACACCTGTTGTATGGGCCTAATGCGATTCCAATCCTGGGCCAAAAGATGCATTATGTACATGGCGCCCAAGCCCATAGCTGCTAAAATCATAACACTGTAAACAAATCGAATATTTCACATATTTAAACATTTTGCCGGGAAGGATTAACTAAAAAAAATTTGTAAAATTTCCTCTTACCGGAATCCCATTGCCTTTGCGTCCGTTTGGCTCCGTTGCCAGCACTTCAATGAGCAGTCTTTCATCGCAATTTCGCCAATTATTTTCCAAAAAGGCTAACAAGCTAAAATTTCGGTTTTTTTTATTTTCTTTTTTCGTGGCCACCTCAAAACAGGCAATTCACCACCATTTTCCGCAGTTGGGATGCATGACATAATCGACAACCAATTGAAATTTGGCCTCCAAACGGGTTCGTGTGGTTTTTTCTTTGATGCATTCAACTAGTTTTTCCTTGCACTGTTTTAGGCCATGTTTTTCATTTAACCGCTTGTTTGTATTGTTGCGTCTGTTTCAATGTTGCGGTCACATAAATTGAACTTTGTGAAAAGCGGCAATGATAATGGTCAGTGGGTCAGAAACACTAACACCACATTAACGTCAAACAGATTGGAAAAGCCTCCGTCATCAGTTTAAAAAATACAACATTTTCCAACGTTTTTTTCGGGTGGTGTATGCGGATTGCTCGATCAATTTCAATGGCAGCGGGAGAAATTCGTAACTGATCGTAAAAAATCGTAATGTAATAGGAAAATATGAAACGTGAATGAGTAGAGAGAGTTTTCTCGCTGCATGTAATCCTATAATATAAAAGAAAATATATAACCAATAAATGTTGAATATAAAACACATTTTATGGTCGTATTAAAAAAGTAATATCAGTTAAATAATTGGCAACGGTTCAGGGATGTCGAAAAAGCTTAGATTTAGTTTTGATTTGCAAGTACCCAAAAAACACTTTTTTTAATAGATTTTCAAACGAAAACAGTTAATAACAGTTAGTTTCGACAAGTCCTTGAAAAAAATATATCAATGTACTTTTTAGACTAATTTTGTAACATTTGCATAATTATCATTATTTCATTTCAAGATCAAAATCAGGGTCACTCTAAAATAAAAGCCGCAGATCAGCTCTCTGAGCATAAAATAGGCAACATGCACCTGCTATGTTTCCTCTGGCTCAAGACATGCCGCTACCAGTTTGAACGAAAGCTTTTCCGAAGGCACCTATAAAAAGAGATTGTGGCAAGGCGTAGGCTGCTTAGTCGGAAAAGTGTTAGTCAACAGTGCAACAGATAACTGCAACGGTAACTGCATCACGGCGCTGTATTTGCAACTTCGGATTACACAACACGCTCGTGCTGCAGCTTCAAAGCAAGTGAAAGCCACAAGTGACAGCATCGAATGTTGCATCACTATTTGCCAATCTGTACAGTATCCACAAATCAAAGAAAAACTCAACATGTTTTACGCTGTGATCTTCTTTGCAACAATTGTGCTGCTTTTCCTTATTAGCGGCGTGAGGAAGCCGGACAAGTTTCCACCTGGTAGGTACAACTAGGGTACAACTTAAGGGAAATATGAAAAAACCTAATTCCAAATCGAACTGTTATTATAATGTAGAGTACAAGTTATGCTTGAAAAGATATGGCTTCCGAAAATCGGATCTGCTTTGACAAAGCCAAATACATTTTTAGGAATTGAATTTGTACATGAATTTCGTTTGAAAATCGAGTTTCTCAACTTAAATATCATATTAACCTAGTTCAAAAGACTATCAAAAACGTTATGCTTTTCAAAATCGGTGCAGTTTCGATAAAGTTATAATAGTGGAAAATTTTAAGCTGAATACAAAAGGTGAAGATCAGAGAGACTGCATGTTCTTCTGTAATCTTTTAGACTAATATCTTTTGGGTAAAACTTGACAACTTTTTGAAATTTGTTTTCAAAGTTGCATTTGCACCAGTTGAATCAACATATTATTCTAATTACAATCCAGGTCCACGCTGGTTTCCGATTGTGGGCAGTGCTTTGCAGATATCGCAACTGCGTGTGCGGCTCGGAATGTTCTGCAAGGTGATCGATGAGCTGGCCCGGCGCTATGTCAATCCGTATGGTTACTATGGCCTGAAAATTGGTAAGGATAAGGTGGTGATTGCGTATACGAACGATGCCATTAGCGAGATGATGACCAACGAGGATATTGATGGCCGTCCTGATGGCATCTTCTATCGCCTGCGCACATTCAACTCCCGCCTGGGCGTCCTGCTGACCGATGGTGAAATGTGGGTGGAGCAGCGTCGCTTCATCTTGCGGCATCTCAAAAATTTTGGATTTGCACGCAGCGGCATGATGGCCATTGTGCACAATGAGGCCAGTTGTCTGCTGCAGAATTTGCGCTCGTGTGTAAAGGCATCGGGTGGCAAGCAGGCGCGGATCGAGATGCATGATCTGACCAGCGTGTACGTGCTGAATACGCTGTGGTGCATGCTCAGCGGACGACGCTATGAGCCGGGCTCACCGGAAATAACCGAATTACTGGAAACGTTCTTTGAGCTGTTCAAGAATATTGACATGATGGGTGCCCTGTTCAGTCATTTTCCACTGTTGCGCTTCATTGCGCCCGACTACTCCGGGTACAATGGATTTGTGGACAGCCATCGAGCATTGTATGAATTTATGGGCAAGGAGATTGAGCTGCATCGCAGCACATATCGCAATTATGATGAGCCACGCGATTTGATGGATAGCTATTTGCGTGCCCAAGAGAGCAGCGACAGTTCCATGTTCAGTGATGCGAGCCTTTTGGCCATATGCCTGGACATGTTCCTCGCTGGCTCGGAGACGACGAACAAGAGTCTGGGCTTCTGTTTCATGCATTTGGTTAGACAGCCAGAGATGCAGGAGCGTGCCTATTCTGAAATAAAGGAGGCGGTCGGATTGGAGCGCATACCCGAGTGGTCGGATCGGGCCAAGATGCCCTACTGCGAGGCCATCACGTTGGAGGCCGTGCGCATGTTTATGATGCACACCTGCGGTATTCCGCATCGTGCCGTTTGCGATACACGTCTATCCGGCTATGAGATACCCAAGGACACAATGGTAATTGCTTGCTTCCGGGGCATGCTCATCAACGCTGTCGACTTTCCGGACCCAGAAATATTTGACCCAACACGCTATTTGATCGACGGACAAATCAAATTGCCAGAGTCGTTTAATCCGTTTGGCTTTGGACGTCATCGTTGCATGGGCGACTTGTTAGCACGTCAGAATCTGTTTATGTTGACCACAACGCTGCTGCAGCACTTCAGGCTGGTGGCCATTCCCGGTCAGATGCCCCAGGAGGTGCCGCTCGAGGGGGCTACGGCGGCGGTGAAGCCTTACGACGCCATGCTAGTATCAAGATTGACTTAAAAAATATATAAAGGTGGCTACTAATTGAGAAATAAATACTGCCACAAAATTCATAAACTCTACATTTTGAAAATTCAAAATGTTCCGGTTTATGTAACTTTTATAAATTCTAAAATCTAATTGTCAGACTTGTTTTAAAACAGAATATAGTAGGCTAAGCCTTACTGCTCAAGTTTTTTAATGCGAAGTAAAGCAGACAGTCATGAATACTGCTCAATTTCAAAATATCCAAAAAAAAACATGGAAAAAATATTTTCGAAATATCCGCTAATCCCATTTGGTTTAATTATGCAATATAAATTGAACCCAATTTGCTGTTACAATTTCTAATTATGTTTTTAATTTCTCATATAACTATAATTATTATTGTTCATTGTTGTTGGTTTTGTTTTTTGTTTTTGTTTTTGTTTTTGTTTTTGTTTTAAGTAGTCTACAAAGTTGTCATTTAGTTAATTGATTTGATTCACATTGACAATTCCATTTCAATTCTTTTCAAACTCGTCCTTTCGATTTTTCGTATGTTCTTCAGCAAACAACAAAAGCATTTCAATTGTGCATTACAAATTACGAAAATTAAATTTAAGCACTAAAATTACGATACAAACACGAATACAAATATAAATATATGAAGAACGATTTATCAGCTTAGCGTACAAATATATTGCCACAAAATGAATTTCAAAAATGTACTAATATTATGAATGTGTATTCAACAATTCAATTTCATTTCTATTTGTTCTATACACAAACAATATGGTATTTTTTTTTTTTTTGCATTTCTGTTATTGTTATTTAAAGCTATTTGTTTATATGCATAGGTTTTGTGATTTATGCTTGGAAAACAACGGTTGCTCACAGCAAATCTTTCGATCTGCCGTTTGTTCTAGTACATCTATACAGTATTGTAAGTATGTGTGTACATATATATAATATATTATTCATTCTTCAATTTTCTCATTTTAATTTTCTTAAAAATTGTGTATGTGTTGATATTCTCACTCTTGAGCCTGCTGCTAGACACTGGGCTTACATGATCTAATTACGTGTGTATGCGTATATAATTATATTTATTGTATATATGTTGATGTATACGTATATAATGTATGTATTTATATATATATATATATATATATATATATATATATAGATTATGTATATGTGTATGTTGTGTGTAAGTGTAAAAACGCTAACTATTGTTACACCAAAAGCAAAGCCAGCGTTGTCGATTGATAACTTATTTTGCATGTTTCTCAAGCAATTTTCTATAAAGTAACATTAACGTTTTCACATACAACTGTTGTATGTATGTATATTTAAGCCATTAGATGATTTCAATATTGTTGCACACGCCGATGCTATAACGATCTTGGTCCATGATTCCAACGAGCGAGAGGAAGAGTACCTATTTATATATATAAAAACTATAGGTATCGATTGAGTTCGTAGTTCAGGTGAAATAAATAAAGTGACTGTAGCCAAAGCTGTGGGCCTAAGGGGAGAGGGGGGCGATATGTTCAGTTCTATGATAAGAGTTAAGTTTTAAGAGATTAGGAGACTAGCAAAGAGTTCCAAAAATTTATGCAACAGCAATCTTGAGACAATAGTACAACACAATATTTTTAACCACATTTCACTAAAATCAACAAATAAAAAAATATAGAAAACTAATGAAATTCCCAAAAACTTTGCAGTCGTTCAGGAAGTGCCGTTGCCATATCTCCAATATATATATATATATATATATGTATATATATCTAGTGTTTGCGCCAAACGAAAGTCGGCAGCTGCTGTGCACAGCAGCAGGCCACAATGTAAAGTATTCCAAAGAAGAAGTTCAGTTTGGCCGTCTGCTTGGGCACCGCATGCATTGTCTGCTCGTTGCGGAAACGTTTCTCGATTTGAAATGCCTGCGGCAATGTAATTAACGGCAGCAGAAACCACAGCGAATACTTCAGTCCAAAGATGAAGAACAGTGAGTAGGGTGTGAAGAGCATCATGGCATATAGCACATGGGAGGCAGTGCGTCCAATTAGTATGGCCAGCGTTACGATGCCCGCCTTGCCATCGCTTTCCGCATCGCGAGTATTATTGCTATGCAGTATTGCCTCCGTGTTGAGGGCCAGAGGTATGGCATATCCCATCGTTGTCCAGTCCACGTGACCTGTTTGCGCCATGAACGCAAACAGAACCGACATCGGTCCAAACAATATCAAAATGACCAGATCGCCCAGCGCAATGTATTTGAAACCAATTCCGCCCGTATATAGGAAGCTCGATGATAGGCCACCAAAGTAAATAAGCGCCAAATGTTCCATTTTAGCGGGGCTAAGCACGGCGAGAAGCACAAAGCCACCGCACCCAGCCAGGTAAAGAATAGCACCCAGCGAAACCACCTAAAAAAATGGACAACAATTAAATGAAAAATGCTTGAAGTGGGCACAAAGTGCCCAAAATGTATCCTAATTTGATATGATCAAGCAATAACAGAATGATTTTAATAACTAATGAGTTATTACTTATTAATGAGTTATACTTTTATTATAAAATGCGGATATGAGTTGACTTACCTCATCCTTGGTGAGTATGTGATCGACCAGAGTGCGATCGTCAGCCTTTTGTTTGTCGATGCCTTTGATGAAATCGAAATAAGTGTTGACCACATTGCCGGCACAGTGCACGGTTACCACGGTGAATGCGGTGAGGAAGAAGGTGACCATGGAGAAGTCCGCCGACCACTGAGAGCGATAGGCCAACGCCGAACCGAGCAGCGTTGGCATTAAACTTGCGGACAGGGACCAAGGACGCAAGGCCAGCAGATAGGTTTTCAGTTTCATAAAAGTGCCGGAGCTATTCGCGTTGTTACCAACAATTAATGATGCTGCTGCTTTGCCGTTCGACTGCGACGACTCGTGACCGCTGCCGCCATTAACTAAACGCTGACGGAGTAGCTGCGATGCTGACGTCGTTACCGTTGCCGTTGACGTTGATCCTGCTTCCTCCTGCTGTTCGCATTCGCTTCGACTTGTTGCCATTGTACGCGCTGTTGTAAAACTGCCACTTGGAATTTTTGCATTCGCTGGAATAAGTTTTCTGCTGTGCGTTTGGTTTGACCCCGAATAATTTCGCTGCCTCTCGTATTGTTTACAATAGCATAAATATTATTGCCGTGTATTTTCAAATATTCTCCCTCTAATGTTGTATACACAGCATCTTGTTTGTGTTTATGGTGTGTGTGGGGTAGGCGTGTGATAGAGGGTAGGTGGCGGTGTTGGCTGTTGCAGCGCACCAACAACACAAATTTCACCAAACAGCCTGCGTGCTCCAAATCCAAAATTGCTCGCTACTCTCTCGCCACGCTGCCCTAATTTCGCCTCCAGCTGCGCCACGCCAAACAAGTTGCATGTATGCAATGTTTGCAATGCTCACGTTTATTGATACGATAAATATTTACAATTCAATTTTACTTGTTCTTTTTATTTATTTTGCAAGCAGCAATAGCAGATTGCTGGCTGAGAGAAGAGAGAGCCTAATCAAACAAACCAACTGTCACGTCAGCGCCGCACAATACGGTCATACTGCTCAAATTAGTATGTGTTTATGATTAGATGTTTTGCAACACTAACAATGCACAGTATGCAGCTCAAGAATTCTGACTGAAATTTGGCTTGATTGTTTTTATATGCTCGTTCACATTTTTAAATAGTATATTAGCTTTGTCTCGAGTTAAGCATTATTTTCATGAGAATTTAAATACTTAAGATTGCCCATATTTTTCTTTTTCAATCTCTCAAAAATGTTTGTTTACATTTTACATATTAGCGTACTAGCCTTACTCTCAAACCTGAGCACTGAACAACAGCTGACGGACGGCTTTAAATGATTACCCACAAATAAAGGAAGTAATCATTTAAAAAAAATGGATTTTAACGTTCACAAAATATGTCGGGTGTGCCTAGAGGAAGGCGCGCCAAGTCCACTTACTTCTATTTATAGCACAGACTTTGCTATGATGCCCTCGCAAATGTTAATGATGTGCTCAAAGATACGAGTAAGTTTACTGAACTATTTAGCACATTATTGTTGTGAGTAAAGATAAAATAACACTTACAGGTTTATAAGACAGACGGATTACCCGCTGGCATTTGCAATAACTGCCTCTATCGCCTGGGCGTCGCTTATCACTTTCAGCAGGAGTGCGAAAACAGCGATATGCGTCTGCGTCAATATTTGGGACTTCACGAGTCCTGGCGTCATGATGCAGCCACAAATACCGATCTCGTGGCTAACGAAATTAAACCAATGCCCGCCAATATTCAGCTCAACTCCAGCGATGAGGAAGAGGGCCAAATGGAGGGAGGCAAGCGCAGTAAACGACGCTCGCGTTACCAGCGCAAGCCACCCGAAAGCCACAAGAAACGCGGACCGAAACCGGTACCAAAGTTGCCGCACACATGTTATGTAGCCACATGCCACAAGAGCTTCAAGTGCGCCGCACAGCTAACTCAACATATACGAACACATACCGGCGAAAAGCCGTATGCCTGCAGCTACTGTGCCCAGCGCTTTGCCCAGAAATACAATCTCAAAGTGCACGAAAGGACGCACACGGGCAACAAGCCATTTCAGTGTGAGATCTGCTCCAAGCAGTTCTCAGCACTGGGTAACTTTCAAGCACACCAGAAAATACACAGCGGCGTACGCGATCAAATCTGTTCCCTATGCCCGAAGGCCTTCTATACGGCGGGAGATTTATCCAAGCACATGAGTACCCATACGGGCATTAAAAATCATCATTGTGATGTTTGCGGCAAGCCCTTTAGTCGACGTCGCGATATGCGCACCCACAAGCTCAAGCTGCATCCCCTCGAATCGAGTACAGAGCATGATATTGTTGACGATGACGATGATGAGCCCATCGATACGGATCCAGTGGGTCTGGACACACTGGAGCAGCATTCACATTTTAAGTGTCCCGACTGTGATAAGGCTTATGACTCCGCCGATAGTTTGAGCCTACATTTCCGCACCCATGCTGCAAATAATAATCTGTTGAATTTGCCACTGCCACCGCCAGCACCGCCACCCATGTCACATCACTATCATCATCATCATCCGGGTGCGGCGCCACCATCAACAGCTGCCATGCATCATCACGATGCGTTGCAGCTGCATCATTTGGCCCCACCAAATGCTGCCACACAAATGGGAATGGCGGCCATGGCACATATGTTGGCTCCACCACCACCGCCACCCCCCACGCCCAGCGACGGCCGCTACACCATGCTGCACCACACGGCGGCGCAACGGTTGCACTACTAGAAATTAAATCCAACTAATGGATAACAATATAACCAGCTGGGAATTAAAATAAGAAAAGAAATTTGTGTGTTATCCTCTGTATTGCTGGAAATGAATAACGTTTTCCAATTTCCTCTGCTTATAAATATAAATAAGGATAGACAGATAGTTAAAATATTTATTATTTATTTGTTTTGCTTTATAATATGAACACTTTTATTGAAGCATCACATATGCCAATATGCATGGTATATAAAATGGAATTGTTTTTCTTTTTGTTTGTCATGTTTGCTTTGTATTGGTTTTGTATAATAAATATATATATTTGTATGAATATAAATTTGGCAAGCACAGCTTCTATAAGATCATTGCTGATTTCAATTGATATTTCATATTTTCAATACTCACTTAAATGCACAAACTAAAATCACTTAAAAGTCACTACACATACATTATATTAATGGAGTCATATAGATATTTATGTATGTATCTCAATGTATACGATTATAGTGTAAATAGAAAAAATTGTCATTATTCATATAAATATTTATATTGGTTTGTTTGGTATTGGTATGTATCTTTATCGTTGGTATTTGCTTCGGCTCCACTCAAAATATTTGCATCCATACAAAATATATATGTGGTATGCATATGTATTTAGAAAAACTACTCGTAAAATATTGCTTTAAGAGACGGCTGGAGTAGTAGTAAGTTGGAACTACTAAATACTAACTACTTGAGCTTGGCCCTCAGCCACTCCTCGGTCAATTCGTCGAGTTCTCGTATCTCGTAGACACGAGTCAGATCCACCTCGCGTTGCAGAGCGCTCTTCGTGCACGCGTACATCATTTGCAGCTCTATTTGACTGTCGCGCGGTGTATAGAATATAAAGCACATCGGATACGAGACACGCTGATCGTCGTGCACCATTTTGTATGTGTAGATCACATAGCGGGGCTGGTGGCCGGGCAGTGAGTCTTGCAGCTCATCGACGGATATATCATCAATAAATTCATCGAGCACAACAGATTGCTTCTCCCGGTCGATTTTCACTACACAATGAAAGACAACAAAACCAAAAATCAATCAATTTACTCAATTCGTCTTGGTAACGAATGCTTTGGGCAATATTTGATTAGTGATGAGCAAAAAGCAGGCACGCGTCCATCTCTAGCTATGACTACAATGTTTGCCATGACATTGAGGAAATAACAAGAATAAATGTAATTAAATTTGATTCTTACATATCAGAGCCGAGTTGTTTTTGCTCTTGCGAAAGCGAAACTTTTTCAGTTCCTCAAGCACCTCATTGCTAATGTCGCATATTTTGTTATCACCCTGCAATGCACCGAAAGTAATTAGTTATTGTATTATAAATACACCATCCTTATCGCAATCAAAAACATTCATAAACATACACAACAACACATCGGCTTCACCTCATTTAGCAATTAGCATTAGTAATTGCATTACTTTTATGTAAGTGATTGAAGCTTACCATGTAGATGGAGCTGCTCTTGGCACTTGACTTTGAGAGGGAATTGCTAGAGTTGGTATTAAAGAAGGCTGCGGAAATTATACAAAAAAATACACTGGCTCAGTCCACTTTCGTTTTGACTCAACACTACAACTACATATGCAGCTGTGGGCACCCAAAAACTTTAACATTTTCTGTTCTGTTATTAACAGCATTCATTGAAAATTTCGGCCTTTTTCAATTTTCAACAACAATAAGAAAAAAAAATATCAGAAATTTTAACATCAATTAAAAATTAGAAATATTGAGCTTGAATACACTCTGAGCAATAAAGCAGAATATTAATATGCACTTGATAATAAACATTGCTGAAGACAGCATTTCAAATTTGGCGGCTTGATATCTCGAATTCGATTCCAATTTTTCAGTGTTGTGTTATGCGCAATTTTTGGCGCCAAAATGAGTTAAGGATGCATTTAGTTTACCGTTTTTTTTCTCCAAATCAGTTAGCTATGGCGCTCAAGCAACTACAGTTGGTGAAGGAGCCTTGCTGGATTGCAGGCGAAAGAAAATATTCATCAACGCATTCTGCAAAACTATTTTCTCGCCATGAAATTAATGACATCGACATTGTCGCTAGCAGGTAAATATTCATTTTACCTACTTAACTATTTGCTTACATGTGCGATAATTTGTAGCGAACGAATTCACGGCATTATTGACTCTAACCATGACAAGATAGAATCAAACAATGCGCTACAAACCCGTAGCCGTAATCTGGTTCCATTCAGGGATATCACACGTCTCACATTCGGAGCTATCTACATATTCAGGCAACAGGTGTCCACCCTGTTTGGTAAGTCAAAGCCTTATTTATTTTATAACATTTTAATAATAGTATTATTATATTGAACAGATGAAACCAAACATTTGCTGGATCAAATAATGGGCAACAAGTTTCAAGTGGCTATTGAGGCTCTGCCCAAGGCGTCTTACGGTTGCGGCAAACGCAAACAAATCATCTCCCTGTGCGTCTCGAAGCGCGCTCGAATCGAAGGCCCAAAGCTTTTGGATAAGCAAAATCTTCAATATTATAGACACATATTAGCCGAATGTCAACTGTGGAATGCGGGAATTAATGCTCTACAAATTGACGAAATATTCGAAGTACATTTTAACATATCCCAAAAAAAATATAAATAATTTAATCTGTATATGTGTACAGTCTCCAACGATGCAAATGCCATGCGCTTGTTTATCGGAGCATAAGATCAGTGTCACCAATGAACTGACTTTAACCGAGGTAGATCAGGATTTAATGTTAAGCAATGGCTTTGGTGAATCGAATCAAACGGATCTCATAGCTCTTGAAGAGTTTTTACAACCTACAAATTATTGTAAGTCAACGGCTTGTTACCTCTTATATAATTTAATCTGACTTATTTACAGTGAAGCGCAGCTCAGCCGATCATTCACTAACTAGTTTGTGTGCCAAAATGCCCAGATTAGATGGTAATGAATTGGATGTTTATCAGCCTAACAACGGAGTCAAAGCAGTCGATCATCGTCAAGAGATTGAGGATATGGAACTGTTGCCGTTACGTCCACACCCTTCGCCTAATGTTGTACAGTCACAAAAAAGAAAACGCAACTGCAAACTACAAATAGATAAATGCATTAAACTATCCTATAAAACACTCATGCGCCACAGATTAGCCTACTTTAAAACCTACGAGGCTGCAACAGCAGTAAAACCAAAACTAAAAATGCCTAAGCATTATATGAATGCTGAAGCCATGTTAAGCAGCTTTAGACAAGAGTGCGTATTTTAAATTGTATTTTGAGTAATTTCTGACCAATATTGTTGTTGTTAGTAAACTATTTCCAGGGCACTTGAAAACGAGCCCCAAGCGCTCCAGCGAGGAACTTGAGGTAATCTGTGAAAATACAATACGCAGTATATTTGGTGCCGATTATAATGATGCGCTTGCAAAAGAGATATTGGCCCCAAAACAATCACAAGCTCCCCAAAATGACGTTATGGAAATGCTAACTACCGAGTCTGCTAAGCTGCCCTATACCCAATCAAGCATTAGCTCTGGCAATAATAATAATGCATTCGATCATCCCAAAAGTTATAACTACAATCATTTTGGTAGGCAAATATACAGCTATCAATATGTAAATGTACTTAAGTATTTAAAACACAGATTCGCACAGCATTATGATGGACTTCCTGAACGTATGGCGCAATAATCCCGACAAAAAGTCTATAGATGCCAACTCGTATGTGAAGTCTTTTCCAGACCGCATAGCAGCAGCCTTGGCTTTTAGCCATTTGTTGAGTAAGTACAATTTGTGTTGATATAAATGATAACAGGTTATCTTATCAATCTTAAACCACATTACTCAACAGATCTAAAGCGCGATGGATTTATAGAACTGTCTAAAAAACCAGGAAGTCTTGAAATTAATGGCATTATTTTGGGCGCCGAGTCTAACAGGCTCATCAAAGATATTCTAGAGTAGTTTTTGAATATCGTTATACCCTTAAAGAGGGTATTATACATTTTGTTTTTTGTTCATTTGTTATTTATGCAGAGTTGTTTATGATTTCGAATTATCGAAGGAACAAATTAACAACTATATTTTAATCGATTTTTTCTTAAAACTTGTTATTAATGTTGAGCTTAAAAACCTATTCGAAAATATTCTGAATTTATCAAGCTAGCGAACTAGCACAGATTTGTTTTGTTTTCCTCTTTTAATATTCTGTATAAAAACTCGTTCTTCGTTATCGGTATTATCATAAACTATAATTCATTAACATCTTTTGTAATTTTTTACACTGTTCATTGCTTTCTTTTGTGTTAAACAACTGTACTTAATCCCACGACAACCGAAATATTTATGAAATAAAAATATGTTGAAACTAAATGCCAATCTGTTGGGCAAGGCCAGCGTAAATATGTAGAGAGCAGAAGCCGATGACTGCAGCGACTAGTGCCTTAATCGCAATAGCTGACCAAGCGCCAATGCTGAGGATGTGCAGGATACCCTCCAGCCAGACGCCTTTGAAAACGGTGACTGCAAGCAATATCGAGACGAGCGGTTTCAGCGCCTTGTTGAGATCATGTCGCGTGAACAACCAAATCAGCGTGGCAGTGGTCAGGTGCTGGACAAGCAGAACATTCGACTCCAGACATTTTTGTATGTAGATCCAGCTAAATTCAGTGCCACGGGCGCCCACCCACAGCATAATACCACGTGAGAGGATTACCTCGGCAGTTGCCCCTGAAATTCAAGTTTACAAATAAAATATAAAGTCATTTTCTAAGTTATTGCTTGTGTTTAAGCACTTACAGCCAAGTCCAGCTGTGATTAGTTTTGAATGACCCTTGCCAGGTATGCGGCTAAGAATCAAGGCGAATCCAAGCAGATCGGCCACATCAACACTACAGCGTAGAATTTCCTGTTTTAGTGAAAAGATGACTTAAATTTTGAATCGACAAATTGGAACATTTTTGATCCACTTACCGCAAAGAAGTTAAACTCGCCACTGTTGGAGGAGGTGTCAGAATAGAAGAATGTGGCTAAAACGAGCATTTTACAGAGCTGTGTAAATATGTAAATGCCACCCGCTTGCACACACTTCCAGAATGCACCATATTCAGATCTGAAATGGAGGCAGCAAATTATTGATTGATACGATTTATTGTATGGCCAGGAATATGATAGCTGACTTACAGGCCCGAGTATTTGTAGGTGAAGTAATATGGCATAAGCAGCGCAACACAGTTTCCAAAATGGTAGAGTGTCATCTTCTTTTATAATCAGCGACTTTTTCCAATCAAGTAAGTAAAAACATCAATTTATTGTACAATTGGCACACGAGACGTCAATGTAAAAAAAAACACTGCATAGAGGAAGAACGGCGTAAAGAAAAGCAGCTGTATTTTAATACCAACATTACGCTGATATACTAATGAATTCAAAACTAATACGAAAAAATTACTATTTGTCTTTAATTAAGCTTGATTAATAGTACATATTTTTTCATTATTAAGCATAGTTGTGTTTTAATGGTTCTAATTTATATTATATTTGTTTTACTTTTATATAAAGAAATAATTTTTCCGCTCATAATATTGCTGTTAAATTGCATGTATTTTAAGTTAAGTTGGCAGCACGGAGCGCCAGCAACACGTCATCTGTCATCTGGGACAGAGCTTGGCTGTGTGTGTGTATGGTTTTTTGGCCAAAATATCCACCTTCTAATAATTAATTCGTCAAATTCCACTGAAAATGTGCGACGGATTTTAATAAAAATACTAAATACAGAGTAAATGACAAATTAAGCCTTCAGCAATAGTGCGTATACGTGTAACGCCGATTGCAATAAAAGTTTCAAAAGTCCAACACAACAAAAACAACAACAATAGTAAAAGCAAAGCGCAGTGTATGACGAATGCAAATGATACAACGTCAACAACAATTAATAAAAAGAGAAATAACAGAAAACGCAGGTGATCAAGGCAGCGAAGCAAATTGACTTGAAATGAGATGCAAACTCGACGACGCCATCAACAAACGGACCAGCAGGAACACAGCAGCAATTACAGTGTCCCAAACACTCCATTGCAGCAACAGCAGCAGCAGCATTCACTAATTCAACTTGGACAGCAGCCACAACAACAACCAGTGTTATACGTCACCCAGCAGCAGCCAGTGTTGGAGGCTGCCATTAATATTGGCGAACTGCAGTCGATTTCCCCAAACGACGCTGACGATAAATACGATAAAGCAGCCCGCCAGTGGAATCTGTTCAGCGGCATCTCGTCCCGCTCTGGCCAGGCGTTGCGCACGCTCATCCAGCAGCCACTGATAGCAGCTGCGGCTGTCGTCACAGGCAATCATTCCACCCAAGAGTACAATAAAGTTGACAACAACAACAGCAGCAGCAACTACTACGAGAAGAACGTCTACAGTTTTGGAGGAGCGCAACCGGAAAGTGGAAACTTTGACTTGGAACAGGAGGAACAACCGGAGGTATTCATAATGGCCGCCCGAGATCGTACGGGCGAATTTGCGAATGCGATACGTTCGCTACAAGCACGGAACATTACAAGGGCCGTCAACATACGGGATCCGCGCAAGGCCAAACAGGTCCAGAGCTATTCCGAATTCATGATGGTCGCCCGTTTCATTGGCAAGAACATTGCCAGCACATACGCCAAATTGGAGAAGCTGACCATGTGTAAGTTACAATCGAACTAGACTTTGATACAAAAAAAAAGTTTTTCAAATTAGAACTCTTCCAAATTAGATACGTAATTATCCATGCCCATCTCTAATACTGACATTATATATAGATTTTTGACATATCAGATTTGCGCTCACACTTTTCCCAAAATTTCTAGTGGCCAAAAAGAAGAGTCTGTTTGACGATAGACCGCAGGAAATTCAAGAGTTGACGTACATCATCAAAGGCGATTTGAACGCGCTAAATCAACAGATCGCCAAGCTGCAAGACATCTCCAAGGACCAGCGACGGACCACAAATGGCAAACATCTGGTCTCACATTCCTCGAACATGGTGCTCGCCCTGCAATCCAAACTGGCCAGCATGAGCACGGACTTCAAGCAGATACTTGAAGTGCGCACAGAAAATCTGAAGCACCAGAAGACGCGACGCGACCACTTTAGCCAAGGACCCGGCCCGCTGGCTGCCCACACCGTTTCACCATCAACTGCCAAGCAGGGCTCGCTGCTGCTCAGCGAGGAGAATCAGGCTGTGAGCATTGATATGATGGGTGGCAGCGATACAACGCCGCTGCTCGGTCCACCTGCACGACTACAGCAGCAGCAGCAGCTGGCCATCTACGATGAGTCCGACACGTATGTACAACAGCGTGCCGAGACCATGCAGAACATTGAGTCGACCATTGTGGAGCTGGGCGGCATCTTTCAACAGCTCGCGCATATGGTTAAAGAGCAGGAGGAGATTGTAGAACGCATCGATACGAATGTGGCGGACGCTGAATTGAATATTGAGGCGGCGCATGGCGAGATTCTTAAATATTTTCAATCAGTTTCCAAGAATCGCTGGCTCATGATTAAGATATTCGGCGTTTTGATATTTTTCTTCCTATTCTTTGTTGTTTTTATGTCATAATTAATGCTAAATATCTCCATACCAAACACCCGAAAATCCCCAAACTCCCGCAATTCTAAATTATTGTGAATACATGGCATACACATATACATCTCTTTATATATATATATATTTTTATGGAAATTGGAGTTTGAATTGTACAATAGCAAAGATCGAATGCAAAACCGAGTCGTCGACTAACGATTGTAAAATAAAATTATCAATATACGTACACTAAATGTAGGTTGAACTTGTGAAATTTGGATAATTTCATATCAGTGTTGGCTCTGATAACAACGTGCTCTAATCTTTACGACGTCAATTGCTAAGATACATAATGCTGCTCTAAAGATATGACATTCTCAAGCGTCAGTCGAAAAGGCCGCTGTCCTTCAAGCTATGTGGAAAATAAATCCATTATCAAGCATATTATTTCTAGTTTTACTTTATTTATTTCAGGTCTTGACTACCAACCAAAATGGAAACTATTACAAATAATAATTATAATAATAAAAACCGTTACAAATCTCCAACAATACACACAAAATATATAATAGAGGATTGCCGTAGATATCTTTGTATGAATCGCATTTATGAATTACAAACTTCCAAAAACTTTACAGATGAAGATATTGTTTGTTTCGACACTGAGTTGAGTTTGTGTCGCTGTGTGTGACTGATGTGTGTGTGTGGCGCACACAAGATGACAATTTGAATGATGTCGCAGATGTTGTACATAGTGGATGCGCTGTAGATGCCAACAACTATGAGATCCCCAGGCAGTTGCTCTCCACCTCTATGTCGAGATGAGCGAATAAACCATGCTAAAATTAGCAAGAATTATAAGCATATAAACATAACGTTAGACAAAAGAGTGCAAGATGTATGTTCTATAAGATCATTATTACCCGTATATATAGCAGAAGAAGCAAATTAAGTAGACAGCCAATTTAATCCAACCCTCACGCATATGAAGCGCTAACGTGTCCGTCTTCAGCACTGTGGTTGGGTCATACAAACCCGGACCCGACATCACTGGACGATTCTTGTAGCTGCAAGCAATTAAGGGAATCAGGGAAAAATGTACATAAGATATAGTCGCATTGAGAATTGATGGACGACTTACCGCCATATATGATAAGCAATGAGGGGCATGTTGAGGCATAGAGAATACCATTCGCCGCAGCACAGGAATAATAAGTTTATAAAAATGTGCAGCAAATATTCGGGTAGAACGAGCTACAAGAAATTGGGGCATCGATTAGTCATTACTCATTGGCATTAGTTAAATTCGCTTACCGGGTTGAGACTGTTGCATTGATCGATAGGATTTTTATAATCTGTTTTTAACTCATCGAACGCAATGACTTGAAATATTGCGAAAAATATTAAAAATGCATCGCCGATAAGCGCCACAATGTACGTGAATGCGGTGAAGTTAAAAGCCATTGTAATGGGCGTTACTCGAATACTGTTGGCTGGCTTTAAATGTTTTGGAAATAAATACCCAAAATATTCGTTTATTTTTTAACAATTGTTATAAATGCGCACTACGTACCCTGCTACATGTGTGTGTGAATCATGTATGACAGCTGTGGCTGTGCCTGTCGCCTGTCTGTTAACTTAACATCTCGAGTAAAATGTTATTAACAGCTAGCTTCAATTGTACACAAGTTTTTAATGTAATTTGCATGGAAGTTCTATAGATAATGTCTTCGTTCAAAAGTTATTATAACCAAAACTAGTTTTGGCGGAAATTGGAAATTGGTTTCATTTATTTATCTAAAAGAGGCATAACATTAGGGTGTGAAGTTTGAAATTATTAGAGCAGCTGTGTTCCAGGGCTGCAAAAAAAAAATATGATAGGTATCGAATATTGAATTTCGATAATATTATTAAGGCGGAGTGAATTAAAATTTACCACATTTATTGTGGAGTTTAGCTGTTTATTAATTTATTTTTTAGATAATAATGTTGTTAGCATGTGTTTTGTGATTAATGAGAACTAAATTTCTTCTTCGTTATATTGTAAGCTGGTTTTGCGATGACTGTGCAGCCCTGGTAGCATTTGCCGCGAGTTTTTTCATACTTATGCGTTTCCAAACCACCATTGCGATTTTCACGCCAAGGAAAAAACACAAAATCTTAGTAACCTAAGACACTTTCAACTATTGAGTAACACATTTCATATTAGTATTATTTTGAGTGAAAGATGTCTCAATTTAATTTTGTAAGCGATCTACAAAATGCCCTAATCTTGGACGGCGAGACGCGTGGTCCTGCGCCCCGCTGGAAGAAGAAACTGGAGGCATCGCTCAATGGCAGCGTGAATACAACTCGATCAGTGCTCTCCGTGTCGTACAACACCAGCTTCTCGGGCGTTCAGGCGTCAATCAAAACGCCGGGCAAAAGCACCGAAGCGGCCAAGGCAAAAAAGTCGACAACAACACCAACAAAGACGCCGGGCGGCGGTGATCGTTTTATACCAAATCGTGCAGCTACCAATTTTGAGCTGGCGCACTTCCATTTCGCCCAAAGCAACAAGGAGACTGGCGATAAATCGGATGAGGAGAACGAGGATCAGCAGCCCACAAGCAGCAGCAACAGCAACAACAACGAGAATAATGTCAAGGCATCGGCCCATAAGAGCGAACGTCAGAAGCTCATCGCCGAAGTCGCCCAGCTGGGCGAAAATAATGGTGGTCGCATTCTGTGCTATCAGAATAAGGCGCCAGCTGCACCCGAATCTCATACAAATCCCTTGAAGGTTGTCTACTCCATCAAGACGCCCATTTCGACAAAGAGTGGTTCACGCTACATTCCGACCACATCCGAACGCATACTCGATGCTCCAGATTTTATTAATGACTACTGTAAGTGATGCACAGAATTAAATTTAGTTTCATGTAAAATTTAAAAGGCAGAAAGAGGTTTCTGCAAGCGAATTTAGCACATATGTTCTTCTGTCCGTCGCAGTTATCAGCTTGATATTTTATTTTATAATTATTTTTTACTTGATTTTTGGCTAATTGCTTTTTAACCATATAGATCTGAATCTGATGGACTGGAGCGCTGATAATATTGTGGCTGTTGCTTTGGGCAATTGCGTTTATCTGTGGAATGCGGCCAGCGGCAATATTGAGCAGCTGAAGGAGTACGAGGAGGGCGACTATGCATGCTCTCTTTCCTGGATACAGGAGGGACAGATTCTGGCCATTGGTAACAGCACGGGCGCCGTCGAGCTGTGGGACTGCTCAAAGGTGAAGCGTCTTCGTGTCATGGATGGACACAGTGCTCGTGTTGGCTCCTTGGCCTGGAACTCGTATCTAGTGTCGTCCGGGAGCCGTGACGGCACCATCATACATCACGATGTACGTTCGCGTGAACACAAAATATCCTCGCTCACAGGCCACGCCCAAGAGGTGTGCGGCCTGAAGTGGTCCACCGATTTCAAGTACTTGGCCAGCGGTGGCAATGATAATCTGGTGAATGTGTGGTCGCTGGCCAGCAGCGGCGTTGGCACCGCTACAGAGCCACTGCACAAATTCAACGAGCATCAGGCGGCGGTGCGCGCCCTGGCCTGGTGCCCGTGGCAGGCCAACACTTTGGCCTCCGGCGGCGGTACGGCGGATCGTTGCATTAAATTCTGGAATGTGTGCAACGGTTCGCTAATCAAATCGGTCGACTCCAAGTCGCAGGTGTGTGCTCTGCTCTTCTCACGCCACTACAAGGAGCTGATATCGGCGCATGGATTTGCCAACAATCAGCTAACAATTTGGAAGTACCCCACGATGGTTAAGCAGGCCGATCTGATCGGACACACATCGCGTGTCCTGCAAATGGCAATTTCACCCGATGGCAGCATGGTGATCAGTGCCGGCGCCGACGAAACGCTGCGACTATGGAACTGCTTTACGCCCGATCCCCTGGCCTCTAAGAAGGTGGCCACTGCGACTAGCAATGCCAAGAAGAGCGTCTTTCGCCAGAGCATACGCTAGATGCATCAAATTATGACTGCAACTCTGTCAACTAATTCAGACTTGTGTTAGCTAAATTAAAATTTATGTTAGTTGTTCTTAAGTAGAGTAGATGCCAACTGATGTTTGACTTTTAATAACTTGATGTATTTCGTTTTTTTAAGTTTTGTGCTTTTAATATGTATTATGTATTTCATATGTTTAAGTTTCGAATTGATGATATGTAATTGGTATGTATAAATAAAATGCTTGCCATACTGCAACCTTATACGCTTTATTCCGTTCGAATACCTTTTTCTTTTTTTGGGCTTACATGGTAAACAATGTAATATGCATTAATGTTTTTTTTGTGTGTGTTGTAAGTTGTAAGTACATGTTGGTTGGTTGCATTGCTGGTGACTCGTTCTTCGTCGTTGTTATTTGTTCATCGTCGTGGTTTTTGTGTGAAGAACTTGCATCAAAATATATCGCATATGTGTTGGCTTCAGCAGTTATTGGAATTATAGCGTTGTTAATTATAATATAGTAGAATGGATTGTTAATGCATAATATATTATGTACAATTGATGATGCGATTTCAAGCAACTGTCATGGGATTGCCGCCGTTGTAGCTGACAAAGTAGCGCGGATCACCAAAGCGATCGTACACCTGCAAGAAAAAAACGCAAGTCATTTAAGAAAAATGTAAATAAATTAAAATTAAGAAATACAGAATTACAAATTGAAACTAAAGCATTTATGAAAAAAAAACCAAACAAAAGATAAATACCAACAAAATAAAAAACAAAACGCAATTGCAAAAAATTAACTTCAACTAAATACTTAAGATACATGCATTTATATATATATATATATAGTTACTTACTTTTTATAATAACTCAGCTCGTTAAATAATTTCAATTTTGATATAGTCAAGTATTTTTTTGGGGGGTTTTTGGTTGTGTTTTAGAATAAAATGTTTATTTGCAACATAATTCATTCAGTCAGAACATTGAAACATCAATTAAATTTAACTAACTTAAGTTATAGTATATAATTATTTCTCTTCTTTCTTTTTTCCATATATATCGTGGTTATTAAGAGTTAGGAGCCAGCATGTTTAACTGCCAAATACGTACATTTGTATAATAAGTAGTTCTAGTTTTAAGATATATAAGATCTAAATGTTAGTTGCCTACACACACACACACACACACACACGCACAACTGATAAACAAAACACACACACACACACACATAACATAATACATATAGAATGAGACATATATAGAGAGAGAAAAAGATAAAATGAGACGTTTTACATTTCAATATCTTAAACTAAGTGGATAATAGAATAAAGTGGAAGCAGTACTTCATATAAAACAGCAATCACTCGAATTTATAGAACTTTTATTCTTCGTTTTGAAACATATTCACAAATAATTATTCACAAATTATAATCATTTATGGAACTGTTCAAATTTTCGAGTGATCATTGTAGCAGCACAAATGTTTTATATACAGATAATGAGATTGATGGATTTTTTTTTACATATCATATATGTGTGGATTGTATTATTGCATTTTGTTCCTTATTTTGTTGGTTGGTTCTTGCAATGGGCAATTGATCAGCTTTCAAATTGGCGATCTACTAAAACATAGAGCGGCCTTTTACTGTATATATTTATATTTATCATTTAATGTGGGTTTGCTGCAGTTCCTTTTTTTGTTAAACAATACATTACTTGTTACAATACAATTAATTTCTCTCATTTTTGTTTGTTGTTATTGTTGTTGTATATCTAAATTCAACTTTTTACTGAATACCAGCATTCAGTATTTTGGGCTCATTCATAGCTTATTTTCTTGAACATTTTGGAAGCTGTTGGTGGTGACCCGTAATGGTTATTCTTATGTTCTAATCGATATCTCGAGGATATTCTATTCTTTTGTTGATTGAGTTTTTATTCAATTTTTCTTGTATTGTTTTTTGTTTAGGCTGTGACGCTCACCTTCGTATCGTCTAGATCTTCAATATCGCTACTGTCATAATCACTATCGGGGGGCGTTAATGTCTCCGCGCCGCGTTTCTCGAGTATGTTCTGCATACGGGATTTGTTCAGTATGCTGGCAACCTGATATGCCGTCAGGCCGGCATATGTGGCTGTCTCCAGATTGAGTTTCTCGCATTCATCTAGCAGAAAATTGGCCAAATCCTCATTGCAGCACTCAATGGCAATATGCAACGGTGTGCGTCCACCTTTGCCCTCCTGCAAAGCAATGCAAACAGAAATACAGTTTATTAATACATTATTAATTGTTTATTAATTCGAGTTCAAACATACTCTGGCATTAATGTCAGCACCGTGAGATACCAGAATGCGCAAGATATCAATATGCCCGGCTCCGGCGGCCAAATGTACGCAACGCTCACCTGTAACGAGGCAAAACAATAAACACATATTAAAAATATGTTAAATTACAATTAAGTAGATATTTTCTTGAATTCAATATTTATTCAGAGAAACATCATTTCTGACCACTGTAATCTCTACCACAGCTTCATTTATGAATGAAATACGATCCCTCCTTCTAAAAAGCGCTCAGTGAAAAAAAAGCTTTGCTGTGTTTTGTTTAACAAGTAGCATTTTGAAACAACAACAAGCAGCAGCAAATGGAAAAAGCTTTGTTTACAGCAAAAGCAGGTAGGAGAGCACGGCGGCGCAGATGGCTTAGCTTAGCGAGCGCTTTTGCCATATGTAGCCAATACACACACACACACACTCAGACGCATTTTACATTGGTGTACGTTGAAAAACCCAAGAAATTCCCACAATAAAACAGCAGCACTAACAGCAGATACAATAACAACAGCAGCAGAAAAAAAACCAGCAGTGGCATAAAAAGAAACGGCAACAGCAACAATGCAAAACTAAAAAAAAAAATAATTAAATAAAGTAAAGTTAACAAACCAAACAAGCTAACTTTGGTTGGGCCGGCAGCGGCCAACAAGTTTGCTCAAGTTCAAATTGGTTTAAGTTGAGAAGAGCAAAAATGTTTGCACATAATTTATACAAAGACAAACAACAACTGAAAGCAACAACAAATAAAAAATAACTAAATATGCAACGATAGCAATACTTCAAAACTTGCATGGGACGTGCGGAACAAAGCTGTTTGATCGCGAATATAAATTAAAAATCAAAAGCGCGGCTGAAATCAAAAATAGCTCTGGGCTTCGTTGTTAGCAGTTGTTGTTGTTGCTAATTTGAGTTTGCTGTTACACGTGCTCTTGATTGACTTTCACACACACACAGAAAGCTCAGCTCAGCTGCTGTTTTTTTTTAATATGCCCATTGGAATTCAATTTCCGTAAGAACTTTCAATGAAATGCATAAAAGTTGCGCATGCGTTGCCCACTGCTGGGAAATTTAGCGATCGCATATCGTTCTAGCATTTACATGTGTGAACTACATGTATCGATTTGACAGTTGAGATCGATTAATATCATGTTTGGAATGCAGCAACTGGAGCAACTTAATTGAAATTTGTTTTTAATTGAAAATTGGTTTTTTGACACTGACAAATTTAAATTGAATTTAACGACGACAAATTCGCATTACCATTAATCAATAAGACGGGTGGGAAGTTAATCATAATGATTATTAATAAAACTGACTCAAAGGAATTCCCAGGCGTGATTAAACAATTTGATGGCAAAACAATCGAATCTAAAAGTAGCCACTTAATAAAACACAACTATTAACATATAAACTAAAATTCGACATCTGAAAATGATCGGCATTTGGATGGGAAAGAAAGCAGATATCTGGCATGAAAGTTAAAGGCGGGTTTGTGTCGGTGCTTTGATTGGATTATGGGCTTCAGTTCATTTTGGCTGCCAAAAGGCTAACAAACAATAACAACAATTGTGTCACAAGTTTTAAATATAAACGATGACAACATTTTTTTCTGATTTTTTTGTGTGTATTCGTTCGCCCAATGAGCCAAACGGAGCGAGTCTGAACGATCAACAGCCA
Organism: Drosophila conformis; assembly: GCA_035041375.1. Lineage (NCBI taxonomy): Eukaryota > Metazoa > Arthropoda > Insecta > Diptera > Drosophilidae > Drosophila > Drosophila conformis. Next base: position 2,050,260 of record JAWNLE010001234.1, read on the forward strand.
AGCATCAGCATCTCTGTCTGTGGCACACCATGGGCATGGCTGGCATGGGCCGAGAGAAGTCGAGATTATTATAATATGAGCGCATAAACTCGATGGGGAGGAGGAGATAGTAAATGCCAAGTCAAGCACAGTTCCATTGTTGCTATATTGCCTTGCCTCGGCCCGATCGTTAGCTTACGATTAAAGACTAATATAGCTGGCTTGTACATGAATAAATACTTACATAAAAACACTCATATATATATATATATATATATATATTTATATAGGTATATTTATAAAGCGCGTTTAGAGTCAAATATGAAATATTAAAGACAAAAAAGTTTGCTCCAAACTTGGGGAATTCCCAAGCTGCGTCACGCATCTTAGATTTCAAATTGATACAAATTAGTTCCAGCGACTAACCAGAGTTGAGTTTGTCATTATCCAATCCAAAGCTACATCTGGGGCTGGGCTGGGCTGCCAACAAGTCTGAGCGAAGGCACCCTCCCCCCTTAATCCCCCTACAGTTGTAAAAGAGCGAACGAACAACACAAGAAAAGAAACGAGAATAAGAAAAGAAGAAGCGAAGTAGTTTAACTTGAAATCGCTATTTTGCTCGAGCGGCCCCTGCTTTCCAGAAAATAATATCAAAAACAGTTATTATGATCTTGCTAATCGAATGAGTTTGAGCAATTAATAAGCGATCGCTTTATGAAACGCTATCAAAATCAAATGCTATTGCGCATTCTCCTGAATCCTCGAGCAGCAAACCTTCCTCCACCATTAAAAACGCAGGCCACTTCAGAATAATATTTGTACATAACACACAATACATATGTGCATATATCGTGTATGAAATGTACTTGGTACGTTCCGAAATTATTCAACTGTTCTGTTCTTTTGTTATCATCGCCTGCCCCTCTAACCCCCACCACCACCGTCTTACTGCTTTGCCCTTGCTCCATTTTGTTAGCACAGACGTCAAGGCAAATGGCGACCTTAAGCAAAAAAAACCCAGAGTCGCAAAGTTCATAAATTTATTGACAGCACAAATATTAAGAGAAGGTTTTTGTTATTGTCTTTGCTTAATTTTAATTAATTGTGCTTATTGTTAGCAACGAACTTTGAAGAGTTTTTATTTAATAATTTCGTTTTTTGTTGCTGTTTTTGCTGTTGGTATTTTGACAACGTGTTTTCGTGTATTTTTTTTTTTTTTGGTTTTTTATCTGTTCTGCCGCCCGCCCGCCCATCTGTTGTCCACTCGTGTTAAGCGCAGTTCGTTGCTTGTTTGTCCTTCAGTCAAGTGGATAAATTGAAAAGTTCATTGATTCATAATTAAATCATAAAATTGCTTATTTGCTCATGAAACGTAATATCTATCAGAATTTGTTTATATTTAGCGATGGGGCAACTTGAACAATGTCTTAATCTTTTTTCAAGATAAAGTACGCGAAAAGTAACGTTTCTTTTTTTGAAACTAACTCGATTATCAATCTGCCTTTAATATCGATACATTATTGATGTGTTATCGCTGCAAATCACTTATGAAGATATCCAATAACAGTTGGAAAAGACAATTTAAATATTTTAACATTTTTTGAAACTCTGGAATTGATTTTTTTCGTTGCCATATTGAATTTAGGATTTGGTATTACAAAAAAAAAACCAGGCCATTGGGGAATTGGGGATTTACCGGAACCAACAAAACACATAAAGACAACTGTTTAAACAAAAGAACAGTTAATGGCTGTTTTGGCTATAGTCTTCTGGCGCCACTTTTGCCAATTTGTGGTTGGAAAGTTAAGTGGAAATTAAGTGAAAACCCAATGTGAAAAAAAATAAACAGCAGCCAGTTGCCAAATGAAGCGTTCAGTCCCAAACAACAATACACGATCATGTCGCAGAAATATATACTGCTGGATTTTCCAAGTCCATAGTAATCAATTTGGTTTTTCTATTACACACAAACTTTTTCTCTCTATCTGTGTCTCTATCTTTCTCTGATGTTTTTTTTTGCAAGCCCAAAAATTGTATTTTGGTCAAGTTATGTCATGAGACCATTTGTTGACTTTCTTTTAAACAAAATGCAAAAATATGCGATACTTATGGATGGGAGAGTGTTTCTGTGTGTGTGTGCTAATAGTTGGAGGTGTGAATGATCGTGCCACGTGTTTGTTGTGACCACAGCGTAAATACTCCACTTCACTCCGAACCATACCGAAGCACACTGTATGGCACTTACATACATATATGGATAATACTTGCGGGCATATGGGCAAAACCCGCAGCACAGCGCCAAGAAGAGGTCAGGCGCTGTTGTAAATGAAATGCTGGCGCAAAAGCATTGTCAAGTGCTTGATAAATAAATACCGGTAAAAGTTGCTGTTGACCATTTATGTGTGAGACTAGTTGCATTTACTCGTTTTTGTTGTTAGGGTTTAACCCATCCATCCATTGTAGGCGAGTACAACAAAGTATGTCAACGTTGAGGTGAAAATTGTCTCAGCCATATATGTATATATATATATATATATAGGTAAAGTCACATTATTATAATGATCTTCAACTTCCGTTATGAGTGGCGAAATTGCATTGGGGCTTAACCAATAAACTTCATGAGCTCATTATACTCAATACTCGTTGAATAGCATGTATTGTTGTTGTTTATTTTTTTTTTGTTATTGCTTTTTATTGTTTTTCAATCGGTCGCTGGGAGAGGCCTGACCCCCATAAGAGAAGCTGACTGACTCGCTATGACTAAGATGTTGTTGTTGTCGTGATGGAAAATGTCACTGGCAGTCAATAAAACATTTCCAGAACGTTAGAAAAATAATCATTTTATTTATTAGCATTAACAATTGTGGGTTAAACCTGTTTGTGTACGTACGCAACGTAGTACCAGACCAGACCACAGGTGGGTAAGAGAACAAATGTTGTTCAATGGCGATAATATTCGAGTAAAAACAGAAAAAAAGTGCCCAAGAGGAGATCGCTTCCTATACGAGCAGCTGTCATTTTTAAACAATAGAACAGCAAACTCAGCTCATAATATTGACACCACACAGTGTCGTCAGACAGCATTGAGGAAATCTTCATTAAACGTTGAGAAATTACACAATCATTAATTATCGATATCGTTTGCTATTTGCTATGGAAACTTTAGAATAATCAGAATGATACCCAATTCGATAATTATCGAAAATATTTGCTATAAAGAGCATAATAATTTATGCCTCTCTCGTCAGTTTACTTTTGTTTAGATATAATATTACCATAAGTGCCTTTTTATCGATTAATTATCATTAAGCTCTTGTTTCACATTACAGCTATAAAAACACAGCCCACTTAATGATCAATTACCAATTGTGATCACATAACATCGCAGTCGTTACTCTATATCTAACTAAGTATACACACATACGTCAAAAAAAAAACCTGTTTTTTTTAATGACACTGCTGTTAAATACGACTCCAAAGTACGCTCAACATTTTACTAAACATATTATGCAAATACTACTACAAGTTTCTTAAACGCTTCATCTTGTTGTTATTTTTCAGTTTCACTTAGATTTCTTACGTTCTAATTGAAACTTCAGTTAGATTTCTTACGTTCTAAATTATCATTCTATCTATCCACCGTTCCTCGGCATTCCCCACTCAATTACGTACTATCTGCCTATTTACAGATAGATGTGCGAAGCCCCATTATTTGACTTGTGGAAGGTTACAGCAAAATTGAGACAAGTAATTCTGATTGCCTTACAATGAACAAACTACTGCACGTGCTGTCCCGCATTCACATTTATTTGGGTACAGCAAATGTACTGGAATGTGGGTGTGTGTGAGTTGTGTGTGTGTGCTACTACTATCGATAACAGGTGAGACATATAAACTGAGGTATGTAGAATACTAAATACACTCCCCTCACTACCTTTACTATATATTAAGAAGATCTATGATTATTTCTAAATATAATATTTAATATGCTGCAAACTATGTCCCTTACATCTTCATAGTCTAAGAAATACATTCCATTTAATAAAATAAACAAATTTCAAAATACCCTTGGCAAAGGTTATTAAAAATGGTTCATGGGAAAACCTTTGATAGCACTTATCTTTTAGATGGCGTTGTTGGTCTGGACGACAAGCAATGTGTGAGTGTGTATGAATGTGTTGTACTTGGGCCATATGTAGTCAATAATTGCCGTCAGAGCAATAATAAACGACCACCACTGGGGTTTTTCTACAAATGATAAGGATTTTGGCCTTAGTTTGACGATGACGCGTCGCAACAAAGATTTGACTTATCACCAGTTACCAACGGGGCACAGAGCGCAGCCCCGCTGTGTTTTGTTGTGTCCCGTTATCATAAATGAAGTAAATATCGTAAGTTCTTTAGCTCTTGCAACAGATTGACAGAGATTTGCCATATGTGCTTGTTTGTTTACAGTTCCGAAATTCCCCCAATGTGTCTCGACAGATTGCGGACAGACATTCCACATTTTTAAAACCGATAAAATCGTTGTTATTTGGAAATACGAATGGCTTCGAAGAATCATAATGAAATCAAATCGTTAGAAACTTTACTGACGCTTCAATAAAAAATTAAAAACATGTTCACCAGAATATAAGCAAATAATTTGCTAGGCTTATTACCCAAAAATAGGGCATGTAAAAAATGTTTTACTCTATTTTCGCCATAAAGGAAATTCGGAAATTCTATTTTTAATTGGTCATCGCGTGCATTTATTTATATTCCTTAAACAGCAGGCAGTCCGATTGCGTGCCCAAATCGTGAATAAAGTTCATATAGATTTGTTTGTATAAATATATGCACATCTATTATAATGACCACGTCAGGGCCAAAGCGATTATCGCTCGTAAAGTAGTAGTAATTAGGACGATATTACAGAAATAGCTGGGAAATTCCAAAAGCTAAAGAAAAGCGTGTGGTTGACATCAAGAAATATAATACATGCAAACGTATATATTATATATTTACGACTATATATTACACATATTTCTAGTGTGTAAGCATTACACACTTTGCTGATAAGTTGGCTTTTTGATAACCCTTGAACTCGCATTGCCATTGCTTTCCACAATTATGTGGCCAGAAATAACTGGCACATAGTTTCTGCCTACATATGTATATGTACATTTGTTTCCGACATATTTACTTTAAATTTGAAATAACTTGGCTAATAGCCAAGGCGTGACAAAGAAGAAGAAAAACGAGCGACTATTTTCGAAATATTTTCCACAAGCAAATTGCACTAAATTTAAGCACAAGTATGCAAAAATCAGGCATAAAAAAATTAAACGATACGAATAAGAAAATATCTCGTTAAATTTAGACAAAATTTCCGAGGAAGGAAAATGTATTTTTATAGTAGACTACTTTACAAACACACGCACACATACAAATATATACAAACATGAGTACTGATGTTTCCCATTTCTTATAAAAAAAAAACGGATTTATTTGTGTTATTCACACTCGAGTTATTCCGTACTAAAACACTATGACGAATTCTTATTTCTTTGTGTAGTTCGCAGAAATTACATTCTGCGCCTTTTATTGTAACTGTTGTTTTGTTTCGTTTTATTTTTGTTTGGTTTACCTACTTTTAGGGATCAATCAACAGATATTCAGTGCAACAATGACGTCAATCAAACAAGAAAGTCTTGTGACTTTTGTGTATAAACCCAATTGAATATGATTTTATAACATCTGGCATTTTAGACACTCGAATCGTACACATTTAAAATTGCCTCAAAAAAAAATAATAATAATACAAACACAAATAAATATATAAATTAATGAGTCTGGTCTGCCTTTGCATGGGAAAACCCAAAAATTTGAAAGAAAAAGCTGTCGTTGTCTTCGTGTCATCGTTTCGCTTGCCTTTTGATACTCTTCAAATGGAGGCGGATATCTGGACTTTGCCAAGCAACAGACTATCTGTCTGTCAGTCAAACGTCAGATTGTGTGATGGGTTAAATATTTATGTTTGACTGAGGAATTGCCCATGAAACCTTGATTTTTTGTTAGAGAGATAACGATAATGAATTTATTTATTAGTTGAATCTTTTCTCAAATGATTAAAACAGAGCATTAAACCGTCAGCTTATGTAAGTTTGTGTTTTCCTTGCGCTTCTTTTTTTGGGGGGAGGTTGCTATGTCTGCATTGAGCCAGCCGATATATATATATAGATATATATGCGCATAAGTCCATACCGCAAATGTTATGTGCAATGTCTACTCGTCTATATATAGATTACAAGCATATACAAATGTAGTCGTGTGTGTGTGGTTGTTCGGTCAGCAGCAGCTGTTTTAATTTGAATGTAAGAGGCATGTGGACCAGAAACCGGTTTGGTCTGCTTTATAAGTGGTAGACGCTGTCAAATGTTTGTTCACCACATGTTTGAGAAAAGAGCAAAAGCACTAAGAAAAAATTAATGGCGAACTCTTTGTTGTTGTTGTGGTTTTTATATTCTTAGCAAGGTTATACATAGCCCAAAAGCGACAATAATCGATTAAACAAACGAAAGGTTAAAGTAAACACACCCATCTATAGGAGTCTATGTGTATGTGTGTGTGTGTGTGAGTGTGTGCATGGCTATAAAACTGAAACTGAAGCTGAAACCCCTTCAGCAGAGCTCAGCTCAGCTTCGCCAAACTGTCAAGTTTATTAACCTTTTTGTGTCGACAGTTGCACAAGCTTCAACACTTTTGTGTTTGAACAATATAAAATACTTTTATTTGTGTGTATGCTCTTATGACGACTTTTACTTTCTTCCGGCTTAGTTTCGTTTTTTATTCGACTTGTGATTTTCAAGTGATTTTCGAAATGTGATATTTTGTGCACGAAAACAACAATGGATTTTTTTATGTGGGTTTTCTGGATAAATCAAGGAAATTATATTATTTTCATTTATTATTTAATTTCTGCAAAATTCTAATTTTAAGAGGCCAAGATTTTCAAGTCAACCAAGTCAACAACACACACGCACACACACCACGTAACTTTCACACCGTCACATTCACAACACACCGGCACCTGTTGAAAATCAATACGTATAAAAAAAATTAAATCGGGCGCATTTAACTCATTTGTATACAAATAAATCAATAATAACAATTAAGGAAATAAGGCCGCGCCTGCCGTCTCTCAGATACATAATCGTAAAAGTATCTGAAGCTACGGATTCATGTGTGAGAAGCAAATTAAATGAGCTGGAAAATAAATGGAATTACCGCTTTTGCTGTTGTTGTGCTTGTTTTTATTTCCTTGACGCTCAAGATTTGCGCCATTTCCAACTTTATTTGAAAAATCCCTGTTCAATTTATAAACACTGCCACTCATTTGCTGACGTCAAACAGAAAACGGCATTTGCTTAAATATTTCTCTACTGGGTAAATCAATAACAAAGCAAAAAAGCCAATGAGAAACATATTTTCAGCGAAAAATGTGCGGAGGCTAAATGTATTTTTGGCTACTGTTCAGCACGGGCCATAGGAATATTTTGTATTATATAAATATTATATATATATTTGCTGGCAGACAATGTCTCGCACTGTGGCTAGCCGATGGCGGGACAGCTAAAATATAGAACTATACTATATCTTTTATTTGCTTTTGGCAACAAATCAAATGTCTCAGCGAGATAATAATTTTTTTTCGGTACAATTGCCAAAATCATATTATAGTATAAACGAAGACATAGATTTCAAAAATGCATTTTCCTAATTTCTACAAAAATTACTGGTTCTAATAACGGAGCAAATGTGTTGGGTGTGTGAAAAGATCAGTTAGGATAATCAATCTACCAGAACCATCACAGATAAGTGTATAAATAAATTATTAATTGTAACACCTAGACTGTCTTTAAAATATATATTTGTTGTAGTTAATGAAGCGTACTCACCATCATAGTTGCGTATCTCCAGATCGGCAGGCAGGTGGGCATAGCTTAGTGAACTGACTGCCTTGTCATTGGAACGATGTCCATATTGGCGATGTGCCTCATGAATCTCCGAGGCGCCAAACTTCTCTGTCAAAGCGCGTACACACTGCTTCTCGCCGGCAATGCAGGACAAATGCAACGCCGTATTGCCATGACGATCACGTACAGTGGGCTATTATATTGCACATAGATAGATATATGGATAGTTAGATTGAAGTATGGATTGATGGGTGTTACTCTTTAAAAGGTGCGTCTACAATAATTGTGGGTTAGGGTAACTCACCTCGGCACCGGCCAATAGAAGCATGCGCAGGATCGTTGGCTGCGCTGTTAGTGCGGCCAGATGGAGGGGCGTCTGGGCCACATCGTTCTGGATGTTTAGGAGGCATGGATGTGGTGCCATGCGTATCAGTGCGGCTACAACATCCACATAGCCCGATATGCAGGCCAAATGCAGTGGACTGCAGAGATAAAAAGAGAGAGAAAGGGAGTGTGAGTGAGTGAATGAAAGAAAGAAAGCAGTAAAAATTGTGAGAAATGAGGTAAATGAAACATTGTTACCTGGACATTTCCCACTTGTTGTTTGATCGTTTCTCGGTAAAAACCCACAAATTTGCGATGCCCAAAAACCTGTTTGCTATGCGTGTGTGTCTGTGTTTGTGTGTATACCTGTACAGGTAGTATATACCCACACAGACACCTACCAGGAAAACCCCTGATTGCTTGACTAACACGTGTCATCGTCGTCGTCGGTGCGGTCTGAAGTCGCTTCATTGTTTTGTGATTCATGAAAGTCTCCCCCAGTTGGTGGTCAAGTCTAATTTATAGTGATCTACCCTAAGATGACTAAAAGAATTCCCTATACACTAACTATATATATTTTATCTACTCGGTTAAGCATCGGAAGAGATCTCAGAAAAACCTAACAATTAAAACTGGTATATTCCTGTAAAGCTCTGTGACTTTTACTTATGTTATGCATTTACTGTAGTTACTTATGCATTTAGTTATGACATACCCTATCAATGGATTATGACTGTGCTACCCATAATTAACTTTCATTAACTTTTAGTATGGTAAAACCAAAATGATTCTTAGCCACATTTTCTTACTAATTATTAAAATTAAATTTATTTAAATTTATTTTTCAAAATTTCACCTTTAAAAGTATAGAAGAAACGATTAATGGAAATAAAGAAGAATCTAAAATTATAATGCCAATGCGCAATTACATGTAACAATCATCCCTGTTCCTTTCGCTTTGAGTAAATTACGAAATTGCGAGTTTGATTTATTTTTTACTTACGTGTCGCCATCGTCGTTCTGTTGATAGAATTGCTCCCAGGCGTTGATGATGTTGATGTTGCTGCTTCCGCTCAATGGTGCAGTTGCACTTGCAGTATTTCCAGCTGCATTTGTTGCTGTTGTTGCAGATGTTGTTGTTGCACTGCTGTTCTGTGGGGCGCTTCTTCGTCCAGCGGAGGCGTTGGCATTTGTTGTTGTTGTAGTTGTTGTTGTATTGAGATTGTTCAAAGCAGTGCCGCCGCTGGCGAGGCTCGATTGTACGGTCCATTGCGGTATGCCCGTATCGACATTGTGTTTGAAGCGCATCTGCTCAACTGCCGTCTGTTCGACGTCAGATTCAGCCCTTTTTTGATTTGTCTGCTGCTGCTGCTGGTCCTCGATCTCCTCGTCGGATGCGCTCTCCGTTGGTTCCTCGTCGATGATGCCCGAATCGAGTGCCACTTGCTCTTTATCCTTGGCCCAGGTCTGGTCCTGCTCCTGGTCCTTGTCCAGTTGTCCTGAATGTTTTTTCTGTTGCTCCTGTTGGGACTCGTCGTCGCTTAGTTCGCCGCTAAAGATTTGAGCTGATTGCGGGCCGGATATGAAACCAGAATCACTTGTTTCGCTTTGTGCTGCAAATTCTTTTTGCTTGTTAATGGCGGCTCGGCTTTCTTGACGTTGTTGTTGCTCGGTGCTTTTGCCGCCAAATGTTGTTGCTGATGATTTCGATTGTTTACTGTTAGTTTCAATTGCTGCTGCTGTTGCTTTTTGCTGCTGCTCAACACTGAGAGCTGGAATAGTGCTGGCTACGCAACCACCACCAGCACTAGCACAGCTACAATCCTCTACCGTTTCCTTTTCCTTGTTATTATCACTTGTTGCTGCTGTTGCCGTTTGGTTCCACATTTTGAACTTTTTGCCTGTTGCTGGCTCTTTTTTGCTGTTTTGCGTTAAAGTTAATATTCTTCTTATTTTGCTTCTTGCTTTGCTGCTTTTTAATGCCGCACAAAATTTCCTTTTTTTATACTTGTCTTGTTTTTCACATATGTATATATATATACGCTCAACTGTTGCTTGTCATTGATTCTGCAAAAATTTCTTTTATAAATAAATGGAAATTCACACGCTGAACTTAGCTTTTAAGCTTTGCTTAGCTCACTAGCTTCTCATACACACACATAAATTGGTCGCTCGCGTAACTGCGCTTTAAGCGTTCCTCTGTTACTCGCGCGTTCGCTGCCTGCTATAAGTGTGAGTGAAACGAATGTAGTGTGGGGCATACAAGTGAAAACGCAATAACAGAAAAAGACAGTCCAGATTAACGCATGTCGAAGTTATGATTGGCACCAAAAAATACTTGTTTTAGTTTCTCATTTACTGGTAATACGTCGCATGCAATGGAAATTCTTATATTTTTCAGTTGTCTGCTTTATTTTCAACTTGCGCACCTGTCTTCGTTTCGTACACTTTTACAGTCACTAAACACGCACACAAACACACACACATACAATCACACACATACAATCACACACACACATACATTCAAGCAAGCAGCCGAGGCTGTTTCTTTTTTTCAATGCACACAAATTATAAGTTTTCCTCTGTGTCTACTGTTGTTTGATTTATATTTTTTATTATTATTATATTTTATTACACGCACACACCTTTTAGACTTGTCTGTTATTGTAACTTGTTTAGCTGTTCCTTATGAAATGTACGCGTTTCGCTTAAGCTTGTAATTTACTGAATTGCGCTCACACGTCTCAATTCCTTTGCGTTGAAAATAGCACTGAATGCTGAGCTGAAGCTGGTTAAATTTAGATGTGCTGTGACAATATTCACTTCAAAGCTCTGATGGGTGGGGAATCCAAATGGCGTTGCCAGACTGTTGTGCTTTATGTAAAAAGCTTTTTGATGTAGGGCGCGAAGCGTCATAAACTTTATCGCTGTTTGAATGTGTAAGCACTTTACAGCAACAGCAACAACAACAACATAAGCACCACCAACAACAATAGCAACAACAACAAAAAATAACAGTAATTCTTAAATCTACAATTACGTACCACATGCCAGTATTTTGTTATTATGAGAGGAATGTACGTGCGCAACGCTCCGCGTCGAAAACCAGAATGAAATGCGAGTCGCGAAGTCGAAGCCTGGACGAATATGTAAAGAGCAGATATAAGAGAAGATGAAGAGAAGAATGACTGCAGCTGTAGTAGTAAACAAGGAACTACATTTTGAAACCCTATCGTTCTGATCCTTGATGGCAAGGTAAATGCGACTCTGCAACAGAAAATAGTCTGTGATTAAATAATCTATAATTAAAAAGTCAATAAAAAGCCCACCACTCGAATGTAAAGGACATCGATCTCAACCAATGCCAGAGTGTGATTTACACAATTTTGATGCTTGTTTTTTTTTACTTGCGGCTTTCTTATCTGTTTGTTATTCGTCACTGGGGATTTTCATCAATATATTGCTAGTACTGAGAATCAAAGGTCGCTTGCACATACGGAATTTTAGAGTGCGGGATTCCAAGAGAAATTCCTAAAAATTTAATTATTTTTCCCACATGTATGTACGTATTTATGCACCCTTATGCGTATTTGTGTTTTCTGATTTTTTTTTATTTTATTAAGTATATTATTTAATTTATTTAAAACTTAATTAAAATGTTTTACAAATGAAAAATACGTTTTGCACATATCAATATGAAATTACTAAATTAACTTAATTGAACAATAATAATATTTTATTTATTAAACTCACTTAATATATTTCGTGCTCTATTAGATAAATTACGAGCATTAAAATGTTATTCAAACAAGCGCCTAAGCAGTCTGTGCTGGAAAAAATCGCCACTTTTCCTAGCGTTGTGCAGCACTTAAGGCAAAATGAAGAAGAATAAGAGTCCAAATCTTTTGGTCATAAAGTAAGATCTATCAGAGATTGATTATTATATATGTTAAGTTGGATGTCTGTTGTGAGAAGCATGACCAAGCAAGCATGTGGCAAGGATTTAATGCAGGTGGTCAAGCAGTTGGAGAGCTTTGCGCCCACAACCCTAGCAGAGAAGTGGGACAACGTGGGTCTGCTGATTGAACCATCAAAAGATGTAATTCAACATTTCAGTTTTAACTTGCCAAATTTTTCCTATTGAGCAAAATGTCATTTCCAGAAGCTAGTTCGGAAAATTCTGCTGACCAATGATCTGACGGAGCCGGTGATGAGCGAAGCTGTTGTTAAGAAAGTGGATCTGATTATTAGTTATCATCCGCCAATCTTTAAGCCGCTGACACGCATCACTATGGGCAAGTGGAAAGAGCGAGTGGTGGCCTCTTGTCTGGTCAACAACATAGCACTCTACTCACCCCACACAGCCTGGGACAAGGTGCCAGGTGGCGTGAACGATTGGCTAGCCAAGTCTGTTGATATAGAGGACATTAAACCGCTGATCCCAGAACCGGGCGCTGAGCCAGGCACTGGTTCCGGCCGTCTAGTGAAGACAAACATGCCCCTAGCCAAAATTGTGAGTGCATTGCAGGAGCACATTGAGAATGATGTGCACATGGCCTCTGCCAATGGCCATAATTCAGAGATCTTGGTGAAAACGGTCGGCATCTGTGCCGGCTCGGGTGGCTCGGTTCTGCAGGGTGTGCCGGCGGATCTGGTCATCACCGGTGAGATGTCACATCACGAAGTGCTGGACTTTAATCACAATGGCACAACGGTGCTGCTCTGTAATCACAGCAACTCGGAGCGTGGATTCCTCCGTGAATTTCAGCCACAACTCATCGATCGCTTGGAAGGCGCCTGTGAAGTGCTGTTATCTGAAATGGATACGGATCCATTGACTACCAAGCAACGGGCCAATTAAGAATCGAAACCACTCATCACAATCAAAGTGGCTAACAATTGCATTTTGGATACAAGGAAATAAAATTAATTGAAAACTTATATCTAAACTTGATCCAGCTTGAATTTAAGGTTCTTGCTGGCCGCATCGTTGCGATGCAACTGATACAGTAGACGCTGCTCCAAATGCTTTACGGCCTCCACTGTGAGGACCAAGGTGTCGTGCTTCAGCATCGAGTAGACATTCAGTCCAAATGCGGGCATCAGATTCACGTACCCAATAGAGTCGGTGGCATAGCAAATGTTCTCCGGAAAGATCTCTTGCCTGAAATGGGAATGTGTTAAGATATGTATATATTATGTATTTTGGCCACCCACTTGTCAATAATCAGCACAGATGGTCCCCAGTTGCGTTCCGCTATCAGATCCCTAATGAATTGTGCATCCCGTGTGGGCAACTCCAAGTTCTCAATGATGTGCAGATCATCCTGGGCGAGCTTAACGCTCAGCGTTGACGTCAGGCCCAAGACGCGTGTGTAAAAGGGTAGCATATAGAAATGGGATGTGGGAGAACGGGGACCGTGTACGATGCCGCCGCCCTTGAACATCGGTGATCGTATTGAGCCATGACGAGCACGTCCCATGCCCTTTTGTGGCCAGGGCTTGCGCCCACCGCCACGGACCTCGGCGCGTGTTTTGGCATGCGCCATGCTTACATAACGATACTTGCGCTGCCATTCGATGTTCTCCTGTATGATATCGACACGCGGCTGAGCGGCAAACACATCCGGATGCAGTTCGATCATGCCCACCTTACGCTCCTTCACGGCATCAACATTCTCAATCCATGCCTGTCTGGCGCTGTTCCGGTTTACGGGCGCAAATTGTGCATAGTTCTGTGGCAATATCAAAGCAGGCTTTGTTACGGCTGCTTCACTGCTTGACGCCTCGACGCTTGCATTGCTCTGGCAGGCTGCGTGTGTATTCGATATATTGCGTGCAATTGGAAGTAGAAATTGTCTTGTTTTATTTAAAAAACTCAACATTTTGTTAAATGTGCTCCCAATGACCCACAATTGTTGATATTGTGCCGACTTATCGATAGATTTGTAATCGAGGTGCCGCCACATGTTATCGCAACAGTGCTTGTAAGTGGCCATAAATAACCAAACAGTTTGAATCACCCTGTTTTTATTTAAATAAGGTACATTTACAATTTTGATGCGGCTCTAAAATTAAAACCAATTAATGTGTCGTTTCGTGTTGTAGCATGCAATAAAAATTATTTACACTTCCACTTGGCTGCGATTTCAATATCTCATGATTTTCTTTGCCTACGCAGACACAATCGTTCTCATCTTCGTCGCCGTAACTGTTATGGGAAAATTTATAGCTTAAATCGCAGAGGACTTTAACATCATCGCCATTGGTCTGTGGCTTGAGAGCGCTGATGCAGTTCTTATACTTGTTGCTTCTGTTAAAACTGACAAACAGATCTGCTAACTTTGGCTTCTGTTCGAGCTGGTACAGACAGACCTGTGATGATTTTGCTTCTAGGCAATCTACAGATTCGTTTCTTTCTCGCATTATTCTATGGCCGAATGAAGAAAATTTAAATGCTTTTGATTTCGAATGTTTGGTTTGCTCTCGTTGCGAAACCTGTTGAAGCGATAAACTGTTTCTTGATGGGGAATTCAAAAGAGCACGGCTTTCCTTTTCCTTCTTTTCTCGATCTATTCTCTTGCAAACAAAAAGACTTCTGCATAGTTTAGTTGTATTCGCTTCCAACTTATCCGGTTCGTCTTTCCGTGGCTTCGTTGGTTCCAGCAGATCTGATCTAATTTCCCCTTTCTTTTCTAGTCTTTTCCATTTGCACATAGCTAGACTGATTATCGATGCTGAATTCTTTGCTTCCGAATGATTCGTTTCCTCTTTCTTTTTATTTTTTTTGTTTCCGTCACAAATCTGATTATTTGAGTATTTTTGGGATAATTTCAGTTGTTCTTGCTCTGAGTTTTTATGGAATGGAATTTGTTGTGTTGCATATGGCGCACTTTTTCGCCTTTGGTTAAAATGCTCTTGGGACAGATCTTTTTCCACATTTTTTCCTTGCATTCGCATTTGATCTTTGTCTTGGCCTTTGTCTTGACTCCTGCATTCGCTTGAATGTTTTTGGTATTTCTCCTTTTCGCAATGACAACTTTCCTGTGTTTTCTCATGTATTCTACTGTAACCCAATCTACATTTAGAATCAACTCGCTCAAAGTGTTTTCGGAATCGATCTTCTTCTGGTTGTTCTTGCTGACGACGGAGATTTTTACTATTGTTATTCACTCTGCTGTATTCATAACCTTTGCGCTTAGGGTATGTTTTAAATATAGCTTCATACTCTGTTGGTTCTCCAAGTTCGCTTTTCTGAATATGTTTCATTGATTCTACTTCTTGTGGTTCGTTTCTGGGCTGTTCGCAGGTACCTTTCTTTGCTGATATGCCATTTAGGATGCGATTTTCGTAGCTGTTGTGGTCTGGAATGTCTAGAAACATTTTGGTCTTAGGCGAAAAATTAGCTTCCTGGTCTTCAGGCTTTAAAGCGCACAATGGTCTTTGAGGTTTCGTGTTTAAGAAACTGTTGTTAATGGGATCTTTCTGAAAGCTGGTTCCATTTTTCTTTAAGGCCATGGCCATTTGAAAAACTTGTATAAATGATTGAGTTGGCTTCAAGCTCTGAAGGGTTTTACACTTCATATTGTCACATGAATGGATTGTGCACGTTTCCAAGTCCTTCTCAAGGATATCCGGATTAGCACCACTACGTGTACGAGGTCTGGCTTTAATTGACACATTCGAATCTGGTATCCTTAAATGATTATGGTTTTCATTTGAAAAGCCAGACTTTTGATGGTTGATTTGTTGCTCCGATTCATTCTGTGGATAGTCGTAATCCATTTGTGCATATGTTTCTGCTTGTTGGTAATAATTATATTGTTGGGCATCCGAGTTGTCATTAAGACCTCTTCCCTGATGGCCATTATTGAGGTAGTCCGGATTATATTGATTACTAGCCTTGGAAGTTTTATAGTTCGGAATCTCATTAGAATAGTTCTCTGGCATCCTGTTGTATCTATAGTTTGAATTCGTGTGAGGCGAAGAATCGCTTGCAGAACTCTGAATAATAGTATCTTGATCTATAACTAAAATCTTTTGACATATTTGCTTTTGCTTCTCTAAACCGGCGACTGTCTCCCGAAGGATTTCAATTATTTGGTTAACATCACATTTATCATCTACAACCAGATTTGCTATTACGCCGTCCTTTTTCATTTTCGCTGGTGTTATTCTACACTTGCCACATTGATTTCTACACGACTCAGTTGTACAACATTTTTTTTTTTGATAATCAGTAGATGGAGTCGCCTCCTTGGAAGTATTTGTATTCCAATCCATGTTCCTTGTGGCAATGGGTTGAGGCTTCTGCCGTTCATTTTCAATTTCGTCCCTCAATTGTTGCGCATTGCTTTGATTAACTTGATGTCGATGGCTCTCATTAGAAGAATCTCTTGAGGTTCTTGCGTTCTTGGTGAATCTATCAATGGGAGCACCACAATTGGGGCAAATACAATCGCTCTTATTCTCTTCAGTATATGCTGATGATGGGTCACTATTGGCTTTGTTTCTGGACAAAACTGCAGATTCCGCATCTGCGTAGTTATTTTCAGAAGCCTTATTTGACTGAATTTTCGTTTTAGCTGATGGAACCCTGACATCAGACTTTGGCATGCTACCTTGAGGCTCTGCTGTCTTGATCTTCTCCAATTTCCCTGTGGCCATTTGAACATTTACGTTATTCGGCTTGATCGTCTTCGCAGCGGCACCTGGCTTTCTTGAAGGATTTATCGCTGGACTTGAATCCCTAATCCTGGATTTGATGCAGGCTGGACATTGGCACGAATTATGAAGTTGTAAAAAAGGATTCAAACTGGCCGGCTGTTGTCCGATCGGCATACAGCAGTTTTGATATTGCTCAGCCAAATGATTCCCTCGGACCACAATGAATTCGGGCATGGAACTGTCTTGAAACTGTTGTGTTTTGGCACTTGAATAATCTGTCTGTTTGACTTTGGGGATTGTTTTTGAGGTCAGTGGAAGCTCAGTAGCCCGAGTTGGTGTTTTGTGGAAAGCATTAGATTTGCCTTTGCCAGGACTTTGAGATTTCACTTTGCCTCTGGAATTCAGCTGTGCCCCATTCATGGGATGTGGAGGTGCACCTTTCTTAGATTGACCTCTTTTCGAGCCCTTGTAATCAGCTTCACCTGCAGTTTCAACTAAATTCGCAGATTGTGGTATTTTAGAGCTCTTGTAATCAGTTTCACCAAAGTTCTCTAGAATTCCTTCAGTTTGTGTCATTGCATTTGAGCAACGGGGACTTTGAATTGAGTTCTTTTCTGCAGCTTGCTTATGAGCCAAGCTTTCGTCACTGGGATTATACGAATACTGATCCATGCTATCAATGGATTCATTTCGGTCAGAAATTTTCTTCTTTCCATTCGATTTTTCCCTAGATTTTTCCACATTCCGATTGGAATAATTCTCTTGGTGAGTTACAGAATCGCTCTCCCTCACTGGAATATGACTCAAATTGATTGTAGTATCCATCATGGCGGGTGGACGGCTAATGTTCTCGATGCTTTTCAAATGCTCCGACTTTGGATAAAGCTGTTTCCTAACTTTATGTTGGTCTTCAATGCTCTCATTGCTATTGGATGCCCGACTGCCGATGGCCGATGATGTATAGACGTGATTGTTCTGTGACATATCTGCTGCATCTATGGGATACGATGGGCCTGGTGGGTTTTTGCTCCAGACGCAACAACAGCTGCACGCGTTTTCCGATAGGTTTCCTGCTTCGCCGCTGAAGACCCGCTGTTTACCAAAACTTGCGGCATCTATAACATGCTCCATCTTAACTATATCCAGTGAGCTGCTGACTCGCTCAGCCCCATAGCCCATATCGCTCTGTATCGACTTGTTGCGCATCTTTTTCTTCGGCATATCCAAACCTTGTCTGATGGGTGAGTTGGCTTCATTTGTGGTCGCCTTCTTGGAGATCTTTGGCATAGGTCGCAGCGAGCACTGCACGCAATTATCAACTTTCTTTTGATGGTTGGTTACTCCGGGATGATGGGCTAAGCGTTGATCGTAAGTTGTGCGATGGAGTGCATCGCAATTGGTTATATCACTTGGAGAGAGCTCTGCGGCTCTTCCATCAGCCACTTGCAACTCATCGACCAACTCCAAGTTCCAACTAGTTGGATAGCTTAACGAGGTAGCTCTGGAGCCTCGCGACACTTTGCCTGTGGGAGTTTTTATTATATGATTCGTTCATTTCTGAAGTGGGAACTCTCTTACCATTAGCTCTGCATTTGGGACACAGTTTCTTAAAGTTCTTTGGAGTGGACTGTCCGCATTCCAGACAGCCGGCTATCTCACGCTGCGCCAAGCCCGTTCCAGAGAACAATCTCGCAAGTTTATGCTCTGGCTTCCATTTGGAGTTAGAGAGGTTGCGCTGCATGTTGCGCACTAGTTGCGGGTCCTTGGTAAGTGGTATGCCCCTTGCCTGGGTACTGCACCTAGTAGTGGGCACATCACACAGCGCAGACCTATCTTTCGAATTTTCCACCTTACGGAGGAGGGCCCGGCGCAGCAGCTCTTGCTTCATGGAACGTCTCCTTTCGTCAAATCCCTCCATATATTTTTTTTTATTGTCGTCGGTACGCGGTGAAGGTCAGGTCCAGTCATTGGTTCGAGGTGCTACAAATTTATAAAATGTTCTTACATTTTGACAGCTATCGCAACTGTTTTTTTTATCCGACATCTACAGTTTCCCAGTAGGCTTGACGTTAATTAATCCTGATATTTTCAGCATCTAAAACGGGTGTTTAAACATAATTCGTTTAAGTTCGTTAATTTAAATTCCTAAATCAATCAATTTCTAGTTATTTGGGGTTGTGTATTTTCCAAAAAATTTTTTCAGGACCAGCATGGAGCGGAGCAGTGACAGGAATGGCAGCAGTTCCCATTGCAGCCACCTGTGATGAAGGTTTTCGGTTCGATGACAAACGGCGGATTTGCGAAACGATCGAAAACTGTTTTGGGGCGACGCGTCCTTTTTTTTTTAATCGGCCTCTTTGTGCAGGTAAGACTCTTCAGATAACTGAGGCATTCCTCATTCGAGATGAGGCCCTGGAGTGTTCTCTCTAGACTCCCCACATTGTACTCGTCGCAATCTTCAGTGGCGTCCGATTCATTTCGTGCCCCATTCTGCATGCCCCTTGCCTTTTGGTAGTCTCTTTTATCGCGGCAAGGTTGCGACTTACTAAATTGAAGTTAAATTAAATTAGAAAATACATTTTAATTGAAATTAATGTTGACATACTTTATCAGTATGATAAGGATTGAAGGTCTGTTCCGAGAATCACCTTCATTTGATGTGGTTTGAGGAGAGGGTTGATTTTGTTTAGTCTCAGGCTCTGATTCATTTTCGATCCAAGACTGATCATTTTGGCGTGAAACATCCCATCTGGAAGTATCCCATGCATAGGGGTTTTGTGCATCGTTGGCAGGCTCGAAATAGTTTCCGTTTCCTGAATTAGCTTTCTCTTGAGACTCAGAGATGCCTCCGACCCAACGACTAGATTGCGATTGTGAATAGGATTCGTATCTGCCCCCCGACTCCCAAGATCTGCTCGCATCCATTTCAGGCTCAGTATTACTCAACATTGCTCTGGAAATTTTGAAGCCATTTCCCCCTCAGTTCGAAATACTTGAAATGTTCTAAAACTTAATGGGGTGTGTTTTGAGGTTTCCGGCGGGGATCACTGCGTCCCGTCTGTGGGGTAAGTGAGTGGAAATTGTTCACCACCTTTGGACAATAGCAGCAACTAAGGTTGCCATCATTGGATAGTGCTTCGCACATTGATTTCAGCACACGGCATTTGGGTATCGGCGGACTGGATTTCAGCTGGTTAGGCAAAACCATGGCCTCCACTTTGGCCTCTTCCACGGGCTCCTGAACAAACCGAATTTTGGCCTTTTTGTTGGACAATATTTTGCAACACCGTGAATTGAAGATATGCACAATCTTGACAGGATCCTGTGTAGCACCTATGTTCTTCTGGCACACAGGTTTCGCTGAGCTGCCGTTGAGGAGCATGTCCCTCTCCTGTCGCAGGTCGCTGGTGCTCACAAACTTCTCTGAGCTGTTCATGAAGCGAATGCCCCTGCCCATGGAGGTCCTGGATTCCGTTTGTAATAGATTGTGAGAGGTGTACACCTCGGGCATCGTTGGAGACTCGGACTCATTGTTTGAATAGTACCTTTCCTTCATTTCCAAAATGGCCAAGCTTTTTTCGGCGTTCTTGAACCAGTCATCCAAGCTGTCCGACGCTGCCACCTGCTCCTCCTTCATTTCCGGCCTGAACATTTTATCTTCTTGCTTCTCCTCTTCTTCAGTAGCCGGATAACTGACCTTGCCACATATGGGATGCTGCCCAGAATCTTCCAAGCAGCAATCGTAATATTCTTGTTGCTGCTCAACCGACTGATCCGCCGGGTGACTATTTCGTCTGGATAGCGCAGACACCTTGCTGGGAATCGGAGTAGTGGCACTCATCGCTGGCTGGGCTTTTACTTGATCCTGTATAGCCGTAGGTTGATATGCTGAGTTGGGTAAATGTGTCCTGCTCTCGGTGACGACGCCGCAAGTATTGCAACAGCAAGTGCAGGGACACCACATGGTGGTGCCACTGTCGCGCATTTTTGGCCTATGAGGAACTATAAATAAGTGGAGATTCAGCATAATATTATTATATTGGTATACACAACAAGTAATTCTGTAATAATCCCATGCCTATTGTATCTCAATCACAACAAGAGTGTTTTTCGCTCAGTTTGTGAACTGTAACTTACCTGCAGAATTTGAATATGCTTCTGTTGAAGGGCGTTTCTTTCGCCGAAGCAAACGAGATCTGCTTGCTGGCGGCTTAGCAACTATGGGCGCGACAGGTGAGGCAGTTGGAGGCATAATGATAACTGGCATTAACTTGAATCCATTTCTTCGGTACTTGCACTGTTGCTTCAGCTTGCCCAGCATAGAGTGTTCTGAATACGGAGTCCAAGTGGAGTAGATGTTCGGCTGCTTCTGCTCCGTTTGTTGCTCGATATAGTTTTCCAGTTTTAGCATTGTCTGACGCACCAAGCCCGTGAGCGTATCTAGCTGTTCATCTCTGTCGATTGCTGGTGGTGTACCAATATCCACATCCCCCGAAAAGTTCTCATTCAATGTTGCGAATAAAACCTTGCGATTTTTCAAATATTCCCCCTCACCTTCTGTAGAGCAACGTGATAAGATTGGTTTCAAGTGCGCATTACTTGCTTCTGGCTGGGCATAGTGGTTATTATCCAACTGATGCTCACTCTCCAGTGCTTGTACCACATACTTCAGCTCTTCTAAGGCCTCTTGATGAGCACAGCTGATGGAGCAGTTGCCAAAGCCATCCTTTTTCCGTAGTTGGTAGCAACTCGAAGAGCAATTTTGAATTTTATCCAAAAAAGCTTTTGCATTTGTTTGCTGCTGCATTTGTTCATATTTATCATTTATCCTTGGATTGTAGTATAGACTATGAGCAGTATGATTGGATGCAACTGATGGTTTTTTGCAATGGCATCTTCGGCTGTCATTGGTCTCAACATTGACAGAACTAATTCGACGCATGCGTTGCATTTTTATTGTTTTGGCAGCTTCTGGTTGCCAGGCTTGGCCCAGTAGCTTTAGACGTTGCTCCATATGTATCGTATATATGTCGGTATTATCTTTCAATTTTCATTGATGTGCTCCGAAATCCCTTTTTGCAGCTTTAATATGTGTACAACAATAATTTTGAAATCGTTTCCATGGCTACAGAGTGTGGGCCAATATTATTATTTCTTAATCTTGAAATACGCCTTTAAATGATATTACACTGATTTCTTGATATTGCATTTAGCATTTTATTGTTTTTAATTTAATTTTGCATAACGTCGATTTAAAAATTTACAATATTGAAAACATTTCAGAAAATATAATACATACTTTTAGGCTGAAACATTAAAATGGCGTTAAAACTCTGGTTAGGGCCAGCAATAATGTAAAGCATACTTTTAGGCGGAAACATAAAATTGATTGCGGCAAAACTATGTATAGGACCAGCTTAAATGTAAAGCATACTTATATGCTGATAGATCAAGTTTATAATTGAAACATACTTTTAGGTTTGATAAAGATAATACGACAATTACTTATCAAATAATTAACTCCGGCTTTGAGTTAAAAAATGTGTTTCCTTTCGAAATTAATCAGAATATGGCTGAGAAAATGGCTAAGTCAGCCCCCAATCAGTGAATTACTTTCAGTGAATTTAAATGTTTTTATTTTATTATTTAAATTAAATTATTTTCTTTACATGTAACAGTTGAACTTTTCTTTTGTTTGTTTATTTAACACGCATATTTATATCCATAACTAAAAACAAAGCATTGCACAAAGTTGTAATCATGTTGTAGTTTTTTAAGATTTGTTTATTCAATTTCCTTTTTGTTGTTCTAGTTTTGGTTTAAGTTACTTTGAAAGTGTTCCTGAGGTCTCAATGGCGGATATACATAGGTACCGTGTGGTAGTCGCTGCTGCTAATTCGATTCCAGCCAGTTGAAGATTAGCAATAGATTAGATTAGAATTGTATAGAATTTATTAAATAAGATAGATATTTAATAATTAACAATGAGCCTAATCGATGTTCACATCTTAGCGCTAGCTTAATCTTTGTTTCCTTTTCATTTCTTGTTTTCTTGTTAGTTAGTTGTTGCATTTGGCTCCTAAAATGGGGCTTTAACATAAGTAAAGCACACGAATAATAAAATATAATATCAAAAAATTGTGTAATTGATTTATTGCTGATCCTCCGGTGCTGGCAGCTTCTCCCAGGTGGGTTCAACGCCCCAAATTTCACGGGCATATTCGGCAATGGTGCGATCCGATGAGAATTTGCCACTGGTGGCAATATTGTTGATGGACATCTCCAACCATTTGGCTTGGTTCTGTTACGAAAAATGATACATATTATTAAAATATTTATTAAGGTGATTCAGATCGGTTTTTGTTGGTTACCTGATAGGTCTTGGAGACCAGATCCTGAGCCTTGATGTACGCATCGTAGTCGGCCAGCAAGAAGTAATGATCGTACTTGAGAAGAATATCCGCGATGTTCTTAAACTCATTGGGATTGCCGGGGCTGAAGAAGCCACCCTGGATCTGATCGATGACCTGCTTCACCTCGGGATTGGCATTATAATGATCGTAGGCATTGTAGCCCTTCTTCTTGAGCGCCTCCACCTCATCGACGGTCATGCCGAAAATGAAGATGTTATCCAGACCCATTTCCTCGGCCATTTCAACATTGGCTCCGTCGAGGGTGCCAATGGTTAAGGCACCATTAAGCTGGAACTTCATGTTGCCAGTGCCAGAGGCTTCAGTGCCAGCGGTGGAGATCTGTTCGGACAGATCCGCAGCGGGCATAATCTTCTCAGCCAGCGTGACGCGATAGTTCTCCAGGAAAATGACCTTCAGTTTGTCACCAACAATGGGATCATTGTTGACCACATTGCCAACGGCACAGATCAACTTGATGATCTGTTTGGCCACATAGTAGCCGGGCGCAGCCTTGCCACCGATCATGATTGTGCGTGGCGTGAAGTTGGCTGTGGGATCCTTCTTGATGCGATTGTACAACGTGATGATGTGCAGGCAGTTGAGCAGCTGACGCTTGTACTCGTGGATACGTTTCACCTGGATGTCGAACATTGAGGCCGGGTTGACCTTAATGCCGTAGTCCTTCTCCAGAATGGCAGCCAATTTGAGTTTGTTCTCCTGCTTGACGCGTGCTACATTGCGCTGGAAGTTGGGATCCTTGGCCCACTTCTTCAATGCGACCAGCTGATCCAAATGCACGGGCCACTCATCACCGATCTTCTCGGCAATCAGATCGGACAACCCAGGGTTGCAAAGCAGCAGCCAGCGACGTGGCGTGATGCCGTTCGTCTTGTTCTGGAACTTCTTGGGATCCATTTCGTAGAAGTCACGGAACAGCGAATCCTTCAGGATCTGCGAGTGAATAGCGGCCACACCGTTGACGGCATGGGAGCCAACAATCGACAGATGAGCCATATTGATGCGCTTCTCACCATCCTCCTCGACCAGAGACATGCGACGCATGCGATCGAGATCCTCGGGGAACTTCTTCTTCACATTCTCCATATGCAGGAAATTGATGTGATATATGATCTGCAAGTGACGTGGCAATATCGACTCCAACATGGACACGGGCCAACGTTCGAGGGCCTCGGGGAGCACCGTGTGATTGGTGTAGGCACAGGAGCGGACAACAATATCCCATGCCTTGACCCAATCCAAATGCTCCTCATCGATGAGGATGCGCATCAGTTCAGGTATGGCCAGCGACGGATGAGTATCGTTCAGCTGGATGGCAACCTTCTCGGGGAAGTGTTCGAAGGTATTGCGCACCGCTTCGCGAGATCCAAACTTGGAGGCCTTGTAGCGGCGAATGATGTCCTGCAGTGTGGCGGCACACATGAAGTACTCCTGCTTCAGACGCAACTCCTTGCCCTCAAAGAAGTTATCGTTGGGATACAGCACGCGAGAGATGTTCTCGGCCAGATTACGATCCAGCACGGCCTGAATGTAGTCACCATCGTTGACTGCAATTATAAATAAGTCACAAGTTAACTAAAGAATGCTAAAGATAGAAAGTAATAAATTCGACTACGCACAGAACTTCAGGTTGAAGTCAATGGGCGACTTGGCGGACCAGAGACGCAGGGTGTTTACATGGTTGTTGTTGTAGCCGGGAATCGGATTGTCATAGGGCATAGCATAGACCCGCTGGGTATCGACCCACTTCTTGCCCTCGGGCGTATCGATCACACGGCCATAGAATTGAATGGGCAGCATGAATTCGGGACGTGCCTTCTCCCAGGGATTGCCAAAGCGCAGCCAATCATCGGGCTCCTCCACCTGTTCGCCGTTCTTGATCTTCTGGGCAAAGATGCCGTACTCATAACGGATGCCATAGCCATAGGCAGCCAGACCCAATGTTGCCATCGAGTCGAGGAAACAGGCGGCCAAGCGACCGAGACCACCATTGCCCAAACCGGCATCCTCCTCCATCTCCTCGAGGTTCTCAATGTCCAGACCCAGCTGGTACATCGCTTCCTCGCACTCGCTCTGGATGCCCAAGTTAATCATGGTGTTCGTTAGCGATCTTCCCATGTAGTACTCCAGCGACAAATAGTAGACGCGCTATAATGATGGAAAAAATGAGGTTTTATTTGATATTTTTCATTTTTATGCATTGATGGATAAAAATTAGTTAGTTTATGAAACTGGCTGTTCCTCTTTCCTTGAGAGATATGCAGGGTATTCCCAATAGCTTATTATTATCATTATTCACATTAGCTTAGATCTGAATTTTTGAACTGAATCAAGATATTATATAGAAACTATAGAAACTAGAAAGAATCCCGTTACTATCATGGAATAAAAATCATTTTTGTAATCCAAGAATAAGTCTCTTGACCGATTCTACCTATGGCAGCTACACAAAAGTCAATCCGGTCGTCTCCGACATCATAATACATCATTGATACCAAGTGACAAATAGTTTACCCATTCGCCAAGAACCGTCACAACTGTACATGGATTAGGAGCGTGATAGGTGACGCGAACAGAAGCTGGCCCAATTACCCAATAACGAAGTTATGTGAGTGCTAGTAGTGTTTTGTTATTTATTGAGAAGGTTAACAACTGGCGCCTTATCAACGTTTGCTAATTTGATTCAGCACTGCCGGGAGACTATAATTAGACATTTACATTCACCGGTTCAGCGATTGATCAGATCAGGCCCGGCGTGATAAGCATAATGCAATAAGTCTGATAAGGGCATTAATTGCCATACATGCTGTGGAAACATGCTATGTTTTTATGCGATTATGTGATGTGAAATGCACCCAAATGTAATTAGAGCCAATCGCTACATCTCAGCTCAATATTGGGAGCTGTTTTGCCGACAACATCATCATCGATTTGGAACGGCGCCAGTTTAAAAGTTGCTCCATGCACCGCTTATCAGCACTGCCTGATATGTAAAATAGTGAAGAACACTGCGTGACAAGGTCTCGGCAGAGTTTTGAAACTAATTACGACTATATAAATATCGCTATTAAACAATACATACATAGATAGTATAGATAAGATAGATAATAATCTATATTGGCACAGATGTCTCATGTTCCCAAATGCAACGAATTGCATGTGACAACTAACTGGCTAGCCAACAGTAGCCGGAAACTGTTGTCGTCTGATAGCCCATTGCTTTATTTACGACCACAGACAAGTCTCTTAATTGAATTCCGATATGCATATATGTATTTAAGTTTGTGCTGGCATTACTGATAAAGGGGAACATATGTTTTGCGGCTTTTGGCCCTAGTCCAAATGATAACAAATACCGTTTGTTTGCGCTTGTAATCGAATCTAAAATAAGGGTAGTATATGAATTTGTTTATTTATTTGAGCTAGGCAACAAGCAGGTGCGCATATTCAGATTGTTATATATAAACATATATCTATATGTATATGTATGTTCTGATGATAGTTAGCACATAAAGTTCTCTAATTAGTTTTTCATGTTTTATTTAATGCAAGATGCCCTCGTGAGTAAATTAAATTTGAGTGCATTAATTATTCGTTACAAATAAAATATAAATAAATCAATTTACGATATTTCGATATTTTAAATATCTTACAAATATATAAATTGCCAAAACATTTTATTTATTTTTATTGATTTATTTTTTACACAAACTTAAATGCACCTTTAGTTAATTTAGCTACTTCTGGCTCATCCAACACAGTCTGGCTGTGCTTATGTAAACGTTTATAAATTTTAAAAAAATATATAGCATAAAATTTAAATAGGGTTCGTTTACCCCTTTTGACCCATCATCAATTGCTGCGTCAAAGCGAACTCAACCATCAATTGGCCAATTTGAAAACATAAAGAAGAAAAGCACCCCTAAAAGAAGTGGACTCAATTAGCTTTAAGTGTATCTAGTTTCAATTCGTTGACCATAGCATATATGTACTTGGATAGATACACGTTTATATAGAATTTATTGGCTTCATGGATAGAGAACTGATTGCATGTAAGCGCATAATGAATGTGTAACAAACGTAAATAAACCTCATGAAAATTTGGGTTATTGTCGTATTTTTATGAAACTAAAATAAATGTGTGTACCCTCACACACATACATACACACTCATACTTATATGTATATAGGCACGCGCAACTACAACAAAAATAACTAAAACGAAGACAAATTATAATGAAAATTTTCCTGACGATGGCGCCCACAGCCAACCAGCAGTCAGCTCTCATTTTTGTTAATAACCTTTGACTGACCTTGACAAAATGTGTGAGTGAGAGTGTGTGACTTTTATGTTGTTGGATATGTATATACATTTATATATTTGTTACTATGCTATAATTGTTAGTGCTTTAGATAAATTACTTAAATTGACCAATTTTATCGATAGATGTATGTATCTAGAATAAATTTGCCAGCTGTTTTCTGCATACGCAAATTTATCTCATAGATACATGAATTGTGGAAATTGAAAGTGATTTTGAGACGAGACGCAACTTAGACTCGCTGACTGACTGACATTCAGGCAAGGACAAATTTTCCCCTTCAGATATGCACGAAATTCGCACGCCTGCCGCACGTGATTGCAATAGTGTGTGTGTGCGTCTGTGTGCGAGAGAGAAACTGTTTGTGTATCCGCTGGATACGCATTGAATATGCAGCTTTGACTTAAGTGTGCTTAAAGCTGCTTTCAGCGTTCGCAAACTCGATTTAAAGAATCCCATTAATAACAAAATATTCAACTTGAAGATACTCTTTAAAATTATTTAAAATATTGCAAAACCGAAAAACAATACTGCAAAACAATAACAGAACTTGTATAATAAATATGCTGATAATATATACATGAACTATGTTACCCCATTTTAAGACATTAATATGCTTAGGGTATACAAATTACAATGTTAATATTGATATAATATTTGAAATGACTTCTCTCTCTCTCTCTCTATTTGTCGCTCTCTCTGTGTGCTGGACAACGGCAGCTGCTGATTGCTAATACAAAAATAGCAATTTATATTATGATTTTGTTGTTTTTCCTAACTCAGCTGGTGGTTAAAGACTGGGTCACCGGCCTTTCTTAGCAGATAATTCTAAACAATATGTATATATGTATTTGGTCCACCCTCAGGTTAAATGTGTCGCAGTGAAAGTACCCCAAATATTTTTGGCATTGATCTCACTGCACTTCAGCCAAAAGCTGCAGCCGTAATTAGGCAGAAACAGAAAGAAAAACAAAAATAAAAAAACGAAAGCAAATTTAAGTGTGCAGAGGATGATAATGAATGTAGAAATGCAGCAGAAATTGCAGCGAGCGAGCGACGAAAACAAAAATGAAAATGAAAGAGAAGTTAATAAAAATTGGGAAAAAAAAACATACTTTTGGCCAATGTAAAGAGAGACTGCCAAGAACAGAGAAGGAAAGTGGAGAGCGCAAAATGTGCATGTCGTAATACCAAAAAAAAAAAATTAATCAAATTAATCAAGCCAAATTACAGAGTCATTTCTTAACCAGTTTCAGAAAGTGTAACGAAAGTTTGGTTAGGTTGGGTCATTTTTTATTCTGGCTCCACTTCGAATTTAAATCGATATTCGAGAAAAAGAGGGGAAGTTGGTAACTAACCTTGGGATCCTTTTCGTAGTAGTGCTGCTGTGTGCGAATCCAGCGTCCGACCATGTTGTCCTTGACGGTGTTGGCCAGCGCAAAGTAATAATCGCGCAGCGTGGACACATTGCGATCCTTGACGAGGGTGTAGTGCAAATGGCGATTGAAGTTCTTCTTCACCTCGGTTACGTTGCCAACCTCAGCGATGCCGCGCACCGAAATCTGCTTCCTGCGATCCGCGTCCGATTGTGGCTTCGACATTCTGCCTTCGACTCTCTACTGCTAACTGAGCTATTTTCTTTCTTTCACTGCTTCTAACTAACACTCAGCGCGCTGCTCTGCTCTGCTCAGATGCTGTCGCTGCGTGGGTGCGTAGGAAAAACTAGAATACGAATTTTTTTATGCGCGAACCAGCGAATACGTGAGTACGATGCGCTACCAAAATCGACCGTTCGCTGCAAAAACCGGAGCACTTCTCAGACGGCGTGCGCTTCTCGCATGCGTTATTAGTCACAAGAGCTTTTCATTACCAGCAGCCAGTGACGCATAGGGTATAATGGTTGATTTACCACTCACTTAAGCACATATAGTTAATTGCTTATTTTATGTATATGTATGAATCTTTCTAGCTTGTCTTTTCACAAATCAGTTACTTGCTTTTAGTTTGAACCATATATAGAACTTTAAAATGTTTTCACATACACATCTGTTCGGTGCAGGGTATTCGACTAACAGCTACAAACTATCTACTAAATCACTTTTCGTTTTTAAGCTCAAAGCTTTCGCTCTCTTTCGTTGAGTCTCGCTCTTGTAAACAACTCGGATTATGGCAAACTGTTTTGTGTCTTATCAGTGCAATGAAATTCTCTGCTGCTTGTCAGCGTCATTTGCCAGCTGGCATTGACAAATTCTATGTTAATGTTAAACATGCATTACGTACAACACCTCTTGCGGTTAGCGGTTTAGCACTCTCCATTGCTCTTACAGTAAGACCTCTCGCACTCTCTCTCTCTGTCTGCCTCTTTGATTTGTCACTCGCTCGCGCTCGTGTCCCAGTCACCTTGTACGAAGGTCATACATGCGTATTGTTTATTATTTTTTGTCGACAGAGCGGTGTATGCTTTTTGTCCGCCTATGCTGCTGGCCCTCTGGCGTTAAGCTTTGCAAACAATGGATGCCTATCAGCTTTTTGCACGCCAATCAGCTTTTGTATGCCGTTTTCCCCTAGACAGACGAATGCTGTTTGCTTTAGCGCGCCAACTGAAATAATTTAACAAGTTCGATTTGATTTAAGTTTATTTTTATTGAAATTTTTACGATCATATCAACTGATTGATGTTCTTTTTGTTTTCTGAATGTAATAAGTAAGAACATTGGTTTCTCTGCATAGCATATAGCAAACTTACGGCACATTTATGTGATATACATACGTTTTTATATGAAGATCGTTTTAATTAAAATTAAACCACGAAAAGTTCATTTGCACTTGAAAATGTTTTTCGCTTTTTCGTATTTATGATTTTGTATTTACTTACATATTACATACATTTATAGAAATATCATTTTAAGTGTTACATAATATGCAAAAATATCTATTGTTATCATAGTTATATATGGGAGAAAAAACGACGCCTAAAAAGTTATCAGTAGTCCTTTATTTCCTTCTGCTTAATTTGCTTTTTGTTTTTTCTTGTTGTTTTTTTTTATCGAAAGCAACACAAAATATAAATTTTCACTTTCATTATTTGTAGTTTTGTATAACAATGAGCAACAAATGGTTACAATAAAAACATTTAAGCTACAAATAGATGTATGTAATGATTATGATCTTAAAACCTTTTTTGGCAAAAAACTCAACTTGCTGTGCTACAAAAAATTTTCTTTAAATATTTGATTTACGATGTAAAAACTCTTACAAATTAATTGTACATAATGTAAATGTTTATGAAACAAGGCGGCGAAGCTGTTTGCAATTTGTCTGTTTTTATTTTGCTTTTATTTTGTCATTTGTATGTATAAGTTATGCATGTGCTTCTAGGGCAAAGGGGAATCACCTGAAAGTCCTCTACATAACTGTTCTTTCTTTCCTTTTCTTTCTTTTCAGGCCAGGTCAAGCGCAACTCGAAACGTTCTATAAACAAATTGGTCCAATTGGTAATTAGGGCCATCTTATCAATGCTGAGTTGAGCCTGCCGCAAGGACGAAAGCGTTGACTGTATTTGTGTATAAATATGTATGATCAATGATCAGCCTACTATATATATTTATATATATATATCGATTTTGATATACTTGCTAGAGAGATACAGAAATGAAAATAAATGTGAGAAGAAAAATCAAAAAATAAATTCTAACTTGTATATTTTTACTTCACTTTTTTATTTTGACTTTTTTTATAGAAAAAATCAACAAAATTAAAATTAAAACTAAAGCAAAAAGTGTTTAATTAAAAAAGTTGCTAATATAAATGGGTGTACAATGTTGTTGTTGTTTTTGTTGATTTCTTTTTTTTGCATAGCAATATGCATTTTGTTTTAACTAATTAAAATAATAGTAATAAAATGTTTTCTTCGTTAAGAATCTCTCTCGTTTAAGCAAAGACATTTGATTGGAACTGAGGAAATCTTTTTTTTGTTTGTTTGTTTAATTGCATTGCTGTGGCTGTGTTTTTTTTTTAGTTTCTTTCAAATTTGTTTCGTTCGTTTAAAAACTTAAAGACACTTGGACAATGTTTAAACTACTACCATTTGATATTATTTTTTTTGTTTAAATGATTTCTTCATTTTTGATTTTTTTAAGTTTTAAGTTTGGGTTTACATTGCATGTTGTTTGTTGTTGTTTTTTGTAAGTTGTAATTATACAATTTGATATATGTATTTATTTGTTATGCCCCGATGAATATATTAAACCATTCAAATAATGCTTAATAAATAAATAAACGTTTTGCTGTTGTTGTTGTTGCATCTACTCTTATAGTTGTTGCTATCTATTTGTCCTTCTCTGACTCGGTAGCAGCGGCGACAGGCTTCTTGCCAATGGGAATGGCCACCCGAATTCTGGAAAAAATATCAATATTTTAGTTAATACAACATTGTTTGTAAAAATCAGTTCAACATCAAATATGAATTTTTTGGGACGAATTTCAAAGTGCTAAAAAAAATTCCTATATATAAACTAGATGCTTACTTATCGGTGATTTCTGTCAACTTGGTGCGCACCAGATCCAAATAGGTATCGATCGATTGCTTGTTGTTCTCATAGACCTTTGGCAAGGTGAACAGCGAGACGAAGGCTGTTGAAATCAAATTAATGATTAATATTTGATTCAGAATATATATATATATATATATATATATATATATAATATTATGTGCTCTTACCCAAAATGACCAGAGTCATGCCATTGAACCAGGCACCAATGTAGGTGAAGACCCACAGGATGACACCGAATTTAATCGAATCGATCAGATCCTCAACTAAAAAGAGACGCCTCAGCTCCGCAGTAAAACCATTGAGATGTGCAACAGCAACGCCCGCAATATGTTGCACCTTCTCCTGAGACAGCGTCAGATCCAAATCCAGATACTCTCTATACACAAAAAAGATTTTGAAATACAAATATTATAATTTATCTATAAATAAATATTGTATTCTAGTTTCAAGGCAGCTCACTTGAAGGGATGGCCATCGTTTGTCTTTTGTACGGCCTGTGTCACTGATTTGTAGATTCTGAAGGCGACGGTGACGAAGAGCGCCAGCAGCGACAAATACGCAAACACACTAATCACGGAGAAGCAGGAGATGGCTACCAAAATGGTGAGACCGGCGCCAAAAACAATGCCCGACTTTTTCACATCACGCCAATAGATGAGGGATTCCACTGCAAAGATGAGAAAAAAATATAATTAAAATATAAGTTACAATTTGTGAGTCGTCGTTATCTGTTTGGTAGAAATTTAATTTCAATTCAATTTAATTTCAATTGATAAAAAAAAGAATTTAAATTGATAATGAAGAATATGATACAGTTGTGACTTCACTAGTGTGTACAGTTTTACAGTCACTGGAAGTACTTGCAGTGACAGCAAAGTTTATTGACATACTTGACAGTTACAGTTGGAGATGCACTTTGTAGTTTGACAACGACTAATGTTATTATAGTATATGGCTTGCACAGTTGATGAGCCATTGAAAATACCAAAATATACAAAGGCACACACATAAACACACAAGCATACACACACATGCAGAGAAAGAAAGATCATTAGACAGCTGTCTATATGTACGCACCTATATACATAATACATTATATATATTTTGGTTTAGCAATTATGCAATCTTTGGGACTCTTCTTAGCATAAATAAATTTGGTTGCAGGCCGAATGCAAATGGCAGATAATAATTATATTAGATAGAGCACGATTTAGCAACAGTATAAGAAAACATATACACATATACTATAAATATGTATATATATAAATTATATATATATATATATATATAATATATCACTCACAGATTCTGCACGACATTTCGTTGGTTCTTCGTGGTTTCGTGATTTAGCGCGCCGTGCTTTTGACCGTTGGGCGTTCGTTGCCAAGTTTTCTACTAGACAAATATTATTTGCCTCAAAATTAAATTTTCCGGACCACAGCCGGAAAAAACACGCATAAAGAGCGCTAATTAAGAGAGAGAAAGACAAAGAGAGCGAGAGAGAGTCTGTGTTATGGAACGTATGTGAATTTGAAACAAACGATTGAGAAACGGATGGAAATTCATTAGAAACTGAAAGACAACCTCCTCACCCACCCCACCACACACTCGCCCACCCATCACCTCCTTAAATATAGCGATAAGCAGTCAATGCACCCATCGATCCAAACCGAATTCAACTTAAGGAAGAGCATTTCTCAATTGAACTGCCCTATAAATAGGTTCCGTTCGACAATAAACACATTTGCTGACGGCCTATTGAAATGCGATTAATTAAACAACAATTTGATATGTTTCTATTTTTAAAGAGCACTTTTCAAATAAGCACAATACACATCGATTGATTTTTGAGCGAGAGATACCCTCTAAGTTGTGTACTCTTAGATATCTGTTTCAATTCAGGGCAATTTTATTTTAGCCTTGAATAATAATTTAACATTATGTTGCGTGGCTGAAAATATGATACAAAATAATAATTTCATTATAATATGCACAAATAATTTCTGCATATACATCAAATATTTATTGTTTCAGAGTTTTCTATATAACACATTTTGCGAGTGCACATTCATGTTTAACACTTATTAATTTAACCTTCCAAATGGGTAAAAGAAAAATAAACTTTCAAGTTTTTGATTTACATATTTGAAAAGCAAACACGAATATTCCAAAATATTCATTTCATTTGCATATCTAATATTTATTGGAAAAGAAAACTTGGCCATGTGCATTTCTCCAGCAAATGCACAGATGGTGATCTATGGAAAAATAAAAACTAAAGCAGTGATGATCACAGATTTCAATTCACAGATTTTCGTGCGCTTCCAGTGCGGAACAAATCTTCCATCGAGTTTCAAAATGGAAAGCTAAAGTCCAAGTTCATTAAAAAGCCACAATAAAAAGGCCCATAGAATATTTAATACGAGCAGCTAAGCAAATATCGACAACAAAGCTAAACACCAACAAATAATTCAAATCGTTTGTTAAACTAGTTTCGCAGGGGGTGGGCATAAAAGAAAAAACAAAATATAGTAATAAAAAAACTGTTGCCACGCAGAGCTCAAGAGTCTGGAGAGGAGCGAGCTTATGTAAATCGGCAGCAGTAAATTAGAAAGGAGACAAGAGCTGAAACGACGAGAGAGGGCTGGCTACAAATTGAAACTGGGTTAAGACAAATTCACTCAGACAACATGAGAAACAATCCGATATATTTCCCATATGCGAGCCACAAAGAAAGCGTTCCGAGAGAAAGTTTCTCTTTTATCAATTGAAAAGAGACTTTTCGACTTCGTTACAATTAGTTGCGTATCGAATGCATGTAGGTTGATTGATCAAAGTAAAAAACTAAAATGCACTGTAAAATGATGGATCTGGAAGGGAGAATTGGGAATGGGGAGAACAGAGAACTGGGCAACTCTGTCAACTGGTTTATGGTAAAAACAAGTTTGCACTGAAAGTGAAGTGGAAGAAAAACGATGAAGAAGAAGATCGAAGAATGAAGAGGTGGTAGATAAGCGAAAAAGAGACAAGTGCGAGAGTGTGGGTGCGAGTGTATGTGTGTGCGTAGAATTAGAGATGTGCGTGTTACAGATCAACGAAAATGTTAACAAAATTTTGATATACGTTTTGCTGTTTAAATAAAGCTTTTCTCCTTACACTCAAACTTTTGTCTTATGATTACTTTGATCAAACATTAAATTAAAAAATTATAATTAACAATCAATTAATTGGAAGCAACTTAAGACTAGTCTAATTTCGAGCACGTGCACAAGTTACAGTAGTAAAAGCTCTTCACTTCCAGAGGATCGCTTCATTCCACATGTCTTCAGCAGAGTGATTGTGACGTCACGAGCATTGCTGAAAATGTTTGCGTAGTTGGCACGCGGCATTGATAACCTTGAATTAGAATACACACACACACACACTCATGTAAAAGTGATAGTGAAGAGAGTGCAATGCAGGCATAAAATAATGGAAAATGCTCGCGTTGCTTTTTTTGCTTCATGTTGTTATGTTGTTGTTGTTCTTTGGTTGTCAGGCAGGAAAAGTTCGTTGACTGACGCTGCCCGCCTACCAAAATCAACATTTCGACGTGGCAATTAAAATTCAAAAGGCGGCAATTGCTCAATAAAAAATGAAAAGACAACTAAAAGCAAACTATGCACAAAGTTTTTTTTATGCTGCTGTTGGGTTTTGGGCAAGACAGAGAAGAACATGCAGCGATTTAACGATTGAACATAAGGCGGCCACGTTGGCGTCGCTGCTGACGTTGGCAATCAAAGACAAGGCAGACACAAATCATAGATAGATAACGCTCAACGGTAAATTAAAGTGGACAGGTGATAAGCTCATCTGCTGCTGTTGATATTAATGCTTTTGCTGTTATTTACCTGGGCCACGTTCTGGCAGCGATTGGAAATTGCCATTGGAATTGTTACGCGAGTAACGTTTGTTGCCACCGGCCATTTTATGGGTTTTTACTTATATTTTGTTATGTCAAAAAAAGAAACTTTGCGCCAAAATGTATGCAAAGCACAATTGGCGTGTTTAGCTGTAATTAATAAATGGCTAATGCACACGCACACACGGAATCTCAGACACACACAGTAAAACACAGTCACTGTTATAAAATTGTAAGCTGTTTGACGAGTGCGATACTGCGGACCGCCGTCTACTCTGAACGCAGCAAAAGAACTGGAAGAAGTTCAAACACAAAACAAACCAATAAGCCGCAGTAGTCGTTGCTGCTGCCGCTGCTGCTGCTGGCAAGTGTTGCTCATACAGCGTTTTTACGCCAAAACTAGCTTTTTCCAAATATAATGCAAACCATTTTTTTTTCGTTGGTATATGCAAAAAAATTGTAGATAGAAAAACAAAATAATGTAAATAAAACGAAGCGAGCGCAGTTAAATCAATATTATGCATACAGTTCCAATTCCAATAGCTTTCTTATATACCTCATATTTCCTCTAAAACTAGCTTTATTTTATTTCCAAAGGTGACAACACTGTTGCTATCCCATTGGAGCTTGGTGCAAAAGAGAGAGAGCAAACCCCAAACAAGTTTTCTGGAATAGAGCAAGTTTTTTTTTCACTGAGAGAGAGAGGGAGCGACAAAAAGAGAGCGTGATCCCATAGCGCATGAAAGTAAAAGATAACGCGCAATTCCAATAACAACATCAGCAAGCCGAAGCCCAAACTTGGCTACGTAGGCGCTCATCGTTATGAATGTAAGCAACGTGTCAAAGCCACCCGAAGCGAACCTCGGCCAAACTTAGCAGTTATCGTATGCCACACGAACGTATGCGATACGTTCCCGTTTTGACGTAGTGGGTGCGGTTGCGGTTGCCGTTTGACTGTTCGAAGCGCACTGTGATTCATTAGTGCTCACAATCAACAATCAACAACAACAACTACATATGTCAAACACAGCTTGAGCGTAACGAACAAACGCCCAAACTTGAGGTGTTCAAGTGCGACTGCGAATGCGTGTGTGTTAGTGAGTATTATACTGTGTTATAATGTGGCCACTCTCAAGTTTGCTGCACTTAATTTAGTGCAGTTGGGCAAGCACTGTGTTCAATGAACTTTCCATCAAATTGCAACGCAAAATGAAAACAAATGGCGTTGTATTCTTTGTATGGCAGTGTACAACGTACAGTAAACAAGTGTAAAATGGGGCTAGTGACATCATAGACAGGCAACCCCTCGGAAGCAATAACCCCCTCAACAAAAGATTTATTTTTGTTTTGCTTTTGCGTTTTTGGCGCGAGTGAGTAATAAGCTCTGCTTCAAATGATATCATGCTGACCAAAATCGTAGAAAAACAACGAGAGAGTGGGTAAGAGAGAGAGAGAGAGAAAGAGACAAGCAGTTGCCGCTGACATAATTCGCATTGGCAATCGTGTAATGAAAAATAAATAAACGGATAATAATAAAAATTGCACCTGACATTGTCATGAAAAGGCTGCTTAGAGAAATTGCATAAGCGAACAAAATGCAATATGCAATCAAAAGAAGATAATGAAATATTAATGAAAATATTAAAAGCTAAATTCAGTAGCAAACAGCAACAGTGAGCAACAATCAAAATAAAATCACACAATGCAAGACTCGGAAATACCCAGCAACCAATAAAAAAATCAGTATTATTTATGCAATATGCGATGTATATATGTTTTGAGAAATATTAAAAAAATATTAGTTAAAATTGAAATTAATAATTAATTAATAATAGCGAAGCTTCTCAGCATTTCCTGATGCTAAATAATTTTTCTAGAAACTAAATATGATATGTGGTTGCACTGTACTACATTTAGAATTGTGAGAATAATAGTATTTTAAGTCATTGCCAGTTGAGGAACCAAGCATTTGTTGTTTTATTTGAAGAGGACTCGATTTTCACTATATATTTACTTATCACCATAAAATGAGTCAGCACCACTATTATCTTGACTGCAATTGTATTTTATCAGTGTTGATAAGTGACAAGTAAGTCAAAATTATGACAAAGAGCATAGAAAAACTCCGAGAAAAAAATAGTACAGCACAATAGTAAGCACCGTTTGTAGTGAGTGCAACGAGCCAAGGAATTAATATACCCATAGAAAGCAAGTTTATATTTAACAACAACAATACTCGCAGCACAGCTTTCTTTGCTCTCTGCAAACAAACAATGTTTAAAAATAAATCATAGCTGCAATTGGAAACAGCGAGCGATATAACAGAAATATCTTCTAAATACACACAAACACACATACATACTTATATACGTATTGTGTGCAGATCGCAATGTGAATAATCCGATTGGGAAATTAGTACTTACAAGATTCCCGATTTATTGGCAGCTCTTTGATTTCGTTGAGCGTTTCCAGCAGCGATTGTAGCGTTTCTAAAGCAGCCGCCATTTCTTAATTCTTTCTATTCAGATTATATTTATGTGTGGATGTGTATATATATTGTTTTGATTAGCACTAAAGAACTGCAACGAAGCGATACAATACGGAATTAGAAGGAAGTTGTTGGACACGCGGCGCGTATGGACTCGGAATTAGCATTAACCGTTAACTGAACCGACGAGGCAATCGACCGATCGATCGAGCAAACGAACGATCAGCGAACCCAGAAGACTAATATAATAGAAGCCAACACGATTCGAAGCCCCAGACAACGACAACAACAACAATAGAAGCGACAATTGTCTAATGACTTGCCGAAAAAAGAAATGCGTATATATGTATGAATGAGTCTACTCTCGCGTGTGTGTTTGTATCTCTTTCGGCGAACTGCAATGATAGATACGTGCCACAAACCTTTAGTCAAACAAACGCTTGCATACCAAAGGGTTGAACATAAAATCTAAATTAATTAAATGAGTATTATCAATTTGTGATTAAAGAAACGGCCTTGAGTCTACAAGGCATATATCGATCAGCAATATTTACAAAAATTTAATTTTTTGCACGAAACAACTCTTTCTACTATACTTAATTATGTCTGTGGATCTAAAATCGAAATAAAATTATTTTCTACAGTTTTAACTATATTTGACATAAGCTTATTAATATCGGTTTTCTTTGTCACTTTTGGTATTCATAATATTTTCTCTGAGTGTAACTTTCTGACGCATTCGAAAGGC
Source organism: Drosophila conformis (assembly GCA_035041375.1). Classification (NCBI taxonomy): domain Eukaryota; kingdom Metazoa; phylum Arthropoda; class Insecta; order Diptera; family Drosophilidae; genus Drosophila; species Drosophila conformis. The sequence continues at coordinate 2,089,630 of JAWNLE010001234.1, forward strand.
GCACGCATTAAAATTAATTTAAACAATGTAACAAAATTATGAAATATGCCAGGGCATTTTCTATATACAAGTTATATAATTATAGATTGCAGTTGGACGAAGGAGCAGATGCAGATAAAATACACACAGCAGAAATTCCTGCCACACGAACTATTTCCGCAAAATGTAAATGCCAAAGAAACGAAAGTATTTATGTAGCTGGGCTGTCTTTCGATGTTGTCTGACGGGCTGACTGAGGTCAGGCGAGGAGTTCAACAGCTGATGGGCACATTTCTTGTTGTATTTATTGTATCTTACAGATGCAAAACACACGAACGCACACACACATTAACACAGACAGAGGAACACGAATGTGAAGCGGTAACCGGAGCACTGCGCTATATTCTCCTGTGTTGTGACGTTGACAAAGTCCGTACATCAACTAAAATACAATTAAATTCAGATGCGCTCAGGGCACATATGCCATAGGTACACAATGTACACACACTTACACAGAAAAATGTGAGTGTGTTTGTTTATGTGTGTATAGGGGCAGGCGGCACCCCTTCGGCCTATGACCAGGCAAATAGAACGGTCGAGCAGTGCAGAGAATCAGAGAGAGCACAAGAGAGCGTAAGTGAGTGAGTACGCACGCATATGCGTAGCTGTAAATGTTTTGTCGTCGCCTGCATCTCGTTAAACGTTCTTCGTTAGGTAGATCCGGACAGCGATCCCGATCCCTAAACTCGGTTCAGTTTTTTGAGCATGTCGCTGCATGCATGTCGTCGTTGAGAGCAGGTAAGCGCGTATGCCCATAGCAGGTACAATAGAAGACAATAGGCGAGGGATAGCGGGCAGCGTGCAGCGATATCAATGCCAGGGTTACCGTATCACAGATTTTAAGATATAAGAAAAACTGTTATATTGAACAGCTGAGCTAATCTCGTATGAAACTATTGCAATTGCATTCTGCAGTAGCTGCTCTCTCTCAACGATCTTTGCGCACTAAAAGCTCTCACACGAAGCTTTGAACCTCGTGAGCGTAAATACCTGCCCTTTGGGGGCCAGCCCTTAGGTTTTTTTTCTCATTCTCTGCAACCCACGCCGTAATCCAAAAATCTAAATGCTTAAACACATACAAACAACAATAACTACAATAACAATAAAGAAGATAGCTGAAACAGCTAAAGGCTAAAATTAGCAGACAAATGCGAACGCTCGAATCTCAGACGCCGGCTAAATAAAATCACCGAGAGCACAAAAGCACATAATAAAGAGTGAATAACAACTGAACGTCAGCTGTGGGGAGCTGCATAGGCAACAACAGCGACAATATCTCTCTCGAAGTTGAAATTTCAAGGTTAATTTCTGTTTGGGGTGCGGTGTGCACTGCTTCCAAGCAGTCGAAAGCTTATTGCGACAATAACGCGCCAAAAAAAAAAGATTTCGTTTTCAATTTGAATTGGTTGTGGCTAAAACGTATGCGTGGGAATCGGAATGGGAATGGAATTTTATGGACATCTAGTTGTATGACGTCAGAGCAGCAAACTCAGCACTGACGTACGCGGCTTCTTTTCCAACTCTACCAAAAATAGCACATGACTCGGTATTTGTTTCCAGACGAGGCGCTGACTATCTCTGATAATTTCACTTTCCCAAACACCCTGTTTTGTACAGGTGCAATAAGCGAGGTAGATTAGAAAAGCTTAGCTAAATGAATCTATAGAAAATGGATTTTTTATAAAATAAAAATGTACATATTTCAAAAATTCAGTAAGAAGAAATATTGAGGAGTGAATTTGAACGTTAAAAATGTCTGTACTTTTAAAACTGCAATAAAGATATTCACTAAGGGTATTAAAATGCTATCATTCTCATAATGAACCCTGTTCAGTCGTCTGTATTTACTTTACTTATCAAATATCAACAAAAAATCGAATCGCACATAAATGCAAATTGTTCTATACTATATTTTTTTTGCCAATGCAAAAAGTAGCCAAGCGAAATTTGTGATCATCTAATATTTATAGCTATTCGCTTGGCAGGAAACAAGTGGTATATATATGTATATATAAGTGCGTAGATATATATTGGGATACGTAGTTAGCTGCGGTTTTGACAGCACATAAGCATTATTTTCCCTATTCTATTTCTAACCGGTAACAAATAACTGAATAAATAACAAAAGCCGGCCGGCTTTAAAACTGGTGAAAGGCAGCTAAAATAGAAACCAGACGACTAACGACTTAAAGCTGCCTAAGTGTGGGTATTTAATTGCTGTCATGGCCAAAATTGGACTGAACACAAAGAAATTTCTAGACATGAATCAGAGAACTTTGTATGCCCCTATGTAGCAAAAGTGTTGAGGAATTGAGTATTATTTGATTGGCTTTTATGTGACCCACCTAATAAATTCATAATAATGAATATTGCTCAGATTTTTGCGTTCATTGTAATAAATGAGAGAATGAATAAATTAGAAAAGTACATATAATAAAAAGATTTTCTTAGTTTTTAACAGACAAATTTTGTGTTTTTAATTCTCTGAAAATATTGGAAATTTCCCAAAGAAAGGGAATAAACTTGTTGCATTTATAAGCATCACTTGTTAAATTCACAGCTTTATTTTTACAATTGATTCATTTGTAAAAAGATTTTTCCTAGTTTATATTAGACAAATTTTGTTGTTTATTCTCTTAAAATTCTAGGAATTTAATAAATATCTGTGGTAAAGAGCTTGTTCCACTTATAAGCTTCAATTTTGCACTTCACAGTTCAGACTTAGAGCTTTATTTTTACAGTTGAGCGAATAGTGTCTAGTCTCGCCGCCTCGTTGGCTTTCAGTCTTTATGGTCAAGAGCTGGCTGGCTGGCTGTTTGTTGGTAACTTAAGAATTAAGTATGGGTTGACTGCCTGACTGTCTGACTCATTGGAGACTGCCATAGAACGGCAATTGTCGAGTGCTCAGCACAGTGGGCAGCAGTCCGGGATGTCTGACGGTGTCTGGGTGTAAATAGAGGGTCGACTGATTGATTTTAATTGTTGTTGAGTGCCCGGTAACCGAAATTGGGCATAAAAGCAAAAATCGAGAAATTGCTTTTACGTGCCAAGCATCGAAGTAGCCTCAAGTTTTAGAGGAATTTGAAGAATAGTTGATTGTAAGCCGCAACAGTTTTTATGAGCAATAATTGTCAGCTATAGTTAATCGAGTCTTTATTTGTATTATTGCTATTAGTGAATTTAAGCAAGCAGTTAAATATTAACTTAAGCAAGCAGTTGACATCACTTTTTATTTATCTATTTGCTGAGATCATGAGTCATTTTATTGCTTGATGAATGTGTGGAATATTGATTGTCCGATTCTAGAACTTTTAATTGAATCTATATACATTTTTTAAAGGAATGCCGAGTGTTGTTCATTGCAAATTAAAACAACAAATGATATAAATCTGATTCGCATTGTGGAAAGCTCCAATCAAACACAAAGTGATTAAGTTTGTATGTATTGTATTTGTATGTGTATCCATTTGTCTATGTATGTGAGTTAGTGTTTGCTGTTACAGTTGGGTGCAAAGCTCAAGCGATGTCAGCCAGTCAGTCAAATGACGACGCTGATGATGCTAATGATGATAATCGTAGACGTTGTTGTATTATGCTTTCATAAGCTGATGAAATAAGCTCAGCTAACTGTTATATGTACAACAGTTATATAAATTTGCAAACATACTTAGTAGTAGTGCATGCCTAGGCTGACGTCTATTGCATGCGAGCCTCGTGCGAAAAGGGGCTGCTGCCAGTCCCTCTCCCCCACCCATCACCTGTCGCGACCCACCATATTAGTTTGCATTTCGAGCAAACCAAGTGAAAAGTTTTCTTGTAAATATATGTGCACATATATGTATATATATATATTTGAAAGCGCTTTAGCATGCGATCTGATTACGGTTTTATTTGCCGCTCCACTGCCACAAGCTCGACAAGGAGCGGGCGTGGGGGGTGTGTTGCGAAGGTAACTGAACTGCATTTATGGCGTCCTACTAATTGCGAGGGCATGGGCGTGGCACAATAAATGCCCACTTCACTATCAGCATAATTAACGGTACTCTTTTGACTCCGCTTTATTTTAAGCGGTCGACGCGATTTGCTTTGTTTCCTGCTGCTGCCTTTTAGGCGTTGTCCGTTGGCCGGTCAACTTTGGATAAAGCAAATAAAAAATCAATGCGCAAAAGCAGCGAAATTAACAAAATACAAAGAAATGAAAGAACAAAAGGCAGTTGTTTTCGGCTAGAAAATACCCTATAGGCTGGGCCATTTTATTTATTTGTATCTATATAGATATTAATATGTATTTATGTCTCTATGGTTTGATAATCGATTTGAAAGAAACGGCTATTATAAATGGAAACTCTGTAACTTGTAGAGACAGCGATCGATTAATATTTTCATTTTTTTTTAATACCCTTCTTAAATGAATGAGAAACGCCATTCAGTATCAAAATGAATGCCAACACTAGAGTAATCTACTGGAGCATATTTTTCAGGGTTGTATTCAGCGAAATTACAATAGACGCACACACACACAGAAAACAATCGCACGTGTCGAGAGCAAGTGCATAACAACAACAACAGCAACAATAGAAACGTTAAAAGATAACAGGAAAATAAGTAAAGCATGGCATACTTTAAGGCTTTTTGGGGGTAAGGGGAAGAGGAAGGGTTGTTTTTATGCGGGCGCAACAATGACATCATTATTATGTATTTGTTGTTTGTCTGTTTTATGTTTTTTTCTCCTCATAACGCATAATCGACAGCTTTCCAATTTGCTTGTACAGTTGTGCAAGCACAGTTTGCACACTGTTTGCGAGCCACTGGGATCACACAGCAGACACACACTTATACACAGAGAGACACACACATATACACTTACCTTGCGGGTGCAAACGTTCGGGCTTGAACCAGGCATCTGCAAATAAGCGATTGATATATTGATTTTCGTTAGTTTAGCATTAAGTTTTGTGTTGTGCAAGGCAGATTCAAAGAGAGAGAGAGAGAGAGATAGGGAGAGAGAGATAGAGAAACAAAGAGAGAAAGAAAAAGAGAAAAAGAAAAAAAGAGACAGGGGTGCATTAGGCTGTGTCTCGAGTCAAACTAAAGCAAGCATCTAGGCGTAAGGCAAAAAAATAACAAATAAAATCAATTTTACAAAAAGCGTGCATTTTAAATTTAAAGCTAAAAGCAGCAGGATATTATTTATAGCTATAGCTAAAATTCTAGCATCATTCACAAAGGTTAGTTTTGTTTCAGCGTTCAACAGCATGTTAAATGTTAAATGTATGTAGAGTATTGTATGTACATATGCACATATGTATGTATGTTTGTATTTAGGTATGTTTGTCTGTATGAGTGCAACACTTACTGGGATCCAAAATGGAGCAAATGAATGGGCGCTGCTTGCAGACGCCATTTTGTCCGGCTTCGCCAATTGTACACATTTTGTTGGTTCGCACAAGTTTTCAAAACACTTAATTTAGTATTAATTATGCGGTAGATTTTTTTTTTTTTTGCCGTTCTACGTATATTTTTTCTGTATATTTCTTTGGAGTAGGCAACAAACAAGAGCACAGCGCAGTTAGAGAGAAAGAGCGAGCACAACGCAGTTAGGTAAATTACGACGTAACGTGAAAAGCAATTCTTTGTTCGCAATTGCGTATAAGAATTCAATGCCGTCCGATAGGCACACGACGCGTACTGAGACTGAGCGTAGGCTGAAAGCTTTCAAGCCTGTCACGAATTCAAAAGGACTAGTTCACAACCGAACGAAAGCGACGGCGTCGAGAGAGAACGCAAGCCAGAGAGAGAAAAAGAGAGAGAGAGAGTGTGCGAGTACAAATAAGTAAAATCGATAAGGCGACCTGCAATGTGATGGGTTGAGCAACCGCGCTTAGCCCTGAACTCGTAATAAAAAAAGCTCAAGCTCAGTGCACACAAAAAGTGACTACAATTTATCGATTTGTAATCGCTGCTGTTTAGCTACTGCAGCTGACCAGCTTTGTAGAGTGTAGAGATATGCCTAAGTAGTGCTGTCCACTTTCGATAATACAAGCTAGATTTAGTTAGAAATTTACTTAAGCTTGGATATATACAAATTCATATTTTTGTAAGAGTAAATATAAGCTTATCACGTTAAAAAAAACACGCATTTTGTAATTTTATGCTAAGTTCGCCCTTTCACAAAAGACAAATTAGACGCAAAAAATTGGCAGCACTGGCTTTCGCTGAACCGCATGCGCTGCTTTTGCACGAGGGAGGGTGTTGCTCAAGGGTTAAGGCAGGTGGCCCGGAAATTACCAGACGGCGGCTTTGGTTTTGGGTGCGGTGTTTATTGCAGCTCTCCTGCAATGACTACAGCTGTAACCCACCCCCTCCCTCTAATGGGGTGTGAAACTTGCGAGTTTTGTGCTGGTTAGTGTGTCTGTCTGTCGGTCGAGTGTTGTTTACACCTTGCGAAGGAAGATATGAAATAAATAAGCTTTTTATTTTTTTAATTTTATTTCCTGACGCAAACTTGACCAACTTTGGCTTAGTTTCTCAAATACTAAATCGATTCGAGAGCATCAATATGTAAAAAAGAAGCAAATGAAGAAGCAGAGGCGCATGGCATATATTATGGGACAAACACAAAACTGCATACAAAATGTTGACAAGATTTTCAAATCGAGCAGTACTCAAAAAAAAGGTCCACTTAAAGCACAATTAAGCTAATAACTTTTAAAATACTTTTCCTATTTCACACAAGTCAATATTATGTAAGAAGTGAAATGGTATGGAAACTTTGTTGCCTTCACTTTGTTCTACATTTCACTTCTCCGTTTTGACCTATTTGTGTCAACTGAATTTCATATTTTGATGCGATACATTTGGATACATTTTTGTTAGTTGTTTTTATGTTCGGCATACAAATAAACAATTTCGCTTCGTAAACAACTAGTTTTATGACGTCCATTCAATATGCTAAGCAAGAACAAAGAAAATTCTTTCTTAAACATACACAAGTATATTTTTTAACGATATCATTTTTTTTCTTTAGTTTTTATTTAGATCTCAAAAGTCATTCGGATAAAAACTTAGTTTCTTTCAATCCATGGAATTTAATAATGTCTTTTACAGCTGAACGTAATTTTTCTTACGTGTACTTACAAGCAAATTGATGCTCATAAAAATTATAATTTGTACTCTAATAAAAACAAATGAAAATACAAATTTAAATATATCCCAAAAACAGACTTCGAGCAGCGTCAGCGATCCAAACCAATATCGATCACGCCTGCTTGGCTGGGGACCACTTGAAAAAATTTAACACATGCAGACAAACACAGGCAATCTAAAATTATATTGTGTTCACTTTGTTTACCGCCGCGTCGCGTTTCGCGGCGCTTTCACAATTTTCGTTACGCCTTGTAAGTGCACTATTTTTTTTGTTGCTCAACACTTTTTAGACATGCATTTAATGCAAGCTAACAATGGGCTTATAAACTTATGCACAAGTGTTTAACTTCTTATAGCGATTACATACACAGTCTATTTATAAGGACTTAATTGCTTTTGCGATAGAGAGCAAATAAGAGAAATTAACAGTTACAAAAGACGGGCGATAATTGCAAAGCAAAGGCGCCGATAAATTCAAGCTTAACATGTGCTAAGCACTTTAACTAAGTGATAGAGAGAGAGAGGCAGAAACAGAGCGAATAGAAGGGGAAGCAGTGCATCTGAACGACACACACACACACTCACACTCACACATATATGATAAGCAAAGACAATGTGCTTTGAGCAACTGGTGAAGAGAAGTGCGTATCATTATCGAAAATGCGCCGTCAGCTGGGTCGATGACAAGTGCCATGCAGCAGCAGCAGCCGCAATCAAAGTCAATGCCAATTGAAAAAGGAAGAAGAAGAAGCGAAGAAGATAGACGGTCAGACGACAAGCGGACAGACAGACTCAAATACTTAACATGTACTTACCATAAAAATAGCATTGCATATATAAAGACAAAGGCAATGCAGAGAGGAAAAAAAGATTACTAATTGGAAAATTTTGCCAGCATGCTGTGAAAATAAAGGCGCAGATTGCAAGACAAAACAAGTAAGAATGTTTCACTCGCTGCTCCACCGACCGCTGACTACACTTTTCCAGTGTAACATAACAGCGGAAAATGCATGGCTGGAAAACTTTTTTGTGATTTTACAATCTCTATTTAACATCATATACTCCTCTTACGCATTGAAAACAGGGTATAGCGTAAAATGATATTAAAATGAATTTGCGCAGTGAAGCGGGCCCCTAAACTAGATAATTGGATTATGCAGGCAAAAGCTTAAATTAAAGAGCACTGGAAAGAGTCAATATCAAGCCCCATTCCCCTCTCTCTATCTCTTTCTCTTTATTTGTCCATGTGTGAGTGTGTATATGTGAACTTGATATAATTGCTTGCTACAATGTAGTACAGCAACTAAAACAGAACCAAATATAAAAGCGATATGTGAAATATGAATTATGAGCAAACGACACAAGCAGCAGAAGCGAGAGCAGAAATGATGCTGATTCATGCACGCCAAATGGGAAAGGATGAATAAGAAATTTGAAACTATAAAAAATGTGATGTCTCATGCAATTCAAATGCAGCATTAAATCAGTTCTACTATTGACTAATTAAATACTATATGCGCAGCCGTGACTCAAACGACGATCAGCAATCGTTATCGCTTGCCGTTCCGATACCAATTACCGATCAGTTGCACTGCAAAGCTTTTGACGAAGAGAGAGCGCCGTCATCATCAAAGAGAGAGGCAGAGTGAGAGGCTGCATGTAAATTTCCAGCTGTGTCGCAAAATACTTTGGGCAAGTGAAATTCTATATATTTATATATATATATATATATATATGTATATATATATATATATTTAAACTTTATTGTGCGATAATTGTGTACATACAGAGTTAGATATAAGCAGTGAAAAACTTGATGCCGAATGACATCATGAGCGGCAAACAAAAAGCCAACGCCACAAGCCGTAAAGCAAAAGGCACGCACAACAGCAAAAAGAGAACGGGCAAGCTGATTGTTTACTGCTCAACTGCTCAAAACGAAATGCAAAAAAAAGGTGACTAAGTAACAAACAAAATATGTAACAACTCAGAGCAGAGACCGCCAGAGGTGCGGTCGCGAGGATAATACTCAAATAAAAAAATACATATTCAAATAATATTATCAATAGGACCACAAATGATGTCTGATTATTGTCAGGCACTAACTAATTGGCAACAAAAACAGTGATAATAATGAAACAAATACAATTCGATTTAGATATCCCTGCAGCAGCAGTGATTGCACTCATTTTAATTATAATAATATAATAACGTGCTTTTCCCGTGGCACGTTTTGGCTTTGACATTTTTGTTCAATTCATCACGTAACATTATAAATAAAAAATATAGTTTGAGGGTGACGAATGAAAAGGCAGATTTTCAGCAATTTCCTCTGTATTGATTTTTATTTCTCGGAAGAAGCCTCACATTTACTTGAATTTATTTAATTTTATAAATTATCTCCAATGTTAGAATTTAGAATAAAATTTAATTTATAACATGTATAAATTATACATTAAGTTTAATTTAGTAAATCCTAACATTTAACTTTGATTTATTTAATTTTGTTAGTGTAAGTATTATTACCATTTTTTAAGTAATTTTTCATTGCTGCAAGGACATTGAAAAGTCGGTTTGCCGAGATTGAATTTACGGTTAATTCTGGTGGGCACTTACCAAGTCCGTACTTGTAGAAGATCTCTTCTACTGACACAATCTTTGGTTGCTGTTGTTGTTGTAGTTGCTGCTGTTTTGGCGGTTGCGTCTTGGCCTTGGGCGGCTCCACTTTGGCAACGGGCTTCGGTGGCTCCACTTTGGGCTGAGTGGTCACCTCAAACTCCTCATCATCCAGATCGGTTACAACAGCTTTAGACGGAGCCGGAGTTGAAACTGGAGCTGGAGCTGGAGTCGGAGCCGGTGCTGGAGCGTGTGCTGGGATAGCTGGTGGCGCATCCTTAAAGTCACTCAACAGATCCTCGGAAGAAATGAATTTCTCATTGTCCTGCTCCTTGAGGGCAGCCGTAATCGGTTTCTTAGCCGGCGACGGCGTATACGAAACGGACGGCGAATCTGTATCCGAATCTTTGTTGCCTACAGCGGCAAAAGCGGCGACAACGGGTGCAGCATTTAAACTTGGCTTGCCAAAGAATTCATCATCAACATCGTCGTCATCATCGTCATAGAAATTGGCTGGCGCTGTGGGCTGAAATGGTTGCAGTGGCACAGACATCGGTTTGCTGAAGCTGCCCATTAAGTCCACCTCCTGCTCCGGCTCCACTTGCTTGGGTGCAGCCACTGAAGTGGGCAGAGGAGCAACCATAGCCGCTGCAACGGGTGCTGCAACGGGGGGTGCAACGGGTGCTGCAACGGGGGGTGCAACGGGGGGTGCAACGGGTGCTGCAACGGGGGGTGCAGGTGCTACAGCTGGTGCTCTGGGTGCATCCCCAAAAACATTTCGCTCCACATTCATAAAATCACTGGTTATCCTGCCAATGTCCTGTTTAACGGCACTGCCCGTGTCCTTGAGGAAATCGGCGAAATCATCCGTTTGCTGGGCAAATTTCGCATCCAATTGCTCCTGTGCCTCCTTTGCGCCGGCAGACATGCGTTTCACAAACGCCTGCGGATCACCGAAATCCAAGTTTTTTTGCTCATTGGCAAAATAATGCTCGGTGTGCGCATTATCGTCCTGCGCTCCGCTGCTGACGTTGGCAGCGCTGCCGCCCACACTGCCGCTGGCACCGTCACCGCTGCTTAGGTCACCCAATAAATCATCGTAGGTATTGGCTGCCTTCTTGCTAGCGCTATTGAAAATATCCTCAGCTGTGGAGGCGGCCTCCTTTTTCAGATCAGCGAAATTTAGATCCATTGTGCAAACTAATATTTCCACTGCAGCTGTCGTCTGTTGTTGTAGTATCCCTTTTCTGATTGGATTAGCTACGCGCTCTCGCACACCAACTCACTCGTACACACACACGCACGCTTATAAATTGTGCCCCTATACACACGGACGAAGGAAGAGTCAAAAACGCGACCGGCTAGCTTTTGTTATTTATGATTTTGATTGCTTTTAGTATGAATTTTGAATATATGGGAAAATGTTCGTTTTGCAACGCTGGCCGTTATTCTTGAAATTTTATTTTAGCGTACAATGCGATAATCGTGTGCCGCAACGTAGTCGTTTGAAAAATATAATGAGACTGCGCGATTGTGTGACCGCATTCCGAAATGCTAAAAATAATCGAATTCTATTTGCACATATTGTTAACAAATCGCAAATTGTTTGCTATCGATGTGAAACAGCTGACAACAAATCGATAAATATATTTCGAATGCAAAACAGCAGAGCCAACCGAGCTTTGTTTTTTTATATTTTTATTCAAGTTTAAGAAAACTGTGCTCTGTTGGCTTAATTATGTGTATGCAATATATTGAAAATAATACGAGCCAAATTATATGGTAACCGGTACAACAAGCTTTTATTTATCCGCATTAACCAAATAGCTTTCGAATATCGATAACAGTGTCCACATTTTGGTTTTATTGCATGCTGGATATGTTGGATATGGGAGAATGGGGCTCTACAAACAAATCAGGCGGTCCACTTGAGGCAACGTGTGTCTTGATGGGTGCGCAGGCACCGCACGCGGCAATAGCGCGTTCCACATGCGGTGCACGAATATTGCGAAAAATTGCCACAAACTGCACAGAAATGGCGAACTGGCTTCTTTGGCGGCGGCGCAGCGGCGCTTTCATAATTCGGCCTCTGTTTATCCTCCTCGAGCAGTTGCTGGAAATTTTTGCGATATTTGGCACGAAAGTATTCGGCTCCTTTGCGTTTGCCCTTCTTTTCTTTGACGTTTTTGATGCTCTCCTGGAATTTTGGCAACTTTTTCGACATCACCAGATCCGCATGCGGATCATCTTGAAAGTTGTCCTGCTCCAAGGCTTCGAGAGCTTTCCGTGCGCGCCGCTTGCGTGCCGCTTCATCCAGGACACGTTTCTTTTCCGCATCCTTGATCCGATGCGATTCGCGTCCCGTCATAATTTTGCTTGTAGAACTTTTGTTTTTTGTTGTTTGGTTTTTTGTTGTTGTTTAGGCGTCCTTCTCGTGCAATGGAAAGCTGATGCGATCCATTAACTCGTCGACACGCGCCTGCAGCACTTCTACAATGTCCGTGGAAATGAATAGATGACTCTCGTCCAAATCTTGTATGATGAATTTTCGACCCAACGCCAGCTTCTCATCCAAATGTAGTAAAAATTGTTTCATAGCCGGATCACTAAGGAGAATATATCTGTAGTGTGGGTGATTTATTCATTTATTGGTTTACTTACCATTCGACAAGCACTCCTTTCATAACATTTACCATGGTTTTATTGCAAATATAAAAACATTTGTTGTTCTCGCTCTTCTTGTTTGGATGTTACTCAAGTGAACATGCTTATGTGGGCACCCCAAATAGCTAACATTTCATTAACAGCGCGGCTCTGAATTTAAAGGAATTGCGCTTAAAATGAATTATATTAGCTGCTCACTATTTTAGCGCCAATCAACACATATTATTCAGCAATTATTTCGTTATTTAACAAGCTTAATTAAAAATTCGAACAAACTGCAGAATAAAAAATTAAGGTTGTTACTCTTCGTGAGTTTCTAATAACTTACCATTCACAGCGAGCGAATTTTGATTAACAGTGGTGTTAACCATATTTTTAAAGCTATGCTGGTCTTGCAATATGAAACAGCTGTTTAACAATTATAACTAAATAATTTAAAATAAACATTTACAAAATATGGCTGTGTTTTTCTTAATAGGACCGACCTGCGACTGAGAATCGCTGCTTTAATAATGCATTTGGCTGTCTGAACATGCATTATGTTGAAAAACCGGCAGTAGCTTCGACTGCGCACATACAAAAACCATCGATAAATCGATGACCGATAACTTGTAGTATTGTTCTAACGCGTAGCCAGAAACATAGAAAATAAATAAATAATATTTATTTCGGTGCATTTCGTGACGTATTCATAATGTCGACACATTTTACAGTTGCGTTGGCATTTATTTCGATTTTTGCCACTCTGGTGGCCGGCAAATCAGATCCTGGCATCATCGACATTGTTATAGATCAAGTAAAAAGCAAGCAAATAACAAAATTGTAATCAAATTCTAATATGACCAATTTGTATTATTATAGGACCAGCATTCGATTTTCGAGCAGCGCCCGCTCCTGGCGAAAACGAAGATCTACATTAAACGTGAGTATTGAAAATGCAATACGTGTGAGCAATTCGCAATAACCGAAAATCTTACCCTCACCATACCCCCTTGACGCCCCCTTCACCCAATCAGTTGAGTGCACGTCTGAGACGGAAGTTCCGCTTACCATCAACTTCAAACTGACCAAACATCCATGCCTCTACGAGGGACGTTTTGTGAGTAACGCAAATTAATTGTGCACCATTTTATTCAAAAATATTTATGTTCTCTTTTAGCTGCTCAGCGACAATCCGAATCTGCTGCAAAATGCTAATCAAGTCATTAAAACGACGGTTAGCAATCCCAAATGCACGCATCTCATTGTCCTGCAAAATAGCACTGATCCGGAAGAGGATGTGCACCCCTTGAAGCAGACACAGAACCCACTTTCGGTAAATTGATGTACATATATACTACATATAGATATACATAGTTTTCAAAAGTGTGACTCAGTAATCACAGCACCTAAAGCAAACATTTTGGCCTTATCAAGCATTTCACTTATCTTAGTTCTTATTCTGTTGCGGAAGTCTAGGAATTGTTGATAAACTGCTGGGGAAACTAGGGAATTAAGAAAAAACAGGTCTTTTTTATTGTCTTTGTGATAAAAGATGGACTCGTTGATATTTGTTTAATATGCGTTATATGTTAATAATGTTATCTTGCGTTTTATAGGCGAAACCCAAAGCAATTGCAAATATTGATGAGGATGGCATCTATGAGCTGGAACTGACCATACTTGCAACGCCAACACCAACGCCTCCGCCCGCCTTTCGGGCAACGGTACACATTGAATTTCTGGGACCGCATGGCTATATATCGGCTATAGATTGGCCATTTTTGCCGGTAAATCAGAAGAGTAACCCTCTATACATCTGTTGTTAACGCTGTCATAATCATTTGCAGTTCTATTTGACCATGTGTATTGTCTACGTGATTTTTGGCATTATTTGGTTATTTGTATCGTTTGCCCAATGGCGCGATTTGTTGCGCATACAATTCTGGATTGGCGGCGTCATACTGCTGGGCATGCTCGAGAAGGCCTTCTTCTATGCCGAGTATCATACGGTGGCAACTACGGGCTATCCGGTTCAGCATGCCGAACTCGTTGCTGAGTTTGTATCGTGTGCGAAGCGTACTCTGGCCCGCATGCTAGTCATCATCATGAGCCTGGGCTTTGGCATTGTCAAGTAAATATTATTTCAAATACGAATTCCATTTCTTTTATGTTTGATTTTATTTATTTATTTGATTTTATTTGTGGTGTAAACATAAACATCAAATGTGTCGACGGAATTGAATTTTGCGAGATTAGAAATATGACATATTATGTTAAGTAGAAACTTGATATCTAATCATTTGTATACATATACGGTGGCGGACACCTTATTCTGATCAGCGTCAAAGAAAAAAAGGAATTGCCTGCCATAAGCTAACCATTCATTATTTTTCAAAAATTCCAAAGACCGATGGTAGGTATATGTATTAACCACCAAAATTAATATATGACCCCAATTCACTGGGGTTTCCCCACCTGCTAGGTAGGATTATGGCAGGCAATTACGTTTTTTCTTTGACGCTGATCAGAATAAGGTGTCCGCCACTGTATATATTACCTATGATAGGCCTCGCTTGGGACCCATGCTGCATCGCGTTGTGGGCGTAGGCGCTTTATACTTTTTGTTGGCTTGCGTGGAGAGCTATTTACGCATTACCAAGGATAAAAGTGATCGCAGTGAGCTGCTGGTGGCCACCATTCCATTGGCCGTCCTCGATACGGGCATTTGTTGGGGCATTTTCACGTCGCTGGTGCAAACCACACGCACGTTGCGTCTGCGCAGGTAAATGTCCTGAAATATATATCCACTTCGCATATTATTAAATTTTGGTTCGTTTAGGAATATGGTTAAGCTATCGCTGTATCGACATTTTACCAATACGCTGATATTCGCCGTTATTGCTTCCGTAATCTTCATGTTGTTTGCGTTGCGTTTGCGTAGAACCGAAAACTGCACGCCCGTAAGTTTTTTCGACCATATATTCCATATGCATTATGTATTTGTAATATCGTTTCACATGCCGATTATTAGGGCTGGCGCGATATCTGGGTGGATACGGCCTTCTGGCATATATTGTTCTCTGTGCTGCTGCTGGTCATTATGATACTGTGGCGGCCCACAAACAACAATCAGCGTTATGCGTTCACGCCACTCCTGGACGCGCCCGAGGATGAGGACGAGGAGGGTAAATCTAATCCAAAAATATATTTTTGACAAATTAATTGACAAACTAATTGCATTGCATTCAGATGAGGAGGAACAGTTCGTGGCGGATGCGTATGGCATTAAAATGCGCGGTGCACATCAAAATGGCAACGCACGACCACCAGCGAATTCGCGTGGGGCAACCACAACCGAAGAGGATGATTTGCGTTGGGTAGAGGAGAATATACCATCGGCGATGGGTGATCCAGCGCTGCCAGTGCTTGATTCCGACGAGGAGATCATCAATACCAAATTTGAAGTCTCCAAAATGCAATAAGCTGCTAGCCTCGGTTGCGGTGTACCTAAGAGACTTTCACATAACTGTGTTGCACACTATTATTTATAACTCTATTATTGAACGCACTAATTGTCGGCAGTAGGGCATTAATTGCTGGACAACTCTTCTACTGCATCTCCCTCATTTTCTCTCTTAAATGCTATCCGTATGTTTTTCGCTTACTTCAGTCCACGTTTCGCATCTGTCCAATCAGTCAGTAAAAACTCGATTTTCGAGCAGCCCCTGTAAAATATTGTATGTAATCGTAAAATATTTTAATTTTCGAACTTCTAAATAAATCTAATTTATTTGTAATCACTAGCTTAAGTTGTAGATATCTAACGCGCTAATTATGAAACTAAAAACCCGATATTTCTTCAACGGAGATAACATTTCTATATACTTCTAACATTCACGCACACACAAAATACACTCGAGTGTTCTTATCAATGTCGCGGTTTTGTATATAGTCGTTAATACACTTTATAAAAATATATATATATATATATATATAAATATATATTATCTGTAATAATCATTATAAAACAAATATGAACGAAACGCATAACAGGAAAAAGTTTCAATTCGATTTAAAGAAAACTGAAAAAAGTAAAATACATTTGTATACATGTATTTGATATAAGGCCACACATCTTATCATATTTAATGACGAAATACATTGTAACTCGTAGGGTAGTTTGCGATTTTTTCATGAAAATAAACAAACAGCCATACCAAACCAAAAAAAAAAACAGAAAAACCAATTTCTTTGTCTTTTAAAGAAATCGAACGGAAGCCAAGGATGAGATCATAACGATATGATAAGATATGGTTGCAATCGGTGCTTTATCATATCATGTTTATCATGTTACCAGGTAAATAATTCAACAATATTTTCGCTGATCGGTACGTAATGTGTATTTTTCACATAATACAGAGCGTTTCAGTAAAAGTACATAATGTAAAATTTATGCTTCGAGCTTCTTATTGTTAGAATACACATACATACATACATTATTTATTTATTTATTTATATATATAAACACATTATTTTCTCGAACGCTGCAAACGTTTCCCAAAAAGATAAATTAAAATGCAAGACCAATCGAATCCAATCGTATATAAAAAAAAAGGAACGTGCAAAACGAAATACGATTATTTTGCATCGCCTTTTCGATACAAAAATTATGTTGTATGCATTATACAGATACAAATACTTAAAAGATAATGTCTAAAAGGCGTCGGAGGAGCTGGCGCGACATTTGTAAGTGGACTTTAATGCTTTATATTTCTATGTAAATTGCAACAAGGCGTGGGGCAGGGTAGTTGAAATATGGGCAATCAATTTACATTAATACGTTTGTTTTTGTTTTTTTTTTTCATTTTTTTTTCTTTTCATTTAACAAGTTTTTGTCTATTTTGTCGTATCGTTAACAAATTTAATGCCTAGAAATGCGCATTGTATTTACTTGGTAAGTTGCTTATGTTCGCATATAATGAAATTGAATTACGCGGCCAATTCGATTACTGTCCCTATAAACGCCATTAGCGCCACAAGGTGCCAATTGCTCAGTTCGATTCGGGTTTAACATTGCGCCTCAATATTTCCGCAGCCAGATTCTGTTGCTTGGCCGCCTGATTGCGCTGATCGGCCAGCGACTGTGTGCTGCGCAATCCATTCACAATGTCCTTGGTCTTGCCAAAGTAAATGGCATTCAGTGTATTGCGTATTTTGTTCTCCATCTCCTCGACCATTTTGCCAATGTTCGCGATATGCGGCGATGATTCACTCACATTAGCATCCTGCTCCGTTTGCCGGGTCAACGAACCGCCCAAATTCATTGTGCCCGAGCCCTGTTTGTTTGTCTGCAGCCACAGCATCGCCGTTGACGTGAGCTTGTAGTGTGCCGTACGTCCCGTTGTCTTCTCCTGCACCTCCACCACGTGGATGGAGTCCCAGCAGCCGCGGATCTTATTACTGCCATCACCTGCTTTTTTGATGAGTATCACAGCGGCGAAACCATGATCCAAATCCCATAGATATACCGAGGAGACGCCGCCCTCATAGTACATCTCGCGGTATTGATCGAATGCATAGTTCGCCTCGATCTCCAGTTTGCGTAGACGCTCCGATGGCATTTGGCCATCCTCCAGCGCTGGATAGTAGGTGTTGGACCAGGGCGAACGATATGAGTCGCCATCGCGATTATAATCGCATAGCAAATAATCTTTGCCATGCTCCCTGTCTTTGGCTATCTTCAGTGGCTGGTCCACCGACGACAATAGATCCTCGCACAAATCGGGCGCCAGATCAATTAAATCAATTAGATTCCTCTCAATCTGCTGAGGCGGCAGCCGTCTCATCAGATCCAGCGCACAATCCATTTGCATTTCCGACTGAAAGTGGCAAATAAAAAATGCTTTATCTTATGTTTTGTATTGCCGCATTGAATTTCTTCCACACCCCTCAACAACCACTCCACTAAACAACACAGCCGGCACGCCACGACGACTACCATATATGGGCATCGTTTTAGGTCACAGGCCAGCAACAACAGCCCAACTCAATGCTGCAGTATTCAAATACTTTCGGCATTCGTTAGTCAATAATTTGTTGCACCTGCGTCAGTTAGGGCGGCAGCCCAAAATAACTTGTTTTTTTTCTTTCTTCTTTTTGTTATGTTATCTTCATATATTTTGTATTACTCACCATTTTGTTAACTGTGACTGTTTTTTTTGCTTTTTGGATGGTTGTGCTCCGTGTTGTTTGGTTTACAGTTTAATGTGTGTATTTGTTTCCGAATCGGTATTTAGGAAGACCTAGAATGTGTAGCTGGTCCGTATTTGACGAATTAAAACAACAAACAACTATAGTTAACAACAATTTGGTCTTACTCGATTCGTCAGCACGTAACACAATGGCGTCTGACAATTCACATTTCACGTGCACAAGCAATAGGTGGGACGAGTACTTTATCGATAGTTACATATCGTAGGTATCGATTCCAATGTCAGTCCTCTATTTGGATAGCGCTTCCTTCAAATGTCACCTATTTGCTATTTAAAATGTAAATAAAACTACTTGATTTTTTTTTATTATATTTTTAGCAACAAGTTTATTGAATTTAGATTTTTCGTTCATATACTTTTTATGCTCAATATCTGTTTCCCCATTTTCCATGCTGTGTGAGTTTTTGTTACAATGCATTTTTTGTGTACGTTTTTTTGGTTGTGTATAGCTTAGATTTTATATTTTACACAAAAGTTTATGCCATAATCGTAAATTTTTAATCCGAATTGTCATTAAAAATATATTTAAGCTGTTTACTTAAATTTCGCGCTTGCACATATTCCAGATATATAGAAATCATACGCACATAGTGAAAATACAGTTTACATTCATTTGTTTTCCTTCCTTTCCCTATTTTTCTTACACACTTTTTTAATTTCGTTTTTTTTTTATACATTTATAGTATATAGCCAAATACATATGTGTGAATGTGTGTCAGTGTGTGTGCTTTCTGCCTGTTTCATAAGTAGTTTAATAATCATAAACTTTGTGCATTTTTTTTTATTTTTTTGTTGTTTTTAGTTTTTTGTTTTCGCTTTATACCATTTAATTATTGCAGGTACTTGTGGTTGCGGTTTTTGTTGCTATTGTTTCTTTGTAGTTTGTTGTTGTAGTATGTAGCTATTTTTTGTTTTATTTCTTTATTCACTATTTTAAATTCAGTTATTTTTTTGTCTTTTTGTTTTTTGATTTGAGGCAACTTGCAGTGGTATTTTGTTTGTTTCTTGTTTCAAAAAAGGAATATATATTGTGTATTTTAGAAACAATAATTGTGATTTATATTTATTTAAATACACAAACAATTATTTTTCAGCTACGTTTGGCGGCACCAATCAAAAACGTTCAAACTTTTTGTTTATTTAAGCATAAACTATTTTATGTTCCATATTTATGCGCTTTTCTCTGACTTGGTTTTTGTTTACTTTTAGTTTCCTTTGTTTAAAATTAGCATCCTGAAAACGATTTTTCTGCCGGATTGCATAAAAAAATTTAAAATGTTTAATCTGCGCTTTGCTAATTTGTTGTTAGTCTGTTTGTTTGTTAGTTGTCTGAAATTAAAATTGTCAGTAAAATTCATCATTTAAAACATCAAATACTACTGTTGTGTACTTGAATGTGTGTATGTGTGTGTGTGCGTGTGTTTAAGGTTAGTTTATCCATGGCCTCAGCTGCCTCCGCTGCCGCCGCCTGCTCCTGCTGCTGTTCACGTTGCTCCTGTTCAGCGGCCATTGCCGCCTTGATTTGCAACGCCAGCTCCTGATGCACCTGCTGCTGCAGATGCTCAAAACTGAGAAGTGCCGCCGCCGATGCTGCCATCGTCGTCGTCATCTCCCCGCCCGATGATCCTACGCCCCCTCCAATTTGATGATGATGACAATGATGATCTCCCCCTGTCACTGCCTCAGCGGATGCCATCGCATCCCGCCGCTGCATACAGTTCTCCAATGCCATTTTGAGTGATTTACGATTACGCTGCTTAGCCGCTGCTGCCACATGCGCCGGCGCAATTGTCGCCCCAGCAGCCAAGCCAATCTCCTGCTTATGCTCCCAGGCAATGTGCCGACGCACCGTATTGTTGCGCGTGAATGTCCTCTCGCAGAAGGGGCAGGGCACACGGATGCCCTGATGCCGCTGCCGGATGTGAGCGCGCAGATTCGTCTCATATTCGTACAGACGATCGCAACACAAACACTTAAATTTCTTGCCATCGGCTGTGTTGATGCTGTTCTCGTTGTTCATATTGGTGGCATTCCACACGTTCAACATATCAGCTGATGCTATCGATGCTGACAAATTGCCAGAGAGCGAACCATCCGCGTTCTTCAGGTTCTTCAGCAGCGCATTCGGGTCGTCGACGATGTGTTCGAATTTGGTTCGAATTTAGGTGGAGTAAAGCTTGAATTCTTCAGGCCAGCAACAACAGCCCGACTCAATGCTGCAGTATTCAAATACTTTCGGAATTCGTCAAGTCAATATTTATTATATATTTATGATATTTTTATATCTTTTGTTTGTTTTGAAGAGCTAGAATGTGTCGTCCGTAGTTGATGAATTAAAACAACAAACAACTATAGTTAACAACAATTTGGTCTTACTCGATTCGTCAGCACGTAGCACAATGGCGTCTGACCATTCACATTTCTCGTGCACAAGCAATCAGCTGTTGTAAAATAGGTGGGACGAGTACCTTATCGATAGTTGCATATCGTAGGTATCGATTTCAATGTCAGTCCTCTATTTGGATAGCGCTTCCTTCAAACGTCACCTATTTGCTATTTAAAATGTAAATAAAACTACTTGATTTTTTTTTATTATATTTTTAGCAACAAGTTTATTGAATTTAGATTT
This sequence comes from Drosophila conformis, assembly GCA_035041375.1. NCBI lineage: Eukaryota > Metazoa > Arthropoda > Insecta > Diptera > Drosophilidae > Drosophila > Drosophila conformis. The sequence continues at coordinate 2,110,978 of JAWNLE010001234.1, forward strand.
TTCGTTCATATACTTTTTATGCTCAATATCTGTTTCCCCATTTTCCATGCTGTGTGAGTTTTTGTTACAATGCGTTTTTTGTGTACGTTTTTTTGGTTGTGTATAGCTTAGATTTTATATTTTACACAAAAGTTTATGCCATAATCGTAAATTTTTAATCCGAATTGTCATTAAAAATATATTTAAGCTGTTTACTTAAATTTCGCGCTTGCACATATTCCAGATATATAGAAATCATACGCACATAGTGAAAATACAGTTTACATTCATTTGTTTTCCTTCCTTTCCCTATTTTTCTTACACACTTTTTTAATTTCGTTTTTTTTTTATACATTTATAGTATATAGCCAAATACATATGTGTGAATGTGTGTCAGTGTGTGTGCTTTTCTGCCTGTTTCATAAGTAGTTTAATAATCATAAACTTAGTCAATTTTTTTATATTTTTTTGTTGTTTTTTTTAAAGTTTTTTTTTTATATTTTTAATTGGGTGTATACTTTGACCATATAAATGTAAAATCTCAGACTTTAATTTTTAACTAAAGTGCACTACATACAGAAAGTGTTCAGTGAAATGTGAACTAAATATGATGTGGTTTTTTTTTTCTTTAAATAGTAATCGTAAATTGTTAAGAGTTATTGTAAAATGAATAAGTCTGAAAAATAATTTGCATATTACTTTCATTATTTTCTAATTGTCAAATCAATTTAATAAGTAATTATAATTTGCATTTTTTTTTTTTAATTCTTAGTAAATCTTTTGAAGTTTAATATTTCGGCTAATTAAATATTTATTTAGTTACGCATTACGCATTCATAGACATTTTGCCAATACTCGTCTTCATACATAGAAAAAGAAATCAAAAGCTGTTTAAATAAGTTTTTCATTTCTCATATTTTTTCATTTCGTATTCGTATTTCAACCAATCATTAATTATGCAACATTTTCTTATCAACGCATCGACAATAAAATGTAATCACAGTTTTATGTTTTCCTTCTTTATATAAACTCATTTTCATTTAGCTATTTATTTCACTATTTTCGCTTGTCGCTTTGTGTATGCGTGTGCCTTTGTGTGTATGTGTGTGTGTGTGTGTGTGCGTGTGTGTATGTTGCTTGTTGTTGTTTGTTGTGATAGTTGTAGTTGTAATTGTGTTTTCTGGGTTGGTAATAACATAAAAATCAATCAAATCAGTTAATGATAAACAAGTGCATTCTAATGTGTAAGTATGCATGTATGTATGTATGTATGTATGTATTTATGTATGTGTGTATGTACTATATGCTAAGTCGTCATGTGCTTCAAAAACTCACCATACTCTACCCAGCCTAATCCCATGCCTTACTTTCCACCTTTTCTTTTATGAACACTCATTAGATTATCTTCATTCATTTTTCATTTCGTATTATCTCTGTTATTAGATTGATTAATACTATTACGTATTTAGAAAACTTTAAGAATATTGCACAACTTTTGAAAATGTTGACTTGACCGTCGTTTTCTTTGTTCTTTGATTTTTAAAAATATTTCATTTAATATTTAATTCCTGAGTTGTTCATAATCGTTTTGCATGATTATTACACTTGCTTCGTCTTCGTCTTCGTTAGTTTTTTTTGTTTTTTATATTCATTTTTTTTGTAATACATATCGAAAAAATGTTTTTATATTTTAGTTTTGTATTAAATGCATGTATACATCGTCGTGAGTCTTGATAATGCCCTGAGTTTGCTCCAAACGGATTTTTCTTTAAAACTATGTATTTATGCTTGCCTTTATTATACAATATGCATATGTACACACCATATAAGTATTTTAGAGTTTATTTGCATAATTCATTATTTTATGTGGACTTCTTCTTCTTCTTCTTCACACTGTTTAGTTTTGCATTCCTTAAAAAAACGGTTGAAAATATAACTTTTTCTTGATTCACTTTCAAATTGCACACTTTGCAGTTCAGCACATAGTTCAAATATTGTTTACTTTTCTTTTTTGTTGTCTGTGTAACTCAAGTTTTGTTGCATTTCTTTTCTCAAATTAAAAAACTAATCAAATTATAGTGTCAAATTCAAATTCCATTTCGCTTTTCAACTGAACCGTCCTAAAGTCACACCAATTGCCAAATATTTGGCAGTTGTCTCTTAATTTGTATTTTTTTGGTTTTTTTTTTCACTTTATCCTTTATGCCGAAAAATTTGTACGTATTTTCATAATATATTTGTTAATTTAAAATTTAACTGCTAAATTTTGTATTACCTGAAATTTTGTACTTGTCATTGTTCCAAAAGTGTTTTGTATGCATTTGCCTTAAATTTTTTTTACATCATTTTTTTTTTGTTTTTCGTTTTATCTTTTTTTAAGTGTGACCTACATTTAATTTAATTACAAATAAAGACAAAGAAAACCATTAAAGTACAGAAAAAATAGGAAAAATCAAATATTAAATACGCACATATATTAAATTTAATTTGTACTCGCTTCGATTTCTTCGATTTCCATTTAGACAATTTTACAACAACTTGATTTACACATTCATAGAGAGGAGGGAGGAGTTGAGTACAAACACCGATTTAATGAGGTCTAAGCCTAATATTTTTGCCATATACATATATAGATATAACGCTGAACTGAACTGTAAAGTCGCTTAGGCCTAAACACTATTTTTTTTACTGTTATTTTTGTTGTTTGTGTTTTTTTTTTTTTTGTTAATTGTAGTATATGTATTTGCCTTCACATAGATGTATGCTTTTTTTTTAATGTGGATACATATATACAAACTAAATTGCTGTTGTCCGCTTGCTAAAATAACTGCAAAAATAATAAAAAAAAAATGAATGTTGTTTTTATTTCATTAAACAAAGAAAAACAATGTGATACCAATGAAAATTGCCAATTCGTCAAATTTTTCGTTATTTTTTTTTTTTGGTTTTTAACATTTATTTAGTTGCATTAATTTAGCATATATATATTGTATATATATGTTTATATATATATATATATATATATATATATATTGTGTGTATATATAATAAATTTAGTTTCTTTTTTAAACATAAACGTTACAAATTAAAAAGAGGTAAACAAGCCAATTTGCGTGCTGAATTAGCAAATTATAATTGTACAACATAAAACATAATGTTACAAAATAAAATAGAATATATTTCACATACATTTTCACTTAAAATTAATTTCATTTCTGTTGCTTCTTCTTGATATTTTATTTTATAGTTATTTCAAATAACTTAGATAAGATTTTGTGGTGAAGAAATAAATACACAGGAGGTAAGCCAAAAACGAAATTAATGCCTTTACTTTTTAGTCAATGTCCTGTGACTAGGTTGTGGCTGAATTCATTTTCTTTGAGTGTAGTTGCATAAATGGAAAGTAAAAAATGTTGTGTGTTGCCTGGATAAGTACAATTGGCTTGTTGTTGTTGTTGCGGTTGTATTTTTTCTGTTTCATTTTTATGATATTCAACTAAATATTAATAGAAAACAAGTACTAACAAAAATATATAACAAAAATTACTTACATCTCGCCTTTATTTTTTTACATCGAACTTTATTTCAATTTTCATTTTGCTTTCGTTTTTTGTTTTGTTTGTTGTTTGTGTGTTTTGTCAGTTTTTAGCATAGGTTTTTGTATTTTATTTGTAATATTTAAAATGTAGCTCTTTGTACCTGTGCACATTACACATATTCAAGTATTACAAATGTTTCGTTTTGGTTTTATCGAAAACTTCTCATGCTTACAAATTAATTTATACAACGAAAAATAAGGGGAAATTAAATGAATTAAACAATTGTACAGCATTTCAAATGTTATAAACACAAAACTAAATATATATATATATATTTTTATATATATATATATATATTTATAGTACATACACAAGTATTTTTATTTTAATTTGTATTTAGGTTTTAAATTAGTTGTATGTACATTAAAAGTTAACGGTTCCGTTTTTTTTCACAACACATTTTTTTATTTCGGTGCTTGCCTTTTGTTGTTGTTGTGTTTTTGTTGTTTCAACTTTTAACGCTCTAAATGCAAAATGGCGACATTTGTGTTTGTGTTCTTGTTAAATTTAGTGTTAATATATGCATTTTTGTCACTTACATTTTTACAAAGAAATTATTTTAGGCCGCTTTTGTCGAAAGTTGGCCTAAAACTTAATGTTTACTTTACGTTTTCGCTCTAAATAAATATTTATGCAAATATCTGGTAATTGTTTGTTTTTTTTTTGTTGTTTTTTTTTTTCATTATATTTTATGTTCTGCGAGTGCCTAATGTTTTGTTTTTGTGTTAAGTTTTACATAAAAATATCTTGTTTTTTACGATTTCCATTTTTTTTTGTTGTGATTTTTTTTATTGTTAAATTTAAGCCGAAATTTTAAGCCTAAAATCGTTTATATGCTTAGTTTTTTTGCTTTTATGTATGCAAAATTTCTTTAAGAAAAAATTTTTTATTTTTATTTAAGTTTTGTATTTTATTTTTACATATTTTTAATTTTTATAACCATTGGGTTTTCGCATTGAATTGAATTTCATGAAATTTTCTTTCTTTCTGTCTGGCTGTCAACAAATTTGGTTTTTGGACAGTTACGCGTAGCTCTAGCAAAAGTATACCGTTATTTAGCGTTCGTGTTGGTTTTTTTTTGTTGTTTTCTTCTTTAATTTTAAGTTCTCATAATTTGTATAGCCTTAAAATAATTTCTTTGTATTTTGTTTATTACTGTAGTTTTACATATTTTTATTTAATATAATGTAATGTTATGTGTTTGTTGTTTTCAATGTTTTTTTTTTTTGTTTGTTGTTTTTTGCCTCATTTAGTTGCTTTGCCGAAAATTGATGTATACACATTTTTCATTCTTACTTGCCTCTACACATATACATACATAGTAAAATTTTTTTTAGATATTAGTTATAGTTAGTTATATAGCCAAAGATTGTAACTTTACATTAAATGTTCTCATTTTCGTGTATTTGTTGAAATTTCGTGTTTAATTTAGCGCATATTTACAAAAACCTATCCAAAAAAAAAAACCATTTCTTCTTTGCCAAAGTGGTTGTTGTTGTTGTCATTTTTTTTTACATTAAAATTTTGTAGTTTGGTTTTTTTTTTTTTGTGTATTATTTTATTCTAAAGCCAAAAAGTGTGATGCAAATGAATTTTGTTACTCGAGTGTTTTTGTAAATATTTCGAAATGAAAAGCCAAAAGGTTACAAACAAAACTAAAAAACAAAATTGTAAAGTTTTTAGTTTTTAGTTTTTTTTGCGTTTGTTGTTGTTGTTGTTGTTGTGTTTTTCTGTATATTTAAGGTTTAAAGATATTTTTGCAATATGCGCAGTCTATTGGGGCCCATTGAGGTAGTTCAGTTAACTATTGCAGTTCGATATTGTATTGCTGTTTTTGTTGTAATTGTTTGTAATTGTTGCTATTGTTTTGTGTGTTTTTGTTTTTTTTTTTGCAAGTGTGTCTTTTGCATATTACGTACGATTAGTATAATAATTACGCGATAGGATTTAAATCATATAAAAACTAAACAATAAAAATACATGACTAAGAACTAAAGCTGTTTTTTTAGCATCTTCAAATTAGATTGGATGTTTTTTTTTTTCTTCATATTGTTTGTCTGCTGTTTGCCAAACCATAAAAAAAAAACAAAGAGGTAGTTTCCATTCTGAGGTATATGAGTTCCTGAGTTTGATTTACATACGTCCATATACAATATGGTACATAAGTCTAAACATATATAAAACTAAGTGCTATAAAACAAAATCCTAAGCATATTGACGACAAATTATTAGTAATATTTATTTTTAATATAATTGTAAAGCAATTACGCGTTTGCAGCTGCCACGCCCGCTTGCAGCCGAAAGAACGCCCACCGACAGCAACGTACTTAAAAATAATATGTAATTCAGACTCCAGAGAACGTTCCTGTGGCAAGGCGTTGCTGCAATCAACTGGGAGGGGGTGGGGGCGTGGCCAGGTAGCTTTTTGAGCGAGGGGGATGGGAACGGGACCTGTGGGTGGGGTGGTGGGGAGCAACAAAATATATATGTGCATAGACATTAATTTATATTATGTATGTTGTAGTATTTAGTTTTTTTTTTTAAGTAAGTTATTGCAATTATATTTCTTCCTTTTTTTGTGTTTTCATTTTGTTTTTGTTGTTGTTTGCTGTTCGAGTTGTTACGGAGTAAGGAAATCGAGGGTCGAAGAACTATATAAGAGGCAACTATATTAAAAAAAATATATAGAAAACAAAAACTTTGCAGCGTCAAACGTGGTTTGAGCGCTGCACATCACAGAACAAACTGGGCTTTTGGGTACATTTACGTAAGAACTACACAAAGAAAATGTAACGGTTCAAAATGGCCGATCTAAGCTAAGATATAGGACCATTTGAAGTGTGTGTGTGTGTGTGTGTGTGTGTGTGTATTGTGTATTAACATTTGATATATATAGTAGTAAGTATGTAACTAGATATTTCATATACTTTAACATTTGGCTATTCCGTTATCTGAATACTATTTGAGTGTATTTTCTTCTTCAACTATTGTATGTGTGTATGCGTGTGTATATGTGTGGTGTGTGTGTGTGTGTGTGTGTGTTTGTGTATCTCCCTGTAGTTATATGTAAACGAAAATCTTGCACTATTGTGTCAACTTAAAGAGAAAGTGTTAGGAAAAACTAAAAGAAAAAATCTACATGCAAGCAACTTTTGGCGAGCCTAAGTGTTCCTACATATGCGCTTAATATACATATATATATATATATATATATGTATATATATATATACATAAGATTAGGCATTCAATATGCCTATATATCATTAAAAATCTGAGCCTTAATTCTTAAGCTGTGTGTGTGTGTGTGTGTGTGTTTTGTATTTTTTTTTTGTATAGTATTTACAGTGCCTGGGCACGCCCTCTAATATTAGAAGGCGTTGGCAATTCAATTTTTGCTTACAACAAGAATTTTCAATTATATCTTTTTTACAGCATTTTGTTTACAAAAATTATATAGAGCCGAAAAACAGAATTTTGAATTTATGAAATTTATTTCTTGATTTTTGTTTTGCTTTTGTCATTTTTGTCGGGATTTTTGTAGCTTGTTGATTTTGGTTTTGGGGAAATGGAAATAAAAAAATTTGTTTCTTGAAAAATGTTTTCCAAAGGTGTGCCAAAAGATTTTGATTTCGAGTTTTTGTTTGTTTACATTTTGCTGTAAATTTTGTTGTTGCTTCATTGTTTTGTTTGTTGCTTTTTTCAAAGTTTGTTGAGAACGTTTTTGAGTGGTTTTCGTTTGTTTTTTTTTTGTTGCATTTAACTTTCAACAAGTTCCTTTCTCACTTTTCGTTTTTTTTTGCTATAATTATTTGTTTACTTTAGTTCTTTATTTAAATATATAAGCATTTTGTTATTTTTACTTTGTTTATAAAATTTTACTAATAGTTGTTTAATTTATATATTTTTTATAGGCACCCAATTTACCAATTGTTTTAATTATTTGTTGTTGTTGGAAAAAAATGATATAAAAAGAATGTTTTTCGTTTTCTTGCATTTGATTTTGGCCAAAAGTTTGTTGTGCGTGTGTGAATTTTGAGAAGCCCAAAAATGTAATTGTTAACAAATTAAAGATTAAGAACGCACATCTGTGGGGGGAAGAGGGGGGGTCGTGACGGCCAACTGTGTTTTTTTTTTTTGCCTCTTGCATTTATAAATTTAATAAAATTATTTACAAAAAAACTGGGCAAAAAACTTGCAGACGGCGTGTCACCCCTCCCCCACCATTTATTTTTTGTTGTTATAAAAAATTAAATGCTTTTGTATTTAAGTTTTTTTTTTGTTTTTAGTTTTTTGTTTTCGCTTTATACTATTTAATTATTGCAGGTACTTGTGGTTGCGGTTTTTGTTGCTATTGTTTCTTTGTAGTTTGTTGTTGTAGTATGTAGCTATTTTTTGTTTTATTTCTTTATTCACTATTTTAAATTCAGTTATTTTTTTGTCTTTTTGTTTTTTGATTTGAGGCAACTTGCAGTGGTATTTTGTTTGTTTCTTGTTTCAAAAAAGGAATATATATTGTGTGTATTTTAAAAACAATAATTGTGATTTATATTTATTTTAAATACACAAACAATTATTTTTCAGCTACGTTTGGCGGCACCAATCAAAAACGTTCAAACTTTTTGTTTATTTAAGCATAAACTATTTTATGTTCCATATTTATGCGCTTTTCTCTGACTTGGTTTTTGTTTACTTTTAGTTTCCTTTGTTTAAAATTAGCACCCTGAAAACGATTTTTCAGCCGGATTGCATTTTGTTGTATTCTCTTTGCTTTGCATCTTTTTCTTTTATAATAATAAAAAAATTTAAAATGTTTAATCTGCGCTTTGCTAATTTGTTGTTAGTCTGTTTGCTTGTTTGTTTGTTAGTTGTTGTCTGAAATTAAAATTGTCAGTAAAATTCATCATGTAAAACATCAAATACTGCAGTTGTGTACTTGTATGTGTGTATGTGTGTATGTGTGTGTGTGTGCGTGTGTGTGTGTGTGTTTAAGGTTAGTTTAGGATTAGATTAGTTTATAGTAAACATTTTGCCAAGACTTCTAAGAGTCTGGGACTTTTTTTAGGTGGTCTCCGAGGGCAACAACAGTTGCAACAGTAGTCATTATCTTCTTCTTCTTTTCAGATCAGCTGTTCTTCTTGATCTGCGCATAAACGTTTCATTTTCATCAATCATCACTCAATCACTCATCATCAATCAATCATTTATAAATTCTTAACATTTTAGAGGGCTGTTTGGGGGGATGTGGGGGGTGTGCTCGTGGCGGGTGTTTCTTCATTATCATTTGCTTACTGCTCACTTACATCCACATTGAGCTTGGGCGTTGAGGTCAATGTGGGCGCTTCGTGTGGCATCATCATCATCATGGGGCTGGTGGGCGTGGAAGTAGGCGTGCGTTGCAATTCAGCTTCAGATTCATACAGCTGCTGGTGCTGCTCGTGATCTTCAAGCTGCTGCTCCGCGTCCTCCTCCTCCTCGCTGTCCGAAAGCGGCTCTATTTTGGGCTCAACTACAACCAGCTCGGACTCAGGATCAGGCGAACGCATCGGCTCATCGATATCCATGGAGGCCGCCTGCTTGGCTGCCTCACTGACATCACTTGCCTCCGCATCGCTGCAATCTGTTGTTGTTGTCGCTGTTGTCGTTGTTGTTGTATTGGCCGTGGTATCCATGGCCTCAGCTGCCTCCGCTGCCTCCGCTGCCGCCGCCTGCTGCTGCTGGTGTTCGCGTTGCTCCTGTTCAGCGGCCATTGCCGCCTTGATTTGCAACGCAAGCTCCTGATGCACCTGCTGCCGATGCTGCTGCTGATGCTCAAAACTGAGCAGTGCCGCCGCCGCCGCTGCTGATGATGCCGCCGCTGCCGCCGCCGATGCTGCCATCGTCGTCGACGTCGTCGTCGTCTCCCCGCCCGATGATCCTACGCCCCCTCCAATTTGATGATGATGATGATGATGATCTCCCCCTGTCACTGCCTCAGCGGATGCCATCGCATCCCGCCGCTGCATACACTTCTCCAATGCCATTTTGAGTGATTTACGTTTACGCTGCTTAGCCGCCTCCTTGTGGGCGCTCATGACTACTGCTGCCGCTGCCGTTGCGGCCGCTTCCTATGGTGAATGATTGGCGGCTGCCGCTGCCGCCGCCGCTGCTGCCACATGCGCCGGCGCAATTGTCGCCCCAGCAGCCAAGCCAATCTCCTGCTTATGCTCCCGGGCAATGTGCCGACGCACCGTATTGTTGCGCGTGAATGTCCTCTCGCAGAAGGGACAGGGCACACGGATGCCCTGATGCCGCTGCCGGATGTGAGCGCGCAGATTCGTCTCATAGCCGTACAGACGATCGCAATACAAACACTTCAATTTCTTGCCATCGGCTGTGTTGACGCTGTTCTTGTTGTTCATCTTGGTGGCATTCCACACGTTCAACATATCAGCTGGGGCTATCGATGCCGCCAAATTGCCAGACAGCGAACCATCCGCGTTCTTCAGGTTCTCCAGCAGCGCATTCGGTGTCGTCGATGATGTGTTCGAATTTGGTTCGAATTTCGGCGGAGTAAAGCTTGAATTCTCCAGCTTCACACGCAAATCCTCAGCGCCATTCTGTAGATAGACAGAGAGAGAGAGAGAGAGAGAGAGAGAGAGAGAGAGAGAGAGAGAGGGAGAGTAAGAGAAGGCTTTTTTTTATAGTTTGCTTTGAGTTTTAGTTTGCATACATCTGTTGACTCATCCATTAGTTCGCGTTCGTCGTCGTTAGCCTCATTGGCACTGCCATTATTCCGCTCCGATTTCACTATGCGATCCAAACTGCTGGGCGCATTCCCATTGCCGGCGGTTGTGCTCGGACTGTGGTTCTCATAGCGGCTGCAAATTGATTGATATTATTAATAAAATGTATAAATATTGGTATAAACTAAGTTGATAGTTGAAACTTTATTGCCTCTGCAAAGTCACTATCCCCATGCCCATCTAATCCTAACATTAAATGTTTATCAATATTGGATATTACCTGGACTGCGGTGAGGCACGTTCAGAGTGCATTGTGTCTGCCTCTGTGGGCGCCGTTGAGGAGGCGCTGGACGAGGGCCGATGGTACGGTGGTTTATTGATGGGGCTGGGACACTCCGAGGAGTTCTTTGAGCCATCGCGCAGAACGCTGCCACGCAGCTCCTGTTCGGCGAAGGGACTGCGTAGGGCGCGCTTGCGTAGCGGCTCATTGAAGGACATGGGACGGTGGTACATTGGCGGCACATAGCCAGACATGGCGCCCAGCGATGTGGAGCTGCTCGGATGCATCAGTGAGTCGCATTCCTGCTTCAGGCTGCCCGTGGAGCCGCCTAAATGCATAGCGACGCCAGCGCCGCTGCCCAAACTGATGGGTCCATTGTTGCCACCGCCAACGCCAACATTATTGCCGCCACCAACGCCAGCTGCAGAGCCAGTGCTCATTGGACCAACGCTCGACGCGGAGCCGCTAATGATGTTGCCACCAGCGCTGCCGCAACGATCCAGCGCACCAGCACTGGCCGCCAGAGCGCTCAGGCCGCTTGCCGCAACACTTGCCGCCGCAGCCATGCCACCAGCAGCAGCCATGCCGCTGAGTGCGCCCGCCAGGCTCAGCCCGTTGCCGGCAATGGCGCCGCTGTTGGCGCCACCCAAACCGATGCCGATGCCGCTGTTGTTGTTGTTGCCGCCGCCGCTGCCGCTTAAACTATTGCGCATGTTGCGCCGCCCAGTGGGTGAATCGAGCGGTGAGCTATCGCCGCCCATGTGTTGCTGCTGCGCCTGCTGTGCGGCCAAACGGCCCGTCTCTGTGGACAGACCCTTGACCTGATCAAATAAAAATTGTCAGTCAGAGTCTTTCATGTTTATAAACAACGAAGCTCACCTGTAGACTCTCGGCGGATTTGAGAAAACTGTTGAGCGCCTCCTGGGAGACATGGACTTCGCCCTTATACATAAACTCCAGCAGCGCGGCCATGTTGTCCGGCGTGGTTGCCTCCAAAATGATAACGCACTGGCCATTTGTCGGCGTGTTCTCAAACAGATCGGCAAACTTTTTCGAACAGGCGGCCAATATTAATTTGTGTGCTCGGAAAACGGCGCCTAAAATGGGAACGAATAAATGGAGTATTGTTATAGGTAAATGATAAAATTTGAGAAAGTAAAGGATAAACAGGCTTAGAGTATTTATTTTACTTAACAATAACAATAACTAATAATAATTAAATCCTGATTAATGTAAATACATATGTAAATGTAAGTCCTCAGATGAACTGGTATGTTTTAAAGCTTAAACAAAAAGTAAGGCAGCTTAAATCAATTTAATATAAATAGACACGTTTGCCCCAAAACCCGCTTTTATGGCGCACATTGTGGCGCAATGCGAATAGTAAAGAAATTAAAGCATACTTTCTGGCGCTTGGCTATAAAATGCAGCCAACAGGTGGCGCCGCAAGCATAAAACGTTTAGAGACCTTGAACTCATAAAAATCATGTCACACACACACCCACTTATATATATACATACATATATATGTATAAAAATAAGCATAGATATCAGGCACACAAAAGCATAATAAAAGTCGACCAAGGAAATGATTTCCTTGCTCTTGACTCTACACAAACACACACACACGCACACATTGTCTGTTTGTGTCTGAGTTATTATTCAACATCAACGTCTTGGCCGACATCTTTTTCTCCGCTCTTGCTCCTCCGCTGTGTGTGTGTGTGTGTGTGCGTACCTGTGACATACAAAACCAGCTGCTGCTGTGGCGTATACGCAATATCCCTTTTGCTGCCACCCCACCCACACTTCGACAGTATAAGTATATTTTTATGTGTTTTCTTGACTAGTCGCTGGCTGCCTTTTGTTATATACCACATTTCTGTGGACGGGGTTCGGTGTGTTTTGGGGTCTCTGATTCGGTGTGCAGGAATTTTTCACGCTTTTACTTTTTGGCAAGCAATGGCTAAGACCAGGGGGTGGGGGTGTGCTGTGAGTTTATGGGGCACTTGTTGTGCTTGTGCCGCGCGCTACTTAAGTCAAATTGAAACGACAAACGCGCACTGGCTACAACTCGAAGGATATTCAATTACAGTTCGATTTATTTCCAAATCACAGCTCTGAAATATAATACATTTTAAAGTTTCCACAATCTTCAGACGACTGCAAATGTATTGAATTTGGCGAGCCTTTAATCTAATCAAACTGCAGCTGACGAAAATATTTTCAACAGAAATGTGTGTCAATTTCTATATAGCCATGTGCCTGATAAGCATTGCCTATCAGCCGATTTGACTTCTTACTAAATTTACTTGTGAAGCCAAAACAAGAAAGTGATAGAGAGAGAGAGAGAGAGAGAGCGAGAGAGAGGGTGCATGCTAAAGCAATAAACGCAGACGGAATGTATATTGTTGCTGTATTCATTATGCAATCATTTTTCCTAGCCAAGTACTATCGATAGTTTATCATCTTAGTGTGAAGTATAATAATAGATTTAAAGACACAAAGCAATATAATAATAATAATCCGTTTTTTGCATGTTAATGGTAGTCTTTCACTTTTAGTATGCTTTATGATACCCTCATTAAGCACAGGGTATAAATATGTACAGCTCTTTTGTAATCGAAATGCATGCGCAGCAATTAATGAACTACATCAATTGTTATTACTTGATTAAAATATGTATTTCGTATTTTCGGTTTTTTATTACTTATAGCTGCCTTTTTTTCTTTGTTTTTTGCTTATTTTCTAACACTTGATACAACAGAAATTAGGTCACAAGCGCCCCAAAGAAACGCAAAAGAATTATGAACCCAAAACATACGAATATTTCCATACATATGTGTATACGATTATTCGCTGATAAACAAATAAAAATGAAATGGATAGGGAAAAATGAAAGAGAAAATAACAACAAATGCCATACTAATTGACTGACGTTGTTTACGTTCTGCCTCGCAGCGTATGCATATAATTTATATACATATACGAAATATATATTGTATATATACATCTAGCATTAGAGCTCAACTATTAAAAATATGTTTTGATTTCGGGTGCACTTTAAAATTCATTTGTACAATGAACACAGTTGAAAACTGTTTTTGTTTTTCTGGAATTTGTACATATAATCTTATCGTCTCTAACAGCCGATGACTCACTTATATGTTTTTATGCACTGTTCTCAAGTGCACAATAGTGCGACGCCATCGCTTGATTAGGGGGAGAGAGATTAAAGAGTCAAGGTCTGAATGAAGAGATAGCGTGAAGACAAATATCAATATTTAGATGAACATTGTGGAACATATATATTCGAAACTCCAATATTGGTTTCAATTTTATATTAGAACTTAAAAAATTATGATGTTTTTTCTTTATTGGCAACTCCAAAATGCTTAGCCAAAGTCTGAATCCATTAGTGCACCTAATATGAGTACTTGTTAATGACTGTGTTGCCCCATTGGGTGAATAGCAACCCCCGAAAAAAACTCATACATCATGGCCCAAGGCCAAGCAAATGTTCATTTCGTAAAAATGCTCATTTCTCAAGTGCTGAAAATGCCCGAAACCAATGTAACCCCATCTACCAATAAAATAAGTGAAAAAAAAACAACAAAAACGCAGCCATAGAAACAAAGCAAAGTACACATGAATATTAAAAAACAATCGAAAACATACGCTATTTGCTTTTGTTCGAAGGACTGGCAAATATTTAATGCTTCATTTCGAAAATGTACAGAAAAAAAAGATGAAGATAGAAATGGTAAATCAAACATAACATGGATGTGAATACGTTAGAATATGTGATATTTTAAAGCGAAAAATATTAAAAACCACAATTAAAAGCGGTCCTCAAAAAAAAGACAGACAAGAATGAATATTTTTTTTTTGAATTGTTGTTCTTTGGGGGGAGCATTTCAAAATTTTAATCAAAAGTAGTAGCACTTCGATTGATATGGATGACAACGGCAGCTATGCAAAGGGTTTTAGAGTATGTCTTTTTTTTTTGGGTTGTCCAGGATTTGTGGAAACCCTTGGCACTGGCTGGCGAGGCATAGGACGTCTGGCCACAGACTGAGTCTCTATGATATGGAAAGGTAAAGGTATAATCCCACCGACAAAAATATGCAACAAACAGACAGACAGACACGTGAAGCGTACAATTGCCTGTAAATACACACGGCGTATGCGCAATTTGTCAAAAAATTTAAGTCTGTCAACTTAAAGCAAAGTTTTTTGGGCGCAACAATTTGCGCATTAAAACATAAACCCCCATATAATGGCATCTCTAAGTATATGTATATATATATATATATATGGATGCCCAAGATGCCACACGTAATCGTAGCATATTTAAACCCAAATCAAAACGCGTGCATAAAAAGGCCGAGAAGGGTCCCAAAAATGAAAATGAGTCCGCACAGCGGCAAAAGTCCCAACAACAAAAATAAATTACTGACCTTACACAATAAGCAGCGGCTTCTGATTTTATTTGGCAAATATAGGCCTACACATAACCTATATACAAAATAAATATATAAACATATTTGTATATACCTATGTATCTGTGCTAAATGCCAGCGAGAGTTCGTCCACATTTATATTCATTTAATAAGCCGCCATAAAACTGTAGTAAAATGCTGTAAATGAAATAGTAACATACACAGACACACACACACACCAGCGCCCACATATACAGCGCAACAGACAGCGAGACGGCCCATAAAAAGGACCCGCGTCTTTGGGCAACACGACCTCCCCCCTCCCACCTTAGCCTGCGCCACGTCTACTTGAAGCTTCGAAGGAAAAATCAATGTCTACCGCTTTTGGGCGCTTGGAAAATGTTGCCGGTAGCCTTTTGCCTTTTGTGCCACTTTGGCGGCTTATTAGCCAAAAAGAAAACAAAACAACAACAAAAGTAAAAGAAAAGGAACTCAATTTATGTGCGTTTGTCTCATTGTCTGTTTATGCTTTTGGTCTGTCCTTCAGTCTGTCCACCTCTCAGGAATTGTCTGCCCTTGCGTGTTTATTACAGAAGCACAAAGTCGATTTATTGATTGTTAGCCATGCTAAGTGCGTCTAACTTAAGTCTAAAAACCAGGTGATGTCTTCTTCATTTGTTCTGCCTCCAAACATTAAGCTAAGGATCAAATAGAACTTTGGCCATAAATGAAGTTTCCGTATATGAAATATGCCAGCGGGGATTGAAACCAAAGTGGAATTCAAAGAATGAAGAGCAGATTTTTATATACTGCTAACTTTTGTGGCATACAAAGAAATTGATTGAATTTAATATTTACAACTTATAATAAAAGCTAAATTTGTACCTTTCCAATTAAATAGCATTTTTTGTCTAAGGAACATATTTTTACAAGCCTCAAAGTACTCAAATTAAATCAGCTAATCAGCTGATTGTATATTTTCATACTTCATTTAACACTTAAGCAAGGCAGTTCGCATTGCATTTGATGTCAACACAAAAATATGTATGAATTCAAATAATATGTAAATGCTAAATTCTTATATATGGATAATAATATAGAGATTGTTGTACTTACCATCGCAGGATAATGTGACATCGGCTAACAGATCCGATTTGAATAGATTGGAGAACGTTATTGCCAAGTTGGACGAGTAACTGTTCCATTTGAGGCAAAACTGCTGTTGTGGATCCATTTTGTTGCTTGTACTTTATCTTCTTGTGTTTCTTGATTTTCTTGTTGCTGTTCTTGTAGTTGTTGTTGCTGCTGTTGTGTGGCGCTCGCTCGTTGGTTGGTCAAAGGATCGGGCCAGGGCCAATGAAAGCAGTGGCTGCTGCTGTCCACAATTTGCGGACTGTTCGATTTGTTGTTGTTGTCTTGCGTGAATTGTTTGTTGTTGTTAATTTTAAGTTCGTTTTTAATGTTGCCAAAATGGAATTTCGTCGAATTGTTTAGCCGGCTTTGCATAAAAGCAATTTGGCCGCTATTAATTCTTAGCCAAAGGGAATTTTGCAATTGTTTGTTGCGTTTGTTGTAGAGCGTTGACAATGACTTGCGCATGCAATTATTTATTTTTATTATTATTTATGTAGTTGCAATTTGTTTTGTTTGATTTAGTTGCAACGTCGTTATTTATTTGTTTGTTTTGGTTTTGCTTGGTTTACAGAAAGAGAGAGAGAGCAGTTCAATTTCAGGACGCGCACTCCGAACACGACAAATGCTGCAACGAGAATGACGAGAGAGAAATTGTTTTTTATTTTGATTAGTTAAGATGATGCGTTGTTGACACAACTCAATAGAAGACAAATTCAGCGCCTGCTTAGCTTTGCAATTGCTCAGCTTCGATTCCGAATGTAAAATGCAATAACAACACATAAAGCTCATAACAGACATAAAGCTCGCTCTCACACAGCCTCACAGGCAGGCACACATACCAACACACACACATACACACTCTCTCTATTTCTGTGCATCGCCCGCTAAGGCCTCGTGCTTCGTCAAGTTCTGAGAAAAAGTTTAGGAGCCTCAAATTTCAAAGTCGAAAGGCGAAATCGAGCGAAATGCATTTGTGTGCGTAATTCTATATATTGAAGGGCACGATGACTACGACTGCGACTGCGACTGCGACTGCAGCAGTATTTCCGTTGGCCAGAAACGCCAGCAGCCAATTTATTAGAAATTAATCGAGCATTTAGAGTGGAGCACCCCAAAAAGATATACGATTTAATTCCTGGAATTAGGCGCGCTCAAAAATGCCGCCGCCAAGAGATGCAACCAAAACTTTTTCCCTTTTCTTTTTCAGGTTTTTTTTTTCTTCGCTGCGCCTTTGCTGAAGTTCTCGTCTACGGTTTCCCTCCTTTGCGTGTCTAAAAACCTTGGACGCTGGCCAAACTCACAATTCCTGGAAACTGCAGGTGACGGATACTATGGAAGTCAATGAGGATGTTGCCGCTTTTGCGGCTGCGCGTTGCATGGGATGCGCTTTTTTTCCTCGAATTTGTTTAATCGTTAGAAAAATGCGACCGCGCCACTTTTTTCCTTTCTGTTTTTGTTTTCTGCTCTCTTTTGCCGGTGTCTGCCTACACCCAAAACCTTGCAACGTTCCGCCCCGCCCCGCCGCGCTTCGCTTGCTGCGCTGTTATGTGGAAGCAATAGCCAGAACCTTCTTCGCCTTCAGGCCATATTGCTCTGTATGTGTCTGTGTGTGTGTTTGTTTCAAAATCAACGGTTTCGGTCGGCTCGCTGAATGATTTGGCCCCAAAAAGATATCGGTAAAAAGCTATTAACAAATTCCTGGGAAGTTTGCAGTTGTGTTCTTCGCTTCTCTTTTTCAGGTTGTTAACTGAAGTAGCAGCAGCAACAGCAGCAGCGTCAATTTTGGGTCGAATGTTAGCGGATATTTTGTGAGTGAGTGTTCAAAGTTGTTTTGGCCACAACAGAAATTGGCCAGTGTTTCAAATTGGTGAATTGGACATTTGACAGCTGTTGGATGAGTTCTGTATATATATGATTGTTAAATAAACTAGCTCAATCGAAGGACTATACACTGTAACTTAAGTTACTCCAAATATGAATATAAGCTGTTGTTATCACTCTGATAGTGGAAGCCCTTTTCTAAAAGTTGTTCAATCTTTTACTTAAGAATAAACCATTTCCCATAAAGCTAATGCCAAGCCTGGCATTTAACATTCACTTTACAGCTTAAAAGCATATCTTCAAAAATCCCTTTGTAAGCCTTTGCATGCGACTGTACTTCTTGACGAGCAAAAAAATAAAGCCAAAAATTTACGCAGCTGCATATGAAATGCTTTTTTTTACTTCACATTTTTTCAATTACACAACAAACAACAATGTGAGTCGAGAAAAAAATGAAAAAATAGAGCAAATTCCATAGGATCAGTGAGTGCTCCTGGTTCTGTTTAGCTTTCAATTCTCAGTTCAGTTGTTTGCCAACCAAATGACGACACCTGAAGGCAGTTGGGACTTGAAATACATTTTTTTTTTACCTTTATCGAGTCGAAGGCAAAATAGCTCTCAGGTATCTGTTGAGCTATCTGTTTTGAGGCCATGTGCGAAACATACAAGAAGAATAACAACTCGTAAATCCTTTTCACACAACACACACACACACACACATGTTAATACACAACGTGTGTTCCTGGAAGACGCACACACAAAGAAGCTGAGCAGCTTTTTTTCTCGCATTATTATATTTGAATTGTTGGTTTTGTTGTCTGCTGGCTTCTGACTGGAACAGGAAGGGATTCGCATTGCGTATTGGGGGTTGTTCTCTCTCTCTCCGGGCTCTGACAAACGCACTTTTCTAACTACAATGGCAACGTAATAAAAATTGAAAACAAATCTCCTAAAATCAAATTACGCAATAGCCTCTAAAATCACATAATAAACAGCGCTGCATTTGCAATATACAAATTCAAAAAAAAATAAAAAAAAAATCAATTCTATTGATAAATAAAATTTAACATTTAACTGCTATATTTTTCTGGTATTTCAACTAATTGACCTTGTGCACTACTTCGATGTTGCCATATGCCATACAAATAAATGAATCATACGATTCATTTTCAAAAGTTGCAGTTCGTAAATTGAAGCAAGTTCTCTATTTGTTTTTTATTTGAAATATTTCTTCTGTGTGCTTGTAGTTCTCCTCTCTTCTGCTTCTGCTCGCACGCGCTACCTCTCTCTCTCTCTCTCTTTCCACATTTGTTTTTGTTGCCATATTCGCTTGATTTGATTTAAATGTGAATTAATTCAAACATATGACGCACTTTATTATGAAATACCATATATAGGTATTCTCCCTTGTTCTTCTCCTCTACTTGTTCGTATTCTTCAAATTGATCTCTTCTCAATCTATAAAGTGCAATATCGAGTATTTTTCAGTGTTTGTTTTTTTTTTTTTCTTATTTAAATACAAGTTTTGTGATCATTCATGTTTTGAATCACTACTTATTTCTAGCTTCCTTCAATTCGTGCAGTTTTATCTTTAAGATACATGAATATTACCTTTCTTTAACTTTAACTTTAACTATAACTGAACTGACTATTGTTGAAGTGATAGTCAAGGAATACGTGAAATGAAATCAATTTCACAATAAGCTCTGTCGAAAACTATTTAGTTACATATTAATTATTTTTGTATGTATTTTGATAAAGTCAAACTATAACTAAACTTATGTACAGCTGAAGAGGAGCAGTCAATTAGCATAGCCTAGTCAATTATAAATACGTTTTAAGCGGTTCGCTGGCTTATCTTCGAGATTATTATTTTATACAGCTGCAGTTTAAATAGCGACTTTAAGGCTAAGTTTGCAGAGAATATTGGAGGCCTGGCAGGGCAACAGACCTCCAAAGAAGTGGGTGTGCCAAAGCAAGTGCAGAAGTTCTGAGATGGTGCTTTGCTTTGAACTTATTGCTACAGAAGTGTGGACAGGAGGATTGCGGCGACTGACTGCCAACCCGGTAGCAACTGTCAGTGGCTGTGTGCTGTGCTTGACAAGTCGCAACTTGTGAAATTGTAGCTCGGTAAAGGTCATGTATTACACATGTTCGCATAATGGTGCCACAAGCAGCAGTAGCAGTAGCTGTTTCAGCATATTTGTGTGCTCAAAAATATTTTAAGAATATCGCAAAAAATTTCCCCAAAAATAAATGTGGCATAATCATTGCAATACCAAGAGTTCAGTTGGCAAACCGTTTGTGGCAAGACTTAGCGCAGTGTTTTGTGGCACCCCATGGTGCACACATCAAAGCCTAGTGAGCTGTGTGGCATATTGCATAAAATGAGACACAGATTGTGGATTATAAGAGAGACGCAGCCGCATGCAAACTCTGAGTTATGACATGCCTCCAAAATCGCAGTGGGTGTGCGTTCTTGCCTGTACGCAAAATGTGGGCGTGTATCAACTGGTAAACAGTATCTGAATAATGTAATACTGTTAGATATCATAACCTAGAGATATACCGATTGGAGTTCAAGCGTGTGCGGTAACAATTGAGTAATTCAAGGTTGCTGCAATTGACAGGCATGCAAAATTCACAGATATTATGCATGTGGCCACGACATCTGTCAGATGTTATGCCAGCAAAGCAGATGCCCAAATTTTGACAAACGCTGACATAACAGTTTAAATGCCGGAGTTGACTTTTATCTTGAAGTTCAGCTGAATTCTGGCTCTTTAATATTCAATTATGTGTTTTCTGTTTATTTCACAATATTAGCGCCTTTGACTTAATCAAAGGGACATAGTAAAATTCATTACTTGAGAATTATTTAACACACTTTTTGGATTTTTCACATGCAGAATTTAGACTTTTAAGTAAGATCGCCTTATCGTTTAATATCTTAGTAAAGTTCAGTCACTATTTAACTCTCTGCAGACTGTCAAATCCAAATTGATTAATTAGTTATGCAATGGGTTTCAGCTTGAAGAATGATGATGGCAATGCAAGTGCCTGATAACAAATGACGCCACATTAAAACGCAGCCTGAACAGATGACAGTTATGCGTTTACGCAACGTTGCACACAGCCAAAAAAAATAGAAAAAAAATTGTAAAAAATATAACAGACGAAGAAAATGTAGAAATAAGCTGAAAACATTGTGTGTTAATGTACGCGTATCTTTAAGATACGCTTGCCTTGACGCAATTATGAATTGTAATTGTAATTGTGATTGTTGCTGCAGTTGTTGTTTATTGTTTTGATATTACATAAACAAGAATCTGAGCGTAAACCAATTAATTGCTCAGATAACGGCATAATTAGTATGGGAACAACATTTTGATTTGCTTACTTACTAATTCGGAATGAAAGCAGTCGGTTCTTCTTCTATTGTGGGAAAGCAATACACAGCGATAAATAATGTCTGGCAGTGCATAGTTACCTGTAAGAAGAAGAGCGTAAGGGAAATATTAGAGTTAATAATAGAGTAAGTCCATCGAGGCATTATGTATAGTGTTTACTGTATACATACTTGCATAAGTAATACATAGTAATAAATGGAAGTACATAGTAGTAAATAGCATTTAATATTTATAATATTTAATTATTTTGATCAAAACTAGTTGTTTTTGAGTAAAAGGCAATTGTATGGCAAGACACAATGGGTATATTGAACCAATATGCCATCTAGAAACAGACTCTACTTGGTTTACTATTAAAAAGAAACCTATTAAGATAGCATTAGCTTCAGTTCTCTGCTTGGAAGTTCTCTGCTCTATCTAAAAAGTGCTTAGTGAGCAATATCTAAAATTTACGGGCAACTTTAATAGGGGGTTCCATTACCGTCACATACCCGCCCCCCATGTTTATACACACATATATCAGGAACGCGACTCGACAAAACGTCAAGTGGCAAAAAACTGTCAGTTCTCGCGACAAATTCTCCACGTATTCTCCACGTGTTGTCGCCGTGTTGTGCTTGGCTGTATTGTGCTGTGCTCTGTTGCGTTGGGCTGTGTTGTGTGCATTGCTCAAACCCAATTAAAAATGTCAAAAAATGGAAATACCTGTAGGTAGTTAGCAGTTAGCGCACGCAGTAAATATTCATCACGCCAAACCAAAACGAAAGGCAACTCACCCTCCTCCCATACCACCAAATATTACTGAAACCGAAAAGGAATACGAACCCCCCCCAAAGCCGAACTCAGACCCGAAACTAAACTCGAACTCGAACCCCTTTCGCTGCCACGCATTTACAGCGCGTCACACAGTTTAACTTTTCATTTCGCGGCTGAGCTGGACCGAGTGGAGAACGGAGAATGGACACAGGCTCGTCAAATCGAATCAGAGTGTGGTGAGGGGTGGTTGGGGGGAGTATGTGGGGCGTCTGCTGTTGCTGCTTATCAGCATGAGACGCACACATGTCAGTAGACAGCCGCCATGGAATGCATTGTGGACCGAGGAACAATTGCGTTTGTATGTTTTCCACTCTTCGTGCCTCGTCAGCAAAATTAAAAAATAGATACGCAAACGGTTGGGTTGGAGGCATTGAGGAGTTTAAGAGGGTGCGGTGGGGCGCTGGCACAACTTCTATAAAAGAAACACAAATACACAGACGCTGATGCGGCTCAGTGGACTGCAGGCTTCCTGCCATCGACTCGTTTACATTCATTCTGCGAATTCAAATGTCACACAAGGATCGAAAGGTACGCATGGCCAGTTTGGCAGCCCCACCGAGCCCCCGCCTCCGCCCTCCTCCTTTTATGTAGGTTGTGTGCGTTGGTTTATTGCAAAAATACACAGCGGCAGCAAACGAGCCAGGAGCTGGCCAGGAGCTGCTGATGGCCAGGACACAGCACAGCAAACAGCAGCTGCTTGTTGTGTATCTACTTTTCTCTTTTCTTTTTCCTCTTTTTTTTTTTGGCCAGCGTCACAAATCTAATAGAAGTAACAGGCAGGCGGGCTGGTTGGCAGCCTCGTCGTGACTCGACTTGCCATGTCCTGGCCACGTATTGAGCAAATGCCTAAAAATGTCACTGTGCCCCGCACGATAACTACTGTGAATTGTGGGCGTGTGCTGCCAGCCAACAACATCAGACGAAGGGCACACAGGACACAGGTCGTTTTTCGATTTGTTTTTGTTTCAATGAGTCTGGCGCGTGTATGTGCGTGTGTGTGTGTGTATTTTTATTGTATATATCATTGATGAATACGCCGATAACAAATCTCAATCAAATGTCAAAAAGGTAACAGGCACAGCAGACAGCAGACAGTCAGGACGTCGGCCAGGATATTTGCGTAACATGCGGTAATGTTGCAATTTTCACGCAACCCACGCGTCGTATGTGCAATTGTTTCCCCTGTCAAAACGACAGGTGTGTGCTAGTGTGTGTGTGCCAAGCCCAAGCCCTAACTTTGCTGCAGCCACTGACAGCTGAAATTGTCTTTACAATTTCGCAAGCTGTCAAAAAGTTTAGCAGCTCAGTTTGAGGTAAACTGAACGCTGGCTAAAATGCATTTTTATTCCCCGCTTGCTAATCTTTTATGCAAGCGCAAAGTGTCAAAGTGTAAGGGGTTGACTAACAGCAGCTAATTGAAATGGTTGAATGTGGCACAGTGTGAGAGAGAGTTTCTCTGGTGTTTTCGCAATTTTACTCTCTCTCATTGCTACTCTTATAATCCAGTTTTTATTTGCAGTCTTCCACATATTTTGTAAGCAGTCAACTATATTTTATTAATTTTTTGTATCCATTTAAAAATTGATGAATGATATACAACAAATATTTTATTTATTATTTTATTATTCAAATTTTTTTTTAATTTTTTAAGTTTATTTTATATATGGTGTGAAAATGACGGAATTGATTCTACTTCAGTTTTAACTTTTAGGCCAAGTTCGAACTTTAAATTCTCTTCAAAAATAAGCCCCACTCTTGCTGGGGCTTTCAAGCACTCAACCAGCCTCAGTGGCATTGCTTTCGTTAAACCCCCTTCTCTCCAATCCCCTTCAAGTGCCATTGAAGAGCTAAGCGCACTAATTGACAAGCAAGCAAAAATATTTACGTACTCCAAGTCCAAACATTCTAATCAATGCACTACGCGTCACAAAGGCCAAATGCCAAAAAGAAAACGAAAAAGAACACACAAAAAAATACCAAAATCAATGGGCAATGTGCAGCAAGTAGTAGAGAGAGATAGAGAGAGAGAGAGAGCGAGAGAGAGAGAGAGGGATAGAGAAATTGGTAAAGAGAAGACTAGGAAAATACCCGAGGCCTATCAGCAGGCTAACAGGACATGCAGTTGGAATAGAAGTGGAAGAAAAAGCAGCAGCCTTTCAAACAAACAACAATCGCCTGATGCTGCTGCTGTTGCAGGAACAGGCGAATTCATCAAAGTGACCCTCAGCGTCTCCCACCCCTACCCAAAACTGATTCAACTCCCCCCCCACCTGTCTCTCTCTCTATTCAACTCTGTCTAACTGTCAAAATGCGTCGAAGCGAACATCATTGGATTTGTGATTGAACAAAAATTTCCATACATTGACTTTTTCTTTTGTGTGCGCTCGGGGGTGGGGAAGGGGTTGCTTTCATTTGGTCAGCGAAGGGGAAGAGGGGGGAGGGGGTGTTCTGAAACCGTTTCATTTGCAAAATGCATGCTGGAGTGATAATGTTAAGCGGACGAGGCCCCAGCAAAACAACAGTAAAAAAATATTTAAAAAAATGTTCATTAGTACGCGGCCAGCCTACAAACGAAAAAACCACACCTATTCCCCGCTCCCCACACACACACACACACACACACTCTTATCCACCTTTCTACGCCCCTGTTTTGCAAAGAATTTATATTTACGGTATTGTAAGTTATGCAGTCGAGTGATTCGCACAAATCGTCAAAATGTCCAAGGGTTAGCAACTGGACAGCCTTTTTTGGAGTGGATTTCGCTGTACGATTAAGGCTGTTAGCCGAGGATATGTCACCTTTCTCCATTCTCCATTCCCCCCCTCCCACTCCGCAGTCCATCCATCCATCGCCTAGGACAATTCGATTTGGCTACAACGTTCAATAATTGTGTAAAACGTTTTCAGTTTTACATTTCAATCTTAATTTAGTTTTTGGCATATCGTTTGCCTAGCATTCTGAATCGGTTACAGAGCTAAAAAAAAATACGTAAAAGATTGGGGAAGTGGGTGGGGTGGAAGCTAGCTAAACCTTAAGCCTGGTGGCATGAGTTACGCTGTGTGTGTGTGTGTGTGTGTGTGTGGGGCTAAAAGGCAAATTGTTATTTTTGTTGTTTGGCATTTTTGCCAGTTGATTTTTTGGCTAATGAAGTTTGTCATTGAGCTTTATTTAATTTGCTGTTGCCACAGAAGTCTGCGGAATGGGTCCGCAATGATAAAGGATTGAATTTGAATTGACATTTTCGATGGACAATGTCTGTGTACATCAAATCTATACAGATGGCAATGCGTAAAAAAAAACAACAAGCAGAAAATCTAAAAAAAAAATCCATTAGCGAATGTATGGTGATATAATGTCAATAATATTTATAAGTACATTAGCCACATTCTTAGCAGCTTTTCTACAGAGCTCTAAATGAAGATGCACAAATGTGCTTAAGTTCCCAAGGTAAGTTCACCCATTTAACTGGTTTATTTACAATCCTATATACACAAACCATGCAACTTACCCCACAATCATAAAATAAGTTTATTAATACCCTAACTAACTAATAATCCTCTTCATTCACAGACATGCTACACAATGTCCAACCCTGGCAACATTTAACCACAACAAGCTGCTCAAAAAGCCATTACTTTAATCGAATTTTTGTGAGTTTCAGCAAATGAGCTAACAGCAACAACAACAAAAATAACAACAGTATCAAATGCGGAAGAGGACTCAACTGCAACGCCTCCTGTGCGGGAATTTAATAAACTTCAAACAGGAATATTGGCAAACAAAAACAAAAAAAGGAACTTAGTTGCAAACAGCAGCTGAAAGATGGACAGTTGGAAGAGCGGGGTGGGGTGCAGTGTATGATAAGAGGGGTGCAAAATGGCTAACAAACATGCAATTAAGTCGTTAATACTTCATCGATCTAATACACGCGGACAGCAGAAGGTTCTCTGGGCAAGGATTAAAGCATTAGCGCGTGCGAAGCTAAAGGCTCGAGAGTGAGAGTGAGAGAGACGGGGGAAAACCTGTTAGATAGAGATAGATCTGTGGATAAGCGGAAACGGAAGTGGAAACTGGCCAAGCTACGATTGCAGACATTTGATTAGTTTGTTTGCAAAACTCACTCGCACCCACACCCACACTCACACTCACTTCCGCACTCACACTCGTTGTGATATGCAATTACGATATAAAAGTTAAACAAGCAAGCGATACGCGGACTCGGGACTCGGGATTCGGGATTAAATTCAAAGTATTGCTTTCTGGACGCGCTTTTCAAGCATTTGATTAAAAACGCAAACAGTCGAGCACACTCAATACCACACGGTGACCAGTGTCCGGGCATTAACCATGCGCATAAAAAATTAACAACGGCGAATGTCCAAAGCAAATACAAACACAATTCATCAGCGCCGTTTTTCGTTTACCTGTAATAAAAATCATAACTGTTGTGTGTGGGTGGTACTCAAAATACACACATACACACGCACATATTGTGCTAACGACCGTCACAGCCGCATCAGCTCTCATTCGCAGAGGAGCGAGTCGCGAGCAGAGAGCAGCGAGTAGCGAGAAGTTTGGGTGCGGGTGAATACACTCAGCATGAAAAGCGAGAACATTGCGCTTAAAAGAACTGATAAGGAAACAAAATCTTGTTTCAAAATTGTTTTTCTTTGTACAAAGAATTACATTTTTAGTTTTAAGTATTCAAACCGATCGAAGAAGATGATATGAAGTCTTAAATAATTAATTATTTAACAATTTTGATGATTTTTTTTGATTTGAATCAATCGAAAAAGATGGGACCTGATATCATCTATTTCAATTGATTTGAATGATCAATATGTTAGTTATTTATGTGCTTTTAAAGACTATTCACAATCGAGTCAAGAATTTTTAAACTAATTTATGTAAAATTAAGGTCTGGATTTAGATTTGCTTCTTAATATCCCATCAATTCTGAAGAAATTTAAGGTATACAGCAGCAATGACCTCCCGCTTGTACTTGAGTTGAGCACATCAGTTTTCTCTAAGTGTAACGAGTAGCTGTGCTGGCCCGCATTTGTCTGTGTGCGTATGTAAAAGGTAAAAACCAATCAAGAGCATCAATAAAAGGCACGTCAATCAGCAGTGTGGAGCGGGTGCGGGCGGGCAGCAGTCGTAGGCTCAGGCTCAGACTCAGCCTCAGCCTCAGACTCAGACTTAGATCAAGCACCACTCCCAGCTAACAGCCGCCCACCTATCCGCCCAACCACCCGCTGTGCAGCCAGCACGAGTAAAAAATCATATTTCCGTGTATGCGTGCGGGCTTTTGTCTAGCATCGCTTCCCCCAATCCCCACCCCACCCTCCTTCCGACCATCTAAAATGGAACGCGGTTTTTAGTTCAGTCAAGCTGTCATATCGACGCTTTTGCATGCCAAGGATTGCTGCCTCGTGCCCCAATCTCTCGCCTCCCCCCTTCTGACTGCTGCCTGTCTCCTGGAGTCTGGCCTGATGGGCACATATCATGATTTTTCAATAAATTCAACGGCCATGCGGCACTTTGCTCATTGAATTTTGAACAGCGATCTGACGAGTGACGCGACTCACACACACACACTTGTGTGTGAGCTAAAAACTGCTGGCGATTTGCTCGGATTGGCAGCAGGACTCAAAAACGGTTGAGGCGATGGCATTAAACTGGCAACTGGTCAAAAAGAAACTTCAATTTCCATGATTTTGGAAACATCATGTGAGAAGTTTCAAAATCTTTTCTTAAAAGTTTGAAACCCAGTAAGAAGTAGAGATATTTATTTTCTTAGAATGTTTGGATTTAGTTCTTAAAAAAACTCAGATAAAACAAACAAATGGTTTGGTAGTAACGAGTGAAACGTATTTCCAATGATGAAACTTAATCATAACTGAAACTATGTTTACTTACTGATAATTACTTGGCTTATGGAAATGGGTCATTCAAATTGGAAAACACAACGTTTTCCTCAAAATTTATGATAGTATTTCATATAAATACCTATCTCGATTCTGACATTTAACATATATATATATGGATTCTATTCCAGATTGCTGTCTACTTCCCACTCCTTGCGACACTTAACTAAAACAAAAGACGGCCGTTAATCAGTCGCCGGGTGGAAAAGTAATAACTCAGCGGAACCCAAAACGCATGTCAAAGACTGGAGTTGCAGCCAACGAATCATGTCCATGTCCACGCAGCAATTGTGTCCTTTCGCATATGATCCCAGTCCACTCCACGTTTATTAAACTCCTTCAAAGCGCACGCATTGCTGCATTAATGCGTATGGAAAACAATTTTTTTGCGGGTTTTGGGAAAAAAAAGTTATGAATTTGCTGAGGGTTGTAATGCATTAGTGTGTGCGTGTGCGTGTGTGTGCGTGTGTGTGCGTGCATGTGTGTGTTATGTCGCTATTGAAAGGAACTCGCGATTTCAATGCATATCCTTTCACTTTTTGGTAAGCCACATTTTGCGTGTCTCAGTTGACGCAACAAAAAAAGCAGCGAAAATGCGGGAAAAAAATTATGAAATTGAATAGAACAACAACGAAGTGTGTGGGTGGGTGTGTGTGTGTGAGTGTGTGCTTGGCAAAAGGGTTCAGACGCATGCTAAACGCATGGGTGTAGCTAATGCCACACACACAAAAGGGTGTAGCGGGGGGTTAGGGTATACAATATTCCACTCGAACTCTTTGCGTCTGATGATTTTTTTTGTATTTAATCAACAACAAATTTAAGAGAAATACGAAAAATCAGCCAACTCCAATTTTATTAATGAAAAAGTCAAGTGATTTGCTAAAAAGAGGGCGTGGCATCCACACGCACAACTCGTTAGGGGTTGACACAACAAACATCTAAAAAAAAGGGGACTACCAACAAACAAAAAAACGCTTTAAATAATGCATGAAACTTATGAATATTGAAAATGAATTATATTAAATATAAATTTATTTCATAGTATTCGAGGAGGCAAAGGGGAAACTCTCAAGTCCAGTCAATCTGTTGCAATAGATTGAAAATTAGAATTTATCCAAACACCTTTCTTCGCGTTTCGCTTACCCTTAATTTGTTTGTCTTAACTGATTGATGAGAACTTTGTCAAAAGCTGCGCTTTAACTCAAATTTATCTTGTTTTAAGAAAATTGTCATTAGTCCATTTGCCTCACTAATTGAATCTATTTTAAGAAATATTTCTTATATGTGCTCAGCTTGATTTCAGCTCAAACAGAATCATTTAAAGCCATTTTAGAACTGTATCTAAAATACAATTTGTTTACATCTATCTATCTATGCAACATAATTAAGAACTCAGAAACTGTCTAAACAGAGTTTTTAAAATGCAATTTCAACTTTTATCTCATAACTCAATGAAATCTCCTATTTCTGTTCATTTTGTTGTGCTGCCAAATACCCCAACTATTGCCTGACACATTTCCAATAGTGTCAGGCCTCCCCACACCCACTTTCTTATCCTTATCAATCTGCACACAAACACACACAGCTCAGAGAGACAGAGAGAGAGAGAGAGAGAGAGAGAGAGAAAACAGAGCAGCAGTCACGTTTATGTGCCTACAATTTTGGGATATTTTGGGTCTACGAGCGAACCCAAAAACTTTTTTGCGGGGCTGCAACACAAATTGTTGAGTTGCTGCCACCGCCTGTGTCCAATTGCCCAGCGGCAACAACAAAAACAACAACAATAAGGCCAATATGGACATTGCTTGGATCAACTGGCAACCTTTTAATAACAACAATTTTCTACTGGCACTGACGTCATTGCCCAAACTGCTAACGTATATACATTTTTTGGCAACTGCGTTTTATACCCTTGTTAAGGGCCTTAACATAATGTGACTTAATTTAAGGAGATATATTTATATATAGTCTACATATTCTTGATCAGCAGTAGTTTGTAAAGAAACTTTGAAATGAGATGGGAACTTGGATTTTAAATATTTATTAAGCAATTTGATGTTTGGGCAGGGTGTGCAAAATTCGGTTCAGCTTCTTGTGCTCCTTTTTTTGGTGTTGTGCGTGTCACACACCAACACAGCAGCACATACACACACACACAAACACACACACACATACACAAATACACACTTATAGGCATTTGCTGCGACATTTAATGACATTTCTTTTTCGTGCGTTTTTTCCTTTTTCCTTGTTGTTTTAGGCACTTGTGTAAATACAAAACGCTGCAGTTGCCCCCGAGCATTCTGTCTCTATCTCATACTCCATCTCTCTCTCTCTCTCTCTCCCTCTCTCTCTTTGTCGTTTTCCTTAACTCAGTTTCTCCGCTATCGTCGCTGTCTCTTTCTGCGCATTCGGTGCACGTTTCATGGCCTAGCTGTAAATTATTGTGTATACGCCTCAGTGCGCCAAAAATGCGTGCGGCATGAGTAATTAGCAGCCGCAGGACGCAGCCAGTGTGAGTATACACACATAGCACACACCCACACATACTTGTTCATTATTTCAATAAATAATTGCCTAATTGCATTAGCCCCAAAAATTATGCTGCACTTTTGCACTTCAAAGCGCTGCCAACGCAATCCCCTCCACACTTTCACTCTTCCAGCGGGGCGGGGAGCTGTAAGTAAATATTTGCCAAAAACTGGGTGACAATTTGCTGCACAAATGCGTAACTGCCTGATGCGTGTGTGTCTGTGTGTATAAGTGTTAGTGTGTATGTGTGTGCAACCCCCAAAAGCCAAATAAATGTTGATGCTTTTTCGAGCTGCCGATGTCGAGTATTTTGTTGCTGTCATCCCCCTACCCTCTGGCATTCACCCCCTACCCCAATGCGGTGGCCTGTAGCCACCCTTAAGCACAAAAGAAAATTGATTTTTCCGCAGTTAAGTTCGGCTGCAGTCTGCGTTTTATGTGCGTTGCGAGAGGCCTTCGCATACGAAACGCAATTCTCTAAGTTTCGAAAGTCCCTTTTTCCACATTCTCCATCTCTCCGTTTCCATGCCATGTACATGGGCATAAATTATGTGCGTGTGCGGCTCCTCTTTGTGTATAAGTATCTGTGTGTCAGTGTGTGTGTATGTGTGTGCCCAGTTGGGCTTTAGATTGGCGCCAGTGTGCGCCTGTGCGTCGTTTGTATTGTTTTGACACTTTTACTTGAGTTGATTTGCAGCAGCAACTGGCAACTGGGATTACTTAGACAGGGTTGGGACTGTAAATGGAGGTGGTGGGTTGGGTATTGGTATGAAGACAAAATGACATCTTTAGATTCTGTGCTTGCACTAGCCCCAGGCTGTAATTTGTCGCGCTATGTATAGCTGATTGTGACTTTTAGATCGTCTGCCATTTTGGTCGGTAAATTTGAAATGTCGAAATACGAATTGGTTACGTTAGAAGCAGTTAAAAGTTGTTGTAAATACCAAAATTGTGGGATACCCAAATATGAAATTATAAACATATAATGCCACTGCTTTATAATAGCTTATTTCGAGTAGCTTCTAGAGTAGGCTTGAATAATTGCGAGAAGTTCATATTTCAGCTATAAGACCAATAATGTAATACTCAAAAGCTTGAACTAGAGCTGTAAATTTAATTGGGGTGCCTTTAACAATTCTTCAGCTAATATTGTGCTAAAAAAAAAAACTATAAATAAATAATTCAGATAAATGATAAGACAATCAAGAATCGATGCAATTGTTATTATGACATATCACGACAACCATCCTAAAAGGGTTATGAATTAGTTCAACATGAAGGAAAATAACTTATGCACATTGAATTCGGACACAATTGGAGCTTGAAAATCCACTTAAAGCCCGAAGACCGCTCAAATACACAAACAAATGTCACAATAAAATTGTAGTGAATACATAAAACTCTTATCTACGTTTACAAATTGCTTTTTCAGCAATTTCAGTCTGTCAAGGCACAAGCTCAACCCCCAAAAAGTCACAAATGACAAAAAAGCATTGGGAAATCTCACTTGGTCAACATGCAGTTTAGATGTGTGTAAGTACAACACCTTTTAGGACAGAAGGCAGGCATCAACATGGTGAAGAAACCGGTTTAAGGATATCAGGATGAAAAAAAGGGGATATATCAACGAAGCGGCTGTTTGTGGCAACTGCAATTAGTTGGGAACGGCACACGCCTGTCACATCAGCAATTTTGACAGCTTAACAGCAGTGAAAGGAAAATGGAAAAAGCAACCCTTGCCTAAAAATTGCAACAAAGATGCTGACGACGTTGCTTAATTAACTGGACCCCGAATGAAATAAAGCCGCGGTTGCAAGCGCAGTGCGCAGTGTTGCACTTCACTGATTCGGGGGTTGCTTTTGATGATGACGTTGCTGCTGCTGCAGCTGCAACAAAAACGATGAACGGATTTACGTTGCGATATCCACCCCTTGAAAAGCGGCGCCACTCTCGACCCTGTGGCCCTTTGGCATGTGTAGGAGCAGGAGCAGAAGCAGGAGAGGGTTGCAGTAGCGTGTGCAGCGTGTCCCTGGCTTCATTATCAGCGCAGCGCATTCCCAGCACGTGCCTCAAAACAGGGAGCAGGGAACAGTTAACTGGCAGCAGGCTGCACTCGTTGCGTGTCCGAGATTTTTCCTCTTTTCCCCGTGCGGCTTGAGTCGGGTAATACATATAGAGCCAAAGGTGGTTGCCAGGACGACGGCGCTTTACACTCGAATTTTCTTCAAAAGAAATTGCATTTTTTTTCCTTACTTGCTTGTTGTTGTGGTTGCATGTTAAAGTGGCAGAAAGAGTAGTGAAGGAGGGGGATGGGGGAGAGGAGGTGGCACTGTGTGCATTCAGCTGTTGAGCATCAGTGGTGCGGTGGTTGCTATGGGTGGGCTAACATTGTTATGCTATTCGGTATGGGGTGTTAACAAACTCGAAAGTAACATTTTTTCTCGCTTTGCACAATGAAATTGCCCCGGTTTGGCATTGCTGGGAGTTTGGTTGTTTCAGCATATGTTTATAATGTTATTGTTCGGGGCCTGGATGCTGAGCACAGGGATGTAAATCTAATAAAATCGATAATGAGCTGCAGAAGAACTTACGCTAACGGAACTGAATCTGTCTGTGAGTGTTTACTTAATTGTTTTGCAAATATTTAGTTACCTGCAACGACAGAAAGAGAGATTAATTAGTATGGCGTTATGGCATTTGAATATAATAGTTATTTTTTAAATTAAATGATTATGGAAATATCATTGTATACATATGTAAAATTAAAACAAAATACATTTTTATTTAATGCTTACTTAAACTTTGATAAATGTCTCCACATTTAACTGTACGATAACAATTAAATACGGAAAAAACACTATATATAACATACCTTGATAACAATGTCTGACTAATACACTGACCGAGCAACTACGAATGCAACTCAAAAAAAAAGAGCACACACCCAATAACACACTTTACACTGCAGCTGACCAATGGGAGATGGCGCATGTAATGCTTATATAGCCAAAAGCAACAACAACTATTTAACGAACAGCCTTCGTGCACTAAATAAATGCTTGAAAAAAAGAGAACACCAAAAAGTCACAGAGCCGACGAATTAAAATTCACAGCGATGCACGAACTTGAAACGACGAAGCAAAAAGCGCATGCGAATAAATTGCAACGAGCACAGCAGCAACAACAACGCACACTGAGCCGAACAGTTGCCGAACCAACTGAGCTGAACGATCATTTCAATGTCGTTCGTTGTATATTTCGTTCTCATTTCTCTGTTGCTATCTCTGTCGCTGGCTTGCAAAAAAGTGCACTCACACAAGCGCATTAGTATGCACACTAATATATGTACATATCAGCATTGTGCAGCTCTGATTGGACGCATTGAATGCGCATAAATGGCGTTCAGCTAATTGGAATGCTAGGCGCACAAATCATTTCAGATAAAGATGTGCGTTAGACACGCGCCAGACACAACAACAAAATAACAATCAAAATGTGATTCAAATTGTTAATGAAACATTTCGGATGGCATCCAAAAGAGCATAAATAGAGAATGGTAATATTTTTGAATATTATAGATATCGATGCCGTATGGCGTAAAATATTTTAGCACCTGTTTGGCAGTTACACACTTTGTTATTCAGCGAATGACTATCAGTCAACAATTAGTGATTATTGCATAACAGAATAACAGAAAACACGTCAGAGCAAACAACAACAACAAATGAATACAACGTATGTGCGCATGTGTGCGTGTGGGCTATCTGCTTACGTATCTGCTTTGTTTAGCTTTTATATATACAAATATATATTTATATGTATATGTATTAATTCCTCTATGTTCTTTTTTTTTGCGTATTATTTTTTTATATGAGCATTCGCGTGATTTCCGCAAATTTAACCTACATTTTGTATTTTGGCAAAAGCGACGAACAGCAAAAAACGAAATGTGAAAATAAAGTGCAGGCCCGGGGAAGCGAGCAACACAAACAGAGAGGGAGGGAGAGCGAGACAGAGAGCGCATGTAAGAGTTTTTTGAGAAGGTTCCATTTTTTTCAGTTGTTTAGTTCTGATTCCGTTTTGGAGCGAACTTTCTATGGAATATGCAGGCGTCTATGACTGATTCAGTTATTCTCAACAAGCTTGTGAATCGCTCTCTCCGCCTGAATGTGTGTGTGTGCCATGCGCAGCTGAATTAATACACTTGTGCCAGACAGAAACTAAACACACACACACACAATCTAACAAAGCAAGTTTGAGTTCTTCGCGAATATGGGAAGCAAAGCAAACAAGCAGCAAAAATATATATATGTGTATACTCATACGCATGCATGTATATCTGCACACATGCACACACACATATCTGCACACACGCGCACAATCGGCATATCTTGTTTGTTCTAGGCTACCAACACAGGCGCACTGCGAAACAAGGTCAAATGCAGTTATTTGCTCAGTCGACGACGGCAAATTCGGCACTGCCAAAAAAAATGAAAAAAGATGAAGCATGGGAAGAGCATGCTCGACGGGCAGATGCCCTTTACGAACAGTTGCATAATTTCTACCGATCATACTAATTTACAGTAATCGATGAAAATTTACTTGACTTTAATATTTCTTAAATATTTTTCAAATTTTTTGTTCATGGTGTGTAGCTGCCAACAGGGTATGTACAAATAAATAACAAGAAATGGTTTACTGCCAGTTGTTGCATAGCAGCGAGTATATATGAATGTGTGCGTGTGTGTGAGTGTGTGTTTAGTTACTGTTTGATTTATCTTTTCCGTTGTTGTTGTTGCTGTTGTTGCCGCTGCTGTTGTGCAGTTTCTGCGCCTGCTCCGCAAGCTTTCGTTGCGTTTACTTCTGCCATTATTATTATCGGCTTTTGCACTTTTCAAGGATATTCGTCGTCGTTGCGATGTGGTTTTTTTTCTTTATCTTCCCTCCCTCTCTCTCTCTCTTTTGCGATTTGCTGCGCGTGTGCGAACAGCAAACGACAACAGCAACCGCAAAGAGATCTTCGTGTTAGTTAGTCAAAGGAATTCCAGGAATTGGTCGAGCATGCAATAGGTGAGAACTGAAACTTCAAGATCTTTCTGCGCGTGGATCTCTATTTGTATATGAATATACACATATATATATATATATATATATATGTGTGTGTGTGTGCTGAAGTGTTTGTTTGTGAATGCGAAATTGAATGAATTGAATAAAGGCGCGCTTTGCACAGTGTCTTCAATTAAGCAATTAATGCATGTGAACTATGCAAAATTTGAATGTCGAATTTTGGACTTGCGGATTGACCTTCACATAAGAGAGATTTTTAAATGCAAGCACTGACTGAAGGGCCATTGAAATGTGCTTAAGAATGTATCTTAAAAGTTAAGAGTACTTCAAAATACACGTCAATGAATTCAAAAAAAACTTGATCTGTAGATCTTGATTTGAACTTACTAAAGAGTAGTCGATAATTTTAAAATAAATTTGGGTAAGCTGACTTTACTTTTGGTCTACTTGAAAAAACTTTTGATTATATGAAAAACATATTCAATGCGAAGCGTATTCAATAAAAAATTGATTCAAATTAAAAACAAGAAAACGATTAATAAAATTATATTTGGCCTTAATATAACTCCTAAATTATACCTTATTTAGCCATTAAAAATTGTAAAATATAATTAGATATTAAAAGCTTACTTTTTGATCAATAAATATTTTGCATATAACACAATATATGCATTCACATATAAATATAATATAGTTGCTAGAAAACTTAATAAAAATACTTGCAACTTTTTCACATGCAGTAATTCGCTCGACTTCACCGACTTATTTTCTCAGGATGTGAAAATTGATTATGTTCACAAAAATTCGCAGTTGAGTGCTGCTGTCATCATGTTAAATGCACAAATTAACTAAGTTCCGACGATAAATACGGATCGTTAGCACATGTATAGCAACTATATATGAATATTTGTAGTGTATAGAACCTCTATGTACGCGCACAGAACCCGGACTCGGACTGACTCGCGCTGACAAATAAAAAATTATTTACTTTTTGTTCGACAAACCAAAAAATAAAAAAAAGTAAATAAAAAAAAAAAATTATAAGTAAAATAAAGGCGCATTTGTTGCGCTCTCTCTGTTGCACAAGCAACAGCTCTGGCCCTCTCATTTGCACATACTCTTTGACTATGCACAGTATGTGGGTAAGTGTGTGTTTATGTGTGTGTGTATATTTGCTCAGATCTGCGACTGGTACAGAGCGCAACAACAACAAAGAGCAGCAGCAGCAGCAGCGCATTTTGCTGTTATTCGTCATTGCTGACCTTGGTTGCAATCTTGACTGTGTGTTTTTTGGTTGGCAAAAATATCAGTCTTGTTCTTGCCGTACTCTTTTCGCATTTCAAGTTTTTGATTTCCTCTTTTTTTCCACATTTTTGCCAAAGTTATTATTTGCATTTTAGATATGCAAACAACTCTAAAGCTGCTGATCAAAACGGAAGCGCGTCAATTGCAGTTAAACACGGATTATTAAGTATACGCTCCATCATCCCAGCTAAATTATGACATTTAAATTAATAATGTATAATTGCAGAGGCAGCTTAACCAATTTCCAAAATAATTATTGAAAATTTCGCAAAACTAAATATTTATAGTGAAATAACAACAAAAAATTTCCATTCGAATGCCACACGCGCAAAAAACTAAAAAATATAATATGTTTTAATTGTTGTTGTTGCTATTGTTAGTTTGATATTTTATTTTCGGCACTACTTGAGAGAGTGAGAGAGCCACCCAGTCGCAGTTGGGCTGGGCGGCGTTTTAGACTTTGCAGCATTGCAAAAGACACGCGCAAGCATACAAAAAAGTATCTCACAGATACACGCAGCAAGCGTGTAGAAGCGGGCTGCCGGGGCAAACAGGGCAAACCCACCGAAAACAGAAACGCCGCAACAATAAAACGAAAAAAAAAAAGCGCAGACCCACTGCACACAAGTGTCCCAGTTCCACGAATCTTTCATTCTACGCTGCTTCCACAACGACAGCACACAGCGAAAAATACGGCAAAGCGAGTAAAAAATAACGCTAATACATAATAATAACAACAACAGCAACAACAACAACAAATAATCAACAACAGACAGCCGCGAAATTTCGTCAACGGCATCCACACACAGTTATAGATACAATGGCGACTGATAGACAGCTGCAGATACATTTTGGACACAGTCGGGAAAGATACAAATTTTTTGTGCTCTTTTTATTTGCACTTTACTGCGTTGGCGTCGTGCAACTGTATATATGTATTTTATATAAACACACACACTCACACATACACTCAAATATCGCTTATATACATTTATTTTATTTATTATATCATTTAATTTATGAACTTTTGCATTTCGCACCGTATTTGTTTACTGTTTGTTGTTTTTGTTGATGTTTCTTCGTTTTTTTTTTGTTGTTAATTTATTTGAACTGTTATGTCACTTTATATCATTTTTTTATTGTCTACTTTTGCATTTGGTCGCGAAGATACACAGAATGTGTATTCTATTTTTATCTGTCACCCTCAGCTATATCTATTTTGCGGAAGCATTCTCAAATATGCTGTGGCCCCAAACTTCTTGACTTTCTTGACATAGTAGGAGTTAGGGAGAGTTTCAACCATAAATGACCATTTTTAGATTTTAGACTTAAAATTATTGAAATTTAAATCGTATTCAAAAACTCGTTAAAAGCTGAACAGATTTTCATTTAAATTTAAGCTTCATATTAAGTAGTTTTTGGCACATTTGTTACGAGGATGCTGAGGGAATGAGTTTATATTTAAATTTAAATATATATATTTATTTATATATTTATATATATTTAGTATATAGCAGTCGAGCATTTGGAGATTTAAGCTCATTTAGTTATTTTATTTAGCGATTATCTCATTAAAACACGATTTGTATGCATTCCAATTTTTACCCCTTTTGCGCAGTGGATACAACACACCCCCTAACCCCAAAGGCAGCCCGCACAGGCCCCACTTGCAGTCTGACAACGCGACTGACATTTAACAAAACAATTTCATTTTCGGGTTTCTTTCGGGTTGTTGTTGTTGTTGCTGCAGTTTTTGTTGTGTGTCTGGCGCAATTTCAAAGTCACAATTGGACGACTTTGAGCTGATGACATTCAGAGCAAAACACAAAGCACAGGAATAGACAGCACAGGCAGGGAGAGGGGCAATTGTGAGAAACACAACCACACACACACTCATACACACAAAATAAAATCAAATTAATTGCAAATTGCTGCTGCAAATATGCGGGTTTTTGTACAATTTTTGTTTTTTGGTATTCCCAATTTTATTTTGGGGTGTTCTTTTTTTTAATTGCACTGAAAACTGCGCAGTGCAATTGAATCTTAATATATTTTATTATATTTGCTAAATATATATATATATATATATATATATATATATATAGGTATATATAATAAATAACAGCACTTGCTTGACATTTGTATGCATTATTGACAGAAAATAAAACACATCATTAAAGCGCTCATCAACATCAACATCATCATTATCATTATCATCTGACACAACAGATTGCCGTTAAATGTATTACCAACAACAGCAACAACAACAACGTTAGCAGACAAGACGACGTCAACGTCGACGTCGTCGCTTCCCCCAACGTTGACTTCGATGTCTTCGTTTCAAGTTCAAGTTCAAGATAAATTTTATTTTATTTTATTTCAGCTGCCTTTTTTTTCCTTTTCTTTTTACGCTACTTTTTACATGCCCGCACAGCAACGCAGATACTTTGCCTAACTGTGTATGTGTGTGCTTGGTGTGTGTGTGTGTGTATCTGTGTCTTGTTGCTGGTTTATATGCATAAATATTTTCATTCATACAGTCAGCCCCAGCCCGCTGAATGAAATGGGAGCTTCGCTGCTGCTCAAACGATTTTCTTTTCAGCTGTGCTCCCAAAACGTTTACTTTTTCTTTTCACATCATAATGATGCATGAAAAGAAATTATAACCGATTTATATGAGTCACAGTTATGGGCAGAGATTTGGAATTTACATATAAACAGTCCTATTTGAGCTTCATTTTATAATAATCCAAAGAACATTATTCTGGCCTCAATCTTATTAACAAAAGTCAAATGGTTGGCTTTAAGTGGATAAGTAAATGTAAACAATGACAAAATTGTGCATAAATGTTTAAATGTAGTTTCAATCTAGGTTAGTTTTGAAAAAAAGTTACGAAATAAATTCTTGGCATGAATGTGGTCTTGCGAAAGGAGTAAAAAAAATAACTAAAAATTCCGTGCATTTAAAAAACACAATTTGCAGCAATAAACTGATTTCTTGAAAAGAATCACAATTTTAATATAAGAGTTTGACTCTTATGATGATTGGAAGTCGGTTCAGTTGTGGTTGTGGAATATTTGCACCCTTTGGCCCTTTGGTTCAAATTTCAGTTTTCTAGCGATAACCTTTCATGCTGTTCATTGGTCAGCAATCAGCTTTCAGTCTGTCAGTCAGCACAGACCGTTTGATATACACAAATAAGAGAGTTTTATAACACTGGCATAATGTATGTATGTGTTTATAAAGGTAACCAAGAAAGTATATAAATGTATGTATATCCTTATAAATATGACAGCGTCGTCTGAATTTCAACAGCTGGGACTACACAGCTCAGCGTTATGACAACTGCAATTTGTAGATACAAATCTAACACCTACACCCACACACACACACAAACACTTGTGTACAATGAGGCCGCGTCGCACTTTCGTTTGGCTGCCAAAATGTCATAACTTTCGCTTTCTTTGAGACGGCGACGCTGCCAAGTTGGGAGTCTCCAGTGTCGACCCTCAAAGGTCCCCGTCGCATTTGCCAAGTTGTTGCACGCAATCAGCAACAACAGCAATAAAGGCAACAGTAATAAATAAAATGTGTGCGAGTGTGTCTCTCTTTCTCTGTGTGTGTATGTGTGTGTGCACACCAACACACAAACCCAAAGTAAAAAGTAAAAGTCATGCGACAAAGCAAATTTCTGTTTTTTTTCTGTTTTTTTTTTTGCAGTAAATTGCATGCGACATTTGCGTTTCGTTTGGCTTTATTTTATTTTATTTTATTTTTTTGTTGTATGTTTTGTGCGTCTTTTGTGTCAGTTGAAGTCGTGACAAACGCGTCTGGGACAAATTTGAGTGCCGGCTTTACATACATATATACATACCTATATAGAGATGTACATACGTATATACACATATTTTATGCATTTGTGTACAAAACGAAGTACCTACAAATTTGAGTATATTTTATTTTTGTGGGTGTTTAAGTGTGTGTGTGTGTGGCGAGTTGTGTGTGTGTGTGTGTTGTTTGTCGTAGGCGTCGTTGAATGCGTCACACGTTTCCAGCGACTTGCTGGAAGAAATGTTTGGCTCTCTTTTGTTTTCTTATTGTCATTGCTTATAATATATTAAAAATCAATTGTTTTTACAAACATTTGACATTTGGGTTTTTGTTATTGTGGGCGACTTTTCGAACAATATATTGATTATGAATATGGATAGATGTTGAATAATGTATTAATAAATTGAATTGTTGCACCTGCATGAGACCCTTTATAGCACCAATGGGAATTATAGATGATAAAGTCAAGAAATATGCTTTTGGAATACTTTGAATACAATTTTTACGATTGGGTTTTTACGCGGCAAAAGATGATGCACTCGTTTTGGCGGAAGAAGTTTTCTTCAATGTATGCTTATATCTAATGGTGGTATCGATATAAGTATCGATCGCAGTATCGATATCCCTGTTATTAAAATAAGTAATCAATAATGTTATATTGATATTTTCAACAATTTTGCTAGCTAAAAAGCACAATTTGAAATCAAATGGAACCCCTACAAAATACAGCAACTATCATTTAAAGATAACCCTTGAAAAACTTCAAGAAAATTGAATTCAGATTGTGTTAAGCGGTTTTGCGAAGCAACCAAGTCAGAGCGAGTTTAGTCAAATCCCTTTAACAAAAAACCTTTTAACTTAAGCCACTATTGATGGCCCCAAACACTCAAGCACACAAACACACACACACACACACACACACACACATACACACATGCAGACTCCCTTATATGTAAAACTAAAACCTTTTATCAAAGATAAATAAAATGACTGCAAAAGCAGAAAACAAACAAGCCAAACAAGTCGCAGACCAGACCAAAGCTCTGTCGGCCAATTCAATTTTTGGGGCGGTGCATGCGACAAATGCAGCTGCAAAATTGACCAAAAACGCTAACTAAACTAGCACATACCCAGCATTTAGCTACAAAGTCTCTTAAATATACCATAAATATATATGAATATAAAATAAATAACTGAAAGTTGCATAAGCTGAACAACATGATAAGCATATCTATGGAAATATATTCTAAATCAATCTAAATCTATTTGTTGCTGCATTTTGTGTCTTTAAAGAATCCCAGAAAATAAATATACCAACTTTATATATGTACATATTCTACGTGTGCGTAGCATCATATCTATTATAATCTAGGAAATTCCCTAGCTTGAGTGTGCCATTTGAGCTGCATTAGTGTCACACTTCCTATCTACAGAGTATAAGCTGCGGAAACATATTCTTCCCATGTGTAGCACCATATGCAATGCCAGTGCAAACAGAATGCACAGCTTCAGGATCCAAAAGCAACAAAAAACAAAACACAAAAAGAGGAAGAAGATCAAGTGGAAGTGGAAGTGGAAGTAGTCGAATGGGGAAAAGCTGCCTGGTTCTCTTCTGCTCTGTCTGTGTGTTAGCTGCAGCCGTTAGTAAAATAAATTAAAATATTTTTATCTACACTCGTGCACGTAGCATGCAACAACCCTCAGCAATAGTAGCAGCAACACACACACACACACACATACACATAGACACAGCTGGTGGCAAAAGTTTTTCCAAGCGTTCGCATTTCCGCCTTGCCATGTACAACGAAAGTTTTCAACAAGCCACCCAACCACCCAATCCCACTCCCCCCCCCCTCCCCCCCGCACCGACCACAACTGGCTGCAATTTGCAACCCCTCAGAGTAGAAGCTACAAAGTATGCTATAGTTTGTGGCGCTGCACTTGGAAAATGGAAATATTATGAAATAATTGCAACTACATAACAGGGTTGGTTGCATTTGCTAAACCTGTTACAGTCGCACTCTCTGCCTTGCTCTCTCTCCCACTCCATCTCCCTCTTGCTATCTTCCTCCCTCTCTCTCTCTCTCGCTCTCTATCTGGCTGCTGCTCACTCTTTCACTGTCTCGCTTTGGCCTTTTGTGTACATATGTCTCGTCTGCTTTTTGGCGCATTGCACTATGCGAAAAATGCCGCATGAGGCAATCTACATGCAAAAAGTGAAAGTTTCTGCTGCTCGTTTTTTGGCCTTTGAATGACGGTGCTCTATGTGTGTGTGTGTGTGTGTGGGTGGGGCTGGGTGTATTATGCGCTATGTGGCTATGCTGTCTTTTGGGCTCTGCATTTTTATTTTTGATTTTCTTTTTTGGGTGGGTTCTGCAGTCAGCTGGCGTCCCTTTGCCTTGCTGCAGGTTGAGGGTTGTTGTATTTCATAATGATGACAAGCCACAAACGTTGATGCTGCCTCATCATCATCATCATCATCGTAATGTTGAGAATGATGATGACAATGACGTTGTGCAGGTTCAACCCCCATGCACCTCTCTCTCTCTCCATCTCTCTCCATCTCTCTCTCTCTCTCTTTCTCTCTATCTCTCTGTCTCATTTTCATTGATTTTTTGCCTTTTGCGGGCGAGCAACAAAACAAAAAAAAAAACGACCTAAGTTTCAGGGCAACACAAACTGCATTTTTTCTCTCCGCCTGCAGACAATGCAGACAGACGGCAGAGGGTTGTGGGTTGTGGGTTGCCGCCTAGATAGCTGCTGCCTGCATAGAAAATTCATTTAAAATTGTCAGCATGTTGTAGTTGTGTGTATGTGTGTGTGTACTTGTGTGTTGCCGTCTGGCAAGGAAATCACAGACGATAAGGAAATGAGTGAAATTTCATTTGGACCGTGTGCCCAACTCGTGTCTATATATACATCTAGTATATAGTATATATCGTAGTACTATTATCTACTACGCTCTACTACTATTTACTACAATCGAGCCCAAATGACTGTGGCTTTGGTTTTAGCTTTCTTTTATCTCTCTCTCTCTCTTTCTTTCTCTCTCTGTTTGGGCTGGGGTCATAATTTGCTTGCATTTTGCTTTTGCTACCCATTTTCTGTGGCTGCGCACTCTCTGCACTTGAGCAATTTATCGCATTTATTGCAGCTAGCCATTTTTTCAGCTTGACGTATTTTTCATTAGAAATTTGTGTGTGTATTTGAGAGTGTGTGTGTGTGTTTGACTGTGGCGTCCTGCGGCACTTTTGTCTGCTAGTTAATTTGTGTGATTTGCTATCGTATTTTTGTGCACGGCATGGGCAATGGGGCTATAACTCCTTCAAGTGGGCGTTGGGGCGTTTCTGCCCAACTGGGAGCAACGAATATTGTCTAGCATTGAAATGCATATGTATTTGACATGGGTCAATCGCAATTGCATTGCATTTATCAACGTATTCCGCTTTGCGTGCAAAATGCAAATGCGAAAGGAGTAATTTCAAATAAATTGATTGACGTTTTTTTCTGCATTCTGCTGCCATTTGTTCTTTTCAACTAATGGAAAACTCTTGTAACTTAGCTGGACACATACAGTGTTTTCAAAATCAACTATCTATTCTGTGCTATACCTTTAATTTACTCTCTTGACACAAATCAAGATACTATCAAATTTCTTGTATCAAGGTCTCTATTAGCTGACGATATTACAAATAAAGCAATAAAAATAAATCCATTCATCTGCCATTTATTATTGTCGTATTCGTAAACGTTCTACTCACAATTGTACTTATTGGGTTTGTCCCTTTAACTATTTTTCTACAGCTTAAATTTGAATTCATTATTGTTTAATTTTCTTCTATGTCTTACTGATTTTTTCCTTGCTTTAAACATTACCTCATAAATATTCTGCCACTTTCCACTTACTTTGCCAAATAAATTTGGAAACAACCAAATATCATTCCAA
The DNA here is from genome assembly GCA_035041375.1 of Drosophila conformis. Classification (NCBI taxonomy): domain Eukaryota; kingdom Metazoa; phylum Arthropoda; class Insecta; order Diptera; family Drosophilidae; genus Drosophila; species Drosophila conformis. Next base: position 2,155,791 of record JAWNLE010001234.1, read on the forward strand.
CTACTGTGGGGGGCAGAAGAAGAGGGAAAATGGAAAACCGGACACATGCATTTCCATTTTCGCTTGATAACAAATTTTTGCTCATACACAAAACTGCAATTCCTGTTGCGATTGTAGATTGCAAATGGTGTCCCGGTGGATGGGGTGTTGAGCGGTGTTGAGGGGGGGTGCACATTCAATAAATTGAAAGCAAACCCAAAAGCGACCGGCAAATAAATCCGCCAATGCATGGATGATTTATTTATGCTGAAAAAACAGTCAGGGGCTGCAGAGAAAACAACAAAAATAAGCTACGGAAACATGGCAAAGAATTCTGCATTGCACTTTATCGTCAAATTTATTTATTAAAAAGTTTTTCTCGACGCTGCCAAAACAAACACCAAAGTCCAGCACAAAAAAAAAGAAGATAAATAAAAAGCAACGGCAAAGTATTAATGGAATATTGCCGAAAATTCTGCAGAAAAGCGCATGCAAACAAAAATGCACACACACACACACATGTGCACAACAAATTACAAAAGCAAACAAAAAGCGGCGCTTAAAACCCAGACACAAATTTCAGAGGAACTGCTGCAAAAACATATATGAGTGGGGAAAAAGAAAGAGGCAAATGTTATTTTATGCTGTTGTTGCAGTTTGCGGATTGTTTGGACTGCAGTGCAGAAGGCGTCACTGCAGCACTTTGGCCCAGCCACGCCCCACAACGTAGAGGAAACGAACTTTTAGGCGACACGGGCAACAAATGGAAGGGGGATGGGGACAAAAAAAACACCCACAGTCAAATATCGAAATTATATTAGCCAGCAGCAAAGCGGAAATGAAAATGGACATACGAGTGGGAGGTGAAAAGCGTAGATGCAAAAAGTGAAATGTGCAAAATATGCATACAGAAAGACAGAAGTGGCAAGGAAAAACAGAAAGCAAAAAAAAAAACACCCAATGAATAGCATAGTAAAGTGGAAAAGTATGGAAACTGCAAAACAGCAATGCAACGAGCAGAAAACTATATCCTAACTGGACACTATGGAAAATTGTAGGCACTCAACTGGAGTATTATTGTTTCAGAGTTAGATTATTGGGTTACTTCCCAAGCCAACCCTATGTATCATATACCAAATAACTACCAACCTACAAAATAACTTTAATTTCAAAAATGTTGCAAGTTAATGAATAAATATTTAGTTTCTTTTCATAACCACTTTTCAGAGTTGCAGATCATTTTGAGAATATATATCTTTAGCTTGCAGCATTGATATATATATACATATATATAGATGTATATTTTGATATATATAGTATTATGATCATAATAATTTTTAATAGTTGCATATAATTTGAAGCACCTTGCAAAAGATATTCTTGATTTGCATATATTAATCATCGTGAGTACAATAGAGAGACTACTCGAGCAAGAACTATAGTATTATTTGAAACACATTCAAAAAGGTTGCTGATGGATTTAAGATAGATGATATAATACCTAATCCAGTATAAACTGTCAAATGAAACACTTTAAATTGGAAATAAAAGTTTGATTAAATTTAAATCTCAAATTAACTTGTTCATCAGATATATATATATGGTATATATTTAGATATATATAGTCTAGTTAGGGTATACAAATGGCTGTGTGTATTTAACGGGGCTTATGCAGAATGGCTTGTGTGTAAAAAGTTGCTCGTTGTTGTTGTTGGATTGCATGTGGGAAGACTGGGAACAGGACATGCAATAAAATGCCAGTTGGAGTTTGGGGTTAGCCTTTGGGTGGATTGGGGATATGCGGGCGCCGACGTCTGCGGGCGACTGGGGCGCGGGCAGAGGCAGAGGCTGTGGCTGTGGCTGCCACTCGAGTCGTGTCTAAATTAAACTTCATCATCATCAACACAAACGAAAAACGGAGGCAAGCAAACAAAGCGCACCGCAGCGGGGCGTGGCAAACGCCTCAATGGGCGTTTGGGAATTTTTTTCGTAAAAATTGCATAGACCGTTATTGTTGTTGTTATTGCTGTTGTTATTGTTGCTGCTGTTGTTGCTGTTGGCCCTTTTTTTTCGTTGCCAGCTGCAGAAATTGGCATTTTTTGTAGTTGTACAAAAGCAACAACATCACACAGCAAAAGGACAGCAAGGAAATCAGAAATTATTGTAGATTGCTGGTGGGATGGGGGTGGGGGGGAGACCTAGGCAAGAACGGACAATGTCTGACCAGCATGCAACGACAGGACGCTGAAACAGAGTCCTGGCATGCAAAAATAAAAATACAAATAAAAAAAGAAGCAAGTGAAGTGCATAAATGGATTTTATAACGTCCAATGCTAAAGTAAATTTATGCTTTTTAATGCAATTGCAGAACGAACCAGACCGTAAGTGGGCGGCGCATTGGCTGCCAAATGGGTTTTCAGTTCTGGGGCCATGGGTACGCTTCGCTGGCCCTGGCTAAAAGCATTCAGATTCACTTGGCCAGATGGTAGACGGGGTGCGGGATGCGGGATGTGGGCTGCCAAGAGGGTTAATGGATCTGCATGCAGCAAGTCTGCAGCCTGCAGTCTGCAGTCGCCTCGCTCGTGGCGGACAAAGTGACATTTGTCGTTAATTGCTAAATTTATGGCTAGAAATTCGGCAAGCAGCAAAACTGCAAAAATGCTCAAAACTTAAGCGAGAAAAAACAACAAACAAAAACAAATCCGAGGAAAATGGGAAAACAACAACAGCAACTTACGTGCAAGAAGACGGCCTAATTAGTTGGCATACAAAGAGTTCGCTTACCTGGAAGCAAAGTGGAGAAAAGCGAAAAGGAAATTGCATAAATTAATTTGGAAAATATATAAATATGTATTTAGAAGCTTATAAGTAGCGTGTGCTTATATCTTAAACAAGTGGCACGAAATGAAGGATTAAATAGATTTCGAAATTGCGGAATTGTCATTAAAAGTTTTTAACTATTTTCTTTTTAACTTTAGCTAATTAAAAGCTATAAGAAATGTATTGTCTGATAGAAAACTAAGTTGACACTTTTTAAATGTCATAACTTTAATACAGATTTGTCAGCTAGAATACAACTGGACATTTTTAAGGCTATAACTTTGTCAAAACTGAAAGTAATGCCGTCAAAAAATCGTGTGTTTGTAAACTCAGAGCTATCAGCTAATAGCTTAGTTTATTTTTCAGCAAATATTCTTCCCGACCAACTCAAATAGCTTGGCTATGCATTTAAGTGGAGCTTTGCATTTGAAATGTCGACCCGTCCCATATTTATATTAAGCCCCTAAGCTGCCTGTTCCGATTTACAGACCATTGCACAGCTTGGCGTTGTCGGAACGCAACCAGGCAAGACAATAAAAGTGGGTATGTATGTATATATATATAGACTATATAGAGTCATAGAGTCAAGAGTGCAGTTAACGCATCTTTAAGCCACAACTGGCACTGGCTTTGGCTTTGGGCCACTTTGCGCTCTGTTGACTCAAAAGTCGCAGTCAAGTTAACTTCTTACGCTTCGTTGCCTAATTTCGCTTGTAAGTCACACTTTAAAAGTGGTATGGGAGGGATGGGCGAGGGGTGGGGGAGGAAGGGAGTGCTACATGAAGCAATGCATTTCTATTGTGGGGCTTTTTCTTTTTTGGATGGGGGCTCTTTCGAAATCAGGTGTCAGTTGAGAGAGCTCTTTTGTGCTCTTCTCTGCAGCAACTAATTTATGCATTTTCTCAGGCAAATGTTATGCGTGGTTGCATTTTCCCTGCCCCTCCCCTACCCACCCTGCCTTGCCACTGTTTGACCATTTCCATTGTGAGTGGCTTAGCTGCAAGGTGTTTCATTTACACACTGCGCCGATCAGCGATAATGAAATGTGATCCCAACTTCAATTACACTCAGCTCTGACCGCCTGCAGCGCTTCCATTTTTTTGTTACTTTTTGCTTTTGCATATTTTGAGTATTTTTTCTTAGGCAATTTGAAATTAATTCAAGTGCAGTTGTGGATTTGGACGCGTTGTGCGCGGTGTGAATGAGCTCATAAAATGGGCAACAGAAACTGCATTTTTATGGCCGTGATTTACAGAACCAGTCCAAAAATTGTAGACCAAAAAACCCCAAAAAAAAAACAAAAACAACAAAAAAGAGACAGCCGACAAACAAAAAACAGAAACACGTCGGCAATCTTGGTAACCATGAAATTGAATTGCTACTTTGAAGTGCACTCAACGTCGAACCGAGTCGCACTCGTTGGAGTCCGGGGAGTGGTTGGGGGGAATGTTCGTTGGGGGGCAAGGGTTAACTGCACACATGGCTGCACGGCTGATAGGCAGTCGAGGGGAGGGGAGGTAGGGAGTTTACTGCTACTGCTGGTGGCCACCTAGTTACCCATTCTAATTACCGAATGCAGCCACGGCAACGAGCGAAGCTCTGACTTTGTTGCAAGTGCAGGTCTCAGCATGGGGGATGGGGAAATCGGAGCAAGGGATGGGGCACTCTGAAGAGTTCATTAGAGGCGCAGTGAAAAAGAATTGTTGGAAAAAAATGAGGAAGAAGACTGTAGCTGAAAATCGTGTTTTTCTTTTATTTCGTTATGTGTTTTTAAACGGAAAAATTAGTGCAAAGAGAGTTTGGCTTATAGAGCAAGAAAGAGCCAAGCTTATGGTATGTTAAGATCTGCATTATACAGAACTACTGCGAGCAAGAAGTGTGCCCAAATTCAAACAATATTCGATTAAGATTAAGTTAAGAGTTTTGTGGAAGTCTTACATAACGTAAGAAGAAATAAGACAATAAATGGAAAATGTTGAAATTCTTTTAGATAAAATTGACTAACCAGTTCAGTTTACTTGTCGACAATATAGCATCGATGTAAATAGTCCGGCCAAGATTATGGTTTTTACACAAATATTATATTAGCCGGAATTCGTTCTCTATATCGATGAAGTCTACATTGTCTACAAGATTTTAACTATATTATCTCTCTCTCTCTGTCTAGCCACTTTGTAATTAAATTAGCTGTGTAGTTGCATATTAAAAATACATTATGACTAGACTATGTACAGTTAGTTAGTGCTGTAAAATCAACCAAAATTGAAATAGCTGCCAGATTGCCATGAAAATTACTTGTTTCCCATTAAGAGGCAAAGTATTGGGTATTGCATACACCGAAGAGTCAAAGTTGAGTCGGAGCCGGAGCCGGAGCCGGAGTCGAAACGAATCGAGTCGCGTAACCAAGCCAGCAATTAAGCGGAGCTCTTCGCTTTTCCTGGCGTGCTGACGTGCTAACGGTAAATGCTGCATATGTGAGCTGTTTGCGTGTTTTTTTTGGAACCCCGTTTGCTGGTTCGCTCTCTCTCTCTCTCTCTCTCTCTCTCACACTCTGTCCAACTCACACTCTTTCATGCAGTCTGTCTTGCTCTTTGTTTTTGGTTGTTCTTTGTTTTAACGGAAGCTGTTGCTGTTGTTTTTATGCTTTTTAATTTCCTTAACAATTTCTTTTGTGCTTTTTGTGTTTCCACTTCTGTTCGCATAACTGCGACGAGTGCACTCCAAACGTCTTTGCTTCAGTTGCCTCCCAAGGGTTATATATATATACGTATATGTGTGTGTGTGAGTGAGCCAAAAGCGAGGGAGAAGAAAAGGCTTGTGAAAGGCGTAGCCAAAAAAAACAAAAAATCAAACGAAAAATCAAAATACATAATATATATGTATCTGTGTGTATATGTATGTGTATCAAGTAGAATCTCATGTGACACACAATGCTTTTGAGTGCTGACGCCGGCGCTCGAAGATTGGGGCAATTTACAGAGGCAGCAACAGAAAAGAGCTCGACGAAGCCAAGATATTTTTCCGTTTTGTGGAGTGTGTGTTTAACATGCGTATATTATACTTGACTTAATAAGCTGTTATTAAAAACAAATTGGGAGACGAGAACCAAATAAAAAAAAAAAACACAAAAGGGGTTCCTAACAATTAAATAATCATTTTTCTTCCGTTTGAACAGATTCGGAGGTGGGCGATGGTAGCAGTTGCAATCGTTAATAATGCAGCTAGAAAAAAATGTGGTAGCAGAAGAGGTAGCATTTATTTTAAATGTTATTACCATAAATAATTAACCCTATTCAAATGGGCTAATTTTAGACGTCTTGCTTGCGAATATTCTGCACTTAGCTAATTTTAATATTTGTGCGTCACTGGGAAAAGCGAAAAGAAATGTTTCACAATTCTAATAATACGTAATACATATAATTTGCAATATTTAAATAGATACGGCGTAATCTATACTCGAATATGAGGTTACAGAAAAGAAATTGATTTTATTAGACACGTGATTCAGTTACTGGAGTTCTTACGACTAGAATCACACGTATTTACAAATGAGCTTTCAACTAATTTGAATTTAAAAATCTATTTGGAAAATTAGTCTCGTACTTAGCAAAAAAAAATACAGTTAAATAAAATTATTAAGCTATTATAATTAATTTAAATCATTTCTATTTCTGAATCGTCGAAAAGTATGTTATATAAAATACGAATACGTTGCAATTAACTCCACATGCCACATGCCACAATAGTCAATTGACAAACTCCACCCACACCCTTGACCTATCTGCACAGAGTTTTCGTTCAGTCGCCGCTCTCGGATGGAAAAAGAAGAAGAGAACTCAACTACGCCTCGGTGTGATGGACGCTTATGATCAAAACCAGCCCAGCCGCATGGCGATCTCAACGACTGCAAAAGCTTTCACACGATGCTTGCCCAAAAGCTCCGAAATAAAAAAAAAATGTGTGAGCGCAAAAGCGTCGCCAGCTTTTGCATTTGTGGGAGAGCGGCAAAAAAAACATGTAGGCCTATGAATTTAGTTTTTGTTGTTGTTGTTGTAGTTATTGCTGGTGTATTTTATTTTGGCGCTGGCTGGCAAAGCAACGTAGCAACGTATTTTTAGATTTTCTTAGCGCTTGCTGTAGTTGTCGTTGCTGTTGTTGTTGTTGTTGAAGGGCGCGCGCATTGTTGTATTTGCAGTTGAGCTTTTATTTAGTTGCTATTGTTGTTGTTGTTGGATTGTATTGCGCGTGAATGTCATTTGTAAAGCAGGAAAAGCTCTGCGAGCTGCAAAAGTACATATGTATTTGTGTGTGCGTCTACGCACATTTTTAATTATGTTGTGCGAGCTCAAGGTTTTTTCTATCGCTGCTGTATATTTTTGTTTTCGGTTTTTTTTTTTTATGGTTTTTTGTAACGTTTTGTTGCTGTGCAGGCGTTGGCGATAGAGCGTATAGACCTCTACTTGCCCTCTTGCGCCTCGCGCCTCACCCCTTCACACAACCACCCGCTCCCTTTGCATAGGCATTTTCAGCCAATTTAATTGTAGGCCGCCATAATTTAGATGCGACTCTGACACAATCTACAAATAGCCGAACAATAAAAAAAATATATGAAAATATTTTTGCGCTGCGTTTGCACTCACACACACACGCATACACATATGTATATAATGTATTTAGGTGTGTGCGCAGTTTTTATGTAAAACTTACATTATTTATAGGCCTGTTTCTCGTCTTTTTTGTGCGTGTGTGTGTGTGTGTAAGTACTTTTCATATCAGCCAGTTTTTAGTGCCATAATTGACAATTTTGTGTTCATAGCTCAATAGCGTAGAAATAAAAAAATAACTGCTTGAGTTTTTTTTCCTATGCTATAAAAATTGTAGATTAGTTTATTTTTTAAGCAAGAACTGCGAATTTAATGCAGAATTGCAAGATATATAATTTTGTTTAATATTTAGCTTATGATCAGTTTGTAACTATAGATTGTGATTATCAATTTGCTTACATCTTATACATTTTTCCTTTTATTTTAAATTAAGTTTAATTATAAATATAAATATAAAAATGAAATTTGCAAATAAACTTGTGTATTTTTTCCTTCATGCCTCTCTCTCTCACACTGTGCCACCATGCCACCCATTTTGTGACTCATTTCATTTGCATGTCGGAAGTTTTCTCAAACTAACACCCTGCAACATATACTAATTTATACGCCATTTTATTGCCATGTTACATGGCCTATAAAGCAAAACAAAAAAAGAGCGAAACACGCACTAAGTTTATGATTAGCATTGCATACCATTATAGCAAATATAGTTTCATTTCCATGCCAGAAATAAAACTTGCATGTGCTGCTGCCCGTAAAAAATCAAAAATTAAATGCAGAATCAACGCTTTTATGTGGTGCTAATTAAGCTTATCAAAAACGCGAAGACAGATTCATTATAAAAACCAACAGAAAAAGGAAACAAAAGGCCAAAAAATGAGAATAAATATTTTTATTAAATATTATTCAAGTACAGTGAAAACCTGCGAGTGCCACTCATTGTATTTGTTTTTCTCATATTGTTGCCTGTAGCACTTAAATATACACACACAAACGCAAACATGTATATATTTATATATGTATATGTTGCTGGCCAGCTGAGTTGGCCATATGCCTAGGCCTAAACCTACACACACATACAAATATGATGGTTGCTATCTGCAAACTGCGTGTAGGTGTGTGCAAGAGAGAGCATAGAGTTTGAGTAAGTATGTATGTATATGTGCACACACTGTTTTTGTTGATATGGCGTTGCCTATGTGCAATGCTACTTTGCCAAACTATTCGTATTGTGTGTAGCTTTTTATTCCCCAGCTGCTAATTGCCAGTTGCCTTTTGCTCCACTTCGTCAAAGCACACGCATACACACAAACGCACTCTTACTCACTCACTCACTCACTCACTCGCACACGCATATTTCGCACTACACTTACACTCTCGCACATTATGACAAATGGGCTGGCAAAACTTTTGCATGCAGTCGATAGAGTTGCGTTGAATAGTCAAGCGCCCTCTACTGGCTGCGTGATATGTGTGTGTGTGTGAGAGTGGGCGAGTGCTGCTTAAACATAGTATGTATGTGTGTGTGTGTGTGTGTGTGTTTGCACAAATAGAAACGCATTTCATGTTTTCGTTCACATTCAAATGGGTAACAGGCTGCCATTTTGAGAGTGCGAGAGAAATGTGCAGTTATATATAAGATTTCATAATTAAGGCGACTTCGTATTTAAATTATTAATTATTTGGCATTTGTTTACCAATTGCAAGCCAATTTATGAGACCACTTGAAAGAAGTGTGTAGAGAGCTGCATCGGCAAAAGAAACTTGAACGGCAACAGAAGATTTACTTGAAGTGCATAAGACGAGTGAGAACAGCGGCGCCTCCCTCTCTCTTTCTCTATCGGACACAGAGCTTTGTCCACAAGAGCTGAACAACTGTAATAATAACAACTGAGTAGCGCGGCTTAAGCCATTGAGCTTTTCTTCTTGGTCGCCGTCAGATACATTAGAACTCAAGCAACTGCAGTGGCTGGTCATAAAAAATGCCACACTTATTAAAGCAGCAGAACATGAAGCAGTTGGTCGAGGGTGGTGGGGGAAGACGCAACAGTCAAATGCAATGAACGCACTTTGCGCAACTGTCGACGACGACAACAGCAACAACAATAATAATGAGAGACGCAACGTTGCGTCAGTTTCAAAAACCGCGCAGTCTGCGATGGAGAGAGGGAGAGGGGGCGAAACTGAGTGACTAGTTGGGGTAAGGAGCTTTCTGTGTCAGTGTGTGTGTGCATGTGTTTTTGTGTATTCTAGGAAACTTAACGATTGTGCAAATGCGGGCTTGCTGCGAAAGACAGAGAGAGAGAGAGCGAGAGAGCGAGGGAGTGAGAGACGGAGGAAAACAAAGGTGAGCAGGGTAAAAACGCACTTCCGACAAGTGAAAATGCAACAAACACACGACAACAACAACAATAAGAAAAGCACGCAAACACTAAAAGCGAAGCACACACATAAAACAAAAGGTTGAAAATAAACCAAATTGTTGTTGCATTTAATTAAATGCGGAAGACCCGCAACAAAGGCCAACAACAACAACAACAACAAGAACTACATTAAAGCGCACGCACAAAGTGCGAGCGAGGCAGCAACTACAGTGTACTACAACACACAACGCACAGAAAAAATATTTGGAACGCGCTGCGCTTAAAGTAGGTCAAAGTGGCAGCGACGCCGACAGCGACAGCGGCAGCGTCAATGCCGCAAGGGGGTTGCGTGTCAGCAGCAGCAGCGGCGACTGCGACGCAGCAGCAGCAACCGCAGCAGCATAAGAAATGTTTAATTTATGCAAAGAAGAAAAATATGATTATGCGTTGCGTACGAGTACGAGTGTGCGTGTGTGTGTCTGTGTACATGTGTATTGGTGTGTGTGTGTGTGTGTAAGCAACTTTTGCTTTTCTTCATTTGAGGCCTAATTGTTATTAATATGCAACGTTGAGTCGCATTTGTAAACCATATAGCACAAAAAAAGTGCGTCGAAAATAAAACAACTCTTTTTTCGAGCACTTTTCTTTTTTTGCATAAATTATAATTATAATTTATTACAATTACATGCGTTATGTGTCTGCGTCTGCCAATGTTTGCAATTGTTTGCGACGCATCGCGACATGTAAGAAACAAGAAATTAGACACAAAAAACTTTCGAAAAAAAAAAGTTTTGGCTTGTAACTGAGTGTGACAATGTTTTATGGTCTAGGGCCTAAGAGGGGAGGCAGGTAAAGGGCTAGAGTAAACTAAGGTTCGGGGCGCCAGGGAGTGGTGATAATGATGGTTAGTTGTGGAAGGGAAAATGCGCTGCGTCATTAGCATAAATATTGAATGAACTTATGTTTTTGAGGTTATATTGTCATCATTATTGGAGAATTTTTGTTTCGGTTTTAAAAGTGATGTCTAACAGGGCAGGTGTAATGTTATAGAAAGAACAACTTGAGCCTAAAGAACAAATACAACTATTAAGAACTGTGTTCGAAGGGATTACTAACCAAAATTCGTACGTCTATGTCTGACAAATTTGATAGAAGTAACGATTCGAGCAGGGAAAATAGTATTGGTTTTTTTTTGTGTCAAAAACTCACCTTAAGTTCCAATTGCAAATTTGCGCGTTAATCCAAAAAATGCCTTACTTTTTAATTGTAAAAAATGTTTACAAATTGTATTCTTTTTTTTACAATAATTTAATTACAATATGTTGTAATTTGTATGCACTTCACTGCACTTATACCAAAAGTTTATCAATTTTGTTTTTTACAATTTCTGTACTGTGTTGGTTTTGTTTGTTTTTTTACAGTTCAGTTGTTATCAAAAATGATTACCAAATAGTTGCTATATATAATTTTTAGCAATAGTTGTTTATATATATATATATTTATAAATATTTTTTATGTGTATTTGAATAAATTGTTTTTGTTTTTCTTTTTGTTTTTTCTTTTTTTTTGTTGAAATTTTTCAATAATTCTTTTATGTTTTATCGAAACGAAATTTTTATGCAAACTAACACACACTTTCTGCTGCTGCTTGTTGTTGTAGTTGATGTTGTTGTTGTGGCTGCTTATTTTTGTGATTGCTGTTGTTGTTGATGTTGCGGTTGCTGTTGTTGTTGTTGTGTTGCTGTGTTTAGTATTGCGTTTTGTCCGAACCAATAATTTTGAAGAGTTGTCCAATTTTTTTGTTGGCTTAAATTTTTGCGGGTTTTCCTTGTTTTTACTTAGCTGATTTTGTTTTGTTGATTTTTTTTTGGCGGTTTCCCTTAAATGTTACATTTAATTTGTTTTATTTCTTATTTATAGTTATGTGTGTTTTCTTTGCATTTATTTTATACTTTTTTCAATTAGCCAAATAATTTTGTTTTCGAATTTATATTTGTAGTTTTCTTTTTTCGTTTTGCACGCAGCTTGCCAAAATAGTTTTTTTTTTTGTTTCTTTTATTTTGTTTTGTGAAATTTGTAGCCCTAAATTATTTTTGCCAATTTAAAATTTTGCTTTTGCATTATTAATTTTTTTTTTGTTCAGTTCATTTTTGTTTTTAGTTCATTCTTTGTTTCATCGAAAACATAATTGAAATCTTTTGATATTTTTAGTTGGTTAAATGTTCGAAAATTGCTTTTGCATTTGCATTTAGCTGCATGCGCCAATTTTTGGTTATTTTGTCGTGATTAGTTTGTGCAGACATTTTCACAGTGACATTTGGGACCTGCAAAATACAACAGAGATCGGCATTAATATCATACGATAAATGGGTATTAAACTTAATTTTTATTGGTTTGCTTACTTAAAATACATTTTCATATTTTCTCTTATCGATTTGCTAATTGAGGATCTTTGTGTATATACTTGGCTATTATGGCAAGGGTGTCTCCAAGTTAAGCATTCCCCAGTCGAAGCATTATTTTTGCTCTATTCTATTGCTTCACTCACGAAATTCATTCATCAGCCAAATAATTGAAAAATTAATGCGGCTTATCTGTTTTCTAACAAGTTTCGCTAAAAGTTCCACTAAATTGTCAATCTGAATCCACAGATTCAAAGGCATTGCATTTGGATTTTTGCCTTTATCAAGTGTTTCAATTCTAATCGCGTTTCAAATTGTTGCTAATGTTGTTTTTGCTTTTTCTTGTTGTTGTTGTGGCATGCTCTATTAACATGGAGACGCACTTAAACATGTGCTTTGCCTCAGGAAATTGTCAACTCTTATCGCTCAATAATAAAAAAAAACCCAAATACTATGCAGCTGCAATAACTCAGACTTTTCGGTGAGCTGCAAGCCTGTCCTATATTTAGCTCTATATAATATTACATAGATTTATATATATATGTATTTTTTCTGTCTTTATATATATTATTACAGTCTTTCTTAAAGGGTATAGCTGATGATGATAAGATGATATGTTTTTTTTTTGGCAAACATTTGTTCGAAACGGATTTCTATTAATGATTGGATTTTTTGTACAAGTTATTTGACATCTCGATAATGCTTAACTCAGTCTTCTAGATTTATGAGCTTCTCAAGTTTTATAAGTTAGCTTTAAATAATATATATATATATATATATATTTATTGCAATTTTATTGCATTTGAAAATAGTTTCAGCTTTTGGCAGACAATTCCTAGTTATTTTCCACTATTTTTTGACTGAAATTATTTATTAGTTTTAGTTTTAATATTTAGGATTAATAAAGTTCTTCTTCTTCTTCATTTAAGTCCAGCAAACAAGTGTCTCTTTATATGCACTATTGGATATCCCAGCACATTTATTTTATTCCTTAATAATCCTTATGCACTTTTCATGTTGCACTCACACACTCACAAACACAACACACACACGTGCCACAAAAAGGGGTTCTAGTTTTTTGTTTTTTTTTGGGTTGTTCAAAATCTTTGCCTTGGGTTTTTTTCTTCTTGCCGCTGTGGGGCGGAGCGGGTAGGGTTGTTTATTGTTCGAAGCGCATTGCCTATTGTTATTGTTGTTGTAGTTGTTGTTATTACTGCTGTTGCTGTTGTTGTTGTTGTTGTTGTTTTTGTTCTAGGCATTGTTGTTGCTTGATTAAAAATGCAGAAGTTTTCGCTTCTGGTTTGCGTTTGCTGCTGCTGCGTTTTCCAGTTTTAGTTGCATGCAGAGCAACCCCAATTGCTTTATGTAAAAATCACAAAAACACACACACACACACACACACAGGCAGTCACATACACACACACAAACGCAATTAGTTACGCATAGTCAAAATTGGGATGTGGATGCGAATTGCATTTGTATGGATTTGTCCCGGAACTTAGTTGAGAACTTGTAGAGCTGCTGATCTTGCTCTTCCTCCAACTATAATCACACTTTGAGTATCTTTAAGATACAAAAACGCACTTGAATTTGTATGTTGCACGATTCGTTTGTGCTTTGTATTTGGTTGAAGTTCGTGTTGCTAGTTGTGCTATATTTTTCATTACATTTTAAATACATTTAAACTTCAACTTTCAACCAAGAACAGTCATCATAGTTAAATACATTTACTAAACATTAATTATTTATTTTTGCTACATAAATATGCACTTTAAGCTCATTTAATACTCTTCATTTTTGTATTTAATATTTTTTTATTATTTATATTTGCTATTTATGATTATTTGTTTTTAATTAATTGAATTTTGTATTATTTATTCAGCTTGCATTTGAGTTGAATATATATATATATTTTTTTTTTGTTGCATAATTGTATACATTTTGTATTTATCGATACTTTTGCGTTTGTATTGATTAATAACAATAAACAATGAAATTACCTTCAATCACTTGTTAAATACACACACACACATACACACTCACGTACACACTGACACACACACACAGAAAGATACACCGTCAAAAATTGTTTTTATTATATGTGTGTGTATATGTATGTGTTTGCCGGCCTTGGACGTGTTGTTGGTTTTATTTGATGTATTTTTGTTAAATATATTTATGTATTATGGTATTGTTTAAAACATAAACTAAACTTAAATAATAAATTAAAACAGAGTTCAAATTGAAAACTTTCGTTATTTTGAACAAAATATTTGTGCGCTTCTTTTTGGCTGCTTGAACTTGAATTTATATATATTTTTCTTGCAATTTATATCAAATGGATTTGTATTTATTTTTCTTCTGCATGTCGGTGTTGCCGTTGTTGTAATATTTTTGAATAAACGTATTTTTGCTTAATTTTGAAAATGTTATTTTGCGTTAATTTTGTGTGTTTTTTTTTTGTTTTTTGTTGTAATCAGCTTCTGTTTCAATTGCTGTTGCCGTTGCCGTTGTGGGGAAATGTTAAGAGACGAGACGAGAAATGCACACAACGAACGCTGCTGCTGCGAGCTGCGCACCACCGAAACCTAGCGCCGAATAGACGAGCATGAAATTCAAAAATTGCGTTTATGGCCTATCAACCAGGCAGTCGGCGGCGGTCGACGCACACAAGCTTACAAAATGCACGCATACACGGCCAAGCGCACACACACACACACTTACACACACAGAAACGTACTGCGGAAGAGTGACGGGCAGCGGGCAGAGCCACCACCAGCAGCAGCAGCAAGGAGCAGCAAGCAGCAGCAGCAGCGCAACAGCTCCAAGAGAGTAAGAGTAAAACGCAGCCGAACGCAGCAAAGCGCAGCGAAAAAAAACCGACGGCGAGAGGACAGAGAGAGAGCGCGTTTGCTCTCGTGTTCTCTCTCCCGACTTGTTCGTAGCCAAAAACAAGTTTCGCTGCTGTGGTCGTTGTTGGGGCCTGGCGTCGCTGCCGCTGGCGCTGTCACTGCTGCGAGAGTGCGCCCATTTTGCATTGCCTGTGTGTGTGAGCTTTTGTTTTTGATTTTGTTTCGCTTTGCGTTGCAAATGCAGAATTTGCATTGGTGTGCGAGAGAGTTTCATGTTCTCTTATTGGACTTTGGCGCGGACTCTCTTCGCTAGCATTCTTGTTGGCTCGCTCACTCGTTCGCTCTCTCGCATACTCTCTCCTCCGACAACCACTTGCGCAGCGGCTGTGCAATGTTTTTTGCGCGTTCAATCCAATTGGAATGCACGGACTTGCAATCTTCAATTGGGTTTACAGTGAGTGCGAGTCTAATGGGAAATATGAAAATTTGATGTTTTGCAACAATTAACTGTACATTAAGCTTTACAGTTGTCGAATAAGATTTAAGTTCAACTCACTGCTTATGCTTGACTTATGATGTCATTGCTGCAACTTTGCATGTTTTGTGTGTATGCACTGCTGACCCCCCCACCCCTCGCCACATTCCAGGACCTCTCTCCTCCTTTTTTGGGGTGAGTTCTGCTCACACTCGGCTGTGCAGTTTACTCTCTTCTATCTATTGAGAGAACGCACTCTGTGCAGGCAAATTGCATAAGTCGCATGAGCTAATCACCACAGCAAAAGAGAGAGACAGAGAGAGAGAGAGAGAGAGAGAGAGCTAGAGTGCGTGTGTGTGTGTGAGAGAGAGAGTCCTTTTGCAAGTCCTTCATGTGGAAAATGCTCGTGGGTAAATGTGAAATAGGCTTCAAAAATAGAAACTTGCTTTTGCCACACAACAGGGGATGCCCCGCGGGAGGGTGGATGGGAGGGGGAAGGGGGTGAGATAAGTGAACTCTGATTGCATCAGCTGGCCAGGTGTAGTAATTCACAATTAAATGAGCTATTATAAGGAAATTCGAAGATCTTATGAATTTTTTCAAATATAAATCTAAGATTAAAAAATTATTTTATATTGTTTAAAATATGCTTAGAATTACTAAGCTGGAGAATTTATATATTTATATATATATTTTTTTTTTCAATATTATGGAAAAAATGTCTTAGAACATTTAACAAGTTCTAGAAATTGAAATTGATAAGAAAATAAATGTTAATTCATATTTACCTAATTTAATTCAATATTACAATTTGTAATCATTAATCATTAAATATTTAAAAAAAAAGTTTAAAGTAAACGTCCGAAGACAAATGTGACTAGAATATCAATTTAAACCTTTCAAAGTATAACGGAGCTAAAAGAATCGTTAGAAAACAATATCCGCTAATTTCTGTTTTTACAATATTTGTGAAAATATTTTTACTGCAATTCCCACAAAAATATCAAATTCCTTCGCACACACGACTAATGGAATCTAAACCACAAGATGTATTCAAAAACCCTATGAAAATATGCCGCATTTCTATTATTAATTAAATGTTGATTATTAGCAACCAGTCGCAACAGAAAAAGTATCCCAAAAAAGCGCTCAAAGAGACAATTAGAACCGTTTGCTTTTCACTCGTTCAGTTTTGAGTGCAGAAACTGACACTGCTGCTGCTACTGCTGCTGTTGAGCGAAAAACTCGTTTCTCCTGCACGCTTCCAGTGGCAAAACAAAAGCAAAAAACATACACACACACACACACACACAGAAGTGAGCGACAACAACAACAAAAAGAATAACAATACGCATTCATTTTGCAGTGGCAACAAGAGAGAGAGCGAGAGCAAGAGAGGAGCCTGAGCTTTTTCGACATATGTCACTTCCCCAGCTGGGAGCGCGCATGTCGCTCAGAGAGCGCAAAGCGCGCGCAAAAAAAAAACATGAAATAAGTAAAACGAAACTAAAGCGAGGCGCTGCCATTTTATTGCTGCCTGCACACACAACAACAACAACATCCACAGCAATCAAAACGGCGAGAACGAGAACAAAAACAGCAGAGAGTCGCCGCCGTCGTCGTCGCAGTCGCAGCAGCAAGTTTACGCAATTCAAACAAACACGTGGAGCGACAAGCAGCGCGGTCAACGCAGCCAAGCGCAGCGTCGAGAGCATTTTTCGTGCTTTTAATTTTATTTTTTTGGCGCGGCTCCCCGCTCTCTCTCTCTCTCTCGCGCTCACGCTCTGTCTTTGTGCGTGTGCGACTGTGAGTGGCGCTTATGTGGCTGCTGCTGCTGTTGCTGCCTATGCTGCCTACGAGAAATCCAATAAGAAAATGCTTTGTGCGTTTGCTGCCGCACACACCAATGCAGGCCATTATATGCGTGTATGCACGATGTACACACACACACATATATTTATATATATATGTATGTATTGTATATGTATTGCGTATTTTGGCATGGCCGCCAAGCGCGTTGACGTCGACGTCGGCGTCGCTGTGCGTTTGCAGTGCTGCACGCACTTTTTGCTTAGCTTTGCTACACAGCAAATTTTTTTTGGTTGCTGTTCTTGTTTTGCTGCTGCTGGTGCTGCTATTGTTGTTGTTGTAGGCCTATGTACAGTTTTTTGGGGCGGCTTATATATATATAAATATATATATTTATATATATATATATAAATATATGTATGCTCCACATTTTTGGCGCCAGGCCGCTGCTGACTGCTGCTGCTGCTGCTGCTGCTGCTGCTTTTCTCTCACCCACTCACTCGCACTGAGCATTAAAACGAACGCACTTTTGCAGCTTGCGCTTGTGTGTATGTGTGTGTATCTGTGTGTGTGCGTTTTGCTGTTTTTGGGTGTGCGTTTTTGTGAAATTTTAGCATTTATTTGTTATGTGCGAGCATTTTGACTGCTGCTGCTGCGTCGCTGCTACTGCTGCTGCGTAGGCCCGTTATATACACTATCTGCCAATTATGTGTAGCTATGTATTTGTGTGTGTGACCCTGCTAAAAACTTTTGTCGGTTATGTGTGTATACTGCATTTTTTTTGTTACCTTCTAACCCAACCCAATCCAACTCAATTCCAACCCACCCACAAAGCTATACAATTGCACAAAAAGCAAATGTTTCGCTTTCTGTTTGTATTTGTGTTTGTAATGTATACACACACACACACACGCACAAACACACACACACATTTATTTATTTTTCATGAACATATCCGAATGCTTCGATGGATTTTTGTTGCGCTTTCAGATAAGATGATATCATTTGTTTTTGTGGCATTTGGCGCACATTCATGTTCTCGTATGTTGCGCCACAAACACAAATATTTACATATATATTTTTATATATACGTTTGTATATGAGTACTTAAATTTAGAAATGGATCACTCAATTTGCACGCTTGCATTAAGTGCGTTTTATGCTCTTTGACACTTTCATCTATTATAACTAATTTTGGTAACTGACATACACACACATCACAAACAGACACACACACACACACATTTGACAGCGAAATTGTTTCATATGTTGGGCTAGGCTCTACATATTCTACATAAACCCATATATATGTACATGTATATATGTATGTATTGTGTGTAGAACTGTGTCTAGGGCATTAATTGAGCTAATTAGATAAAGTAATATCTGCCAGATAAGTTGCACAAGTGTCTGAGAGAGACAGATGGACAGAGGCAGATAGTGTGAGAGAGATAGAGGGAGGGAGAGGGAGGGAGGGAAAGAGAGACAGAGAGGGATGTGCATGAATGTCTAATCGAACAAGAGACATTCTTAACCAAAATCGTTCAAGAAAATAACTTTAATCATAAAAGTCGCTCAAGATATGGCAAAAGTGAAAGGAGTGTGAAGAACTTTACATTAGATCATATAAGAGCATACATTTCAGGTGCAGAAGAGAGATAGAGAGATAGAATGCTTAAATAATAATAATTAAAAAATTATTATTTCATTAGTTGAACTAATAATTGAATTAGCAGGCAACAAAACTCATTTCAAATTACAACAAAGCAAATTTTCTAAATATTATTATTCTAAACATCCTTTACATTGCTGACAATTATTTGTACAATAATATGAGATAACATTTTGATAAGTTCATTTTTGATATTTCAATAATATTTATGTGTCAATAGACTGCACTTGCTCAAAGTAATTTCTGCGCTCAGTTTTAGCCATGATTTTTCGCGTCAAATCAACAAGTTGCCTTTTCTAAGATTGCCATCCTGCTTTAACAATCATTTAGGATTTTCGCTTTGCTGCAGAATTCCTAGAAAAAAAAGGCGCAACCGCAAGAAGTCAACGACAAAAATTGTTTTGCCTAACATCAAAGCTAAAAAAAATTACAGCGAAAAAAAAAAACTGAACAAAAATAAATGGCAAAATACAAAAAAAAAAATACCCAATTGAATTAGGGGCAACAGTTTAAAGAAAACCGCCGAACCCGCTGAGAGCCAACGGGTAGCTGCAACCGGTGGGGTGCTGGGGGTAACAGAGGGGAGCGGGTAGAGGGAGAGCCGGGTATATTACATATTGTGATGTTGACAAAAAAATAAACAAAAACAACAAAAAATTGTTCTACCATAATTCGAAAACAATGACGCAGAGGAAATAATCCTTCAGAAAGTCGGGGAAGAAGAAAAAGAAGAAGAAGCAGTTGTAATAAAGAAGTGGAAAAGCAGTTGTGCTGGGCACAAAGCGAAAGGGGAGTACAGAATACAGAAAACAGAGTACAGATGTACAAAAGGCAAGACAATGACAACAACAGCAAAAAAAAGGGGTTCAAGGACATTTTACACATAATTTTTACTACCTTACACGCTTGCCAGACAAAGTCCTCCCCCCCCCACACACAGACAGACACACACACAATACACCCAAGGCCCAACTCGGCTAATGCTAATGTAATAATTTCGTTGAAGATGTGCGCCAGGATTGCACAACGTCCTTGCGCTGATTTGCTCGAGTTAAAGTCGAGGAAAAGAAAGAAAAGCAAATAAAATAAAATAAAGCGAAGAAGCAGAAGAAGAATACGTAATAAAAAAAGGCTGTTGCTTGAAGAGTTTAACGCTCTATTACGCACAATCAGCGAGGGAAGAGCGCGCGCGGGGGGACTACTCAAATAATATAGCAGCAAACCAAACCAAAAAAAAAGAAGAAGCACGCGTAAAGGCAGTTCTAGGAAGACGACATTGATTGCCTTTTTACCTTGGCACCAGCCCCAACCCCCCACCACCCCCAACGCGTTTCCCGTTTCAACTCAATGCCTTAGACCAAATTCAAATGTTACGCGGCTTTGTTTACCTTTTTTTCCTTTTTTATTTTATTTAGCCGGGCCAATCGATTATTACGTTTGGGGTGAATGAACTGGAGCAAAGTCAAGAGCGCATTGTCAAAGATTCAGTTATTTGCATGCCTATATTTGATATATATTTATACTAATTGACAGCTTAACTTTACTGCACATTCTTAAAAAACAATTGAAATTTGTTTTCCCATAAATATCTTATAAATATTTCTTATTTTTTAATTTTAATTTAATTTGAAATTTTCTTTTTAATTTGATTTATTTTTGTTTATTTTTGTCTCAACTGACTTTAGTTGTGGTTAAATAAATACATATAAATGAATAAAGTTGTGCATTGACATATCAAAGGTGGCAGGAAGCATCTTTCAATATTTTTGAACGTTGAAGTATTAGCGAAAAGTTAATTTTGCGGATAATATATAATATAATATATCATAATAACTGGAGCAACATATGCGAAATGGGCATAGTTTGTGCTCCTAATCGGCTGATTAAGAAGAAGATTGAGAAGATTACAGCAAGCCTGATTCAGCGATCAGAAAGAGAATGATTACAATGATGAAAGAAAATGATTATTAGTATTCCAGTTAAGACCAAGATGTACATATTCCATTTCATCCTGATGAGTCGCCAAATTTGCATATATTCTTGATCAGCAACAAAGGGCAAAGCGATCTGGCTAAGTTTGGCTGGCTCTTCAATATAGAGGTATATAAATTCTCGTATATACCACGCTGAGTGGCAAGTTTATGTGCAACTATTAATATAAATCGATTTTCGATAGCCATAAAAAGAACACACAGTTAAAGGTAATTGGGAAAAGATGCAGCATCCTAGGGAACCATGTCTTGAAGCCCAAGGACGTAGAAACCCTCAGCCAACAAAGATTCTAGCATTCGTGCAGGAGATGGGGTTGATGGAGGAGCTGTAGGCTCAGAAGGTGGCACAATAGACTTTATAGGTCGCAGTGCTGCTCCCCAATTATAATTCCAATTGAACTATTATTGATCAAAACCCCAACAAGCAACTGCCAAGTTGTAGTCCATAAAATATTCTTATGTTGATCCCATAACCATCAGCAGGCGCAGACTTTTCTTGTATATATCATATACATATATATATATATATATATAGATATTCCCTGTATAGATGATACATTTGTATACACATGCGTTTGTCGCAACTTGTCAGTTGCCGCTTGTGATTTACTTTTATTTTTCTGACACTTTCTGACGTGAATTTTGGCAAAACATAACTAAAAACTGACATTTAAATTAATTAAATATATTCAACAGCTAATCGAGCGCTCTCTTACTCGTCCAGTTCAGTTGCATGCAACGCAAAAAAAGTGCTTCACAGTTCATTTTTTAT
Organism: Drosophila conformis; assembly: GCA_035041375.1. NCBI lineage: Eukaryota > Metazoa > Arthropoda > Insecta > Diptera > Drosophilidae > Drosophila > Drosophila conformis. The sequence goes on from JAWNLE010001234.1 coordinate 2,177,530, forward strand.
ATGCGTATATTTTAGTTGTTGCGCCGCAATTCAAAAGGGCAATTTGTGAACTAGAGCAAATCGTTGCTCTATTAACGGGGAATAGAGGGGTGGGGAAACGGCGACAGGGGGGGAGGTATATAGGAATTGGGTCACGCACGCATGTGTTGACTTTCGGCTGTTGTTGCAGTTAGCTGCGCACACACACAGATACAAATAGAGACACACACACACACACACAGACACAGAGATGTGCGATACGAGATACTAGATACTTAATACGAGATATCAGAGGCAACAATTTGTGGCAGACAATGCGACGCATCGTGTTGTAATGGGGCAGACAATAGAGAGGTCGACAGTCAGCGATAATGATTACGCATGCAAATTACAATCAAGCCTAATGAAACTACAGTAAAACTCCATTAAAGAAGACACCAAATTGTTGCACGTGAATTTAAATTCGTTAATTTAAAAGTTTAATATTTAAATATAAAAGTGAAGTACTTAAATATGTGTACATTTAATTATATATATAAATATATATTTATATTGTATATTATATTTATATATATAATACATATATTTATATATATATATATCTTTATCTAGTTTTTATATGTTTAATAACACTTAAATATTTATTACTTCTTTTTTTCTTTTCCCAATTTCACACAACAATTTTCTGACATAACGTGCGTCAGCTTTATTTGGGCCTCACTGTGCCCCATAGTTGACATTTCGGTGGGGCAACAACTATACCAAAACAAAATTGTCGATGAGCTATGCGTTTTGTGGGTAGGTGGCTGCCACTGCGCCTTGCATCTTATTGACGCACGTTGATCTCTTGCCACACTCTTGCCGTCTCTTACACACTCAGTTCCTCCATCTCGCTCTAGCTCACTGACCCACTCATTTTCTTGTGTGCCATGCAATTCTTGTCCCAAAATTGTTTTCTTTTTTTTTTTTGGTTACTAAAATTAGGTCAATGCATATAATTTAGAGTGCGTCTCGTGTGCTGCGCTCTCCCTCTCTCTCTGTATCTCTCTCCCTCTCCCTGTCTACCTCTCTTTGTCTTTCTCTCTGTGCTTTAGTTGATGTTGCAATGTTACTGATGGCGCAGTTGCTTCTGCCACTGCTGCTTTTGTTGCTGCTGAAATTTCTGTTAAATGTTTTTTTTTTTTCTTTGATCTTTGCTCTCTTATGCCTCCATTGAAGAAGTCGCTCTGCCCGCTGTGCTGCTCGGCTGCGGTGTGGCAACAGTCAGAATGCAATCCATCAATCGCAGCAAAGGCAAATGAGCAAACGTCGACGTCAGCGTCGGCGCCTCAGTCGCTGCCAGCGTAGCTGTTTCAGTCTGTGTGCAACCACCGGGCAATTATGTAATCTATGGAACCTGCTGAGCGAATTGCCCAAAAAAGCGAATGCGAAGGGGGGGAGTGGGAGTGATGGGTGGTGGGTGGGTGTTGTCGAGTGGCTGTTGAAGCAGTTGGGGTTGTCTCGCTGGCAAAAGATAAGGCAACAGCTGTGAGAGATTTGAATTTGAAGCAACTTTAAAAGAATTCATGGAATTAATATGGTAAATGAAGAAAAGTAACTAAAAGTTTGAATAATATGATATATATATATATATATATATAGCTGACATTAAATCTTAATCACAAACATTAATTTTTTTAAATTTTTCGAAAAATATTTATACACATTTTGGAGACAATTTGTTGCCTTCGCCGACGTATATTAATATCCGCATCGCTGAAATGTGATAAGTATTGATAGCTATTTATGCTGTACTCAAATACATTCTAATATTTATAGATTACGTGACACACATCAAGCATCTTTGCCCCTCCTTGTTGCATGCTTGGTTTAATCCCCAAAGCTAACTACAGATGAGACAGCATTTGTAAGCACCCTTCTCCCCCCCGCAAATCAATAACACACATAACAAATAAGAAGCATAATCACATCATAACATTAAGTACTTTATTCCATAACAAGACCTTCAGAAAGGTTAAGCATAAATTAAATTAAGCAGAAACCAGCGGAAAACTAACCACCAAACCATAAAAAAAACATTTCCAACCACAAATGCGCACTACTTCCACAGCCTTGTCTTCAGTTTTACCATGTTTTATTTATATTTATTTTATGCAAAAAAATATATATATATGTATATATATTTATAAAAAAATAAGAGCAATGAAAATAAACAGAAAATGCTGAAAAAAATGGACAATTTAATGGCTAGAACAACCCCAAAATTGAAGATGCTCCGTTAACGCGCTATTCGGCTAATACTCTGTAATAAATGCATAGCAGGGTAGGTTTTGTCTGTTGTGTCTGTAATTTGTTTTAGTTTTACTGACTGCGAGGGAGCAAAGTAATATTTTACAACTATTACCTGAGTTTCACAGATCAAATTTAACAAATATCGTTTGATCTGATTGTAGGGCATTGGCAAGATGAGCATACTTATTTATTTCATATTTTTTATCTGTTTATTATGCATGAATTGTAGATGTGGAGGCTTGCAGCAGCAGTAGCGGCAACCGGAAGAATTCAATTGAGTGTAAGATGTGTAAGGGGAGATGAGGGGCACAAGAGCAACAAAAACAAAAGCAGAACGAAAAAGGCAATTGTGAATATTAAAAGAAAGTGATGCCAAAAAAGGAGGGTTGGCATTGGGTTGGCGTGTAATTATAAACATTTGTTGCTGCCTGCGAACCTTTTTCTGTTTTGTGTTTTGGTTTTTGTCTCAATGAGTCGCTGCTCAAAAGTTTCACAAAAGCAAATCGCAACCAATTCCAAATTCAATTCCAACTTCAATTCCCACGCGTGCCGCTTGCCTCAAAACTAATTGCAAATTAATGACTTTGGTTAAGTTGCCGCAATGAGCAGCAGCAACAACAACAGCAGCAGCAATAATTAGAACTAGGCAACAATTTTGCGCATCTTTCGGCTGCCAAGTTCGAGCAGGTCAAAGAGGCTAGATAGATATAGTTGGGCCTGCAGGGCCCTTGGCTCGACTTAATCAATCATTTTCTCCATTACATGATGTGCAAAAAACAAAAACAAAAAAAACAGCAAAAATTGAAGACGAAGACGAACTACAACAACAACAACGGCAATAACTAAAACAAAAAACAATTTTCTCTCGTGTCTGCCAATTTGTAGCTAATTAGTTTTCTTTGAGTATTCGCCGCAGCAGCTAGCAGCACTGATCGCTGCAGTACGAGCGAGATAGCTAGCATACACACAAGACACTCACTCAAATTGCAATTCTCGCAAAGCTTTCGCTTAACTCTCCCAACTGCAGCAACTATGCGAGCGAGCCTGTGTGTGTGCGAGCGAGATAGCGCATTAGAACGAGTGCCAACTGGTTTCCCATTGGATGCGCAAAAATGGCGATTGCCATCGGATCGTCAACTATTGCCAATTGCAATGAGTGTGTGTGTATGCATGAGTCTGTGTGTGTGTAAATTAAGTATGCGATAACTGTTAATTGAATTGAGTTGAGTTGTGACATTTACCATGCAGTTAAGCTGCAATCGAGTTTGTTTTTCCAAAAAAAATTAAGTCAAGTTTTCTACTGCCATAATTTTGACAAAAGTGAAGTGATTTTCAGAAGCAGCAGCATTTTGATTAGCTTTGCATTTCAATTTGGAAAACTGACTTTCAATTGAATGCATTCATGCATTCTAAAAAAATGTATGCAAAAAATAAATATATATTATTTATCATCTGGTGAATCATATTGTATATATTCTCAAGTTGTGAAATGTAGTTGACTCTACAAAGCTTTGTGCTTAGTGAGGCGCATCCAACAACAACAGCTGCACATATATAAATATGTGCTAACATACACACGTACATACATACATACTACTATATTGATAGAGTATTTACTGAATGCAAAATGGAACATTCTCCGCATCGTACTTACATACATATATATAAGCGACAAATAGATAAATATATAATATATATATATATAAACAATTCGATTTCTATATATGTATTTAGTTACATTGTTTTTTACACTTATGCTGATTTAGAATAAATTTGGTTGGGTTGAGAAAGGTTAGGAGTTGTTTACTAATACTCACAAGAAATGAAATTTAACGAAAAAAAAACCTTTCTGATTGCTTTGATAAAGATTTTAAAAGTCGAAAATTCTCATTAGTTGATGTTTATATGTAATTTATTTCAATTACTCTACATTTACATATGTAATATATATAGATAATGTATATATAGATTATAACAGTTGCCATCTGTAGCATAGGGTAAATAAATATCGGTGTTCTTTAGCATCTTTGAGCATTTCTGTTGTAGCTTGATTTGCGTTAATCTACCCAAAATGTTGGAAATTGAGCGCTCTGCGTGGACATGAAATTTATGGGATGTCAAAGGGCCATAATCTGTGCGACGACTGCTGCTAAGACTGGCGACTAAGTAGGCAGACGGTCAGACGGAACCGACGGAACAGACGACGCTAGAGCAGAACCTAAATATGTACGTGGGGAAGGCCAGCGAGCGTTTAGGTATGGCAGCAAAGGGAAGGGAAGGAGAAGGGACGGTGGAGTTGGGGTGAGGAGGGCGCGATTCACTCAACGCGTGCAACGTGAACGACAAAGCTTTGCGCTCACGCACTCCAACTAAAACACACTCACACACACACACACACACACAGACACACACACACGCATGTGGCGATTACCTCATCGCAGCGAATGTCAGCGCCAAAAAAGCAGGCGAACAAACTAAAAAGCGCAGAGCTAAAGCGAAGCATGGAATGCGTGCGCGCATATCAAGAAGAGAGCGATGACGGCGACGAGGAGCGGAGGGGCGGTGATGGGGTGGGGTGACTGGGCAAGCGACGCACTTTGTATGCTAGAGGCCAACGCACACCAACACATGTACCGCTGTGTGTGTGTGTGAGTCTATGTTCTATGTGCTGATTAAAAAAGCGTGCGATCTTTTATTAATGCTGCTTTTGCTGCGGCGACTGCGACTGCGACTGTGAGTGGCTCTGCTGCTGCGCTGCTGCCGTTGCGGCTGAAGCTTTTGCGTTTGCTGTAACTTGTGAGTGCTTCGGCGCTGCCCCCGCGCCCTCTCCCTTTGGCAGTCTTTTGCGCTGCGCTCAAGAACTGGTCCAGCAACATTTTAATTAATGATCTCTGGCAATGCTGCTGCTATTTGCTGCTTCTATCTTTAATACCCTGTAAAAGTGTACTTCATAAATGGGCAATGATAATGCAGAACACCAAATATATGCCCATTTATCTAGGTGCAACAGAAAGCAATTATTTTATTTTGATTATATATATTTTATCCAAACCGGACTAAAACCCAAAGATATTCAGATATAAATTTAAAGTATTTAGAGTGAGTTACAAATTTAAAAATATAAAAATCATTACAAATTATATATATGTATGTATATGTATATGATAAATCCAGTAAAGCTTATTAAATATATAAGCACAATCTAAAACATAAACATAATTTAAGGTCTGCGGATTGGAAATCTTTGTTTATTTACAAATTGACAAGCCCAAGATTATTCATAATTCAATTTCTGCATTAAATAGTACACACATAAATTACATAAATGAGGTTGTTATAGGGTATTTTACAGTCGCCATATCTGCTAGCGGGTTATTCTGTGTTCTTCAACTTCTTCTTCATTCAGTGCTTGCTCAACTGCGCCAACTGCTTCTATCGAATTTAGCTGAATGTAAAATCTTGTATGGTAGGTCATTTGCTCTCCCTCTCTCACTTGCGCTCTCTCTCTCGCTCTCTCGCTCTCTGGATCTACCTCGGACCTGTTCTCTTTTTGTAACAGCCGGAAATGTGTCTTGTTTTCTGTTGTTGTGTTTTTCTTCTGCTGTTACAGGCAATTATAAGATTGAGCCACACAGATATTCAAAGCGTGGAAGTTGTGCCTCAAAAACTGTTCGCTCCTTATGTAATTAATCAAAATGTGAATCAAGGTGAAAGTCAAGAAGGGTGTGCGCTGCACTCAGGACCTTTTAACTTTCAACGCGCCAAGCAATGCTTCACGCAACCCGAAGCGAAAGCAGGAATTTTAGGCAAACCACACATAATTATTGTAATTTGCATTTTCAGCAGGTTGCTCGTAAGCCAAAAGTGTGTAAAAAAATATGTGCGTGGAAACTAATACGATAATAAATCAAACCAGGCGCGGAATGTGCGTTGAGCTAGACGAATTGATAATGCTCTTTGGTGGAAGGTGAAAACAATAAAAAATAAACTGGGAACAAGTGAGAGAATTTATTGCAGAGCGAATATATATAAAAAATACTTGGAAAATATCTTAAAAACATTTTTAAAGAAGTTTTTCATTTTTTTTCACTTCACAAACCAAATCCAAAAAACGTTCGATAGATTCTCTGAAATAACTTCCGCGTAATAAGTGTACCTTATGCGACAACAACAAAGTTGTTAAATCATACAATGAAGGCCATCAAAAATGAACAATAGTTGGCCAACCAATTTTCTTTATTGGATTATCCTTTTGTTCAGTGTTAACACACCTCTTCAGCTGTGCAGCTGAGCGGACATGCCCCGAAAACGCAAATCACAGTGAATGTCATAAAAAAAACATAAGAATTACAAAAACATATATCAAAAACAAAGAAAATGTTAGCAAAAAGTTGTGTGTGTTTTTTTTTTGCGCTGCCACTATGCACGAAGCTGCGCCTAAGCGCCACAAACATGGGGCGTATGCGTAATAATATTATTATGTATACGCAATGGGTTACGCTAGGGTCAAGCAGTGCATATGTGTGTGTGTGTTTGCTAACGACCATAAAAACTATAAAGAATGCGTATATTCAGAAATCATACACATACGCAATGTGAGCCCAGCCCACAAAATTTGTGTTCAGCCTTTTAATTTTATGATTTTGTCATAAATCTACTTTTGGCCACAACTACAAGTAGTTAGTGTTGGTTTTTTTTTTGTTTTGGTTTTGGCTTGTTGTGTGTCCTTTATTGCATTTTAATGTTAATTCCTTGCATGCATAGGCGAACTTTTCATTCTTTGCGCTTCCTTTATGATTCGACCACCTTCTGTGCCGCTAATATGACAATATTGTGGCTGTGACCAACCCCACCTCTCAGCAAATACACTACGCACTATTAAGTAATTTCATAATTTCCAAATTTCTTGATATTACTTTTCTAGCTCTTTTTTTTTTGTTTTGGTCATTTTTAGGCTTGGTTCGACAGCGCATTTGAATTTGTAACTCGACTCATTATTTGCCTCAATGGATTTTTATTGCAAAATTGCGTTTTCATTTCTAATTTTTGTTGTTTTTTTTCTCTCTGTTTTTCTTCTCTTTTTGTTTGTGCTTCCTTTGAAACTAACCTCAATTGCCTTTTGTTGCGTGCTTTGTGGCAAGGGGGCTTGCTTAGCTTGTCAGAGGGGTGGGTGGGTTGAAATAATTCATGGAACTTATTCGCTGCAGGCCTGTCCCACAAATATGCAAATTTTGCAATTTGATATATGTTTATGAGTATTTCTAATAATAATGTAATGTAATGTCTTTAATCGAGCTAGAGAGGGAGGTGAGGTGAGGGAGGGCAACTGGACAGCAGTTAAAATGTAATATTTCACTTGACAAATGTGTAAGTGGGCCACATTTTGAATACTAAAACAAGTTAGAATTATCCAGTCGAGAGAGCCCGACTGGGGCGACTCTGAAACCAGCTATTCAATACATCCAAGTAGATTATATTTTAAATATATAATATATATAATCAAAGATTATTATTTTCCGATTTTAATGATATGTTTAATGCTGATCAACTCAGTGTTAAGAATATTTATCTACTTTTTGCGGTCAGAGATGCTGCATCTTGCATTATACCCTTTCCCCATTTTGAATGAGTTCAGCTTATAATAACTAAATCATTAGCAATATGCTTAATATATATCAAAAATATTCTATATATCATAAATTCTATTTCAAGTAGGAACTTAGATTGCTTTAGATTGTTTAGATTGCCATATAACATATATTCCATATCTCAAATTCCCTTTACTAGTAGACAACATTCTGCATCGATATTCCATATAAATCGTACATTCAATTTCAAGTAGCAACTCAAATTCCCTATCGTCGTTTGCTTTGTATTCCAGATTCGCTTCTCGTGTACAGTTTATGGCAGACACAAGTGTAAAATGTCCTGACGCAGCCTTTCGTTAATTTCACAATTTGTAAATTGTGAATTTTATGCATAATATTTGTACAGATAACAATTTATGATTATTACAAGCGAAAAACAACAATAACAACCAAAACTGAAGGCCTGTGAGAAAATATGATAATAAAAACTAGAAATTTATATGGCAGGCAGCCAAAGAGCAAAATGGAAAAACAGCAGCATGAAGAAAGGGATTCATTCAAGCGCGCCACTAAAATCATTCAAATTAGTTCAAGAAAAATGCGAAAACAAAGCAGCGCGTCAAACAGAAGACCAAAGCAATCCAATCACCACACAACAAATAACACAAATAACAACAATGAGCTGATAATGTTGCAAGTGGAAAAAAAAGAAAATGCTGCCACAGCAGAGCCTATGAAAAGGAAGCAGGATTCTTGGCGCCTGAAGACGGCACCATTAAAATCCATTCCGAAAATAAGAAAGAAAAGTTAATAGAAAAGCGTCGCATTCTGAATGCCCTCTAATTACAGTTATGTACAAATATATCTTAATATTTTGTTTAAATTTTTCAAATTGAAGAAGTTTTTAATATTTTTTGCAAAATACTCTTTTTAAGAAGTTTTTCTCACACAACTTTATAAGTAAGTAATTTTTTGACAAATAATAAAAATACCTAAGAAATATCTAATGTTGTCGAATTACCAATATTTAATGTCTATCAATTATTAATATTATATTATTTAACTTTTATTAAACTCTATAATTTATCTATTCTTTTCTAACTTATGTTTTTGGAAGTGTTGCACTTTTACTAAGAAAGGTATAATGCCCTTCGAGGGTTAAGGAACACTAACTAAGAGTTCGCAGCATAACAAAATATGGCGACTCCCGCTATCTGTTAGTATGTGGCATGTGGCATGTGGGATGTATGTGTATCGCACGCATAGAGTTTTGTTTTTAATCTTTTGACCTTGTTTTGCGCTTAGCCAGACACAGTTATTGCATTCTGGCGACGTGGCTCAAATCAAATGTAACTGGCACTGGATCTGGAGCCAGTTCATCTTCCATTTAATGCTTTAATGCTATGTACAGCTTATATACATAAGTATACATATATAAATATATATATATATAGTGCACTGTGCCTACGCATCTGACATTGCCAGTTTTGCCCTTTTGCTGCTGTTTGTGACATTTGTAAAATATTTCTCCACATTTTCTTAGCAGTTTGGTGTTTTTTTTTTTTTCGCTGCCTGACGCCACTTGGCCATTAAATTGATAAGGAAAATGTTTTGGGTCTGTCTAGGAAACTGCATGAATGGCCTCAAAGATGATGCCAGCCTCGTGATAGAGATACACACACAAATATTGAGCAGGGGGTGCGTAAGAAACTGAAAGTTGTCAGCAGGGTGGCTTGGGGGTTTTCATGCTTCACTAAACGCCACTTAAAACAAGTTTAAGAACTTGTGCAGAAAAATAGTTTCAATTGGTTTATATATATTGAAACAAATTTTGGACAAACTAAAAATATGAAAGATGCAAATTAATATAGAGAATTTCCCAGAATGAAAATGATGTTCATAGAAAAAAGATTAAATTTATTTTTTCATAAGTACGATTCAGGATGTGTTTGTTGCTATTTGTGTAATGTTAACGCTCGATCTTGGCATACAAAATAATTCAGAATTCTTTAAGCTTATTCCAAGCCTAGCTTTGTTCTGTATCTTTCTTTTCTGCTCTTCACAAAGATCTTTTTTCTAACTTAAATCTATTATTAATTTGCCTATTAGGGGATTTCCCCTCATAACTTTGCTTTGAGCTGCCCAACCAAGTATGTAAGAAAGCAAGCTGCAAGCACAAGTGTTGTGCTCAGGCATAATAAAAATCAGAAATATCCACACACATTTTTATTGACTATGGACGATATTTGTTGTGGCGTCAAATTGTTGTTGTTTTCGTCATTATTATTGTTGGCATTATTAAGGCGGCAATTTGTTTGCGTGGCCATTGACCAAAAACAATCAAATAAAAGAGAAGTTCGGGCTACCAAACTGTTAGCAAGTTGAAAGTCACGAGGAGCAAGGAGGGGGAGGGGGTATGTGGCAAGTACTTAACGTATTGCCATCCAGTGACCCAGTTCAGTTTGGCAAAAAAAAGAAGGATCTTCAAGTCGCCTGCCCCCGAGTTATGTGTTGTTCGTCTTTGCTCTGCCTCTTTCTCTCTCTCTATCGCTCTCTCTCTCTCTCTTTGTTTAGCCTCTCCGCATATTCCCTTTGTTTTTGCATCTTTGTGTGCGCCACATGTTAATGTCTTTGCATTGGCAGCTTTGCCCTGTCCTCAACTCTCTCGTTCTCGCTTGTTACTCGTTGCTGTCCTTTTTTGAACTGTCATTAGAACTTTTTGTATGTTTGACAGCGCCGTTTTATTGGCTGTCCACTGGCTCCTCAGCTTAGCTTAGTGCTTTCTTGTCCTTTTTTTTGTTTTTTGTTTTCCATTCTTATATTTTGACATTTATTGCCAAGTTGTTGTTGAAGTGTCGACCCCAACTTCTGTGCTGCAGCAAGTTGTTTGTTTCCTCATTTTTAGTGGGTCCATTTCACTTTTGAGGCAGCAAAGGTTTCCCCTTAACGGGCCTCACACTCAATTCGATTGATGCTCGATAAATAGAGCAATTCGAGTCTATATATTTTTTTAAACATTATGTGGAATATTTTTATGACATATTGAACTAGTGATAAAATAGTTTTTTTTTTTATGAAATTCTAAGACATCACCATTTCACAGGCACTTTCAAATCGAGCCGAAGTCAATTAAAAGCTTACTCAATGTCATCCAGAATTAAGTACATTACAAGTTTTGTTTTGCTATAACAAATATAGTATTATTAATTCTAATTATTGTTTTTGTTGTGCAGTTGGTGTCAAGGCGGACGTGATAATTATTATTATCAGACATAGCGCACACTTTTCTGTAATATATGCCTATCAGCAGAGTCGAAAACATGCCTGATAAACGATTAGACGAAAAGGCAATAGAAAAATGATTTACATTTCGCACGAAACCCAACGAGACTATGTTGAAAAAGGTGACAAATCATATAAAACTATAAGTTTATGCATAAGTTTAAGCGCTTAATGCATAAATAATTTAACAACTCAACGAAATGCAAATTCGAGAAGAGGTTTTGAAGAGAGCCATACAACACTGCGAAGAGCAATCGATAAGAGTGCAGTTGAGGTAGGGGAAATGCTTCCAATGACTCTCGATTCGTTCAGTTTGAACGAAAGCAAAAGTGACGTGCGCTGGCAGCAAGAGCGCAGCGCAGCGCACTTTGGACAACGTAAATGAATGGGAAATTAGTCGTTTGTTTGTTTGCTGCAGTCTCTTCGCACTGATCGTTAAGTCAGTGCAACTGGGGAAAATGGAATTTACACAATTTGCACAATTCGTCAAGCGATTCAAAGATCGCAAGAGAAGCGTAATATAGCAGCTAAGAGTGCAATTGCCTCTGCCGGGCAATTAATTGAACGAAAGGAAACAGGTTCGTTAAGTTTTGCTGGTTTGCAGCTTGAATAAGTTTTGAACTGAGCGTTAAGTTCAAAACTTGCAAAATGGCCGCAAAACAGATCAGTTTTAATTGGCAATCGGCAATTTAAATCCGGAAGTTGCCAAAGATTTATGATATTTGCGAGTTTGATAACCAAAAACCAGAAAAAAGGTTTTTTCTCATGCCCCAACTCATGTTGTTGAGTTTGCAGCGTCATCATTCCTTTGGAGCCAATGTTTGGCCACATAATTACCGGTTATTGTATGCTTCATAGATAAGTGCGCCGCTGAAGCTGCGACCTTACGCACAAAATGCGTGTGAGATACGCACACAAAGACGCGCATACACAAATTAGAAGACATCGAGACAGACAGTCGCACAGACGCTCAGACGGACATTCAGACAGTTGGCAACACGCAGCGCATGCTGATCTCACAGTACAATTTCTGGTTTTTATTTGGTCGGCTTTGGAGCCGCATACAAAATGGCTAGAAAAATGGCTTGGTTTCCTCTCTAGGCCCTGTTTCAAAGATCGGCTCGGTCAAACAAACAAAATCTAGCAACAAACACACACAATACGCAGAATTTTATGCGTTTGCAAAGTTTTCGTTTTCGTTGTCGTTTTCGTTGTCTTTGTATTTATCTTTGCTGCCTCTTCGTCATTCGCTGTTGCCTTTTGTGTTTCAGTTTCGTACTCTTGAGCAGCATAGACTGGAGAGCTTTTCAAACAGTAAAGTGCCCTACAAATAGTCAACAACTTCAAAATATTGGCTAACTAATTGAACAAAATATATAAATAAAATATAGTTCAAAACTAAAAAAGAAAAGTTCCCAGCGGATCTAAGGTCATTGTCATCCATTGATCTTTTTAAAAATTCTGTATTATGAGAAACTTTAGCTTACTATTTTAATAACCTCTAAGAATATATCCAATATGAAGAGTTTTACTGCTGGCAGTCAAATGTAGAACAGCTTTTATAAAGCAGATGTATAAAATGTTCTTGCAAATTAGGAACTAGAGGTTTCTAATGTCTAATATAGGTTTGCTAACAATAACAGCATACATTTTGTATTTTTGCAAAAATAATAATGAATATAGTAAAAATAAATGAAGCACTAAAGATAGTCTTCTCAAAGGGACTTATCTCGCTCCAAAACTAATAGAGATACTCTAAATAGTGTTAAGCAGTAGTGTAAAGAAAACCCCCACTCGCACATGAAATGATCAATTCAGAGCGTTTTTTCGCTATTGTTATGCAGATGACAAATGAAGATGACACTTGTCACGCCTCTATACGCAATTCTCAACAGTTCGCTGCTTTGAAGCGCATGCGAACTGCCCACGCAGCCCAAACAAAAGCTCAACGCATAACTCTCCAAGTGTCATGCGCTCGCGACTAGGGACACAAATATCTATCCCTCTCTCTCTCTCTCTCTCACTCGCACACGCACTCGCATTGTCTATGAGTTGTGCGTGTGCATATGTATTTGTGTGTGTGTGTGTATGTGCGTTTCTGCTCATATGCGTAACGCATTTGTTTCTGTTGTTTGTTGGAGATCTTCGCTCGCTGCGCCTCGCTCTAACGCATTTATTCAACAGTCTAGGCTGATGGAAAAAAAATTAACCAATCTTTAAATAAAAAAATGGAAAAAAGCACACACACACACACGCACACACACGCACACACTGAACTCAACTGAACGCGACTCTATTCAAGGTTATGTTCAGGGCTTTACGCATCGCATCGACAACGAATTTCTGTTTCGATTTTTTGTTGTTTTTTTTTCGTTAGTGCGTTTGTCACTTTGTTGTTGTTGTTGTTGTAGTTCACGTATATTTTCAGTGCGTGTGTGTATTTGTATTAGTAGTCATTTTTTTAGTGTTTTTTTTTTTTTTTGCAGCTGCTAATCAAAATGCTTAATGCTCTCCGGGCCTGTCGCCCGCTGTAATTTATAAATGCCTAACAAGCAGTTTTAAAAAAAAATTTGAAAAAAAATGTTGTAGTTTTTGTTGTTGTTATAATTGTTGTTGTAGTTTAGCAGTTGACGACACGCATTATTTACGCAACTGATTTGTATTTGCAGTGCAAACTGTATCCAAATGCCACAACTCATAGGTGAAACGCAGATACTATTTACTGTTCAGGCATTTTTGACTTACGAACTGTTTTTTGGGCATATAATTAAAGTGATCATATCAATTGTGGCAATTGTAATTATATATTCAGCAAGGTTGAATAGAAGTTAACAGTTTTTTTTTCCTATAACTTGTGAAATTAGTTCTGTATTCGAATATTTGATTTTTTTTGTGATTAGGCTGAAAAATATTCAACTTCCAGTCTGTCTTTCATTTATTCTTTAATTTTTGGTGATTCCCCTGTTTGAATATGCAAACAATTTATTGAAATCTTAAGCCAATTAGTGATTAACCATCGCTTAATCAAAATTTGCATTTTTTATAATATATTTTATATAAGAATAATAATTTATTCTGATTAATAATATCATAAAAGACTTGTAATCTTAACAAGTAAGAAGCTTTGATAGAGAGAGCTCGACGAGGAAATACCTGAATCCAAGTATTTATTTATCAATATGTTTAAATTGCCTTAAATATTCATGGGAGTGTACATGTGTGCATGTATGTGTGTGTGTGTGTGTGTGTGTGTGTAAAATGCTTACGCTTACTGCTGTAAATACTGCCGCTAAATATGAATACTTGATTCTCTTCCGTGTTTGTCAATCGATCTTGATGAATTCTTAACAGTTGATAATGCGTATTAAGATTAAGATTAAGCCATATTTTTATATTTTATATCGGAAATAGATTTTAATCGATATTTAGCAATCAAATTAAATACACTTGAGCTGAGTAAGGTAAGCGTGAATTTACATTCTCTAGTTCTTATAGAGTCTAAGATCGGCTTGTTCATATAGACACAGGTACGGACATGGTTGGATCGACTCGACTTTTGAATATATATGTACCTTATGTGGTCGGCAAAGGTTTTTTCCGCCTGCTGTACACTTTAGCACTATTCCCATATACCCTTTACCCATTTTCGATGGGAAATGCTGAAAAATCAGATTATAGCTAAAGCGTGAAGGTTTCACAGAACTCGTTTCAAGCTGATCTGCAGTTCTAAGCACAATTCTTTAGATTTAATAAAAGTTATAAGCTGTAATGACGTTAGATTTGCTTTAGCTAAATATATTCAGTTGTTTTTTGTTGTTGTTTTGTTGCTGTTGAGAGACGTTGTTGTTGTTGTCTGGGCGCTGCTGACCTTGGGCACTTTGTAACGCACAAGTATCGCTAGAGTAGTTCGTTAAGGGCCTCACAACAAGCGCACTCACACACACACACAAACACATACTCTCACACACAAACACACACACACACACACAAAACACACACATACATAGACAATGACCAAGGCGAGCATTGCGTTGCCCTTCTAGAAAAAAAGTAACCCAAACCAGCAAAGCTAAAAAGCTGTGGACTACGCTATCAATGCGTATATCAATTAAATACTGCTATTGCTGTTGTTGTTGTTATTGCTGTTGTCGTTGGTGTTGTTCTTGTCATTGTTGTTGGTGTTGTTGCCGAGGCCCTTCAATCATCAAGTTTACATTTATAGAGCTTTATTGTTGTTGGTCGCTTGTCGTTTTCTTTTTGGTGTGTTCATTTCCGCACTAAACTTTTGATTAGGAGCAGCGCACATAACATAAATTTGATTATACAAATACATGCTGGATTATATACATTCATGTACATGCTGCAAGTTCAGCAGAGGAAGCATTGAACTGACCCAAGGTCGTCTTAAACATATTTAAAATAATTAGTTTCTTTTTTTTACATGAGACTTTTAACAACTGGCAAACGCGTGCACAAGTTGCGTGCAGCATAATAAAATTAGAAGTTAAGTTTTTTACATATATGTATCTATATATTTTCAATAATACAATAATACAGTTTAAAACAAACCCCTTTTTAACCAATTTCAATTGAGCCTAATTCTTAAATTCTTAAATCAACTACTTTAAAAATATGTCACAAATGTCTGCTTCAAATTTATTAAAGCTTACATTATATTTTTGATATTATATTTTTCACTATACTTTTATAGATCTATATAAATGTATACATGTATATAACATTCTTAGACCCTTTTTTCTTTTTTCAACTAATATATTGCCTTAATACACCAATAATCGAATCTTTAAACAAATGTCCGAAATGTCTGCTTTGACTTAATTCATTTATAATTTGTATATATCTAAAATATAATTATTCACTTCTAAATGATCTTTTCATTAGATTTCCTAATATTTAATATCTTTAAAATATTTAGAGCTTAATTTTTAACATTAAGATAATTGTTATGATTCCTAACTTGAAAATTATTTAAAAATCATTAGTTACTTTGCTAGGGTATATTAACAGAAACAATCTAAACACGCCCCTCGCTGCGCTGCTCAAATATTCAAATTGAGCTGTAAACTGTAACTTGTAAATTCGACGCCCTTTCTCAAGGTCATTATTGGATTTTTTGTGGTCAACTTGACCTCTGACTGTTAATTGGTTGTTAATTATTCATTGCCTGCATTGGAACGTACAGCTAGACTCATTCCACTTAAAAACAACAGTTTTAATATGATCTATTAATATGCACGTGAATTCGAAATGAAGACTCGACTCGAACTCGAACTCGAACACGAATTCCTACCAACAAATTTGCATTGTGTGCATCTTGATTTGTGATAAAATGATCGTTTATGACACAGGAAGTCAACTTTTCATGCTGATTTCAAATTCATGTTTTTAGTCGAAGTGAATACTAAAGTTACGTGCCTCTGTGCACGTTTCTCTCATGTTTATTTTGTGAAACAAGTTATCATATTTATTAGGCGCTTACCTTTGAACTTTTTAATTTAAATTGCGATTAAGTGAAAATAATATACATATATTTAAGAAGCAGACGAGCGAGCCTATAGTACAGCTACTATAGACCATTCAGCTCTACAACTGTGGGATGTGTATGTTTTTCCAGGGTATATAGCTCGTCTGAACGATTAGGAACTTTCGAAATGGAGATGGTCCCAAACTTCCCATAACTTTGTCAAAAGTAGTCAGATTTTCAAATACCAATCACACTTTTACATTTAAAGTTGAAAATAAGTTTTAAACTTGAAATTAAGAAGTTATAGTAGGGAAAAGTAAAAGAAAAGCTAAAGCATTGTCAAAAGTGATTCGATTTTGATTAGCCAGGTCTTTTCAAAATGGTTTCATCTTTAGATAAACACTAAATTTAAAGTTGGGAAGGCGATTCTAACTCGAATTCAGTTTTCTGGCTCGATTTTCATGTTAATATTCAATTAGTAAGAGAAGTTTGTAACTTTATTAATTTCCATGCCAATATTTAAATGACGTCATCAGCAATTTACTCAGATTGGTGAATCTAGCAGTCAAATCATGAGAGATATTTGGTTTTATTGATTTGGAGTGAAAAGCATTGACATTTAAGTTATTTCTGCGTAGTTTTGAGAAAGTTATGGTAGTGGGAAGTATATGTATATAGTGCCCAGTTATATTTGTTTTGGAACAGCAAAAAATTGTGTTGCCAAACCAAAATCAGTAAAATCAAAACTGGTGGGTCATTCAATGGGCTTAGCTCTTTGTACTCTGCTTTCTGTCATCTGTTTTTCTTGGGACATTTTAGCCGAGTAACCAACTTATCAGAACGGGCAAGCACACACACGCACACTCACCCAATTTATTTTCAACATGCATAAATCACAAAGTTACACGCGAGTTAAAATCGAGTACAAGAGTAAACGGAAAATCGCGTATACGCCACGAGGCCGGCAAAGCCAGAGCCACTTGAAATTGGTAGAGGTGTGCCCATAAAATATATGTAGTATCATGTTAAATGTACACATATTTACGAGTTTATTTCATAAATTTTAATTACATATTCACACTTGCCGCTTTGTGGGCCCATTTCAAAGGTGTGACACACACGCGACTTTCGACTCATTTCGACTCTTTTCGACTCGTTTCATTTCATCTCTTTTGTCTAGTTGGCTTTTGGCTTCTGTGGCGACTACTTCAATTTGTATTTTGTGGGCTTTTGCGTGGGATGCCCTTTCTTTTTGCGGCTTTGCTTCGTCTCATTCGGTATTCAAGCATACAATTTAATTACTGTTCTCTAATTACCATGCGAGTGTCACGTTGAGTTATTTGCTTCTGATATTAAGTTGACAGTTATGACGAAATGCCGTGTACACTCCACTGCCTGCCTCACTGGCCGTAGTTGCACGTAGCCAACTTAGCTAATAGATTAAACTAAAAACTGAATTTCGTTAGCTCAATTAATCAGAGTGTGTGCTTAGTTTCTCGAAGGCAACTTGCGCATGATTTGATTTGTGATTTGTTGTTTTACGAAAAGGAGAAGTTTCAGTGGTGGTTCTAATTTGTTCCTATCAAAGCCATAGATATAGTAGTTAAATATTTTTGTTATTTTTCATCCAATTGTTGGGAGTGTATTGGTTTAGTTTGCTTAAGTTAAACAAAAGAGTTGTTGCAACAAGAACTCAACTTTTGACCGATCGTTTCTATGGCAGTTATATTTATTATCTGATATAACATTGGTACCATCTGTAGCAAAATGAGCTTTATAAAGTTAGGCTTAAAACTGAGAAGTTTGAAACTGCTGTCTGTCTGCAGACAGACGGCTGGATAAACGGACTTGCTTATGTCAACTTGGTTACTGATGTTCATTCCAAATATATATATCTAATGGGATAAGAGATGGCTCTTCCTAAATTTGATTACCCTCTGCAAATAAGGGTATATAAATAGAGGATTAAATTCATCTTGTACGAGAAGTTGTATTCCACTATTCATTAAACATTTAATTTTTAATCTGTTTTAATAAATCTCAAATTGATTTCAGAATTATGCCCACAGCCCATGTAGCAGATATTTTGACTCTCTTTGCTGTATCGCAACTAATTTGTTCTTGTTTTGCAAGAAGTGTTCTAATTCAGATCTGAGAACAGTGTCAATGTAATGCCAAATACATTACCCCTACCGAAATACAAAAACACCTTCAATATAAATCAGAAAATGTAGGAAAACAACTCAGGCCAGACAGACAGACTGAATAGGCTGGAAGACCACCCATAAGAAAATGTCATACAATATTTTCCCATAGGTGTCTCGCCGGGCACATCAAAGTGCGGGTGAGTGATTATTGTGAGTGTGTGAGTGTTTGTTGTGTGTTTGTGTGTGTGTGTAAATGCTTTAAATGCAAAATTAGCAAGCGGGTGAACATTTATCAAAGCTGAACTCACCGCAGTGTTTGACAGCTGTCATTTAAGACACGCAGCGCCATTTTATGTTTATAATTTTATTCTCGTTGTTGCTTCTGTTGATTTTATTGCTATTATTGTTGTTGCCGTAGTCTCATGCAGCTTACGCATTCTGCGCTAAAATAGAACCCATAAACATTAAAAAAGCAACTGAGAAAATCACAAAATAGCAGCGATCGCAGCGCAAAGGTATCTTGTCATTAGCAGACGGAAATACTTATGGATAGAAGCAAAAAATAATAATAATAATACATATATACGTACATACATATATATAAATATGTATTAAGAAATAATAGTCTTGGCGAGGCATAGGTATAAAAAGAATAAAACCAAATTCAAAATAAATATTCATCATACGCACTTGCAACACAGCAAAAAAATTAACCACAACTATTTAATTCAAACTAGCTAATACTCTAAAGAGAAAGAAAAGAAAGTTGCAAAAGTCTGGAATATAATAATAATTAAGTTATATTTGATACCTTAAGAACTTGTTCAAGTATTTAAACTGTACGTTTAAAAATTATTTCGGTTTTGGAAAATTCAAATAAAAGGATTCTTAAAGATGTTGAATCTACATTGAAAACTAATTAAGGTGCAACTGGCTGCAACGAAGGTTTGGCTTTAATTACTAGTAAAAGGAAGTCCTAAAAAATGAGTTGCTATTAAAGTCAGAGTAAGAAATAGCCTGCATGCCTTCTAACCACATATTTCAGTAAGTGACTTTATAATAGAGATTAACTATATACACTTGCAACTTAGAATGTCTGTCGAACACACACACACCCATACACATTTAGCAGATCTAGCTTAGTACACACATGTACATGAATACATTTGTACATTTTGGTTGGATTCTACTTATAAGCACCCCGTTGCGTTCCATAATGAAAGAACTACAAGAACAAAAAAGAATAACATAATATACGCACTGGAATATGGCCCAAGCTGAAGCCACATTCGAGGGGAGGGAGGCGAGTGGAGGGAGCCCAGTTCGGGTCGGCATGGCATAGAATCATAGGAGCAACATTCAAGGTTAGAGGGTTACTGACTTTGAAAAATGCGATAGAAGCAATTTTGGTTCTCCTCTTTTTATACTCTAGTGGGAAGATAGTATAAATTTGTCGATATATGTGTAACGGGATTGAAGGAAGCGTTCAAAAATTAAATATTTATATTTTATATATATAGTTACTCCATGCATACTCCATGACTCAATATATAGCCAATCAGTCAGAAGAGGTTTTAGATGTGGGATCGAGATAGGCGTAGATATTTTATCCTTTCGAATGCAATATAAATACACAAATGTGGAATATTCAACTCAAAGTCAGTAATGAAACTGAAAACATTTAAATACAATATCTAATAATAAAATTCAAATTGTCAGCAGCTTAATTTCGGCCTACAAGGGTATGTAATCTTCGGCGTGACAAAGATAAAACTTTTTACATGTGGTCTTTTTTTTCATTTTTTCATTTATTTTTTTTTTAGAGAGAGCAACAACAACCATAAATTAATTGAGCATTTTTTTCGCATTTTGATTTCCAGTCGCAGTGCGTGAGGAGTGAAAAGAGCAGCAGCAGCAACAAAAAATGTCATAGAAGCACAGCCGCAAAAAAAGAGTAAAAAAAAGAGATGGAAAGAAAAAAAACGAATGCGAACTATAAAAAAGGCACAAATAATAATGACAGGTAGTTTTCTATGCTGTTTGTACTATTATGTGAGTGTATATGTGTGTGTGTATGTGTGGGACGTTGCAGGTAGAACGCTGGGGAACGAACAACAATGGCCTGTTGTTGTTGGTTGCTGTTCGCCAAATGACTGAATAATTCTCATTGCTTGCTTTACACGCACTTTCGTAAACAACTTAGTCAGTTATTGTTGTTGTTTTTGTTATTGCTGCTCTTTTGTGTGCTGCAAATGCTGAGAACTGTTCTAAAATGGGCAAATGTATTGAGTTCCCGCAGCAGCAGCAGCAGCAGCATTCACTCTGCTTAGCAACTTTGCCACTTTGCGTGTGTGTGCGTGTGTGTGTGCTTGTGTGTGTGAGTGTGCATGGGCATTAGATGGAATTTTGGCAGCCACATATCATGTGATGAATGCGTGCCTTATGAGCTAAGCCACAGCTCCCAAAATGAAAGAAGAAGAGTTCTTAGACGTTAAGCTCAAAAGCAGAATAAGTCAAGTGAATGTGGGGGGAAGTAGTTGTATGTGCAAGAATTTTAAATAAGATAAATTGGTAAATTGCTTAAGAAAATACAAATATGTACAATATGTACTCAGTGAAGAGTTAATCAAATTGAGCATACGCCACGTCTCGCATCGAATATCAGCTCTGGCAGTAAAGTTGGAGGCATAATTAATAATAACACTATCGGATCTGTTTAATTTTTCTTACAAAGTTCCCATATTTTACTTACATTTGAACAGTGGAATAGTTCTCTATCTATTTTCCGTATTCTAATTTATTCGTTTTATTTACACAACTGCGTCAAATGGCAAACGTAAAAATATAACAAAAATTAAGTATACGCCACTGGAAATTTGCGCAAACTTTTATCTATCGCAACGTCCAGCAATATCCATAAAACTAAGCAACTTTTTTTTTGCGAGGTTATTGCACTTTCAAATGGCGACAGCAACAAAAAGAACAATTAGAAAATCGGCGAATCAGAAAAAATATCAGTGAGCAACGCAGCGACGCAGCAGCGACAACAATTAAACCAGCCGCGCAAATGTTGTGCGTGTGCGTAAGCTTGTGAGTGTGTATGTGTGTGTGTGTATTGGTGCAAAAAAAATTCCAATGATCAGCATAAATGCGCAACGCATACACACAAACAGGCACGCGCACCAACACATGCACACAAATAAAAATACATTGCGAAAGCAGCAAGCAGCAAACATCAACAGCAGCAGCAGCAGCACCAGCAGCAGCAGAAACGCTGCGTTTCGGTCGCAGCTAGAAACCGAACGAAACGAAACGAATCAAAACGAAACGAAACGAAACGAACGAGCGCAACGCACTTTTGAACGAAGGCAACCATCGGCTATGCTTCGTTAAATCGTTTCAACTTGTTGTTGCTGATTTGCTGTGCGTTTAAATTTGTATTTCTAAATTTGATGATGCAATACACGCATTTTGCTCAGCGACGTCAACGTCAGCGTCGCCGCAGCACCAGCAGCAGCAGCAATAGCTACAATAAAAACAACTGCCATTTGCCATTGCTTCTAACGTCTTCAACTCTTTTATTTTTCGGTCGTCGGTTTTTTTTTTGTATTCTTTCTTGTTCGTTGCTTCTCCACACGCAATCTGCACTTTGCTTTCAGCGACTTTTTGCTTCTAATTTGAAATCGCTAGAACAACAATAGATGTATGTACGTATGTGTGTGTGTGTGTGTGGGATGATTTTTAGGCAGCGGGACTTGAGGTTTGGGCAGACATAGCATGAATAATAGGCAAACAGCAAAGAAGAAGAACAAGAACAAGAACCACGCACTGAAAATGGCGATTCATCAAAGTCCACTTAACAAGTTTTTTGCATTTGAAAGACAACAACAAATTGACTCGACCAGCAAACAAAAAAATATAGAGAACAAAACCAAGAAAAAATGAAGAATATTACGAATTGGCAAAAGGCACAAAACTTAATAAGCTGAAGAGCCAAATGAAGTTAGAATATGAATGTAAGCGAATACGTCCATATATCATGTATAACTTAATGATAGCTGTGCATATGTATATACCTACAGATATAAGCAGATTCAGCGATTAATCATCTGAACTAATTAAAGAGCTGATACCAATTTGCATACTTCTAGGCTGAGCTGACTTCAAAGTATTTTCGAGTTGCTATCAATAATATAAATATAAGCCCAATTTCCAGAAATAATATCGAAATTGTACAGGAACTTTGATTGTGCTTTATATACATATGCACCAAATTTACTGATCACTGCACATCTCTGCGATCGACACATTCACATAAATAAATATGTATTAGTGTATGGAAAAGATATCGAAATTTTTAAAAAAAATGTACAGCGTCTTATATTTGATGAGAAATATATCAAATTTAGTGATCTTTTGCAGATTATTATTAGTTACTATTATGATTCATACTATTTGTTAAGATTGAAATTATTTGAACTTAATATTTATTATGCACACTTGGTTTTTTGCAGACACTAAAAAAGTGATCTTCATTTTATTTGTATATATTTTTCATTTTAATTTTTTTGCATTGGGTAATTTATTTGAATGTATGTTAAGTGTTGTTTCTGTTGGTATTGATTATTGTAAACATCATAAAGATGCTATATAATCCATCAATAATGTATAGTCAAATTTTTTGCCCACTCTATAAATAAACGCCCTTATTAATGGGATGTTTGTACGATACTGTCAAACTAATTGTTATCTCAATTTAAATTTATGAGCATTATTTTAGGTAAAAGTTTCACATGACCTTGACAAAGGCTTATTGGGCTGTGTATTTTTGGCTTTTCTTGTCCATGCTCAAGTAAAATCATTTATATATAAATATTTCATTTTTTTTTTAGGCTTTTTGTTATGATTAGCCATTCGCGCCGTACGCACAGAAATTCTAATTTTACTTTTCACACGCACACATGCACACACACATACACACACATGACACACACACTTTGAAATGTGTCTAGCGAATATTTTTGACTGCTGAACGTGTATTTCTAATTTTTGTTTTTGTGATATTTGTTAGTGTATTTTTTTGTTTTTTTTTTTACCTTTGTGGCACGTTCCTGCCAAAGAAAATAAAAGCAAGAACGTTATAAGAAAAAAGGTAACGAAAGTTGCTTTTAGCACTGTTTACCAAGCAAAAGAAAGAAAGAGCTGAAATACATAATAAAAATAATAATAACAACAAGAACTACAACAACAACAACAGCCAACAGAGCACTATCACTTTTTATCAGTTTCGTTGGGGGCTTGTGCCACAGTTAAATTATCATATGGCACACATTGCTAATATTTGACTTTGATTTCAGTTTAATTCATAGTTTTTAAAGTAATATATTGCGCATACGCCTCGTTGGTCTTATTGCTTGTCAGATTTTGCTTGTTGCTCCCACATCAGTCAGCACCCAAAAGATTATTTATAGCTGTTGCTGTTTTTTTGTTGTTGCTTTCTTGTTTTTTGTGCTGTTGCTATTTGCTTTTGTTGTAGCAGTCATTGCACTCAGTCAACAGCAACAACAACAACAACAACAGCAGCACTTTGAGCTTGACTTATTGTAGGTTTTTTTCTTCTTTTTTTTTTGATAATACTCAAAACGAAATTTCGCGAGTGAAAAAAAATTACCGCATCGCGCGCATAAAAAAGTTCATTGACTTCATTAGAAATGTTTATACATATACATATATATATTTTTTTATATTTATTTCACAGAACTTGACGCTGCTGCTGCTGTTGCTGCTGTTGCTGCCGTTGCTATTGCTGCTGCTGATGTTGCTGCTATTGTTGTTGCTGTTGTCGTGAAATGTTGCTGGCGTGCACCAATCAGCTACAACGCTGTCGCTGGCGTTTTGACTTTAGCTGCCATTTCCTCTGCTCTCCGTCCTATGTTTGTTTTTCACTCTCTCTCAGTTGTCGCGCTCGCATGTGTGCCCAATTTGTGACACGATCTGCATATATTCTCTCTCTCTCTCTCTCTCTCTCTTTTTCGCTCAGTCTCCCTCTCGGTCTCACTCGCTCGCTGTGTTGTTCAATTAATGCTTCTCATTATGCAGATGGATTCATTTGCCTATTAACTGGGCATAAATTTCAATTTATCTGCCGGCCGCCTACTAAAAGAAAAACAACAATTAGAGAAGCAGCAGCAGCAATAACAAACACATAGATGCAAAAAGTTGAAAGCTGCTGACTTCACGCACATTTTATGCAAATCAGTTAACAAATTGTTGAATTAAATGAGCAAAGAATATGGAGACTACTCAAATACCCTATAGATTCAGCACAAGCAATTTGTTGTTAAACTTCTGTCAATAAACAATTTAAATACTCACTTTGATTAATTTGAAGACTTTTAAAAATCTTTAATGAAACGAAAGTTTGTCAATATCAATATTGTTCTAATAACAAATCGAATGTAAAATGATCGACTATGTTCTGCATAGACAAAATCTGCTTAATTTCCATATGCATGACTTAATAGCTAAAAATTGAGAGTTTGCCAGCATGGGCTAAGCATAAATTGATGCCTATGATGTCGGCATCGCAATGTTAACCTTGAAAAGTTGTGGATGCGATCATTCCACTCTCTGCATATAGAAACACTGCGAAAGATAAAACTCAAGCAAGATATCCACACAGACAGCCTATTTAGGCTCGATTTATGCGCTTGTGTGCGTTGTAGTTTGAATAAATTGATGGTGCGTTCTATGCGCTCCGAGCAATTAATTAACCAACTGTTTCTATTCTTTATTTTTTGCTGTTGTTTTTTTGTTGTTGTTGTTCTTTTCTTTATTTGGTTTGACGTTGTAAATTGATTGGCAAGCCATTGGGTACTTTGGACACTTTGTAGCTGGCCAAGACGTCACCTACAATGCGAGAACTATAAGGCAGCACTCAAGTCGTACCCTGACTTCTACTTCAATTGGAAGCTGCTCGACTACAGTAGGAACATAATAATAATGGCATATATGTACTTAATAGAATACATTAATAAGGTGCACGAGTGATGGCGAGAGGCACGAAAAAGTGCTATAAAAACAGCAAAGCAAAACAAATGAGATAAATTGCAAATGCTACACTCGAACTTTAGAGCAGTGGAAGGTAGAACAGCAGTGAGAAACATATAAACATGAAACATTTTCATTTAAAAACATACAAATGTGGCACATGTTGTTGCGAGAAAGATGTAAGAGTATGGATCAGAACACAGGTAAAGTAAAGTTGTGAAGCAAATCAAAGAGCGAAAATTGGAATTGTTCAACATATGCAAGAGCAAATTGAAAATGGAATTTTGTAATGAATGACACAGTTATGATACCACAGAGAATCAAAGAATATTCATACAACTAGAATTATGTATGAACATTTTGGAAAAAATATAGAATGCGATACAATTCAAATTTAAAACATATAAAACATGACCATAAACAGTAGGACAATAATATAAAAAAGCATTGTGGAACTCTTGTAAAAACACATTTCTATATTCAATCAGCCTGCCTTCGGTTTTAAGTGAATGATTTGTAAATTGTAGACAAACAAAGGCTGCAAAAAAAAAAAAAAAAATATGAGCCTGGCTTCAATTGAGCAAATTGTGAGGCAGTGCAAACCATTAACAACCCGTCGAATGTCTGTGGGCAGGGTTGAGTTAACAAGAAGCGGGTAAGAAGAGGAGGAGAAGAATAACATGAATGTCAAGAAGCAGCAGAGGAACAACAGAGACCACAAAAATGACTTTTCAGCCAAGAATAACAACAACAACAGCAGCCACAAGAAGCACAACCAAGCCGAACTTTTCTATGGACTCGATTCAAATTTTTGTCTAGCAATTCTGACTATTTTCGGTTTTCAGTTCTGTTCTTCTATTTCATCTCTCTTCTTCTTATTTTTTTTTCCAAAGATGGCGGCTTGCAAGCGACTGACTTTGGCTCTTTCCGTAGGGAAAAAAAGCTCAAAAACCCGTCCCAATCCTGTTGTTGTTGTTCGTGCTGTTGCTCTGTTTTTGTTGCTGTTATTGTTGTTGTAGTTGTTGTTATTGTAGTTGCTGTTGAAGCAGCAGCAGCAACAGCAGCGCCAATCACACGCTTCCCGGCACACACAAGAGCTGTTCCTGTTCTTTTGCAAGCTCTTGTATTATTTGTATACCCTGTACCTAAATGGATCTAAAGTGTGTGATGGGCTTGTACAAATGCAGTTTATACAGTCCGTCACAGTCAATTTCACCTCAATAAAGATAATGAAAGCCAAAACTGATAGTTTATTGAATAAAATCTACACATACTGACTAAATAAAAGACAACAACAAAAAATATTGAAAAATAGATATAAGCTTAATTTAATTTATATAATGTTTAACTATAATATTGAGGTCAAGTGACTATGCCATAAGTATTATTATATGGATTGATTTCCAAATGAGTACAATTTTGAATAATTCCGGTGGAAATCGAAAACCATTTTGAAATAATTCATCAGAATGATGAAGTTCTTATGTTAAATGAATAATGATCTATTCAAGCTTTTTTCAGAACACACATTATGAACTGAAATAAAAACGATGTGGTAACGCTGAAGCGTCTTTTAGCCGTGCCAAGCTATGAATTATGCCGAGATTTACAGTCAAAGGTCAATTTCACAGTTTACGAAAAGCCAGAGCCTCAAAATTAATTATATATATTTATATAGAGGGATAATATGTCAAATTTGTGTATATAAGATGTTGATTTGAATCTAGTTCTAGGGTGTCTCTTCACCAAACTCTGTCACTTCAAGCATTCTTACTTGTTTTGCGCTGCTACAGTCGCTGCCAGCGACGCTGCTGGCGTTGTCGTCGTCTACGCCACACTTTGCCTATTCTAGCTAGTTTCACCTTGAAAAGTTCATTCACGCCACTGCCAAAAAATACCAAAAACAAATAAAAAAAAATAAGCCGAAACGCAGCGCCAAAGTCCGCAGCAGCGACAGCAGCAAAAAAAGTAGTAAAAAAAAACTTGCACAAAAATAACATAATTTATTTTTTTCTAGCCTGCACGCAAAAAACACACACACCAAAAAAAATAAAGAGGGAGAGACAGGGAGAGAGATGGAGATTGAGATTGAGAATAGGTAGGGATAGAGAGAAGTTCTTGAGGCTAACTGCTGGCCAGTCGCCGGTCACTGCGAATGGTTTATAATGCAAATATATACGCACTTTTTGAACAGCCGAATATTTATGGCCAACTTTTATTTCTTTCAACTGGTCGGAACAGGCCACGTGTGTACAGTTTGCTATCTGATGACTTTTCTAATTCTGAGAATTTGCTATTTGGGCCTGCGCATGAGGTTGAGAGTTGTGTCGGAGTGTCAACTGGGTGCAAGTTAATCAAAACCAAAATGTAATTTGCTTATGTGTCCCCTTTGAAAGTATGCTATATGCTGACATTTAATCTTATCGGACGATTATGTGCAACGCCAGATATGATATGCCTTACTATCATATCGGCATTTTTACAATAATAACATATGGGATTTTGGGCAATGTTAACGACACAAAAAACAAATCTAGTTACAAGTTAAAAATATGGAAGTAATTATGGAAGTAAAGAATTTTAACAGTTTAAGTTATATGTAATAATAAAAATGCGACAATATTAATCCAACTGGAATAAAGAACTTATATCACTTCACTGTAATCACGCTTCCTAAACAACAAATGTATATTTGGCGTACCTCCTATAATTAAATAGTTCAACAAACGGAATGATTCATACGAAAAACAAAAAACGACCGGGTTTCACTTTAGGCAACCCCAAATAAAATAGTTCTGATTACTCAGTTCGACGCCAATCAAAACATAATTCGCACACCCCCCACGCATATACGCAAAAAACACAAGCAAAAAAAAACTATCAAATTGGCGAAATGCGAAATCAAAATGGCAACAACCAATTATTTTTATTGTTTTTTATTTGTTTTTTGTTGTCTTTTTTGCACACAACAAAACAAATGGCGAAAATTCGGTGAAGTTCAAGGTATGTGCCATTAAATTAAGCACACAAAGCAAACAGAACAAAACGAGACAAGGAAGGTCTGATAGAAAATAGAGCAAAACTACAGCACAGACATGGCATTAACTATTGCTGATTGCTGGCTGTGCTGTGCTGTGCTGGGTATGGGTATGGGTGGGGGATCGGGAGACGGGATTGGGAATCCAATGCTCTCAGCATTGCGTGCGATCAGAATGGCAACAAAACGAAACCGCGAATAGCGAAGCAAAGCAAATTAAAAAGAGAGAAAAATATATATATTCATCTGATTATGTTTATGTGCGTAGAGTGCGTGTGCTTAGAAAGCTTTCAAATGTTTATGTATATTTATAGTTTTTGTCATTTCTGCTCTAGACATGGGAGCTTTTGGCAAGGCCTTATCTTATCTGGCGGATCGTGGCTTCCCTGAACTAACTAACAAGAACAACAGCAACAACAGCAGCAACGCACTTTTTAGCGACTCAAGATTAGTTGTATTAGGTTTTTGAGTTTCATCTACCAGTGACGAACTGCTCGATATTTTCTATCGTTCTCTGTCTCTCTCTCTCTCTATCTTTCTCTCTCTCTCTCTGTGCGTGTCTGGCGTCTAGTACTATCTAAATATACATATATATTTTGTCTGTCTGGTGTGCGTATGTGGGAATATACCCCTAGACATGTTTGCCCATCAGCGTCTGTCATCTCCTATTTATTTTTATCTTTCTGCTTTCGGACATTTATTAACCAATATTTGGTGTAGGTTGGGAAAAAAACCAAGTAGAAATAATAATTAATTGACAAATACACATAAAATATAAATGATAAGCTAATTAAAACTAAATCAAATAATTCAACATGTTGTGGATTTAGCTATGACACTAGAAATGCAGGTCTTTCTTTGTATGTAAATAGTTAAAAGTTGTATATAATAGTTATGAAACTATTTTGATTAAGGAATTAAGAAATCGTTAGTTATTAGATCTTTTTTAGAAATATTTATATTACCGCAAACCATTTTAGCTGTTCTTTTTCACAACACGACCACAATATTCCCCATTTAGTCTGGCGCCGCAAAGTATGCAGCATATTTTTCAAATCAACTTAAAGGAATTTCGCACAAATTTGCTTCCGGCCAACTGACCCACTTAATATGTAACGCAATACAACTTTTAATCTACAGAGATTTAAATGCCAAAAAAAGGAGGTAAGGTTCCGGAGATGCTGCAAGTAATTATACCCAATCCATTTTTTATCCAAGAGTTGCGCAATATGCAAATAAAATGAAGCTAGGCCAAACTTGGCGTTTATTCCATTTGTATGTAAAATAGACCTTTAGCATTATTTTCACATACTTTGATTGCCCGAACTGGCTGTTGTTGTGGTTATTGTGCACTTCGGGTCAGCGGTAAATCAGAGCAAGTAAAACTGAGCTAGTTGTGAGTGCTGGACTTAATGATACCCTGTTCTAGGAACTGAGTACTATTTAAGTAAGGTTTATAACTAATCGTAAATCCAACTGAATAATTATGAGTATTTGATATATGTATATAACAAAATAAACAGAGAAATGTTATTCTGTCTCAAGCACTTCTAAGGTCACGATCGCAGAATTATTTGGTCCACAAGGGCTTATGACTGGGATACACATAAGCATTCATCAGAAACTCTTTATTAACAAATCTTTAGAATTACAGGGTGTATAAAAAGGTGCTCAAAACAGTTGTTGTTGTTGTTGTTAAACCCCAATTTTTGCTTATCTCGTACGCATCTCGAATGACTTGAATATATCTCATTTGACGCCAGGACGAGTACGCTGAGCTGAGCTTATTTTGGGCCAGTGTCCTGTGGCTGGCTTGCTGCACTTGCCGACCACAAGCCCCCACATATGTGTATATACATATATATAAATGTATATATATGTGTTTATATATATAGCTTAAAACGCGCACAATAAATTTCCACATGTTTATCCCTTTTTTCACATACACGCACACACACACTCAACTAACTTCCTGTATGTTGCATGTTTCTTATGTTCTGCGTCCATTGTCCTGTCCCAAATTTACTTTCGCCTGTGCCTCGCTGTGCGTGTGTGCGGGTGTGTGTGTCTATGTGTTGGCCCGCAGTGCGCAAAGTGTGTCAAAAAGTTTTTGGCTATTACTTTCACTACTTAGAGTTACATCCAGAATTTGGCCAACGTGCTTCGAGTGTGCGGAAGAAGGTGGGGCGGATAAGGCAGTTATAGCCTTAGATGGGACTGAGTGTTTCGGCCTTATGGGGGTTGTTGTTGTCGTGTCGTTGTTGTGCGTGCATGTGTGTGCGTGTGTGTGTAATGCGACAAATTAACAATGTACTTAATTAATATGTCAAATTGGATTACAATTTGCTAAAAATTTGTCATAAATGTTGGTCACTGTGCTTCCACACCAGTGAGCTTTATTTGAGCAGCCAGCACTGTAATTGTTTCTATTTAGCTGACCATAGCTGAATCTCTTGGGATTTGTTTATGCATTCATTAAAGATGCGAGTGTTTTGAAAAGAAAGTGTTGAACTATGTTCAGGCTAGCAGCCCTAAGTTAGATTCACACAAGTGTGCTTAGAATTCTCAGTTGGTTAAGGGGAAGTGTTAACAGAATAATTCCTTAATATGGGACACTTGCAAATGGATGCAGAAAAGGACACATTTTAGAGTGTTTCCAAGCAAAATCTTTATTAATGATTTATTTATATAAAAACTGCCTTTAATACTTGTTCAAATAGTTTAAACTAACATTGCTTCAAAGTTTCGTGTATGCTTCATTATTACCTAGAATACTAAATATTTATGTTAAGCAATAATGGAATTCCTCTGCTCAGAAGACAGACAGCTGCTTCAGCTGCTCATCAACTCATCAACAAGTAAAGCCACTAAAAACTTATCAACTGCGCATATATAAATTTTAATTAGACTTCACACACACACTCACACACACATCATCACAGACTAGGCAGCATAGAAACAAACATTTTGTAGCAGATTCTCATTTTGGCCTTAATTAATTTTTGGCCAAGTGACATTCCCCTTAGCACACACACACACACACACACACATACATATTTCTGTATACTTGATATACATCTCAAAATTTTGTAGAGGAGTAGTCTCGGTGAAAATCGAGCTTGTGATAAATTGATTTTCATTGAGCGAAAGTTTTTGGGTGGCAAAACAAACGACAAGTGCAAAAGCGCAGCGCAAAAGTATCTCACGGATACACAAACTGTTCAGAATCAGATCCTGCCTGCCGGCTGTAACTGCTGAGTGCTAGCAAGCAGTCGGGGGTGGAGTGACGGGATGCGGTGTGGTGTGCTGCCTGCCTGCTGTGTTGTCAAAGTAACGAGTACGCTGTCAAGACTGTCAGCCACACCCACTCGCCCCCACACCCCCTGCGCAGCCCAGTCGAGCGTCAAAGCAAGTAAACTAAAAGACAAAAGCAACGCCTAAAAGTGTGCTACACATAAGGCACAAAAGTATATAACGGCCCGGTCGGAGCTGCTCCTGCTTCTTCTGCTGCTGCTGCTGCTGCTTCTGCTGCTGCGTCTTCATCTTTGCAGGTTGCCCCGGCGACGCTTGTTGTCAGGAGGCTCAACACGGCCACGAGTTTCGGCTTCAGCCAAGTGCAACAACAACAGCAGCAGCCGCAGCAGCGGCAGCGACAACAGAAGCAGCAGCAATGGCAGCAACATTGACAAAAGGTTTTTATACACTGCTACCCAACGGAAATGGAGTATATTTGATTTGTGCATTGTAAAACTTGGAACACTTGAACGCTTGGAATGCAGCAGCTCTACAAATACATATTTTTACTTTAGATAAAGAGTTGTCATTTTTACATTCGTAAATTCGCATTTAGGGATAGCTCAGAACTTTGCACTGCCATAACTTTGTCAAAGCTAAAACGATTTTCACAAATATTTTAAGCACTATATTTGAAAAAATTCAAAGCAAGATTAGTTTCCACCCTTTTTCCGCTGTTATTACACTGGAAACAGTGTATGGTACAGTCGTTTACTTCCGATTGCAATATTTTTTGGTTTTGGAATCGCGTTACGCCCCCGTACCGCCTTTGAGCTGTCTACCCATGCCCAACCCCCCGCAGCAACCTCACCTCCCCGTAACTCTGACCATGTACACAAAAACTTTGGGCCGCATTTTGTTTTGTGTTGGAAAATTCGAATGTCAGTTGTAATAGCTTCGGCATATAAATCAATAAAATGATTGTACGCACCTTTGCGCTTTCCCCTGCCCCCCATCGCATCCCCACCCGCTTAGCGGCCACACTCACCCCCAGCTTCAGCTGCTTCGGTTGCCGTTGCTACCTTTTGTTGTTGTTGTTGTTTTGTATCGTTTTCTTGCAGCTTCTGGTTCTGGCCATGGGCACTTGTAGCGACGGCTGGCGGCCTTTACTACAGTTAGTTGTTATTGTTGTTGTTAATGTTGTTGCTGCAACGTCGTTGCCGAAATACACACACAATAAAGGGGTGGTAAGGCGAGGGTCAACTGAAGAGATTGCCGAAATTATGCGAGAGCTAAGCCAAATGTCCAATGAAAATTGCAGATGAACTTCATTAATAAAAATCGGAAAAATTTTGAAAGACTTTGGAATCCAATCCAATTTAATATTTATAAACAATTGATTTGATTGTAGCAAATACTATATATTTGTTATCACAAAAGTAAGCAGCGATCGCCTTGAAAATATGTATACTTCGGAGTTTTTATGTAAACTCAATTTAAATGCAATAAAGTCTTGTTATGCAGTGATTATTTGGTTAATGCAACTGATCGAATAATAAACAGCTTATAAAAATAAAACTGAACGTATTGTTCCCTTACTTAGCAATAGAAAACTGTTCAATTGACCCCATCACCACGCCCACTGCAAACGCCCACATGACCGTCCACTTGCTCGCCCCCGCCATAAGCAACAAAAATATATATATGTATATGTCTTTTTGCTACCAGCTTCAGGTGCGGCTGCTTGTTGCTGCCGTTGCCATTGCTCTTCTTCTTGCTGCTGCTGTTGTTACTGTTGTAATTGTTGTTGCTATTGCTGTTGACGTTGTTATTGTTGCTGTTGCTGCTGCTGTTGCTGCTGCTGTAGCCGTTTGCCATTCTACATTCAAGTTGGGGCCATTTTGCTGACTGTTGATGATGATAATGGGCCTGGGGTTTGCCTTCGGGGGCTGCTGTAGCAGGAGTAGAGGAAGTAGATGCCTGTGTCCCACACACACACACAGAGAGACATATTTGGTGGCCCCCCCGCCGTCGTCTTACCATTGCGTATAACGTATAAATTTTTACGCATTTTTGATTTATGTGAAAAAAGCAGGCAGCGGAAATAAATTGGCGACGCTTTCGTGTATATTGAAAATGCATTTTGCGAGCAAATAACAAGAAAACCAAAATAAAATGTAATTCACGAGGCTGATTTTTAGCAGCTGCAGAGCACTGGCAATAACGTTAATGATTATGGCAACTCTGGCAAGCGATAAACGAGCTGAGGAATGGGCCGACAATGTTCAGGAGTGGGCAGGTAGTCATACACCTGCGGGACACATGTGTGTATGCAGGGTAAACTCGAGATCCTTTAGCTACAGAGCTACAGGCCATTAAAAGTTTTACAATGCAGACACACGCACTTTTGCCAGAAGTTGCCACGCCTCTTGTTTTATTTTTTTTATTAGGGAAGGACAGGACAGGGGAGGGGAGTGGGCTGTGGGGAAGTTATGCTTTTTGTGCTGCCTGCTGCGTCGCACAATTTGTAGGCTCACTTTAGTGAAGCAGCTTGTATTTTTTCTTTTGCGTTTTTTGTTGTATTTTCTATGCCTGGCCAACGGTGCGCATACTTGATGCTCGTATTTACCCATCGAGACAAGCAGTTTTTGGGGCCATGATGGAAGACCAGAACACATGCGAACCAAAAGTTACTTCAGCCCTCGCATTTTTATTTTTTTTCCGTTGCCAGTGTACAATTTACAACAAGTAGGCCAACTCAAGAAGCACTTGAAATTTATTTTTCCATCCTGTTGCCTTCCTGCCTTGCCATCGCAATTTATGTTGCTTAGACATTGAGTTTAAAGTGGCCTAGATGCTAAGCATAAGCTGCTTTGTCACACAACAGGCCATACCTATGCCTCTAGATCTGGGCACTTAAATACCTTGTTAATTGTCTCTTTCTGGTAAATGTCAACTCTCGCAAGTCTTGACCAATTGCTGGCTAAGTGAGGCAAAAAGCAGCGCAGATTCAATTTGAGTTGATGATTATCAGTCACATATGAAGTTGTTTATTACTTCCTGGAAGGCGTTTAGTGCATGATGAAGATGTTTATTCACCACCATCAATCAGTACTCAATTTTGATATCTAGAATCAGATTTTCGTTTATTACTTGACAAATTTAAGTTTTTATTTTAATTTTATTAATCAGGATCATCCTGAGATAGTGCATTGTTCATACTTTCAATCACTTCATTTTGGAGGTGAAAATCTTCAAGCTTAGCAAAACCCCAAAAAAAACCTCGGCAAACAACTTTTATACGTAGGTCCAGACCTTATGTAAGATTCATTTAATTCAATTTAATAACTAATAGTTTCAGAGCATAGGAGTTTTCGTTCAAGGAATGTTTAATAAATTCTTTAGAGATAAATATAATTTTATATTTCCTAGAATTTGGGCTTTCATTGAACTTAAAGCGTCTCGAGCCTATGGCTTATGGACATGGGAGCCAAACACTCGTGGTTATTAGGATGTGTGCACTCCAACGGCTTAGTGAGTAACATCATGATTCACATTCAACTGCTGTGGGGCAACACCTCATTAAAGTAACATCGCGCTAACAAGCCACCCACAGCAACCTGCATAAGGCTGCACACACACACACACACACGCATACACACACCAAAGCGCACAAACACACATAGACTGTCCAGACACCCACATGATGATGAGATTGCCCAGGGAGCCAAACACACGAACGTTGCTGTGACAGCAAAGATAACGCGACGGCAGCAGTAGCAGGCAACAACTCCAATTCCATGTGTGTGGCAAGAGAAGAGTGGTATGAGAAATGTCAATGCATGTGCCCACCAACCAAATGACCAGCAGAAGTCAAACACACACACAAGTAGAGAAAGAGAGAGAGAGAGAGAGAGAGAGAGAGAGAGAGTGGTGTGATCTATGCCTATCTGATGTATTTTAATGGCGCTCACATATATTTTTCATTATTGCTGCTGCCAGTAAATAAAAAGCAGCAGCGCTGGGAAATAAAGCAATGTAGCAAGTCTAACGAGTGAGCATGTGGCAAATCTAATATACGAATATTGTACTGTACTCTAAAAATAATTTGGAATTTTATCGAGTTAAAATTATCTAAATAAAAATTATTTAGTTGGTTTGTTGGATATTCGAAGCACTTCAGCAGTCTTAACTGGAGTAAATATTTAACATATGTTGCTGAAATTTGTTAAGTAAATTGCTGAAATTCAGTTCATATCGCTTTAAGTTTTTGAGCTACTTTTAACGTGACTTATATTAATTTCAGATAAGTTGAGTAGATATGATGACATATTTTTAATCTTTAATCAGCAAATTATCACTTATTTAAATTACATCTGTGAGTTGAGTACATTTATCACGTAAATATTGTTTTCCTAAATCAATAAGATATTAAAATATTAATATTTAAATAAGCATGAGAGTAGTTTTAATTAGGAGCTAGCTTTTCTTATATTAATAAATAGTACTTGCAGTGAGCTATACAGAATTCGCCTTCGCGCTAATAAGCTCTGTTCTGTGAGGTATCTGAATATACGCTCATCTCCGTCATATCACTGACTCATCTCCTAATGCCGCGTTACGTATACGCAACGCATGCCAGTCTCACACACACACACACACACACAGTCTGTGCCAGGGCTAAATTTATATTGTGGACTCCAGAGGACGCGAATTTCGCGGCTGCATCCTGCCCCAGGCACTGGCCAACACGAACGGACGAAGAGTCGTGTTGGTTGGGTCCCCCACGTATGATATGGTCCCGGGAAAGACCGGGTAAGACAGCACCCCTTATCACTGTGGGTCGTGTGCTGCGCCATTTGGGGGATTCGTGCTATGCGATGCGACGCGATGTGATGCGCAATATTTTTTATGGCCTAACGTTGAGATTGCAATTTAAAAATCGATAAATTGCAATTAATTTAATGGTCACAACGACACACAGCAAACAAATTTGAGCACATAAATCAGCAGGCAATGCAGCGAAACGATGCGGTTGATTCTGCTTCCTTGTAGTCAAGGAAGAGCGATCCTAGATACACTGGAAAATGCGAGGCTGACTG
Organism: Drosophila conformis; assembly: GCA_035041375.1. Lineage (NCBI taxonomy): Eukaryota > Metazoa > Arthropoda > Insecta > Diptera > Drosophilidae > Drosophila > Drosophila conformis. The sequence continues at coordinate 2,214,726 of JAWNLE010001234.1, forward strand.
TGTAAAAATGTCGAATTCAAAAATGTTGCCACGTGCATAACTTCTAAGCAATCACAAAACAACTAACCACTTATGAAGTCATCTCAGAAATCCAAGCAAATGCTTTCAATTTTCCATTTTCATAACTTCTAAACCATAACAAAACAACTAACAACTTATGAAGTCCTCTCAGAAATCCAAGAAATTGCTTTGAGTTTCCTAATTTCATGCAGAATGACAAAGCGCTTCTAATCTAAGGTAGGTTTTCAGTAATTTTCTGGCTAATATATTTGTTGACAAAAAAAATGAAAAGAAATTGTTATTTATTAAGGCCTGACCGGCACTTAATTAGCCACAGCAACTCTAAATGCGCATCAGCCTAATGGATGACAGCAAATGCGAGAGATTTAAGATTGCCAAGGTGATACTCAAAAGTCAAAACATACAAACTGGGGCCAAGTTGGAGGTGTAATTGGGCAGTGTTACATAAGACAGGTGAAGACAAAAGAAAAACAATGAAACAAATATGAATAAAAAAACTTAAAAGAGGTTCAAAAAATATAACAAAAAAAAAACATGTAAGAAGCACTTGATATTAAAACTGAAATTGCAATAGATATATTAAAATAAAATGCAAAATTTATAAAAATATAAATATGCTGATGAATTTACTTATTTATTTATTAAAGTCGACAAATCGATTAAAAAGTAATTGCGAACTTATTATGCTTAAAATGTATTTATTTATTTAATGTGGAATAAAATTTGAAATTAACGTGACAAATTCAATTATAAAAATTAAAATGAGTTAATTATATTAAATAGAAAATAAATAGTGTTAGAGTATTGAAATCAATACTTAAGAAAACCTTTCACTGATTTGATCGTCAACATCAAATTGGTATTTACACTGATCAAATTTTGCCTATAAATATTTGTATATAATTGTTAATCTAAAAATAAAAATGTGCGTTGCTACACAGATGTTTCTCTAGAGCTCTGTCTGTAGTGCATTTTCCGTTGAGTCATCTCAGTGGGGGTGGAAAAGAGAGCAGGAGAAGAAAGCACATCGAAAGTGAAATTTTAATTAAACTGTCCGAGCCATTTGTAGCCATGGCAAATGAGAACTGGAGCATATTTTAAATGCAGCAATGAAAAACAATTTGACAGTCAACAGAAAAAAAAAGAAAAATAGAACGACCGTCCTCCTGTTACTGCGCTGTCCTTGGTCCTCAAACCTTGGCAACTGGCATTTGCATAATTTCCACCCCAAGTTGGGATGGGGTAAAAGCAGCAGTGGCTCAGATTCGAGAATCGCTGGGATTGCTGATTAGGTGCCCGCGCCGCCATCGACTTTGTACTTTGTTCATGTTGCCGTCGCTGTGGTCCAGCAACGCAGCATTTAATTACCAACCAACCACGGCGGCAACTCCAGCACAGCAACAACAACAACAATAACAAAACCCACACACAGCGAAAGAGGAAGAGAAAACAGGTTAGGCGGCCAGAAGACGCGACCAGTACGTGCCCAGGACATTGTGCTGTGCCTTGCTGTGCCTGCCCGGCTTTGCCAACAGCTAAAACAAAACCTAATTTTCTCAAATTTCCAAAGCGGACAACAACAACGACATCAACGTTGAACATTGTGCGGAAAATATGGCGCAGTTTAAGTGTGATCTAAGAGGATGGGCAAGGAGTAGGGACCGTAGGCACAGACGGAGGGGGTCGAGCCGTGGAAGAGAGCAAAGCACTGCGACAAAATTCACCGATTGTTATTGAAGCAAGAAGCAGACTAATGAAACAAAAGGACTAAAAACTGATAAAAAAGCAGCTGACTGATCAAACCTGATTCTATAACATATCACTGTGAAAAGTCTGCTTTACCGACACAAAATCTAATTGGCTAATTCAAGATTCCCAAATAATGCATGTATTATATATATATTAATAATCAAAATAAAATTAGAGCACTCGACGACAAATGCACTGAAAAAACGTATTTTTTAGCATACAAGCTTTCAAATGTTTAGCTTAATAGGCATACTTTTATTTATTTTTATTTTTTGAGTGTATTTCACCTAAATGTTGTAATATAAAAAACAGCTGATATTCAATTAATATTTAGATTCTATTATATATCCCGCCAGTGCGAGACTTCTTGTAATTCTGCATGTGTATTTCTGTGTATTTTATTGCAGTGTAGATCTCTGCGTAATGCTGCGAAAAGATATTCATTTCAGATGCGGCAAGCTGCTGTTTTTCGTATGTAGGCGTTGCTCAAACAGGTCTCTGCAACGCGATTCACACACCGACACACATTCACACACACACAGTGACAGCAAGAGGAACAACAAAATATAGAAAAAGCAAAACAACAAACAATGATTTTCATGGTACGTAAAATTAATTAGGGCACTGAGACAAAAATCCTCAAATTTCAATGAGCTGCGCAGCGCAGTCGGCTTCGACGTCGACGTCAAAGCACACACAACTAGCAGCAGAGTGGTGGATGTGGGGGAGGGGTGGGCTCGAGGGGCTGTGCTTGATGGGGTGGCATGCAATGAAAACATAGGCACAACTAAAAATACAAAAGAGCGAGCTCTCCGAACTGTGGCAAGGGGCAACATAGTAGAGATGCCGGGCAACATAATTACTCTGCAGCTGTATAAGTGTGTGTGGGTGCTGGTTTTGTTGTGTGTGTGTGTGTGTGTGGGTGCGGGTTGTGCGTAGGCTGCGTCTGCTAATGCAACCAATTTTTGGGGCCTGACTTCGCTGTCGGCGTCGCTGCTGCGCGTGTTTCCTGTCGCTCTATGTACCAAATAGCTTTTACATAGCAAAAGGCTGTGTGTATGTGTCTATGTGTGTGTGTGGGTGTGTATGTATGTTTGTGTTATCAGCATGACAGCAATTACAACAGAAACAAGAACAACATCAACAAAAACAGCAGCAACTTTAACTGCGACAGCAGCTCAAAGCTCAAAGGCAAAAATTGTTTTTTATATGTTTTTTTTGCTAGCTAATACATAATTACAAATACATTTAATCCAGAATGTTTTTCTTTTAATTGTTTTTGTTGTTCGGCTAAAAAGCCTGGGAAAACGTAACGGCAAATGTGAAACAATTGCGTTTAAATGAGTTAAGCGTAGACAGGTGGGGGTTAGCAAAGGAGTGGATGGATAGGGATACGAGCTGAGTTCGAGTTGAGCCGCTTGCAGGCTGACATTTTGCTTTGATTGACATTTTTGAGATTGTGCGGCAGCATAGTGAAGATGAAAAGCGAAAGGAGCAAGGCGGGGGGTGACTTGAGTGAGTGGGTGACTGAGATGGTGGTTGGGTGGGTGAGTGAGTGGTTGGCGCTGTGATGGGTTCAGCTGCTGTCAGTGAGCACATTTTAGAATGGATAAAAGCTGCCACAGCGCTGAGAATTGAGAATTGAGCGATTGAGCGATTGAGCGACGTTGCATGCAAATGATGAATACGCATTGGGAATATCAGTGAGTGGAACACGGGGACTGGGGGGTAGTTAGAAGCGAGAAGAGAAAGGCATAATTGGATATTATTAGATATTTCGCCTACGCTTCGCTGTTACATTGAACTCCTTAAAGATTGATTTTGGGAGCAGCCCTTAAGTAGGTTATACAACCACACATTCCATATGGAAGCTGTACTCATAAATAGCATCATAAGAATCCTGAAAATACTTAAGGTATAACGTAAATCTTCAATTCGAACTCTTAAAGTGCATTTCTAAAGTAAACCTGTGCATGTAACAAACTTTAATTTAGATAAGGATAATATGCGATTAATATATTAGCAGCATTTATATCAAAAATGTTGAGCTATTAAATTGAAGCCAAACGATACTGATCTATATTTGTATTAACTCTTATCGATTATTTTGGGCAGCAATTAAACGAAATTCCCAAAGATGTGGGTTTGTATCTTTTTCGTAATTAGGCTCGCTTGAAGTTCGACTTAATTTGTTTTTGTCATTTGAAGGCACATTATCGCTGAAATTAATTTCACTTCCTGCCTTGCCAACCAACTGATATTTATAGAAGACCATTTTGAAAGCTTAAAGTTGGCAATTAACAGTAAAGGAAACGAAATCTAACCGCCTGAAGACCGCACACGACATTTGGCACGCACTTTGTTATTAGAAGGAGAGGATGAAGCTGACGACGAAGTTGACGACGACTCAGGCAAACCTCAAAACCGGCAGTTTTTCCAAGGAAAATGCCAGCAACTTGCCATTTGCTTAACTTTAAACTAACGCACACACTCACACTCTCTCTCACACACACACACACAAACACACACATAGAGAAAATGGCATTCATTCACATTGCTATGCACCGCACATGAAGGAGGAAACCCGAGACCCGCTGCGACCCACATAAGTAAGCCAAGGCAAAAAAAGAAAAAGAAAAAGGAAAATGTGAAAAGGAAGCAGCAAGAAAATGCCAAAAGGCAATGAAAATTTCGCCTTGTGCACTGCGAAAACTACGCAATTTAGAAAAGCAGCAGCAGCAACAACAACAAATGCTAAGCTGCCATCTATATACACAAGCTATGTACTCACGCACAGCCCCCCCGATAAGAACAACATCAACGACTACAACAACGACTACAACAACAACAATCGACGTCACTCACAATGCCGCTCCCAAGCGCCTCCATTCTCTGCTCCTTCGCCCCCTTTCGCACAACTCTCTCTCCATCGGTCGCTGCACACGCACAAAAAGCGCCAAAATTACAAACGCAGCGAGCGGTCGGTCGCTTATACGATACACTTTACAAAACTGGGAGTAACAACACAATTGCTTGTAATATAATTATTGATAAGCAATTCTTCGAAATTTAAGTTAAAGTAATATTTATTTTATAATTATTATAAACAGATTTAGTTTAATTAAAATATTTGCATACATCAAGCTGAAAAAAGTTCTCGAATTGTTATAATAATGATATAATAAAATATTTATTGAACATTCATTAATTGTCATTCTCATAATTAAACTTAAATTGCATTTTAATAATACGACTTTTTTTTAGCTGTTTTCTGGTATCATTCTAAAACAAATCATCAATTTGCATGTAGAACTTGAAATGCCTTCGATGTGACAAGTAATAAAAAAATTTAATTGGAGCCCAAAAACCTGTTCGGTATTGTTATAAATGAAACAAACGCAAAACGATCTCGATTCCAACTTTTAACATAACATTTGTTATTATTGTGCGATAATACAATAAAATGTTACCCAAGTCTTGGACACTTTAAAGCAACAATTTTGTTTTGTGTAGTTCATTTTGACTGGCTTCTGACGCTGAAGCCAAAAAGGTTTCTGGGTGGTTGTCGGCTCAATAAAGGACTGCAGCAGCAGCAGCAGCCGCAGCCGCAGCAGAGTCTCCCACCTTGCCCCCTCCCGACAGCCCATCTTAATTGTATATAGATATATATATATATAGAGGCGCACACGCACATCTGTTATGTACTGCGAGGCAGCTGCAGCCACCCAGCAACGCAAAGGCTCCCCCCAACACCCATCCACAAAACCCATGTCAAAGTCAAGCCACCACCAAAATAAAAAACAACAAATAAAAACACAACAAGGAAAGAAGAAGAATAGCCGAGCCGCCCAAGTAAATGAAATGTACGCCCTGCATTTCTTTTAGTATTCGCGTTGGCTCCAGTTGCCGAGTTGCCGAGCAGTCGCCCATTTCGCTTAACTTGAACGTCCTTGATCCTTGCAACGCACAGCAACAACAACAACAACAGCAGCAGCAACCATAAAGGGCGCCTGCTGGTCGTCTTCCCAAAACACAAAAACACACACATACACACGCACACAGAGACGCACGCACACGCAAGCACACACACTTACAAATGTAAAAGGGCATAGTATACTTTTTGGGGCCAACGTCGCCTGGCTGACGCCTTATCAGTTGTAAAAACAAAACCGGAAGCTCACACACACAGACAGGAAGTCGCAGTGCGTGCGTGCGAAAGAGTGAGCGTGCCTGTGTGCCTGTGCGTCGGAACGAGACACACCGACACACTCACACACACATAGAGACAGAGAGGGAACACGAGAGCGAGAGCGAGCGAGAGAGAAAGAAAACACAAATGCGACGTCGTCGAACTTTTTCAGGGTGTTTGAAAAGCGAAAGTAAAAAGCTGTGAAGGCAAAGGACAAGGCAAAGAAAGTGAAAGTTGTGCACACAGCGCAAACGCACAGAGAGCCAGAAAGCGAGAGAGAGAGAAAGACAGAGAGAGAGAGAGAGGGAGTGCGTTTTGACGAGAGCGTAGCATTGCCACTACTGCAGTCGCGTCTCAAGAAAACGGCTGGAAAAAGCTTGAATGCCAGCATTTTAATGGCCGCAATGTCCTTGGCCAAGCAACGTGCCGAAGGATATATTTGGTATAAACGCACGACGTCGACAGCGACGCGGGCAGCGACGCGGACAGCGACTGCGACGCGTGAGCTTCGTTTTGGCGGCGCTTGCATTTACTTTCACTTTCGGCTGGCCGCGAACTTGGCAAACAACCCCAGACCCAATGCCAATCCCCCTCCTCCCATACCCAACTTCCCCCCAAAACGCACACACACACAAAATACACGTCACATTATCCGGCTCGTACCCCCCACACACCCCCCACTCTCCACCCCTTGCATGCTTGCATATAATGTACTTTTCGTTTCGTTTCGTTTCTCTTCTCTTTTTTTCTGTCAGGCAAACAAAACTTTTACCCCAAGAGCTTTCTGCATTTTTTTTGTTGCTGTTGTTGGTTTTTTTTTTGGCGCAAGTTTATTTTTGACAGTGTTTTATGCCCTGCGGCCAGGACACTGCAGCGGCAGCAATGCTGAGCTGGGGCATGGTGGGGTTGGGCGTTGGGTAGCATCGCCCCAAAATGACAAAATAATGTAATTTGGCATTAGATTTATGCGTGCTGCGCCTCGCCTTCTCCTTTGGCGCGTGTCCTGCGCGTACGAGCGCAAAACGCAACAAGGACCCCAAAAGAAAAACGCAGCGTCGACGTTTCCTTTTTGCCTTTGCTGCTGCTGCTTCTTCTTCTTATTCAACTGCTATTTTTTTTTGTGCTCGCCCGCTGTGCGACTTATGCTTGATGTTGTTGCTGTTGCTGATTTTTGTTGCTTCTTCCTTCTTATTTGCCACGCTTTGTGTCCTGTTTTTATTTCATATTTTCGCTACTTGCGTCTTTGTTATTTTGTTGTTGTTGTTTTAAGCCGCTTGTGCGAATTTAGGGCAGGTTTCATTGACGCTTTTCCTGCTTGCTTTTTGTGTTTTCTCAGCTTCTAGGCAACGTTTCATTTCTTCTTCTTATTTATATATTTTAGCTGTTATCAAAAAACCAAAGAAAAACTTTCAAGTTTCTAGCTTGAAAGTTGCCGCAAATTGAAAAATGTCAACAAAGTTTAAAGTGCTAGAAGAAGAGTGGCAGAGGGTGACAGCAGGTAGGGGGAGATGGGCTGCTCAAAAGGCATTGTATTGTGAGAGTTTTCTTTTGAAAATACCAGTGAAATTATATTGGACGTAATAATAAACAGATTAGTCGAATAGTCGGCAGAGCAAAGCGATTTTAGTTCCTATAAATGGGATTAAAGTTATAGTTTAATACGAATGTTAAATATGTATAAAAAAAACGAGAAAAACGAGCAAGTAATATCCAAGGGAAAGAACAGGCTCAGGATACTCACCGGTCACAGGTTGACAGGACACTGTCGACTGAGAAGTCATCTAACTAAATTAGGTATTTAGAGTATGTATGCAGGTTTTGTGGAAGCGAGGAGGACTCCTCAATACACATCCTAGCAGAATGCATCGCCTTAATTAGGAAAAGATGCAGCATCCTAGGGAAGTAACAAAGATTCTAGCTGGGGTTGATGGAGGAGCTGTAGGATCAGAAGGGGGCACAATATACCTTATAGGTCGCAGTGCTGGTTCCCCAATTATAATAATAGTACAAATTATTAAAATACTTTAAATTAATTTTCAAAACAAAACGTTTTATATACAATGAAACTGGCAATTGGTCAGCATGATCAGAGATGAATCCTTTGTGTTTACACTTATCCCAAATTCTTGCATCACTTTAATAAATTAATAATAATTATTTTTGCTTGCACTCACTATAAATCAATCTAATTATTTTTATGGACCTACTATCATTCATTTGGTATCATGATTTAAGTTTCGTTTCCTATAACTAACAATCAAAGCAAACATAAACAAATAAACATATAAATTTGCTCTTGAAATCGAATTGTAAACACAAAATTCAAAATAGTTTACATTTTACGGAGCTTAAACTACAACAATAATAAAATCTGTCGAAAATCTATTCGCTCTAAATTCAATGAGTAAAATCGATTGGAAAGAGCTGATATATTTGTGGTGCGTAATAATGTCGGGAATCGTAATTGTGGGCAGTATTCTGATGCTGATCGTGTTCGCAGCTGGTCACACTGGCTTCTATGGCCCCAACGATGATGTTGTGGAGCTAACCACAGCAAATTTTGAACACGAAGTGTTGCAGGACGATGCCATTTGGATTGTGAAATTCTATGCAACATGGTGCAGCTATTGTTATGGAATGGTGCCCGAGTACAAGAAGCTGGCCAAGGCGCTGAAGGGCGTGGCCAAAGTGGGCGCTGTCGATGGCGAGCAGCAATACGAGCTGTGCGGCACATATGAAGTGCGTGGCTTTCCCATGATCAAAATATTTGGCGCTAATAAAACACAGCCCAGCGATTATTTGAAAAAACGAAATGCTGAACAAATTGGCAAGGCAGTCGTTGCCGAGATTCAACGGAAGTTGCAACTGGTCATCAAGGGGCAAGAAGATGTTGTTGCCAAAAAAGTCGCTGTCGAAGAAGAGCAGGAGAGCCTAAAGAATGACAGTGATGTCATTGAGCTACAGACTGATGATTTTGCCAAGCAGGTGCTCAATTCAAATGAGATTTGGCTGGTAGCATTCTATACTCCCCATTGCAAGACATTAACTGCCGAATGGAGTCAGGCAGCCAATGAGCTGAGTGGCAACGATTTCAAGCTGGGTGCCATGGATGTCAGCAAGCATACGATCAAAGAGGAGTATAAATTCAGGGATTGTCTAACAATTAAATATTTTCCAGCCAACACAAAGTTAGTCAGCGATGCGCAGGATTATCCTGGTAAGCGAAATGCAGAGCAAATTATTAGCTGGGCGGTGGCAAAGTTAGAGGGACCCCAATTGCGGCAGCTGATCGATGAGGCCAGTTTGTATGGCGCCTGTGAGGAGAAATCGTGGTGTGTGATTTCGGTGCTGCCGTCACTGCTCGACTGCAATGCCAGGTGTCGCAACAGATTGTTGCATACACTGCGCAAGCTGGTCGAAAAGTTTAAGCTGGAGTCCTATGGTTGGTTGTGGAACGAGGCAGGAGAACAGCCGGTGCTAGAGAAGGGTCTGCAAGTGACAAACTTGGGTTATCCAGCTTTGGTTGCCGTCAGCTGTGAACAGATGCAATTTGCTGTATTTACGGAGTCATTCACACACAATAACTTGGCCGAGTTTCTAGCTGATATTGCCAAAAATCGTGGCCATAAGATGCACATCAATTGTGACCAGAAGCCAGCTATCAACCGGGTTGCTGCCTGGAAAGGAGATGATGCAACGCAGTCCAAGAAGAAGACACTCGCCGAACGCGAACTCACAGATGAATTGTAAAGTGTCGTCTCCCAAATTCTGAAGTTAACTCAACATTAAAAGCTAATAAAAATTTATAGAAACCCTACATGCTGATTAGCAATTGAATTACTTTGTTTATGTGGACATCAGTTAGTAGCAAGTTAGACTGATCTAATCGAGAGAGCTCAACTGGGAGATCCCTGTAACACAACTTGCTGAAAGTGGTTTGTTCGATATGAAAATACGTTTGGGCTATCAAAATCTGTGTTTCTTCTTCGATCTTAATGAAATGTTTAATGTTGATCCCAATATGATACTGTATAATAACTGGAAGTTACTATCGTAAATTGATTTTTATCGATATTCGCTAAGCGGATCGTTCGGATTGTTCACTAAAACTTTAATAATACTTATTGGGGTCGAAAATGTGCGTTTTCTTTTTTTAAGGCACATTAAAATTCACCTTGTCGTTTGGGGCACACCAAATAAACAAAAAAACGGACTGAGGCTCGTGGCCCGTTGTCCATTGACCAATTGTCATGGTCACCTAATCCTGGCTGGCAAAATGGATTAGGAAAAAGTCGAGCAGACGCCGATGGGACAGCAGACAGACATTATGACTGGGTCCAGCCGAAGGACCTTAGCCGGGCAACAAAGTGCACAGCTAAGCATGTGCTAACAACAATCTTAAAAAAAAATATAAAAAGAATATATATATGTATATATTGGGCTAAATATATATATGTGTAATATATATATATATTATGTGTAGACCCAAACTGAATTGTTGCCGTTGGCATAATAACTTTAAATGCAAACCGAGAGTTCGGTTGAGAAAATGACTGCCAGCTGTGCTACATTTGGTTGCGGCTCCAGGGACCCGAGACCGCGCCATCTTAAAGGCTGCACATGCCACAATCCAACAGAAGCAACCCCCTCTTCCGCCTGCCCCACTTTTCTAACACCAATCCCCTCACTTCCCTTGCCTACACTGCTGGAGTTGCACAGAGCTAGATGCTTATTTCATTTAATTTTCAGAGAAGCCGCCCAAGGAGTAAATGGGTTTTGCATGCCAAGGTAGTCCAGGCCAAAAAAAGGGGGTAAGGGGCGGGGAGGGAAGAGGTGTGGAAATTGTGGTGTGCATGGGCGTCAGCTCGACTGTCAGTCACTCAGTCAGTCAGTTTAGGAGGCCGTCACTCAGCTCAGCTCAGCTCAGCTGAAACTTTTTGGCTGCCACGCACAATTTTCCACTTTCAACTTTCGTCGACGGGGGGGCAAATTTCTTGCTGTTGTTGTTGTTGTTGCAGGGCGGTGGTTGATGGTGCGAGTGGGTGGATGAATGGTTCGGTTCGTTTTGGGTTGAGTTGGGTGTGCGTATTGAGCTTTATGCTTGGCTGATGTTGCGATAAGCGGCTGGAGCAGGCAATGTTGCTGTTGTCGTCGACGTTGTCGTTGTCATTGTTGTTGCTGCTGTTGTTGTTGCCACAGCCGCAGCCGCAACGCTGCACACGCCAGGCACACACACACAAAAGTGGAGCTGGAAGAGAAAAGCAGCCCTCGGCATTTAGAAGAAGGGGCGGGCTTGAAAAATAGGCAGCCAAAGGAAGTTGTTGTTGCTGTTGTTGTTGTTGTTGATGTTGATGTTGTAGTTGGCGCCATTGCCCAATGTAAAAGTTGCTGAAAAGTGTAACGCAGTTAACGCCAGAAGAGGGGGTGTATGGTATGGTGTTGTGTGGTGGTTAAAAAGGGGAGCTCTTCACTGCTTCTGGGCTGCTGCTGCTGCGTCGCCTACGCAGCATAGTTTTAACTGTGCCGTTGCAATACACTCTCAGTTGATCTACATAGTTGACTATGTCATCAAGTTTGACAACGGAAATTATACAGATAGAGACTTTAGAGGTTATTTGAGATAGATTACTCTTGGCTTAATTGAATATGATAACATCGATATCAGAGGCTATAAAGGCCAAAGACTTCAAATTTTGACTTAAAGTTTTCAATTATATGTGATATAAATTTTAGTTTGAAAAATTATTAACTGTTGGTTGAGAGACAAGCCGATTTTTCATTTATACAAATTTACTGCAGTAGTCTTTAATTATTTTAAGCCTTTCTGGCTAAGTTCTTGCATTGTTGCAAACAACAAATCAACAGAATGCAACGAACTAAAATTCTCCAAGAGTTATGCAATTTCTTAGAGTATTTTCAGTTCGTTGCAGCGGCTGGCATAAATTGCTGTTGGATTTGTTGTTTTGCTCAAAAATTCACGCACTTTTTGTGCTGCTCTATGTGAATGTTAGTAGGTCTATATATATGCGTGTGTGTGTGTGGGAGTGTGCATTACTATATGTGTGTGTGTGTGTAAGTGTCGTGGTAAGTACATAGAGGCGCCGTTATGTGCGCAGATTGCCTTGCCTGGAAATGGAAACGGACGCCGCTAGCAGCAGGCCTTTCTCCTTTCACTTTCACTTTCATTTTCTCTACGCCACCTAGCGACGGGGAGGGTAGCTGGTGGCTAACGGGGGGGACTTGCGGCGAGGGAGGCAAAAACTTTCGACATCAAAAAGAACTACTTTCGATAATCACAGGCCTGGCGCCAAAGGAATTACTTTTGCCGGCTGTGCGCGTTGCTTTTTTTTTTTTTTACTGCTTTATATTTTTGTTGTTGGGCTTCTTTTTTTTTTCCACTTGCCGATTGGGTTTTAAAGTTTGGCGAATTTTGTTGTTGGGCTTGTTTTGCTATTGCCTACTTTTATGCGCATAAATAATGTGAATTTCTTTTAGTTTTGTTTTTATTTTTGCCAAGTTTCGCATTTTTATGCATTTTTTATTGGCATTTTATGCGTTTATTGTTTTTGCGGTTGAACGCGATGAGGTCAGCGAAGAGCAAAACAAACGATTCGACGTTTTTTATTTGGGAATGCTCTTAAAGAGGGCTTATTAATTAAATAAAATTAAATTAGAAATTCAAATCACTTCCCCATCCATGTCGCCTTCTATATGAGAAAACTCAAAGGCGCAGGATTCTAATCAGTGACATAACATCGAGCAAAGGAAAATGCAATCGGAAAAACTGTGCAAACTGACGACTGTGATGGTGGTGGTTTTTCGGTGGTGCACAACCGGTTTTCCATGAAAACCCTTTTCTGTTTTTTGGCGAAAGCTAAATTGTTGCAGTTTCTTATTTCGAAGGGAAAACTTTTCATAAAAGGGGTTGCTTGCTTACCTTGTCGCCAAGCCACTCAGCGGGTGGGGGAGGAGCAATCTGTTAAGTATTATTAGCTGGGAAATACGCATGCAGTCTCTAATTTAGGGGGAAGCTGTAATGAAATCAAAAATAAGGGATTGTTTTTATGTCACAATTGTTCTAAGTCTTTATTTCTTGTAAACAGCTATTAGTGTGGAGTAAATTTAAGTTTGAGATATGTGTAGATATCGCTCAAAAATGAGAATTATTTGCTTTAAAAACATTGTTAAACTGTTATTTTGAATTTCGCACATGATTCAAATTTGGCGGTCAAATAACTATGTGTGTCGAATTCCGCGCGCAGCCAGCTTTAAGTGAGCCAAATTTTGAGCGCAGCCAACCTCACGTGCTTACCTAGCTTCGTATTCTACTGTTAATGTTGCAAATATATGCCTAATGTATATACATACATGAAATTACATGAATTTTATCGGGTCCACTTTAAGTATCTAATACGTTTACGAGTAGAATATCTCCTACTAAAGCACTCTCAGACAACTTAATGCGAGTTCAATTTGGCGCGCAGACATCATTTGCTTACGTATCTTACGCAAGTGGTACGCAGTTTGAGCTACGTTTCTCACTTTGCGTTTACGTCGCGACATAATGCCAAAATGAAATTTAAATGCTTGTAACTTTAATTGCATTGTACATTTTTAACTTTTGGTAAATAAACAAAACAGTATATAGATACATAGTTCTGTGTTGTCAAACATAGACTTTTAGGTATTGAATATATTTAATATGTAAGTGAAATTGTTTGGTATTTTCACACTTGCGACGAGTGTTCACTCTGGTTTTCAACAGCAACAGCAAAGCAGACGGACGACGTTGGTCGAGAGTCAACGATATTTTTCGATAGACAAAAACATTTAGAAATAACAAACGCAAGCCAACAAAATGATGAAAGCCGTGTCCTGTGCCTATGTGCGAGCCAGCGCACAGGCGCTGTCTACCAGCCTGCGGGCAAGCGGTGCTGCTGTCAATGCCATTGGTAAGCATCAACAATAAAAATCTGGAACTGCAGTTACATAATTAATGACCAATTCTGTGGAATTCTACGTGAAGCACTGTCAACATTCAAGCTTAAATGTTTTCCGCAAAGTTTTCAATCGACAAATGGCTAAAGTGGACAATTTCCTTACGTAATTTCTACATAACCTTGTTCCTTGCAAACAGCTGATTGGAGTATGATTGAAAGTGTGCGGCATTGCCCGGGCCTAGATTTGGTCACATCAACGTTACTGATTTTTGACGATTAAACAAATTGTCAATTAATCTGATTTGTGGCTAAAATCATAACTAATGTACTTGTATTTCTCCTGCAGCCACCCGGCAGGCGCACAGCGATCTGCAAGTGCCAGATTTCTCGCCGTATCGTCGTGACTCTGTGAAGGATGTGCGTCGCCGCAACGAGTCCGCCGAGGAGCGCAAGGCTTTCTCCTATATGCTGGTGGGTGCCGGCGCCGTTGGCGGTGTGTATGCGGCCAAGGGTCTGGTGAACACCTTCCTAGGCTCCATGAGCGCCTCGGCCGATGTGCTGGCCATGGCCAAAATCGAGATCAAACTCGCCGACATACCCGAGGGCAAATCGGTGACTTTCAAGTGGCGCGGCAAGCCGCTCTTCATTCGCCACCGCACCGCCTCCGAGATCGAAACAGAGCGGGGCGTGCCCACATCCGCGCTGCGTGATCCCGAAACAGATGATGTGCGTATACTATACATATATATATATAGATACAGATAATAATTGTAATCCCTGCATTTCTGCAGCAACGCGTCATCAAGCCCGAGTGGCTGGTTGTGATTGGCGTCTGCACGCATCTGGGCTGTGTGCCAATTGCGAATTCTGGTGATTTTGGTGGCTACTATTGCCCCTGCCATGGCTCCCATTATGATGCCTCTGGGCGCATCCGCAAGGGACCGGCTCCATTGAATTTGGAGGTGCCGGCCCATGAGTTCGCTGACGAGGGCACCCTCGTCGTTGGCTAAGATGCCCGAGTTGAGTGTGTTGTTTACCTTTTAAGCAAAGCCCCGCGCGCGACAGCAAATAGTGAATGGATTGATGTAAATTAATAAAAACAACCAAACAAAAAAAAATAAACATTAGCTACAAGCTATATAGTTGCAGTTTATCATATAACCAATATTGCAAGCATTAAGCTTTTTTCAATATTTAATTAGAATTCAAAGCAAAACATACTGCGAAAGTTAAAACGCGATTGCCGGTCGAGTAGATAAATCTGCGAAGGCTATTTACAAAAGCGAATAAATCGCTTTATCAGTTTGGCAAAGCGCTGTCTATAAGTTATAATCATTTTTCATAAACAGCTTACGATAGAAATAATCCGTTTATTTCATTTATACAAAGCTAATTCTTTAGCAGCAACTGAATTCTTCATAACAATATATTTTGTGTCTCTTAGCATAATTAATACTTAACAACTATTTCTAATAGAATACAAGGCACAATCCAAGCTCATATTTCCTAGGTCATCACTTGTGTTTTGTGTAAACTTTGAGAAAATCCCTGTGAATCGACGATAATTCATCGGCAATGCTTTTCAGGGATTTCAGTTTTTCCCTTTGTATGGCTAAATTAGCCTCCTTAATGGCCAGTAATCTATCCGGTTTACAATCCGAATCCATTGATACTGCTGGCCCATGAGTATTTGGTGAATACGCCGAGACACTTCTTTGAGCAGCAGGACTTTTTTCTAGTTGTTGATAGATTTCAGGGCTGATTTTTGGTTCTATTGTTGGAGAGTTGCTTCCGTTTAGCGAGTTTATGTTGTCGAAATCGTTGCTGTCAGAATCCTCAAATGGCGAAAAATCTGCAATAAATATGTACACATTATTCAAGCTGCAGATTTATGAGATCTATTTAGTTAATACCCAAACTGTTAGCCATGACCAGGTTCATATTGTCAGAACTCGATTCATTCAATAATTTTTGCACCGTTTTAAAATATTCCCATTTGGATGGCAGCCCAGTTGCGAGAGATTTATTTAATTCTATTCTGAAACAGCAGAGATGACAACAATAGTACATACTTAATTAATGCTGGAGAACACACACACCTATATTTCCTGGTCATGTTGTCCACTTTGGCCTTGACTTCAACGTAAGTTGGACCAAATTTGTCCAATTTGTGGGCGATTTCCTTATAGATTTGTGTATTTACTCGAGTGCCGCGCAATTCTTCGATGTACTCCTGCCACAGTGCCAAAAAGAGTTTCGTCGGCGCCGGGCTCCACAGAAATCGCTTGCTAACTGCATTAATTTAAATTTGCTATCAAATTGATATTTATTTAATTGTTCATTATAATTTTTGAAATGCACCTCTTTTGTATTCCATTATGATGTTAATGAAAGAGCGATAGGCAGAAACTGAAAATACGCGTTTTGTCTTGGAAGTTGATGTTGAATTCAACAGTCTGGCAACGCTAATTTATGTATGCACAGTATGCTGATCACTCAATGTTAATCAATAATTGTTTCATTATATTAACTATTATAATATTTATTTATTCGTATTTATTATTATTGCTAAGCAAATTCGTATTCACTTTATTGTTTTTATTTTTGTAGACATTTATTGCAATTATATCGCTTGCTCGTTCATTTCAGTCCATCCCTAGCTGAGCGCATTTTGCAGCGTCGTGGCAACTCTGTTCGACCAGCTGGCAGCAGTTATTCGCATTTTATTGTGTTGTTTTGCCATTTCATTCTTAAGACGCGTTAAATTGGCACAAAACAATGGCCGAGGAAATCGATGATAACGAATTTTATCGCGAGAACTTCAGCGCCGACTCCGACTGGGAGGTGTTCAACGCGCAGCTCGGCGAATTGCTACAGAAATGGGAGGTGGCCGTCGACGTTGGCATCCCACTGCAGCCCGAGGAGCTCTTCAGATGCAAATGGCATGTGGAGTCCGAGACGCTGAAGATGCTGCGCAACGTCATCGCCGTCGACTACTATGAGGCACAGTTGCCCGAAAGGGAGACAACTGCAGCAGCAGCTGCAGCAGCAGTCAGCAATTGCTTGCAGCGCACAAACTGCCATCACGACTTAATGTGCAGTGGGAATAGTTTTGGTCCACCCATAAGGAACTCCAGTGAATTGCATACGCTGGCGCGGATTTACGGACTACGTCGCTTTATCGTGCTGCATCCGGTGAATGCGGCTTGTAATTACATGAAATCCACATCAGAGTTCAATTTCTTTTTGAGTGCTGCGGCAGTTGTGGCCGCTGAAGTCAGCAGCGTGGTGCCGATCTTTATGCAGATCTACGATCCCAAGTGGAATTTTTACACTGGCGTCGCAATGGCGCCCGCTTTACGCACTAATTTTCGTCTGATTGGACTGGAGCAGGCACCGCCAGAGTGCCGTTATCTGATGGGTTTGCTGACGCTCTTCCATGACAAGTTGCCAGCGTCTTATGCCCAGGATGCGAGGGTATCGGTGAGGACTACCTATTCACTGGATGCGGTACGCATTCGTATGCCATTGTACGTGCCCTTTGCTCACGGACCGAGCTCAGAGGACATTGTCATCGATGGCGATGTGGAGCGTTTGGATGTGCAGCATTTCTATGCCCTGCCGCATGGCTATACACCCGAATCGTGTACGGAAAGCTATTTGGTTTACACGTGGCCCGAACTCTCGGAGGCGGTGGCCTTTGATAGCGAGCTGCGCACAGATTTTGTGCCCTCAAAGGCGCCCCTGGGCAAGATCTACTTATCTGTGGATGCCTCCTCCTATCTCAGCTGCTGCCTGCGCGAATATCAGGCGGCGGCCAAAGTCACCCGCACCCTCGACTCCTATGTGGGTCGCAATTTCTCGGGCACCAGCAGCGGTGCCGAGCAAACAAATCCCCTGGACAAGCTAACCGAGCACAAGTTGACAAAGCGCCGACAGCAGCAGCAGAGCTATGAGCTGCCATCGCAATCGGGTCTCACCAAGCGACTGCCGGGACCCATGACAGAGAGTGAGCTGGCCGAACTGCTCGCCTATCTTTTTCCCGATATGCATCCCGATCTGGCACTGTTTCCCTATGCCAAGCAGGGCTTTAAGGACAAGGTTAGCTGATTATCCAGATTTAGTTTTACATATTTTATTTGTATTTATTTATTTATGTAAACAATCAATTTGTTTGCAGTTCGATCCGATGCGTATTAAGAGCGCCGTTGCTGATTCTTTGGTCTGCCGCCTCAGCTCCCTTTTGTCCACTTGCCACGCCCACTTGGGCGGCGCGGAGGGCATGGCCCAGTTGTGGGCAGTATTTACGCGCCAATTACGTTTGTTATGGGACAATTCGCTATCGGTGCCCGGGTGAGTAACCAACACCCTTCCTCCCCCCCTTAATTATTAAAAAATCTTGAGCGCTTAACAAAAATATGCTTTATTTGGAACTTGAGCGTATTGGCGAAAAAAACGTGTTTCTCTTTCTCAATACAACAAACGAAAGAAAACTTTTGCTAATACATTTTTTTATTTTTGTTTTGTTTTTTTTTTTTGTTGAAGCCGCAAAGTTAACACTTTAATTAATATATTAACAATTTAACGCACATTTATGGTAAGATTTGAGTAACTTCATTCCGTTCTAAAGTCTAAAATTGGATGGTGTTTTATCGTGTTTGGTTTTTTGCTCTTTGTTTTCTTCAATATAATATTTCGAGTGGGTTTCAACGTGACATTAAAGCAATGAAATTCGATAGAATTTAAAATTTAAAACCATACTCTTAAGTTTTTACAAAAACGATAAGTTTTTTGTTTGTATTCAAAAAAATTGAAGATAATTTGGAATGATGCTGTGGAGACACATCGACAAGCAATCTCCCTGAACCCAGCTTTTAAATACATAGTAGGTCGATGAACTTGAATTTTTATTTTCATTAACAAAAACCGTTTTTCTTATCGGATCTTGAAACAATTTGCCCAGTTAATAATATGTTTTGGTATTTTGTATTTTATTGCTGACGGTTATCGATTTTTATTGATATTCGCGAAACGGGTGCAGTTATTGAAAAATAAAATAAATTTGATCTTAGTATAGGTATATAAGAACCTATACTTCATATATAAGATCTAGCTAGCTCTTATCGTCTCTAAGATCCACTTGTTCACATAGACGGACAGACATTGGCGCTGATTAAGAATATATATATACCTTATGGGGTCGGATATGCTTTTTTTCTGCTTGCTACATATTTTTGCTCAACTTGATTTCATCCTTGTTACCCATATTTTAGGGTTTCGAAGTTCATATATAGACAGTAGGCTTAATGTCACGTGATTTTGTATTATTTGTTGCTGTTTGGCAGTATTTGTGTATAAGGTTGCTCAACTCGTTTCTCTAAAGTGCTGCTAAACTAAAAACTAACCACGTGCTTCGTCTTCGTCTTCGTCTTCGTCTTCTTTCTTCGTCTTTATCATTTGAATTCTTTAAACTCATTTTTCGCTGGTGCTAAGGCAGTTAATTAATTTAATTCATTGTTATTAGGCTTAATACTAGGTTTAATTTCAAATTCTCTTATGATTATAACTAGAATCGATAACGCAGCTGTATATCGTGTTATCGATACATTGAATACTTAACTAATTAATTTGCTTACTTTACAAGTGAAACATTTGCTTTTGCTTTTTATCATAACTAAAATTGTTGGGTGTTTTTAGTATTCTTCATCTACATTTTTGTTTATAATTTATTGCCTACAATTGTTTAATATATATTATGTATATGTATATATTTATAATTTTATTGTTGTTGTTCTAAATAATTGCTCCCGTTTTCCATCAAAATTGTGTTTACTTGTCTAATGCTCAAAGCGTTGTCTTAACTTCTTCCTAAATCGATTTCTAATAGATATATGTATATATATTTGTCTTACTTCACTAAATTATCTAGTGCCAGATATGAGCGTTATTGGGTTCGGCCTTTTGTTTGGCCTTCATCCTGCCCATCGGCACTAAATATTGTTAACTGTCAACTGTGTTCTCCTGGATTTGCACTCTGACAAATCCCATCATTAAAAATGCTTGAAACTCAACTCTAAAGCTTAACTATTCAATTTATGTACAAAGATTTACAGATGGCATCAAATGAAAATCTACCATAATGAAAAATAAATGAATAACAATCAAAATAAAGTCAATATATACAAACCCAAGACAATAACATCGTCTGCAAGGCGAAAATAAATAAAAATCATAAGACTAAATTTCTTTTAATATGTATTTTTTAATTTTATTAAAATCTCACTATGAAATTATATTTAAACATACAAATTAAACAATTAATTGTTAAATCAACTTAGCACACAAACGTTTCGACTGAAGCTTTTATACAAAATGTAAATTCTTGAGCTCTAAAAAAATGTTTGCTTTGTTTGCAAACAGAAACGAGAGAAAATGGATTTTCTCAAAATTATATCCTAATATTCAAGGCAGTAAAACGCTCCTCTCCTCTGCAGGGAGCTATTGGAATGTGTTCTTGATTCACTTTTGTTTTTATGATGGCGACAAGCATGGGAAATAAAATTTCAAAATTAAATTCTTTACTTATTTTCAAAACTTTTCAGACATGAACATACGAATTTTGACAGAACGTAAAGAAAGTTTTAAAGTGCTGAAAAGTTATGAAAAAAAATGTGCTAGAAATAAATTTGTAAATTTATGTAGAACATTTTTTTTAGAATCTTTCAATCTTTGATTTTTTATGGTTCATTTGAAAATGATCAAATTTAATAACATTTAAATTAGTTTGTCGCACCGCAATTTTGAAAGGTTTTTTATCGTTTCGTTTTTACTAGGCTATATTAAATAATGCTTTTTTATAGATTAGTAATTTAATAGCTAGTAAGAGTGTTTGTATGTATGTGTGTGTGTGTGTGTGTGTGTGTTTTAGTACCGTTCTATAAGATATTGACTTACGTTTTAGTTCTTTGATTGCTTAACATTTGCTGCTTTACCAAAAAAAGAAATGAAAGAAGAACAAAGCTTACAACGACAAAGAACCAAAAAAGCGCTAATACAGTTAACAGATATAGATTGCAGATTACAGATTACAGATTACAGATAATAGATAACAATTACAGTTATGTACACAAACAATATATAATGTGTATAAGTAATTCATTGCACTTTTTAAACAGCATACAAAAATAGTTAGTTAACTTGAATTTATAATTTTGAATGCAAATTGCTTGGGATGTGACAACAACAAACAGTAGCAACAACAACAGCCACAACAACTTTGTTAACAGCTACAACAAAAGGAACAACAACAACAACAACAGTATATTGCACTCAAAGCGTGTCCAAGTTTAAGTCCAAGTCCGTCTCAATGTCAGCCAATGTCAAGTTCAGTTCAGACAAGGCCACAGCTGCTGTTGTTGTTGTTGCTGCTGTTGCTGCCGTGTCAGTTGTTGTTATTGCTGCTGCTGCTGCTGTTGCAATTGTTGCCGTCTCGTACTCATACTTAGCTGGCTGCACTTGCTCAATGCTTGACACTGAAGTGCTGGGCGCCAAGGATGATGCTTCTGTTTGTGTGTCAACGCGATTGCTGTCAGTTGTTGCTGTCGTTGTTGTGGTTGCTGTCTGCTGCTGCTGCTGTTGTTGCTGCTGTTCGCTTAGTCTACAATTACAAGTACAGTTACAGTTATCACTAAATGTATGCTCATTAGTTGCATCTATTGAATAATTCTTTCGCCTATAGAAAATATTGTTAGTCGGCGTTGCCGTTGCGGGCAACTGTAAACGAAAGGCATTGTTGCTGCGGCTGCCCAAACGTGTTGCTGGCGTGCTGCTGCTGTTGCTGCTGCTAGTTGGATGATAAATGATTTCCTGACGCTCATATTCGTTGAAATAATTCTCAACAACAATGCCAACGTTTGCTGTTGCTGCTGCTGCTGCCTCTGCGGTAACAGCTGGCAACGGCAATGATTGCTGATTAGGGTTGTTGCTGTTGCTGCTATTATGGAAATTGGCTGCACGGGGCACCACATCGGGCGGCGAGGTACAACGCTGTGTCTGCGCTGCATTGTAATATTGTAAACGCTGCTGTTGTTGTTGTTGTTGCTGTTGTTGGTGTTGTTGTTGTTGTTGTTGATATGGCTGCTGCAATTGCTGTTGTTGGTGATTGTTTCTATGTCGTTGTTGCTGTTGTGCTGCAGCTCTTTGCTGTTGATGTTGCTGCTGCAGTTGCTGCTGCTGCTGCTGCTGACGCCGTCCACCATCGCCACCCGCTGCAATGGCCGGCGTCAGATATTGTCAGAAAATGCCATCCAAATTTAATACAACATTGAAATATCAGGATAACATAAGCCGCCCTCATAATGGCACCAGACCGTTGCGCGTTGTTGGATTGCGCGCCATATATATATCCATATCATGATCGGTCCAATTATCCGATGTATCGCAATAATTGTTTAGCGTATGCGTTGAACCCGCCTGCGAATATCTATCAGCGGGGTTGAGTCGGGGAGGAGAGGTGAGGAAAAGAGAGCATTGATTACAAATACAGCAATTAACTTGTGTGTGTGTGGAAAGTTGTGTTGGGACAGGCGGTTAATGACTTGTGCCAAACTGTTGTATGCCAAAACGAAACTCAAAAATGAAAACAAAAAATAATAACAACATATTTGTATAATGAACGTAACAAGTTTACGCACTGAGCAAAGCAAACAACATCATCGAAAATGTTAAATGAATTCAATTAGCGCTTTGAGCTGTGTTCGATTATTCAAAAATTACCAGGTGGCCTGTTGGGGGGGGACCTACTTAATTAGAGTAGAGTTAAACAGAATTGGCTTGTAACTTGTATTTATTATGGCTAAGAGCGCGATGTATTATATATATAGCCCTGATGTATCCTAATATAACATAAAGTATAATTTTAATTAGGTTTCGCCAGCGTTAGATGTTTCGACAGCTAAAAGTGAAACTTAATAAAAATAACTCTTGAAATTGGCAAACTTAAAAGATCGCTTTAAAAATTACATTTTTGGTGCTTTCTATCTTAACAATCTGTATTTTATAACAAATGCTATGCATATTTATAAGGTGTGTCATATTTATTAACCGATTCCCTTCAGCAGCCTAATCATCGGACACTAAATCTCTGTATTCGTAATACTATCAAAATTAGTAAATCTAAAATGTATATCTTATAATACGCTTAAAAAAAGAGACCAAGCTTCTTTCGTTTTATGCCGCAGCCTCGTTAAGAGAGGCTTGAGAGGCGTACATTTTTAATAAAATTTTAGTGGCACACAATATAAAAAATGACAATAAAAACAAGTTTTTATTTTTTATCTTCTTTGAAACTTTCGAATGAGAAATAAAAAAATTGAAAGTGTGACGTTTGTAATTAGCGATATGTTTTGAGCTGCTCACAAGCTGTCGGCAGTTGTGTGTGTGTTTGTTAATTGAGTGTGTAAATGTTGTGTGTGTGTGTGGTGTGTGTGTGTGTGTGTGTGTATGAGTTTTAAGCCTGTACCAGACGTGGGTTAGTAGCGTTGTTCTACTTACCGACTTCCCGGTCGATGGTTATGTATGTGCGTTGTGTTCAGTTGATCGCGTGATCTGGAGCGCGGACGTGAGCGTCTTGCATTGCTGGATGCAATGCTCGCTGGGCCGCCGGGACCAACCAATCCGCTCATGCCCATCAAGCTGCCGGCATTGACCATGCCGCCAACGCCCATGGCACCACCACCAACGCCTCCACCACCGCCACCGCCGCCGTGTATGGAGCCAGCGTAGGAGGCGCGTGACATGCGTTCGGAGGCAGCAGCCAACGATTGGCGGGATTGCCTCAGCTCTGGGCGTGAATTGACCAGATTTGTGGGGAAGGCGCTGCCCAAATAGCCGCGATGCGAATTATTCGAGAAACTGTGCTGCGATTGCCCATCGGCTATGGATCTGCTATTGATGTTGACCGAAATTCGTTTTGTAGCAGTCGCATGCGTGTGCGTGTGTTGTGTGTGTTGTGTGTGTACATGTGGGTGTGCGTGTGTGTGTGCATGAATAAACAACAAACATAATGAAATATGAAATTATAATTAAATAAATAACAAGTGTAAAAATAAAATAAATCGCAAAAATCAAGCAAATATTTGTGCAACATCTTTAATGATTTACGATGGATGTTGCATGTTGCGAGTTGAATATTTCATGTTTTTCGATTTGAACTCTGTGCGACTTACCTTGATTTGGCCACCTTGCCGGGCATGCCAGAGAAATGACTGCGCATATCGTCGGGCTGTTCGACGGGATAGATGCGTGGTCGCGGTATCGAGCGTCCACTGTACGCAGATACTTGATCCCATTCCTAGGGGCAAAGCGAGAGAAGCGAAGCGCAGAAAGTTAGTCGAGGTCATTGGTCAAAGTCACTTTTTATAAAGTTTAAGTTGTGAATTTCAAACTTTTAGCTAAATGCCATTTTGGTAGTAATTTAAATGAAAGCCGTTAAAGCGACCCCAAAATAAGAATATTTTTTATATTTTATTTTTTAGGGGTTTCCCTTTGGAAAAATATGTATCAAAATATCTCTGACAGCTTTTCCGTAACCGTTTTAAAGTTTCGTTTTTTAAACACATCAATAAATTTGGTCAAATTGAAAGCGTTTTTAAAAAGTCAAATAAATATTTGGGTGGCAGATAGCTAAAAATCAGCCGAAATATATAGACAAGAATAGAATAGATGGCCCGCTTATCTTTTCGACCTCAGAACGCAGCAGTTTAATTTGTTGGCCAATAAATAAAAAAATATCGAGGCGAAAAAAAGGTTGCCTTCAATTGCGGCCATTTCCGAGTCGCAGGCCAATTTAGCAAACAACCTCGGGCAAAAAGCCACCTTCTATGCTCCTTTTTTTATAGCCAACTGGCAAGTAAAAAAAACTCACCTTGTGATTGTTAAATGCCGATAGCGTGGCAATGGAGCCAAGTGGTCCTGGCGAACCGGTTGGACCGCAACAATTAACGGGCAAACCTCCAATTGGCAGTGGACTCTTTTGCTGGTTATTTTGCAGCTTACGCGAGCGCCTGAAAAATTAAAGGGTGCGGGAAAAATAGATATTTAGGCGATGATAATGCTCGAGTGCAGACAATACAAAATAGCTGGAAAGCTCAGAACACAAACATTTTAGCACGCTCAAAAAGGGATACACTTAGCAAAATATTAGAAAACCAAAGTATAATGGCAACGAAAACCTGAAATTCTGTTATTCTTTTTTCGAGTTGTTGAATTAAAGTATTACAAACGCTTGCCCTAAATCTTTGTCAATTTGCTATTTAAAAAAAATATATTTATTTAAAAAGTTTAAGCTCAAATTGTAATTTAAAAAAAAAAACTTTCTAAAATCTAAAAATTTCCCTTTTTTTCGTTCTTTTCACTTTATGCAAAATAAGTTAAGTTCACTTTCTGGCAAATATGCAGACTTATTTTTTCTGAGTGTATATATTAGAATTTAGAGGAATAAAGGCTTGAAAATATTCTTACCTGCTTGCCGCAATGAAGACAATGACGGCCACAATGATGGTGCCACAAATGGCGGCACTTGCCGCAATTGTTATCTTATCCATGTTGGATGTTTGCGAGGAAACGGTGCGCACCTCGCGACACTGCTGATATGGCACCGTTTCGGGCGTCACATGCAGCTCCTCCAGCGAAATGACGCACACAATGATGCACTCCTGAGCGGGCACATTCTTGATCTTGAACTCACGCTCACTGGCCTCCAGGGGCGGTCCCTGCTTGAAGGCCTTCTCGCCGAACAGGCGATAGACAACACGGAAGCCCAATATATTGGCCGTTTCCGAGTCCCATTGGATGATGACAGCGCTGTCCTGACGGAATGCATGTTTCACCTGCACCTCGTTGGCATCATCGATCCGTGTGCCACGTTGCGGCGGATAGCCCAGCACCAGTGGCGGCCGTTGTGGCTTGTGTTGACTACCATTCGATCCATTGGCGCCTTGACGCCAGCCAGGCGCCTGTTTTCCGCTCGTATGCAATGTGGCAGAGGATGAGGAGGACGAGGAGCTGCTGCTGCTCGTCGATGTAATGGCCGTGGCCTGAACGCTGCCAGTGCCATTGATGCCAGCTGTTGGCAATGAGGCGGCTCTCGTTGTGGCTGTTGTCGCGGCTGTGGGCGGACGAGTCTGAGGGAGAGCCACAGATGTTGAATGTTGCATAAATCACTTGCTGACATTCTCAAAATTGCTAGCTGAACATTTTAGCTTATGTCTATTTTTGGTGTTAGTTGCACAGATTGCGACTTTTAGTGTGGCGTGTCGACTTTTAGTGTGTCGGTAAAATGCAGGATTTATTGAAAGCAAATTGAAACAAATTGAACAGGTTCTTATATGGCAAATTATAGTTATACTGGGAGAAAGGCAGAGCGACACTTGTTTCTAATTTAAAACCACTAAAATTGATATCAGATTTGTGGCACCAAATTCTCCATTAGTAAGCAACAGAATTATATTTGGAGTACTTAACGTTAACTTCATTCCTTGCTAATTCTGAATTTGGTTATTCAACGGAATAGAGTCTTTTAAAAACAAAAATAAACGGGTTAATTTGAAGGGCTTTGAAAGTCAGGTCCCTCGTCTACGGTCCTTAAAGCTGACTGAAAACCGCTTAAAAATAATGAATTTGAAGCAGTTATAATATATATGGTTCAATGTCAATTAATTTTTAGCTGACAAGTTTCTTAGACCGTTCAAAATCAGTTTAATTTGAGTAAAAAGGTTTCGCATGTACAAATTTATTGCCCAAATCAAAAATTACTCACCGTGCTCACTGTTGTGCTGGAACTGGTTGTTGGCGCTGCTGTTGTTGTGGTTCTCGTGGTTAATTTTGTTGTTGCTGTTGTTGTTGCCTTTGGTGTTGTGGTGCTCAGGCTGTTGGCAATTGGCGACGAGGCGGCTGCGGTCCCAGTACCAGAGCCCGTTTCAAACTCCACCGAATCTGGTGATGACGGAAACGTGGGCTTTAGATTGTCGGCGAGGCCGACAGGACCACGAAGCGCAGCATCGGCAATTTCGGGACAATTCAACTCCTCCGGCTGTATGGAGTAGAAGCCTCTATCACGGAAACGTGGCGGAGTGCCACAAAACTGAGGATTGCGTTCGCGTGAGGTGACCTAAAAAAAAACCAGGAAAACTAGTTAATCGATTTCAGATCGATTAAAATAATATGCACGTTAGCTGACCTGCAAGTCACCGTTGCGTATCCATTCGGCGACCCAACGCAGCTTGCAATCGCAATGGAGGAATCGACCGCCCAAGGAGAGTCCACGCAATGTGGCATTCAAATGGGAAAACGCGCCCTCCGGCACCGTGCTGAGTGGATTGCCGTCCAAGGCCAGCAGTGTAATGCTCGGATTGCCACGGAACGCCGCCTCCGGCAACGAGGTGAGCAAATTGAAACCAATATCCAAAACACGCAGCTCCTTCAGCGAATGCACAGCGCCAATGGGAAAATCGGCCAACAGATTGTTAAGTAAACTCAATGAGCTCAATGTTTTGCGGACACCCGCAAATGCCGTCTCCGCAATGCTCTGAATGAGATTCCGTTCCATGTTCAGGGCTGTGAGTGCATCCAAGCCATCGAAGACACGTATGCCACCTGCGCCCGGCAAATCCTTGATGCCATTCTGCGAGAGATCCAGAAATGCGAGACTCTTCAGACCACGTATGCTTTCCGGCACTCGCCGCTGCTTAGTGCCCTTCAGATTGAGATTCTTCAGGCTCAGCTCGAGGCCACGAAATGCGCCAGGCGATAGCGTCACATTGTTATCATTAAGCTTCAGCGTGGACAGCTTGTGGAGACCCGTGAAGGCATCGTCCGGTACCTGGGTGAGCTGATTGCGCGACAAGTCGAGCAGATTGAGTCTGCCCAGCAATTGGAGTGCTGCAACGGGCACTTCACTCAACAGATTGTCCTGCAGATTGAGATTCTTTAGCATTGTCTCCTGCCCCTTGAAGGCACCACTCGATATTCTCTTGATGCCACAGCTCGATAGCTGCACATTGTGCAGACTCAGATTGCTGAATATATCATCGGGCAGCTCCTCAATGGTCGCATTGTTCACATACAGCAAATCCACCGGCTTCAGTCTCGCATATTTGTTCATCGCTTCCACCAGTTGCGAGAAATCCACCTGAAATTCCACAACAATTATTTTGTCATTTTAGGATACAAATTTCGACCTTAATCTCATTAAATAAATTCAAGTTCTTCTATAGGCGGATTTGTTGATATTTTCAAATATTTAAATATTGAATATAGAAAAAATATAGAAGTAAAAAAAAGTACAGACTTTTCCAAGTAAATAGTACACAGATGGACAATCAATGCTGATTATAAGTTGGTTTTTAAGCATAGTGAAACTAGTGAGAACCTTCCAGTCGGGCGTAGGTGACACCAGCATTGGGTAGATACAAATATCACATAGGGTTTTAATAAAATGTTGAGTTTGCGTTCTGATTGACACACTGGAATCCTCTCCATATATTATCTTTTGTTATATGTGTTTATCCAACTATTTTCTTACCTGATCACATTGTACGCTGAGCTCTCGTCCCAGATTGTAGGCACAAATGCAGCTCGATTGCAGATCGGGCACTTCCCGCTGCCAAGGACATTGTGCGCTGATCCTGCTGCTGCCTGCTAGGAGTAAAAGCAGCGACGGCAGCCAAAGCTGTCGATTTGTGGACGTGGTCGCTGTTTGAATGCTGTTGCGTCTCATCTTGGTGCCGGCATAGAGCTGAAAGTGACACAAAATAAGATGGAATGAGTTATATATATATATATATATTGGTGCAAAGCGAAGTCTTAAAATATATACAATTAATTTATTTGGCTAGCTGCCAAACACGTGACACATTTGCCCAAAACAGTTGATCAAAAGGACACCATCGAAAGGATGGCCAGTACGGACAGACGGATAGCTTTATCAATCAGTTGTCCAGTTGCTCTCAATTTCATTTTCACGCTCGTTAAACAACAAACTGTGCGTATCCTATGACCCCCGCCTCTTTCGTCCCACCCTATCTTTCTGCCCATCATTCTCTTGCTGATCCTTTGGCAGTTTCGTTTGATTAATTTGCCTGTCAGTCCCGGTGCGTAGCTCTCCTGCCCATAAAAAAAACGAAGCATAAAAATGCACGAGCAAAAAATGAAAGGCACAATAAATTCTGCATCCTTTTCAACAGACGCCAAATCGTTTTGTGTGTGTGCCGGGCGGACATTTAATTTAATTTGCCAACGCGACAGGCGCGTCATAAAAAAAAGTAAAAAAAAATCCTCCAACGCACCACACCAAGAGCCAGAACAATAGCTAAGTGGCTGGCCCTTTTGGTCCAGTCAGAGCTGTTGACCTTTTTGCATAATCATGAATTATGACCGCACTCAATTTTAGGCCTCACAAATTTCGCATTTGAGGTGTCTTTATTTTTAGACTTCAGAGATTTTCATTGTTTTCTTATTCAACGCACACAAAGCGAAGACCGGTTGAATGCACGCTAAATAAATGTTACGTATTCGCCGTGTGGTGCGAAGCGAAAGGTCAACGCTTGAGTGGCACAATGACAATTTGTAAAGTTTTAACCTCACAACTAACAATGCCAAAAAAAAACTACTTGAAACTTAAAGACGATTGTAGTCCAAATTTAAAGTAGTTGAAATAATGACTGCAATATTTGTTGTATAAAATTATGACAACTATTTAAATCTGAGTATTCTTTAGCTTAAATCAATGTATTTACTTCAATTGCATGCCAGAGTTCAATGAATTTGTTATTCCATTTTGTCCATATTAATTTGGCTGAACAACACTTTCAGTTTTGCCTGAATTATTTAAAGGCAAAAGTAAAAGTAAAGTTGCAACAGCCCCCACAAATTGCCCGCTTACTCCCTGCGCATGCCACAGCCAATGCTTCATTGATTTGCTTGCCATCCGAATAACCACAAAAAAATATCTATAAATTAATAAAAAATAATAATAACTGAATTAAGCTGCACGCTTCGCTCCCTCATAATGTTAATCAACGTTTTGTCTATTGATTGATAGTTTTTCAGCAGCATTATTATTATTATTATTATTTATTTCTTTGCCAGCCCTGCGGCTCAAAATGTCGTTTCGCTTGACTTCATTTTTCATGCGATTTGCGTTTTTTTTTTCATCTATTTTCGCCACTTCGCTTCTCTGCGGCTTCTTTTGTTTCTTTCCATTTGCGGGCTCGGCTTCCTTATGTTTTGTACAATTCAAGTCGAAATTGCATTACGTGGCTAACAAATATTTTACGCTTGAGTGTCCATTCCTCAGCAGCCCCCTCACTGCATACAGAGTGCAATCCCATCCAGCCGCTCATTTCTCATTCGTCTGTTCGGCCGCAAACTTTAATTAAAAAATTCTTGCACCCATTTTTCCATTCCGAGTTTTTCCACTGATGCCCGTCCGTCGAATTAATTGCATCACTAACATTTTTTAATGCGCGAAAGTGCGAAAATTACAAAGACACCAAAGAACTGAATGAAAAACGATTCAAGTACAGTTGTGCAACAAAGTTTGAGTTAAATCTAAAATTAAATAAAAACAAAACTACAAAAGAAGAAAAAATCATTTTTTTCTCACCAATTGAAGGTGTAAATGTATTTTTTTTTTTATTTTATGATTTTTCTGTTGTGTTCCTGCTGCATAATTATTCACCTTTTTGTCTTTTGGTTTTTTGTGGTTGCGTTGTCAAATTTGCATTTTTGAAGACAATGACCAAGAGACTCAGAGGCGGGCCAGCAAATTTTTGTTGTTCTTTTTCAACCACGTTTTTTTCCCCTCCTTCCATTTTAGGACAGCTTACAAACAATTTTTCCCTTAGGGTCTGAGGCACATTTAAAACGAGTTTTAATTGAAGTTTTATTTAACAAAAGGGCGAGAAGTTGTGGCTGGCACACTTTCTTTCTGTTCTTTATTTTTATGTGGCGTGCCACGTTGTGGGTGTGGCTGGACGACCGCACGATAATTCTGTTAAGCATTTAAGTGGATTAGAATTTGCAGGTGCTCAAAAAAGTAGGTGGTTTTTTTTTGTACTCAAGATGAAAATTTGTCAATTGAAAACTTTTCTGAAGTGTGTGTATGTGTGTGCTTGTGTGTGTGTGTGTGTGTGGGGGAAAGTGTGAAAGTGTTCGGACGGATTTATGTTTGCTGAACTAATCTATTAAAGATGATTTTAGGGTTGATGGTATTTTGCATGGCAGCTAAAGGTTGGTAAAAAATATAAGCCATTAAGCCTCTCACACGTTCTGTAAGCTGTATAATTCCAACGCTATTCTAAAGATTGCTTGAGCATTTAATAAATTTGAGATATGTTTTAAATGGTCATAAAGTTTCACCAAAGATTGCTTGCATTGATTTATTTTTGGTATTTTGTTTTTGTTTCGCTTGAGCGTAAAAACCCAGTAGCAGTTGCTACCAATCTTTTTGCTGGAGGGATTCGCCCACTTTGAGATTAGACGCTTATTGTTTCGCTGCAGTGACAAGTAGCTAATTAATTGTTCTATAAATAATTAACAATTAGCAGCGACTCATAATCAACTGGTGTGATCAAAAACATTTCAATTGCTGTGAAAGAAACAAAATATTGGACTATTTATGATGGCTTATTGCTCAGATTAGGCTATCCGCAAGTGTTTTTAATTATTATCGTGCTCAACACTCATGAAGCTATGAAATCTGCAGAATGTTATAGAAAGTATTTATGGAATGCAAAAAATGGTGTAGACCATTTGTGTGACCAGACCAAAATTTGTAAGATTTTTGCTTAAACAGCACGAGAGAATGCGAAGTAAAACAAAATGATTGCATTGTTTCTTGAGTTGTAGTTTAATGGATACGTGCTTATGTACTAATTAAATCGAAATCAGCAATGTGCTCTTGAAAATAAGATCTATTTAATGATTTCAAATGTTCTGACTAGACTAGCAGATATCATAATGCAATATCATGTCCACACACATTGCCTTGGCCTCATCGAAGAAGTAGTTGCCGCAGGACTTCTCGTCGATGGTGCGATCATTGGCACAGCGCAGATAGTGGCGACAACCCGCTTTGGAACTCAAGACAAATGGAATTGTGCGACCCTGGCAGCGATCCTCTGTGCATTTGACCTTGTTCGGCTCAGTGCACAGTTGTGACTTCTCGTCAAAGAACAGATCATCATTGCATCTGCCCCAACGCGGATTTGGATCCGGGGTGCCATCCTGCTGCTCTACACAGAAGAAATAACCATGACAGGTGGCGCCATCTGAGACAAAAGCATTCTTCTTGGGAGTCTTTTCCTTGCCACAGACGTCTTTGGGAAAGGGATGAGCAGCGCATTTGACTGAAGTCTTGGTCTCACAAACGCCTGTTCTCTTTTGATAGTATTTAGACGAGCAGGACTCATCCATCAGAACGCCCTTGGTGCACACATGATACCGATCGCAGCCGAGCACATTATCAAATTTGACGCCATTCTTGATGATGCTGCAATAGTCAAACTTGGTCGAATGACAGTCGGATTCATGCGTCCATATGCATCTCTGTGTCTCCGAATTGAAGTGTGTACCATCCGGGCAAGTGCCATACAAGGGCGTTTGCTCATCGACACAGTAATAGTAGCCAAAGCAAGACTTTGGATCCGTGATGAATGCATTCATTGAGTTCACACAGGACACATCGCAACCATCCGCCTCATCCAGCGAACTCACACAACTCAATTTGTCCTTGTCGAAAAATGGTTTTGAGCCCGTGCAGGTGGTGTAGGTGCTCTTGCCATCGAGGCAGGTTATTGAGCGACTGCACGAATCCGGATCACGTATGACCGTGTTATCGGCGAACACCTCACAAATATCAGTAATACGCTGGCTCATGCACAGGCCTAAGATGGCCAAAACAACTAATGGAAAAAGGCCGCTGCTAACTGCAAAGAATTTCAAGTTCAAGTTTTTACTCCGTCCAAGCAAAGTCTAGTGTCAAATCCAATATGGCAAACTTACCTCTCATCTTTCTTTATTTATTTTCTGCGCTCTGTTCGCTTTGCCGACTGGCCACAAACTAATCAATGAAGCAATTCCATTTGCCGACTTGCTTGGCTTTTATATCAAAGGATCTGGCCTTATCAACCAGCTAACGACTTATATATTTACTCATTATAGCAAAGAATGATCCAAAGATTAGATTAGATAACAAAGAGTGTATAGAACTATATATTACTCAATTGCGCATATTTTGTGGCTATCTTGTTGCTGTTATTTTTGGTATTGTCTATTCCATTGATAAATCATTTGCTTAAATGAGATAAGCTGAAGCTACTCCAGGTGTGAGTTGTCAGCGTGAGACGCAAGTGTTAATATTGTAGCACTTTCCATTTCACAGCGTACGCCTATTTGTTAATGATTATAAAAACAGTAAAAAGTCTATAAAAGGGAAATTAACTTGAAGACATGATGAAACGATTGTTTGAGCCAGATTAAATGAGCTATTAAAATAGTTCATAAATTATTCTGCATCAATTAATCAAATCATAGTCGTTTTTAAGTGTTTTATTTTAATTTGCTTACCAGTTTCGTGTTTTATCGTTTTTCTTTGAAGTATTTTTCTGGCATGACTTTAACTTGGCTTAAATAGTGCCAAATTTGAGCTTCTTTTAGTCGACATGCCTATTAATTTCAACTACTCTTTATCTTTTTAATCGAGCGATCCCCTTAAATGCCCAAAGTAAATATAAATATTTTGCACATCTTTGTCACAGTCTCTTAACTCACACTGGTCTTTAAGGCCTCTTGGGCAATTTCCGCATGTGGTTGCCTCTTTATCCATTCCCCACATCGTAGCTGTGCAAATAAATAGAACTATAAAGTGACTAGGCCAACATAAAATGGCCGAAAACAAATTGCTGTGTGCTGTTGTTCGCCTGGCCACAAAACTAAAACGCTACATTTGTGCTCCCATATATATAAATATATATATATATATGGGTGTATATACATATATTTGGGCTAGTTTATGGCTGGACGTTGTGATGATGAGCCTGGAGTCTGACTTGATACGCCCTCCGCTCCCCTCTACTCCACTTCCATCCTTAACAATTAATGATGTGCAGAGCACTTGAGCTTAAACTACTGGCCAAACAGATAGAAGGCTCTATTGTGGTCAGTATTTGTTAAGGCAAAACTTGGGCGAAATAACGTTTGTCAACTTGGTTTTAGTTGGCTAAAAAAAGCTTTTAAGCAGCTACTGCAGCTGTACACACAAAACTCATAAGCGAAGTTTATGCAAATCCACAAAGGGGGTCAGGGGGTAGTTGGCGGTTTTGGCCAACTACTTATTGGACACATCCGCCGTCTGCAGCTGTTGGCCAACTAAGTTAGCTCTTCTTTGGCTAAAAGAAGCGCTGTGCATGTAACGTATAACTGTTCGAGGGTTCAATAAACTCTTTTCTTCCATGACTCAGGGGACTAGCTACGCCCCCTCCCCCAGACCCCCCGTTCTACCAGTACCTCTTCCTACTCCATTAAGAGACGCTTAACTCATTTGTTATGCACAACTCGAAAGCCACGCAGAGCACACAAAGCCAAAGGCAACAACTTGAATACAAAATGGGCCAAAAGAGGCAAGCGGCAACGGTGACAAAGACTCCGCCTTAAGACAGTGCGTGTCATGTATTGCAGATATCCATATATATATATATACATATATCTATATCTATCAGCGAGTACACATATATCATATGTGGGTTGCCATTGTCACTGCCGTCTGCTGATGATGATGATGATTATGAAGTCGCACCATCAGCCCATATTATCATATTGTTGTTGACGGCTCGAAATGGGACTCACAACTTCAAATTGGCGGCTTTGTTAAGCGCATGCAAAAATGTGCGCTGTTTACAATTGGCTTTGAGTTTATTTATAGCAAATCACATATTTACAGACACAGATACGTATCAGCACGTAGCGTTTTGAATTATAGTCGAAGTTGATTTGGGTTCGATTACTTATCAAATGAGTTTAACATAGTTTGTTCTTATAAACTGTACAGAAGGTTTTCTAAATCTTTTAGGCTATCTATTCAGTTCTTACTCTTCTGCAACAATGGAATTTCAAATGAGTTTTGATTTGGGAAATGGTGTTCAAATATAAGCCACATTTTGATCTCAATTCACACAGAAGTTGTTAAAAACTTTGATTAAAACTTTACACGCAAACTTTGCTAATAAATCATATTTCTCTCTGCACTTTTTCTTTTGTGGAAAATCTTCTTGATAGGATTGCACCTGGTTTTCCCGACACACGCACCTGTCTGTTGCACCAGAAACTGCAGATGCTCAACGTTTGCGTGGAGCGGCGAGTGCAACGCGAAGCGCTTGGCAAACGCAAACAGCAGCAACAAGAACAGCAGAAAGAGCTGAGCGAGGAAGAGGATGAGCAGGAGGAGGAGGAGGACGATGGCGAGTTCTATGACTGCGATGAGGCCACTTCTGCAAGTGCTTCCCCAACTAAAGCGGTGTTGAGTCTTAAGCCGGAGGGTCGCCTGAAGCGTTTGGGCGACGAACGTTTGCTCGACGAGCCCGATGAATTTCTGTATATACCCGAAACTCAGGAGCCGGTGCCCAAGACCGAGGATCAGCTGCATGACGATGCTGAGGTTATGTTGAAACTGGGACCCGGTTCAGGTCTGAGCACACAAATGATGTGCACATCCCTGATGTCCGACATGGAGGCATTCAAGGCGGCCAACCCGCGTGGCAAAATGGAGGACTTCATCCGCTGGTACAGTCCCAAAGACTGGGAGGAGGTGCAGCAAGGTAAGGCAGAAAGTGGTCAGCGCTTAAATGGTATATAATACTATAAACTATCTAGAAGATGGAGAGTCTAAGCATCAGTTGAGCGTACGCATGACTACCGAGGGCAATACGTGGCAGAAGGTGTGGCAGCAGGCACAGGCGGTGCCCGTTGCCAGGCAGCGACGCCTCTTCGATGACACGAATGAGGCGCTCAAGGTGCTACACTACCTGGAGACGCGCAACATTAGCGAGATATATGGGCTGACTATTATACCCACGCTTCACACGGCCATACTCAAGTTGATTGTAAGTTGCCATAAATCTAAGATCATTCTTCCAAGCACACAAACCCAATCAGAAATAATTTACAGCCATTAACTATTTGTGGCAACTGATATATCTTATGAAATATTTCTTTTCATTGCCATTTTTCTTTCTTAACAGGACATCTACAGCAATGCGCATGTCGAGGATCTGTTTGCCACTCACATCGAGCAGCTGTTGGGCGATCTGTGCCGCCTCTCGCGCTCCCACTCCAATGAGCTGCCGAACGTGAAAGTTCTGCTGGAAGAACTGGCCGAACTGGAGCGCCGCTTCTATCAGTACAAGTGCTTCGAGCGACTCGCCGGCCACCCGAAGCGCAGCTCACGGGCGGAGGTCAAGCGTCAGTTTGAGGAAATACTCCGGAATGAGAACAGCTGCACAATTGTCGATAAAAAGCGTGGTGCGGCCGGCGATGTGATGATGGGTAGCGGTGGCAGTTTATATGACACACTGAGTCCCAAACTGGAGCAGGATATATCGAATCGTTTGGTCAGCAAGGATTACGTTATACGACTGGATGGTGATACGCAGTCGACCGAAAAGGGTCTCTATCTGGGGCCCCAATTCATGCGAGCCATCATCACTGGCGATAAGTTGAGACTTTGTGGTGCTTTTACAGAAAGCACGACCTTTGTTTAGATATATACATATATATTTATCTGAATTACCTACCATGTAAACCGCTAATAACCAACTATTCAGGCTTTAAATTCGCATATACATATGAAATGATATTATATTTTGTAATGTTCTTTTGGTAATTGGTGCTTTTGTAAACTTTAAGTTGTAAACATAATTCCAATAAAATTATTACCATAAACTTGTGTGAAACTAGCTCAACTTGCTCATTTTGTTAACCGCAACTGTTTCCTGCAATCAATATCAATTATACCAAGACAACATTTACACTTTACACTTACATGTGTGTCTACAACACACAACCGCATTTAATCACATAATCATTTCTTTCCCTCCCCTACTTTCCCTACACACACACACACACACACACACACTCAATGTCTGGCTGGGTAGCACTTTAAGCCAGTTGCCTTAAGGCATCTTAGCCAAGCACCAAAAAACTTTACTCTCGAATGACAGGCGGCAACAAGGCATCCAGTACTTGAATTCAACTGTGCAACTTCAACTGCAGACATGAAAATTGCCTACATACCAAGACCAAGTGGTGAACGCCATGTTTCAGCCAAAGGCACCTCCTTCAAAATAGCACACTCAGTTTGTATATGTGATGGCCCAAACTAACTCTCGTTTTGTGGGCCATGTTTAACAGAAATTATTTTAAGCGCTCTCGTCGCCATGGCTGAAGCAACATTTTTCCCCCCACGGCCACAACACATAAAACATTTCTTCTCTTTCCAGGTTTTCTTTCATGATTGTGTTTTTTATTTTATTTGTTGTTGGTTCTTGCTTTTTTGCGCCTCTTTTTCCGGCACTCGTAAATGTTGCGCCACTAAATTACCTACGGGCTATAATTGTTTTGTGCACATGCCGGAGTCGTAGTCGGTGGCGGTGGCGGTGTCGGAAATTAAGAGTCTTCCACAGCAGTTCGTGCAACCCAAATGAGGCTTGGCCTCACCACCCATAAATATGCAAAAGCGTAAAAATAGTAAATAAAGATGCTTTAAGTATTTTGTATTTATAACTTGTGAGCGTGCCTATGTTCACAATATTCCTTTCAAATAAATTCCTCAATAACAGTGGAAATACTTGTTGAGATATTTGCATATTTTCTTATTCATATTAAAAATGGTGGAAATCATTATGAAAAAAGTTAAGCAAGACTGAACTTATTGACTACATTTGATCAGTACAATTTTCTCGTTATTTACAGCAGCCAAATGCATTTGCTGTCTTTTGAAATCATTCTCATATCTTACTTTCGAGTTATTTGTGCGACTCAATATGCCATAAATGCAAATCCACTTAGTAAATCAAAAATAAATTGCACACACAGTCTAACACATATGAAATGACATTCATTGAATGATGATGTTCAATTCAATTTATTATAAAAATGTGCAATGCGGTAGTTTTCAATAATATGGTAAAAAATTAATTAAATTCCCACAGTCAATTTGGCATGAAATAGCCGCTGAATGGTGAAGTTCATTTCCAAATGATTTGCTTCTGGTTTTGTGGTACCTACACACACACACGCGCACACACACACACATACGCGCACACACAATTTTGCTGATGCAGTTGAATTTTAATGAAAGCATTTCTATTTTTTTCTCGCGCAGAAAATTGAATTATAGCAGACAGACATAGGGAGACATAGAAAGAGAGAAACGATGGCAGCCAGAGAAAGCAAGCGAGAGAGAGAGAGATATGAAGCTACAAGGACTTGTTGAGATTTTCAATTTCCATTGAACTACAGAATGTGGCTGTCGGTTTGGTGGTAAATTGAAAGTAGCTGGGAATAAAAATGAATGATTTTATTTTCAACATACTTTTTGCTCTTGTCGCAAGTCTTAAAAATCTCTTCGTTAAATGGAATCGAGTGAGTTGGACTTACGCTCTTCTGCACATGAATTATTCAGCGATAGTGTGGCAGTGCAATCATAACCAATGTATTCACCGCTCTCCCGCTCTCAAAGATCTAATTGCATGAAACAGAGAGTGCAGCGGCATTTACTTAGATATATAACAAATATTTCCAGAGCATTTCTTTGGCAGGTCTATTTGAACAATGCGCATAAAATACAACTGTGAGAAACCTGCGGCCAGCGAAGCTGCACAAATTTGCATAGTCATCGCATAAGCAAACTGAGGCAATTGAAAGATATAGCAATTAAATCCAACTTGAACTGAACTGCGATTTTAAGATTCACAACTCAATAATTAAAAATAAGCCCTACAAAAAAAGCCATAAAAACATGAAATGCAACCCAAATTAAGATTAAAAAGTGCCAAAGAGCAACAACAACAAATTGAGCACAAACTTTTTTCCCTTTAACCACAGTTGAGGTTAGGTGCGTCAATTTGAATGCTGTAAAGTTGTTGCTGTGCGTGTGTATCTTTTTCTTTCTTTTTAAGAGGTGTAACACATTGTCTGATTAGGCTTGTCAGCGGCAGCTGCCTTAAATCCAATCTTAAGCAGCTTATTATAAATTTGCTGTATGCATAAATAAACACTTGACGCTGGTGTGTGTGTGTCTGTCTGTCTCTGTGTGCGTGTGTGCGTGTGTAGGTGTGTGTAATTTACGAGTTTTGGGGTGTGGAAAAATGAAGATATATACAAGAGTACTTGAAAATACTCGAACAAGGTTGAATAACTTGTCTTGAGCCAGACGAAGAGCGATTGCAAATATTTGTAATTGAAGATGCCAATTGTTTGCCAGCAATTAGCCTTCTTCTCATCTTTTATGTGTGTTCGTGTGTGTGTGTGTGTGTGAGTGTTGGTGGGTGTGTATACTGTATGTGTGGGTTAAATGTTGCGCCCGCATGCCAATGAATTTATTTCAAAAATCTCTTAAATTTTGGCCTTTCGAAATTTAAATTCAACTTGCGACAATATCCGCTTTGGCAATTAATCAGCTCAAAGCTTCGCATTTAGCAGAGCTCTTTGTCTTTTTAATCAGGCTGCTGCTACTTTAATCAAATTTATCAATATTTATTCACAAGTTTTTTTTTTGTCGAAGGCCACAATAGTTTGTTAGGCTAATCGTTTATATTTTATGATAGGCATAACAAGTGTCGAGTGAACGAGCTGCGATTCCAATAACGCTAGCCCAAAGAGTTCAATCAGTGCCACAAAATGACTTCAAGTTTGTTTCGTGTTCAGCAAAATATATTTTAAGCTCTTAGATGCAAAGTTCAACTTTACACATGTTGCCATTATTCTTTGGCGAGAGGCGACTGACAAAATGGGATTATTGATATCAGCAGTGTAAGCTGTGCATTCTTTGGATGATATATAAGTATATATTTGCCAAGAAATAAGCTGAGAGAAATCTTGCTGGGTAAATATTTTACCTGTACGCTTAAATTCTTATAAACGGCATGAAAAACTTTTTTTTATACCCGGCGAAAAAAATGGAGAACAACGCTGCGCAAACTTGAAGTCGTTGCAAGGTTTTTCTCACATTTTCTTATTTTTGTTGTTGTTGTTTTTTGCCTTTTTTGGGTTCTTGCAGATCAACTCTGTTTTTCGTACTCGCGTGTCTCGGGGCAGCCAACAAGCCATGAGAGATGACGGCAAATAGCAGCGTGGGGTGAGGAGGTGTCGGAGGGGGGCAGGGAGAAGGACGAAGCATTTATTAACATTGCTTACTGGGGCGTGGCAGATGCTGCCAAAAGGTGTTAAGTGGCAACAACGACGGGCAAATGATGATGAGGCAAACTCACTCATACGAGCGAAAGCCCTCGGAATATGAGCGTCGAGAAATCTGCGTAAATTTCCAGCATAGCACCATAAATTACAACAAATAAACCAGTACAACAAAAGTTGCATAATAAATATGTAGGATGCTGCTAGTTGGTAGTCATTGACTGGCAATATATCCTGTAACCGGCACACCCTACATACATATATGAATGAACTTCAAAAGCAATTTATTTGAATTGCTTTTTTATTTATTATTTGATTGAAGCGATTAAAGTACAGCCTTGGGTGTACTAAACATAATACATAGAATAACCCTAATGCCAAACTTCATCATTTAATCTATAACAAACTCTTAGATCAATTGGCTTGAGCAGAGAAAATATATGTGACATAATTATTTTTATTTAATTGAGTAATTTTACTACCGGTAGCGCCTATTTGTTATGACAGCTAACTACTTATTCAAACTTGGATACCCCAGCTGAAGCATATTTTATAGCTGCGGGGTATTTAAATGCCAGAGTGCTGCAAAAATGAAATAATTTATGAAAATGTCTGCACGTTACCGATTTTCCGAGGAGTTCAGGCCAAAGCTTTTTTTTAATGGCTAATTAAATTGGCAAGCGAGAATCGCAAAACGTGCAAGGCAAACTTAATGTTTATATGTCAAATTGATATAAAAAAACAGTTGCGATGGGCAACCCAAATTGGAAATTCAATTGGAAAACAACTATTAAAGCCTGCACACACACAGCTACACTCACACACACACACACACTTACACAGATACACCAACGTTTGCTCAAAGTTGTGGACAACGCTTGTTGACTGTGGTCAGAAATGGGAAGCGAAAGAGCTGAGCGCAGACTCAATGATGATTCTGTTAACGAATCACGCAGAATATAGAAACTCATAAATAGCCTAGATAAAAAACATATAATTGGATAAATAGCAATCTAGCCAGAATGTAGAAAGTCTAAGCTAAACTTTTTTAGCTTTATTTATTTCAATTACAAATCTTTAGAGTGTTTTGAATATTATACAAAAAAAAAAACTGCCAAAAGTGTCTAGATAAATATATAAGACAATTTTTAAAATGTTATCATACGAAATCATTATTTTCTTATCTGAAGTATTATAATATATTATTTTGGTCTATGTGTCTTAAGAGTACCGTATTTTATGCCAGGATTACGTTGGACCTTAAGAATTTCCAATCAAAACTTGATTGCGTCCATTTAGATCATTTTCATGCAACTATCGCAAACACTCTTCTTTCATCTCTAGCTAAAAGTGCATTTGGAGCTGAAGAAAATTACGTCAGTGGCTTGGCACAAGTGCACACACACAACCACATATACACTATGGCACAAACACCAACCGAAACACAGACTCACAATCACACATATAAGCATACATACTTGCACAGACACACACAGAGACAAACTCACAGATAAGTAACTGCTTGGGTGCTTAAGAGATAGACCAACGCATGCCTGACTGGGCAAACAGTGCGTGTGAATGTACATATGTGCGAGTGTGTGTGTGTGTGTGTGCGAGTGTGTGTGTATGTGTGCCAAATATGAGCAAAGCAACGCGAATAAAGTTGGCAATGTTGCCACAGTAAACCCCACACAGCAACTGCCCCGCCGTCGCCGCACTTTACCCGGCCAATGACGCAGACGATTGAATGTGCTCCCTAAAGCCATTGAAAGAGTTTGGGAAGCGTTGCGAGAAGTGGGTCAAATGCCACATTTTTGGCCTGCAGCTGCGACGGCAACAGCGCTGCCTCTAACGGTTAATGTTATTGCGCTTTTGCCGCTTATAGCTGGCCATTGTTCTTGCCGTCGCCATAGACGTTGACGTCGCTGCTGCTGAGATTTGTAGCCAACGTTGGTTGCCTCTTTGTCTGCCAGGCTGCCACGCTGGCAGTGGAGGCACTAGAGGCACTGGAGGCAGGGGCAACAAAGTCAAATAGGCGCACACACAAAAGTCAAACGGCAGCCGCTTAAATTTACTTTACGACTCATTGTAAACGGCATAATGATGTAGTCGACGGCGATGATGACGAGGGAAGCGAGGAGTGAGCAGGAAATCAGCAGCTGAAGAAGCTGCCAAGTTTTGGGCTTGTGCAATCGACCATGTGAGTGTGCTGCTCTTGCCGTGTGTGTGCGTCTGTATGCGTGTGTGTGTGTGTGTGTGCGTACGTATATGTTTGTACGTGCAAGTGCTTGTGTGTATTCTTGTTGCTCAAATTGCGTTAACGAATTGTGTGCATTATGATTACAAATTTTGACAGAAATTGTGTACAACATTTTACATATTACATATTGGTTGTTGATCATTTGATTATATAGTGCAAACAGAAAAGCGACTTTTTAATCGAGTAAATGTTATTTCAACTGCATTGATCAAGTACACAAAATAAATATATTCATACAAATGCTCGCAGATAAACTACAACTGTAATGACAGCTGTCTGATTCAGTCGAAGCATATTTATGATTTTAAATTTCCCAGATACTTATTTGAGCGGCCGCAGGCTAACAATTTAATTGATGTT
The DNA here is from genome assembly GCA_035041375.1 of Drosophila conformis. Taxonomy (NCBI): domain Eukaryota; kingdom Metazoa; phylum Arthropoda; class Insecta; order Diptera; family Drosophilidae; genus Drosophila; species Drosophila conformis. The sequence goes on from JAWNLE010001234.1 coordinate 2,257,711, forward strand.
TAGCTTTTCGTAAAATATTTTATTAAAAAATATATATTTATCTGATTTTCGATCGTAAATCCTGTTGAAAAAACACCAGACTCAAATACTATAACAAATTCATTGTGAGTTAAATTTGCAGAATTTTATTTGGCATATTTGGCAGCGTCCCAAATCGATTTTGACAAAAATAAAATATAAATTTCTGCCAAACTTTGTTTTATTCCGATTTAAGCTTTCACATTCGAAGCTCAAATTGTTCAAATAAGCAGCTTAGTTTATTTGAAAACCTATTAAAAGTCCGTGACGGAAAAATTCAATAAAATTTACAGCATATTTAGAACATTTTGCTATCAACTTTGGCTTGCCATAAATAACTTTAAGTCTCTGCAAGGAAATTGTAACAAAATGTTTTTCGTATTATTTTTTGATTGCTGCTGCTCGATAAAAATTAAAAATTACTCATTGAGAGTTTGGGAACATTGTGTTTGTTGGTGTTAAACGTATTTTTAATGCTTATGTTTCATTTATAAGCAAATAAATTTCCCCCTTACGTGGACTATTAAAGCATAATTAATGCTTGCAGTACATATTGGGCGGGTCTTAAAACTGTTCTTGTGGAAGACTTTAATTATTATTACGCGCGTTAAATAAACGCAATGATTATTAAAATTAAGTTGCTGCTGTCGCTCGAAGTTTTTTTTTTTTCATTTTTGTTTCTGCTGTGGCTGCAACAACGTTTTGTGTCAGCAATTCGCCGACGGCGTTGCAAACTGATTGAAGCGGAGTTTGTCAGCGGTTCTTGCTTTTATTTTTTTTTTTGTGTACACTGCTGCAATTAATGATGTTGCAGCAAACTGTGGCATGCCGCAGGCAGCTGGCCAAGACATGGAATCTGTCTCTCTCGACACACATACATATATTATTCTTGCGCTTCTTTCGGATCGCAAATCGACGTCAAATTGAGACATTTTACAAATTTAATGTTTTAATTAAAGCTGTCGCCGCAAGCCAGTGTGCAAAAATGGATTAATGGCCATTCGCAAAATGAAGTCTGCCAGTGAAATTTATTAGTTGCAGTCAACATTTAAGCCTGAACTGCCAACTAAGCTCCCACTGGCTGCAGCTAGTGCTATCTGCAACTCCGTGTCGTACGTGAGCTCGAACATTTTGTTACCTGGAACACACACACCCAACATAGCCATGCTGCGTGGCTGGCATGTGGACGAGTGTGGAATATGTTGCAGCACATACACACATCCATATAACACACACACACATAGGTAAGGCAACTCCCATTCGTCACGGCAGCAAGCAACGTTTCGGGGCTCGACCCGTTCGGTGTGTCAGTCTCCATTGACCCGATAAAGAAGCCACCTGGGTGTGTCTATGCTCCGATTTTTGGGCTCGTAAAATCTAATATAAATGCAAAAGTAAATGTCAAAAATTGTAAAATTAAAAGTCACATCTGCCAGGCTCAACAGCACACATTATCCTGCCCCTACCCTGCCTAACTCAGTATTATATCCAATCAGTGTCGCCTGACGACGAGTCTAAACTATTTTTGTGCGCACACGTCGCATACGTAACATTTTTTGCAGCAACTGTCACATTACGTATACGCAATCAGTCGTCAGTTTGCGAATATGCCACATATTGACGACGAAGAAGTTTACACAGCGCTCGCCAGCAAAATTAACCCAGTGCCTGGCGTTCCCAACATAACTGATACCCGAGATACTCTGTAATAGACAACTAGACAACACACAAATAGGAATTTAATAAAAAAGACTCGTATATCATTTATTTTAAACTATCACATTCACATAAACACTTGCTAAAAGAGTTTGCTTCAAGTGCACTGTGAGTGATTTTGATTGAACAACTCGCTAGATATCATTTCATTTGTCGATGTGTTGGTTCATCAATCACAGAGCACCATTTCCAGATATTGCCCAATATGTTTCACAGAAAGTAAAATAAAAAATGAGTAATATGTGTGGCAAATGAAAATTTCATCAGTACATGTTGTACATGAGAGCAAAAAAAAAAGAAGAAAAAAATAGAAGAAAAATGTATTTTTGAGGCTTTGCCTATTCATGCATGAATTGGCTGTCAGTAAATGAGGAATTCTAGGTTTGCGAATGCCATTGGTATTGACAGCAACAGCGACAGCCACAGCGACAGAGTTCAGACGAGTTGAGGGCCACGAAAAGATTATGACGAATTTTTAAGTTAAATTTACGAGGCAGAAAAATCGTTTCGCAGTTTTGCATTAAAATTGCATTGAGTTAAAGTTGTGCATTTATCTGCCATGTTGCACTCGCTTTTTAATTTATACACATGCACAGCAGGCTAAGGTGTGTGTGTGTGTATGTGCGTGTAAGTGTGGGTTTCTCTTTAGGTGTTTGCCTGCAAAAATGAAAATGAATTTTATTTTAATTTATGCGCAGACATCAGCAGACACAGACATATTCCAACCAAGGTGCACAGGTCGACGGGGGGGGTTAGAAGCCAGCGATCCCAAACAATATTCACACACAGACTCATTGGCACACACGCACAATCATGTTAACACACACTCACGCATGCGACTGCCTGAAAACGGAAATGTGCACAATTTTTCACGAAGACAATGTCAGTTAGTCTGGGAAGTAGGGAGCTAAACAGAAGAAGAAAAATAAAACACAAAAAAGGAAAGATAAAAAAAATAATGGAAAATGATAAACTGAAAAGTTTTGCTGCCGTTTTCGCAACTTTCTGCAGTTGCATACAATTATTTAGGTTTCGGCAATTGTTTGAGTTTTCCGTTTACTTTGATTTCGTGCGTTTTCGGCATGTCGTTTTTCATTATAGCGTAAACGAATTTTCATCTAATTGTAAAAGTGCGTGCCAAATGGATAGTTAAAACAATTAACAAGGATTCTGTACAATTGGGTCAATTAAAAAGTTTCACTGTTTTGTTGTATTTCATCTTTATAAAGTTGAATAGTTATAGATAGTGTGCACAGACTGTCTAGGCTTATGAAATAGTTCAATCATGATTTTGAAATGGTTCAAATGGTTCATTTTGAATATATGCTCATTATATTATAATAAATTATGTCTATAATTAAAGTAGTATCAAATTAAGCTGAGCGAGTTACAGGAAAAGATTATATTAGTCTACACAATCCCAAAATTGAATCGAATACCGAGGAAGCTGTGTAGCCAATAAAATACTTTGAACTGTAATTTTGCACTTTACTTTAATTTAGTCAGACTGGATCGCAAATACGATTCAGATTGACATCTTGTATAAAACAGATTCAAAAACAGTCAGCAATGTATTTTCGATAGCATTTTTAATTTGATATGACATGGCTGTCTTATAAAAAAACTCAGATTGAAACGCTGTCAAAAGCAGTTGCATGCTACCGACAAATACCGAAATAAAGTGCAATATGAATGCACCTTTAGCATTTAATAATTCAAAAAATAAAAGCAAATTTAATAAATTAAACCACATGGCAAGGAAATGGCGTATTAAGCGAATGAGTTTTTTGCCTTATTCATGAATATAATTGTTTGACTATCATAAAAAAGAGCGCCGCATTCAATGCGTAACAATTATTTCAAGCGCTTCTGCCGCATGCATTTTTCGCTGCCGCAATACAATAAAATAGAGTTTATCTCTTTGCTGCCATTAACAAACAACAATAATTGCGAATGCATAAGTGTGTGTGTGTTTGTGTTTGTGTTTGTATTTGTGTTTGTATGATCATATTTGTGCAGAGCATAAGAATGAATTCATAGTTATTTATTTACAGTTGCGTAAATCGTGTGCACATTGACAAATGGCTGAAAAGTCAGAGCAACAAATAATGCAGAGTCCGCAATAAATATTACACAGTGTGTTTACCATATTTCAATATTGAATTATTATTAAGAAATTATCTTTGAATCTGAATTAATAATTTAAGCTGATCAGACGTATAATAATAAGGGAGAAGCTAATGTGTTAAGTAATAAATAATTGGCAATATAAACCATTTATGGCTCTTCCAAAGAAAGTTCTGATTAAAATTAAATATTAAATATTTGCAACAATTGTGGCTTTTCAAGCTTCCCGTTAATTCATTAAGCATAAAATGCTTTAATCCCGTTTGTTGTTTATTATTAAACTTTCTAATGAGGTAAACACAATTGTTTGTTATGCAAACAATGGAAAAATGTCATTAAATCAGTGCATGCAGTGAGTGAGTGACTCAACACCTTGCAAAAATCAACTATAATATTAATTAAAGGTAACAATCAGCGTTCAGCCAGCTAAGAGGGGGCAAGCAGGGAGATAAATGAAAACAGGTCAGTGCATAAATTGTAAGAAAACGGCAAAGCCGGAAGGCAAACGACAAAAACAGTAGAAAACGAAATGTAGAAAGAGCCAAAGACAGCGGCGACAACTTCATGAATTGTGCAACGAGCCAAATAGAGTCTTTAACAAAAGGGGAACTAATTGAAGTATGCCACAGATTAACTACACTAGCAAAACATTACTAAATAATATAATTAAATAAATATAGTAGTTAAGTTGACAGGCAAAAGATAAGTGCGCTTAATGCAAATCAAAAACAGATCGATCTGAATAAACATAATTAATAAAAGACGAACTATAAGTAAAAATAGTTTGTATGCCAAGTTTCATTTAGTTGTTGTCTGAATGACAAATATTTAAATGAATATAAAACTTAAATTAGGTAGATAACGAAGTATCCACAGCTGACTGTTCGCAGGCTGTGAATCTCTTCTTAATAACGAGTTGTTTGCGTAAATTAATGTGGCAGAGTACCCTCTGTTAGGGTATTAGCCAGATACCAAAAACAGGCACGAGACACTAAATTAAAATGCAAATTTCAACGAAAATGAGTGTAAACAGAAAATACTTGCGACGCAGATTTAGATGCAATCAAGTTGGCCTGAGCTGTGTCTATGGAGCTGCTAACTGGCAACTCAAGGCTGCAACCGTTGAAATTGCGGCGACAATAAGACTAACTGTGAAGCAACCAGGGGCGGACTGGTCCATTGAGACAATGGGCCCCTAAGCAGCACAACACTAAAACATTACAGGAATTCTAAAAATAATTAAACGAAGTAAAAAAACACGAACTTAAAATGTTGTATATACAATATTTAATAGCTATGGGGCACACAGAAGGAAAACTACGTGATTTTTCTTCAAAAACTACAGTTGAAGTTTATGTATATCTGCTCAATACTAATATCGATAAATTAATTATTAATAATAATATAATAATAAATAAATAACAAATATTTATGGCAGTTGGAAGTGCTTAAACTACATCTATAAACATTTTCTGTATAGCTTTCTATTCATTCTTTTATCGACTTGGTTTTTTGGCAAGAATCCACACCTGTCGTAGACATCGTCGTTTGTTGAAGCGGAAGTGTCATGGAAAGCGAAAAAATATCACCTATAGGTAACAAGCGACTGGCTAATAATACTTGCAAATGGCGGGTTGGCGACGACCAACTGACCCAAAAAAGAAAGAAAAATACCCAAGAATTTGATGCGAATCTTTATGTAGATTGGCAGCCAATTGCAATAAAGAAGTGCCATTTCTGACGCCCATTGTTCCGCCAGTGGCGAAGGTCAACAATTGTTGCTGTCATTGTGTGTGTGTGTGTGTGTGTTGGATTGAGCCCGCGCCAAAAATGAATTCGCTCCAGTTACCACGTCTTACTTACCTCGTAAGCCGTGTTCTGTGTTCACTCAATAATCCAATAGTTTTAAGTTGTAAAATTGTGCTTTACCTAAAAAGAAAAATCAGCGAGAAGACAAATATTAAATAGAGAAAATTGAGTTTTGTGCAGCAATTATTTCTGTATAGCACATGTCTGTGTGTGTGTGTGTGTTGTGTGCATGCTCAAATATGCAGCACTGTTTTGCGGTTATGCTTGTGATGCTGGTTGCTTCCCGGTTTTGTCTATCCAACTGGGAAACACGCGCAGTTTTTGTTTTGACAGTTTTTCGTTGGTTTAACTGCTGTGACTGGCGAGCCAAGCGGAGAATAACAATAAATGCGAGCTAAGGCGTAAATAAAATATAACAAAAACTAAAATGAAATAACTAACAGAAGAGCAATTGGAATTGCAATTGCCGCTGGCCATGGTCGAAGCGATTTTCGAATGGCTTTTGTTTTGTTTAATGAGTGTTTGCATACTTCCAACAAAGAGCTGCCAAAGTCAAACCAAAGCAATTGAGCCCAGAAAGTATCGAACAAAAGATTTACTAACATTTAAAACTTGGCCCGGGGTACATAAATAACAATGGGATGCTAGCAAAAAAATAAAGGCAACTTTTAATTGCAAATAAGAACAGATATTGAACTGGACTTTAAACTGGCTTGCAGTTATTATGAAATCGGTAAGTCGAGATATATGTCGAACAAATTATAATTGAAAATAAACAAGAATACCTTAAAATAGAGAACTCGACAAGTAAATACCCTGAATCAAAGTTGTTACCTATCTTAAGTCGTACTAGTTTTCTGATATTCAAAGCAATACAATTTGTTCAGCAAACTTTTCCAAATGAATATCAAATTTAAATTGCAATATTTTTTGTATATTTCTAACAATTGGCTGCCTTTAAATCGTAGGTTTTATTATCGCTTCTCAAATCGTAGATATTAGATGCAAAAGCTTAGACAACACGCAAAAGTAAACACAAACACATCCGATGTGCCGATTAAAGTGCCAAAAACATGCTACAACCTTATCAATCTAACGAACTAATGAATAAAAATTCAAATATGTAGCATAAAAAATGGAATGCAATCAATAGAACGGTCTCGCAGTTGAATTGCTAACACTGGCTTAAATAAACAATACCCACACCCACATCCGCACACCCACCCACCCACACACACTCGCACAATTGCGCAGCTGCGTTGGGGCAAAAATGTTTCCATTTGAAATGCTAACCAAATGTTGTATGAAGCGATGAATTCAATTTCAAAGATTTTTCATCAAATTCAACACGTCGACACAGCCACGAAGGACCTGCAAAATGAATTATTGCTGTTGGGCGTTAGTTTGAACCTAAATCTGTGAGCCGGCCCAAACGAAAACATACAAAATGAAAATGAAAATTAATCATACCCAGTGATTTTTGGAAACTACGCCAAGAAATTGACGGCTCTTAAATAAATTCCAAGAGCAAGCAAGCAACAATAAAGACACCAAAAACACAACAAAAACATTTGCCATTCTCTTGGTGGCATTTGCCACCCGCACTTTTTGGCTAGAAAGGAGACCCCAAAAGCAAATGATACGCAACTCACTGCCAATCCCAATTCCCGCCAGGCAGTCGGGCAGCAGCAGCCTTGAACTGCACAGTTTGACAGCTGAGCAACAAATAATATATATATATATACTTATATATATCTATGTATATATAATATATATTTGCTTACACATGCAGGTTGAATACATTGTAACAAAAAAATAACTTTTGTTTTCCTACTGGTTGCCCAATGGGGTATAGCGATTATTGGAGAGCGCATGTTGCATGTTGCAGCGGAAGTAATGTTAGATTTTATCATTATCTTAGTCGTAATATTATCAGTTTGTTAATAGCTTTCCATTTTTGGTTTGGTTTTTTTACAGCTTCTCTTAATCTTAAAAATGCTTAAATGAAGATAATCGTGGATACCATTTTAAGGTATCTTATATCCGGTTATCTTGATGCAGCTCCGATTTAGCTGTATTTCTTGCATTATTTTTGGCTCTCACACGAATTAACGTTTAACTATTACTTATTTTTATAGTAAACAAAACTATACATAACATATATACACACACATAGACATAAATATAAGCGTAAGTAAGTAAATAAAAATATATAGAGAAGAAAAATCAAGAAAAAAAATTGTTGTTATTTTTGTGCTGTGACTTTGGACTAAACCATTTGCATAAACCGCAAAATCCGCTTGTTTGTATTAGCATTTGGCTTGGACCGTCAATAAATTTTGTAGCTCCCCGAAAGTCGTTTAAATTTTTGAGAGAGAAAACTTGTATTTTTATAAGCAATACAAAAATGCTATACACATACATATTTAAATTTGTGTCTTGCTGCTGCTGCTGCTGCGGCTGCTGTAAAACCAGATGGCCTAAGGGAGGGTGTGGTGACTACATTCGTATCTGTCGGGTGTATTCATCTTTATGAGGCATTCATTCATGCGTTCAGCTTAAGTCGATAAACGGTCCGAGAGAAAAGACAAAAGTTTTGCACAGCCATGCAAAATGTTGAAAATGGGCAGCAACAAAAGCACACAGCATTTCACTCTCAGTCCACCCGAATTTGCTCCCTTGAGGATTAGTTCCAGTCTCAGACATGAAAGCAACCCAACTAATAAGTTATCAATCAAATATATTGGCATATGGCTTGGACCTGCATGCAATCAATTTGTGTGATAAAGTCAAACCTTGGACAGTCCAAGGAGCTGGGGATGGCTATCGGGATGGTGACAGAATTGGGGGTTATTGTATTCTTTTGCTGTTTAGCATTGTATACTTGACAGTTGTAAAGTGATTTGCTACGTGATGTAGTTGGTCCCTTTACTTCTTCTGTTGATGATTTATAAGGTGGTTTTACCATATGCCAAATCGTATCAAAATATGATTTGTATGTATTAACAAATTTAATGTCAGTGCTTGGATAGTTGAAATCATTTCTTTGGATTCTTGCCCGGTGGATGATTAATAGACTGATTTCAAAAGGTTATGGCATGCATTCAGTTTATGAGAGCGCTTTTAGCTTTATCTGTCGAAAATCAGTGTTGAAGTAGTCAAGTTTCAAATTGACTTGTTATCTTAAATTCCCCTGGCAGGTTTTGTTATGAGCATAGCTCGGAAATATTCCATGTGCTATCAATTTAAATATTAAATAAAAGAGAAGCACCTCTCAGATATTAGATACAATTTATTGATTAATAATCGTATTACTCATCCTCAGTTTAAATATGTATTAAAATATCTCCATCAGTCAGTAGATAAAATTTATTTATTTAAATTCGCATTACTCATCTTCAGTTTTAATATGTACTAACCTGTTTATTGCCACATTCTGCGTAAATTCTAATAAAGAGCTTGCTAAATCAACCGGCTGCCTACATTTAAAAATACAAAAACCTTATAAGCAGTAACTTAAGAAACAAAAAACTATATTACAAATGTATTTGCCAAGTCAAGCATCATAATAACACGGACACGAACAACTGGCAACAACTTTTGTTTGCTTATCAATATCCAAAAAACAACATTTCGTCTGCGATTTCCTGTTTATCAAATACAACAACTGAACGAAAAGTTTTTCTTTGCTACAATGAAAGCAAGCAGACCTCACAAGAATATAGAAAAAACAAATTGAACGAAACTCAGACAACTCAGTTGTAAGATGCCGATAAAAATGACAAAGTTTCTGTTAATGTCCCATAGAGTTTGGCGGTCTGAGTAAATTTCTTAAATATGCTAATTTCAAGACTATAAAACCGGTAACAGCAACAGCCAAAACTCAACATGCACAATGAAGCGTAAAATGTATAAAAAAAACGAAACGCTAAGAGATTAAAAAAATGTTGACCAAATTGTCAGATGGCCAAAACCAAAACAATAAAAATATAAAAAACTCATGATGACGATAATGAGGCTTCTCATAGCAGATACGCTGATGAATTCAGATGATGTGGGCAGTAAAATATTTGGCATCGAGGAAGTGCCTCGCATGCGTTTTCGTAATTTAAAATTCCATTTCAATAGATGAAGCACACTTGCCAAGGCCAATCATTCGCACCAATACCAACTAATCAATACAGACAACAAATTGAGACTATTTTACAATTTTTCGTTAGTTTTTTCTTTGCTCTACACCTTTTTTTATGTGTTTGGAGTTTTCTACTTTTCAAGTGACTCTCGTTGAAGTGCGGCTTGGGTGCCACAGAAGTGGCATCTGATCGAGTTGCGTAACGAGGAGTCGTCGCTGTTGGGTCTGCCAGGTTTGTTGGGTTTGTTGGGTTTGTTGGTTTGTTGGGTCAAGTGTGACCAAGTGAGCTGTAAATACGAATGCACGGTACATGGTGCTCATAGCTTATGATAGATAGATTGCCGTAGTTTACTCTCGACTCGAGACTCCCCAAGCAAATAAAGTTAAGTGAATTGCCTCATACTCAAGTGTTTGTTAATGTAAAATGTGTGTTTGCCAGACTCGCTCATCGTCAAAGGATGGGGAGCAGCAGCAGTCTGGCGAAGCAAAGAACTTGTTTTGGTCGATTTGAAGATTGATTGCAGCTGAAGCTGCATGACAAATTATAACCTGAGCGGGTTGCTTGAAGCTTGTATTTTAGTTAGCGATTACGCGCACATCTAGCTAGTTAAATGCTAGTTAGTTATACTTCATACAATTTGCATACACTGCACCCATTAAAAATGGCAAAGGGTGTATAATGAAGTTATGGAGAATTATGTCACTGACAGGCGGTATCGATATCGATATCGATGTAAATCGATTACCGACAGCATTAAAATGATAGCTAGACATTTAATTGATCAACTCTAATATTATACAGTTCAGAAAAGTAACAAAGATTTTGACAGCCGTAGCGTATTATGATATTGAAACTACTATCAGCCAACCTAGTAAGTATTCGAAAACTCTGTTCAGGGTATCTCCTAGTCGAGATCTTTCACATTCTCTCTTTCTAAATGTTTTAAAGATAGAGGTTGACATTAGTTATTCTGCTTAGGCAAGTGGGTACATTTAAAGTTCTCAAGACACATTTAACATTTAAGTTGAGTGCATTGACTGTTCAACTTCTTTAGTTAACCTTTACTTAAATTCAAACTGCGGCCTGTGAGGCGCACAAGTCCCGAATATAAACAATTGCTAGCTTTGTTATATAAATAAAGACATTGCCTTCGAAATTCGCCGTATGCCATCGCAATATTAATCAACTAATCCCCCCACTTTGTCTCCTCGTATGCGCCCACAACTCTGTTGAATGGACAAAAGAAATAGCTCTTTGTCATTAAGTTGGTTGGTTTTTCATGTTTAGTGAAAGAAATTAGCTCATTCCGTGTACGTAGACAATAAAATATAATTTAGATGCGTGCACTCACCACTTGCCATTGACATTGACAGAGGAGCCGAGCCAAATGTTAATTAAGTTCATTAAAAATATACCTGAACTTGTTTATAATGCTCGGCACAGCACTACAATGAAGACATCAGGAGCAACAGCAAAAATGTTGTCGGCAATAATAAAAGTGAAGGCATTAAAGATATCAAGATTGGATGGATTGTTGGATTGTTGTTGTCTTGGATTGCTGCTTGGTTGGACAGTCAACACTTTGCCATTGGTTTTCTTTCGCTACGTGCTGCAGATGAAAGCGATTTTCACTGACTAACTGTCAAAGCATCCATTGAAAAAACCAAAACCAAAACCGAACCGAACCGAACTCAATTCAACTCAGCTGAACTGAACTGAAGTGAGCCATGGGTACATTATGAAAAACGCTTTTCATATTTATTGTCGGCCCGTTTATGTTGTGCTTTACTTTTTTGCATTTCGCTTTTGCTTTTGCTACACTTTATTTGTTATAGCCGTAATGAGGGGCAATTTATGATAATTTCAGGTATGGTCTGCACATAAATCTAAGTTAAGAGTGAAATTAAAGCCAGTATCTCGCAAAAAGAAAAAAAACAACAGTTCAAAAAGTCAAGAAGATGACAACAGTGTGATAAATAAGCCAATAACTGCTTCAGTGTCAGCTCGACTTTGAGATACTTTTTAAATAGACTTGTTGTAAACGCTTAAGAGTGTCTCTTAGCTCCAGCAGATACATTGAATATTTAATGTGAGTATTTCTTAGGGATTTGCAAAATCAAAAACACATTGTTATTTTAAAGTTTCGCAACTGCATAATATATTCCACTTTCATAGATTTATCATCTCCCAAAGGAGTAAGCATTCATATTCAACAGTAGAGAAAGGAAGCGCCTTCCTCTGTCATCAGGTCAATTTAACAGGGTATATTAACTACAAATCCAAATACAAATATACGATTTACAAACAAATTGCTGTCGTTGTCAATTTATACTAAAACTAATAAATTTGACAGAGCGTTACCGACCCCAACAAAAGGGTCGGAGATGCCACCTTTTGCCTATAAAAAATAGACTTGTCAACTTTGCTGCAGGTTGTTGTCGTTGCTCTTGTTGTTTTGTGTTTGCTTGCTGAAACAAGTGAAAGTGTCAACGCCATGAAAAATGATGAATGGCCCAGAGACTATGGCCACGACTTGTGCCCCAGGCAACAGAAAAAATAGCACAGAAATAAATAGAGTCGGGAAGGCTGGCCAATGCGGCGTATGCGTAATTTATGTGCTTTGCATACACACACTGTAGGTGTGTGCTTGTGTGTGTGTGTGTGTATCTGCCTCGTGGCTGCAAGTGAAAAGTCAGCCATCGTAGGCAATCATTAACTGTTAACAAAGAAAGCACTAAAATCAAGACTTGGCCAGCGAAAGAATGACGCACCGCACAATGGAATGTCGGGAGGTTCATTCGTTGCGTAATGGCCATATTTAAAGATACCCATTCAAATTTCAACTATTGCTAATAAAGAACAAGCTAATAGACCAAATACAACATTTACATACAATATTTATGGTCAGCTATTAACATAAGACTAAAAAATTGCAAATCAGTTTTTGACTTTGTTATTTGAAAGACCAAAAAATATATTTTATCACTAGATTGTTACAGGAATTTGTTAACATTTCATATCAATTATAATGCTTATATTTTTTTGAGGCTATAAACATAAAAGCTACAGTTAATAGTCTTGAAATATAATAAAGATGTTTCCTTACTCACAACAAAGTAAATTAAATTGGATTGCAGTAAAAAGAACTCTGGATGTGGGCAGAAATAGAAAAACTTCTTGTTGTTTATTGTTAGGTTTAAAGAAATGGCTGATTCAACAAAAACATTCGATTTTTAAATCGAAGTAGTACAAAATCTGAGATTTAGATTTGTTGGGCCATTGTCAAAGAATGTGTGCTATTATGGTAGGCTCAAGCAGCACGCTTACTCCACAAGCAGCTATTGCTGAGTAGATTCTAAAAAAAGAAATCTTATTGCAGGGGACACCAGCCACAAGAGGCGTGAGGGGAGTAAAGTGGAGGGGTGGAGCGGGGAGAGATGTGTTGGTGGAGGCAGGTGAGTGCTAATGTGGCTGCTTATCTGGCAGTCAGTTCGCCTAGGACTTCATAGATAACTGCCAGGACTCATGGCGAACGCGTGCGCTGCATAATGAAAATGCTGCGGGTTGGCAATGGGTATGAGAAGCGGGTGGCAAGAGAAGAGTAGGAGCACTGGGAATGTGGGGGAGCACGAGGAATGTTTGGTTAGCACGAGGAATGAGAATGATGGGGAGGCGAGGCATAGACTATTTGAATAGTAGACTCTTTAGTAGCTCTGAACGCGTTAAGGCGTGTTATTTAGTGCCACGAATAAGACCGGCTAAAGTGAGAGGATGGCAGAGGAGAGAATAGTGGTGAGGAGTGGAGAAGCAGGAGGAGAGGTGAGGAATAGATTCGGTTTTGTGGGTTGGTTAGTTGCTAATTTCGCTGGCATGTGTGCCGTCCATGCGTAGTTTCTAAAGTGCTAATTTTGTAGCCGAATGTGTGTGTGTTCGTGTGTGTGTGTGAAGGGTTTCAGTTGACTTTGGCTTTGCATGCGTCAATTTCAAAATATGAGAAAGTTCAGTTTGCCAAAGTCAAAGAGAATGGAGCGAATAGAGAAGGTGCTAAAGCGTGCACACATCTCGACTGTGTGTGTGTGAGTGTATCGAACCCAAAATTGTTAATGTGTGTGTGTGTGCACAACAGGTAAACACAATGAGATGGACTATGAAGAAAGTCAATAAGTTGGCAACATGAAATCGGCTTTTAAAGTGACACAATCGCTTTGAGTTTTGTTCGACAAAGTTTTGAAAGAGCGAATTGGTCAGTAAACAAGTTGGGATTTCTTTAACGAGCTGTATCTGTAAATTTGTACAAGAAAAAAAAACAATTGTAGTTTTATCCCTCTTGGCAATCCACAAACTCTAGTAATCGCAACCTTTTTTTTATTATTACTTTTTTGCGAAAGAGGAAACTAACAGCTGTTAGTCAGGATAGAATTTTCAATTAAAGTCACTCAGCCACTCCGGCAACCCATTCAAATTCCATTCAACTGAGGCAAACGACCAACACTAACAGTACATCAACACACACCCAAAAAACAACAAAAAAATCACTCACACGCACTCTGCCACAATAAAAATCTCACATGAGAAAAAAAAAGGGAAAAAAATAAACTGAAACAAATATGAGAAAAATGTTGTGCGTGTGTTGAGGAGGCCTAAGTAACAAGCACAGTGAGGCGCTGAAGTCTATGACCTGACTACCTATGGCACTATAAAGCGCCACACCCACTATACGCCCCCCCCGCCCTCCTCCCAAATACACCCGCTGAACCCCTCTTGTCAACACAAGCCGTTGGCAATCAAAAGCGGCGGCGTTTTTCTTTTCGGCTGCTGCGACTGCGATGCTGCTGCTGCCGCCTTTGCTGCTGCTGTTGCTGCCTCTGCTGCTGCTGCGGCTCTTAGCCTAAGCGCGGTACAATGAACTTTGTACAGCATTGGGGGCATTTTGTACTATAGTATAGGCGGCGTAGAGGGGGTTACACTTAGATAAAACTATAACTATAAACAGCTATTGCTATTTTGTAGAAAGTGTTGAATTTTAATTTAAAATATGCCAATTTGAATTAATTTTTTATTTTTACAAATGTATAAATTAAATGCAATATAATATATAAATGAATATTACTGAATTCCCGCCCAAATTCTTCATATTACTTATCTTTAATAACTTTTAACTTTTAATACGAGTTTAAGCTTAAACTATTTGCAAATATGATTTTAAAAAATTTATTTATTTATTGTAAAGCTATTTTAGTTCCAGATTTTTTTTTTTGAGAAATATAGAAATTAATTCCTAAAGAGGTTTAAATAAAAATGATAGGACTGCTTATAAAGGTTATTTGCGGAAATATGAATCTTAAAACGTGCTTTTATGTCTTTTTCTGAGTGTAGGAGTTGTTGGAGGTCGGCTTGTATAATGCAACGCAAGCAGAAAGCATCTGCATCAAGCATCATCAGCAGCAGCAGCAGCTTCAGCATCAGAGAGCAGGTTGCATGTTGCGTTGACTGCGGCTGTTTGCATTTAAATTTTTCACATTCAATTCATTTGAGGCCTGCCAACAAAAACGCAAACATAGTTACAAAGACGAGGCAGATCTGAAGGAGCCAAGGGAGTGAGGAGTGGGGGGGGCGTTGCAGTTGTGCCGCTTTTGGTTCGCCTTGTGGCATGGCTAAATGCTGCTCAAAATGAAGCTAATACTCATGTTGCAACTAGGGCTGTGCCAAGCCCCCAGCAACTAACCATCATGACCTCCACCCTCCCCCTCTCTTTAAGCCCGCCACACTGCTCAAAACTGCAAATGACTGGCGGCCTTTATTCTTTCAAGCAGCAAAAGTTGCCGTTGTTGTTTTTGCTTTTTAGTTTTCTTTTTTTTTTGCTTTGCTTTACATTTTTTTTTTCATAGTGTAGGCGTGGCAAGCACCTGTGCTGCACACTGTGCCCGTTTCTTTCATTTCACTCACTTGCTCTTTTTGATGCAGTTCCCTTCCCACCCACCCAACCTTGCCGCGCACACACAGTTCATCATCATCATCAACATTCTCGTCAGACACGTGAGAAATATTTCATAAAAAATAAATCAAATTGAGTAACATAGAAAAAATTAACACTTTGAATACTTTGTGTACAAAGTGTTTACAGTTATGAGCGCAAAGAATAAAAATGACGTGAAAGCGCACAGAATATAATAGATTTTAGGCCCAAAGTTGTCAATTTAAGTAGTGTTTTGCGCTAAATATAAGCTATAAAGCTATATAAACTAGAAAAGCAATTTTCCACCTCGATGGCGAAACAATAGAATCAATCAATTGAAAGTTTCGCTTAAGCCTTGGCCAATTGTTTGATTATGCATTAAAAATGAATTGACTCACTTTGATGTTTTCAGTGTGGGTTTGGGAATGGGTGTTGGAATGCGTGTGTGAGTGTGTGTGTGTGAGAGTGTGCCTCTATTGCTGTTGTTGTGCGTGTGTGCTAGCAAAAGTACCGTATTTTTGCTAACAAGCCAACTACGTGAAACTGATGTTTAAATGCACACAGCAAAAACGGCCACAACAGCAACAACTGCAACAACAGCAACAACTGCCACATGTCCAACAACAGCAGCAACGTATATAGCAAGGAGAACCTGCTCGGCAACTGCAGCTCGTTTGTTGCTGACGAGGATACGAAACGTACGTAGCAACGAATCCAGGTGACCAGATCTCAACATACAATGTTGTTGTTGTTGGGGTTGCTGTGTGCATGCGGCCACAACGGTATATCAACACACACACAATCAGCTACACACTTACACTGACATACACCTGCATTCGCGCGCTTCGATGACGACAAAACTCGCCCGCCAATTCAACAGCGGCAGAAGCAGCAACAGCAGCAACAACAGCAGCAACAACAGCAGCAACAACAGCAGCAACAACAGCAGCAACAACAGCAGCAACAACAGCAGCAACAACAACAACAGCAGCAACAGCAGCGGCAGCAGCAACTGTAGCAGCAAATGCAGACCATGCACCACGATTTCCCCTGCCACTGCCATGCCGCGACCTGCTGCACTGACCCTGCACCTGCAACTCGCTTTGGTTCCGTTTTGCCAACACCGTTCAATGCTTTTGATTTTTACTTATTTTTTATTTATATTCGTAACAGGAATCGCAGACTGCAATTTGCACCTCGACGTATTTCTGCACTTTGCATTTATTTTTATATATTTTCTTCAAAGATTTATAAACGGAATTTACATTTTTTCAATCAGTGTTCTACGGCGGAAAAATATTGTTGACTATCGTAAGTTTCTTTCATGACTGCACTACTTGAAGAAAGTTAGCAAAGCAATAGGCATAAATAAATTAAATTTCGAATATTTGCAGTGGTCTTGTATTATATTCATCCAATAAAATATTGAACAGATTTTAATATTTATTGCTGCAAATTGTCTATGAAATTATATTTTTCAATGAATTTCTAAAATAATGCTTATTAAAATAAGTTGAGTTTTGACGAAGCTATGGCATTTGAACTTTCGACCTATATATAGATTTTCAGGCTATAGTTTTTACTTGTCCTCCGACCTAAAATCACGTTTTAAACTTTAAATGTACGATTGATTTAGGGGCAAAACTATGATCAAAAGGCCCTCGCCTAACGGACGCTGAGAATATCTCTCTCATTATGAATCTAGGCGGCAATTTTTAATAAACTGAAGTATATAAAAATTTAAAATAAAAAAAAAGACAAGCAAGAAAAATCATATTTAAATTGAGGTCATAAAATAAATATAGGGTTGCAATAATTTAGTTTACTGTCACATTTTCTAAATGAGAAGTATCTAAACTTAAGATCTGTCTGTAGCATTCTGGCACGTTTCGTAAGCCATCTACTTGTTTTTAGCCATTTAAAACTATAGTGCCAGCAGCAGCTCTTAGTTTCAGGGCTAAAGTATCTTGTAGCTGCTCAGCTGTAAAGTGGAATGATATGCTTTTTATGAGCAGTTAGGATAAGTGTATATTTCAGACTTTCAAACTTAATGATCGCATCATAATACCCCCTGCTTGACAGTCTCTTGAGCAAGGCCGTAAAAAGGAGCGAAAGAGTTGAAAACAATATGAGACAAAATACAGTTCAGCGTCGATTGAATGTCTTTTGTATTTGGGTCAGTAATGCTGTCGCGCCTGGTTGCCATTCGCCTGGCTTGGTCGGCTGCTGGTGGCACGGTCCCGGTTCCATTTCCAGTTTGCAGCAGCGGCGTCTATTTGGGCCACATCAGAGGCCAGAGGATGGGTTGTTGTTGTTGTTGCAGATGTCGATGGTTGGGTGAGTTGAGGGGAGGTCTGGCTGGGAAACATGTTTTTAATCGTTGTCAATGGCCAAAACGTTAAGTGTCCCGTTCGCTGGACACTGCAGCACTCTGCCGAACACGCGACAAGCTGCGGTGGCTAAAACCGCACGGGGAGCGGTAACTGGTGGAGGTGGGGGGGAGGAGGGAGAAGGAGTGTGGTTCTGCTGCATTTGCAGTCCAATTTGCTGGCTAGCATTTGAAACTTGTTTCAAGTGCTGAAAGCGTTGTCATCGCCGTGGATTGGACTGTTCGCGTGTCTTGGATGCACTTCAAACAGGTTGCACTGTTAGTTGCACTGATTTAGTTGAAGTCGATTGTTCTAAATCAACTCCCCCCTCCCCCTCCTGCTACGCTCCACGACTGCGTGTGCAACTCTCTTCATCTGTCTCCGATTTCAAATAATTTATTTGCAAGTGGGACAGTTGAGCACAGTTACAATACATTTATATGCGGAATAGCTGCCATATATGCTGCGATGATGTTGCGCTATTTAGTCACATGGGTAACTAACTATCAATATTTACGCATACACACACAGGGAACATCATTATCATACACACGCACAGCAAACATCATCATGTGTGTGTATTTTTCCAAATGATTGCCTACAATTTGGTCGTGCGCAACGATTTGAATATATTTCTCAGTTATTTATTTGGATTTTTTCTCATCTTTTCTTTAAATTTTTTTTTTGGTATTTAATACGCATGATTTTATTTATGTTGTAACTGTTGTCTGACTTGTAGACCCGCTTCTTTCTTTTTTGGTATTGTTTTCTTAACGAGTTACCAAAGAGATTTGTGTGGGGATCAGTCTTTGTAATTCATATGTAAGCAATACTCAAGAAAAAGCTGAAATTGTCATCAGAATGTTGTGCGTGTGTTTGTGGGTATATGTGTGTGCGTGGGCTGTACTTAGTGTGCTCAATAGAACGTGTAAACAAACTCATAGAAAGTCAAGCGAATAAACAAAGTATTTATTGTAATGGGGCGAAGATTGAGCACAACTCCTTTGTTGCCAAGTTCTGAGACAGTTATATGATTACGATTAACCGGTGTTGACCTTTTAATAAAAACAAACACTGCAATTACTCACAAAAATAATGTTCTTAAATATATTTCATATGATCACCAAAATTCCCTAAGAGCCAAATTGTTTTTTATTTATTTTAAGATGGTTTTGGGACAAGTTTTCTAGAACTTGTTGTACTTGACTGAATAGGTATTTTCTCTTGCATTTAACATTGTAATTGAAGCTGTGAATCATTTGTCAATAATAACATTTACATATTTCGAACTTTCCACTTATTATAATTGGGGTAATTAGATATATTGTACTAGCTTCTGATTCTATATCTCATTCATTAAACCTGATTCCTGCGCGAATTCAAGAATTTCATTCAGAATCGGCAGATATCCAGTTTAGCTGGGTGAGCTCTTAGTCTCCAGTCTCCTGTCTCTGTCCTTCCACATAGATATTAGTTGCTTACATCGTTTCGGATTATAACTGCTATTTCTAACTTTACACAGTAAGAATAAACTTTGTACTCGTTACTCTTCTTTCTAAATGTGTGTGCTTTTATTTAAGATGCGTAGTAGACCACCGTCCAAGACATCGAGATAATATGATATCATCATACGACTTAATTGAATTAAATCGCCTTTACATAAGTCGCGTTTCGAATTATTATCTCAATCCACAATTTCGAGATTGGTATTTCGACAAACAACTGTACATCTCAATTGGAAATTGGACGTCGAACTCGAGAAACGACTTCAAATGGCCAGATAAACATTGGCAGTTGCCAACATTGGCCAACAGTGGAGTGGCTGAGGCGAGTGGAGTGCAGAAAACGAAGAGGCGATTCAGTTACCACATCATCATTATCGGCAACATTATTAGCATGAGCATCATTATGCAGTTGACCGTAAAGAGCCAGGCCAAAAAAACAACGAAACGAAAAACAAGTCAATCGAGTTGAGTCGCATACCAAAAACCCAAAAAGAAAAGCGAGGAAAAATGCGTAACAACAACAGCTACGCAAACGAAATGTCCAAAAATCAAAAAGCGTGGCAATAATTTAATGCTATTAACAGTTAATCTTGGCACGAAAGCCGCACACACACACACTCGCACACGCACGCACATACGCATACGCATACACGCTCAGTTTATTAGGCTACTTATAGATGTCAACTAAGTTTTAGTTATGCGTTTTGTATCTGCAGCTGTAATTGCCAAATGTATCTATGTATGTATGTGGGTGTGCGTGTGTGTGCGCGTGTGTAGTTGGAGCTGCGAGTGGCTGTAAGCTGACCTCAGGGCATCCATTTGAACGGCAATTAGCCGGATTTAAGCGCGTTTCATGTTCTGTGCCCTGTTCTTGTACTTTGCACTTAAATGTTGCATGCGACATTTACCACACATGACACGCGCCACATATGCCGCACATGCCACATATGCCAATCATTCAATCTTTCAATCCAGTCCACACATTGACTCAAATCATTATAGCTAATTAATGGTATTCGCACTACATTTCCCACAAATTTATGGCGCTTAGAGCGGCACCACCCAGCCACGCCCACAACGCCCATTTATCGTAACTTACAGAGTTCTGCTATTTGCCGTTAATTGCTTATTTAATTTGTTTTATGTGCGTTTCACCAAATATGTATTTAGGTTTTGTTCGCTTCTCCTTCTTCATTTGGTATATTTCTATTTTAATTTCGCTTTTGGCTTGCCAGCTTTTATTTTGGGGTCTTAGCTGGCACTTAAGAGGGTCATTGGCTAAAATTTAATGGCTTATTTTAATGGGTCATTCGAGAGCACTCTGCGAAAAGTGATCAACACACAAACACTCACAAGCAACTTCACATCTAATTAGCTGACCACGGTGAAAATTGGGAGAATGGGTCAAATAGAAACAAATAGTTGACGAACATCAAAGTAGTGGTTTACATACCTGAAAAGAGACAAGAAATTAGAAAGAATATTAATTTATTTAATCGAATTATTATATCCTGGTAGATAACAAAAAACATGCAGTAAATATAATATAGCTGTAGAGCTAAATAAAATATTCGAAAACTAATACAATTGGCTTGTTTGTTTGCAGTAAGAATCCGATTAAACACATTTGTTGTCAATGTTGCAAATATCCATTAGAGCTATGAATAAAAAAATCATTTTTTTCCACAGATGTTATTATTATCACTGAGCTTGATAATAAATATAAAATAAAATATATTCATAAAGCGCACTCAGCACACTTTATTTACAATAATATTTGAACAACATTTGACAACAACAACAAAACGTACCCTTTGATGTTCCAAATCGAATGAAAAACGTGTATGGCAAAAATGAAGACAGGAAAGTGCATGAAATTTATTGCAACATGCATATTAAATTCGATAAATTTTTCATTGTGCGAAACAGAAAGCGTATGTTGAATGACAGGCAGGCGGACATAGCTGATATGTAAATATATATCTGTATATATATACAGATGTATATATATATGTATGTAGGGGCACAGTTTTACCCATACATCTAAGGTATAGCTGCGCCGTCGCTGCCCGGACTGACTTCAGACCAAATTGATAGACTCATAAAATATGTACGAGATGGAGGACGAGCAGTAAGAACAAAACAAGTAGGAAGGCACGACTTGTAGACACCCTGTTTTTATAAATAACTATAAGGATTATAGTACGATTGTTTTGAAATTCGTAGAATATAAGAGTGACATATAAATAGACAACAGTTTTATAATTGTCGTAGTTTATTTTCTAGCATCTTTAAATTGCTAAAAAAAAATGCAAATATTTATGCAAAATTCTATTAAAACCATTATTTACCCACTTGACTGTTAACAGCGTATGAAAATTGAGCTTCGATGGGATGCCAAAAGTGCTGGAAAAACTTTTTTTTTGTATGCTCTATTTTTGCAGCACCACGCGACAAAGTTTATTTAGCCCTTGACTTGGAATTTGAACTGAACGACTTTGACGCTGAAGTGTGGGATTAAAAGCAGTCTGAAGTGGGAGGAAATTCAGGGAAAAACGAAAAAGAACTGCATAAATCGAATCAGCTGACAAGGAATGCCAGTTAAGCATCCAGGTGCTCTGAAAATGGCAACGTGATGCGTAAACAGAGTGCTCCTGCTCCTGCTCCTGCTTCTGCTGCTGATGATGCTATAGAGCTCTATAAAAATAGCTCAAGATATACTTATATATGTGTATATATACAGCCAGGCATCATTTAATTGACTGTGAACCAATCATTATCAATGCCCTGGATTAATAATGGCCTTCGCTTGGCATTATTATTGGGGGGGTTCAAGCAAGTAAACCCCCGTGGAGCTGTGTGTCTCTCCACTTAATTAAATATTTGTTTGCAGTTCGCCATGGATTGCCGTTGCCTTCACAAAGGAGCAGCCACTATGTTGGGTGGAGTATTGCCCCTGTCCCATAACATACTCCCCAATCCCCAACTAAATACATGTTTTAACCAAGTTCGTTCTGTGTTCTGTGATTGCTTTTTGCGCATTGCTTGCGTACAAAAATAGTTTGAACTCGCAAAATGGCAAAAATTCAAAGTAACAAATTGCATCGATGTTGCCGCAGTGTTGTTGCTGTTGTTGTTGCAGTTGCTATTGCTGCTGCTCTTGTTGTTGTTGTTTTTGTTGTTTTTTAGTCACTGCGGTCATCAACTTTGCCTCTTGCAACTTTGCCGATTGGCAGGCGGCAACCGCGATTGCAACTACAATTTCAGTTGTTGTGGCTGCTGTTGTTGTCGTTGTTTTTGTGTGCTGCTGTCTATAAAACTGTGACTGAACCTGCCCCCTCTTAAACATGCACCCATAGCGCCAGCGGCGTCGTTAGCACAAATTTATACAGGGGCGTGAGCAGCACGAGCTACAAAATAAAAATGACTTGCACTTAAAAAATGCAACAAAAAAAATGAAGAAAATGCGCAAAAGCAAAAGTGGCTGACTTTGGGCTTCCATTTAAGTTGGGTTCGTTGGCTACTTTTGACACGTAGGCACTGAATGGCTAAGTACTGCATTATACCTTCAAATGCATTCCAAGCAGTGCTTGAACTCATACGATATTATTTTCAAATTTATGAGCAACTTATTCAAATGTGTGCTTATTATGCGCTTAAAGGGAATGGAACTATTCCCAGCATTGCCTAATGGCCATAATATTGGCCATCATATTTATAAGAAAATGAAAGGGTCGTCAGTTAAGTATTTATTTGTTATTATTTACCAATACAGGTTCATATTTAAATAAAAAATATTAAAGTTAGAAATTGTATTACATAAATTATTAAATGGAGTAAAATATAATCAAATAATAAAATATATCTGGGGATATTAAAATGTAAAATAATAAATAAATAAAAAATCCAATCAGTAAAACTATATAAATATTAAAATTATATGCAGTATGTTCCATTTATATTTTGGAAACAAAAGCTGTCATATCCCTAATGGCTATCCCAACTCGTTGCAACATATTTTTAGTTTTGTAAAACTCAAATAAATTTCGGATGCCTTTTTTATGTGTTAATAAATTGGACATTACAAGGAGTGCAACAATGGCTGAAAGTAGTTTTCACAGCTGCAGGGAGATTATAAATGAAGGCATTTCTCAATTTACGTATAACTTGATGCCATTCCGCA
This sequence comes from Drosophila conformis, assembly GCA_035041375.1. Taxonomy (NCBI): domain Eukaryota; kingdom Metazoa; phylum Arthropoda; class Insecta; order Diptera; family Drosophilidae; genus Drosophila; species Drosophila conformis. The sequence goes on from JAWNLE010001234.1 coordinate 2,281,527, forward strand.
TTTAACTTCTTTCGCTGTCGGGCTTAAGCCAGAGATTAACATTTTACTGACCCCCACTAAGAGCAGCAGCCGCTAGCCATGGTCAGAAGGGGTGTGCGGGGGGGCTGGGGGATAAGGCGTGGTTTAGGGACAGGCTTAGTGTCCTGCTGGCTGCAGTGCTGGTGTGCTTTCTGCCTGGATGTGACTGGCATCGTGCGCGGCAATGCAATTAAATGGAATATATGTATATCGCCTGGCAGCCACAACTCCAGAAATCCATGGCTCAGCCAGTGTATTCAGAACTCTCGCTCTTGGGTTGCGCCTCGGCCAAACTCAAAACTCAGCCGGCTGGCAATAATTCAGCTATGTTCACTTGCTGCACGTTGTTGGCTGTTCGTTGTTCTCTGTTGTTGGTTGTTGTTGGTTGTTTTGGGGAATTGTTTCCGATAGTTGTTGGCTGCCGTCGGTTTGCTTGACCAAAATGCGATGCATTTGCAGTTGGCCGCTTGTTAAGTAATTTTGTTAATAGTCCCGGCTGTAGCTACAATGCTGCTGCCACGATTGGGCTTTAATAAATCTCTGTGGCTGCCACAATTCGTTGCACATTTCATGCTCTCTTTGCTGCCGTTGCACAGCCGACAACTATGGGCTATTAAAATGGAAACTAGTTCACGACGCCAACTCACAAGAAGCGCAATGAAGTTGTTGTTTTCTTCGACTGGCAGGCATTTTTATTTTCCCCCATTAGACAGCCTGAAATGTTGTTGTTTCTTTGGTTGCAGCCACCACCCACACCACACATACACACACACTCACAACCAACTGAAACACTCAGCACAAATTGTTGCACGCACCTGAGACGCCAATGGCAGATAGACAGAAAGCCTACAATGCTGCCTCAAATATCTTAGTGGACTTTCACCAATTTGTAGCTGCTTCGATTGCAACAATAGCACAACAACAACACAAACATTGTAGTTGTAGTTATCACAATCGTTATTTGTATTATTTCTAATGTGCTCAGTTCGTTTTTAATTGTTTTCTTGTCAAGCAAATATTTCTGTCTACTCGGATTTTATCTGCTCAATTTCATATTACATTGTTTACTTTGTATAAACATAAGTTGAAACTAAATCCCTGTCGATTTTAAAGTAATTTACAAATGAGTTTCTGAGTGTCAGAGCTTTAGGGTATTTTAAATTCGGTTACAAGCACAAGAAAGTGTTATTTTTTCATCTCGTTCAACTTTTGCGCCATTATTTTGCCAAACAAACTTTATGGTGGCAAGCGAATTTTTGCTCATTGAGTTGATTACAGCGATTATAGCTGCACCGCTTACTCTCACCACCCCTTACAGTATACCTCATGTAACCTGCCACCTGCCTCCTTTCACATTACCTCTTTCAACCCTTACTTGTCAGCTTGAGCGCTCTGTTGTAATTTACACCTGTTGCGCTTTTGGCCCGCTGCCTCTGGCGCTAAGTCAACCCATGAAAAATGCACAAAAGCTTACACAAAATTTAGCAATTTCCACAACAACTGTGTGTATGTGTATGTGAGTGTGTGTTATTGTATGTGGACTACGTTAAATGGAATTTAATTATAAAATAATTATGCGCTCATTTGTTGCTTTTGTTTTAATTGTTTGGCTCTTGCTTAATTTGCCTCATTAGAAACATTTTTGTTTTTGCTTTAATTTTTTTTATTTTTTTTGTCTTTCGCTCGGTATTTGGGTCGAGCACTTTTGCTGCTTGTTGGCTTTTCGCAAGCCGGCAGAGCAATCCACCAGTTTGCCAGTTCGTCATGCCATCAATTAACCACATTAGTCAACCAGGCTGCTCCTGTTGCACAAACTTAATACCCTGTACGCCTCAACTGTGGCCAGAGTTTAACAGGTATATTTATTCAAATTTTTAACGAAATATACTTCTTTTTGTGTATTTAATTACTATGGCTATTCAGTTAAAAAATAAAACCATAATACTTATTTTTTTTTAGAAATCGGAGTTTTTCGTGAAATATTTGCAACGGATTTAATTGTCTCTAATTGTTTTGATTATTGTTTTTATTTCCAAGTATTGCCGTCGAGTTTGTTTGAAATGGCAGTTTTTTGTTAGGTTTAACGATTTTAGAATTTTAGAATTATAATTTACTTTGCAGCAAGGTGAGCCAGTTTCTAGGAAATAGATTATTTATGAAAATTGTGCACATGTTACCCATACGCAGTGTGTTGCACAACAATTAAATGCCATTTAAGCCATTTAATTCGCTTTGCACATATTTATGCATGTGTAAGATTCGACTTATGCAGCTTTTAATTGGCAATCGCGATTATTTAATGCTGTGCCCGATCTGACAGTTGGTTATTGGCTATTGGTAGTTACCTGTCTTTGAAATGGAGTAATTCATGCAATGGCATTAATTGAAAATACTTAGCTCGTTAGTGTGACTATTGCTAGCTTAACATGGCCTTAAAAAATGAGTAAGCAACAGAGAACATTGCAGACGGGTGGAATCGACTGCTGAACACGCTGGCAACTGAAAAGAAGAGCGCGCTTATTGCTCGAAATTCCAGTTAAGTGAAACTCCAGAAGTGCTTATTACAGACGAATCCAAATTCTTTAGGGTCATTACTTTGTGAAAGCTGATCCGATTATCATAAACCATGGCCTATTAATCGTGGTTTTAATACTCGCTCGAAATTCATGTTTAAATCGTATCTCCAAAAACCTTAACTCTGGCAAAACTGATTCGATTACCAAAAACCAGCACCTTAGGGCTTATCATCGTTTGATCTCTTTCTTAATACTAAATTAAAAGTTTTCGCAATTCAGGTTCGAAATGAAATGACACTTTCAAGAAGAGTTTATGGGGACAGATCGAAACTCTGCTGAGCGATAACTTTGTGAAAACTGATCATGATACCCTGTAAAACTCTTGAATGCTGCATTCAAAGCTTTAAACGTGATTCTGCCTTGCTTTGGTTTGCCGCGCTTTAATTTATTTAATCAATGAAATATTTTCACCAGCTTTAATTAACTAATTGGCTGACAAAATAAAAACAAGTTACAGACGCAATTGAGTTCACGTGTTGCAAGCTAATTGCGTGTCGTGCCACAAAATCGAAATGAGAGAAAAACGAAAGAAAACGAAAGAAAACCAATACGCTGATTGACGTTAATATTCAGTGTATATATCAATATGTGAACAGATATGGCAAAGGGAAGTGAAATGTTGTCCAGTGCTTGCTGCACAACACAATTATGCGCCCGAAAAACAAATGGGCAAGAGCGAAACGTGAGGGGCATGCCACAACAGAGCTGCTGGAGAAGCTGCGACTAGCGAATAGCAGCTGAGGGACATTTAGGCACAGTTTAAGTTGGGGCCACAGGCCCCTAATCCGTGTTAAGTAATAAAAGATTCACTGATTCGCCGGCACCATCTGAAATATTCAGCAGTCAGCAGTCGGCAGTCGGCCGGATAACAAACAGTCGCCTGGTGCATCCTTCGCTCGTTTCGAAACTCCTCCTCCTACTCCTGCCAAATGAAATATGAGTCGGACACAAAGCCCGGCCCGGCCTGGCCACTCTGTTAGCCAATCTCAGCGAAAAAATGTTTGGGCAAACGACAAATGAAATGGTGCGCAAATAGAAAACGAAAGAAAAGAAAATGTGATGAGAATAATCTGCGCATAATATGTCTGAATTATTCGCATACCAACACAGAGCCATATATTTAATTGTGAGCAGATGCCTTTCCAAAAAATACCACACAAGTAATCCAATTATTGCGGTGTCCCAATTCTTCCGGCAATTTTAGATATTTTCGTAAATTTTCATAAATCACAAATACATTTTATTTGCTTACATTCTGTTTATTTATGGTTACGCATTTAGAGTTAATTACATTTTGTAAGAATTCATTTACTTTTATCATAACGAACTTTAAACAATGAAACTTGAGCAAATAAATTTACTTTGTCATTCTTAGCCTTTCGATGGTTTTCAGCAAGCGTTGAGTAGATTTGTGAAACTATATTTATCAGAGAGAAAGAGATAGGGACAGAGGCAGGGAGAGGGAGAGAGCTACTCGCGTGCATTTCTAATACTCCTAATTGAAATTGCAATTAGCTAAAGGCGGCAAATTTTGGAGCTGTTCATTAATTAACACACATTTTAATTATTAATTGCTGCGCTTAATTTATAGGCTCCACACGAAGTCAGCTCCAAGCAGTGCCTTGCTTCTGAGCCCCCATCTTGCCCCCGGCTAAAACCCTTAACATGTATTGCGTGCTGGCATGGAACAAATTGCAATTTGTTTCAAGTTTCCTGCTTGCCAGGACCAAGTTTCCTATGGCTTTGTGACTGATTCTCTCTGATTTTGTCACTATGCTCGCTCCGTTGCACTCTCGTCAGGATTCTGTTACCTGAAGTTGTAGCGCAGAACTATCTACTATAATTTCATTTTGCCCTAAAAAGTTGGTAATTTGTCATTTGTCTTGCTTTCGGCAAGCATAAATTGAAAGGCCAACTTTTGCCGTATGATTTCATTGCATTTCATCTGCTTCATTGTTGTATATTTTCCATGTTGGAGTTTTTCTTTCATTGTACCTGGTCAAAAAATTAATTAAGTGTGTACAAAAGGCATAACGACGAGAGCCGTAGTAAGTTTTTCACTTAAACATAAATGAATTTCGTTTTATTTATAGGGATGCCACAGCGAAATGAATTAAAATGATGCAAATGAGCCACCAAATAAACTAGAGGACAAAAGGACACAAAGGAAAGTGCACAAAAAACCCGTGTGAAAATAATGCCAACGAGTCACAAAGGAATGAAAAATTGCCTGATAATACTATTTGATACTCTTGCAACGCTTTAACCAATAATGACCAAAGGGCTGACTGCCCAGCAGCTGCAAGCTGTTAGAGTTGAGCGAATAAGAATTGCAGTGCCACATTAAGTGGGGGTGCAGGAGGGGATGTGTATGGGGGTTTGCTTGGGGAGCGTGACTTTTGAATGTTAAGGCATTGGTAGCAATGAGAAGAGGAACAGAAAGACACAAGAAACAAGCTATGTTGAACGAGCCGTCGATTATATACCCTTGCTATATATATTATTATATGAACAATGGAACTAGTACAGATTTCTAGAAAACTTAAGTTTAGACTCTTTACAATACATAGGCATATTTTCAGCTTCTGTGTCGAGAGAAGAATGCCATTGATTCTGAATAAGGAATATAAGTAAACATACTTTATAGGCTAGTGGAAGTCTCATGGCATTTCAGCATTATAATACCCTGTGTAAAGTCTTCAAAGAGGTACACCATCGGAAGCAGCAGTTAAACGAGATAAATGGGCTGGCAACCCTCTCACTTCCAATGGCATAAGTCAGCACGCAATCGCAACTTGCAATGACAACTTGCTAAATGGCAACATTAACAGGCGATAAACGCGATAAACTTTTCAACACATAAGAAAGTATCTAATAAATTTAAAGACTTGCACTTGCTGCTGTAATACATACATATGTATATACATATATGTAATACACATGACATTGATAATGTATTCTTCAACCCCATTTCGTACTTTTATAGTTGCTCACTTTCTGTATGTTTGTGTGTTTGTATATTTATGAATTTTTTATAATGTTGCCTGCCGCATTTCCGTTTGCAGATAAGAAAGAAAAAAAATGTGTATATATTTATATATATATATAAATATATATATATTTATAAGACACGTGCCAACCGTCTAACGTTGGCGATTTCCTGTTGGCCGCAGCCCTAGAAACCAAACTGGGAGCCAGTAGCCAAAAGCAGGCAACATGAAGCATTCTAAAATGCATAAGGGCCACTAAATTGTGCGTCACCAACAGCAAACGGAGCAGCGAGGGGAGTGTGCAGAGCAGTGAGGGGAAGAGTGGTTGTGGAAATGGGTCCCGGTTGGCGACTATTTATTGTGCACTGTATATATGTATGTGTCATACACTGTAAAGTGCATAACTCTGGCTTATGCCTGTTAGGTTTTTCTTTTGCGAGCGCGTAAAACGTGCGAAGGAAATGGGGACACTGCAACAAAAACATCAACGTCAACAACAGGCTCGCAGATGCAAGCAGATATGCTGCACCAGAGGATACTCTAGACGGAATTCCCTGGCATTAGCCCTGTACAAACTTATAAGATTTCATTTCTTTTTTATTTAAATAGTACATATAAGACAGAACAGACAAAACAGATATGATATGAAAAGTATTTAAATTATCTTGTATGTGTAGTCATATGTCATATGTAAAAGCATCCGAATATGTTGGACGTGGATTGGGTTGTATCTCAGCTGAAAAAGTTTCCACTCTCATTTTTTACTCTTTTTACTATTTTAAATGTCAAATTTGTTGCCATCTTCCAGACGAAAGTTTACCTTCAACATATCTCCAAGGCGACACTTTTCTTAATTACTTGGCACTTGGCACATATGTTTGCATCTTCCGGAATTGTATGCTAATCACTGACGTATTTGTAACCCCCAACCAGCTCAATAGAACTTCGTTTTATTCTCTGAATTTCTTACGGGAACATCGGTAAATTTTTAGATTATATATTATGTATATTATGTATATAAAAGTGAATCAATTTTCATGTGGGTTTTTTTTTCAATCCATTTAAGTTATCAGTGACTGAGTAACTGCATATCAAGTTTTGATAACTGCCGTTCCCATATTCGTTCCGGCCATTATGCACAGCTGAAGCTAACATTATGCTTAGAGGGTATGAAAATATGTTAATCAAGCCGCAGTCTGTCGGGGCCGGCATGATAAACGTGATAAACGCTTCGCTGGATGAATGACCTCTACAGCTGGCACTCCCTCTCTCTCTCTCTCTCCCTCTCTAAATCCCTCTCTGGTTCGGCGTGTTCTTTGGGTCTATGTGTGTATTTATTTACCTTTTTTTTTGTTGTGATATTTAACCAAAATTGGTTGCAGCTACGGTATGCACGAGCGAGAGAGGGAGTGTAAATATTCAAAGTGCGTTCGGTTTGATGCTCTTCTCTAATTGGCTAAACTCAATTCGAGCTGCGGCTGCACGGCTTAAATCCAAAGTCAATTTGCCTGATAATGTTGCATCTTTGGTATTTGTTGACTGCATTTCCCGGTGCTGCTGCTGCTGTTGCTGTTCTATCTTCTGCTGCGACTGCCCTTTTTTTCCTTTGCTTGCTTTTGTTTTGTTTGTCTGGCCCTTCTGTGTAGAGTTCATTGCCGCACAGCAAACAGAGCTCAACTTGGTTTCTGCCTTTGAGTTCGAGTTCGAGTCTGGCACTTGCACTGCTTTTCTTTTTTTTTACACATTCATTCCGCTTTGCATCTGCAACTGGCATCATCACCATCATCATCATCATCATCGTTATCATCATCATGCGCTTCAGTTGACTACCCTACTCCGGCTTGGCGTGTTCATTAGTTTGTCGGTCTGAGTCGGTCTGAGTCAGTCTGAGTGAACGCTTGACACAGTCGGTGATCATAATTCAATTATGAGAGCAACCCAATCCCACAGTGGGAAATCACATTTCTATTCTCTCGAGTTTTTATTATTATTATTATTTTTTTTTACTTTGGGTTGTTTCGGTTGTTTTTTTTGTTGGTTAGAGGAAGTAGCCAACATTACGAAAATTGTGGCTTTATAACACTTGAAGTTTAGCTGCAAATTAGACGAGTTAGTGCCTGTGGCAGGAAATACTCAGAGGAGGGGACGGTACTCAGATTTGTAAGAGAGATTGAGTAATTTGAAAATAAATGATAAGTGTGGGAAACTGTGTGTTTCAGTTGAAGATAATAAGTAACCAACTGTACAATGTAACCTTTTACCCTTTTTTTAAAGATGACGAGCGTTTAGTTAGTTGGATATTAAGTGCAATTCAAAAAGTGTTATTACTATAACAAAGTGTTTTTGTAATAAGTAGAAAATTGGTTCAACAGTTGGTTTTTGATTGTATTTTAAGATTAAAAATTTGGTTTATGTAATGATTTCAAGAATTACCTATTAAAATCAAATAAATAGAAGAAGAAACAGTTGAGTATCTTGGTAAAATTATTATTTATTATTATTATTATTAATCGGTATTATTTTTAATTAAAAATAAGAATCGAGATATGGTTTCAAAATGTACGTATAATAATCAAATTTATATATAAATATATAGTTGAGTAGTTGGGTAGAATTGTGTATGGATCTATAAAAACACAGTACTCAAACGATGATTAAGAAAGTGTTTATTTCCTAGTCCATTTATTTTCTTTACTCAAATTAATTATTATTCTTAATAATTTCAACAGAATGAACCACTGTGCTAAGACAGCTGGCTGTTTCTAAGCGGCTCAGACACACACTTACTCACACACACACACACATAGAGATACACTGAGCAAGACACGGACAAGATTTGCACGCTTTCTCAACCTGGGCCGAAACTTTCGTCTTTCAAAACATATTTCCACAACGGCAGCACCTTAGCACATATTTCACATATTTTTGAGTTCACGATCAACACGAACCGATGATGAAGTTGTTCATGAAGATCAGAAAGAGGCTTAAGACAGAGAGATAGAGAGAGAGAGAGAAGAGAGACAGAGTGAATAAAAACGGCAGTAAAATTGTGTCGAACAAAACGCTTTAGCCAAAAACTCAATTGCCGCTAATGATGCCAAAAAAAATATAATAAAAATATGCCAAAGATGCTGTCAGTGTAGGGAAGCTGTTGCGAAGTTGTAGAATAGGAACAGAGTGGGGCACAGTCGGGGCAGAGTGAGGAGAATGGGGAGGTGTTGGCGCATTTGTGTCTAAGCACAAAACATTTTGACTTTCATTTCTTTATACAGTTAGACACTTTTATTGTGTTTTACATTACTTGTTGTGTGCTGTGTGTTGTGTGTGTCTTGTGTGTGTTGTTTGTTTTTGTTTGCCCTGCTGCCTTCGTTGCCTTTGACTGTCTGTCTGTTTGTCTGTTTGCTTGCATATTTCCCTCTGTTGATTTGAACTTTTCTTCAATTTCTATTTGTAGCAACGATAACAACTTCTACTATATATACAATGTGCGATATTTGGCTATAACTTTACTCGAACTCAGCTCAGACTCGTGTCTGATACCGTCTCTTCAGTCTCTGACTTAATTCAAGTCGACCCTTTGTGCTTTTGGGTTTTCTTTGAACGCATTTTTCCACATCTAAGATTTTTATTTTCTTTAGATATTTTTTCTCTCCTCTTTTTTCTGTTTTTCTGCTACTCCACTCGACTTGTAAAAGTTTTGCGACAGCCTTCGGATTATAGCAATAGTTTTTTCTATTTTTTTTTTGGCTCCTCGTTTTCAACGGACAAAGACGTACACAAATTGGCTTGCGTCAAGACAAGTCGTGACCGTAAAAATCAAGTTAAACCCACTAAAAAGAATCACTATCTAGCGATTCAGCAAAGCGCCTTAAGAATTTTGATTGTTTTCGGCAGACAACAACAAAAATTTAAATGCAAAGTTAATTAGAAATTTTGAGCAATTCAAACGAATTTACAAAGCTAATTTCCCTTCATTAGAATTTGAGAATTTGTTTGTTTTATGATACATATTGTAATTATTATACCTTCTCAGTTGAAGTATTTTGCAATATAATTCACAGAATATGTTCTTTATTATTGCAGCTTTCAGATGCTAACGAAAACATTTCCCACATTTTTTTATTTTCTGCCTAAGAGCAGAGAGAGAGAGAGAGAGAAAATGCCAAATTTATTTATTTAAAATCTAAGGCTTTAAATAATATATATGTATATCCAACATTAAAGAAATCTACAATTAGACTGGGCTCCGAAAGGGCAAAAAATAAAAATAAAAAACGGAATATGTGCGGCATAATATTCGTTTTGTCGCTTTGTTGTTTTGCGGCGAAAAACCAAAACAATGTGCCGCACACACAATGGGGGCAGAGATTTTTTTGGTTGTTTTGTTAACGTTTATTGTTCGGGGCCAGCTGCAGCACCCGCCCAACTCTTGCTTGCTTATCGAGACGTACAAAAAGTTCAGTTGGCAGCCCTCACAGACACTTGTGCATATTAATTGCTTATTGAGCAGGCCAGGTCTGCAGTGGGGAAATGCGGGCTGGAGCCAAGGGGTAGTGGCATGTTGCACAGACTTTTTGTTCCTTTTTGTATGTGAGGGGGTAGGCCTTTTTATTATTCTTTTATCAGTTTTCAATCACTCAATCGCACACAGGCGGATGGTGGCAGCCAAGCAACGAGCAGAGCACCACCCGAGCACCACCATTGATTCATTCATTCATTTATTCACTTCATTCATGCACTGCTTACCTGTGTGTGCTTGTTGTCGTTCTTCTTCTTGTTGTTCTTGTTGTTCGTGTTGCTTTTATTGTTTTTGTCTTGTCGAAACAAGCGTTTTCCTGCCTTCGGGTTCAAAAGGGTTTTCGTTTTGGGCCTCAGTTCGTTGTTGTTGTTGTTCTTCGGTTCACAGGGTTACTTTTGTAGTTGTTGTTGGTGCAGCAACTTGTGCGCTTTTATGGCCACTTGGCCCTTTTTCGGTTGACAAAAAACTCTAGCGCTTGAAATTCCTTTTTTATATTCGCTTTCCCCTATTTTTTCTTAATTTTTAACCAGCATTTTTCGTGTTTTGGCTTTTGAATATTTTTTTTTGTCGCGCGCGTTTTTAGAATTTTTTCGTGGTTTGTTATTTGCACATTTGCTGTGGTTGTTGTAACTGTTGATTTTCCTTGTTAGCCTTTATTTGAGCCCTGCAGGTGTGCGCCCTTTTTTGTCGTTGTTGTTGTTGCACTTGCTGTTGCTTATGGCAACCTGTTTGGCAAAACAATTTTAAATATTTAAGCTGACGGCCAACAATTGCTTGCAAACTTATTGCACAATATGCAAATCATTGCATCAAGATTATTTCTTATTACAAAATCGAGTTTATTAGATATTATTATCCAAAAAAAATGCAGATATTTTGTTATTTTTAGTAAGAAACTTAATTTCGCATGGAATTGTAGCTCTTTGAAAAACGTAATAAATTCTTTTGTTTATTTTTTCAATAGAGAAAAAAACAATTTAATTTTAATATATTAATGTTCTGCAAGCGTTTAAAGCAATAAGCGTTTGCAGCATGAAATAGAAATAAAAAAAACTGTTAAAAGCAAATCAAATTTTATTTGCAAATCATTTGATTTAAAGAAAAAGAATGAACTTAAATCCATTTAAATGCTTTCAAATATTTTTGTTGATGATGCACTTAAAAACAATAACACAACTTTTCTGTTCGGAATGGTCTCACAAACATTACTCAAGCATGAACTTCATTAATCAAATATTTCCAGACACATTTTTATCTGCCGTATATAATGATTAACTTATAATTTGTATGCATCCTTGATTGGCTCTTTAAATTGTTGTGTTCAACAAATAAATATCAAGAAGAACAAGCAGAAGAAGAAGAAGTAGAAGAAGAAGCGTTACACAAAAACAAAAATCGAATTAATTAACGGTTTTTCGGTTTCGGTACAAGAAGTCGGTCAATTTTTCAAAGAGCCCATAAGAAGACAAGTTTTGGTTAAAATTTAATTAAGCATTTGTTGTTGTTTAGCAACCAGACTCTGCTGTCTGAAGAGAACCGCTTTGTAAGAATAATAATAATAATAATATTAATAATAACATTAATAATGATGATAAAATGAAGAAGACGGATGAAGAAAATGAAGAAGACGGAGAAGAAATAGAAGAACAGCATCTGGAGTTTGCCGAGTGGCTTTCTAAACACCCAATGCATGCTGCAAGAAGAAGAGATGAAGCCACACGCTTCGTTGGCCGAGGGGAGAAGAGGACAGAAGCGCTAGACAGCTCCCAAGAAGAAAAGCAGCAGTAACAACAACAACAAGACAATCGACCACAGAGCGAGAGAGAGAGAGAGAGACTAGAGACAGCGGTGTAACGGTAAGTAAAACTGATGGCTAAACTCGGCAGTCGAAACTGCAGCTGCAGTGTTGAGAAGTGTTGGTAAGAAGTTAGACGAGTTAGTGCAAGAGATGGTGGAGGGAGAGGGGGAAGGGGAAGGGGACGTTACGCGGGGCGCGCGCTTAAAATTCTTGCATGGCAGCCAATTAAGAAAAGCCGTTGGCCATTGGCCATCGAGTTCATATTAAATATGTGCTTAGAATAAAAAGGAAAAACGTGTTGCGGGGGGAAGGTAGGGCTCACTACTACTAGTGCAAGAGTTGAACAGAATGTAAATAAAAACAAGCACACGCATAGGCAGCAGATGACGCGCTTAACACTCACACATATACACACACACACACATGCACAGCGAAACAAACACAGAACACAGAACTCAAAAAGAGGCGAGACGAGACGCGTGGTTAACACACACACAAACCATTAGAAGAAACCGTTGCGAAAATCTGCCGCTGCGTTGCGACGCGCTCAAACCTTGGCAGGTGACTGAGACAAGCGCCAACAGGCCTCAAGCCAAGAACTGATATAACATAAAACGGAAATACGAGCTGCGCTGTTGCAGCAACCAACAGCGGCAGCATATCAGCCTTAACAGTAGCTACCAGAGCCGAAGTTACCCATGTTATTGTCGACACGAAGTGTGCGCTGCGACGCCGACTGCGCAGCAACAGCACAGCAGCAGCAGCGCATCTGAGCGCTCTGTTAACGGTAGCGTCGCTGTTAAGTAACATGCACGCCAAACATTTCAAAATCATGTTTTTAAGCACTTATTTTTTGTTTTTGTTTATTTATTCGCATTCACAAAGTTGATTTTGCAGGTATGCCCAAAAAAAAAAGTTATTGGCTCCGAATAACATGCAACCACAATTAAGGGTATTTAACAAAGTAGCCGTATGCAATTAAGATGAGGAAAAGCAGATGATTTAAAAAACACAAAAACAAGTTAATAAACTTTTAAATGTTATGCAAATTATTGCAAATGTGCACTGGGAAATAGTCAATGACTGTGTCTAAATTTGGCAAAACTGTTGCGAAACGGCTAATAATATTTGCATATGCGAGTGCCTAAATTTGGTTTGAAAACTGGTAAAATGTGTTTAGGTACTTTAGCAACTTTGAAAAAGGTAAAACTATTTTGCAATATACAAAAATAAGAAGACGGGAGAAGCAATTATTAAATGTTAGCTTAAGCTAAACAAATTTCTTTTCTAATTTAAATGCAGTTTTCACCAACTCTTGCAAGCAACTCTTGCCTTTAAAAATAGTGGAAATCTTAATATACCAGATATAAAATACTCATTACAAGATAAAGCTACCTTTAAACATGAAATTGGAAAATCACTAACCACAAAAGAGTCAGAAATTTCAATTCAAAAAACAAAACCCCAACAAAAGTGTTGCATTAAACAATTTGAATCATGCCACAAAAGTGCAACATTTTATCAAGTTGCTAACAGGCTGTTAAGAACGACTGTTAAGTTGCTAACATGTGGGCAACATTTAACAGCACTTGGGCAACATTGGCTGCAATTGCTTTCAACATAATAAACTGCATAGTATGCAGTTAACAGTTCCTAAAGCTGTAACCAACGATGCCTCGTTGAATGCCACAAATTAGCAAGTGCAAGTGGGGTAACAAGCTAGAGGTGAGATCTACAAAATTTAACTTAAACTAATTGTGGAACTGAAATTTGTGCCACATAGCCGCAGTACCGCATAGTTGGCTCTTTAAAAATTAAGGCAGCCCTGCGATATAATTGAAATACTTCAGATGACTTGTGAAAATTGTTTGCTTGCCAAAGATTTTCGACTGAAGTTCGAGTTATGCGCACAATTTTTCATATGCCTGCCTGACTGACTGCTTGCCCCCAAGCTCACACAAAACTTTTCGAATATGCCACACACACACACACGCACACCCATACATAAAGATGTATACATTTTTGAAAGGGGAACACTTAAAAGTGAGTTACGCCGCCGGGCTGTAGTTGTGAATTGGTTAAGGTTCTTAGCATATTAGCATCGATAAAAGTCAAAGACGTTAACAACAAGGGGATATCCTGGCAACAGCAGCAGCAACAACGTCAGGAAGCAACGTCGATAAGGACGTAGTTGCAAATGACGTCAATGCTTCCATCAACATCATCATCATCATTTTCCAGCTAAATTCTCGCACGTGTCATCCCTGCCCCGTCCCCATGCCACGCCGGAAAGCTTGGCAGTCACGCTTCGCTAGATTACGAAAATGTTGTCGGTGAAAATTAACACATTAAAATTTTGTATATTGCACATGTGGAGAATGTATCTCCTTGCTCATATCTCAACTGTGGTTTTTTTCTTGCTTGTATCTCTACATTTTAAGGCCTACATTTTTTTTTTGAGAGGATTGCTCCCAGTCGAACCTAAATGGTAGAAATTGTTGCCACTTTGAGGTCTTGTGAATATGTTGGCTAATTGACACTTAAATGGTCAATGCCACGTTACTCTACTCCTCTCTTCTTGCTGATGGGGAGAGTTTTGAACTCTGTGCGAAAATGTCACTAATTAATTAAAACGATAATTGTGCAATTTAACTGTTTGCCATTTGCTAATTGCAGGAAATTATTTATTTATCTAATTATTAAATACAAATATAAATGAACCACACATATTTATAGCCCCAATGTTTCACTATGCATAGCCAAGCTAATAACATAAACATCTATTACTAATTACTGAACTAACGTTAATTGCTTCACAGTTGGCAATGCCATTTACAATATTTATTGGTTAAGCGTAATATTTGTGCATTGGATTGGATTATTTGGCAAATGCCATATATTCTATTGTTAATGAATGCTTTTTTGTGACTTCGTCAGCAAACAGAAGGGTTTTTTTGTTTTGAGCTTAGATAAGTAATTTCTGCTTTTTATACCTTGATATTGAAGGTATAAAAGAATATATAGGCTTTGTAGACTGAAAACTTGGAATACATATATTCGTCTATGTCCGAGTTAGACAAAAGTCTTCAAATTGAATAGCTACTCTCGAGTTTAAAGCTTTTGACATAGTTACAGTTCTGAAGAGTAGATTGATTTTCCAATGATCGACGCACACACACCCCAAGCTATTTGCCACCTGACATCAGCTATCAGAGTAGTTCGCAGTCGTCAATGCACCACTTGTTAAACTAATTTTGTTTTATATGTGTAAAACTAGCTGAAATCAGAATAGAATTCCTTTCCAAACCAACTAATTAGAATTACTCTGCAAATTCCAAAAAAAAAGAAAAAATGTGAATCCAATAAAATAGTTTTAATTCGCATGCCGTGTGGCAAGCAATTTTCATGGAAAGCCATTTAACAATATATATTTAGTTATACGCATTGCAAACGCTGAAAGGGGTTGAAAAATACAAAGTACAATTGAAAATGAATAAATGATTTATTTGAACCACGTTAAATGCCACTTGACGGCAACTATTTTATAATTAATTTCTGATTAGTTTGTAGCTGCAATGTATTTAGCTTTAATTGACATTAAAGTAATGCAAATAAATACTGTCCACTCAATTATGTATACGCCATGAGGCACGATTTTTGCATTATATTTGTAAATGCGCCTGGCAATGGACATACGTGTTTAACACGCGCATATTTGTATCATAATTTATGCATAATTTCATAATAAATTGTTTAAAGTTGCAAAAACAAAATGTAGATGGGAGTAGACAAATTATCTATGCTGTTTCACTTTCATTTGATTGACAGCAATCAGAAATCAACAGTTATAACAACTTTGCCTGAAATTAAATTCAATTAAGTGATTTTATTGCCTCATTGCGCATCGACTTGCCAGTCAATAATTAAATAAAAAATTATTATCTTCGGAATGTTTCATTGTACAATAATCCAATTTGAGTCTGAGCTCAATTTGATTTTACAGCTCGTTTTGTTTTTTTTTTTTATAATATATGCAAAGCACTTTCTAAATATTAAAGTGATAAAATATTTAATTGCACAACATTTATTAAATGTTCGCGCTGTGAATTCGTTTGTTTGATTTTAGTTTGGTTGGTTGGTGAAATTGTGTTTAAGGGAATTAATACTATTGAATTCAGGGTATCTCCAAGTCGATCTCTCCGTTTTTACATGCTTTTATGTTGCATATGTTTTTTATCTGTTTTCATGTTTTTTTCCATTTCTATGCAGCTTTCAATATTTATTTTCTATTTAATTGTCTTATTAGCTTTTATTTATTTTATTTCCTTTACTTATTGTATTGTGGTAATGATTTATCTGGCGCATATTTGCCAATTAAATATGGCTTTCCGTAAATGTTCTTCTATTGTTTGCATTGAAAAGATTTTGCTGTTTATCGACAAGCAGTTTGTTTGCTTTAAATTGAAAGAAAACAAACTTAATTTTAGTAATTATGCTTGGAAAACGGAATTTTGCTTTTTAAACATTTACTAAAATGTATAAATCATCTTCAGACTGAGCTTCTGATATATTCAATGTTCTATTATATAATTTATTAAAATACTTGTTTTTTTTGGGAATGATTTACATTCGCTTGTGCGTCGATTATTTCCACGTACAAATTATTATTCGCCCGCAGCTTCATCTGCACACATATGTATGTATTAATCTTGGGAATAAATTATTTTTAAAATAGCTGAGTCGTCACTCTGGACCCAATTCCGCGAATGCCTAATCAAATATCAATTTAACATTTTTTTGTTTGCTGGTATTAAATCAAAACCTTTCAAAGGCAGCCGCGAGCTGTGTTTAAGCTGCGTATACTTGATATGATTTTGTGCTGAAGCTGAATTAGAAATAAAGAAATATGTAGCTATGCACAATCAAGCAGAGCTGCAAAAAAAATACCGTATAACACGCTGTATTATTTTTTTTAAATCTGATTAAAATGGTAAAATTTTCTTTATTTTTTGTATATATTATTGGCTTATAATATTTTCATTTATTCAGCTGGTTTGAGGGTCCTTTTATTCAAGTAAATATGCAGTGCCAATTGTTTTTTTGCAGGCAGTGCATATGTCATAAAGCTGTCATGAAAAACTTTTTCATTTGCCAAGATATCCGTTCCAAGTTCGCAAAGCTGCTTACATTTTGTCCAAATTGGTTTTTTCAGTCGGATATTTTATTTTTTGATTTTATTGAAATGTGCAAAGGTATTTAACTAGACGTTCCAGCTTGTATTTGCCGCCAAAAACTTTTTATTATTTTTTACGGGACAAAGTTGGCAACCAAACGAGGCGTGTTATGGTTTTTTTTTCATGTGCTGCATTTGATGCCAGGAGAAGAGATGCAAACGCAAACGCCGACATCGTTGCAGCAATTAGATGACCGGCAAATATGCCATTTCAGAGAGAGAGAGAGAGAGAGAGAGAGAGAGATAGCAACAGAGAGAGAGAGAGAGAGATTGAGATAGAGAGAGATAGAGAACATGACTGGGCCAGTAAATTGACAAATGACGCATGTTAATGTCAAAAGGCAACGTTAAAAGGCAAGTACAGTGATATTGATGCACGTGCAACGGCTGCTGCGCCGGCTGCTGATGCTGTGACTTTGATGTTAATTTGCTTGATGAAGTGATGTTGATGCATGTGCATATACCCTAAACTGCAAGCACTACACACACACACACCCCTTCAAATCCTGCCAGTTAGGTTTGCCCGCACAAAGGGCACACAGAATCTGAAGCATGCAACTGCTATATCATTTAACGTTTGGCTTAAGCCGCTTTCAGGCGAAGCACAACAATGCAAATTGTGCCTGCTGCTCATTGCTGTTGCCCGCAGCTGTCTGTCAAATGAGCAGCACCAGAAGCAGCAACAACAGCAGCAGCAGCAACAGCAACAGCAACAACAGCAGCAACAGCAGCAGCAAACTAAGCTAAAAGCCTCGTCAAGCCTTTGCCTAATGCCAATAATCCAAAGGGGACATGCTCCTACAAATTTACAACCCACCTCCCCTCTTGACACAACACACACACACACACCCACAAAAGCACACACGCAGGAATCTAACGAAATTGACCGCAGCATTATTTCCATGAATGTTGTATGCGCACCGATGGGGTGGCAAATGAGGGCAAGATTTGAGGGGGGAGAGGGCAAGATGTGCGTGCGTTTATGCTGCACAGAGTTAACATTTTAACTGCCATGAAAATTTCAGTGAATGACGGGAGCCGCGGGCGAGTTTTGCTAAAACACGAAAATAGTTTTTGCACGTTCCCAAAACATATTTTTGTATGTTTGCATGCATGTTCACACATATGTATATCCAAGTACATATGCTTGAAACTGTGCACACCGGAATTTTGCGACGGGGTCGGCTTGAAAAGTACTCGACAAATGTGAATTTAGTACACGTATAAGTCGAAAATATGCACGCCATACTTAATGGGAATAAAAATGATTTACAGCGCCACAATTTCGTTTGAACTTGAGGCAGAAGGGTGTGGCTTAAGTGTAAAGTTTAAAATTCTTTAATTGTGGCAAGATATATAATGAGAAAACACTGGTTTTGGATGTAGAAAAGTATATTTCTGAATAATAATATGTTTATTTGCGTCAAAATTGTTTTTGTGATTGTGTATCCAGTCTGTTCCATATCTTTATCTTAACAGCAATGCTTGAGCAACTCTTCTGGCTGCCCACGCTATATCTTTCATTATATTGGCTAACCGCCCATTAACTATTAACCGAGGGACAATAGTCTATAAACATGTTAAGCAAGCAGGAGCAGAGGGACGGGGCGGCTCTTTAAAGTGTTTGGCAACTGCTTAAAAGTTGAGGCACGCCCACAGATCCTAGATTGCCACAAGCCCCAAAATCAAGAGCCACAACAGCTCCACAAATTTCTTGAAATACTCTTTTTATTTTGTTTTTGTTTTTTTTGTGTTTATAGCTGTGTGTGTGTTGTTTGTCAAGCGATTAAGTTGTAATTATGCGTTGCTACGTGTTTGTTTCCATAGTTCGAGGTGGGGCGGTCTCCGAGTCGTGGAACTTTGTTTGTTGGGATCCCCAAGGATCGCATGGCGATTATGGTTAACAGTGGCTAATGAGTTGACATTAATACGTGGGCGTGGCAAAACGGCAGCTAAATGAACCTTAAAGCCTCTGGCCAAACATTGCTACACACTCAGCTCGGGGGTTAAAGAGAGAGAGAGACACATGCTACAAATGTAATTAAAGTGGCAAGGATTCCGATTTTTCTTTAGACTCATTGTCGCCAAGGAAAGTACGACTGTAGAAAAAAAGGATGCCATAAAGAACACCAAGTGGAAACGGAAAGGTTGTTCAAAAAGAAAAAAGGGCAAATTATACAAAGCAGAACTCAAATTGACATCACAAAGTCGGCCCTGACTGAAGTATGTCCAGGCATGAAAATTAAGAAGTGACATTGCGACAACAGACAAATGAATTGAGAGTCTGGCAAAGTGTTCAAGGAGGCGCACAACTCTAAAGCAATGAAAAGAAGTGGCAAATAAAAAGGATGTTAAATTAAAAATGGCAGAACCTTAAAGTTACAGAATATAATTGGTGTTGATTAATTTATAAATGATACCATTAAATGCAGAAAGTTAAGCTTGACTAACTGTCTGCGATTATCTTGTAAAACAAGGCTCTTTGAAATAACTCTTGAAATATCTTCAATGTCGAAATTAGGCTGCAATCGAGCTCAAAGTTCGATTAGCCATTCGGGATTAATGATGCAAGGCACATCTGCCTCTAAACATTGTTAACACATGTTCAATTGTCGAACAACAGCAGAAAGAGCTTTCAACACATGCAGCCTGAAGTTGACTGCCAGCAAAAACATTTCGAATTGGTTCTCTCCCCAAGCTTGCCATAAATTACCAAAGTCAAAAGCAATTAAAGTCAATGCTGCCTTCAGGATGCCTCAAAAGTGCAACTGCAGCCGGCTAAGCTGGCGGTGAGAAACAGGAGCTATTAAAATGGAACTCGAGTGGCCGACTTAGAACAATGCACCAAATGCCGGACCGAACAATAGCAAAATATGCTGTCAGCTTATCAATGCATTCACACACAAAATAAATATAAAAAAGGCGAGACTGCTTAACTAGTAGATGCCCTAAATAAATCAATTTAAATATTTATATATATATTTCTATTTAAATTGTCAAGCATTTTAGAAGATTGAAATGAAAGAAGAATAACTTTTTTTTGTGTACTTCGAAATTATTTAAAAAATCTAAAAAAATTCTAGTTTCAGGCAAAAGTGTCACAAAAAAGTCTACATTACTCTTCTTATAGGCGTACAGGGTATATCAAATATATTTACATTTCTCCCACTCTCTCTCTCTCTTTTTCTTTTAGTTGTTCTCTCTCTTTCTCTGTGTGGCCCCAAGGATTTCTTTGTCAAAGCTCCCGCTGTGTGTGCCACTTTTTGTCGAACACAATGTTAAGACAACAAAAAGGGCAAATAAATTGCACAAAAAAAAAAATATATATTTGACACACACATATATAAATATATTTTAGAATCCATTGTTAGGAATATTTGATGTGTGTGGTTGAAATATAGAGAGGCATAGATAGGTGTAGATATATGCCATGCATGTGCATGTCAATATGGCTTAGAATTGGGTTTTGGTGCTGGCTTTTGTGCTAGAATTAGTTGTGTGTTGTGTTCCCGGTATCTTTAGCTTACAAATTGTAACTCATCATCATAAATACATATAATTGTCTGACGTTTCACATCGTTACAGACAATGAAAGTCAAACGCGCTCACACATATGCTTATTTTTGTGGCATTTTCAGTCGAGTCATCACAATTTACGCACGAAAAGTTTCCGTGGCCGGAAAATCGATTATGCAAAAATAAAGGAAAATCAAACATAATGTACGCAAAACCGAATATTTGGCTCCCTAACCAAAGATGTGAGATTTTTGTGGATTTTTGACAGCTCCCCATAATTGCAAATCTCATGTCCTTAGTGTCGGTCTTTTCATTCGACAATTTTTAGCTACTCAGCTGTGTGAAGAGATCCAAAAAAGTGCAAAGCAAAGCCAATTAAAGGATTTTCAAAAACTTTATTGGCACAATACAGTGTGTGTATGTGTGTGTGTGTACGTGTGTGTTTGTGTGTGCTTGACTGCATGTTCATCATGGGAGTTGGTAACATGCCTCAGCAAAACAGAGATAAACCAATCAAAAAAAAAAAAACATTTGCCACTTGAGCGAAGCAATTAATACTCTATAACGACAACAAATTGTAGCTGCAGTTTTTAATCTCCATTAATAATGATAATAAATAAAATACAAATTAATTCCAAATAAATTTCAAAATAGAGTTCAGGGATAAATATAATTTATTAAAAGTTCCGGCTGCAATTTATTGAATTGATATGACAAATGTAAAAATATATGCGCAGCCTACTTTAGCTTCTCCTCACACTTTCCCATTGAATGGGCTATAAAAAATGGTAGCACACTTTTGTGGGTCGCTGCGACTGGAAGCAGTTAGCTGTAAGCAGCCGGTAAGTCAGTAAAGGCAAGTAAATTGCAAGTTTTATAGCAGATGAACGACAGCAGGCAGCATAGGGAGAAGAACAGCGAGTCAAGCAGACTGTTGTCTGACATCAGCAACAACGACAACAACAACAGCAACAACAGATAAATCAACATGCGACAACAATGCGCATGCATGTGAAATGAGGGAAATAATTCAAGTAGCTCACAAGCTAAACCACAACCGACTGTTGACCATATAAATGGCTTGGTGTTCGGCAGCAATTGACAACTTGAATGCCTGACTAAATGACTGGCTTTGAATTTCAATTCAATTGTGCCTGTGTCTGTGCCTGTGTCTGTGTATGTGTGTGTGTGTGTGCACTCTGGAAAAAAAATGCCCCTGAGTTTAGCAAATGGCTGGAAAAACCTTAAATTTTTGGTGTTTTATTGAATATTATTTCTAAAAAAACTCATTGCTGATTTTCTATATTGAATTGATCATATTTGTTTTGAATCAGAACTTTTATGGCTGCAACAAATGATGTTCATATTCAAGTTGAATGCAACGGCAGATTCAACTTTTATTTTATTTTAAGTCTTCTTAGATTTATATAAATCTTCAAATCAATCTTTTCAAAATCAATACTTTATTTTTCTCTCTTTAATAAATTATTTCCAAGATTTATTTCAGTATTAGGGATTATAAAAACAGCAACCTTAATATTAAAATAGGTGCATTGCTGATTTTCTAAATTCTAAGGTATATTTCATTCAATTTCCATACGTGTGGCAGAACTTTTGTGGAGGCCACAAACGAATCGCTGACTTTCAAGCTCAGTCCACGTGAGTGCAACGCCAGCTTCTACATTTTATTTGTAGTTGCAATGATTACATGGGAGAAATCCATTTTCAATTTGACATTTAACATTTACCATCACGCATAACAAACACCCACCCATACACACACGAACACACACACAAACAAACACACAGACTTGAGTGTGTTTGTGTTGCGTTCGCAATGTTTTCACTTACATGGTAAACCATTTTTGATTGATGGCTGGGTATGAGAATGGAAGCCATACATGTATTCCAACGATGCGTGAAGGCTGTTGATAGCCTTTAATTGGCCTGTTTGTATAGCTGATGTGTGAGAATTGTTTACAGGCACGTTTCTGCATGTTTTGCTGCAGCCTGTTGTTCCGCTTCGAGCAGCAACATGGCAAACAACAGCAATCACAATAACAACAATGTCAACAGCAACAAAACTAAGTAACTAACTGACACATGGACATGTGACATGCAGCTATAAGTTTTTTTAAGTCACTTCACAAACTCTCGAAATAGACCAAAACTATACAAAAACCAAAAAAAGAAAATTGTCAATTATAGCAAAAGCTTTTGGCACCACAATGACACCACCATTCTGATTGGTGTTTGCTTTCAATAAATGATGTGGTCCGGTCATCAAAGTTCAAGATTTTTCACTCAATTGACAGATAGTTTCGGATAGTAGCTGAGACACATTCGAAGGACTTGTGAAGTAATGAATTTCATTTGTATGCTGATATTTATCTTTTGTGGTTTTCAAATAGGTTTTGCGTTGAACATAAAGTTTATTTTGGTAGCATTCAGCACGACCACTTAAATTATTATAGGTCCTTTAAAAACTTCAATTTTGCATTTGGTTTTCATTAAATTCATAAGACTACTTAATTATTTTAATTCTTTATATGTATTTCTGCGCTTCCATGTATTACAACATATTAAAGCTGATCTTTTGCCTCCACGATGATTGTAATACTAATTTTCTTTTAATTTGTAGTTCTCTTTTATGTTAAGCTTGGCAATTATGTGGGATGCAATTTTCACGCTCTCATTTCTTGATAACCTTATTATGATAAGCCCTTAATTGTAGTCACTTTAACTAACTTTAGTTTTTCCCGGGGTTTCGGACAAAAACATCATCGGATGCTAACGTGTGTTTGGCACACTTTGGTTTTTCCACATCGAATGGCCACTTTTGTGGTGCGTTGCATTATCACGTACCACTTTTATGTGCTATTAAGTGCAATATAAGCTTATGTCGCCTTGAAGTATGCTATAAACTGATACACACACAAACACACACGCACGTCCACTTTGGAGAGCATTTGCAGTGACTGCTGGTGCTGCGTTTCCTGTTAGTGCTCCACCGTCCAGCCCATAAACATTTCAACGTTCCACACAACAAAACAGTTTTTAATACAGGAATATAACCAAAAAGTGCCCAAAGCTTTAAAGAACATCCTGGCAAAAGCGACTGCAGCAGATGTAATCAAATTTCAATTATATACCCAATAATATAATGATTTAAGGGAACTACAGCGAACTTTAAGTAGACGTTTTCCTTTGCTTTCAAAAAATTGTATTATAAATTGCAGATATCGGTTAAGTGTTAGTCTCTCAGTTCTTTTTATATGTAACGCATATTTACCATTTAAAAAAATATTAAATTAATAGAAACATATAATTTGTATTCATACAGTACGCCTTTTAGTTATTGTCCTGCATAAATAAATGTCTGATTGCATCTATCAATTATTTTTGAACTTACATCATACAGAGTATATTTGTTAACCTTGGTATTTTTACCACTCGTTCTTCATTTTCGGTCTAAATTTCAATTTGATTCAAAAACAATAAAGTGAAATTTGCATTTTACTACATGCTACATATGCAAACCAGCAGCTATCCCCAAACCCGTAACTTGGCCATTTTCCCATCGACGCAATGCACCAAGCATTTGCAAGAGCATTGACCCAGATCAATGAGGAGCCCTGGAGAACTGTATGCGCTTACGTCGTGAGGCCTTTATCTAGATCGCTTCTCGAAAAGGACCGAAATGGTACCTCTGAAAACTGCTACAACAGCAACGCCACAAAAGGGCATCGGGGAAAGGATCTTGTCCAGGTTTGGAGAACCGATCGGAATGTGAAAACAATGATCGCACAAATCACAAAGAATAATCAAAGGTGTTGGGACTGACACTGGGTCAACACCAGAGTAACAAGCGAAACAGAGTATATCGCTGCCTTCAACGCACATGTTAGGGATACAAGTCATTGTAATAAATAATAAATCATTTAAATTGTAATAAATAATAAATAAATAATTGAAAACGGTGCGAAAACGTGAGAAGGCCACGAGCACAAGAGGAGAGGAGAGTAGCAGGAGTAGCCATGAGTTTCCCCTGTCCCTCTCCTACTTTAACACAGGTGGTCAGCCATTTGAACGTGTCTGACACACATGCCCATCAGGACATATGCCAATAGTGAGGACACAATGTTGCTGTCTCACACTCACACTAAGGGCAGACAAAGGCAGGTGGGAAATTCCCAAAGATCACGCCACCTTGGTACAGTTCCGCGAGAAGGTTGCCAACAATGGTATAAAAGGAGCGCTGCAGCACAAGACGGGGTCAGTCGAAGTCTATGAGAAGAGTCTGTCGGAATCTGTGAGCGCAATCTATCAGATGACAATTAAGTAATCCTAGTAAAGTCTATAGCCCGGTTAATACGCGTTGAATATACAAGCGATACACAATCCGAAGGACGAACCCACTCGCAAGTGAGAAAGGTACATCGATGGTCTGCAGGACATCGATGAGAGTCCAAAGCAATAATTTAACAGACAAAGTGTATTATTAGCGAAGTGCTTTCATGAAGAAAACCAACCATTTCTAAAACAAGCGAGAACAAAAGATTTGTTGCAACTTTGTTTCCTTTCTTCGAAACTCTGTTTTTAGTGTTTTGTGTGCGACACCACAGCAGATGCCTGGATAATATTTAGCAGTTAATAAGTTGTAACATATGTGGGTAACTGTGCACAGACCGCCTTTCAATTCATTGCCAAGTTTATGGGACAGTCTATGCCAAAAGTTTGTGTCCAGCCAAATTTACTCACTAAAAGAAGTAAGTTAAAAATATGTGTGTGTTTCAACGAATCAAATAAACTTTGTCAACTTTCGAAACTTACGAAAAAGGGAACTATATAAACATATAGAAAGAAACCAGTAGCATATGCACTGGAAAAAAAATCACTTCAATAGTTGCCAAATGTTGCCGCGTCTACTTGCGTTTTAGCTTAAAATAAGTTGTGCATGTTTGAATAAACTGCATTTTGCTTATTTTAACAACAGCATATGGTAAATCTGCACATGAAATTGAGTATAAAATACTATATTTCGACTAGCCATTTATTCTGTGTGTGGAGCTTAAGCGTGTGTGCGTATTTACCTTACTTATTATATAACTTAGCATTAGACAAGCGCGCACAACTGAACTTCAGAAGTCAAAAACTCCCAAAGAGGACTTACGACTTAAGCACAGCCAACAGCAACTGGAGCTGTAGCGGGAGCTGAAGCTGGAGCTGGAGCAATAACAGCAGCAGTAGCTGAAGTCAAGTCGGAACGATGCCAACTTGTTTCTGAGCACAAACTTTACTCCTGCTGCTGCTGCTGCTGCTTGTGTTTCCTGTTGCTGCTCCTGTGCGGCAGTAGTTTTCATACCCATTAAAAACAGGTGTGTAACAAGTTGAAGTACTCAACTCCGAGTGCATACCGAAATAAAAATGTTTCTTAATTTAAAGTTCCTAATACACACAAATGGAATAATGTTTAATATGAAATACACAACCATATTGCTTAAAAAATAAATGTCTTATGTACATTAGGTCTTCAAGAAACTTTATATTTTATTGAATCTCCAAATGGCATCAGTTTCGCGAATCCTTTTTATGTAATTCTAATATTGTTTTATTTTTTCAATTCATGCAACACAAATGACAATCGATCGATATCTTTATTTGTATATATGAATATCGATGAACGATAAAAAGGTACATCGATAGGAAGAAAAACACCAAAAGTTATAATGATAGAGGTTTCTAATTATATCTGAATATAACTTGATATAAATTAAGATCACCTGCCAAAATCGACAATCGATAGTTGAAAAATAGATAGATGGCTCGTAGATTTGGGTACGTGATATCTCATAGTCGTGCTTTCTCTTCCATTTGGATCATTGTTGTCTTAGCGGTTGTTGTTCTTCGTCATATTGTAGCTTTGATAAAGTTTAACTGGCATCCACACAACAGCACACTTGCTGCTTGCTGCTTACTGCTGCAGCATGTAGCAGCATGTGAGAAAGTTGCTCGTTGCGCACTGCTCGGCTTGTTGCTAGTTGTTTGTCTATTTACTTGTCAGCCGTTGGGTTTCATTTCCGTTTCATTTCATTTCATTTCGCCTCGTTTTATTACTTTGGTCAGTTGGTATTCAGTTTTCACTTTTTTACTTGGACAGCGCTGCAATAAAGTTGGTTTTCTTGCTGTTCTGTGGCTTCTACTTTGGCAGCACTACATTTAATAGAATGGATGCAACCATATCCTCAGCAACCTTTGGCTTCTCAGTGTTAGCCTGGTTCCGCAGAGAACGATTGATTTAGGGGCAAAACTATGATCAAAAAGCCCTCGCTTTTTAATCTAAGTTCAGTTTTGACGAAGTTATGGCATTTGGAAGTTTCGACCTATGCCCATATCGATATATCGATTTTCAGGCTATAATTTTTAATTGTCTTCCGACCTCAACTTTAAATGTACGATTGATTTAGGGGCTAAACTATGATCAAAAAGCCCTCGCTTTTTAATCTAAGTTCAGTTTTGACGAAGTTATGGCATTTGGAAGTTTCGACCTATGCCCATATATCGATATATCGATTTTCAGGCTTGTCTTCCGACCTCAACTCTAAATATACGATTGATTAAGGGGCAAATCTATGATCAAAAAGCCCTCGCTTTTTAATCTAAGTTCAGTTTTGACGAAGTTATGGCATTTGGAAGCTTCGACCTATGCCTATATATCGATATATCGATTTTCAGGCTTGTCTTCCGAACTCAACTTTAAATGTACGATTGATTTAGGGGCAAAACTATGATCAAAAAGCCCTCGCTTTTTGATCTAAGTTCAGTTTTGACGAAGTTATGGCATTTGGAAGTTTCGACCTATGCCCATATATCGATATATCGATTTTCAGGCTTGTCTTCCGACCTCAACTTTAAATGTACGATTGATTTAGGGGCAAAACTATGATCAAAAAGCCCTCGATTTTTGATCTAAGTTCAGTTTTGACGAAGTTATGGCATTTGGAAGTTTCGACCTATGCCCATATATCGATATATCGATATTCAGGCTATAATTTTTACTTGTCTTCCGACCTCAACTTTAAATGTACGATTGATTTAGGGGCAAAACTATGATCAAAAAGCCCTCGCTTTTTAATCTAAGTTCAGTTTTGACGAAGTTATGGCATTTGGAAGTTTCGACCTATGCCCATATATCGATATATCGATTTTCAGGCTTGTCTTCCGACCTCAACTTTAAATGTACGATTGATTTTGGGGCAAAACTATGATCAAAAAGCCCTCGCTTTTTAATCTAAGTTCAGTTTTGACGAAGTTATGGCATTTGGAAGTTTCGACCTATGCCCATATATCGATATATCGATTTTCAGGCTTGTCTTCCGACCTCAACTTTAAATGTACGATTGATTTAGGGGCAAAACTATGATCAAAAAGCCCTCGCTTTTTAATCTAAGTTCAGTTTTGACGAAGTTATGGCATTTGGAAGTTTCGACCTATGCCCATATATCGATATATCGATTTTCAGGCTTGTCTTCCGACCTCAACTTTAAATGTACGATTGATTTTGGGGCAAAACTATGATCAAAAAGCCCTCGCTTTTTAATCTAAGTTCAGTTTTGACGAAGTTATGGCATTTGGAAGTTTCGACCTATGCCCATATATCGATATATCGATTTTCAGGCTTGTCTTCCGACCTCAACTTTAAATGTACGATTGATTTAGGGGCAAAACTATGATCAAAAAGCCCTCGCTTTTTAATCTAAGTTCAGTTTTGACGAAGTTATGGCATTTGGAAGTTTCGACCTATGCCCATATATCGATATATCGATTTTCAGGCTTGTCTTCCGACCTCAACTTTAAATGTACGATTGATTTAGGGGCAAAACTATGATCAAACAGCCCTCGCTTGTTAATGTTAGTTCAGTTTTGACGAAGTTATGGCATTTGGAAGTTTCGACCTATGCCCATATATCGATATATCGATTTTCAGGCTTGTCTTCCGACCTCAACTTTAAATGTACGATTGATTTAGGGGCAAAACTATGATCAAAAAGCCCTCGCTTTTTAATCTAAGTTCAGTTTTGACGAAGTTATGGCATTTGGAAGTTTCGACCTATGCCCATATATCGATATATCGATTTTCAGGCTTGTCTTCCGACCTCAACTTTAAATGTACGATTGATTTAGGGGCAAAACTATGATCAAAAAGCCCTCGCTTTTTAATCTAAGTTCAGTTTTGACGAAGTTATGGCATTTGGAAGTTTCGACCTATGCCCATATATCGATATATCGATTTTCAGGCTTGTCTTCCGACCTCAACTTTAAATGTACGATTGATTTAGGGGTAAAACTATGATCAAACAGCCCTCGCTTGTTAATGTAAGTTCAGTTTTGACGAAGTTATGGCATTTGGAAGTTTCGACCTATGCCCATATATCGATATATCGATTTTCAGGCTTGTCTTCCGACCTCAACTTTAAATGTACGATTGATTTAGGGGCAAAACTATGATCAAAAAGCCCTCGCTTTTTAATCTAAGTTCAGTTTTGACGAAGTTATGGCATTTGGAAGTTTCGACCTATGCCCATATATCGATATATCGATTTTCAGGCTTGTCTTTCGACCTCAACTTTAAATGTACGATTGATTTAGGGGCAAAACTATGATCAAAAAGCCCTCGCTTTTTAATCTAAGTTCAGTTTTGACGAAGTTATGGCATTTGAAAGTTTCGACCTATGCCTATATATCGATATATCGATTTTCAGGCTTGTCTTCCGACCTCAACTTTAAATGTACGATTGATTTAGGGGCAAAACTATGATCAAAAAGCCCTCGCTTTTTAATCTAAGTTCAGTTTTGACGAAGTTATGGCATTTGGAAGTTTCGACCTATGCCCATATATCGATATATCGATTTTCAGGCTTGTCTTCCGACCTCAACTTTAAATGTACGATTGATTTAGGGGCAAAACTATGATCAAAAAGCCCTCGCTTTTTAATCTAAGTTCAGTTTTGACGAAGTTATGGCATTTGGAAGTTTCGACCTATGCCCATATATCGATATATCGATTTTCAGGCTTGTCTTCCGACCTCAACTTTAAATGTACGATTGATTTAGGGGCAAAACTATGATCAAAAAGCCCTCGCTTTTTAATCTAAGTTCAGTTTTGACGAAGTTATGGCATTTGGAAGTTTCGACCTATGCCCATATATCGATATATCGATTTTCAGGCTTGTCTTCCGATCTCAACTTTAAATGTACGATTGATTTAGGGGCAAAACTATGATCAAAAAGCCCTCGCTTTTTAATCTAAGTTCAGTTTTGACGAAGTTATGGCATTTGGAAGTTTCGACCTATGCCTATATATCGATATATCGATTTTCAGGCTTGTCTTCCGACCTCAAAAAAAAAGTCAACCGTGTTGACATATTTTTGGGATCTTCTAATTGCCGTTGAGTTCTAATTTGGGCCTCATTACTTAAGCACGCGCGCGACTCTTGCAACCAAAACGTTTACGAACAAGGTCAAAAAATGGGTGTGTAAATTCATATGAGCCACGAGTATGAGCCTGAGTTTGAGTGTTGGCATGGGTATGTCTGGTTTTGTTTTCTTTGACTGCCACTGCTGGCTGGGGCGTCGTCATTAACCGTCAACAAGTTTCGCATTTGGCTTTGGCCGTAATTTGACGGTAACCTGGCATCGTTATGCGTTATGCCCACCTATGGGGCACCTATTGAGGCGGGGGCATGGCAACGCCCACCAAGCAACGCAATTCGCGTGGCGGCGATTATGGTAATAATTGTAAGCTGCAATGCAATATATTCAAATCGATCTGCTCAAAAAGCGGAATGAATGAGTTCGAATTCCAGTAAAAAGTTTACAAATGATGAATGAAATCAATATAAATTCATAAATATCCACGCGTAACGTTTACGAATGCAAGCCAAACCAATCTGAAACTGTTATTTATGTTTGAATGCGTCATTAATAAATCTTGGACTTGAAAAACGAAAAATCGCAATCGAGATTTAAATAGAAAATATATATATACATATATATATATACATATATGTATATGTTCCAAAGCCAAACGTCTACTAATTTTACGTCCTTTGCAAATGAGGTTGTCCAAAGTCAATTGTGCTTGAAGAAAGCATCCTCAAATACAGTTGAACCAAAGCAAACCCATTACCATTTAAGGCCGACCAATGCCAAAGTCAACTGAAGCATTTTCTGTATTTTGGGCACGACGACTTCATTCAAGCCTCGAGCACACAATTTATTGTGGAAAATATTTCTTTAAACGCTTTTAACATCTTCTGCACCCTTTTTTCCGCAGTTGTTGTTAGTTTTGCAGCTTGTGTAATTGAACACCAACTCAAATTGACAAATTTAACTGAGCTGTCGCTGAACCAGTAGGCGTTTATTTAACTTGGGGTGCGGAAAATTTTTGACTGTGGGAGATGTCGATGGTGAGTTAGACAGAGATGAAGCCAGAGCACTAATTATACAATTGCTTCGCAGATGACTCCGCTGCCCCGCCCTGCGCTCCAACGCTGTGTATTAATTAATGCAACAGCCTTGGAAATTTTGCATACTAAAGAGCCAAACACAAGGTGCGTTCATTAAGTACGTACAAGCCGTCAGCTTATGCCCTACGTCCAACGCCTTGGCCATCTTAGCATATTTTAGCCAACAAGCTGTTAGGCCATCAAGTGTTGAAGCTTGTGATAATATTCCGGAGCTTTGGCAATTGTGGGATTTGTCATAATACAAAGTATTCAAATAACCAAAGGGGTCTCCGACAACTTCAGATGCAGCTCACCAAATTGCCCCAACCTTTGACTTGCAGAAACTTTCGCGTTGAACTTTAATGCAACATGCACAACTATTTAACTTTTGATGCGGACATGCTGACAAATAATGGAAAACATATAAAATATTGCACGCTAAACGCAAATGATAAATATCAGGCAACAAAAAATATGACCAAATTTTTTTACACACAAGATTAATAAAAAAAAAATGGAATTGCGTATTTTTCCACTGATTGTTTTATGATTTAATTTAAGGCTTATAAACAAATGTGCCATTTCAGATTTATGATGACATTTAAATTAATTAACGGTAATTGTGTGCGATTAATGAGTGATTCAAATCATGGAGTATAAAATGATTTAAGCCCATTTATTTACCATATATATTGTGTTGAGATTTTAAGATAGCTTTAAAGTGACGCTCTGGCGAAGAAAAAGGCAAATAGACAGACGGACATTGATATATTGAATCGGATCAAGAATATATGTATAAGACGTCTCCCAGAAAGCGATATAAGCTTCAGAAACGCCCTCTTCAAATGTATACAAAATAATATACATTTCTGGCTCTTCTCTTAAAGCCTTAATAAGCATATGAAATTTGAGATATGTCTATATGTACATATGTATGTATTAAGTGAGAGGCATAAATGGAACTTGTGTACTGTTGACCATTTCAGAATACATAATAATAATTACATAAATGCTGTGTGCGGCACACAACATGTCAGTCAGTGGAGGCTGCTGCCCTTCTTGTTGTTAATATTTAGTAAACAGCTTGAATGCTTTTGACTTCATTCACAGAGCTGGCTATTACGTCTCCAGCATAGCAAACAACATGAGGCAACTGCAATAGCAACAGCACTGGCAGGCAACTGTCCACACTTGTTGCCCCATAACCGAGTGGAGCTCGATGCTTGTGGGGCAACGACATCAGTTCAGAGAGAGAGAGAGATAGATAGAACGAGAGAGGGGGAGAGAGTCAGAGGGAGAGCAACAAAATGTTGCCAGCCGCTTAAATGTGCGATTATGTTTTTCACGTGAGTTCTTCCCTCCAAGCAACCCTCTCGCGGCCCCGTTGCCCTCACAATGTGTTTCTGTTTGTTTTCATTTGCTTTGCTCTGTTTTCTTTTTTTAGCCAGCACCACCCAACGCTTTTCCCATATTAAATCATAAAAAACAGACTTTTAGGCTCAATTGTTATTGTAGTTGTTGTTTTTTTTGTTTTTTGCACATTTTAAGTTTGCTTTTGTAGCTGGCCAAAAGATCTTGTGTATGGTTTTTCGCCATATTTTTGTTGTCTTCAATTTTTAGATAAGTTGCAGGTTTGGTTTTTTTATGTCTTGCTGCAAATTGCGCTGGTGTTGCAAGCCATGTGTATAAGGTTTTTTATGGCTGTTTTATGACTGCCAGCTGTGTGATAAGTTGTTATTGTTTTTGTTGTTGCTGTTGCTGTTTGTATTGCAACAAAAGCAACAACAAGAATAATCATCTCAGCGGCTTTGGAGGCTGTGGGGCGTCTGCAAATCTTTTTCACTTATTTATGCGGCAATTTCAGACAAGTTATGGATATCAAAACACTCCCAAGTTATTACCTGTGAGGGTCTCTAAATTTCATAATCGTTTTAACTCGATTAATTTTCAGATAGCTGACTTTATAGTATGCCCCAAATAAATGCCGAAATGCAGCGCATTGAATCTTAAATGACAATATTTATGAATATACTGACAATTGGTCAAATTGTTATGGAACATAATCCAAATCATGATCAAGAAGTTATGGCTTCTGAAAATCGGTTGAGATTTAACGAAGTTATGACAGAGATGATGCCGTTTCCATCTGGGGCAGAAAAACCAATTACAATCGCTTTTCTCTGGTTCATTTATGGAATTTGTAATCCGCTTGAATAAGAAAGCGAATCGTTTGACAGGACACAAAAAGCCAGCGAATTGTTGGCACCGTTTGTGGACTGTCTGTGAAAGAACTAAATGTAAAAATAAAAAAAACTAATCAAATCCTGCGGCTTTTTGTGGAGAGACTGGCAACTGACATATAAAACAAATATGGGGCAAAATGTTTGCAGCCAAAAATCTCATCAATCAAAATCTTAGTGTGATAATTTTGTAGCCCGCCACGAGAAATCACAAACATTCCATTCTTTCAACTAAACAGCGGCGCTTGTTGTCGCTTGCCACTAACCCACATTTTAGTTTACATTTGGCCAACGATGACGATGACGATGCCGATGATGACGACGAACAGAAGAAAATACCATGTTTTGGGAGAAGGGGAAGAGGGGCAAGTTGTCATGCTTTGCTTTTGGCCAACTTTGTTGTGTCTATATGGATTTGTTTCTGGCCCGAAACGATGACGTTGGTCATGATGAGCCTCAGTCGTGACTGAGAATAGTGACGTAACGGACAGACTGTCTGCCTTGAGCCACGCGGTCTGTGCGTTGGGGCAGTGGGTGGTAAGCTGTCTGTGGCATTATCCTTGCGAGACGCGTCGCGTAATTTTCAAAGGGCCCCGAGGGCGAACCAGCTGACAAATCGAAACTTCCGCATGTTTGCCTGGCACTGGGCCTTAATTTCAAGTGAAGCGTTTTAAACACGTTCATTTAACACGGCCCCCATCCCCCCGGGTGCCCTTAAGCTATCTGGCCGAGTCGAAAGCTAATGTTGCGCGATTTCGAAACACAAATTGCTGTCATTAAAATCATTTGAATGCGCATAAAAAGCCACGTTAAAAAGAAGGAACAGAATACCAGCGACGGGGCCAACAACAACAACAACAGCAAAATATAACGAAATAAAATGTCGGTCCATTCAATTAGATTTAGTCTGAGCTGATTCCAAGCAGCATTATTTGCTCTGGTAACTTTAATTTACTCTCATTCAGCAATAGATTACTGCTTGCCCGGATTACAATAAAAGATTGTCAAGTACAGAAGCATTTTACTCATCAGAATTATAATTGAAATACGCAGTGAAATTCTTTTCTTTATTTTCTGAAATGTCAGTGAACAGAAATGAGTTTAAATTAATTTAGTTGATCTAGTTTGCTTATATAACTAATTTTCACAGCCACATCAAGTTCATCCTCCACTTAAATCTTATTAAATCTGATTGTCGCCTTCACTATTGAGATACATTTTTAGCAATGAAATAAAATTCTATTTGATGCAATTTTCGCACGACTGCACAGGATTGCGAGCAGTAATCCGAATACTGAGTATTAAATTGGAAAATGTCATCCGCAAAGTTGACATCGAGTTTGTGTGTTGACAAGAAAACTGATTTGTCATTGCTGTAATGAGCTTGCGGCTTGAGCTTTGCTCACCTCTCTCCCGGTATCTGTGTGAGAAAGCAAAAGTAAAGCATAAAATGCAATAAGCAATTCCATTAAGTAAAAGTGTGTGAGAGAAAGCACACACATGTCTTTGAAAGTCGGGGTGGAGGTGAACCACAGATGATAAGAGATACAGTGAAGCACAAGCACAAGCAGAAGCAGAAGCAGAAGCAGTGCGATGCAGTTTTCTCATTACGAAAGCAAAGCCAAACTTCAAGCTCTGACGGTGAGTTGGCAACTAAAATATCTACGAGCAATGCGCCAGCTATAATCTGATACGTAACTGGGGGCTGAGACACGATAACCGAAAGAAATTAAATCAAAATGCTATTTAAGTGCCAGCTTTTCAAGTATCTGACGAGTGCGTTTGTGTGTTTGAAGTTTGTTTTCGAATGCTACTTTAAAATGAGAATATAACAGATTAATTTCAATACATCAGTGCGGGTAAGAAAATTCCGTCGAGAGTAGCAATTTAAAAATCGATTATTTACGTAGAGTGAGAAGTTTAGACAGTTGAGGGAGTGACAGATAAGATTAGTTAAAATTTCATCTGAAACAATATTACATTATTAATGTATTTTAGACGATTATATATTATATAATTATTTATATAAGCCTTAACCATTGTTTGTTTATTTTATCTAACTATAATCTTTTTGTTCATTTATTTGTTTCGTTGTTCAGTTTTCAGCTTCGACTCAATTTAAATTACTTTCTTAAAGCATATTTTATAATATACAAGTAGTTTTTGTAAATAATGCTTCGGTTTCAGTAAAATGCTTAGCTATTTTATGAATATTTTCCAAAGACATAACGTTAAATTTGATATTGCAAAACTAATTATTATTTTCAAATGGTCTTGTTGCAGTTCTAGAAATAAAAAATCTCTAATATTTACAAATAAGATACAACAAAGGCTTGCAGCTAAAGCAAATTAATTAAATTTCATATAAATTGAATTGAATTCGGTTTTAATCATTCGATATTAGATGTATTTCCTACAAATATTTATTTATATCAACTTTCTATTATGGGTATATTGTGTTATTGAAATGGTTGTGATTGTTGCCTCAGGTGTCTGCTCAACTGACTGCATGGTTGACTGACTTCTTGTTTATCATCATCCTGTTGACGGTAAACAAAGTGAAGTGTGTGCGTGTCAGATGTGTAGAAAATATATACACACACACACACACACATACACACCCACACAAGGTCAACAGTTCGGAGTGGAGTTAAGTGCTGAGTATGGTTTGCGGGTTACTAACTAACTAAAGAACCGTTGAGCTGCGGCTGCTGCTACACACTTCTAATAAATTCAGCTCATGATTCACAGCAAGAGGAAGCGGTGCACACATAAGTGCAACATTGCTGCAATCTCAAGTGCCTTCAATGCCTTAACACTGCCTTGCCCCTCGAGCGCCTGCACACAATGAGTAGAGTTAAAATTAATGGATTTATTTAACTCAGGCAACTCGTGCGGCGGGCACATTAAAATAAAATACAAAACCAGCTCAGTCTCAGGACTCATAATTCTAAAACACTTGGCTTTTTGGCCACTTGATTCAATTAGTCGAGATAAAAATCTGCTTTATTTATGTAATGGACATGTTACAGATAAAAGCACTCATATCTGTGAGTTGCATTAAGACTAGTTTTCAAATGGGTCATCCGAATGATTAGTAGTCTCTCATCATATCCAGTTTTCTCCCTCTCTCTTTGTCTGTGCTTTAACTGTCAACTCCGTCTGAAATGCATGCTGAGAGGCATGACACTGTCAATGTCATGCGGCACATGTCACAAATCAGATGGCAATGTGCTGCACGAGGGCAGAAGAATTGCATAAAATACAAAATGTTAATCAATTGATTAAGAGTTAAATAGATAAACTGCTTGCTACAGCATTTGCTGTGTATGTTGGTTTTTTACATTTTTCTTTAATAATTATTTTATTTAATTATATTTCAAAGAAATTAAGTTCCGATTTGTGAATAATGTGTGTTAACGATTTGTTTTTGCAATCAGCACAAATGAAGCTCATAATTATGGAAGGTAAAAAGGCAACATCAAAAAAGTAAGTTTACTAAGTTACTTCTAGCAAATGGACTCATTTATTTCGTGCGATTTTAACTTAATTTGCATCCCGTTTCCAGCCCTGGTTAAAAATAGTGCACATCAACTGGACGCTCCTCGGTCGTGCTTAGTTAGATGCACATATAAGTTTGGGCTGGCATGGTTGTTTTGTTGAACGTGAGGTGTACGCTGAACTCCTGCCATAAGCGAAATGTTGTGCGGGTTGCTCATACGCCGTATGGTTCCGATTCTTGTTTGCGTTGGCGGCAACGTGTTGCATGCAAATGAATATCATGTTTGTCAGCTGCTTCTACAGTTGTTGCCAATGTCGCTGTTGTTGCTGCTGCCGTTGTTATTTGGTTTGTTCCTGGCGTGATTTGCAACGAGGGTGTTTGAATTTGTGCCCGAACGCAATTCGAAATAATTCAAAAATTGGCAAAGTTCACAGGTGTCCAAATGAAATTCGACTTTCAATGCATAGAGCCGTACTGAAGGCCTTTAATTGTTATGCTCTACGGCAACGAAATATGTCAAGTGGTAATCGAATTGCATTTTATTATTAAATCTGACAATAATTTGCAGCTGCAACAACTAAGTGCTGGCAATTTACTTGTTACTTTTCAGTATTTTTAATTAACTTTTTTTAGTTTCGGGTGGCGTGTAAAAGCCAACCGAGTGCAAGCAAAACATTTGCATATTAACACACACGAATTGAGTGTGCAGCACACCAAACGCACTTTAAATTTAATTAAAAATTTAAATGAGCAAAGCTGAGCATCTACAACAAACAACACATAAACACACACGCCGCACAACAGCAAAATAAAGCCAAAACGATGCAAAATGTTTAAATAAATGCCAAAAAGAGAGGAAAAAAATAACCTTAAGAGCATTAAAGCATGCAGCATACACTTTATGGCTTTTCGCAAAACTCTGCCGACCTTCGGCACACTTCTTCCCTACCCCTATTCATACACAATTCATACACATTCATTCACATTTCGCGACTTGCACCAGAGCTCGCATACAGCCATCAGAATGCGCTCCAGTGCGTGCTCAGCGTCAATTTCACGGAGGCCAGTCATAAAAATAAGGAAGAAAGAAATACACTTAAAAAAAATAAGTCGGTTAGTCGATGGGACTGCCCTCCAAAGCAACTACAGTGGTGCCACCACTTAAGTTTGCTAAGGAATGCGTCCAAATTGTAGACTGCATTTGAATTTAAGGTTTGACCTCTGGATGAAAAAGAATTTGATATTAGTAATAATTATTAAACTTAGGACATATATTATATTATTATCCTAAGTTTAATAATTATTTTTATTTTTAAATATATTTTTATTTATTATTGTATATTTCCTTGCTATCGGAAATCGATTTATATATATATATTAAATATGATAAAAAGTAGACTTGCCTTTATCGTTTAACTAGAACTTATAATTCAAATTTGAATTCTCTAGTCCCAAAATTGTGGTCCAATATAGCTTAAGCAAGGAAAACTGTTTACTTAAAATGATTCTCAGTTTGACTATTATTTTTCCTGCACGATTAATGCTTTGCTTCACTGTGCACCGCTAGGCAGGTTGTTGCTGGCATTAATCAAGCCATTAAAATGGACATTTGTTGCAATGAGAACGGTGCGGGTGGAGTTGAGCGCATGAAGTAATTACAATTACACCCTTCTGCGTGGAGGACGCGTGTAAGGGTACTAAATTATAATTAAGCGCCAGTCAAAAGTTGACTTTTATTAAATTTTATTTATAATGCTTTAAATACCATTAAGCAGAGAACGAATCCAGCGACTGTCGCCAGCTGCCAAGGCTAATTGTGTCATGAGAGAGTGCCCTACACAAGAATACAATCAACGTCATCATCACCATCGTCACCGGTTTCAACATAATCATTATCATTATGCAGCCGAGAAACCGGAAATTCTGATAATATCCCCTAATGTGCTGCTTGGTGTTTTTTGCTCGTTCCGAGAACAATTTTTGCTTCCATCAATTTTTTTTTTACAATTTCTTGTCTTTGATTTGTTGGCAATTTATTTTGTCATCGTCGTTTTGATTAGATTTCGTCAAAATCAAACCTCAGCAATAAGCAGGACGTTGTGGAGTGACTGACGTTTATCATGACATGGACATGGTTCCACATCCTACCCTCCCATCCCCACCCCTCAACCCCTGGTTGTTGACCGCGTGCACGATTTGTCAGCGTTGCGCAGACACCATTAAATCGTGTCAGACCCAAAAAAGATTAAATTGACTTTTTACGTAGACTATGTGAACAAAATATATAATATATAATATATATATATGTTTATTTTGTTTTTTGTGCTGTATGTCGTTATCGTTACGGGGTTAAGGATTCCACATTTCTCTTTTCGTCAGATCATAAATAATCAATCATTTTACTCCGGGGACCCCTTTATGCGAGCAAAAGAACTTCGGCACACAAAACTGCAGTGAAATAAGTATAATTCAATGAAAATCTGTTCAAACCACCCGTGCTTTTTTTACAATCACAACAAACAGCTCAATGGCAGTATTGTTTCCCTAATAGTTTAGTTACTTACATACAATATGCAAAATTTCCCGACATTCATGTATATTTCCTTACTGTTTTTACAGCAAGTGTGCAGAAAACATTTACACAGGCAAAATGTGTCAACATGTCGTATTTATTTTTTATTTTTTATTTGTGTACATAATAAAATATTTAAAAGCGGCCTTTTATGTTTCGTTATTGCTGCTAAAAAAGAAAAAAGTTTATCGTTGACAAAATAAATAATAGCATGTTGACGGTGCAGTTATTGAGTTTAACAGACTGTTAACAGTACGCTGTTAAGTTAAAAAAAGCTTGGAAATGTAAATGAAT
Organism: Drosophila conformis; assembly: GCA_035041375.1. Classification (NCBI taxonomy): domain Eukaryota; kingdom Metazoa; phylum Arthropoda; class Insecta; order Diptera; family Drosophilidae; genus Drosophila; species Drosophila conformis. The sequence continues at coordinate 2,321,293 of JAWNLE010001234.1, forward strand.
AAAATACATAAATCAAGAGTATTCAACTTTTCTAAAATATATAAATATTAAAAAATATTTATTGACTGGCATTGGCAAGACAAATATAAAGAATATATGGATTATAAAAATCAACTAACAAAATATTTGACGGGAAAGCTATGACTTATGAAGGCTAAATTGGTATCAGGCATTGGGCACTTGGAGAAAGAAAGAAAAGTGAAAAGTGAATGAAGCATAATAAATATTGATGCAATCTGAACTAAAAGTATAGACAGAAGAATTGACATGACAAGAAATTGTGCAGGGCAGTTAACAGGAATCACAACAAATATAAAGCCAAATGGCATGAAAAAAAGGACAGAAAGAATAACAGAAGCAAGATAATCATTTAACAATTTCAGTTCCGAATCAATTATTTGTATATTTAAAGAAACCGACAAAACTAGCAGCTGGCTATTTTATAGGAGCCACAATTTAATGTTGAGTTTTGTATGTTATTTTCCTTATAAATAAAATGACAGAGAAATGTAAAATGGCCTGCAGGCTGCGTTGGATTTTCATCTAACTTCAACTGATTTGCTGACTTCAGGAAACACGCACATTCACTGAGAAAAAGCAAAATGTTTCGGAAATGGCATAGCAGCTGTTGCCGGATGCATTTTGTGTGACGTTCTTGCACAAACACACATCAGTACACACTCACACACACACACACGTCACACATACGCAGTGTAGGGCGCAGCTGGCAACTGAATCGCGTTCAACTCATCAACGGTCTCTGCACACCAATTTGGCTGCCGTAAGGAACGAAAGAAGGCAGTTGGGATGATGTCGGGGGCGTGCCAGAGCAGCATAGTTCAGTGCACTTCGTATTGCCTCTGGCTGAGCGTATTTTGGACACAAGTGTGGCATGTAGCAAGTGCAAAAGTAGCAGCAGCAGCATCAAGTCGAAACTTTAACAATGTCGAATGACTTTCTTCCGATTTTCATTGCTAAATGGTGTTGCACTTTAATTTGATTTCAATTCTCTACATGCTCCTCCCCCATCAGTGCTCGTTGTGTGCTATTTGCTTTTTACTTCATCTTGTTTGACTTGATCGCATTGTGGCTTAAAATTCATTGTTTGACTTTCGATTTTGGACCACAAGAGGCCAACTAATTCAATAGTAAATGGTATCGATTTGTTAGTATCTCTTTCCTGCTGGAGTTAGTTGATGTCCAATGCATTGTAATGTATTGCAACTGACGGCATAAGATATTGAACCAAAATTCTCCAACAAAATGTCGATATTCCTCAAGGATTTCATTTAATTTTGACTCTTCAACAGATACTTTATCTTTGTATCAATTTTCCGAATATTCTCTAACTTCACTTGGACTCTTTTGATTTTAAATCTTTACAATCTTTGTAACCATTTTTGCAGCGCTCTTCACTCAATGCATGTTTAAATCACTTTTTGTCAGACTTTTATTGCGTAAGCTGCAATAACCATCTGCATTTGTATACAAATATATATAAATATAGCGCATATGCAGCATTTTCTGCATTTGAACAACATTTTGCTGTAAGAAATATATATTTCAAGATGCTTGCAACAAGAAATAAAACTGTCAAAACGAAAAACATAAATAAATAAATGTCAGCATACATTTCACAGCCAGTTTGCAACACACAACAAAAAAAAAGCCAAGAAACGATGCAGGAAGGAAATTATGGAAGACATTCAAATGAAAAAAAATGTGTCTGCGCTTCTCTTGTTGCATGAGTGTGTAAATTTCTTTCGGCTTTTGTCTAGCTCGCTTCGCATTTTATAGTGTGCATATTTTATAACATGCTAATGTGTTTCCCAAAACCCCAAATATGACACAACTACTGCTGCAAGCTTTCTGCTCCGTCTCTCTCTCTCTCTCTCCCCCTGTCTTTCTGGCACTATCCTTTCTTTCTCGCTTTCTCTCTCTCTCTCTCTCTCTCTCTCTCTTCTCGCATCTTTAGAGCATTTGACGTCTTGAGAAACCCTTCAAATTATGCAACAAGTCTGACAGTTTAAAATACCTAAATACGGCATACATTCTCTGTGGGCGCAAAGGGCATGATAAACTTGTGCAACGGCTTGTAAAAGTCAGAAGGAAGAATTACCATAAAGTAGTTATATATATATATAGGTACTCAGTTCGGTACCTATTGGTAGGTACACACCTAATGGGTACAGGGCATTCCATAGTCGAACACTGCCGATTGGACGATTCTTATTTGTCTTCCTTTGTCGAGGCTTTGTTGTTGGCGGAGATGTGGGCGTGAGTATTTTTTAGTTGTTAATTTGAAATTTCTTCTACAAAAAAGAAAGTCGAAACTATAACTTGGAAATTTAAAAAAAGTATGACCAAATATTGCTTTTAAGATTGGGTTCAGTGTTGTCAAAGATATCAGTAATAAATCTCCACTAGATATTGTTTTTGGTTGATTAAAATAAATAAAATGTCCAATATGCAAAAATTGGAAAAAGAGTGTTCATTTAATCAGTTAAAATCTTTAATTATATTTATAACAAATTTAATTATTGATAGTTGCAAGATCAGAAAACGATACCATTTTCGATTGAGACACATTCATAAAAAGTCACGACACGCAGCCATCTCAAGGCCTGTGGGCTGTATACATTTTGTTGCAGCAACTTGTGTGGCTGTCTCAAGTTTCTGACTTGTCACTGACAAAGAAAACTCAGCGCGATGACTTTGGCCAGAAGGAAGTTTTTGACAATGTAGCCCATTGCACTAAAACAACGAAAAAATGTACAATAACAAGAAGTATAAACAAACAATTGGCGAAAAGAAACCGTAAACTTCAACAACTGTCATAATTTGTTATATTTGCATATTTTATTAGGTCTCATGACAAATTTCATAAAGTTTTTGCCCCAAGACCGAACCACTTGCGGACAAAACGAATGCACAGCAAAAAAGATTTTATTAACTAATTTGTCATTTCGCTTGGTAAATGGAAATTGTGGAGCCAGTTACTCGGCTGTCCTCCTTACCGCCCCTACCCAGTGCGCTGCTGCATGCCGTGCTCAAAGTGCAATTTCCGCCGGAAATGTGACACCACCGAAGGATTCTGTAATCTAATTTTAATGATTTTGCGTTCGTTGCTACCTGCCCCGCCAGCGCCACATGCCCTTTGCGTGGACGAGGCCAAGAGCCTGGGCCAGATAATGCGCCCCAGATTCGATTTGCTTAGCTCAACATCAGCGCCAGCAAGCTTAGCAGCTAAGCCAATTTGACGTTGATTTTCCGCCCAACAGCAGCTTCCACTTGTCCTTCATCTTCTTCTTGGCCCTGTTTGTGTTTGTCCTTATTGCAAGCGCCCGAAAATATTCAATTAACGTCTGCATGTGACAAAATGCCATTTGGAAACTTTCCTCTTTTCTTTCTTTTCTGTTATTCTCTTCTGCTTTTCTTATTTATTTTCCGTAGACGCTAATGACGTCAGTGGCCTGTTTTTCCGCTCCATCCCGCAGCTCAGTCTTTGCCAGGCAAATTAGTTGGCAAAGTTTACGGGTCTGAGGAGTGTTACGTGGGCGTGGCTCAGCTTGACGCTGGATTGAGGCGTCAACTTGACATCTGCGCTCAAAGTTAAAAATTAAGGCAACACTCAAGTTGGCAACAGGATATGAGCATCCCAACCTGCCGTCAAAAGACAGCGGAAAGCTGATTAATGAATGCAGGCCGTGAAAAATGGCGCAGTTTAAGCATCGCATATGAGTTTCTTTCTTTCTATTTTCCTGTGTGTATTTGAGTGTGTGTTTGGCTAATTAAAGCAATTATATATAATAGATGATACTTGCCGAAAGTTTAGAATGTGGGCGTCGCAGAAAAAGTCTAAGAATTTGCTGTCATCTTTTAGATTTAATATGCAGCAGAGAAAGTTTACACAATAATTAATTGATCAAAAAAACAACATTTAAAACGATGCCTACATAATTTATGCGTCGATTAAGTGCTTATAAATTAATTATTATTCAACCACACAAATGTGCTAACAAATTATTGATAGCTTTTCTAGTTTGGTATCACCAAACAATATATTTTCATGCACATATAAATAAGAACGAAAAACATTTTATTTTGTTTTGTTTTTCATGTTCCATCGATATTTGAATTGGTTGCCAAATATTGTGTTGCATGCAAATTGGACGTTCATTTGCAACTAAAGCCAACAGTATTTAGTGTACACATTCCATAAATATAAAAGAAAAATAGCCTTAGCCGCTTCCTAATTATCAATATAAATTTGTTGCGCAATTCTGGATTATCATTTGAAAATGCGTAAATTTTCACACAATAGCAAAGCCGCACTTCAAAAATTTGTTTTAAAAAATACACGAAAACGCACTCAGAATACTTTTGAAATACCCTTGTATATTAAATGAATGAAATATGTTAATATACATATATTATAACAATTAATATATATTATAATTATTATTATATATAAAGATAGTTAAAGAAGTAATTAAATTAAACATATGGCTAGGCGTTGAATTTAAATTTATTTATATGGTAACACAAATCGTAGTATTTAAATATTGAAATATTGATTTAAATATTTAAATATTGTATGATAGTTGTAGCGTAAAGAGCTTGCCCACATTTGCAACCCTTAGCAAACATAAATAATAATAATAATTCAATACTTATGTGCAACAAATTAAATGCCCGTTGCCGGAGTATATAAAATTTGGCAATCGCCCATGCATGAATTTCTTTGGCATATTTGGAAGTTTTAAAATAGCCAATGCTGTTGCACTTGCCACTAATGACTTTTACCATATTCGTTTGCTCTTTTTTTTTGTGAAATTGTTTGCCATGGTTTTTGTGCTGATGCTTCTCATGGCTGTGGCTGTTGCTGTTATCCGGCCGGAGCGTGGCAGGCCAGGCGTTAACATCATCGCATCCAATTTCATCTGCTTTTACGAATTTTCGCCTAATTAGAAAATATTTCGCACAGAGTAATTGATGTTGTTTATTGGCTGTGGTTGCTCTTCGGGTTGATTGGGTTGCCTGCGTTGTCAGCAACAGCTTTCGCGATTTTACTTATTAGATACCTGTTTTGATGTTCGTCGTTTAAAAGCAGCAATTAGGCGAAATATAAGTTGAACATATCCCTAGTTTTTAATAGTTAGCACAAAGTTATTACGCATAGAATGAGTGCAATGAGTTTTGACATATATACGATTTGAGACAACATTATTATCAAATGACGCAACAGCAAACGCGTTCATTATAATATCAACTGAAATTGTTTTTCAGTCATCTCATTTACATTTTTTTAGTTATTTACACCATGAAACGGAATATCGATGAAGTTAATTCCAGATTTTACATTAATTAGATATAGGATTTTTTCATTCAAATTAAAAAAGTTTTGTTTATTTAAAAAAAAAAATTGTAAGTAACCCGAAGTTATCGTGTGCCAAAGTCAAGATTATACATTACATCGCTTGTGAACTCTCTTTAAAAATTATTTAACGATAAAGATAGCATTTAATTGAAGAGAATGAATAAATCAATGAAATTAAAAATCAATATAAGCACATTTTGTCAATTTCTTATGTATTTCACTTCGAAGTTTATCAAAAAAAATACTTAAATAATTGAGTAATCGTGGTCCAAAGTCAAGTCTCAAAAATACTTCATCTTTAGTAAGTGCCTGCAACTCAGTTGAGTTGGTTACATTGGGCATTTGATTAAAAATGATTTAAAATTGCAGAAATTGCTTATTGCTGCATTGTAGAGCTGTTCACTCAATCACATTTGAAAAGTGCTCAAGCCAATTGAATTGCAGAGCCAATTCACTAGCATGACGTCTCTTTTATCCTCTTTCCGTGTGTGTATCGTGCTTATTGTATCTGTGCAACATTTTATCTGTTTACAAAGTCTATCTGTATTTCACAATCGCTGCCTTACCTGCCATTGGCATTAGTAAAGCTTTTTGCCATTGCCTTTTCTTTCTTGGCCTTTGCTCCCACTTTCCAGTTGATAGCGCATCGAATGCAACAAAAAGATTTTTCTAATAAAGAATTCGAAATCGAAGGACGCGCAATATTTCTAATGGGCAGAGATTGAGAGATTGTAAGAGAGAAAGGGATCTGGGTTCAATTCCAGTTCAATTGGAAAATGTTCAAAGGATATGAGGTGTCAACTGATGAAGATGTGCCAGGCACTCTCAACTCGAACCCAGACACATCCTGGACAGCACAGCTAGTTTGACGATGTTAGTTTCTTTGGCTGCTTCCTGCACCCAATGCAATTGAAACAGGAACCTGTCAGAAACCTGACAAAAGGCAACCTGCAATCAAAGCTTGGTTGGTTCATTTCTTATGCGGCATCTGTAACTCGGAAAAAGTGTTTTTATTTTTCGAATGGCAAAGGCAGTCAAATTAAAATGATTGCATTCTTCATTTATGGCAAAAGTGCATAAAACCTTTTGAAAATAAACTCAAATGTTTGCTTGCTAACGTTTTTGATACAAACAGTAAATGAACTTGAAGGTCGACTTCTATTTAAGTAATATATTATTAAAATTCGACTCTTAAACACATTTTGGAGCAATGCAATGAAATGCTCAAAAAGAGTGTTTTCGGAATATCTAAATGTAACTGAGTAATCAAATTAAACTATACTTAAATTAAGTGAACAAAATTCGATTATTAAAAATCAATTGTGATTTACTCTAATCACAGCTTTAATATGCGAAGAGTTTAAATAAAAATACAAATGTGTTATCATTCATTACCACTATTTCCGCCACACTTATGTTTTCACAGCTTTAATAAACCAGCTTTTGAACTAATGAATAAACCTAAAAAGCAATTTGCCACTATCAATATTTAAAGTTGTGACAGACAGGAAATTCATTTCCAATTATTTTGATAGCAATCGATGACCTTTGTACGAAGCTATAGACCTCAATCTGCCGCATTAATTATACGCACAGTTGATCAGCTGAAAAAAAGTCATTTTACAAATGCTCCACAATTACATACACACACACACTTTTTTCTCACTGTGCAATGGCGGCACTTCCGCAACGGAAACTCGGCAAGAAAGCTGCCCACCGACAACCGCTCCAAAATAGAAAGCACGCGCTCCAAATCGAAAATATTAAGTGCCGCAGTTAGACCAAGTACTTAGCGCAAACAAAATGCTCCGTCATATAAATGGGAGGAGGAAGGTAAAGAGGGACCTGGACCAGGAGCAGAATCCACGGAAGCGTCGGTCCACAGAATGTGCAAACAATGAGACCCAACCATAAGAATGAACCCGCTAAGTATGGCCAACAAACACGAGACGTTCGAGGGAAATGGAGGAGGAGGAAGAGGCGTTTGTGGGCGTGCCCAATAAAGACGCATTCAAAACAATGTCCTGTTGTCGTCGATTGTGGAGTTGATTTTGGGGAGCCAGAAGCCCGAAGCGATGCGTTCGCTGCGCCCTTGTCGGAACTGTCACATTAAAATGGATGATTTATTTGTGCTCCTAATTTATTGCGACACAGTCGACGAGCGGATCCGGTGCCAGAACTGTGCAAGGATATTGAGTGCGCGCAATGCATGAGCGAGTGAAGCATTTGAGAGGTGGGGGGCAGGTCAGGGTGCTCTTCTGCTGAGCGCCCAAATGGAATGGAAGGGATGCCAATGAACTCTCCGCTCAACAACGGGTCTAATATAATGAATTTTATACGCTACCATCCCGCTTGGCACTTAATAATCGCATTAGGGGCGCTAAGCAGCCCGCTGACACATACAACTGGAAGAGCAGAGGGACGTAAGAGAGGGTAGAAGTGTGGTTGGAGTAAAAGACACGGGTGTCAAGTGTATGGGGTTGCTTTATCAGCTGGCGCTAATGTTTTATTGTTCGCTTATTGCTACAAATGATGGCAAGAGCACCCGGTCGCGATACGACTAAATGTGAATGTGCGATTACAAGTGTGTCGGATGAATGTCGGCAGTCACTGTGCAGAAGTGTTTGTATACTTGCGACACTACTGTTGCCGTGATAGCTAAAGCTGCAGGTGTATAATTAACGCGCTGGGGTCATGCGAAGTTGCACATAAAATACACAAAAGTATACAAAACAGTACAACACTGTGTGGCAAAGCTGCGCGGTTTGTTGTCTGTGGCAACATGAATGTGCCCCTAAATGGCTGCCGCAGTGGCACAGCTGCAGGTTATCATTGCTGGCATTCATTTACTCGGGCTTTGTACGCAAACATAACCTTTCAATGGTGATTGGATGTGACTCTATACACTAAAATATTTCTATCTGCAACTCTTTTTATTTATGTTAAATTTAATTAATTGGCAAAAAAATGATTAAAATTGTATTTATTGTCACATTTGGAATCAATCACATGTTTAATTTTATTTTTATATTTTCTTTCCCTATTTATCTCTCCCTTCCTAGCGCATTACTATATCCATTACGAAGCTACTAAGTTTAACAATTTGTGATTGGCTTTATTCAGATTAATTAAATGAATAAATGATTAGGAATGAAAATATATTTATCATTTTATGCAATCTCTTTAAATTTAATTCAATTTCAATGTGTCAAATTTATAATAAAATTGCATTTTCGAATGATATTAAATAAATTCAATTTATTTTATATTTACAAGTGGACTTTCATGCCATTCACTGCAGTAAGAAAGTGGCTCTTCAAAGCCAGGACTAAAACATATTTATTTTTGTCAGCTCAGGCTAATTGTGTAAGCACATTAAAATTGCGATCAGTTACAATGCAATTTCAATCATAAAGATGACATTATGTGTGAATCGCATTAATTTCCATTAAGTTATGATATTAAGGCTGACTACGGCAAATATATTGTTTCATTTGAATTGCTTTAATAAATCAGTTAAAAATTATTTGCTGCAATGAGGTTTGGCTTCAATTTCAGCAGTAGCTACGCAACCAGCCACACCCACCAAGCTGGCTACGCTCGACCGACCGCCCAGCCAAGGTTCCATTCACTCGACAGTTGCACAGAACTGTGTAATGAACATTTATGAGGCAATTTCCTTGGCAACATACAAGCACGCACACACACACACACACTCACACGCAGATACACACGAGGGACATACAGAGACGGATGACACAACGTCTCGACTCCTTCTCTCTGTCCTCTCTGCCTCCATCTGAGCTCATCCTCCTCATCGTCTTTTGCTGCTTGCAGAAATTCTGGAAAATAGCGCACAACTTTTTCTGCTCCACTTACGCTCAAACTAATTAAGTGCAGGAAAAAAGTTACCATTTCCTTTCCGCTAACAGCCGCCGGTCTCTGATCCAGCAGCTGCAGTTGGGCGCCGGGAGTTGTTGCAAGTTGCAAGTTGCGAGCTGGCTTTGTCTTCTTTTCTCAGCCAAAATTGCAACGCGTTCCTTTTCGCTTCCATTGCCTGTGCCTCGCTTGTAAGACAAGTTGTATAATTTTTAGACACTGCGCGCAGAGGAGTGTTTGATCTTGAGGGGAGTGCGAGGGAGGTTTGCTTTGCCAGAAGCTATTGCTACGTGCCTGCATTAACAGCTAGATCGCATACTTTTTGCAACTGTCGCTGGCTCTCCAAATATTTAACAGTTGCTCCACTTGGCGCTGATAGCCCATTCGGGCGTCATAATAACGAAGATAAATGCTGCAAAACTTTGCTCTTCATACACGACAAGGGACAAGGGACGAGGGATTGGGTAATACAGGGGATGGGCTTAGGCGAAACATCTATTCGCTTGCTAGTTGCAATGTGTTGTCGAGGGCAAACCTTTTGGTCATATTTTGTTAGCAATGTCCCCAACTGTGCGTAGCAAGAAAAGTTTCACATACCTTTGAGTTAAGAAGTTTTTACAGTTTCACTTGTAGGGATAATTAGTTTTGAGCTCAAATTGCATTACATTACTAAATACTAGAAATATTTTAAATCAGAAAGAAACACGCTTTATTATATGCTCTCGTAGGTATTGCAACTGATTTAAATTTAATTTATGTTCCTCTCTATAGAAATATGTACTCAAAGCATGAACCTAAATGAACTGAGCAGAGACAACATAAGGAAAGTTGATTAAATTTACTTCTCGATCCCATCAGCTCTTTTATAATGTCAATACTTTCAGGCAGCGTATTCGACAATCAAATATGCCCTAAAGTATGCAGCGGGAAAAAACACACAACTAATTCGAAGGCGCTGCAAAATGTTTACATGGGAATCTCGCAGGGTGCAATATGGTCATCAGAGCTAATGCGCTGAGGGAAGCCAACTGTGCTTTTTGCTTCACTTGAGTTGCAGATTTAATGAAACATCTCAACGCTATACACTGAGAACAAATCGAATTGAATTATAGAACGCGATACCCTTTCGTTCAGGTTGAAAGAGGGAGAGCTAATTTTCTTATATTTTCTATATATAATTGTTGGGTTTGCTGGTGCGGGAAAAGTATGATGCGCTTGCTTCGGCGGTTTAACAAAGAAGAAAGATTTATTCAATATCGTAATCGATAATGTTATATTGATATTTACAATAATAATAAGAGTTTAGTTTTCTACTATTTAGACATTGTTTCTATTAATAAGAAATTTATTTCGGAAAATATTTTCTATAATTAATAAATGTATTTGCGATAAATAGAAATAATTTTAAGAATTGCGAACTAGGGATTTTCATTTTAGAGTGTAGTTCACACTGATGCTTGCCTATGCTGGCATTTCTACAATGTCATACACAATTTTGGGAAACAGTTGGCAACTGTTGAGCTGGGTGTCCCCAGCTTTGTCCTTGTCCAATGTGCCGGCTGCGAACAGGCAGAGACAGCGTCTGGTTTGCTTGATTTATGTATGTGTGTTTGGCTGGAGTGGCAGCAGCTCTCGATCTTTTTGTCCCCCTTTTAGTTTGCTGTTAGCTGTGCTCTTTAATTAAACAACTAAAATGGATGGCTGCATAGAGAGCGCGTAATTTTGCTAGATTGCACCACTTGAATTATTTGATTGCTAACAAGCAATAAATTATGATGAAACTTTCAATGATAAAGTCGAAGTTTGTTTGCACTTAATAGAATGATACACTTGAAAATTCAAGTTGAAATTAATTCATTGTGTTGAACTTTTTAAGACACATGTAAGTTATCAATAAAAATTTGGAAAGCTCTCCACTCGGAAGTGTTGGCCAGAAATTTAGGTTCCCTTAAAGTGTAATCATTTTTTCAGCTAGTGACCAGACTATTTAGCATCCTTTAATCAATGCTTTGTTAGAGTATACAAAAGATGATCAAAACGAGTTTCGTTTTTATGGCTGATCAGATAAATAAACCGTCTTTCAAATTGACAGTGCATTTTGTGCAACGCTGTTTTTCGTCATTCTTCTCTTTTGTCAAGGATTAAACTCGAGTCACACACAGCCAACATCAAGTAGCTCTATAAAAATAACTCACAGATGCTTTCAATAAGAGGAAACCAAGAAAAAAAGCGTCTGGGACACATAATACACACACACACAAACACACACTTGTCTGAGGCAGCTGAGCGGGAAGCAAGCTGGCGACGATGTCCTTGCAAAAGTTCAAGCAGTCGCAGTCTTTTTGGCTCCAACTCAGAAAATATGTCATACGTGGCGTATTTGGAATATCACAAATAACTCAGTGGAACGACTTGCAGGCTGAACAACAGCTGACTGACATTTTCCGCTTTTCTTTACGGTGCATTACATGTCGACATTATTAGTGCACAAAAGACACACTTGAAAATGATTTCGAGCTTCATTTAATTCGATCCCACCATCAATTAGAAACGTGACAAAAAAAACATGAAATGAAAATGGCCAACGCCAAGGAAAACTATAAAAATTGGACATTGAAAGCAAACAGATACAGACAGACAGGCAGACAACACGTAAACACAAAAAGATATTTATTATTTAACGCGACATCAATAGAAGCTAGAGAACAAAAGTTAACTATCAAAAATAAATGAAAATGTTAAATTTTTTGATAGACTTCAGCTTAACAAATACTTTAAAAGTTTATGTTGTATCTTTAATAATAAATTAATAATAAAGTAAAAGTTCATAACTAACTGATAAAACTAATAAAATTCATATTTAATTCCCATATCTAATTCCACAATTTCCATACTAAATAATTATCGCCACTGCGACAACTTTTAATGTAATTACGCAGGTTTTATCAGGAGACAGTCAAGAGCATTGTGTTTGCTCCAACAGGAAAATCATTGACTAATTCAAAGCCGACTTTGTAAGACATGCTGTACAAACTGTTTCCTCGACTGAAAGTGTGGCCTCTAAGCAAGGCTGTGAAATCTCGCGATGCATTTGTCTATGTGGATCGCGGCATGCAGTTTTGTGGCTGGATACCACCAAAAGGCAAATACCAACGCTGGATCTATGGCGTGTGGACGGTGTTTTTCACAACGTTTGCGATTGTCTTGCTGGATTTATCGCTGCTGGTTAGCTATCTCAAGGATTTTCACAATTTCACCGCAGGCCAGTTTCTCACCTCCCTCCAAGTGGGCATCAACTGCTTTGGCTCCAGCATCAAGTCGAGTTACACCTTTGCTGGTGTCAAGCGTTTCAAGCAGGCCAAAAAGATTCTGGATCGTTTGGACGAGCGTTGCACCAGTGACGAGCAGCGCACTCAACTGCATCAAAGTGTGGCAGATTGCAATCAGTACTATATGGTATTCCAAATTCTGTACTCCTTTTATACGACATCCACGTTTCTGGCTGGCGCGTTTACGGGTCGCCTGCCCTGGAAGTTATATAATCCTCTAATTGATTGGGAGGCGAGCGACTTACACTTTTGGTTAGCTGCTTGTTTCGAATACTTGTGGATGTCAGCTGTTGTCTTACCAATCCAAATGGCTGATGTTTATCCCATCATATACTTCTGGATCCTACGCACTCACATCACTTTGCTCAAGGAGCGCTTGCGACGACTGCGCTCAGATCCAACGATGAGCGAGCAGAATAACCATGTGGAGCTAATCAATTGCATTGACGATCATCAGCTGATACTCGAGTAAGTTAACATTAGGTTCAGATTAAATTATTCTGCCCGGGTCTCTCTACTCTCTCTCTCTCTCAGTTACTGCAACACACTCAGGCCTGTTGTCTCTGGCACAATTTTCACGCAGTTTCTGCTCTGTGGCATCGTGATTGGTCTAACCATGATCAATGTATTGTACTTTTCGAGTTTTTGGACTGGCCTTGGCACAGCGACATTCTTGTTCGATCTCCTACTACAGACATTCCCGTTCTGCTACATATGCAATATGATCGGCGACGATTGTGGCGAACTCGCCAATAATCTCTTTCACGCCAATTGGCTGGGTGCATCTCGTCGTTATATAACTTCATTGCTTTTCTTTTTGCAGAATATTCAGGAACCGATTGTTCTCACAGCGGGTGGCATATTCATCATTTCCATGGCCACAAATATCACCGTAAGTAAGGCTATTAATAAGTATCGTTATATAAGTTAATATGTTTGTTGTGCATTCCGCACAGGTTGCAAAATTGGCCTTTTCTGTGGTCACATTCGTCCAGCAATTGAATATTGCCGAAAAGTTTCAAGACAAGTGAATCACATTTGGAAGTTATGACAGCAGTTATTAAAGGAGAACAAATATATTCCATATTAAGTGCTAATAACGGAACATTTAAATCTAACTACATTTTGGGTTATCAGTTCCGACTAAAATCATATATGTGTTATCTTAAAAAGATATTTATATAAGAAAATTGGTTTTCAATCCAGCTTTGCATTTCTGCACAATTATAAAATGCTCTCAAAATATTTTAAATCGAATTATTCTGTGTTGCAAAGCTGCATAAGTCTCTGGCTTGGTTTTGTGACAGCTTAATACTTCGAGCATTGCACCTCAGAACAAGCATGCCGCGTTCCACTATCGCTTAATACAATCCAAAGTGCAAGCAAGCAAGTGATTATTTCACAGCTATTGTTCAACACTCTTTAGACACACACACACACACATCCACATTCGCACACAGTCACTGGGATATGGCCAGGATATGTTGAGGCAGAGGCGTAACTAAGGATTTGCGTAATAAACGAAGAATTGTGCCACACCAAATAAAAAAGGAGAGTTGCGCCAGGCGATCGCAACGAATACCCAAATACACTTATGACACTCTTAATTAAAATGCGTTGCATGCTGCATAACATAAGCTGAACACAGCACGCTAGAGTATAACAAGAGCCGCGAAAAAATTTACAGCGTGAGTTTTCATTGTTAAGCTGTGAGGGTAAACCAACAAAAAAGTACAAATAAAAAAAAAATAACAAAAAAAGAGATAAAGAAAAAGGAGAAAATAAAGCCAGCTACTGGTTGGCAATGAACACAAAAACCGGACAATGTGCCGGACAAGCCGCGTAACAACGACACAGCCGAGCCGCGTCGCAACTCTGGCGATCTGGCCATGGCCAAAAGGCGAAGACAACGGGTAGCTGGCAACTGAAAACTGGTCCGCGTCTGCCAACTGTGCGGAAATTTACGAGCTGCTTTATGGCCGCACACGGGCAGGAAATGTGTACACTTATACACTCACACTTGCACACTCCCATCCTCACACCTACACACACACACTCACACCCACACACATATAGAGGCGCAGTGCTTGCATTTTGGTTTTGCTTTCATCCTTTCGGCGTAAAAACTTTTCCGTTTGTTTTATTTCGTTGGGCACTTGATTACAAACGGTGGTAAATTTTTATTGGGCTTATATCTTGGTTTATTGATATTGATTAATTGTTAAAAAGAAATATGTATACTCAGAGAAATAAACACATTTGCATACTTTTGAAGCGTACTCGTGTTTTCATTTATGTCGTCTGCATACACACACAAACAATAATTCGAATTATATTTGATGAGTTATATAATCAAAAATTCTCTTTTGGAATTTAAAAAAAAATTTTAAATTCGATTTCATTTTCGAATGATAGTCAACTGACTAAAAATTAATTAACTATTTGGTAGACTGTTTGAAAATAGCTGAACTTATTTTCTTTATTGATATTACTAAAAAAAATAATGCTAAATTGTTATTGGTAAAAATAATTAAAATAATTTATTTTCATTTGTATAAAGCATTAAACTAACTTATAACAAAATCAGCTTGGTGGTTATATCTGTACAATAATAACACAATAATCATAAATACTAATGAGATTATATGAAATGACATTTGACTTTTATCACTAAGCAGACAATAAAATTGTGCTTTTAATTACCTGTTTTACGCGAAACTACTTTTGTCGTTGCACACTTAATTAGGACATGGACACGCAGGACACGCAACATAAAATCCAAAAACTAATATCATTAGATTTTAATGCGCTTTCATTTGTTTTAGCCATGTTCTATTTATGCATATGCGGTCATTGAGGCAAGCATCATTTGCATTTGTCACTGGTGTATTTTGCCTAATTGAATAATGAAATTATTGATCATTGAAATATGAGCTGATGGTTGCTGACTCTATGTAAATAAAGTTCGGCCAATTGAACAGCTGATAAGCGAAAACAACATTTAAAGTGACTGGGTGAATTATTTTAGCCACTCTTAGCAGACCTAATTACTGAAACAATGGTAAAAGTAACAGAATAATAAATAGAATAAAACAAAATATTTAAATTATTTCTTATAGAAGTGAGTATAATATTGAATTCATTTCTCTTTTGGTAAAAGCTAAAAGTTAGACAGATATCATTATTACTAACTTTTAAGATTTGAAGAGTGTCTTAAAGACTTATGCTTTTATATTATGTATTATTTTAAGTGTTTAATAAGCTTATGATAGAAAAACTGATCATGCATAATTCATAAGTAACTTAAAGTCTTTATGTTGTAAAAGCTCTAGTGCGCTTACAAAGCTCCTTATTGCAGTCTGCTTCAAAAGCTCTTATCCCCTCTCATTATCCCCTTGTAATCTAAAAGCTTTATTATCAGAGTCTTAACAAATGGTTTGAAATGCGATTTCGAAGAAATATAAAACACATAACATACTCAGGAAAGGCCCAAATCGCTAAATCCGCTAAAATATATAGTGGAAACATTATCTTAAGTGCAAGCTGTAACAGCAATATTACGTAATTATAGTTTAAGGTAACATTACATGCCACACACACACACAGGGAAGCAGACAGAGAAAGAGTGCAACAGATGAAATTTATCTGTACTGTCATCAATCAAAACAGGGACACTAATTGCATTTTTGTGGTAGGGCAAGGCGCCGACTGCGCTACACTGCACAACAAAGTATTGTTTACTTTGGTGGCTGGCACGCTTTTACAGAATACACAGTTCTCTACAGGATTTTGAGGGACTCGCAGTTCGAGACAACTTTGCACATGCCGCAGAACAGGAGCAGAACATTCAATTTCCAAGTAATTCAATTGAGGGCGGTCGCGGAGTCGAGTGTGTGGGTGTTTGAGTGGGTGCGTGTGTGTGCACAGTTCGGCGAAAAACTCATTCAATATGCTGCACAGGTAGCTGCCCGTCGACCAGGTAGGCAACTGTTTGAAATATTTATTCAAATATTGTGAGCCAGTTGCATACCAATAAATAAACAGCTCTTTGTCGAAAGGGCTTTGTAGCTAGACATTTCATGCTATATACCATTATTATGGCTGTTGCTGTTCCTTTGGGTTATGTGTGTAATACACAATATGTATGCAAATAGACAAATACGCTTCTGATCTTTGATACTTGCCTGCTCAGGCATTGCTGGATTTTAGCCACCTCAAACTGGCTTTTTGGCCTAAGCCCTGCACACTTGCCTGTTCTTGAGTTAGCCATTTGCCTGCCACTTTTGGCTAACTCACAAATGTGTTGGCGAAAGGCATAAGCTGGCCATTTAATATGTTATTACTAGCTTCCTGCAAATGCTGAGCAAGCCCAAAAAGATAGATATGAAAATAATAAATATTTTGTCTCGATTATAATATATTTATAAGCTCATAATAATAAAATAATAATACAACGACCAGACATTCAACTAATAATAATACTGATTTCTGTTCTCATGTGTGCTATAGAATTTTTCAATCTTCCATAAAGAAAGTGGGCTTTTAG
Organism: Drosophila conformis; assembly: GCA_035041375.1. NCBI lineage: Eukaryota > Metazoa > Arthropoda > Insecta > Diptera > Drosophilidae > Drosophila > Drosophila conformis. Next base: position 2,338,427 of record JAWNLE010001234.1, read on the forward strand.
AAATATATTTAAAGAGTTAAAGAAATATATTTGAACTGAATCCAATATTTTTTCTATAATTTGATGATTCACAGTGATAAGTGCACATATATGTATATATGCAATGTTTGTGAATTTAATTTGTTTCAGATGTTTTTAATTATATTATTTCCCGCATTCATGCTTAAGTGTTTGGCAATATAATACATATAAATTAAATAAATATAATTAAATGGTAAACACTTAAACAAAAATGGAAGCATGTTGTATTTAAAATTAATCATAAGTTAAATTGCAGCAAATGTTTATCGACAATTCAGCAAAAATAAATTTATCAATATACACATGCATATGTAAAAATGCACATTGCATTTAATTAATGGCTGAAAATTATGTTCAGGTTCATTTATTGCGCGGCTTTTATTGAATGTTTTCCAAATTGCAATTCGAGTCCTGGTCCTGGTGCATCCTTGCAGCGATTACGAACTCTGCAGCAGAAAGTCAATATTACTATGGTAAATGCAGACGAAAAGAAACACCGACAGTGTCAGCCACACAAAATATGGCGGCAAAAATGCTTTCAATTAATTAAACACCCAAAAACGACACAATCATTAAAACGCCATGTCCCGTTAAGAGAATGGACAACAAACCAACCAGCTGACCATTTGACCAGCTGGCCAGTGTTCAGTTCATATAACCAACGAACCCAGTGAAATGCCAACCCAATGAACCAGCAACAATAGCAACAACAAGCGTCAGGCAGTTGTCGGAGGAAACATTAACTGTGTCTGCTCTGTGTGGCATGTGCGGCATGCAGCTCATTAATAATACAAATAATGTGTTTCGAAATCGTTTCGGCTTGCATGCCACAAATGCTGCTGTGATTAACACATTGAAATCAACAGCTGAACTGAGACTGAGTCAAAGCTGCTTAACAGCTTCAACTCTACACGATAGTGTTGATGGCAATCAGCTTAATCTTTAGCTGCTTTGTTTTCCGATGAGGATAAGATTAAGGCCAATGTTTCACTTAAATTTGAGCAGTTGTTGCAAAAAAACAAATAACATCTTAAATGCCTATCATTTCAATGGCTTAGTTCAGTTTGCTGAGTTTGTTTTGATGGGCATATAAATATAAAATATTTCAAAAGTAAAGACAGTCAGCACATATATTTATTTATTTATCTGCCTCTGTGCTCCAGTCAAAGTTTCTTAAGCAAATTATCAACACTGCACTTCATTGAGTTAATTTATCAATTCAAGAAGCACAAAAAGACGCAGTAAGTAATTAAAACAAGTAATGCCATCAATTTAAGAGGTATTAACTTTAATAGTCTGCAACACTCTTTATTCACCCATCTGTCTTTTTAAGCGCAATTCAATTGAATTGCAATCGAATTATTTATACAGCACTTCATTTATTTGGATACAAAAATGAGAGCAATTAAACCCCTAATGGATAATAAACAGGGTGCATAATTTGTATAATTAAGTGAATGTAATGCAGTCCCTTGAGCCAAAACTGCGCTGCAGTATCCTTTGAGCAAATGCAATTCAATTAAATTGCAGTGCGCCAGCCAAATTCAAAGAACATAAAAGGGAACCATTTAAAAAAATCGTTAACTGAAAAAAGCAAACGCTAGCTGCAAAAACTAAAATAAAAACATATATATATATATATATATAGTTTAGTGCACTAGAGGAGGGGTTTTGCAGGTCACGGCCTCATAAAATGTTTAGTAGCTGGACATTTGAAGGAGATGCGACAACGCGGTTGGTTTATAGCTGTTGGCGAATTCGCATTACAAATGGATGCGGGAACGTGCCTCGAACTAATAGAATTTTCAAGATAAGCTCCATACACTGAGGGCTTATCGCGTGACACTTGCAGCTGCTAAAGATTCAGTTTGACAGCAGCAGGTAGCTCAGCGGGCAGCTGCTTGAACATTCCTCGAAAAGGAGGCGACGCAACTGTTGAAAATTTCCAGAAACAATAGATTTGAGGCAGCTGCAGGCAGGTAAACCGAGGCTGACTATAAAAATCACAGCTACTGCAAACAGGACACGCATTGTGATTTGAGCACACGAACCAAACACAACACACCACTATCAGTTCCTTAATAGTGATAATACCTAGAAAGAGAGAGAGAGAGAGAGTAGAAAACAAATCCATCCATGGCCGAACAACTATTTCCGGGCTTGGAGCGTCCCTTGCCGCAGCTTCCCTCCCTGCCCTACACTCTCTTCGCCTACCGCGAGGAGCTGCGTCGTCGCGACGCTCCATTCATGAAGATGTCCACAATCAAGCTGCATCTCACCGATAATCTGATATTGCAAACGATTAAGAACATTCGACAATTGGATACCATAGAGATAATGAATCTCAATCGCGAGATCGTCTTCAAACGCAATCTGACCAAGCAGATGCGAAAAGTGCGCAAACTGGAGAAGATGGGGCTCAATGTCGATCCCCGCCAGCTAACCCAAGTGCATTTGGACTAAAACTAAACGAACAGCAACAGAAAACTGTGTACAGCAAATCAAAACATACTCCAAGCATGTCAAACACTTAGTTCATAAGCTCTCAAGTTTCTAAAACTCAATTATAATTATATATTGATAACAAAAATAATATTATATAAAATATATGGATCATTTTTTTTTCATATTAAAAAATAATATAAATCTGTGAAAAGTAAAATGATCTGTTTTCTTCAAAACAAGCAGGAAGATCCATTGCTAACTACAGGGTATGCAGCAGTCGCACAATAGTTTTTGTTAATTGCGGATTATTCTCTCAGTTGGCTAGCTCATATCTGTATGCCATACGCTTTATCTGAGTAGCTGTGTTCAGAACACAAGCGCACCCATACAAAGGAATCAGTCCGAACAGAACGCGGATTTAACCTCATCTCTGCAGGCACTAATAGACACCATGGCAAAAAGGAGGCTTTTTTCGATTTGCATTTTTTGAGCTCGGCAGAAGCATTCGAAAATTCGAGGAACAAGGATTCACTAAGCACCGAAAGATGATTAAGAGAGATATGTGTCTGTCAGCTCCTGAAGCGACAAACTAGAAATGCAAAGAAAAAAGAGATGAACATCATGTGGGAAAGAGAGAGATAGAGAGAGCGCGAAAGATGTAGAGATAGAGAAAGAAATAGAGATAGATGGATAAATTGTAGTTGCAGCATGCATGTGCATGTTAATTAAGTATCTGGTTCGTTAGTCTGCAGTGATTAATCCGAAAATAAAAAATAATGCATGTTTTAAATCTTGGGTACTAGTAGAATTGTTGTCTTCATTTTTGGTTATCTTCAGAAACATGGACATATATCTTGCAGAGAAATATGTAACGCACTAAAGGAGGGAAAGATAAACGTTCTCTCTTCTTAGCCTATATCATTGAATTGTAGCGATATATTGTGGTAAGCCAGAGTTGCAAATAAATATTAACGCATTTCGACAAGCAGACATTTATGTTTCTTAAAAACATTGTGGGCACATTGATGTGCACTCGTGCATACTTCTTGAGTTTTAACTGGCTCTGAAGTTGGTTTGTTTGCATTCGAGTGCTGCTCTTAATGATTTACAAACTTTTTCTACCAGATGCACATTACATGCAGAACCACAAACACGGAAACACACACACACACGCACACACACAATGGCAACCACTTACAACAAAAATAAGCCATTGTTGTATGTTGCAGCCATAAAAACTTTGTCAACATGAACTACAACAAGAACAACTCACATGAAAAATGCAAGGCAAAGCGTAAATTGTATTCGCAGATGAAAGTTTTTTTTCGGCATATAAGTAAATAACGCAAGGCAAGCGAGTGGAAGGAGGGTGGTTGCGGGTGGTGGCAAGCTATGGGTGTGTGGTTGTGTGTTTTTAGTAATTTAGTGCGGCATTTGAAATGTCGTTTTTCGCGCAACTGCAAATAGGAAGTGGGAAGGAAAACGAGCCACGCTATGTTGCATGCAAAACAATGGTATGCTCTGTGCGTTGCTGCAACTTCTGTAACCGCATTTTATGCGGCTTGCCACCACGCATCTCTTATGGGGAAACATCTCACTGCCAGTTTGCAGTTGCCACACTCACATTTGGTCATATGCAAAAATTGTGCTCATTAGGCAAGTTTTATCAAGAAGCCTCATTCGAGAGCATTCCATTTACTTAGCAAAACCCAACAAACCCAAACAAATTAAGAAAATAAAAACTTAAATATTAAATACACTATTTAAAATATTATTTATTTTCATGGATTCCCTTACATTAGAGACTTTTTAAAAGCTGAATTATCAATTGCAATGTGGAAAACTACTAACCAGAGCTGAACCTTTACACACTCAGAAAAATAATCGACTTGAAATATAGAAATTCGCCATGGCAGCTAAAAATAATTTCTAGTTTTTAGAAATTATTTCTGACAATACTGACACAAATGTCTAAAACTTAGAAAGGCTTCTTTAATAACAGAAATATTTAGTACAGAAATATATGGTAAAGTGATTTTTTTTGTGTGTACTCACGAATTGACAGACTGATGGTCTGACTGACTGGCACCAGATAAAGAAATTCAGAGTTTGCTGCTGCATATTTTGATATTCTAGAGTTGAATACTTCTTTGCGAATCGCATTTGAAGAAAGCACGGAGAAAGCAACAAATAGTCGATGCGAAGATGCACTGGAATGTGTGTAGTGGAAAATAGAGAATAGCGCTTGAAGCGAACGAGAAATATGAATGCACAAAAATGTGCACTGCAAGAAGTTGAAAGTGCAAAACTTTTTGCACTTGTGTCCAAAATCTTAGACAGCACCAACAAAGAAAAAAATGGAATCGCCCTCAAAAAAGTTGCTGATGCACGTTCCTCAACAATGGAGCAAGTTGAAACTAAATAAACTTGTGTCAATGACCGAAATTTATCTGCAAGATGCGACCGAAAGACGTGTGTCGGAATTGAGGATATTACAAAAAAGCGAACATTGCGCATACGTACCGTAGAACAATTGGGAATCTATGAAAAATTCAAACACGATTTGGCAGCACTTCAAAGTTTATTTCTTATTGCATGCGACAGCAAGTAGTTGTGCAACAATAAAGTTGAAATGTTGTGGAATCTGGCCACTAGCTTAGCTAGTGAAAAATGAAGGTTGAAATATTGAAATGATGAAGGCTTTTGGTATTTGTATAACTCCACAGCTGAAGAATGCGGAAGAATGCGGTGCATCCCAACCAGATTCGAAATGTGTAGAAATATGTAAAATAAAAAACACATTAGCTGCAGTAAATATATAATATAAAACTAAAATAATGATGTACAAAAGCATATTCATAAAATTCGATTTAGATTAGAATGCACAATTTGCAGCTAGCAAACAATTGGGTCAGATAATTTAAAATTGATAACTTAAATACAGAAAATGGCACGTACTCTTACAATATTGTGTGCTATTAGAAGGGAGACCGAATAAATAGTTGCGACAGAGTTTCAGCTTTCAGAGACATGCATAAAGAAGCCAGGTATTTGCAACCCAGACCCATTTTATGTTTAGCATTTCACATACAAGCTAAAAATTCTTGAAATTTTCCCGGACCCAAAGCAAAATATGAACACATGAGCCCAGTCCTGAAGTCCCCAAACCATTGCTAGCTCTCGCATATCTTGGGATGTTGCCCATAAGGACAGTTGCCAAATACTTTAACCTACGTAAAAGCATGCAAAGAAGCAACAAGCGCCCAGCATCTCCCCTAAGTGAACAAAATTCCTGGCAAGCCTCGCATACAAAACTACAATCCCCACATCCTGCCAAAAACCACAGCCAGCTCAGAGGGTGGAAAGGGAGTGGGGCTGCCGCAATGAAGTGTAACGAAACTAGTCGTGACACAATTTCTGATGCAAATTGCACAAGTCATGGCATTTGAGTGTTTCGGCTATTGCCAGATATCGATAGCATCCTTGAATTTAAAACGGTGATGGGCAAGTGCCAAAAAAAAAAAAACAACGAAAAATATACTGTGCATTCCAAGGCTAATAACATTATCGGCACATAAAAGCGTTGCCAAAAAAGCCCATCCGAAAATTATATGTTATTAAATTTTACAAATGGTTCTCGACTCCCAAGCACGCAAGACCGTTTTCCTTTTTCAATAAAGTGCAAAACGAGGCGACAACGACAGAGCCCTCCACTAACCGCAGATAAATGAGACACTCGGGAGCTGCTGGCAACAACAACAACAATGAAAGGAGCAACAAGGATTGGGGGAACTGGCAACAGGATATGTGCGACAGTGCTGGCCAAAATGCACATAAAAAACCGATACAATCCCAATTGAATCAATTGAATTGAATGACTAAGCAAGGCCCTCGCCTGTGCTATAATGTTTAGGGTTTGAGTTTTATATTTGGTGTCGGGGCGGTGCAGGGGCGGTGCTGGGGCTGCTGGGACTGCATGGGATGCATGGGTGTAGATGGCAAGCTCCAGACACAAAAATACCCCCAGCGAAAGGATTCCGGCGAGACGAGCTGGAGGAATAAAAATAAATTGATGTTTTCAAGTGTCAGGCGCTTCAATGTGGACATGGCTGATGGCGTGTGTATGGGTGTTGTAGTTGAAGTTGGAGCTGGAGCTGCTGGAACTGGCTTAACTTTCAAAACCGTGGACACATGTTCAAGAAACAGTCGCGAATAGTTTGATTACTTTTTTTTTTGGTGTTTTTATTTTATTTTTTCTATATCGTGTGGTCTTCCCACTCAGAAATTCGCTCAACGATGCAATGCAGTATGTTTATATTTCTGATTGCTCAGATAGGTTCTGGCAAAAGCTATAGAAATCTTAGAGGGTAGTGCCACAAGTTGTGGCCATGTGTTAAATGTAAACGTAAGAAAAATTCGTAAAATTAATTATATACAAGATAAACCGATAAATTGGATTTTTTATTTTTAGCTTTAGCACTTTTTTGGCTTTCGAAAAACACATTTAAATATTATTTGTCTCGCATATTTTAGTTACTCTTTAGCATTTACAAATATTTCACAAGCACCTCGCTTACCACTTTCGTTTCAGCGACTTTATTTCGGCTTGAGTCAGAAAAAAAACAACGTCCAGACAGACATTTGCAAAAATAAATAGAGGCACATAGGAAAAAAATTACGAGCGAAACTTTCGCAATTGAAAACAAAGTGAAAGAAGCGAGTGAAACGCGCTGCTTCTGTGCACCGAGCTGTAAACAGTGCTTGGTTTTAGTTTCAGTAACTCCCGGAGTTGCAGTTACAGTTGCCACCGAATGGGGACTACATGCCACAGAGGATACACAGTATATACCGTCTTGGCAAAAGTAAATGAAATAAATTTGCCCCAATAAAAGCCACAAAACCACAAATGCACAGAGATGGAGAGAAAGCAGGTTGCCTGAATAGCATTTGATATTGATTCCTGAGCCTTGATAAAGCCACAAAGGAGCGACGGAGTGTGTGTGCTTGTGTGTGTGTGTGCATATCTGACGTCATCAATGTGAGCTAAATGTAAATTACAATAAACATTGCAAATGCGAAACATGAAAAAACACTCAAGTTTGTTTGATAATGTCGACAGGATGTGCGTGAATTTGTCAGTTTTGTGTGGGCGATTTGAATCTGTCTGCCGGAAGCGGATGCTATCAGTGCTTCACTGCGATTCTCATGCGGGAGTTCCTCCTCACTATATACATATACAGTGGCGGACACCTTATTCTGATCAGCGTCAAAGAAAAAACGTAATTGCCTGCCATAATCCTACCTAGCAGGTGGGGAAACCCCAGTGAATTGGGGTCATATATTAATTTTGGTGGTTAATACATATACCTACCATCGGTCTTTGGAATTTTTGAAAAATAATGAATGGTTAGCTTATGGCAGGCAATTCCTTGTTTTCTTTGACGCTGATCAGAATAAGGTGTCCGCCACCGTATATATACATATATGTACGTATATATAGAATAAATGAACATATTTGCTTACCTTATAAATTGATAAATACATACAGTTTAAGTTTGACAAAGTTTGTGCCTTGGGAGGTTTGTCACAATTGTGATTTTAAGCAACAAAAAATGTTGCGACAGCTTAAAAGTAATAACAGTTCTAAAATAATACCTGTGTTTGCTCATGTTGAAACTATTTACATGTTAATAGCACAACATAAAGTAAATTTATTTTATTTTTGCTTTAAAAGTGCAGCTTGCAACATGAGTGCAGTGGCTCAAAATTATGCACACAACAAGTTACCACAACTTTTCATTACAAAAGCTTCGAGGCATTCATTCATACAGCTGCTATGAATAGAGCATTATGGTTCCGCCTCGTTCCCACGGGGGGGGGGGGGGGGGAATATCTGAACCTGGTGGCCAGGAGAGATGCCGGCCACAAACAAACTAATGAACTTCATTCTGACCACCAGCCACCAACCAATGACAAAATGCCAACAAATAAAATGAGGGAAATAAAATAGAAAGCAAATGTTTTGCCTCCAGTTGGTTTTTGTGTGCGCTGTTATAAATTTTCTATGTAAATATGGTAAATATGAAAATAAATGTAATATCTAAGGACACAGGACACGATGCCAGGACATTCAGTGATACTCCAATAAATAGTTATAACTTCTACCGGGCACCGAGGAGCAAACTTGTTGTCCATTAAAGATTTTCCGTTTGTAAGTCAGCGTTCAGCACTCAGAGGATGGTTATCCTTCAGAATTTGCCTCCTTAGTTGAGTGCACTTGGGCAGGGGCTGGGCTGCTGTTATTTCTTCATTGGATTGCTCTTCATGGTTCGCCTGGTTTTGGCCCGCCAACCACGCTTTTGGTCATTCAGCGAAACAAAAAACGGTTCACGTTCATTCATGCTCATTATCCTGTAGATTATTCGGTACTTTCGAGTGCTCAGTCCGATAATAACGATGATGATGCTGCTGCTTCTCCTGCTGCTGCTGCTGCTTCCAAGGATGTTGTTGAGACAGCGATGCGAACTGGTTTCTGGTTTTTGACTCGTGATTTGATGATTGTGGGAATGGTCATGGGATGAGAGTTTGAGGTGGGCTCACTGACAGGACAGCTTAATATTGTTAAGAGACTCGTCCTTGTTGCTGTTGTCGCCGCTGGCTGATGATGATGCACTTGATATTTGCCGCATGAATGCAACGAACGAGTGATCTCTCTTTCTCTGTGCCACTCTCCAAATCTTATTTAGCCATTTAAAGCACATTAAGTCCTTGCTTATTGTGTACACTCGAGCTGTGGACCATTCAAGAGTTGAGAGCTTTTGTTGTCGACTAGCTCGACTTTTACTGCACATTGTCCGCGAGTACTACGACTCCTGCGAGTCCTTGCGTTTCAGCTTTGGCAGCTTTGTGGATTATATCGCATTTGCTTTGTGTATGTGTGAGTGCTTTGGCACCAACCTGCCACCCATCAGCGCCCTCCACATCCTCCTCCACCCACAACCACATCGCCAGTCAGCTTCAGTTAATTTTTGGCCATTTAAATGTTAAATATTTGCTGGATTTATGCACCTACCAAAGCAGCCGCACCTTTTTACCTCGTAAATCCTGTTCGTATATTTATGTGTGTGTGTGTGTGTGAGTGTGTGTGTGTTTTGAGGTGTATGGGTTTGTGTACTCCTCATAGCCACACCTACGCTTAACTGTGGCCTGCCACCCAAACGGAGAACCCCAGTGTGCCGACTAATGGTCGTCGTTGCGATGTCAAGCTGTTGTCAGCATCGCCGCTAATCCCTCGTTTGAGTGGCAAATGTCCCACGATTGCCCCAGCCCCAGACCCATCCCCTGCCCATGCCCCATCCGTAGCTCCAGCGTCTTTCCGTTGGGCAGTCATCGCCTCTAACTGATGTCCGGCTTAGGTAATGGCAATTTAATAAGCTCCTAAACGTTGGCCCAGCCAGCTCTAGCTGCCTGGTGCTATGTGGCCTCAATGACGACCAATATTGCCACAGGCTGTAAATACCAAATGCCTAGAGGTAACTAAAGCTGCCTTGATAGCACAAATTCCCTACTGCTATGCGTTTGTTATGTAAATGTTTGTTATCCATAGCTTATCAGCACTTGTTTGCAGCTAGAACCATTTTTAGAATAGAATTTTTAAATTATTAATATTGCAGACTAATATATTTGAATGATAAAAAACTGGTTCAGACCAAACAAAGAATAAGCCATAGAGATAGAGAGTTCATTCAAAAGTTCAGTTCTATATTTATAAAACATCTTATCAAAATTATCTTTCGGTAGCTGCAAAAATCTCAAATAATTTGAGTCCAAACAAAAAAAATATATAAAGTTACTGAATAATACATAAATATTTATGTTAATTTGACATATAGTATTCATAATTTTAGTTTTATCTGCTTTTTGTCTCGTTTCCTAAGTTATTTCTGTTCGTAAGATAACGAACATATTAAGTTTATTTATTATTTATTATTTTTATATTTTTTCATACTCAATTATTTATTTATTTAAGCTACTTTTATTTAAACAAAATTGTAACAGCAACGTTTTATATTCAAAGACATTAAGTTTAGCTGCCATGTGAAGAAAGTTCTTTTTTTTACAAAACGTAAAAAATAACGAAGAAAGTAACTCAAATTCAACTAATTCCAAGTCCGAAACAAATTTACACAGATCACGTACGCTTGACAATCGTATGCAATTTTCGACAGTTTTTTTCCGTTCCTTGCTCGTTTTATTATGCAATTGAAGCTAGATTTGAATTAGATGTTAAGTGAACTTTTTACACCGACGAGTCGAGCAAGGGGCTAAGACAAATGCAGCAGACGCATGCCCGAGCAGCAGGATGCAGGAGGAAAAGGACAATTCACAAAGTCGACAAGCGTAAAATTGACAAACGTTTTTGGGCCAAAATGCTGGCGAATGCAGACAACATGACAAAAGGGGTAACAAAGGCGACAACAACAAATACAACAACAATGTAAACTCACCGAGCTGCACGCTGCTTGAGCCTGTTGACAATTGTTAGTGAGACATTGACTGAGTGTCGAGACAGTTGAGCAGGAAGAGCTGGGAATGAAGGGAGAACAGGGAGAGCAGAGAGAGGATAGCAACAGTCCACGCTCGCTCAGATGGACCTTTTAATGACATTCAAAGTGTTAAGTTGAGTGGCCGTTGGGCCAGAGAACACTCACAAGTCCAAAACATGCTGCCGCAGTCCTTGCCGAGTGCATTCTTGTTGACTTACTGACACTTTGACACTTGCCCCCCATTCCACATAATGTTCGAGTTTTGCAGTTGCCAGTGCTGCAACTGGAAATTAGTGCCACAGTGCTTGGGGTGTTTGCCTGTCTATCTGGTTGCCATCCGCAGGCAATGTGCCACCAGATCTGGCTGCTCATTATTCAGCTCATTTGCATGCATCTCATTCGTCGTCTCATGGCACAAACACATTGGTTTTTACATTACAGTCCGAGCTTAACATTCAAAGCCATACAATTGTTTGCTCTCTGCAACAACGACAATTGAATACCCTTTCCATAAAGTTTCTCTGCGATTTAAATTTATGAATTATTTTCAACTTATTCTTGCCTAAAATTAAAATTCTTAAAAGCAATTATCAGCAGAGCTTCTTTAGATTTTATTCAACTCAATATTCACAATGTGAATAAGCCCAATTTATCATAACTCATGGTACCAAATTTGTCCTATTGCTGCCTGGTTGTAGATTCCCACTCAGCATTCAGCAATCTCTGTGCTTCGGCCATTTAATCGCATTTGTCAAGTCGTCCTAACCCAGTTTGAGGGGCGAATGCAATTTGACTAAAATCATGGCCAGCCTTTCTGGTCCGAATAGATTTGGTGCTGCCCCTTGCCCTCAACAATAAAAGATAAAATAAAAATAATAATAAAAAAAAACTCTGAAGGCAAACAAACAATGTAGAACTGAAAATGTAATGCCTGTTCCAGGTCAGATTTGCATTTGGATATACATTTTGGATTTCGAACAGACAGTTTTGTCCAAGGACCTTTCCTTCTGCTGTTTGCTTTTTTGGTTGTGGTAATTAAATTGTCAGGTTGGCATTTCAAGCAGTTAGCTGCAAGCGACATCCTGCAGCCTGCAACCTGCTGAGTCACGCATTGTTGACTTTAGATTGAATTAAGCACAAGTTTTCATCCATGTTTAACAATTTGTCATTCATGTATACAACATATGCCGTAGAGCTTACACTAAGGAACATTTTGGAAACCCTTTTATTCAGACGGTATATTTCTAAATTGTAGTTGTGTCTTTCTGAAAACCAGGTGTTTTCTTTTATTAATTCTAGGGCACATTTTTCCCCAATTTATTTATATAATTTTTAAACTTCAATCGTTTAAGATTTCCCTTATAGAACCATACATCAGGTGGTTTTTTGAAAAACATACGATATTATCGATTATTATCCTCTACAATAGACAGGGAGAGACACTTTTATTGGCTTTTCCAAATATAAGGGTTTGCTTTTCTACTTTTAGAAATATTTTCTATTATGGAGAAATATATTTCTGATAATATTTGCTCGATTTTGAAACAAACATGTTTTTGTAAAATACGAGTTAAAACACATTTTCTTTCGTAAATTTAGAAATTTTTTTCAGAACGATTTTCCAATGATTTTTTACATTGTATGCCTTTTTTTCTGAGTGTATGCGCCTGTCTCCAATATTTATGAGAAAAATAAAATTGTCTTGGAAATGACAATGAAATATTTGAAATATAAAATACGATATGGCAGCTTGTTTGCAAGCAATAACAATTAGGAATCGACAAAAATGAAAAACATATTTTATTTTGTAGAAAAATATACTATTTACTTAAATTTCGAAATTTTGAACATTTCATGGAATGCAAATATTATTTTTTAATGACAATTGATGCGTCCATTGATTTCGAATTGTTGAGAGAATTGAACTGAAGTAAATTTCATGTAAATTGTCATTTAAGCTGAGCATAAATCGTCGAACAGCCTAATTGCCAGTGATTTAAGGATATTTGATCCATTTGAATGGCTTTTATCTCGAAATTGAAGCACAATCGCTGCACATTCAATTGTGCACTGAACATTTGAAGGACATGCCCTAATGAGCCATTTTACCCTCAACGTGCTGAAGTAATGGCTAAGGTTTAAGGGGTAAGGGGTAATGGGTAATGGGTCTGGGACTGAGTCGGACTCTGGGCCTACGCGGCTGAACTTAATTGCATTTAAATTGCCACTCGTGTTATGTTAACAAATAATTAGTTGCCCATTGGGCATGAAAACAGTCCGAGGCGTAGCTCGAAGGACGCGCCAGACAGGCCGACAATTTAGCCAAAGACAAGGACAATGCACACGCCCCGAACTTCGTCGTATCCTATGTTGCATGAAGAGAACCGCACTTGCCTCATTTGCATACGCTCTGCCGGAGCGAATTGGACGATACGAAACTAGAACTGAGAATGTGTTTGGCCGCCAAATGGGGTGTGGATAATGACTAATGGAGACTTCTGAAATGGGTTAACAATTCGCATGCCACATGCCACATGAGGCAATTAGGCTGCAGCAATGAAAAATTCACATAAATCCAATAGAGTGCTACATTATGCATTCACCAGGCAAAGGGCAAGTTTAGCAATTTGCACAAATTAATTATTTGCAACTATATGTATAACAACGAGAAAGCAAAGCGGAAACAAGCCACAAAATGTGCGAAAATCTCCCAAGATTAAACAGCATCTGAAACTTCAATGAATACCTGACTGACGACGCTTTGTGTTGCAAATAGGGCGTGGGGCGTGTGGGGGGTGTTATTCAATGTGCAAGTCATCAATATCCTGTCGAGTACAAGCACATTTTGAAAGGCCAGAGTACAATGGTCCAAACAGGCAAAATACCACTTAAAATCGCTGGCATACGAATTTCTGTGAATTAATTGGATCGAATAGTATTAATAAAGTTTTCGAGTTTTATTAAAATATTGACGAGACAAGAAGAAAGAATGGTTTTGTAAAAGGAGAGGCGATAATAACTAATAAGAGAATCTTTTGCGAACTTACAATCATAGTTCCCTTAATAACTGTAAAATACAGAGAGGGGAAGATTATAAAAGCAAGAACACTGATAAGACTTCGACTGAGCTAAGCTTTGATTTAACCAAATATTATAGATTATAATATTATAAATTCTACATAATTTTTCTTAAAGTATAGTGTTTACTGAAAACTATTCTTATTTTAATCAAATTACCTTTCCAAACAGGAAAAAACTTGTCAACTTTAAGAATTAACATGCTAGCAGAAATTAGTTAAGCAAATATGTGTGCATGCCACTATGCCCCAATGTTTTAATCAAGCGTCCACAGTTGCGCCCATCCGTGAGCAGCGTCAGGACGAGATGAGGCGAGAGTAAACGCCTCTAAGACCAAGAAAGATTCAGCGAAGCATGCGAATATTTGGCTAATACGAAATGAACGCTAAGAAATTCCGAGTGCATACATTAAACCAGAGAGGATTCTAAACCCCTTTGATGTGCGACTCTGTGAGCAGAGAAATTTATATATATATTTATAGAGAGAGAGAAGAGAAAGAGCGAGAGAAAGAGAAAGAGCGAGAGAGAGACGGAGAAGGAGAGGGAGAGGCAAGAGTTACTGTCAAGGCGAAAGCAAACTTAATGCAATCAAGCTTAATGCAGCGCATCGGCTGGCCGAGACGACGAGACGACTAGACTGAGGGCGGGGGTGAGGGGTGTGTGCAGCGGTCGGTGGGGCCGGAGCAAAGTGTGTCCTTGGAGCTTACTACCTGCGGTGCATTTTTAAGCAATTTGCATAATAATTATCGAGCAGACGCAAGCCAAAGGAGCCAGCCCATCCCAAAGGGATTGCGCCTGAAATATTGAAAAACTTGAGCAACTTGATCTCAACTACATAATTAGTTTTCACCAGCTTGTGCTAGCTGTGAATTATAACAAGGCGTCGAACTAAGTATTCCAATCAATTTAAATGTGGTCAATTTAAAAGCAATCGGAACCCAAAGCAATCAAATACAGTTTACGAAACTAAAATTAATTTACTAATGATGTTCCTAACTTGGGAAATCAGCATATTGATGATGATTATTTTGCAAGATTATTTTTCAGTCAAGTTAAGCAGTTGACATATTTGACATGATTAAAGTTCAGTTCGCTTAAGAAGCAACTTTGTTTCTCACTATTCACAAATAATGCGCCACACGCTGTAGAAACTTTAAGTCAATCAAGGAAAACCATTTTTGAAAAGTGCGCTGCACAAGTCCGCTGCCAAAAACATGAGCAGATTTTTCAAAAACAAATTCATCCATATATATATATTTATATATTTGACAAATGCATTGTGGGAAGGTGTTAAGGGGTGGAGGGCGGGTTGGCTTTGTGGGGCTGTTGAGTTTACATTGTTCGCTTGTTTAACTTAAATTGCTTTGCTTCTGCTTTTGCCGTTGTTGCTGCAATGACGAAACAGAGGCCAACAACTACAACAGCTTTGCTCAATGCGCTTCCGTTTCCGTTTAAACGCTTCCCCTCGCCACCTGCCACCTTGCCACCGACCGAGGCAACACTCCAAGCAGCATCCAAAGTTTGGCATTGTTGTCTTTGGCGCTGCTTGTGGCAATCACTTTCGTTCTACCAGCTTCTTCCCAACACCCCAAATAGCGAAAACACCTCCCACAACTCACCTCACCCTTAACGCCTCTGCCACTTCTTGGGCAACTCGTTCAACCACCAAACACTTCCGTTGGCTTCCCCCGCACTACGTGGCGCAAAGTTTAAGTATAAAGCGCACAATTCTTTTCCCTGTTTTTTTTTTCTGGTTTTCAAAATGTATTTTAGTATTTCAGTGTTGGATTTACCCCAATGGAATTGCATACGATTTTGATTGAGCAATTAGGGAATGCACAAGAAAATCACCGACAAGCGGCACCGGGTTGAACGAGCGCATTCTGGCATTTGGGCAATTTTTTTGCATTATGACATTTGAAATTTAATTTGAAGTGTCAGACGCAAAGTGTACACTTTTCATAATTTGGCTGCTGGGCGTGGAAGGGAACTCAATTTTGATTTGCATCCTAGCTACGGCTATGGTCACAGCTTTGCTTGCCACAAAATGTGGGCGTGGCCTTACCGTGCAACGGACAACAGCACAAAACCGCACTCATGATTAGTGGTCAAATGACTTTTGTGCCATCGCCATAACCATCGCTATCAGCCGCATTTGAATTTGTTGTTAAACCCACTCACCAAAACTCAGTTCTATTGCCGGAACAGTGAGGGAGATAGAGACAGATACAGATAGAGAGAGAGAGAGAGAGAGAGATATAAGTAAGCAATCAGTCTAACAATTTGAATTTCATAATTTTGATTTCGCTGCAGTTGAATGAGAGCCTTTGAGCGCTCTATTATGGAAATAAAGTGGTGTCTATCATAGAATCAGTTGAGCTTTGAATATTTATAACATTACTGCAACTGCTCTCAGTAGTGATTCTCTATTTCATCCATTTGCAATGATTGTTTTACGCAAATTTTGCAAAAGTACCAAACAACTAAATTGATGTTGATTTACTGAGTTTTAGTAAATAACTCTTACCAAAAATGAACAAGTTTTAATTTAAAAAGTTTACATCGAATTAAATATTTATAGAGTGTGTGCATTCAGTCGTAATACAACTATAAAAAAAAAAGGAAAAAGGGGAAAAGCGAAAACCGCGGAAATTAACAAAATTGTGGCCCAGATAAAAGAGAAACAGCAATTTGCATTAAAAGGCA
Organism: Drosophila conformis; assembly: GCA_035041375.1. NCBI lineage: Eukaryota > Metazoa > Arthropoda > Insecta > Diptera > Drosophilidae > Drosophila > Drosophila conformis. The sequence goes on from JAWNLE010001234.1 coordinate 2,355,223, forward strand.
AGCGTTTAATTACAAGTGGCAATCGAGTTTTACAGTTCTTCCCTATTGAACCTTGCCATTAAAACAAACGGAAGAAGAGTTAAAAAAAACAAAAAGGCAATGGCAACATGTGCAATTTTCACTCTTAACTATTAATTGTGTGTGTTCAATCGAGTACCTGCTAAAAGCAAAAGTGTAAAAGTAGCGACAACAACATATTTACCCATTAAATTAGATTTCATCTGAAAATAGCTAAAATGTTTCTCTACCCACATAATAAAAGCGAAATGACTAGAAAAGCAGTTAAAAGTCACAACATGAGAATATCATATAGAAAATGGTGTCACGTGCGCATCCAATGGAATCACTCTCTTGGGGAAAAACCAGATATCTTCCATCCCCCCATTCACATACAATTCCCGAGGAATGGTTTAATATTTGAATTACGCGCGCTTGCCCCAGCTATAACCGCTGTGCAGCACTGTGTGTGTGTTTTTGTCGTGCAGTACTAAACTATCGGCACGGCTATCGCGTGCGCAGTTCTGAGCTAGTGGTTCAACAGCTGTTCGAACTAGTGATATAGCGCGGTTCATTTAAAAATTTGTTTCAAACAAAGAATGCAACAATGAAAGTTTTGAACTTATTTACCTCTAATTATATTATTAATTAATTATATTATTATTTCTCAATTACACAATAAAAAAGTTTCAAATTAAGTTTTGCCAACGTTGATCGACTCTTTAAGAAAACTCGATACCTAAAGTCGTGCATTTACTCAAATTGAATGTTTTAATGAAGTAATATAAGACCTTCCGTCTTAAGCGACACGCCATCCGCGTATAAAAATATTGTAATTATAACTGTCAAAGTTCAGGGCGAAGGTTAAAGTGCATATGCTCTTAATTAATTTTTAATTGTCGCACGAAAAAGCAAAGTTAATCAAGTACATAACCATTAAGCGACCAAGCACGAAGTGTTAAAGCAAAAAATAATAATTGAGAGCGGTTGAATAAAAGCTGAGGGCGCAGAACTACAAATTCCCTACGCTAAAAATAAAAGCATTTTTTTATTGTTATTGAAATCATAATTGACTATTTTGCTTAAATAACCTGTTAAATTGTTCTTAAATGGCTTACTTTGCCCAATGCTTCGTATTAGAAATAATTGGTAGACACATTGAAAGGCAACACTGGCAACTCAAAGAAACGGCACCAGCAAATGCGCAACGCTAGCCAACACTAACAGCGACACATAAGAAACACTGCCATGTGCGGATAGCATGCGAAGCAGAAAATAAGTCTCGGTTCAGGTGAAAAATGCACTTTGCATTCGCATTTGCAATGCAAAACAGAGTCCGAACATCGAGTTAGCCAAACAACCCTAAACGCCACAAATCAAAGCTAATCATTTGCACATTACACCAAGTCGGAAAAGTCGCTGCACGCAACGCGGTCGGAGGCAAACTTTTAGTTTGCACGTCAACATTTTGAATTCGAATAATTGGCAATAATAATTAAATGGGTTTGCCTTAAGCGAAAGCTGAGTTACTGCCACACCCCAGTATACAGATACAGTTGTTAGGTGTAATTTTATATTTTTGTCGACCTAATTACGTCTTTAAACCTTTTACAGGGTATTCTCAAGTGGACTTGCTACTTGGGGAAAAAATCGAATGACACTTTTTGCTCAAAATCGTTTTCCATTTTGGGTGGCGTGAATATGATATGCGGTTATATTTTCTGTGCCTAACAATTATGTAAAACTTTATAAACACATTAATTATTATGCAGCACTGAATCTGAAAATCGCGGGAATAGTGCTGCAAAGGGCTCTGTTATCCTGCAATTAAAATATTGCGCAACTAATATGTAGGAAAATAAGTTTTGTCAGAAGTTTTGTATCTTAACAAGCAATATTTTACTGTTAATTATGATGATATTTATTAAGTTAAATTTCAGTTTATAATAATATGTGCGTCCAAGCTGTGTAAATAATTATGCTGCCTTGCTTGCCATATGCGTGATCAGCGTACTAGCCATAAATACCAAGAACATATGAGTGTGGTATGTTGCCACCTCGCCAAACCGGCAAGATGCGCAACAAATATGCGCTCAATTTGTAAACAAACAGATAGATTCAGCTAACTGGCAACGCTGCCAAATACGAAAATAGAAAGAATGTTTTGTAAACAATTTATTAAACGCATTAATATTGTACTTTAAAAGCAAAGTAAAACATGAACACCATGTGAATCCGGAGCAAATTTTGCCCGACCAAAGGAAACACAAAGTGGCCACGAAATATATTCAAGCGAAACGATATAAAAGTAATTTGGCCGGCAAGAAAGTGGCTCAGTTTTACATGAACAGCGACGGGCAGAGGAACGCGTTGCGAGGACGAACTTCAGCTGCCGAAGACAGGACGACGAAGACGGCAGGGAGTCGCCGACATTGTTGGCGTGATTGCGGCGCATTAAATCAACGTGTGAAACACAAACCGGAAGTGCAACGACGAAGACGCCCCCAATACCGCCCCTGACCCTAACCGTAACCAAAACCCCAACACTGAGCGCAACTGGTGGTCGCAATGGTGGATGTCGGTGTCTATGCCTGGGTAAGAGCAGTTCGGCGACATCGCCTATAAAAAAAATAACATTTGCATTGCAAATTAATGAGGGATTTCCTTTGTTTTGGCTGCGCACAGGGCGCCAATTCTCACGGTCAGCTCGGCCTTGGCTACGAATCAGAGCTGTGCATGTCGCCGCAGCGCCTCGCCAAGCGCTCCTTTCAGCCCCACAACATACGCTGCATTCGCGGTGGCGGAGGTCATGTTCTAATCCTAGACAACAATGGGCGTGTTCATGCCTGCGGCTGGAACAATCGCGGCCAACTTGGACTCAATTCGACGGAGGAGTGCCACAATGAGTTTAGCATGGTGCCCACTGAATATTTTGAGGTGAGCTCTCAGTTTAATTTCATTGTTAAAGATTATTAATTAATGTGTTCTGTTCGTAGGAAGTGCCAGTGGAGAGCATCAGCTGTGGCTGGGACATCTCGGGTGCGATTACGCTGACGAAGCGCGTCTTTGTATGGGGCTCGAATGCCTTTCAACAACTTGGCATATGCCAGCGTGGTTTTATGGCGGTGCGTCGTCCGATGGCGGTGCGCTTGCCACGCGACGAGCCAGCGCAAAGGATTAGCTTTGGTATGCGTTTTTGCGCTGTGCTCACCCAGGATCAGAAGATCTATGTTTTTGGACGATTGCGTATCATGGATCCCGCACCCGTTGAACTGGACATTACCGCAACGTCGCTGCATCGCTGCAACGTGATGAAGATCCAGGCGCATAATCCCAATGAGCTGAGGATTGCCTCAATGGTTAGTGGACAGAATCACATGCTGCTCAAGTGTGTCAACTTGGAGGCGGGCGGCAGCAGACGCATCATCGCCTTGGGCGACAACAAGTTTGGTCAGTCGAATGCATTTCAGTTTGAGGAGGATGTGCGTCAACTTGCTGTCGGTTGGACACACAATGCGGTCGTCCTAAAAAGCAATAGCATTCTGCTCTGGGGACGCAATTGTTACGGCCAACTTGGCACTGGTGGCTTCACTGAGCAGCAGGCAACGCCCCAGCCGCTACAGCTCGAACTGGAGGAGGGAAAGACGCCAGCACATTTGCATATGGGCGCCGAGCATGGGCTGCTGCGCACATCAGCTGGACAAATCTATACCTGGGGCTGGAATGAGCATGGCAACTGTGGCAATAACGCAACTGAGAATTTGTAAGTGCCAGTGGTGAAGAACAGATTTGTTCCTAGTCAGAATAGTCATAATTGAATTATAGCCGTCAATTATTTATAGTTAAGTGGAAGATTCAACATTTAAGATTCCATAGAATAAATAATATTACTAAACATGTCATTTATTTTTTTTTTGATTGCTTTCAGATGCCAGCCAACACTGTTGAAGCTGCCAGGAGTTGCAAAATTAGCCGGAACTGGTGCTGGATTTTGCTATGCCATTGTGGAAGCTGTAGAGGAGCATGTTGCTCCAGCGACTTTGGCATAATAAACGTTTTCATGAGTTTGTTGCCTGTTATAATTGTATAAAAAAATAATGAAAATTGTTACTTTTAAGAAATTGCTTCAATCTGTCCAATGGAAACTGATTAAGCTTAAGCTTGTGAATTTATGCAATACTTTTAGATAAGATCCCCCATATGACTACTATCACAAAAGATGAATAAAGATGGATAAAATCCAAGTTTCTTGAAAATAGCTTTAAAACTGAGCGACTAATATATAAACAGACAGATGGACAGAGGAACTAGTCTATGTCAACTGGGCTAGTGATGCGGATCAAGAATATATATTTATTTTCGTGACTTCTTTGTAAATGATGAGCCCACTTTTAGCAGAATGTTATATCTGTGAAGTCGATCATCAGTTGCTTAAATATCCCTATAAAAAAAATTCAGGCAGCTAAGATTACTTTGATACTTTGAACATGTAAACATTCTAAATCCTGGACTTTTTCTGATGTAAGTGAAATGAAAGGTGTCATTCCACTCTACGAATGAAATGTAATGTGGCCTGCCAGTGCTACCCATCTATCGCTCAACTTAAATGTCACATTGGTTTTTCGGAGTTTTCGTTAGCTAGCAAAGCATAGAAATTCGATCTAAAGTTAAATTATAATAACTGGAAAAGGTGTGTTTTGCATTGCTTGTGTACAATTTTATACCGTAAACATTCCACAGGACTTGTTCCACAAGTTCTGATAGACTCCCATTCAGCTTCAGTGATTGGCGAAACTTGAAGCAGGGAGAGTCAGAAATAAATTCAAGTAGAGACGTGATAATAATAAAATATAATTAAATATTCTAAAATATTTAAGAATGTATTGCGACTGTTCCGAACGATATGCAAAGCGTAAGTTAGATGCCTATTGAACTTTTACACACATGCAAATTAATGGATTTGGATTTTTCTTACAGCTAGTGGCAACGAGCTGCTGGCCAAAAAGATCTGCTGTCCCATGGAGCCCGAACCTGATCCCCTTGTTGTGGCGAACCCTGAGAAGATTGTTGGATATTATATTGAGGTGCAGAACGCACTCCATATCGACACCGTGGGACATCCGGCTCATGGCAGCTTCAGCTATCACAAGACTGCCGAGTGCTATGCACTCTTTGGTGACGATTTCCACGACTATCCAACGAAGCCGCCGCCAGGTCTCGAACATTTGCACTCTGCAAGCGTAAGTAATAATTATAATACTCTTGATGACGCCAACTAGAAGATGTGGCCATACTCGTCCTTTTGCTTTGTATATTTTAATCTGCCTCGATGGAACGATTCAGCAAATTATCTCCTTGCTTTCTTTTTTCAGAGCTCCGCTAAAGCTTCTAATGCACTCCCAAAATCCAGTCGGCAGATCAGCGGAGCGTTGACATATAGCAGCAACAGCTCCAACACCGCAGATCTGTCGGATATGTATTTGAAGGTGCTGCAGCAAAATATGCCACAGCAGCATAAGCGGCAGCAACAACAAAAGATTTTTGGCGGATCGCAAAACATGTCGATGCCCATCTATTGCTTGGCCAATGACAATGCCAACTATCTCACTCAGGGCTACAATCAGCTGCTGATGGCGAATTTGCGTCATCAAGCCATGCTGCAGCAGATGCAGCAGCAACCGCTGCAGCAGATGCAGCAGCAACCGCTGCAGCAGATGCAGCAGCAACCGCTGCAACAGGGGCAGCAGCAGCACAAGCAACAATTTTCTAATGCGCCATTTGCTGCAACAATCTATGAAGGGATGCTGCAGCATCGCGAGGTACTTCAACACATATGCAGCAACTGCCCAATCAGCCACCGTCTCAACAACCACCCCGCACTCCGCGAGGCTACAACAATCGGCCAAAAGCGAGCAGAATGATTTAATTTTACGTTCAAATCTTTTTTATACTTTCAAAAGCAATTTTGCAATTGTTGAGACTTTTTGAACATAGATCCTTAACCAATTATTCAGATTTAAAGATTTTCAAATTTTACAGTTAATTTTACGAGTTTATGCATGTGAATGTGTAAAACTTTTTTTTCATATTCCATTTATACCTCATATACAATATACCCAAATACATTAATGTGAACACTTATCTCACTGAAGTCATGTATCTCAATAAACAATAGCCTCCAGTTAGCAATATATCATGAAGAACCTTCGTATATCAACCTTTTTGTACATTTTTCCACTTAATAGCTGTATGAGCTCTTAAATATGCAAACAATGTAATCATCAAAAAGTTTGGGTTTTTAAATATTTATTTTGTATGCATTCTTTTTTTAACATATTTTTTTCGATTGCTAATAATTATTTGGGAAATTGTTCGATATTTTAGAGCAGTGGAGCAAAGCCAACGCTATTGTGTCCGAAATCAAATTGTGTGTAATAGTGGCCAATGAAGGTATCACCTAGAATCCAAAAGTTTGTGTCAATAGACGTAAAGCTAGACATGCAGTATGTGATGCCGTTCTCCTGAAAGGTGTTAATGTAGTCGACGGATGTCAGATTGAAAATGCTGCCGCCAATGTTGATGCTAAGCGTTGGCAGAGAACTTAAACTGGAGCAGTCCACATAGTAATCGCCTTGCATTCCATAAGCACCAATATAAGTATTTAGATTTCTGAGTTGACCAGCCGGCACAGCCAGCAAAGAGGTGCCCGTGTCCGCAATAGCCTGACAGTTGACGCAGATTGCAACGCCATCTATTGCGACGTAATTCATGGCAAACTGCCAGTAGCCCATCTGGGAGACAGGGACACTGGTTAGATTGCCTTCAAACAACAGATTATCGACTCCACCGAGAATAAGTTCACCGCCTTGCTGAGCGGAACCGTTATGCGTCAAATAGAAACCAAAGGTGGGCTTATCAATCAGTCCCTGAATCCAGAGATTGTTAAATGGTGGCACAACCGCATCCTGGGATATAGTTGCATAGCCCATGCCCAATATACCATCGAAGGGGACTCCAGTAAAACTGTTACCTGGCAGAGAGGTGGCTTCGGCAAAAATCTGATTCAAAATGCTCAAGCCACTAATGCTGACTGTGTCCGAGGAGAGGAATCCCAAGACACTGCCTGTGCCGTACTGTATACTAAAAGTCTCTTCATTTGGCACATACGTGCTGGATGCACTCGAGTTGTACTGATTGTGAATCTGGCAAGCGACATCGGTCGAACCGCAGATCACCGAAGGCACCCACAGATTTGACGAGCCCGTATCGAACACGACTTTGAAGTACTGTGGTGGTGTTCCAATAGCAATCTCACCATAATAATCCATATTCTGACTGTTGGTTAGTTGCTCCATCGTATAGTCAGCGCTCGGGTCCTCCACACCACCGTAGTAATCATCGTTGGATGTCACATAATCCGCCACATAGAGTTCACTCTGCTGGCGATACTTCTGACGGAGCTGACGGGCAGCTGAGCTCATGTGCTGTCGGGTCTTCTTCTGCTGGTGCTTGTGGATGGGTATGCGATGCACTTCCGCACTGACCATCGCCACCACAATGGCCAACAGCAGCAGTTGCTTCAACATTTTTGCTTGATATGGTTAACTCTTTTGGTTTTTGGTTGCCTAGAGTGGGCCACACTGAACTCAATTGCGTTTGGGACTCTGCTATATATACCAAATGCATGTTCGTGATTGATCACCTCAAGGTAATTATAAATTTATCGTTAAATTTACAAATTGATAAAAGAAATGGATCAATTTGCAATTAGGTTTCTGTTTACACTAATACATTTGGAAAAAAATGTGTGCAGAAATTGAATATTGAATTAAATAAGTAAAATTTGAATAGTTTTTGCTTGTTATTTATTGTATTATAAAAACCGAGTTGGGAATCTGCTATAAATCTGCAATCACTTTGATTATTGCTACTATTATTCGTTGAAATTTTAACTTTAATATATATAATATTTTATTTTATTGATATATATATATCTATTTTTTTTCCAAGTTCAAAGTTTTGTTTAATTTCTTAATGCATTGTTTTATATATAATAAAGTCCCTAATTTTTCAGTTCAGTGCTAGCATGTTTTGCTGTCGTGCAATAAATACCCGCATTAAAGCAAGTGCCAATTCACAAAACTTACAGGTGCTAAGCTCAGGTATTTACATAAGTAGTTATCTTAAGTTCAGTGATTATATGCTATAGACTGTAGACTCCGTCAACCCAGCTGTTAAATACGTAATTCTAGTTGTTGGACAATTTCGTTTTGTAGGCTTTGCACTCTTAACTGTTAGCAGGTATCCAAAAGCCCAAATATCTTAAGCCCTCTACAAATATTGAAGACTTAAATCAATGAGTGCCTACAGAATGGCAGCTTATATGTTTGTACACTCAAGAAAATAGAAAACATCACACTGAATTTTTGAAAATCACCATGTCACTAAAAAATCACCAAACTCACTATTTTTATTTTCCGGGCAGCTGTTTTAATTTTTGTTTATTTAAGATTTCTTAAATACAAAGGATGTTTTAGATGGTTTATAGAATGCATATAATTTTATTGGAAAAAACCACTTATTTATATTTATTTTATTTTTAAATTAAGAAGTTCTTAAAATCAGTAAATGGTTCTAGTTTCCTCGTCAATTTTATTTATAGGATTATGTGGAAATTTCAGTCCATTTATTATTTCCGAGTGTAAGTAACCATCACGCATCATAGATATCAGTTTCGCACGTTTTGGTTACAATAAGAAAGAAACAAACCTTATCGGCTTTCACGAGGTAAATAAAATATTAATAATATTGTTTAAATTTGTTGACTGGAAACTAAGCTATGGTGTTACGAAGTTTATGAAAGGAACTGAAAATGTATAAAAAACAGATCAGGTTTTAAATATACATTGTAATGAGTGATGACGAATGATAAATCAAATTAATTGTACGAAGCTATGTTAAATAATAATAAATATTTCATAATAATAAAGCGTTTTTATTTTTTTATAACTTGATCTTTAATTATTAAATTTATAAAATTGGACTACACAAACTTTTGCTAAATATTTGATCTAAATCTTTGGGGCTAATCCTACGCGCTTGTACTCCATGTCGAACTCCATGTAGTAGGGACCCATGAACACAAGGCCCAATACCCAAAGATTGGCATACTCGGAGGCTGTCAAGTCCGTGTCCAACTCATCAAAGCTGGTGAAGCCGGAAACACAGGTATTCTGGTACTGGACCACATAGTCTGCTGGGCTGAGTACAAAATCACGTCGACCAATGTTCAAAGTGATACTGGGCAGGCTGGGGACTCTGGAGCAGGCAACCGTGTAGACACCATCCTGTTTGTCTTTCTCCGTCAGACCGAGTATTGTATTTATACTCTTCAAGGCAGCTAGAGGCGCAACAATCAACGAGGTGCCCACATCCACAATTGCCTCGCAATTCGAGCACAGTTCCTTATCGTTGCCCATGACAATGCTTGCAACGGTTAATTGCCAATAGCCAATCTTGGAGAGGGGCACGTATGTCATACATCCACTGTACAAGGTTGGATCACTTGGCCCCAGTATCAGTTTGCCGCCATTTGAGTCGATAACACCCTTGTTAGAGCGATTGAGGTAAATCGAGAATGTTGGCTGCGAAATGAGGTCCTGTTTAATGAGATTATACATGGGCGGTACGATGCCATCAACGGCGATCTCCTTAAAGCCCAGCCCAAAGATGCCATCGAAATTGGCGCGACTAAAAACGCCAGGCGGTAGTGAAGTAACCTCCGCAAAAGTTTGACTTTTAATGCTCATGCCAGCCAGTGTCACAGTGTCGACGGATATGAAGCCCTTAAGAATTGTTGTCTGATTATTCCTGGACGCGTATTGTATTTGAAACGGTTTCCCGTTGGCCACATAACTGCTGGAGAGACTCGAATTGTAGCGATCCTGACGTGTGCAATTATCTGGCGGACACTTTATCGAGGGCACCCACAGATTCGCGGAGGCCGTGTCGAAGAGTATCTTGAATGTCTGCGAGCTGCCCACTTGAACCTCGCCATAGTATTCCGTATTGTAGGCATTGCCGAGCGGCACATCCGGCTCACTTTGCGCAGTTTCTTTCGCACTTGCGCTAATTGTTTTGGGCGCTTTCAGTTTCAACTTGGATCGAAGAGCTGTCGTCTCGAATTGCAGATTCTTCAGCGAAACCTCGCGATTCGCGTTGCGGATTAGTTGCACTGTTTGACCCCTGATCCTTCGTTTCGATTCAACGCTGGCATTGAGTAGCAGTCCCAGCATAAAACTCAACGTCCAATTCCAATGCATGTTCTTTCAGTTCTGAACCGAAGTAAAGTCAACCTCCCGTTTTTATAATAAGTACATAATAATCAAGAATTACCAACAAATTTCGGCTACTGCAGCTGTTTATCTATTTTCTTGGCATTCAGCTTAAGCTAAAGCACGTGCTGCACATTTATTATCTGTCAAAAGTTTATTTTATTTAATTTTAAATTGGAATTGGCTGTAAATTGAATGCATTACTTCAGTTCTCATGTTGCTGATCGCCATAATATGCAATTGAGTAATAATACTTTCATTTTCATCTAATTAATAATTGCATTGCTTGCCGCCATCTGTCGGCAAGCGGCAACTAAAACAAATGCCCTTTACCGCCACCTAGAATTTTAGCTGTTGCATACGCCGCTATTTGGCACTATTTAGAAACATTATTAAATCGAGACTACAACCAAGCATGATATGTGAGTTATACAATATGGAATATACTTTATTAGAGCTTAGAACTTATTTAACTTAGACTCAAAAAATTCAAATATAAAGAATCAGATGCGAGGTTCACCAAAAAAATTTATTTTGATTTTCTTGTTGTTTTAGAGAAAGTTTAGTCATTCTGTATAATTTTTTTTTCGATTAGCTAAGAATAGCATGTACACACACCATTCCTGGCAATTAGGTTGCGGCATTGACTAGATTGCAAATGATAGTGCATACTTTTAGGGGCAAGCTCGAAAATGACTCTGCTTCAGGACAAAAGTATGGTCACCCTAGCACCATGCAGGTTGCTGACTTCGCTAATATTCTTGTTACAGAATATTTTTAGGCGCGCAAATGTAAAAACTATAACATACTTTTGTGCTGATTTTCATTTTCCGTATATCAAAATCTCTTTTAGGATCCACAACGCATCAGGAAAATCGCTCAAGCTCGAACTGCATTCAAATAGTATAGGGTTATCTAAGCACAAAATTTACCAATCAGCAACTGAAAACTGTGTACAAATCACAAAATCCTGGTTTCCTCGGAAACTTAAAGGATGATTTGGATCGCATCGTTTAATTATAATATAATAATAATTTATAAGATATTGATTGTATTCGATACATATCATAAGATACATTCAGTTTATCATAAGCAGCAGTCCTTCAGTATTAAATTGAGGTAAACGGAAATATAAATATAAATACAAATTTGCGCGGGAAGTGTTGATGCATTTGCCACACAATTTGAACGGCAAGAGTCAAGTTCTTTCAAAGAAATACTCCTTTGACGCTCAAGTAGAGCGCACTTGGCCAATACTTTGTTGGCCAATAAGAAGCGAAATGAAAGTGATTGCAAAAGTTTTGCAAAGGAGACAGTCGCCTCATTGACGCTTAAAATATGCCGAGTTTTATTTGCTAATTGCAGCCCAAAGCTGTGGAATGTTAGGAAGAAGTGTGGCGATTGCAGTGTAAATAGCCTCAAGGACAAAACTTCCAATTCCAATGGTGGCCAACAACCATCGAAGGAGACAGAGAAAGAGAGAAAGATAGATAGAAAGAGAGAGAGAGAGAGAGAGAGAGAGCCCTTGAGCTGTGACAACGTTTACTGAAATCACACAAAAAACCGCCGGCGGTGGACAAAAGTTTTCCACAGAAAACCAAGAAGGCAACTTTTTTCCGCCAATTTCTTTAACAAGTTTTTGCTTATTTTCCGTCTGTGTGTGCATGTGTGTGTCTGTGTGTGTGAGTGTGCTAGTAGGAGAGGCGGGGGCCAACGTTGTAATTGAATTTGCGTCAAGTTCTATTAAGTGGCGTAAACTTTTGGCCTGCGGAATTGAACTTGGCGCCAGTCGCATGTGCATTTTTCATATGTTTATCGCAGTGTTCAATATATTTGCCATTATTTGCCTTCCCCAACCCCACCCCTATTCTCCCCCTCACCCTTAACCACTTTACCTACACCGCTGCCACTTGTTCTGCTTGCTTTGTTGTTTGGATTGTTTGTTATTGGGCCGCTTTTCTGACATGTCTGCGCAATGAAAGTGACTGCGACGAGACTGAAATTGTACACTGAGAGAACAGACGCGGAAGGTATTTGCAATGCTCGCAAATCCAAATAGACAAATCACTCGGAAAAGGCATACAATTAAGAGTTACATTTTACATGTTACATTTCGAAATACAAATTGAGAACTAAGCGTCGCAAGATCAATCAATAAAATTGAAATCAATAAGTAAGAACAAATTGAAATGCAGCATTGTTCTAAGACTTAAGCCATGATCAACAAGGCATAGTTTTAGTTTAGACAAAATTAAGATAGTGAAAAATATGCACCCGTTTCAAAATGGCAATTTTGGGACTAGAATATGAGCATGATTTCAGCCAAAGAAACTCAACTTTCAAATAAATAATTACATTTATTTTGAATTCTGTTTTTTTTCCATAACACAAAAATGTTTTCTTTCAGTGCATTTGCGTGACTTTGTTGTTGGCAGTTGTTAGCTGGTTATGTCTGAGTTAGGAACTGTTCTTATCGCCCAATTGGCTGTCATTTGCCAGCGACATGTGCGGTTATCAATGAAGCATTAAATTGTTTTGCCATTTTAGAGTTTGAGTCGATGTTACAATTCCTTCTGTACTATTCCTCTTCAGTTTCTTTTAATGTTCCTAACTGACATTCCATGTCTCAATTGGTGCTGCAATATCTCTCAATCTCGCAATGGGCATTAGCCGCAAGTCTTGGAGAAATCACTTCATTTGTGTTTAGCCGTGCGCACCAGACAATACACTCATTTCCATGCATTCATTCATTCATTCGCTCATTCATCTCAAGTGAATAACGAGCATAACTAGAAACCTATACAAATTCTAAACACGAGCTCATTTCGTATGCAGGACCATTCGAAACTGGACCCCAAACATGGCCAATTTATGCATTGCACTGCACACTATGCAAAGAGTGGGGAAAAAAGGACAACCAAGTGGCAAAATCAAGTGTAAAGCCATTAAATTGTTAATGTTGCGCATTTGTTATCAGTTGAAGTTTTTCCTTTTTTTTTTTGTTCTTCCAGTTTTCCATATCTGCTATCTAGGCCACGGGGCTCAACAATAAACCGATAACATGCGTCGTTTATAGATGCGGGTAGGAAAAACACATGAAAAATAGACCCCGAAACAGGTCACAGCTGCTTTTTGAATGCGACGTGTGACATCAAATATTAAGATTGAAAATGGCAGCTGGTGACAAGTCTCACAGTTCTCACTTGGTGTTGTATTTGGGACTGGTTTTTCGGCTCTTATGCAACGCTTTACACCCTCTGAGCCATAAAATGGTTTAAACGTGAGCCTAGAAATTGTAAACAATATTTTGTACATTTATGTTGCTGCAAAGTAAATCTGGCGTACAGCAAACGAACAAAGATCAGCAAAATCGCAGTTCGTCTCATAATTAAAGTAAATATTAACAGATTATATTATGTTTTGCCTAGAATGATTTAATATCTGCTAGATATAACTTTCAATCAGTTCAACCAAATCACACTCTGCGAATGAATGAGCTGTCAGCAATTTTCAATATCCCATTCTTGCGTTTGTTGCTGCGACAACTCAAACAACAACAACAATGGCTAACAATAGCCAAGGCCAATTAATTTGTATTTATGGTTAGGAGACCTAGGCACACACTATTTACACTTCACTATACTTAGTTCGGAGCCCATAAACAACAATAATAGCAACAATGGAAACTTGCAAGTCTAATTGAAAGTCTTTTGTGCCTAAACACAAATAACATAAAACACACACACTCAAGTTGGTGTGTGTGTGCGTGTGTGTGAACACTTCATTAAATTTTGTGAAATGCAACAGCTGCTGGCTTAATAACAGGACAAGCCGCAAAACTAACAATAGAAACAATTTCCACAATTTATACACGAGTTGCACAATTTTGCAGAGAGGGCGCAAATTTTTGCTTTTTAAACAAATTTTATGTGTACATATTTTTTTTATTGAGCAAATATTTATGAGCTGAGGTCTAAAAATGTTGGCTTAGGCGCTACGGTAAGGATTTGGCCCACTGATGGGTCTCAGCAATTGGCAGTTCAATTGACAGGATAAACAGGGATATGTTCCCCAACTCCACTTACACACACATATAAATATATATATATATATATATATAAATACTTAATGTTGTGTGCGCTGACAACTATTTCGGTTTGGTTCACCGATATCCATTCAAATTGTTAGCCACAAGCTCCTCTCTCCCTCTCTCGTTCTCTGGAAAACACACACACGCATGACAGCTATTTGCTTTTATGGCAGCTGTATGTGTGCGTGTATGTTGGTGTCTGTCGAGGACATGCATACGTCAGTTGGGTGTACAGTTTATCCAGTATATAAACTTCAACAACATTCGTGTACACACATTGAAATGCCCTACCCCACCCCCGCCCCGTCCCTTCTCTGCTGCAAGCCTTCACAACTATTTCCGCTTGCTGCAAACAAATCCCAGCTAGCAAAACATAGCAAGCAGCAGCAACAACAATTGCTGGAACAATGACCGGGTCCTATGGCGCGTATACGCAATATTGGCACTGGCATATTATTGAGTTGGCAGCCGACATTTTGAGAATCGAGCTTACAAAACACATAGGCACACACACATACACACACACACACATAACAGTAAATGTCCTTAACCCCGTCTCATTAAATATGTTGACATGTTGATAAATCGATGTAATAGTCCTCTCTGACTCTATTAGACAGACAGTTGAATGCGGCATTCGCCAATAAAGATATTTCTTGTGCTTCTTGTTGTTGCCTGTTGAATGAGATATGAATGCGGCACCGATTGACAACTTACTATTCATTTAGAATACTATTTATTACTACTACATATTTATTAATGTTTTCAAAATAGTATATCTCTGTGTTAAATAAAATAAAATATTACAAAATTAAAATATATTTATTTATTTGAATGTCTTCTAACTTTAGTTGTTTTAATCAGAAGAAAATGCAGTATCCGAGGAAAATATGTCTTTGGCTTAAAGGATATAGAAATGATCAATGATCACCGTATATCTATATAGATCCCAGTGCAATAATAACAACCAACATTATTATTGTTCGAAATAAGCAATCTTATTTTTGAATACCTAAATTACTAAGTATTACAAGTATTGTTCAAAATATGAAATAGGAATCTTACTCAGATTAATTTATAATGTTTAACATAACTTATTAACTTATTACTCATTACTTAACTTATTACAAATTGATGGACAAGTGATGGGCTCAGAACGGGGCACTATAGATCTAACTGGGTCGCAGTGCTTGTAAGCTAAATATGAAAATCACAAGAAACAACCCCTAACTCAAATGAAAGGTGAAGTAAAGTACTATCCATTAATAATTAAGCTGAGGTGAAAGTTGTAAAGAACTTGAAAAATGTTTGGCTAAATTTAAAAAACTTGAATGCTCAGCTTAGCAGAAGCAAAGAAGCAAAATGGTTAAGAGAGAGAGAGAGAGAGAGCACGAGATGCAAACGAAGTTTGGCACTTGAAGACGTTAATAGGTTTTAAGCGTCTTTAAGCTCGTTAATCCGGGCTGTTCGAGCCGTTGTCTATTGGCTTGGTTTTGGCTCTAGTATTGTCTCTCGGGATGGGAGACGTCACATTTGATTTTGAATTTTCGGGTTGTGCTTCGATTTGGATGTCTGTTTGCCCGTCTCCCCTGTCGCTTACACCCTCATCAAAATTGTGACAGGGCAAAAACTTTGTGCTTAAAAATAAATCAAAACTTTTCATTCGTGCATTATTTCCCCAGATAAATGTGCTGATAATTTGTATGTGTTTTTGCATATGTCAACTTTTGTCAATGGGCCAAGAGTTTTCAGCTAAAACTTTTCTGTGCAACGCAGACGTCTGTTTGCCAAGTCTTTGCATCGTTTGTCTACGCTTTGGCATTGGCTTTTGCTTCAGATTTGGCTCAGATAACTAGAGAGCAAGCAAATAATGGCCAGAAGAGAAGCTCTTTGTGTGTCTGCTTTCGCTTATCTACATGTAACACACACACACACATAAATATTAATCTGCCAAGTTGAAACTGATTTCATTCATTTAGAGAATTGCCGGATTTGATTGTGTACAGCATAAATAATACAAAAGATGTAAAATAAATAAACACATTGTTTGACACACATGTTTTAGCAGAGTGGATTGCTTTTCGTAAATACAACTGAGCTCATAGACAACTCAAAACTCAAAAGTAGTGTTATTATAAATATACTTTTCTATAAGCTTCCACTGATGTAATATTCAATATGAATTCGACAGTGCATAGCTGATTTATCATAATGTCACAGTAATCTTACAATTTCCCATCTATTCTGTGTATATTTTGTTTTGACACCGGTACGCAAGTAAGGGCCAAACGAAAATCAATCAATATCTTTGGCCTTATGCATGTGCTACAACAATTGATAAAGTATACGACTCGGTTGCCAGGTTCTTCAGAAACTTTTCTTATCCAACTCATACACACTTAAAAAAGTCGTCAAATTTGAACCCTTCAAAAGCATCATTTTGGCGTAAGCAATTCAATTGCATAAATATGCAAAACTTTTCGAAAAGTTCAATGGAAAACAATCCGACAACACTTACACACTTTTTATCATAGCCGGGTAATGTTCAAGAAATAATTTTATTTTACAATTTTATCCAATCAAAGTGTCGACACGATTCCGCTTAACAAAAGAACGAACGACAGAAAGAAATGCAAACTTTACCAGAAATCAAGCAGCAGCAGCCGTCTCAGCACTTCCCCGTTAAAAGCACCCTCCTCTCATGTAGATGTTGAACGTTTTGTCACCTATGTCTGCCTACAATGTACCCAAGAACTTCGGAAGTTATTTAAAACATTTCCGTTCGCATTCGTTTGCAAAGAAAAATGCGTTTTTCATGCTAATGTCAAACCTTAATAGATTCCACACCCGTAACAAACCTCAACCTCAACATCAAAATAATCCCCATGCTTTATGCTGTGTGCTTATAGGGGTTGTTTAAGGGGGTTCGGGGAACGTCAACTCCCCCACAACATGTGTTCTGAGATTTCTGGAGCATTTAATTGAAGTGCGGCACAATCGAATTTTGTGGGCGTTCTCAATGCTGAGTTATTTCACTCTTGAGAATTTCAATTGGACCACTGAATCTTTTGCCTTTTTTTGCCCAACTTGAATTGCATGGGCGTGACTTACTGATAGGGCTCTTAAGTTGCATTGTGCCCTATTTGGTTGCCAGTAAACAAAAATAAAAATCGGGTAATATGTCAAAGTTAACCTAAAAGGCCTCAATGTTGAAAAGTTGAACAATTGAGAAAAGTTGAAGCCAAAAGTTAGTACATTGCATATTTGAATATTTGTGGTTTATTTCTAACAAACACAGTAATATTTTAGTTTCTGAGTCTAAGATTGTTTGATAAGATACATTTATTTTTTGTTCATCGATTTTGAGTGTTTATTTAAATTTTTAACATGTACTTCTAAAATATATATAAGGGTTTGTTAATGCCATACTTTAAACATATTTGAATTTTAATTTACAAAGTTATCACATCAAGTGAGATCTTATTTGTATAAAATATTTTCTTGACTTTATTATTTTATTATTTTATTATGCCATACAGAAGGCTTCAGACACGTTCTATTTTCAGTTACTTTATTAGTTCCTGTCAAATCTTAAAGTTTTCATCTTCAGTTTCATCTTGAGTTTGCTCAAAGGGGCTGTGCCAATAGAAGATCTTGCTACAGATGCGATATTTCCGTGTTTCTGTGGAGGGCTGTTAAACAAATTTAAGCGCAATTTAATTTGCCATTTGTTAATGACAACCTGGCAAAAACTGGCAACAACAACTGCATTCCAAACACACATACACACACACACCACACACTTGGACTAAATGCGAACAAATGAGCAGAAGCGGCGTCTCACATTTTACTAGCAATTTGTAGGCTGCCGCACGGGGTGAGGTGGTGAATGGGGAGCGGGGCCAGTGTCATTTGAAGTGTTGCAGCTTAGTTCTTTGCGTCGCCTCGCTGACAGCGAAAATAAAAATTGTTCTAGCAGCCCAGACGCAGTCACAGATACGGATACAGCTAAAGCGGCACAGAGACGGGTATGAAGAGGCAGTTGGACAATAAACACATGTTTCAGTTTGTAATGCACGAGGCCATAAAGTTACGCGCAGACCTCACACCTAACCCCTCCCCAACATCAAAATGGTGCAAAAAAAAGAAAGAAAGAAAAACAGAGGAAAACATATAGCATTTAATAAAAATAAAAGAAAAGTAAAATATAATGCGAAGGCAGCCGAAAAGTATCTGCGTTTGCGTCTCTTAAGTATCTGCTGTGTCTGTGCGAACACATATGCCCTTTTCTGTTGTCTGTTCAAAACGGGGATTACGCTTGACAATGGCACATGTGAGTGGTCGAATACAATGGGCTTTCAGTTCATAAATTGGTAGTTTTTCCATGAAATCGAAATAAGTATTTGTGCTTTGAACTGGAAAACAAATCCGAATTGAAAACATTTGTTATTCAAAGCTGAAAGGACAGAAATAACTTTGCGACTTGGCTTAGCCTTTACGTTAATTTTTCTTTCTTTTTTTCGATTTTAAAGAAGAGCATTCAAATTTCTGCATCAATTTCTGACTCTAGTGTATGTAAGTTTGGTTCTGCGTTCCTTTGCATTTGTAGTGGGAATCTGGTCCTCAGTGGTACATCTGTCTCCGCGCCTGTTGTTGTGTCTGTGGGCCATAAACTGAGCTGGCTAATTATGGCCACTAATGAGCTTGAAATGGCACTTGCACAAACCGAAACAAAAACACACCAGCCAAGCAAAAGACACAGGGCACACACACATATACAACTTGTATTACCTCGTATTTAGACATTTGCTGGCATCGTAAAAAGGGGCAACAAAAGGCGACGAGCCAATAGCCAAATGCAATGCGTTTGCCACTTGGAACCTATCTGTGTGCTCGTGTTTTACTCTATAATTTATGAGCTGGGCTAACTGCACACTGAACTGTTATGGATTAGGGGCGGCGTTAGCTATTTCAAATTAAAGCCCTTACTAAGTTAAGCACAATTATAGCGCACAATTACAAATTGTCTGCGCAATGTCAACGAAATTAGCACATTTTATGGGCCGACAGAATTTTGAACATTTTCACATGCACGCAAAAAATATATGTTTGTAAATGGAAGAGTTGCAGACTCCCATTAAGTATACCCTGCTCATCGCAGGAATGTAAGGGGAATATATTTGATTCTATATACATGCTCTCAACTTAAACTTAATTATTCAATTTTATTTTTTACTTACATTATTTTTTACCTTTTGTATTTTTCTGTGTCGAATTCTTCTATTTCTATTTGGATATAGTTTATTTTTGGCCGTATTGTGTATTGTGGCCAAGCAAATACCCATTAACTGTTAAGTATACAATAGTCTAAGCTTAAGAGTTTTAACCTCTATACAGGGTAGTTTTGCGTCTGCTATCATTGATATCTTTCTTCTGGGGCAAAGTGCCAGACTTTACGTTGCAGTTGCACTTTGGTGTCTCTTAAAGTTTCATTGAGATATTTGTCTGCCTGTGTGCCGCTCTGTCTCCCTCCCTCTCTGCGGTGGCAACTTCAGACCACTCCTTGATGATGTTGCTCTTGCTGGTTATTACAAAATTTTCGCTGCATTTTACGAATATGGCAGATCATATGGCCAGTGCCGGTTTGGCAGTCGCCAATTGCCAATTGCCAATTGCCAGTTGGCTGTTATTGTAAATTTTAATTATTTTCTACAAATGATGATTAAATTGGCCGCAGGCAGCACAGATATTAAATCAATACATGCAATCCCCTCTCCCGTCGTTGTTAACTCGTTCTGCACCGTCTGTTCGGGTCTATGTTTGTTTTGTTCGGTGAGCGCGTTTAAATGGCTATAAACTCAGATTGGGCGACAGTTTACCGGTTTGCAGTTCATTTTGGCATAAATTGACTCTTTGTCCTGACCAGCACTATGCACAGTTTTAATAAACAAAATGATGGCTATTTATGGCCAATATACGGCAATAAGCATCCAACAAAAACACAGCAGCCAACAAGTTAACTGCACAAAAAGTCAACCTCAAAACACACATAAATAAAATAATAAGCAATGGTCAACGAGGGAATGCTCTGCTACATTTATAATTTTCGTAAATATATTTTAAAATAATAATTAATTTTCTTTCGAAAGATTTTATGCAGACTTTGAGCTGATGGAAATAACATTTTATGTCATTCAGTTACAAGCCGTTCCCCAAATTACATATACCCTTCAACAAGTTCTGTGTAAAGCTTTGCAAAAAAATTCAATTAAATGCGTATTTTTTGCCTTGGGCTTTACACATCAGAGAGAGATTACAAAATTAACAAGCCGTCGAAGCCATGAAAACCCAGCAAAATCAAAGCAAGAAAAACAACAAGTAATAATAACATCAACTGCATAGTGCGGATCATGAAAATTCCCAATGCGCATTACTCCAACAAAGGCCAATAGATTGCGAGCTTGTGCGTGTGTTTGTATGTCCATTAATTGAAAAACTCTTACGAGTGATGAACTTTACAAATATTTCAATGGCTGTCCTTTGCTAGGTATGTCAAAAACACAAGCCACACACACGAGCAACACACATATTTGAGCTACGGATAGAGAATGAATGACCATTGTGGCCAGGTTACAAACACTTGAATGGGTAAATGGCTCAAATTGATTGAATTTTGCACTTTGGCATTCATGAGGCCAACAAATTTGCCTGCTTCAAAATTTATGAACCATGAATGCCAAACGAATGATTTTTCTGTCCAAAATGTCCAAAAAACAAATCAAACAATCAAATTTAATGGTGTACGAAAAATGCTCAATATCAAAAGAATTTGCTATTTATAAATACCATTATATATATATATATATATAATGTAGTTAGTAATAGTGTAGTTGAGTTGGCTAATTTACTTGTATGATTAAATTTGCAACAAATTTGATTTTGGCATTCAATTAATTTAATCAGCCTCAAGGCATATTTGATTTGATTTCATTTAATTTTTAGTTAATAATACAAAATAAAGTTAAAGGAATAATTATTTTAGTGAATCACATTTATTTTGTGATTTCGTATTCCATGTAAGGGTATTCAATCTCTGGCAACCCCAAACCTACAATCCCTTTTACTTGTTTTCAATTGGATTCATTAAGAAAAGTTTACTCAGACCGCGCAGCCGGATTCTGTAAGAAAAAGTAATCGAAAGAGTTGGAAAATTACACTTAATGGATTTTAATTATGCATTGGCAAAAGTCTCGCAGCTAGAAAGCCAAAAATATAAATAAAGAAAAAAGAAAAATTGATAAAGGAGTTGCGTCCTTTGCTTTGGCTTTGAATATTTGATTGAGTCCAATGAGTTTGCCAAGTGAAAGTTGTTGCATACTTGCGGGCGTTAAGTCTCGATTCGATTCTGGGGCTGCTGCTGCTGCTGATGGTGCTGCTGTTGTTGCTGTGAGTTAAACGAAGCACAGAGCACATCATTCTGCTGCGGACGAGTGTGGGGATTGGGCATCCCATGCTGTAGCTCTGCTTCGTCCTTGCCCAATTCAATTTACCCGCATTTCAATTTCCTTTCATTTTACGCTCTCTTACGCATCAATGTCCCGCGGCATGTCCTGCCACCCAAATCGAATCATCAAAGCTCAACCGCAATAGCTTACATATGCGTCAAATTTGGCTATTAGTATGCTGGCTAAAATATCAGCAGCGCCACTGCAATTTATTTGGCCAACTTTGTTTTATTTGGATCGGAATCATATTTGTGCCAAGTTCATTGCACGCTGCTTGGCAAGATGAGCATCGCCCCCTCAAAACTACTCCTACTTATGGATATGATAAATTATTCTTGATTGCTGAGCGTATGCCAAGACAATGGAGACAAATATGCTATTAGATTTATGCAGCTGATTTTTATAGCTTGGCCAAAAATAAAATGCATTACCATGTGATGCCAATTGTGTTGGCTTCTATATATAGTATTTCTAATATATGCTAGTAAATTATGCTTTTTATCAAAACTTTTGAATTAACAGATCCATATATGTACCTTGAATCTTGCTGTATTTAAGACACCGATATAACTACCTTTCGCAGCTCTCTTCTACTTTCCTGACTTAACGCTGCTTAAAATCCAATTTAGCTAACAAATTGCAGCTACTTAGCTAAATTTAAAATACCGGCAATTAGACAAGTAATTAGTTGGGATTTGCAAATAAAAAAGTACAAAGCAAAGCCAGAGAATATAAATTACTTGGTTAGCATCGCCATAGCTTCTTCTACTACATACATATATGCATGAATAAATACATTTATTTGTATTTACCAAGTATATGGAAGCAGAAGTTGTAGTTATGTATTTCGAGGCGAAATTGTCGAACGTTTGGCAGGCGTAAAATAACAAATGCCTTTTGGCAATGTTTGGTAACATGTGTTACCACATTTATGTGCCATTATCGCACCCCCTCGAATCATCCCCTATCCCCAACATTCATTTTGAACTGATGTGAGGAGCTTGCGAAAATCTTGCTGGCAATGTCTGGCACATAATGCCGTTACTTTCTGCACCTTTGTCATGCACATAATGCTAAAATATTATACCGATATTATGCAAATTTTTATTGTTTTTCATGCGGGCCTGATGCCCGGCCTGATGGCCTGCCACCCACCACAGTCACGTGCCCCCCTCCGACCCCATCCGACCCTACGCATGGCTCTTACCGTGTCACGGCAACGGTTGACGACTAAAGGGATTTGGTGCGTGATGAAATTAGGATAATTTAATAGATTACGCTTGGCGTTGATTTTTCATGTGTAGTATCAACAGAGCCACTGCTGGGTCTTGGTGCCTACTATATCATGCAGTATACATAATACGTAATACCTGTTATGTGCCGTCTATGCGTATTGATTGCATTTACTTCTACTTACACCTTATGCCAGCCATTGTTGTCTGGCATCCAAATCCGAATGCCATCCACTTGGGATTTGAAATCTTTTTTTTTTTTTTGATAACTGGTCGTATTTAATGTACCACCACCACCAGTGAGGATATTCTTTCTAACTTTTTGGCACATCGTTGCCTTCATTTGTTGGCCCTTACCAGTCACATCACGTACTTTCAAAACGCATTTCGTCACCTGAGCAACGGGTCGCAATTGCTGTTCAGTGGTTGGCTCTCAGTTTCCCCCGTATTTGTAGTCCACAGTGCACTTCATATCTTGGATGCGGCTTGTCCTTAACAGTGTATTTACTTCTTTAACAACCAAAAGAAAAACGTAACTGTTTTGCAGCTTTATGGTCTAAATAGCCTCAACATTTTTTAACTACATAAAAATAAAATATTTATAGTACAGTTTTTTTTTTTTAAATTGATATTAAAATCAAAATTTTAATTCTGTTGAATAAATTTTGACTTGGAATTTGCAGAAAGAAATCTCTTCTTTCTTTTTGAATATTTTTATGAAGCTGTTTATTATGGGCGCAACTTAAGTATCTTTAGTCCCATGATAATTTGTGGCTCTATAAAATACACTTAATCTACGTAAGCCGCAATTCCACCTCTCCCTACGACCATCCCTGGTATTCTCAGTTGCAAATTTTCAACTAATTTACTGGTATTTAATTGCTGCTGGCCTCCGCAGAGTGCTAAGCGAATTATTGGCGGTTTGCAATGTGCAGCGAGCATGAAATTGGCATTGGATGCCGTGCACAGTATTAGTAAAATATAGACAGGTATTAGTAGTATATGGCTCAACCAAGGAGCTTATATTAATTAATTTGATATCGAATGAAATATTAGTCGGCCATTGTCTTGGCTCCATTCGAATGTGCCTAAGAGGATAGACTGTTACCGGGCAAATGCTCTAATTGTCCCTTAGCAGTGAATGCAGCTGCCTGAGGCTTTATGTATATATCAAATTATTTGGTTATATTCATTGTGATAACTGGGCTGTATTCTTGACGCAGATTTTGGAAAAAAAAACTATCAACATTTGACTACTAAATCATAAAGAATTCATAGCAAATATCAGCATGTGCAGTTCGATTTCGGTCTGCAAGGGTATGTCACTTTCGGTGTGCCGTTGATTCTTGCACTTGTATCAATTTAATTATTTATTGTAAAAGCGACATGGAATTTATTCTTGGAATTGACTCGGAGTTATTGTATATATTAAACACTGTTCAACTAACATATTCAAGAAAAGGAATTTCTGTATTTGATTGTTTTTCATTAATTTCTGTAAATGCCGCAGAGGCAGATGCGAATTGAAATTTCCTACTAATAATAACTGCGCTAATTGAATCTCTGTTTTTGCAATGTTGGCATGGCAAATGTATTTGAACTTTCAAGTGCCCCTCTCTCTGTCTCTCGAGATATCTGCCCTTTATGATACGGATTATGTTTGCATTTGCTTTAGCCTTAGGGAGGAGGCCATCTTCAAGTGGATGGACAACTTCAGCATTTGTCTTAATAAACGCTCGGTAAATTGTGCGTTTTATGCTGTTAATAAGGCAGCACCGACGTTTGATGTTTAATGATGTGCATAGCTTGGATTTGAATGAATGATCCAAAGATGAACGAGAATCAGCTAATCTTCTGCGCAAATAGAGAAACTAGTGGCTGCATTGAGGCCTAGCCGGAAGCAGTCAAAGGAAAAACAAATGTTCTTTTTTTATTGCAGTAGAATGGATTGGCCGTTGTCTTATCTATTTAAATTTCTTGCGCTCAAAATATATATTAATAGAAAAAATATAGTCTATAATTTAAAAAATCTACGTTTAATTAAAATCACCCATTAAAACCAGAAGCAATTTATAAGTTTGTAGAAATTAAAGTTTCTAATGAAATGAAAAAATGAATCTCTCTTAGAATTGTTGAGAAGTTTCAGTAAAATATACCTTTTTCTATAACGCTCACTTTTATTAAGTTTCGTTGCTTATTGTTTCCTGATTGTAGTAAATGGGAACAAAAATGCCTTTTGGCTAGAGGAAATACAACCAATTTGGTTGGCTGTTTAAAGCCAACTTTGGAGTGTGTTTACTCAGCTGTGGCTTAATTTCATTTTACATGTATGGCATAAGCCCCTCGCTCCCCACTCGCAACACACTCGCACTTCGCGCACTCTAGATTAAGCTTCGAATGTCTAGCATGTTGTTTATGAGCAGCTCGAGCGATGATAATGTGCTCTGACTTGTGCAGTGGCAAAGCAAAAGTTTGCCAGCAAAATATTGCTAAGTCCTGGTAAAAGTTTTATGACTAGACAGTTTTTGGGCATCGTTCGTCAATATGCTAATAATGTAAACGGAAATTGTTTAGCTGTAAACTTTGTTTGTGGCTTACCATTACCAAAGGAGCAAACCATGCTCTCTCTATCTCTCTCGCACTCTCTCTCTCTATTGACTTTCTCCCTCTCGCTCGACAAGCATATTTGATGAACTGATCTTTGCCTGACTTCAAAATAGTGGAAGGGAAAAGCTTCTTATCAGCATTTTGGTCAATGTCACAATCTCGGAATTTCAGCTGAGCAGTAATTTCTGCTTCTTCTTTTTTGTATCTAGTGGTGCACAACTATAAATATAAATACTAATAAATAATTTGAGTCGCACACTTGAAACAATTTTATTAAAGTACCATTTTACACTTTGAGACACTTTTAAGTTAAATTGAGAATTTTCAATTCATGTTTTTTGTTTTCTTGTGTTGCTTTTCTTTGGCTACAACTTGCATTGTCCTATGCAAACAGACAAATCCACCTGAACCACTCGCGTCACCCACTCAGTAGTGCTCACATGCTCCGGGGCCATTTATCTTGATTTGTACAAACCTAACGACGTTTAAATGCTTGCTGCAAACGTTTTGCACCATTTGTTGTGCCATTGTAGCAGACTCCGCACTGGATTCGGTTTCGTGGACTCGTGGATTCGTGGCATCACGTTGCCGGCTCGTCAGCTCCCAGTTCTGCTGGGTCATGTTTATGCTTGAATAATGTTGACAAAATCGCTGAAGCGGCGGTGGTCAGCCAAGGATGCACGGAGAGCAGTGTTGGCCACCTTGTCTACTTCTACTAAATCAAATCTAGCCTTTTTCATTATATAATAGACGATAAAATTTAAAACACAAGCCGAAAAATCTGCTTAAGGTAAATATGAGCAAATATTGAAATGCAGGAACTTATTTTAAAATTAATTGGAAACTTTATTTTGTTTAAAAAATATATATATTTAGCTTTATTTTGACATTGTTTGCTCGTGGGCAGCACCAATATGGACAGATAGAAATAGATGCAACAAAATATAAGTCAGTTACATGTCACGGACATGCGACCCGGCTAAACACTTTCAGGCAGCTCTCGTTTCTCTCGACCAGCGTCTGCCCTCCACCCTCTACCACCCCTGACGACGAACTCGTAGACAAATTGTCGGTGCTTGGGTGTGAAAATGTTGGCAAAGTGGCAATGACAATGCTCGACTAGCTACGGGGATTGCTAAAAATGCCTGCCCGCGTGTCTGTTGTCTGCCCGTCTGGTTGTCTGCCTGGCTGTTGCAGTTTTGTATCGTGTATCTTGTATCTTTTTTCGCTTAGGCGGACTGGCAACTGGCGCTGCTCAAACTCAACGCTGTTATGACAAGTGGCTGCCCCGTTTCTCGCCGTTTCCGAGCCATAAAGCAAATTGATGATGAAAAAGTTGCCGGCGCCGATGCCGCTGTCGCTTGTGGCCAAAAGCTTCGTGTTCGTGTCATGGCCTGTTAAATGTTGGCAATAAAAGTGAAAACTCTCTTGTCATACGGCGGTGCCGTTAGTTTGCCATTTAGTGGCCATAAGCGATTTTAGAAGCAGCCATAAAGCTCTAACCTCTTAAAGTCATCGCCACATGCACTCTCCAGAACCTAAACCTCCTAAACGCCCCTCAATACTGCATCGTGTTGGACGCACCTGTGACAAGCTCATAAACCTAACGAACGCATCGATTTATGAAAGAAGCAGGGTTTTCTTTTCCTTTTATTGTATCCATAAATCAGGCCATAAAATCATATGAAGAAAATGCAAATACGAGTAAAAGTTATGCGGGCTGTCATAAATCTTAAGTGTTTGCTAACGGCTGGCAAATTGAAAATATTATTAAATATAATTTTAGATACAATTGAAGACAGAGGACTACACGATACTTAAACGGATATGTTTAAGTTAGTATTATAATCGATTTAAGCGACATTTTCTCCGTTAATGCAATTTTTTATTTAGAGCCCTGCAAAGTACACAAAGTGTCCCAAAATCAACCTTTCCTCCAAGTACATTTAGTTTAATTAATAGTCCGAAATTCGATTTCTACTTCACACTTCTCAAGGGTCCTTTCTGCAGCTCCTTTGACAACGCGAAAAAAAAACCCAAGAGCGTGGCTTAAGTTGCACTTTGGGGAACATATCACCGTTTAATGATAAATTGCCACTATGCAGTGTCAGGGATAAAACCAAAAGTTGCGCCGGTAAATAATCGAAATCAACCGCAGGAGCCACGCGTCGAAGCATTGGCACATCGAGCGCTGATTGAAAAAAGTTGTAAATTTTTTAACGTCAAATAAAAAAATACAGCAGCAACAACAACTTGGAGAGTTGCGTTGACAGCGAAGGGTGCCTTGAGCAATTGATAAATTTAATGGCGTTACGCATGTCAAGCTCGCAAAATCCTTAAGAGTGTCAAATTGGCAGCAAGCTGGCAGCCTCCCCACCTGGACCCCCGCTCATCCTAAGCAAATAAAAACGAGAGTGAAAAAAGCAAGAAAATGAGCAAAAAAAATCTTCGCAACAGTATCGAAAGAAACTACAACAACGACAACAACAATTGAAAGTAACGAGAACAACGAAAACTCGTCTCGAACTAATGGAGAGATATGCAAAGTGGCAAGCAGCAAGCAGCAAGTGGCAAGTACCAGGTGACGTAAATAAATTGTGAAACATACTTAAGACCTGTATGATAGATGTATATTTATACCACACCGACAAAAACAAGAACAGTAAACAACAGCAATCGTTGTTGGCTACCGTCAAAGTAATCCAAAAGTTTCCAAAAATCTTAGGCCCTGTTTAGTAAAACTTTTTTTTGCGGCAATCATTAATTTTATCCCCGAAGGGAATTGTTGACAAGTAAAAAATAAATTAATAGATTGGATTGTATTTGTTGCGTGGGATTTACTTGATACCAAATGGAACTCTGTGTTCAAGTATTTTGGCAAATGATGTGGCCAGCATTAAATTGAAATGTTGTAAAACAAAATTGCACTCAAAAGAATTGGGTAACAAAAATGATTGTCAAAATTAATGAATATATTGGATATGTTGAAATAATTAAATTTAGAATGTATATTATATGTATGTATATATTTGTATTGAAATTAAATTGAGGATATTAAAAATTAAAAATAAGAATTCACTTTTAAGAAATAAGCTCGCATATTCCTTAAACTTGGTTAGTAAAATTTAATCGATTTTAAATCACTTGAGCTGTTATCTGTTACCCGTACCTGTTCGCCGTTTGCTCATCCAATTAGACCAAGAATGGCGTAACGTGTAAATCCTGTCGTTGACTAGCAGCGAAATGCATTTAAAATAACTGCACCAAGCCAAAAAGAAGAGGGCAACTTCTACAGTAGACGCTGGCAATGGATACAGGCTTATATATATAGAGTGAGAGAGAGAGACAGAGAGTGAGATAGAGAGTGTGAGAGAGAGAGAGAGGGAGAAAGAGTGGTGGGAGTGAGTGGTGGGTGCGGAGTCAGCTCACTAAATGCATCACGTATTGGGTTTTGACATAAACGCTTGTCCTCGTTAGCGCCGCATCGTGTTCCCTGGCCAAAAAGGTGGGTTCGCGTTCTTGGTTTTCGGTTTTGTTGCAACAGCGGCTGCAGCTGCAGCTACACCTGCCTCCCCGCGGCGACAAACTGAAAACTTTTACAGCCAGCCACGTGGGGGCGAGGACTGTGAGCTGCAAACTTTGGCAGAGTTTCTTGCAGGCAGCCGCCAGCATTGATAAATTGCCGTTGCGCCTCGCCTGCGCCTAAACTGACGGTCCGGCTCAGATTTTATGCAAAAATTCAGCGTTTAGCAAAACAAAAAAACACATAAAAAAGCGTAGCAAGAAGCAGAGCGACACTCAGATGCAGCTTCAGTTGCAGATCCCTTGGGGGTGTTGACTGACGGCGTTGCTGCTGGTGCTGAAATAATGCAGCCAATAAATGTCACAGGCCCCCTTCTCCTCCCAATCCCCTTTCCATTCTTCGATTACCCCCTTGCTGGCTCCTTTTATGTCTTTCTTTGGCCTCTGCAAATTGTGTATTTAAATGGCAGTTAAAGTGGCAACACGCTCCACTCCCGTTTGAAGTCGTCGATGATGAGTGATCACATGCAGCGACCCCAACTCC
The DNA here is from genome assembly GCA_035041375.1 of Drosophila conformis. Taxonomy (NCBI): domain Eukaryota; kingdom Metazoa; phylum Arthropoda; class Insecta; order Diptera; family Drosophilidae; genus Drosophila; species Drosophila conformis. The sequence goes on from JAWNLE010001234.1 coordinate 2,385,054, forward strand.
CACTGCCAATGGCAAGTGGTTACTGCTGGCAACTGCTTCACGGATGGATTTATAAATATTTCATGCGTTTGCGCAACGTAGCGGAAGTCACTCCAGGTCCGAGTGTTTACAATGAATCATATATTTTTATGAGCAGCCTCCACGATGCACATCTTAATGCTGCCCCGCTGAGACAAAGGCATATTTGTGGTACTCGCATAAGCAATGCATATCTTAAAGTGCAGACTGTCTAATATCCAGCAAATCATCAATTCCCATTCTTTTTTGACAACATGTAAACTTAGAGTCCAGCTACTATTTAAATTAGGTTTTAATAAAAGGTTTGTCATCCGCCTTAAAGATAGTAGCTTAAGAAGTATACTTGGCAAAGTGCAACTAATTCTAGCAGGTTTCATCTTTGTAGGGTATCTTCTAGCAGTGCAATCTTAATCTGATCCATTCTTGGTTCTTGTCCTTCCTTTTTTCCTAGTCATATTCATATTCATTTGCATTCTGTGCAGCCGACTCAAGTGACAATTGTGAGTGCTTGAGTCTTTTTCTCTTGATCATTTACATATTGGCACTTGGCGCAATACTCATTCACATGTCTTTAAAATGGCAAATCAAATGTTGCCAATTTGTGACAGACTACATAATCAATTTGCATATCTCAGATGTGGCGAACAGCTTTTATAATTTAGCCATCACAATGTAGCACATAAATCAATCATATCCAATGTACTTTAAGCCATCCAGTCTGACAATGACGATGATATCATTAAATTCGTTTTGAAATTGATATGCTCAGAGCTTAGAATAAACTTTATACAAATCCGATATTTATGTTAATTATATGTATTTTGATCTTTCTTTTGGAGTGTATCTTACTGACGTTATTTGAAACATTTTCAAAATCCTAAGCTTCATTATTAATTATTTAAATGAACCATTTTCCCCTCTTATTTATTTATATCTTAGCGACAGCTGCGGCAAACACTTTCTGTGTATTTGGGTTGGAATCAACCAATTTTCACAATTTTTCGCACTAAAGAAAAAAAAATTAAAGGCAAGGTCAAATATATTTTCAATTTTTAAAGTAAGATAAAAATGAGTTTTTAAATTTATATAAATTGATATTAAGTTTGCTTTACTACCTTGACAAAAAGCTAAACAAGTCGTATTTATTAGCAAATAAATTTACAGAGATGTTGCTTTATAAATGATATGCTTGGCATTGTTGCCAAATATCGCTTATCACATTTATCATGTGCACACGGCGGCGCTTATTGTTCTTTGTGCTCTTGGGGTGAGAGATAGAGAGAGAGAGATGGAGAGAGAGAGATGGAGATAAAGAGAGGGGGAATATGGAAAGAATGAGAACGCCAGCAAAAAAAAAGTATTTACGATAGCGCAATTTGCATAATGTGCAAATCATAATACGAACTTCCTGTGCCTCGGCCCTGTATGGGGCATAAATATTGCAGCATTTGTAACAGACATCGCCCCAGCCAGAGATAAGTTATCAGAGACTGAAGTGCACACACGGGGCACCACACACTTGGATTCGATGTGGTATGCGAATGTTGCACAGTTGAGTGTTGAATGTGCTTGGCAAAAGTTTATGCCAAAGCTCGACGACACATCGCCCTCAAGGGGGGACTATTTGGTTTTTTGCTCGGTTGATACAGCACAAAGCTGCAGCTTTAAATAGTCGTAAAGATCTCAAAGCTAACAAATGTTACACTTTATAACAGGGATATGAGTTCGATAAAGGGGCTTATTCAACCTCTTGCATTAAACGTATTCCTGATCACTATCAATTGCCAATCGAGACTTGTTCAACTGTCTGTTAGGCTTGTTTTATGTTTTAAATTATCTGTATAAATTAATGAAGTCCACTCACACTCGAAATGGGAATTTTGATTTATGTTTAACATGGCATCTACAAATCCTACACAATTCATAACGATCCATTAATAAATAGCTAACATTGTATGTATAAATACTCAAACATGTTTGTGAAGCAGCCTTGAGACTGGTTACGGGGTACATTTAAGTCCAGCACTCTCAATTTGTATTGTTCGTCTGTGTGGTTTACTGCGATTGTTAAATTTCAATTCACAACTTTGGAGCATGTAACAAGTGCAGCAAGTTGTTGCATTGTTGGAGGTAGTTACATGTGTCCAATGTCTGCAAAATGTGACTATGACAAATTTTGGTAAATGAAAAAAACTAACGAGCAAGTGAATGCCAAAACTCTGAAGTCGAAGTATGAATACGCTTGCATTTTGAAAGAATTGATGATGAACTAGATAATGCTGGATGGCAGGAAATGATATTTTAGTCATCTAAAACAGATTGATCAGTTAATTCGTTCATAATATTATATTTTCACTTTTTAACCCACTTAATATACCCTCAAAATTGTAGCGTATTTCAATGCAAATCAGAACATCGTCTAGCCATGTGCCGCACATGTGTCAGCAGAGCTATGCAAAAACAAGCTTTAAGTGAAATCTCTAAGCTCGTTGAGCTCTACAGTGCTCTGCGATGACTATTGCAGCCGCACATCAATTCAAAACCAATAACTCAAAAACAAGAACCCAACAATCCGACTATCCAACAATCATGTGGCTGCATTTCAGCTAACAACTTTTCTTATTTTGTTTTCTTTTTTCTCTCTGCTTATTTTCTCACGTTGCTTTTTGCCTCTTGCAATTTCATTTCCCAGAATTCCATTTACACTCGAGCGCTTTGTTCCAACCTGTTCAGGCTGTTGGCCCATGCCCCCAGAGCCCATCCCCCATGACTCCACCCGAAGGGGCTGCAATGTCACGACGACGTTTGCCCCGAATTGGCAGTGATAAATGTAGCGTCAAGGCAGCATCAGCTTTAGTTATAGCTTCAGCTATAGCTTCATGTTTGAAGCGGCAAGTTCGAAAAGTGTTTGCTATTTATGCGACTCAACTGCAGCTCGACAAAGGAATACTCTTTGAGTGGATAATAAGATCTGTATGTTCTATATAAGAGCGAGAACGAAACAGAGAGAGAGAGAGGGAGACAAAAAGAGACAGAAAGAGCTATTTTAACATTGTTTCAAAAATGCATTGCATAAAAAGGAAGGTTAATGTTCAGGCAAACCACCAAACAAATTTACTTAAATATAATCTTTTCTGAAATAACTTTGTGAATTATACAAATAATAACTATCAAATAACTTACAGGGTATTTTTGAAAATATAAATCAGAGCGAAGCGAACTACACACTGCTCCAATATAGTAAGCCACTCGCTTGACAAACTACTCCATACTATGTCCTGGGCTGCTGTCTGCTGCATTGCTGTTGCTGCTGCTGTTGCTGTTGCTGCGTTTGTGTTTTATGTATGAAATGCCAAAACGAATGCCACAGACTGAATGTTGACGCCTGATGCATGGATGGATGTGTCTGCAACGAGGCGACGTCGTGGTATGGCGCAGTGGCGGGGAACAAGTTCAAGGCAACCCTCTCAAGTTGCTCATGTTGCACGCTGCTGTTGAAAGTCAGAGAACTTAGCACACTCCCAGATTGCGTGTATGAATACGTGTATAAATACGAATACACTCGACTACATGTGCCCGGCGGGCATTTAAAACGCTATTGAAATTTCAGCTACAGCGTTGCTAATTTGTATTTTAAAATATGCGCAATTATAACAACAACAACAACAACGACAACAACGGCAACAGCAACAACAATGCGATTGTTCAGTGGTGTGTAGTCTCCATGTTTAATAGGCCGAAAAGGGTGCAGCCCGCATGAGGGGGAGGGGCGATGTCATAACAGCGGGACAGAGCCCAAAGGCGATACTCAAACCCTCCACATAAATATGTGGACGCTACCCTTAAGTGCATGCATTAACATTTTAGCATTTTACCATGGAACGCGTGCCACACCACACAGCCCAGCAACCACTAACCCCCTTTTCCGGCAGTGGACTTTGCATTTATGAAAAATCATTAAAATTATTACATTTGGCTTGCTGACACCTCTCGTGGACACAGAATTCATGACATTTGTGCCGGGGATTAGCCCAACAACTGTCACACATTTTTTTCCCTTAACTCGAAATTAGCATGGACTGGGTAAACTCAACTGTTGGCCATTATGAGCATTTCACTTTTCGGGATTATGGGCAGTTTTTCAGGCTTAAGAACCAACTGAAGACACCTGTCCACTCAGTCACCTCAAAGCGGCTGCCTTTAATGGGGAAAATCTGGAAATTCTTCGACATTATGTAAATATTTGCGCCTACTAATGATACGATTTCCGTTAACAATCTGCTCCTTATGTTGATCAAGATGAAAACGAAGCGGCCTCCATTCTGCTGCTTGATTAAGAAAAATGTATACAAAAGTCTGCAAGCTGACAAGATGTTTGCGGTCCTGCAGCATTTAAGGTCCTAGGCCAAGGACGGGCTCTGACAGCCTTTGAAATTGGCTCCATGCATAATTAATAGGCATTTAAAGGCTCAAGGCAACTGCATTATGCGAGCTCTCTTTAAAATGTGTTCAAGGATGCTCATAAAGGTGTAAGTCTTAATAGGAATTTGATTCTAATTTGGAAGTATTAAGGAGGCATATCATCTTGATTATTAATGTGTAAATTAATGTGACACGCATAATTGCATTATAATTGGGAATGTTTTTCTAGTATATCATTTTATCTATTAGCTTAATGTTGCCTGAAAACATTCCATAATTCTGGAAAAGGTTTTCTAAAATAAAAATGTAAAGTTAAATTTGAAATTGAAGTTACAAATTAAATTATTTAAAAAATCCCATGAGAAACTCTAATGAAAAAAAATAGTATCGGATTATCTGTTAAAATTTTCATTAAAAACTATTGACATATTATTTTTTCCCATGTCCTCAGAGAGATCGCTTTTGAAACTTTAATTTCCCATTGCTTTGTTAAAATTTAAGCGGTTTTTAAGCTTAAGTAGTTAATTGTATATAAAAGACAAGAGATGAATCGAACAATCCATTTTTCTTATAACATATTACTTTTTTCATTTTAAAGATAAAAGACTGCATTACGAAAAGTCTTTAAGATTGTGATACCAAGCCCATTTACTTCGATCCTATATATATATATATATATTTAAATAACTTTAGTTCTTGAGGCATGCATTGTGATTGTCTTTAAACTGCCAACTTTAGGCAATTCATTTACATATGGCGTGGGTAAACAGTTTTGAAAGGCATTTCAAATTGTGCTCTTCCAAAGCGAAAACAAATCCATGAGCACCCAGTTTCTCCCTAGGGACAGCCGCAGCCGAAGTTGATGCCACTCGAAGCGTAGCAATGCCGCTGATTTTGCTCCAAACGTTGGCCAATTATGTAGGCAGCTAGACAAATCAAAGAGCCGCTGACAAAGCACTTGGGTTAAGGGGGCAACGAGGGCAGGGGAGAGCGAGCAGAAATACCTAAAAGCCGCTCGGCGCCAGCTTCTTGCCTTGATGTGGCATTGTTTATTGAAATACAGCCGCATTGAATGAAATTGCGCGGAAGCACTTGCAGGCAGTTTTTATTATTGGCTTCATTCGCGCAACCCTTTTGAAAAATATATATGTATATGGATGTATGGCTGTATGGATGCATGGATGTATATCTGTATATGTATGTGTAAGTATATTTATTTTATTTTGTTGTTTGATTAGCCCGGGGCGTGCCCAGCCAATAATATAAGTAATACTCTGTACGATCCGATCCATTCAAGCGGCAATAATTTGTTCGCTTGGCATTGTTGAAATTGTACGAATTTAATGCGTTATGCATTCATTAACCTTATTCCATTGGAAAAAAAAAATACTTTTTGCACCGTACCAAACTCACTTCAATGTGCGTGTCTGGTGAGCATTAAGGCTGGCAAAACGATTCCTAAATTTGCGACTTCTACAGCGCCACTGGCTGCCCATCAAGATCTCGTTTCGCTTTCGTTAACCGATCCCCGGACAAAACTTATTCAGTGCTGCGATTTGCATGTGTGTTTCTGTGTGTGGTGTATGTATAGTGTGTGTATGTGTGTGTGTCTTAATGATCGTCGAGTTGATGATTTTTTCAGAACTGATAAGCACGACCACCAAAATTTCAAAGTAATTTGCCTATACCCTGTTGTAGCAGACACAAAGGGACTGATGTCTCCAAATAAACCTTTCAATTTGTCTGTCTATATTTCAAAATTCAAAATTAATATTGAAAATTATTAATTTATTTTGTATAAAATGATAAGATGCACATTTTTTACAGGGTATCTCTCTTAATGAAATTCTATTTGAGTTAAAAGATGCTCATTAAGCGTAATGTTGTCGCTTTTCTGGCCGTTTGGTCGTGGACCTTGCTCCTCACAACTAATGTTATAAATGTCATTTATTTATGCACTCGCAGTTGATTAATTACTTAGAGAGAGACTCTTCTTGTGTGACTTTGTCGTGGAAATCAATCAATCATCTATGCCATGAATAGAAAGATCAAAGAGCAGCACTTCAATGGAATTGAAATCGGACTCGGAATCGCAATCGTTAAGATTGAAATTGTAAGAAGCGTTCTAATTAAAGTGGTGCAAGTAAATCTTGAGTCATAAGTGTGACGATACCGGACACTCGAAGCAGGCTCAGGACATTTTCCAGCTTGAATGGAAAATGGAAAAAAAAATTGAATGGAAAAACAAGGCAAAAGCATTTCGTGATAGGGAACTGTGCGGCTAAGTGACAGCGTGAATAAATTTGTCATTAGTAAATGTCAAACATAAAAGTGAGACCCGAGAGCAGCAGCTGCCAGGGAAACAACTGCCAGTTGTCAGAAGTGTGGTAGTGCCAAGAAGTGCACTTGTCCCTATCCCATGGAGGCCAGACGATCCCATCCATATGTTGCTTATTTGCAACGAGACAATTTGCATGTGGATTCCAATCATTTGTTGTGCTAATTATGAAACTTAATGTGGCATTGAAGGCGCACATTGCTGCTCCAACTTTCGATCCGTGGACGCTGGCAACTGCTGGCAAATGCTGCGTGCAGAACAATTAACCATGAAATTGAAAATGCCGTCGCCGATGACGATGACGACGCTGGCGATGGCGATGGAGAGGACGCTGCTAGCAGTTTACAATCTGACTGATGCACAGTGAGAAATGTAAGGTATATTTCCGTATAACATAGAATTTGATAAATTTAAATACTCTATTTCCATTTTATTTATGTTTTAAGTAGCAAAATTTAAATTTATTTATATAATTATATTTTCTTTCACAAAATATTTTGTTTAACACATCTTTGGTTTATGTTAAATGGAAATTACTATTTCGTACAGTGTATGCAAAGTAGGCAGCTGAGTCAGGTCTCGCATATCCAGTCAGCCTCATCCCCATTCACTTTTTCACGTCCTGCGCCCATTTGTTCCACTTCTGTGGCCAGGCAGGCGCAAGGAAGTGCCAGAGCGTGCGCGTGCCCCCAAGTGAAGTGCCCCTAAGGGGCAGGCGAAACCGAATATCGCTCTATTACCCGAGGCAGCAGAAGCCAAAGTCAATGCCAACGCCAACGCCGAGTTCGAGTTCAAACGTTACGCTCTCGCGCCCGTCACAAAAACCCCATGACATGGCATTGGCTATGCCACTTGGCGGTTCTTTAGTTTTGTGACCGCAACGTCGGCCAGGGTTGCAACCACACAATACCAAAATTAACATCGACTGACAATTGGCGGAGTTCAATGAGCTCTCCCTTTTGACTCTGATGGCATTTTAATGTCTATCTAAATATACGGTGGCGGACACCTTATTCTGATCAGCGTCAAAGAAAAAAAGGAATTGCCTGCCATAAGCTAACCATTCATTATTTTTCAAAAATTCCAAAGACCGATGGTAGGTATATGTATTAACCACCAAAATTAATATATGACCCCAATTCACTGGGGTTTCCCCACCTGCTAGGTAGGATTATGGCAGGCAATTACGTTTTTTCTTTGACGCTGATCAGAATAAGGTGTCCGCCACTGTATTTCATTGATATGTTTTATATCTTTTCATAATAGATACAAGCTTGGGATGATGTTTATTTAAATTAAAATTATTATTTAAATTTCAAAATATTGCAAGCTTACATAAAAAATAAAATATTTTAAAGAGAGAATATTTTAATTATAAAACTGGACAACGGCGACAGTAATCGGAAATCTAATAATCTCATATCTGTAGAGTTTGTTGTTATTCACTTTGACAGTAGTGATTGTTGCTGTTGCTGTTGTTACTGTGCCTGTTGCTGTTGTTGCCCCACAAAGAGCGATTAAGTTGTGGCTTTGACTTTTGGGACGATTCAAGGCCGCAGACAGCTGCCAGACAACTGATATGTGCAGATGACTACATGCGAATGTGAATGTAAATGTGAATGCCAAAGCCAAATCCATTCAGATACCGATACGGCGCCACAAAGGATGCAGCTCTATGGCAGCCAGACAAGAGGCACAGCCACAGGCACAGCAACAACAGTTACAGCAACAACAGTTACAACAACAACAGTTACAACAACAACAGTTACAACAACAACAGTTACAACAACGCCAGCTCGATGGGAAACTGGCAAAAATGATGAGAGCGAGAGCTGACGAAATGAACTCGCATATGAATCGCTGATCTGCCTGCTGCTGCTGTCAACACTAAGCAACAAACAAACTGAACTCAACAAAATATTTTGTTCATACCAGAAATTAATATAAAAAGGATGCAGGATTTTTATAGGCGTAAAAGCGAAGGCGCCTGTGTATTTAATTTAAATATTTTAAAGACGTGCCTGATTTATGTGCTGTTGTTTTAATTTTGTTGCGCAGTGTAATCAAGGGACATGAATTTTTGCATTGAATTCAATTATAAAACACATTAAAGACAAAGGCTGGCGACTGTCTGGAAATCTGTGCATATCCTTTGTGCATTAAATTTGCTGAAAATTGGTTAGTCGTGTCGCCGGCTAGATAAACTTGCCCCCCACTCATCCCCAGTCCGCACACACACACACACACACACACTATGCAAATACTTCGGGATAAGCGTTGAATGGAAATGCGGGCGGGGAGGGTTGTTTGGGGAGCGGTTCGTTTGTCTGGTGCTCAGCACTTTGTGAAAGTGATTTCATCTTTAGGTAATGTCGCTGCTCTTTGGGATTTGGGGAATACATTTAGACAGACGCAGTCGCATTAACTCTTCACCTCTGCTTCTTTTCAACAAAACGCTAAACGCATTAAAACTTTGGCCACTGTCCAAAACCAAGAATCACTCGGCCAGTGCAGGTTCAAGTCCAGCTTGAAGGTGAAGGACACCAGAAGGACCAGGGGCTCTGGCAGAAAACAAATTCCACGAATTTCTGGTGTTTTTGGAGTACGTGTTACGCTTAGGAATTCGTTGACATATTGGCCACAGACGGGCGAGCATATTAATATGATGATGGCCTGGAGAAATGTTGTGGAAATGTTAATCAAGCGGTCAGTGTGGAATACGGAACACCACTCAACCACTCACTCAACCACACGACCGCTTAACCACTCGACTTTTAGTTGCCGCCCCGACAAGAAAAGGCGTGGGAGATTTCTTATTTTTTGTGTTTTGTTTTTTGTTTTTTCTTTGTTTTCCGTAGGAGTTTGAGAAGTCGCACGTATTCAGACTATTAATGTCATTTGCAGTTGTTGCTCGTCTTCCACGTTTTCTGCCTCCTTGTTTGACTGGTGGTATTCATTGCCTTAAAGCCGGCCAAAACGGAAGTTTTGTAGTCAAGTTTTGTCGGTGTGGCATGTCAGGTAGGCAGATAAAATGTGGTAATGACGGAAATGAATAGCCTGCGGCAAACTTGAGTGTTACCTGAATGTTTTCGAATGCTAATTGTCTTCATTAACAAAATGAACAAATTTAATTGTCTGCTCTGAAAGTCAATTTAAGTTGGCATCGCTCTGAATATCACAGACTGCACAAAAGTAGTGCATATTTCTCTTGAATTTTAAATCATTACATGCTTCTTTTAATCAAGGAACGGAAATGAGAAAATGTCAAATATAAATCGATTAAGATTTGAATCAATTATTTAAGTTATAAATAAGCAAAATGATATTCCATATACGTATGATTACTTTTGCATAAATAAATAAAGATAAATTCTGTTTCGAAAAAAAATTAAATGCATTCAAATGAATAAAATTCAAACGCAAAATCAATCTAGATGAGTGCTCAACATTGAGCTGGTCCTTAAGGAAATGACATTAGTTTTATTAAAGATGTGGGCGTGCGCAAGACGGGTTATTTGGACTTTGAATGCTTATGTTCATTTATTTGTTTTTATCATGTTGATTAAATGGACGAAATAAATTTTATATTCAACATCCGCACTCATGAAGCAATTTCCGTTCTATTAAGCGAAAAATTGACTTCAGGCCATGCCCCTCAAATTTGTCTACTTTTTCAAAGCGAAAGTGAGTGAAAGTGATGGGTTGTGAATCAAGTGGATGTCAAATGGAATCAAGGCTGGAGTCGGCGGCTGTTAAACCCTTTTAACGTCAATTAATCACAAATTAAACTGTCGCCACACACACACAGACACATACACACACTCATATGTGTTATGTCAGCGCCATCATCATAAAAACAAGCCAGGCTATTAAAGCTAAATAGGTAATAAATTTATCGTTGTCTGGCACAAGGATATGCGCCACATGACAGGTCTAGGCACGATAGAACGACAAGTGCCTCCTGCCTGGTCAAGAGATTGATGTTGGGCAGGGGGGAAAGTGCTCTTAAAGCGCTTTGTCGCCCGCATGCCACAGCGCAAAATCAAGTAAATCAAGTGGCAAATATGAAAAAAAAATGAAATAAACAATTAACGACCAGTCCACAGCGCTGACCCAGTTTGGTGGCAATAACGGCTTGCCGCGTACACCCAAGACGCAGCTCGAGCTCAACTCAATTTTCCGCTGGCAGCAGCTGCCACATAGAACCGCCCCCGAACCGCATGCAATCAAATGCATGGGCTGAAATCGACATAATGCAATAAGAAAGCGAACAGAGAAAAAAAATGAGGAAGGAAGAAACCAACTTGGAACGGAAATGCTGATTGAAATCGTTTTGGCGTGAAATCAATCATCGCACAACGATGTGTACGCACACAAATACAAAACACAGACACACACAAGCACACACCAGCGCGCATATGGGACTGTTGTAGTATATGTGTCACATGCCCCAGGATGCAGTAAGTTTCATTAAGAGTCCTTAATGCGATTTGCAGCGCTGACGTTGATGCTGCTGCTAAAGCTAAAGTTGATGTGGCGTCAACTTTTTCGTTGCCAACTCATCGCTGTCTAAATAAGACAAATGTCTGCGTCTCACAGAGAGAAAGACAGAGAGAGAGAGAGAGAGAGAAACAGAGAAACAGAGAAGGCGAGAGAATGAGTGACAAATGAGCATTACTTAAGTACTACATCTCTTCCTTTCTTCCTTTCTCTCTCTCTCTTTCTTCATCTCACAGCTGTCAATCAATTTCACAATTCACATTCCGATTTAAAATCAATGCCCAAATGAGAACTGGTACTATCATTCCATATCTCTCTCTATCTCACCGTCATCATCTCTCTCTCTCTCTCTCTCTCTCTTTAGATATAATTCCAAAATCCCTTCTATTTATACTCATATCTCATTCCACTTTCGACATAACCAACAAAAGTTCATTTGGAATTTCGTATTTTCTTGTTGCATTGTTGATGTTTTTGTTGCTGTTGTTGTTGTTGTTGTTGCCATTTACAAAATCGAATCAAATTAACGGTTCAGCCTTTTCGCTGTAGTCGTAAAGCAACAGCAAGCAATAGAAATATTGTAAACACAGCTCGGAATCGCTGGTTACGCAAATGTTACCCTATAAATTGTACATACTTTAACCCGCAGATGGTACATAATGGTCCAGAAAGCACTAGTGCTGAAAACAATGAAAATAAAAAATAAATATATAAAACACAAAATAAAGAGAATAAGTATAATAAATTGAAATCTAATATAATATAATTTACTTTAGATTTTTGTTTTTCTCATTTAAAAATCAAATAATTTATGGATATAAAGCTAACATATTCTCATCAATTGCAAAATACTTCTAAGAACTTCTCGAAGTTTAATTACTAGCTTGGACTGACTAAGGGTTAAATTGCAATTGTAGAACCAACTGCCCTCGCAAGTTTGAAGTGATTGTAATCAAGCGACGCACTGAAGGGGCGGCTCTGCCCAGTCAACGGGGGGTCCTCAGCCACGCCCCACCATCAGCCCCTTCCGGTATGCCTACCCGACTTCTCTATATGTTAGTGGGGTAAAATGTTGTGGCAACAGAAGTAGAAGACTTGTTGACGACTTGTGCTGTTCGCATCCTTTCAAGCGATTAATTGTGGAAACCTTTTTAAGCATCGGCAGCTTTCTTATTGTTTTTTACTTTTCTTGTATTTTGACATCAAGTAGTTGGCCAAGTATTCATTTCCGCTGCTTACGACTTGAGGAGCTGCCAATTCATAGTTAGCGCTAAGCCAACTCAGCTACTCCAATTATACATTAACCGAATGCCTGACCTAAAACACTAGGGAGCGGGATTGTGGAAGTGGGTGAGGGGAGAGAGAGGTGAGGCGGGGGAAGCAGACGTTTGCGAACGGTGGCAGCCGCCACAAAGCGGACATGTACCGCAAAATCTTTGATGGATTATGATTTATTGGTCCGCTGATGGCTGGTAACGCATAATTAAAAGCAAGAGGGCAGTCTCTCTGTGTGTGTGAGAGTGTATTTGTGTGTGTGTTTTTCTATGTGTGTGAGCATTAATCAATTATCTAGATACTGCTGCAGCAAAGAAATCGAATGCGATACATTTGCTTTGCCTTTGTATGTGTGGGTAGCAACAATTAAACAAAAGACACACGTTCATGTAAATCACTTTCAAAGGTTGCCAGATTTACATTCTCCCCTCCCCCACCCCATCCACCCCTGCCACTACCACTACCTCTGCCCCCACTCCTCCTCCTTAACTGCCACTCTGATTGATGGCCTGCTGTAGCCGCTTTGTGTCTGGCCCAGACTCAGGCTGCAGCCGATTCTTGCAACAATGCAACTAGCAAATGATACATAAAACCTAACCAAAACCAAAGTCAGACGTCCACACAAGACTAAAGCTCAATTTTCATTAGTTAATTAGCAGCCCAGTCAGCAGAATTGCCAGACAAATCAACATTTAGATTCAATTATTGAAGTTCAAGCTAAAGTTGACAGCTGCAATCGAAGGCATTTCCAATATTAAGTGTTTTGTACATTTATTTAAAGCACAATAATGAATCCACACTTAAATATACAAAAGATAATAAATAAATCCAATTCAATTGCAAATTGAAGTCTAAATTATTCTAATTTTATTTTATTACGAACTTGATCCAACATTTGCTGCAAGGATTGAAGAAAAGCTGGAAATTGCAAATCAGTCTAATACTATAAAGTGTTTAGCAATTTTTTATTACAATATACTTCAACTACTACTTTTTTAAAGCTCTATCAATGGAAAATAAATAAAATTATGTATTTCTTCTTATTTAGCTTATTATGACATTTTTTTCTTATTTTTTTCCCTTGACTGCTTTTCAATTGGATGAGAAATCAGAAATGAAATATCAAAGTTGCAGCATGAGATTTACTGCCCTCCACCAAAGCTGCCTCCCCACCTACCCTCAACCACCTTCTCATGTGACTTGTAATTAGGCTTTTGGCAAAAACTCCCCTGAGCAACCCCTGTGACAAAAGTAAAGTCAGATTCGGCGATTGCTTGTTGTTAATCTTTTCGTTAAATACAAGCAGTCGGGAAACACGCAAGATTTTTGTAAGCCGCTTAACAAAGCCCCAAAGCGTTAGCTCTTCAATGCCAAAAATAAATAAGAAAACAAACTACGATTTCATTTGTATGACAATTGGTTTTTCATCGAAAATCAGCAGCAGCCATAACAACTACAAAGCCCGCTGCAGTAGCTGGAAATGTATTTCAATTATTGTACGTACATAGTTGCTCTCTGGAGAGGTATCCACAACCCATATCGATATATAATGCCCACGATATGCGGTAAATGCAACGTCATTGCCATTATCATTGACAATTGCCACAGCAGCTACAAACTGTGTGACAGTTCAACGGATTACAACTGACCAGGCTGAGACCCAGTCTCGGTTTCGACTCAGTTCCCAAACCCGATCCGCGGCACATGTTTGTGTTTAGATATGGGCTACAAGGGGCTTAAGCAAATCTCATGCAAACTACTTTGTATGTCATCAATCATCTGGTATACGTATGTATGTACATATATACGTAACAACTGATATGCCACAGAAATTGCGTTCCATCATTATGTGTTTAGTTGAAGGCGGAAGTGTTTAGTGTATGCGTTAGTTGTTCGAGGCTAATATGCGTAATATAGATTGATGTTGAAACAATCTTAAGCTGCCAGATTATAACTAAAAGCTTTGTGTAACATTATGCCAATTTGCACAACAATATGGTTTGACTGTGTGTAAATATCTGGAACTAAATTGTGGCAACCGAGCAGGGGCATTACCTGCTGAAGGGGGGGACAGTAATGGAAGGCATCTAAGTTTATGCCGATTAGATTTGATTTTATTTATTATATGAAAAACTCCCCTGATGGAACACAACTTAAGCAAATCGCCTGGGAATGGTCTTAATTAGAAGCCAGAAAAAAACAACGATTGATTTGTCTAATTAATTTTCTTGAATAAGTGGAAGCATTGCGCTCTTAATACAAATGCTTAGCAATTAATTTAAGAAAATGTATTATTTGAGTAGCACCCTTAAGGTGACTGCAATCCTTTAAAATTTTTGCGCAATTTCAACTTCTCTCACTTGTCGAAAAATTGTGGAAAATAGAAACCGCAGCACGTTTGACTGCGGCTTTTGCATGTTGCATACTTTGTAGCGTCACTTATTTGAGTTTCTGTTGCATGCACCTCGACTAGGAAGTATGACTATGATTTTGCTAATTTGACAGACCTTTGAGGAGGTATAAAGAGAGAGATAGGGAGATAATAAGTCTCTTCAGTCTCTTTGTTTAATGTGGACTCAAAACAGTCTCAGCTAAGTTGGCAGAGTTTTGAAGAGTTGCAGAGGTTGCTTAAAACAAATATTACTGCTATAAACAGAGAAGGCGAGAGAGAGATAAGAACATAATATTAATTTATAAGTATATATGAATTATTGAGAATTAAAATCTATCGAAATTAAAAAAAGTTTTGCAAAAATACAGACTTCAAATGAACTTAAAATTGTATGAATTAAAAAGGATTGAAAATATAAAATGAAATGCATTAAATAATATAATGGATATAGTAAATCGGTGTATATACTAATTAAATAATGTATTCTTTATATTATTGTATTATTAATTAACTAAAATCAATATGTCAATATTGAAGGGCTAATTAACTTCTCATTTCAGTCGAAAAACATCTTCGCACATTGGGTTCATTCTCCTTTCACATTTTTATTTGCTACGTTTGCCAAATCTAGAGCCTGACATCTTGGTACCTGTAATGAGACAGCCAGCTCGAAGCGTATTTAAACAGCACACTCAAACACACACACACACACACACAAGCACCTGTGTTGTTGTTGTTGCTGTTATTTGTTTCGTCCTTTGGTTTTTATCGTGCAGCGCATATCAAATAAATGCGGGATTATGTGAATATTTCGCTTAATGAGAATTTTCGGACCACACTGCTGCATTTTTTTCAACGTTCTTTCTTTTTTTGTTTTTGGAAGATGCCGAAAAACAACTGAGAACTGACCAAAGGAAGGAAGGGAAATATATATATACATATGTATAGGTATGTATATATATAGATGTGTGTGTGGAGCTGTAAAATGTGTTGCCTCCGTATTCTCACATTGACCTGAGCCCCGAGTCTGAGTCTGTCTTAGCCAGGGTCTTGGCCTGTGCATTAAGAGATGCCTATCGGTGACACCTGAAAGAGAAGAAGGTGAAATGCGATCCGATACGATGCGATCCATGGCACTCATCGCCGGCGCACTTTGCTAAAAATTATTACTGTACCCCCGGTAGCCCGGTACCGGTGCCGGTACCAAATATATTTCTTCATCTCATCTCATCTCATCTCACTTGGCGGAGTTTCGAGTATTGAGTTTCGTCGCAGTTTTGTTAGCCGTTGATTTTTACCTGTGTTTGTTTTTTTTTCTTTCTTTTCGTTTTTTGTGTGTGTGTTGTTATTTCTGTCGCTTCGACATTTATCTTTTCTTTTATTGGGCTTAGTTTTGTTTGGCTGTGGTGGCAGTGTGGTATCTGTTTCTGTGTCGCTGTGTCGGTATCTCAATCGCTCTATCTGGCTTATTTTGTTAACTTCCTTTTTCCGTTTCGCCGTGGCGTCTTTTGTTGTACAGCTTTTTACGCTCTATATAGATTGTTTTGTCTTGATATCATGCCATTTATTTATGCTAACGTTATTTATGCTAGCTGACATTCAAATAAATTGAAATTAAATATATGTATGTGCCTGCTGCCCGGGAACGGACTCGGCTCGGCATACGATGGCGTCATTTTCATTTTCATTTCCATTTGAAAATAGCCGTGAAAGTTGTGCACCTTATCGCCGCTATTAAATGTCAGAATGTCACTCATATGTGCCACATATCCCAGAGAACTTCAACTAATTGACGGCGCTGGTCAACTTATAATGTAGACCTGTCAGCCTTCAATTGGGTTTCTCTATGCCAAGAAATTCAAGTATTATGTTCACGAAATTCTTAACTTTGAGCCACTTTGAACCGTTTTTCAAAAGCAATATATTTTTGGTTTTGGTGTGGCATCAGTTTAATTACGCATTGATTGAAGTTGCAAATGTAATAGGTAGTAATTTTCTTGTATCTAATTAATTGAGAAATATCTCAATCATCTCAGATTTATTATAAACATTCGCTTTAAGTAAACATTGAGTTGATATCAGTCCTGAAGCGTCCAATTGTTTTTTTTTTGTATTGTACCTCTATAAAAGTGAGAAGTGCTCTCTCATTAGTCACACTTTCTACAGCTGTTTTTATGGATTTATTTCTATTTGAGATGCAACAAATTCATTTCGGGTGAATTCCACACATATTTTTCCCTCAGCAATTAAATTATAAATCGCCCAAAAACTAAAGTGAGAATTACTCAGCGCAATTATGCAGCTCATTGCCCTTGAGTTATATGATGGTTATTGGAGCATATGCACATTGTTGCAGCCATAGAGCCATAGAGTACCAACCTATAGGTAACATGCCCCGATACCCTTGCAATATGCAGACACATGTGCCACAAGCACGCACTCTGAATTCTTGCTGCAACTGAACTACACTATTTATAAATGTCAATTTATTAGACGACTTTTTTGGGTTTGTTTCCCTTCACACATACACACACACACGCACAGTGTGAGTGGCATGTGTGTGTGGCATGTTATGGGTCTGCCACTTTGACCGTCTAGCGACTCATTTTCTCTGAGCATGCGCAACTGAGCGCTCTTATTTCGGGACTGCCAAACCCACATACCTTATATGTATACATTTCCAATGAGCTGTCTCGTCAGGTAGTCTGGAAATGAGGTGTGCATGCAATGCATGTGCCCAGATGTGGGCCACACGGTGACTTTTTATATACCTTATCCCAAACATATAATAGGCATGGGGTATTTTGAATTTACAAGTGACAGAATATAAGTTTATGTTTCTAAAATATACAAGCTCAGTTTATAGGCAATTTTTCCACATCGGAAATCAGCAATATCAGTTTTGATATGTTCTACATAAAAAGCAGAAAATGTACAAGAATATTATATTATTCATTTATACACTGTAGCCATTTCTTACCATTTGCCGACATTTTTACACTGTAACTTTCTTTAAAGTATTCTCTCATATGCAAACATTATTTTAATATTATACCACCTCCTCATTTTCCGATTCTCCTGTTTTGTATAGTTTGTACTACGGGGAATCTGCTGATCGAGCATTCTATTACTTATTAGATTCCTGCCTGTTTTTAATGGAATATGTCATCGAGACATAGCACACGATCTCGTGAAGCCGCAATCCGATCCATTGACTGACTATAGAAAAACACACACGCACACACGCACACACACACACACACACACATATATATACTTATACAGATCGACATCGACATCCACATCTAAATCCACAGACATTAGCTTTGTTCACATGACTTGGCACACTCTGCCAAAAAATATAAAAGAAGGTGAAAAAGAGTAGAGAAAATGCTGTATCATGCTTCAATGTAAATTCATCGAATTGAAGTTCACACACCGCAAAGCGACTCCAGATGATCATAATGATGATAATGATGATGGTGACGATGATGGTGTTTGTGGTACGGTCTGTTTTAATTAGAATATCGTGAGTTGTTTGGCTTTGGCAATATAATAAACAATATCAACATATGTACACATAATGTGTACATACATATATAGTGTCTACTCTCCCTAAATATTCAGACGAGAATTTGCCGTGGGTGGCATTGCAATGAGTTGGCACAAAACTTACGCCAAGGCATAATTATTATTATCAGCAGTTGCCGTTGTCCTCTTAATGAAGTAATCAAAAAAATAACTTCTGCATGAACTTTTCGAAAGCACTCTTGAAGTTAAATAGAACACTGAGAAGAGAAGAGCAGAAGACATCCGATTGGGGTTTAAACTGCTTACAGCTTGTTACCCAGAGCCAAGATTTCTTGACCCTCAGCCATTTACTCTGAGAGTCAGAGAGAGTGGGTAAATTAAATATGATGGTAGCTTCTTTGAAAGATTACTTTTTAATTTTTATTTAAAGTATTTATGAAAATTGATTGGTTAGCTTAAGAAATGAATTAGGCATTTTAAAAGTGAATATATATATTAACTTATTTTAAATAAAGATATCAAAGATTTCTATAAAATGACTGATAAATTGATCAATTGATAAATAAATCAAAGATGTGACTATTTCCTTAAACAATTTTGGGGTGATACTTTGATTACATTCATACTTAATAATATATATTGAGATTAACATTTTAAAAGTGAATTTAATTACTTATTTATTTAATTATTTTAACTAAATAAACTAAATAAATGTAAGATATCTGTTAGCTGAATGTTAATTTCCAGAGCTGAATGTTAATTGATTTTATATGCATATTTATTACACAATTCATTCTAAAACTTAGAACCTTTTAACACATTTTTCTATTACTCTATAAGCTGTTAACCTATTTGGCCTCAACAGTCAGCTGTTCTGTTGCTGATGCCCAAAACCTGTTGGCAGCTCAAAATGTTGCTAAACATTAGCCGAAACACGTGCCAGTAGAAACGAAATGGCAACGAAACAAGCACAGCTGCAAGTGAAACGAACCGCCGAACACAGAGGAAACAAGTTCCACAAGCCGAAGTTGCTTACAGACTTCGGGTCTTTGGTGGCAGTTCGTGCAACGAAACTGGACAGGGAAATGCACATGACCGTGGGCAGATAACTCGAGTGTAGTGCAGTGTAGCGTAGAGTAGTGCAGTGTAATGACTGCTCAGGTAGACAGCGTTGACTTCATTAGAGGCTGGACACTTGAACAAGGTGACAAACAGCGGGCCAAAGTCGAGTGCAAAGCGCCTAATGACACACAGCGACAGAGGCAGCGACAGCGACAGAGTTAGAACTGCCATGTGCATGCGTGATACATGATGATAGGAGTTGTGCTCCAGCCTCACTGTTCACACTCAGCAACATGTCCTTAAGGCAAAGCAGCCAGACACACTGTTGCATGCATTGTAAAATAATGAGTTCAGAGAGGGAAGAGAAAGATAGTTTAAATATGTTTAGCTTCAAAAATATATCAACATGATTTCAAATTGCGAGTGAAACGATTTTAGGCTCATTATTATTATTATTCTTACTATTATTATTATTGTTATTATTACTTATTTAGCCTTTAAATTGCATTCAATTATCAGAATGCTATCAAATAAATATCACAAGGAATATAATTAAGACTCATTTTTTGCTAAATGTTGTGTGCTTATGGTTTGCCAGCAAAGGGAAGGGGCATGTGGATATGGCGTGTCAAAAGTTTTCTGCTCACGTGCCTCACATGGCTGGCACATGCAACAACAAGAGTCTGAATGTGAAATCGTAACCGAGAATTGAGTTTCAGGTAGGGTTTTTGAGGCATTGCGTGTCGCCTTATCGCTGACGGGGTTTAAGCCAAGAGGCGTTAAAAATGCTAAATGCTCATTTGGTGCAATTTATTGGCAGCAATGGCCAGAAAGAGACAGCACTATTTATTTATCGCTGCCACACGTGGTGCTGATTGCTTCATTCAACCAAATCCCAGAACCCAAACCAGAACCCGAAACGAAAACCAATTCCCAATTGTGTGCTTTAATTTTTTAAGGCATAGTGCAACCCACGTGAAAAATACCTGAGTTAAAAAAATGTAGATATCAAGAGAGAGACTGAGAAGGAGAGAGAGAGAGATAGGCAGAGAGGGGGGAAATAGAGAATGGGTTGCAGCAACAAAGGAGCTTAAAACTGGCAACGGGGCCAACGAGTTTTTATGCAAATGCAACAAAAACATTAAAATAACATAAATATGCAGCATGAAAAATGTGCAACGGTTGCAGTTGCAACTTCGGCGCGTCTCTGAGTCTATGTTGCCACAGGCTATGCTACAACCTGCCTACATTACAGCTGTCGCAACCGCCTCCCCCTCCCCCACCTTTCCCTTCCCCTTAGCGTTTGATCCTTTCTCAACTCAAGAAGGCGCGCCGCGGAATTTATTGAATTTAAATACTGTCTTTTCTCATACAGCAGAATTTGTCTGCTCAATGTTCAGTTAATGATTCATTAGTTCCAAGGGGGGTAGTCTCCAGAGAATACCCCACTGGGGAATACCCAGTATTAATATATTTCATCAATGAAAACACAGCTTCTATTTTAATTGCAGCTATTTTTCTTCTTCTAAATAATAAAAACTACAATAAAAATTAAAAATTTATATTTTGAACATAAAATGAAATATTTTACATTTAGTTCAGTTTAATTATATTTTAAATGAAAGGGATTCTTGGGCAATCCAAGTTTTATCCACAATCTGTGAAGAGTGCAGCTGTGAAGAATTTATGGCATTATATTTGTTGCTTCTGCCCGTTGGGATGCCTGATTGCCTCTAGATTATTTTTTATTATTAACAAAAAATGTGCGACATTTCAAAAGTATTCTCATTCAAAGGAGTGACAAAATATGCCGCCAGGCAGCAGACTGAAAAACTTGTCTCCCGAAAGGGAGAATAATTTCAAAAATTCAATCATAATTGGCAACAGACAGTGAGGAATGCCGCCTGAGATGCCCCTGCAAGTTGCTGCCACCAAAAGTTGCACACATCTTCTTTTTCTACCTTTGAGGCGAGATTGTGTATTAGAGGGGGAAGGGGGAAAGGGGGACAGTAACAAATGCGTCACTCAGTGGCTGTTATCGTGGGTAATTAATAAGCGAATGGCATTACAATATTTTGTTGCCAGCTAATCGTTGCAACAAATTTGTGCACAGCACACGTTGCATAGATGCGCGCCACTCGATAACAAATTGCAAATGAACGTTAATCGATTAAGTTGTTTTGGCCGTCGTCTTGGCCAAAGCGAGCCAAGCGTGGCAAAAATATGAAATGGGCATGCAAAAATGAATGAGAGAGAGTGTGGCAGGGGCAGGTGCAAGGAGGTGGAAAAAAGTAGCTGCACGTGCCTTAACAAAGACAAGACACATTTGCCTAGTGTTCTGAAGTGGAGTGAAAGTTGAGCTCTTGTTGTTGTTGTTGTTGCACATGCCACTTGCCCCAAGATCGCTGGCTTTGGCCAGAGTTGCAGTTGGCGAACAATGCGCGTTCCTTTTGAGAAAAATGTTTATTTAAATGCGAATAAGAAATGCGTTTGCTATGATAGGCTCCTTTTTTTGTGTCTTCAGCGTCTTCTTGTTTTACCTGCAGCTAACTAGCCAGCATGTTGAGCATTCTACACTCCACTAAAGACAGACAGACAGACAGGGAGACTGAGAGACAGACTGGGAGCAGGTTTTAGGGGCAGCCACTGATTGCCCCGGCCATTAAGTGCACCAAACTGTTGAGCATGCGCAGCTCCATTTGGCCTGGCTAAAAGAGAGAGACAGAGGGGTGCTTGAGGGATGGAAAGAGGGGGAGGGGGTTGAGGGGTAACTGTTGGCAGTCCGTGTGTAAGCGCAGCATAATGAGCCGCGCAGTTACATTTATTTTAAATCTGATATACATATTTCTCGTCGTTTCTTTTTTTTGCTGCTGCTGCGCGCTTTGTTGTTATTTGGCCTTTGTTTTTGGGCAGGCTGCAACAGCAGCAACAACAACAATAACTGCAGCAGCAGCAGCAACTCAATGGCCATTGTTGCTCACCATCGTTGTTATTGTTGTTGTTGTTGCATTGCCGCTGGCGACTTGCAACTTGCGCGAGACTCTTGCAATTCTTTTGCCTTTTGCTAGGCTGCCTTTTGATAGAGTTGCAGCGCATCAAAAGAGTCAGTTGACTAAACGCTGAAGTTTGTGGGCAGAAAGTCCTAAACTGGAGCTGTGCACAAGGTTTTGGAGGTAGAATTTTAGTGCTACAAATACGTAAAACCAAGGGCATGGTCTGATTTCGAGAAGGTGTCGAATTGTAATTTTGTCACAAGACAAAAAAAAAAATTCAGTGCAAATCAAAGATAACATTTATAGTAAGAATCGGAATAGTTTTTATAAGCGCTTGTTTGGCATCAAATTAAGTCTTGATGAAATAATTCCACAAACGTTTGCTGTTTAGCTTGCTCTCAGCACTTTTTTTAAATTTTGTTATTGGGATTTAAAAATATGCTTCCATATATTAGACATCATTATTTTTTTCTCGTCTGCAATTCCCTCTACTGTTTTGGCCAAGATTGCACACTAGAGACTGGCGAAAACAAAGAACATTCATTAGTCGTTGTAGTGTCAATGTTGGTTGTTCGATCTCGTTTCGGTTAAATGTACTTAGTGTGTATTGTGGCCTTTCTGGCTACGCATGGCTGGCTAAACGCAAATGTATGCAAAGAACCATTGAATTTGCACAGAGTCGCGAGAAGAGCAGATCAGAGGGAGGGAGGTGGGCGACTGGACGACTGGCTGGCAGGGTATGTGGATTGGTAGCGCTGGAACCCAAAGAATGGTTGCAGATTCTCGGGTCTAGATTTTGTTTATTTTGCGATGCGCGGAACAATGCACATGAATAATGTGTGAATCGCGCACCGAAAAAAACAAACCTGTGCCGAAGATCTTGTGAATTGTGCGCAGTTTGGCATTAATCAAAGCGTTGTCGCCGCCGCCGACGTCGACTCACAGTAATGGCCAAAAAGCAAAGAGCTGAGCAGTTAAGCGGCCTCTAAATGCATAGGTAAATACCAAGCCAATGGCATTTCACACTTTAACAGCCGAGCGAAGAACGACGATTGCAGGGGAAGGGCTGCTCTGCCTGTTGGCCTAAACAATTCTATTTATTTTTGTTTTGGGAAAGCGTAAACTTTGTTTTTGGAAATCACAATTTTGAGCAAAGTTTGAGTGCACTCGGAAAAAATATGTGCCACATTAAAGTCATTTGATGGAGTTCTATCAATTGACTTCACTAATTCTAAATATTTATTTTTTAGGTGAGCGAAATTACAATTTTGAGCAAAATTTGAGTGCAGTTCGCAAAAATATTGAAAATGTGCACAATATTTATACACTTGAAGCCAAATAAACAGAAATCATCGTGCATTTTCAGAAATATAAATAATTTCTACTTAATACCAATAATTATACGAATTTTGTTGTTGTTGCCTCCAAGCCAATGTAAAACTAAACTAGAAGTTTAGAAATGACACCTGAGGTCTGTTAAAATACATTTTCTATAGATTTTAGAGCGTAAATATTTGGTTTTTCCAAGTGTGGCGTTTCTATTTGTGTTTTTCCGTATTTGCCTGGCAGCAATTGACTCAACTACTCGGACTCTGTGCAACTCCGAGGTGGTCGTCGCCAGACTTTTGAATTTGAGGTTTGTGGGTATTTTTTTTTTTTTTTTTGGACAGGCAAACAAAATGGAAATCAAAATCAAAAGCGTAGCTAAAGCCAAAGCCAAGCCAAAAGCCTTAGGACTGGCACTCAATAAACTCAACTCAACGAAATCCATTTGACGTGCGACTGTGTCCAGCACTTTGTTGTTTGCTTTGCCAAGTCAAAGTCAAAGTCGGAGTCAAAATTGGAGTCGGAGTAGGAGTCGGAGTCGGAGTATCTCAAAGAGCTACTGCAAATGCCTGAAGTTCTGAAATGTATCGATTTCACTTAACCAGCTGGCAACTTGTTGCAGTTGCAGTTGCAATCGCATCCATTTACCGTTTGCTTTCATTATCATTTCCCATGGACTGTGGCAACAACTGCATTTTAATGGTCAAATATAACTATGTACTGCGATTCGGAGCTTTATCCCTGGCCAAAAATCCGCACCGGTGTTAACATTGCCCCCAAAACTCGTGACCGTTGCGGCGAGAGAAAAAGCTAAACATGCACATTAAATCAGCTGCCGCTTGAAATCATCATAAAGAAATGCATAATAAACAGCAACACAAGATCTAACTATCCTATATATGTACATATATAAATATATATGCTATATGCATATATGTATATGCGATTCAATTATTGTCTTTCTCTGCGCTGCCTGCAGTGCAATTGGCCACAGCGCCTCTAAATGCCAAGTGCAACACATTTTCATTTTGCCGGCTTTGCTGGCTTCGTTGAGTTCAACAAAAAAGGGAGGTATACAAAAAATATGCTCCTACTTACATAAATATAAGGGTGTGCCAAATCCTCTTCTGAAAATATAAAAGTAGAGTATGCATCAATGTGAAACAGTTGTACAAATAAGTGAAGAAGTGGAAACATATAAATAAACATATAGTTTCATGATAATATTTTGACAACTTGAAATGTTATTTAATTATTAATTATTGTTAAAAATAATATGCATATTGAACTTATTGGTTAAGATAAGATATAATAAATTCAACTTTTGAAAAACCATAGAAACTTGAGTAAACAGTTTTAATAATTTATTGAAAATATTAATTTTTTGTTTTTAAAATTTGGAATATCGCAATTTCCATAGCATTTCTTTGATAACTTAAAGGAGAATATTATAAATACTTATTGAATATTTAACTTGTCAAAATTTAATAATATTTAATTAACTCTGAATTATGTTAAAGAAGATGGGCATAAAATAAAACTTAAAAAACTGCTTTAGGTATTTTGAAATCGAAAATTGTCTTCATTTTATGAAACAAGTTAAGATAAGCGAAAAGCTGCTTGGCTGACATAAAAGCCAAGATTATTTAAGACTATATATATGAAATTCTGAGCTTTATATTTTATTTATCTGCTGGATTAACCAATGGGCCGCATATTTTGAGACGTAGCGCAGCAGCAGTTGCAACTATTTGCTGTAACTGCTGCTGCTGATGCTGCTGCTGGTGCAACAACAGTCAAAAGGTAAAAAAAAAAGAAAGAAAATCTTTTGTGCAACAGAGCAACTGAAGAATGCAACAAGAAGCATTGATTTCAAATAAATTTCGCTGCCGGCCAAATTGTATGCCGGTTGCCAGTGCCACAGTCAGACCCAAACCCCAACCCAAAAGCCCAGTCTCCGACCACCACTTCAAGTTACAGTCGCAGTCGCTGGTTCGTGCCTCATGCAGCTGTGGGTGTGTGTCTTGGGCGCGCACACAGCGACAGATGGGAATGGAAAGGGGATTGGGAAAGAGGGGGTGGGCGGGGACTATGGACACACACACGCCCCGATGCAGGCGCTCTGATACCGATACGGATGCATGTAAATGCAATCGTATCTTACGGGCTCTGCACTTTCTAGCCACAAGTTCAAGTTGCGAGCGCGTTGCATTGTTTGTTCTTCATTGTGTTTTTTTTTGTTTTTGGGGGGAAGAGGAGCGGAATGGGCAGCCGCACAGTATGTTGTTGCCGTTGTTGCGGTGCGGCGCTTTCTGCTCCTGTTATTCTACTAAGTTGATAACCATGTTCAAATAAATCACCTTTTGCGTGGCTGCAAGCGAAAGGCACACGGAGCAGCAGCCGTTGTACCAACTACTACTAACAACAACAATAACTATCGGAAGAGGTGCGGGAGGGAGCAGCAACTGGTGCGGTGTTGTCGTTGCATTTGGCTTTTATCTTTTGTTTGCAATATTCAGATGCATTTCTCAGATAATTTTTGGTTGCTACGCTAACCGAAAACGCGAAATCCGCTGTCTATGCCGATTATTTTAGCATAATAAAAATATATCAGACTACGTAGCTGGGGGCATCTCTCCTACGCCGAGCCACCACAGCGACCTCAACACTACACAGTAAACAATTGCAGCCTGAATTGTGTACCTCTTGGTGTTTGTTTACAACAATTGAAATAGTTGTATTCGGCTGCAACCACAAATTCCAACTCGAATATCCAAATATTTGTGACGTGAGTGGGACAAATTGGAATTTTTTTTGATTTTGTAAAAAACATTCGATTTTTGTTAGCAATATTGGTAAATGGAATTGCTAATCGATGCCAGATTCATTTCTTGAAGAAAATAAATAAATAAATTAAAGAATACCAAAAGGATTAAATTCTCTAGTTAAACAAATTTTAATAATAATAATAATAATTCTATTTCAACTATTATATTATAATACTATGTTAATTAAGCCCTAAAATAATATCTGTAAGCAAAACCAAAACAAAATGTAATGGAATTTAGCACAGTGTAAAAGCTGCATATAATGGCATAAATGTGCCTTCGCTTTGATGCCATATCGATTTCAGGCTGAAATTGCCGCATCCGCCCTATGCTATATGCCGCCTTGCCTCTTGCCCCATTTGCCTTTAGTTCGTGCAGCTGCCGACAAAACCCAAACTGGAGCTGTAGCTGAATCTGAAGCTGAGGCTGTAGTTGGGGTCGGTCTGGGCTTTTGGCCGCCGGCTGTTGGTCTCATTAGCCGCCAAACCGTACGAGTGCTGCAAGTTGGAGTCAAGTTTTTGCTACGTGACAAAGGCACAACACTTGACAATGTCTCGCACACACACACACACATACACACACACATATACACACGTGCGAAGGGAGACAACAAATTAGCGAGGCACTCGTACTTGACCTTTTCTTGTGCGCTGATTAAGTTGTGCCAGCTCCAAAGCTGGCTCCATTCATTAGGATTCGCCAACGATCCCCTTCCCCGCCCATATACCCTTCACACCAGCTGTAAGAGGCTGGATTAGTCTTAATCAGCAGAGCAACATGTTAGTAAATCAGTTCTAACAGCAATTATGCATATACTAAATTTAATCAATAATTAAATATCTACGCTAAAATACTGATAAACCTTTTGTAGATTGTTAATCATTATTTATATCTTGGGGAAATCTTAAGCTAAATCAAAATATTTATTTTTGCCTTATCATATGAGGCAAGCATGTTAATCTAAAGTAAATCTTAAGTCTCTCTCTTAATAAAGCTAATTAACAGATTTTAGATTTTTGGCTTATCGTAAGACTTCAATTGAATTCAAAATATGAGCAACTTAATACATGTAACATCCCAATATTTAAGGAGCTTAATATCAAGTAGATTTAGTAGCTAATGCAAACTTAATATCATTAACAGCATTCAATGAAGCAGACTTGCAGCTATTTTTTAATAGATAGATTACTTGAATTTATTACTGAGCGCTAAAGCACCAAAATCTTGATTAACTGCCTACAATCAGACACTATTTTTCTATTTTTCTTTGACTGTTGCCTCTCAACTAACATTTAATTGTCACTTTCAGCTAACGTCATTCTACCCAGTCCTGTTTGACATTAACTAATTGCCAAGACGCGAAGAGCAGCCGTCCATTGTCAAGGAGACGGATGACAAGCTGACAAATGTAAGGCACATTCCCACTCCGGCAAACTAACCACCACCGACATCTGCACCACCCCCGCTGTGGAGCAACACAAAAAAGGCTTTTGAGTGTAAGTTCTGTTTCTAATGTGTGAATGTGTGCCACACACACACACACACACACACACACTCAGCCACATGCAGCACACAAAGAAAGAACTCAAGTCTAATGACATTTCAAAGCAACTACAATAACATTTGATGCTATTTATAAATTTACAATCCGCTTAACGTTTGCTAATCTCGTAAGACCTGGTACCACTGTCAACCCCATTGTTATTGGGTGCCACCAATGGCAGTGGAGAGGCAACTTTTCTGCCATTTGATTTTCAAGGCTCAGCTGGGCAAAGAAAAGAAACAAAAAAAAAGAAAAAAACAAATCGCTAGAAAGAAAGTTTTGCTTTCTAATAAAATTTAGCTGGGGACATTTGCTATGAGAATCTCAGCGATACACTTGTTATGTGAGAGGCAGCAGATGGGATTGTCTCGAGATTAAACTGGCAAAGGGAGGATTAAGGGGCGATGCCCAAAAATATATAAAAGAGTTTCAGCGAGGATTTAAACAGGAAAAAATAACACTTATTTCTTAAATTATATTAAGTTCTCTGAAATGTTTAAACCAATGTTGTAACTAAGTTTGTAAATAATTGAATATAACTATTCGCCTTAGTAAGCTTGTGGCCAATTAAATAAACTGGCATACCTAAATAGACAACTAACTTAAACGAATGGTAATTGCAAGATGAGATAAATGGCTGAATGAGTGTGTTGCAAACCTTAAGAAGCTCTTGGGTATCTGAACAAGACTCATACTTAACATCGATTGGCATTGTTAACTGCAAATGAGGCAATGTGTTGGCAGAGCAACCAAGCAACAGCAAGCCACAAAACAAACGGAGCCCAAAACCCCAAAACCGAACCGAACTCCAAACGCATCGCCCGAGTTGGCAAAACCTTTTGTAAACGTATTTAATTACATTTGCCAATTGTCTATGAATATGTTAGCAGCGTGTAAATATGAATCCGAACACAAATACAAATACAAATGCAAACACATAGATACAGGTACAGATACAGATACACTGCTTAATAAATATGCATATGGCCACGGAAGCGAGGTCTGTATCCTGGCAGCCTTTCGACATGTTGCACAGCTTAATTGTCCTTGAAAATGGCGCTACGCAAAGCGAAAGATAAACTTTGTCTCCCTCTATATCTATGTGCATATATATATATTAATGCATATATATATATGTATATATGTGTGTGTGTGTGTGTGTTTGTGTATGCATAAATCTGCCTAAAGTGTTTGCTTTGAAATGCGTATACCGTTGATAAGCTCGCCGAACATCCGCACAGGACGCAGGACGCACGCTCAGGATTGCAAATTCTATTGCAACTCTGATTGAATTTCCAAACAGCCGTTTAAGAGCAAAGCGGTGTGAGTGTCACCGAGTGGGTGTGCTGGGTGTGCGGGTGTGTTAAAGTGGAACAGTCATTGTTGCTCTAATGAAATTATGGCTGCAAATTAAATATCCTCGAACCTGCTGCCAAAGCTGATCATTTGCTTTGCGGCCTTTTTGGCCAAATCGCATATTGACAGAAATGAGCAAAGTTATGCGCATGAGTAATATTTCAGGCGAAGTAAATAAATACAAATCAAATCATTAAGCTGATAACTAAAGTAAAAATAAAAGCACCTTAAGCCGACAGAGTAACTGATTGAAATCCGAATTTCAAATTCATATTTGATCCGTAATTTAATCAATATTTATCTACCAAATCAGTTTATTCTGCAATTAGCTTAACTAAATTTATTTTGAATTTATCCCCTTCCCAATCAAGATGCCTTTTAAGTACAAATATTTAATCAATTAAAGCAATTCGATAATGCACTTAACTTTGCTTCAGCTTTGCTTCAGCCAAAGTTTACAAATACAATCTCAACTCTGCTTGCAAACTTGGTCAATCCTGGTAATTTTTGTTCCTTTTTTTGTGTTTTTTCAAAGAGCTCATGGCACACGACCCCAGATATGTAAATGGAGAAACTATTAAATGCAAATTATGTCAGTTTCATTATTGTCCACGCCTGTACAAGAACTTTGCCCGTTTGGCATCGATGCATACAAATTAGTATTAGCCGGGCATATACACAAGTACACGAGGTATAATAAAGTTGGCCCGAAGCGTTTGTTTGGCTGGTTGGTATTTTTCTTACGCTTTCGGCTAATTAAATTGAATTCAATTGAAATTTAGAACGTTGCGCATGGCACGTGATTCAGAAATGAAGCTCAGCTACTTCTTTGGCCCCTTTGTTGGCATTGTTTTTTGGGGTTTTGCGTTTGGGGTATGGGTTCGGGTTCGGGTTCGGGTTCGAGGTTTTTGTTTTGGCTGTGGCCCTTTTTTGGGTTTAATATGAAATGTAATTAAACGAGAGGCAACGGTAAATGCGTAATAATGAAAACTTTATGGCTTTTCGATAAACGCTGCAGATAATACGGGAAGGCTATGTGTTTAGGGAATGACGGGAACGTGAATGCAATAAGAAATTGGACAAATGACGCAGTCGTGAGCTTAAACTTTAAACAAGACAATTTTCAAAGTTGCCTCGATTTCAGTTTAAAAAAAAAAAGATGGAAAATGAAGGAAGCCCCACATACTGGTCAGAGATCGTATCGTTGAACTATGTCAATGATATCATTTCAATTTGTTGCCCTTTGAAGTTGTCTACTCAAAATATTTTCAGTTAGTAATTGCATTGTTAGTTGACTTTTTTTTTTTTTGGATTGTTTACGATTGCAGTCAAAGGCTTGAACATATTTTTCGCTTTTTATTTCGCTGGAACAACAAATGAAATGCCGAAAATACTGAAAAACCAGAAAACCAAACTCAACCGGAAGCCAATGTAAATAAAACGCAGGCCAATGTTTGTTTCTGTCAAAAAAGCAAAAAACAAAAAAAAAAAAACAACTACAAAAAAACCAACAAGAAGAAAAAAGCGAACACTTTGATCTGTAAATCCCCCCCTTGGATATTCCCGACCAGCTAAGCAGCTGCCCGAACGCATCAGTCAAAGGCATTGAATGAAATTTTCTACATGTGTCTGCCTCTCACTCTCGCACTCGTAATCTGTCTCGCTCTGGCGTAAAGGGTTTAAAGTTACTTTTAGAACACACTTTTGGTACAATTTTCAAGAATTGTTTACATATATGGCACACTTGCGGGGGGTAGTTCGGCAATATGTAGTAGCTGGGTATAATTAGCGGATGCGCCACGTTTCTCGGTTTGCATTTCAAAGTGAAACTCAAACTAAATGAAAATGAAAACCGAAAACCAAAATAACGGGAAAGAGTTGAAGGGAAATCTGGTGCAAAGAAGAATCTCGTTTCAAATTGATTTATTTATTTGATGTTTTTATTTGTTTGCTTTTGGCTAATTTTATGGCGCTATATACCCCGCCTCTTCCACCTCTTGCCCAAAATCCTCCCTCACTCAATCAACACTCAAACTTAGACGGGTTTTTCTTTTTTCAATTTTTTTCAGTTTTGAATTTGGGTTTGATTCCATGTCCAAATGTTGTACTATAACAAATGTATCTGCGCCACCGTTGAGAGATGCGTTTGTGCCACATAAACTAAAGGTGTTTAAAGGCCAGAGGAAAGATGCGGCTGCTAAGGCCAAACAAGTTAAGACGCCCGCCCACAAACGCCCATAACAGACACGAGTGCCCCTTGCCACTTGCACCTCAGTTTATCTTGCCATTGGCAAATCCCCAGCTTCCTACATGTCCATGACAACCAACTAATGCCCTGCTATCAGCCAAGACCTGAGCGGAAAGAAAATATGAAAAACTAAGCGCGCCAAAGATGATCAAGTTGAGCGTGACAAACTACGCCATACCCTATTCACTTGTACAGGTTATTGAAAAGCTCGGACTTTGGTATACTCTAGTTTCTCAAACAGCCTCTGAATGTAGTATACTTTATTCCAACACACTGCTTAGGCATTATACAGTTGATAAACATTTGTTTACTTTTTATTAATAAAGGTTATTTAAAGATTACTTAAGTTAATTATAACCATAGAAAGTAATGCTAAATATTGAAATAAATGTTAAAGTATAAGGTAATACTAAATATTGAGATAAATACTTTATGCTCGCAAAGATTATCCTGCTGCCTCTCATACCTAATACCAAACTATACCCTATTTTTGTTATTCTTATGGATAGAGGGTATACAAAGTGCATCATCATTATCATCTACTCCCCCTCAATGAGAAGCGGAGGAGTCGCTGCTCAACTTGCAGCTGCTGTGCATTTGATTTGAAGCGCTTCTCGTTTACGTTTAATTGAGTTTATTGATGCATATTTGAAGTCAACTTCCATGCGCTGGTCTCTGCATCATCGATTGGTAGGCGGTGGTGGCGATGCTGGCGGGGAGAGGGACTCCTCCAGGAGTTTGGGGCACCACTCGAAAGTGCAAAAATGCAATTAATTAAGCGCATTTATTTGCACACTCAATGGGCCGTGCGGGAATCGAACGCGTGCCGAGACTCGAGTGCCCCACCAATGCCTTTGAAGGAGATGAATGGCCAGTGGCATAGGATGGAAAAGTTAAGCGGTTACGCATAGATAAAAAAAAATATAAGTTACATAGTTAGATAGTTTCTGAAATGAAAAGAAAATTAGTAATTAATAATCGCTCGCAAATAATAAGCTTAATGGAAGGAAGTCAACTTTAAATAGTTCTTGAAGAGATTTTTAAAGTATTCTTCCTATGTCAATTTTCTCACTGTTCAAATACAGAAAAATATTCATATTTATTTTTTTCTATTCTATATAGATATTATTAGTAGTTCTGTTGATTTTTGATTTGTGTTTTCTGTAACTTAAATAAAGCAAACTACCTTTACTAGTATTAGTTTATAACTTCTTTAGAAATGTTTAAAATGTTTCAAATTTTCACTCTATAAACGACATAAATATATTTATTTACTACTTTGGCTTAAATTACAATGACAAACAATTCGGGGATTTGAGGAAACTATGCCTTGATAAAGATCTGATTTTGATCTTAAGAATTCGAGTTGGGTAATTATACTGAATTATAGTGAGACCAAATCGAATAAATTAGTCAATGACCCCAAAGTCACATAAGCAGACTGATCGCTGAACTCTGCTCGCTTGCTGCTTCTGATGACCACAGCTGACCAGTTGTTGGTAGAGCATAGAAAAATGTCCGCACACTCCCACGTACGCATACACAGACACAGACACACACACCCACACACACATACCCACACAAACACACTGACATTGAGTTCATTAAACGCACATTGAGTTCATAATTAACGTGCAATCGAGTTAATTTCTGTTCTAACCGAAGCGGTTAATTAAGAGTGCAGACAGAGTCAGAGGCGAGACGGTAGCTGGAGGTGGAGCAGGAGCAGGAGTGGTCCACGAGAGTGGGGAGGTTTAGTAAAAGTGGCAAATTATGCGGTAATGTGACAGCAGCAATTGGATGACTCTCCATCAAATTCACATGATCCGTCTGGGATAATTCATTGGCATTCGATGGGCAGCCAAAGTGTATCTCTCTCCTCTCTGCTCCCGATGGTTATTCAATTAAGTTGCTGCCATTGTTTAGTTTGTTGAACCCATTGGCAACGGTTCGGTTCGGTTTGGCTTGGTTTGGTTTGGTTCGATTCGAGTTTGGCTGCGGCTGCTTATCTTTAGCCATTTGAGTGAGAGGCGGCCGACTATAAACCTGCAGTCCACTCCGATGAGTGATCCGCTTTAATGTTAATGCCCACCGAGAGAAAGAGACTGGGACAAGGGGGCGAAGCGGGAAGCGGGGGGAACGGGCAGTCGGAGCTTAGCCCGCATCGAGATGTGCAAATGGAGCGCCCGCAGTTTCACGGCGCCATAAACCAAGTGACTTTAGTAGCTCAGCGGCTCAGTGGCTCACTGGCTCAGCGGCAGGTGGTGCGCATGCCAACAATTGCTCAGCTGTGCATAGCGGGGGTGGCTTGAAAAGTTCTCAATTGAGATAGTTATTAATTGTACAAGAGAAATTCGCTGCAAAGGTTTAAAATAATAATAATAATATATTATAGATTGATTGAGAGACAATATTAATTTCTTTAAGAAATTGCTTAAAATGATGCCGAAGCTAACAGTCTTGATTTAGGTGCCGTAAATCTTCAAGAATTATATTTATTAATTAATTGACTGTATAACAGACCAAGTGCCAATAATATTTAACGCAATTTTGTATAATATATGATATATTAAATCAACTCAAACTTGTCAAGCAACCCTCTTGCTTTGCATTTCCCAAAGTGGCTTAACGTCAGCGTCTTTCAATGCGTCCTGCTTATCGATGTTGCCACATGAAAACGACTAATAAGCGCAAGTGTATTTGCATGCATGTTGAAGCTCGCATCGAATTGGAATTTTATGTCGAGACTCAAAGATGAAAACTCATCGCACACAATTCACAGAAAAGTGTGAGAATTATAATAGATATCAATAAAGCTGTTGGTGCTCTCAAAGTGTTACGTTTTTAATTGCTGGCCGCCGAGTGCTGCATAAAGTAGCAAATCTTATGATTTCAATTAACGGGGCAGTGATGCGTGGGTCAGCAACCACTATCAGCACCGCCATCAGCATCAACATCAGCACCACTCGCACAGCAGCGGTTAGTTAGCTGGAGTCCTTCTGCTCCATATGGCATTAAATTACGTTTTTATTTCGTTTGCCGTAAACCGGAAATTGCGACATACGCACGGAAGTCAACTCAATAAATGGCCGACGTTCGCTGGCCCGCCACCTACCCCCACCTGACACCGGCCACCCGCTGTCAGCACTCCACACTGTGTACGAGTTACAGAAACTAGTTACACAAATTGCAAGTAAAATCAAAAAAAAATAAAAGAGAAAGAGAAAAATAAATCAGAAAGAAACTCAGCAACATTTATGAAACTTGCACTGGCCGAAAAGCGCAAGCAGAATCTACCCCACAAGCCACAAGCCCCATTTCAACCACTGCCTCGAAATAATCCAAAAAATTGAACAAGAAATAGCAAAAAAATTGTTTTTCAATTAAAAAGTTTTTTGCTGCTGCATGCAGACAAATTTGCCATTCAATTTGCCCACAGGACAGTTAAGATTGTGTGTGTGTGTGAGTGTGTGTGTGATTGCATGTACGTACAAGTGTACATGACAGACCAGAAGAGTTGAAAAGGGGGAACGAGTGGTTAAATCCTGCATCAGGTGTGCAACTTTTGTAAGAATTGTTCAGCATTATGAAACATAAATGGTTTCACTTTTGTAAATTTGCAGTCTTTAATTTGAAAGCTTCGAAAATTGAACGAAAAGCATTTTTCGCTTTCTTATGAATATTTCTGCAGCATTCAATTTTTTGTTATAAATTTTAAATAAATGTGATTCCATTTTATTGCTGTATAATTTGATTCTATTTTAGACATTTAATCAATCTTAATTTTGCTTAAAAACATATTATTTCTTTTCCGATATGCTGTTTCCTCGTTATCCACTGATATCGCATTTAATTAAGGGCCACACACAATGTTTTCAAGGTGTTAAATACCCTGTCTTCTATCTGGATCCAAATGCTTGTTTGCAGAGGCGCTTCAAACATAAGCGAAGAGACCTTTCGATAAGCTGTCTTCTGAAGTTTGTTTAGCATTTAGCGCAGGGTTTACTTAATTTCATGTTTTCTCATTTTTTTGTTTATGGCCAGCATTAAACGCCATAAATTATGCGCAGTGTGAGCAAATACACATATACAAGTCGAATAAGCCTGCAGGCAACACCTGCGGCTTTCC
Source organism: Drosophila conformis (assembly GCA_035041375.1). Lineage (NCBI taxonomy): Eukaryota > Metazoa > Arthropoda > Insecta > Diptera > Drosophilidae > Drosophila > Drosophila conformis. The sequence continues at coordinate 2,421,015 of JAWNLE010001234.1, forward strand.
TGGCGACGTCATTAGGCAGTCCAGGAGCATAGCCAAAAAAAAAATATATATATATTTTGGGCTTGTACAGTTTGTTTGCCGATAATGTCGCCCGCATAACATTTTGCTTTCGATTTTGGTCATGCCGCGCACGTAAAATGACAACTCCAAAAAATACCCAAAACCAAAACTGAGCCCAAAACCCTTCGCACCAAAACCGGTTCGATAAGCCGCTTTTGTGGCGTTTGGCCATTTCTAATCTTAACACAACATTTAACAATGCTTTCTTGGCCGGCTATCTGAAAGCCACACATATATTTTATATATTTATACATATATATGTGAAGCTACCCAGCCAACCACCCACCCACCACCCACTGTGGAGTGCAGGCAGCGCTTGGACACGTGTGCAACATTAGATTCGACTCACTGCAGTCGTCGTCTTGCTTCTTGGCCAGAGCAGCACGCGCCGCCTTCCAACTGTTGGCCAAGATGCAATTGACTTGAACTAATCCAAATATTATCGCAGCCGTGCAATGGCAACAACAACAACAACGGGAAGAACACAATATGATGTCGTGCGCCACCATCATTAAAAAATTGTATACTTTTGATTAATAACCAGAACACAGCACGCGCTGTCCCAACCCCAAACCCCCCACCCGCTGCTCCTCATCATCCCCCTTGACACACCTTTGTCGCACTTTTGGGCGGTGTTCGGCTTTTGATCAGTTGTTGGTAAATATTTGCCACTGATAGGAAATTTACGCTGTCATCTGAATAAACCAAGCATATAATAGAAAAGCGATTCATTCGGTGGGTGATACGACAATTTGTAATTGCAGAGCTGAGTAATCGACAAAGAAGGTTTCTCACTCGGAAACAGCGTGGAAATCTTTTTTTTTTAGAGTTTACTCGCAAATTGCGTGGGCAGATGACAATTTGTTTGCGGAGACCAAAAAAGGAAAGTGGAAAAAGGCAAAAGGGGGATTTGTGTGTCTTAAGATATGCAAAGCAAAGAAAACGTGTCCTGAGTTGCAACAAAATATTGCCAATGAGCAGCTGTAAGTGGAATGCTACACTAAATAGATTATTTTGTATTTTATTTTAAATATTCGAATATGCAAACTTATCCTCAGAATTTAGCAATTATCACTTGCTTTATTTATAAAAAATTTATTTTAAATATTGTAGAAAGTGCAACTCCTCTTTTTCTCAAGCCGAAATGATTTTTTTAGTGCTTGTGTTGTGGTCTTGGCTTAACTTTTTTTACCCAAGTGTTGCAGTAATTTGTAAATTGTAAATTGATCCAATTTACATTTGAATACCATCAATTTTTTATTAAAAATTTTAAAAATTAAAATAAAAGTTAGTATACATATGAATATACAACTAGATATACTAGGTATATATAGCTTGGTTTGTCTTCAACCAGTAAATCCGACTTAATTATACTTTCTTGCATGCCTTTTGCAAGTTGTGAAATCAAGTTCTTGATCACATAGATATTTCGATCTAGTTGATAAATGTCAGCATTAACTTTTGCATTAGTTCGACGCCTCATTGCACATTCCTTTCCAATTATAATTTTCATAGCATGGAGGGATTACGAACTGTAGGTAATATAACAAACTTTGTGTGTGGAAACGCTGTCTGCGGCCATCGCCGGCTCATTAGGCATAATTTATGAATGCCCCCTCAATAAAATACGAGCGTACTATGTAATGTATTGTCTAAAGAGGGGTTCTCAAGATGACGACAACTTTCTAAAATTTTCCAAAAAAAAAAAAAAATTTAATTTTGTAGCTACTTAGGCATGCGCACAATTTATAATACAATAAATCAGATGCAAATGGCTTTTACACAAACCAAGACGTCGCGAGCCAATTATTTTAATCGTTTTTCGTCAACGCCGCAACAATAAAAGAATGTGAGAGAGAGAGAGAGAGAGAGATAAAGAGAGGGGGGAACCACTCGGATTAAGCAATTCGGTGTGAAGTGCTTGGATGTGCTCTTTACAGTCGAAGAGCTTTCAACACCCAGTCAAAATGCTTTGACAAGCTCCACACTAAAGGAATGCAGTCTTAATGGCATTTCTCCCTCTCCCACTCTATCTCTATCTCTCTCTCTCTCTCTCTCTCACTCTCTTTCTATTCAAATACCAAAAATTACTTTCACTCTATTCGACGTATACGCTCCCCTTTCCCCTCCGCGTAAAACACAACTCGAGTAGCGCGTTTCATTCGCGGTGTGTGTGGAATGGAGGCGCCGCTCGTAACGTTGAACTAGCGACACAAACAAATTATAAAATGCATCTATTTTATGATCACAAAGCGAACAGGTGACCATAGAAAGGCGTCGCTTAATCATCAAGTGTTAGTAGGTTAATGAAAAATTAGCATGTGATTCGAAACAGCTTAGCAAAAGGTTACAAAAAGGTTACAAATTATTTCAAAGCATGTGAGATAAGTAATTAAGAAAATGCATTCAAATTTTAAGAAAAAATCGATAATATTGTTGTGATATATTTTACGAAATCAAGAAGTTGAGTAGGTTTCATATTTCTGAGACTGACTCAGATAACTTAGCAAAATGTCTTCCACATAGAAAATGAAATAGTTTCGATCTACTGAATTTAATAACTTAGAGAATATGCAAGTGGCATGAAAAATTAAAAAAAACTCAAAAATCGTGTGAAGTATACAACATTATATCAGGCTGTCGAATTGCAAAACGGGTCTCCGATTTTCTCCGCATATGAACACAGTTAAAGAGTGAAGCTCGAATTTATTGATAAGCTAACCAATACAAAAATTATATTTTCAACACAGTAAGAACATGATTTATGCATCTATGTCAGACTTTCGGTGTACCTTCCCCCTTCCCATTCTTTGCATGCCTTTTCCCACTGCTCAATATCAGGCTCATCTAGTTTTTCTTCTTATCACATTCAAATGGAACAGCATCGTTAGATCACTCGGCACTTTTATGAGCGACAGGCTGACAAATTGTCGTAGCTCGAATTCTGTAGAAAGGAGGTGGTGCGGAGGCGCGTGGAGCGGGGGGAAACGGGAGCATAGGCTAAAACCCTTTTGGCCACTTTCGAGGGTCGTTGTGGCGACAACAATAATTCAAATGAGCGCCGCATTATTCAAAATCACGTGACAGTCGGCGGCGTTAACGAATCGAGTCAGTCAGTCAGTTTTAGTGAGCCCCTCCCTCTCTTTCACTCTCTATCTCTATCTTTGTCTGGCTGTGCTTCTGGTAAAGTTGCTTTTGATTCATGGTGGGCACTCATTGTTATAATAGTTGTTGTTGTTGTTGGTGGTGGTGCCTAATCGCCCTGGCGACACCTTAGCTCGTAGGCGCGTTATCCACATCATCAAGAGGCGAGTCGCATAGTTGCCCAGTTTGCCAGACCGTAACTAAAATGAGATGCCAAACAAACTGCAATTACTGCTGCCTGCGTCCGCTCTTTAAGGTAAAACGGGTTAGGTACGCTTGAGGGACTGGGCAGCGAATAAAATTCCTTATCGCGCACATAGTCAATCGGCCGGGGTAGAGAGGTGGCGAGGCAAGGAGCGAGGGAGCCAAGATAAGTGCCGGCAACAAAAGGCGATGCAGCAATTAATCTTCGCTTCTGAGTTGGCTTCAAGGTGAATTGTGTGGCATGCGCCCCCGGGGCAACACACATATGTGAGTGTGTGTCTTAACTTATCTTCTACACAGTGGAAAAACTCTGATATAAATTTAATAATCCATAAAATAAATTAAAGTACAAAATTTCAGAAAATTCTTCTTCTGATAAAATCTGAAGTTGCACATTTTTCCACTGAATTAAACTTGCGAGAGAGAAATCAATTAAATATACAATATGTAATATAAACAAAAAATAATAAAATATTTGTGGCATTATATATTGATAATATTATTTAGACGAATTCCATAAAATGAAAATCACTTGGTACACAAGTTTTATTTACTGTGTACAGGCTCAAGCTAAAGCAGTTGGACTGCATTCAACTTTAACTTATTGAATTATAAATTATTGTGGGTCCCATTTTGGCAGTAAGACCTTTTTGGCAAACGTGGCCAACAAACTTTGGCCATTGACAGCTATTTTTTGGCTGGCAAGACCCAAACTCTCGCCTCTCGACCCCAAATAATTTGCCTTATGATATTTGCCTGCCTGTGAGCCGGTTACGTGTGAAAAACTCAGTCAGGCGTAAGTGCGTCCGGGATTTTGGTATCTGGTTTGGGTTTGGGTTTGTGCTTGGATTTTAGGTTAGGCTAGTTGGTGAGCGTATGCTGGGGATTTACCTTGTGGGCAGTGGTGTGTGAGAGATGGATACTCGTCTAATCACCTGGAAGTAATATCTATCTATGCGATTTATTGATTTCGTCTGACATTGAAACCCAACACGTTGATAACTCAATTTCCCATGCCAAATTCAATGACAACCCAAAAACTAACCCCAGTAAATTTGTGAATCTGTCTACGGATTTGCAATTTACAATTTTTGAATGCGTAACGAACTCAAAAGCCGAACTACAACTTGACCCACATTTTGTAGAGTTTCGAATTTTTAATTTTAAAGTTTCATCTTTGTGGTTTGCTGTTGTATTGTTTTTTTTTTTCATTTCCACTTTTATCTTAAGTGCACTTTGAAGCATTTTATTTATTGCACGACTTTTTCTATCTTTCTTTCGGAAAGTGTTTCATAACTCAGATCCCCGATTCCAATTCCAATTCCGAGTCCCAGGCCTCGACACTCTGGACCACACGTCGCCATTGTCAAGTGTCGCCAGTTTTAGATATGATGGTACCCATCGTTGTGGGTAGCCGCGCAGGCAGGCAGGCAAGCAGGCAAGCAGGCGGCGGCGTGTGTGGCTTTTATTGTCATCCCATAAAAAATGAAACAAAATGAAATTTACTATTTGTTACATTTCGAGCTCATCATTTGTTGATTTGTTTTTATATTTTTTTTTTTTATCTCTCATGGTCTTTGCCTCTAATTGCATAGAAATGCGCTCACATTTAACTATATGCTTTCTCATATTCGCCGAGATCTGTTTCGGTTTTTTGTTTTTATAGCTCACTGAGGGTCGCTTAGAGTGAGAATCTCTGGGAGTCTGGCGTTTATGAGGCGCTTTGTAGCTGCTCCGATTTGGGACGAGCTCGTTGTCTCATTGTGTTGGTATTTCGGTTGATGTATTTGAGATAAGGGCGGAACTGACGTCTGACCTTTTGGCAACTGTGTTCCTCGTTCCTCCGATTCATCATTTGTCGGCCCGAACTTGACCCCATTTCGGTGGCAAGCACTAGATAAGAAGTCTCACATTAAGTTCGATTTTATGTGTGTGCATTCTATTGTTGCACAAGTTCTATAAAGAAAATCTATCGTACATATTCTGAGTGACTAAGCTCACAATATTATCCATTTTTTGCTTAATACTTCTTAAACACAAGCGATCTAATCATGTTATGAGACTGACATTATCCTATGAAATAGTCTTTGCTCTCACATTTTTCTATTGTCTTAATTTTATCATCAATTTTAATGTCTAAGTCATGTAATTTGGCATCTTTTATTTTATTTTCGGTTTGTGATTGTTGTTTAACATTTCAAAATCACAATTATCAGAAAATAACCAAGTTAATTTAGAAAACAGCAGCAAAGCTTAAAACTTCTATGGTAATAAACACTATAAATAAACGTGGAACACAAACCAACACAATAATGACTTGAGACACAGAAAGATTCTGCGAAAGTTGCCTCCGGGTTCCAAGAGGTTATCTGGTACGACAGCTATTAGAGAGCCGGTGCCACCTGCGATCCGTTGCGCCTCTCTACACTGACATATAAGATGTATTAGCTTATAACTTATTAATTGTCTTTGAATCTTTATAGTTGAAAACTAGTTGAACATTTCGAGCGGAAGTGAAATAATTGAATTCAATAAAATGTTTTTATAATAAATATAATAAAATTGCAAGTTTATCGCATGCAGTCCAAAGGTTGTTAAAAAATGCATTTGTTTGATATATTTATGTGTGGCCTTTTTCCACTTTTTAATGGGCCACTTCAATTGAAATATGATGCTACATGTTGCCAGTTCTTCAGTTTCAAGTGACAAGATGAGCTCAAAGTATTTAGTATTTAGATTTTATTTTTTGTTTTGAAGAGTCTGCCTTATCGGGTCAGAGCGTGTCATGTGCTGATAACCTTCACGAGTTTACAGAATCAATTTGAAATTACTTTTATTTTTCCATTTTTTTTTTACGAGGTCTTTTGTTGTCGCCTGAGCTGAGAGGAAACCTCAAGTTTTTCAACCCCACAAAACAGTTGCGTTTCCCACCAAAGTCCAACATGCAATTTGCAAAATGTGTTGAGTATCTTTGAGATTAGAGAGCGAGAGTGAGGCAGAGGGTGGAGCAGAGGGGGTGATTGATTGATATTCGAGCTGGCCGCTTCCACTGCTGTTTACCAAAGTGATAACGTGGCTCAGATTATGTTGTGATCCGATCACCGGCGCAGCTACTCAATGAATGTGTGTGTGTGTGTGCATCATTTTTCACATCACGTGCCACACGCGGCAAGAGCAGCCAGCAAATTGCGACATTTTGCGACATGCGTTGCGTCCTCTTAAATTTCAACAATTGTCGCATCGAGTGGCCTTTTTCCCGTGCCCCTTTTTCATGGCTTCCCCCTTCCCCAGGATACTCTTGCCAGCGGGAGGGAGACTGCAACCCCCCACCTCCGCGTCTGGCGGCGCATCAAAGCAGCTGCGGCATTTGGCAAGCATTTGCTCAGCCCAGCCAGCAAACGTTGCCAGAAATATATGCGCCGAAAATCCTTAGTCTTGTCTGCGGCTGCCACTCATATTTCTACCCAGAGCAGAGAGAGCATTTCTATCCATTCCATATCATATTCTTGGGACTCGTTTTTTCTTTTGGCAGCTCCTCTGCGCTCTCAATGCGGCAATAAACGGAATTAAAATTCAAAATTAGCTCGCTGCAGTTGCGAATAGTCAAAGGAAAAAGTTGAACAAAAATAAAAAAAACAAAACTCGCTTGGGTTATGGGTTTATGCTATGGACCTTAAAGACGGCAAATGCATACCAAAAACATCATAATTGTAGGTGCTTAAATTAAATTAAATTACTGAAGAATATACCTAAAAGATAATCAAATTGCAATAATACTTATCAAAGCAGTTTAGTTCGTGTGGTAGTATTATGTAGTAGTTTCTTTAAATGGCTTTTTAGCATAATAAGAATATTGCTCTATGTGGGTATGTTTAAGTCAGTTTTTGTATATTTGCCATCAAAGTAAATACTCCAACATAAACTATTTGAATACGACGAACCTCTTAGCTAAACCTCTAATATGGATAAATTTAAATTTTCTTTAGATTCTGATTCACGTGCTTGTTGATTTATTAGTCTTCTACTGCAACTAAATATGTTGGTCAACAGCAATGATCAATGTAAGTAGTTGCATAGTTATTACCACAATTTACCACCGATCCCACAACCCTCAATCAGTGAGCATTGCGTTTTGCCCTTGCCGGATTTATGCGTCATTATTTTGTGTAATCCCCGGGACCGCGGCGATGACCCATGTGAAATAGGGGCAGCCAACACGCAATCGAAATAGATTTTTTGGGTTTGCGGCATTTTTGCGATGCGTTCAAGTGCGAAAAACAAAAACAACAACTTCAAATTGCCAATGGAAAACTGTGAAAAACTAAAGCTGCACGCATGCATATGTGAATTAAGGTGAGGGATGTGCTGCGGAGAGGGTACTCAGTACTGAGTAGTAAGGAATGGAATGGTCACATTAGCCGGATGTTCGTCATGGCGGTGACCAGCTGCTTCTGATGCAGCTTCCACCCCTCGCCTACTCTTGGCAAATGAAATTTGCAAACAATTGAAAATAAATTTGTTCAACGAATTTGACTTTTAAGTGTGTGTAAGTGTGTGTGTGTGTGCTGCAAATGAAGACATTTTTCAACTTGATTGTTGAGCTACATAGTTGCCACGGGACAACGCCTACACACACACACGCACACAGTGCCTCAAAAAAGTACAAATCACTCAACAAGTCGCCGGCTGCGGCACATAAATGTCTCACAGCAAAACTGCTCTTTAATTGCCCAACTAAAATGAGAGGCGCTTCAAAAACTGACAGCCGATGCCGGCGGAAGACTACCAAAATAAAAAATACAAGTTTCAAATATCAAAACTGGTTGAATTGGAGATGCTCTGTAGCATTTCATAAATATCTTAAAAAACACTTATTAAATTATTTAATTAAATGTTTTTATTTGCTCTACAATACACTTTTAAGTGTGGGTATATAAAATGATAAGTATATTTTATAAATATCTGTAGTAATATCGTCAAAAGCTCTGCATAAAAAATTTCAAAATTTCGTTAAGTTGTTATATATCTATTATATATATTTATATATATGCCAAATATCTACAAACTAATTTTGATTTTCCTCTCAACATATGTTTATTAATTATACACAACTTCAAGCAACCTGGTTTTCACTCAATTTTATAGTTACAGGGTATACAAAGAAAACAGGCACAGCGACAACAATCCGCGCGATTAGCTCGTAAAACAGCGGCATAAAGTAAAAGGTTTTGGGTTTTGAAAGAATATTATGAAGTAAACATGGATCGACTTGGAGCTTGGAACTTGGAACATGTCATACACATAGAGCCCTCCCACAGATGCAGATGCAGAACTCTGTTGCCCACATGTGTTCCGGGAATGGGAAATGGGAATCGGAATAGGAATGGGCATGGTTATGCCTATGAGTATAGTTATAAATATGGGAGGGGAACTGAGGAACTGAGCCGCGTGCCGCATATATGTGTGTAGGTACACGTGTGCCATAAATTTTATAGCATGCTGTTGCATGTAGCAGCATGTAGCATGTTTGCTTGAGTCTAGCCTTTCCGGGTACGCTCTTTGAAGACGCTGTCCAGTCAAAGGTCGTTGCATCATCAAGCTGCTGACATTAATGCTAGCTGTCCGGCTGGCTAGAGTCGAAAGTCAAATAAGCATGAGAGTTCTTAAGTGTGTTGAGGATATATGTACATCTGGACACATACAGTGGCGGACACCTTATTCTGATCAGCGTCAAAGAAAAAACGTAATTGCCTGCCATAATCCTACCTAGCAGGTGGGGAAACCCCAGTGAATTGGGGTCATATATTAATTTTGGTGGTTAATACATATACCTACCATCGGTCTTTGGAATTTTTGAAAAATAATGAATGGTTAGCTTACGGCAGGCAATTCCTTTTTTTCTTTGACGCTGATCAGAATAAGGTGTCCGCCACCGTATATATATATATATGTATATTTGGATTATTTGTCGCCAGCGTTTTGTGTCGCCCACACAAACTTGCAATTACGCTGTTTATTCTAAATGACAAGAGCCAAATGGGAAATGCATACAAATAGTCGTCGCTGCTTGTAATGCTCGCATGCACTGCCACAAAAACCAAGTCACCAACCAAGTCTGGCAGCCAAACACCAGCAAGCATCATCATCATCTTCACAGAGCTCGCAGAGCTCGTTATTATTATCCTTTGTCAGTGCATGCAAACATGCAGACATGGATGAAAAATGGTAGGAATCAAACAGCAAATAATGCAGACAACGACAATGCCAACAATAACATAAGTAGAAAGTAAATATTAACCATGAAACACCAAATAATATCGACGAATTATTACCCTATAATTGTAACATGCAAACAAATATTTCCGTTCAATATATTAGAGAGATTCAATCTTTTCAATTTCATTTATGATCTGATTTTAAAAGCAAAAATTTTACTTTACGTTTGCACTTAATTTCTTTATCAATTGTAGTAAATAAAAATATATCGCAAACGTAATTGAACCTTATTCCTAACCAATTACAATCCAATTGAGAATTGACAAATATCTTCCATTCTACGGCTGTGTACATTTTAGATAATAATTTATTTAATTGAAAATACTTTATTAAGTTTCATTAAAGGATATTGTAAAATTTGAATACTCTGTCCTGGTATTTTTAACAATGATGCCAACGATGTTTGTCTTGTGCTAGTTTCTTGTTTTATTTTTTGCATATTTTAGCACAAAATGAAGAAATAATTTGAAATCATGAACACACACACTGGCACACACACACTCGCACACACACACTCGCACACATCAGTTCCAGTTGCTTATCTCTGTCGTGGTGTCAACACAATGGTACCAAATTATTTAATACTTCAAGTGTCTGTGTTTCTATCTGCATCTGCAGCTGCATATGTGTATGCAATGGTGTCTTTGCATCTGTATCTGTGTGTAAGTCGCCGCTTTGGCTGCTGGCCGCTTTTTGTGTGTTCGCCCAGCAATTGCAAAAATTGTGAAATGTCTCCAGAAACAGTACAGAAGGGAGCTGGGCGCAGGGCACCCAGTATCGGTAGCAGGCCCAGAGACATGTCATACTAAGTAAGTCGCACACAGCATGAAGCAGTTGTCCCAGTCTCAATCCCGGTCTCAATGCCCATTCCTCAACTGCTCTGAGTGCAATCTGCAATTGCTTTTAGTTTGAATTTCATATTTAATGAAGCTACATTTCCATTGTTGTGGTCCAAAAAATTGTACATCAAATTGATTGTGTTTTGCCTATGCAACAAATAAGGCAACACAATTCTGCGAAATAAGCCGAATTATTGATGCTCTGTAAATTAATTTTGAGTTATATGATATTTAGTTTGAAATAGGAAAAAGTGTTCTCTATTTAAAGTGTGCTTTGGTAACTTAGATAGCACATAAGTCAGTATAAATCAAATAAATCGAAATATATTTTGCAAAACAAGTGCTTAAGCAAGAGTTTTATGTTCAATGTGAAAAGAGCATTTAAGTCTGTTCAAAAGCCCAAAATTACACAATGCATTTCCGCTTTTGCCTGCAGCTTGCAAGCTGTTTCTGACAGTGTTGTCAGAGAACAAATCAAACCAAAACACATCCCTCATTTTCTATTTTGAGTGCTGCATTTCAATTGAAAGTTTCGCCTGAGCTTAAACTGCAGCAGAAATCAAATTTCAAGGAGAGTCAAAGAGAACTGCGGGATTACACTTAAGTTAAACTACCCACTCGCTGCGTCCCCTTACAAAGCCAACCCCCTTTCGCCACCCGCTTTTACAGTTTACGGGCCATTGCAAGTCAGCACATTCCTGGATCATTAACTCAACGTGCAATGGCTGCACAATTCGCCTTTAACAAGCAATTAAATCGAAACAAAAAACTTGCACACCACTCAACCCCTCAGGAAAGAGAGACAGAGAGAGAGAGAGAGTGGGTCAGAGAGAGAGAGAGAGAGGGGAGAACACCGAGCTATCGAACAATGCAGTTTGGGAAAAGCGCCATGACATTGATTTATTTAACAATTGCAACAAACGTAAATTTTATAATTATTGCGCATGTAAACAAGAATTGTTGTTGTTCAACTAGGGAAAACACACGCAATGAGAGAGAGAGAGAGAGAGAGAGAGGGCTTAATAGAGAGAAATGCACACCGGTGAGCTCTGTGAGAGAGGGAGAGTTAATGCCAGCGAAATGTCAAAGTGAAGTGACAGCTGCAACAAAAGCGCGCATCGAGAATCTGGACAAAGACACTGGCTGGGTTCCCCTGGCGCCCGTCTTTGATAGAAATAATTACTTTTTGAGAGCACAACCCCCCTGCCCCTCTACCCCTTCCCAACGCTTACACTGCCAGCAACCCCTTGGCTTAGAGCCTGTCTCCCATCCACATTTGGGTACATCCAAGCGCATATGTCGCAGTTGCGATTTTAATTTTGAAATTTATGCTAACAGCAGTTTGAGAAACTGCAAAGCGACAAAGCAGCAGCAAAAACAACAAGTTTGAAAATTGTAGTAAAGCTGCTGGGCTATGAGTTACCCTGTAATTGACTCTACAAAATTATTTGTAATTAATTTCTATTAAATGTAATATTATTTGAATATGATGGTTTTATAGTTTATTTCAATAAATAAATATTTATTGGGTTTCTAAGAATGTTCTCGAGCTTAACAGCAAATTTCGACAAGTTTGGTATCGTTTTAAAAACAGGACTGAAACCGATCGAACTGCAATTAAAAAAAAGAGTTTCTGATTGGAAAACAAGCTAATAACATTAATTTGGTCACCAGCTTGTCACCTACAGTATGCATCTGTCGTGCTCTCATAAGAAAGTCAAAAAACTTGAATTTACACAGTTTAAAGCAACCCGTTTTCTGATCACTTGCATGCTGAAGAGGGTATTAAAAAACGCAGTCAGCAGGTTGCCACGGGGTTGCCACAGGGTGGTAGGCGTTTCTGGCTTGGGTGGGGTCGAGTTGGCAAAGTAAATGAGGCATCCGTATGACATTATTTGTGCAGCACTTTTTACGTTTTTACCCCCTTTGTGCGGCGAGTGACGAGTGGCTTCATCAATGGACATCCTCAGCGTCAGCCTCAAACGGCATCGGCAGGCAGCGTTCATCCTGTTCATCAGCCTCATCAACGCAAAGTAAATATTTGCATATGCTGCAGCTGTGTGTGTGCGTGTGTGTGTTGTGTGTGTGTAATTTGTGGGTGGCAATGGGCGACAGCAGTACTTGGCATGTTTACTTTACAAAATGCAATAACAGTAGCAAAACGGACTACAGCAGCAACAGGAGAGTAACAGCAGGAGACAAGTTATGAGTGAGATGAGAGCCGGAGAGAGGAGGAGACAGTGTGGAGAGGGGGTAAGGAGAGGGTAGTCTGTAGACGCAGCTAGGCAAAACAACATTTGGTTACCCACAGATAAACAGACACACACAGACACAGTAAACAAAAACCGCATGATATATAATAATAAGAATTAATTGAAAACCCATTCGATATGCAATTCATTCAGTTAACAATACAATCAATAATTATATATATGACCCCCATCATCTCATAGAAGTTCAGGCACCAGCGCACTCATCAAAACTCCAAACTCATCGCCTTGAACATATAGATATGAAAGGCTAATCCTTGGAACACCTTTTTGTACAAGAAAGCAACGAGTAAACAAGAATGAGAAGTGCTCCGTGATGAATCATCAACCGAAATTACTGGGAAATGTGAAAATTGTTTGAAATAGTCAAATTTAAATACCCTAACACAAATCAGATTATTATTTAAGAAGAGTTAAAAGCTATAGAGGAATGATATTTAAATGTGGAATTTATAAAGAGGTCAAATATAAAGAAACAGCCAGCAAAAGAATATTTGAAAAGGTATTTGAGAATAATAAATATTAAAAATCTAAATATGAAAATGGGGCTGCAAACCACATAAGTAATTCAAAATACACTCCAGCAAGTGTATAAATATCTGAAGAGTTGTTAACAGCGAACAGCCGCTTCCTGTGCAAGCCCGTGTCTTTTGTATGAGATTGAGATTGAGTTTTAGGTGGAGAGTGTGCCTCGATGTTGGCTCGATTATCTTTCATTGGGTTGCCATTTATCAAATGCAGTTCACAGCTGTCGCTGGTTCAGAGTTCCAGATAGATAAACCACATATAAGTGTCCTTTGCTGTCTCCAAGTGTATGCGGCCACGCCCACTTAACAGAGAGAGAGAGTGGTAGAGAGGTCGATTTATCGAGAGCGAAATGTGTCCTGAAACCGAAACTGCACTTCAGATTCGTCACATGTCTTTCGGGTTTATGTAAATAGCATTTGCGAAGGGGGTCCAAGTGAAATTGATAGTTTGTGAATGCCATCGACACGCTGCTGCTAATTAAAATAGATGATCGATGGACCAAAAGTCTGGAGTGAGGGTAGCTATAAAAAAGTGATGCGAATGCGCTTGCGTAATCAACCCTTGAGAACCGGAAATGGCCAAGAGCAAGACTGTTTGGCGAGAGGGGCGATTTAAAAGAATGCGACTCGTGTTGTTCTTAAGCCAGCTTAGCAACACTTCTTTCAATTTGAGCTCAGCTACAGTTGCCAGTTGCCAGTTGCAGATTCATTGAGTGCAACGCGAGCGAAACACGCAAATCTCTTGTGACAACATAAATAGAAACATGATTTAAGATCGGTGCGGGATCAGCGGCATATTTACAGCCGGGATTACAAGCCGGCTGCTCAGCAGCCCAGCACGAGATGAATTCAAATTGGAATGAGTGCTCAGCTCACTGATGGGATGAGTTCAGATGAGAGTCTCGCGCCGGGTGGTTTCTAGTTATACTCATTGCTTTTTATGCCTGCTCATCGAGGGGTTAGAATTTTTTTGATTAGCCTTCTGCGCAGCGGAAATGGGCTGGCAGCAGGCCCGTTTTGTAGTTGCTTCGCTTCTCTTTTTTATGTGCTGCTCCCATAAATTACAGCTAAACTTGGTTCGGCCTTTTGTTGTAGCCATGTAATTTGGTTTGGCACGGCGGCTGTCAAGGTGCAAGGGGGGTGGGCCGAGGCTCGTAATCAAAAAATAACAAACTGCGCAGGATAATTGCCGCGAGAGTTGTGTAAATTGTGTTTGGCTAAACAATGGACAAATGCGACACTTTTTCTCCATGCAACATTCTATAGGCAATTGGTCACAGGTAGTCGAAAAACATTCGGGGGTTTAAATTGAAGAGATTTGTAAGATATTTGTTATGTGTGCAAAATCATAATATAATATATATATATATATATATATATATATATATATGTATGTCCCTAGTTGAGAGAGTCTAAGTCTACTTAAAGTCGGACAAGTTTCCAGAATATGTTCAGGGATAGAGCATAAAAGCAGCATCTTTGTATACAGATCACACTAAAAACAGCCATAAATATTTCGCTAATGTAAATTGGTTTGTCTTGTAAGCGTTATGTTAACACATTTCCAAATATCAATTTAAAACTGCATCAAAAACACCTCACACCGTATGTCTCATAAATGTATAGCTTACTCAGTGCTTTTCATATTTTGTTTTCATTAACGATGTCAATTTGAGGCATAAATTTGGAGCTTGGCTCATAAATTTTGAAGCACAAACAGCTGCAGCATTGGTTGATGCCACTTTGCCCCCCCTTTTGGAAAATGCGGATGGTTGCAGTGCGTGCCTGCAGATGAAATGACAACTGCATAGGGATGTCAACTGGGTGAAGGGACTAAGGGGGGAGGATGGGAGTTACAGATATGAATAATGTAAATATGGCAAAGAGCAGGACTATAAAATTAGCACGAAGTGCGCCCTAAACTAATTGCATTAATATGTCAACATGCCGAGCTGTCTGCGAATGAGTGTGTGAGTTCTGTGTGTGTGTGTGCGTGTGTGAATGCCTGAGTGTGTGTGTGTTGAGTGCACGGCGCACTACTTAAGATTACACAACAGCCAGCAGCAATTTCGAAAAGTACTTAAAGTTTATTTATTTTGCGTCTGCTCGACACGCAAACATAAAAACCCAAAAAATACAAAAAGAAAAAAAAAATATTGATGAAACTATGGGAGAAACACGCAGGGTAAGCCAGAAAGGGGGCGGGAGGAGAGGCGGCGTTGGCGATGCAGCTGAAGAAGCCGCAAATTAATTCAGTTGCCACCCACTTGGCAGCGTTTGTCGAGTAAAAAAATATTTTCTTTTACATTTCAAATTTGTATTTGCCTATGGTTAAATGGCTTCGAGTGCGCCAACCCAGCCCATCCCCCGAAACCCCTTTCCCACCCTCTCCCCGTAAGTGTGTTTGTGCCTTCTGTTTTTCTTACGACTGCATTAGGATTTTATGATTTATGCGACTGCGATCGTCCCAAAATCAACATATTAGCAAAGAGCACGAGGCCTTTGAAGTGCCAGCTAAGGAGAAAAATAATGTGATAATTTGGCAAAATTATAAAACAACAATTAAAAATGCATTTTAGTGTCAATTGCAAATGGTATTTTTATCAACTAGACTTTAAATGTATGTGTTCATGTATACCCTGTAGCTATTTGAGGTGGTAGAAGCGTTCTCTGCTTCTGATTGTTCCTTATTAAGTATACTTACTTATTTAAATATTTCACTTTCCACAATTAGGCAAATATTATGAAATTATGCTATTTAGATTATTTCTCTTGTAGATTTTATGAAGCCAGGGTATTTCTTTGGCTTTTCTTATGACTTATTTTTTGTGTTCTGTTTCCGTTTTGAGTTGTGTCTGTGACACATAAAACAACATGAGCATGAAAAATGGAATTTATGCATTTTCTTGAAAGGGTTAATGGGGCTTATGCGCTATTCGTTTCGTTACGCTGCATTTTTCGTTGCACAATCGATCATTTTTTTATGTTTTCTGAGTGTTTTTTAGTGCAACTACTGGATATAAAACAATAAGAGTATTTATTCAACGAGATTTATAGTACACAAAATTAAGGGTGAGTAATTGACTTCAATAAAATAAAAAAAATAAATTGTTTTAAATACGTTTCAAGCACATTCGATATCGAGCATGCAACTTAAGTATTTTATCGAGTACTTCTCTTTATTTTTGTTTGTCCGACTAAATTTGTATCTTCATAAATCTGGAAAGTTTACAGAATTGTTCGTCGGCGTATCGAAATGAAAATAAACGATCTTTCGCAGCCGCCCACAATAAAAATAATAATAAGGAAACTGGGTGCTGTCTACACAAATACAACAAAAAAAAAACAAATTGGGCATCATTGAAGTAAGAACAATTTGTATATATATATATAGTGCACAGATGTATATAATTTATATATGTTCTCGCAACACATCAAGTCAAAATTTCGCTAATTAAACTTAATATTGACAAATGAAGGCATTGGACAATGTCAAGAAGCTGCCATCCCCATGCTGATGAAGCCGGTCTGAGCTTTGGGTTTCCGTTACGTTATGCGATGCCCCCAAAAGTGTTGACAGATCTGTGGATGCCGCATGTGTCGATGTTGCCGCCTCCGCTGATGGCGACGCCACTGCTGCTGCCATAGAGACTGCTGTAAATGATGCATGTTTAATTGCCGGCGCATTAATTAAATTTTGGTAGAGCGTGGTCTTTCTCTCAGTCTGTGCGAGTGTGTGTGCATGTGTGTGTTTTGTTCTCATTTGCATAAACACCACAGTGGAGCCCACACAGGCATTGTTGTTTTTGCTGTTGTCGTTTTTAAAGATATGCCCAATAAGTCTGTCAGTGCTGTAGCCATCAATTGACTTGACATCAACTTGCTTTTTTCTATAGAAACTATTTGTGACAGCGTATAAAAAGCGTGAAGAACAAAACGTCTTATAGCTAAATAGAGTGTGTTCTGAAATGCTATGTTATTGAAAGCGAACAGATGATTTTTTAAAAGTTCTAAAACTTATTTTAAACTTTTTAAATTGACTTTTATACAGAAGTACTAAAAATACTTACAGAAAACTAGCTGCCATGTTGAAATATATAGAAATAAAGAAATTAAATATATAGTTGTGTTTCTATTATTCTATTCTATATTAATATATAACATTCTACAAATCTAAATTATTCAAAAAGTGTTGATTTTATTGTATAAAAATTCAACTTTTATTCAAGAAAATAATAACTCCCAATTTTGGAGTAAAAAATGAACGCTGATTATTATTTATGCATTTGAAAATCCATTTAAAATTGACCAAAATATGATAGTGAAAAATAAACACAGTTTTTAAGATGGAAATTGTGCACGACTTTTGACCAAAAACAAGGTTTCCAGCCTTCAGTCTAGAAATTCAAATACATATCAATTAGGCAGAGTCAAAAACGGTTTTGCTGTTGCCAACTTGATCAAATTTGGAATGGGTTCCGTTCTGTTTTTTGAGTTGTGGTGCGAAATTGCGAAATGCAGTTTACTTGTTGGACACGAAATGCTTTGTGGCCACAGCGAAAGCAAATCAGACAGCAACAGCAACAGCTAAAGCCCGAAATGAATTGGTAATTTATTATGCGGCGTCATGGCGTGGGCTAATTAATGGCCGACGGATCGAATCTGGGCAATGTCAGCGCTTATCGGACGCGTTCGTTCATCGACAGCATTTGCCAAATTAATGCAAATCATGCGACCAGCAGAAGATGCTGCTGGC
Source organism: Drosophila conformis (assembly GCA_035041375.1). Lineage (NCBI taxonomy): Eukaryota > Metazoa > Arthropoda > Insecta > Diptera > Drosophilidae > Drosophila > Drosophila conformis. Next base: position 2,439,091 of record JAWNLE010001234.1, read on the forward strand.
CACACTGACAATAATGATAATGATGATGATGATGTGTCGTTGATGATGACACAGATGATGACGATGATGATGATGATGATGATGTGGCATGGCGTATCAATGCTCGCCTAATGAGTCAAGTGGCCAAAGGATTTTGTGGGTGCGCTTGTCTGGACAGTGGCTAATCCAGGCCAGATAAATTGTATAAATTGAATGCTGAAAATGAATCATGGCCCAAACACGCAGACAGAGACGCCACAACCACAAAAACATTGTTGGTGTCGTCTTAGGCTCAAGACAAGGCGATAAGACGTATACACAATCGAGTTTCGAGAGGGATGAGTTCACATTTGATGCCGGGCATGCGTATGTATAACAATTATTTATGCAGTCATTCATTCATTCAGTCATTCAATCATTTACTCGTTTACTCATTCGTTGCGAGGCGTGGCACGTTCAAGGTGTTGGCTATTGTTGTGGCTGCTGATGCGCATTATTTGTTTAATTAATCATGTGACAATCGCACCGATTGTGGCCTCAGATACAAATGTATCTATGAGTGTGTGTTGCGGCCTTTGACTTCACTTGAAAAGTGCGCGAGTTGGCTTTGAATGCATTTTGATTTCCAGAGTTTGAGAAGTTGCAAGTCAAGTTACCAGAGGGATCTGCAACTGCAAGTGCAACTGATTTTGGAGTTGTATCTGCAACTAAGAATGTATCTTTGATTGTGTGTATAGCTGCATCTCTCTGTGACTCATCCAGATATAAAAATAAGTATTGTTTTCTCTGAATGTAGCATGACCATGCTTATATAGTCAAATATCTGTTATTATATTTGTAAATCCTGATTTGCAAATGTATCTATCCATCTGTGCATTTATGATTCTAAATATTCAATTGCTCTTATGTATCTGCAAATATTAATACATAAATGATTTTTTCTATCTTTGTTATTGAATCTGTATCGGTAATTTAAAGAGTCTCTCAACAGCAGTGTATCTTTGCACTGACGTTACTTATACACACACTGACTTATACACACACACACATAAATCAATATGTCAAAATAACTGTATTGTGAAAAGGGATGCACGGATGCAATAAAAGTGTCGCTTAACCTGAGTTTTGTTATGGCCATCAATTGAGAACGCTGCAATTCAGCTGAACTGAAACTAAGTCACTGATAAGATACTCAACTAGACGACCCAGGTTGACTAGCCAGATACGCCTTTTGCCTCTTTTTTTGTCTTGTTGCACAGGTAGCCTCTACCCGAAGAGGCAGCGACTCATTCATAAAACGCTTGCACAGCGCCTGCCACAGAGTAAAGCACGTAACTGCTGCTGCTGCTGCTGTTGCCGCTGTTGCTGTTGACTGTGAAAGTGTGAAACGTGTCCAAGGAATGCCAATGAATTTGTGTTTTATTATTTTTTGCTCGCCCCGACACTTGATGTTGCCAAACATGAGGCAATCTGCAAGAGACGAGACATGGGGGCATGGGGGCATGAAGCAGGCGGAGTTACAGTCGCCGGAGTTGAGTTACGCGCATGCACTGGCCATAAATAAATGCGAAATGCATTAAACGGACGAGGCAACAACAACAAGGCAACAACAACAACAGCAGCAGCAGCATTTACTGTTGTACTGTTGCCCAACTCACGTCGACGTAATTAATTAAAGCATTAAGTGCTAATTTTACGACAACTCGATTTGTGCGTCAGTCGCCAAAACTCGGAATCCCAACCCAAGTTGGGCCCAGGCCCTTAGCCCCCTTCCATTGTGCCTGTTGCTGCCACAAAATGCAATTTGCATGCTGCCATCAAGCATTGGAATTTGGCAGACACGTATAGGAAGCGAAATGTCTCGGCGGCTGTCAGCGACGACAGGCGACAGTCAGAGAGCCCAAAACCGAAACAAGTTGCCTGCCCAACAGCCCGCCCCAACTCCCCCACTCCCCTGTAGCGTATATATATATATATACGTTGCCCGATCTGCGATACAACAGCGAACAGCAAACAGCCAACAGCAACAACATTTGTTCAACTTTTCAACTGTCGCCAAGATTTCCATCTGACTTGCTGTTTGTCTTCTGTTGCCTCTGCCCCGTCTTCTTCCTCCTCTTGTGGCATCCTCCCTGGTAGATCGTCGCAGTTTGCACTTCATATTTTCAGCGGCCTTTTGTTTGCTTTGATGTTATTTTTGGTAATACAACATGGAGAGAGAGAGAGAGAATGCTCGTTTGTTGTCGCTGTCACACTCCCTGACTGAACAGATACCCAGCAATTAATCATATGCATTGCTTTCTTCGCCTGGCCAGACACTTGCCGACCTCTTCACAATCCCACAATTGATGCCAAATCGAGGGGGCATGGGAAATGTGAAATATGCAATCGGAAATGTCAACTGACAACTACTTCAAAATGTACAAAACTAACAAAAATAAAGTGTAAAGTAAGAAAGTTATTCGCGATGTGGACGTTGATTAATGAAAGTAGCAGAACGCTCAGAAAGTTCGCCAATCAAATATAAGCTAAGCTTAAGCTAATAATCAGATTTTGTACATTTTCATCGATTATTTAAATTAAATGTAATTTTACAATATTTTCTTGATTACGAATATGTAAGTCCATTATTCTATAATTAATTTTCTTAATCTTGCAATGAATTTCAATTTTAGCACATTTTAATTACAATATTACCAATTTTTAAATATAGTTTTTAATAAGTATTAATTGTGGGAATATTTATGCATGGGAATAACAAGAACATAATCTCCATGTATTTTTCATTTAACTAATAACTAAAACACATAATTAGCATATAAATTAAATATATAAAAATATATATCTATATTTTGGTTGTACGTATATATTTTTTATTGCCTGTAAATTTCTGCTTCTGGGCGAAGCATTACTCTCTCAAGAAATGGAAATTTCGCAAAAGTCATTAGATTTAATGATGCTGACAAAAGAAAAGCAGGCGCAACTCATTGCACAAATTTTCCCTTCTATTTTCTACAAAATTCAAATGCCAGTTTAGCGGCCCGCACATTCTTGACTATAAAAATCTGTGCGCATTTCTAGTTGCTTTGACATTTACTTCTTCAGCAACAGCAACAACAACAACAACGAGAACAACAACAACAACAATGACAACAACAAGATGAACAATAATAAAACCAGAACCTGAAGTGCTTATGTGCAACAATGGGCCATTGGGCTTAGGCCAAGCGAGAGGCGAAGCGAAAAGAAATGATCAAAAATTTATCAGCTTCATTGTTACTTTTATGCCTTATAGACGCCTATTAAAGGATTATAAATGATGGGCTATCTTTTTAAAGGGGCTCTTAGCTGGGGGATTTGTGGCTGCATTTTAAAATGCAACTTTAATGGGAATTGCGCTTAAAGCGAGTGATTTGTCTTAACTTATCTGAAGTTGTTTAAGCAACGATTTCGATTTATTCTCGTTTTTATTGTGCTAGCAGCCGCTGTAGGTAAATATTTAAATACAACATGAATTTGCTGCTGTTGCTCTTTGATCGATTTTTGTTGCATTTGCAGGCAATGCCAGCAATTAAAATGAATTCGTAGAACAGAATTTTTGCTTGCTCAGGTAAAGAATCATTTCAATGTTGTAACACAATAGTTGCGAAAATGTCTATAATTACACAAAATGGTCAGGATATGGATACACAGGACGAGGACGAGGGACAGGGTAGTTTATTGCTGCTTGCATTCACTGCATATCCGATTTGCCGATTGTGCACATTGTGCAGGACACGAGTGTTGGTAAATAATTGGTTATGGGTCTGCCAATCCCACAGACTCTGATGGCAGCAATGTGGGCTGAAGGGGGATAGACTTAAATCAAATATATAGAAAATGGCACTCGACTTTTCCCAGCGATTTGCCGGTGCGCGTCTGTTTCAGTCTGTCTGTCAGTTGATTTTCCGTTCGATTCTCCGTTTTTATGCACGCATTTCGAGTTTGACATCTGTCAGATACAGATACATTTTCCATCATTTTATGTGTGTGTATCTTTTATTTAATTATTGTTGTAAATTCGTTCAGCAATATCATAAATTTCATAGCGACACACACATAACAAATTCTTTGATTGGTGTCGCATATTTATGAAGTGACCAGAAAAATATCTTTTATCACAACACTGGGAAAGGGATTTTGAGGCTATAAAAAGCTTAAGTAAATTGTAGACAAAAACTCAAGAATAAATGTGTATTTGTATTAAGTATTGTTAATTATTAATATTTTGATTGAAAAAGATTTGTAAGCAATTTGTTGAAGATTTTATGGTATAATGGACATACATATTCACAGTCAACAAACATTTATTACATTTGTTTGGCATATTTAAAAAATAAACTATTTTTAAACAAGGTTAAATTTCATTGCAAAACTTTCTCAACTTGCTGTGGCTTTCGTTGCTTCAAAACCCACATAAAAGAGCACTTCCTTATTGAAAAAGATTGAACCCATATTAACACTCAAAATGCTTAAGGGCAACTTAAAATCTCGAAAATGTTCTTAAGTGATCAAGAATCTTGTATTCCTTGGGGACAACCGCAGAGTGGATTAAGTAAAACGAACTCAAATCTTAGCCGTGCAACAATAACTACAACAACAACAACAACTGCAGTAGCAGTAGCTGCAACAGCAGCAATAACAAGTGGGGCAAAGTAGCTGCTATTAAAGAGCCTCCACTTAAGCTGCTGTGTTTGTGCAACACCCCCAACAACAGCAGCAGTGGAATGTTAATGTGCCAGCCAAAAGCTACAAACGTCGCCGAGTCATTAAGCGAGTGGTGGGGACAGGCTGCGGCAACACTCGTGTCGCTCTGTCACAGAGGTGGGTGAATACTGAGGGGGGCAGAAGGTGAGCATCAATTTTGAAACAGTTTCTTTTTTTTTGAGAAGCATTTTTAGCCGCCAAATCGATGGTGGACGCCCCCGCTCATTAGCTGACGGGGAATGGATGTTTGGGAGCAAAAGACTTTCAGCTGTGGCCACACAATTATCTGCAGCATTCGTCAACATGCTCAAGCGGATCCTCTGTCAGAAAGAGATAGGGATAGGGGTAGACACAGAGAGAGAGATAGAAAGAGAGAGCGAGATGTGGAAGAGTGTTAAGTAATGAGTTAATCTGCGCAGCCTTCGCATGATTAAGTGCTTCAAGCAGCGTTGATTTGTTTTCTGTGCAAGGAGCGCTGAGGGGGCAGAGGGGGTGCAGAGTGGAAGTGGCAACGAGCTGGTATGCTGATGTGCTCCGTAAATAGAAACATTTCGCATAGTCTCAACTTGGTATCCCTTGACTGATGAATTATGATTGGTGCGGCCTGAAAATTGAGGCACATTAGCGCTGTCTTCATCTCACATACCCTTTACTCAGCGACACTTGATGATGTGTCTGATCTATGTATGTACGAAATTTGAAATGGGAAAATTATGAAATTTTGAATTTTGCTAGTTGTTATGAGTTAAAAACCGATGTATATTGAAATAAAAATTAAAGTGTTATTAATATTTGAACGTTATCATAAATAATACATAATTAAAAATAAAGAAATTTTCATAAAACAGAAGAAACCTTTTCTAAATAATATATAATAATCTTTCATTTATTTGGTAAAAAATTGAAAAAAAGGGACATTTATAATTAAATTTCCTATATTTCAGCAAAGTTCTTAAATAAAAAAATATATAATCATGATTAGTCATATATAATCATAAACAATAATGATCATGATTTTGTATTTACATTCATAGTATATAATATGACGAGTTCACAGTTTAAATCTCAAATACAGGGTATCTGTTAGTTTAGCGTAAGTAGAGCTTGTTTTCTCAAGGATTTATCGCACAAATTAAGTTACTGTGGTAAAGATTAAAGTTAAAGAACTGGAATTCATAGAGCTGCAACACAAACTTGTCTAGAGCGTAGTTATTAGCTACCAGTGTTTTTGCTCAGACTGTGTGGTGTGCGGTATGTTGTGTGTGGTGCGAAGTGGTGTGAGTCAAAGTGGGTTACATCAAAAGCCGCTTTTGACGTCGCAACTTTTGGCTTATCAATATGATAAATTACGATACAGATATCGTATAGCTCGGCACAACTACTCAGACAACGGCTATCTAAGTAGGTGAAAGTGAAAACGGTAGCCACTGGCTCTGATTGACATAATTGGGCTTGACACAAAAGCCCACAAGACACCAACTAGAGAGAGACAGAGAGAGAGAGAGAGAGAGAGAGAGAGAGAAACACACACTCACATAGAGATGGTTTATGATCGCCCAGACAATGATCAATTACAATAAGCAATCTGAATCATAAATATTGTCAGTTTGACATTATGAACAGCAGTTGGAAAATAAAGCACAGCAACTCAAAATGCGATGCTTTTATTTGTTTATTTTTTTTTGCGTTCTTCCGATCGAAACCCCAATTATAAACTGTGATTATGATGAAGCACACAAAAAGAGAGAGAGAGAAAGAGAGAGACAGAGACAGGGAGAGAAAGGGAGAGAAAAGAAGAAGAAATCAAGTCGCTGTATAATGCATACTTGGTACTTGTGTATGTTTTTTTGAGGAAGGTGAACACACAACGAGCCATAAATTATAATTATCGACGAGATTAACTCTTTGCCGTAGCACTTAACGCCGATGACACACACGCCGAGAGTTGTGTGTCCAGAAACCCCCGAAACTCTTCCCCAGTCCCCTTCGCTTCCCGCCACTCCACAGCTAAACAACGAAGCGAAGAGTCGCCGCTTGTGGCTTGTTGGTGAAAGAAAGCAAGCCGCAGATAAGCAGCAAAGAAGACACTAAATCGATTGCGATAGCAGCAAACCACCACGACAAAATGAAAACCTTGAGGAGAATAATTGAGACAATAAGTGATTAACTCATGAATACCCTTGGATTTGTTGATATTTTAGACAGACATTTCATAATTGAAGAAAACATTATAATACACTGAATACGCACATGAACTACCAGTTATTATTGAAGAGATAAGGGCATCTGAAAGTTACAAATATAATTACATAAAAGGTAAAGTTAAAAACAGATACCATAAAATATAGAAAACCGTTTTATACTTTTTTTATTTTGTCCTGATTGAAGAGGACGAGGAGAATTATGGAATATGATCAAAATTCGTGACACAATTCTGACATCTTCACATTTTGCATCTACCCAGCAAATTTCTTCTGTTAGTTTACTGCACAACTTTTCAAGTTGTATTTTGTGCTTGTAACTCTTACCCTTAAAGCTAAACTCTGAACAATTTGTAATACCCTGTAATAAATATAATTCCCGATAATTTCAGTCGGTATAAAAACATGACACATGCTTGCTGGAAAATTAAAAAAAAATTCAATAACGAATTCAAAAGGTTGCAGGGCCTGGAATAAAAAAAGCTGCCAGATAAATTTCTTGTTCTTGTTTTATATTATTATTTTTTTTTTTTTGGCGATAATTTAAGCGAAGACAATGTGGCAAGACGGCGACACAACGTTGTCGGCGTTTTCATTGATATCTCGCGCAGTGGCAAACAAACGCAAGAAGCTCAAGAATTTATGACCCCCTGTGGCTTTATCGACGCCTCTGTCAGAGCAACCCTCGGACTCCGATTGACAAAGCGAATGAAAGATGCAACAACGGCAACAACACAGGCAACAACAGCAACAGCAAAAAGATTGTCACAGAGGATGTTTGGAGTGTTTGTTTGGATTTTGCTCGGGCAATGCATAAGGGTCTTGTTACCATTTCCATGCCCAGACCCAACCGATTGTAGCCTAGAGCCGAGTACTCACTGTACCCACTTCATTCAGCACGCACTCAGGCACACACAAACATTTCATTCATTGCTGTGATTTGAGACGCCTGCAGTCCGATCACTTTCGTAATTTTCAATTTTTTATTGTCATCAGGGGTCGCCGGAGCTCTTGACCCCGTACGAGGCGAGCAGATAGCGTCCTATCCCAATCCACAGCCAGCTACGTCTTATCGGGCAGCCAAAACAAATGCTTGATTTGTGTGCTGGGTGGTGTGCGTTAAGACGCTGCGATTTATGATCGGAGAGAACTTAATGCTTAATTATTGCAAATTGCATACCGGAGTCGCGTAGCCTACTCAATAAAAATTAACACGAATTTTATTTGTTGGCCAGCGAATTCTGCTTAATATTTTAATTAGTGCAACGCTCGTTAAACTCTCTCGTGTAGCGTAAAAATAAAAACCCAAAGATGTGGCAACTTAACGACCTGCCAGTAGCAGGTCCCTCCACCAAGTATCGCCGTACGTGTAGGGCCCTTGGTAGGCAACGGCAAATAAAATGTTTAAATGCGCGTAAAAAGTCGTCTTAAGAAACGCACATTAAATTTAAACAATAAAAAAATCATGTGGGCTTAGAGCTTAAGCATTTGTCTCTCTCTTTCTCTCTGCTCCAAGAATTGCTCCAAGAACTGCTCCCAAACTATTTTTATACAGTTTTCATTCTATTGCAACAATGACATGAGCTGAAAGTGATACACAAGCAAGTGATCTTAATCTTATTAATTGTCATTAGATAAATCTGTGGTAAAAACTTTGTAAGCCTAAAAGCAAGTTTTAATGATTTGACTGAATATAATTAAGTTTATAATGTACTTGTTATATATTAATGTTAATGATAACAGATTTCGTGGAGCTTGAATAAATAAACGACAAAAATGACTTGAAGCTGCTTTCAGTACTGAATAACAAATCAAATAAATGTAAAAGCCTTAAGAGCATTTAAATAATATTAAAATTCATTAAAATTGAAGGTAAATTTAATAGCTAAACTACTTAAAGCTCGTGTCATTGCAACATAACCTTTATCCTTGACACTCTTGGCCCCACAATTGTGGGTTTTACGCTTGGAGGGACTCAAGTCTGTTAGAAGCATGAATCGCTTCTTGGAAGTGTCTAACAATCTTAGCAGTCGCACCGTCAGACTGTCTGTCTGTCTGTCTAATTGTCTGGCAGACTGGTAGTCTCACCCGCAAGCTAATCATCATCATCATTATGAAACATCATCGCTTCCTGTCTACCAAGTCGATGGCAAGTTCAATCGGGATTGGGATCGGTATCGGGATCAAAATCGACGTTTTCCGAGTCCCATATTGCTCAATGCTCGTTGCCATTTGCCCATTGCCCGTCTGCGTTTTAAATTTATAAATTCTCAAATTATCAGTTTATGGGTGCTTTTAGTTTTATGAACCGATCACGTACAGGCCATCAACCGCTGCCGCTGCCGATGTGGATCTTTTGCTGCGTGCGAATCTTTTTACCAGTTCATAATTTTTTTCTTTCTTTACTTCTCCGCGCTATTCGCCTTTATGTGTTCTTTTTAGCTCTTTTTGTGATGTTTGTTTCGCTTCGGTTCGCTCGCTTCATTTTCAGCGCATTTTTTTATCGACTGCACAACTAATTAAAAAACGCTTCATTCTCGCATTCGTATTCACAATACATACGCTGATCTAAAGCCAGACTCCGATTCGGGGTACGACTCAGACACAGACCCACATCCCATTCCCCATTCCTAATTCCACACTCCCCATTCCCTATTCCTCAATTGACCTGCGATCGAGATCCAGACCATGTTTAGGCCGTGCTGCCTTAAGGCCTCGATGTGTGTAGCTGCGTGGCGCTTTTAGTTTCAAATTTAACAAATTATTTAATGATAGATGGTTGTTAAATTGTTGGCTACGCTTATAGAGCCCCTGCATCATTAGCTCGGGGGGTATTAAGTGATTATAGGACTTGCCCTATCATTCTCTTTGCTCACTCCAAATGCATTCAATTCAATGAAATTATGCTTTAGCCGATTGATCCCCCCTGTGTGTGGTATATCAGTAGCCAGCTTTCGAAGCTTAGGTTTCCACTTAGTTGCCCAACTAATTTCATTTTTAAAGCCATTTCTTCTATTTAAGTTAATTATAAAATGATTGTTTAACATAATTGTTGGCTATACTCCTTTATATTATCCCTTCCATAAATCTTAACAATAAAAATTTAACTACACATAGATTGGAAATTAATTTTTTATGCCAACCATAAAAATAAATGATATCCCATTAACATAAAGTAAATAAAACTAATGAAATTAAAAGTCAATTAAATTGCCAATGTGTGCAAACAAAAGTGCAGTTTAAATATTCATAAATTAAACACAGAAAATCATCATTTCAATGACACACAAAACGCCGGCATTATTTGATGCAGGTATTATATATATATTATATATATATTGTATAATTTAACATTAATATTTACAATGGGTCACTGGATGTGTAAATGTTTTCGTGTTTTCCTATGCCTCAACGGGCGAGAGTGCTCGACTAGAAGATGCCCTGTATATGTCTGTTTGACGTATCAATTTATAATCTTATTGAAATGGCATCAAAATGACTCATTTTATTCAAATTTTAGCTTGCAATTGATATCTAATTAAAATCGATGATTCAAATCGATGATTTACTTTATTCCCTTTCATAATTATAGATCATTTCGAAAATAATGGAAACAAGTCTCATATATTAGGCTGCTAATTTGCATTGGGTGTAACAAATTGAATACTGTTGATAACTATTTGTCAATATTGGTTTTTATGGCATTTAATTAATATATTTTTCGGTAGTCAACGACCACCAAGGGCGCATCTGATATCGCAGCGCATTTCATTTCCATTCATTCAATTTATTCAATGCGTGTGTGGGTGTGTGAGTGTGTTTGTGAGAGTGTGTTGTGCTTAAACACAGCTCAAAATGTTTCGAAATCAAGATAATCATAGAGTGGATTCATTAAAACGAAATATGAGCAACAATACAGCAGCAACATTAACAACAACACAAAACAAAAGGCCGCCACTTTTATGGAGCTGCTTGCAGCGCAGCTGCTAGAGGTCCACACGCCTCCCTCCCCCCTGATACCCCCTCCTCTACACACACACACATACACATACTCACCTCCTCCCCCTTTAATGCCGTTTGTGGCAAATAGTTTTGTAGATTTGTATCGAAACTCTGTGGCGCTGTTGTTTTGGTAGCACCAAATAAACAGCAGGCGGCATAACTGCAGCCCATATCCATATATGTATCTAGATATGTATTTTGTATATTTTCTGTATAATTAATTACATATTTCAATTGTATGACATTCGGATTACGAAATTTTAATTTCTCATTTTTTTCTGTTATTTGTTTAAACATTTTTTATGCTTGTCGCTTGTCTGTTTGTTTTTTGCTGGACAAATACTGCGCAGCGGGTTGAATTATGCCTCGTATTGGATTTCTATGCACACAACTCAATTTTTCTATATATATACTTTTTATAATTGTATAAAGCCCTTCATTGTTTATTGAATTTTGTGTTATTCCACCCATGCCACAAGAATGGAAGTGAATACCTAGATAAGTGCGTCATTCAGCACACGCTGATTCAGCTAAATTAGCAAAAAGAAAAATGCCAAAAAAGTTTTCGTTTTTGACTTGACACTTTAAGACCGCAACGAAAAGAATTTGTTTATGGTTTTTCTCAGTGCATGTAATATTCTAATCCCAAATCAATGTCAATTCTGCTCTCAGTGTTTATCAATCTAAACGGAAAAGTTATTTCAAGTGTACAGATGTAAAATTTACAAAAATAAACACAATTATTTATGATGATAAATAATTTAAAAGCATTGAAAAAATACGTTTTTGACAGTGCTTAAAAAGTGTCTGAAAATTTATTTACACTCATGGACAATAAATTGGGTGTGAAGACGATAACTTTTGAGTTTTCAAAATAAGTAATGCTCAAAATAAATTTCATAATGAAAATTGGGATTATATTTGTACATGCAGCCATTTATAAATATTTGAGACTGAGTTATGTTCGAAAATTGAATATTGTAAGTGCAGGAAGTTAGAATCGCTTGTGTCTTAGTCAATCAAAACACGATTTGATTTTGGTCGGATATCAATGGAGTACATAATTTAAGCATAATTCATTATCAAACGCACAGACGCAGACAGACAGACAAAATTTTAATTATAACCATCAGTCATGTTGGCCGTAGGCAACTTGGGAACGAGACGTGCTAGAAGTCAAAACACTCCTGTGTACATAAATTTCACACTCAACTCATTTCCTGCTCATTATCATATCCCTCCATACACATTATACAATCTCTCTGCTGAGTTAGATGAGCATGCGCTCTTCTCCACGCACAATCAGACCAACTTCTCCGACTCCAGCTCGGACGGACGCAATCGACTCCTCATGCGTTTGGCTTTGGGATGTTCAACATGAGACTCACAAGCCCAAGTCCTCAAGTTCCTCCAGCACACATGGATGTATGTTCGTACGTTGCTCTGTCCAAAAAACCCACTCGATTTGGGATTGGCTTTGGGTTTTTGGTTTTGCGCCCCAAACGAGTGGGCGGCCAGCAGCCAGTTGACTCGAGTTGTGGAGATTTGTGGCAGCGTCTTAGGTTCATGTTTGGGTTCAGGTTTTGCTGCCGGTCCCCCAGGACTGGAGGGGGTCTGGGAAGGCAATCAGGCTGTCACAGTCGCTAATTTCAATTATCTTGAGTGTGTGTACGAGTAATTTGTTGACTTTTGCAAGCCGCAGCCAAAATGTGCGCAAATTTAACCAAATGCTGCCCCTGCCCCTGCCGCTTGTGGCAGCTTATGCCAAATGCGGAAACACTTTTCAAGCAACTCAAGGGTTATCCTCTTGAGCCAGTTTTTTTTTTATTTGTATATCTTTTGAAGATTTATTTTCTTCTGCTGATTCTTCCAGTCCGATTAAAAAATTTGAAGAGGGGCAAATTTATTTTATTGGCTTTAGTTAAAGTTTGCACACACTTCGGATAACAAGAAGCAGTTTGGCAACGAGTTCGAAATATTGTTTAAGCTAGTCTTTTAAACCTAACTCAACTCGAGCAGCTTTAATTTTATAAAAATTTCACTCTCGAAGCACGGCATGACAAGCTGTCTGACATAGTTTTTATACCCAAAGTGGAAACTTAAAACGATTAACGCCTTTGCAGTGTTTATGATTGGCAAATTAGCAGACATCATAAATTAATTACGAGAAATAAAAGTCATGTTAAATGTTGATGCACTCAAACATGCACCCATTAGCAAATACGAGCACACAATTTATTGCTGGAGCGGAAGAGTGAATTTTGTCTGGCAATCAAAATGTCATTTTATTTCGTGAGCAAAGTAAGCTAAGCAAATCCGCAATTGAGACGCAACTTACATGTCATTAACAAGGGCTTATGCCCAGCCAAAGCAGACATGACAGACAGAGAGCGAGAGAGTGAGAAATTGGGATAGAGGGAGATGGAAAGACAGACTGATAGACAGACAGACTGTCAGTTTGTCAGTCAGGCAACAAGTACGGCTAACACAAACATTTAAATGGCTCATTGCGACAAGCATTTTCTAAGCCCTGACAATATTTTGCCAAAACCCGTAAAACGTGCGACGTTGCCAAGCTTCGAGTTGCGTTGTGAAGTGAAGTGCGGCAATAGCGCAGAGTTTCTTGGCCTAAAAGCTGTTCTCATGGAATATTTTATGTCGTAAATATTGCTAAAAGCAAAGACTAATTTCGACGGGTTTTCCTTTATGTCTATTTCAAAAGGTTTTCAAAACTGCGAATGACCTACAAAGTTATTTGAAAATGTTGAATTTTGAATATAAAAAAATGTATGAATTTTCTACTTGTCTAAGTGTGCAAAACTGTGCGACGTTGTCAAATTTCAGTGTTGTTGAAGTGCGGCAAAAGTGCCACATAAAATTCGAGTTACTCGAGTCCCCTCTAAATTGGCCAATTATCATCATTTGAAATATGGCTTACCTGCATGTATAACATATATGAATTTAGTTTTCTACCTGCTTTTCGGGTTACATACATTGTGCATTGTACGCACTGTGACCTCTTCGGGCAAGACAAAACAATGCACATTGCTGAGAGGTGCGTCGAAGTAGAAGTTCGATACCAATAACAACACCTGCCTGCCTCGACTATCAGCCTGGCTGCCTGCCTGCCTGCCTTTTAGCCCTGTCTTGTGAATACACGCACAATTTTCTATAAAAAGATACACACCTTCATTTTACACTTGGTCAAACTCTGTATCTGTATCTGAGCTGCATTAATGAACAAACTTCACACTCCAGCTAAAACTACCTGTATGCGAGAGAGAGACAGAGTATTCGAGAGAGAGAGAGAGAGAGGAGTGCACTAAGAAGTTATTGATTATTTAACAAACGTTGGGAAATTAGGCAGCGATTTATAAAAAGCCTCGTTTTTGGGATATGCACTTTTTGATAAATTAATACAATATCTTCTGTCCATTCAATTGATTTTTGTTTTTTTTTTTGTTATTCTCTTTCGAAATTCATTAGCGGCTTCTAACGGACGCCGAGGCGTCGTCTGTTGCCCCGATATGGATACGATATGACCCCAAGTGTTTCTATGTGATCTTGTTGTTGTTGTTGCTGTTATTGTTGTTCTCAATGTTGTCTTCCTCTTTTGGGCTTGTTGTGAAATGCGCTCGAAGTTTGTCTGGCTTGTGTGGCGTTTATTGCAGTTTGGAAATGGAAATGGAAATGGATGAGCTAACAGCTGGAGAGCGAGTGCGGCACTCGTTCAGATTAGATAGCAAATGGTCAACACTCTCAATAGAACCGGGCCTTAAAAATCGACGACCTGAGATTTGAATAGAACAGAACAGAAAAACAGTCGGGGAAAAAAGCAACATGTTGCCAATGAGCGAACATCAACTAGAAACTCGAACAAAAGAATGGATGAAAATACAACTTTTTTTTTTTTACTATCAAAAGCCAAAGGTATTCAAAATCAACACCTTAATGAGTTTGGATATCGTTAGCCAAAAAAAAAAAACACTCAGCTGAGTAAATGCATTAAAAGTTATTTGAAATTAAATCAAATATTTATAATAAACTGAAAGTGTTAACAAAATGGATTTGCCTAATAATAAAAGATCCCATCACTGTTAATCAAGAGCTGTTAAAAAGAATGAAATTAAATTCTCCAAATAAATTTAACTTTATTCATTTTAAATAGAATATTTAAGACAAAACAGTCATAAAATAAGTATATAGAAAATCGAACTTAATTTTTGGCCGACTAAATGAGAAAAGTTCACAACAACCGATTTACTTATATATTATATTATATTTGGTTTGTTTTTCAATTTTTTGTGCATGTTTATACATTTATAAATTTCAGTTTTCCATTAAAAGATTAATTAGATGGCTAATTATTTAAAATTACTAGAGCATGTTCATTATATGTGAGTTTACCGTTCTTTTTTTACGACAGCCATAAAAATAATGATAGACATGACAAAAGCGAGACAGTAAAAAGCAAAATACACTATTCATGTTTCAGACTAGATCATAAAGTTATCATAAAAATAGACTTATTATATTATTAATAAAAATTTATTTGCACAGCGAACAGCACATGTTGCAAATAAATCGCATTAGCAACTTGTACAAAAATGTGTCCCAACATTTGTGAGACAAACGGCAAATGGAACAAAACAAACGTAGCGCCTGCAATGGTAAACAAAGCAACTGCAGACGGAGACAGTTGGCATCCACAGCATGCAACAAGTTTAACAGCGCTCATTGCCTTGCAGCCGAACGTTTAACAGTGCCATTTTGAGCATGGGCCAGCGACAGCAGCAGGCCGAGTGGACCATGTGTGGACTGTGTGCGCTGCTAGCTTAACAGGGTAAACGACAAACATGTTGCTGGGCGCATTCAATTTGCTGCTGGTAGTCGGTCGCATCGGTTGTGCGAGCGGTTCGTGTACGTGTTTTTCTTGCGTTCGTCGCTCACACGTTCGGGGCTATTCGCATGTTGAACACGGCTAAAGATTCGGTCGCTCGGCCGCGACTTGGGTTTCGTGCGTAAGCAACAACAACAACAGCAGCGACAACGTCGCAACGTCATTGGCTGCCAGCGGATTCCGGTTTCCGGTCTTAGCGCCATGGCATAGGATTCAAATTTTCGAGCAGAAAATGAAACGTGTGCCAAAAATTCAAGTGAAACAAAAGTGCATTTCGAAAAAGTGAAAATTAACATCACAAAAAATCGCATAGAATTTGAAACGAAAATAAAAAAAGGAAAAAAACAAAACCTGACAAAATGCATTTACGTGAAATGCGTGCCAACGAAATTAAAATTAAAAATAAGTTAAAAATTGAGAATAAAAATAAAAATCAAAGCGAGTTCAGCCAACGACGACGACACAAAAGAAACAATCCAAATGTCGCTGCAACGTTGCAGCTAAAATTAGAGAAAAGCGACAGCAGCCCAAAGATGCGTCACTCACCTCCATTGTCAGTTTGTGCGTGGCTGCCACTGTTGATGCCACTGCTGCTGACTCTTCTAGCTGGATTTAATGGATTAACACAAGTTGCAGCGCTCAAGGGTAAGTCTCGTTTGCAGTTGCAATATGCAATATGCAACATGTACAATATGCAACATATTACATGCATATTCTCTTTGAAGGGCAACTCCATTTCCGTTCTCTAATGGCCGTCGCTACCCCACCCAAATCCTTTGTGGCACATGCAGCACTCTCCCAATATTTATTAGCGTCATTTGTTTCACATTTTCTCGTTGTCTCGCCTAATCTGGCTATTTTTGGCCAGTTGCAACAACAACAATCCGAGCAGGGAAATTAAGGCAACGCGGTTTTATGTATGCGGCATGGTCGCTAATGGATTTTAATGCCGCCTTTTAAACACGACATTAGACATAATTCAAAATGCATTCTGCTCTCTCTCTCTCTCTCCCTCATCCTTAAATGTTTTGCCGTCGCTGTGTGGGCTTTGTAGATTAGTTAACATGGCATTAAAGTTTTCAAATTGAGCCCCAAAAAATTAACTACAAGTCCCCGCATAGCTCAAACGACAAACCGATTGCAAATTGACAAAAGGAGAAACATTGCTGAAGGGTTGAAGCTCATAAGCAGTCACATATATCAATATATATATAAAGAATTTTATAGTCAACATTCACAGTATATGCCCGTGTCATAATTCTTGATAATCAAAAGACATTTCAAAATAGGCTCTGATTTCTGTACGAAACTCATTTGTTTACAAAGCTGCTTGTTTAATGCACATATACAAATCTATATATGTATGTGTGTATATGTGTATATATTCCTAGGCAAGCAATTAAATTGTCCCACAATCAGCGCACAGAATAATCATAAAACTGATTGCGTTGCCTTAGACTCCCTATTTCTTGGTCAATTACATCAAAAGCCAAACAAATATAGGCACAGAATACTTAATAATAAAAAAAAAACACAAAAAAAAAACACACAGAATAAGAAAATATAAAATGAAAACGGCTTTGGGGCCTTTGTGTGGTTTTTGCGGTTAGTTTTCAAAGTTTTTAGATATTTCAAAATGCTGCACACAAATTCACATATTGCCATACGGATAGATAAAGACATAGTCTGTCTGGCAATCTGTCTGACAGTCGATTATTACTCGAGTCTGCCATCATTCGTTGCGGTTGGTTTAAAGGAAAATGTGCAACTTCACAAGCTGCCAGTTAATTTACCCAAACTATGCCACACAAACAAAGAAATAATCGAAAAATCTTATAGAAAATGTTGATACTTGATGTGTAGCTTATTTAAAAAGTGTTTCAACTGTTTAGCTTTCTAAAACATCTAAATATTGCCATTAATGTGCAGATAAATATATGTAGAATATTTATACTTTGGAACTTTAAAGAATCGCTTTGAATCAAATATGAATAACGGAAAACAATTTCAGCGTTTAATCAATTTTCTATTATCTAAAAATTGAGCAAACTTTATAACTTGCAACAACAAGAAATTTATATTCCGTTTCAGAATCTTCCAAATAGTTCCAGCAGTAATCGATGCATAGATGCATACGTATATTATTTATCTTGTTATAGATATAGTTTTTACAATTCAAGCTTAACACCAACAAATTTTAAACTGTAGCTGCCGATAAGCCCATAAGCCCGTCAAATCACACACATGTATAAATGTATATGTATATATATCTTTATCTGACTTTTAAACTGACAGCGTTAAATTGGCGCAACTGTGGGACATTAAGTGAGAGATAAGTTGGTCACCCTTAACCCGGTCAGAGAGAGACTGGGAAACCCCCTCTTAAGTATTAAGTATTAGCTCAAACAGTGAATGATACCGTAATACTGAAATGTGTAATCTAATGCTTATTAAACGCTTTTTAATGCAACAAGCAGCATAGCAAAAGCAGCACGCAATGCTGGGCATTACCGAATAGAGAGTACCGATTCCGAGTGGCAGATATGTATTACGATTGTGCGCCACGTGAAAACATTTAACACGCAACAACAACACTGGCAACTGGCAACTGGAAGAGCTCTGATGAGTTGTGTGGCCAAGCGGCCATGTGGCAAGTGTTGCACGCGACGCACGTTGATAATAAATTGTATAAAATTATCTCACCGAACTACAGCTACAGTAACGGCCAAAGAAGGGGGTGTGAATGGGGAGGGGTCGGTTGGTGTGTCCAATTGGGTGGTGGGTCAATCTCTGTCTGCTTGTGCTGCGCCAAGAACAACAAAACAACTCTCAGCGAGTCGGGTCATAAAAATTATCTGCTGCTAAACGCCCTCAACATGTTGCCGAGGGTTGACACTGAGAACGGGATGTGCACCGTAAGAAACTGGGGTTTAATGCCTTTTATTGAACAACAATTTTATATATACAATTTGAGCAACATTTCTTTGATCAACTCCAAACCGAAGCCTTTCGCTTACTCCTTCTTTATTCACCAAAATGGCAAAATGCTAAGATTAAGAATACTTAAAATAATAAAAATTTATTTAAGAATGTGGTTTGGAATTTGGTATTTAATTCAAACTAACATAAAATGGCTTAAGCCAATTGTTTAAATTGTTTTTGTCTATTATTAAATTTATCATAATTATTATTTAATATAAACAAACTGAAATGCATCAGAAATTGTTCACAGTGCAGCCAGCTACAACTCTGGCCAAATGGCTTGTAATGTTACTCTGGGGAGCGTTTTTCCAGCTAGCCTGCACTTTTCACAAGAATCTCAACGCTACAAATAGCAGCCAGTTAAACGCTGAGCAGAAGTTGTGTCTGTTGAGCAGGGGGAAGGGAGAGGAGAGGCGGCAGGCTGCAGCTTGGCGTGCAGTTTGTCTCGAGGGAATATCATGAGCAATTTTTCGATGTTATTTTTTTTTTTTATTGCCTAGTTTAGATTTTTGTTAGAGTTGAGCGAAAAACCAAAAAAAAAAGTGTTACAATTGCTGGGGCTCAATTTTTCGAACGTTGCCCGTTGGCTGTTTTGTAATTTACAAAAGCAACCAGAGAGAGAGAGAGAGAGACAAAGAGAGAGAGAGAGAGCGAGGGAGAAAGAGTCTTTTGAGATTTGGAGACTGTAACTGGAGTTGTCGAGGGGGACCGTAGGGAAAACACTCATGTGCATTATGCGAAATTGGGCTAAGTAGCAGTTGTTATGGTTTTCGGATTTTGTGGTTTTTGGGTCGATCACTGCGCTGAGCTGCACAGCGTTGGAGCACCCTTTGAGACATGTAAATGAAGTCAAGTGCCGCTGCAACATGTTATTTCAACAATCACATGATTGGCCTACTGAATTCTTACAATCACGTATCTAAAGCGGCTGCTGCTGCTGCTGCTGCCTGGGAACAAACGACAAGATATTTGCTCCTAGTTATACACTTTCTAAAGTGGTAGCATAATTTTGCTGGCCAACAATAGAAATGTTGCATCCATAATTAGCTGCATTCCAACATGATTGAAATAACCGAGTTGAAATTTGCCATATTTAATTTGAACTAGTTTTGCTTCAGAAGAAAATCGAAAATCTTTCGTCTTATAGGAAATTGATGAATTCATAATTGGCTTAAGATTTAACTATGATTTTGAAGCCAGGCAGAACATATGCGTTTATTTATGCCGTTAGTGCATTTAGTCTTCGTTCTGGCTTAGATAGTTGTTATTATCTACAGCATTTTTTAATTAAGCACTTGCATTTTGTTCGTGTCTACTGAGTTGAGTTATTTGATATGCCAGGGGTACTTTCCAGCTAAATAATAATTAATTATGAAAAACCAACTAGGGAACAGGCCGAGTCTCAATTCTAGTCTCCCCACCAATTGCCCCTCCTCTCACCCTCTCTCTCTCTCTCTTAGCCTGTCGCTGCCTGTTGCAGTGTCCGGTCTCTGAGCAGACAAGCGCCAAGTTTTGCCTACGCAAATACGCAAAGAGTTTTGCTTCCTGGACATGGACGTGATTCTGGACATGGACTTGCAGCTTACTGTATGTGTATGTATTTGTGCTTGTGTGTGTGTGTGTGGAAAATGCAACGAGTTGCCTTTTGTAGCAGTTGTTGTGGTTGTTGTTGTTTTACATAGCCGTGGGTTTTTTTCATGTCGTTTCTTTCTCCTCTTTTTTGGCTTGAGCAGCGCTATATTAAAAAATAACGAAAAAATTAAGCCTGGCAGCCGCGTTAAATGCAAACTTGCAGCAGTTAGCCTTTATTTTTTTTTTTTGTTGCCCAAATGTTGCTGTGCTGGTTGCCACATTTTTGCATGCAACGTAATGAACGCTTTGGAAAATGGATTTTCATACATTTTATTTTTCCTTTTTTTGTTTTGGGTAGAAGGCGTTGCTTGTACTTGTACAAAATTACTGCTGCTGCTGCGATGGCGAGCAGCTCGAAGCGTTTTTCTGCAGCTGCCTGGAAAAGTTGAAAGGTGATGTGGCAGATAGATTTCAGCCGCCGAGCTATAATCAAAGAGCAAACCTTATGCGATGACATAGGAAATCTTACAGAAAAAATATAATAAAAGACTTGTCAGCTAGTTGCAAGTAATTTTTGGGTCTGAAGCTCCGCTTTTATTCAAGCTACAAAGTGAAAGATTTGAAAGTAGCAGATGGACTACACGAAGTTAGGCGAAAAACAAATGAAGGCATGACTACTAAAGATCTAAGTCCCAATATGAAGAAAACACTTCTAAGTTAAGAGTGTAGAAATAAATATTGGTCTGACTGGACATAACAATAATTATGCTTTGATAATTCATCAGTTGTCTATATCTGTTACGCATCGGGTATATTAATATTATGTATATATGTTTCATCTAAGCAACAGTTAGTTTGCTTAGTTTTCTTGTATATATATATATCTTGTATATATATATATATATAGATATATAGGCTTCTCGGCATCTCTGCTCTGGGCAACAGCTCATTTTCCTTTGCTCTTTATAATTTATTTTTTGTTTTATTGGATGTATTATATGAGTAATCAAGTCCGCCATTTTTTTCATTGCTCATTTTATGAGTTTTTTCCAGCATTCTTTTTATTTTTATACATTTTTTGGTTTTACCAGCTGACTAACTCAAATGCAGCAAAAAACATTGCGCCATTTGTTAAGCATTTAGTTAGATTTATTACAAGATAATTGTTTACAGATTTGATGTGTATCAAAACAAGTATAAATTTCCACAAACGAAAAAAGACAATTTAACTGGATAGTTCAAAGTATATTCAAACTGGCAGGTTGATTTGCGGCTCTTGAGTAGGTTTGTTGTTTCCCCAGTTGACAAGGCGTTCCCAAGACCGCTCTGGCCAGATAGCTAGCTGGAGCATGGTCTCTGGAGTTGCAGCCGAAACGTTGCACTGAGATTTGCATATTTGCACTTGATGAAGTTGAAGTTTGGATTTCGCAGTTTACAGTTTGCCTAGTCTGGAGTTTGCAGTTTGCAGTTTGGGAGTTGGCAGCTGCCGCCGGCGTTTTGCCGGTTGCAAGCTGAGATTTGGATTTGTGCTGCCTACGCGCAGCGTGGCAAATAAAAAAAAAAACGAACATTACGAAAAATGTGCAAGGAATTGCCTTGAGTCATCGTTTGTGTCCACGTTTCGAACGTGCAACGTACCACAGCGTCGCCAACGTTGGCGTTGAAGCACGTTGCCATCAAACAGCAATAGCAAGTTGCAAGCAGAAAAAAAAGTTTATAATTTGCTAACAAGCCGATCGACGGCGCCGCCGCCGCCATCGCAGTCTGCAATTATGACAAGTTGACAAACGGCTTAATCCTAATCTCTTTTCCCAGACTCAGCATAAACTGTGCGATTTTGTGGCCAAAATGAAAAGATGCCACAAGATGCGATTCGATGCGATACGACCCGATACAATGCGCTGGCATTTAAATCAATAAAAACTTGCTAGGCCCAGTCGACGTTTATCGCATTTGTGATATCTAATACCAATGACGGGGACCTGTGGCGTTTATACCGCCCAACAACACCACTCTCTCCGTCTCCACATATCTCCCTCTCCCCTCTCTCTCTCTCTCTGTCACTCTCTCGTTCTATCTGCCATTAGTACACTGCAAACTGTTCAAGTCTCAAATAAAACGCTTTTCACATGCATGTATTACCAATTTTATATTTTTATACTACCAGCAATTTATTTAGTTGATTAAAGTTTGAAGAAAGAAGCTGAGTTCAGTTCCTAAATATTATTATGTTAATTATTTATTCAATGACAAATTTTGAGATGATAAATTTTGAGCAGTGTACTTCCGCCTCGTCGAGTGCGACACATGCAAATTGGCCATGTTGCTAAACAAGTTTGCCGCTTGGCTTTGGGCGCTGCTTTCTTGTAGTCACCTGCGTAAGCGACAACGACAACGACAACGACAACCATCAACGGGCAACGTGCAACGTGCAACGTGCAGCGGGCAACGTTTCAGCCGCAACATGCAAAATTGGACTGCGCTGCGTGCAAATAAGGCTAAAATGGCAACAACTACAACAAGTACGGAACAACAACAACAGCAACTATAAACAGACACTGGCTGCCAGGCAGACAATCAGCCATAAATCTAAATGACTGTCAACCCAGGCAACAACAACCTACAATGTCCATTCTTGCAACATGTTGCCCACAGAGTCTCTGACTGTGACTCTGACTTGGACTTGGACTTCGACTCATTTGCCGCCTCCTGATAAGACACTGAAATATGTTAAGAACTTGAATTCGATATTGATATTGCGTTGCCATCGCATTTACCATAAACATTAAACAAGAACTTTACTTATTGCATACGAAATGTTTTTGTTGCAACTGCTGCTGCTGCTGCTGCTGCAGCTGCTATAAAAGGGAATATCAAACTCTGTCTAACTGCGCTGGGATTTCATTTGATTGCGGCAAATTAAGTGTAGGCGCTTCACGATTTATGCAGGCTGGCGTATTATTAAAAAAATGTTAAATATTTGAGAAATAATTGGAAAAACTCTGAAAAGCAAAAACTATTCATATCGATGAGTATTGATATAAACTAAAAATAGTTGATTTTCTTTATTGAATTAAGTTGAAGATTTCTTCAACTAGGAAATTTATGCCAAACATTATTTAGAAGCGCTTGACGATTTGTGTAGGCTGTGGAATTTGTAATAAAATTTTTGTATAGTCGAGAAATAATTGGAAAGCCTCTTTAAAGCACTCACATAAAATAATTAGTTTTACATAATTAATTATATGCTAAATACGTGAAATGTGTCTATAAAGCCAGGTAGTATAACTAAAAAATATAACTATAAATTTCCCAAATATTAATTATCTGTCGATGGACTTGTCTTACAACTTACTCTCTCCAAACTCTATATGTGCATGTTCTTGTTAGCTGCTAAAACATTAAAGACAACCCACGTGCATGCCTAGACTGAGAATGCTGGTAGCTTTCAATTCAACGAGTTTTGTCATCAAATTCATTAGTTTTAGTTGCTGCGATTGGCTGCTAACGTCTGTCATATAGCACTTTTTGCGAAGCGGGTTTTCGACTTAATTTATTGCACTTTTCGCAGTGTGGCAAATGGGCAGAGAAATGCGATAGGCCAATCACTTGAGAGTGCTGCGACACTTTGCCTCGAAGCATGGGCATGCATAGGGGCTGGGGCAGTGGCTGGGGCAACTCTCGAAGAGGCATGCATTTAAGATAAGGCGTCACTTGTCGCCGTCGCTTTGGCATTTCTTTTTTTATTTATTTTTTTTTTTTTTAGCATTATTTACATTTTAAGAGCCGAACCATCTTGAGTGACAGCAGACGTTCGCTCTTCTTCTTTTGTTTTTAGTGTGTGTGTTTTTTTTATATTTATTTTTTATTTCTCTTATTGCTGGGCTCAAATTACAGCGCCCCGACGTTTGTTTAGAGTGCTGCGTTGTGGCATTGTTTACATAGCTCTTTTTTTGTTGTATTTTTGGTTGCTTGTTAGACAAACATTGCAATCGAAATCAGAACTGGAACTGAGAACTAGAACTGGGTTAGCCGGGTGTGGCCTCCAGCAAATATTTAATCAGTGACGCACCTTGTGGGAAATGATTTTCCAGATAGAAAATATTTCGTTGGGACGCCCATGCAAATGATGGCGGCATGTCTTTCAGCTCAGATTCTAAGAACTGCTCGCATCTCTCGTTAAATGTTGAGTCATGCAACAGGCCTAGAGCAAACTACACAGTAACAAACAATCGTGTAATAAAAACAATTCGAAAACTATCTTATTCAATTCAAATATTTTGCAATTCAAAAATGGTTTTTTAGTTTTATTAACCCATTAATTTTTGGCTCAGGCTTTCCTAATTGATCTATTAATCTCAAGTAATTAAATATAATCATTAATTTCTTACTGTGTAACGGCGCAGATCATGAGATACGGCGAACGAGTCGATTACTAATTGATTCAGCATGATTTTGTATAAATTGTCAGATCGATTATTGCCTTTATGCTTACGCCTAATTAGGCATTCAGCTGCACAGGCTCTCAAAGTTTCTACGTGCGGCGACTGCAAAAATGTCTATAAATTATACATATATATATATATATATATATATATATGTATACATTATATATGTGTTTATATGCTCAGCTTGATAAGCTTGTATAAAATTAATTACAGTTGCAGCTGCAATTTGTGCGGCTAATTAATCATGCGCGAGCGTAGCACTCAAGAATTTGCATGGCAATCCCCAGAAACGCTCCGGGCACGCAGGACAGCTGAGTGATCCTCGCAGACAGACAGACGGACATATCGAATAGACATTGGATGCGCACAGATTGATGCGTGCTGTTGTTGTTGCTGTTGTTGGCATCGCGTGTTTAGTCTGAAAGTCGCCGTCCGTCTCAATCTGGCAGAGATCTCGCAGCGCTCGCTTTGCAACCCAGCACGATCATTAATAAACCGCTGTGAGCTGTCAATAAAAATCAACTATCAACGTGGTCTGACGATTGCACCAGAAGAAGAGAAGCTGTCTGCGTCGAGTGAAGATTGTTGCTGTTGTTGCTGTGCTGTCGCTGTTGCATTGATTCACACTGCGTGGCAGTTTTGTTGTTGATCAACACTGATCGGTGATCGCTGATCGTTGATCGTTGATCAGGGATCAGTGAACAGTGAACACTGATCGCTGACATTTGTTTGGCACTTGCTGTGATTTGGCTCCAAATGGGTGACAATTGGCTTGGCATTTTGATGGCTCAATTCAAATTTGAAGCACAACAGCAACTATTGCTGCTGCTGCTGCTGCTTTTGCGGCTCCTGCTGCTGTCGTTGCGGGAGTATTGTAAATATTTAAGCGGCATAAACATTCCCAGGCATTGCAAAAGTAAACAAAAACGAATCATAATTGCAGCAAGAACAACGACAACAACAACATCAACAACAACAGCAGCAGCAGCAGAAATTGCTGTCTGTGTGCAGCAGCAACATGTCGCTTTATAAACAATATTCAATAATGCATAAATAAGAAGCATGGAGGATAAAAACTGTGTAAGCAAGGTGAAGTCGTTGCCTCCACTGCCTGCCTCCTGCAACATAAAATAATGATGATGAAAATGTTGCACATGCTGACGACGACGACGACAACGACGAGAACGACAAGAAAGTAAACGATGTTGAGAAGTAGAGGTTCAGTAGAAGGAGGAACGAGTCAAGCGTCCAGGCGGCTGACAATGATGAGGCATGATGACAGACCAACAAATCGAAGGGCAACAGCGCACAGAGAGAGGGAGAGACAGAGAGAGAGAGAGAGAAGAGGGTTTGCACTAAAGGGGGCACGCCTGCAGCCAAAGTTGCCACTGTTGTTGTAGCTGCTGATGTGGCTGCTGTTGCTGTTGCTGGTCTGGTGGTGGCAATCGTCATCGTTACCGCAACAGTGGAATGTATTGTAAAACATTCAGACAAAAGCGCATAGCACACCAATGGGGCAAGAGCAACCAAAACTGAGGGCAAACTCAAGCATGATGTGAGCACTTTTTTACTCCACATATGGGGGTTTATGCGTCTGACTTGTGCATGATTTTCAATTGAATAAGTAAATATACGAATTGTGGAATATTATAAAAATGTAAATAAGATTTTACAGGATTGTTAAATGTACCAGATGACAAGTAAAGTTTAAAAGCTTTCAGATGCCACAATTTGTATAATCTGAAAAGAAAACCAAATTAATTTTATACATTTTATGGCTAAATATTTGAATTGAGATGTGAGATATGTTCTCTAATTTTGCAATCAGCTTGACAGCTTTGACAAACGCCTGCCAAAATCTAATTAACTTGAACATTTCTTTGTTATTTCAATCAACTCGTTACGCCATTTGAGTGCGCATCAAACTATTAAAACTCAGCTGAAAGTCATCTGGCAACATTTCATGATTCACTTTATGTATTTATCTTCACACACGCATAAACATCGACAACAACAACAACAACAACGCCAACAAATTTTCCTGACCCTGCGAATCAGTTTCCATGTGTCTGTCTGTTTGTCTCCCCACAGACCAAAAAAAAATGAAAAAAGAACAGCAATAACATGAAAAAAAGACAGAGTCTGCCGTCGGGCAGAAATTAATTTTTCATAATTTTTTTGCGCCCTTTATTGTTGTTGCTGCTGTGGCTGTTGTTGTTGTTGATGTCGCTGTTGCTGCTGCTGCTGCTGTTGTTATCGCAACTTGTTTCCCTTTCGGCTTTTAGTCATCTTCCCCCCCCCCTTTGGCATGACTCTTCAGTCTGTGTTTAGCTATACGCCGAATCCTGTTGCCCATTTGTTGACAACGCCATTTTCCTGCTCACGCTTGGGTCAAGGTTGAGTCAGCAGGCGAGCGAGGTTCGCAGGGGGCGACAGCCTGCCATTCATGGTCTTTATTAAAGTTGATTGTCAAATGCGGCACTTAAGTGATTTTTATAGCGCTTTAATTGGATCTAGGAATGGGACGCTAAAGTTGCGTCAGCGGCCAAGACTTTTGAAGCTGCTCAACTTGGCCAAGAAGCAAACCGGGGGGGCAAAAAGGGGCCAAAGGCATGCGGCTTAATTACTCACGGTAGCGTAACAAATAAAAAAAATAGTAGGAAAAAAACATGATCAAAAGGAGAAAAAGTGTTTGTCCTGAGGCGTGTCTCAAGGTGCGATGTGTGTGGATAATTCATGGCCAAGTTGAAGTTGCAAACTGTTGACAGAATGACGTGACAACATGCAATGTAAATCGTGTGACACGACGACGACGACGATGACGTCGCAGCCAAAGGGGTTAATGTATAAATTAAATAAAGCCTGGTTCGGGTTCCAACTCATATCTCTATTAGGCGAGGCGGCAGCAACAGCCACAGATACAGATACAGATACAACTTGGCGATAAACGTGAATGCCAGCTGACAATGCCGCATAAATTGCCAACGCAGCGGGAAAAGGCGACAGTTGCGATACTCGGACAAGGTTCGATGACGACACACAGGGTGCACAGGGTCAGCAGCATCCCGCTGCACTACGCAGTACGCGAAAACAAAAGAGTCAAAATCAACCAAAAAAGAAACTTAAAACAAAAAATAATAAAACATTAAAAGGCGAAGAGAAGAGAAAACTGGCAAACAATGCGTAGGGGTCAGCAGGAAGCAGCAGCCTCAGCAGCAGCCTCAGCAGCAGCGGCTGATCCCTACCAAGAAGAAGTTGCATTAAGTTGGCTTAGCAAAATTTTCACGCTTACCTGCATCCAAACAATAACTCACAGCTAGGTAGATGGCCAAAAGCAGAGCAGCGGCTTATACGCAGCGTCCAAAAGCAATAAGCAACAATTTCGTAGAACGAAAAAAAGCAGCAAAAACAAAATCAAATAAAAATGAAAAGACCGAAAAATACACAAACACACGCAGACAAACGGAAAACAAAGCCAAAGTTGCCAAAGTTGTATAATTTCGCATTGGCAGGCATAATCCCACACAGAGTCAGGTAAAACCCACACACACACACATACACGCACACACCCATGCATTAATCTATATGAGTTTGTGTATAGAGAGACTATTCGCAGTTGCAATAACGAACAGTCGAACTGAAAGTCGGCAGGGAAAAGAGAATATTATACGTATTTATGATTATATTTGTCATACCCTGCAATCAAATGGTTAGCTCGAAAGGTTGTTAAAGGACAAATGCAATCGTATCCTTTCTATATGCTTAGTAGGCATAAACTACAACTTAGTTCCCTTTTGTCAATCTCAGCAATCTCAGCGTAGTTAAGTATTCAATAAATAAGAGAAAACCTTGTACGTATTCATGATTATATTTGCCATACCCTGCAATCAAAGATAGTTAGTTAAAAGACAAATTTAGTTGCATCCTTTCATTTTCATCAAAAATCTTATCAATCTGATCAAGCTCCCTACTTATTTACTTAATTTTGATCTCAGCAATCTCAGAAATGTTTTTACTCCTTTTTTTCAATTGGTATTCTTAATAAATGTATTTGTATTCTACTTTAAGGAGAGGTAACTGCCTATCGAGTACGCTCAGCTGAAGAACTTTAATCTCTTCTTTTTTTAAGGGGGGAGTGGTTGCGAGAGAGTAGCCAAATAAAAGCAGCTGCTTTTGATGTTGGCCAGTGTTACAAATTAAATTTTTGTTCATATATAAAACACCAAAAAACTTTGCTAATAAAATTTAACAATTTTCATGCTGCTAAATTTTTATGATTATCTCTTTTTACAAAACAAAATCCAAAAGCGTGCAGCGAAGACAGACAGACAGACCAGACAGATAGACAGTTAGAGCAATTTTCCATTTCCATTTCCACATTTTATGTGCAAAGTTTTCGCTTGCCTTGCCACCAAAATGCTGCCTAATTGAAGCAACAATGCAAAGGCGGCAAAATTATTTCAATGGCCTCCAACTCCTGCAAATGTTCAAAATGGCCGTCAATGCTGCTCAGTAGACTCTAAAGTTTGCCTGCAGTTTTCCCTTTGGCCAGACACAAGACGCAAGGTCAAAGACAATTTGTGCCGCCAAATAGAGTAGAAATGTTGTATTTGGATTCGGGTTCGTTTCGAGTGCGGTCTCCCAAGTTTCCCAAATGCGTAGGTAGAGCTCGAGGAAAACGAAGAAGACACCCAGCCGATTAGCTGCAGCTCGCTAAACGAATGCCCAAACAATGGTCAGATATTTGTGTGTGTGTGTGTTCATTATAGAGAGAGACTAAAGAAACCCGAAGAAACAAGAAACGCATTCTCAAGTTGAATGCAACACATGGCACGGTCACACTCGAGACACAAGACTCTAAACTCGAGTCTGTGGCGGCAACGAGTCATAAATTTTACCAAATATAATAAAAACCAAATAGTCGAAAAAGTGCACACAATAGAACACATACAAGGCGACGAAGAAAGAGTAGGGGATACTCAATGGGTGAGTGAGAGAGAGAGAGAGAGAGCGAGTTAGATGTAGACATAAAAATGGGAAAAATAAAAGAAAAGGTTCAACAACAACAGCAGCAACAATGGCATTTTGGTATGTTTCGAGAGTGTAGGTAGACAATTTGTGCTGGTAGATGTTAGATGGATGGCAATAGTTTTTCTTTCTTCTATTTCTTGTTCGCTTTTTCTCTTGTTTTCAGATACAATGCATTCGATAAAGTCGCCATAGTATGCATTAACTGCAGGACTACGAGAAAATGTATCCTGATTGTGCTGGCAGGTGCTTGGGTTTGCTGGCAGAATCAGCAGCAGTTGGTGAAAGGCAGCGATTAAAAACTGTAACAGATGAAAGAAAGTAGATTAGAGATCCTACTTTATGGCAGGATGTTTTTTGAACTGAATGTAACTGTAGTCGTATCTTATTCAGCTATAGTCAGAAAGATGTAAGAACTGTAGCTAATTCAAACAATTTGCCATGGGAACAGTTTTCATAAGTGAAAGAAATAACAATAGTAAAATTCTGCAGTAAATCTTGAATCTGCTTGTAAGCTAAAATTGAACACAGAAAAAGTCTGTTAAATAATCAGAAAAACATCTCTCTGCAATTTATACATTAATAATCAGAAACTAGTTGGCATATTTAATATTTTTTGCCATTTAGTCAGAAAATACAGATTAATGATCCGCACTGCTATCATCATAGCTTGTTATTATTAATTAATATGAAAGGAATTTCAGTATAATAACTTCTTAATGAAATACCATTAAAAAATTAGCGTGATATCATGCTTAATCGTCAGATTGATGTATCATTAATGCGATGCACGAAACTCAACCAGCAAACTTCTAAATACTAATTATAATAAATGCTTGAATGCGTTCGCTAAACGTCAGTTGGATATGCAACAAATACTGCTCTAAATACTGCATACACTAAGTATAGCTAATCTTATCTGATAATGGCCAGAAAATACCTGTGGGCTAAATGCATACGCATTTACTTGCCATATAACAACGTCTATACAGAGTTGCAGCTGAAGGAGGTTTCTTCATAACAACACAATCGGAGCCAAGGCCACTTAGAGGGGGCATCAAATATCGGTCATTAGTTAAATTACAGGCTTTAAAACCAAAACAATACGCTCAAAGTCTGCGAGATTGCGTTTTTTGAAAACGGTCTAAGCAATTTTTGAGCCGACGCTACGAATTTGGCGCCCACACAGCGCAGAGTGGAACTCAGAGAGAGAGAGAGAGATAGAGATAGAGCTGCAACATATACAGATACATAAATACAGATACGTAAATGGCAGCTAATTGGAAGTAAATCGAGTTAAACTTTCTTTTCAACTCGATCACACACAACAACACACAAGAATTGCACGCATGACGCAGCAGGCATTCTGCAAATAACACGAAACCAGCTAAGAAAATGCCAAAAAAAAACAAAAAAACAAAAAAAAAACAAGGGAAAAGAAGTAGAGAAAAACTGTAGAAGATTTGCGCGTATCTTTCGCTGTGTATCTCATAGTTTGCATAGCTAATTAGCCAGGCAGCAGTTGCCTGCTGCCGAAGCCAAGTTTGCTGCGGTGTCTGATCATTGATCAAGTTTGTCTCTTGGGGCTAACGAACAAAATGTATCTGCTTTTGGTACGTTCTCACATTAGTCACGCGTTTAACATATTTCGTTTCGTTCGCGCTGTTTTAAATTTAATATTGTATCTTGTAGATACAAGATGCAACCAACTCTCGACTCGCTGCTGCTGCTGCTGCTGTCGAATGTATGCAAATAATTTCACGTGTTGCGTAGAATTGAACCCATCTGCATATGCTAAACCAACCACCCAACTCTAGCCGCTCCCCTTCTCTCTCTCTCCCTCTCTCTCTTTCTCCCTCTCTCTGTCTTTATCCCTCCACTCAGCTTGTCTCGATCTGTTCTGTGTGTTGTTCTGGCTGTCCCTGGTGGTATCTGATTTGCGACAGTCGAGCGTTTCGCGCGCTATCTGCTGAATATGGTAAAGAGAAGCTGCAAGTCTCTGCAAAATGCTGGCGAATTAGGAACGCGGAATGCGATCGATACGTGCGGTCATCTCCTGCAGCTAAGTAGCAACAGCAGCATCATCGGCAGCGGCAACATGTTGCACATGCCGCAATGTTGAGTGGCGCGTCTGGTCAGCGATTCGTTTCCCATATTGCTAATGCCACAAGACTCAAGACACCACAGAGAGAGAGAAAATCGTGCGCCTGGCCACGGGGCAGCTGCAGCTTTGCCTCAAATGGTTGCCCACTGGACATTTGCACGGGCAATTAAGGGGCAAGAGTTGGCGGAGCAGGGCAAGGGGGGTGTGGTCAACTACTAACATGTTCTCTGTGTTCTTTGTGCGCGCGCAATTCTTAACGGTAATTATGTTGTTCGTTTTGGCAGCAAAATGCATTTTTGCGTAGCCCTAACAACCAAACAGCGAAACAACCAAACAACTAAACAACCCAAGAACCCAAGAACCCGTCAGCATTCAGCTGAATGTTGTACTGCTTGTGTTAAATTGGATTAATTTGACAGTAAAATGCAAATGAGCCAAATGCCAAATGCGAAATGCGAATTGCGAAATGCGAAATTAAACTTAAAGACAGCGCGGACTATGTTGCGGGCAACAAATTATGTTGCTGTTGTTGTCGCTTGTCGGTTGCATGTTGCCTGTTGCTGTCTGTTGCTGCTGATGATGCTGCTGCTGCTGCACTGAAAAAACAATACAAAGATATCAATAATTAAACTGTAAATGATCGTTTTAATATTCTGAAGCTTGATTAAGCTGAGATCCAATTAAATACAAATATTTTCTGTGGTATTGGAAACATATTTGTATTAAGCAAAAATAGTTGAAAGCAAATTTAAAAAAAAAAAAAAATGAATATTTATGAAAAATTGAACACTCTGCTGACAAAATATAAACAATTAAATAAGTTTTTTTTAGCCAAATTCCTCTCAGTGTAATGCGTTCCACAGGCCTGGTCACTTGTCATGCACGCCTCTCAGATTGCATTCTGCATGTTGTTGCTGCTAAATAATCAACATGTTTAGGGGCAGGCACATGGTACATGTTGCCGCCGTGCAGCAGCAGCAGCAGCCGCAGCAGCAGCAGCGCCAAGTGCAGCAATAATTTTTAAATTGAATTTTTCTTTTTCGTGTGTGTGCGCAAAAGAATAAGAAAAAAAGATGGAAAACAAATACGAGCAACAAGCAATAACGTGGCAAGGCAAGGCAAGTCAAGTTTTTTGCTGCAGCAATTGATGCTGTTGCTGTTGCTGCTGTTGCTGTTGCTGCTGTTGCCAATGCCCTGCAGCAACATGCATCAAAAGCCGGCGCCCGTTTTTCATATTTCGCTGCCTCTGCTCGCACTCACATATTATTTTTTTCCTTTTTTCTGTTTTATTTTTTCACTTTAATTTGTTTTCTGTGCGTCCAAAGATAGCTTAATCGATTTGCCGGCAACAAGAGCAACAACAAGTTGCAGCAGCCGCAAATAACTTGCCACTGATAAATTGTTTGCAATGTGTTTATTAATTATTGTTAAATATATAGAAATGCAAGCAGCCACAGCAGCAGCAACTGCAACAGCAACAATTGCTGTTGCATGACTCAAAGGTGGTCTCTTGCCGGCTGCAGCAGCAGTAGACAGGCAACATTTTGCCTTGTATTGCCTCAAATTGTATGCATATGTATGACAACAACAACGTACAACGTTCTGTTGCTCATTTTGGTCATTTACAAATAGAAATTGCATTGATTTTGCAGTTGCAACAACAACTACAACTGCAACTGCAACTTCAGCAGCAACAGCAGTAGCAGTCTCTTTGGCTCTTGGGCTTGAGCTGCCTTCGTTGCGCTTTGATGATATATCGCCGCCAAGTTGCACTCAACTCTGGCCCAACTCTATCCCACTCCCCTCTCCCCCTCCATGCACCCCCTGCACATCCATCCATATTTGATGTGCAGTTACATGTTACATGACGTTCTCGGTGTTGTCATTGGCCAAACGAGCCACAATGTTGTGTTTAGCGTTTTCTTTCTTTTTCTATTTAGTTTGCTGCTACTCTTGTTTCTCTGCTCTTTTTCCTGCTCTTTTTTAGCATTTATTAGCATTTTGCCCTTTGCTCAGTCCGCTGCTTGTTTTTGTTGCTGTTGTTTTCTGCTGCTTGTCAGTTGCTGCTGTTGTTGCTGCCGTGTGTGGCAACATTTTCAATTCAATTATATTTCATGTTCATGTTGCATCGATTTACATTATAATTTGTGTCTGTAAAGGAAGTCATTTGTGGCGACTCTTGCCTTGCTCTCGCTATCTGGTTTTATTACGAGCCATACTTTAAGCCAACTCCGACTTGAGCCAAGCGATTTTAGTCTGGGAAGTTGCTTTTGCTTTTAAGTTTGGACGATTAACAAAATATTCAAAGAGGAAAGTTGTCGGAATTTTGAGTGCGTACAATTAAACTAGTAGCTTAAGGCTTTGATGTGCCCCTGGAGAAGATCTGAAAGAGTCTTAATTAGCTAGTCAATAATGCTATTAGCCTTAAGCGATCTTAATTGTGCTTAGTGGCTGCAATTAAGCTCGCTTCTAGCTAAAATAATCTTCTGAAATCATTTTGACAGCTATTCATATTAGTTTTGGTCGATTTTCACTCAAATGAAGATTACTTTCTTATAAGATAGATAGATTTCCATAAAGTTCCATTTGCCACATTTGTGTTGAACTTTCTTTCTTTCAGTGCCATCATTTGAATTCTTTGCGATCTCAGTTTCTCACAGATTATTTGGATTTTGGTTTGTGCGCCCACATCTCAATCAAGTCATTCTTTTCTTCATTCATTCCCCATTTCCCGCTCAAGACTGCTTCACAAGTACTGCTGCCAATGAACTTAATAGTTGGTGTAACAAATCGTCTCATAATTTTTTGATTAGTCAGGCTACCAAATAGGCAGCCACAGCTGTGTATTGTGTCTAATAATAATGATAATAATAATAATATCTTTTGCCGCCACCCGTCAAGTGTCGCTTTCATTAAGCGCATCGAATTTTTTCCCCCGCCCTTCAGTCACTTAAAAGCAATGACAGCTGCGAGAAAAAATCTTCAAGGAAAATATGTATGTTTTGGGAATTTTGGAAAATGAAATGCTGAAAAATATTTCAACAAGTCAAATAAATAAAGCAACTTTCGCTGACACCTTTGACATTGGCATATGGCGTCTGTAGCTCAGTCGCTTAGCCAAGCAGTCAATCACACTCAATCCATCAATCAATCAATTAGGGCCCAGTTGCTGTTGTTCTTCTTTTCTTTCTTTTGCCTGTCTTGTGGGCGCACATACAACCAGAATATTAACTTAAAGTGCATTTTTAGTTGAAGCCGTTAAAGTAAACGTTCCCCCTTTCTCCCACCCCGCAACCCTTGTCAGCTGCCATCTTTTCTCCTTTTCCCTCAATTAATGTTTATAATAATAAGCAGAGTAAACAGTTTTCCACGACTAATGAGCTGCTGCTGCTGTTGCTGCTGTTGCAGCCTCCTCCTCATGCTGCCCCAGACATGATCTAATGTTATGACAGCTCATCAAGTGTCAGCGCAGAAAGGCGCATCCGACCTGAACCCGAACCCCTAATCCCTCCCACATACACACACACACAAACAAACACACACACACACATACACACTTGGTGAGTTGCTCCAAGTGTTTCTCTCTAATGACATTTACTTTCAACGTTCATTAAATGTTGTGTGTTGTGTGGAGGTGCTTAAATCAGTTTTGCTGGACATTTGTGGAAGGGTGAGCATTCAGGATGCTTGCTCCTGACTATCCGCCCAATTATGCTGCAGCATGTGCAAAGACTACACTGGGCGAAAAGACGGTCAGCTGTAAATACAAAATCAAAGAAATATGCTAGTTTTAGTCGGCAATAACCGGTGAGGAAATACAGTTGCTACTTTATATCCAATTTGTTCCCATTACGTTACACTATATATATATTTTCTCTCAGTGTATACCTTCATGCCTAACACATTTGTTCTATCGCATAATATAATAATATACACATATGCATCTCCCGCTCTTCAACCCGCACTTTAATTTCGTTTAGCAGGCATAAATTCCACGCACTCCCTCACTCTCTCTCTCTCTCTCTCTCTGTGTCTCTCTATCTCTATCTGTCTCTTTCTCTCTCTCTCTCTCTTATCCTAACTGCAATTTGTATCATCATCAGGCTCAATAAAAAAACATCGCTAAGCATTTTTGAATTCCTTTTTTAAGCTGTTTGCTGGGCTGCGGCTCTCGCTTCTGGCTTATTGCTCTCGTTGTTTTGCTCGGTTTTCTCTTTCATTTGAAGGCGATTTCATGGTTCTTGATTAAGTTTCTGTTGTTGCTCTCGTGTGCTGCTAAGCCCTGGCACAATGGGCCATGTTTCACAAAGCCTATTAACTTTTCGGTTTGGTCTCGTTTTTTTTTTTTGTTTCGTTGGAGGTTCAATGTACTTTACTTAATTATGCGCTTTTGGCAATTAAACGACAGGCTTTGGCAGAAGAGCCCAAGAGACGGCTCCAAATATGGATAGTGTCATAATTCTTGTCAGTTTGCAAACCCCCAAGCGACTGGGCCGGCAAAAAAAAAACTGCATAAACATTTGCTGATTGAAATCAACTTTGCCATGAAATCAATCATCGACGTAGACGGCCCTTTTTTTTGTAGTTCAGGCCGCCGTCTCGAAACGAGTCCCAGGTCTGGGCCTGGGACCAGCGACTGGGAATGTGCCTCTGCCAGTGGCAGTACCTATGCCTGTGTCCTGCGCTTATCCATTTGCAAAAATCTTTTGGCCTGGCGGCATTGTCGTCGAGCAGTGTTGAGTTTCGCGCTTGAAGTGGCCCGAAACAGCCCCTTGCCGAAAGAAACGATGACGATGACTGCAGGACATGCAACATGTGACATTGAAACCAAATGAAAAACAACAAATAAAAAAATAAAAATACTTGAACTTCACTGCAGGGCTGTGTGAGTCACAGCAACTCAAGTTTTGACTTTGGCTCCCCTGCATAGAGAAATAAGTCACTGGTATTTATGATATGCCCAGTTTTTGCCTTTATTTTTTTTCAGCTCATTTATTCATATTTACATTTAACATGCGTTTCGCGCAAGACTCGCCTAACGAACTCAGCGTAAATCGATATTCAATAAACGACATCTGTGTGCATTTTTTTCTTCTTCGTTTTCTCGTTGTTGGCCCTTCGATAATGATCTCTTTGTGAGCGAGCAGCTGGGCAGCTGAGCCCAGGGGTTAGATGCATATCTGTCGGGGATGTCAAAACGAACAGCGAACCGACATAAATCCCAAAATACAAAAACGAACAGCTCAAATCATTTATGCTGCACATGCGACAGTTCTCGTCGATAGGGCTACTGTTTTTCTTTTTGTGTATTCCAAGGAACACCCCGAATATTAGCTATGCACTGCTCGTAATAATGATTTAAACATAATTCTAATTTCAATATTCTTCTCTCTTTCTACTTGCAGGTAAGCAAAACGTTTCCGAAGATGAAAGCGGATAATAAAAATACAAAAAAAAAGAAAAGAATTCCCAAATACATATTCCAGTTGTTGTCTCTGTGTATGCAGGCAAGTTGTTGTAATATAAATGTGGAGCACTTTGGAAACTGTGTCGCGCCCATAAATCAGCCAAGCGACTGACACATTCACAATTTCCAGTCCAGAACCCAACCCGCCCCACGCACACATCTATCAAAAATAATTAATAGAAAAGTTGTCGAAATGTCAATGGGAATGACAAATCTAATTAATTTAAGCATTTTTTTTTGACAAAACAAAAAAAAAATACAAACATCAACAAAATACATTTGACAAATTATGAAAAATAGAAACATGAATTCACATTGTTTTGTTTAGCAGGCAGGTTTTTAAAAGTTTATCGCTGTGTGAACTATCAAATTTATTTTAAATCGGCTTACGAAATAAACAAAACTCAAAAATCGAAATATAATACAATTAAGAGATTAAGCAAATGATTAATTCGATTTTTTTTCGCTTTTATGTTTTCATTTTTTGTCGTTTTTGTTACTTGTCATATTTGACGAATTTATGTGGAAATGTTAGGGTAGGACACAAAATGATAGTCTCTGTTTTGACAGTCACAATTATTACACAGTTCTCTTATCTGCTGCCAACTGTCAACAATGAACAGCTTGTTGGACTTTTAATATAAATATGAGACTAAGGTTAACAATGTGAATAGTATTATTGGTAAAAATTCACATCTATCATCAATTTGTCGCCATTCATTCAGTTTTACTTGACAACTACAATAATCATACAAGCACCTTGATGTTATTTTAATTTAATTATGTGAATATGTTTGTTTTAGGTTATTAATTGACAAGTTATATTTACTTAAGTATTATTCAAGTTTCCAATTTGTCTATATCCCTTTAGTTTTCCTCTACAATTTGTAACTCCAACAAGTTTCTTTCCGCTTTAGAGCATCTGAAAGTCTGCTAGTTTTCAACTGGTTAGCTGTCAAATTATTCATTAGACAAACTTTTTGACAAATGGAACGCATATTGTAATGCAGATTTTGATCTTAACGTAACTTGAAACCGGCTAAGCCAACTACTCGGCTTAAGCCACTTCCACAGCCATGAAATCTTTGGGGTCCCGCCGCTTACATCAGCATATTTTCAAGGGCTATTTGCATATACCATACGATAAAGCACTTTATAAGTTTATGGCCATCAGCGAGAGCTGCGCAGATAAATGTATATAAGTTCTTAAAAGCCTCTCCGCACTTCCCATCCCCACTCCCCCCCCCCCCCCTCCAACCCTTCCGGTCAATGCCAATGCAATTTTACAATATGAACAAAAAATCAAGCAGTTGTTTCGACCAACAAAAGCAAAAATGCCGCAAAGATAACGCACAGAGATAGAAAACAAAGATATAAACTATAAAGTTGATAAAGTACAAACAATGTGGGTAGGGGAGGCATAAATGTATATGTGACTATATGACATTGATCGCTGCGCATCCTGTGTGTATGTGTGTGTGTGTGCCCGTCCTTTATTTTCCGACGGCTTCTTTTCTTTTTTTGGAGCTCGTGCATATTTATGGATAAAAGGGCCACTGTTGGGGCTCTTAGGGTTTTTTTTTTTGCTGGCAGCTTTAAAAGGATTTCAATGTTTTCGTTATTCGCCAGTATTTATGAAATTATTGATAAGCGAACGAAAACGAGAACTGAAGCGCGACATCGAACCCCTTTTACGGCATCTGCCTTGCTGGCTTTCTGCCTGCATTCATTCATAATAATAAAACCCAATGCATATTTCTCAACTTGATACAGACCGCATTACACCTAAGACAAAAAGTGGTTAATCACTGAGAGGGGGGCCAGGGAGGGTTCTCTGTTGGGTACTACACATACCCTGTTGAATTTAATTAACAGTTGAAAAAGTCACATGGGAAAACCGATAGCCAAGCTTAAACGAAAAATTCGAAAAACAGAAATAGCAAATGAAAACCACCAGCCAAAATCAAATAAAACCATAATAAGAGTGCAGTGTGCAGAAGTGAACGACTAGCAGATACCCTGCACTTCCGTTTAAAGAGATCTATGTTTTTATTAAAATCTGTCCCAGCTACTTTGATGTTTACCTAGCCTCCAAGAAGAAAGCGATAAAATTGATTTTCTTTCTACAAAGCTTAAGTTTTGGAAATAAACATTTTTTTAGTTAAAAATAAGCCAAGACTTTGTAACATTTTCGAAAGCTTTACGTAAACCTTCAGATTAAATATTAGATTCTTTTATTTAAATTATCATTCTTCATAATACCAAATTTCACATTTCTAGCTATTACAGTTGCTGGGATCAATGAGACAACTGCAGCTGAAAATTTACAGATTTCTATATTGTACTGCTCAATATACTTAATTTGAACACATTTCTATAACATTTTAGCTTTTTGATATTGGTACAGGGTACAAGCAACGTTTTGAGTGCATTTTTGTGGTTCGGGATTCGAACCCGAAGGCGGCGCCAAATTAACAATATGCGTGCAATGTGCGAAAACAAGAAAGAAAAAAAACCACAAGCAAAACATGCAAGGGATAGGGAAACGACCGGAGGGAGTGGAGAACTCAAGAAAGAACATGATGTCTGAAAAGCTGTCTGAGCATTTTCACAATTTTCAGCACCTTGGGGCGTTTTGGCTCATTAGCGCGACGACAGCCACTCGCCCGAGTTGTGGGTATTGGGCGCCAGCGTTGCCAGACAGCGGCGTGCTCTGGCATAAATTTGACATTGAAAATGCTTGAATGGGCCACAGCAGAAGAAGACGTAAAAGAAGTTAGCAAAGCAAAGCCCCTCAGAGTCGACAAAGCCCGCGGGCTGCCTGCGGTTTCAGTGCTATTGTTTTGTCTAATCAAATGTGTGTGTTGAGAGAAGAGGGTTCGGTTCGTTTGTAATATATCCTTATCCTTATGTTGTTTTGGGTATTCCATATTAATAGAACTGAATAATTTATTTGATTTTTTGATTTCTTGCATTTTGTTGCAATCAAAAAGGACAATAAAACTGGCAGGGTGTGTGTGTGCTTTTTTCTCTTTATTTTGTCTCTTGCTTACACATTTTGCCTCTACCCACTCGAAATAAAAATCCCCACATTATGGCCATAATCCCCGTTGGTTTATTGCGGTTTTTATGGCCTCGGCCTGGGCAAATATTTTTGGGCTCGTCGTCTGTCTGTCTGTCTGAATGTGTGTCTGTCTCTGTGAGTCCTTGTGCATATTACATAAATGTGATAATGATTTATGCGCCAGCTTTGGCTCCTGGCTCCTGGCACCGGTTCAGGCCTCCTTCTGTCTTGGCCCACATCCGCTGTTGCTTTTGCTGTTGCGTCGTTAGGTAAATACCAGCATTTAAATAATTGGCAGCCAGGCAGCTTCCGCTCTAGCCCCCCCCCCCCGCTCTTCCCCCTCGTGTTGCTTTCCCCGAGCAAACAAACAACAAGCGAGGAGCGCGCAAATACAAAAGACAAATACTGTTGAACAGGAACAGGAAGAACAATGCGCACTTTACACCATTTTTTCTTACACTTTGCATTGCAACAGCAACAACGAACATCACACACACACTTGACAAACTTTTATTGCACTCTCAGATTTGTTGAGGCAAAGTTTTGAAGTGCCTCGCACTTTGTTGCGCTGCTATGAATATTGCAGCGCATATTTATTACACTAGCTGCCTTATTTACTCCAAATAATCGAGGTGAATACAGAGCGCGTATATGGATTATGCACCCGTGTAAAAAAGAGTTAAAAGCCTTTCAAGCTGACTCAAAAAGTTGCAAACATAATATTGAGCTAAGTTTGAAAATGATTAGCATAACCCCAAAAATCACATGTAATTTATGGTGAACTCTTTCAAAGTGTTGCCGAATGCCTTACAAATTGCATCTGCTTAATTTTGAAGAGCTTTTATCCGACTTATGTCAGTAAACAAAAGCGATTTTCAACAAATTATAAGCGCCTGCAGGTAACGGTTATTTAGACTTGCTCTCTCCTTCTCTCTCAAGCGCACTCTCCTTACTTACATAAAGCATACGTGGCAAAAGTTGTGCCAAACTCTTGAAGCTTACACAGCGCCAAATTCCCAC
This sequence comes from Drosophila conformis, assembly GCA_035041375.1. Taxonomy (NCBI): domain Eukaryota; kingdom Metazoa; phylum Arthropoda; class Insecta; order Diptera; family Drosophilidae; genus Drosophila; species Drosophila conformis. The sequence continues at coordinate 2,480,604 of JAWNLE010001234.1, forward strand.
ACCATCCCCTTCCATTCCACTACCTTGACAGTTGTACGGCAACACTTTCCACAGCTCTGTCACTCTCTTTCTCTTTGTCTCTCGGTTCCGCTCTGTCGCTCTTGTGTTTATAACAGTCGCGAAAGTTGCATGCACATTAAAACATAAAGATTCAACATAAATAAATAAATGGTCGCAAATGTAAGAATAGAAACGACAACAACATTCAACATTCAGCATGCTGGCGGCAAATCAAAAACTTAGACTCTGTTATTGTTCTTGTTGTTTTTCGTATTTTTATTGTAGCCACTCTGCCATCACGCTAAAAGCTTATAAATTATTGTTGAGTTGAGAATTGAACTACTCAATTCTCTCACTCGCTCACACTCACTGAAGCACACGTAGTCGTCAAGCTTTGTTAATTTTTAACAGCGACACAATGTCAATGTTGCCACTTGATGCGAAAGCAATTTACAGGCAAGCGATTTGAAGATGCCTTCTGCATGTAACTGCAACAATTTGACTTTTGCTTAAACTCACGAAATTCTCTGAAATTATGTTAAATCTACAGCAATAATATGTTATTAACAAATGAAGAGAGAAGAGAGGCATACATTAGAGAACTCTATTTAAAAGTATGCTCAATTTTAGATTTTTAAACGTTTTTAATATTAAATGTTTCATTTTAAATAAGTTTTTCTGCATTCGTCAAATATACATATATTTTTTTTTTTAAATTTGCATATTGATTTTTTAAACCTTAAAATCCTTAAATTTATATAACATATAACTGTTTTCAAGAAAATAACACGCTCATCAGTGGTTTTCCGGGATGCTGCATTAACAGCATTTACACAGCAAGTACAACAGTTTAGCGAAACAGCTGTTTGTGTGGACATTTTCCACCTGGGCTGGCCGCAGCAGCTAGCATCCCATTTAGTTTTTGTTTGATTACAAGCAGGGAGGGAGAGAGAGAGTGAGATGGCGTTAGTTGCTTACATATTTGCATAAATGCATTTGTACACCTGCTGTGCGCAATTCCTGCTCAATTCCCTTCCTTCAGCTGGTGCTTTGTCAGTGCATCGATTCATGTCGCCGTCTCCGTCTGTGTTTTTGTTTGTGGAAAGTTGTGATTTTGTTAGTGTTGCTGTTGTTGTTGACATGCTAATAACGATCATATTGGCACTCTTAGCGTCTTTTAGCTGTGTGGGTACAAACTCAAATAAGAGAGCGACAAATTAGCAGAATGATGAGGAGTAAGAGCGATCGAGAAGGGGAGGGGGGGGAGGGGGAGCGTATACAAATAACAGCTGCTGTTGCTGCTGCTGGCATACGCATCAAACAGGCAGACGTTTTTATGCTTATGCCAGACAAATAATAACAACAACTGCGGCAACAGCAAACAGCAAACAACAACAGCAACAAGAAGAAGACGCGCAAAAGCACATAAACTAAGATAACATACTACGCTCAACAACAGCAACAACAGCAGCAGCAGCAGCAAACGTAGAAGATTTCTTAACATCGGCAACAACAAATGCATTTCCTGTTATTATTGCTGTTGTTGCTGTTGCTTCTTCTTCATCATCTCTTGCATTATGAGCTGAGGTACTCTCGCTCTCGCCTTCGCTCCCTCCCTCTCTTCGTAGCTTGTTTGTGCTGTTGTTTGCTTAGGTGTAGTATGCATTGCACGCCGGCAGCACTTTGCTGTTTATTTACACAGACTTCTTCCTTCACATTATTTCATATGCATAAATTGCCAACGCACGCAGCAAACCCATACTTGCACATACACACGCACTGACACATACGCACACCCACACACATGCATGCACTTCTGCTGAACTTGTACAAATTAAGTGCGTGCGCCAAATGAGCGTAATTAAGTGCAAAGACTTGCTCTCTCTCTCACTCATAGCCATCCACTCACTATTTTTCACTCGCGCTCTTCTCTCTCCAGCTGTGTATTTTAATAACCAAGCAAATTTTTGTGGCTTTGCTGAGCGAGAATTTCTCTTGCTTTGAAGTTGTCCAAAATATGTTCGTGAAAGGATTTAAAAGCCAAATAATAAATTAGACTATAAAAAATTTAAAATAAGATAGAGAGAAGGAGAAAGATAGAGTTGCCAGGCGATATCTATATTTTAAATTCATCCTCATAATTAGTCCCCAATGTTTAAATTTTGTTTAGTTTTCTCATTGCTTCTCATTTTTTCCACGCTTATATGCAAAAAAAAAAAAAAACATAATAGTTCTAACATATTTTTAGTTACTTTATTAATTCTGCTTTTAGGAAAAACTTAACGAAATTTTTGCTGCAAAAGTTTGCATATGTGTGTATTTATTTTTTCCGTGTGTGTTTGTGTGGTTTTGTTTACTTCAATGTTCTCTCCCAAAGGGCAAACATGTTTTTAATTTCTGCATTTTTTGCTGCATATGTTGGTGTTAATTTTGATGCAGCATATTTTTTCATAATTAAATATTGTGTTAAGTCTAAGGAATTCTTTGTGGCTTTCTCATAGCTTTTTATGAATTTTCTACATGACCACTAAAAAAAAATGAATCGAAAAAAAAGGTTTCATAAGCAGCAGAGCTTTGATTTTTTTTTGTGCAGTTTGTGTCATCGGCTGAGCTTTGTTAGCTTAAGAGACCTTTTCAACTGGCATTTACTCAATATGGCTGACATGTCTTCAAGCATTTCATCATATAAATTAGCACACTATAGCCTTGGCAACAGCAGCAGAACAACAAAGAGCCACACGCAATGCACAAAGAGAGAAAGAGAATGCAGGAGAGTGAGTGGTGTGAGAGTGCAAAATCAAACAATGGCAAAAGCTCAGCATCAAACAAAGCACAGAGCATAAAAGGGTGCCTCTGCTGCTGCTGGCTATACACAAAAGCAATTGACAAATGTCCAAGGTGCGCTCACAATTTCTGGCCAATTCTCTCTCTCTATCGCACGCACTTGTACAAATGAACAATGACAATGCTGGCTTGTGATTTGATTTCCATGCGCCAACCCTTTTGACAAATCACAGTTTTAGTGAATAAACTGTTTTAAATGAAAATCGAATTTAGCGCTTCCCTTGTCAGCTTATCACCTTAAATATGAAAACTATATAAACTTCATGTTACCTCTTAAATTTGATCGGTTCTTTTGTTACACTGCGTTGCACTTAATTAATGTGTCCGTCAATAAGTCATCCTCCCATTCTCTCCATTTCCATTTTACTCTTTCGAAAGCTGCTCGCCCTAAAGCTTCTTGCCCTCTCTCTAACTGTGATAGCTGCTCAATCACTTCTTCTTTTCGCTCTCAGCTCTCATTACTATCCGCTTTCAATAAATCTGCAGAACTTAATTTCCGGCTGAATGATGTTACTATCAGTCAGTGCTGCCAGTGATGCTGCTCTCTCTCTCTCTCCCTCTCTCGCTCTCTTCATCTACCGAAAATTCCATCTTGCATCGCCCATGTTCCATTTTCATTCTCCTACACACACACAACACACATATTTTTCACCTTTAAGCGCTTTTTGTAATTACATTTCAGCTGTTCTCCATTTCGCTGGCCATTTGCTGTTCTTCTTGTTGTTGTTTTTGTGGTTGTCTTGTGCTGCTTTTAATAAAGTTTATCTAGCGTTGTCCTTTGTTTCATCCTTATCGACATGCTGTAAATTTATGTTTAGTCTCCCTTTTTTTCGGTCCTGCACCGTGGGCGAGCAAATATTTTCTTGAAGTTAATTGAATTTGAGGCGTGGACGAAATTCAAGTGAATTTCATTGCTGCTCAACATAATATGAACCAAGATTTTACTCCATGGGGGACTTTAGACATTAGATTTATTTTTTTTTTGTGTTCCTTCTCCACAACACTCTAATGGCGCATTAATTGCTGAACGTTAAGTGACAAAACTTGTTTAAGGTCTAGTCCCTAGCGGGGCACTTGAACAATTGACAGACCCGCATATGTTCGATCTTAAGTCGGAAACATTAGAATACGCTCTTGGTGGTGCCTACTGAAAGGCGACTGTAATTTAAGGTACTTAATATTTATTGTGTTTAATTTGGTAACTCTGCAACTGTTTTATCTTCTCCCTTTCTTATGACAGGTGAAAATCCACACATCATTGAGCATCCCATGGATACGACAGTGCCAAAAAATGATCCATTCACGTTCAACTGCAAAGCCGAAGGTAGTCCGACGCCAACCATCCAGTGGTTCAAGGATGGACGCGAACTTAAAGCGGATGTTGGCTCACATCGCATAATGCTGCCCGCGGGTGGTTTATTCTTTCTAAAGGTAAGTGCTTAAGCGAGAGTAATGCCCAACAAAACTCTATCATTATGTGTACGGGACGATACGATTGCCATTTGGTAAGGGGCATCTTTCGATTTGAGCTCGCATGCCTGAGAAACGCAACATTTGTGCATAAATTTGGTTCATATTATTTTATGTGCTTCCAACTGGTTGCATTTTGATCGGCAAGCAAAACAAAGGGCAGACAATAACAACATCACTTGTCAATTGGGTGTGCTGAGGGAAAAAAATTCCTCTTTTTCTGTCTAGGCCTGAAACACTTGGCAATTGTCTATCACTTGTGCCTCTAGAGATGGCCGATGTTTGAGCAAAGACAAATGAAACATTAAGCAGTGAAAATAACGATAGTTCATCTGAGATAATCAAAATTGAAACTTCAACATGAACTTCGAAATAATAATTTTTTCAGTTGTAAATGCAGTTTTTATCAAGCAAACGAACCATGTAGAAAGAGTCCTTTTTTTGAAAATATTTTCTATAGGTAGTTAAAAAATTATTTCAGTTTAGATTACACTTAAAATAGCTACAAATATATGATTGAAATAAATAAGAAGACGAACAGGAAAATAGCAAAACGTTATTATAGACAACGCTGGTATTTAAAGGGTTAAGCATTGATTTGATGTCATCAAATTTTTAAGGCACTTTCCGAACAAATATATTTTATTATTGCTGCCTTTTACATATCGTCCCATGCCCATCTCTATTGCTGCCCCAACCCTGGCTGACCTTCGCGCGTGCACATTTCACAATTTAAGCTAACGAGTCGCATTGCGGGGGGTCGCTTCGTGGGGTGTGTGTGGGGTTAACAGCCACCCTCTATACTCCATCTCAACCCCTAGATTGCATTTTATGCGTACTTTTTTTTTGGTTGCTGCTGTCTTGTTTATATTACATTTTTACCACCCCCCGCGCAGTTGATTTTTTCATTAAATGCAACCAAATTTATTTTATTTATATTTTTGTTGATCTTCTTTTTCTACTTTTTTCCTTCGCTGGAATTCAACGAATTATTTCGAGATGAGCAAGTTTTAAATTGAAATGTTGCTAAATTGTGAAAATTATGCGCGAATGGGTTGCAATATTTTCGATGCCGGTTTCAAGCCGGACGCATTTGAAACACTCGTGTGGGGAAGGAGAGGGTTGGACGAGGGGTTTGAGGGGGTGGCTTGGTGCTTATATCATTAAAAAATCACTTTGCAACATCATACAATAGCATATTTACAGTTACTTGTGCATATCTCTAGCCAAACAGCCCCGGCAATTTGTGATGAGTTCCTGTCAGATCCCATCAAGACCCCATCGACCCCCTCCTTCTCTCCCCACCTCATCTCGTTTATTTTTATTGTTTTCAATGGCATTTTGGGTTGGGGTTAGGGCTATTTCAGGCATTTTTGGAGTCATGCCCCCAATCCTAAGTGACTTGTCGGCATGCTTACAGTTTGTTGCCAATTAAAACTGAAGTGGCCAAGTGATTAAGGCACAACACAGACCCACCGACTCCTCAACTGGACCTGGGGTTGTTTCCCTCCCTCGCTCCCTCACTCACTCTCTCTCTCTCTATTTTTAATTAAATTAAATTGCGTATACGCAGAGTGGACGGACTGGACAGCGAGACTCAGCTAGAGACAAACTTAGCTGTTAGAGTCAGGGTCGTGTGGCACGTTTTCACTTTCGGTTTTATTTGATTTTGATTTGGTTGAGCGCATTTGGCTTGCTTTATTTTGATCTTTGTGCCGGTGACACGTGTCCAACTTAAGCCCTGTAAAACTAGTCTCGCAATTAATGCCCCACATTGCCCACACATCTACCTCTCTAATAATGTCTCTAATCCGTAATCTCTGCTCTCGTTTCTCTCTCACAGGTCATACACTCGCGACGGGAGAGCGATGCGGGCACTTATTGGTGCCAGGCCAAGAACGAGTTCGGCGTTGCACGTTCCAGAAATGCAACATTGCAAGTCGCATGTAAGTAAAATAACAAAATACACAAAAGTCAAAGCGTTAACGAGCTTCAATATTGAATCGACTGTTTTGGGCATATAGTGACAGAAATTTATAAGACAGAATTTTCGAGAACTTATTTTTGTATCCTCCAAGTTTTAGCTAAGTTCTACGAAAGTTTCTAGTCGCGATTTTTCTGCGAAGAGGTTTAAATATTCAAAAATGAAGCATTGAAGAAAACTTAAGTTAGTTTAGTTTATAGATATCTTTAACAAACTTAAGCCAAGTTCCACGTGAATTAGGGTAAATATTTAATTTGTGTAGAAATCTATATTCTACAATTTTGAGACCAATTCCACGCGAGTTAAGGGATAATATTTTTAATAGGGTTATTAATATGTTATTTTATTATGTGAATTTAAATATGTTATTAATATGTTTGCTCTGAAGTCCACTTTACTTAAGAACTACGATAAGCCCACACATACACACACAAATACACACCCTCACGCGCACAGAGAAAACAGTTTTACGACGTTGATCGATTGACGCTGCACATTTTGTAGCTAATGAACTTTTGTGGCTTGCACTTCAGGAATTAGACCACCCCCTATTAAACGCCCCCCAAAAAAGCACTAACAATTGCATTGCATGTCCAGTTTCTGTTTCTGTTCCCGCACCGGTTCCGGCTCGTGCTGTTGCCTGTTGGCTGACAGCCACGTCATGCATTCGGATTTCTTTCTAATTAATAAAATAAAGCATTTTGCAAAAATATTTTGTAATTGATATCCACAACAACAAATGCTAACATGGTTAGATTATTGGAAAAGGGGGTTGTATTTTTGGGGCTGCTGTGCGTTGCCAGGGGCTGTTCCCAAGCAGATTAATTAATAATGTGGGGCCGCAGTCGACAAAGGGTCCCAATTTGGGCAGATTTAAGGGGTTATCAACTTTGGCATTTGATAGTCTTCACCTGCTCACAATTGTTTATCTTTTCAACAACATGGTAAAATGGGGATTGAGATTGGGATTGGGATTGAAGTCCCGAGCTCGGTTTCGAAGCTGCTTTGTTGCCTTTGGCGTGCAGTGAAGCGCATTATGCGTTTATTGAAGTGCAATTTGCATTTTACGTTTTACGTTTTAAATTTTGTATTCTCCATTTCAATACTCTGTATAAGCGCAAAAAAGGGTATGCTTGCTCCAAACTAGCAACAATCTACCATCTTCTTCTCTCTTGAATCCAATTTGGAGACAGAGTGGAATGGCATCTTTAATCTAGAAAAATTTAGGAAAATCGTGTTTCAATCGATTTTGTCAGTCTAGAAAAAAATAAATATATTTGGGGAACTTTGGGGAACTAACTTTAAACTTATTATTGCACAGCCATTACCAATCAAGATGTATAGTAAAAAACTTTCAAAATAAATGCAAACTTAACATTTAAATAGGGAAATGCATAAACCACATAATCCCCATTAAGCACACGCACAGGGCATCTGCAAGTCGCTTGACTACTATATAGTAAATTTTTCAATTTCTGTTTGTACAAAGAAAAATACGCATTGCAAATGCCAAAGCTTATTAATATTGCAGCAGTAGCAGCTGAAGCTTAAAGTCTGGACAGCAAGCACATCATTATCAAGGTTTTATTGGCATATTGAGTGGGTTGCAAGGGCGCTTAAGGACAGGGTAATGGGAGAATGGGGGCGGAAAGGGCAGAGCGGGTCACTTCAAATGGCAGGCGCATTAAATATGGAGCATGCCATGGGCAGGCAGCAGGCACTTGGCAGGATAAAGCAAGTGCTGCAGGATGTTTTTAAGCTGCTGTTGTTGCTGTCTGACTGACTAACTGAATGACGTTCATCTGAGCATGTCCTTACAACGACAGTTATTAATATTGAATCAATCAAAGCTTTATCCCAGAAACCCTCTTCAAGCAGCGCACTCTATCCCTTTTTCCCTCTTACACACACTTTATCTCTCATTCTCTGTCTCCCTCTCTGGTTGTATTTATAGTTTTGCGCGATGAATTTCGACTGGAACCGCAAAACACTCGAGTGGCCCAGGGCGAGGTGGCGCTGATGGAATGTGGTGCACCACGCGGCTCGCCTGACCCGCAAATCTCGTGGCGTAAGAACGGACAGACACTGAACCTGAGCGGTGGCAGTGGGAGCAATAAGCGCATTCGGATTGTCGATGGCGGCAACCTGGCCATCCAGGATGCCCGTCAATCCGACGATGGACGCTACCAGTGTGTGGTCAAGAATGTTGTTGGCACCCGTGAGTCGGCTACCGCTTTTCTCAAAGTGCATGGTAAGTTGCCCAAATCCCACCACAAATCCCACACTCAGTGATATATGTTTTTATGTACATCTCGCAACAATTTTTAACTCAATCCTTGCTTAACTTGTGCATTTGCAGTGCGTCCGTTTCTCATTCGTGGTCCGCAGAATCAGACGGCTGTCGTTGGCAGTTCGGTGGTCTTTCAATGCCGCATCGGCGGTGATCCTCTGCCGGATGTTCTGTGGCGACGCACCGCCTCCGGCGGCAACATGCCATTACGTAAGTATCTCTGCAGTTCTTCTAGTGGATGGCCAATCAATTAAGCGGAAGTGGCTCTGCGGCCATTTTGTTATTTTATTTTATTTCAAATGTAATTTAAGCTTTTTGTTTACCATACTTGCATCGCCGATGCCCCGCTCGCCTCTTTAACCTCGCATAGTGCACACATGTGTTCAAAACGTTCAACAAATAAAAAAAAGTTTGTTTTTATGCGGTTACTTTGGCCCTTTGACCTGTGGCATTTCATGTTTGAACTGCAAGCATTTGCAGAGCTACACCGAGAGAAATTCCAGTGATAGAAATAAATAGTTTATTTATCACAAATAATATATAGCAAATACTTGACTAATAAGTTAAATTACTTTTAAATTCAACATTTTAGATTATGCTTTAAAATCGATTGCAGGACCTAAGCTAGAAGAGGTTGCGCTTAATCATGCATATCTCAAAATGTGGTTACCCCTTTTAAGCCAAGCAGTATTCTGGCTGCTTAAAACAAGTCGAAGCCAAACTTAAACTATTCTTAAAATCCAATCTTAATATAATAAACACCTTTTGCGACGGTGCGTTAGTTTAAGCTCTATTTAGTTCCAGTTGTTGTTGTTGTTGTTGTGGTTAGTGTGATTGTGGTTGTGGGTGGTTGAGAGCGTAACACAACCCCCTCCCCCCCCCCCTTCCAGTCAACTGGGTAAACACAACTGTAACTTTTAATTCCGTTAATTGCCAATCTCTGTTGGCAGCAATCAACAATTTTGCTTGCACAACACTCGACTGTTGCAATGTTGTCCTTCAGACAGGACGCACCCCGTCGCACAGAAAGAGAGTGCAACTAACCGAATGAGGCAAGGTGCAGGGTGGGGGCTATGGCATGATGAAGAAAAAAATACCGTTTTGCAGCTAGACAAATGCTTGCCCACTTTCGAGCTAGTTACGCTTCCTTAAACTGCCCTCGCAGCCGAAAGCCGTAAAAGAAAATACGACAAGGACTTTGAAGGTGGCTCAGCTCTTGGGGCGACTAAAACTTTTGTTAAGCAAACAATTGGCACAGTGGCCACTGAAGGAGCAACAATAACATCAACAATAACAACAACAGCAACAACAACAACAACATTTAAAACCTATTTTGCAGTCAGTCAACCAACGGACCAAAAAGAAAGCAAAGTCCTTCCTCTTTCATCCTCTTGTTGCCGTTGTTGTCTTCCATCCGTTTCTCTCCCCTTGTGAGGCACAACCACAAGAGGTGGCTGCTCAATGTGTGTGCTTACTTCCTTCCCCTGCTTCCTGGTACTTTTGGCTTACATTGCGGCCGGCTCTTAGCTCCATTCCCTGCCACACTTGTGTGTCTTGGCCATTTTTATGCTACTTGAACTACTAACGAAGTAGATGAAGACAGCGACCAATGACTTTTGAGTTAGTTGCTCGTTTTTGGTTGGCAAACAAGCACAAGCTCATCCTCACCTGTCTGGTTGTTGAATGCTTCTGAATCAGTATTTATATTGAGAGGGGCTCTTTCCAACTTGTAATTATAATTATTTTTAGCTTCTTTTTTAACTATATACATATATCACAAATTGTGTTAGGCTGTTGGTTCAAACCCACTCTCTCCTCTTTGTTATGCTTAGGTCGTGTGCACATACTTGAAGACCGTAGTCTGAAGCTGGACGACGTTTCGCTCGAGGACATGGGCGAATACAGCTGTGAGGCGGACAATGCTGTCGGCTCAATTACAGCCACTGGCATTCTAACCGTGCACGGTAAGTTAATTGCAACTTGTACACCCAACATCTGCTGCCCACATCTCTCAAATAACCTGGCTTTCTGCGTCGTCCACGTGCAGCACCACCCAAATTCCTGACACGCCCCAAAAATCAGCTAGTCGAGATCGGCGATGAAGTGCTCTTTGAGTGCCAGGCGAGCGGTCATCCGCGTCCCACTCTCTACTGGTCTGTAGAGGGGAACAGCTCGCTGCTGCTGCCTGGCTATCGGGATGGTCGGCTGGAGGTCACCCTTACGCCCGAGGGTCGTTCGGTGCTTTCGATAGCGCGCTTTGCTCGCGAGGATTCCGGCAAGGTGGTTGTTTGCAATGCCTTGAATGCCGTGGGCAGCGTCAGCAGCCGCACTGTGGTCAATGTGGATACACAATTTGAGTTGCCACCGCCGATAATCGAACAGGGACCCGTCAATCAGACGCTGCCAGTGAAATCGATTGTGGTGCTACCGTGCCGCACTCTGGGTACACCGGTGCCTCAAATCTCCTGGTATTTGGATGGCATACCCATCGATGTGCAGGAGCATGAGCGAAGGAATCTCTCCGATGCCGGCACACTCACAATTTCCGATCTGCAGCGGCACGAGGACGAGGGTCTCTATACGTGTGTCGCCAGCAATCGAAATGGCAAGTCCTCGTGGAGCGGCTATCTGCGTCTGGACACACCCACCAATCCCAACATTAAGTTCTATCGCGCTGCCGAGCTGTCCACGTATCCCGGCCCGCCCGGCAAGCCACAGCTAGTGGAAAAGGGCGACGACTCGGTCACTCTCAGCTGGACGCGCAGCAACAAAGTGGGCGCCTCCAGTCTGGTCGGCTATGTTGTCGAGATGTTTGGCAAGAATGAGACAGATGGCTGGGTAGCCGTCGGCACACGCATCCAGAATACGACATACACCCAGGCGGGGCTTGTGGCTGGAATCAACTATTTCTTCTTGATACGCGCGGAGAACTCGCACGGCTTATCCTTGCCGAGTCCCATGTCGGAACCCATTGCTGTGGGCACGGTAAGTTGCTTTCAATGCACAAATACTCCTCAACTCTACACAGTAAGAAATCAAATAACCTTTTCCATAATTTGGAGCTCATAATTTCAAAGCATAAACCAACAAATAAACCCATTAAAATTTAAATTTAATATTTGATTTTAATTCATCAAAATAATGAAAAATAATCAAAAATAAATTAAATAAATATCTTAAATCATTCAATAAATTTGATATAAATAAAATATGAATGGAAACTTAAATAGTCTAATATAAAGCAACAAATATTAGACTAATAAAGTTAACTCTTAAAGTATTTAATAAAATTGAATTCAATTCTGATTAAAATAGGAAATTATTTTTACTTCAAATTTTGGTGTTTAGATTGAAATACAAGAGTTGATTGCCGCAAGCTTAAAGCTTTGCTGACAATAAAATGAATATTTATTTATAAATGTATATTTATATAAAATGTATAGAATAATATGCATCATAAATAATAATCGTTAAGTATTTAGCTGACTTTATCCGCACTTCTATGCACTTTTCTCATACAGCGATACTTCAATAGTGGCTTGGATTTGAGTGAGGCACGCGCCAGTCTGCTGTCTGGCGATGTTGTGGAGCTAACTAATGCCAGCGTTGTGGACTCCACCAGCATGAAGCTCACTTGGCAGGTTTGTAACTGCATCCCACTAACATAAACAAGAAAAACTCTGTATACCCGTGGCGAACTATACAGCTAACCCCTGGTCGTTTACTCATGCAGATCATCAATGGCAAATACGTTGAGGGCTTCTACATTTATGCGCGCCAGTTACCAAATCCAATAACAAACATGGTAACAACCAATGCCAATCCGCTGTTGGCCTCCACAACGGCATCGGATGCCTCCGCCTCCGTCTCCGCCTCCGCCTCTGCGTCCGCATTGATTTCGACAAAACCAAATATTGCCGCTGCCGGGAAACGTGATGCAATGGATTCCCAGCAGCAGCAGCAGCAGAGCCTGGCCCAAATCCAGTCGTCGTACAGCAACAAATATCGCATGCTGACGATACTGAACGGTGGCGGCGCCTCGTCCTGTACGCTGACAGGACTATTTCAGTATACGCTCTATGAATTTTTCATTGTGCCATTTTACAAATCCGTCGAGGGCAAGCCTTCAAATTCGCGCCTGGCGCGCACCCTTGAAGATGGTGAGTATCTAGTTACCCGCTACCTACGCCAAGTACACTCAGAAAAATATATTTTTGGGCAGCTCACATTATGCAACAAATATTTTCTATTCTAATTTGAAGAAGAATGTTTCTTAAGAACGTAAAGTAGTTTTCTTATACAATATATTGCTATTTCTATAAAAATATTTCTAGTTTACCAGTGCTGTTTCTTAGCTTATGTATTTTTTTTCTGAGTGCATGAGTATCGTTGCTCCTTTGATGTATTATTTATGCGTGGAGCCAAATAGGCAAATATGCAGTTGTCTACACGCCCGGCGCCTAATGAACCAGCTAAAATCCTGCGAAATCCAACAAACCATATAAATACCTACACAACAGCAACTAACCAACCACCTCATTCGCTGTGAGCAGCAACCCTCAGCGAGGGGTTGACACATGCAACAGCAGCAGCCACAGCAGCAGTAAAACGAAGAGTGGGGGGAGATCTGTTCGCATTGCAACAATAACCCAATAACAATAAAGGGATATGAGCGCTAAAAGGAAACTGCGTTACATAAATGCCAGAAGCGAGCCTTATCCTTATCCCATTGCCTGCCTGGCATCAGCTGCCATGCGGGTCTCCCATAATCGCATATAATTTTGGAGGGTCGCAAAAAAGAGAGAGAGAAAAAACCAAACAAAAAACTGCCAAATGGTTGGGAAGGGGGAGGGGGGTGGCAGGGTGAAACCTCGGATATGGCATATAAAAAGTATGTCAATCAACGAACATTGCAAAAAATCGAATCATGCGTGTGTAAAGTCTCCGTCAGCTTGTGCAGTAAGCCAATGGAAAATATGGGAGGAAAACGCGTCGAGCACGTAGGTCCAGCACACGTGTACGGCAATTCATCCGTGTGTGTGTGTGTGTGTGACTTGAGTGTGTATAGGAATGCGTGTGTGAGCGGACGAGTTGAGTGTGTGGAATACTTGATGTGGCGATTTACATATGTCGCCTGTGGCAGACAGGTGAAAGGATTCTTTCAATGACTCGGCATGTGCTTAAGGAATGTGACCGAATGCAGCCTAACTACAAATTTTAATTATTGGAAAGGCCTGCACAAAACTGAAAGTGAAAACTCAAAAAAGCACTAAAAGATACATTCCTGTGAGATCCAAAATTAATGTGTTTCATGGTGTATTCTGAACACAGATTGGGATAGTGGAAAGAAAATTAATGTAATCAGTTTAAGAATGCTGCACTGAACTTAGAGCCTTAGGCTAAATACATCTTCAATCTATTAAATCTATATAATTAGGTAAACTATATCAATTTGCTATGTTAGCTACTCGAAATATCTTCAATTCAGTTTTTAACAATTTTCAAAGATAAATTGGCTAAAGGAACCATTCTTATATCAAATCCAACTTATTTCTTAGCGAAATCTGAATATATATAGTGGAAAGACAAAGATAGACTTACTCACTTATAAAATGAGAATCAGCATTGAATTCGGCTCTTTAATACATATACATAACTTAAATTTCGTAGCTTTATATCGTAGTTCACTATAATCTGTTAGCTAGTTAAACTTTATTCAACTTTTAATATCTATAGCTTCTTTAAGCCGTTGTTCCAGCTTTCGTTGCATAGCTTGAGAAACTGCCAAGTTCGACATATCCAAGCTGAAAACTTGCCAGATTACAGACTTTGGCTGATATCTTGGTTGAGCTGCTTGACTAAGACACATATCCAGCAAATGCGCTTTTCCCCAGCTGCGCCTGATAAGACTGGCCAGAGAGTTGCCTCTCTTTTCTCAATTCTCCTTTATATCTCAATTGCCGGCAAACAGATGCAAAGATGCCAACTCAATGTTGAAAACTTTGCAGACAGGTTTATCACTGCATTTTATCACCCGAAAAACAACTTCAAAAAAGCGCTGCGAAAAAGTGAACAATTCTCAATGAGGTGACTTTTCTTTTTTTTTACAAAATAATTAAATTTAAAATGTGAAAGAGACAGAGATAGGGGCAGAGCGATAGAGAAAGCAGCAGAGTCAAAGCTAAAAACAGAAGACAGGTCCAGGAATGCCGCAAAGGCAAACACTGAATGGTTGGTGTGCTTGTGTGTGTGTGTGTGTGGCAAGGAGAAAGGAGAGGCGGGATGACAGTGCCGCAAATAAGTCAACAAACGCTGCGCCAGCTGCAAATATAAAATTCACAAACGTTGCGCCTTGGCACGCGGCACCAAAGCGCCCTCTGTCTGCCCCCAAAATGCAGGCTGCCTGTCGCCTGGTTCTGTTGCATCTGTTCCCTCCGTCCGTCTGTCTCTCTGTCCGTTCGTCTGCTGAGTCTGTCCGCCAGGTCTTTGGGATTTGCGGCGTCTACTCCTCAAATCAAAACTCATTTCGTATGCATCACATTTCCACTGACGCTGCTGACTTTTAGCTGGCAACAACACCAAAAAAACAACAACTCAAAGAAATTGCCAACGCAATTGTGCAAAGATAAACAACAATTATTACTGCTTCGTATATGAGGCACACGCCTCATCCCTCATTCCTCCCCCTCCCTCGCATCCGTAAACAACCCGCAAAGTGTTGCAGTGCCTCGCAATGCAAATTTGATGCGCGTTTGTTAGTCCTGCCAAAATGCGGGAGGTAGGCAAGCGAATATTCACACAGGAAGCATTTTAGCACAGGGGTCCCTTAGCAAAAGCGGAACTGGGCAAATAACGGATACAGGTAGACAAATACCTAGAGAGTGCTGAGGAGCTTAGAATTCTCATCACGACTGCAAAATGCCTTGCAATTAAATAGCAAGCAATGAGAGGAGAAAATGTGAATGTCGAAGTTGACATGCTTGAATAGACAGATAAAGATAAAAATAAAAAATTTCCAATTCAAGTGAAAGAAATTTTACAAAATAATATAAGAAGAAGAGATGTGGAAAAGTCTAAAAAAAATCTTTAAAAAAACTACAGAACATTAAAGAAATTTTTTTAAAAATATAGAAAAAGATACTTTTGAGATGTAGAACCTTTAAGTTCAATATAATTCCTGTTGGACTTTCAGTGCTAAGAAGTAAACTAAAAGAGTTTTGTGACTGCACCAATTGATCATTTACCTGACTCTTAGTAGATACTCCTCTAGTTCGAGGCAAATGTGTGTAAACATAGCTTGGAAACCGGCATTTCAATTGCAATTTTCCAATTGGTTTGTCAAATGGGATGTGGCAACACTCTTTTGCGACAATTGCCTCGAGGTCGTCTATGCCACACAATGGCAGATACGTGTTAAGCGCGTCATCAGCCATGGCTTAAAAGAAAAACAACAGACGCAGAAAGAAAAAGAAATAAAGAAAGAGAAAACCCCGTAGACAAAAAGCCTGACAAGCACTTTAGCATGTCGCAACAGAGGCGGCAGCAGAAGCAGCAGCAACAGCAACAGCCGAAGAAACAAAGCCAAAGAATAATAAAAGAGAAATCGCTGCAGCACGCTCCTAAGTATTCCTATCCTAACCCTATATGTACTACCTACATATACGTCTACCTAGACGGGCACCTATTTTTGTTGTTGGTGGTGCTTTTTTTATTTTGGTTTTGTTTCGCATTCGCACGTGTGTTTATTTAAAGAAATTGCTTCAGCCGTTGCACAGACAGACGCAGAGAGATCTGCAGTAATAGGAGGGGATATGGCAGGGACATCAGGAAATAAATAAACAAATGAAGATGAGCTTTTGAAGTGTGGCAACGTGAGTTGCCGTGATGAATGCATCCACTTGATACGCTTCTTCGCTTCCTTTCTAAAAATACCTCCCGCTCTTTGGGTCCGTCACAATGGAGAGCCATCCCGGAACTGTTTCTAAAAACTAGACTACCCTCAAGACCTAACCCACTAAATGGTAATTAATTAGAGCAGACGCGACTCATTAGAGACAGCTGCGGGCAAAACAATCAAAAACGCATTTACAGCCTACAACAAAAGCAACAACAAAAACCCCTGAAAAACATCCATCCTTACTCATCTTTATCTCTATCCCCTTCGTTTTTCAGTGCCCAATGATGCGCCATTTGGCATGGAGGCAATACTGCTAAATGCCTCAGCGGTGTTCTTGAAATGGAAGGCACCCGAACTGAAGGAAGAACATGGTAAGTTTAACCCCTGGCTGCCTCATTAGGACCCTTAACTCTTAACTTTAACCCTTTGCAGGTCTTTTGCTATACTATCACGTAATTGTGCGTGGCATCGATACCGCTCACAATTTCTCGCGTATACTGACCAATGTGACAATTGATGCTGCCTCACCCACACTGGTGTTGGCCAATCTCACGGAGGGCGTCATGTATACGGTGGGCGTGGCAGCGGGCAATAATGCTGGCATTGGACCATACTGTGTGCCGGCCACACTGCGTCTGGATCCAATTACCAAGCGACTCGATCCGTTTATCAATCAGCGGTAAGTTGAAGGCTTATAACGGAAACATAACTAATAAATTAAACTTGATATAAATTTAAGAATTTTGCACATTTAAGTCTTCGATTTAAAGTAAAGATAATTAGAACATTTTTGGCAAGATATGTCATCATAAGCACTGCAATACATGGAGCTCAGAGTAGCTCGGCTTACAGTTTAAAGATCAAGAATTTAATTTTAGTTTTATTTTTGTGTCTATTTTTGCAGCTATCCCATCAATCAGGATCATGTGAACGATGTGCTGACACAGCCCTGGTTCATAATACTCCTGGGCGCCATACTGGCCATCATGATGTTATCCTTTGGCGCAATGGTCTTTGTGAAACGCAAGCACATGATGATGAAGCAGTCCGCGCTAAACACCATGCGAGGTGAGTACACTAAAAAACCAATGAGAATCCTCTAGGCGAGAGAGATAAACTAGGGAAAAACATGAATCCCCAGCTATTAACTATATTAAATCTGTGTAATCTATAAATCGCTGTATAAACTTTAGTTTAATTGCCAAATGTCTGTGTAAATAGATTTGCACACCCAAATGTAAGCAGTTAGCTCTCTAGCTCTTAACATCTCTGAGATCGACTTGATTATTAAGAATGTATATATTCCTATAGGGCTCACGCTGCCTGTTACATTTTTTATTCATCTTCAGCGGGTCCAGTGAAAAATAAACTATATTTTACGCAGAGGCATATCCTCGAGTCACATCCGAGTTGCATCCGTTGCGTTCTGCTAGTTGCGCTTCCTTTCCACACATATACACACACACACGCGCAGATTTGCATATATAAATAACGCTAATTTTCCATTGTTAGCGGTACACACACGTACACACTCATCCACACACAACAAAATAGGTGAGAATAAATATTTTAGCAGGCTGCCAGCACAGAACAGCACAAATGTTCGTGTCGGGCACATAATAGAAGCTAACATTTTGCACGTGACATTTTGTGCTCCAAGGCAACTTCTAACTACCCTCTACTTTCCCCGACTCCCCGCTGTTCTCACCCCTCTCGTTGCCTACCCCCAACAGTCGACTGCAATTATGCATTTAGTTTTGTGTGCATTATTAACCAACTAGTTGAGTGTGTGTGTGTCCCTGGCATGTTTAGTATCTGCAGTTGCGGCCAGACTTTGTGGTCTAATTGAAATTAGCTACATAACGAGGAATAGAAGGGGAAATGGGTAGCGAGTTGACTGCCAAATATGCCAGTGGTACCTAGGCTTTTCATTTAGCTGGTTGCACAGTAAACGCTGCTCGGCGCTTATCGCACAACGCAATAAGCATGGCACCACAAATGTAATTGCTCAACTAAACAATTGCGAATTTGATTTACATATTTAGTATTACACAAAATTAATTGCATACATTTGCACAAAACCATTATACCCTTTTTACCCATTTTTAATGGGTTCAGGGCATAAAAAAAAATCTAAAGTGCCAAAATCATTCATAATTTTTAAACATTACAAAAAGTTGCAAGTGTGTTAAGCTGTTGTCTATTATTTTCAACTTCTATTGTTTAACATATTGTTGTGAAGATATTTTTTGTTGTTAGCGTAGACAACACAGCATTGCCTTACAACATTTGCATTGTTTAACAAGCCGCAGCTAAGCGACATTTAAAAAGCGAGCTAAAAACAGAAATTGGTGAAAAAATCGCAATGCATATTCATGGAAGGCAGTTGGCCATAAACTAAGCAGCAAAAAAGCGCAAAAGCTTTTCATGCACTCACCTGAACAGCCATAGACAATAACAGCAATGGGCACCCCCGCTCCCCCTTTAACCCCAACCACTTCAACAAGAAGCGCCATAAAATACTCGCTTGATGCGCAGTTATAACCCGGGGACAGTTTAATTGGTGCATTTTTTATGCAATCATTTTGCTTCGTCGCTTTTTTCTGTGTTTTTCTTGCTCGCGGCTTGCTAGAAAGTATGCAACACATTTTTATATTTTTACCCAGGCGACGGGCGGCAACTGGAAAATTGACAATAATTTATTTGATTTTTCGCTATGTGTGGGTGTGTGTGTTTTTTGACAATAGAGGATATTGCGCATACGCCCCGCCACCCGCTCTTTCATAATATTATTTTAATGCGCTGAATTTATAGTACTGCAGCGCTCAGCATGGAAATCCCATAAGCTGGTCGAAAACACTTTCGCCTCAATTCCGATACATTTTTTGTATGGCTTAAAAAAGTTTAAAAAGCTGTTAATCAGCCTTAAGTTAAGGGATTAGATTGAAATCTATCTAGCTTATATCAGAAATTAAATTGCATAATTTTTAAAAGTTGCTTATTGTGCTTTAAACCGCTTTGGCTAAAATAAGAAATTCTTTTCTATTGTTACTGAAATTGTTTTTGGGAACACATGCAACATGGAAACGCGTTTTTTATTTTTTGTCAATTTCCGACTGCAATTTATTTTGTTCACAATTTGTTGCAAAACATTTAATTGCTCTGCCTCACATACCTCAACCCGATATCTCTCTCTCTCTCTGTGTCCGTCTCTCTCGCTCACTCCCTCTCTGTCCGTCTCTCTCTCTCTCTCAGACACGATTTACTCTCTCATTCGCTAATTCTCCTTTCTCTCCTGCTCTCACCTGCAGGCAATCACACGAGCGACGTGCTGAAAATGCCGAGTTTATCGACGCGCAATGGCAACGGCTACTGGCTGGATGCCTCCACTGGCGGCATGGTGTGGCGCACCTCGCCCAGCGGCGACACCCTCGACATGCAGAAGGATCACATTGCCGACTATGCTCCAGTCTGTGGTGCAACTGGCAGCGTTAACGGTGCCACTGGCAGCGGTAGCAACGGCAACGGCAGCGGCGGCGGCATCGATGATATTCATGGACACGCCAGCGAACGCAATCATCAGCGGTAAGTTTTTCAACAGTTGCCTACCCAGAAACAAAAACAAAAACAAGAAAAGAAACAAAAAGACTGTCAACTAAAAAAATAAAAATGGGGAACCACTCAAAGCGACGACAATAAAAATTCACCAAACTGTGAAATTGCATTTTTCTGGCGCGTCGCGACACATTTTTTTTTTGCGAGTGCGCCAAACAAAATCAAGTTAGAAATGGAGATGTTGGCGCGCTATTTATGTTGATTTTTGGGCACTGGCAAGTGGACAGCTCCCACAGTGGAGCTAGCTCCCACTGGACATTTTCCAGTGGCTGCATAGTTTCGCAGTTCCCCGTAGGCCCAAATGTAATTATCGGGGTGTTGTACAGTTTTGGCAATCCAAATGTATCCAGCTTTAACTGGTCAGCTTTAAGTTTTCCTTGCTGCCAAATGTGGCATGCTCTTATAAGCATCTTGCTATGAATTTTATATTTACGTAATGTAATGCAGTTATATTACAATAATCCTTGATTGAAGGCTCAGTTGTTGCAGCAGCAGTTGGTTTAAATATATGTCTGAACTCTTCAGATTTGTTAATAATAGGATTAGATGGTACATAGTGGCACATGCAGTTATAATCTGCTGTTTCCATAGATTTAATGGAAAGAGTATTAACATTTCTACATGCCAAAGCCAGACATGTTTAATAATGTTGCCAGCTTTAATTTGTGACTGCTGCAAAATGTTGCAATCATTTTGGAGCGCTGCCTGAAAAATGTTTTGCATTTTGTTGTTTCATGTTTTGTATTTTTTGTAACATTTCGCATATTTTATATATATGTTATGGAATCGTGGAATGGTTAATCAAAGCTGGTAATATTGAAATCAACTGGCAATTGCAGCCGCGGCAAATTTATTTGTCTGGCAATCAGAAGGCGTAAAATAATTGTTTGCTTTTTGAGAATTGTTTCATTTTGGGCATAAAATGATTGCGTACTTATGCTAAAATAACCAAATCGGTAATTGGTATTTGTTTGTGGCTAATTTTGTGCTGGCAACAATAGATCAACAATAATTGCAGTCGAGGTTGCAAATTTGATGCCATTATGTAATTGATAAACAAAATGATAACAAATTGAATGTAACATAAAACAATGATTTAAAGAACTTTAAAAAAGTCAAATGTTCGAATGCTTGATTTTAATGTCGAACAACAAAAATCGCAGCTGTCAGCCAAATGGCAATTAAATACCAATCAAGCATGAAAAGCTGAAGTGTCCCCCCAACAAAATGCTCGAACCACATCAAATTGCAAATATCAATAAAAATAAAATATATATACTTAAAAAAAAAATGAGAAAAGAAAGAAATATAAATAAATTTCCATTTGTCCATAATTTAAACGCAATTTGCCATGCGACTACCGGGCGTATAATTTTCTGTCCGACATAATTAAAATTATATTCGCACACTTAATTAGTCATTAAAAACACAAATTGAAAATGTGTGCAATTCAACGCAAATATTAATAATAAGTGCAACAAAATTGTGCGTGAGCACAATATATATGCAATAACCATTGCCACAACCATAACAATAATAATATAAAAGTAATCACCCCATAATGAGTGTCATATGCGCGAATATAAAAATGAGAGAGAATTTAACAAAACGAGTAACAACAACATACAAATTTGAACAGTCAGTTAAATATATATAGCGAAATGAAATACACTTTTTGGTTGTCGAGCTAAGCTGATTCTTTGACTTGATTAAAGATTCAAATCTACTCTCAACATATTTTCTTCAAACTCTTAAAGGAAATCAAACGAAATCTTAAAATGCTTTTATCAAGTTTAGTATGGAATGATAATTGAAATTGCTTGTGTTATATACCCACCATTCTCCTGATATACCCTGTTTTCATCGTAAAATTCGGACATTTTCATAAAGCGTATTCCATTTAAACTACTTACAGCTATTCAGCTGTTTGTTTTTTTGTACATAGTTGCCGCTGATGTTTAACAGCGCCCAAAGCCCACACTCGCAGTGGTACAAAGGACTCATTCATTGCAGACATTTCCCTTCGCCAAATGAAAACTCATTAAGGGCATTAAAAGCGTATTTTGAAATGCACGCACCGGAGTTTTTCCATGTGGACTGCACCATGACGACTCCATCAATACGCCATATATACATATATGTATATTTTTTACAGCATTTGGCTGGTTTCGCTTCGTTTCCTTTTTTTTGGTTTTTGTGTTCGCTATTTAATCCGCTTTCAGTATTTAAATACGAAAATAATGTTAAAAATTTGAGTGTGTGTTTGGGGGAAACACCTTGCACCCCTTTTATACCCTTATAAATGTCTAGTGGTTGACGGGAGTATTTTAAGTAGTAACAATTCATTATACTCCAAAGCACTGCAAGGACATGAAAACGCAGACAATACCTGCACCAATGTGTTTTTTAACTTAATAATTTGTAATGTAGGTAACAGGATACTAGACTGTAACATAACATCTGTTACCTAACATGTATCGATGTAGTTAACATTAATATCGATATCGATCGATATCAATTGTGTGATCACCAACTTGAAGTAGAAGAAGAGTGAGTCGTTGTGAGTAAAAAAAGTGAGCAGATGTGTTTGCGAAAGAACTATTAATTTATTGGGACTGCCACATAATGTTGCATTTAGTTCAAACATAGCAGAGGGTATTTATTAGTGGATCGTGCTCAAAAATCCTATTTTTTTGTGGCTAATTAAACTGAGTGCGTGAGTGGCGTTCCAAATTAATACAGATGCTGTGCGGAGCTGAAGCCGGTGATAAGTGTTATCGCTGCTTAGAGCCAAAACCATTTGCTCAATATTAGCTGGGTTAACTCGCAACTGCAGACGGACAGACACCAGACTGGTAGAGACAGAGACAGAGTGAGACAGGCGGACAGTCGAGCGGTCAGGTGTAAATATGTAAAATGCTAAATCCGAAATAAATTCCGTTTTTACACATGAGCTGCTCATGGAACTGGTTCCGGGCGCAAGCGAAAATGCAAATTTCCGCTCCGACTGCATACCGCATGCCATAAATTCACCAACGAACTCAAATCCCCCACCCCGCTGCCACAAAACCGACAAATTTATCACCGAAAAATATTTTGGCTGCTACTCCTTTCCTCTCCCATCCCCACGCACTCCCCTGCCGCACGTGGCGCGTGAGAATATTGGAATAAACAAGCGCCGTCGAGTAAATGTATTTTGGATACCCATTAAAGATGGATCAAAATGGTATTATGAGCTTATGCAGATTTATATAACAAGCACAAGGAGCAACCAAATGGTTTTTGCGTCAGAGTATTTTTAATTCAAAATCTTTTTTTTTTTTTTATTCAAATGCAGTATGACTTTGAACAAACTACATAATTGTAACTATTCGTGGTATATAAAAATATTTCAAATGGAAAGCAACTATAGGGTATCCGGTCGTCGCAAGTACACTCTCTCAGTTAACTCATGCTCATTTCTTATTGTTTTTATCTGTTCATTTGCAGCTATGTGGGCGAATACTCCAATATACCGACAGACTATGCCGAGGTGTCCAGCTTTGGCAAGGCACCCAGCGAATATGGACGTCACGGCAATGCCTCGCCCGCCCCCTACGCCACCTCAGCCATCCTCAATCCCGGTCAGCAACATCAACAGCAGCAACAGCAACAGCAGCACCAACAGCAACAACAGCAACAGCCACGTTATCAGCAGCGACCAGGCCCAGCTGCGTTGCCTGGTTCCTATGGCATGCAGCGACCCATGCATCCGCATTACCAACAGCAACAGCAGCAGCAGCAACACCAGCAGCAGCAGCTGCAACAACAGCAGCCGCATTCCAGCGCCAACATCTATCAGCAAATGTCCAACAATGGCGAGATCTATCCGAGCAACACAGCCGGATCGCGTTCAGTTTACTCCGATCAGTATTATTATCCCAAGGATAAGCACATGCATATGCACATCACTGAAAACAAGTTGAGTAATTGTCACACTTATGAGGCGGCGCCGGATGGTCATGTGCAGCAGCCGGGCGGCAGCTCAACCCAATTTGCCAGCGTGCGACGCCAACAGTTGCCACACGGTTGTAGCATTGGACGGGACAGTGCTCGCTTCAAGGTGCTCAACCCGAGTCCGGCTCAAAATCAAATGGATCAGACACTCGCAAAGAGCAATCATCATCATCAGCAGAATCTGCTCGACTTGGATGGCTCCTCATTTTGTTACAATGGCTTAGCGGATTCGGGCTGCGGCGGTTCACCCTCCCCAATGGCCATGCTGATGTCGCATGAGGATGATCAGGCGCTTTATCACACGGCCGATGGAGATGTGGATGATATGGAGCGTTTGTATGTGAAGGTCGATGATCAGCAGCAGCCATTGCAACAGCAGCAACAGTTGCTGCCATTGGTGCCGGCCACGCAGCAACAACAACAGCAGCAGCAGCAGTTGCAGTCGCTGGAGCCACAAACCTGGCGTGGTCAGAGCACACGCTCTGGCCGCAAGGTGCACATTGAGGAGCCGCTGGCCAAGGAGGCCACGGAGCTCATCTATGCACCCGGTAGCGTGGCCAGCGAGCGCAGTTTGTTGAGCAACTCCGGCAGCGGCAGCAGCAGTCAGCAGCCCTGCCACAATGTCTGACCCCTCGCCTCAACGGCCACCCAGCTGAGTAAGCAGGCTGAGGAGCTGGCGAAGGAGCAGGAGCAACTATACGCAAGGGAGGTGCGCGAGTTGCTCGCTTGGTGCGAACGCTTCAACAATGGCGGCGCAGAGAACTTTGAGTAAGCGATTCAACTCGATGATCATCAATGAAAGCGGTAGCATAGAGCGTAAGATGTGAAGTTAGAGACAGTTAATAATGCAATCAAAGCATTAAAGCTCGCTTAAAGCTTCAACTTATATTTGAGTGATTTAGCTACAAACTCCATGAACACTTCAAAGGCAGGTCAATATTATATTATATCGAGAGAATATACTGAGGGGTGAAACTTTGAGCTTTAAGTACGCTAAAAGCTCCCTTAAAGCTTGGAAGTGCGCTTAAGCTTTTCTATTTCAATGATTCATATAAATTTTAATAGCTGCGTAAACAAGTCTTAATACAGCTTGTTGTGTGACTCAAAATTCAAATTGTTTTATCTCTCTGGTAGATAGAGTATTTCGCCATCAAGTTACAGGCCAAGAAAGTCATTTATCGAGACCTAATTTAAGCAACTCTGCTTACAATCGAAATACTTGCTTAGGTTGACAGATATGTGTGAGCTCAATTTTGGTGCAATGCTCCTCTGCGAATCTTGTTTAGTTTGTGACTTTTGTGGCTTATGTTTTAACTTAATTACTTTAATATTGTATAATGCCCATGCCGAGTGCATTTTGTCACTAATGCTGTGACCAAGACTGAGAGTTAAGCTGATCATTTGAAAGATATGCAAGAAATGCTTGCTTGCATTTGCCCTTGCAGGTTTCGTTCTTCAACTACTCATTTAAAATACAGCAAAAATAATGGAATGTGCCAGTCCTGGCTGCAATTGCCTCTATGCTAGTGATAGACTTACTACCCAAAAACCAGCTATATGTCTCTGTCTCTCTTACTCCGCCTCCCTCGCCCAGTCTCTCTATCACTCACTCACATAATGCTTTATCCTGCAGTTTAGGCTTAGTTTAGATTTAGATAATCATTGTACATGTTAAAGAAACGTATGATAAGTTCCTCCAAGTATGCGGGCAACTAAAGCCAGCGCTTAAAGTTATCTTAAATGGCTAGTTAGATTGTTACTTAACAGCTTAATTAATAATTGTAATCGTAAATTAAGTGAACTTAAATGTCTATTTGGATAAGTGTAAATAATGTATTAAGCTAGCCATATACGAAAATTTCAATTGAACATGTATTTAAATATGCAAATAATGTGTAGAACTACGATTAACATGTGAATCAAATTGTGCATATAGTAATTAAAAATCGTATAATTTTAGCAGAGCCCATTATTTAGTTGTTATACACACATACACACACACTTAAATTATATATATATATATAAATACAATGTAATTAGTGCGTAATTACCACCAGGCATATGGCAAAACTCCTTCAATTTACTGGCTAAACATACGATTTGTAAACCCGCGTTTTTCTTACGCAACTGCCGCACTAATTAACTGCACTTTGTACTTTGGCATGGGGCAGGCAATTAGATATCCGTTTGTATGACTGCCATAAACACTTACATACATATACATATATAAATACAGATAACAGAACATATAACATAGAAAAAAAGAAAAATAAAATATTAAGTGAATATACATTAATTAATATCATCAAATATTCGTATGTTGTTTACCCATTAGAAAATATTGTAATATTGAGCTGTCTATGTGTAATTATTGATATTTAATACGCGTATTCACAATGTAGCAATTAAAATGCAAATAAAAAATGCCATAATTATGAAATTTAAAACAAAACAAGCGAATCAACTATCTATTGTGTGTGGATTTCTTTCAGTGGAAGGGGTTTCGTCGTGCAGCTTGGTTCAGTTTACTCAGCTACGAGCTGAATAACAATTTTGGAAGGAAAGCAATTTCAACATTAGCTGAAAAGTAGACATCATTAATATTAATTTCTGAACAACACACAACGCTCAAGTGCACCGCTAATTGAAAAGTCACAACATGCCACCAGTGCCCCACAATGCAACACACTCTTACGACTAATTTCAACAAAGCAACGCGCTTTTAATTAACTCTAAAAACCCAAATTATGCATATAACCAGCGCTTGTGTGTCTGGAGTGTGTGTCTGGTTGTGTGTGTGTGAGTGTGCGTGTATGTGTGTGTGTGTGCGTGTCTATGTTACCGCGACCATTTCAACTATAAAATAATTACGTGTTAGGCAATTAATTGACAAAGGGTTAGAGTACCATAAAAAAAAAGAAGAAAAATAACAAAATGGGAGGCAGTGAGCGACTTACGTGCACCATGTGGCAACATCCGGCAGCCATTTGTTGCAAATCGACGGCCACTTCCGGTGCGCGTATGCTGCCCAGTGGAGGCGGGCTAGCGAGCCAAAGGGCAATTGCCTGGGGGCCAAGGAGCATGGGGCAAGTGCGAGCTTAACAACATTTGTTGTGAGCGGTTTGCCGAAACATGCCGGAAAAATAACAAAAATAAAAAGGCAAATGCATTACGAAATATGCCTAATGCAAATTTAATCACATCGCAGCCAGAGAGGGTTTTGGAGCAATCCCAAAAATTACACCAAATTGTGGGCACAAAAATTATATTATAATTGGCAATTAAGCAAATTTAATTTGAACCTTTCAACTAATTTTGTAATTCGCAATACTTTGTTGTGATGAAGTTTATTTTTAATTAAATTATTAATATTATTTAATTCGCAATCCCATAGTTAAATTATTTATTTTTCAGCGACATCCACAAGCACACGCACTTACACACACACATATGCACGCCACTACAAGTACTTCACACACACACACACAGATGCGTGTGAATGTCACCTACCGTTTAACGATATTTTGCTGACAGCGACAACGGATAATTAGTTTCGCTAACGAGAAAACTTCAACGTGCTGGTCGAGCCACACACGCACGCACACACACACAAGCTCACAAAGACGACACACACTCATACACTAACATCACACTTGACACATGATGGGATCTCTGGTGCAACATGTTAACTCAAGTAGCGTTAACAGCAACAACAGCAAGTGAAACATGGCCAACACGTACTCCACACAGTTGCTCAGTCATTCCGAACGAATAGCAACAGGATGAACAATCCGCCGGAATCCTTTGCCTCCGCTTCACTGCGTCCATCGTTTCGCCTTTGCTGCTAATAAAATGATTATGTGTTGTTTTTATGCTCGCCAGCAGAGCTGCCAGCACTTCCAGGAGTGCCAGGGCCAACAGGAGCAGGACATTTTGTAAGCATTCAGGCTGGCAGGCAGCAAGGCAGGCAGGCAGGCAGTCAGGCAACATAACGATGTTGTCTCTGCTGTGCCCTGGCCCCGTCAGCCCAAGCACTTTCAAAACAATTGCTGCGATTGCTTACATATTAATGACAGCAACTTTTATGAACTGGCAACATTTTCTACATAATTGATTGCCAGCAAAGTGCCCAGGCATTACAAGGATTTCACAGCACAAAATGAGGCACAAATTACAGCACAATTTTTTACAATAAGTATATAATGAGCTGTGCTATATAAAAAGCATATTGCATCTGTCTGGATATTTTATAGCCAATCTGATATGGAGGTGTGCGCTGTAAGCCATATTTACTGAATTGAATGCATTTAATTGCACAAGAATGGGTTCGGCAGATGCGAGGAAGACAAACGAGGGATTTAATCATGAAAGATCACAACTTTTTTTTTATAAATAAAGACAACAATATTGAACTTCTTATTAAGCAGCAATAGAGACTGAATTTTATGAGCATGGAACTCGGGTCATAGCAATGCAATCAAGGTGAATCTCATTTCAGAAATCATTCAGCTGCGCGCCCAGGTGGGTTGCAAATGGCGGCAACTGTTTAACCAAATTAACAATTCATTGCATGCAAAAGTTTTCAAAAACGTTGTTTGTCCTCATAGGGAAACGGTGCTCAGTAAGCCGGACGTCGCCCCCCATTGATAAGGCAGTTTTATTGTTGGCAAAAAAAAGAAAGCAAAATAGAAAAGTGAAAAGTGAGGCAAACAAACAAAAACACAAACGGATGCTGGCAAACAAGCGGAAGGCTCTGGCACTCAACTAATGGCAGCATAATGCGTTTATTGTGGAATCACAAACACACAACGGCAGCGACAGACAGTCACAGATGTGGACCAGTCAGTTGCCAATTGGAGAAAATCCAGCAGGGAAAACTCCCCAAACAAGCGAAGGGCGGCGCGCGATAACCGAGCGCAAATGTCAACGCAAAAGTCAATCAGTACGTGGCATGCGGTGCGGAGGGGGGTTACATTCATTCGCTGCCAGACTGAAACTTAATAGAACTGTGTGGCATCCTTAGTCCCACCCACTGTCTGTGCCTCCCCTCAAAAAACACGCACGCACTTTTCAATGGGCAGCAGACAGGCGGCAGACAGTGAACAGCATTCAAAATCAATTCAATTGAAATACTTTTTTTTAAGAGCTTTGGGAATTGGGGAACTTTCACCTACCCACACCGCGCCCCAATCCCCCTGGCCACACCCGATGACAGTGTCGCTTTTGTTTGCTACTTGTAAAAAAAAAAAATAAGAGAAGTGCACATCAGCCATTGAAAACTGCCGAAAAACTGTTCATTTTCATTTTCATTTTCGAGTGGCGGAAATGAATGATTTCCGCCGGCAGCCGCAGTCGCTAATGAGACGTAATGTGGCGTCCATGACTGGTGCTTACATAGACCATAGTTCTATATGCAAGAGCAGAACTGGCTACTCATGCTCCCGGAGGAGCGTTGGGCGGGGTGGCCGACTTCAAATTAATTGCCATTGGCCGTAATGTCGTTTGTCAAAAGTTGTTGCATACTTAGTGGCGCGATGACAGAACGAATGAGTGGCTGCCACTTTCGTTTTTCTTCACCAGATACTTATAGCTCATTAAACAGGCGCTGCTTTATCACAAGTGCAAGTCATGGCACGCCCATAAGCTGCCAAACGGCTGACAGACAAATTTTTGAAACCAGATAAACGTTTAATAAATCACATTATGAGGCGGAACACAAAAAGAAGTCAAATAATGCATGCTTAGATTTTGTGCTTACCAAACAAAAGTAAAGAAATCTGCATTTTTTAAATGTTAAAAAATATATGTAAAATACATAAGAGAATTAATGTTTTAAAAATGCATTTTAAATATATTTTGTGGTTCATTTTGACTTATAACTATCGAATTTACAATGAGTGTGGTTTCATTTAAAGCCACTTCGTATTTGCTGTAAAAGAAATTTCATTCTTATATCAAATATTTTATTTACATCAATTTATCGGAATTTTGGCATCTTTTGCTTGGCCAACATCTAAAGTTGTTTGACCAAAGTTCAATTAATTACCTCCAAGAAATGCTTAGCCAGATTTGGCAATCTTTGGACAGTTGGGACATTTGTCACACGCTCGCTTTCATCAGCTTCATCATCTTCCTTGAGCTTCATTCATTCATTTCATTCCATTTACAAGGAGTTCAGGGTAGCTGCTACCCTTAAGCTGATGCCAAGATTTGTATAGTGCTGAGCTTTTCAATATTAATTGCATTGCTTCGGATTGAGCAAAGGACAATCTTTTGGGGGTCAGAGTGCGCAGCGCAAACACAAAAGGCTTTGACCCATGTCCTTTCGCCTGGACTTTTGGCTTTTGATGAATGGACAAGAATTCGACATGGCATGAATGAGCATTTTAAATAAATTAGTTGTATTACAATGTTGCATTTGATTTTCTTTTCTATATACTTTTTGTTGTGTTTGTGAGACAAAATAAATTACGTTGTCAAATTGATGAAGTCCTGATCGAGAGCTTTGATTAGCTCGCCTTTAGCAGAACTAATA
The DNA here is from genome assembly GCA_035041375.1 of Drosophila conformis. Classification (NCBI taxonomy): domain Eukaryota; kingdom Metazoa; phylum Arthropoda; class Insecta; order Diptera; family Drosophilidae; genus Drosophila; species Drosophila conformis. The sequence continues at coordinate 2,511,235 of JAWNLE010001234.1, forward strand.
AATCAAAGCAAATATCTCACACAAAAATGTGCAGACGCTTATCAAACATATTAAATAAACATGAGAAAGCGGCAAACTTGAGAAATAAAATGCACTTAAAGTTTAATCAGAGCACGTCTGCACAGAGCGATGGTCCGAACAAAAGAGTGAAACCATTTATGCCTGGGGCTATAAATTAAGATAATAAACCACCAAATTGTTATAAGTTAATTAAGCTAAATGAAAAGCTTTTAAGCATCAAGCCACTGAGGCAGCAAGTCTCCCAAGGCTGCCAGGCATCCAATGATGAGCTGAGACCATCAAGGTGAAGTCGGGCAAAAAAAAAAGGGGAGAAAAAACAATGTCAGAATTATCACTGAGAGCAGGCTGGGAAGTATGAGAAATGACAACCATAGCAGGCACTGAGGACTGAAGTCTGAGTGCCTGAGGCTGTCAGCTCGACCTGAAGACAAATGTCTGGCAATTTGGCTAAATGGCAAAACTCGGATAAGTAAAACAGTAAGACACGCACAGGAGCATAATAAAGACAATAATTATTATTATCATGTGTGTGCACTCAGAAAAAGATCATTCAATACGAATCTGAAAAGCTTAAACAGTAATTTGTGATCTTAGTTAAATAGGATATATCATTGTTTGCGATTTTAAAGAATTAATCAGTGCAGACACAATTGCAATATTCTGAAATCGAGTTCATATTTGTTTGCAGTGTGTTAAGCAAAGTTTCTGCGTGTGTTCATAAAGAGAACTTTCCTCAACCAAAATGCCTGACAGAAAACGTGCGTTAATTATGGCCATCTGGTAGACGACGCCAGACACTCCTCAAATAGCATTAAGGAAATTGCCTTGAATCGCATACCTATGTATGCAGAAACAGACAAACACACCAAATAGTTGTTTGTTACTGTTGTTGTTGTTGTTGTTCTTCTTGGTCTAGTTGTTTAGCTGTCATTGTTTGGCCATCAACTGTCTGAGTCGGAGAACCGCTTAAAGGATTTGCGCATATTTAAACTGATCCGCTTAATGTTGTCAACTAGCTGCATGTGTTTTTGACTGGAGCTATTACAGTACTCGTTATTGACAATATGATGTGCTGATTGGCATATTGAGCAGTTAACAGCAGACTTGTTTTTTCTGCTCTTGCCAATAAAGTAACTGGAAGGATATAAACGACTTAGTATGTTGTGAAAATGTCACTTGGAATGGACACAATACGAGTAGAATTTGTGCATTTCTTAGGCCAAATAAAGTAAGGTTTTCTAGAAAAACTAATAAAATGATATACGAAAAAAACCAAAAACTATCTTGCTATTTCGGTTTCCTCAAGCAGAGCTTTAACTCATTTTAATTGCTGATCTTTTAAAAGCAGCATGTTTAAAATATTAAGATGTCCCCAAGAGGCATGATAATAATTGGAGTTGAACCCATTGTACATGTCCAAATCACATACAAAAACATGTTTGCCAGTAGTTGTCCGACACACACGAATGCTTAAGTAAACAGATGCCAAACATTGCAAGAATACGTAGAATTTATGTGTGTGGACAACATTCAACTTGGTCCAATACACACACAAAATTTACCAAAGACCCGTTAAACATTCAGTTTCAGTCCTACGCTGATTAAACATTTAATGGGACAACCCTGAGGCTAGCTACTTGCGCATTTCGAGCAGTCAGATTGATTTTTCTCTTTATCGATAACATGAAAGTGAATTCTTTGACGCTTTTGATTTGCACTTTGCTGCAGGCAATTTTGTGTTTGTTGCCTCATTGTGCTGCACAGTGTACGGAAACTTGAGCAACTTATTCTAGGACAATATGCGAAGGGGATGTCTACATCAAGTTGGTTGTAAGCCTGATGTTTAACGTAAACTTTGTTAAGTACACAAAATTAATTTGATTACAAAATTACAAAACAGTTGAGCGCCTCTGGCCTTGATTTCCTGTCCATCTTGTTATACCCTATGCAAAAGAAAAGGGCCATGACAAAATTGGTGGAATGTGCATTAAAATATGTTTTCATTTCCAATCTATTCATTTCTTAAGGTCTGCTTAGGTTCTAGGGATTCAAATTTCAAGGGATTAACCATTTCAATTTGCTTAAAATTTCAGCTGCGTGTGCTGTATTATGTGTGTCCAATCCCATTAGGAATTTAGGGTATATTTTGGTTCATCACTCTCCGTTTCAATCATTCTTACGACTTGGTGGATGTCTCTAATATAATGTGTCAAAATGTCGCTAAAATATTTGACTGCTCATCGAGGTGTTCGTTAAGTGTAGCCGCAGGTCAAAAACCAAACAAAATGAGAGCTCAAATGTTTCGAGCAGCTGTTCAAGGGCTCTTCAACATTTAATGAGTTGTAGCTGAAATTCTGACAGCTCCCCCAGTTTGGATGCTATACCAATAGAAAGGTATCCGCTTAGTAGCTTCGTTGTCAACTGCAATTTGTGTGTTTAACGCTGCCTGAAATAAGATTTTTGTAGCGTCTGCTTCTCATGTGGTTATTCGAGCTTACTGTAATGGAATTTTTAAGTGAATGTCACAAATGCAGAAAGAACACCAACAGCTGCTCAAATATGCAAAGGCTTTACACACACACACAGACACATGCACACCTCAACAGCTTATTACGTATACGACCTGCTGTGTTCTTCTCTCTCTGCCTCGCGCCCCAAAGTATGCAGCAGAAAAAATATCGCATTCTGTGTGGGAAGAACTTATTTTGGTAGACAATAGCGATTTTGTGTTTATTTGAGCTTATATGCACATCATCTATCATCAGGTTAACATAACAGCAACACACCCTGACACCCACACACATCCACCCACAGACACACACGCACAAACAGACACACACACACACATTCTCAGAAGCTGCTTTCGACCCCAAGAAAATTCAGCTTGAAGCTGCATCAATTTTCATAGTGCCATTATTATGATTGTTATTAACTTAAATAGAAAATACTTGAATGTTTCATAAATCTTAGACCTCAGCACGCCCGCTGCGCTGCTCACCAGTTCTCTGGGGGGCTGGCAGTGTTTTTCTTTTTTGCAAAAGGGAGTTGGAGGCATGTTGCGTCAAGTAGATTTATGTTATGCCAGTTGCGATTGCAGAGTTCAGTAATTTTCGCTGATGAGTTCTGCTTTGATTTATTTATTATTTTTTATTTGGTCTTAAGCTGACTTAACAACTGCAAAATAATAGAGTGCCAATATTTCACGTTCTTATACATATATCTGTATATTTAAATATGAAATTAACGAAAGACAGCCAAAAGTATAGAGCATTAGGTTGAGCTTGTATGTCAAACCTTCTGCAATTTAAATCATGATTTCCAACAACTAAATTGTGGACATCAAAGTCTATGTCTATGTAATGCTTAATAGGAATTTTAGTTGCAGCATTGAATTTACTTTGATATTCAACATTTTAAAAACATCAACAAAAACCTCAAATGAAGATAAGTGACAAAATCCCATTTAAATATAAACCATAAGTGCTGTAAATTTTAGAAAAGCAAGCAAGAATAAAATGACATTCCGCACAGAACTTTGGTCAAGGCAGAGGTAATAATTGTCAACATTATTATAGATAAAATTGGCAATTTGAGTAACGGAAAAATTCATTTATCGCATGCTAATGTCTAAGATGTATAACTATCAAGCGTTTTTAAGCATCTTTTGAGCTACCTTCATAAAGTGGGAAACGATTTCCATGTTGAAAGTAAACTCCCAAAAAGAGTTTATAGCGGCGTGACAAAGCAACATTTTGAACTTTGTCGAAACTGAACAGATTTTCCAAAGCAATATCTTTCTGATCATGGTGTGACCCAGTCTTTAATACTGCAATCGATGTCGGAAACGCGATTCTAAAATATTCAAAAATGTTCACAGTCTGAACATAATCAAAAGTGACTCGATTTGCAAAAAATTGGATTATTTTAATCATAGTTTGACCTCTGGGCGAGTAATTACTGAGCGGGTGGATGTGTGATTGTGGCAGTAACAAAAGCAGCAGAGGAAGACAGATGACAGCATGACAAAAGGCGCATAACTTTTAATAATAGATTCGCAAATTACTTAATAAGCAACTCCATTTTCTTTGCACAGTGGCGACAAATGCGATAAGGCACAGGGAAGTATGAAAGAAGCGACCAGGAACAAAGCGCTGTAAACTATGCCATGTTTGAACTGAACGGGGCAGGAACGCACAGCAACTAGAGTTGTTTTGTTGTTGAATGTGGAAACGGGTAACTGGGCTGTTAACGCTAAACTTGTGCCAAATTGTGGCAGATGACGCTTAAGCAAAGCAGCAACTGCAGAAAGACTGGATGAGAGAGCGAACAGAGAGCGAGAGAGACAGAAAGAGAGAGAGAGAGAGAGAGAGAGAGAGAGAGGGAGAGCACATCACATTGCACTAGTTGCTGGTAAAAATGGTCGCATAAGCGATTTTTATTTCGCTTTTGTAAGTTAATTTGCGCACTATTGTCCAGCCCTCAAGGGTGGTTGTTGTAGTAAAACTGCTTGTTGTTGTTGTTTAAGTTGTAGTTGTTGTTGTTGTTATCGCTGCTGCTTTTGTTGCTGTTGCGCTTGTTGTCTACTACTGGAACGTAGCGCTTTTGTGTGCTGCGTCGCCTTTTGCACTTTTTAATGTAATTCAATTTCAATGAAATTTAATCGTCCGTATATGCGGTCTGCCCCCTTAAGTCCTGCACCCCTCTCCCCACTTGACTGCGCCCGACTGGCATTTTAACATTATTTGCGTCATTTGTGGTGGTTAATTTCAGTGAGCGCTTTTACTATTCAATTATGTTGACGGCCCATTTCACCCCTCCCACAATCCAGCGCCCGCCAATCACATTTTTTATGCAGTCTTCCTTGTGGGGCACAGTGTGTCCAGTGCGTCCGGGGCACAGCTCCTTTTGTCGTGTTGCAGGGCGGCGCTAATGCGGCGCCTGTTGTCACATTATGTGTAGTTGTACTTATTATCCTGGCTGTTGTTGTGCGCGCTTTCATTGTTATGAAAAATTAAATAGGCATAAATCATGCTAATGGCGCATTCAAAAATTTATTGTGCTTTAAACCATGCACTGCCATCACATTTATTTATGTACTCTATGTGTATGTGTGTGTGGCTGTGTGTGTGTGTGTGTGTATGTGTTCGGGATTACGGGGTTGATTGTGTTAACATCAGCAGCCAGTGCCTTGTGTCAGGATACGATTGAGTCATGGCATAATCAAAAAGAGCCACTATCCCGTTGATTTCAATTTCAATTAAGTTGATTGAAACGAAAACTAAAACACATTGTTAGAGTATTTCCCATGATGCCAAAATACCGATCTGCTTAATTAAGTAATTTAATAACTCATTAACTAAACTTTTCAGAGCAACGTGATAACTATTATTTAATTGATAACATCTTTGAGAGTTCATGAAGGGTATTACAGAAATTGATTGCATCGATTTACTATACATATAGCTGCACTATATGCATGATTTAATCGTCGATAGTTGAATTAGTTAATTAACTATAAGTATAAGACTATTTAATCTTAATGTTTCTAACAATGGTTCTAATCCACACAAAAGAAAATGCAAATTTAGTTTTTAAATGTTTTCAAGCACTTGAAAACAATAATCAGCCTAGGCGTAAGTAAACCGATAAAATTATTAATGGGCATATTACTTTATAAACGGATCTACATTTTACCCAGCTATAACTTTGTTGAAACTAAACCGACTTTCACAACTTATACCTTTTTAGTCTAGAACACCACTACATTTCAAATAGCAAACATAATGTTCGGCCCCAGATCACCTTAACAAACTCAACCCATCAATTTGTTCTATGCTGAAAATTAGAGATCTTAAACTTAACGAAAATTCCGCATCTCATAATCCAAGTAACAAAAAGTTAACTTCAGTTGAAGCCAACAATAAATGGCTGGCAAACAATGCCTGAGCGTGAATAATTTGCACAGTGAATAAGACGTGGGTGGAGGGGGTTTGGAAGTACCGCATGCCGTTATACATTAAGTCCAGGACGAGAGCGACCCACATAATGCAAATTGCTCTTATAATTTGCACAGCAGCGACAACAGCAGCAACAACAAGGAAAACAGCGACGACGTCATTCATCAGCCTTAGGAAGGATACGCAGCGTCGCGGATTTTCGGGTTTTCAGACAAATTTCTCTGGATTAACAGCAGCCAGCGCTTTGGCTGCACTTTGCTCATCGTTGTAATTGTTGTTGTTGTTCTTGCACGCAACAATGCGAATGGTGCAAATGTTGCAACATTCTCGACGCGCAGCTTAGCGCTGTGCGCTTCATTCCATTTATTATGTCTGTGTTTATCTCCAATCTGGTTATTTTCATTGCCAAAAATATTTCAAGTGGGTTTTCGGCAAATGTGCCGACGTTTTTATTTGCTTTTAGGATTGCCTTTTTACGCCAGCCGAATGTTGCAACGTTCATTGCAATTTTTCATCTACGCACCGCACACCACTCGCCAGATATCAGGATGCAGAAACAGATACAGATACAGCTACAGTTACTGCTATTGCTATAGCTATAGACACACAGATACACATTGGCAGTTGCAGTTGCAGATACAGGAAACAAGCGTTGCTATTCAATACACACAGCAAAGTCTGTCAGTAGTTTTGGCCAGATTTGTTGGATCTGATGCCATGAAGAGTATATCAATGAGTATGTCAGCTGTGCAACCGAATTCAATTCGATATGCAAACATAACTCATGAGTTCTAGAGTTATGAATGCATTTGTAAATTAATTGAAACTATGATTAATTAATAAACACCTGTTCCTTTTTCCCATATTGTTGACAGTGCATCTGGCAGTCGTCCAATTGGGGTGCACAATCAATCTTAGTCGCTTCCCGTGTGCCTTTGTTACCGTCGTGTTGTTTTTGGCCAGTGCCCACCTATCGCAGCTCTTGCTCTTGTTTACATGTTCATTCGCGGGATTTTTCACTTGAAATTGGAAAGTCGTCGACGACGTTTTTGGGTGGTTGCCGACACAAAGAGTTAAGTCCCCACATGACGCATGGCACGGGCTCAATGTCTGTGTAGCAGTATCTGCATCCGTAGCTGTGCTCCCTGAATTTCTATAATGTAGGGTTGAAGGCAGGTGGGGAAGATGGGAAGTTAACGGGCATCAGCTTATTGTTTGGGCCACCATTGTAGCATTAAATGAAGTTGCTGGCTTTAGCTGCTGCTGCTGCTGCTTTAGTCCGTTGTCCGTAGTCCGTTCTCCGTTTTTGCGGTTTTGGCGTGCATTAAGCTTGTTATAGCTTTAATTTAGAGCTATCCTTGGGAAATCGCATCAGCGCAGCTGGAGATCGTTAAATAATTCATGTCAGGCACGAAAAAAACAAGAAAGAATCCTATACGAAAAGACGCAATGAAAGCCAAATTAAGCAGTTGAAACCGTTTAGCTGTTGGAGCTCAACAGAAAGAGTGGCAGAGAGAGGGATATATATGTATATATATAAAGAGATAGAGAGAGAGAGACAGAGAGTGAGAGACTGTTGCTAGGTTGCAGGACACAGCTGGTCGCCCAGCCTTCATCTGATTTACGGTGCAATAATTTTCATCTCATTTTCATTACATTTGGGCTTAGCTCAGAGCAATAAGGATATGCTTCCAGGCAAGGTGATAGGTTGTGTCCCGCTTTTGCTCCAGGACTATTTATCATTTGCCAAGTGCTTATGCATAAGTTCAAGTGCCTGATATGGGTTAGCAATGGCACTGCCAATAATACATAGGCCTGCTTCTTGGCCCCGTTCACATTGTTCCTCTCAGCCACACTCAGCTGCACAGTTTCAAAGAATCGTTTTTCATCTATTCGTTTTTTTTTTCTTTTTTCAATTTCCTACACTGAAATACCTTCAAAGTTGTGAACAAGTTGCAAAAAGAGCGAGGCACTCAGCACAACGACAGCAGCAAAAGCAATTGCAAGGGCAGCCAACTTGACAACGTCGATAGACTTGCATCAATTATAGCGCAGGTGAGCAACAGGTGGCAGACGGGACAGCAACAACGACAACAACTATAACCATGTTCAACGCCAACTTATGATTATTTATTTTTGTGCTTCTGTCTGTATTCTAGATGGAGAGACACAAGAGATCCGAATGCAGACTACAGAACCCAGATAAGATTCTGTATAAAATAATATATTAGATAGTATAATATATGTATGTAATATTCATTTTTGTTTGTAAGTATAATTTGCAAATATTTAAATATAGTGACAGACAAACATTTTATATCCGAGTTCAACTTTGATATATGCAAATCAGATCAAGCAGAATTTATATATGCCTCTTAGCCTATTTAACTCATTGCATAATTAACAGGGCACTTTAATGTGCCTCAATCAATCGAACTTCTCTTAAAAAATCACAAAGTTCGACAAAGTTTTTGGGGAACCGGTTTGCAAGTTTCATTGCTTTTCACACTAGTAGTCGTATTGTGTATTATGCAAAGTGGTTTGTGGCCCCTTTAAAGTTCCACCCGTCAGATTAGTATTCATAACAAAATGTCATACAATATATAATACAAAATATTTTGCTGGGTTATGGCAAATCCCTCGGGCAACCCTGCGCTGCGTGACATCTTTGGTCTCATTTTGTTTTTTGGTTGCGAGAGAGTCCGTTCCTTGGGCGACCCAACCCCTCCTTGCGTACAAAAATAATCTTCTTTTGGTCTTTTCAATGCGGCCTTTGGCTATTTTATGGCTTTGCAATCGTTCTGTAACTGTGCCTGGAATATCTAATGGATGCGTGCAACTAATTGAGTTGCCTCCTTGCTGGCTGTTAGCTATGTGTGTGTGTGTGTATGTATGTAGCTCCTGGCCAAAGGATTTGCTTTCGCTATTGTGGATTCATGTTTGCATTTTGACAAACCTTTTTACATGAATTCATTTTTCTACAAACGTGGCTTAGTCTTTAATGGCATACTCAAAGGGATTTCCTTTTGGGGAATGGACACCAAGCTAATCATCAACTGAATAGGTCAAAGAGTCATTTCGAAATGAAAGGAACTCATACAATATGGCTGCCATGTTAAAACCTTAAAATATTTTTTATTTTAATTCTTTTAAATCAGTATCAACAAACAAGCCTATCCTTTACATAATTTTGCTGCAGAGATTCAGTACAAGTAAGACAGGATCTACAGTGCTGACTTGCTTACAACATAAGGATCATAATCTAATATATAAAAAAAATGAAACGATAAAAAAGCTAAGGTGAATGCAAATCCAAAAATAATCTGCACTATCAGGGAGTATGGAACGTGCGAAGAGAGAGAGAAAGAGAGACTCTCGAAAAAAGATTTACAATTTATTCTTATGTCAAATAATATTACAATTATTGAAGAAAATAATAAAATTGAAGCCAGGTTAATTTTTTAAATGTGTTTTGTTAAATTTATTTCATAATTTCTCTCAATTTCTCTTTCTTGCTCAAACATTATGACGCTTGATGTTTTGGTTACCAAACTAGCTTTGCATTAGGGATCATTCTGTAGGATCCACCTGGGAAAATGGATATACTTGAAATTGAAATCGTCCAATTACAGCCGTGTAACCAGAACAACAAGTACATGTTTGCCAGAAGTGAGTGCAGCTCTCGAATGGATAGCTCATAAATTTATACGGCACATACTCGGATGACAACTTAAGTGCGGTCAAAATGTTTGGGGTGCCTTCCATTAGGAAAACAATTACAGACAACGACCACTGACAGCGACACAAAGCAGTGCGTCGAGGATGCTAACTGGATTCGCTGGCGAATGCTCTCCGGCAACCTCTACTCGAGACTAACACTGAGATAGTCGCTGTCGTTGATGTTGTCGTCGTTGTCGTTGTCGTTGTTCGCTTTTCCAACTGCGAAGATAGCCAACATTCATTCAGCGATGCTGCCGTCTCTGGCCATAAATTACAAATATGTCGTCGCTGGCCGCCACTCGGTTATGTCTATTAGCAGCCTTAGAATGTCCGATGTTTGACAATGCTTAGGCTTAGTTTGGGGTTGTGCTTTGGTCCTGCTTGGGCCACAAACCCGTTGCTCCTTCTCAACGCATATCCTGGCGAAGACGACTCGTTTATCAAGTGCAGCCAAGCGCGACTGCTGCTGACCACATCCAATCCACCCACTCAGCATCAAGTTTAAACAGTCCTTAAAGCAACGCTTGGGATTTGGATGGTGTATAGAAGAACGTTATTAGTCTTTGCATAACTCTCAGGTTACAAACAAGGAACTATAAAAATGCTTTTAAGACAGTAAAAATATAAAAAAAATTTGTTTATCAGCAGTCAAAAATTAATTAAATTATATTTTCCTTTTGCTTGTTCGACTCCAGTTGATCAGCGTCAACTGACGAATCGACTTAGCCATACCCGCCAGGTTGAACAAACCCAACTAAGAGATACAGAAATAGTTAACTTATTGGTCTGTTTGCACAATCTCTGAGCCAAATCTATTAGCCATGAGTGCCTTAAACAATTTTTAAATTGTTTTAACTGGTCGCAGCTTGGATACGCCTGTCATTCCTATGTCACTCGGCTACATACCACATAAGATTAGACCGATTTCTGGCCGAGAGGCCCAAACAAAATAAATTCTAATGTGCAGACATAAATTATACAAAGTGGCGGAATTGGGAGTTTCAGTTTTACGCTCACGTAACGTATATATTCAGCCCAAGTCGGGCGTCACATGTGTGTCTAAGTGATTTTCAATAAGTTGGCAGCAGTTTCACTAGAGGGGACGGACATGGGTGCTTTTTTTTTTGTGAGTGGGGGTTGGCGCTGCGAGGAGCGGGTCAAAGTTTTTGGGGCACGATTTTTCACACAGCTACAGATGTCTATATTCGTGCAGCAGGCCAACACACGCAGAAAGTGGCATAATTTATGGCGCACCGCCGCCTGGAGCTGGGGGAAGATGGGTGTGTGTGGGTGATGGTGGTGGTGGGGGTGGGTGAGGGTGAGGGGTACATGTGTGCGATTCTAGCGAATTTTCGCAAGCATCAATAATGACGAGCGATTTCTCATAGCCAATGGCACACTGCTTCGACGCGCTCTCATTTCGCCAAAGCACCAGCCATTTGCAGCAGCTGCGACCTTTGATATCCACAGCAAAATTCCTTCACACACACACACACACACACACACACAGACGGAGTCAGTACAGTTGCTGTCGTTGAGCGGCACGTAAAAATCCAACTTGATTTTCGACCATCAAAAACGCCATCAGTCTTCCCAATGTCTGACAAATGTTTTCTTTGACTTTTCCCGCTTTTGTTTGCGTCCCCCTCCCCTCCCCCACTTCCTCATTCTCTTTAGCAAATATGAGACGTGCCTGCTGCATTTTCATCTCCTGTCATATATTTGACTGAAATTATTTTTTAATCACAGCTCCAAGTTGTCGCAGTTGTCGCAGTTGTCGCTCGAGCTTGTTACTAGTTGCTGTTTAAACAACAATCAGCGCAGGGCATTCGCCTACATCTGATATTAATAATCATTGTATTTGGGTTTATCTGGTCGGGTGGAAAATAAAATTAATTCATTGACAGGGAAAAGTATATCGCAACAAAGAAGTTACATGCCTGATTATTTTACTTTATTGGCAAACTTTATTCGAATTCCATTTCATGATTAGACCTAAAATTTCATTGCTTCTTTCAAAACAGCTACATATGTTCACCTAATTCTTTGTTTACGCACTCAGAAAAATATCGACCATTTTTTAAATTAAAATGTCTAATTTCTAGGGAGTCCTTTTTATTTCTGATTGTTTAATGCTTACTCATGTCATAATCAATCTTTAATGTTTTAGGATTTCACAGACTTTCGCTGTTTACGATATTTTTTTCTAAGAATAAGAATATTTCTAAAATTGTAGACGATTATTTTTCCGAGTGTATTATCAAACAAAAATCAAACCATCAACTCCAAAAGCACATGTCCGCCATGGTCATTCTGCTTATGCGTCCATATTTTATTCTCAGCATAGAAAGTTGAACTAATTTCAGTATTACTTTCCAGCTGGTTACACACTTTCACACTCTGTGCATGAGTGTGTATGTGTGTGTGTGTGTGAGTGTGTGTGTGAAATCTAAAGACAACTAAACGACATGGAGAACAATTTGGTTGGCAGCGTAAGAGTAAAACTTTTCTCATTTGAGAGATTTGCAGCTGACGCTGGTCGCCTTCATTCGCTGCCATTAATGCAATCGAAGGGCATTTTGGCTGAGGTCCTTAGCTTTTTCCCCTAAGCCTTGGGTTTCAGTTATGGCGATGCCACCGAATGCTCATGGTAAATGCCGCAAAATGGCAAGCAAATCAGCGCTGAAGCGACAGAGAAATCTAAAAATTCTGCAATTGTGACAATGCTGACAATCTGCAGGCGACAGCCAACGAACATACATCCAGGGTGGTAGGAGTTGCCGGGGAGGACAGAAACAGAAGGGCAGCTAGACAAACAGACGGCAAGGAGAAGCCACCCACAGCCCATACTCGACAATGTTTTCATCTCCAGCTGGAGCTTCAGCTGCGAACAACGTCAAGCAAACGGCGACACTTACAATCAGTATGAAATTTACGCGATTTTCATTGCGGCAAATGGTTCGTTTTTGGTATTAACATTTCTTGCCAGCAACTTGGCAACTTAACCAGCAGGCAGGGGGAGGGGGGCTGGTGGTGCAGATTCAGGAAATGTTGGTAGATGCGTGGCAGAAGCCGTGCCAATTCATACATCCGTATGCACTACTGCAAAGCGACCTGACCACATTTGCCACTTTGTTTGCAAGGCTTAAATGCAATATAAGCCACGTACGAATTGCACGTATATTATTCAAATTTATAAATCAGAATCAGGCTGTGTCAGTTAACCAGGTATATATACTTCCATTATACCACCTTTATAAGACGAAGCAAATGTACTTTAGGCATCTACAATCAGAAATTACAAGTTTTATTTTTGTTCAAGAATCAGAATGAAAGTGTTATTGGCTCAGAAGAAGGCATAATAGATCTAACTAGATTGCAGTGTAACCCCAATAAAAACAAATACAAAAAACAAAAAAACGTTTAAAACAATATTGAGTGCAACAGCCCGACTTAGTACTCGCTGAACTAGTTTCATTTTGGCAAAGGGTATTTCGAAATCAGGTTTATGCAATTTGAGTTTTACATTTCTTGTTATTTTTCGCGCTGAGTTTTTCTTCTTAGCACGCCATAACGAACAACAGTAACAACAGCCGCGGGGTCTAAAAGTGGCATCAGCTGCACTTGGCAAGGATATATCCTGAAGCCGCCTTCCAACAACTTCCGTCGACTCCTTCTTTCTATCTGGCTGTGCACGCACTCGCTCGGTGGCATAATGCAATAAGCGTAGTCAACGATAGCGACGACATCGACTTCTTCCCTTCATGCTCCACGAAACTTTCAGCCTTAAAACAAACAACAACAAGCAGCAAGGAGCAGCCAGTGGGTGTTGAAGAGGGGGACTTGGCAAGGGGGGTAAGGGACGCATGTGTGCCAGACAGGTTATGCGCTATAAAATATTTAAGAAATTGCCGCCAAATGGCAGCCAAAACGGCAATAGTTCCGAGCATTTCACAAATCAAAATACTTTCAGCAACCACTTCTGTCTTTGTTGTCTGTGTCGCTGATTGTTGTTGTTGTTGTTGATGCCCCAAATCAGTAGCAGGCAAACACAACAAGGTGATAAATATATTATGTATTTGGTATTGCCAGCATCGATAACTTTCAAGTTATTCCATCTTCGAATTATTTACTGCCAGAAGTCAGAAACATCTCCTTCGATGCATTACAAACTCCTCGATAAAATTAAAATACCTCATAAAGAGGTAAGATTAAGATTGAGCTTAATCTGTAAGCAAGTATTTTGATGATGACGATGCAGTCCTTAATTTTTGAATCTTTAAAACACAGAATGAATCAACATATATATATTTTTTCATATTCAAGCTGGCTCTCCTCACTTTTGCTCGTTGGCAATTAGATTTTGAACTGATTTTGCATATCAGTATGTTAATAATATTATAATCTTCAATTTACGTCACTGAACAAGTTGAATTTCAATGAGATGCACTCGCTTCCATTGTGAACTCGACTGTTTTAGCTGAAAAGTCCTTGTAAAATCCTTGCCGCAAGGCATGCAAAAAGCGCAGTCATGTTGCAATTTGTGTGTGCATGTGTGCGGGTGTGTATATGTGTTTCTTTGTAGAAAGCCAAATTGCGTCATGTTGTGTCCTTCGCAGGAGCTACACCCCTGCACTCCTTCTCCCCCCCCCCCCCAGGAATTGGGTTAAAGGTCATTCTGAGTGGGTTCTGCCCAAATGCTGTTTAGCCTTAGTTGGCTATGTAGCTCAATGCTGCGGTTGCTTCTATCTACCACAGCAACTGTTGATTGCAACAAGAAGAAGCAGCAGTAGAAGTTGCAGTTGCAATTGCTGGCATAACAATAATCAATTTTTAATTCAATTTGTGGCCAAAATATGCAATGGGCAGTCAATTAACTGAACGCACATCCTTTTTCCGTGGACACTGTTTTTTTCTTCCTTAAAACAACACTGCAGAATGGGAGGGGTGTGGTGGCAGTGGCAGTGGCGTATAAATCAAATTACATGGTACAAAATGCCCATAAAGCGCATAACCGCAAAATACACTTAAAATGCTGGCAAAATGATTGAATTGTGCCCGAGTGTGTAGGGGTGTGTGTGTATGTATGAGTGTGTGTGTATATATGTATGTGTGTGATTGCATTTGCAGAGAGCTGCCCAGCTGGTTGGCTTATGGCATCGGTTTCGCCGTCGTGTCGGTTGCCTTTGATAAAATTATATTCATACATCGCCACACACACACACATCCACTCACAACCCCCCTCCCTTTTTCTACCCCACGCACAGTTGCACCTGTGTTTCAAAACTCAAACATCCGTTTGTGAGTGTGTACATATTTTAAATTTAATTACTACACGCTGCCACAACAGCACCAAATCCAAGCAACCAGCCAACCAGCCAGCCATCCATTCATCCATCCATCCATCCAGCCAAGCAGATCAGTCAACCCATTCCCATTCCCATTTCCCATTTGCCGTTTACCATTCCCTGCACCCATCCCATAGATCCTTTCATTTGTCGCAGTGGCTCAGCATTGGAGCACGCCATAAATGTCCATTCGAGAATAGTTGGCAGGCCATTCAGATCTCTGCTGTATGCATTTTAATATGCGAGGTTTGCTCGTGAAGTTATTATTAATATAGAGAGGACGTATGTTAATGTTTATAATTACATATAAGATATTGTCATTGTTAATGAATATTATTTCTACGACCGTATTTAAAAATCTGTTATAAAATTGAGCAGTTGAAACTATTAGTAACTTATAGGTTATGCACCACAAAATGTGCTTAACTTAACAAACTGCCCGCTTAAATACACATTGTAAGCCAGTTTGTCTGGGCCATATGTGAATGCCTTTCAGAATTTTTCGACCCTTTGCCAAAGGCGCATTTTTGCACATTTAACTCAATTTGTGGCTTACATTTAATTAATTTAATAATGTGAAATTGCACTGTGAAAATATAAATAAATAACCGCAGCACAACCATTTTCTGTGTGTGTGGTGTATGTGTGTGTGTGCGAGAGATATCAATAAATAATGGACAAGACGACGGCTAAGCTGCTTTTAAAAGATTTTACTCATGATACAGTTAGTTACAGCTACAGCTAAAAGCGCCTTACAGATGGCGCCAGTGTGAAAGCGGTTGTGCGTAGTCAATAGATGGCGGTGCAAATCACATTCCACAGTCAAGCGAAAGCTTTGTTTTGCATACAGGCATGTGGATGCCATTTGAAATGTGTTTTTATATTGTCATATTACCTGTTAATCTACTCGTTATATAGTTAAATATAAAAATAAAATATAGTTAAAAATAATTTCGCATATTTATGAAACAGATATACAATAGATATACAAGTGAATTTCACAAGAAAAGTTAAGCCATTAAAAGAAGCAAACAGCTGAAACTAATTCTTAAATGCAGTGGTTCATTAAGCCGAGGAAATAATTAAATTGCCAAGTCATAATTTTGTAAAATAAATTAAAAACACAATAAATTAATATAAAATAGAATAAATTAGGACAAACTAAATATAAATTTAAATAAATACATATAAATCAATCGAAATTTCGTAATATTTGAATCGGTTTTTTCTTTGCATAATTTATATGCAAATTAAATAGTTTCAGTTATGGAATTGTTGGCATTGCGACTAAAAATGCGGAAGGTTCCAGCCTACTTTTTTTGCCAACCATGTTTGTATTTCTCTACATAAACATCAAGTGCGAGTGCATTGTTCAATTGCAGTTGCAGTAGTAGTTGTGTTGTTGACTTATTTATTGATTGCATTAAAGGTGCTGCTGATAAGTAACAAGAGCAAAAGCGTTGCGTGCAGTGAGTGTAACGAGAATGAACATGGACAGCTTCGATTTACATGCAACGCCAACAATCTCTTCTTTCCTCTCCTCTTCTCCTCTCTCTCTGCTCGAAAGCCCTTCCGCTTTTGGATCGTCAGCTTTTCACTTTTCACAAATAAAGCAGCGCCGGCGCAGTCGAAAAAAGCTTTGCAAATAGATGCAGAACATAAGCAGCAACAACAACAAAACAAAATGAACAGTAAAAGCTTTCGGAGATGAATCTATAAATGATGCACTAAAGCCGGCTAGCATTGCAGTGCTAAACGAACGAGCAGACTGAGAATACAGCAAGCGGAGCGCTCCTTTCAATTACGAGTCAATCTAATCAGAGCAATCAACAATAATGCGTCAACCAATCAGGTGCATTTACGCTTCAACCACCCCTGGAAAGGGAAAAGCAACTAATTTAATTTACAAAACTCTTCACATGTTGCAGTGCTTCAATTTGGCTACTTACATTAGTGGCAATAAATGGAGTCTTGGTTGCGGCTCAAGTGCCCTTTCCCGGCCAATGTCCGGAGGTTAAGATAATGGACACCTTTGACGTGGAAGCGGTAAGTGGCCCCAAAACAATTGAATTCAGATGAAAACTGTCGCAACACTCGAACTTGAGCACCTGAGCAATTAATTAATCAAATGTGACGCAATTGTAAAGTTATTTTAATTAATTGCGCAGTAGGCAATCAAGAAGTTGGCAAACTTAAATTACCGCATTTGCTTATCAGAAGTACCATTTCAAGAACTTCGTTTCGAGTACTCTACGATATAAATCATGAATCATTTGCTTGTAACTTGGCTTGATTGAATTTGAAGGCTATGAAAATAGTTGCGAATTGTATATACAAATCTGAATGCACAATTCTTAAGCTATTCTTGATTAAAACCTTAATTGAAAAATGTACAATGAGTTTTTATAGTTTTAAACATGTTTAACTTTAATGAATAACTTCCAAATTATTACCCAGATCTTTTGCTAATTATATTTATGATTACTGATAGGGGACAATAGATGTCTAAAGAAAACTAAAAGCTTAAAACCATCCATTTATCACTCAACAGATTGATCAATTTAATGCGATTATTTAGTTAGGATTAACAAAAAGTACATTAGCTAATTTGAACAAATATTTGCCATAGCTACTATTAGCGAAAAAACAGACGCTGTTGTCTATGTAGATTTTAATTAACATATGTGTTTGTCTATGACTTAATATTTGCAGTACTTATTGCTTTAATTACTACAAATTTGTACATGATTTGTTGTTGTTTTTGTTTTGACCGACTCATTGATTAGATTACTCAAGCTAATAATATTTTTGCAATACTTTACAGTACATGGGCATCTGGTATGAGCACTCAAAGTATCCATTTGCCTTTGAAATAGGCAAGAAATGTATTTACGCAAACTATCAGATTGTTGATAACAGCACAGTATCCGTTGTAAATGCAGCCATCAATCGATTGTGAGTAAGACATTTAGTACAGTTGAGGATAACTCGTAATACTCTATTCGAAATAAACAGCACTGGAAGTCCAACTAATGTGACTGGCACAGCCAAGGTCATTGCACCCGCCCAACTGGCCGTGACCTTCTTCCAGAATCGTACGTAAACTGGATCTGTAAAAAACTTATTTCTTATAGCTTATATACATATATCTTTTGCATTGCAGAGCAAGCCAATAGACCAAACTATTTGGTTCTGGGCACCGACTACGATTCGTATGCAGTTGTCTATAGCTGCACCGGTCTCGCCTCCCTGGCCCACTTGAGTGAGTATGCGGAAGCCGGGATGCTTTTGGGCCCCGTTTGCTAGTCACGTCCCGCCTTAACCTTGGCTAATTTGTCATGCAAAACGAGAAATCAGTTATTGCATTTGGCATAATTAATGCAACTCCATAATTAATTGCATTATGGCCAACCAGGGAGACATTTGTTCAACAACGTTAATTACAATCATGCGACATTGCATTCATTGACCATTACAGAAATCGTTTGGATATTGACGCGACAGCGTGAGCCCACGGAGCAGACCATTGAAACCGCATACAAGATACTGGACGACAACAAGATATCGAAGGCCCTGCTGATCGATACACTACAGAAGAACTGTCCCCAATTGGCAGGCAATGGCACAGATGCAGCCAATTACAGTCAGCTTGAGGAGAACGATGACTTTGCCACCAATGTCTTGCCCAAGGCCATTGAGGCGGCATGAGAATGGCTAAGACGCTTCTATCAGCGTCTCTACGATATATACATGAATTTTTTAAACGACTAAACGCAAACAACATTCAAGATTACATATATACGGTGGCGGACACCTTATTCTGATCAGCGTCAAAGAAAAAAAGGAATTGCCTGCCATAAGCTAACCATTCATTATTTTTCAAAAATTCCAAAGACCGATGGTAGGTATATGTATTAACCACCAAAATTAATATATGACCCCAATTCACTGGGGTTTCCCCACCTGCTAGGTAGGATTATGGCAGGCAATTACGTTTTTTCTTTGACGCTGATCAGAATAAGGTGTCCGCCACTGTATATATATAATAAATATATGCAAGGCATTCAATGTTAAACATATACTAAAGAATGAAATTACTACCAATTGAATAATTTGACTGCTCAGCAACTGGTTTACATTTATATAAATAAGAGCAATAATACGAATGTATATAAACAGATGTATATATTTGGTATACATATTCCCCGAATATAAAAAAAAAACCGTAATTAATATGAATATGTTTTGAAATCTCTGTTATTTTTATTACTGGAATGATTGGTACAATTTATTTGTGAATAATAAATTTCAAAATATTTCTAGCACCAACTGTGAAATTGTTCAATTAGCAATGAGGAGATTTGGCAATTTGAACAATGGTAAAATATAAATATAAAAATATTTATAATTTTTCAATATTTAAAATCCATTAGATTATTAGATTTCCTAGCGTTGTTAGGGCAATCATAATTTTGACTTCATTGTAAATAGAAGGAAGTTTTCTACCATCGCAAACTATATTAAATCTTCTTAAATAATTAATAATAATTACATATATGCAATAAATAAAATCTATCTCTCTCTGCCCCCTCTGCTTGTCTTCATTGTGCTTTATGCTTGATATAATATTTTGAAATTAAAACTGAAATAAAAATAACTTCGCTTCAGTTCAGTATTCAGTGAAATATTCAAATATATTGAAAATAGCTTACTAAACTACAATTTATATATGCCTCAGCTTTCATGATACATTTGGAAAACTGACCAGACTCAATAAAAAGTCATTCTGCTTAGAATATATTGTGATTCATCTGCGTCTGGCACTGTGAATTGCTATTTGAAATGAATACACCGGCTAGCGACACTATTCATAATAAACTTAACCTTCAACGACCGTTTGTCATAATAATCTGAGCTGTGATTCTTACAATTTGAATTCTCTCTTATGCGGCACAAACTGGATTTTAAGTGGAATAGCTCAAGTCAAAGCAACTCAGTTAAGAGTTGTTCTTAAGCACTTTTGTGGCATATAAGTCATAAATGCTGATAATGATTCGTTTGAACTTAAGTGCAGTTAAAAGCAACCGCTTATTGTTTTTATTTTCGAAAGTAATGCTCATTTTAAATGAATATGTTCTTAAATAATATGAGTTTAATGCAAATGTTGAAAACTGCCCAAATGCCAATTGAAATGGCATGAAGCATAAAAGCAAACTCGAAACCAAACTAAACGTAAATAGAATCATATTTTTTACTAAGGTAGTAGTGCTGGCAGCTGTTGTCTCTAAGCTGCTTATTTGTTTGCGGGTCTGTAGCGCTTTTTATTTATTTTTTTTTATTATTCTAGTATGTGCGGTAAATAAAACAAATGTTGAACAACATAAACAAACATAAATCACAAGCCGCAGCAGCCATGACCGGAATGGATAACTCCCTTGCAAAACTCTATATTTGTCTACCCCTCTTTTGCCCTATCTATCGGAAAGGACAATTGCAAAATTAAACAGCGAAAAGGCAAGACAATCGTCCTTGCCTAGAGTAGCATAACAAAAACCCAAGCGCCCAATGGGGAAATTTTATGGTACAGCGATTTTAGAATTTGTATATGCATCCATCTACAAATTTTATTTTCGTACTATTGCCGCCTTTTTCCTCTTCTATTTTGTTATTTGCTTTTTGGTTTTTTGAGCTTGTAGTCGCCTTACCGCGACAGACTCTAACTCAGACTCAGACTAGCAGATGTAGATAGAAACAGACACTCACACACACAGAGACAGATAAAGAGAGAGAGAGATACAGAGAGGGAGAGGGCAAGTTTGGAGGGACAACTACTCGCCATGCATACAAAATTTATTTTGTAAACAAAGTAAATGCCATTACAAACAAATTGGACTTTGTGCCATGCTTTTTGTACTTTGTTGCGTTGTTGCTTTTGCATTTTTGGCCAAAGAACTGAATAGCTGGGGCACCTCTGGGAAATCGCTCAAGTGCGCCTCGGGGGCGCCCATGAGCCGACGCTGGCGCTGTGCGTGATGCCTCGACAAGGATGTGGATGTGGAATGTGGATGTGTGACTGCCTCAGTCTGACATTTAAGACCTCGATGAGCGATAGATATGTATACTGAATACACTCTCCCTCCATCTCCCCAAATGTGTTTATACTGTGCGGTCAGACAATATTTATTGAGTGCAAAAAACACTCAGCATGCATGTGAGAGCTTGCCTTGGGCCATAGCCAAATGAGAGTTTCTATTCCCCATCACTCACACGCAGTTGCAAAAGTGACCGTAAGAGAGTTACACAAATTCTGGCTAAATTGGAATGCAACGATAGACTTATAGATAGATAGAACAACAAACAAGCTAATTTAAAGCAACTTAAAAAAAAAAGATATTATTTTGTATGAATAAGCGGACATTTTCAAACTTTTCTCAGTACGAATGTGTTGAAGACCTACAAGACAAGGGGTATTCCGGTATCACTTTATATTATTTAAATGCAGCCCACCATTTTCAAAATATTTAAAAATAATATTTAGTTTTCTATAAATTTCATTAAAATTAAATTTAAAAATTAAATTGAAAATGAATAACAAAACGGAAATTTGAAAATAAAAGTTAACCTAACCATAACATAATAAAAAATGGTCCAACATTCAAAAATCGAATCAGATCAAAAAATGTTAGTAACTTTGTAATAAAAATGGAGAGTAGAGCCAGAGTAAGGGACACTTAAAGCACACGGAAGCAATCAGAAGCTGCCATCTCTTCAAACTGGACTCGAGCTCCAATTGAGCAGCTCTGGAAATGCTGTTCATATCATTTTATTACCTTTTATTGGCAATGTCCCCTGGCTTGGTCAGGATGCTGCAGTGCAAAACCAATGACCGTTAAGCATTAATGTCCTGTGGCAGCCAAAATCGAGAATTGCGAGAACTTTTACGTGTTTGCATATTTTATGGAGCTAGTCGTACTTTAATTGGAACAATACCAATAAATGCCAAATGCAGCGAGCAAGCGGGCGAGCGAGCGAGCCAAAAAGTTTGATGTGCATTGACCGGGATTTTTTGGTGGAGTCTGCAGCCAAATTCAAATCCCGATGCGTCGTGGTACTCTGTAAAACCAAATCAACTCAACGGACACATACACATTTACACACATACACAGGAAGGATAGCCGCAACAACCACAAGGATAACAACGGCTTTTAGCCGTTTTCCCGCCACCGCCGCCGCCGCTGTAAGTTGCGGTTGCGGCCAGCGGCTGGTCGTAGACAACGAAACCAGTTAACAATTCAATGAACGCAATTACAAGCGACCTGGTTGCGTTTCGCTGGTGGCACGCGAAGGGGTGTGGTGGCGGGTGTGTTGGCAGGGGTGCTGGCACACGTTGCCAGGATAGCGATTAGGGGGGAGGTGCGCTCAAATTAAACAGTTTGCAACATATTGTTGCTGGGCAGTCGGCCGTTTTCAGTGCCGCCTGCTGCCATTCCGTTTTGTGGCCAAAAAACGTGGCCATAAATGCTTGGCCCAAAACGGTTGGCTGCATAAATTATGCGCACAATTCATCGCTGCATTCAAATGCTCAACGTCTGTTGGCCGTTTTGCAACAACAGCTGACGCGGCGTTTTTGATTAATTAAAGCCATTTTATTGACTAACAGCAGCTATAGCTTTAGGGGATTTGGCAGCACCACCACTGTGGTTATACATCCGCACTTAACAAGTATGTTGCCAAAAAACGAAACTTTCAAATTATTTTGTGGTTGGCCTTCAGCATTGAAGAGTAGTCTGTGTTGGAGCACATTGTAGTCATTTAAATAGGCGAAATATCGGATATATCGCCATTTTTCTGTAAAAATCGATTTATAACGTCTCCGTTTTGAGGCTACAACTAATAGTTACAATCGCTTTTCGAAGTGTTCCATAGGTTAATTCATGGTCAACAAGCATTAGTTTATGAAATGCAGATAACTTTTGACAGAGGTCTGTATCTGGAAAATGTTGGGAGTATGATTTGAAGATGGATTTCGATCTACAATTGCGTTTCAACTTTGAATGTCAAACTAGCCCTGGTTATTGAAATTCATATCCCTTTTGACCACGTTAAGGAGTTTTGATAATAATTTACTTGGCTCAAATAAAGGACTTACTTTTGTCTAATACAACTAATATTTTGACAATGAGTTCAGCCGTATTGGGTACTTCACATGCTGTCCTGGGAATGTGGCTAGCGACAGCAACGTAGCTGGCGTAGTTGTTGTCCCCTTTCAACTGCGACTCCAAAGAACGGCTGTCTACGTGGGGCAGCACGTGCAGTCGTATGACAAAGTTTGTCGCTGCCACAGCGTCTTGTGGCACGCTTGCCAACTGCTTAATCAATTACGCAACTTTGTATCAACATGCGACAGGCTGAAGTTGGCAGCCTGGTACTCTGCGTCGACCCCTGATACCCCCCATCAACAGATTGAGCCACAAACGTGGCATGCACATTGGCTGAAACTAAAGCTAAGGCTAAGGCTAACCCACAAAAAGGCAGCTATCCCGAGGCGCCACTAAATTGACAGCTGCTGCAAGCACCTTCCACTTGCAGCTGCTGCCCCCCATTGCTCCCCAAATGGGCACGCCGACCTCCTGCACCAGCAAGTTGGCAAAGTATTTTAAATTGCACGTTGCAAAAGTCGAAAATAGTTTAATTAAAATGCATGTGAAGCATTTCATTTTCAACATTTGGGTTTGCCTAATGAAATTAACGTGATCTGGCAACGGCAGCCAACTCTTAAGCCAAACGAGTTTAAGTGAAGTTGCCTTAATTGAAATATAATTATAATTAAATAAATATCTGATTCCATTGTACATATTTCTGATTGTTGTTATTTAGAATTAATAGAACGGAGCAGAACGGAACTCATCCTCCATAGCTTTATCTGAGCTGAACCAATTTACACAACTCACAACACTAATTTTGACAGTTAGCCAAGTCCCTAGAAATTTCAATTATTTATTTAATTTCGAGCGGGTCTAAATAATTATTTAGAGATCAAAAAATTCACAAAAGACATTGCTTAGGATAAAATTGTGGCTTTTAAAAGTTGTGAGCCATCATAACAGAATTTGGGCAGAAAATAATCCCTTTTGTTGCCAGCTTATCCAGTAAGTCATGACGAAGATCAAAAACCCAGTATACGAAATCATATTTGAAAGAAAATTAACAAAAAATTGGTTTGACAAAAAACATTAAATTATTTCTGGAAAATGTTGTAAATGTAAATGCAAGAACAAGCCAACAATGACGACAACGAAACCCAATTGCTACTCGAAAGTGACGCATTGCATATTTGACAACGATGGAACTCTCATGGGTAATGCACACGAATCGCAACAGAATTACAACTAACCATATAAATATATATATATATATATATATATCACAGATACGGAACGTTTGTATACGCAGGTAGTGCAAAACTTACTCACACCCTATGGAAAGATCTACACCCCAGAGTTGAAAATGCGTTGCATGGGAAGACCAGCGCAATTGGCCAGCGAGTTGGTCGTCAATGAGTTCAAGCTGCCCCTGAAACCGGAGGAGTATCTGGTTAAATTTGATGCAGAGGTGCACCGGTTGATGTGCAACGTGGAATTGATGCCAGGTGTGAAGGAGTTGTTGCTGCATCTGTTCGAGCATCGGGTGAGCATGGCTGTGGCAACATCGGCTAGCCGCAGAACATTCAACCTGAAGGCGGGAAATCATTCCGACCTGATGGCCGCATTTCGTCACTTTGTCTGCGGCGATGATCCGGAACTGAAGCGTGGCAAGCCTGAGCCGGATATTTTTTTATTGGCAGCATCACGCTTCAAGCCAGCTCCTCGACCCGAATGCTGTCTGGTATTTGAGGATTCACCACATGGCTTACAGGCTGGTATTGCAGCGGGCATGCAGGTGGTCATGATACCAGATGATACCATTGTTCCGCCCGAGCAGACCGAGGGCGCCACCTTAGTTCTGCGCTCCATGGCCGAATTTGAGCCAGAACTCTTTGGTTTGCCGCCCTATGACAATGTCTCGAAATTTACATTTGGCTAACAAGGCGTGAATATTTCTACTGTTCTTGACCAAAATTATCAGTGATTAAAAAGTTTTTTCTATAAATTTATTTAATTTTCTTATTAAATTTTTGTTTTCTGTGCGCAGTGAAGCTTTAGCAGTTAAGACATTGATAGTCGCAGACATAATGGTGCGCCTAATTATTTATTTCACTCTAAAATGCGCAATCAATTTGTTGCAGTTGCAATTTTAATGAGCTTTAATGGAAGTAAATCAACTTGCAAATGTATGAGGCAAATTTTCTATCCCCAAGGATTTAAAGTAATTACGAAGTGAGAAAACTTTGACTTGTCGGCCAGGCGAATATAATAATTTTCTGCACACTTTAATTTAATACTCTTATTTTTCATTTGGTTTTTGTTATTTTTATTCTGTTATTTAACGCTGCCCTTGAGTGCTTCCTGCGGCGTTCGCTCATTAGGCTATAAACGGAAGTGGCAGGCAAAAAAAAAGATTCACAAATAATGAAAAGCAAAGTTGAATTCGCAAACGCAATTAGCAGGGTAAAGATTTAAAAGGTTTATTCACTTTAGTTTTATGCGAGCTGGCTAGTGCTTTTGAGGCACAGAGAGAGACCGAGATTGAGCTGCAACTGCTGCAACTGGAGATTCGAGACTCCAAGTTGACTTCAGCTGTCGGCAGTCTGGTTGGAGCATTAAGTAATTATAAGTTGGGACAGTGTTCCACAGTTTGTTGTTTTTGCTGCCAAAGTTGATAGTTGCATGTTGAGCTGTGTGGAGCTGCTTGCTGCATGCCACACAAGTGACATACTTTTCGAGTCGAAAAACGTCGCCACATACGGCATTTGCGTGGTAAGCTGCATTGCATAGTTTAATTGTCAACAATTGACTTTTGCCAGACAGAGAAATAGACGGAAAGACCACCAGACAGACAATAAAATGTTGCATTTGCTTTAGCAATTAAGTTTGATTTATTGTTTATTTTATCCTGTTCATAATGGCCATTCAATGCGGATAACATTCAGGCTGAAGGTGTTACTTGCATTTATGTATTATGCCCTAAATCGGGGGCACTCTGTTTCTTGAGAGATTGTGTAACTTAATGGGGAATACAGTAAACATAATCTCCAATATGTAATAAATCTATGAAGATTTTCAATATTTATCTGCTTTGTCTTCTTTTACTAGATTTAATTCAATGATTCAAATATTCACTATATTTGTCTTGAAACAGACTCTGCAGCAAAGTTCAGTTATTACAAAAAATGAATAGTTTAATTTTAAGGTAGAGTAGTTAATTTTTCTTAATTATTATTTATTTATAAATAATAACATTGTTTCAATTTTATACAAAACTAAATGAAATAAACATATAACTGTTATTTCCATTTCTTATTAAATATTTCTTGATTAGAGTTTGGCTAAAATACTTTAACCAATTTACGTTGTTTTCTCCATAGAAGGGTATAAAATAATCGGATAAATGTTATTTCCAATTTAAATGAGATTTCGCACAATTTCCGCATGAGTTATGAATTTATGAGTTTAGCTTGTGGCTGAAAGTTGCTTTATCTATGCTTCAGCGGGTGGCTCTTCAGGTGGCTCCTCCTCGTCCTGCCCGCTAGTAACAATTTCCTCCTCCGTATTTGCCACTTCATTAACACCACTGCCCCTCGGCGATGGAGGCGAATGAGGTGAAGGTGGTGTTGGTGGTGGCGGTAGTGGTTCTAAATAGGGCAAGCCATACTCAACAGTATCGAATTCGATCAGGGTTTCCAGACGCTGAGTGGCCAGTTCGGACCAGCAGCAGGGCAACTCTGGATCCGGTAGCATAATGACCCTTAGGTGCGCTTCTCTAGCCGCCTGAACACCCTTGGTGGTGCCATCAAAGGCCAAACAGCACTCGGCACAGGGTGTATCACAGAGCAGCTTCATTGCAATCAAATAACAATCCGGATCGGGTTTGGGACGATTATATTCATCGGCGCAAAGCACATGCTCGAACTTTGCGAATAACTCCTCATGTCCGCGTATCTTTTTGCAGTATATCGAGCGACTGCTGGCCGTGATCAGAGCCAGGCCAATGCAATTCTCATGCAGATGATTGATCAGACGCTCGATACCCTCCATTAGGGGCGGATACGAAATTAGGCGGCAAGTGTGCTCGTTCAGCTGCACCAGGAAATTCTCCCACATTACGGGCAAATCACACTTGCGGCATATCAGCTCGGCCATCTCATGCGTCTCCATGGGCGCACATTGCATGAGAACCTCGTCGGGCAGCGTTTTATTGTAGCTGGCAAGGAGTTCGCGACACGCTCGCTGATATATGTGACGTGTGTCTGCGACAGCATGTGTTATTAAAATCCATATAGCTTAAGGGGGCGGACACTGTTTACATACCGAAAATCGCAGTTTCCAAATCGAAAATGCAAAAGGCGGTGCATGGCTGACAGCAGGCGGGCGGACAGCAGAGGCATGGATTGCAGCAGGGCGTACAACAGCGCAGACAGCGCGGCGGAGTTGAGTTAATCGTTGGATTTCTATCGCACATGGGGAATGGGCGGGCCGAAAACAATAAATTTTAAAATTTTCAAAATGACTCAACTAAAATCAAAATTTAACTTGAAGCTTTGACGTACCTTTCAGAATAAACAAAATATTTGATAACATTCGATTGGCGACTAATTTAATTTGTTAAAAATTATATTTTATAATAAGAGTTTTATTTACTGAAAGTGTTGTTGTTTAAGATATATTGACTGATTTGTGTCTTTTCAGAGCTTTTAATAATTGAAAATTGAGCTTATGCGAAACAGCCATATCTATACTCATTTTGAGTAGAGCTTCAGCATAAATAAATTAGCAAAATAAATGAGAAACTAATTTGACGCTTAATTATTGTTTTGTTTGACACAATGTTTGTTAGTCCATCATTATCACTACAAAGTCACGGCTTATCAATTTCCGCCAACCCTTTTGCTGGTTTAGTTTGAGAAATCCGCTCAAAGAATTAGCTGTTTGTCAAAAGCGATTGAAATTCATGCAGCCTGAATCCGTCTACGAATATTTATCGTGGAATGAGTTAAGAATGAATAGGATTGGTAATAGGAATGGGAATGTGAATGTGAATGTGAGCGTGGATATGGATGTGAGTGGTTTGCGGTAGCGACAACGACGGGATTAACATGTGTCGACGACGTCGCTGAAAAGCTTTCATAGTCCTTTTGCCGCATTCCACTGAATTAATGTTAAAATGCATTGGCAGAGGAGAGCGGCAGCCGGCAGGACGAAAGGGCGTTAGCAACCATGCAGCCAGCAATATCCTTGTTTTGTTGTTTGTCTGTGTGTGTTTTCTGTGTCCTGTTATAAAGCATTAATCAAGCATACCTGCTGGGCAGAGTGAGCGGTCTAGCAACAGATATATGCCGTGAGAGAGAGGGCAAGTTCAGTCTGCATGAGCAGGGGGCAGGGCGCAGGGTGTTCACTGTGGCTTTGGCCTTTGCTTGTTTGCGGTGGCGACAACGACACACACACAGGGACACTAAATTGGCGCTCATTATGATGGGCCTGAACACAGACACACACACACACACACACACAACCACACACACATGTATGTATGTTTATCGATGTGTGTGTGGGTACATGTGTGTGTGCACCCCTGCAATTTTCCGGCTAAATGGCATACATTAATTAACGAGACTTGGCCCTTGGTAGCCAGCATTCATTTGCCCAGCAGCTCACGAAAAGATTAATGGTGCGCTATTAATGTGTAATGACAAATGTTAGTGCAGCCCCTCTCTCTATCTGTCTCTCTCTGTGTCTCCCTGTCTCTCTCTCATCTGTGTCTTTCTCTCTGATCCCAGCTGAACGCATTTCCATTTTGACAAAATGATTGAAATAAATATTTAATTAAAGTGCGCGCATGTGTAACAAGAGCAACCAAAAACGGTCTCTAAATTTTCATAAAAAATGCAAAAGCACGTGCCAGCAACAACAAGAAAATACCAAAAATGACACCAACGCATAAAAAAGTTCGGGCAGTGAAAAGTGTCACAGTTAAAAATAACAACAAATTAAGTTAATTTGTGCCGAAAGAGCGACTAACACTTACCCTGTAAACCGCTTCAAATTGAATGCATTAAAAACATAAATTAACTATTGAAAGGAATCAATCAATGCTTGAAAGAATGAATGATTGATTTGGGTGTTAAGTGCATGAAAAACTAAACAGGAAAGTTTGAACGAAAAATCATAGATGCAAGTCATAAATAGTCCTATACAGATATAGATTACAGAGGAAGCCAGCTATGAATTCTTGGCAAGCTCTGGTTGCCCAACAAATGCTTCGTTTTTGTCGCAACTACCCCTGGCTGTTGAGTAAACAAACACACAAAGCGACAACAACAACAATAACTGTAACAACGTCATGCGTCAAAGTGACAACAACAGACATTAAGAGACGCACATGAGCCGCCCATGAGATGGGAATAGAGATGGAGACAGAGAGAGATCGGGGATTAGATAAGGTAGCAAGCGTGTGTCAGTGAGACAGAAATGGCACGAGTACAGGCTGCGGTGGCAAACAAGTAAATAAATGACAAACTAAAGCCAAATTAAGTAAATAAAATTGTTGACGCTGTCAGTCGCATAAACTGACTCTGACATGGCTGACGCTGAAACAACAGACACCCAACAGTAGGAGCAACATGGACTCACTGACTGACTGACTGACTGACAGAACATGTGCCTGGGTCCTGACCAGAATCGGTGCACACCCACCGATGTCAGTTCAAGTGACACGATTGTCAATTGACAGCAAGTAGTTGACTGCATTCACAATAGCAGATCCAAACGCTCTGAATTCAATACCACACTCTGATCTGAACTATATTAAATCTAGCTGTCCCATATTTAATATAGAATAACTAGTCCTAACTTATATATTTTGTAATTGCTGACTACAGATTTTCTTCACCTTAGTCAGCATCCTATCTACGCTTGTGCTTAAACATATAATCGTACTGAGTCTGAAGACTCTCCTCCCAAAAATGAAAAAGAGCGATAACCTTTAGAGGCCAGCCTAGACAATCAAAAGCAGCAAATAAAAGACAGCCTCTATAATAAAAGTGTGGCTTTTTTACAATGGGCAGACAAACGCTGACATGTGTCAAAACGAAAGGCGCACAATTTATCAAAACGAACAATAAAACAAACCAAAATGTAACAACAAAAAATTCATACATATAGCATAACAAATGGCACCAACAGCTAAATACTCTGCCAAAACTAAAATTTTACAAATAAATCCCCTTATTCATGACTTTAAAAATAATCCTCATTCTTCCGTTCGTTTAAAATTGAAATGGTCTTTGAGCATAATAGTTTATATTGAAAACCAACAAGCAAACTGTGCACAAGTGATTAAAGCAATGTTGACAGGCAAGAGCCAAAAATAAAACCAAATCCGAATCCAAATCCAAGTCAAGATAAGGAGACAATGACAATGGTCAGCGACAGACGAGAGCCACAAGTGAGGCAAAAATATTCCCAAATTCACACAAGACAGACAGAACAGACAGACAGACTAGCGGACAAGCAGACAGACTGATTTCTTTACCAAATGAAAAATTGACGCCCGCTTCCCTCACGCCCCCTATGTGAATTGCGAGCTGCTGTCGCTTGGGCATGCGGCTTGTGGCAGTTTGGGGGCAACACTGTGCTCCATTCATCACGCCGAAAGCGATGCAAGTTTCCGGCTCAGTTGAGAAAAGTCCAAAAGAAACACTCTTTCCTGAATGCCTGTCTGAGTTCGGACTGTCATGCGATTATTATTGTTTATGTGCGCGATAATCTAGCGTGTGGAAAAGCCATCGCAATGGTCGGGAGCTACTCTATTTGTTTGAGCGTGTACTTCTCAAAATTCTTAGTCAATTTGGCCGTACTTATAAGTCTTAAAAATAAGTTAGCAATTCGTGAGTACCATAAATCTGCTTAAGATCAATAAGATAAAGATCAATTAAGAAAAGCTGAGTATACTATTTTAAGAAATGACAAAATAATAATGTTTCATAAAGCATAATATAAATAAATATAAAAGCGTATTTAATCTTCGGCTTTTCCCTGCTGACATTTATTTAAAATGCATACTTCTTTTTTAGTTAGTTATATGTTAAACTGCACAACAAATGGAAATTTTCTTGTTTAGATTCTATTTTTTTTCCTTTATTTTGTTGTCTATGTTTTTGTGTGGATTTTATTGTTGTTTGGTTGGTTTCTGTTGCTCAGTCAGTGTCTTGTTTATGTTTCATTAAGTATGTGTGCTTGTTTTGCCATAGTCGGAGGCGACTGTTATTGCACTTGCAGATAAAACTGGTCGCAGTGTTGATTTTGTCGCCTCTCTTCTGTGTCTCGCCCCCTGCTTGCAACTGACCCGCTTGGCTTTGTTGGTTTTCACAGTTACAAATTAACAACAACAAAAGTAAGTATTAAAATAATAACTATAATAACAGCAAATTGCAAAAAGTTAACTCATGTGTGAGTGTGCGTGCCTGTGTTTTGTTGGTTGGTTGGTTGACTTTGGCTTCTAGCTTTTTGCCCAACCAAATGCAACAAAGTAAAATGCAATTACACTCGTATCTGTGGCACTTGCAATTGTTCCCTTTTTTTTTTTTTTGTTTTTCACTTTAAGAGTATCTGTCTGTGCACATACATGTGCTTGTGTATGTGTGTGTGTGTGTGCGTGTGTGTGCGTGTGTGTGTTTATTCAAGTCGTGTTGTGTAATTTTATATTGAGGTCAGTACTGCTGACTGTAATTTATAAAAGTTGGCATTTTGTTTGACCCGCACACAGCTCAAAAAGACCAAAAAGTTTCGGTTGCTCCTTTTGTGTGTGCGTGTGGAGTGTGCGGGGTGTTTGTAGGACTGTTGGGAGGTACGGGCGAAATATCTCAAATTGCATGTAATTTCCCATATGGAAATTGGCCATCGAGTAAATCCCGCTTTAAATCATTTTTTCTGTAGTTGATCTCAATCGATTAAATGACTGTAGAAAAAACCTTTCCTTTACCTGCAGTATCACGCTGACATTTAAATATTAATAAAAAAAAATCTTCAATTTTGCAAGAGTGTAAAATGTGGTTTTAAAATAAATAAAATAAACATAAGCATATAAAGCTTAATGTTTATTTTTTTTTACAAAAATTAAACACTTACAAATGTGTACTTCAGTTAATCACAAATTAACCAACTGCACAACCAACTCTGAATATGCAATTTCGAAATTCGTTCACTTATAAATATATTATTCAAGGATAACCTGTGCTTACCTAGGAAAACAAATATAAATAATAAATTTAGTTAAATTTAACTAATAAATATGCATCCCACAATCCTTCAATCACAATCCTTTTAACTTTTTATAATGAAGCCCAATTTCAACTTCTTCAATTCAAGTTTTTAGAAACCCACACATTCAAAATGTTTCAAGTATTTAACAAACGAGTCTTTTGCCACTCGCCGCTGCCTGCTCGTAGACTCGTCGGAGAGAATTGTGGCAAGTGCGCAAACTCAACACAAGTCGCTCCCGTTTGCTCATTCAGCCCAACAGGAGTCAACTTCAAATGAGTCGCAAAGTCCAAACAGCTGCTGGCAAAGTCACCTCAGACGGGGCGCGAGGCGAGGCGTTCAGTTGGGGTCAAAAGCGTCAGGGAATTGGATGAGCCCATGGGTCCGACCAACATTGGGAAGCAGACAAATGACGATTTCGGCTGCCTTTGCAACTTTGAGTGTTACCTTTGACTTGTTTTGTTTAATGTTAGGCCATAAAATATTACCATAAATTGTCAACGTAAAAATA
This sequence comes from Drosophila conformis, assembly GCA_035041375.1. Taxonomy (NCBI): domain Eukaryota; kingdom Metazoa; phylum Arthropoda; class Insecta; order Diptera; family Drosophilidae; genus Drosophila; species Drosophila conformis. The sequence continues at coordinate 2,544,206 of JAWNLE010001234.1, forward strand.
TTAATAAAGCACGGTTGAGCGCATAAACCTGATTGCGATTCTTGTGCGTGCGTGGCACTTAAATTTTGTTTTTATTGGCGCAAAGGATTTTGTTAAGCATGAAAACCATTTCGACTGTATTTAAGCTGGCCATGAAATATGCATGAGCCACTGTCTGTGGCATACACGGTGGCAAGGACAGCAGCTCAATTGAATTGAATCTATCGTATGCATCACATATATGTGGCACATACATCGTATATATCGGATGCAACAGTCCAGCGGCTGGCAACAATGCGACAAGGCCAAAATTCGTCGAACTGTAAAAACGACTCAAAGGATATTCCGCAACAATCTGCATCTGTTTGGCCGCTGGCAAACATTGCTGTGCGAGTATTTAAACATATATACATATATAGATGCATTTATACAGCATAGCAACTTTATTATTATTATTGTCATGGGCTCAGCTCACCAACTGGTTACCAATTCTGCATGCCGCATGCCGCTGCCCCCGTCAGGAGTTGAGTACGTGCGCTGGCATAATTGCGCGCCTGGCGACATCCTTTAAGCGGCAGTGCAAAGGTCCTGCTGTCCGAAAATTGTCAATCGCCGAGATAATAAAAGCACATAAGAGCGAACAGTGTGCACGACCCAACAGCAACAATATTTTAATTAACTTAATTAAGCCATTTTTATTTTCCACGGTCAGGTGTTAACTCACACACACAATACATACACACCGTAAGCACACACTCGAAAAAAAGAGCGGGGGTGCATTGTTTTTTTTTTGTTTGCAGCTCGACACACAAAAGTTCAAATAGACCAACTTGATCGCTGTGTGGCAAGAGCAGCTGTGGCAATAACTTTGCTGCCCAGCTTTAGCTTTTCACGAACTCCAATAAAAAATTTTTCTTCAATCTCTCAAAAATACTTTAGAAAAAACACTTATTTCACAGATTGATATTTTGGTTAATATTGTTGAATGGGTAAAATTAAATCAGTATATTTAAATGACTTTGCAGTTAATTATAATGTGTTCAATATCTATCGTATGCCAGCCTTATGGAATTCAGAAGCAGTGTCTCCAGCCATGGATATACTTGGCTATCCAAATTTTTATTGGTTGCCAAGCATGGGAATCTAATATTTAATTTTAATTTATTATTATTCTCTTCTAAAGGCATTGCTATGTCTCATCGGCTTTGCTGCAGCGTATGCTAATTTATGTTAGTCGATGCAGTTTTATTATTATAAACAATGCATAATTATGTTAGCTATAAACAAGAGTCTCAGCAGACACCACAGTTATCTGTGTAAATTTCTGCCCGATATAATTCAAGTTTCACTGGGATGGCTTTCAAAATTGATTCTTTAGTTCGCATAGAAGCATACTGTCATGGCTATATGGAATCGGCTACTGATGCTGGTCTAGAATATGTGTGTATACGTTCAATTCAACTCAACTTTTAAATTGGGCTAAATGGTATATTAAGATTCAACACCTAATTTGTAAATAAGGAGACGAAAACAATTTGATTCTTGGCTGATATAATTAATTTAATGCATGTCGAAATTTGTGTGGTTTGTCATTTGTAAATAGTCAGAAACATATGTGTTCTAAAGGAATTTGTGTTCAGCGGTTGATTGGTTGCGTATCGGTTTGCCATTGCGTTCACTAAATGGATGAGTGTGTTACAAGAAGGAAGTGATGTCAACAGTGTGCCATTTCAAATCAGAGTTCAACATCGACTAAGTCGATCTGCTTATTGCTACTGCAGTGTGTGCATGTGTGTGTGTGTGTTCGAGTCTGTTTGAGGATTTTGCTGGATGGTTTAGGGTTTGGTTAACCGCTTTTGAAGAGCAGTATAGCCACCTGGCCCAAATAGAAGTAGATGAAGTGACGCGTCTCGTGTGTCACATACGAGCCAAAGTTGCGTCCAACAATGCAATGCCAGGTGGGATTGTATTTCTTATCAAACTCCTTCTTGATGTACGCCGCTATGTCCTTCTCAATGTTGTACTTCTCCAGGGCCTGGGTAGCACAATCCACAGCATCTTGCTGCATCTCCTCGCTCATATCCGCATTTTTGATGACTGCCTTGCGATCTGACATCTTCGGGCTTGCTTATTGGCCAAATGTTCTGCCAAAGATTGATATTATTTTATCGCTTGGGTAAAGTTATGTGACGCGCTTACCTTCTGGTCGCTGGTCGACTATATCAAAATATTTAACAAATTCCGATTTCGGATAATTTTGTCAAAAATCTTCGAGTTTGTGTAAAACAAGTTTTCGTTAATATTTCACTGACAGGTCAAATGCCTATCGAGCCTACAGCAGCAAAAACAAAGAGCGTTTGAGACTTGATCACAAAATTAATACTCAAATTGTAATTTGTGGTAAATTTTCGCAGAACTTTATTTGGGCACTGACAAGCACTCTGTTGCAAAGCGTTTATACGTCAGTTCTGGCAAAACTATAGTTTGGTATATCGATAGTGGTCTGTAATCGATGGCTCTATTCACACATTCATTTGGTAATGACTTTTTATATAATATTAGTTTACTTTTTACTGCACGTGTATCAACTATTATACACAGTCTGGCAACACTGACAGAGTTGCTTTCGGTTTCATATCGATAGGTGATCACTTGATCTTTCCCTTTTCAATTGCATCGATAGTTCTAATAATCGTTGATGGTAAATAATAAATATTCATCGCATATAGGCACATAAGTAATAAGCTTGCCTTATGCGCTGACAGCAACTGATTTAAAGACGAAAATCTTTTTAATATACCAAATTAGCAGTCTATGAAAATCGCATGACAAATTGCTCGCCGGAATTTGCACTTAGGATGAATTTGTATTAATTTCTCCGGTGCCCGGCACGTGATAAATGTAAAGGCCAAAATGGAAAACTCGTTAAATTCGATTAGACATGCAATCGCGTTTCACGTAAAGGAAATTGAATTTTAATAATGGCATTTGTGCAGCTCTAATCAAGTAATGCAACTAATTTATGGTCTGTATTATTATTTCTTTTTTTTAGCTGTTGCCGGACATGGACACGAACGAACCAACGAGCGACCTGTTCAACGCCCAATTCAACGACAACATTGCGAACAAATTTTGCCTGTTTTTTAATGAAATGCTAATTTGCTGGACACACGCAATTCCCTGCCCATTGTCTGGATAATGCTTCGGGTATGTGCCAACAAGTACTGTATATTGTTAACAAACATAAATGCTAATAGCAGTATACTATGAGATATGCAAACACGCATGAATGAACGAGTACAAAAATTTGACCAGTTCAGATAATGAATTTATGATTACCATGTCGGATGTTGGAAATTGTTAAAGAAGTGGAACACACACATATATTAGTAAGTTGCTCCATCCAATATTTGTTTAAAGCACTGAATTTGACTTATATATTGTCAGAGGTTCTGCGACATCAATATATATTTAAATTGGTTCACTTTGTGTTGCCTTATGTCACTGTTGTTTGTTTCACACCCATGGCCCACTTGGCTTGCAAAAGCACAAGAATGCCAAAAAGCCAAATATGCATATTGAACCTATTCTGAATGCTGCCAAGTAATGCAGAGAATGCAAACACGTTTTTTTTTTACCCTTGCAGAGGGTATTATAATTTGGTCGTCAAGTTTGTAACACATTGAAGAAGACATAAAGTATAGCAACAACTTCTTCGGCAACAGCAGCTGATATGCAAATCGAAGTTATCTTCAAAAGACTAACTAAAAATTTAGATGACGGCAATTCAAGTCCGGTCTAAAAGGGTGTGTGATATTCAACCTATGAAATCTCTTCTTTCGTGGACTCTTATTTTTTTTGTTGGCTCACGTACAAATAGTTGAGCTGGAAACAAAAGTTTTTAATCTGCCGCATGGAAAACTTTAATCGAAATGCTCGAGTCAAACTTTTCAAATTGATATATCAAACATTCGATTGCCATTCCTTTTCCTCTTCCCATTGGGCTATCATTCGTTCTCTGTCTATCTATCACGATGTGTGTTTGCTTGGCTCATCTTAAGCAAACATTTTGACTGTCACATGCCAATTGCGTGTTGAAATGCATTCAGGAATTTAAGCTGAAAACTTTTGCCACCGACTGTGACAAATGCAAATGTCAAAGTTTTGTACTCATGTGCATATAAAGTTGCATTTTGGTTGGCACGCCTAAAAAGTGTAATAAAACAAGCAAGTCAAGATGACTCGACTAGAAGATACCCTAAGTCCAGCAGTTAGAAAAATTAATTTTTTAGTTTTATTTGTGCTGTTTGCTCAATATGAAAATTCGTTTTACTTACCATTGCCAGTGTTTTCTATCCAATTTTGATCAAATTACAGTTATAGACTTACGAAATAATACAAATCAATTTTGATCAATCAATTGATCATCTTATGATATACAGGAAATTATGATAAATTTAAAGTCTCTGCCTCTTTTAGTGCGTCCACAAAGGGAATCAGCCAGAAGATGGACATTGCTAAATCGACTTCTGATCAAGAATATATACACGGAATGGGGTTGGAGCTTACTTCTGCCTGCTACTTACTTACATAGTTCATTATACCCTTCTGATCCACTTCACTCCACTCGTGGTATAAAAGGGCGACTGTATTTGTCTAGCGGTGCTTTGACCTTTTGGCACTCAACCAAACAATGCACTTTGCAAATATCCCTAAAAAATACTTTTCTATTACGCAATTTTAAATCGAAATCGCAACTTTGTTCCTTTTTATGGAGTATTGTAACAATTTATTGTCGTTCTGTTTGCGTCAGCTTCAAGTACTATTGAAATTCAAAAATAATGACTACATTTTATGGAGCATTTGGGCCTGTAGTAGTATAAGCGATGTTGCCACTTTTGCCACCGTTGACGAACATTTTTAATTAACCAAACGTTTGTTTGAATATTTCCTGGTACTTTTAACGCTTTTGGGTTTTGGGGCGTTGCCTAGCACAAAACGCAAATAGAACGAGCGAAATTAATTTGCACAGTGCAAATATGCAAAATGTTGTGTGTGCGTGTGTGTGTGTGTGTGCGGTCTCATAAATTTTATCCCCAGTGAGAAACAGCAACAGCAAACTCACAAAAACTCAACCATGCCAAGCAAATAACAAAAATATTTCGCTGACGTTTACGTTGTACGAGTAAACGAAGTCAAGCACACAGCTCAAAATATTATATATGTGCATACACACACACACACACAACTGCAATGCATCCAGCAGTGGTGGTTGCCTCAGTTTCAGTTAACCAACTTAGCCTCTGTCTTCAAAACAACCGATTGCCACATTGAGGTGGATGCTTGTGCTGTGCGGTGTTTCCAAGAAATTTCACCTGCCATGACAACCCCAGACAAAATCTACATCACCAAAACACATACACACACACATAATCTCACACATACAGGTGTACACACATTTGTGTGTATGTATATGCATGTAGATATTTAGTGGTATTATGGCCGGCTAGCTTACTGAGCAGTTGACGTCTATGACTGTACTACTAGTAGTGCCACTTGCTGTCGTCAGTGCCACTGCCACTGCCACATCCAAAGTCCACGGCAGAGCCCGAGTCGCGTTGCAGTCAGTTAGTTACCCAGCGGGTGCTAACGCTGTCATAAACAATCTCATTTTGGTAGCTTATATTACCCAACGAACACATTGTTCAGGGAAATGCAGAAAACTTTAACCAGCGAAAAACTAATTAGGAAAATTTTTTATACATACACCAGTTAGTCATTAAAAGTTTTTATTTAAAGCTTGTGGTTATTAGCTTAAATAATATTGTTTTCTATCCCATTCAAATGATTTGTTTAAAATTTATCTCAATTTTTTTTCACGAGAGGTTGCCAAGTTCGTATTATGCAACGAAATGTTAGACAAGCTCCTAAGAAGGATCGTGAAATGGGTACATAATTATTTTTGTTATTTATCATTGAAGTTTTCATATTATTTTCTTGGCATGTATAGCTTGAGTCAAACAAAATGTTTGTTGGGCATTAAACTGCTCCTGGGCTAGTTGCATAGTTGCGTTTACTTGATATAAGAGTGTATACACGTGTGTGTGTGTGTTAGAGAGCGTGCTTGTATGGGCATTTGCTCATTATGCATAAATTTGCAGCGCTAAATTCTGCCAGAGTTAATGGCATTATAATGCCAAAAGCGTCGCTGTCTGATTGTCACAAAGTAAGAGAACCTGCTCAGGAGTAAGAGACAGAGAGAGAGAGAGAGAGAGAGAGAGAGAGAGAGGGAGAAGGGGGAAGATAAAGTTGTTACAATATTAGCCAGCGGATTTCTGTTGCCTGGTTAAGTTGGCAGCTTTATGTAATGCAGCATTGTGTGTCGTGTGGCAAATCTAAGTTATGAATTGTTACCAAAAACGCTGTCAATTATTTGCAACCAAAGGCAAGCAGAGCTGAGAGACGAGGCCGTTGCAAATGACCCTCGCTTGTTAAACTGCAAAACAACAGGTCAGCTAACAGCTCTGACATTGGACTACATCGCACAGAAATGTCAGCAGTAACACACACACATACAAGCTCAAGTTGTAAACGTGTTTCCAACTTTATCGGGAGTCGTTCGCAGAACATGGCTCTGATGCAAGAACCACAACAACAGCGGCAACCAAGTACAAAAACAAAGGCTGCTTAGTTTACGCGTTGCTGCTATTGTTGTTACTGTTGCAGCGTTGTTTACTTCCTGCATACGCCGCACGCGGACGCCACCGCAAACTTGCGGCAGAGCCCTGTTTTCACTTCCGGTTTCCGGGTCGCCTGCTACTAGTTGGTTACTGTTAACTTGTTTTGATTTTTAAATGGCTCGCATGACGGCAGCAGCAGCAACAACAATGGCAACAGCGACGACAACATTTATGCCTTCCATCATTTCTTGGCTTTAAGCTGTTACCAAAAAGTTCGCTTCACATTTGAGCATGCAACGAAACATGAAAACTTTACTTGTTATAAAAACGTTTCTAATTGCAATTAGATGCAGCTATGTAAAACATCATTTTAATTGGCTTACAGAAATTGACAATAAATTAAATAAAGTAAATGTGCCTCAGAGCAGTTGTGCTTCTGGCAATTTACTAAATAAGCACTTTATTAAGTGAGTAATTTGTGATTGATAAAAAGTTGTTGTTTTACTTTTGGAGTTTTTATTATACATATTTCACTCATTATAAGCAGTGATTTAAGTATGTTAATTCGAGTTGTTAGCAGATTAACAAAATTTCTTATGCGATATGATTCCAAAAATAATCAGAATTTATTTGCTCTCCACTTTTTGTATTTCATACAGTTAACGCCTATTAGGGTTATTTTCCATGGTCTAATCAGACATTGGGGCTACTTAATATTGTTAAGACTGCAAATGAATTAACAGAAAAGGGCACACAATGCTCTCATTGTTAGTGTTGTTTGTTAAGTTTGGTGAAGAAATCAAGTTAGGGGCTAGTTATGAGCATAAGAGCTTCTTGATGCCAAACACGAGTTGCGTGACTTGTGGCAAACAATGGCGGCGGGAAACAAGAAACAATCGAAAAGGTGTAGCTACGACCAAAGGACACACCACACACACACACACACTCACACAGACACACACACACCCAGTGGGCAGCTCCTGTTGAGCTTTTGTCATGCAAATAGCTGAACAAGCGATGCGGAGACCCCCAAAGACAGACCGCAACGATATAAAATTAAAAACAAACAGGCAAACAGGCAGGCAGGCGAGCAGACAAGTTAACACTGCTTACCTTCATGTACTCGCTTCCCCCTCACCATTTTGGCCAAGCCACATTCATGTTTCACATGCAACTTGTGTAGTATGAAAAAAGTAAAAAAACAAAAAGACAAAAACAAAGAGCTGCCAACAGCAGCAAAACTGGCAACTGGTTGACGTTAAAGGGAAGCACAAGTCAAGTCGGAAAAAACTTTTGCTTCTTTGCTTTCTTCTACGTATTGTGGGCTTGTGCTTATTCTTCTTCTACATCGTCTCCTTTTTCTTCTTCTTCTGGCCATTGCTATTGTTGCTGTAATTGCTATAACAATTGCCATAGCTGCAGTCCAAGACTGAAACGAAAGGCTGCCGGCCTGCAGAGTCGTCAATTTTAATTACGTATGCAATTTATTTATTACCCTACCGGAAATATTGTGCTGGCAAACAGGAGGCGAAGGGGGGAGTAAGGCATGATTTAACATGCGATTATCAAGCTATTTTTCATTTCACAATTGACTCTTGTCGTCTGGTTTAAGTAAGGCATGCAGCCCACTTTCGAATTGCTCTTCATCAGGTTATTTATATTTTCTGATTTTCAATTTAATGAAATACGTGAAAGCAGCATAGGACGAGCAAATTGATAGACTTTTCATTTATTTACTTATCAATTAGACGAACAATTCATTTCTTACACTGCCTATTGTTCTAATGGATAGTATGGATTTTTTATTGGATCTATTTAAATATTTAAAGACAATTTCTGAATATACTTTTGAAGCTGATGCTCTTTCATTTTGCTGCTTCATATATTTGAAGATTGCGTTTGTTCACTTACGAAGTTCATATTTCATCGGGCTTAACGGTTTCAAGAGCACTTGATTACTAGATCAAACTCGCATTTTTTATGATAAAAATTATTATTATTATTTTGTTCAGCCATCTAACAAATGCTTTGCAATCAGGATTTAAAAAGTATTATTGTGCAGCCAAGAGCAGCTTAAAGCTCCATTCAATCGTTTATTTGTTGTAAGTATTATTTACCAGCACTTTTGTTGTTGTGTCATTTGTAAAGTGATTTATTTGTTGAGACGAGCACCAGTCGCAACAACAACAGCAACAACAACAACACTTGAATTGCTGTTTGGATGTAAGCGCGTGGCATTTTTTTGTTTACTTTCACCGCTTACGTTTTTGGCGTAGCACGAACCAAATTTAAATTTTTAATGCTATTTCGGGTAATTTGGCAGTTCGTTAGGCTTGTTAAAAGGCGCGCTTACACACAAACACACACACACACACATACACACACACACAAAACAAACAGTCCTTGGCCCATAAATAAAAAAAACCCAGAAAAAGAAGAAAAAAGAAATGTGGCAAGTGCCGCATTTGTGGTCTGCCTATGTGTGCTTTGTGTGTGTATGTGCGTGTGTGTGAGTGTGGTTTTTAGCGCTCGTTATGAGTCACATGACACATCGTTATGTTTTGTTAATGGACTCACGCAGAGGCTCATAAATGTAACAAACAACAACAATAAAAACAACAACAATGCCAAAGCCACAAAAGCACATCAAATTATATTTAATTATTTAAATCATGTTAATTTGCATGCATTTAAAAGACGCCAAAAGTATCTCTGCCGCTGCGTTTACGCTATTTAATTTTCTATGCCCCACGTTGCAAGGCTTTAAAGTGCGTCTAAGTGAAACGCAAATAGACTCACACAAATACACAGGCGGGCACAGCAAAGATGAGCGCTCATCTGCACTGTGGGTGCCTCTGCATAATCTCCGCATCCCCCAACAATTCCAGACCGAAAATGTGGAAAATGTAACTTTAAACTGGCAAACAACAACAGCAGCAGCAAAAACAACATCAAACACTTTGCTCGCAGCGTCAAACTGCATGCGTGTGTTTACTTTGCGTTAATGAAGCTGTGCGCCAACAGTGGGTGCTAACAGTCCATGCACTATGGAACAAAACATTTCTTACCAACTTCAAATTCATTTACGAAAGCTACTTAATATTGTGAAACATAAGCTTTGATTTATCTATGGGTTATTCATTTGTGACAGAAAAAGTGTATATTTTTACCACAGTGCGGAGCAGGTAGATGCAGAGAGATTAGGGCAGGGCAGGGTAAGGCTTCTCTTCGCCTGTTGTGTGTATGTGTGTGTGTAATGCTTGGGGGTGCATAGATAAAGGTAATGTCATTGTACATAAGCGCAAATGAAATTGGAAGTAGAAGTGAATTCTGGTCACAGATGGGAATGATGTGTAAGCCAACAGACTGACATCAATGTCAGTGAGTCTTCTATGCAATTAGTGCTTTTGTTGATTAAGTCGCAAATGTGACAGAATATGTGTCTGCAAAGCGATTTTCATCTCTTTGCTTTTAACGGCTTTCCAAAGCGAGACAAAATTATAAATTTCAAATGGCGAGCTGAGCTTTAATTAGAGCCACAGGCCTAAATTGCAAGTGACCTCATACTCACCTTATTTTGATTTATTCTGTAAAGTTTTAATAGTTCGTAAATAAATCCTTACAATGTCTTGGGATTGCAAGAACCAACAACAAAACCTAGTTTATTTAACCATGTTGGTCTTCCCGAACTATTTTAACATGTATTTAGAGTAAGAATGGCATCTCCAACTTTAAGTGTTGTATTATGCTAGAGTTCAAGCCATGATTAAAAGGCAGTCGTTTTTAAAAATCGATTCAATTTTGACGAAGTTACGGCTGCTCAAAATTTTAAGTCAAGTCTTGTAATTTAATCACATTTGGGCTAAAATTTCTCGACACCAGCTAATACAAATATAATTAGTATTAATAAGTCTATTATATGAGATGAATAACTAAAAATAAAGCAGAATTTTAAAATTTCTCCAGCATAAATGCAAGCAATAAATTTTAAGTATAATCGAAAATGAAAATCTGAGACAGAAAGCCCAGATTCTGCTCATGCATACGAAATGCGTGCTCGTCATTTATGCGCCACTTGAAATATGTCAATCCTTTGTCATTTTATTATAAACTGTTGTTGTTGCGGTTGTTGTTGTTGTTGTGGGCTGCATTTGACAAGCAGGGCAAAAGAAAATGGTTGGCAGTAACCGTGCATAACAATTTGAGCACCCCTTTTCAAACCCCGCATTTCCAACAAAATTCAAGCAGTTACTTTTTATTGACAACTTTGAAAATTGTTTTTACCGCAGCAAAACACCCACATACACACACACACCCACACACACAACGCCCAGCTGCTGGAGTTGATTTTCGTTGCTGTGGCCATATTTTCAGTGGTCGCTGCGTTTCCAATCATTTCCGCAGCCTAAAGTCGATAAGGTAACATTTTTGACAACAACTTCGTGATTTTCATGCAAAAATATGCCAAAACAAAATGGCAACTTCCTCTAAAATAACGCTTGGGGCGGGGTTTCCTGGGAGGTGAGTGGGTATGCCCTTATTGTGTAAACTCTGTTGCTTATCGATTTTGAAATTACATTGCGCGCAAGTGTAAGAAAAGGAAACGCAAAATTAGCAAAAGGCCCATCGCAAAAAGCAAGTGTAGCATACTTTTTCGGGCAATTTGAGAGAAAAGCTACCAAAGTCGCCGGCATATTTGCATGAAGCAGCCAAAGCTAATGTTTGTAATGCTATGCCAAGAGCAAACATTAGCCAGATAGCTGCCAAAAGAGTGTGCACACAGAGTGAGGGTGGCTTCTTGTGGGTCGGGGGTGGTGTGCCATTGAGCGAATGTAGCAGGGGTAGCAGATGGCTGACTGCTTGACTGGTTGACTGTCTGACTGCCTGACACAGGCCAAACATTTTTAAAGGCTTGCATTGACTTTTTGGATTTATGCTCTGCACAGCAAACCCCCAAAATGTAACCCCACCAATGTAATAAGCTCGCACAAAACGGGATGGTAGCCGTTGGGAGGGCGGCACTGCAAAAAAAAAATATGCTTACAGCTTCCCCCCTTGGCCGTCCATAAGTCAAATATGCTGGCAAAGTTATTGATGGGCACACGCAGCAAGACAAATTTACTTAAATCTTTTTAATGTTTGCACATTTTTTACACTTTTCGTTATTTTTTCAATATTTATAAATATGTTTGCCGTTCAACTTTTACTTCTTTTTTTTTTTTGCTATTTTGCTTTCTACTTTCCTGTTATGCGTTGATTAGCCGCATAGATCATTTTGACAGGAGCATATTTTAAAGGACTGTTCATGACATAGGAGCAAATTAATGAAAAAATGAAAAATAGATACAAAAGCAAAAATCTTCTGCTAGCTGTCGGCTGACTTAAAAGGGGACTAGTAAAATTATATTTTAAGGCAATTAACATTTACTATTTAACAAGCTTAAATCAAGGCAGTTTCATATGCACAATCAAATCTATGAACATAAATTTTATTTTATATAAGAATGAAAGATATCGCAAAACTTAGCATTTCTTCAAGCAGAAGCAAACATATTTGCTAATAACCCATTATTAAAAGTATATATGTATATTCAGTACACAGTAGGATAAATAAATAAAAGTCTAAGCTTAGCTAAACATTGTCATAAATGAATAATAAACTAATGCTTGGCAATTATGATATCAAAATACTTTTTGGCCGACTTTAAGTTTTTCAATTTAAAATGTAAATAGCGGGCAATTAGCTTGAAAACACGCCTGGTTGCGGTCTGAAAATTTTATGCCATCACACACACACATATACACTCACACGCACACACATACACACACTCACTTGGCTGGCAGTTTTTCCCGTCTGTCACCTGGCATCAATGCCCCAATGGAGGCAACGCCGCCATTGCCGCTGGCATATGGCCACTGCCACTGAACAATGCAACCAACCGAGCAGCAGCTGCAGCAGCAGGATACGGTTGGGCAGGTGGGGCAGCAGCAGTGTGTTGAACCACCATTGTGCCTTTTGAGCGGCTCATTGTTGGCAATTCTTTATTTTTTTTGCCCGCTTTTTTTTTTGTATTATGTTGCATTGTTGGTCGAGGCGGTGTGCGGCATGCAGCGTCACGTAGTGTCGTCGATACCGTTAGCCGACTTGTTGCCGTGACGTTGCCACTTGGCGGTGAGTCCCTGCGCCACTTGCCTTGTAATGAGTTTGCCATTTTATTTTATTTATTTGCCGAGCGCGCTTTGTTTCGACGGCCCGTTAAAAAAGGCGCATTTAAAATTAAAATTAAATAATGATTTAAGTGCGCCGCGAGGCTTTTGTCTGCTTTGTCAGATCCAGCCAAGCAACCACAGCTGACAATAATATGGTGCAGCCTTTTGTCAGGTCAGTTTTTTTAAGAGGGGGTTTGAAATACAGAATTCTAAAATCAAGCAAAAATATTCTGCTCTGATGTAATTATAATCTTATAGTTTATCTCTATCTGGTGGTAAGCAACTTAAATGAGATTTAAAGATGCTGAAAGCGTCACAACGTCAAACATAACAATCACTTAAGGTCTCATAACTAAAATTTGTTAAATTAGATTTATCGGTAAAGCCTTAAGTTATATTTTAACAAAGATTTAAGATGTTTAATGAAATAAATCAACAACTAAAATTTTCTCACAGAGCTTTCAGACTGTTGATTAAGTGGTGTTCAGATTTGGTCTAGTTAAACGCGACTATTTGTGTGACTAAAATATAGAAAGCTCTATTGCCTGACAGATGCATAGAGCCAGGGGGAAGGAGAAGAGAAGTGACACAGTTCTAGAAACGGACAGATGAAGAGTTGCTGTTATTGTTGTTGGCAAAAGGCAGAAATCAAATTACAATTTCAATATGCAATGCGTACAAATGTCTGTTGGTGGCAGTTTGCCTTTCAATGTGAACATGAAATTTCAAGTTGATGTTTAGAGTTGTGTGTTTGTGCTTGTGTGTGTGTGTGTGTTTTTGTGTGACTGTGTGTGTGCCTGGCTGGCGGGCACATTTTGATTTGAGCCCACAAAATGGATTTCTTGCTGCTGCAGCTAGCTCTTCGGGTGTTGTGTGTGCGTGTGAATTTGTGTGTGTATGTGTGCGTTGTGTGTTCGACTGTCACTTAATGGAATTTATCACATTTTAACTGTGTGACAGAACTGACAATGTCAGCAGTGGCAGACAGCATTGAATGTTTGTTGTGTGTGTGTGTGTGCGGGTGTTTGTTTGGAGCACCCTAGTCCAGTTGCATGGGTTGCTGTCCTGTCATTTGCTTGGTTTGTCAGGCATGCATTTGAAATGTTATTCAATATGTGCAAGTGCAAGTTTCGCATATTGAATGCTTCGAAGTGTCACCGTCATTGATTCCAACAATAAATAATGCAAAAGCCAACAACTGTGTGCGTGTGTGTGTGGGTGTCGGGTACTACTTATTTATTCAAATGCAAACATCTTCCTCGAGACTCGCTCGCCAATTAAAAGCCTACTCATCAGGTGGCTATTAAGTAAATGCAAATGCAGCCAACTATGAAATGAGACATGCTTGAAGTTAAAAACTTGGCGGCAACTTAACGACTACGACGATTATTAAATTAAAACGTGCAAGAAACTTTTACCAAAGCTGAAACTTTTTCTTCGCATTTTTGTTTCAGAAATTTATTTTTTACATATATTTTTCTTCCAATCATTTTTTTTTTTGTGCAGTTTAACGCATAATTTATTATGCGAGGCAAAAATCTGCTGCTGCAAATTTGTCACATGGGATAAATAATAAGAAGAAACTTGCTTAACTTTTACACAGCATGTGCCAGTGGGCACATGAGAGTTACAGCAGCAACAACAACTACAGCTCGGCTGCTTGGGGATTTGTGACTGAGCTTCTGAGCTGGAGATTACTCATACGCCAAGTGCTGCCAGCGAGCATTCAAAATGTATATGAGTGTGTGACCAGGCCAGCGTGAAATTAGTAGTAAGCACTTTAAGCGGGTCGCAGGCAGTTTGTCATAAGTGCGAATGTGCCAAGGATGCATACTAAGCAGTGTTGAATATCTCGTTACATGCAGAGGGAAAACATGAACAAACAATGGTGATACTCGAGGAATGTTTTTGTTCTCGTTGTTATTCATAATTTTTACACAATGTGAAATATTTGTCTTATATATATTATTTTTTTTGAATTTCTAAAATATTTGTCTTATCTGTGGAAAATTTTATTTATTCTTAAACTTAAACTAAACTATTTTATTTTGTATTTAAACTTATCGCAAATCTAAAATTTAAGCGAGCTTATATTGTACATTTGACCTATATAACTTCCGCTCCCAATTCAAGTTGAATGTTGCACGTGAATTATATCGGCTTGCCCTTTGCACCGCTGGCAACCGCAGTCACTTTCACTTAGTTATTGTGTTTATATTGCGTTTTAATGGACTAGCAGCTTGTAGAGCATCACATGGGCCGCCTTTGGTCTTATCATCGATCCGAAAAAAGCCCACTAAATATGTCAAAATAAAGGCAAATTTATACACAAACTGATAAACAAAATAAAGAAGAAGTAGAGGGAGGAAAAAAGAAATACTTGTAAAAAATAAAGACTTTTTGGGGCTGGCGGCAATGTTGCAACAAAAATGCTATCTTGACACTGTCATCTCTTGAGATGGGAAATTGCCGCTGCTATTGCCATTGAAATTGGCCCAGCCACAGTCTTGAGACTGTTTGTTGTTGGCTTTGGCACGCCTATCAGTGGAATTGAATCAAATTACCTTGTAATCTTAACCTTAAGGTTATTTGCCGCTTCCCGCAAAACGCTTTGTGCCCTGCGTTTAGTTACTATTCGAGTGGGCCAGCAGATCCCAGATCCCAGTCCCCATACCCCACACCTCGGTCTCCACTCACCCACTTCACCAATACTCATCCCTTAAGTTGACTTGGCAACATTTGACTCTCACATTACACAGACTCGTGTTCTTGTTGCACCTTTAACACTTGTTTCTTTGGTGGAGTGGTGGTGCTGATGGTGGATTGGCATTAGAAGGAAATATAAATGGAAATCTGGCATTACGTCTTATCACGATTGCAAAGTTTAAGTGACTTTTCTGCAAGTGCAAAGCGATAGCTTCGCAGCATAGTTCTCTTTCTCATTGTTGTTGTTGTGGCTCTTTGAAAATGTAGCAAGTCAATCAATGTTCTTCGGTGGAGAGGGATAGATACAGAGCGGGTGTGAGCGGATGTTTGTGGCAGCTCTTTGGTAAGTCAAAGTTAGTTAAATTTCGATTAGGCGACTGAATCTAAAGCTCTTAACCTGAAGTTCTTCCTCTGACAAGTTGAAAGCTGAGACTTTACGTGCTGTTAATAAGTTGGCATGAAATGTTTTGAGCCAAGTTAAGTAGAGTTCAAGTATCTTATACAAGCTCAAGTATCTTATATAAATTGAAAACATTACTTTGCGCCTTTTGGCAATTTGGGTAAACCCTCTCCCGATTTCGATTTTGGCTTTCATTTAGAATTAAGAAATCATTTTTAGCTAACTATGTTTACTACACAACTACTTAACCTAATAAACATTATTCACGAATATTATATACATATAATACATTGCATCTATTATAGGAATCCATCACCAAAATGTTATTGTATAGTTGATATTATGCACCGCGTCCTACGCTCTCTTAACGCCTTCACTCAGTCATATCGTAAAGCGTCTTCAACAATTCCGGCACATAATTATCCCATTTGGCTTGGAATACATTTGCCGCACATGGTGCACTCATATCGTATTTCTGTGTAAATTTCTCCACATCAAAATTACTGTGATCCACGGCACTTTCAAGCTCCATTTTCTGCTCGTCAAAGTCCAGTTTATCGGATTGGTGATAGACGAGAGCCACAAAACGACAGAGTCCGCTATCCTTGAGTGGAATTGGGCCAAAATACTCGGCTAGCAGTTGACCCTTAGCCACATCCGTGCCGGGCACATTGACCACCAGCCAGTGCATCCAGGAGCGATATATGGGTAACTCACGACTGGGCGCATCGGGACTAATCATCATGATCGTATAATACGCTCCCTCGTCGGCACTCCACTCGAGCTCAGGCTGAAGTTTCAGTTCGGTCGGGGTGTAAGTTTCACCCTCGTTGATCTCAATGCCATTTTCAAAGCGCATCTAAAATGTAGAAAGAGTTATGAATAGGCAAGAACAAGAACATACAATACCCACCTTCAGCAACTGCTGCGGCGGTTCCTTGAGCACATCTGGTATCACACCCATTTCCTTCAGGACGCGCACCACATTCAGTTCATCCTGCTCGGCCTTAATCTGGCCCAATAACAACACCAACACGCACAACAACAAACCGTAGTGTAAATTCATTGCAAAGCTATTGACTACTACTGGTTGAAAGCCTCAAGCTTTTATAGAACCAAATCAATATTTGCCTACAACTAATCGTCGGCTCGCAATTGTCAATGCAAATATAATTAAGAAAATTGCGCGAGCAATTTGCAGTAATTTGTGAAACCCATGCAAATATTTGCATATTATTTTGAATACGTATTTATTTATGCAATTTCTATAATTTGAGCAGCTATTGTAGCTGCACATATTAAATGAAATTGAGCCACTACATGATATATTTGTTCAATTTGTCGGCATGCAAATTATTTATTTTTTAGGAAGTCGACTCCGACCTCATTAGCATCACTAGCTGAAGCATCTATGCGAACTCTCCTGTAAAGCTATCTTTATGAAACTAGATCGACGCCCGTCTCATTGGCCGGATCAGAGCATTATATCGTTATTTTTATTTTTGTTATTATTATTGGAACGATCGGTCGAAACAAGAGCTCTTGCCTGAAATATTCTTGTTGTTTACAAAGACATCAACGCTTGCAGTGTTAGTTAGATGATAGTACCTTAACTCCGGTCGCCAGAGGTATATTATTGTCGGCTTGTCAAAGATACCAGTTTTGCCTTATTTTTAATATCTATTCTGTTTTTTTAGATACATTATAATACGATATTAAGAGAAAAACATTTTAATTATTTTCTGTTTATTATGAAAAACTTGGTAACTTGGAACATTAGCATTCTCATATTTAACTTATTCGCGTGGGAATTAAAAACATAGCGCCCAGCGTTATACTTAATTTGCAAAAACTATGCTTAATTTTTTTTAGCCTGTAAACGGGAGGATGCAAAAGTCAAAAGAAGAGTTGCTGCAGCTTCCAGCGTGCTGCAAACTGTGGCAACATGTGCGTCTAATGTGTGCACATTAGCAACACAAATGCAGTCGAGCTGACTGAAGAATGGATATGACGATGGAGATGGAGGTTAGGGAATTCTGGGGATGCGCCTGAGCAAAGGAGTCAGCAGCTAGTCTGGCTATGCGAAACCAACGCCACTCAAGCAAACGAACGCACTTAATTTATGCAATTTGGTTAACAACGTTAAAATTGTAGACGAGCAGTGGGGCAGCGCGTGAGCGGACGAGTAAAGAGGCAACATAGACTGGCAGACACACTCAGGAAATATTTTGGTGCCGAGGAAACACAGTTTTTCTGAAATCTATATGTAAATGAGAAATATTTTGTAACTTTTATTTATCAAGCTGAAGTTGTTATAAAATATTCTCTTTACCTATAACAAGCATAAGAAAATATACAAAACAATTCACTTTTGAATCAGTAAATTAAAAATGTAGATTTATTGAGATATGAAAATATGTATAATAATAATAATGATAATATTCATAATACGATTAATCTAATTTGAAATAAATTGTATTTAAAATTTTCTGAATTCATTTAAATATATTTTGTAAATAAATCTCTAATCTATAGCAAATATCAATAACATTAATATTAATATTATGATTAATATTAAGCTTTGTAATTCGTTTCAAATAAGTTATGAATTTAATTCTGCAATTCTAGGGCAACTATTTCTCTGAGTGCAGTCAATCAGGCGGACGGACATAACTCAAAATGGGAACAGTAACGTAACACTGGAGACGGAGGAGCAGCCACCGGAGCAGGAAGAGCAGAAGCTGTGTGTTGTTGCAAGAAATGAAGGAGTAATAAGGATAATGAAGCAGCAGCAACGGCAGCATCTTGTGTCCTTCCACCGATTGCTAGGCACTTGGCATCATGTAAACGATGATGAGCACGATAATGATGGCATTTGAATGGGCACACACACCCACACCCAAATAGTGCTTATGTGTGTGTCAGAGTATTGATGTCGTAATTGGAGCGCTTACGTTTGCCATTTTCTCAATATTTGCGGAACTATTGGCTCAATATTTGGCTTATTATATATTAATTTGCTTATTAATTGTTTTAATGTTGCGATCTCAGGTTAATTTGCGCACAGATTTCTCGCTTCTTTTCTTTTGTTTTTCTGTCAGTTATTAATGCGTTGCAATTAGCTGGCAATTTTACTTGGCCCAGTTGACAACTCATTTGGCACATTCTCATTTCGCATATTAGCTGAGGTAATTACAAACAGAGTTATATTTGTGAATACCATTGGCAGCACGTAATAGTAGTCATATTTTCCGTAGTTGAATTTTAGAATGAAATCTAAATAACATGACTAAAAAGTTCTTTTTATTTAGCTAGTTAATTGTTTTGAGTTGTAATTAATAATTTTGTGACATTTTCCTAAGTAATAACCTAGCTCATGATTAGCTTTTGCACAAAGTAAGACGACTTTAATTGCATATTAATCAACTAATTATTTTATCATTATTCAATCCACAGATACAGTCAACTTACCCAACTATTCAGAGAATTTCCCCACTGCTGTCTCACTTTATTGGCATCTCTTTGGTTTCTTGTTGGTCTGAGCCAGCTACCAAAAGTAGTTTTGCCCCAGCTTCTGCACGCTGCATTATCTAGTTAGTTTTACAAGTTTTCGCCCCAAGATTACGAGCAAGCTGAATGCGTCTGAGAGCTGAGTTGAGTTGCTATTCATGAAAGTTTTGCATTGTTGTTGCACTGCTGCTGATTTTTGTTCCTCTTGTTACACTAATTTGCATGACCTTTGCCTGAACTGGGAGCGAACTAACCAGGTAACCACCTAACCAACCAGCCAACCATCCAGGGAATGAACCAGTTACATAGATATAGCCCCAACAGAGCCACAACATTTGAATGGCATTTCATTTGCGATGCTTTTCAACGTTAATGCCATGGAAAATGCATAAATTGCGGTACTCAAGTGGAGAACTTTTGCAGAAAAACAATGACAATTCCTTGGCTCTCAAGTGATTGAGGAGGTGGGTGGGTGGGGGGGGGGGGGGGGGTTGTCAGCCCGGCTAATTAGCAATTGCCAAGCTAAGCTGCAGCTTATCAGTGCACGAGCTGCACTTAAATGCGCTGCATTTTAGCAGTTTCCGTTAAAATCACAGATGTAGGGGAAAAACTCAATCGGTATTTATCTCGGGTCCTGCAAAAGCAAACTGTGTTCTGCGCTCGAGGCAGGTGTTGAAATTTAAGGTGATTTTAGTATCCTTGTGGGTTACTTCTTAGCAGCGAACTTAAAGTGCTCACTGTACTTGTTGTCATGTTGACATTGACATGAAAATAGTAGTAGATATTAATTATATTTTTACTGTACTTTGTAAGGTTCAGAATACTACATCTTCAAAGCAAAGAATACTACATCAAAGCCATATGTGTACAATTGGATCTTTAATTCATTTCAGTAATCGATTTTTGCGAAACGGGGCACTTATCGATCAAACAAACTTTATTCCAAATTTTTAAGTCCTTAGCACTCATAGTCTCTGAGATGGTGTTGTTGATACAGACTAACAGACAGTAGGCTAAATCGACTCGACTGTTAACTTTTTAAGGGTTCTGCGTATAAAAAATACCATCTGTAAGCCAGTAACTACTTGGTAATACTTTAATGCCGTAACTTAAAGGCAATCCATTACATATTATGTATTAAAAGTGTTTTATTGTTTTAATTTACATTTCAGATTCGAATTACGTGTTTGGCGAATCGAAATGCTCTCAAATTAAACGCAAATTGGTGGTGCGCACATTTGAAGAAGTTTTGTGCAAGTCTGACTAGCCCCTCTCAGCCAGGCAGGCAGTCGGACAGTCAGACACTCCAAGCATACACACAACCCATTCGGCAAACGCCATTTGGCAATTTCAGATTGGTTGTGTTACCATTTTGGGCGCACAGGAATAAAGCGCT
This sequence comes from Drosophila conformis, assembly GCA_035041375.1. Taxonomy (NCBI): domain Eukaryota; kingdom Metazoa; phylum Arthropoda; class Insecta; order Diptera; family Drosophilidae; genus Drosophila; species Drosophila conformis. The sequence continues at coordinate 2,565,087 of JAWNLE010001234.1, forward strand.
CGATATATCCATTTCGTTTGGAGGATTCTTCGCGTGCCAGTTAAGAGCTGCAACAACAAAGCAATTGTTGCTCCTCTTGCTGTTGTTGTTTCTGTTATTGTTATTGTGTGTTGCATGCGTGTGAACTGGCAGCCCAAGAACTCACAATCCAAAACACACACAAGCGCCCAGAGAGAGAGCATACAAAATGTGGGGAATTGTTCATTTTGTACTCAACTTTTGGTTTTGCTGTGTGTTGTGCGCTTTGTGTTTATTTATTTAAGTGTTATTTCGTTTTATTTTGCAAAATTGAGTTATAAACAAGTTTTGAAAATTGTTTAAATGGAAAAAACAGATTGAATATCCTGTGTCCTCCTCGCCCCCAAGCTAACACTCACAAAAACAAGGGTTATGATTTCTAAATTAAAAGTTGGTTAACTTATAAAAATTATCTTTATTATGGATACAAGTTAAACTTCATTTCTAAAAAAAAAAAGATGTAAAATTGATAAATTCCACAGAAATTGCAGAAATTAGTAGAGTGTGTACATTTTAGAAGTTGTAACTAGGTGCTGTTTAGTTTCAATAATAGATATTTTTTCGTGTTTATCATGCGATTTTAGATTGGGGGTATTTAAAAGGTTCTGGGTCTGACATTTTTTCCTGAGTGTAACCAGCAACAGCGAGTGGCAGCCACTTGAGCACATGTCAAGTGGAAAATCGTTTTGTTGCTTTTCTCTTGCGACCACCCAAACGCCATCTGCCTGGCTCATATTGTAAATGTGCGGGCGCTATGAATATGTTTTTGATAAAGTTTATTTATATATGCAAATCGCATAATGCTCACATATGCAAAAGGGTTTTCGGATTCGCTTTTGCTGTTGCTCTTACTTTTGCTTGTAAGTTGAATCGGCTCATATATCTACACATATGTATACGCATTTAAATACCAGCTCGCATATTTGTGTAATTTCCGTTTGAAATTTCCTTTTAAAGCGATGCCAAACACATTTTTTTTTTATTATTTTGTTGTCTGACGATATGAAAATATTTATTTCTTTGCAACTTATCCAAGTTTTCCAGCTGAGTGGCATTTTCTTTATTGTCATTGGCATCCTCCCCAAGCAATCTGCAATCTACAATCACAAAACTCAAGCGGCAACATTTACCGATTTATTTATTTTGATTAAGTGCTTCAATTGCTGTTTGAGTTGTTGTTCCTGCTCCTCCCGAGTGTCGAACAGGAAGTAATTGAGGCAATGTGACGCTTCGCGTTATGTGCTGATAACAACTTTACGGTCGCGACGTATCAAACACACTCCATAAAGCCTTGCCTTTTTAGGTATAGCATTTTATTATATATATGTATTTTTTATGTAAGGGCATATTTAAATTATTAATAACAGAAATAAAGCAAATTTTATATATTTTAATATGTTTATTTGTTATTTCAAATGAACTAAAACAAAAACATATTAAAATGGTCTGGGTCTAGTCAGCTCGACTAAGAGGTACTCTGAACCTCAAAAAATTATGTGTTTCTTATTCGATGAAATGCAATTTTAACTGTCGAACAATAATATCTGAATTTTATATTTAGCTATAAATCAAATTATTTATTTATGAAATTGGCTATATCTTTACAATTGTGCTTTTTGTTGCTATCGGAAATCGGTTTTTATCTATATTCACGAAACGTATACTTAACTCATGTCTTATTGACTCTGATATCGGCTTCTTCACATAGACAGTCCGGCGGACAAGGCTAAAGCGACTCGACTTTACATCCAACGAACGCTGCAGTCCTCAGATTTTAATTAGTTAGTAGTGGTTGTAACTTTAATCTTAAATGTATATTTATATATATTAAAAACGGGCAAACTAATTTTATAAGTTTTCTTTCCCTTCTGAAGTTAATGCTTAACTTTTTTTATAACGTATTTGATCGCATTCGATTGACATTTGGGAATTTTTAGGAGCTGCGCTTATCGGCCGCTCAACATAATGAAGGCGCCTCAATAAAGGCCTCTGGGCAAAACAGTTATGTCTTTATTAACGAGGCGCAAGCAAAAGTCGCGGGTGCAGTACTATAAAAATATTAATGTTGGCTAATAAAAAGGGCGGAAATACTTATGAATTGATGGGGGCGGAGGAGAAGCGCAGGCAAGAAAGCGATTAACCCAGAAGATACAAAAAAGGGCGACTGCCAAAGTTTTTGGCAGCTTAACAAGTTGCGAAGGCAAAAAATAATATTCAAGTGGTTATATACATATACATATAATTTTAACGATAACAAATCGCTTACGGTTAACAGGCGGCATTAATTCTCATTGTGGCGTAATTTTCACAGCGGCATTTATTGGCTAATTAAAATGGAACCGGGGAGTTGCCAGTCTTACGAAAGACAAGTTCGCCCCGCCTCGCCTCCTTGCGTGTATATGCGTGTAGAACAAGGCAGCAAGGAGGAGCAGCTAGAGGGAAGGAGTAAGATGGGTTGGTTTGGGTTTTAGCTACCAAGCACAAAAGTAATGACCGCAATTAATAATTTTGACAATTTACACAACATTGCACAAAAGATAAGGGCCAAGCAGGACAACTACGTCTCTTCCCCTGTCTTCCTAAGACGCTTGAAGTCTTTTTTGATTTGCCCAAGTAAAAAAAAAAGAAAAAAATCTTTGCTCTAACGACTCCGGCAAATTGCTCATTTGGCTAATAAGTTCATCAAGTGAGCAGGTCCTTAATTTTTTTAATTGCATATTTATTGCTTTGTTTAATTTTCATATTCTTTTTTTTTAGGTACCCATTCCGAAACCCTTCAAATTACTCAGTTCTGTTGCTGACAACTTTCAAGTGCGTCCCTTTTCACATTTTTTCACATCATCTTTCTTCATTTTTTGGTTCGTTTGTGTTTATTTTGTTATTGTTCTACTGTTATTCGCTTAACTTGCGTTTTAAATAAATCAATTATTTTTAATTCAATGTGACAACTCGTGTCATTTGCAGCCCAACCATTTTGGGTCTGCTTGTTGTCTCTTCGCTGCACGAGCTGCTCATTTGCTCTTGACATGGGTATGTCGAAAGGGGGCGGCTGCCTGTCAATAGCAGGCCGCAAGTAAAGGAATGCCATGCATAAAATGTCAATAACAGCAACGAGCATTCAAATATAATCCAGATGATTCATTTTCATTGCTCCAATTAATAAGTACGAATATATGTATACCTTAAAGTTCTTCAAATTAAAAAACAAACTTACTTTTAAATTCCTTTGAGGTACAGTGAAATTTAAGTCATTACTTAGCTCTTGCCAATTCAAATTACCTGTATTAGCTAAACACTGTTTGAGAATAAAACTAATCATTGAATTGGAAAATTTTCTGATGCGCACCGAGCTCAAACCAAGCGGACTATCTTTTCATGGGTCCTAAGTAATAAGTGGCTTATTCCACGCTTTGAATGCTAAGATTGGCCATTATCATTAATTACTCGTTTGGCTTACAAAATGAACGAATGAATGAATGCTCCGAAAACTTTAATACATTTTGCCATTTGTTCATAATTACACACATACAATAAAGCACAAAGCAAAATCCTCAAAACACCCCCGCTGGCGTTTTCTGTTATGGCAAGGATGCTTGCAGAGGAAGAAGAAGAGCTGAAGAAACTTATGACTGAGAAATTCAATAGCGCATGCAATTGAACAAATTATTGTGCAATTTCAATAACTTTCAATTGGGTTTTCAATTCTCTGCATACACTTTTGTGCCCAACTTTATCTTATCTCTTATCTTTTGTTGGAGGGGCACGAACCCAAACGAATGGCCCATGAAAAATGAAAACTTTCTCAACTTTATGCTGTCTTTGGAATATTTCCGTCCATCGAGGAGCTCATTGCCTAAGAATTGCTGAGTGCAGTCATAATTTTCAGGAGGGCGGGCGAATACAGTGAAACATGCTTGTAATGCATTTGCAAAAGCTGTGCTTATATCGATTCTTTCTACTATTTTTCGTATTTAAAAACAAAAATATGTTCTCTTATTTTCCGATTGCCTTATCGTTTTTGCAGATAAGTAATATTATTTTTTTATTTACTGTTTTGCCTAATATTTATCTCAAATTGTTCATTTATATAAGTAAAATGTGTTGGACTTGAATTTGGTAACCATTTTGTGTATACAAATCTTTTTCAGTTGTTTAAATAATTTTATTATTTTTATTTAATTGTACATTTAAGCCAGTGGAATATATTTGATATCAAATGATATTTAAAGTAGCCTAACTGTACCTAACTTTAGATATTCTTTTGATTTATTGGATATTGACCAAGCAATTTGTAGCCATATTTAAACTGGAGACTGGTCACGAGTTTATGCCATAATGAGAAAATATGACGCCATTTGCCAGCAATTTGAAGAGCTTAACTATGTAAATCTTTTAATATGGGCAATGGATGATGCGCCAGGACGAGCGGCTACGAATGCGCAACGAGCATATAAAAATTGCATAAAAAACTAGAATCATAAACCAAAATGCAAACAGCGCCATGGCGGCTGAAGCCGAAGGCAAACAATGCAATCCCGCCAAGAACTCTGTTGGCACAACTCCCAAACAGACTCCTTCCCACCTGCCTGTCTGACTGCCTGGATGCATCCCGATGCCAGGCGGATCCCAGCGGAAGACATAGAACGAAAATATGCCTCGAAGGCGCGATGCTCGCACGGCGATGCTTGGCAAAAGTTTTTCGCATAAACATGAAAAACATGAAAAACAGCAAACAACTTGCTAAACTTACGGAGAGAAGAGTTGAGAGTAGAATGGAGAAGGGGCCAGATGCAGGAAGTGGGTAAACCTTGGCCGGGTTATGCATAAGGCAGCCGGAGGCAGTGCTCATGTATCTATGTAAATATATATAGTATGTACACCGAAAAAAATATGAATAACTCAAGTTTTCGTTTCTTCAATAGTGTGATTCGATTATAATTAAGTTAAAAATTCTCTGTGCGAGGTTAAACATGTTATTTTAAGTAATTTCAGAATGTGGAAATTCAAGACAACAAATTGATTAAATAATTTTTTAATTTGCAAGTATCTAATTTATTTATTAAATCAGTAAGTGTTTAAGAATATTTAATATGTTTTTATTTAATTCCGTCGAACATATAATAAGTTTAGCCAACTTTTGCCAAAAAATACAAGAAAAACAAAAAAATGTCGTACTTCAAGTATCAATATTCAATATATATATTTGTTCTTATAAATATAGACTTATTTATGTATATGAGCAAATTTAGATTTAAGTTTCAACTCCGGTATATATTCCGATACTATCCCAATATTTTTTTTTCTTATACACAAGAAGTTATGAATTTATTTTAGTGTAAATATTGCATGTGTATATATCATATCATATCATATATGCGCTAGTTGCATATGTACGTGGTCCATGTATATCTATAGATATATGGCTGCACACACAGTCGGATAGTTTGGTGCGGCTGTTTGTCTGTGCCCGCTAGGTAAATTTTGTGTGCAACTTTTGCAATTGAAACAATATTTGCGCTTTACATTGCCCCTGCCCGACTTCGTCACCCATTTCCCACAGGCACAGAGAGAATGTGAGAGAGACTGAGCAAATAACGTAGGTCAGCAAATAGAACTACCCAACAAGGATGGTTGTACTTGTCTCATATGGTGCCTTGAGCAACATTGCGTAGTTCTAAGCGCACGTGCCTCAGTTTAGTTTTTACCAAAACCATTAATCAAACAATTAGAGCTGGTTTGCGTCAAGTAACTGCCACCTACCCTTGGCCACCCCTGTCCAACCTTGCGCCACAAAAACGAATTTGCATAAATTACAGCTTCATAATAACCGCTATTTGTAATTTTGGTCACTGCTGGGCGTTCAGGTTACACCCACTTCTGACACCACGTCCCCAAAAACCAATGCTTGAGAGTGTGCTTCCAAAGCAAGGGGTTGTTGCTGCACTGATGTTGATTAATGTGTAGTTATCTAGCAATTTACTGAAACTCTTTGCAGACGATATGATTTCAAAGTCTTTAGATAAAGTAAACAAAATATTTGATATTTAATCATTACAACCCTTTTTCAAAGATAAATATATTCAACGTGCGATATTTATGTATAATTTCGATTAATGCTGTAATTATACCTTGAACCCATTAAAAATGGGTAGAAAAGGGTGTAATGGTTTTGTGCAAATGTATGTAACAGGCAGAAGGAAGCATCTCCGATTCCATAAAGTATATATATTCTTGATCAGAATCAACAGACGAGTCGATGTAGCCACGTCCGTATGTGCTGTCTCTGTCCGTCCCTACGTATGTCCATCCGTCTGTCCGTCTGTCTGTATGAAATCGCGGATCTCAGAGACTAAAGAGTTGGAGACTTCAAATTTGGAAAATAGGTTCTCGAATACAAGGCGCAGATCAAGTTTGCTTTAGGGTTAAGGGTACATACATCACACTAGAAATGCGTTCTTGCGTGGGTTTGAAACTCGACTAACTACATTCCTAAGATTCCGAAAAAAATCACTTGAGAATTTTAAGCAATTAGTGACAAGCAAATCGGACAGCTTCCTAAGAGGCCGAAAAAAAACACTTGAGAATTTTAAGCAATTAGTGACAAGCAAATCGGACAGCTTTGTTGAATTACTCGCTGCAGTTTGTAATTGTGCAACAGCAAAACTATCTCGATTACAATTAATGCTAACTGAATGGCAATTATCGTTCAGCACGCATAACAATAACAATTAAATCGTACGACAACTGCAATTTGAAGATGTGCTTTCTTTTATTATTGTTGTTGCTTGCCTATCTGGCAACGTGCAACGTCCGGCTGCATATAATCCCCAGAAATGGAGTCGAGGGAGCGACAGACGACACCTGAGCAGCTCTCTGCATAGCTACCTAAAAAGCATAAATAATGGGTGACGGCGATCCCCAGTCAATGCCGGAGACATGTTGGGGGAAATCGGAGTGTTGGTGTCAGTAAATGAATGACAACCGCTAGGAGCCAACGAAAATGCCAATGGCGTCAACGCCATCATTGTCAGGCACACAGAAGCGATGGGCACAATGTTTGGAATACAGCAGAGTAACCTCTTCCCTACAACCACAGATGTTGGAGACGAAGCAGAGTTAGCACTGAGGCAGTATCAGAGTTATTGCTAGCTGTCTACACATGACCATGAGACCAGTATACACAGAGAATAAGAGGCAGACAGCTACACTGTAAACAAACATGTTTATTTTAACAATTTAAAAAATTGGAACTATGTATAATAAATAATTTTTTCTTCTAGGTGGACTTCACTGGACACAGACAGAGAGAGAGAGAGAGAGAGAGAGAGAGATAGAGATCAGTTGCTGCCAACGAATAATACAATTAAATATTTTTTCCGAATAGTATAAGGTATTGGTATGAATTCCATATGAATACATAGATGTTATAAAATGAAAATGAGATTAAATTAAAGTGTGCATCATATTTATTTTACAGTGCAAACAGTTTGTTTGCAAGATAGGCAAATGGGTTGCGCCCTGACACGCTGAACTCTCCACTCGAAATGAGGAAAAATCCTGTGACACACACAGGAAACTGGCACAGTACACACACACACATTCTCTCTCTCTCTCTCTCTCTTTCTCTGCCGTGTGGGCGAGCTGGTGCAGCATCAAAAAGCAATGGCATAAGTGCCACAGCATTGTGAGGCAGCGGCTGACAGGCGCAGCATGCGCTCGTGGGCAGCCCTGGAGGGGAGTGGAAGGTGTTTGGTGTCAGAACAGACCCGCATTTTGCAGCCTGTAGTCCCTGTTGGTCCTTGACACAGCCATTGTTCTTTTCACTTTTTAAGAGTTCGCTGCAAATGAAATGCTACCATCCTCCCCGTTTGGGTAACCTGCAGCCCTCCTCCTCAATCTCCTCCCGCTCCTGCTCCTTCAAGGTGTTCGACGGCGGCGGCGAGTTGATTATGGCCTCCAATGCCGACTTAAGTGGGCATGTTGTTGCTGTTGTTGCCTGCCGCGCTGATGAAGCACCTTTTGTTGTAATGAGTTTTGAGTGCGATTTTTTTTCCACTCGCACAACGATTTTTGTTGTTGTTGATTTTAAGCGGCTTATATCGACGTTGGTTTGGCTTTGGTTCCGGCTTCGTATTCCTCCTTGTTACATTTTGACTGATTCAGTTGCCACGGTTATTGAGCGCTTTTTCGGAAATTATTTTCCATTGCGTGTGTGATTTTCAATAGAGACCGTATTACTAGCAAAAGCTATCATTTAGTTCGTTATTTACACATATTTACATATGCTTGTTTATGTTCGACATATTTATGATGACAATTGATTGAGGTATTATATTTAAAATAATACTCTATTTATTTTGTCATGAATCGTTGTTCCTGAGACCCATTAGCACCAGATTAATGTTTAATATAAAATTGTCGAGCTACACTGAATCGAATATTCCTCTATTTTTCAAATTGTATGATTTTCATTTGTTGTTTGGTTAGTTAAATTTAACTTTTATACAACTTTTTTTAAATTAAATTTTAATTACAGTCTGTCAGAGAACAATGAGCAAATTGTATATATATAGTGCGTAAATCATTGTAATTGAAATTGATATATTACTTACTATTTATGGATATTTATGAGGAAATTGAAAAACGTTAATGGTTTGCAGGCGTCTAGCAATATATTTTCCATATTTTGCTCGTTTTTAAGAATGGAACTTTATCTATTTAAGAATGTTCAAAATGTTGAACTATATTCACCTCTTTTGAATCACTTAAAGGCTTTTCTAGTGAGCTTAAACTTGTAGTAGCTCGAGCCCATCTATCAAAGAGAATAAAATGAGATGATGTTTACTAGTCGAAATTCAATCTTTGCCATATTCAAGCAATGACTATCAAATTGCCAAAATTCATAGCCGATTTACCTCACATACCTAAGTATTGGGCCGCTTATTGCCTTTCCGTTTGCTGTGCTCGAACTCATCAATAAGTGCAATAGCAGCAGAAGCTGGGCGTCGAGTTCCTTCTCCATTAACTTCACAACCCCACCACTGAACATACCAAATTGATGATGCATGCGACAAACAATACGACAACAAGCGAAAGGGGAACAGGACCAAGAACTGCACAGAGACAATGACGATTGCATTGACATTTCGACAGAGCATTGAACGAACACAGCAGCAACATGTCGCTGCACGTCTGTCTATCTAAACATCCGAGTAACTGGACTCTTTCAACTAAAGAGGAGCCAGTGTCGTGTTTGTTGAGCAAAACACGACTTAAGACTTAAATAACTAGAGTATAAATGAAGATTAAGAGTTATCATTATTATATAATCAGAATCAGGTTAACCCGGAATGCAAACCGAACCTTATATATCTATATAATTTTTTAAGAAATTTATGTTATCGAATACGGAAAAAAATATAACCATTACGTTACACTTACCTGCATAAAATACAATAAATATCAGAGCATCAAATCGAAATGCATTTAGGTTCCAATTTCGATTCAAACGATTTATATGCTTATCAATGTGACATCTGTCGTGTTGCAAGTATATATTTTTGGGGCATCGCTCACATCTCTATATCGCAGCTAACCAAACGAACAAATAGCAGCTACACGCTTTCCGTTCCCGGCTTACTTATGCAACCCCCCAGCTAACTGAGTAAGAACTCGGTACTGGCAACAGACCGAAACATGACCATTTACCGAGTGTGCCACATAATATCTGTGTTTTGGGCATGTGTGTGAGTGTGTGTGTGTGTGTGCTTGTTTGTGTGTGTGCATCGCATATCGATTGCAATTGCTTGATTTTGTCATTGGGATTTGTTCATCAGCTAGGATTTTTGATATTGCCAGGCGGTTTATTTGTCCAGTAGTCAATTCGCCGCTCTAAGTTCGCTCAATGCGGCCAGTTGTCAGTTTATTTAGTTATCATTGGAAAAATGTTTGACTACTGTACAACATTCTTCTTTTTTGGGGGCATTAGCTTTTGTTTGCCAGTGTATTAGATTTCATCCAAAATGAACTTTATCTTTTTGCCCATTTTCCACCAATTTTAACTCTTTGCATTTCATTTTCAATTAGCAATCGGCGTATCCCGCTCAAAAAACCCGCCGACAGTTGCTGTATGTGTTGCACATCCACATGACTCGTTGTAATTGGTGGCAGGCAACATTTTCTAAATTGGATATTGCGCCAATTTCACTTTGCCACTTTCTACTTGAAGCAAATGTGAAAATGGCAAAGAAGGTTTTGGGGACTTATTTTCGTTAGCTGGGCTTATCGTGCTGCTCGCTTCTCCAACGTACATACATATTTTCAGTTCATTTGAGTATAGAATGTATATGCTTTTTAAAATATCCAATAACGGAATTGTTTATATTAAAGCTAGAATAGGCTGCCTTAATAAAAAAAAATAAAAAAAAACTTGAAGTTACATTCTTTCGTTTTGTTGCGTTTTTTTTTTCCTTTATTAGTTTTACAATTTTTTTTAATCATTTTTATTTTTACAATTTTTTTGGATTTTTGTTTGCCGCTTCGCTAGTTAGTGTTTGTTCATTTCTCCATCTAGGCACACATCCATCATATCCATCATTGTGAGACATTATCAATGGATATACACAAATTTGCTTAAGATCTATTTGGACACAAAGTAAGACACATACACAAACTGAAGAGAAAGAGTGATAAGACAGAGAGAAGAAGAAGAGAAGAATAGATAAGGGACTGGACTAGACCAAACAACAACACCAAACAACCATGCCTGCAGCGGGATTCGAACCCACAGCTGATTTTTCGTATACGCGTTATAAATGAGTTTTGCAGTTCTGCAACTCAACGCTCACGACCATCAAGCCGGCGGTTGACTGGCTGCTAAATTTGCTAAATGTAGATAATTTTGACACTGGGTTGTGTCCAGGCTAAGCAGCTACTTATTTATTTTTGCTCATTAACGTTTGTTTAGAGGAGGGCGCCTTTTTCACCCTCACCTATGTTCGAATTGAGTTATTTTGATTTGTGGGGTGATTTATTTTAATTAATGTAAAACACGATCACTTTACATTTCATGGGTTGTATGCGTTTATTCACTATTTATTCTATTGCATATATTATATTTATGTTTAGAGTGTGTTGTATTTAGTTTGACGAATTAAATGTTTAACATATTTGATTTGTCGTATGATGCGCGTCCAATGCCAATGCGCGACCGATGAGCGATAAAACGAGAGTGTGAAATAGATAAACTTGCATGTGCAAGGCGAAGACAAAACCCAGGGATGGGCATGCAAATGACGTTACAAAGTTACGTTACATTTTTAATCGATGTTATAATTAATTGGTTGTTGGCTGCTGCTGCCTCCGACAACGTTGTTTGGCAAATAATGCCATGGGTTAATAGGATTGATTTGTTGATGTTAATGCATTTTTAGATAACATCGATCAAAATTTTACTGTTGCGTTGTCACATGTTAATATTATATTTTCAAAGAAATAATATATAATATATGTATATAATAAATATTACTAGCCTAAAAAGTTTATGCATAGGGTTATGGATGATCCATTATTCAGATAAAGTTTTCAGATTTCGAATTGTCCTTATATTTACAACGGTGTATAGAGCATTATCTAGTCGTTACTGAAAATAAACACTTTGTTGACTGAATTTCGAAGATGGTAATATATATATTTATACAAATGCAGCTTTAAATCTCAACTTGAGCACGTAGCTCGCTTGGACACGTAGCTGTTGGGCAAATAGACAATAGCTAAAGCAAACGATTTTCCACACCTCCCCCTCCCCTTAACTCACCTACTCCATTTTGGGGTAGATTGTGGGGCTTATCATTAGATGAGCAGCTGCTTTTGCATCTGTGATTCGTATTAAATGGGATTTTTATGAATAATTGAAGCAGGCGGAAAGTGGCAACACTGGCAACCAACTTCTCGACGCCCACTTGCCTATCAATTTCAATTATATAATAATCATTTCCGTCTGACAACGCTTCCTCACCCCTGGCTCCTGTCTGCCCCGCTGCTACACGTCGCCTGTCAATCATTGACGAAACGACTCCGGCTCATGCCAAAGTAGACGAGTGGGGTGAGGAGGGCGACTTTTGCAGCTGAGTTGAGGTCGTTGCAAGTTCACGCCAATGAAGGCTTATCAAATTATTTATAATGCTTAACCTAATTTCTGGCCTAGTCAACGACGCCTTCGTCCTTGCTTCAGTCGGCTTCGCAGTCGACGTCACCGTCAAACATAACTCAATAAAAACTGCGCTCCAATTTGCTAGCACCCAATATGGCTGGTTTGGTTTCATTGCAGTTGGGCAGGGAGCAGAGGGGTTGCCTCCAACACTTTCGCCTGTGCGAACTTTTGCAATAACCACTTAAAATTCACTCAGCTGTAAATTATGCGCACGTCGAAGTGTTGTTCTTGTTCAGGCACTGGAGCAAAAATCACCAGAGGAGCTGAGAATGGGCTGAGGTTGGTGTAGAATGCTTGGGAATGTGGTACGAAGCAATAAATGGACGCATGTGGCCGGGCTGTTAGCCCTGGTTAAATTGGGTGTCGATTTTCATTTGTGCCGGCTGCCACACAAGGCCGCCCCTCCAAAAGTCCTTGAGTAAAGGGAGATTTTCTTTTTCTTTTTTTTCTTCTCTGCTGCTGCAGAATTTGCAATTGTTTTTAATTGAAGGGGCGTCAGACTTTAAAGAGGCAGCCTGGTTCTTTTTTTTTAGAATTTCCTAGCTATTAGTTTGCAAACCAATCAGCCAGATGAACAGATGGCTGTTGTAAACTAGTAGAGGATAGTAAAGTATATATTAAATGTATATCAAAGTCTGATGGACAAATTTTGAAGAACTGCTGAATATTCCTCTGGCTTAGACTAATTTCAATAATTATCTAAGCATACAATATTGAATTCAATGATAATGGGCTGCACCTTATAAGGATTTATATTATGTTTGCATTTAAATCAAGCTATAATAATTCACGTGGATACAGTAAGCCAATAGGGTAGAGAAGAGTATTCTATAGGTATATATAAAAGCTCTGACGTTGATTTGCATACAATATAAATGAAATACTGATTAAGTTGAATTGCTGAATTTGAAAGAATTGCGGAATATTTGCAGAAACTACGCTGGCCTAGACAATCTTCGCTATGGTATTTTTAAATATGAATATTTAGTATTTAACATATTTATATTTAATTCCAGCAAACATTATTACTTATTTATTTTTTTTTAAGTGTGTTGTAAGATATTTACTGTATTTTGACTATATCGCTTTGGTTAGTGTTTCTCATCAAGAATATACAGATTGTGGAGTGAAGATCTAATTATAATACATTCTGCAAGGGTATAAAAAGGTTCTCAAATTTTGCACCGATTGATACAATTTTAGTTAGTCGGAAAATAAATTTATAGTCAAGAAATCAAACCTGTTGCTATATCATTAGAGACAGACTTTTAAGCCAGCACTAAACTGCCACCTGTCACCCGCCAACGTGCCACTAGTCGACATTGCCACTTAATCAGCGCTCGTCGAGCTAATCCCACAACAAACTTTGCCACTTGGCGCTCTCCAAATTAGCGCCAGCGACCCGTCCAATTAAAGGCACCAGGAAACAAAAGCAGCAGCAGCAGCTTGTGTAAACAGTTGCCATTGCACATAACTCTAAGCCAATAGTCAACATGGGAAAATAAAACAAAAACAAGGCCCAGACCCCGAACCAAACTCTTGACTGGCCATGGCAATGGCAAAGGCTTTGTCTTTAGCTTGGATGGCTGGCTTTAGCGTCTGGTCGCATTCACGCCTCAAAATTTTCAACAATAGCAAAATGAAGCAAACGAAACGACGAAGCCACTTTAAGCTCTGCAAATCCATAAAGCAAACAAAATGGTTTTCAAATAGAAACCGCGTTCCGGCTGCTAGCGAAGTAGGCTGAAACTGCCAGCAGCCAGTACACTGCTAAAAAAATATGAGAAAACTACAATTGATTACATTGTTTTTCAAAATGTTCATCATTAAAAAAACCAACTTCTTAAATCCGAAGACCAATTCCATGAATATTATTATTTAGTAACATACGGTGGCGGACACCTTATTCTGATCAGCGTCAAAGAAAAAAAGGAATTGCCTGCCATAAGCTAACCATTCATTATTTTTCAAAAATTCCAAAGACCGATGGTAGGTATATGTATTAACCACCAAAATTAATATATGACCCCAATTCACTGGGGTTTCCCCACCTGCTAGGTAGGATTATGGCAGGCAATTACGTTTTTTCTTTGACGCTGATCAGAATAAGGTGTCCGCCACTGTATGTTGCTAACCCAACGAAGAAATCCCTTTATTAATATTTTTCAAACTTTTTCTGCCTTCATTATTTCTACTACACCAAATATTTCTCGCAGTGCATTCAGGGGCAGGACGATCTGAGTTGCCATTGTTACGGACATCGATAATACTGAGCCGTATTTTCACAGCGGTTAGACCAAGAAGACAAAAACCCACCGGCTAAAGACTACATCAGAGTGTAGAGAGGAGGGAAGGATGAGGGGTGTAGGTAGTTGGAGGCTGACATGGGGTGTCGACACGGCCAGCGGCGTCCGCCCTTCCAACGTTTTTGTTTGCTTACGATTTACTTTTTGTTTTCTTCTTTTATTTTTGAATGCTTCGAAAGCGCTGCTGGAAAATTGAAAATTTTCTTACTAATCGCAATCGATATGCCTTGCCAAATGTCACTCAGCTTGGCGAGGGGGGTGGGGGGAATTGGGTAGGGGAAAGTGGTTGGGGATCTCTTTGAATTCGCTTGTGCAAACAAATAAATTGAAGAATGCTCAAAATTAAATAAATATTTGGCATTTTCAGCTGCAAATAAATTACAATAATGAATGACTTTTCTTGGTTTAGCGACTGAGAAAGATAAATTACACTTGATTTGACAAATTAAGTTGCCCGTTGGGTGGACAAGGCCCTAAACTGGAATCTATGACAATATGCTAATCAAATTGTAACGATTCTTAAGTAAATTTCACACAGGAGGCTAGCCAAAATTTTCCGATATGTGCTAAAAAGCCAAATAGAAAAAGAGAATAGTTGGCTTCAGTACGATTAGTAGTTGGCTAACAAAACTCGTGTTTCGTATCCGAAACTTTGATTGATATCAGAAATTTATTTGTTTCTTTATACGCAAAATCAGATAGTAATCGAAAAGACTACGCGTACTTCATTTGTCAATGGTAATCGAGAACTTACATTGCAAATCCTAGGTTTCGGAATTTTAAAGTCTTTAAGATCGGGCTGTTAACCACTTTTACTTCTACGCACAACTAGGACTCAAAAGAGCAAGCCATGTGAACACGCCAAGTCAGTGTGGACACATTGGCATTGGAAATGTCAGCACATCGCTGAGCTCCATTTTGGTGGAGCGGCAAGATGGGGATCTTGGGCCGTTGCCCGCCAAGCACACAGGCAAAATGATAGTCGCATCTGCAGCACGGCGATCTAAAGTCTTACAATTTGCTCGTCAACAGCGAATTTGAAATACTCAAATTATGCGATTTTGGCGACACACTGCCCCTGGACGAGAACGGTGTGATCAACTTCAACAAGCATTCACAGCTGCAATATGTGGGAATGGCTTTGTGGTCACCACCGGACGTAATGGATGCAATGGATATCCTTGACAGCAAATCAGACATTTTCAGTTTTGGTTTACTCAATTGCGAGACACTGGCATATACAATCGAACTGGACGCCGCATTCGTCAGCGGCAGCGCTGGTAAATCATTTTTAAATCATGAATCGCAAATAAACAAAATAAATACAAACTGTTGATTCCAATCAAAAATATATACTGTTTATGGTGTCCAATGTACATTCGCACAATTTTATTATACCCTTTTGATTAGCGTTAGCTGTTCAAATATTATATCGCTTTCCCCATGATTCGTTAAGTCAATTTCAGAAGCACTCCTCAAAATCCCATTAAAAATGTCTTTAAAACAGATCTTCCAAGCACATTACATAAATTGCTCATTAAGTGCAATTAAGCGTATTATTCTGTAAGTGTTGCTGTGTATGTGGCTGTTTGTGTGGGTGTGTGCTTGTGTGTGTTTTGGTTGTGTGGCAATGTAAAATATTGGCATTGTACAACATGCTCATTAATTATGTTGCATATTGCAGTTTATCAACACAATCGTCGACTTGACAACATATTTACCACACCCTCAGCCACTTATCCCTCCACCCCCACTCAGCTCCTCTTCCATGTCGTTGCCAACCTTTTGAAGGACTCTCTATCTCCCTCTCTCTCTCTCTCTCTGGGTCTGTATGTCGTCTTGAATTGGTTGTACTTGCATTTAATTTATAACCCGAAAAGCCCAAAGTTATACATTTTAACAGGATATGAATAAAGTTGAAGACAATAAAAGCAAATAAAACAGACAGACAACAAACTCGACAGCACAAACTTACTGCCAACGGGACGATGATTGAAGGGGGTCCTGAGGGTGTCCTGGGGGAGGAGGGGGAGTAGGCTAGAGAGATTCATTATCTAGCACAACATTTATAAGTGTATGTGGCTGTAACTGTCTGTGTGGCACTGGATGAGAGTATGTGACTTCCTCTAACATTCGGCTCTGTCTGTCTGTCTCACTCTTCTCGCTCTCTCTCTTTCTCTCACACTCACTTTCTGTTCCATGCGTATGCGTATTTAATGAGCAGACGTGCGTGCCAAGTCAGCTAAGCCCAGAAAGCAAGTCTCGCACCGTGCTTAGAGGCGCCTCCTTGTGCGGGGACGGGGCGGGGCGGTGCTGGGTTGGCTGAGCCGCAAGTGTTGAGCATGTGTATGTGGATGTAAATACGTGAAAATGCCAAAATTAAACCAAAACTTTTCATGCTTCATCGCAGCAGCAGCAACAACAATGCTGAAGCAGAACGTGCACTTGGCCACTTTTGGAGACTACGTGCAAAAGTTTTTCATTTCCGCTTTGGCAAACATTAAAGCTGCCACGACGAATTTACAACGAGCTCCACCTACAGAACAGTTGCAAACAGTCAACAGACAACAGCCACAGATACAGATAAAGATACAGATTCAGATACAAGCAGAAAGCTACACGCACGCTTGAGCTGAACTGAACTGAATTGAAGCCATCTCCACTGAGTTAAGATGAGCTTCACTTCAAATGAGATAATCAGTGGCCGAAATCGGAAATGAGCGAACGCTAATAAATCAAATGCAAGAAGCCTACAAACAAACAAGCAGACACAACAGCACTACACTGAAAAATATTTGTGTTTAGTTGATAGAAGGAGAATCTCTCTTACTGCATTCTCGAAAAACAATAAGAAGTTTCGTCAGTCTCAAGATGCATATTCCTTCTTCTAATTTGGTTGTCTGCAAAGTCCTGTCAGGAAGCCTGTTCTTGTCGTAGCTGCCAATGTCTTTCACACTTCTGTTTCTATACTTGCGTGCACAAAATAGTGTAGGACACCTGAAATACGAGCACGTCAGTCACTTGTTTGCCCGGATTGATTGTATGTTTTGGTTATCCATAAATAGTTACCCTATTGTTACTACCTACTTTATTTAGAATGAGTATGCATTGCCATGCAATCCAAAAGATAATATAGCAGCGTAGTCTGATAACTAAACCAAAAAAACAGGCTCACCTTTATCATCTTTGATCCAATACAAATATTGCAAGCCCCGAAATTAATTTAAAGCTATGCCAGCAGCTCCTTTGGCTTCACTTTTAGTAGACGCTTGAGGTGATTCAAGTGGCTCGACCCGCAACGATTAATGAACTATTCTTGAGATATTTCTGGGACTTGCAAAGTCATCAATAATGGGCAATCGCTTGACTTAAACTGAAATTGCCATAAAAAGCAAACTTCTAAGAAGAAACCCCAAATGAAAAGTATAAAAAAAACAACATTGACTTTTGAACTTTTTCATTAGCGCAAGAAGACGAACCCCGAAAAGACAAAAAAAAAACAACGTGGCATAAAAACAATGTAGCAGCAAACCACTTGAAGTAGTCGAGGCAGCCAAGTGGAAGCCACTGGAAATCAATACACATCCAGATAGAGAAAGAGAGAGAGGGAAGTTTGAGACGATAACATCAAGTTCATTTACGAGCTAAAGAGGCGACCATTTCTCAGGTAAAAACAGCTAAAAACAGCTCACTGCCTAGACGAAACCAGACAGAAATCCGCCAAAAGCGGACAGACAGTCCCAGACAGAGTTGGTACTGCTGCTGCTGCTGGTCTCTGTTGGCATTAAAGTTAATAGAAAAAGTTGCTGTTGGGCAAGATTCAATCATGCGATATAAATAAGCACACCAACACACACTCAAACACATACACACACACACACTAACTACAACCTGGCAAGCAGGTAAATAAAACAATGAACGACCAAAGACATCGACCAACAGAACCGACAAAAACGTTAAGAAGTCACAAAAAACTTTTGTCTTTCTCCATTTTTTATTTGTTTTACTTTTTTTTGCTATTTGCTTCAGTCTCCATTTGAAAAATTACACAATGCGGGACAGTTGGTCAGTTAAGTTTGTCTTGAGGTTTCCTAGTTTGATATTTGCTGGTGTTGATTGAAGTTTGCATGTTGCCCAAAGTTGCCACAAACTGACTTTTAAAGTTGCCTCACGATAAAATTTGCCAACAAGTTAACAAAAGCTACCAGCTACCTGCTTAAACCAGCATCGGGTAAGGACAGCAAATTTCGACCGGATTTTTGGATTCAATAGAAAATCATTTCAATGATATTTAAACGAAAATAGTTTTCAGCACACAAATTAACATTTTAAGATTAATTTGAATTTCAAACATTTCAATATAATTTGAATTATTAGACTTTTTCTATAAATTTTAAATCACAAATAATTTTAAATCACACATAAATAAAAATTAATATTTGTGCAGATTAAAGTTAAAATTGCCGTGGCTAATTTTATTATAAAAATTACTACAAAATTTGTTGCATCGAAAATCGTGGAAAAACTTCCATACTTCATAATTTGAGCATATTTTTGGCAATATATTTTTATAAACGGCGGAAACTTCGATTTAGCAATTCAATAAGCTTAAGTTCAGCTTTAATCCGCTTCGTTCTTTTCTTTGATCTCAGCAGCTGCTTATGCGTGTACATTGTTCCAAGCTGGAACAGCCCAACCACCCATAAACCCAACTCCCGCCCCTCCACCTACGTGCATCCCCCCTATATGCTTGGGAAACATGTGCCCGCATATTGAAATCCATTTAATTCAATTACACATAGCCACAACTTAAAGCGCATTTCAATACACGAACTGATTGGGGAAGGGCCGTCGATTTCGTCTTGTGAGTATGCTTGAGGAGGGGATGAAAGGGGGTATGGGGGGAGTTGTCTTCAGCTTGCCAGCTGGTGACTGACCGACCAGCCTCAGCCCACCAGCAGTCCACTGCCCTTGCTCCACTTTAATCCCCCTTTTTGGACGCAGTTTCACTTACGATTATTGCCTACTTTTACTGGGAGCAGGAGTCGCTTGTTCGACACGGCTAAGCGCCACATGCAACATGTATTTACCGTTCTTTTCTCTGTTTCTCTTTATATAAATATATATACATATATATTTGTCTGTATATACATTTATATATATGTATATACGTGTACTTTACATGCTCGAATTGTCATTGAAGCGTTTAGCCATTTTATTAGATTGTGCTGTCGTCTTGAAGAAGACGACCCAGCAAATCGCAGAATCTTTTGCATTGGGGTGCTCTTCGTTTCCCCCTCTTCCTTGACCCCCCTTTTGTGTGCCTTGCCTGCCGGGATTTATGCGCATATGCTAAGCACACTGTTTGCCTTGACTGGCAGGGAGAGGCAGGGGGTATGGTTTACCGGTAAGTTTGTTCCCATTTTTGGGGTTGACTCTGCCCATTTCTGCTTCTGCGAAGGGTTGGCATTTCTGCTGTTGCCGCCCCAGCACCACTCACCCGCCCCAGCTACCAGCTCCTATTGTTGTTTATGCTGGCTGCCTGCCTCTTAGCATCTTTTTTTTTCGCTTGCCTTTGCATTTTTCCGTATCGTCCTTGCTTGTTTTCTAAATTAAAATTGATTTGATATTTGCTCTTTGGCTTGTGTTGTCTGTCTGTCTGTCTGTCTGACTGTCTGTCTGTCTTTATGGCCAATGTCCTGTTGCTGCCTTGATACGCTTAAGTTGCACATATGCTTAGCGTCTGCTTGCAACCTGGCATCCTGGGCATTCCATTAATAATATGCTGACGATAAGAATAGAGCAGCTTTTGAGCGTCTCGCCACTTTTAATGCATCATATATCATTGGAATTTAAGTACAATCTTGTTATTGAACAAACATCAAATGAAATAATTAATAGCAAAACAGTTAGGATAATTTTATATTTTTACGAAATATTACAATTATTAAGAATTATACTTCCAAAACTGTAGTTATGCAATCAATTATTTATTATTACATATTAATTTTGTATATTTAGAAAAAATACTTTTTAAATTGCAAAAATAGGTAATGAAATGTGTGTTTTAATTATTCATGCACTTTCGGATTATTTTCAATCATGAATTAATATATTTCGCTTTTAAATATTCGCTGCATTACAACTAAATGTAGATTCTGCAGTTGGGATTTTAAATCGAGGAAGAGTAAAAAGTGGAACAAATTCTCTTTTTGTTTTACTAAAAACAAATCAGCGTATTTTAAATTTATGCCCAAAGGCATTAACAAAATACATTTTTAATGAAGTTTATCCACATGTCTCCCACTACATTGTTATCTGCATCACTCTCTCTCTCTCTCTCTGTCATCACTCTCTGCGCGCAAATCTCGCTGAGATTTAGGCACAAAATTAATACAAAGTACAAAATCGAAAAACATTTAGCTGGGCTTATCACAGCGACGACAGGCGAACAGGCGAGCAAGCGAACCGGCGAACGTTGCGTATGCGCAATGTAAAGCGGCAGCGCTTAAAGTAGCTTATTTAAATTATCAACACGTTTGCCACTGACGTGCCTGTATCCAGGATGCAGAACATGGCGCATGGCCATATGTTTGGTCCATTAAGATAAGCGTCAATCGAAACACAGCAAGCAAATCAAAGCCCAACACACACAAATTGTAAATCCCAGCAAATGTGAACGAAATTTTTGGTTGTAGGCACGTTTTAAAATTACCATCAATAATGTTGAATGTTGTACAGCAAAGTCTGCCAACGTCTCCCCTTGGCCACTCCACCCTACCTTCTTTGTTATGCAACTCCCGCCCCTCAATTGAAGGGTGGTTCGATGTCAGTGACTTTTGACTGAGCTCTGAGCAGCGAGCGTAGAACTCAGCTCTCATTGTCAGCTTGATGGCTTGATAGAAATCTGGCAGGCACTTTCCCCACAGTTCCCCGCCACACACTGTTTCCCCTCCCCCCGCAAAAGCACGTCAGGGGCACTAAGCGTGCCCAGCCTGTGCGAGGGCGGCTGACTGTCTGACTGCCTGATATTCTTGACATTTTATTGTCTCTGTCTCGTTTCGTATTTATTGAAAATTGTTTTCGTGTCCAACGAAAAGAGCATCTTAACTTTATCAGCTAGCTTGGAAATCTTTAAGTCATTTACTTTTAATTTATTTTAATTTATAGGTTGTTGCCGGTTTAAACCGAACTTGATTGATTTCACAACATTTTTTAAATGTCCATTACTTGTAAAAGAGACTAGGTTGCTCGTCCCTCTGCAGAAGAAGCTTTCCTATCTATCTCACAATATTCCTTCTATATGGTAGCAACTGGTTACCTTTATCCAAGCATCTGAATGGAACACAGTGCCTCAAATTAGTTTTACAACGGTCAAATATGACTTATGTGGTGGGGTATTTTTTACTACCTTGTCAAAGACCATCAGAAACTAACCTACGCACTAACCTGCACTCTCGGCAGGAAGAGTTTGTTGCTTTATTTCGAATAAGTTGTTAGATGTAGGAAAATAAATTTTACAAAATTCTATTTTTCATTCCAAGGGGAAATCAAATTTATGTAAAATTCAAAATACATATTTCTTGTAGTGCTCAAAAAGTATTTCATTTTTTTGTAGTTTTCTTTAATGGACACTAACCACATCTTGAAGAAAGATTTTTGCCACAGTAACTTATGGAAAAACGCAAATTCATTGAACGGCTTTAATACTTCAGTCGCAAGCATATTTGGAATTCACTGCTCGTTGCTGCCACCTCGCTTCGATTTTAATCCCTCTGCGCCCCCTCTCGCCGTTCACTCTTTGCATTCCAAATCGGCTTTGCGAGCATTTTGCGCTTTAATCCGCGCAACTGTAGTCACAGCACAGTTGCAGCAGGAGGAATACCCCTACCCTTTAATTTCAATTCACTGAGTGTCTAGTTCTTTTCGAACTGCGCAGGTAAATGGAGTAGTATCCACTGGCCAACAGCCGCATTCCGAGACTGGCAATTCAATAAAAATGCCGGCGTTGCGGCCGTTTTCTATTCGCGTTCACCAAATTTGTTGTTGCACGCCACTGACGACTCTTGCATTAATCACTTTTCCCAGCTTTTGCACAGGAGCCCGAACCATGCGAAAAAATGGATCAATTAGAGAAAGGAAGCTCGACTTCGAGATATCCTGCAATCATGTTTTTCCCTATCCCTATCAAAGTATATACATTCCCGCTTCGAAAGATATATTTTTAAATTGTATTTTTTATAGTTATCGGATATCGATTTATAGCGATATTTACGTATCTGGTAAGATATCGATACTTATATTTTATTTATTATCTTTGCTAGTTGTTATAGTGTCTGAGACACAGACAGACAGAGAAGGCTATGTCGACTATATATCCATATACCCTATCTTTCCTATGCTTCAATCTGCTTTGCTACATTCCTGTCCACAACTCCATAATACCCCATGACCACATTTTCAATAGATGTAGGGCATTAAAATAAGAAAAATTGGGCAAAAGCAAAGCGCTACGCAAAGGCATGGCAAAAAGAGTGCAAAACCCTCGACGAGACCCTTTTAATCCTCTGTGCAAATGAGATGGGAGCTGAAGAGGGCCAAAGTTGCAAATTTATGGGCTCCATATTTCGATTTTGGATAGGGTGCCGTAGCGAGAACGATTTTTGTTCCTTTTTTTTTGTTGTGCATTTTTAGGAATTGGTTGATTTCTAGCAAATATTGGCAAAATGTTTATACGAAATGCAGCAGGGCAAATGTCAAAGGTTGAGTAGATAGAAACCGCTCAGAGAGGTCAATCAATGAAAGTGAACAGAGTTGGCAACATACTGCTCAATTTCCATTCAAAACGTGTAGATGATCGACTTCGATATTGAATATATGTAACCACTTTATAAATCAATATCTTACGGGAAGATGGGGTTCATTAAAGAATATTCTTATAGAGAGCAAACTGAACAGTTTTTAAGTTTTACTTTACTTCAAGTGAAATGCTTTTGCATTAATTGATTTGCAAGTCACTTCAAAAACTTGAACATGAATTTGGCGCACAACGCAAAGTTTTTACTACAAAATTGTTGCAATTATTGAGTTTACAACTTTAAATAGCGCCCGGTGGCGAAACGGTGCCCAAACGTTGAGAATTCATCGAATCCAAATTGAGTATTCATTCAGTCATTCATTTTCATTCATTCGCACAGCCGCGAGCTCTGCAAAATGACCAAATTCAACTTAAATTTGTTGTAAAAACGGGGATGAGAAAATTTGTTTGCTAATGTTTTGTAAATTGACAAGTTTTATATTCTTCTGATTTAATTACGTTTTTGGAGA